>OU342953.1:23945300-26445300 GCA_910592335.1 Adalia bipunctata
TTAAATTTTGATGATAAATCTTCTAATTTTCAGAATTTCATCATGATGCCTTGGGTTCTGAATAACAAGATATCACAGATATCCAAACACTGCCCACCACGTAAAGTTTCGTTGTACAGGCTGTTCCATGAAGCTGTATGGACAACTGAATGTAACTTTGTTAGTGACTTTGGGACCACCCTGAGTTTTTCAAAATATGATATCATGATGTATGACCACCTCTGTAGGAAGTTTCATTAATGTACAAAGAACTGTTGCAAAATTATTCAGGTTTAAATTCGGATTTCATACAATTTTTCTTTGAAACTTATCTGTAGTTGAGATTGCCGTCAAGGAATATAGGTTTTCATTCAGTATAATTATTATGATAGTATTGACGGTCGGTCCAAAGGTGTTTTCATTCAGGAATGTACAGGATGGACATAATTCGGTGTCACTAATCACCTCATTTCGCTATCTCAAAATCTGTTTATATAGAAAAACAGTATTATCATTCCAGATTGTTGTACACTCTAAGGAAGCATATTTTTTTAAATATTATACCATAAAAGTATGTCGACCTTTGTGAAAAATTTTACTCGTGTATAAATAATTAAAAGACTGTTGCCACATCATTCAGGTTTTAGTTCAATATGCACCATTACTGGAGCCAGAACCCTGGGGACATGTTCTCACATAACAAGCGTACTCTGGTTTCTTGGATACGCTGCACGCGAAATATTAAGTACCCCTCTACTCAACTCTTGAATTCTATCTTGAATGCAGGAGTGATTATTCCTCGACTTTTTTTAGTAACTCGTAACTGTCCTAGATTATATAATGGTGTAACAAATATGAAGCTAAAATCTTCAGTCTTCCAACTGTTGAATCTTTCAATTGTTAATTAGTCGTGTTAATAACCCTATTTTAAGATTGGAATTAAAAGATTTCATATTTTGTGCTGATACATTTTTGTGTAAATTGTTGATAATTATTATTTCAAACAATGGTGTATATTGAACTAAAACCTGAATGATTTGGCAACAATCTTTTAATTATTTATACACGAGTGAAATTTTTCACACAGGTCGACATACTTTTATGGTATGATATTTAAAAAAAAAATGCATCCTTAGAGTGCTCAAAAATACAACAACTTGGAATGATAATACTGTTTTTCTATATTATAAACAGATTTTGAGATAGCGGAATGAGGAGATTAGTGACACCGAATTATGTCCATCCTGTATATTCCTGAATAAAAACACCTTTGGACCGACCATCAATACCTATCATAATAATTATACTGAATGAAAACCTATAATCCCAACTACAGATAAGTTTTAAAGAAAAATTGTATGAAATCCTGAATAATTTTGCAACTGTTCTTTGTAGGTACATTAATGAGTCTTCCTATAGAGGTGGACATACATCATGGTATCATATTTTGAAAGTCCCAAAGTCACTAACAAAGTTACATTCAGTTACTTATACAGCTTCATGGAACAGCCTGTATAACGAAACTTACCGTGGTGGGCGGTGTTTGGATATCTGTGATATCTTGTCATTCAGAACCCAAGGCATCATGATGAAATTCTGAAAATTAGAAGAATTATCATCAAAATTTGAAGATTCATTTTTTCGTAGCTGCAATTTTGGAACGTCCTATAGACCAAAGCGGATGTAAGACCTTCGTGAAAATCTGATATATTGTTCTTAAGGTTGATATGAATGTAATATGTAAAAATGGGGAAAATTCACTGGACCCGCTTTTCCTAAGTAAGTGTGCGGGGTCCATTTGTTACCAACATTATGGGAGTTAAATAAATTTTTTGTATTGAAAATATCAGGAGTCGATTGAACTACTATAAAGGGATTTTTTGTCATTTTCGATGTCCAAGGGGGGCCATGTTAGTCTCAAAAGTTCTTCTGGAACCCTCTGAGAAGACCAAGTGAACCAAACGATTAAATCTATCCTCATGGTGTCGCAATGAGTGTTGTTCCACCATTAGGGATCCAAAAACGGAGGTCATAACTCTCATAAATCTCCTGGCGTTTGATTTATCACAACGATGGAAACCGTGAACAGCCAATTCGCATCTTCCTTATAATTAGAACAAGACTCAACAGCCAGCCGCGATCCACTTAAAATTCTGCGGTCGTTGGAGTTTTAATTGGATTAAACGAAGAGGAAAGAATCCAAGATAGCTATGAAAATGGAAACGCGACCGCCCTTCATTTGTTTCAGGCCCTCCTACGCGACCCGTTGCGGAAGTGAACTCTTTCAAGTGATAAGTAGCTAATTTGTTAACAGCCGCTCGATCCACTTATATCCCCAGATTTATTACCAACGTGAGGGGGTTAAAAGTTACTCAAGTTTTAAAGTGAAGACATAACAACGGCAATCTCCGGAGCGGCTATAATTGATTTAATGTTAATGATCGCGGAGCTTCACGTTTTTACTTTATTCCGGAAGCCAGCTTCAAAGGAGTGGAAATGTAAATTTCTATCTTTAAAATTCCGACCACGACTACTTATGAAGAAATTTTATTTATCTGCCCGCAGTGCATGCGAAGAGGTTTTATTATAAGGGAGATTCAAAGGGAAGTAACCAATTTATTGAAGTGGTGGATTTTTATTCAATTCTGGTTTTCCATCCCTATGAGTAGGTAAAAGTGGAGGTGAAAATCTGAAAGATGTACTTCATCGATTTTTCTGACACTCAGAAAATTATTCTAGTAAATACAACGAAAAATGTATGTTAAGATAACAAAATGAAGATCCCTATTTGGTCAATCTAAAATTGTATTATATTAACAGAAGCACTTTTGTTAGCTGCCTCATTGAATGCAAACTTGTTGTAGATAAAGAATCTTCTGTTACCATTATAATAAAATAGTTCTTCCGCTAATATTGCAGTTGTCAGGTTTAACGAACATATAGATTCTCCTAACAGTATCTTCTATTACCATGAATAATATATTCCTTCACGT
This sequence comes from Adalia bipunctata, assembly GCA_910592335.1. NCBI lineage: Eukaryota > Metazoa > Arthropoda > Insecta > Coleoptera > Coccinellidae > Adalia > Adalia bipunctata. The sequence goes on from OU342953.1 coordinate 23,948,273, forward strand.
TAATAAAAATATTATGTTAGGGAGATCGAAATCGTATAATATAATGATTTCAATAACACTGCTTTCTATACAATGGAAAGTGAGATTGTTAAATATACAGATTCATACTTTTTCGCCAATAGTATTATTTTTTGTGCTGATAGAGGATTTTATTATTTTGTTAGAATGTGATATTCATACGATATTATTCAACTATTATCTAAATATTCTGGATAGAATATATTTTGCTCCATTCAGAATATTCGATTTGATTCATAAAAACAATTAACTATGTATTATTAAATTCATCAGTGAAATTGTTAGAAATACAAAGAGGCAGACAACCGACTTGTGGAGCAACTGCCTTCAGTAAATGTTGCTGAATTTACGATATTGCTGTGATGTCAGCTTCCTGAAAATATTATTATTCAGTATCTAGTTACATATAAGTATATTCAATGTCTAGGTATAGGTCAATTGAAATAAACTAATTTTTAATGATGAGTTTATTGGAACAGAAAAATCAAATATAAATCATAAATATAACAAAATTACAAGTATGAAAAATTTGGGAACTGGAGCCGAATTTTTGAGGTTTTCTAGATGTTGGAGCTATGGCTGCATGCAGAATCAGCAATATACCTGCATTTCGTCCATCTGAAAGAAATATCACAATTTACTATCGAGAAGTTAAAAATTCTTAATCTAACAGTTTCAAATAAACATGCGATGAAACTTAGAGAATCAGTTTGAGATGCCTTATCAAAATATAAAGGTCGTGAAAATTCTTTTTGCAACGGAAACAAATCATTGCATTGGTCTAATGTACCTACCTCAATTTTGCCAAGTTCTGCATAATTCGGACAAGCTCTTCGAAAATTATCCTATCCCTCCAAGAAATATGTGGCTCCTCAGAACAAAACTCCTTGATATGACGAGTAGTTATCAATATGAAAGTTTCAAAAGTCAATATATCATCTGAAAAAAAATTGAAGATTCACAATATTTCAAAATAAATAGAAAGATTTATTTCGAAAAAGTGACCGACGGGTGAATTCACTATTCAACAAAATTTCTGCGACATGGACAGACAATATCTTTCAATGATCGTTTTTCTCATCAATTTTGGCATGAAGTTCACTGAATCTCAATTCAGCATTCGCCATTTCGATATCTTTGTATTTGTATATTAGATTGAATACCTATTTCAACGAAGAAAAAGAAATTTCAGTACTTACCAATACACTTATTGTCAAGTGTTCGGCTTCAAAAATTCCAGCTTTGATGAATATCACTTTTAGTTCTCTCTTAAAACTATTTCTTTCACTCTTTTTCTTTTTTAATATCACCATATCTCAGGACCAAACTCGTACGAAATCAGTAGTGCTGTAAATATAAGCTTGTTACGCTGTTCGCGTAAGTATATCCCTAGCAGTTCGTGGTATTTGCTTATAGAAGGACTGTTAAATCAACAGCGGATTGTGTAATATTATCAGTTTTGTTGTTTTCTGGTAACGTTTAACTATTAAAATAACGAATATTTTATCCCTGTAGTAGTATATGATTTCCATTTCAACGAAAAATACTGTTGGGGGTAGTATAACTATGGATAACAATAGGATTGTAAAAATAATAATAAAGGTTGTGAATATGATAGTGTATTAGATATTCTATACAAATAATTTGTGTTATTTGTACAAAATTAGTGACATTGGGGTAATAGAAATTCAGGCTTCTTTTTATAGAATTTTCAATTCTATTGAACAGCAATACATTCAATATTACTGTATGATGTAGCCTTAATGAAAATAATATTGTTATCACAGTAGTTCTTGTTTTGTAGTGTTAACAAACCTCATTCAGGATAACATGAATGCTCTATTGTAGGTACAGCAATTTTTTGTAATCGGAAAAGTTTTTTGTTGGATTAACAATTTCAATACATTAGACTTCCAACAGTAGTGCTTCTGTTAATTTTACTAAGAAAATTTTCTGAGTGGATATATTGAAATAAGCCGGAGGTCGGATGGATTGAATGGAGGGAATAATTCAAATCCATGGCCGCGTGAAGTTAGCGAAAAGTTGGTGGAACAAATTCTGAAACCAAGCTCAATATTTAGTACTGAATTTGTTCTAATTTGTTCTGTATCAATCATCCCCAGCACCCTTATGGTTTTCGAGTTATTCGCATGTCTTTGATTTGGTGCTGACTTCACGCTCAGCACCAACATGTTCGAATTTGGAAAAAAAAATTATGCCAATAATTAGTCCCGAATTTGTTCCAATTTGTTCTGAAGAAAATTCTCCGATATCATTTTTCGTTAACGAGTTATTCACATTCGTAACATTCGATGGTGACGTCACACCCAGCTCCAAAGCTTTTTGTTCTCCAAAAAATTCGAAGAAATTTTGATGCTAATATTTAGTACCCAATTTGTTCCAATCAGTAAAAGTTGTTTTGTTGAAATACCATTGTTGGTTTTCGAGTTATATGAACAATTGTTTTGAGCGAGGGACGCGAGCGTGAAGTTAGCGATAAAGTTTTAAATTATCACTTTTTTTTTTCAACATATATTAGTACTCAATTTGTTCCAATTTGTTCTAAAAAGAACGAATCAATTTCATTATTAGTTTTCCAGATATTAAGACTTTACGATCTGATGACGTCACAGTAGGTGTAGCTCTGAATCTCCATTCCCGACCATACCACTGTCGGCAGCCGCTCTTATCACGTTTGAATGCAGATTTGGATTCAGGACCAATTCGTTTCTCATTCTCGTTTATTAAATTGTTAGGAAATAATTATTTATATATCAACAACTTCTGAATTTGTAGTTTCCGTTATTTGGACTCGGTGAAATCCTTTTTATACGGAGGTAATTTTTCAAATTGAGGCAAATTATTCAGTTAGATAAATCGTCTGTTATTTATAGAGCCATACAGGGCGAGTCTTCGACCTGAACATATAAAGGGTGTTTCAAATTGCGTGCTTTTTTTCAAGAATAAATAAAATACATATGGCGCATTGAATTCTTCGGGGTATTTTGGCATTCAAGAAGTATGATGTATGACATTTATAAAGAAGGCTTCGAACGAGTGTATCGAACTGACAGATATTCGTGACACGATATCTGTTTCTGTTGACAATATGAACCAAGTTCAACATTTTGCCATTTTTTAGAAGTGAAATTTCAATATTCTTTCCGTTACCGATGTATTGAATTTCTGGGGTGAGAATTCCGCAGTATCTCTTACTTTTCACTTTTTTGATTTGATTTGATCATTTCATGAACGGGCAATGATCAATGGCGTGACCATTAGAGCATTGCAATATTCATGGATGTTGGAAAATTTTCCGTGCACAGTTGAGAAATCAAATTGTAACAAATGTAATAATTCTTTGAAAATAAAGCATATCTATTTCATGGCGGTCTTTATGGATCGTTTGAAAGAAGAAGGATTTAGTTGCCTGCAAGAATGCATCTATATAGCTCCCCCATCACATTCGAAATGCAAAAAATGTGCGAATTAATTAATTATTGAAAAACAATATTCACAATTTCACAATATTTATTGATCGAATGTGATGTGGGAGAAACAGCAATTCTGGAGGAAGTACCACTAGAATTGATAATTGAAAACAATAGATATTTTCTCAGAGGGTTGGCAAATTTTATAAGCCCCATGGAGAGCGCAGGGATAGGTCATTATACTTCCTACTGTATAGGAGAAATGATGGACAGTGGGAAGAGTATAATGACTTGGAGAGACTTCAAGAATATAAGAAGTGATATAGTGGTTAATCCCCATATGATTCTATATATGGTGTGATTTTGATTATTGTTTTTTTCCAGATGAATGTATTTTTTTTTTAATTTTGAATAATAAACAAATTGTATTATTACTTTTTTTATAAACTCACTTTTGAAGGCTGTTCTGTAGAATGTAGTAGGAGAAAAAATAAAATTTTGTTGAAGTGTCCAAAAAAATTTATTTCACGTTCGCAACATAACATTAATTCAGAGAATTTCTTTACGAAATGAATTCTATGTTGAAATACTTACTCTGGTTCTTCGCAAAGTATTTACTCTATTAGACAGACTTTTTGTTAAATTGTTCCAAAAATCTTGTGGTTTAGCTAATCAAATTGCCCGCAATTCATCAGCTGAATTTTCTAATTTTTGGTGAGGGCGAGAGATTTGGTTTAACCGCCTCGACATTTCGGCCAAACATATTCAATACAATTCATGTCTGGTGAATAAGGTGGCCAATCCATTCTTGTGATCCCATGATATTCTATGCGGTCATTTACAATTCTCGCTCGATGCGGACGAGCGTTATCAATGTTATCATTTATGAGAATTAATAAGTCATTGCGGCCATCAAAACATTTTCCTCCACAAACACAAACTGATCTTGTTCCGAAAGACGTGCTTTCAAGTATGCAACTCTCATTGTATCGTTGACTTCTTTCCCTCCATACTCAAATTTACAGCATGCAATCTTCTTCTACTCAACAGTTTGTCCACTAATTATTCTTCCAGTTGCTTGTCTAAAGACACTGGTAATTCGGGAAGCCGTGAATGTCCGATTTATTCTTGCCGTGACAACTAAAAAACGGTCTTCAGCTTCAGTTGCTGCTCGTTCTCGTCCTCCTTCATACGTATAGACAGCAGATCCTATTCTAAGAAAACGATTCCAAGCTCTACTAACTCCTCTTTGTGAAGCATTCACATTTCTTGCGACAAACCAGGAACAGCGAATTTTTTCTCAATAAATCAATTGTGTGAGTTGCAATATGAGGTGTAGCGCCATTCTGTTGAAACCAAATATCTTCTAGATCTATATTTCTTGATTCAGGCCACAAAAATTTGTCTAATGGACATTTCGGGGTCTTCTGCAACATTTTCACGAACCAAATATTTCCTTGTCAAGAACCGCTACGACTGTATTTTTCACTTTTTTGATCTTCCATCGAACCGGTCTCTTGAAATTCTTCCATAATTCGACCATCAGTGCTTTCAGATGGTCGATTATGTAAACCATAAAATTCACGTAATTTTTCGAAAACACTCTTCACAGAACGCTGATTTCCATAAAATAATTCAACAATCTCAACGCGTTGTTATATAGTGTACAGAGCCATTTTTATAAATGTCATAAATCACACTTCTTGAATGCCACAATACCCAGACGAATTCAATGCGCCATCTATATGTTATTTACTCTTGAAAAAACCACGCAATTTGAAACAACCTATATATGTTCAGGTCGAAGACTCGCCCTGTATAACAGACGATTTATCTAACTGAATGATTTGCTTCAATCTGAAAAATTGCCTCCGTAAGAAGTCGTTGATATAAATAATTATTTCCTATCCATTTGATAAGCGAGAATAAGAAACGAATTGGTCCTGAATCCAAACCTGCATTCAAACGTGATAAGAGCGGCTGCGTGCGGCGCATGATCAGAGAGACAACGGCTCTTTTCATGAGAGAAATGGACTCGCTCTTTTCATGTTTGATTTATGACCAATTACAGATAGCTTTGTATGAGCCAAAACTGCCGACAGTGGTACGGTCGCGAATGGAGATTCAGAGCTTCACCTACTGTGACGTCATCAAATCGTAAAGTCTTAATATCTGGAAAACTAATAATGAAATTGATTCGTTCTTTTTAGAACAAATTGGAACAAATTGAGTACTAATATATGTTGAAAAAAAAAAGTGATAATTTAAAACTTTATCGCTAACTTCACGCTCGCGTCCCTCGCTCAAAACAATTGTTCATATAACTCGAAAACCAACAATGGTATTTCAACAAAACAACTTTTACTGATTGGAACAAATTGGGTACTAAATATTTGCATCAAAATTTCTTCGAACTTCTTGGAGAACAAAAAGCTTTGGAGCTGGGTGTGACGTCACCATCGAATGTTACGAATGTGAATAACTCGAAAAATGATATCGGAGAATTTTCTTCAGAACAAATTGGAACAAATTCGGGACTAATAATTGGCATAAAATTTTTTTCCAAATTCGAACATGTTGGTGCTGAGCGTGAAGTCAGCACCAAATCAAAGACATGCGAATAACTCGAAAACCATAAGGGTGCTGGGGATGATTGATACAGAACAAATTAGAACAAATTCAGTACTAAATATTGAGCTTGGTTTCAGAATTTGTTCCACCAACTTTTCGCTAACTTCACGCGGCCCAAATCCATATCCCACCATCTGCCTTGATGAATGGAAATGAAAAAAATCCTCGATAATTTTTGATATACAGGGTGCGTCAGCAAGGCTTACGGCTGAAATAGCACCCAAACTGTACCGTGTGGAAAAAAAAAACTTATATGATATGGTTATAAGGTTGACAAGATCATTCACCGAATCTTATGTGAAAGAAGAGAAATGAACAATTTCCAAAATACTGAAATGCTGCCTAGCGTTAATTACAGCTCGGCAACGACGGTTCATACTCAAAATGAGTGATCTTAAAATGTTCTGATCTAATCCTTCCCAGATTTCTCAGAGTTGGATTCCTAAGTCATTAAGAGTAGCTGGATGATTTTCTGAACTTCTCAGCCTTCTATTGGGGTTGTCCCAAACCTGCTCAATCGGATTGTGATCTGGACTTTTTGCTGGCCATTCCATTCGAGAGACTTCAACCTCTTCAAGGTACTCCTGAACGATGCGCGCACGATGGGGTCTGGCATTATCGTCCATAAAAATGAAATTTTCACCAATGTATGGGGCAAATGGCACTATATGCTCTTCAAGAATGTTCCTTATATACTTATCAGCATTCATAGCTCCATTATCAACGACCACTAGGTCTGTGCGAGCAGTCAAAGATATTCCACCCCATACCATAATCGATCCTCCCCCGAAACCAGTAGTATTCAGGAAATTGCACTGAACATATCTTTCATGTGGACGTCTGTATACAAGAGAACGTCGATCACAATGGTAGAGGCAGAATCTAGACTCATCTGTGAAGAGAACTCCTTCCCAATCGGCCTCTTCCCAATGGATATGCTCTCTCGCAAACTTCAAACGCGCCCTTCGATGGGCTGGGGTAAGAGCTGGGCCTCTTGCTTTTTTTTTATACAGAGTATCTAATATAAATTTACCAATTTACTCAGATAATCAGATATAAATATGCGATAACTCGATTTTTTCAAATGGAACACCCTGTTTTTTTCTCTCTCATGAAATTTATTTTTCAAATGTCTACATTTTTGCAAATAATGCCCTATACCTAACTCGATTTGTTTTTGAGATATTCCACATTTAAGTGTGGGACATACTTTATAAAAAATGTAGATTTTTTAAGAACAAATTTCATGAAAGAGAAACATACAGGGTGTTCCATTTGAAAAAATCGAGTTATCGCATATATTATTCAATTTGAGTGAATTGGTGAATTTATATTGGACACTCTGTATAAAAAAACATCAGATTTTTACCGAATGATGAAGCTGATATCTTAAGCTAATTACTGTAAAAATTTCGTTTATCTAGATTGAACATAGCGGTTGCTAAGTATAAGAATTTTGATAAACCTCTCAAAACACTAAAAATATCCTAAAAATACGAATTATGTGGGAAGTTTTTTTTTCACAGGGTACAGTTTACGCGATATTTTAACCGTACGCCTTGCTGACGCACCCTGTATGTACTATACAAGGTCTTTCTCAGGTATTTCACTTAGCACTAGCAGGATTTCAACAGTCGATAGAAAAATTCATTTTGAATAGAAAATTTCAAATAACCTTATGAGCTACAAAGATTTGAGTCGAAATTTTTAAGAAAAACTTTATTTTCTTTTCAGTAAATCTTTATTTCATATGTTGCATTTATGTGTAGGTATATATACGGGGTGTTAGGTAAACATGCGGCCAAAAATCAAGAGGTTATTCCTGGGACTATTTTAAGTTTATCATATCCTTTGATGATTTTTGAAAAGGCGCTTTGTTGCTAAGATATAGAGCGAAAAACATCGCAATAAAGAAAATTTTCCTGCATTCTATGGTATTCCCTGTGGTATAACGTATAACCCTCGCCTCCGAGGTAGATAGTTCTGTACATCATTATTAGTGTTAACATAGTTGACATATGAAGGATATTCAGTCAAGTCCTCTATGGCACGCTATACGAAGGCCGAGAGGCTGATATGCATTTAATGTACGGACTTGCTGATGGCAAGGCATAAGAAGCTGGGCGACTGTACGTTGAACAATTTCCTAACTTCATTGCACCCGATAGAAAATTGTTTCAAAGTATTCATCAACTCCTTCGGGAAGTGAAGTGGAGGACAAGAAAAGCCAAGGACAGTAAGAACGGTAGAAGTGGAAGACAATTTTTGAACATGATAGAAGAAGATCCAGGTACTTCTACACGAAAACATGCAAATACTTGCAAAATACGAAAATCACAGTCGTTGACGTTTTAGCATTTATCATAGAGATTTCCAATTCTGATAGGATTCAATGGGAAAGGAGAGTGTTAATCTTCAAGAGAAACTTGAGTTACTTATGAAATCATTCAGCCATATCCACCAGGCCTAGTCTGTCTTTCTTCAAAACACCATCCATCTCCATGTGAGACCTTGTTTGTTTACCTCTTTCACCAAATCGTCACCAAAACCCCCTAATCCCATAGATCGATATAATCGAGACGCCCCGGCAAATTTCAAACCCTGGCAGCCAGAGAGTTGATTCACTCATACCATCCCCGACTGCTTTTGGCAAAAGGCGCCTGATAATTTAATCCTTTCATGGTAGGTCCTGCCTCAAGGGACCCCAATAACTTTTAAAGGGATTACCCCAACTTAACAGAGGAATATTTTGGTTATTTGTTGTTGTAATGTGATTGGATTAACCCTTCGGAACATTCTACGGCTATCTACACCCTGTTTCTTTGAAGCGGCGTCTTTAGGAGGCAAATGAACCGTGTTTTGGTGTAATGTCATCTTTACCTGGAGTCTTGGTTGCAGTAAATTTACCTCCTTGGGATTACCAATCGATGACCATCAGCATTGACGAGTATTCAACTTTTGACAGGATAAGATGCTAAAAATTCGAATAATAAAACGTAATAAATTAACTACAGTTATACCAAATACCTAAGTTGATTGTTTCGAAAGTTTAGGTGTTTAGGTCTAGCCAGAAAGAATGACAGGATTAAATTTAACTACGAGTTCTGTTGTCCAAAATCATCTTTTACGACCTTAGGTTCCCCCTTTTTCAAAATTGTACCTGGTGGATGCCAGATCTGAAATTTTTACACAGCCTTTCGTTCAAAGTCTTGTTTGAGTTAGTAGCCTGCAAAATCAAGTAAAGAATTTTAAATCATACTGGGGGTCTCACCTGCTAGAATGTATAAAATTGAATGTTTATCTCTGCGTTATCCTCACTCTTTTTTCCCAATCAAAAAGAAAATCAGCAGTGAGCTATAAGACAATGTACTAAAAATTAATTTTCTCCTTTTCCAATGGCTAGAACAAGAGCAATTAAATATCCAGTCAAACATCAAACGTATAAAAACAAATTACCAAGTTGTACCAAACTATTTGAAAAATGTTGATTCCATACGCACTATTGCACTATGACTATACGCATTATCGCAAAAAAAGTTTCAGACTTTGAATCAAAGTTGATTGTAAGAACGTGAAACAATAACGAATACAAAATTCTCAGAAACGCAAAGGACAAGAACCTGCCTCAAACTGAAAAAATTATCAAACGAGGAACAAAAAAAACCTTCGGATACAAGAGAGTAAACATTTGATTTCTCATAAAGACAAAGACAAGCAGAAATCAAAAACATAGTAAATGACCACAATCGAAAAATGCGATCTAATTTCTGACATGAATGACCAAACTGAAATCACTTCCTTTTTTTCGCAATTATTCAACTCTTTCCTAAAAGCTTGAAAGCTAATGAATGTATGTATCTTGAAAATACTAGATGTCACAAAGGTCTTCAATTGTAGCTATAATTTTTTTCTTATGTTTCATCAATAAATATAAAATAAATATTCCCACCAAAAAGTTTGCATGGGGAATTCGAATTTTTCGAATCAAATGACGATTTCGCTGAAGTCTTTGATTTAGCATTGTCTTGTATATTATTATATATCAACTTTTCATAAATTAGATGTTTCTATGAAGGGCGTAAACATGATTCAAGTTCAAGATACTGGAGAAATAAAAAATTCAAATTTCAATTATATCTGAAGAAGCAGCAATTGTTCACAAACCTGTTGATGTGAAACTCAATATGATAGGTGTTTTCTTCGAATTCATGATTAAAACTTTTAATGAATTAAGGGTCTACATCCCTGAAAAAAAAGGGACTCAGAAACAATTTATTTTTTCTGATTGATGAAGGGATGTATCAGTGTATAAAGATAAAAAAATAAAAAAAATATTTTATAAGTATTAAATGAATGAAAAGGATATTCCCCATCATTTTTGGTTATTTTGTAACATTTCCACCATCAAAACGAACGAATATTTTTGTGTTTTTTCATTTCAGTATTGAAGTCTATCATTTAGTTAATCAAACGTCTATCTCATTTTTCTTTCAGAATTCACCGTTTTTTTGTAAATAATATTACAACAATGTGTTGTTTTCGCGAAATTTATTTCCTTGAATTTTTCTATTGGAAATGATAAATATCCATTTTTATTAACGACAATTTATTAAGGTTTGTTTTAGCCGTCGGTTAGTGAAAATTAATTGTTTGTTACAATCGTGGATTCTAAGATGGAATTGAATTTCTTTTAAATGACACGCCCCGCAGGTATCTCCTCCCAGATGACTGGGGAAGGAAAATTAGAGTGTTATACAGCCAGTGTGAGATCTAGTTCAGTGTAGGATTTCTTGTTATATTCCCTGCGCCTCAACATTTGTTCTATTAAGCTGAATAATCCAATAAATAAAAATTAATGCACGGCACTGCCATCTGGCGGTATACGTTTCGTATTTTGAAGGCTAAAGACTCTTAATATTTTATTAACAGTGTATTGTCGAGTATATTAAATGTAGTAGTGAAAATTGGCTTTTTCCCCTCTAATTGGTTCGAAATTTTACGAGGAATTTTAAGAAAATTAGGAAAATAAATGATTTTTTTTAATGTTCTTTATTTTCATGAATACATACTACAAAATAACAACACAAAACTGTGGTCTGAATGTGATAAGTTCTGATACGTCATGAGATATTAAGATCTTTGTGCTGGAAAGTCATTATAATCAAGTATAACTTTCAAATTATAATATTAAAATGTAAACTGGATCATTTTTCATCAGGACATTGCCTCCATCAGGATATTGCCCAAAATATCAGCTAAATACACAATATATTCATTAAAAATATTGTTCGCAGTTGTTTGAGAAACTCTTAAGGAAATGAATACTTTTATTACTCCTAAAATTATTTCCATTTCAGCACTCAATTTGAGGATTTTTCGATCAGGAAACGCATATATTCTTTGTAGCAATGTTCCCCCCCCATCAATAGTTTATCGTACTTTTCTCCAGTCCAACTTATTCAATATGCCAAAGGCATTAGTGATTTAAACTGCTGAGGCATCTTTCTTTAGAAATTTTTGAAAACGAATAGTCCCAGTTTTTCTTTTTCTTGAAGAGCAATTGAAAACAGTTTTTTCCAGTACTAGTACTTAGCTTACATTGTTATACAGGGTGTTTCTGAATTGATGCAAAAGATTTTAAAAGGTGATGCCTTGTTTCGAATGAAGGGTAGTTACTCTTGTTAATAATTATGGAATCAAACTTTTTCAACAGCTAAGAGGCTGTTGATGATGAATTTATGAATTCAATTTTGAACGGAATAACACTGATATAAATGTATTTTAAACAATTTTCATTTCAATAGCAATAAATCTGTTCAGGAAACAATAAAGTGAAAAACATCTTAACGATTTCTAGGTTGGAATTTTAGATCTTTGAATAGCGAAAAGGTTAACATTTTAAAAAGTCATAGATTTATAGCATTTCTATTCATGGGCGCCCGCAGAAACCCGCAGGAAATTTTCCCAGGGGGGCCAAATAAAGATTAGCGAGTAAAATTGAGTGTGTTTTGCTGAAAAACAATGAGGCCATCAAAATCTCAGGAGGGGACATCTAGTACCTACAAAATGACATAGGGTTTTATTTCGGAGGCATAACTTGTTAGTAGTGGATTACAGTAATGTCATATTCTACATGATCTTTGGTCCTTTCTTTATAAAATCTAACCTTTATGAAATAAGAGTTTATAAAATATTCTCAGATAAATTGGGATAAACGAAACTCATTTTGTCCGCATGCTGTGGACAAAATTACATATCGGCAACAGGCAACTGTAGTTTTCTATTTATAGTTACAAAACTACTGACAAAGTTCACCAATGAAACGCTCGGTTTTTCTAGGAACATCGTGATTATGTAGCTTTCCATTAGGCGTGAACTTGGAACTCGCATTCTATGGGCCAATATAGTTTGTAATGCAAACAATAATTTGTAGATACAATAAGTAGGGCCCACACAAGCCAGAAAGCAAGGGAGTTTCTTTCGGCACAAAATCGAATCCGATCCAATTCTCCTCGACGTCAAAACGTATGACTAAACGCGAAAGTATCGCGGCCCCCCATTTCCACCCATGGAAATAATCCGGTCATCATGTTACATCAGCAAATCCGAACGGGAACGCTCTCGAAGAATCGCAACCTCCCTTAGGGTCCGATGCGAATACGAACAAGCCGTACGCATTGTGCGGGGTATGAGTCACCCCGTGAGAGTGAACAGGGATTTCGGGACGCGTGGACGTCGCCCCAGGGCAGGCCGCAACGTTCCCACTGAGCAACCACGCCGGCCAGAGCCGTTTTCCCCGCTCGCCCCTTACCGAAAGAGGAAAAGATCGCGGGCGAGGGGAGGTTTCCGACTGTAGGATTTGAATGAACTGATGAGTTTAACCCTTGCGAGTTCAATGAATGAGGGTGGGTTGGGGGGTTATTCTAAGGCGATTTTGGATGAGGGAGGTAGTTTTTGGTCAAGCCGAATGGTGGTTTTATCGTGGAAAAATTCAGCGTGTTGTCGACGGATCTGTATTCGAAAGTCGTCTCCCCCTAACAAATCTATTTCAATCACAAAATCGTGGTGAAGCCACAAAAATCAACATTTTCTTCGTATTATAATTTTAAGAAGGCATACGACGCTTCAGCTTGCTGGAAATGATGACATCTTGAACAACAGAACTCATCTTCGAAATCCTCTTATAAAATAATCTTTCCCTCGGCATCGGTCCGTGATAAGCCAAATCATTACATAGTAGGTATAAAACAAAGTCGCTTTCGCTGTCTGTCCCTATATATGCTTAAATCTTCAAAATTAAGCAACGGATTTCGAAACGATTTTTTTCAATGGATGAAGTGATTCAAGAGGAAGGTTTATCCAGAGTGTAACAGCCAAATGGAATAAATTCGATAACGAATAAATGAGGGCGTGTTGGGAAAAACGCTCGGACACGTCGATTTGTAATTTTAAATGCGCATATTTTTCGAGAAAATAATATTATATAGGGTGTTCAATGTGACCGTGGCCAATACCAACTTTCTTATTTCAAATGCAACCCCCTGTATATTATTTATTTTTTAGATTCTTCAGAGAATTCTAGACACAATTCATGCACAATGTCCTATACCTATCTTTAACTATTTCGGAAGTATTGAGTGTTTTCAGATTTATTGCAAAAATCAACGTTATATTATATTTTATTTCACAAATTCGGTACATTACACTTAAAACCTAGTAAGTAATACTGATTATTTCTTAATTATTAAAAAAAAAATGTCAATGTAGGAAATGTTCAAAATGCTCGCCGCGAACGTCTTGGCAACATACTAATATGGTGTAGAATTGTCTTCTAACGTTACTCAACATTTCAGTCGTTTTTGCTTACTTTCTTCATATCAAGAGGTAAATGGGAAATAAGTATTGAGTGTAATGTATCGAATTTGTGAAATGAAATAATTTTCTTTTAAAATGTTAATTTTTGTAAAAAATCTGAAAACACTTAATATTTCCGAAAAAGTTGAAGATAGGTATAGGACATTGTACCTGAATTATGTCTAGAATTTTCTGAAGAATCCAAAAAATAAATAATATACAGGGGGTTGCATTTGAAATAAGAAAGTTGGTATGGGCCACGGTCGCATGGAACACCCTATATAATTTTATTTTCTTGAAAAATATGCGCATTTGAAATTATAAATCGAAGTGTCCGAGCGTTTTTCCCAACACGCCCTCATTTATTCGTTATCGAAGTTATTCCATTTGGCTGTTACACTCTGTATGTATGATACATGCATAATATTGTAGAGAAACACTGATGAATTCACAGGTTTCTAATGTGATGTCGTAAATAAACACATTTTTTGCGCTTACATCGCAAACGCTGACTGATCCCCACGAGATAAATCAAAATAATGCACTCGGTATTGTACTCCTAGAAAAGTTCAAGCGATGTCCGCGATAGTATAAGTCTATCTCTTAAGGATAACCCACAATAACTATTTTTTATCCTTTACATTTTACGGGAAAAAATGGCTTATTTAGGAAGTTATTTTAAGCAATACAGCATTAATCCTTATCCAATTAAGTACCTTAAATACATTGTCCATTCAATATAAATCAATATGTCCTTTATAGCATGTGAGTTAAATGATTATTTCCGAAGATATTACAGATTTAAAATGCAGGGACATAGCGGTGCGGCGCCAGCATAAGGGTTGCATTGCATCCGGGGCGGGTCGCTAGTTTCAAATATTCATTCTTGTTTGGAATTTCGAAATCATCAGGTATCGAGGCATTTGATTAATTAGTTAAAAGCAATGAAAAAATCACGAGCATGAGACGTATGAAGCTTTCAGAAAATACCCAATCTAACCTAAACCTAAGACGCATGTACTACTTTAGCTCATATCATGAATTAAGTCATGATAACAAACCTAACCTAAGCGACATATAAAGATTTCGTTTGCTAGAAGAGGTGAAATTCATGACAATAATCGTGATAGTTAACCTGAACTAACATAACCTGATTCCTGATTTGACGCTTCCACATGCCGAACCTTGCTGATCTCTAAAAAATTAAAGATTAAACCGTAATTTTTGTCCCAATCTAATCATTCTAATCCAAGAATGTATAACTCTTAGTTAGTTTGGTGACGTTTTGTGTCGTTCTCTATAAAAGAACTGAAAAGCATTATAGTAAACCTAACCTAAGAGACTAAGAGATATAATATGATTAATGAAGATGGTGTAATCCACTCAAATTAAGAGTGAGAATAAGGCTAGGTCACCTTACAAGAGATATATGATGCTTTCGCTGGCTAAAAGTAAAGAAATATTTGGTCACTCTCTGAAAACATGAAAAAAATCGTTTTCTCTAACCTAAGCCATATGATTTTTAAGTTCAATGAAGGCAGTGAAAACTTTGGTCATGCTCTCAAAACATTTGGAACTTATGGCCATTCTCTGAAATCATGAAATGAATCGTGATCTCTAACATAATGATATCATGATATTAAACTTATCAAACTCAACCTTTCGCATGTTGAAGGTTTTTTGCCACTCTCTCCAAAACATGAAAAAAATTGTGATCTCTTACCTGAATTAAGAGACATTTAATGTTTAAATTCAATGAGCAAATTGACACTTTGGACATGCTCTTGAAACATTTGGAACTTTCGGCCATTCTCTGAAAACATGAAATAAATCGTGATCAAGAGTAAAAATGAAAATAACTCACCCACATTAGATATATATTACGTAAACATGCTGAAGGGGAAGAAAAATGTTTGACCGTTTCCTCAAAACATGAAAAAATCGTTATCTCTGATATAATCTAACTAAACATTTATATAATATTTTAGTTGAAATTGGTGAAACCGTTCTTTCAAAGCAAGAGTAACAAATAGGAATATCTCATCTGTTATAAGAGATATTTGAGGTTCCCCTTTGCTGAAGGTAAAGACATTTTTGGTTGTTCTCTCAGAAAAAAGAATCGTTATCTCTAACCTAATTCAACTTATACTGTTTTAGCTTAACAAAGACAATGAAACTTTTGGTCATGCTCACAAAATATTTTGGAACCTTTTACAATTCTCTGAAAACATGAAAATACATCGTGATCTCTGGACTTTTGGTCGTTCTCTCAAAACAAAATATAATCGCGATCTCCAACCTAATTCAACTCATACTGTTTTAGCTTAACAAAGACAATGAAACTTTTGGCCATGATCTCAAAACACATCAGAACACAATAGTGAGTCCTAATTCATATTAAAAACCAAACTTCATAAAAGCCATCCTGTTAGCTGGTCATCATTCACATCTACTGTTAATAATTTTTTTTAACACTAGATGTGAACGATGACCAGCTAACAGGATGGCTTTTATGAAGTTTGGTTTTTTATATGAATTAGGACTAACTATCATGTTGACATGTCGACACAATAAATATTGATTGAGTCCAAAATATACTGGAATAAGTACCCACTTTCCCTTATTTATAACCTCTGGCCATTCTCTCAAAACATAAAAATATATTGTGATCTCTAACAAAACAAAAAATCGTGATAAAAAATATACCTAACCGTTCTAACTCATCCTGATAGATAAAAAGGTAAGCATTTTATTAGATATAAATTCAGAGGGTTTTTATTTCTGTTGGTAATTCTATACTGTACAAGTGTACAGGGTGAATATTGTCAGATGCACTGGATAGATACTCGAAGGATAATTAGTACACAAGTAGGTACTTTAGTCCACTTCAAACTAGAGTCGATTTAATTTCGAGAATAATGAAAAATTCAGAAGATGTATTTGAGTGATTGATTGACTCTTCGATCATTCACAGTGAAATTAAATATTTCACAGAGATTTATGAAAAAAAGGTTCATCTGACGAACTCGAAGAAAGATGATAGAGAATTCTAAAATAACGAATTATTCCAATGGTGTGATAATTTTTTTGGGAGTGAGTTTTGTTCTCAATATAAACTCTATTTGTACTTCATGAAATGACCAAATGAATCCACGTTTTTTAAGGATGCTGAAGTTTTTCTAAAAAAATTTTCAGTAAATAAGAATGTTATGCCTCATAAAACAGTTTCTACACATTGATGGCCCAAACAATAGTTGTGTTCCAATAAAGAATTCTCCACTAGCAACTGAACCATTTATCACACTGTACTCTTCCTTTAACTTTGTTTTCATTACAACAATACGATAAATGTGGCAGCACGACTAAAAGTGAATCCATGAAGAATCAATTATGTATCTTACAACAATAGACAAAACGTGGCACATTAGTCTACACCCAGCAGAAACCAATTATACACAGTCCTCAAAAATGAAAACGTTAACCTACTTTTAGACCAAGTTTACAACACAAACCTTCCAGCTTGCCCTAAATTTGGGTTTATGGTTGACCTAATGAAACAGGAATTTGCCTAAAAGTGTCAAAGAAGCGTGCAGTGTCATAAATTAAGTCTTACCCACAATGGTAGCAGACAAACTGAAAGATGGACTCCGGGTACTGCCGAACTCATTGTTACTTTGTCGGCCACCGGCGAAATGAAAAAGTCAACTGATTTTATAGTATTTTACGATTTAATTGCCCTGACTTGCAGCTACTGATTCCCAGAAAGAGCTTCCAAGTGCCCGAAAATTGGGTTAGGATCATTTTATGGTACGTAGGCACTGATGGCGACAATGTGAAATCTGCAACTATGTGGGAATTTTGGTCTGCCGTTCACCTTTGCAGATAAGGTTTATTGCTAAAATTGGGGTTATTTTCAGTGGACCTGTTTTATGGGTTTCAGGAGCTTAACTTCTTATCCATAAATCAAATCTTTATTTCCTTGAAATTCGCAAATAGGAGCTCAACTTTGTCGAAATGAATTTCCGGTTGAGGCAAATTCAACAATGAAATTTAATTAAGTTTCTTTCAAGTTCCAGAAACCGGTGAAATTTTTCCCACATAAAAATATAAAATTACATCGTTCGAGAATGTTAAACAAAATTGATATAAAGAGTTTAAATTGCAATCACAGTATAAGACCTAGTAAAAGAACTGATGATGAATTTAGGTAACGTAGTTTAGGAAATGCTATCACCAGTAATTTTCAGCCATTGTTGTTCTTCTATACCACCTTTTGCTAATTCGCTATTCGAGTGATTTCATATCATTTTTTTTACATTCAAGCCCATTGCCAATTCAGCAGATTTAGTCCATCCATTTGTACAGGGAGAATCCAGCTTCATCGAATGATGAATTATCCATGTAGACATAAGAATTACTCATTTTAGTGGAATCATAATACATACATCCCAAGTCAATTACTTGGAAACACAGATTTTGGATTGGTCTTTTTTTTTCTCTGGACTTTTTGATCTGAGGGACTGAGCTTGGGTGAATGATGAATTTTAGTCGTAGTTTGAATGATTTTGAATAAAAACAGCAAAAAATTCCGATTATTCCCAGCAGTTTATCCAAAAATTCAGATTTTATGACATTAAAATTCAATTGGAGAATATTCAACAGGGAAAATCCATCTTCATCGAATGATGAATTATCCTTGTAGACATACGAATCATTCGCATGTTTTACTGAACACCAGAATGTATTTAATGTGGATTTGTGAAGAGAAATCGTTATTTATCTCGATTTGAAGAAACCATTAGACAAGTAACTGCCTCCCAGTAACACATTTTATTCTCTTTGAAAATTCAATCAGATAAAACGAAATTATAAAATTGATTTTTTCTCTCGTTTTTCCAGTATTGAATCTCACAGATATAATAGTATATTATTCAACGAGCGGTAATGTAAGTTATAATACACGCAGATGAATTTTGCAGCACGAGCCGTAAGGCGACTTCCTCAGTAAAATTCGAATTAATCTGCATTTTCAAAATTGAGAACAGTTGTCAAAAGCAATCTCTAGCTGTGGTCGAGAATCGAATCGCGTAAAAAACGTCAAAAATTCACGTTTTCCAAATGCAATTTTTGGATATTCAGACCAAAGGAAATGTAGAAATAAATGGCGAGAACGTTACCTTGATGTCTGAAATAGAATTCCTGATCGTTCCGACTTCTTAACCATTTCGTAAGCAATTCCATTTTTCCTATTTGTATTAGGGTGAGTTATAGGCATGAGTTCTTATAACTCACGCTATTGGTTTATAGATACCATTACAGATCGAAATCAGTTGAATAATGGATATATTATTCTATGGGGGTAGATAAAATCAATATTTTCAAGTTTATTTCAAGTATGAAGTAAATTTAAGCCGGTTTTCAATTGAAATATGTAAAAGCTCTGGACTCATTGTAATAGGAATTTATTTTGTACAAGCAGGCCGTCCCAGCTTCGCCCGGGTAGAAATTTGTTTCACGCGGCGGTTTCATCTTCAACACTTCATCCTGCCATATCTTTTGATGTACTCGTTGAAATTGTATGATGTGAATGGCAATTTTGTTCTGAATTAAATACTGGGGATAAATAATGGATTAGGTTGGATGAGGATCAATACCCAATTCATAAAAACACACTCCCAAATAGTGCGTAATTTTGGAAAAGATCTGATTACCATAAACAGGTCATAGCAAGTCAATCTTGAGAGATAGATATATGCTATCGCGAACTTTTTTGTAGAACTATTCAAGAGGTATATTTCTGTCATACATTGTATCCACGTAAGTCCTACGGTTTTTGCAGCGCACGTGAAAATAGCTGATTATGGCTGATTTTTTTGTAATTATTGAAGTTAGAGTAGTTATCCTCAATTTTTCCGTGTGAAAATTATAGCTTATGTCACTCAGGGATAATATAGCTTTCTAAGGGTGAAAGAATTTCTGAAATCGATCCAGTAGTTTTTGAGCCTAGTCGTATCAAACACACAAAAATACAAATCTTTCCTCTTTATAATATTACTTATACAGGGTCTTTCACGAGGAACCTCACCCATATTTATACGGGAAACTACTGAACGTATTTTCATGAAATTCAGCACTTATAAGTATTTCACGATGCTGATGAAATCTAAAATATTTTCAAGGCATGAGCACCTCCGGTTTTTCCAGAAATGACGTCAACTTCCGTTTTTCAAATTAGAACACCATTTTTTTATTGCAGAAATAGATTCCTTAGAAAGTTTCAAGTTATTTTGATGTAACATTTTTCAGTTTTGGTTGGAAAATTCTCTCTGAGCGGGAAAATTCGAAAAAAAAATCGAAAATAGAGCTCCGCTGAAACAAAAATAACTTCGAGGTTTTTGGATGGAAAATTTTCATTTTTGGGATTTTTCAAGATGTAAGATTGATGTATCCACTTTAAAAATCGAAATCGCGATTCATGATACAGGGGGTGAAAAAATCGCTTTCAAAGTTAGGGATGACAAAATCGGGAAAAATCAATTTTTTCAAATTAGAACCCCATTTTTTTATGGCAGATATTGAATCTACGTTAAAAAATAATGTGAGTGTATGCATCCCACCCTTGCCCTAAAGTGGATATTAAATCAGAAAATATCCATTTTAGGGCAAGGGTGTGAAGTATGAAGTATTTTTATGTATCTGTTTTTGTAACAGAGTTAGAGGGGGGGTCAATTTATAGAGAAAAACCCGGTACATGTGTTTTTTTTGTCGATGTGACACTCTGTATGTTGGTGTATAGAATTCGAAAATTGCATATTTTCAACTCCAGATAGGTTTCTTCGAAGATAAAACCAATGATGTTAAATTTCTGTGATCTCGGATCAAATTTCATCCATCACGAATCGGCAGCAATAAAATTAGAGATCCCGAAATACACCCTGGCAATAATTCAGCAGTTCACCCCCCATTTTTCACAGAGATCACAGATTTTTTCAATGACCGATCCTAACAGATACTCACCCCCTTTATCGAAAACATGTTCCGGATTCGGTTGACCCAGGAGGCCAGGATTAGATCCGGGAGGGCCAAGGGGCGAGACATAGGGGACGTGGGCGACCCCTCAATCATATCTCACCCTCTGATATCCTCTGACGTCCTTGATTATGCTGCGACACCCCCTCATCTCTCGTTGGCATGCATAACTTACACTACCGAAGCATTAGTTTCTCCTCTGAGCCTCTTATTATTTATCGAAAATTGAATATATTTCAGCGACGGGGTTTGCAGACCTGGGAGGGAAGATAATGGCTCGTTTCGGGGGACCACGTGATTCAGATTTCAGGGTGATTCAGGTTTTACAGTTGTGGAAAGGGCTCTCTTTCGGTGACTGAAATTGTCTAATCTGTGATTGAATTTCATTAACATAACAATTTTACAAATTATTGGTTAGAGAAGGTAACACTCGAACATAAAAAGAAATAAGTCGCTCGTTTCATGAAAAAAATTTTCGATTTGCCGCCTATACAGGGTGTTCCTAAATTGAACGTTCAGAACGAAAAGGGGAGATGAGGGGAGTAAGTTTAAGAAAAAAAGTCCCATAAACATGGGGTCGCAAACGTTTCCTTTTCGAGATACAGGGTGTACTAGGTTTATTAGGGAGTATTTGAAAGAAAGTTATGAAAACAGGTGAATTGGACATCAGTCATGACCCGCCAGATCCCCAGACTTGAATAGTTCAGATTTCTCTTCATACTAACTAGATCTTTATGACAATTTTGATCCTACACAGGATTTCGAGAGAATCATTCAAAATTTTTTTCTCTAAATCGGTAGCAAATACGACAAAACTACAAGAGACAGAAAAGTTTAGCTAAACAAAAAAGTTTCTTTTTACATTTTTCGGAAAAACAGTTGCTCACCAAAAAAAAGTTCTGCAGGAAAACTGGTGACAGTGTTCCAGAAAAAATATCACCCTGTAGATCTGCTATCGAATTTGCCATGTCACGTGGTGAAAACTCTCAAATATATATCTATGCCAAAGTTCAGTTGAATATCTTGTGAAGTGTAGATACTATGAGAAAAAAATTTGCAAAAAATTAAAAGTTCAACACTCTGTATCTCGAAAACGAAACGTTTGCGACCCCATGTTTATGGGACTTTTTTTCTTAAACTTACTTAAGAAATCTCCCCTTTTCGTTTGTACGTTCAATTTAAGAACACCCTGTATATCAAGGGAAAATCAGTAAAATAGAGAAGCAGTTTGGGCATGTAAGGTAAAGGATGTTTGAAATTGCGCGGTTTTTTAAGAATAAATAAGATATAGATGGCGCAATGAATTCGTCTGGGTTACAGTGACTGTATAACCACGTGTAAAACCATGGTAATATAGCCACTGTAGTCTGGGTACTTTGACATTTAAGAAGTGTGATGGATGACATTCATAAAAATGGCTTGGCTTCGTACACGATACAACGAAGCGTTCAAACTGTTGAATTATTTGATGAAAATCATTTTTTCTACAACCGGGCCGAACTAACTACTTTCCCGCATTGTTTTCGATTCGGAAAGTATCACTTTCCCGCAGTAGTGCGGGAAAGTAAATATGTGTTGAATTTGAGTATAATAATACCTTTAACATGAAATCTCTTAATCTACTTACTTATATATTTAGTTAAATATTTCAAATTATGCAGTTTCATCCATGTCAAACTAATTATTAATGCAGATTTCTGTTTGAAAATTATTGCATTTTCAAAGAGAACTTGACATCCTTCAAAAATTATGACTGGCATACATGGATCTGTGTATTTATTTCTATGTCACGGTCTATGATTTTCCGCATAGAATCCCAAACTCCTTAATTAATGTGTCAAAACGAATATTCGAGTTGTGTAGAAGTTTTTTTTCATTTTATAATACGGTTGTAGAAAAAATATTGTTCCTATCTTGAGCGGAAAGTACTTTCCCGCACTCGATTGCATGCCCGAACTCCGCTCCGCGTCGTTCGGGCAACGGCAATCTAGTGCGGGAAAGTAAAACTTTCCGCCCTTGATAGGAAAATAACTATTGTTATGATAAATTTGTCAGTTTAATCATTAAAAATGATCAAAAGTACAGTATTGAGTTTTCATTTTATTTTATCAATTTTCATAAGGGTCATGTTCAAACAGGAATAACTCTCAACAAATTATGTAACTTACAGTTAAAGAAATGATGTGGGGGTCGTTTTGTATCTGATATCCTTGCGTGATAGTTAATTGAAAAAAAATTATAGGTACTTCAATTTGCTAGTTTTTGAACTATTGAGGATTTACTAAAAAATTCAGTAAATTTTTCTTCAAGAATTTTTTTTATGACATTTTTGAGTAACATGGTTTCATCTTGTTCTACTTTAATAAAAGGTGGTAGTATTATCTTCCAAAAAACATTTTTTTTACATCAGTAGGACCTTTATGTCCAAAGAAATCGATATCATTTGAAAGGGTCAACTAAAACAAAAAAATTAATTTGGGTTTACCCCCAGATATGGGTGTTTTTGTCGATAAAATTAGGTAAATTTGATGCCCTTAAATTATCGCTAAGTCATGCCCAAACACACTGTATATGCAAATGTAAATGAACTTGACTTGAAGAGAATACGGGGGCTGGTGATCTTTCAATTATCCTCTGCCATTTCTGACGTTCGCCATTATAATAACGACTGTTTATAGAAATGACCTTGGGATTGTCTGGTCGCGTGGAGAATTTTTATAACGGCCGTAAATTTAGAAAGTGGGTCGATTCCAAAGACACAGTAAAAATTTCTGAATAAGAACGTTTCGTCCATTATGTGGGTCATCAGAGTCCCCACTGTGCAGGGTGACAATTATTTCGGAAAGTAAATATTTTATGCTCTTGGTGTTGACTTGTAGTCAACTTATGGCTTTCTGTACACATAAATCTGGTTAATACGTGTGCAAGGGCGTTTACTGGAAAACATCAATGCTGTGAAGATGTTTACAGCCTAGATTATGGAGGCTCATTTTTTTCGGACTCCTCACAACAGTTTATAATGCCTTTATTTACCCAGAAGACTGCTGCTTTCACTGTTGATGAGTCTATATAATCAACATCATACTGACCATGGCAATATTCATTATGATTCTTCAACGAAGCCTTCATTTTTTCAAACTTCCACTATCGATACGTCAAAAAAAATCACTCATATGTATTCATTTTAATGAGATTTTGTGAAAGTTTTCGGAAGAACTAACCGGAACTAGGAGCTTTTGCGAGCTTTGCAAATTCCTAATCAAAGCAGTCACACAACCAGGTACTGAACTCGCCCAAATCTCCTTGATTTGCTGATGAAAACAATTTTTTTATGTACACTGCGCAAAAAAATCAACTCACATTATGGAAATCTCAAATTTATTCTACAACTGAAGGTGTTTTCAATGATAATTATTTTTATCAGGATAATGCATGCATATGTTATCCACTTTCAACGTTTTTCTTCAATACAGATGTTTTCTTCCAGCAGGAATGAAAAAAGATGATATTATCAGATTTTGAATGTATTGGCTCCATTCTAAAAATCAGTTGTTCTCGATCAATTCTAGTGATCAATAGTTTTTCTTTCGTTTGATTTTCTACACTCGATCGCTATGCAACGCGAAACACGCAATTTGACTCAAGAGGAATGTGCCCAAGCAGTAGTTTTGCGAGAAGAAGGGTGGACATACACAAGAATTGCAGAAAGGTTTGGAGTTTCCCATACAAGTGTGTCCAGAATGTTGTAGCGATTCAGGGAGACAGGTATGAATGTCCGAAGACCAGGACAGGGTAGACCACGGGTAACAACTGCCATTCAAGAACGTTACTTGAGACTTGAGAGTTTCTTCGTTGAGACAACGGTTTGCAACCGCTCGCCTCCTTCAAAATCAGCTTGAGCAAACTCATGAGGTGCAAATTAGCACTCAGACAATAAGAAATCGCCTCAGAGAATATGATTTAAGGCCTCGTGTCGCGGCAAGAGGCCCAGCTCTTACCCCAGCGGCCAGCCCATCGAAGGGCGCGTTTGGATTTTGCGAGAGAGCATATTATCCATTGGGAAGAGGCCGATTGGGAAAGAGTTCTCTTCACAGATGAGTCTAGTCTCTACCATTGTGATCGACGTTCCCTTGTATACAGACGTCCACATGAAAGATATGCTCAGTGCAATTTCCTGAATACTACTAGTTTCGGGGGAGGATCGATTATGGTATGGGGTGGAATATCTTTGACTGATCGCACAGACCTAGTGTTCGTTGATAATGGAGCTATGAATGCTGATAAATATATAAGGAAGATTCTTGAAGAGCATGTAGTGCCATTTGCCACATACATTGGTGAAAATTTCATTTTTATGGACGATAATGCCAGACCCCATCGTGCGCGCATCGTTCAGGAATACCTTGAAGAGGTTGAAGTCTCTCGAATGGAATGGCCAGCAAGAGGTCTAGATCTCAATCCGATTGAGCAGGTTTGGGACAACCTCAATAGAAGGCTGAGAAGTTCAGAAAATCATCCAGTTACTCTTAATGACTTAGGAATCCAACTCGGAGAAATCTGGGAAGGATTAGATCAGAACATTTTAAGATCACTCATTTTGAGTATGAACCGTCGTTGCCGAGCTGTAATTAACGCAAGGGGTGGAAATACCAAGTATTAAATCACTTAACAGCATTTCAGTATGTTGAAAATTGTTCATTTCTCTTCTTTCACATAAGATTCGGTGAAATCCTGAATTTTTCTTCCATTTTGTGTCTTGTTTCGTTCAAAACCTTCCCGAGAGAACATAAAAAATAAGTTATAAAGTCAATGTAGAGTTAACTTTCATTAAAATTGAGATTTTCAGAATGTGCGTAAATTTTTTTGCGCAGTTTAGAATTCTGCCTACACTTTCAATGAGCTCGCTTATCTGTTAAGTTTGTGGCGTTTGTTAAATTGTTCTGGAGGGTTCTGGAGGTTTTTGTGCTTTTTCGTGACCCATGTCTATCTTTTTGTGACATTTTTTCCGTAGTATGTGACTCTTGAAAGAATTTTATCAGAAAGTTGGTTCAATCTGCAAATTATCGACTGATTAATTGTTGATTCAGTAAATGTGGAATTCTTTATTATTCGACTGAAATAAATGCTAAGGCTAGATCTGAGATAACGTCGTTTTTTCGTTTAAATGATTCATGATGATTAGGATGATAAAAGTCCCAAGAATACTTCCTTGAGTTACTCCAAGATCGATTTGTACACAAAGGCAAATCTTCGATAAATCAAATGTATTTTTTTGGAAAAACTATTAATACTCTTATATCAAGATTCGATTATCTGTATCCTGGATGATATACAGTCCCCACTCCCTCAGAAAGAATCAATTTCTGATCCAATTCGACAGAATTGAACGAAACTGGAGAAAAATCACCCCTAAAAGTCCGCTGGCATTCCACAACGTTCCTCTATCCCCGGAACTTGGTTGAGACTATTTGTTTTCTGGAACATTCAATTGTTTTACACAAAATAACCCCCAACAAACCAGAGGCGGTAATGAATGGAAACCGTTCTGGTCTAGCGGCTAGCCCGGGTATTGTTATTGAAGAGTTTCAAGGGGTTGAACATATAGAGGTCCGCTTTGCCCTTCTACGGTATAATACGTATGAGAGGAAAGACTGAAATGGGGTGAGCTTTAGGCTGGAGCTTTTCTGCTTGTATTACTGGATAGAAATTTTTTTTGAAAGGACAATATTTTGTTTTCATTTGTGAATGTTCAATTACTAAAATTTATCAATTTTCATGAATGACAAAGGCAATTAATAATATACATATCTGATTATCCCTCCTAAATATCTTGGAATTAAACTAGATTCCAAGTTGAAAGCGAGGAATAATATACTTCAAAAATTAGCTGGTACATCCTAGGTTGCCGATGCGACCACTCTTCGTACGGCTGCTTAAGCCTTGGTTTTTTCTGCAGCTGAATACTGCTGTTCTGTTTGGTTTAACAACTCCCATGTACATAAAATTGATGGACAACTTAATATTTCTATGAGGATTATTACTGGGACCATTAGATCTACTCCATTAGCTTGGTTACCAGTTATTTCTAACATAATACCTTCTCATATTCGAAGACAGGTTGCTGCTATGAAGTCATGGGATAAATTTCATTCTTTTCCAGATTTATTTTCTATTATAAATTATATGCCAGATACAAGACTGGCTAGATTGAAATCTGGAAAAACTTTATGGCTTAATGAGTTTCTCTATTCTATAAAGAATTATAAAGAAATTTCTTCGGAATGCACTTCAAATGATTTTTTCAATAAAAGTTCAATACTTGATCCTTCTGAAAAAGTTCCTGGTTTTCATCTGTCTAGGAAAAACTGGCGTCTTTTCAATCGTCTTAGGACAGGTCATGGTCGTTGTAATAGTATGGTTTCTGTGTGTGTGGACATGAAGAACAAACTATTGACCATTTGGTCAATAACTCTTCAGTATATAAATTTCCAGATGGTTTTAAGGCTATTCATTCAGTATCTGATTCGTTTTTGAGATGAATTTGATTATGAATATATTAATCGATTTTCCCTTCTCGATTTCGCTCCCTTTGTTTTTTTTTTGTTTCAGATTATTGCAAAATGCTTTTGTCAACCCAATTGGAGAAAGGAAAAATTAATTGTAGTCTAAGAAGAAGATGCCCCTTCAATATGAATATGAGCTCATTCTGTAAACAAATCCAATATCCCAACACTTATACGGGGAGACAGAGTTTTTGCTGAGGTTTTTATCTGTGCTCCTGCATCATACGTAGAACTGTATGTATGGTGCCCCGTTTAACATTTCCTCTGCT
The DNA here is from genome assembly GCA_910592335.1 of Adalia bipunctata. Taxonomy (NCBI): domain Eukaryota; kingdom Metazoa; phylum Arthropoda; class Insecta; order Coleoptera; family Coccinellidae; genus Adalia; species Adalia bipunctata. Next base: position 23,976,068 of record OU342953.1, read on the forward strand.
AACTCTGAGATTAGGAGCGGGGAATAAATCAATCTATTTGTTGAATGATCTATTCCTCGTTGCCTTTTCATTACACATTTACACATGCCATTTTTGTTCTTCCCAAACAAATCTGTAGCCACTGCTCTTTTTCATAAGAATAAATGAATAAAAAATCGTTGCTGTTCGATGGGTCGGAAGAAAATCAATTAAATTTGATAGGTGGGTGGGTTTTTAAGAAAAATTATATGGTGACTTCGAGCTACAAAGGCTGCAGTAAAATATCAGTAGTAAATCTCACATATCATTGTTCTGGCCTCAACAGTGCCTCATGCAACCCCAATTCTGTGTGTACCCCCTAATGTTCCTATTTCCCCCACATGATCGCATGAAGTGATTTGATTAACAATATGTGTTGTACTCCTATTTTGTATTGTCGTCAGTGAAGCCTGAAAATCAATACTGAGCACACTCTCGTATTAGTAGTTTTTTGCAAGCTCACAAGATACAGAAACTTATCTTCTCTTTCGACATGAAAAACCTGAAGAATTCACAGATTTATTCGACATTAGAAGCGTTCGAAAGCCGCTATTGCGAGATTCAACAAGGACTCAAAGGCTCTTTACAGGTAGATACGGTCAGTTTTCATCTGCACTGAGTCGAGGCATTATTGCAAACCAAACTTTGAGGTTTTGAATCAGAATTGATTGTAAGAACGTGAAACAATAACTGATCCAAATTTTCTCAGAAACGCAAACGACAAGAGCAAGTCTGAAACTGAAAAAGTTTTCAAAAGAGGAGCAATGAAACTATTCAGATATTAAAGAGTAAACATTCGATGTCTCATAAAAGAACTTGTGGAGCAGTATGTATCGATATATTCGACTATGTTTCTGAGTTTTATGATGGATTCTTATGGGGCAATTCATTTGAGACTCTTATCTTCAAAGAGAATTCAAAATGAGCAACAATCGATAGCGGTATGTTGTAAAAGACTGTTGCCAATTTTAACAACTTTCCAGAAGTATTGAGGTTTACCACTTGCATCCATAAAAATTTGAATAACAGAGGTACACTATAACCCTAAATTTGCGAGAAGCAATAGTAAATTTTACGACTTGAGTGTAACCAATTGTAAAACTCGGAAGATCTCAAAGGATAAAAATTGGTCAAATTGGTGCTACCTTCAGCCTTTTTATTATGGTTACTTTTTGGAGTTTTCGAATTCATCTACCACTTCTCGGTAATAAATCCAAACTGTGGCCCTAGTACATATGTTGGCCCACAAACAAATGAACGCTACTTCTCGTCCACTAGAAATTGAATGAAGATATCAATAACACACCATTTACTTTCTAAACATGCGTCCCTACAAATGGCCATTCAGAATTCAGATCAACGGGTATCTTGTTAGTCACCTGGACCCAGTTTTTTGTAACAAAAGCTTCCACGCTTTATACGTCAGAGTGTCGAGGTGTCCCGAAAAATTATGAACAAAAAATGGTCAAGAGATATCAAGAACATGCCACACTGGCCAACTGTGAAAAAAATTGGGGTAGTGGGTTTGATGGTAGAATGCATTTATCATTTCGGGTTTCATAGAGGTTGAATGTATGAATGGATTGGAACCTGGTTTTGTTGGGATTGAGCACATAACAGATAGATTTCATAGTGCGAAATAGCTTTTAGGGGGCAACGTTTCGTTCCTTTTCAAATGAGGCTATGACTGGTTTTGGGTTGGAATCTATCATATAGTGTAGATCTATTCCGAATATCAGTTTCAAAACGAAATAACGTAATATTCATATACTTCATAACAAGACCTATTTTATTTCCTTCAGCTATCAAAATCAGATCTCGACTTAATAGTTTTCTACTAAGGAAGCTTTCGATTTCTGATTGACTGCCAAATCCATACGTTTTTCGAAATCTTATTTTACTATACCTACAGGGTCCTGCAATAGTGCGAAAATCTTCCATAGCTGCCGAACCAGACATCTCAGAGATTTCGTTGGAAAGTAGACCTCTTGTACCTTCATTTCTGCATCTCAGGAAATTATTTACTGATAGACAGGGTGTCCCCGATAAATGTTATTCAACAAATGGATTATTTTTTCAATGGATCACTCCATATATTTTCACATATTTTCAATGACCTTCATTACTTCTTTCATGACGCAAAATATTAGGGACATTTTTCTAACGGTTCAGATCTTATTCGAAGAAAACTCAAACAGTTGAGGGAAAAGCAGTTCAGTAAAAGTCTTCTGACGATTTCCAGAAGTGATAGTAACATGAATTTGATCTGAAAGTTTTTTAATTGAAGGATTTGCCTTGACACTGTTCCTAAACGATCAACTTGTCATATACAGGGTGTCCGTTATTAAGGTCCAAATATAAAGAACTTATAATTATTATTTCTCGATTTTTTCAATAAAGAATAAATTTAAAATAATCCTAGGGATACTTTTGAGAAAATGTAAGGTATTCAATTGTCTACATTATTGTGGAAAAAATACAGGGTGTTCCATTTGAAAAAATCGAGAAATAATAATTTTAAGTTCTTCATATTTGGACCTTAATAACGGATACCCTGTATATGACGGGTTGATCGTTTAGGAACCGTGTCCAGGCAAATCCTTCAATTAAAAAACTTTCAGATCAAATTCATGTTACTATCGCTTCTGGAAATCGTCAGAAGACTTTTACTGAACTGCTTTTCCCTCACCTTTTTGCAGTTTTCTTCGATTATGATCTGAACCGTTGGAAAAATGTCCCTAATATTTTGCGTCATGAAAGAGGTAATGAAGGTTATTGAAAATATGTGAAAATATATGGGGGGATCCATAAAAAAAATCATCCATTTGTTGAATAACATTTATCGGGGACACCCTGTATATCAGAAAATAATTTCCTGAGATGCAGAAATGAAGGTACAAGAGGTCTACTGTCCAACGAAATCTCTGAGATGTCTGGTTCGGCAGCTATGGAAGATTTTCGCACTATTGCAGGACCCTGTATAATAGATTGCTACTCAGTACATTGGTTTCAGATTTTTTTTGAGTCTGTGACATCCTTTGGTGTACCCCATGGGTCTATATTGGGGCCCTGATTGTTCATCTTTTTCATATTATAAAAGTTATTGGCCGGTTTTTTCTTGTATTGTGCTTTTTTATATGTAAACTTATACTAACAGATTTGTCATTGCGAGTCTGGCACTCTTTATTTTGAATTACTCGACTTTTCATCTTCATTTGAGAAGTTTAACAAGCACCATCTACGAGCACTGCTAGAGCATCGTCACCATAAACTTCCACTGAAATACGATGACTTTCTGCAGCTTTTTCCTTCATATTGAATTTTTGAAATAGAACTCGCCGCAAAAAACTCAACTTTGTTCTTAACACTCCAGCGAAATGACAAAAACTGTGAAAAAGCCTAATAATGTCACTCAAAAATGACAGTGTTGCCAGATGAATCAATGGAAAATAAACTAGTGGTTTTAAGAAACTATTATATTTTTATTGATATGGAGAATTTTCCAATTTTGAAGTTAACTGGTAAGGACACTTTTGTAAATTAGGAAATGAATTATTCTTGAAGAACAACACATTGAATGTCCAACTGAATGTGGATTATTTTAAAGAATGAACAAGAAGTCAAAACAAAATTTGAGAAAATGGTTAAAAAGTATGATTTTTGAGTATTTTAATTATTTTCATTGTGACTACACTGTATCTTTGTTGTGGGGTAAAATATGAACTGTTGAACCTAACTTTTCTTCTTGAAATTGGTAAATTGAAGCTGAAGTTTGTCTATAAAATGACCCAGTTCAACTTTCTCTCAGCATTCCACCGTCAATTATGATATTGACACCATAAAATAAACCAGTTGTGTATTCTGATGGAATAATTGGCAATTCAAGAAGGGTACTGATTCCCATATGTCAAACTTACCTCACGTCCCTCAAATCCAACGTACCTAATACATGATAACTATTCATACATATTCCCAAATATGATTTGTCACGGTTTTGGAATTTTATAGCAAGGGTCGCAATATTCGACAAGCTTCTTTCAAATTGAGACGTTAACTTGACATGTGACCTTTTGTCCTGCATAATGTGCGAAAAATGAAATGCTTTATGTAACGAGGGTTTGAATACAATAACATTCACAAGGGTGAGCACACAATATCATTTATTTGTGATGCTGAGTCCCCATCCTAAAAGATATCTTGTTATCAGGATACTGAAGGATAACGAGAACTGTTTTATTATTAACCGACTTTCGAAGCGTTCAGCGGTGAGATAAACTTACAATAGAGGTGTTTTTGGAACCAAACGTCCTGTAATAGCTATTCTAACAAGTAAGTGTTCTGCACGCTGATATACAGGGTCTTTCACGAGGAACCTCACCCATATTTATACGGGAAACTACTGAACGTATTTTCATGAAATTCAGCACTTATAGGTATTTCACGATGCTGATGAAATCTAAAATATTTTCAAGGCATGAGCACTTCCGGTTTTTCCGGAAATGACGTCAACTTCCGTTTTTTGAATTAGAACACCATTTTTTTATTGCAGAAATAGATTCCTTAGAAAATTTCAAGTTATTTTGATGTAACATTTTCCAGTTTTGGTTGGAAAATTCTCTCTGAGCGGGAAAATTCGAAAAAAAAATCGAAAATAGAGCTCCGCTGAAACAAGAATAACTTCGAGGTTTTTGGATGGAAAATTTTCATTTTTGAGATTTTTCAAGATGGAAGATTGATGTATCCACTTCAAAAATCGAAATCGCGATTCATGATACAGGGGGTGAAAAAATCGCTTTCAAAGTTAGGGATGACAAAATCGTGAAAAATCAATTTTTTCAAATTAGAACCCCATTTTTTTATGGCAGATATTGAATCTACGTTACAAAATAATGTGAGTGTATGCATCACACCCTTGCCTTAAAATGGATATTTTCTGAGTTAATATAGTTATTCTTGTTTCAGCGGAGCTCTATTTTCGATTTTGTTTTCGAATTTTCCCGCTCAGAGAGAATTTTCCAACCAAAACTGAAAAATGTTACATCAAAATAACTTGAAATTTTCTAAGGAATCTATTTCTGCAATAAAAAAATGGTGTTCTAATTTGAAAAACGGAAATTGACGTCATTTCCGGAAAAACCGGAGGTGCTCATGCCTTGAAAATATTTTAGATTTCATCAGCATCGTGAAATACTTATAAGTGCTGAATTTAATGAAAATACGTTCAGTAGTTTCCCGTATAAATATGGGTGAGGTTCCTCGTGAAAGACCCTGTAGAGGTGTTATTTTGACATTCGAAGAAACACGAAACGCATTTCTGTAGGTTGCGCAATGTGAAAGTTTACGGGTAGATGAGAATACGGGCCCTAAACATGAGAAAACATTTTATTATTATTTTTATTATTATTATTAATTAAATGACAAGAGCCTTTTAAGCTCAGAAACAAAACTAAAAATTGATACAGCCGAGTAGTAATAAAGAAAAGAAAAGAAGAACTAAATAGCAACATATTAATATCTACAAATTAAAGCACTCAATCCGGCAAGAAGTGTGCGAAATCCAAAGGAGTCCAATCTATTTTTGAAGAATCATAGAAGCATTCGAGGCAAAATTGAAATTTAATCAGCGAAGCTTATGATAGAAATTTCACATCATTGTTAATGAAGTAATAACAGAAGTCTTTGAAGAAGATGATTGTTTTGTAAAATATTTCTAATACATTTCAAGAATTGTAAAAGAACGCCTATCGAAAGAACCATTTAAGTTACAAAAAATCCCCACGAATACACACTTCATCTTTTCAAATATAATTCCTTTCAAAAACGTTGGTCTGTTCATAAACGCATAACTGGGCCATATTCCATTCCGCCCCATTGACCAGAATTAAAATTTCTCACGCTACTTACTGAATGAAATAAAAAGCCAAAAAGCCATCTACACACCACATAAGACCTAAAGCTCAGGCACAAAGCCCCGAAATAAATCAAGGCTCACTCAGTGTTGACGGCAGAATACTGTAAGGCGTTGCGCAAAAGAAAGAAAAATCTTTAGAAGCGACAACAAATAAAGACTACACAAAACAAACATTAAGAAATTCAAAGAAACGCAGCGATGCTACTATGCGCAGAAATACAATCCCGATTGAGATATCCACCTGATGCTTGAAAGAAAGTTGCCTCTGCCTCTAAATTTGGATTCCTTTGATGGCTGTCTGGAAATGTCGTAAAGGGCGTGCATCAAGCGGACCGCAAAGGTAATGAGATTTATTACCAGAGATCTCCAAATATTTATTCGAACCTGACGTTATTGACAAAGCCATATGTTGGCTTTTATTCTCTGGAAGTCATAATGGAATTTCCTTTTGAGATTCTTATGAATGGACCACGACTTGGATCTTCGCGGATAGATTTGTCAATGTTACTTGGACAGTTGAATGAAATCGGTTTCGATAAAGCATGCCCAGGGAAGATTAGGCCAGGAAGTGATCAAGAATTTGATGCAGATGGAAGGAGAATTCGAGATATCCAAGTTTCTCTGGGTGTATATGATAAGTGGCTGAAAAATTTCTTTCAAATAGCGCCCACAAAACAGATTTCAAAATTTTTCGTGGAAACCAAAAATCCGACAAGAATAAAATTACCCAGACATTTTATGTGAGAAAAACTCAAACAAAATTTTGGTGATGTTCCTTTATGATTGGATGGTGTAGAAAAGACCACTCTGAACCTTTTCACGCAAGAAAATTTTCTCCATATTCATATTTTACAAAAAAAATTTCGGCGTATAATCTGTTGATGATTTATTTCGTTCTCAAAAACCGTGAACTTTAGCAAGAAGTTACATGTGACCATACTTGTTTAAAATGGTTTTTTTCCTGTTTTATTCATTTTATATTCTCATTGAATCTTTATTTTTACTGTCCACAAATTGCTCAATGATTTCAGTACTGTATAAAAATGTTTTATGAAATTACTTACGATTCTTCTCAACGTTCAATTTTTGAGTTTGTGTTTCAATTGATTACATTTCTGTCGAAAAAATTTAAAGATTATTGTGAATAAATAAAATCGCTTTGATATAGAAATGATGAAAGTCGATGAAATGCTTGAACTCTCTGGGAATAAAATTTCGTTATTTTACTCGATTTTTCTTAACCACCCTGTATACGCTGCAGACCTACAGGCTAAAATTAATTTGCCACTTGAAATCATATTAATATGAATTTTCACCACAAAAATCTTTTTTTAATCTATTTCAACTATTTTTTTTTGCAATTTAAGCCAATATCCCTAACTCATGTGGAGCAGTTTATTTTCAGGAGCACATTTTGAAAGTTTTCCATAAGCGCTAGAATCATTTCTCCTGCTGTGCTGAAATTAACAAAATTATCCTCCTGCTAACGTCCGATTCAACAATAATACTAACGAACCAAATAACAAACTGGAAAAGAAAACCTCGATCAAAAAACGAACAGATTCAAAAAAACAGAACAAAAATCGAACGGAAGACTATCACATTCGAAAACATCAAATAGAGACAAACAGAAAAGAACAAAAACAAATATTACAAAATCATTCAAACACAAACCACGAAAATTAAATGGAAACAACTATGAAGAACGAACAGAAGGCAATGAGAACAAATAATGAAGAACAAACAAAACCAAATAAACGAACAGGAACAATAGGTACCAAAAAACAAGCCATCAGTTTTAAAATAAAAAATATCAAACCAAATACTTGATACACAAACTATAGATTGAAACGAAAGAAAAAAAACGAAATAAAAACAAACAGAAAATGAACAAAATAAAATATTCACCATTTATTCGTCAGCTGTTGTCACTCTTCATGGCAGCTACCATTTTTTTTCAATAGGTCTATGGTGTGAGCTTACCCAAAAACGATCACAGAATTCCACTTGTAATTAATTGTCAATTTATCCTGTCAAGATCCTTACGTCTTCCAAATTCATCGTATAATCCCTGTTGTATTTTGTCTTGAATTAAATCATTCGTGTATGTTCCTTAATCAAAATGGCTCAACGTGCTGCCTATTGCCCCAAATTACCTTGGATGGTAGACTTCTACACTTCGGCAGATGGAAAAATCCAGAATCAACAATTGAAAGCAGCATTTGCTAGAACTTACATAGACCATTTGTGCCACCTCACTCCTGAATCAGTAGCAGCTAAATACAGGACTACTCAAATGGTTTTCACAATTCCTGAAAACATAACAATAACTGCCATTGATGAGCTACTCAATTGTGGTATGAGCATGGCGAGGATTCCTTTGACGATTTCTCAGGAAAAATGCATGGAAATCATTAACAGATTGAGACATACCTGTGATAGGCACAGCAAGAAGTTAGGTCGTCTTTATCCTTTGGCTATAGCTTTAGAGTTTAGAGGAACGGAAATTCGAACTGGACACTTGCAGAATCCCAGCAAGAAACCAATACGTTTGGAAAAGGGGAAAGAAACGAAAATTACTACTGATCCATCCTTCGAAAATTTGGTTACTCCCGAGCTGATTTACGTGGACTACCAGAAGATAAGTAAACTTGTTCAACCAGGCGACCAGTTGCTTTTGGATAACGGAAAAGTCACCCTATCAGCCTTAGAAGTAGCAGAAGAAATGATTAAGTGCGTCGTGGACAAAACTGGAGATTTACACAGCAACGTATCTGTAACTCTGGTAAACGCTCCAGTAGAAGTAGAACCCATTGGGGATGAATACATAAAGAACATCGATTTCGCTTTGGAAATGCAAGTTGATGCTGTCATCATGACCACAATAGTGGACGAAAGGAACATAAAACTCCTCCAAGAGAAGCTGCAGGATGAAGAAAGAAAGATGCTGGTAATTGCGAAGATCGGAAACTCTCAAGCTATTGAAAACTTTGACGATATCGTAAGAGTAGCAGATGGGATATTTGTAGGATCTACTGAACTCATCGGAGAACTTCCAAGGGAAAAAATCTTCTTGGTGCAAAAGTCCCTGATAGCTAGATGCAACAAAGTAGGAAAACCTGTTATGTGCAGTTTCGAGGTAGCCGAATATGGTGCTTTATCCGAAGCTGAAATCACTAAAATCGTGAGTTTCATAGACGATGGGGTTGACTGTTTCGTTTTGACGCAATGTGACATTGAGAACAACTTGTACTACGAGAGTATAAGGCAGATGAACCTGATTTGCAGAGAGGGAGAATCTGCGAGCCACCAACGGAGGATATTCAGTGAACTCACTGATAACTTTGTATGGTCTGCAGAGCCAATATATTCGTTAGCTATATCAGTGGTTGAATCTTCTTTCAAATGCAACGCTGCAGCTATAGTCATAGTGACTAGGACTGGAAGATGCGCTAAAATCCTTTCTAGGTTCAGACCTAGATGTCCTATCATAGCTGTTATCAAATTGGAGCAAAACGCGAAGCAGTTGCAGATATACAGAGGGATCACACCTATCGTCTTCATTTCGAAATATGGATCCGATTGGAATGCAGAGGTTGAAGCTAGGATTCAGTTAGGAATTACTTTCGGAAAACTGAATGGGTTCATAAGGATGGGAGATATTGTCATTGTTGTATGTGGGTCGAAGAGGAGTTCTGGTTTCACCAACACCATGAAAATCGTGTTTGCTTCTGAATTTGACGCCGTGAAGGCCAATGAGGAAGGCGACAGTTGAAAATTAGTCAATAAGTGGTCGTTGAGCAATGTCTGTTTAGTGGTTTTGTAATAAATAGTTTTTTTCTTTGTGTATTACTGTCGATAGCAATAAAAACTAATACGTTATGTCGAAATTTGTGCTAAAATGTCTCCGCCAACTTATCTGCTGATGCTAAACTTGTGGTAATTGCTATACTTACAATAAATTTACTTGCAATTGAAAGATGTCTAGACATAAGCCTAGAGCAGAAAATTTTCAATGGGGTTCAGTAGATTTCATTGTCCCGCACGTCATTTTGCCCAGGGAAAGATCGAATTGGATATTGGAAGTCCAATAAATTGACATAAAATTACATAAATTTTTCCACACCGAAAATGAATAATACACAAGAAAGACGACATCTAGACATCGAAAAAGACATTTTTGATATGGTACGGATACAACCAGAAGTTAGCACTAGAAGAATTGCTCATGCTCTGCCACATGGGACTGTGTGGCGTAGATTGAAGCAAAATAATCTTTACCCTTTTCATCTCCAGAAGGTACAACGATTGGATGGTGATGAAATTAAAAGAACTAACTTTAGTAGCTGGATTTTGCGAAATGAAAGAATGGTCAGCAGAATTTCATTAACCGATGCAGCCATATTCACGAGGGATGGGGTCTTCAATATAAGGAATTCGCATCAATGGGCTAAAGAGAATGCGGTCAGGCATACGAAATCCCAATACAAATTATCAAAAAACGTATAATGTGGCGTTTACAAAAAACTATTGATTGGTCTATACGTCCTACCAAGTTGACAAGACATAATGATGATCTTTACTTAGATTTCCTCTTAAATCATTTTCGTGTATTACTCGTTGGTACAGACATTGCAGGAATGCAATGGTCAGACATTTTTAGATAAGAACTTCCAAATATGTGGATACTGGATAGGCAGAGGTGGACCGCATGCCTGTCCCGCCAGATCACCAGATATCAATCCTGTTGATTATTTCATTTGCATCTGGGGTTGTTTGAAATATTCAGTATATTCATCTGAAATTGGAAGTGAGGATATCCTCATGCAACGTAGCGAAGTCGCCTGCAAGAAAATACGTAATATTCCAGACATGATAAAAAAAGTATCAGACATATTTTGAAGAGGGCAAGAATGTGTCTTGAGCAAAATGGTGGTACTTTTGAGCACCTTCTGTAATTCACGTTAAGTTTTTATGTCCCTTCATTTATTTATTCATCGTTGTTGACTCTAAATTAATTCTTCTCAATCAATGATGTTTTTCCGAAAATAACTTGAAATGATACCTCAGAATAGTAGAATATGTAGGACAAAAAAAGTCAATTGGATCACAATGTACGATTTTTCTGAGAATTCAGTGGAATTCCAATAATCAATTGGATCTTTCCCTGAAGCTTTCTTTGAACAAAATAACGTGCGGGACAATTGAATCTTTTTGTCCCTATTGAGAATTTTCTGTTCTTTTCAAATATCTCAATCAAAGTTATGAGAAATTGAAACTTTTGGTCAATACATAAACCACCCTGTATCTCGGTTATGGAATTGATTAAACCTATCATATATCGTTTTTTTGGACTGACCTAGGGCAGTTCTAGCTCAGGTTACAGTATGTTCATTTAGCAATTAAACAGCCTGTATACTCCATTCACTTTTATAAGGTTTCCCGGTTCAACGTGTATATTCTGAAAATGTTGGGTTATAGTCATTTTCCTGTCAGATAACTAAGTAACATTGTCCTCTCTAGATACAGGTCGTAGTAGTTACCCATTTATCAAAATGTTTGATAACTTTGGGAAAATAATGAACTTGAGGAAATATTATGAGAATTGAATAATTCAAAACACCTGGCGAATGTTGAAGATACTTTTTTCTTTGAAAATACTGGAAATATTTCACGCATATAAACATGACTGGAAGTTTCAGTTATGTTTTTTTCTTGTACGGAAATTGTGAATCGTGTGTTGAAATTTTACTGAAAAATAATAGACAGAATAGTCCGTTATGTATACTCCATTCACAATTATAAAATCACAACTCTGGCCTTGAAAATTTGACACATTCCACTCTGTATCGAAGTTATGACGTTTTTCAAAATATTTTTATGTTCCAAGTCAACACTCTGTTGCCCTTTCTACATTCTTAGCGTATTTCTCAGAATGTGAATGAATTGGAAAAGATGTGATGGACGAAAATAATTAACGTTTATATGAAAGGCTTCCTTTTCTAGTTATTTGCATAAAAAGTACAAGAGATCACTGTTGAAATATATTATTTTTCGCCATGAAAAAAAATTGCATTGCTTTCACATAATTTTCTTATGCATGCTTGTGAAAATTTCATTGTTCATTATCCTCTTGAACTGAAAGTTCGAGACTTGACGACATTTATTTGATCTTATGAACAAGGAGTAAAATATTCTGACTGTGTAGTGATTTATTAGTTTAAAAACATTTATACATTACTACCACAGTAGGTTTGTACAAAATGAAATGAGTCAAACATATGCTTCACATTTATCATTCACCTGTTCTAAAATAAGACACAAACTCCTGGATATGGAAAAAACAGATGTATTCTGGTTCAATATAGCCTATTTCTACTTTCGGCAAAGGATTGATAGGAATGAAAGCTCCAGTGACACATTTCAATTCATCGGAATCTGAATTCACCTACCGTTGAATGCAATATAGTCATATTTCTTCTTTTTTTTAGCTTCTTCGACGTGTTTTTTTTTTCTGAAACGTGAAAACGATCAACAATAATCATTTAGAGACCGATGATGGCCATCCAGAACTCGTTTACTTACGAAAATCGTGCAATTTCATTCTGCAAGTTCTTTCCTCATAATTCTTCAAAAATCCTACCTGAACCATATTTTCCGGTCGCTTTCGTTAGAAGATCGTATAAGGAAGCCTTTTTTGTCCATGTACACATTCCAAATAAATTTTGAGCACCAAAAACGATACCGAAACTAACCAAACTTCTGGGGGACCGGAATTTCGTTTGAAATCTTTCTAAACGGCCAGATACCTAAAAAAACTTCGTTATGGAGTGTAAAAAGGTCGATTAGTACTTACTTTCGCTTTATTTATGCTCATAAATCGATTTTAGGTCCAATTCAAATTTGCCGTTCGGAAATACTCCACTTTGAAAATGTAGTAGTCACTGGAGGATACAGGAAGGGGCCATGGGGGCACCCCCTTGGACCTCGAAACTGACAATCATACCTCGATAGAAGTTCAATCGATAGTGGTAGTAGTACTACGAAACCTGTGTCAACGTTAAACCTTAAAAGAACTAACTTCAAAAAGTTAGAAGAGAGTAAATAGAAATTAGCATTGGCAACGTCTCTAAGAATTATTTTTGCATTGCCGATATTCAACGAGTGCCAACCTGTGTCAGTTTTAAGTCAAAAAACTTGATAAACCTAAATCTTGGCCAACCGGGGCACTTTACAAAAGTGAATGGAGTATATCTGCCAATTCGCCTGCCATCTTGAGTGTCAGAGGCGTCATCAATGTAGCCAAAGATCAGTAGGAAGTTTGTTCACAGTTTGTGTTCTTTGATCAGCTGTCAACTGTCGAACAGCGCTGTTCGCAAATTGCCGCCGGAATCTAATTAAAAAGGTCTCTATTGAGAGTCCCGGTTATTAATAAAAGTGACAAAATATTCGCAGTACACGGAATTCGGTAGTGTTCGCGGTCGACGTCGAGTTAATAAAGTGGACCGGCTCAAAAAGGCTCCGTATTTGTCAGCGGCAGACGGCTCAGAATCGCCGTCAAAGCTCGATATGCAGTCGGCAGAGCGCGGCATTCGATTATGCGCTGCCGGGATCGCTTCTCGATCGCTGCACGTATTTTTGCCCATCTCGGTCCCATCCACCTAGGGCTCCTATACGAGGGTAAACAGCTCTTTATGAAAATCCAGGGCTCCCCGCAGTGGCAGCGCTAATTATACCTTTGAGTTCCCGTCACAATCACCCTAATCGCTAATCAAGTTAGCCTACCAGCCCAATCAAGGACTGTAAATATTGGGCGGCTTTGGCCGTTTGCAAATGAATCGATTTTCGTTCGTTTTGTTCCTGTTTTTGTCGGTTTTTGTTCTGGGTGGACGTAGTAATTCTGGAATGCCCGCGTTTCGCCTGTGTACCAGTCGGGATTCGTTTTTTTACGGCAGGGCCGAGTTGTTTTGAAATACGTGGGTTCATGTTGGTGCGCTCTATAACTATGGGGTACAGTTCAATTTTGCAGATTGTGGATTTATCGATCTGACGCTGCGGAAAAATATTAGGGATAAGAGTCGGAAACCGTAGTCGAATTCAATGGATGATATTTTGTATCGGGTGGTTTTTTAGGGTGACAGAACTTTAAACTGAAATGAAACACAGTTAAACTGTGATTGAAGCCAATTTTTTTTTTATTCGAAAGATAATATCATGAAATTTATGTTATGAAAATACACACAACCAAACTTATATGGAATCACCCAGTATTAAGATGAAATATTATTTTGATATCTTTTTCGTTAGAAGCAAATAAAAAGTGCATGTGTTTACTCACAAAAACAGTTAGGTTCATAAGCACTTGATAAGATTTGGTTTTGCAGTGTCGATTTTACCATTTCGTTCGAACGTCGCAGTGAATTTATATTTTGTTTTTTTGCGAAGTTTTAAAAAAAATGCCTTATGTGGGGTTATCGGAAGTCCACAGAGGATGAATTATTACTATGGCAGAATAAGGTATGTCACAAAGACAGATTGCAAGAACGGTGGGGGTTACACAAGGGGTTGTTTTAAAAACCTATGCAAGGTTTCTGGAGTTAGGAATCCTAAAGAATAGGCCGAGAAGAAGTCGTGGAAGAGTAACTACAGAAAGGTAGGATCGCTTTTTAGCCCAAACAGCAAGAAGAAATCCCGCAGTATCTCATTCAGAGCTTCAAAGGCAATTTTTGCAAGCTACAGGTGTTAGTGTTTCTGTCGAAACTATCAGAAAAAGACTTCGCGCTCGGGAATTATTCAAGAGAAGAACGTTATGAGTTCCAGAACTATCAAGGCAAAATAAAGTTGACCGTTTTAATTGGTGCTTAGAGCATGAAAATTGGACTATTGAAGATTGGAAAAATGTCTTATTTTCGGATGAGACCAGAATTGGCCTACGATCAGACGACCGGCGTGTTCGCATTTTAAGAGGTAGAGGGAGGCAAGCTAGGCTCCAAGCTGCAAGACCAATCCCTAAATACAAAGGAGGTACTGTAATGTTTTGGGGCGGAATTATGTTTGGTGAAAAAACTCCTTTAATTACCATTAGACAATCTCTGACAGGGCCTAGGTATGCTGATCTAGTGCTACAACCTGTAGTGAGGCTCTGGCGAGGTGCGTTTGGAGATTATTTCCTATTTATGCAGGATAATACACCTCCACATACCAGCAGAGTTGCAAAAATTTTTTTCGAAACAGAAGGTGTGACTGTTTTAGAGTGGCCTTCTTGTTCACCGGACCTTAATCCTATCGAGCACTTGTGGGATAGGATCAAAGGAAAAATTAGAGCTCGTCAAAATAATCCTGGTAACGCAGAGCAACTTATACAAGCGGCTTTAGAGGCATGGGCAAATGTTACAGAAGAAGAAATTAACAACTTAATAGAAAGCATGCCTCGTCGAATTCAAGCTTGTATCAATGCCAGGGGTGGTAATACTGATTATTGATTTGTTGAAATCGTTTTATTTGTTGTTCAATTCTCAGTTACATAAAAATTATTTTTAGAGAAATTTACACTTTTAATTTTCTGTTCTATTATAAAAATAATCTTTTAATAATTTATATTTTTTTCTGTAATAAACTTGTTTTGGGAAAACTGCTCTTCACTTTTCAGCAACTTTTTTTTAATTAAAATTCGTTTTTTCCAAATAACAGGGTGATTCCATATAAGTTTGGTTGTGTGTACCTATATCGAGATTTCCAAGTCACAAGCATTAAACCGGAAATCAACAATGCCGAAAGCAGAATTGAAACAAGGCCGGTGTGATTGAAAAGGTATCCTCGGGCTGCCGCACATGTAGAGGTGAAACAGAGTTTCGAAAAAATCAAGGACCGAATATGTGTTACTGGAATCTCGCTGAATCCAGCCGATGCATCATGTAGTAGACAAGAGTGCCCCAAAGTACAGCATTCGAGTGGTGTATCGGTCGAATCATTCGACTCCCCCTGTTCGAAATTGCTGCGGGAGGCACAAAGGGCCCGCTGATCCGTGAAATTCGATGAAATGTGACGGCGTGCACATGTGACCACGCGAATGGACCGGCCAATCAACTATACTGATTTTCAGCAATGAAGCTCCACCGAAATTGGTTTGGTTTTTGCGCTACCGGTGTGAAGCGGCCCTATCGGACTTTTTCGCATTTTTTCAGGGCGTATTGAACGGAATATTTCATTCTTCTGGGGCACTCTGATTAAGCGCAAACAATGAATATGTCGGCGTGAATGGTGTATACTCGTATACAGGTCGAGAATTCAGAAGAATATGGTACTTTTCATTCGGAGATGAATTAAACAACCATTGGTTTTCGGACGTTCCTAGATAATCATGAGTTTTTATGTCCGACAGAGCGTTTTCTAACGCCTGAGGACTACTTAAACGCCTGCTGAGTGCCGACGTTGAAGTTATTCAGTTTTCTGAGGCTGGGTATGCTTTTATATGCCCAACATTAAAATCAAAGATGCAGTTGTTACAGAAACTGATATCGTTGATTGAAGAATAACTCAC
This sequence comes from Adalia bipunctata, assembly GCA_910592335.1. Classification (NCBI taxonomy): domain Eukaryota; kingdom Metazoa; phylum Arthropoda; class Insecta; order Coleoptera; family Coccinellidae; genus Adalia; species Adalia bipunctata. The sequence goes on from OU342953.1 coordinate 23,992,537, forward strand.
AATTTGTTCAGTGGTCGGGACGCAAAATCCGACAAGGCTGAAATCGCTTTATGTCGATGTGATATACAGAGTGTAACAGCCAAATGGAATAAATTCGATAACGAATAAATGAGGGCGTGTTGGGAAAAACGCTCGGACACGTCGATTTGTAATTTTAAACGCGCATATTTTTCAAGAAAATAATATTATATAGGGTGTTCCATGTGACCGTGGCCAATACCAACTTTCTTATTTCGAATGCAACCCCCTGAATATTATTTATTTTTTGGATTCTTCAGAGAATTCTAGACACAATTCATGCATAATGTCCTATACCTATCTTTAACTATTTCGGAAGTATTAAGTGTTTTCAGATTTATTGCAAAAATCAACGTTTCAAATAAAAATTATTTTATTTCACAAATTCGGTACATTAAACTTAAAACCTAATAAGTTATACTGATTATTTCCTAATTATTGAAAAAAAAAACAAAAAAAACATTAATGTCAATGTAGGAAATGTTCAAAATGCTCGCCGCGAACGTCTTGGTAACATGCTAATCTGGTGTAGAATTGTCTTCTAACGTTACTCAATATTTCAGGCGTTTTTGCTTACTTTCTTCATATCAAGAGGTAAATGGGAAATAAGTTTTGAGTGTAATGTATCGAATTTGTAAAATAAAATAATTTTCATTCAAAATGTTAATTTTTGTAAAAAATCTGAAAACACTTAATATTTCCGAAAAAGTTGAAGATAGGTATAGGACATTGTACATGAATTATTTCTAGAATTTTCTGAAGAATCCAAAAAATAAATAATATACAGGGCGTTTCATTTGAAATAAGAAAGTTGGCCACGGTCGCATGGAACACCCTATATAATTTCATTTTCTTGAAAAATATGCGCATTTAAAATTACAAATCGACGTGTCCAAGCGTTTTTCCTAACACCCCCTGATTTATTCGTTATCGAATTTATTCCATTTGGCTGTTACACTCTGTATAAAGGGGTCGTCAGCAACGCGTACGGCAAAAATAGCTCCTAAACTATACCGTGTCGAAAAAAACTTATATGATATGGTTGTAAGGTTGACAAAAATCTACCAACTAAAAATAATTTTACATATACAGGGTGTGTCAAAAAAAAGTTACGGAAAAATATGTATTTTTTTAAATGGAACATCCTGTATTTCATGGCATAATTCTTTCGAGAGCAACAAGAGCTTTACACTCATACCTCACTTTTTTTATTTCAGCACTGCGTTGCCACATAATTCGTATTCATAGGATATTTTTAGTGTTTTAAGAGGTTCATCAAAATTCTTATAGCAACCGCTGTGTTCAATCTATATAAACGAAATTTTCACATAAGTTAGTAAAAGGTATCAGCTTCATCGTTCGGTAATCATCTCAAGTTTTTTTCATACAGAGTGTCTAATATAAATTTACCAATTCACTCAAATTAAATATGCGAAAACTCGATTTTTTCGAATGGAACACGCTGTATTTTTCTCTTTCATGAAATTTGTTTTTCAAATGTCTACCTTTTTTTCAAGGTATGTCCCATACTTGAACCGCTTTTTTTTGAGATGAGACAGGGTGTCCATTTGAAAAAATCGAGTTTTCGCATATTTAATTTGAGTAAATTGGTGAATTTATATTAGACACTCTGTATTAGAAAAACTTCAGATATTTACCGAATGATGAAGCTGATACCTCAAGCTAACTTCTGTAAAAATTTCGTTTATCTAGATTGAACACAGCGGTTGCTATAAGAATTCTAATGAACCCCTCAAAACACTAAAAATACTTAATACCTTAAAAATGCGAACTATGTGGCAACGCCGTGATGAAATTAAAAAAATGAGGTAATAAGTGTAAAGCTCTTGTTGTCCTCGGAATTATGCCATGAAATACAGGGTGTTCCATTCGAAAAAACTGCATATTTTTTCGTATCTTTTTTCTGACGCACCTTGTATATGTAAAATTATTTCTTGTTTGTAGAATTTTGTCAACCTTAACCATGCCATATAAATTTTCTCCACACAATACAGTTCAGGCGCTATTTTAGCCGTACGCCTTCCTGACGCACCCTGTAGAAGGAATCCTAAGGCCAATAAAAGTGAATGTGTTCCTCACACATCATTGTCTATGCGGTAACACTAACATCGAAATCCGAGAAGATAAGTAGCTTCGATAGTTCAATTGGTAAGAACCTTATACCGGTAATCTAAAGATGCTTGGGTTCGAAACCCGATCGAAGTGGAAACTTTTTTCGGATGTATTGTACTGATCAGGTAAAAAGGATATGTTTCTTTGATGGCGCAAGATTTCAGTGTTCATTAAAACATGGTTTTCTGTAGCAAAGTACCTATTGATATTTTTATCAATTTAAAAAATACGTGTTTCATTAAACGTAATCGAGGAAGGAATTTTGATTACAATTCAAGATTTTGTTTTAAAGTACATAAACTTAAATTGTGAAATATTTTCAGGAGGAATCTACTTCCGATTCTACCGGGAACGAATGAGATTTTCGTTATTTCAAATGTAACACCCTGTATATTCATACATATTTGAATTATTCGTTCAACTGTGCACTGATTTGATGTATGATAATATGCACAACCACACCAAGCGATTGATTATCAAATTTGTTGACAGAAAAGGTGTAACAAATTAGGGTTTATATCTCCAAAATCTCTGATTGTAGGAATTTTTTTGATACAGTGGAACAAAAAAAAGTACGCTGATACTGCTTCATGTATAAATTATGCGGAAATATTATACAGGGTGCTGAAACACGGCTTCAAAGTGACCCTCAATAAAACTGTGAGATCAAATTTTTTCAAATGGTAACCGTATAATTTTGTAATTCCGATCGATTGCTCGTCAAAAACTAGTTAGAGTGTGCCAAAGATTTAAGTAAGTAAGTATTATTGTTGTTATCGAATAAAATTCGAATTTCACGACTAAACCAGGGTTGGCTCAGTCAAATTCATTGGTATGCTCGTCTTTTTTGAAGTAGGCTATGTTTTGAATTGTCATTCTTACTTAATTTTATTGATCAAGCACTATGCAAAACATGCAATAATAATTAGGTAGGTACACTAGAATGATATATCAAAAGTCCGATATAACTATTGACATAGCCTACTTGAAAATTATCTTAATAAACCTATGATTAGACAGAGAAACCTGGCTTTAATCGTGAAATTCGAATTTTATTCAATAACCGAAAAACTACTGATTTGAAAGACATGAAATGTTTGGCACACCCTTACTAGTTTTCGACGAGCAATCGATCGGAATTATAAAGTAATATGGATACCTTATACCTTTTGAAAAAAATGATATTTGATCAGATTTGATAGTTTTATTCAGGCTTTATTTCAGTTTTATAGAGGGTCACTTTGAAGCCCTGTTTCAGGCACCCCATCATAATATTTCCTCATAATTTATACAAGAAGCAGTATCAGCGTACTTTTTTTTGTTCCACTGTTGCGAAAAAAAATTTTTATCATACGAGGGAAAAATAATAAAGACATTTTTTTTTTGTTGACCTTCGAAGAGGTGTAACTTTTCCGGGGGCAGGTTTTTCAAAAAATTCTATACCAAATACCCACTTTAATTTTCCTCAGAGAATCACCCCTCTCATGTTTTCGGTGTTATTATTCAGATACACCCTGTATATGGACTATAAAGAATTGAAAAAATTCAAATACGAAGCGAAGATGTTCGGAATTTGACAAAAATCTTTCTGCAATTTATGGCCCCCCCAGAAGAGGCACGAGAACAAACCACACCTTCCAACGCTATATCACTTCCGTTTAGAGTTGGACCCCCTGTACTGCATTTCAGTAAATAGTTAATTTAGGAAATTTTTCTACAAAAATTCAATGATCCTTATGTTTCGACATCTTTGAAGCGAGCCAAAGAATCTGTCAGGTAGGTAAATTTACCTACCTAATCGGCGTATCCGTGTACTCTGGATTTAACAACAATAGGTTGGACACTGATCCTGTAGTAAATCTAATGTTGAAAATAGATAATATTGGAAAATATGATGGGGACTTCTTTACTCACAGAACCAAAGCGTACTTTATGGTTTTGTTTGGTGATATGGTGATTATATACAAATACATGCTTGGAGGAAATCATGTCAAACTGATGGTTATCTGGAAAAGGTAGAATTTGTTGCTATTGAAGAATATACCTCGGATACCATAAAGTTTTATGATTCTGACCACAAAAAATTTATTCTATATCTTCTGTACACAAACTGTAAACAATTTTGTCAGGACATTGATACTTCCTGTTAGGACTGGACTAATCTCCCCTTTTCTCAAATAGAATTTTTTAGAATTTTAGACCATATACTTTATCCTGTTGTAGTGCCGTAAAGCTTATGCTCTGGTGTTGTGAATCACATTACGGCCTCATTCTTCATGCACTGTAACCTTGGAATTCTGATACAGTTAGTCCAAGCTGTAGGTTTTTTCACCACTTGAATGAAGACGCAAATAATCTATACAAATTTTTAGAAGGCATGGTACATGAAAATGTGGAATAGTTCGAAAAAGAAATTGTGTAGAACTTGATCTTATATTGGTTTTTTTCAAATATCGCGTGTTGTTTTACAGTGATAGAATTTTAAATTGAAATAAAACACATTTAAATTAGGATTGAAACTAATTTGTTTTTATTATAAAGACAATTTCATGATATTTATGTTTTGAAAATAATTTCCGGCTTATGTCCACCACGACTATAGCTCTGAGGAACCGCCTTCGACCAGACCAATTTTGGACCATTTTTTCGAGTAATTCAGGCCTTATTTCAGCAATAAACCAAGTTATGTTGGCTTCCAAAGCGTCTTTTGATTCTGGTTTATCAGCATATACCAATGATTTGACATAACCCCAAAGATAATCATCCATTGGAGTTACATATGTCGCATGCTCTTGGGGCAAATAAATTGAACCATTTCTCGAAATAATGTTATCGCCACATCTTTCTTTCAATAAATCAATTGTAACTGTAGCAGCATGAGGTGTAGCGCCATCTTGTTGAAACCAAAACACTTCTGGGTCGATACCATTCAAATTCTGAATCAAAAAATCATTTATTATCGATTTGTAACGAGTACCATTCACTGTAACATTAGCTCCAGAGCTAGTCGTGGTGGACATATGCCGGAAATTATTTTTAAAACATACATGTCATAAAATTATCTTTTTTGTTTTCTTGGCTTCAATCTTAATTTAAATGTGTTTTATTTCAATTTGAAGTTCTATCACTCTCAAAAAACACCCGATATATCGTAGGTACAACAAATTATGTCAATATTTTATGAAAATATTTCAGGGTATAGAATTCGAAAACTCAGAAATCCAACCATAATAAAGAAGGCTAAAGGTATGACCAATTCTTTACCTTTGAGATATTCCGAATTTTACAATTTCTTACACTCAAGTCATAAAAAGTTACTATTGGTTCTCGTAAATTTAGGGTACGTACCACTATTATGCAAAGGACCCCGCACTTTTACTACGGGAAATGGCGTTCCGTCAAATTTTCTAAAATTTTGGTATAATGTAGTACTCGACATACTGATCAAAAGTGTCCATGGCCCCAACTCAATCCTATGACTAGTTTTTGAGATACAGGGCGTTGAAGTTGAGAATTACCCACTTTTACTACGCCCGTATCTCGGAACAGAATCGAATGAACTTCAATTTTTCTCAAGAAACATTTCATTACATCCCCAAGGAGCGAGCATATAGAGGAATATGACCGAAAATCGTTACGAATACAGGGTTATCCATAATTGAATGCATGCCCGATTTTGAAAGTATAAAATATGTCAGTTCCAGAGCGAGAACCTTCGCAAAATGAAATATTTCACTAGATATGTTGTTGTTACATTGAAAAAGTCTGAAATACCCAGAATTTATACTGGGTGATCCATTATTATAGAAACTATTCTCAAGGAAGTTTAAATGGACACCCTGTATTTATGGGTTGATTCAAGGTGTTTGTTTAATGTTTTTAGAACATATCATTATGGACTTCAAAGAATACAGGGTGATTCAGTCATGAAATGAACTTTGAACCTCATGAAAATACCCAAAAACCACCTCTTTTTTTCATCACCCTCTATCTCAAGATTAAATCCGAGGAGGTGGGAGTTTTCTTTCACCACTGTACTCGATATAAAAACATCAATACGGCTGAGAGTTTTTATCCACTTCCTATGACCAGATTTTTAGCTGGAATAAGAATAGAATAACATAAATAAATAATTTTCATATTACATAAAAAAAAATCTGGTCATAGGAGGTGGATAAAAACTCTCAGCCGTATTGATGTTTTTATATCAAGTACAGTGGTGAAAGAAAACTCCCACCTCCTCGGATTTAATCTTGAGATAGAGGGTTATGAAAAAAAGAGGTGGTTTTTGGGTATTTTCATGAGGTTCAAAGTTCATTTCGTGACTGAATCACCCTGTATTCTTTGAAGTCCATGATGATATGTTCTAAAAACATTAAACAAACACCTTGAATCAACCCATAAATACAGGGTGTCCATTTAACCTTCCTTGAGAATAGTTTCTATAATAATGGATCACCCAGTATAAATTCTGGGTATTTCAGACTTTTTCGATGTAACAACAACATATCTAGTGTAATAGTTCATTTTGCGAACGTTCTCGCTCTGGAACTGACATATTTTATACTTTCAAAATCGGTCATGCATTCAATTATGGATAACCCTGTATTCGTAACTATTTTCGGTCATATTCCTCTATATGCTTGCTCCTTGGGGATGTAATAAAATGTTTCTTGAGAAAAATTGAAGTTCATTCGATTCTTTTCCGAGATACGGGCGTAGTGAAAGTGGGTAATTCTCAACTTCAACGCCCTGTATCTCAAAAACTAGTCATAGGATTGAGTTGGGCCATGGACACTTTTGATCAGTATGTCGAGTACTACATTATACCAAAATTTTAGAAAATTTGACGGAACGCCATTTCCCGTAGTAAAAGTGCGGGGTCCTTTTTATGGAAGCAAGTGGTAAACCTCAATACTTCTGGAAAGTTGTTGAAATTGTCAACAGTCTTTCACAACATACCGCTATCGATGTTTACTCATTTTGAATAAGAGTCTCCAAAATGTATGGCGCCACAAGAATCCTTCTTCAGACTCAGAATCATAGTCGAATACACTTTCTACATTGATATACATAGAATAATGAGAAACAAAATTACTTCAAATGTTCAAAATGCTCACCCTTTACTTGCTGACAATATTCCATCCTATTAACAAATTTTTGAGTCACTCTTTCCAAGACTTCTCCACGTATTAGTTCTTATTCATCAATAATTCTTTGTCTCAATTCCTCGATTTTACAAATTTTTTTACACTAAACTCAGTATGTATGAATTCGAAATGACAAACTCGTTCAAAATCTGTAAGAATATATAGGGTTTCCCATTTAAATTAAAGGAGTTGAGGGCATTTCCGGTTAAACCAGAAGTATATTATTAACAAGAAAATGTACATCAGATGCATTTTGTTCCATTGCACTGACCTGCAAATTTTCATAAATATCGTTATTTTCGTTTGAAACATATTTACTTGGTTCCATACTTTATCCCAACCCTATACAGGGTGTCCCAGAAGTCGCGCACCCCATTGAGGGGATCGAAAGTGAAAAATATTCTAAGCCCAAAAATCCATGTTTGAAATTAATTAATGAAAGTGACCAATCAGTAGCGCCCTAATAAAGAATAAGTAGGCAGTGGGGACGCGAGAGTGAGACGCCAGTCTCGGTTTACTGCATGAAAAGCCGGCAGCAGCTCTGGCTTCTCACTCTCGCGTCCCCACTGCCCACTTTCTTCTGTAGGGCGCTCCTGATTGATCACTTTCATTAATTAATTACTGATTAACTACGTTATCAAAAAATTTCAAACATGGATTTTTGGGCTTAGAATATTTTTCACTTTCGATCCCCCCAATGGGGTGCGCGACTTCTGGGACACCCTGTATACTGCTTCTCATAAGTCAAGGGAGTTCATTTATGAGAAATCAAATGTTTACTCTTTTATATCTGAATGGATTCTTTGCTTCTGAAGTGATAACTTTTTCAGTTTCAGGCAAGTTTGCGTTTCTAAGAATTTTGTATGAGTTATTGTTTCACGTTCTTGCAATTATTTTTTTTTAATATTGAAATTATTTTAGACTTTTTTGAAGTGACCCATGTGAATGTTTTGCCATGGCCGCCCAGATCCCCCGATCTTTCGCCCATAGAGCAAGTTTGGGACATAATGGGTAGAAGGCTTGGAAATTTACACCAGCCCCCACGGTCTTTGGCGTTTCTGAGACTTGAAGTAAAGATAGTATCCCTCAGAAAGAAATAGACCCGTCTTATTGCATCAATACCAAGACGTGTTGGGTAGTGTATAGATAATCGCGGTGGTCAAACACTTTATTAACATAGGTATTTATTGAACAAAAATCGTCGTTTTTCTCCAAATTTAAATCATTTAAAAATGTAACGTTTTGGAATAAAAATATAAATTGTATATTATTAGGTGTCGTTCTAAAATAAATTGCCTTTCCCGACAAGTCATTTCTTTTTTTTCATTTCAAAACAAGAAAAATTCAGCAGATGAAAAGTTTCTAAGCAAATCAGGATATCCGAATATGATTCTTTTTAAGTCGTCGCGTAAGTATTTCTTCGAATTTCATTTTTCCGCCATCTTTGAACTGCGATATCTCCATAACGTTTGACTTTTGACCCAACATTTATATAACCAACTACCCTTTATTTTGAACAAGTAATCACCTCCTCAAATTTTTCGGACATGTTTTGAAACCCCCTGTATATTGAATTTTATGGAATGCGAAAATAAAATGCAAAAAATATCAATGATTCATAATTTATTTCGCTATTTATTTGAAATTTTCACAGATATAGTTCAATAATTTGTACAAAAATATCTAAAAACTATTCTGCTATCACATTTGCAGCGTTATATAATTTATTAAAATTTCTTCAGAGAACTAACACAATATTTACAAGTAATGTACAACACGATCTATTATTCACATATTTACAAAGTAGGATGCACCTCATTTCATATCTACAAATCGATAAATGTCGGTAATATTGCAACAAAATCTCCATTATTATTAACATTCAAGAGATTATACACTAGTACGGTCGCCAGACGTTTTTCTTCGTACTTATCGTAGGCGAACTTTGCAACTTGGTGCTGCTTGGCGATTTAACTTCAATAAGCTGTCTAACACTCCTCGAGCTTGGAGCTTTGAGTTCATTCCTCGGCAGCTCTTTATCTTGCACAGTCGAATCTGGATGCTGAATCTCTTGCAACATAACATTGGCTGGTTTGATCGGAACAAAAGCGGACTTGACCACGTCAATGTCTTCATCGTCTGAAGGTTCAGAGTTCGATTGGTCGACTGTGGAGTGGATCCTGGTTTCTTGCTGCACGTTGGAGGGCTGTGGACTAATGCTCAGGGTGCTAGACATTGGGGACATCCTCAAAGACAGTTGCTCCATCGGTGAAGGAGGTACAGATCTGAATTGGAGATGTTCAAGGTTCAGTTTAGGGACCTCTTGGAATCCTGGCAGGGCGTTCGAAGGCAGAAGATGGCTGTGGTGGAGACTTGGTGGAGGGGGTACATGTGGTCGGAACATGTCAGCAGTTGGTGGTAGAGAAGATTGAAGAGGTGATCCTGAAAAAATACAAAAATAAGACCTTCGATTCTAAATGAGAATTAGATTTTTGCATGAATTTTACTGAAAGTCAGCTTTGCAGAAGCTGAGAAATGGCTTATTCTGTTTTTCAGTTAATTATCAACGTATTCTATATCCATTTTTGAATTTGAAGAAAGATATTTCGTTAAATGTCGGCCTGTATAGATATTGCAATGTAGAAATTATAATGAAATGATTTCGACAATAAAGAATTATTTTTGGATGATACGGAGAAATAAAACTCAGCAGATGTTCACATTATTTGTATCAGCATCCATTAATAATCTCTGATAATTTTGATGCATTGTATTAAACACACCAACAAATGTTATATCAAAGTATTTGTTTTGAATTAGGTAGTTAAGTTTTTTTATTATTTATTTTTCATTGTTTTATGTTTTGTTAGATATTCTTTGAAAACAGGCCAATTGAATAAGTTGTTTTTTTAACAATGATACGCTTTCTGCATGATGAGAAAAATGTTTCATGATCTATCGACTTGAAAACATTCGAAGAAAATCGTTAAATTTTATCAATAAAAGCTACGAAAGCAATATCAACCGATTCAAAAGAATTGAAAATGAATTAAAGCTTACCTTTAACTAAGGAAGGATGGACACTGGGTTGTTGAATATTTGATCTCAGGTAATCAGGCCATGCAGCATACGACATATAGGCTGCATCAAGCCAACCTGGATTTAAAAAGAATGGACTGAATGAGCCTGGCATTCCTGGTAATCCATAGCCGAATTGATAACCTGTAAAAAACGAGAATTCAATGAAATGAGAGCTCAAAGAGAGAAATAACCATTGTTTTCAGATCAGTGTGAAAGTTCTCGTATCAGTTTGAATAGTTCCTTACCAGTAAAAGTAAAAAATTGAAAAAAATATCGCGATGGACATAGGTATGGAGATCCACAGTTTAATTGAATATTTCTGCAAATATACCGACGATTCAACGAAATTTTAATGGAGATATAAATAAAAATCCTGAGTTATTTTTGACTCGGAGATCCAGGTTATATTCATGCATAATCATTTGATTTATAACGCTGAGAAGGTGCTTACATTTTCGAAAAAATTTACAGCCAAATATAAAATATAATTTAAGTAGCATTTCTCTTCATAATTTTCGATAAAACCAGATAATCTCACTGAGATTTGTAAATAAAACAAAAATAGCGTAAACACCTCGAAAATATGAGAAACAGAATTACTTGAAAATAATAACAGGCAATTAATAAGACAATATAACCTGGCTTCAGTATTTCTAAATTGAACATTAAATACACCAAATGTGAAGCACATGTCTAATAAACCCGATCTGAAAGCTCGGTATTTGATTACGACCAAACATAAAATTTTTAACGATGCAGAATGCAGTAGTAACTTTACGCTTTTGTTTATAATATTGTGTTTGTTGATGGAAATTTTATTTGGAGTTTGGCTGTTTATTATACAACCGGAATATAAATTTGGGTTTATTAGAATGGGAATTTTTCGTTTGTTTTTTTAATCCTGTTTGTAGCCTTTTTTATATTTAAAATTCTTGGTGATTTGTTGGTACTTACTCGACTTGGTTCTGGGTTCTCTAGGTCCATCGACTGTGACTTTGATGGCTTTGGTGTAAGTTGCAATTTGGTAAGGCGCTGAAGATATTGTGATGATGAGGGTGAACGATTTTCCTCTGCCACTTCTGCCGACGAATCTAAGATCGTTAAATTTCGCCACTTGATTCTTCATCACTGCGGAACAGTTCCTAAGTTCAGCACAACAATTCTCGTCGTTTCCAGCTCTTAAGGTCACTACTGTCCCGTCTTGCACATCATCCAAGGCTACCACTTTAAAGGCTATCGGCAAACTTTTATTGGATCTCCAATGGTTCGGCAGAGCACTACATAAAATCGCCGGACTTCCAGTTTGTATGAGTTCACCGTGATACTCTTGCAAAGTATCCTGCAAAGAAGCGTACATTTCCGTCATGTTTGGCGCGTGCTGTCCGTTCGGCAGATGCATGGGTGTCCCAAAAAAACACACGAAACTGAACCGATACGTCGTTTATTTCCCGTACACTAAAGACACTGAACTGCGAGCGTTTTAAAAACTGGTGTGGCGCATATCAAAGTCGCTGTCTGACTGGTGAAAGTTTTTCGTTGAGTGCCGAATATTAGCACCCCCGCTCTAAAGAGGGTAGTTTTTATAGAACGAACGTAAATAGGTAGAGGGACGAAAGAGAGGGATGTGATTTGTCGCCTTATAATAGGCGTTAGAGAGAGATAGGTGTGACCCTAGCTAGACCCAACTTTTATAAAATTGTGAAGGGAGATGTTTGTATTTTAAAAGTTGGTGAGGGAAAAGGACGCTCCGCGTCTTGTCAACTGGGGGAGAGAGAAAAAATATCGCTCATGAATGGTTGAAAGTGAGAAACATGCACGCGGGCCAACGCTTGACAAAGATCAAAGTATCGTTTACATTTGCTGAAGTGAGATATACGATTTGATACATTGAATGAGTGTGAATTCAGGGCAGGCTCAGGGTCCAGTGCATACTTTCATATGATTTTTTCTAACGATACTAATATATGGATTAATAAGCACCCTTTGCCAACAAATAAGTTCTTCGAGTTCTAAAACAAACTGTGGCAGGTGATATGAAATATCCATGTATCCAAATAACACAGGGTCCACTTGTTGCAAAGAACAAAAATTACAAATGTCTTGAAAATGATTAATTTCTACCTAACTGGATCAACATTCAACGGTTTCAAATTATTGCAAATACGTACTCTTATCCGAGTGATTTTACGTTTTTATTAAAATTTTAAATATTGTATAGAAGTTTGACATAGAGCGATATATTAAAAGGAATCTTATAGCTTGTGTTTCGGACCCATTTTTTTTTAGGTATCTAATTTTTCCATATTTCAAAAACTACGAGTCTTATCGAATTGAAAATTGGTATTGAGATGTTAATTAACGTCTTTCGAGCGCAAACAAAGTTTCTTCAAACTCTTACAATTGAAGTAATCGACAAAATTATTTGAAAAATTCGAAATCTTCGACAATAACCGCTAAATTAATATAATTCAATAGTGAATCGCAAAACAAGATGACAAAGTTAAATTTTTTCCTTTTGTACCTTTTATTCAATATTATCGAAAATGATAATTTCTCAATTTTCGTTCATAACTCAAAAAGTATGAACGATAGGTTGGATCTGTTTTCAGATTCGGATTAGTCAGGAAAAAAGAGCTCGAGAAGGTGTCATGAGTTTTCTTCTACCTATCATAGTTCTCGGGATCACTTCAAGTAATAATTGTTCTTCTTATCATGAATCCCAACAAAAGTTAAGCGGATTAAGTGCCTGAATGTTTGGCCGCTCTGGCTACGATTTTGGACAACCATACAAAAGCATCTGATTTATTGCTTTCATGACTCAGAGGTCGGAGGCTTTATTATCTCATCAAGATGCCTGTTTTTTTTTTATTTCAAGCCAGAAATGGTCCCAAACGATAAGATTCAGCTCACTGATGACGAAACGTGGCCAAATTCAATTATGACCATCCGACCGTCAATATAATCACTCTTGAACGGAAATGTTTCTATGTGGAATGCCGTTGGGAATTTTGTTCTCCTGATTATTTCAAGAAAACGAGTTTTATCTAGAGAATAACGTAAAAAATACGTATTCCAGCTACCTGCATGCTTAATTTTGTCCAGATCACGTACCTATCCAGATTAGTATGAAATTTTAGCAAGTTATAAAAAAAATTCTCAATGTTTCTGTAACAATATCTTTGACAGCCAACAGCCAAAATAAAAATTTTCAATTGGTTTCATGAACAGGCAAATACGAATCAACCTACAAGGTGGATCTTCTCACAAAGTTGATGAAGGAGCACTAGAAACTCCTAAATTTTATGAAGGAATAATGAATGAAAAATGAAAAAAAAAATTCTGTTGGAAATTTGAAACCCCTTAGATTAAGTATTAGGGAGATCCTCATTTTTTAATACAATAACAGTTATTATATACTGATCCTACTGATCAAAACTGAACTAATACGCATTGACTTCTTGTAGTACAAGAAAAAATGTCGAACTACCGTTCAACTTGGAAAATATCGTTAGGAAACATCCTGGTTCATTAGTCTGTGCCACCCTGTATATTGATTTCCCCAAATTTCATCCGAAATCGAAGTGCCAAATTTCCAGAATCGCCATCATCCGCCTAAGCCACCCCTGTCCGACAGTTTAATAAAACGAGTGAGACCTGAAATTGGGATTAACAAGTAGCCGAGTGAGAGGGTCCTAGAGGATAGACGGTGTCTGCTTTATGAGCGGAGGACGAGGAGGGAAAAAATCCTGGCTGCCGGATCCAGAGAGAGATGCAATATGGCCAATCCCAGACGCGGTTTTTGAGGCCTCACCGTGGTTAGTCCCTCCCCTAACATGCCACACACCAAGCCACCCCCTCAAAAATCCCACCCCTGAAATGTTGCTTTCAGCTGTTTCACCGAGTGACGTTTACTTGTTTTCGTTTCGGGGTGCGAACCCCGGAAAGTTTTGTGGAGTTGAAGACGATAAAATGATGCGTTTCAATTTTGCTTCGGATTTTTCTACGTGATAATATTTGATTTGGGAGGGGTTGAAAGATTGTTTAGGTTTAATATTCAACTCTTAAAAAGGAATATTGAGAGTTCCCCTTATTTTATAGCAATTCAGCATTCATCAATTGGATATAGAAATGGGAGCCCTCAAGGGTCAGTTTCAGTTCCTATAAAATTTTCTTCGAACTTAAGAGAAAATATTTCTGAATCTAGAAACTAGATCGATAGGTTAATATACCTGTATGCTCTATGAGGAGCTTCAGTTAGTTTTATTATAACTCGGTTTATTGTGAATATTTTTTTCTATATGGATCAGCTTAGATTTGTTCAAAGAATCAATAAATGCGATAAAAGGAAAAAAAACAGTTTACTCTGAAAAATTACTGCGTTTACACAATAGATCTAAATGAATAACAAAGTTGGAGTAGATGGAGCATGTTTCCTTTATTTAGTATAATCTGTCATTTCTTGGGGTCTACTCTTCTATACTTTCATATATTTTATATTATGATGTGTTTTTCACCAGAAAGAAAAAAGATCGAGTACAGATTCCTACTATTTCCTCCACAAAAATAGAAAATATTTACCTACCAATTTTTTGTGGCATTTTGATAATTTATCTCTCACTAGGTGTGAAAATTCTAAATAAAAACTGATTTATTTATTACTGGTGAGTATGTAGATAGTGTGTTCACTTTTCTTCTGATTCTCTCAGGTTTTTATTTATGGAAACATATGAAGCGGCTCACCATATACATAAATACATACTTGGAGATTATCAAAGTCTTATTCATCATTATTGAA
The DNA here is from genome assembly GCA_910592335.1 of Adalia bipunctata. NCBI lineage: Eukaryota > Metazoa > Arthropoda > Insecta > Coleoptera > Coccinellidae > Adalia > Adalia bipunctata. Next base: position 24,007,714 of record OU342953.1, read on the forward strand.
ATTTTTAGATTAACTCAGGCTTGCATTTAGATTTAAACCGCGAGTGGACATTTCTAACACTTGTTGTCGACTTGGAAGTTCATATTTTTATTAATTTCGACTTGTGAGCTTTACAGATCGATATTTGAACAGCCTGTCTGCATTGTGTTTCACTTCAAGTGGAGACACTTGATCATATTCAATCGCGACCACCAATTTTCAAAAACTCTTATATAATATTGTAGTCCGGAATTTCTATATCAATATACAGGGTGTGACGTTATAAATGAATAATAATTATAGGGTGGAGGATATTGTGACATGTGACGGTTCAGAAAAATATGTATTATATGTGACAGTTTCTGAGATTTTCGACATTTTCGAAAATTCCAGAACTCTTGTTGGTGGCAACACTCCAAATGGAGGAATGTTTTCAATCTGTTCCTTGGACAGTATTCCTGGATAGATCCGCTATCGATTCTAAAGTATAATATTTCCGCGCAAGAGATTCTGGAATACACAGATACCTGTGAATGATGCAACCATGTTTGCTAGGAAAATACAGGGTGTTACTGAATTGAACGTACAAACGAAAAGGGAAGATTCCTTGAGTCAGTTGAAGAAAAAAAAGTCTCATAAACATGGGGTCGCAAACGTTTCGTTTTCGAGATACAGAGTGTTGAACTTTTAATTTTTTTCATGTTTTTTTCACATAGTATCTGCACCCAACAAGATATACATCTTATCAGAACACAAAAGTTTAATTTGATGTGTTGAAACGTAGAGTGTTTTTATTCACCATCTCTTACTAAATGCATTTTATGATAATTTGGATTTTTACGAGGATTTCGCTAGAATCGTAAAAAAAAAATTTTTCTCGAAATCGGTAGCAGATATGACAAAACTACATAAGACCGAAAAGTTTAGTATAACAACAAAGCTTCTTTTTACATTTTTTCAAATTGACAGTTGCTCACCAAATAAAGTTCTAGAGGAAAACAGGTGACAGTGTTCAACAAAAAATATCACCCTGTAGATCTGCTATCGAAATTGCCATGTCACATAGTGTATATTGAACTATAAAACCTGAATAATTTGGCAACAATTTTTTAATTATTTATACACGAGTGAAGTTTTTCACAAAGGTTGACAAACTTTTATGGTATAATATTTACAAAAATATGCATCCTTAGAATGCTCAAAGATACAACAACCTGGAATGATAATACTGTTTCTCTATATAAACAGATTTTGAGATAACGAAATGAGGAGATTAGTGACACCGAATTATGTCCATCCTGTACATTCCTGAATAAAAACACCTTTGGACCGACCGTCAATACCTATCATAATAATTATACTGAATATAAACCTATATTCCTTGACAGCAATCTCAACTACAGATAAGTTTCAAAGAAAAATTGTATGAAATCTGAATTTAAACCTGAATAATTTTGCAACTGTTCTTTGTATATTGATGAAACTTCCTACAGAGGTAGACATACATCATGGTATCATATTTTGAAAAACTCAGGCTGGTCCCAAAGTCACTAACAAAGTTACATTCAGTTACTTATACAGCTTCATGGAACAGCCTGTATAACGAAACTTAACGTGGTGGGCGGTGTTTGGATATCTGTGATATCTTGTTATTCAGAACCCAAGGCATCATGATGAAATTCTGAAAATTAGAAGAATTATCATCAAAATTTAAAGATCATTTTTCCGTAGCTGCAATTTTGGAACGCTCTATAGACCTTCGTGAAAATCTGATATATTGTTTTTAAGGTTGATATAAATATAATTGTAAAAATGGGGACCCGCTTTTCTTGAGTCAGTGTGCGGGGTCCTTTATATTATGAATAAAGTTATATTTTCCTTATTTCCCAAATATCTTGAAGTTACATGTCATGATTGCCAACATGCGTCGAGAATGAGAAAAACGAAAAATAAAAATGCAACAAAACAAACATTCCCCGTGAAGCACACCCCGAACAGCTGAACCATTCAGACTGGAATTGAAAACTGAAACTAATGGAATGCCCCCATTCTTCGTGGAACTGAAAGAGACGAATAATTATCAGGCAGCGTCTGTATTTTTATCCGGAAACGAACAATGGGAGGGGTGGAAACAATAAAGTGTTAAATCTTTCCGGTTCGAGTGTTTCGCCGTCTTTTGTTTTAACCCGCGCTTTCTTTCACTGCGACAATCTGAAGACCCTTGTTTACGCAATTAAGGGATGTGGCGCTCATTAAGGAGATTGAACAACACTTAGGTTGATTTGAGATTTCCTATCGGGAGATTAAAAACAACCAAGGGAAGAAGGAGTAACGAAAAATTACCGTTTATTGGGAATGTTGAGATTTTCAGAGAAGCAATTGCAGTATACTTTTTGTTCAGTAGTTAAAAACATTACGGAAAATAATATACCTGTAGAAAAATTTCTATTAGTTTAAAATCCTTCGAATAAGTACGAGTGGGTTATTCATTCTCTTTCACATGGGCCCAAAGGAAGATTTTCGTATGGGGAACTTGGTAAGGGAAGTTACTACAATAAGAGTTCAACCAACAGGTTATCGGAAAAAAGTCAACAATTATATCTTTTATATGACAATGAAGTGTCAGAAGTTTTTTGAATTTGCTCTTGCTTTTTTGCTGATTTTTCGCTAAAAACAACCACTCTTATCTATGGGAGATGATCCCCCAACATAAGGGGCCTGTACCGTTCCTTGAACACCTGAAGAACAGAAGAATCTTCACTTGGAAGATCGGACCTGATCGAAAGATCCTCCCGATCCATAAGATAGTTAGGACTTTGTGAAAAGGTCTTTTAGCAGGTGAAGTATTTTTTCACTGTTTCCCTCTCGTTTTTCTTCTTTTTTTTCTGTTACAGATATAATTTCAAGATATTTGCATCCAGTTCAATGAAAAGGCTTGTTTTCAAGCACAGGGAGCTCTGTAACATGGATAGCAGCATATTTTTTGAACAAATTCAGTATCACCACACCTACACGGGGAGACAGAGTTTTTTCAGAGGTTTTTATCTGTTCTCGTGTATCATACTCAGAATTGTATGGTACCCCGTTTACATTCCCTCTGCTAACACTTAGATTTGGATGGAGCGGGAAACAGATTTTATTCTTTTATATAATCTGTTCCTTGTCGCCATTTCTTCACACGTGCCGTATGCCATGTAGTGTTTGATTTAAGAAAACAGTATGCAGTATGTAATTCTCTCTTTCAAAGGAATATATACAGAGTGTAACAGCCAAATGGAATAAATTCGATAACGAATAAATGAGGGGGTGTTAGGAAAAACGCTCGGACACGTCGATTTGTAATTTTAAATGCGCATATTTTTCAAGAAAATAAAATTATATAGGGTGTTCCATGCGACCGTGGCCAATACCAACTTTCTTATTTCAAATGCAAACCCCTGTATATTATTTATTTTATGGATTCTTCAGAAAATTCTAGAAATAATTCATGTACAATGTCCTATACCTATCTTCAACTTTTTCGGAAATATTAAGTGTTTTCAGATTTTTTTACAAAAATTAACATTTTAAATGAAGATTATTTTATTTCACAAATTCGATACATTACACTCAATACTTATTTCCCATTTATCTCTTGATATGAAGAAAGTAAGCCAAAACCATTACTGAGAAGAAATTAAAAAAAATTTAATTCTACACCAGATTAGCATGTTGCCAAGACGTTCGCGGCGAGCATTTTGAACATTTCCTACATTGACATTGATGTTTTTTTTTTTTAATAATTAAGAAATAATCAGTATTACTTTTTAGGTTTTAAGTGTAATGTACCGAATAAAATAATTTTCATTTAAAACGTTGATTTCTGCAATAAATCTCAAAAAACTTAATACTTCGGAAATAGTTAAAGATAGGTATGGGACATTGTGCATGAATTGTGTCTAGAATTCTCTGAAGAATCCAAAAAATAAGTAATATACCGGAGGTTGCATTTGAAATAAGAAAGTTGGTATTGGCCACGGTCACATGGAACACCCTATATAATTTTATTTTCTTGAAAAATATGCGCATTTAAAATTACAAATCGACGTGTCCGAGCGTTTTGCTAACACCCCCTCATTTATTCGTTATCGAATTTATTCCATTTGGCTGTTACACTCTGTATTGTGAATTCTAATAATTTCAATGCGTTGTTGAAGCGTGTACACGGAAAGAAATCTATCCTCAAATCAAGAATCCTAATATTCTTGAAATATTAGAGTTGTTTCAAGTATATATAGAATCGAAACAAGTAAAAAGGTAAATTTTGTATACTTGGAATGAATTTATTTTACTCAAAAAACATATACTTGATTGAAGAATGAAATTCTCTATCCAAGTAAATTATTTATTCAATCCAAACTATTCACTTCAATCAATTCGAGAGTACTTCTATATTTCAGGTAACTATATGATATCTTGACTTCGAAAATATAATATTCTCAGTTCGAGAATTGGAATATCCTCATTCCATATGTTATATTGAAGAAATTGGTTTTCTCAAAATAATAATTTCGATCGACATAAAATTATGTATTGAATAATTAATTAATCAATCAATAATGATTCGAGAATATTTCGGCAAATGGAATAAAATCGAGAATAAAATATTGCTACTTGCTAGGATAACGTTTAGATTTCAGATTATATGTATATCTACGATAAGTTAGAAATCTGAAAAAAGTTACCAATCTATACATTGTAGGTATGGATGATATGAAGTTTAAATTATGAAAAAATAATTTGAAAGAAAATTTCAATCACTTTTTACAAATCGATACATAATGAAATTGTGTGATAAAACATCATAGAAAAAATGGATCACCAAATCTATTACATTCTGTAAAACATTTCTCTTAGTAATTCCATAATTTTGAAAGAGAGAGAAAGAAGTTGTAGAACAATTCATCCGTCATCGTATTTGTAAATTTAAGTGAAATGACATGCATTCTCTAGATCCAAGTGTAATTTTCAGAATATACTAAGATGCCAATTCTTCTTCCCGTAATTAGGCAACATCGAGGGCAACATGCATGAATAAAAGGAACAATGAAAACCCTCTGATCCGTTTTGCGGGCAGTTTTGTCGTAATCCAAGTATATAAATTTCTCCATCCACTAGATCCAAGTGAATTATTCGACAATATACCATCTTTAGGTTAACAATGCTAAACCTCTTTACTTCTGTATTTATGAAAATAAAGTATTGGTATTGAACCCCAGAAAGGTCCTAGTATTGATGAGGGCTCTATAGCACCCTTACTTGTTGATTTTGATTATAAATAGGCATTAAACTTGACACTGTGAATTATCTCAAAAACTATGAACTTAAGAAGAATATGTTTTGAGTGAAAATTGTTAGCTATCATATTTTGTTTTAACCTTAACCTGTTCAAGGTTATTTCAAAGCCAATGATTTGTTATTTAAGAGAGTATATCTAATTTTCACATATTTTTCAACACCATCACGCTTCATTAAGTGTTAATCCCTATAATCGAAATGAATATGACGTTTTCATATCCACGCATTAACTTTTAGAATTCACACTCAAATTTACAATCCAACGTACACAATTTCTTCGATATTCAGCACAGTTCTAGTACCATTTCAAATAATATCTGATATTTACTGTTACTAATATCATTGGAAAGAAGCCTGCTTATTGGCCATCGATTAAAATTTCTATATAGAAATTGAATATTGAATATGAATATTTCAGAGTACGTATACGTACTCTGAAATATTTCGTTTTGAGTAATCTTTCGTAAGGGTAAATATCATAGTATCCTAAAAATTTTTCTTGAACGATGTAAACATCAAATCTGGAACATTCAGAAATTACAAAATTTTTAAAGGAAAAAAAATGTAGAACAAATCTTTATAACTGAAAATTCAAGTGAATCCATTATTAATCTTGATCAAATTTTCATTCACTTGGTCCAAGTATAATATTCAGCGATATACTAATACGCCAATTCTCCGGTAGTTAGGTTTTATCGTAATCCAAGTATATAAATTTCTCCATCCACTTGATCCAAGTAAATTATTCAACAATATACTAAAAAGCGCCCTCTATTCAGTACGCAAAAGGGGATATCACTCTCGATCTTGATTCGACTTGTTCATGTTCATACCGCGTCTTATTTCGTCCAAGTTCAGTGTGTTGAAGAAAGTTTAACCATTTTTTAGTGAAATGTGGAAAAATTATGAGAGGATGGAGATGCTCGGGCAGTGTTATCAAGCTGCTTCAAGGTAAGCTATGTTAGATGTATTGATTTAAATCTATAATATTGAGATTAAGAAAAAAAAAAACCTAAATTTCTAGTTTGAATCGTATACGTTTCGAATCACAAATCTGTTTTCTCTTTCAATAAAGGACCCCGCACACTTACTTAGGAAAAGCGGGTCCAGTGAATTTTCCCCATTTTTACATATTATATTTATATCAACGTTAAGAGCAATATATCAGATTTTCACGAAGGTCTTACATCCGGTTTGTTCTATAGGGCGTTCCAAAATTGCAGCTACGGAAAAATGAATCTTTAAATTTTGATGATTATTCTTCTAATTTTCAGAATTTCATCATGATGCCTTGGGTTCTGAATAACAAGAAATCACAGATATCCAAACACCGCCCACCACGTTAAGTTTCGTTATACAAGCTGTTCCATGAAGCTGTATAAGTAACTGAATGTAACTTTGTTAGTGACTTTGGGACCACCCTGAGTTTTTCAAAATATGATACCATGATGTATGTCCACCTCTGTAGGAAGTTTTATTAATGTACAAAGAACAGTTGCAAAATTATTCAGGTTTAAATTCGTATTTCATACAATTTTTCTTTAAAACTTATCTACAGTTGAGATTGCTGTCAAGGAATATAGGTGAAAATAATAAGACACAAATCATTTGCCATTATAAATAATGACAAATGAAATGTGAATACGAACTAGGTCTCCGATACTGTTCACCCCATCAGACCGAATGATCCAACGTCGACTGAGAATCGCACCGACTGCAGTTTCGTCCTATTTAGGACTCATCAGGGTGGAATATCCCAAAGTCGACGCTGGATGGAAAATCTTTTCGTCAAGATATGGATATCTGTCGTGCATTATATCGGATGAATATTAATGAGCGACATCTATCCACCTTCAGAAAAGACCCCCCCTCGGTGATTGAATGAACAATAAAGGAAACTTTCTTCCAAATTGCAACACCAGATTGTGAATTTCAACGTTAGAGAACGCTTAACCAATTCACCTGGGAAGCGCGGAGACGTTCGCAGTTAGTAGGTTATCAAAACCTAAAAAGATAAAAGAAGAAAATGATGATATAAAATCATCAGCTGAGAAGGCAGCTACCTATATAGTTGAAAATAATAAGACACAAATCATTTGCCATTATAAATAATGACAAATGAAATGTGAATACGAACTAGGTCTCCGATACTGTTCACCCCATCAGACCGAATGATCCAACGTCGACTGAGAATCGCACCGACTGCAGTTTCGTCCTATTTAGGACTCATCAGGGTGGAATATCCCAAAGTCGACGCTGGATGGAAAATCTTTTCGTCAAGATATGGATATCTGTCGTGCATTATATCGGATGAATATTAATGAGCGACATCTATCCACCTTCATTCAATCACCGAGGGGGGGTCTTTTCTGAAGGTGGATAGATGTCGCTCATTAATATTCATCCGATATAATGCACGACAGATATCCATATCTTGACGAAAAGATTTTCCATCCAGCGTCGACTTTGGGATATTCCACCCTGATGAGTCCTAAATAGGACGAAACTGCAGTCGGTGCGATTCTCAGTCGACGTTGGATCATTCGGTCTGATGGGGTGAACAGTATCGGAGACCTAGTTCGTATTCACATTTCATTTGTCATTATTTATAATGGCAAATGATTTGTGTCTTATTATTTTCAACTATATAGGTAGCTGCCTTCTCAGCTGATGATTTTATATCATCATTTTCTTCTTTTATCTTTTTAGGTTTTGATAACCTACTAACTGCGAACGTCTCCGCGCTTCCCAGGTGAATTGGTTAAGCGTTCTCTAACGTTGAAATTCACAATCTGGTGTTGCAATTTGGAAGAAAGTTTCCTTTATTGTTCATTCAATCACCGAGGGGGGTCTTTTCTGAAGGTGGATAGATGTCGCTCATTAATATTCATCCGATATAATGCACGACAGATATCCATATCTTGACGAAAAGATTTTCCATCCAGCGTCGACTTTGGGATATTCCACCCTGATGAGTCCTAAATAGGACGAAACTGCAGTCGGTGCGATTCTCAGTCGACGTTGGATCATTCGGTCTGATGGGGTGAACAGTATCGGAGACCTAGTTCGTATTCACATTTCATTTGTCATTATTTATAATGGCAAATGATTTGTGTCTTATTATTTTCAACTATATAGGTAGCTGCCTTCTCAGCTGATGATTTTATATCATCATTTTCTTCTAAGGAATATAGGTTTTCATTCAGTATAATTATTATGATAGGTATTGATGGTCGGTCCAAAGGTGTTTTTATTCAGGAATGTACAGGATGGACATAATTCGGTGTCACTAATCTCCTCATTTCGCTATCTCAAAATCTGTTTATATAGAAAAACAGTATTATCATTCCAGGTTGTTGTATCTTTGAGCACTCTAAGGATGCATATTTTTTTAAATATTATACCATAAAAGTAGGTCGACCTTTGTGAAAAATTTCACTCGTGTATAAATAATTAAAAGATTGTTGCCAAATCATTCAGGTTTTAGTTCAATATAAACCATTACTGGAGCCAGAACCCTGGAGACATGTTCTCACATAACGAGCGTACTCTGGTTTCTTGGATACGACATATGCGAAATATTAAGTACCCCTCTACTCAACTCTTGAATTCTATCTTGAATTAAGGAGTGATTATTCCATGACTTTTTTTAGTAACTGTCCTAGATTATATAGTGGTGTAACAAATATAAAGCTAAAATCTTCAGTCTTTCAACTGTTAAATCTTTCAATTGTTTAATCAGTCGTGTTAATAACCCTATTTTAAGATTGGAATTAATAGATTTCATATTTTGTGCTAATACATTTTTATGTTAATTGCTGATAATTATTATTTCAAGTAATGGTGTATATTGAACTGAAACCTGAATGATTTGGCAAAAATCTTTTAATTATTTATACACGAGTGAAATTTTTCACAAAGGTCGACATACTTTTATGGAATAATATTAAAAAAAATATGCATCCTTAGGGTGCTCAAAGATAAAACAACCTGGAATGATAATAACTGTTTTTCTATATAAACAGATTTTGAGATAGCGAAATGAGGAGATTAGTGACACCGAATTATGTCCATCCTGTACATTCCTGAAAAAAACACCTTTGGACCGACCGTCAATACCTATCATAATAATTATACTGGATGAAAACCTATATCTCAACTACAGATAAGTTCTAAAGAAAAATTGTATAAAATCCGAATTTAAACCTGAATAATTTTGCAACTGTTCTTTGTACATTAATGAAACTTCCTACAGAGGTGGACATACATCATGGTATCATATTTTGAAAAACTCAGGGTGGTCCCAGAGTCACTAACAAAGTTACATTCAGTTACTTATACAGCTTCATGGAACAGCCTGTATAATGAAACTTAACGTGGTGGGCGGTGTTTGGATATCTGCCCAAGGCATCATGATGAAATTTTGAAAATTGGAAGAACTATCATCAAAATTTAAAGATTCATTTTTCCGTAGCTGCAATTTTGGAACGCCCTATAGAACAAACCGGATGTAAGACCTTCGTGAAAATCTGATATATTGTTCTTAAGGTTCATATAAATATAATATGTAAAAATGGGGAAAATTCACTGGACCCGCTTTTCCTAAGTAAGTGTGCGGGGTCCTTTAATACTTGAAATACTATCTATCACATTTCTAAGAACATTCATTTTCAAAAATCCTATTACATTGGGATCTCATACCTATCTTAGGAATGAAAATTGAATTCAAGGAAAATTAAAGAGATGAATTCTGAAGTAGATAAGTGAAATAAGTATTTGTTATTTTAATCGAATGAATTTGCTCTTACTACTTTTAAAAATAATTTTTCGATTTACACAATACTATACCAGCGATAATCAACCAGTTATACCATATTTTCTTATGTAACTAATTATTAGATTGAAATGGTCTCGTACAGTACTGTTGTATCTTTTTCTTGGGGGAATAGCCCTTCATATCACTCATTATAGAATGCGGATAAAAATTCAGAGGATACAGAATTTATGAGCATTTTTCTTGCAGAGGTTTGGAGAAAATTATTCCAAGAGCAGAGGCAGAAAGCAATACGAAGGAAGGGAACAGTGCAGCCCTATTTGTTGGTTTTGGGACAGTCTCTATTAGAACCGAAAAGCTTCTTTATTATTGTTGATAACCTCTACCATCAGTTTTTCCCTGCACGTAAGACATTCGACATTATTTTCAAATTGTTTTACGTTTTGAATATCAATTATCCCTTTCAGTGCCAGTACCTTTATGTGTTTTTATACAGGGGTGTGTACCTATGTAATTTTTTTATTTGTAGTTCTTCTGATATTTCTGCTGTTGTTTGTACTTACAGAGTGTAACAGCCAAATGGAATAAATTCGATAACGAATAAATGAGGGCGTGTTGGGACAAACGCTCAGACACTTCGATTTGTAATTTTAAATGCGCATATTTTTCGAGAAAATAATATTATATAGGGTGTTCCATGTGACCGTGGCTAATACCAACTTTCTTATTTCAAATGCAACCCCCTGTATATTATTCATTTTTTGGATTCTTCAGAGAATTCTAGACACAACTAACTCATGCACAATGTCCTAACCTATCTTCAACTATTTCGGGAGTATTAAGTGTTTTCAGATTTATTGCAAAAATCAACGTTATTTCACAAATTCGGTACATTACACTTAAAACCTAATAAGTAAACTGATTATTTCTTAATTATTAAAAAAAACAGAAAAAACATTAATGTCAATGTAGCAAATGTTCAAAATGCTCGCCGCGAACTTCTTGGCAACATTCTAATCTGGTGTAGAATTGTCTTCAAACGTTACTCAACATTTCAGGCGTTTTTGCTTACTTTCTTCATATCAAGAGGTAAATGGGAAATAATTATTGAGTGTAATGTATCGAATTTGTGCAATAAAATAATTTTCATTCAAAATATTAATTTTTGTAAAAAATCTGAAAACACTTAATATTTCCGAAAAAGTTGAAAATAGGTATAGGACATTGTCATGAATTATGTCTAGAATTTTCTGAAGAATCCAAAAAATTAATAATATACAGGGGGTTGCATTTGAAATAAGAAAGTTGGTATTGGCCACGGTCGCATGGAACATCCTATATAATTTTATTTTCTTGAAAAATATGCGCATTTGAAATTACAAATCGACGTGTCTGAGCGTTTTTCCTAACACCCCCTCATTTATTCGTTATCGATTTATTCCATTTGGCTGTTACAGTCTGTATATGTAGAATATGTGATAATATTTTTAGGATTATGATTTTTCATATAGAATAGAATTTTTATTTTTGGTACTTTTTTTTTCACCTCAGTTATTATTGTGTTTATTTGTACCCAGTCCAGTTGATTATATGTTTAATTTAGCATTTTCTCTATTTGTTTTCAGTGATCACTTTTATACTTTTGTTTGTTTATGATTATTTGAGAAGAATAATAAATTTGTTTTCAATTCTCATGAGCCTCGTTTTAAGAATATAATCCTCATCCAGAAATCACAGCAATCTTAAACGAATATCTTTTTCCAAATAATTTCACTATTTGTCAAAACAAGCATAAAATAAATTTTCAGTTGATATGATATACTTATTTCAACATGCATTTACATATAATAATATAATAATTAATAGTTGAATCAAGTATGAAGTTCATTTCTACTGAGTATAGTAAAAACTGAAATGAAGAAATCTCATTGGTTCAGAGTGAGAATATAAATGGTTTCGACCAAACAGGTATTTACTTCTTGTAAGTAGACCGAAAACTAACCATTATGGAAAGAAATTTGATTTGAAAATATCATATACTCAATTCAACAATTTTCTGATGATGGATTGAGTAAAATTATTGAGTTCATTCAAGTATTTGGTATCTTTGCTTCGAACGAAGAAACCACTGCGATTAAGATGTACAATAATTCCATTTGAGATTATGTTTCCCTTAGACGAAATATTTCAAATAATCATTTCGAAATTTTCATTTTACTCACAAGGAATATTTGAATGTTCTTGAATCAATAATACGTGATTTATTAAATTTAAGTATATGATATACTTAATCGAAAGAATTATTTTATTTGAATTCGGAGAATAAGGTATACTTGAATCAACTAAATCTTATTCTTGCTCATATATGAATCTATCATTTACTTCAATCAAATATTATCCACTTGGTTAGAGAATAGATTTCTTTCCGTGTATCGTTCCATTTTTATAAATGGCGTAGTTTTTACTCGTCAAATGGCAAAAAAACACCTCCTATTGAAAAACCCTTCATATTGATCCAAATCTTAAATATCTTCCGTGTAACAAAAAAGAAAATTTCCATAACAGCATAACTTTGAACTTGAACAATTGCTTGAAGCACTGGCAAATGCTAAAATATACCTAATAAAATGTGAATCTACCTATAAGGTGAATGAACTAGCGCTCAAACGCTCCTTGCTTAACTCAGTACTTTAGGTGACCCATTTTTTCATATTTAGTTGTTTTAGCCCTATCTTAATCCAAATCACGACGAAGTATCCAGCCATATAACTGGCCAAACCTTTCGATCCATAAGCTACCTATACTCCATTCACTTTTATAAAGTATCGCGGTTAGCCATGATTTAGGTTTATCAAGTTTTTTTTCCTTAAAACAGACGCAGGTTGGCACTCGTGAAAATCAAGCGACATTGCCAAGTCTACTTTTTATTTACTCTTTTTTAACATTGTAAATGGAGTTAGTTCTTCTAAGGTTTAACTGTGGCGCAGGTTTTGTAGAACTACTACATTTTCATGCTGGAGTATTTCAAGTTGTGCAAAAATGTATTTAAATGTCTTCTGAATTAAGAGGGGTCTATACCGTTCGACGTTCAGTTCAAAACGCGATTCGGGATTTCTCACGATAGAGACCACCGATTTATATGGGGTTTGCACTATTATTCAATTTGAAGAGTTCTTCAAGTCGGAAAGTTCATTACTTTTTTTTTCGTCGAGTGAAAAAAAAATTAATGTTTTTTTTCGACGAAACAAAAAAGTTATGAACTTTCCGACTTGAAGAACTCTTCAAATTGAATAATAGTGAAAACCCCATATAAATCGGTGGTCTCTATCGTGAGAAATCCCGAATCACGTTTTGAACTGAACGTCGAACGGTATAGAATAGACCCCTCTTAACATAATATTTTCTCAAATTCATTAATTTCCCAAAGTAAATGAAAATTTTGATAAATACGTAATTACTACGGTTTTTCAGCAGAAACGACAACGTTGTGGGCGTATCTGACAGTGCAATGACCATAACCTAACATTTTCAAAATATACGCGGTGAAATGTGTCAGAATTACATGGCAAACCGCGATACTTTATAAAAGTGAATGGAGTATACTTCCTCCAGCAACCCAATTTTTCTAACCCTGACCCATCTCCTCGCTTATTAATCCCCCAAAAATCCCGTCGAGTCCATAATTGATACGTACTCGTCCACCCCTCTCTCCTGATTTATCTGCGCCAGATCGCAGTGACGGCGCACGTCATCTTCGAATAGGGGTCGCAATAACTACGTCACGTGTTCAAAAATTGACATCGTTACGATGTAAAATTAGAACAACATGAGGGCGATGTGTGTGAATTGTTACAGTCATTAACATACGTGATTTATGTAGGAATAAATGAGCTAAATGAACGATCGGATGCGTTTGATAAGCACGCCGGACGACCCCAAATGGGCGACTCGTTTTAGTGCACCCTCGACTGTCGATAATCAATCAACCGTTGCCGAATGATATTGGGATATTTCCATTTTTTGGATGGAGGAGGTGACCGTTTTTTCTGTTAGTTGCAACTGTTCGTGATCGAGGACTGATTGATTGTGAAGCCTGTATACAGGGTCTCTCAACGAGATCGATCGTTAATAGAATCGTTTATGAGAAACTTGAGGATCCCTATTTCAAACATTTTTTCAACGGTAGATTCATTTCTCCGAGAAAACCTAATTTTTCCAGCAATAACCGGTACATGATTAAAAAATAGTACATTGTTTAAAAAAAAAGGCTTACATTCCTGGACGATTGTGAGGAGTCCAGGAATGTGGCTTTTCCTACGAGGTAAACATACTATTTTTCCGCAAATCGTTTGAAACTTGACCGATTTTAATCAATTTTGAAAAAAATCGCGAATTATTTCATTCATAAATAAATGAAGCTTTGAAATTCGGAATGGAATTGGATGCGTTACTATGGACGTATTAATGCTGAATTGTCAAACTTGACGAAAATAAATTTAATTGCTGGTGTTTTCGAAGACAAAACAGTGTAAAATGATGAGTGATTATGAATTTTCCATTTCTGGAACTCCTCCAGAGCTGGTTGAGGCAGTGAATACTGCTTCATTAGAATTATCGCCGAAGAAATCTAGAGAAAAGTAGGTACGAATACGCTTATGTAGAACACAGACAACTGTAAGGAAATATCATTTCCTTACAGTGAGGAAATGAATATTTCCTAACAGTTGGGAAATCTTGACTTTTTCTATGACAAATTTTGTTAGGAATGTCAAAATTTTCTAGCGATTTGCGGAAAGAAATATTATCAGTTGATTAGAGAGAAAGATTTAACGTAGAAATCATTTATATATTATCAGTCTATCTTTGAGCCAGAAGGAGGGGGTAATGTTTTTTTGAGGGTAACCCAAGTTGCTTGAATTTGGCTGTTTCTGGTACTTCTGGGCTAGATGGGTGAAAATGTTGAAAGGACACCTGGGCTCGTTTTTGGTGAATACCTACTCCATAACTGAAAGCCGTTTCATGATATCTTCATTTGTTTCGAAAATGTACCATAACTTCTTCATTTTCTGAAATATCTAAAAACGGCAATTTTTCATTAGCACCAAATTCAGTTTTTTTTATCTCTTGTATAAAGGGTGAAAATAACAACTTTCTTATTTTAAATACGAATGGTATCTTTTTTTGATCCTATGTTATGCAAAAAAACTCTGCTCTTCGAAAATATACAGGGTGAGTCTTTGACTGGTAGGTACATATATTTTAACTGTCGATTCGTGAGGCCAAAAGAAACCTTTTTTTCATTTTCCATTTTTTCGAATTCGGCTCTGTTAAGATATAGCCATTTGAAAAAAAATTGGGCTTATTACGTTCCTGATACAATTCTCTGGAATTGATTCAAAGCTCATATTTCTCTATTGAAATTAATTTTAAGTTAGGGAATACTCAAGTAGGTACTATAACCTTATTGGAATAAAAATGTTGCAAACACGATAATTTCAACAAAAACAGTTAGTTTCATCCGGCATCCGGTTTCCTGTGGCTTTTCAACTAAAAAGCCACATTTCTCCCACCAAAATAAGTTCCTTCTTCGATTTTTCTGCAGATTAGTTGTGAACACGAATAACTTGTTCATATTTTCCTCGAAATTCCCAAACAATCTCATGAAGAAAGACTTTTCATTCAGATCATCAGAATTTATTATTAAACAACCCGACCTAATCTATTTTGTATCCATTCTGTGAATATTTGCACAGAAAGTTTAAGAAAATGATCAAAAAGTTATCAGCTTGCTGATATTTTCATTGAGTTTAAGGATTTTTTACGTAACATAGTATAAATATCTAAGAATTCTGCCATTTCCATCAGAGATCGACTACGCCGCGAAATGTCACGACGCATGCGTATAGCGAAAACCGTTGGAGGCGCTGACAACTATAAACAAACTGTAAACATTATGTGAAGTAGTAAAAACATTCAGTGAATTATTGTAATAATGTGATTATTATCTGAAGTGAATTAATATAATATTAACCGTGTAGTGTCGAGTTTATAAAATTCCAAGAGGATATTGTTTATATAGAAACATCGCCACAGATTATCAGGTATCATATTATTTTTCATTAATTTCAATTTAATACGTCGTTTGTATCGACATTCATCATTCATATCCGAATTTTGTATTTCATTCATTTAATTTTTGTTTTAAATGCTCCTTGGTGTTCAAATTTATCTCCCACATTTGTGGGATTTTAATACTAAAATATCTCTACATCAACGTTTTCCATCATTTGAATTTACGTCTCGACAAAGTTGATAAGTATTGTGACAACATTGTAAACTCGTTTAAAGACCAGAGAAGGAATAATATTCGATGATATTTAATGCAGAGGAGCATTCAGATTAGTCTTGAACTTAATGATTTTTTCGTCAAATTTTTCCGGGTAAAATTGGAAATAACTCGAAAACTACGCGTTTTATTGAAATAACATAGGTATACTTTTAGTTTCTTAAATGATTGATTCTTACGAAAATATGAACCGTTTATCTTTTTAAAGCGGTTTTATGTTTTTTTTTCGTGTATTGATGAGTCGACTACCCTGTAACTTTTATACCAGGAGTGATATTCAATAAGTTTCGATTGAGGAATATGCACCATGAATAGAGTAACCAATGAAACAAAATTCGGTTCATTTGAAATAACGGTTACGAAGATATGGACAATAAAGTGGTTTTTTTATGGATTTCGACAACCTTTCAAACGAAACCGAATTTTGAAAAATGGTATAGGAAGAAAGTGTTTCGTTTGATAAGAGAAATCTACATTTAAATATATGTACAAGTCAAAGACTCACACTGTAAATATGTCGATATATAATTTTTTTGTAAGGGGATATGTAAAAAATAACTTTTTTTATATGGCAATTTCACTAAAATGCTGATTCTGCCTCAAATATGGAAATAATAATATATAGAAATATCGAAGAGCTGATTTTTTTTGCATAACAAAGGATACAAAAAACCCTTCGTATTTAAAATATGGAAAGTTGTTTTTTTTTCACCCTTTATACAAGTGATAAAAAAAACTGAATACGGTGTCGTATTGCTAATGAAAAAGTGAATTATTGAATTAAATTACAGGATTGTAAATATCCATTTATCCATATATTTTAATTGGAGTGCAATACTATTTGTTACAATATTCATTAAAAGAAAATCAATTCTGTTTCTGAATAGCAATGAAAATTTTCGTTTCTTTTTCTCATGATGTTTTCAGTTTTGTTTTTATGTGTTAATACTGTTCACAATAATTGTAATTTTTAATGTGAAATCATATTAGAAAAGAAGAAAACTTTTGTTGAAGAAATTGATTTTATTTCCGGTATAACTGTGCTGAAGCTACAAAATTATTTTAGCTGAACAGAAAATTTCGAACAATACCATAACCCAAATTCTCATATTTCAAATAGAAAAAGAAGCATTCTGATACGCACTGGAACTTGGATCCTTTGGTATACCGTTATGAGGATACATTTTTTGGGGCCCGGCAATCATGAATCAAGAAATAAATAAATGTCGCACAGTCAACAAACCAGAACTTTTGTAGAAGAAGAGGCCACGGTTCATTTAGCCGAAGGCACACGTCTTCTTATAAAATACGACCATCCACTTTCGCACATGGCCGATCAATTATTGTCGTGAACTGTCAACCTGCATGGTTGATCCTGTATGGTAGAGCGAAAGAAAGCGAAATTACCGAGATTATAAAAATGAAGTGCTGCGGCAAACCGTGTGCAGTAGTAGTCTGCAAAAATTGTCTATCTGTGCATCATAAAAGTTGTGCTGAAAGGGCCAAACTAGAAGTGATAGAGGAAAATATCGTAGTATGCTGCGAAAGTAAGGTTATGGATGAATCCCTTTTGATTGCAAATTTCGAGCTGGAGAGGCAAAAGTGGAAAATGGAGAATATGTATTTGAAGGAGATCTTAAATGAAGTAAGAGACAAGAACGAAGTACTGAAGAACAACAATGAATTTCTGCTGAGAAGAGTGGAATCGCTTGTAGAAAGCACAAAAAACGTAAACAAGATAAACTCAACCAAACAAGAAGATAAAAAATCACGTGTAGATAACCAAAGAGAAGTAGATAAATTACAGAATGCCCCGCAACGAGTGAACCCCTCTGATAAACAGGTGGCAGCACCTCCTGTACAGAAGCCTTCCTACTCAAAAGCAGTAGAGTCATCTACCGTGAAGGAGGGAAACCCGATGAGTAAATTGCCGGAACCTGCAGGAGACAAAACCGTGAACAAACAAAACGTTCAAGACCACGCCGATTATGAAGAACAAACTTACACGGTAGTACAGAAAAAACGTCACATGAGACGCAAGAAAAATATTGGCTGTGGAGAAGTCACAGAAGAAAATAAAAATGGCTTTGCAGGAATAGAGAAAAAAGTATGGTTATATTTATCTAGAGTTAAACGAACCGCAACAGATGATCTGATCATGAATTTCATCAGAGGGAAAATAGGTTTTGAAAACGAAACTGTCATGGTGAGAGAAATCCCCACGGAAGAAAATAGACTGAAATCCTTTGTACTTACAGCACCCATCAAAAGGAAGGAAGAACTATATGACCCAAGTTTTTGGCCAAGTGGAGTAGGAATCGGTAGATTTGATTTTCAGAAACACAAAGAATTTCTCCAGCAACAGGGAGGTAATTTTTTATAGATACCAAGGTACAGGAAAAAGATAAGAAAGTAAAACAACATCCTAAAAATGAAATTAGCATTATACATCAGAACTTACAGTCTATAGGAAATTGTGTAGATGAACTAAATGAATTCTTGAAACTCCATGATAAGTGTACATTTTTATGCGTCACTGAACATTGGAAGACAAATAGCCAGCTACCGTCACATAAAATTGATCATTTTTACTTGGCTTCTAGCTTCTGTAGAACTGAAGAAAATAAACATGGTGGAAGTGCCATATATGCCAGAGATGGGATATTAGGAATAGAGAGGAAGGAAGCCATTGAGAAATCAAAGGAGAACCATGTTGAGATGTCAGCTTGCGAATTTAGGATAAACAGAGCAAAGGTTATTGTAGCAGCAGTGTACAGACCCCCAAGTGGAGACTTTGGAACCTTCTTAAACAAACTGGAAAGCCTATTAACGATTTTTACGGAGGAGACTAACACTACATTGGTTATAGCTGGAGATTTTAATATAAATTTTATGAGTGACAGCTTTGAGAAACTCCAGCTGTGCTCAATGCTGAACTCCTATAGTATACACCACACAATAAACGAAAATACCCGCATAACAAACACATCATCTACTTGTGTGGATAATATTCTGGTAAACATGTATAATGTCCATGGAGAGGTACTACACTCTCAAATCTCAGATCATACAGCACAAAAACTGACATTGAGCATAGGTGAGATACAGGAAAGAAAGTATGTGTCCCAAAGAACATTCAGTCAAGAGAATGTTGGTATTTTTCTCAACAACTTGAAAAATACTGATTGGACAGAAGTTCATAGCTTGGATGACAAAGATGTAAATGGACAATGGGACAACTTTATGAAACTATATTCAGCATGTTTCAATGAATGCTTTCCACTACGAAAAATTAAACTAGGCAGAAGGAACAAAAGGATAGTAGATCCAACAGTAGAGGAATGCAAAAGGAGGCTGGATATTCTCTATACAATGAGCAGTGTGGACGAAAGGTATAAAGGTGCGTACAGAGCAACAAAGAGAGAGTACAATGGCAAGCTTAGAGAAAACAGAGCCAAAAGATATCAAGAAAGGTTAGTAGAATCTGACAATAAACAAAAAACTGCATGGAACATTGTGAAGGATATCAAGGGGGCAAAGGATACTGGAGGTATGCAAATTGAGAAGGATCCCAAAACGACAGCTGACTCTTTCAATGATTTCTTAATGACATCTGTTCAGGACCTGGTGTCCACAGTAAAATCACATCCTTATACAAGTAGAGTGGAGAGAAACAGTAGATCCATTTTTATACACCCTGTAACTTTGGAAGAGATGGTGGAAGTTGTGAAGAACATAAAAAACAAAATGAGCGCTGGCAATGATGAAGTTCCAACAAAAATCATGAAATTAAGCATAGATCCTATCAAGCACATCATCGTCCATATTCTAAACAACTCTCTGAAGTATGGAGTCTTCCCGGATTCCCTGAAAACAGCTATGATCAGACCAGTTTATAAGAGAGGCGATCAAAGGAAAATAGAAAATTATAGACCTATAAGTCTATTGCCATCCTTCTCTAAAATCTTCGAATCAGTCATGTGTAGGAGAATCTCAAATTTCTTCATAACATCTAAGTTGCTGAGTGATACTCAACATGGCTACCAAAGAGGTAAATCATGCCAAACGGCAATCTTCCAGTTCACACAGAACATCATGAACGCACTGGAAGGAAATGAAATTGCCATTGCTTTGTTCCTTGACTTGTCCAAAGCATATGATTGCCTAGATCATAAAATCCTGCTCAGTAAACTGGAGAGCTATGGGGTCAGAGGTCCTGCGCTAGCATGGTTTGAATCTTACCTCTCAGATCGAAAGCAATTTGTTGTAGTTGACAAGGATGGTGACAGAGGGGTATCAGAAACCAAGACTTTCAATACTGGGGTAGCACAGGGTGGCTTGACAGGGCCCATTTTGCTTATCATCTATCTGAATGACATTGTTGATATCACAAAGAAGAGTGACTATTGTAGCCTATCTAATTACTCAGACGACACCAACTTACTTATCAAAGGAAAACTCTTTCCAGATCTACTAGAGGCAGCAAGTAACATCTTAAAGCAAGCAACTGAGTGGTTTACTACAAATAAATTATTTCTCAACGAGAACAAAACAAGTGTGATGCTATTCAGAACAAGCCGCCCTGGGTTCACTCCACCTGAGGAAATTGAACTGAATAAGAGGAAAGTAGAACTCATCGACAGCACAAAGTTCCTGGGGATGACCGTTGATTGTTGTTTGGGCTGGAATTTCCACGTTGAGAAGATCTTGGAGAAGTTAAACAGAGCCAGCTACAGCATAAGAGTCTTGAGAAAATATGTCGACATTGCGACGATGAAAATGGTATACCACTCCAACTTTGAGTCAATCTTTCGTTATGGCATAATTTTCTATGGAAATTGCAGAGATATTGACCATATATTTGTTGCACAAAAACGAGTGATTAGAATCTTGTTGGGAATGAAATACAGAGATTCATGCAGAGGTCGTTTCAGGGAAACAAAAATTCTCACAC
Organism: Adalia bipunctata; assembly: GCA_910592335.1. NCBI lineage: Eukaryota > Metazoa > Arthropoda > Insecta > Coleoptera > Coccinellidae > Adalia > Adalia bipunctata. Next base: position 24,029,104 of record OU342953.1, read on the forward strand.
TCAGTGGGGTCTATATACAGGAATGTCTATTGTTTTTCTATAAAAACAGGGGACTTTTCTTGGAGTATGAACCACAAACAGCTTATAGGACCAGAACTTATAACTATAACTACCCAATTCACCATTTAACAATGACAAAGAAGTCTGCGCTATATAGCTGTCTAAAGTTCTTCAACAAGTTGCCTGACAGAATAAAGAAAGAGAGTACCATAATCAAATTCAAAAAGGAAATTCATAGATTACTAATAGATCTGGAACCGTACACAGTGGAGGAATACCTAAGGGGGAAGTTGGTGTAGCTGTAATGCTTTTGTTTTTGACTACAATTTTGTTTAATGATTTATATACGAATGTGTTTAGGTTATTCTTCAAAATAAAGGATATTATTATTATTATTATTATTATTAATTGTATAAATGAGAAATAAGAACAGCCCCTTTGATTTTTCCGCTTGACTCTGTCCACACAACCAACCGACGGTTGCATTTCTATGTTTCCTGCATTCTTCCCTCGAGTGTCCTCAAAATGCCATTGTGTTTCCTGAGAGTCACGAGAATGAAAAAACATCGGATAGATCTTTTTAATCTCAACGGACGGTTACTAAAGATATGGTTGCATGGATTTTTCTGAAGAATAAAAGGTAGGTAAACATTTTGGATCTGTGAGCTACTGGTAATCGTATTACCTTCTGTTTGAACACGACCCGAGTTACTTGAAACAAAAAGAAGAGATGTCATTCGGTATTTGAGTATCAACGTTGTACCATCAGGTAGATTCCGCTTTATGTGAACATTGCCCTGGGATGTTTCTTTGAATAAACATGGATTTGTAAAATTACACTGGTTTAAATCTCGTCAACGAGCGGATCGAGTGAATTGGAGAAATGACCTATTTTTCGAAGTGTTCTGTTTCGTATTGTTGAAGCAGCATCATCGATTTGATCTCTGAAAGGTCGTAAACATTATTCAATTGTCCGAAAAAGAAGAATGACTTAGCCAAGGTAAAGAGGCTCAATTATATTCTTCATTCTTTTCTTCGCTATTTGGCTCACACAAATCGAGAGGAGAAATGCTACTAGTTTATTATTCCTTTATTTCATCTGGCAACACCGTCATTATAAGGCTTTTTTTCAGTTTTTCATTTCGCTGAAATGTAAATGAGATTGTTTCTGTTTTCGAATAAAGGGATCTATTTTCATAAATCCTTATCAGTTTGTGAATTAGCAAAAAAGATATGTGAAGTTGCTTCAAATGATGGCGTTATAAAGGTGCAAAGAGCACCCCCTTAGAGGTTCGATGGAGTAGCGGTTTCCACCAATCAAGGGGTGTTATTACTTACTCTATGACTATGACTCAATCACGTCAAAAGACTAAATTATCGAAATATCTGGTCAATTTATCCAATCGAAAAGAAATTATTAAAATAAAATCAAATTATCAAATCCAAATCAAATTATCAAATCCAAATCAAATTATCAAAAACTTGGTGATTTATTAAACCAACGCAAAACCTAAAACTTGGGGTGATTTCAAAACAACACAACAAAAAGTACCAAAAACTTGGGGAGATTTCAGGATTTTGGACTCAAAATGTTTTTGGCGTTACATGCAGCCTTCTAACAATACTCAAATTAGCAAAGCATACGCAAAATAACCTGACCTTTCTTCTTCTGGTAGGTAATCCAAAGGATGATGAAAATTAAAAAAAAAACAACAAAACCACGTCACTAAACCTTTGTTCGAAGATTGATTTCACTGCTAGTCTTGTCGACGAGACGTGATCTGAATAATTCTAATAGATTTGTAAACCTTTAACTTTAAACGATTCAACACTCTACCCCGCTATTCCCCGAATAGCACTTTCTCCGTCTCCGACATTATTAAGTGAATAGTCTCATGTGAAGTGAAAATGTAAATAGTTTCCACATATTATTTCGCTGCTTATAGGAAGATAGAAGGTTGGATACTCCCGGTATTATTGTCCTCTTCCATCTCTAGCTTCTTCATCAATCTCCTCGTCTCTCACCGAACCAAACATCCCATAAAACTTGGAACAACCTCCACACCCAAAAGCACAAATGCATATTATATAACATAATCCCATCAATATACCTCGCGATGCGAAATAGGTCTTTTCTCAAGCTGAGGAATATTTCATGCAGCTCCGGAAATCGTGTATAAGATCTGTTAAGTTCGAGTCTCCAGGGGGATCAGACACTGTCAGATAATTAATTCATGTTTCCACCCAAGTTGGGAGAGCTTTCGATCATCCAAACTAAACAACTAATTCCTAAGACCCTTGCCTCTATCTGTTGCTCCAGCGATTTGAACATAATGCCCTCTCATCTTACCAGTATATCGATGTCTGGAAGATAACTGTATCCATTAATATCGGTTCCTTGTTAATAATAGGGTTCGGGACTTCGGGAGCAGTTTAATCTACTGCGAAGAACGTAAACACGAACTTCCAAAAGAAAGAATTCAGAATCTTGCATCAAGTTTTATTTTGGACGACACGAATAAAGTCGTGAATGATTAGGAGTGTAATAATCAACTTCGTGTGGATTTTTTCGGAAATTGAAATTTTATGGTGAAAAACTACCACACATTCAATGTTCAATGTATTGTCTTTCGGTAACCACTACTTTTTCTCATATTTTTGGCAATTGACGGATCCCATCGCCAGAACAGGACCACTCTTTTGCCGCTATCCATGCATCGATCCATTTTTTGACTTCTTCATGATTGAAGAAGTGCTGATCAGCCAGGCCATGTTGCATCGATCGGAAGAGATGGAAGTGCAATATCTGGGCTGTACGGCGGGTGGTGTAGGACTTCCCATTCGAGCACAATTACACAGGGTGTCCCAGATCCTGAAATGTCCATTAGACGACGTTCACAACAACTTGGACTTAGTGGGTCCACAACATGGCGTATTTTACACAAGGATTTAGCTCTGAAGGCATATAAGGTTCAAGTAGGACAGGAACTTAAGCCATTACATCCTTTAAGAGGTCGTTCATTTGTCCATTTCATCAATGAACAACCAGCTGATATTTCTCAAAAAATCATTTTTTCCGATCAGGCACATTTTGAACTTGGTGGCTTTGTTCGATAAGGGTCTACATCCCTGAAAAAAAAAGGGACTCAGGAACGATTTATTTTTCTGATTGATGAAGGGATGTATGAGTGTATAAAGATAAAAAAATAAAAACATATTTTATAAGTATTAAATGAATGAAAAGGATATTCCCCATCATTTTTGGTTATTTTGTAACATTTCGACCATCAAAACGAACAAACATTTTTGTGTTTTTTCATTTCAGTATCGAAGTCCATCATTTAGTTAATCAAACGTCAATCTCATTTTTCTTTTAGAATTAACCGTTTTTCTTGTAAATAATAGTACAACAACGTGTTGTTTTCGCGAATTTATTTCCTTGAATTTTTCTATTCGAAATGATAAATATTCATTTTTATCAACGACAATTTATTAAGATTTGTTTGAGCCGTCGATTAGTGAAAATTAATTGTTTCTTACAATTGTGGATTCTAAGATGGAATTGAATTTCTTTTAAATGACACGCCCTGCAGGTATCTCCTCCCAGATGACTGGTAAAGGAAAATTAGAGTATTATACAGCCAGTGTGAGATCTAGTTCAGTGTAGGATTTCTTGTTATATTTCCTGCGCTCCAACATTTGTTATATTAAGCTGAATAATCCAATAAATAAAAATTAATGCACTGCACTGCCATCTGGCGGTATACGTTTCTTATTTTGAAGGCTAAAGACTCTTAATAAACAAAGCTGTCGTATTTGGAGTGAGGAAAATCTATATCTATATGCATCCTAAACGAGTCACTGTTTCACGGTTGTGCCAATTGGCCACCAAGATCATGTGATTTTACACCGTTGGATTATTTTCTTTGAGATAGAGCCTCCATTACGTGAAAATATCATTGAAATTTTTAACGAAACAGTGGACTTTGTTGAGCTGCAAGAGGAGGCCATTTGGCAGATAATTTTTCGTGCATTCTAAAAAAAAACGCGCAATTTGAAACAGCCTTTATATTGTTTTCCCCTTCAGCGAAATGACAGATATTGAAACTTCACTTCAAGATGAGTCTTGTCTTTCAACTCAGTAGCCTCTTTCGCTTCTAGCGGGGCAGCTGCAACACCTACATCATTGGCAGGCTTAGCTCATAAAAGTCAATCTGATGAGTCCTGTTAGCGATGCTGGGACGAAAGTGGTTCCTGTTATCAGGTGAAGTGCAGCGTTGCCGCATTTTAATTCGCGGCTCAAATACAGATAGCTGCGATGAGAGTAAAAGGCGAGCAACGGTTTCTTCCTATGCAAATGGATTTTAATCCAGGGCAGTGATAGATCATCGCGATACGGGCGGCGGCGAAGAAAGGAACGGGAGTCCTGGAACTACAGGATGCGGCAGAGCCGAAATAAACTGCTGGTGTACCAAAATGAATCAATTCCCCCGCGATGACGACGAAGGCAATCTCCTGAGCAATGGGGGGAGACATGCCCGTGCTACCTCACCAGCCGCATTGTTACACTAAACTGGTACCTTATCTCCGCATTTATCAGGGAACATCCTTGGATCCGTCTTGATGGGGTTCATAATGTCCCCGAAGCGGTCCCAAACATCTTCAGAGAACAATGCATGGGGCGGTATTGATACGGATCTGAGGAAGGATATTGTTGGATATGAGGTATACAGACAGTCCGTATTTTAAGTGGTGTAGTGTATACATGAAGAATTTCAGGTTGAAAATGTAGAGAGAGAGAGTTTATTGGTGTTTTTTACAATTTCAAGAATTGCTTTCACAGGTCAATGGAAAAAACATAAAAACACAAAACAACACAACTACAGAATTATATAGACAGATAGTTTTGTTGCAAGAGCAGCGTGATGAATTATTAACAATCAACTAATAAATAAATAAAGTAGGTGTAAAAATAAAATAATAAATTAATTTTTGTATACATAAAATAATATTCACAAGTTGAAATATATAAAACAATTAAAAGGCTCGTAGAGTTAAAATGTAAAAATGCATGTAGAAATTGCGATCCGCAGAATTCTTTTCGTTATCCGTAATTTTCCTGATATATGCCAACGTACGAGGATATATTGAAAAATTCTTAGCCTACTATAGAGCCCAACAAAATTTCAATGTCAAAATATTTTATTACTCATCATATTCTCCTCTTAATTGGAAACATTTATTACAGCGAACCTGCAACGTCTCTAGACCTTTCAAAAAAATGTTTCTTCTTGCTCTGCAAACCAGTCCTCCACAGCTTTTATTACCTCCTCGTTGGAAGAAAATTTACGACCTTTTAAACTTTTTTCAGTTGAGGAAATAGATGATAGTCGGACACAGCCAAATCTGGTGAATAAGAGGTGTGTTCTAGTAATTCTAACCCTAAATCACAATTTTTTTGCATAGCAACATGAGATTTGTGTACTGGGGCGTTGGCCTGTAAAAACAAAACACCTTTGGATAGCATTCCGCGTCTTTTCTCTTTAATTTTTTCCCGTAGAGTGATCAGTAATGTCGAATAGTAATCTCCAGTTATTGTTCTACCTTTATCCAACATATCAATTATGATTACTCCATGGCAATCCCAAAAAACTGAAGCAAGAACTTCTCCAGCAGATTTTTGGACACGAAACTTCTTAGGTCTTGGAGAACCAGAGTTTCGCCATTCCATCGATCGTTCCTTTGTTTCTGGATCGTAGAAATGTCCAAGTCTCATCCATAGTAACAATTCGGTTTAAGAAGTCTACATCGTTTTCAAATCGAGCACAGATCGAACGCGATGCTTCTACCCTTGCACGCTTCTGGTCAACATTCAAACATTTGGGGATCCATTTTGCAGAAATTTTTCTCATGTCCAAATTGACGTGAAGCATATGATGAACGCGTTCGTATGAAATCTTCAGTGCTTCAGATATCCGTTTTAGCTCAATTCGACGGTCTGATGAAATCATGACATGAACTGCATCGATATTTTCGGGGACTGACACAGAAACTGGCCTTCCCGATCGGTCATCATCTTCAATGGAAAATTTACCTCTTTTGAAGCATGCAGTCCAAATTTTCACCTTCGCATACGAAGGACATTGATCACCAAGGGTATTAAGCATATCTCCGTAAATCTCATTACCTCTTAACCCTTTTAAATACAGGTACTTGATGATGGCTCGATACTCCAATTTTTCGATTTTTACAATTCCGGTGAACGTCTTTTTTTAAATTTATTGCGTAACTCTGGTATACTTTTTTGACGTCGAACTCTACACTGACACTTCTAATAAGTTATTGTTCGTTGATATGGTATCGCAATATTTTGTTTATGCATGGAACTGGTCTAGGCTAACTAGATATCAATACATCCTCGTATATGGAAATAACGGGTGTTTTTTTCAGAGGAATAGAACTTTGAGTTGGCAACACTATTTGGCGGCCATTTTGTCAGCTGTCGAGTGATTTAATTTTAGTTACGTTACGAGCACTACGGCCATTTATGGTCAATAAAATCGTTAAACAGAGCAATCAATTCGATTAACTATGGAATGTTTTCGCACTTCGTTCACTCTTAATGATAATACACATCCAAGAGTTGTCGTACAGTGCGCACAGAACTACAGAAGAAGTCATTGCTGTTGAAGAGCGTGGCGTCATGGTGACTGTCCGGTCAGCATTTTTCCGTTCCCTATACAGTCAGCGCGACAGGTCGCTCTCACCGTATAGGAAACGGAATGCACAATGGAACACTCCGTTTCCTAGCAGATATGCGCGATGTGCTCACTGTCCTGTTAGTCTTCTGGGTGCCGATGGGACAAATTGCAAATTTTCATACTTTCTGTATAGCTTAATAGACCAATCCAACGATCTGTCACGATCAGCTTTTTCAAAATGGCTGCTGAAATAAACAAATATCAAATCGAGGATATTCAGTTACGAGGTACGTGTTTAAGGGTAGTTTCTGTTGGTTTCTCAATTTTCAAGTTCAATGTCTTCAATTATGCCATGTGAAATGATAGTTATGATAGAGAAACACTATAACAGAAATGTTTGTTATTTGTTTGTTCCAGCAGCCATCTTGAAAAAAGGTGATCAGCTGTTTTGTTGGATTGGTCTATTAGGTAGAGTCTACCACAGTTTTGCTCTGTGAATATTTTTGTGGCCGCGGATTTTTTTCAGCAAACCTCTCGTAAGTCGACTATATTTTCATTTTTTTTTAATCATACATACTCTTTTTTTGTAAAATGCAATCATAAAAACAATCTGAGAAAAATGAGAAAACATGATTGTCTACCAATATAAACATGACTGAACATGAAAATGCAATTGTCCGACAAAAAATGGGGTGTTTTTCTTGTCCGACAGATGAAAATCGACGATTTTTTTGAGTTTTTAAATTCATTAATATTTATCGGACAAGAATGAATTTATATTTTAGAGAGATTCGTTTTATAGAAAAAACAACTGTCCACCATATAAAATGCGGCAAATCCTTAGTCTAGTTGAATATAATGGTTTTGTTTCATATACTTTTTTCGATTATTATTTAAATGAAACTATTGATTTTGATTGAAAGTGTATAATTCAAATTGTTTACTGACATTTTCATTCAAATCTAATAAAAAAACAATGCAAATACTTCTTCCTCACATTGAATTCATTGTAACAAGACGAATGGTATCCAGTAAAAGTATCACACCAATCGTCAGGTAGAATGACATCTTTATATTTGTGATTATGATGTTCTCTTGATGCCAAGAATATTTTGCACAGTTTAAGGATGTCACTTCCTCCTTTTTCGTTTTAAAGCCACGGATATTTTTTAAATGTATGCACAAAAAAAAACTCCACTACTACTGAGAATATTATATCGGCAACAACTAAAATTGCCGAACTTTATTCGTCGGACAGCTGGATGATAATATTCAGCACATCCTTCTTAAATGGTCCTCAAAAAATCAAATGTTTATTTGTAACATGAGCAAAGTTATATCCGATAAATGCATAGTCTATTCATAACCAAATTAGAGCCGTGAATTCTTTAATTTTTTAATGAACGCGACGTATTTTCAAGGTGGAGAGAGAATAAGAAAAAAAAAGACATTATTCATAATTTTTTATCCTAAAAAATCTTCGTTTTCCATTTGTCGGACAAGGAAATCGCCACATTTTTTTGTCGCACAATTGCATTTTCATACTTCATATGGTTGTATTAATATTTTGAAAAAATGCGATTATCAGTCATGTTTATGTTGGTAGACAATCATGTTTTCTCATTTCTCCAAGATTGTTCTTATGATTGAATTTTACGAAAGAGAGTATGTTTGATTCAAGAAAAATGAAAATATGGTCGACTTACGAGAGGATTGCTGAAAAAAAACCGCGACTACAAAAATGTTCACAGAGAAAAAAATGTGGTAGACTCTACCTAATAAAGCTATACAGAAAGTAAGAAAACTTTATTAATAATTTGCAATTTGTCCCATCGGCACCCAGAAGACTAATAGGGCAGTAAGCACATCGCGCATATCTGCTAGGAAACGGAGTGTTCCATTGTGCATTCCGTTTCCTATATGGTGAGAGCGACCTGTCGCGCTGACTGTATAGGGAACGGAAAAATGCGTCCGGTCAAGCTTCACCGTCGTCACCTAAACAGATGAACACATTACCTTAACGGTATTCAAGCTCCACCAGGAGGATGGGAAAAAGTTTTACCTATCTAACAATGGGCCATGCTATCATTTGTCGTACATAGCCTTTCCCTATGGAGAACATTTTGGGGCGCACTGACGAGAAACAATCACATTGTTATCATTGTTACTTGATCTGCGAATAATAGTGTAGTTCGTTATATAGCCTGATGCATCCCAAGTAGGTTTCCCAACGCTTCCTCTACTTTCCTGGATGAAATGATCGCCGCAAAAGCTGTAATGGGAATCGAATATTCAGCAGCGGAACCGTGTGGGTTGACGAGAATTTTGTGTTTCTCGGAATTCGTGGGTATGATCATTGCCAGTTTTCCAATAACGGATTTGCAGCAATGATTTCGAAGAATTGAACTCGTATCAGCATCCGACTGTTTTATCGATATGAATACTGAGTCATTTCAATGTTTATAGGAAATATCCTCCACATTGATGATATTATTCAATCAAATTCACAGATGAAGTGAGCAAATTCAGCAGTTTTTATGGACTTAGATACTGTTTGCTCCACACCTCCACATGATAGATTGTTGAATACTCTTCCTGAAAATGGAATTCAGAGAGTTGCTCTTGAGTTATTCAAGAGATATCCGGACAAATGACAACAAATGGCAAAAATATCGAACATATCCAGTGATCAACTAGAAATTAAGATGGGAATTCCACAGGGACTGTACTTGGTCCAATTCTATTCATTTTATATTTGAATTCACTTCTAGAGATTCGAGTTGAGGGTTCAATTTTATTTTATGCTGATGATACAGCTTTGATCAGATAGTAACAGTTGGCCTGCAGTGAAAGATAACTTCAGCAGAGCCTTGGGAAAAAATTGAAATGATTCCATCAAGTCCATTCACAGACCTTGCAGATTCTCTGTAGATTGTAGAATGTCTTTGGTCATAAAAATTATAGTATCAGGTACTAAAATATTTGTTTCAATAATTATCATTATGAATCAATTGTTGTAACTGTTATTTAGAATTATGATTCTATATGTCTTTTTGTGAAAAACTAATAATTGTATATGTGATACACAGACGATAAGATTCTTGGTCATGGCTGTGGAATAAATAAATGAAAATAAATCTCTACAGGGTCCTGCAATAGTGCGAAAATCTTCCATAGCTGCCGAACCAGACATCTCAGAGATTTCGTTGGAAAGTAGACCTCTTGTACCTTCAATTCTGCATCTCAGGAAATTATTTTCTGATCTACAGGGTGTCCCCGATAAACGTTATTCAACATATGGATGATTTTTTCAATGGATCACCCCATATATTTTGACATATTTTCAATGACATTCATTACTTCTTTCATGACGCAAAATATTAGGGACATTTTTTCAACGGTTCAGATCTTATTCGAAGAAAACTGCAAAAAGGTGAGGGAAAAGCAGTTCAGTAAAAGTCTTCTGACGATTTCCAGAAGCGTTAGTCACATGAATTTGATCTGAAAGTTTTTTTATTGAAGAATTTGCCTTGACACGGTTCCTAAACGATCAAGCTGTCATATACAGGATGTCCGTTATTAAGGTCCAAATATAAAGAACTAAAAATCATTATTTCTCGATTTTTTCAAGGGGAACACCCTGTATTTTTAACAATAATGTAGACAATCAGTATGAATTTTTGGAAAAAATGGAATGCTTGATATGTTTTTCATGTAAGGGCAGTGCCACTGTTTTTTTAGGAAGTCGAACTTATGCTGCCCAATATCCCGATAGTAAACATTCATTCATTTTTTCCAAAAATTCATACCGATTCACCGTATTCGAAAGTATCTGTGAGTTCTAAGTAGCAATAACTTGATTAATATTTTTTTTGGAAAGCCGATAAAAACTGATATAATTGGTTGAATACGTGATCAATAGGTATTGCTTGTACGGAAAAAATCATTTTTATGTGGATGCTCAGGAAGTATGATTCTGGGATGGTTTTTAAATTTGTCAATAATTATTCATTCAGTTTTATTTCATTGTTTGACTTCTTTTGAATGTCCGTTAGTTCTTATTATGTTATTATTTGAATAAAATTTTCAGTTGCGATATCATTTTTCGTGTCTCTGGATGCGGGAGTTAAAATAATCCTAAGTTTACTTCTGAGAAAATGTAAGGTATTCAATTGTCTACATTACTGTGGAAAAAAATACAGGGTGTTTCATTTGAGAAAATCGAGAAATAATAATTTTAAGTTCTTTATATTTGGACCTTAATAACGGACACCCTGTATATGACAGGTTGATCGTTTAGGAACCTTGTCAAGGCAAATCCTTCGATTAAAAAACTTTCAGATCAAATTCATGTAACTGTTGCTTCTGGAAATCGTCAGAAGACTTTTACTGAACTGCTTTTCCCTCACCTTTTTGCAGTTTTCTTCGAATAAGATCTGAACTGTTTGAAAAATGTTCCTGATATTTCGCGTCATGAAAGAATTAATGAAGTTCATTGTAAATATGTGAAAATATATGGGGTCATCCATTAAAAAAATCATGCATTTGTTGAATAACATTTATCGGGGACACCCTGTATATCAGAAAATAATTTCCTGAGATGCAGAAATGAAGGAACAAGAGGTCTACTTTCCAACGAAATCTCTGAGATGTCTGGTTCGGCAGCTATGGAAGATTTTCGCACTATTGCAGGACCCTGTATAGACAAATCCTGATGGAACAACATAATTTAATTGAAAGGAATAAGAAAAAATTGTTTTTTTGCAACAGGCTCTGGTGCTTCCGCACAAAATACGTATTCCAGAATCAGGAAGGGTGTCATCGAGGGGAATCAATAGAAAAACCACCCCAAGCCCTCGCATCGTTAAATAGGACACCATATATATTCGCAATTGGTATCGGGTGAGCCATAAGTTAAGGAAACAATTTCGGGCGCGATTTCTGGTAAGCCAAAAGCCGGGATCAAGATTGCCTCCACGATATATGTGCAGATTTCGCAGACGATGCACTGTTTTACTGTGTCTTTACCCAGGTTTTACCGGAAACGAGTAAGATCGCGACAGTTTTATGGTTATCGGTTATCGAGTTGATCGCTTCGGAAGGGAAGCTATGGGGGAATTTTAAGTCCCCCTACTTCTTTGTTTTCTTTGTGGAAAATGTTCATCTCGAGCGTTTCTTCCTTCCGGGATGTTTTCCATACGCTGGAGACTACTAAAGTAATGAGAAATTGAAGAAAGACGAATAGATTTTCAGTAGTTATATCCCTAGGACCTTGATAATATGACGAGATAATTTTATGACCATCGAAAGCTCGTTCATTGGTAACAAGTGTTACCAAGCAACGAGCTTGAGATATTGGTTATAAAATTATGAGGCATTTATCAATGTCCGAGGAATATTCGGCAGAAAATTTTTTGACAGAAAAAATGTATAATTCAACACAACAAAACATTTATTTATTTATTGAAAGTACAATTAGTGAAAGTGCAATTCGTAAAATTCAACTCAACATTAGAGTCGTTGCTGTTCTCTTGTATAGAAGATCTATTTCCACGCATAATATTATCTTGTTGTGGTGTTTCTTGATCGAGATTTAGGTATGGTTTGATAGAATTTTGATTGCTATGACCAGTAATCTTCAGCAATTGTTGTTCCTCTACACCACTTGTTGCTAATTGACTGACAGCTGTTGATCTATTTGAATGATTCGTTATCTTTTTATCTTTGACATTCAAGCCAATTGCTTCGGCAGCATATTTATGGTATTCCTTCCAACAGGTACATTATCGTACCATTTGTCAGTTTCATTTTTCCAATATCGATTTGGTTTCTAGAATAGTCGTGGTGAAGTAATATTTTCGCCTCGTTTTGATATTAGTTTATGAAAAAGACGTACAGGGCAGCTTTGTCTCTCACTATTGGAAACCAACCATTTATTACTTTTACAGCTTTTAGAACCACTGAATACTGAATACCGGATTGTATTCAATGCGATTTGTTGGAGAACCATCGTTATTCTTCTCGATTTGAAAAAAAATTCACCAAACAAGCAACTGCTTCTCCTCCTCGCCATGCTAGTTCTACTGCAGCAATATGATAAAATTTACGCATAAGGCCTTCAGGAGTATTTTCATCCCATAGCAATATTAGGTATTCTGTTAACTTCAGACAACGAAACTGAACTGGATTTACGTTTACTTGGGTCTGCTTGCAATTTTTTTCTGATTGCATCGCGGACATCTCGGGCTGGTTTAAATATTATCTTGTTAAACGGGTCAATCGTAATGTTGTAGTCCTTATAATACTTTTCTTGTATAAGAGTTTGCTCGAAACATTCCACATTGTCTTTACCGTTGCTTCTGTGAATTCTGTTCCGTCTTTTTTTCTCATATTGACAGCCCAATCTTTGAGTATAAACGCCAATTCTTCCAAGCTTCTGCGTTCATTCAATTCGTATGATCGTTCGTAGCAAAATTCCATAAATATTTCCCAAATATATTTGTGGCTATTGGAAGTATTTCTGGGAATGTTTTCTTTGATAAGCTCATTCATTTAACATTACCAGAACGTGAAATTTTGAAATTTGTTTGGAATGATGTTGCCATGGAACTATTATATAATTTTATAAGACTCTATCGTGTAATCATTGGGATTGAAAATTGCATTGGATGTAGTTTTCGATGTAATGTTGACATGATTGGCTGAAATGGTTCCATATGATACAAAATCATAAAATTGGATCTGTTGTTAGAACTGTCAAAAAATTTTCTGTTGAACAGGTTGTTTCATTCGGTGAAAATATGTAAGCAGGTATTGACTAATTTTTCTGGGGATGTTATTCTGCAATACTACCTAACAGTTGACCAAACCAGACCGAAAACCGAATATTAATTTCGGCAATATTGCCTCCATAATATTCGGGTTGCACTTTGGTTTATGGTACTGTAAATATAATCCGTTGAAATTTTTTATACCTGGTTTCATGCTACCACTGTAAAATATGCAGTAAAACAATAAAGTAACCCTGGCGGTCTCCTTGTGGTTTGACCCCTTGAAAATTCTAAAAAAAAAGGATTTTTTATGGCGGAACCCTGTATAAACAGAAGCCCATGCATCGACTGTAAATTGTGGGTTAAACTTGTCATATTTCGAGTTTTATTACCGAATTCTTGTATGAATGGTTTGGATGCCCCGCACAGATTTCTAGCATATTGCGAAATATAAACGTTCGCAGCAAAGATATCTTTGGTTTGCAGGTACTAGTAGGGAGTTTTCGGGGGTACAAGAACATTTTCAAGAGTACATAATGTATTAATTGGACCCCCTCCTATTCATAAACTTTTTAAACAAAACCAGAGTGTCTTATAGCTTTAGTGTTAGAGTGTGTTAGTTGTAAATGTGCATTTTTGGAGAACGGCCCTTACTTTTTGCCTGTGGACCACTCTGCGTTTCTGTTAACAAATTTTTGTGGCACTTTTTTATGCACCATTCAATGGTATCGATATATTTTCCTGAAATAATGCTCATCAATATTCATTTAAAGACTAATATTTTATTTCAAATTGTTTTCTTACACTAGAGATTTTTGTATATTTCAGGTGAGCTTGAAGTAGAGATGACAAAAATATACAGGGTGATTCCAGAGGAGACCGTCAGATTTCAGGAGGAGTTTACACTAGTCAAGGCAGTTTCGAAACAATGTTTGGTTTATGGTTGGGGGCCTTCATTGAGAGTCTACAGGGTGATTTGTCCGATTCGACCGATTTTTCTTTTATTCATAACTTTGATATGGCTTGATCAATATTGATGAAATTCTCAGTGTGGATCAATATGATTGTCTACTTTCAATAATTCCAACACTTTTTCAAAAATACAGGGTGGGAATTATGATTAGTTGAGACTAAATTTGCAGGTTGAAAACACACCCTGTATATTCCGTTTTCAAAAATTCGCTACCTGCTTCAGATTCTACCATAAGTTTACATTACTGGAGCGTTTTTATTTTTTTTTGGCATACGTCCAGTTTTCCTGGACGAATTGGTGAACAATATCGTTATTTCACTCCAAGGCAGTGAGAATATGAACATGAAACTTAAATCTCAATTTAAATCAAGTTACTTTTCTGACGGTCTCCTCCGAAATCACCCTGTATATTCCACCAGAAATCTTCACTATCTAAATCAGAATTTCACATTTACCATAAACTTCAGAAAATATTTCAATTCTGTTCTTCACCACTTCAATCATAATACACAAGGAAACTTTTAATCTCTAATTTTCGAATATGTTTTCAATAATATATGTAATATCAAGTATGGCATATTTTTAAAATTGGAATTTGAAGATCTATTGAGGATTCCCTTAGAAATACGAAAGAAGGTCTGTGTCTCCAGTATAAATGATTCCATTTCACTTCGACTATCTTACACTCTATTCTACATTTGCCCGAAAGCAGAATTTTTTTTATCTATCTAAAAATCAAGAAAAAATATTATTCTGTTTTCATCATATCTATTCTGATGTAAATTTTGTGCGTTATTCTTCACAAAGTGTTCCAAGAAGAAATTGGCATCCCTGACTGATAAATATGAAACTTTCTTAACCCAAAAAAGGTTCGGAGAAATTTTATTATAGAAAGTGCGCAGTTATATAGTAGCTGTAAAGTGAAAGATTTATACCCATAACTGTAAAGTAGTTGCCGAAAAATTAGACCTTCTGGTTTTATTGAAAGATGGTGCCGCTGTCTATCTGGGTTGTTTCGGCACATTTCAAACAATTTTATTGCTGCAGATATTCACTTGGATGGTCCAGGGGAAGATGAGTCGGGAAAATGGGAGAACAACTGTTAACAATCGGCACAATATCGGTCTATTACCAAAACTAAACGGCTTGCGGCAAATGGTTTTTACTTCAGTGGGCTACTGTTGGTTTGTGTATGTAAAGGTCTTCATACATAAGGGGTTTTAGTGGATTGCAATATATCTTTTTATGAAATAGGGCATACAGATTTGTTTTGAAAAAAAATAAACATTATGGTACGAGTATGTGTAATGAAAAAGCAATAAGGAACAGATCATTAAACAAACAGATAGATATATTCCCCACTCCTAATCTCAGTATTATCAGAGGATATGTTGAATGGGGCACCATACAGTTTTATGTAAACCTCGAAAAAAACTCTGTCTCCCCGTATAAATGTAGGGAAATTGTATTTGTTCACAGAATAAGCTGACATCTTTCTCTGAGAATACATACTTATTCTCGAAAGGAGTTGACAAAGTATAATACATTCACTTTTATTGAGTATCCGGTTTGCCATGACAATCTGACACATTTCACCGTGTATATTTTGAAAATGTTAGGTTAAAGTCATCATTCTGTCAGATAACTACGCAATGTTGTCTTCTACATATATAGAGGTTGTAGTAATTAAGTATTTATCAAAATGTTTATTCACTTTGGGAAAATAATGAATTTGAGAAAATATTATGTGAATTTAATAATTCCAAAGACCTGGCAAATGTTGAAGAAACTTTTTTCTCTATTAACCCTGGAAATATTTCACATATAAAAAAACATGGTTGGAAGATTCAGTTATGCTATTTTCTTCTATGAAAATCAAGAATCGAGTGTTGAAATTTTACTGAAAGCTAATAGAGAGAATAGTCCTTCACTTTATGATAGTTCTTTAGAAAAAGGAATAAAAGTACTCGAATAACCCGACAGGAAAACTTCTAAACGAATAGACGGACCTATGAAATTCCTCACTTTAAAATTCTCAAGAAATAAGTCTAAGGAAGACATTTAAATACCTTTTTGCACAACAAAATATTCCAGTATGAAAATGTAGTAGTACTACGAAACCTGTGTCACATTGGCAACGTCTTTTAGAATTATTTTGACTTCCACGAGTGCCAAGCTGCGTCAGTTCTAAGTGAAATAACTTGATAAACCTAAATCTTGGCCAACCAGGATACTTTATAAAAGTGAATGTAATATATTTTGTGATAATCTGAAACATAAATAACAGGAGAAAAAACAAGAAAGTAAAATCAACTAAGTAAATATATTCTTTATCAAATTGTTTTGAAGGTACCAAATCATCTCAAAACCGAATCATATAATGAATGGATAGCCTTACAATCATCTGGAAATTTATACATACAATGAAAAATTATCGACCAAATGATCAATAATTTGCTCTCCTTCACCACACCCACATCTCGAGCTATCATTATATTTCAACGACCATGACTTGTCCTGAGACTATTCAAAAGACAACAAATTTTACTTGGACAGATGATTTTTCAGAAAGATCAAGAATTAAACTTTTTTTTTTCATTTTAAACTTTTATTGAAAATACCAAATGAAGTCCATATCGGACTTATTTCTTCATAAAGAGTAAGGACGTTTCTCGTGTGCACACCTTTAGGAACAAAAAGGCCCTCCACTAAGCCGATGCGAACCAATACCCCAAATAAAAATCGGATTCAATAAGTAAAAGAAGCAAACATGCTCCATTCATAACCACGGTAGCGGAAAACGTTCTAATATTTGCTTTGACTCGATTTATTTCGGTATATGCTTCTCGAATATTCAAGTCCAACAAATTAGGTATACATTCTATTCATCTATTTGTGTTCGTAACCATGACAGCATTATCTATCTATTAGGACCACCTTGGTTGGAGTTTTACGGAAGGTTTTCGTCCAGGTGAAGTTGTATCGTAGGGAAAATTGATAATAACTACATTTCATTCAAAAGGATGAGTGAGAGCACAAATTGAATATGAAGACATGGAAATGGATTGATTCGTGGAAAGTCTTAAAAGAGGAATACTTTTATCTCTACCTCTACATCTCGTGATTGATAGGGTAGCCAATGAGGCCATCCTCAGAATATCTAAATAAGGTACAGACATGAGAGAATCAGGAATCAGAGAGTTTGGTCCTCTCTGAATGACTATACTTCATCTGCAAACCTTCCTAGTGATGTAATGATCAAGAAAGTAAGCACTGAGAAACACTTCAATACAATGCTAAGCAAAAGAGAGGATTGGGAAAGGGAATACACCAACTATAATCTCAAAGGAAATACAATAAAATGGTATACAGATGGTTCTAAAACCGCTACAGGAGAAGGCGCTGGGATTTACGGGTCTAGTACCAAGTGTGCACTATCGTTAGGCTCCTGTACAAGCGTCCTTCAGACGGAAATACTTGCAATCGGAAGATGTCTAGATATAAATCTAGAAAGAAACTATCAGAAGTGCGATATAGCTATTCATACAGATAGTCAAGCTGACATTAAAGCACTGAGCTCCTACGTCATTAACTCAAAGCTGATTTGGAAGTGCTGGAACAAACTCAATGAGGTAGGCAAGAAGAATAAGGTCTTTTTGATCAGGGTTCCTGGTCATTTGGGAATAGTAGGAAACGAAGAGGCCAATGCACTGGCTAGAAAGAGCGCACAAACACCACTCACTGGCCCAGAACCCTTCTGTGGTAGGAGGAAAATTCAGCTATAAAAAGGAGTTAATGGCGAAGGAGAAAACCGAAAGAGAAAAACTCTCTCAGGGATGTATCACTTCGAGAAGTTCCTCCGGAAATTTGAAACTGCTAGATCCAAAAAATATCCGGATCTCAGTAAAAACCAACTTCACCTACTCACTGGCCCACAGGATATTGTCGCCTAAAGAAGCATCTGTTGAGAATGGATTTATTGGACACGGACGAGTGTAAATTCTGTGGGGAGGAAGAAGAAACTCCTATTCACCATTGCAAGCCAAAGGAAAGAGTGCTTTGGACAAGAAACTTGTAGGAGTGGGGAGTTATCCTCGTTGAAGCCGCCCCAGATACTGGATTTCATCAAATCTCTGGAACTGGAAGGCGAGCTGTTGGAGGCGCGATGATAACAACTCTTTGAGGGGGCACAATAGACCTTAAGGTCGCAGAGGACTGGAACCCCTTTTCACTATAACTATATCGTTTCACTATAATTATATCTTTATGGTATTCGAGGTCCACCAGAAAGATGAGAAAAAGTTGTAGCTAGCAATGGGCAATTCTCTGAATGATGAATGATTCATTTGTAACCAATTTTCTCAATACAGTTTCATCAAAAAAATGACGGGAACGCACTTACACACCTAATATGCAAAACTTTCACCTTCAGAAGAAAAATGAAAACGAGGAAAGGGAGAAGTTTCAAGTTACGGTAACTCAAATAAAACACAGACAAAAAATCAATCAATTTTTAATAATATCATGGCAAAATCTTGAATACTAAAAAGGTTCATCCCATATAACTTCCTCTGGAAGCATAACTTCCATTGTCAACGTAAGATCCACCTCTGGATGCACTCATTCCACGTCCATTACCGCTGCCTCCATATCCTCCATTTGCTCCATGACCTCCAGAATTAGCAGAACCTGACGCGCATCTAGTTCCTTTTATCGCCTCCCTCACGCTTTGAACCCAAATCCTAAAATTCACCACATCGTAGTCCAATCGACCATACAAGAAGCCAGGCATTGTGTTGGTGAGAAGATAGATGTTGTCGTTGTAGACTTTCAAATCGCAGGGATAAATCATTCTTTGGTCATCCTTCTGAACTATCGAGATGTCGTTCAGTGGGCTGTTTATGTTCCAGCAGGCCAAAGCGTTCTGGTTAACGAGGCCCAGAAGAAGTACTCCTGTATTTTCATCCAGGGCTGATGCTGAGGTTTGACTTCCCTCTCCACGATCTCCAATGTTCTGGAAAAAGCATCAAATTTACTGAATATGCCAAAATGAGTAGGGATAGGATCTGGACGAAAAAACTGGATAAATATATGCTTACCACAAAATCTTGACCATGGTAAGATCTGGTAGCTGCCGTTTCATTCTTCAAAATACGTGTGGGGACTCTATACAAATTGCTGCCAGCCATAGAATGGAAATACAGATTCCTTCGACCATTAGTCAGTGGACTCAAGGCGGTACTAAATACACCATCGTTCCATTGGAAAGTATGGCCAGCAATTTGGAATTCTCCCCTTAACGGTTCTAGGTAAAAGTAGTTGTGGGTGACCCTCCATGACCTGTTGTCCCTATAGCTATAGACAACCAAACCATAGCCTCCTACATCAGGAATGTAGGCAAAGGCGTTGCTACAGTCGTTTGGTTCAGTTTCTACGACAACGTGAGCGAAGAGAGATGCTTCTCTGAGGTCACTCTGAGGAAAGGTATACTCTCTGATGACTTTATCGGTGCGGAGATCCATGATGACGAGTTTGGGCGACTGTACTTGAATTGGTGCATCTGGAAAGAAGAATTCTTGTTGAGATGCCATTTGCACAGTGAATCTTTGACTTGAACATGCTTTCACCCTGAGGATACTCTAACCAAGCCAGTCAAAACTTCCTATAACAGTCTTCAAAATTCTTACCTGGAATTTCCAGTCTTCCGGTATCAACGAACCACAAACGATCGCAAGAGTCTACAGCAACCCTGTAGACTGACACGAAATGAGATCTGTCAGAAGAGCTCAGGGAAGAACTGTCGAAATTGGATGAGTTGTAGTTGTCTGGAAGGGCGTTCATTTCCCAGTTGGGGTACGGGATCAATGGAGTATTGTGTTTGTTCTGTGAGCTTAGGCTCACGTAGTTCAAACTTGAAGGAACTCCGTGTCGTCTTCTCGGTACAGTGATGAACATTTTGTCGCCCCATACACCGGCACCCATGGGGATGTTGTTCTCTGGAAAAAAAGATATGTGTACTATACAGTATACATTCTAATACAAGTTGTAATACACGCCTGGAAATTTGGAGTCGACTGTAATCTTGAGAATAGAATTTGCTTTAAGAGTGATATATAATCCGATATATGAATACACTTTTAGCTTCGACCTGATTTCTTGAAATTGGTATAAAATTGAAGACGAGCTGTTAATTTGCTCTCAAGTGCAACATCATCCGATATGGTCTAGTGGCTAGGATACCTGGCTTTCACCCAGGAGGCTCGGGTTCGATTCCCGGTATCGGAATAAACTTTTTGTTTCGACATGTTTTCCTGAGAACGATATAAAATTGGAGTCGACCTGTTAATTTGCTCTCAAATGCAACATCATCCGATATGGTCTAGTGGCTAGGATACCTGGCTCTCACCCAGGAGGCTCGGGTTCGATTCCCGGTATCGGAATAAACTTTTGGTTTCGACCTGTTTTCTAGAGAACGGTATAAAATTCAAGTGGACCTGTTAATTTGCTCTCAAGTGCAACATCATCCGATATGGTCTAGTGGCTAGGATACCTGGCTTTCACCCAGGAGGCTCGGGTTCGATTCCCGGTATCGGAATAAACTTTTGGTTTCGACCTGTTTTCTAGAGAACGGTGTAAAATTCAAGTCGACCTGTTAATTTGCTCTCAAGTGCAACATCATCCGATATGGTCTAGTGGCTAGGATACCTGGCTCTCACCCAGGAGGCTCGGGTTCGATTCCTGGTATCGGAATAAACTTTTGGTTTCGACCTGTTTTCTAGAGAACGGTATAAAATTCAAGACGACCTGTTAATTTGCTCTCAAGTGCAACATCATCCGATATGGTCTAGTGGCTAGGATACCTGGCTTTCACCCAGAAGGCTCGGGTTCGATTCCCGGTATCGGAATAAACTTTTGGTTTCGACCTGTTTTCTAGAGAACGGTGTAAAATTCAAGTCGACCTGTTAATTTGCTCTCAAGTGCAACATCATCCGATATGGTCTAGTGGCTAGGATACCTGGCTTTCACCCAGGAGGCTCGGGTTCGATTCCCGGTATCGGAATAAACTTTTGGTTTCGACCTGTTTTCTAGAGAACGGTATAAAATTCAAGTCGACCTGTTAATTTGCTCTCAAGTGCAACATCATCCGATATGGTCTAGTGGCTAGGATACCTGGCTTTCACCCAGGAGGCTCGGGTTCGATTCCCGGTATCGGAATAAACTTTTGGTTTCGACCTGTTTTCTAGAGAACGGTATAAAATTAAAGTCGACCTGTTAATTTGCTCTCAAGTGCAACATCATCCGATATGGTCTAGTGGCTAGGATACGTGGCTTTCACCCAGGAGGCTCGGGTTCGATTCCCGGTATCGGAATAAACTTTTGGTTTCGACCTGTTTTCTAGAGAACGGTATAAAATTCAAGTCGACCTGTTAATTTGCTCTCAAGTGCAACATCATCCGATATGGTCTAGTGGCTAGGATACCTGGCTCTCACCCAGGAGGCTCGGGTTCGATTCCCGGTATCGGAATAAACTTTTGGTTTCGACCCGTTTTCTAGAGAACGGTATAAAATTCAAGTCGGCCTGTTAATTTGCTCTCAAGTGCAACATCATCCGATATGGTCTAGTGGCTAGGATACCTGGCTCTCACCCAGGAGGCTCGGGTTCGATTCCCGGTATCGGAATAAACTTTTGGTTTCGACCTGTTTTCTAGAGAACGGTATAAAATTCAAGTCGACCTGTTAATTTGCTCTCAAGTGCAACATCATCCGATATGGTCTAGTGGCTAGGATACCTGGCTCTCACCCAGGAGGCTCGGGTTCGATTCCCGGTATCGGAATAAACTTTTGGTTTCGACCTGTTTTCTAGAGAACGGTATAAAATTCAAGTCGACCTGTTAATTTGCTCTCAAGTGCAACATCATCCGATATGGTCTAGTGGCTAGGATACCTGGCTCTCACCCAGGAGGCTCGGGTTCGATTCCCGGTATCGGAATAAACTTTTGGTTTCGACCCGTTTTCTAGAGAACGGTATAAAATTCAAGACGACCTGTTAATTTGCTCTCAAGTGCAACATCATCCGATATGGTCTAGTGGCTAGGATACCTGGCTTTCACCCAGGAGGCTCGGGTTCGATTCCCGGTATCGGAATAAACTTTTGGTTTCGACCTGTTTTCTAGAGAACGGTGTAAAATTCAAGTCGACCTGTTAATTTGCTCTCAAGTGCAACATCATCCGATATGGTCTAGTGGCTAGGATACCTGGCTCTCACCCAGGAGGCTCGGGTTCGATTCCCGGTATCGGAATAAACTTTTGGTTTCGACCTGTTTTCTAGAGAACGGTATAAAATTCAAGACGACCTGTTAATTTGCTCTCAAGTGCAACATCATCCGATATGGTCTAGTGGCTAGGATACCTGGCTTTCACCCAGGAGGCTTGGGTTCGATTCCCGGTATCGGAATAAACTTTTGGTTTCGACCTGTTTTCTAGAGAACGGTATAAAATTAAAGTCGACCTGTTAATTTGCTCTCAAGTGCAACATCATCCGATATGGTCTAGTGGCTAGGATACCTGGCTTTCACCCAGGAGGCTCGGGTTCGATTCCCGGTATCGGAATAAACTTTTGGTTTCGACCTGTTTTCTAGAGAACGGTATAAAATTCAAGTCGACCTGTTAATTTGCTCTCAAGTGCAACATCATCCGATATGGTCTAGTGGCTAGGATACCTGGCTCTCACCCAGGAGGCTCGGGTTCGATTCCCGGTATTGGAATAAACTTTTGGTTTTGACCCGTTTTCTAGAGAACGGTATAAAATTCAAGTCGGCCTGTTAATTTGCTCTCAAGTGCAACATCATCCGATATGGTCTAGTGGCTAGGATACCTGGCTCTCACCCAGGAGGCTCGGGTTCGATTCCCGGTATCGGAATAAACTTTTGGTTTCGACCCGTTTTCTAGAGAACGGTATAAAATTCAAGTCGACCTGTTAATTTGCTCTCAAGTGCAACATCATCCGATATGGTCTAGTGGCTAGGATACCTGGCTCTCACCCAGGAGGCTCGGGTTCGATTCCCGGTATCGGAATAAACTTTTGGTTTCGACCCGTTTTCTAGAGAACGGTATAAAATTCAAGTCGACCTGTTAATTTGCTCTCAAGTGCAACATCATCCGATATGGTCTAGTGGCTAGGATACCTGGCTCTCACCCAGGAGGCTCGGGTTCGATTCCCGGTATCGGAATAAACTTTTGGTTTCGACCCGTTTTCTAGAGAACGGTATAAAATTCAAGACGACCTGTTAATTTGCTCTCAAGTGCAACATCATCCGATATGGTCTAGTGGCTAGGATACCTGGCTTTCACCCAGGAGGCTCGGGTTCGATTCCCGGTATCGGAATAAACTTTTGGTTTCGACCTGTTTTCTAGAGAACGGTATAAAATTCAAGTCGACCTGTTAATTTGCTCTCAAGTGCAACATCATCCGATATGGTCTAGTGGCTAGGATACCTGGCTTTCACCCAGGAGGCTCGGGTTCGATTCCCGGTATCGGAATAAACTTTTGGTTTCGACCCGTTTTCTAGAGAACGGTATAAAATTCAAGTCGACCTGTTAATTTGCTCTCAAGTGCAACATCATCCGATATGGTCTAGTGGCTAGGATACCTGGCTTTCACCCAGGAGGCTCGGGTTCGATTCCCGGTATCGGAATAAAATTTTGGTTTCGACCCGTTTTCTAGAGAACGGTATAAAATTCAAGTCGACCTGTTAATTTGCTCTCAAGTGCAACATCATCCGATATGGTCTAGTGGCTAGGATACCTGGCTTTCACCCAGGAGGCTCGGGTTCGATTCCCGGTATCGGAATAAACTTTTGGTTTCGACCCGTTTTCTAGAGAACGGTATAAAATTCAAGTCGACCTGTTAATTTGCTCTCAAGTGCAACATCATCCGATATGGTCTAGTGGCTAGGATACCTGGCTTTCACCCAGGAGGCTCAGGTTCGATTCCCGGTATCGGAATAAACTTTTTGTTTCGACATGTTTTCCTGAGAACGATATAAAATTGGAGTCGACCTGTTAATTTGCTCTCAAATGCAACATCATCCGATATGGTCTAGTGGCTAGGATACCTGGCTCTCACCCAGGAGGCTCGGGTTCGATTCCCGGTATCGGAATAAACTTTTGGTTTCGACCTGTTTTCTAGAGAACGGTATAAAATTCAAGTGGACCTGTTAATTTGCTCTCAAGTGCAACATCATCCGATATGGTCTAGTGGCTAGGATACCTGGCTTTCACCCAGGAGGCTCGGGTTCGATTCCCGGTATCGGAATAAACTTTTGGTTTCGACCTGTTTTCTAGAGAACGGTGTAAAATTCAAGTCGACCTGTTAATTTGCTCTCAAGTGCAACATCATCCGATATGGTCTAGTGGCTAGGATACCTGGCTCTCACCCAGGAGGCTCGGGTTCGATTCCTGGTATCGGAATAAACTTTTGGTTTCGACCTGTTTTCTAGAGAACGGTATAAAATTCAAGACGACCTGTTAATTTGCTCTCAAGTGCAACATCATCCGATATGGTCTAGTGGCTAGGATACCTGGCTTTCACCCAGAAGGCTCGGGTTCGATTCCCGGTATCGGAATAAACTTTTGGTTTCGACCTGTTTTCTAGAGAACGGTGTAAAATTCAAGTCGACCTGTTAATTTGCTCTCAAGTGCAACATCATCCGATATGGTCTAGTGGCTAGGATACCTGGCTTTCACCCAGGAGGCTCGGGTTCGATTCCCGGTATCGGAATAAACTTTTGGTTTCGACCTGTTTTCTAGAGAACGGTATAAAATTCAAGTCGACCTGTTAATTTGCTCTCAAGTGCAACATCATCCGATATGGTCTAGTGGCTAGGATACCTGGCTTTCACCCAGGAGGCTCGGGTTCGATTCCCGGTATCGGAATAAACTTTTGGTTTCGACCTGTTTTCTAGAGAACGGTATAAAATTAAAGTTGACCTGTTAATTTGCTCTCAAGTGCAACATCATCCGATATGGTCTAGTGGCTAGGATACGTGGCTTTCACCCAGGAGGCTCGGGTTCGATTCCCGGTATCGGAATAAACTTTTGGTTTCGACCTGTTTTCTAGAGAACGGTATAAAATTCAAGTCGACCTGTTAATTTGCTCTCAAGTGCAACATCATCCGATATGGTCTAGTGGCTAGGATACCTGGCTCTCACCCAGGAGGCTCGGGTTCGATTCCCGGTATCGGAATAAACTTTTGGTTTCGACCCGTTTTCTAGAGAACGGTATAAAATTCAAGTCGGCCTGTTAATTTGCTCTCAAGTGCAACATCATCCGATATGGTCTAGTGGCTAGGATACCTGGCTCTCACCCAGGAGGCTCGGGTTCGATTCCCGGTATCGGAATAAACTTTTGGTTTCGACCCGTTTTCTAGAGAACGGTATAAAATTCAAGTCGACCTGTTAATTTGCTCTCAAGTGCAACATCATCCGATATGGTCTAGTGGCTAGGATACCTGGCTCTCACCCAGGAGGCTCGGGTTCGATTCCCGGTATCGGAATAAACTTTTGGTTTCGACCTGTTTTCTAGAGAACGGTATAAAATTCAAGTCGACCTGTTAATTTGCTCTCAAGTGCAACATCATCCGATATGGTCTAGTGGCTAGGATACCTGGCTCTCACCCAGGAGGCTCGGGTTCGATTCCCGGTATCGGAATAAACTTTTGGTTTCGACCCGTTTTCTAGAGAACGGTATAAAATTCAAGACGACCTGTTAATTTGCTCTCAAGTGCAACATCATCCGATATGGTCTAGTGGCTAGGATACCTGGCTTTCACCCAGGAGGCTCGGGTTCGATTCCCGGTATCGGAATAAACTTTTGGTTTCGACCTGTTTTCTAGAGAACGGTGTAAAATTCAAGTCGACCTGTTAATTTGCTCTCAAGTGCAACATCATCCGATATGGTCTAGTGGCTAGGATACCTGGCTCTCACCCAGGAGGCTCGGGTTCGATTCCCGGTATCGGAATAAACTTTTGGTTTCGACCTGTTTTCTAGAGAACGGTATAAAATTCAAGACGACCTGTTAATTTGCTCTCAAGTGCAACATCATCCGATATGGTCTAGTGGCTAGGATACCTGGCTTTCACCCAGGAGGCTTGGGTTCGATTCCCGGTATCGGAATAAACTTTTGGTTTCGACCTGTTTTCTAGAGAACGGTATAAAATTAAAGTCGACCTGTTAATTTGCTCTCAAGTGCAACATCATCCGATATGGTCTAGTGGCTAGGATACCTGGCTTTCACCCAGGAGGCTCGGGTTCGATTCCCGGTATCGGAATAAACTTTTGGTTTCGACCTGTTTTCTAGAGAACGGTATAAAATTCAAGTCGACCTGTTAATTTGCTCTCAAGTGCAACATCATCCGATATGGTCTAGTGGCTAGGATACCTGGCTCTCACCCAGGAGGCTCGGGTTCGATTCCCGGTATTGGAATAAACTTTTGGTTTCGACCCGTTTTCTAGAGAACGGTATAAAATTCAAGTCGGCCTGTTAATTTGCTCTCAAGTGCAACATCATCCGATATGGTCTAGTGGCTAGGATACCTGGCTCTCACCCAGGAGGCTCGGGTTCGATTCCCGGTATCGGAATAAACTTTTGGTTTCGACCCGTTTTCTAGAGAACGGTATAAAATTCAAGTCGACCTGTTAATTTGCTCTCAAGTGCAACATCATCCGATATGGTCTAGTGGCTAGGATACCTGGCTCTCACCCAGGAGGCTCGGGTTCGATTCCCGGTATCGGAATAAACTTTTGGTTTCGACCTGTTTTCTAGAGAACGGTATAAAATTCAAGTCGACCTGTTAATTTGCTCTCAAGTGCAACATCATCCGATATGGTCTAGTGGCTAGGATACCTGGCTCTCACCCAGGAGGCTCGGGTTCGATTCCCGGTATCGGAATAAACTTTTGGTTTCGACCCGTTTTCTAGAGAACGGTATAAAATTCAAGACGACCTGTTAATTTGCTCTCAAGTGCAACATCATCCGATATGGTCTAGTGGCTAGGATACCTGGCTTTCACCCAGGAGGCTCGGGTTCGATTCCCGGTATCGGAATAAACTTTTGGTTTCGACCTGTTTTCTAGAGAACGGTATAAAATTCAAGTCGACCTGTTAATTTGCTCTCAAGTGCAACATCATCCGATATGGTCTAGTGGCTAGGATACCTGGCTTTCACCCAGGAGGCTCGGGTTCGATTCCCGGTATCGGAATAAACTTTTGGTTTCGACCCGTTTTCTAGAGAACGGTATAAAATTCAAGTCGACCTGTTAATTTGCTCTCAAGTGCAACATCATCCGATATGGTCTAGTGGCTAGGATACCTGGCTTTCACCCAGGAGGCTCGGGTTCGATTCCCGGTATCGGAATAAAATTTTGGTTTCGACCCGTTTTCTAGAGAACGGTATAAAATTCAAGTCGACCTGTTAATTTGCTCTCAAGTGCAACATCATCCGATATGGTCTAGTGGCTAGGATACCTGGCTTTCACCCAGGAGGCTCGGGTTCGATTCCCGGTATCGGAATAAACTTTTGGTTTCGACCCGTTTTCTAGAGAACGGTATAAAATTCAAGTCGACCTGTTAATTTGCTCTCAAGTGCAACATCATCCGATATGGTCTAGTGGCTAGGATACCTGGCTTTCACCCAGGAGGCTCGGGTTCGATTCCCGGTATCGGAATAAACTTTTGGTTTCGACCTGTTTTCTAGAGAATGGAATGAAATTTAAGTCGACCTGTTAATTTGCTCTCAAGTTAGTGAGGATACTTGGACTTCCCCATAGGTGGCTGCTTAAACCATCTGCCAATTTAGATTGCAAATCTAAAGGTTGAAATTTTTTCTGGAACAGTGTTTTCCTCCAGAATTTTTTTCTTGGTGAGCCACTGTTAGTAGGTATGAAAAGGAATCAAGTGTAGGGATATGGCGAAATGACTGATTTCCACTGTTTTCATAATTTTCGTTCGAATAGTACACCCTGTATCTCCAAAAACGATACTATTTCGGTCCCTTTTTTATTGGAATTTTTATCTTGAAATCAAGCAAAGAATCCCCCTTCTTCGTTTGTACCTTCAATCAAGAAACATTGCTCTTTTTTCTGTTTTCAATTTCACCTGATGTGGGAACCAATTTTATTTTGACTATTTCCCTCGTCTTAATTTCCACCAATCAGAAACGCGCAATTTTGAATCACAAATTGTTTCTAGAAGGAAAAATGTATGGCAGCAGCTGTCAGCAGTTTTTTCGGTTTTACCTTCGGCAAAATTTGACAGTTGTTGTCAACGAAAATTAATAATACATGCATAATGCATCCAGAATAAACTGTTACTCATGGAATAGTCTTGTCGAATACCATTCGGAAATCTAATATTTCCTGTGAAAAAAATCGAAAAAACACAATGCAAAGTAATATTTTTTTAACAAAAAGCATTCGTGCAGGTGCAAAAATCCTCGTCTTCGACTCGGATTTTTGTTGCCACCAGCACTCATGCTTCTTGTTAAAATATTACTTAGCAACGTGTTTTTCGCTTTATTTCGGAACAATTGGATGCCCTTATGATATTGCTTACGAGTAAATTAAACTAGGACGATTCTTAATGGTTTTATGTTGTTCAATACTCTCGAGGAAAACGTCTGAATTCGTTTCGGAATTGCAATCTCACTGTATGTCGGAAAAATAACTATTTTCATATATTTCATCGGAAAACTTTATTCAGTTAGGTATACCCTCATTCTAAATGTCAGATATTCGGAAATTTTCAGGACTTGTAAAGCCTGTATATACGCAAAAACTAAGCTTTCCACTCACGATAAATATAATTTTCCCTCGTTTGGCTGCTGGAAGATCCCCCAGAAAAACTCTGACTCTGTCCGTGATTCCCTCCTTCATTGATCTGTCCATTTCCATGGTTCTGGTGGTAAGGTTTCAGCGTAGGTTTCCTTCCGTTAGTCCCACTGGGCCTAAAACCCGATCCAGAATTATACCCCGGGGCCGAGTCTGGAAAGTATAGTTCCTCCTGCTGGTGTTGCGTTTGCGGCCTTCTCGTCGTTCTTTGGTTGGAACTGTACCCGTAACGTTCCTCGACTTCAACATCCCGAGTCCTCCTGTTGCTTCCCCAGTCGTAGTCTATCCTGGTCCATGTGAATTCTTCTCTCAGATTGTTCACAGAAATCACTGACGATACCGCGACAAACGCGAAACAAAGCGTGGATAGCGGCGATTTCATGGTCGATCACTCGCGCGTTCGCGTCTTTGAAGATGACACTCGACTAAGAAGTTGTTCGGCGACTTCCTAATTTTATATCTTGAGGACATAGACGACGCGTTTGATTGAACCTGAAGAAGCGTCTTATCGTTAAAGGGGGCCGGTCCCCGATTTGTTTACTTGCCGGTTGGTATCTCCGGAACAATAACATTTTAATTAATTGGATTGATTCAATGAAATGGGAAAATTGGTTTGACCTCTGTTTTGCTGCGAATGATTCATGATTATTTCGAATTTCTTTTAATCAACAGTGTATCTATTTGTTAACTCACACATACAGTTCACAAACCCTCAAGTTATGGACATACAATAACAGGTTATCAAATTGAGATATTAATTTTGGAATGGAAACAAAACAAACGAATATTTTGATATTCAAAAAAATTCAATAACAACACATTCCCTTTCTTGAATCAGCACTGCATGAATTGCTCCTGAACTGTCCAGATGGTCCAATTTGTTCTAGCAGAACTTCAACAGTCGGTATAAAACTTTTAAAAAGAAAAAAAAGTCCCATAAAATGTTCTTTTAAGGAAAAACTTCGAAATGTTCAAAAACGATAGTTTATCCTTTATAATACGAGGATGTATTGATATCTAGTTAGCCTAGACCAGTTCCATGTATAAACAAAATATTGCGATACCATATCAACGAACAATAACTTATTAGAAGTGTCAGTATAGAGTTCGAAGCAAAAAAGTAAACCAGAGTTACGCAATGAATTGAAAAAAAAGATGTCCACCGAAATTGTAAAAATCGAAAAATTGGAGTATCAAGCCATCATCAAGGACCTGTATTTAAAAGGGTTAAGAGGTAAGCAGATTTACGAAGATATGCCTAATACCCTTGGTGATCAATGTCTTTCGTATACGACCCTGAAAAATTGAACTGCAAGCTTCAAAAGAGGTTTATTTTCCATTAAAGATGATGACCGATCGGGACGGCCAGTTTCTGTGTCAGTCCCCGAAAATATCGATGCAGTTCATGACATGATTTAATCAGACCGTCGAATTGGGCTAAAACGGATATCTGAAGCACTGAAGATTTTATACGAATGCGTTCATCATTTAGTTCACGTCAATTTGGACATGAGAAAAATTTTTGCAAAATGGATCCCCAAATGTTTGAATGTTGACCAAAAGCGTGCAAGGGTAGAAGCATCGCGTTCGATCTGTGCTCGATTTGAAAACGATGTAGACTTCTTAAACCGAATTGTTACTATGGATGAGACTTGGGTACATTTCTATGATCCAGAAACAAAGCAACAATCGATGGAATGGCGACACTCTGGTTCTCCAAGACCTAAGAAGTTTCGTGTCCAAAAATCTGCTTCAGTTTTTTGGGATTGCCATGGAGTAATCATGATTGATTTTTTGGATAAGGGTAGAACAATAACTGAAGATTAATATTCGACATTACTGACCACTCTATGGGAAAAAATTAAAGAGAAAAGACGCGAAAAGCTATCCAAAAGTGCCCCAGTACACAAATCTCATGTTGCCATGCAAAAAATTCGTGATTTAGGGTTAGAATTACTAGAACAAACCCCTCATTCACCAGATTTGGCTCCGTCCTACTATCATCTCTTTCCTCAACTGAAAAAAGTTTAAAAGGTCGTAAATTTTCTTCGAACGAGGAGCTAATAAAAGCTGTTAAGGACTGGTTTGCAGAGCAAGAAGAAACATTTTTTTGAAAGGTCTAGAGACGTTGCAGGTTCGCTGTAATAAATGTATTCAATTGAGAGGAAAATCTGTTGAGTAATAAAATATTTTGAAATTAAAATTTTGTTTGGCTATAGTAGGCTAAGAATTTTTCAATATATCCTCGTAGCTCAACATTTTAAGATATTCCTACCAAATTATTGCTCGGCATTGTATTGTATTTCTGTATTTAATTTCGGAGAATTTTTTCATCAAAAACGCTGAAGAATGAAACATTTGGCGATATAGATATTCAGATCAGTGTAAATTTCGATTTACTTAAAGAAATTACAGAATCTGGATCGAAACAATTTTATATTCGTGTTATTTCAATGCGCAAATTCCCTCTTTCTTGAATACATTTCCATTGGCATGCTTTTTACGTTTCCTCTTTTTGTTTTTGCCTTATTAGTTTCACATAGTTGAGCCATTCATGGCAAAATAAGTATTACCTATTGATAAATAGTGAAATAATTTGTTATAGTTCAGAGATATTGTAGTCGATTCTCTCATTTTGGTAACGAAATGCTGACAAAGATTTGAGACATAGGTTCTCTAACGAACGATATTATATTCCCACGTCATCTTCTGAACAAATTACTTACTTAATGAACCGAAGTTATGAGAGTGGGATGTTAATTTCAAAATGCTATTCAAGCTAATTCAGTAGAAGGTTAATGTCAATTCACACAAATATGGAATAATTATTTATTTCAATGAAAGGAAAGAGATATCTTTACATGGTTCATCTTTTTTTTTTGGATCCAAAACAGAGTGCCTACTTAAACGTAAAAATCTAGAATTGAGTGACCCCAAGAATTTGAATAAAAACCTCATTTTCAACAACATTCAATTTCCATTTTAGATACGTACGACGAGTTTCTCAGATGAATCGTTCTACAGTATTGTGTTTAAGTCACTTCTTGATTTGTACTGTAAATAATCCCTATCTCAGAATGGTCAAAAAGAAACCATAAAAGTACTACAAAAAAAAACAGAAAACTATCTAAATACTGTCACCATTTACAACATCGTTATTTTAACTGAAAGAAAACCGCCTTCTCGAATAGAACTAAGTCCCATAAAGTTCACTTCACAACTATATCTGTGGTTTTCCTGAAACCTTTTTTGTTTTTTGCGCCCTTATTATTATTTCTGTGATACTCTCTTCACGCCCTTATTTCGTATGGAACCTTGTTCACGACCCGTTTGTACTCATCAATATAATATAAATATTGAAACTTTTGTAGAAAGTATGTCCTTCTATTCAATGGTTTACATATTCTGAGTTCCCATTTTTATTCTTGTAACTCTTTTCAAATTTTTATGATTTTTGTTTCGAATGTATTTTCTGTCTTATTTCAAGGGCAGGTAACACAGGTGAACTCAAATACTCCTGATCTTTTATATTTATTAATTTCATCTTTCTCAATTTTTATTGATTATCCGTTTTGCGTTTTGTATGGAATTTTTGATATAAATTTTCTGAGAAATTGACTCCATTTTCGTGTTTTTTCTCAACAGTGATGTCATTATTGATGAAAAGTTATTTAATGAAGTCTAGTCAAATGAAAAATTGTCTCTTTGGGCCTAAATGATCATGGACAAAGAGCCAGCTCTCCTTTGGAAACATTGTGGAATTTTGAATTATTACTGTTGTAAATTTGTTTGGAAGTCAACCTGTCTTCTGAATTTTCTTCTTCATAAAATGATTGGATGAAATTGCTCATCAAGACTGCTTTATTATAGTTTTGCGAACAATTGACACAGATGAAAGAAACATTCAGCAACATTGTTAACCTCAACCTTGTGGATTTCCTTAATATTTTGTATTTTCCCAAGATGCGTAAATATTACCTGACACCCAATGTAAACACATTCTGGACAATTCGCATGAACAACTGGAAAAAATCAATATTTATTGATTAACTATAATATTTGGGATGACAGCGGTATGCTTAGTTTGTTTTTATTATTAGAATGAACGTGTTTGGTGAATTGGTATGCCATCACATCATTCACATCCTCTTTGATGGTTCCAGATATTTATTGTACTTTACCAATAATCCGACGCTAACACGGCTTTTATATGGCAATAATTACATAGCTTGCGGTCATATCATAACCTTTTACATCAAATGGTTCAATCCGGATTTCACGTTCTTCGTTTGGATATAAAAAAGAGTAAATACAGATGTTGGATTTTTTTCTTGAAGAAGAGGATCGTTTGCTGAAAAAACTCATACTTGTCATTGAATCTTAAATTTATCGGTGAACGCAAAATTAGATAATGGTCCATTTCGGCAAAATGAAGACAGTCTAAATGCCTATATTAAAAACCGGAATTTTTCTTATTGGACCGGATAGCAAATAATCACACTGTTAGTTCTATATAATGAGAGGAGTTTGTCGTTTGTCCTCTAGCAAGATCAGGTTCCCAAGAATTCCTTAAACGATTTTCAAATTCCCGCAGTACAAACGAGAATTTAAGTAACGAAACAAAATACAAATACGAGTATCTGATTACCATAATTTTCCTATTAAAATCCGCGTTGAACCGGCTATTTATGAGTATCATGTAATTGTTTTTCCGAAACTTCTTTTCCGTTTCACCGGATGTACAGAGTTGAGTTGAATTCTTAATATACCTAGCTCATCATTTCCAATGAGTGTTTTCACGCGAAATAAAAGATTTTCTTCAAGATATTCATAAATAGAATTGCAAAACTGATGTATCACACAACTCTTATGGCCATCCAAGAATCTAAGAGTCTTTGACTTATACATATACAGGGTGCGGCACGGAGGATGGATGGTTTTAAAAAAATAATAAAAGCGTTAATTTTTACTCAAAAACACATTTATTGACGGAATCAGATTCTCAAGGAAATAGCATTTGAGACAGTCAAGTGTGGAAAATCACATCAGGCATGTGGTGGCCGAAATCGGTGATGCAGTGCTGGAAGCGCTCTTGGAAGTTCGCGTAGACTCTCTCCACTCCAACATCGCTCTCTCAACTTGGGCAACTTCCACGCGAATAGCCCTTTTCAATTCGTCCAGAGTTCGGGGCTTGGTCTCGTATACTCTAGCCTTGAGGTGTCCCCATAAGAAAAAATCGCATATGGATAAATCTGGGGACCGGGGAGGCCAATGAACATCGCCAAACCTGGAAATAAGGCGACCAGGGAAGAGAGGGCGAATAACGTCCATTGATGCTCTGGCTGTGTGGGCGGTCGCCCCATCCTGTTGGAACCACACACGTCGGATTGGAACACGTTGCCGTCGTAATTCGGGGATAAAGAAGTTGTTGATCATTTCGACGTACCGCTCTGAGTTCACGGTAACAGCACGACCATTAACGTCTTCGAAGAAGTAAGGGCCAATGATGCGAAGTGATTCAACCCAACGAAGGATGGTGTTTCGAGAGGGAATAGCTCTATTCCGATGAATGTGGAAATGGCGACGAAACTCACGCTGCACGACCGTGACTGACTCATTATTTCGGACGAAACTATCATAGGCGAAAACACGATGCTCCACCGTCCAAGGCTCCATGACGACAACTGGTAAATAAATGCTAGGAACACACGAGTCTAACGGCACCTTCCCCACTTCTCTCGTCCTCAGTGGGGGAAAGTTATGCCCATCTGAAAAACGTCCGCCCTCCGTGCCGCACCTTGTATTTCAACTGTAGATTCCTCTCATCAAACTAAACACTTTCTTCTGATACCATTTTTCAAAATTCAGTTTCGTTTGGAAGATACAGGGTGTCGAAAATCCATGAAAAAAACACTTTTCTGTTTATATCTTCGGAACCGTTATTTCGAATGAACTGCATTTTGGTTTATTGGTTACTCTTCTATTCATGGTGCATATTCCTCAATCGAAACTTATTCAATATCTCTCCTGGAATAAAAGTTACAGGGTAGACGACTCATCAATACACGCAAAAAAACCTTAAAACTACTTTAAAAAGATAAACGGTTCATATTTTCGAAAGAATCAATCATTTGAGAAACTAATAGTATTCTTATGTTTTTTTAATAAAACGCGTCGTTTTCGAGTTATTTCCAATTTTACCCGGAAAAA
This sequence comes from Adalia bipunctata, assembly GCA_910592335.1. Lineage (NCBI taxonomy): Eukaryota > Metazoa > Arthropoda > Insecta > Coleoptera > Coccinellidae > Adalia > Adalia bipunctata. The sequence goes on from OU342953.1 coordinate 24,064,644, forward strand.
TTTGTCGAAAAAATCATTAATTTCAAGAACATTCTGAATGCTTCTCTGAATTGAATATCATGGAATATTATTCCTTCTCTGGTCTTTAAACGAGTCAACAATGTTGTCAGAATAATTATGAACTTTGTCGAGACTTGAATTCAAATGATGGGAAACGTTGATGTAGAGATATTTAATAATAAAATCCCACAAATGTGGGAGATGATATCGAACACCAGGGAGCATTTAATACGCACAGTTTCTATTAAAAATTTATTGTTACCGTTCCATATTGAAGTTAAATGTCGATGAAATACAAAATTCGGATATGAATGATGAATGTCTATACAATCCACGTATTAAATTGAAATTAAAAAAAAAATAATATGATACCTGATAATCTGTGGCGATGTTTCTATCCAAACAATATCTTTTTGGAATTTTATAAACTCGACACTTAACGGTTAATATTATATTAATTCACTTCACATAATAATCACATTATTACAATAATTCACTGAATTTATTAACTACTTCACATAATGTTTATGGTTGGCAGCGCCTCCAAGGGTAATTGAGATTACCAATGTCCGTCATCCGCTGGTTTTCGCTATACGCATGCGTCGTGAAATTTCGCGGCGATTTCTGATGTAAACGGCAGAATTCATAAATATTTATACTATGTTTCGTAAACAATCCTTAACCTCAATGAAAATATCAGCAAGCTGACATCTTTTTAAAATTTCTGTGCAAAAATTCACAGAATGTATACAAAATGGATTAGGTCAGGTTGTTTAATAATAAATTATGATGATCTGAATGAAAAGCCTTTCTTCATGAGATTGTTTGGGGATTTCGAGGAAAATATGAACAAGTCAACAAGTTATTAGTGTTTACAAACTAATCTGCAGGAAAATCGAAGAAGGAACTTATTTTGGTGGGAGAAATATGGCTTTTTAGTTGCAGATATAATTCGATGAAACTAACTGTTTTTGTTGAAAGTATCGTGTTTAAAACATTTTTATTCCAATAAGGTTAGTACTTGAGTATTCCCTGAATGTATAAACTCAATTTCCATCGAGAAATATGAACTTTGAATCAATTCCAGAGAATTGTATCAGGAACGTTATTAGCCCAATTTTTTTCAAATGGCTATATCTTTTTAACAGAGCCGAATTCGAAAAAATGGAAAATGACAAAAAGGTTTCTTTTGGCCTTAAGAATCTACAGTTAAAATATATTTACAAGTCAAAGACTCACCCTGTACATACCAGAAATACCAACAAGCCAGTGAGCTGAGTCTCGAGCAATCTGAGACAATGATGTTCTGCGCGAGTTAGAGTGCCATAAGAATTGTTTATAGTTTATGCTTTGGTACAGGGGTTACATTATACATTCCACTGAGAGTCGTGTCCAAATCATTCGAGAGAAATCTTCAGAAGATCGAATTATCCCAGAAGATCAAGGGAGATGCACAGCGGGTTGTAGCTTTGCAAACCTGTCATATCATGCCGAAATTTCTGAACTGTTGAGAATAACTGGATTGTTTTCACAGTTGGTCATATGAGCAATACCAGTTCCAGCTGAGACTGGGAGGCAGATGATAGTTATAGTTATAGTGAAAAGGGGTTACAGTCGTCAGTCCACTGCGACATTGATGTCTTTTGTGCCCCCTAACAGAGCTGTTATCATCGCGCCTCCTACAGCTCGCCCTCCAGTTCCAGAGATTTGATGAAATCCAGTATCTGAGACGGCTTCAACGAAGATAACTCCCCAATCCTACAAGTTTCTTGTCCAAAGCACTCTTTCCTTTGGCTTGCAAAGGCAAAGAATTCCCTAATCAGGTGAATAGGAGTTTCTTCCTCCTACTCACAGAATCTACACTCGTCAGTGTCGGATGAACCAATTCTCAAAAGATGCTTCTTTAGGCGACAATGTCCTATGAGAAAGCCAGTGAGTAGGTGAAGTTGGTTTTTACTGAGATCCAGATATTTTTTGGAAGAAGCAGTTTCAAAGTTCCGGAGGACTTTTTTGGAGTGATTCATCCCTGGAAGATTCCGCCAGAGCTAATCTCTTTCGGTTTTCTCCTTCACCATAAACTCCTTCTCATAGATGCATTTTCCTATACCACAGAAGGGCTCTGGGCCAGTGAGTGGCGTTTGTGCGCTCTTTCTTGACAGAGTATTGGCCTCTTCGTTTCCTACGATTCCCGAATGACCGGGAACCCATCAGATTAAAAAGACCTTATTCTTCTTGTCTACCTCTGTGATGATCTCAAGCGCCCTAGTTGGGCCCGTTCTCATAGCTCCCGTGATGCACACACAGGCATGCCTTTGTCGAGCATTTTCCTCGTACTCACCTGACTTGCCTTAGCAAACCAGGTTACTGCCCATATGTGATTATAGGTCTTACAATCATGACGTATATCCATCTCAGTATTTTTGGGTTACAACCCAAGATGATAATGAATAGAAAAAAGTACGCCATAAGCCGAACATTCAAAGCTATTTTGTTGCTTTCAAAACATTGTCAACGCCTTTGCTCAAACACGTATAATTAAAAATCTAACAATTCATGCTTCTAGATCTGACATAACCTGAAATGTTGGCGCATTATGACACCTCAAACATCAATTCGATAACACTTTCTCGTTCTCATAACGGACAAATTGCCCAAATTGAGCCCTTTCGAGTTTCAATTAAACCAATACGTGTCAAAAAGTTCAGCGGGGAGAAAACCGAAACAGAAGGCAAAGCGGGGGGTAAAAAGGATAACGAACGAACGCCCTCCGTTTCCTGACAAGAACATCACGAGCGGCGTCATTCTCAGGCCATTACCTGGGCGGAAGTCGCTTTTAAGCGCGGCAGTTCTGGTCGACTTTTGTTTCCGGACAGGCCCATGTGTAACGATTCATTATCACTCATCCAGGTTCATTTATTTACATGCAATTATATTGTCGTTCCGAAATACTACACAATGTGGCCACCGGGCTGTTCGACCGGAAAATCGATGTGACTTGGGTTGGCAGCCTGGATATCCATAGACCACTTTGTTTTTCAGGGCTGTTCGATTTTAATTTTCGTCAATTGGTAATTGTTATATTTGTGTTGTATTCGTATAATAATGATCTGGATCTGTAGGTAATGATACATCAGATTTCTAAAACTCAACTGAAACTTTATTCCTTCCAATCATGTACAATCGACATCCCCACTTAAATGAGGATGCGCATTATTACATATTTATAAATATATGACATCTCCCATTTTACAAACTATAAAAATAAAAATACAAAATTTCATTAAAGTTAATACAATTCCAATTATAAATTTATTACATCATTGATATGACAATAGTTCAGGTTTTCTGATCTTCCTTCCATATCGAGTAGTTAGTGAAGGAGAAGAAGGAAATGTTTTATTAGTTTCCTTCTCAATGACATTGTCCTCCGTCTCCCCCTCTAATTTACATTTAAAGTTATCACTAAAAGTTTCTGGCAATTCATTATCTTTCACATCTAAACTTATTTCATCATCATCAGTATCATAATACATTTTTTTATTTTCAAACCTTGGTTTCAAGAACCATCTATTTCTACGTTTCAATCGATTGCTATCTTCTTCCTTTACAATATATGAATTTGCATTATATTTTCGAACTATTTTACCAGGTATCCAAATTTTATTTTCTTTCACAAAAACTTTTTGATTTATACTTAGAGGTGGTAAATTTTTTGTTCTTTTATCGTAATATGTTTTTGAATTTAATTGTTTTTCTCTCATAAATTCGTTCTGTTTCTTTAAATTTATTCTTTTATTCTCAATGTGACGGGTGAATGTTGGTAAAAATCCTTTTATTTTTCTTCTGAAAAGTAGTTCAGATGGAGATATTATTTTATTAGATATTGGCGTCAAACGGTATTCTAAAAGGGCTGCGTTGATATCGGATTTATTATATTGACATTTCCTAATGATATTTTTTATGGTTTGAATGCTCCTTTCAACCATGCCATTCGACTGTGGGTGTAAAGGACTAGAAAATTCATGTTTGAAATCCCAATCAGTGCAAAATTGCTTAAATTCGTTGCTTGTAAATTGTGGACCCCCGTCGGAAAATATTATGTGGGGAATTCCATGTATGGAGAATATATTTTTCAAGTGATTGATTATGTTAACACTGGTAGTCGAGATCAATTTTCGTATTTCTACAAATTTTGAGAAGTAGTCAATTAATATTAAGTAGTTTACATTATTAAGTTCATAAAGGTCTATACCAACTTTGATCCATGGTGTTTTAGGAATTTCATGGGGATTCAATGGTTGCTTGAAATTATTTCTTGAATATCTAACACATGTTGAACATGACAAAATCAAATTTTCAATATCATAAGATATTCCCGGCCAATATAACACGTTCGCTGCTCTCAACTTAGTTTTGGTAATGCCAAGATGACATAAGTGTAATCTAGAAAGCATTTCTTTTCTTAATAATTTTGGTACAATTATACAATTTCCTTTATATAAAACTCCATTAATTGCTACTATTTCATCTCTAAAAATCCAATAACGTTTAACATTTTCTTTACATAAGGAACGTGAGTTTGGCCATCCATTCAATACATAATTTAAAAGATTTTGAAGTTCTAGATCTTTATTTGTTTCTTGCTTGAATTTTTCAAGTTTATCTGAGCTAATTGGAAAATTATCATTTAAGAAATTTATTTGAGCATCATATTCAGGTGTAAAGGAGAGATCATCATTATGAGATGAGATGGGAAGTCTGCTGAGTGCATCAGCTATATACATCTCCTTACCGGGTTTATATATTAAATTAATATCATACATCTGCAAGTCTAGCAGCATTCTTTGAAGACGCATTGGACACTGAGCCAGAGGTTTTTTAAAAAGACTTAGTAGTGGTTTATGATCTGTCTCAATAGTTACTTGTTTACCAAAAATGAAATGATGATACCTCTTGCATCCATATACAAGAGCAAGCATCTCTTTCTCGATTTAAGCGTAACTTATTTGAGTTTGTGTTAATGATTTAGAAGAATAGGCCACTGGTTTGTTGTTTTGAATCAAAGATGCACCTAGAGCATATTTACTAGCATCTACTGTTAAAGTTATTGGTAATTGAGGATTAAAAATTTGCAATATTGGTGGTGAAATTAAAATCTGCTTAAGCTCATCAAATGCTCTCTGTTGTACATATTCCCATTGAAAAAAAGTATCTTTCCTCAAGAGTTCTCTCAAAGGTTTTGTTAAATCTGACAAATTAGGAATAAACTTATGTAAGTAATTCAGAATACCTAAAAATCTCTGAAGTTCTTTCACAGATGTAGGTATAGGATAATTTTTTATAACATCGATTTTAGATTGATCAGGTTCTATGCCATCACTTGTAATTATGTGTCCCAAATATTTGATTTTATCGACATTAATTCTACATTTATTTTTATTTAGTTTTATATTATTTTGTCTAGCTCTATCAAGTACCTTTTTTAGCCTTTCATCATGCTCTGATTTAGTTGATCCCCAAATCAGAATATCATCAATATATATTGCTATGCCTTCAATATCATCAAAACATTCAAACATTTTTCTTTGAAATACCTCACTTGCACTTTTCAGACCATATGGAAGTCTCAAAAAACGGTATCTTCCAAAGGGCGTATTAAATGTACAGAGCTTCGAACTTTCTTCATCAAGTTGTATATTCCAGAAACCATTTGAAACATCAAGAACAGAGAAGAATTTAGCATTTTGTAATTTATTAATGGTTTCCTCAAAAGTAGGAATTTGATAATGTTCCCTATAAATAACTTTGTTTAACTCCGAAGGATCCATGCACAAACGAAAATCTCCATTTGTTTTGCTAACTATTACCAAGGAATTGACCCATTCGGTTGGTTCTGTTTCTTTAACAATTATTTTTTGTCTACACAATTTATCTAATTTTTCTTTTAATTTATTATAAATATTCATCGGAATTTTTCTAGCGCAGTGAACAACTGGTTGAGCATTAGGATTAATTCTTATTTTATACTGACCTGGAATACATCCAATTCCTTTGAAAACATCCCTATACCTGTTCATTATATTGTCTTCCACAGAAAGTACCAATTTAGCAATATTTAGATCCTTAATTGTTCCCAAACCTAATATACTTGGTCCAGAATTCCTAACAATGTAAAATTTGATTTTATGAGTATTGTTTTTGAATACACAATTAATATATGCATAACCCAAAATTTCAAGAGTTTCGCCAGTATATGTATGCAATCTCGATTTACATTTTTTTAATTCAATATTATTCAAGTGTTTACTATAAGTATCGAATGAAATCACATTAGCTTGAGCTCCCGTGTCAACTTTAAATTGTAAAATTTCATCATTTATCATCAAATCTACAATCCATTCATCATTCTTATATTGTTCATTAACCATGCCTATAAATAAATCATCATAAAAACTTTCACAATCAGAATCTGAGTGACTTTCATTAACATTATTTATGTTTTGATTTCTAATATTTCTGCAGAATTTAGCAAAATGATTGTTTTGCTTACACAAACCGCACTTCTTACCAAATGCTGGGCACTGATTATAATAATGCTTATTTCCACATCTACCACAGGGAAAGTCTTGTTTACGCCGCCATACTGGATTTCCATTCTGCGCAGTACCTGATGAGTTATGACTGCGCTCACGTGACTGCGCATTGAATCTTCCACCATTTCCTCCTACTGAATTTCTGGAATGCTGTGGCGCCATATTGCTTCTTCTGTCGTTGAATTTTTTTTTTAGAAGGTCCACTTGTGTATCTTCTGGAGAATTTGTTTTATTCGAGCGAATTGCTTTTAATTGTTTTTCAGTAGTTTCTGCAGATTTACAAATTTCCATCGCTTTTTCCAAATCTAGGTTCTTCGTCCTTAGGAGTCTGTCCTTCACGGCAGTATCTTTGATTCCAAGAACTAATCGGTCCTTAATGAGACTGTCCGTCAGCGTGGAAAATTCACAGGTTTCACTGAGTTCTTTCAAGGATGTAACATATTCATCAACGGATTCTCCTGTTTGCATTTCTCTTGTGAAAAACACGTGTCGTTCATAAGTCACATTTATTGTTGGTTTGAAGTAATCTTCAAATTTTTCCAAGACTTCTGTGTAGTCGGTGGCATCTTCTGGCTTTATGAATTTGAACGTATTGTAAATTTTCAAACCTCTATCCCCAATGTGGTTGAGAAGAAGAGCACACTTTGTTTCATCGGATTCTTCGGATTGCTTCGAGGCAGTGAGGAATAAAAGGAATTTCTGTTTAAAGAATTTCCATGCATCTGCAGGATCTTTATCGAAATTCATCGCACCTGGTTTCACAAAATTTTCCATTTTAATGAGGAAATGTTAATTGTCTACTTCGTATTTCACTGCACTTATAATTATTTATTAGTTTATAATGCAGGTTCAAACGACTGCGCCATGTTATATTTGTGTTGTATTCGTATAATAATGATCTGGATCTGTAGGTAATGATACATCAGATTTCTAAAACTCAACTGAAACTTTATTCCTTCCAATCATGTACAATCGACATCCCCACTTAAATGAGGATGCGCATTATTACATATTTATAAATATATGACAGTAATTGATTCGGCTGAGCTGGACAGGGTTAGATTGGAGTTAAGGCAGCGACTAGAGGGATGGAAGTCTCTGGGAATAATGGGCAAAAATGCTGGACCAATTGATCTTTTCAACTGAAGCGATAATTATTTCTCATGATGGTTTACATAGGACCCATTATTGCTGTGTTTGAACGTTTCTTAATTTTACCTGGATCACCTGTATTTGTTTGGAAAGTTTTTGTGTTTTGTCACATTTTAAAACGAATTATTCCTGTCAATTGAAATTGATCTTCTTCCTGAAGTCCTTCCAGGAAGTTGTAATGGAAAGAGTGCATTAGAGAGCATATTAAACTGACTTTATCTACTCCCATAGAATAATATATCCATTATTCAACTGAGTTTGATCTGTAATAGTCTCTATAAACCAATAGTGTGAGGTAATAATAACTCACGCCTATAACTCACTCTGATACAAATAGGAAAAATGTAGCTTACGAAATGAATAAAAAAGTCGGGTCAATGGGGAACTCTATTTCAGACATCAAGGTAACGTTCTCGCCATCCATTTCTACATTTTCTTAGGTCTGAATATCCAAAAATTGCATTTGGAAAACGTGAATTTCTGACGTTTTCTACGGGAATCGATATCGATTCGATTTTCGACCACAGAAATCGCTTTTGACAACTGTTGTCAATTTTGAAAATGCAGATTAATTCGAATTTTACTGAATAAGTCTAAGATAAAGTATAGTGTTCAATTCGCGGTAATGGTCATAACACACTTGATGAATTTTGCAGCCCGAGCCGTCAGGCCTGACGGCTCGGGCTGCAGAATTCATCAAGTGTATTATAACTTACATTACCGCTCATAGAACAATATACTATTACCTTCGACGTAAAAGCTTGAAGTTACTTTCCTGAAACTCGTAGAAGGTGCTACTTTACACTTTTTTCATCCTCTTTAGAACAATGTTGTTCATAGCTCGCTCTAGGACATTAATAATTTAAGCCAAATTTACGCCTATGAACAACTGCTTCAGTGGCAAAAAAGGCATTTCTTCATCGCAATTGTGATCACCTCTTCGAGAGATATCACGTTCCGGAAATTTTTCCCTTAAAAACCAATGGTTCCGTTGCTTGTGTGGTACGTAGCGCCTTCTTGTTGAAAGTAAACGTTGTCCAGATCAATATCATCCAATTCCGGCCATCAAAAATCATTAATCATCTCTCGATAGCGCAATCCAGTCACCGTAATGTAGGCCACTCACGAAGCGTTTTTACGGGACTTTCGAGCTGCCAGCTTCGCACGAAAGCTTGTAAACAGTCTCCGTGTATGGCCGACGGGACTCTCCTCAAGCGGCCGAAGCGTCCAAAGCGTTTCGAGACTCTATGTTCTTGAACGCGGAAGCTTGGCATGGACGCTACGTCGATGGTGAATTTTTCAATGCTCCTAGGCCCTGTTGCAAGCTTGAAAAGTCACGCGTCCAGATGAGGTCGTAAAACGCTCGAAACAGAGGCTTCGTGGATGGCCGGCATTTTGGTCTCCACTCACGGGGAAACTTCCCGGGACACTTGGTGTCCCGCATCTGCAATAAATCATGGCCAATAAAATGTGCCGCTTGGGTTTTGACAAGAGGTAGACGGATTATGTTGCTAGAATTTGCCAGCGTTGCCACTTCTACGGAATTCAGAACGCAGTACCTACGAAACGTACGATTTTGTTCGGTATTGAATGGAAGTACATATTATGAAATCAATTTATGATAGTATTTCCCTGAATATTGCTTACAAGTATTAGAAACGAAGATATTCATTTATATTTTGTAGGGAGGGGCAGCTGCCCCCCTAGAGCTCAAAAATCCCTTAAAAAATTATGAAATAATAGCATTATATACGAAAATCAGTTCATTTTTTCTATTCTGAAATTGCCACCCCCTAGCTCAAAGGCTGGCGATGCCCTTGGCCGCTGGTGTCCTGTTTCGGTATCCTCGTGAGTGGAGACCATTAGTGTTACTTCAGCCTCAATCTCGAAATAGTGAGGTCCAATGACTCCGCCTGATCATAAACCTCATCAAACAGTCATACGTTGAGGATAGAGAGGCTTTTCAACAATAACTCTTGGGTTTTCCGATCCTCAGATGCGATAATTTTGCTTGTTGACGAAGCCACCGAGGTGAAAATGGGCCTCATCACTCAAGATAATTTTTCGATGGAATTCCGGCTCCTCTTCAGGCATTTCGAGGACTCAATCAGCAAAGACAGTAAAGACACGACGTTGTTGATGATCGGCCGGCTTGAGTTCTTGTGTTAACTGAATTTTATAAGCCTTAAGACCCAAATCTTCATTCAAAATACGGTGTAATGACGTTTACGGAATGCCTAATTCCAAAGAACGACAAAGAATGGACAAACCTGGGTTTTCTTCAACACTTTCTGCTACAGCAGCAATATTCTCGGCTGTTCTTGAGCGACGTGCACGGGTCCCAACAGCTCAATTTTTTTCACCAAATTCTGTATTGCGGTTCGACAAGGTGCTTCATGACGACCCAAAAATGTCTCCGCACAATTTTCTCCATGTTATGGTGGCTTTTAATAATTTCAATGCGTCGTTGAAGCGTATATTGTTCCATTTCTATTAATGGTGTAGGTTCAACAGGTCAAATGTCATAAAATGACAGCTTCAAAAGTGCGGGTTATTCAAAATAACAACTCTTATTTTAAAACCCTTTATACAAAAAACCTCTTCTGACAACACAAACATATATTGGTGCAATTCATTGATGGAACTAGGAAACTTGAAAGTTTTGCATCTCTCTCTCCATCAGTTTCTATCGATAAAACCTGGATACGAGGCTGAATTTACTCTTGACTAATAATTCTGTTGATTGTCCAATTAATAACACAGTTCGAAAATACATCGGAAATGCAGTCATTCACCATTTAGTGGAATTGTCTGGGGATTTTCCGTGAAAACGCATATCGTCCTTTTATTTTTCACCGTGAAATGGAAATTTGTTCAATTTTTCAGTTCATTAGTGGTAAAGTACTGTAGAGTTTTCATTTCTCAGTCTTGCTGAAATAAAAAACCATTAAAATGTGGCAGAAATTATTGACAAGCAAAAAATAAATGTTAACGCAATGGGTATTTCAGACAATAATTCCATTCTTCAAGTCACTTGTTTCCTGTTCCATATTTGTGATGTATCAATCACAAATATGGAACATTGTGCTTTATATGTTACATGGATATCATAGATGTGTATTTTAGTCAATAATTTAATGGGTATTTTAGTCAATAATTCCATTCTTCAATCCACTTGTTTCCTCTTTGATGTATCACAAATATCACATCACATTGTGCTTTATATGATACTTACATGTATATCATAGTGCAGAAATATCACCATGTGCAAAAACTGCTCCACATTAGTTAGGGATATTGACTTAAATTGCAAAAAAATATAGTTGAAGTAAGATTTTTGTGATGAAATTCATGATTTCAAGTTGCAAATTAATTTTAGGCTGTAGGTCTGCAGCGTATACAGGATGGTTAAGAAAAATCGAGTGAAATAACGAAATTTTATTCCCAGAGAATTCAAGCATTTTAAGACTATCAATACAATGTATGGCCTCCACGGGCATCAATAACAGCTTGACATCTTCTTTGCGTACTACACACAAGGTTGTTGAACATTTCTTGAGGAATTTGGTTCCATAAACGGGGCAGAAGCTCTCTCAGATCATTTCAGGATTCTGGGATAGGTTGATGATTATCTAATCTTCTTTGGAGCATATCCCATGCATGTTCTATGCAATCCAAATCTGGTGAGTGCGGAGGTATTGGTAAATGTGAAATACCAAGCAGACCAAGCTCCTCGCGCGCATTCTCACCAATGGCTGCACGGTGCGGTCTAGCGTTATCGTCTAGAAATTGAAAAGTTTCACCAATAGCATCGTGAAAATTTGGCACAACATGGTCAATGACATGCTCCCTATAGTGTAAGGCGGTCATATTCCCATGACAAATGTGTAGATCTGTGCGCCCGTTGAAACATATCCCGGCCCATACCATAACACTACCCCCTCGAAATGGATGGACTTCTTGGACATAGCGACGATTACGGGGTATGCGTGGGATTGTCCATACCCTTATTCTTCGAGAATCTGAAAATCGTCCATATCTGGAATCATCAGTGAAAAGGACACTACGCCATTGATCGTTCCAATTGATATGTTGCCTTGCCCATTCCAGTCTTTGACGCTTGATGGTTTCGATGGAAACTTGGACCCCATCTGCATTTAGAAGAGTATTCCGTAGCATTCTACACGTAGATGTAGGGTTTCTTCTCGCCGAAACGGTGATGAAACGATCCTGAGCAGGTGTAGTTTTTTTGTCGCCCACCAAGCCTTGGTTTTTTCAACACGGAACCTGTCTCCCTGAACCTATTCCAAAGTCGAGATATCACACTTTGGCTGACTTGGAGCCTTTCCGCTACAACAACCTGAGTTAGGCCACCCTGTAGCATTCCGATAGCCCTATTAGCCTCAGCGTTTGTTAATTTACGTCTTGGCATTTTCAGAAAACTCGTTTCAAATCGAAGCCGTTGATAAACTGACTTCATTTCAAAATAAGAACATTCATGAAGCATATGCAAAGAACCAAACTTGAGAAAAAAGGCGACCAGATTGACGAAATGTCTTATACTGATCGATTGGATCGATGGAAGTTGTTATTGAGTTTTAAATGATTGTACAGCGATTTTCTCGAAGATTACATACTTTTAAAAACGATTGGATACGATATCCCTAACTCTTGTGGAGCAGTATATTTGTATGCATCTGAGATATATAACAATTATCAGATCAATGACATAGCCGTTACAGAAAACTGATATGTAACTAAGTTCCCTATTTGATCTATCCAGAATACATCACAGAGATGTAACTGGTCACTTTGGTTATAACGTCAGAACCATAGAGAAAGACTCTGTAGACAGTTCCGCATCCAAAAACAAGTATAATCAACATTAGTCCTAGATTCTAAAAAATATTATGTAAATATTCCGTTTCGACCTAGTCCGATCACTTTTTAATTACTAGAAACGTATGGCAAGTCAGCTGGTGGGCAACAAACGCAACTTGAAACCCAATTAAGTTTTATTAAATGGTAATAAATGATGGTCTATCTGTATATTTAACCCTTTGCCAACACCATGTGGTCGTTGGTTTAACTGCACTAATCGTAAACGATTTTTCAGGTCGGTTAGCGGGCAACCTTGTCGGTGTTTGAAAAGGAAGGGCCTAAATGTATATAATTTAATCTGGGGCAAATTGACAAGCTTCCTTCGTCCCGAACGAATCATTTTTATTTATTTCTGAGTTCTGGCGGTTTCAACTGATGCGCAGATTTAGAATTATGTTTGTTGAATTACCGTCGATGAGTAAAATTAAAACCTTCGGTTAAAATCAAAAAGAAATAATTTGTAATGAAGGGTTTTCCAATAAGAGGTGTTATTTTAACATTCAAAGAAACATTTTTTTAAATAAATGAACGGATGTTTATCTATACTACTATACTCCATTCACAATTATAAAATCACAACTCTGGCCTTGGAAATTTGACACATTCCACTCTGTCTCGAAGTTATGACGTTTTTCAAAATAATTTTATGTTCCAAGTCAACACTATGTTGCCCTTTCTACATTCTTAGCGTATTTCTCAGAATGTATATTTCATTTTGGAGAACACAACAGAAAATTGTGAACAATATTCTACATGTAAAGGAGTTTTTGGATTTATGATTGTAAAGATTTATCGATGTGCTTTGTTTTCATCATGATATTGTATGTGATATGATTGTGAGGGTGCATTACATTTCTATTTCTAATATTTCTTTATTTCAAATAGATAACAGTTTTATTGATTCATCACAACGAAAATATGTAAACATAATAACTAAATTAACGAATTTGTTTACAGAGAAACTAATAATTTCAATCCAGTAGTAATTGAGTTTTGGTTGATTTTGGTTATAAATTAATAAGCAGGAATGTCTATTCCTGAAAGCTTGATAGATATACATTTCATTTATTTGATCTTATGAACAAGGAGTAAAATATTCTGACTATATAGTAATTCATTAGTTCAAAAAATATTCATACATTACTACCACATTAGGTTTGTTCAAATTATATGGAATAGGTCAAACATATGCTTCACATTTATCATTCACCTGTTCTAAAATAAGACTAAACTCCTGGAATATGGAAAAAACCGATGTATTCTGGTTCAATATAGACTACTTCTACTTTCGGCAAAGGATTGATAGGAATGAAAGCTCCAGTGACACATTTCAATTCATCGGAATCTGAATTCAACTACCGTTGAATGCAATACAGTCATATTTCTTCTTTTTTTCAGCTTTTTCGACGTGTTTTTTTTCCTGAAACGTGAAAACGAACAACAACAATCATTTAGAGACCGATGGTGGCCATCCAGAACCCCTTTTCTTACGAAAATCGTGCAATTTCATTCTGCAAGTTCTTTCCTCATAATTCTTCGAAAATCCTACCTGAACCATATTTTCCGGTCGCTTTCGTTAGAAGATCGTATAAGGAAGCCTTTTTTGTCCATTTACACATTCCAAATAAATTTTGAGCACCAAAAACGATACTGAAACTAACCAAACTTCTGGGGAACCGGAATTTCGTTTGAAATCTTTCTAAATGGCCAGATACCTGAAAAAAAACTCCGTTATCAAGTGTAAAAAGGTCGATTAGTACTTACTTTCGCTTTATTTATGCACATAAATCGATTTTTGGTCCATTTCAAATTTGCCGTTCGTACTCACGCCAAAAGTCGTGAAAGGAAAAAATGACAAACAATAGTTTTTTTGGCAATTTTTATTTTTCTGAGGATTTCGGAAGAATCGTTCAAGATTTTTTTCCTCGAAATCGGTGGCAGATACGACAAAACTACAGGAGATCGAAAAGTTTAGTATAACAACAGAGCTTCCTTTTACATTTTTTTAAAATTAACATTTGCACACCAAAAAAAAAGTCTGCAGGAAAACAGGTGGCAGTGTTGCTATCGAAATTGCCATGTCCCGTGGTGAGAACTCTTAAATGTAATATCTATTCCAAATTTCAGTTGAATATCTTGTAGAGTGTAGATACCATGTGAAAAAAATTTGAACACTCTGTATCTCGAAAACGAAACGTTTGCGACATCATGTTTATGGGTCTTCTTCTTCTTGAACTTACTCAAGGAATTTCCCCTTTTCGTTTGTACCTTCAATTTAGGAACACCCTGTATAATGCAAACACATCTTCTCGAATATTCTTCGCACTATTCACCCTTTTCAAAGTGCTCGCGTATCAGGTAATCAATTAAGAAACAAAAGGGGAGTTTCCGGGACTACGGGGATAGGGTTAGAATCCTCTGAATATGTATCATCCCCAGCGGGTACAAATGTTAACATTTAATTGTTTGTTCTCCTTAGAACTATCGGACTATTTGACATTTGGATGTAAAGGTATTCGGAACGAGAAATCCGTTCATTACGAAAATGTCAATATTGACCTCCCTGTCCGAGGCTGACCTGTCGTGTGCACCCTACCAAGTCGAGTTATATCTCCATCGGTGTCAAGTCGAATACCAATAGGAACTTGGTAATGATTGCGAGTGTTCGGAAGGAGATCCGAAGGAGTATGAGGTTCATCAGACGCTGATTGTACTAGTCTTGTCGTAACCACTTCCTAATGAACGTGGTTATCTACAGGTTGTTTAAGGAACTCGGGAAGGTGTTCATAGTCCATTTTTTTAGTAGTGATTTGACTTAATCAATCGCAGTCAAGTATTGATTCCAGATTGACGAATTTTTCGTACACCATATGACGAAGATACCCATAAAAAATCTCTAGCTTCAATGGCGCTAAAATTCACCATTGAATTGCATTTTTTTCTGATTGAAAGATTATATAACACCTGGTATCTAAATATTTATTTATGATATGAGTGTTAAAAATGACGTTTTATTTTTGAGTGAAAAAGTTTGTGAAATGGGCAGAGCGAATTGAACAATTTCACGAACAAAATAAAATCACTTTTAACACAAATACCATACAATGTTTTTTGTACAACTGCCCTATTTTGATAATGAAATGGGCGAATTTGCAATGACAATAAGCTTCAAAATGCATTTTAATATTCAAATAATCAAAAGGTTGTTGTGAATGGCAAACGTTGCCAACGTTATGATTACTAACAAATGAGAAAAGACGCTGTCATTTGAATTTCGTTCCTATCCAAGTTTCGTCTTGGGTTTTTAACTGCTTAATATGTTTGTCGAGACTCCAATTAATAATAAAAATGACGATTTGGTTGTTCCTGTGGATATTGAAGAGTCTGCAAGTAGAGCAAATCTGGAACTCCTACCTAAAAAAACTGTTCAGCAGTACGATATTGCATATAACAATTTCCTGGCCTGGTGTAAATTGAAAAATGTAGAAGGGAACTTCAGTGAACCTGTTTTCCTGGCTTACTTAAAAGATAAATCAAAAATATGGAGTTCATCAACTTTGTGGAGCAAATTTTCAATGATAAAGTCAAGCGCCCTTGTTAAAAATGGTGTGGATGTTAGTAAATATTTTTTTTCTGATCGGAACAATATTGAGCAATATCGCCTTAGTTACCATATGTCATAACACACTAATATTTCCCAAGGGAAATATGAAACGTCAAGTCATATTTCCCTTGGGACAATATGATATATTTATATTTTACTATAAAAAATCTTTCATTTATTTATTGGAAAAAGAAAAGAGCAATTCTTAAAATTTCAGCTGAAGGTATTGTAACCAGATGCAAAAGATTAAATATCTTGTTCGCAATTCGTCATTTGGAGCTTCTCTCAAGAATTTCTTGATCTCCTCCCGAGCCAACACTGCTGATTGTTTGGGAAAGTATCCTTCATTTTTATTTTTAACAAATGCTTCCACTTCATCGAATATTTTGACTTCAGTTTTTTTTCTGCAAATGTAACATTGACCTTAGCATCGATAATTTTGGCCATAACGTGTTTGGTGAATATTTCTGCAAGTAGGGATCGAACAAATCAGTATTAAATCAAAAATATCAAGAATCAGAGCAACATACCAAATCTTCAAAATATGCTAACAAAATATTTTCGTTGACACCGTCCACCAAATTTTTTCTTCTCCACTACTGAAAGTCTTCATACGCTTTATTGTAGGCAGTGTTAGATTTCTCCGGAACCAAACATTCACGGGCTTTTACTGCTTGAGCTTCCACGTATTTTGACATTATTTCAGCAATTTTATTTTTGACAAGACATGAAAATCAAAACAGTCAACTATGATTTTCACAAACACTGCCCATAGCAACGTTTAAAATCCAATGAATTCAAAAATTTGCAATCTTATATTAATTTTTCCATTTTCAGAACAATAATGTGTTTCAATCAGAAAAAAACTATTGATTACAACACGGGAAATATGAATATATTTCCTCGGTTGTCTATACATCCCTCGGGCTTCGCCCTCGGGATGTATCTTTGACAACCTCGGAAATATACTATTCATATTTCCCTTGTTGTAATAATAGCTATTAAGGTAAAAGCATTATTTAAAACGAAAAAGTAAAGGATATCGTCCCAAAAATCGAAAATTCTCACTCGTGAACAAGTTGAAAAGTTTATGAATAAGGCACCAGATGAGAAATACTTGATGGTTAAGGTTGCAACTATTTTCGGATTATTTGGAGCCTGTCGGCGTGAAGAATTGTGTAATTTATCAGTGGAAGACATCGAAATGATAAATAAATCATTGGTTATACAACTTCCAAATACAAAAACGAAAGTCAGTCGTTCTTTCAGTATTAATTGGGAAGTATGTTGACTATTTGCATAAGTACTTTGCACTGCGCCCTTCTGTCATCAAACATCGTCGTTTTTTCCTGAAATACATGAATAATAAATGCACTGCCAATCCAGTTGGTATCAATACATTTGGGAAAATTCCATCTATTGTTGCCGAATTCCTCAAATTGCCAGAACCAAAGCAATAAACAGGACACTGTTTTCGAAGATCCTCCGCTTCATTGCTAGCAGAATCAGGAGCAAATATTACGGATATAAAAAAACATGGTGGATGGAAGTCTACGACGGTAGCCGAGGGCTATGTTGATCATTCCATTGCATATAGAAATGTCATTGCTGAAAAAATTCTCCCAACCTCAACAGATTTTGGATCATCATCATCCAATATTGTACTTCCGGTTTCTACAAGTACTGATGGTGCTGAGGATTCTAATAATGTGTTGCGAAGCTCCCTAACGTCACAGTGCATTAATGTTAGTAATTTTTCTAGTTTTACGATTAATATTAATGTTCATAAGTAATGATTGTTAAATATTTTAGTCTCGACAAAGTTGATAAACATTCTGACAACATTGTTAATTTGTATAGAGATCAGAGAGTTTATAAATTTCAGCCATTCTGTGATATTATCAATCCAGGAAAGCATCCAGATCATTCCTATGGTTTTTGATTTTGTCGTCCAATTTTATCGGGTAAAATTAGGAATAACTCGAAAACGGCGCGTTTTATTAAAAAAAATCTGAATATTCTCATTTCTAGATGAAAGCTGGATTAAAAAATTTCATTTTAATATTATCATTTTAATATGTGAATGTCTGTATTATGAATCACTGTGTGGTTTGAGGGGATGTAGTATACAATATTTGAATTACTCCTAAAAAAGTGCCTGTACAACAGATTTCGAATACGAGTTCATACAAGCGAGGTATTCAGAATTATTGGAAATGACAATTTCTCAATTTTCGTTCATAAAACAAAATCTATAAACAATATGCTGGATCTGTTTTCGGATTCCGATTAGTCAGGAAAAAAGAGAAAAAGGCGATAATGTGTTATCAGTTTTCTTCTAGCTGTTATATTTCTCGAGATCCTTTCAGTGAACAACGAATTTTGCCCACCCTGTAGAGTATCCGAGATAATATTGCGATAGCAATAAGGAACTGTTATTATTGTAAATATCAGGTTCTTCGGAACTTTGTATTTTCGACCCAATTGACGAAATTCCAGATACTCCCGTTTCCCATCGACTTTTTCATTTCTCCCCACTCCAAAACCGTCTGGCCCAACTCCCACACACATCCATGTGTGTGTAGATCGAGTATAAATCTTGGCAACTCGTTGGTGGTGGCAACGGTTCAGCAGTGAACGCATGATAAAACTGTGCCTAACCCGAGTTTTACACGCTAATGAGGGCAGGCTGGCCAGTTACCCACCACAGGGACGCTGCACGGCCCCTCTCCAAAGCCCCCCTAAACCTCCCAGCCATTTGCCGTCCCCGATATGTGCTTTCTGCATGCATTCAGGGCACCACCGTCTGGCTCTCTCTCCGTGCTTTCTGTATTATACTATTATGCGAACTTTCCTCTCCTGTAATTAAATCCCTAATAGCTTTCGATCTCTTTTGAACTTGCCGGTGCATATCCAGAGTCTCCCTCGGGAATATGTTCGAATGAAAGATTACCGTAGGAAAAGGCTACCCGATAGTGTTTTAATACTTGGACGGTATTATCAGAGAGGGCTTTTTCAGAGAGTGGCGGATTTTTTGCGAGACAGTGAGGGTTTTGCAGGAATTGAGGATTGTTCTGGTTCATTGGAAATTTTATTCTATTCCATACGACGTTCGTTTCTTATCGAAATAGATGTTTTGGAGTTTTGGTGGTGTCACACTGTATAAATATGAGATTTCAGAAAGAATGTAGCTTCAGAAATTCTATACAGGGTCCTGCAATAGTGCGAAAATCTTCCATAGCTGCCGAACCAGACATCTCAGAGATTTCGTTGGAGAGTAGACCTCTTGTACCTTCATTTCTGCATCTCAGGAAATTATTTTATGATATACCGGGTGTCCCCGATAAATGTTATTCAACAAATGCATGAGTTCTTTGATGGATCACCCCATATATTTTCACATAGTTTCAATGACATTCATTACCTCTTTCATGACGCAAAATCTGAGGGACATGTTTCCAACAGTTCAGATCTTATTCGAAGAAAACTGCAAAAAGGTGAGGGAAAAGCAGTTCAGTAAAAGTCTTCTGACGATTTCCAAAAGCGATAGTAACATGAATTCGGTCCGAAAGTTTTTTAATTGGAGGATTTGCCTTGATACGGTTCCTAAACGATCAACCTGTCATATACAGGGTGTCCGTTATCAAGGCCCAAGTATGAAGAACTCAAAATTATTATTTCTCGATTTTCAAATGGAACACCCTGTATTTTTTCCACAATAATGTAGATAATTGAATACCTTACATTTTCTGAGAAGTAACTTTAGGATTATTTTCACTCCCGCATCCAGCAGACACGAAAAATGATATCGCAACTGAAAATTTTATTCAAATAATAACATAATAGAAACTAACGGACATTCAAAAGAGGTCAAACAATGAAATAAAACTAAATGCATAATTATTGACAAACTTCAAAATCTTCCCAGAATCTTACTTCCTGAGCATCATCATAAAAATGATATTTTTTTTCCGTCCAAGCAATTCATATTGATCATGTGAAAATTCATACTGATTCACTGTTTTCGAAAGTATCTTTGAGCTCTAGTAGCAATAACTTGATTAATATTATTTGTGGAATACATATACCCTTTACTTCATCCATCCCCATAAAAATAGTCCAACGGTGTTAAGTCCGGAGAGCGTGGTGGCCAAGCAACTGTTCCACCACTGCATTGATTTCCAGGGCCACAAGAAAAGTCGTCATAAGGGCCACTGCCTGTTTACAAAGCAGAGGCGGTCATTTTGAGCAATTTTTATGATAAATTTGTTAGTTTGATCATTGGAAATGATAAAAAGTACAGTACTGATGGAGTGATATCCTTGCGTGTTAGTTTATTGAAAAAAAATTATACTTCAATGTACTAGTTTTTGTAGTGTTGAGGATTCACTAAAAAATTCTGTAAATTTTTGACTAAATTTTTTTTAAGAATTTTTTATGACATTTTTGAGTTGAATGTTTTCATATTGTTCTACTTTAATGAAAGGTAGTAGTATTATACAGGGTCTTTCACGAGGAACCTCACCCATATTTATACGGGAAACTACTGAACGTATTTTCATGAAATTCAGCACTTATAAGTATTTCACGATGCTGATGAAATCTAAAATATTTTCAAGGCATGAGCACCTCCGGTTTTTCCGGAAATGACGTCAACTTCCGTTTTTCAAATTAGAACACCATTTTTTTATTGCAGAAATAGATTCCCTAGAAAATTTCAAGTTATTTTGATGTAACATTTTTCAGTTTTGGTTGGAAAATTCTCTCTGAGCGGGAAAATTCGAAAAAAAAAATCGAAAATAGAGCTCCGCTGAAACAAGAATAACTTCGAGGTTTTTGAATGGAAAATTTTCATTTTTGGGATTTTTCAAGACGTAAGATTGATGTATCCACTTTAAAAATCGAAATCGCGATTCATGATACAGGGGGTGAAAAAATCGCTTTCAAAGTTAGGGATGACAAAATCGTGAAAAATCAATTTTTTCAAATTAGAACCCCATTTTTTTATGGCAGATATTGAATCTACGTTAAAAATAATGTCAGTGTATGCATCACACCCTTGCCCTAAAATGGATATTTTCTGAGTTAATATCCACTTTAGGGCAAGGGTGTGATGCGTAGGTACACTCACATTATTTTTTAACGTAGATTCAATATCTGCCATAAAAAATGGGGTTCTAATTTGAAAAAATTGATTTTTCACGATTTTGTCATCCCTAACTTTGAAAGCGATTTTTCCACCCCCTGTATCATGAATCGCGATTTCGATTTTTAAAGTGGATACATCAATCTTACATCTTGAAAAATCCCAAAAATGAAAATTTTCCATCCAAAAACCTCGAAGTTATTCTTGTTTCAGCGGAGCTCTATTTTCGACTTTTTTTTCGAATTTTCCCGCTCAGAAAGAATTTTCAAACCAAAACTGAAAAATGTTACACCAAAATAACTTGAAATTTTCTAAGGGATCTATTTCTGCAATAGAAAAATGGTGTTCTTATTTGAAAAACGGAAGTTGACGTCATTTCCGGAAAAACCGGAGGTGCTCATGCCTTGAAAATATTTTAGATTTCATCAGCATCGTGAAAGTGCTGAATTTCATGAAAATACGTTCAGTAGTTTTTCGTATAAATATGGGTGAGGTTCCACGTGAAAGACCCTGTATTCCAAAAAACTTTTTTCTCACATCTGTAGGACCTTTATGTCCAGAGAAATCGATATCATTTGAAAGAATCAACTAAAATAAAAAAATTAATTTAAAATGACGGCTATTCCAGAAATAGGGGGGTAAACTCCCAAATGTGGGTGTTTTTGTCGATAAAATTAGGTATATTTGATGCCCTTAAATTATCGCTAAGTCATACCAAAACACACTGTATACTGTTGATTTCAGCCCCTCATGGCTAATCCAAACCACAAAAGCTCATCAACGTTTTTAACAACTTTGTTCGAACACCCGTCGCTTTTTTTAATTAATGTGCCTGGTATAATTACACGCGTTCGGATCATTTTCAATTGGAATGAATGCAACTGGATTTGGAATGCATTTGAAAAGAGCAAAAGACGAAATAATTTCTTCTATCTGCACTTGAATGTTTTTACATGCACTTAGCTTTGTCTGACTGCCTACTTAAGTCAATCCTTCAGAGGCTGATGCGCTTTGTATTTCATGCAATACGTTTCAAGATTCTTTGTTTAATTTGGAAATAATGAGCCTCATCATTCCTCACTCCGACTCGAGATTCCCTAATACTAGAATCGGCAAGTGTTAAATCCTTATCCTACACCAAGAGAAGCCCGAAAATGCAATTAATTCGGATAAGAATTTCCCCATCGAAGCAGTATAAATGGATTAAGGAGGTTTCCAACTAACAGACCCCAGGGCGCCTAGAGATAGGCGAAGGTACTGGCAGCTATATGTCAGCGTTACCAATCGCAATTCATATTCCCCTAGGTGTCAGGGCTACCACTCTAGCCGCTTCTCATTAAAACACTGTCCAGGCTGCAATTAGTTTTAGGACCTACAAATTGCGTTATTCATCTTTGCCATTCTGTAGTTAAATTACTTATGCTCGAGTGAGCCATTCGGCGCTCTTGTTCTGCGAATTTCGAAATTTGATATGTGCGGATGCTTTCCATTTTAAGAGCCTGTGATCTGGGAAAATCGTGGGATATTAAAATTCTTGATGGAAGATTGTAGGACAGCTTTATCGAAATGTTCAATAGAGCCCCAATAAAATTCGGACCAATTGTGCTCGAAGAAAGAAGTGATACAGAAAACTAAGGACTGAACGAGAATAAATTCGCTATCAAAAAAACGCTTACATCTTTTGAACTACTAGACCGATTTCGAAAATCAAACTTATTTTCGAATCATCTTCTAATTCTAATGAGAACTGTTTTTACAATAAAAAAACCAAAACTATTTTTCACAAAATTCATGGATTTTTTCTAGAATTCTTCCCATCATGCTTCTTATGGTGTTCTCAGTCACTTTCTGGGATGCTGTCTTCCACTTTTGCTTGCATTCCGCTATTGTTTCCGTTGATTTCCTAGTCTTCTTCAATTCTCTTTTCACCAGGGCCCAATATCTTTCGATTGGCCTTAGTTCTGGGCAATTTGGTGGATTGGCCTCTTTGGGGACAAAATCCACCTCATTAGCTTCGTACCATTCCTTGGTGGCCTTGCTGTAGTGGCATAAAGCTAAATCTGGCCAAAGGATTGTTGACATATCGTGCTCAGGCTCACGTAAAAAATGGTAAAAGTCGCTTCTTCAAGCATTCCTCGATGTATATCTTCGAGTCAACAGAGCCTTGGTCAACGAAAAATTTGCTCCTTTTCCCACAAGTGCAAATTGCTTGCCAAACCAGGAATTTTTTAGGAAAATTTGCTTGTTTCTTCACGCAAAATTGTTCTTTAACATTTCCACGAGAATCTGCCGTATAAAATTCCTGACCAGGAAGTTGCGAGAAATCAGCCAAGACATAGGTTTCGTCGTCCATCACGCAACAGAAAAATTTTTTCAAGAAATCTTTTTTTAATTTCTTTACTCTTGATTTCGCCTCTTGATTCTTCACAGCGTTCCTGTCTGGCACTTTCTGCACTTTGTATGTTCTAAGCCCACAACTCGACTTGATTGTCTGAACGGTTGACTGCGAACAACCCACTATTTGGGCCACTTTCCGTCCTGAAAGGTCAGGATTCTTCTGAAAAAGGCTGATAGCTTTCTTCACTTTTTTTGGGCTATGAAACCCCTTTTTCCTCCCGGTTCCTTCCTTGCGGTTAATTGTAAGATCTTCTTTGAAGCGCTTAACAACTCTTGATACCGTTTCCGGACGAACGCGAGCCTCTTTTGCGATTCTTTTGTAGCTCCATTTCAGATTATTTTGAAGAAGTTTCACTATAAATTCTCATGTGACAGAGAATTGGAATATCTATGAAGTAAATGTTTCACATGTTTCTGACGTTCAAAACAAAGCTACCTATAATCAAATTTTGATTTTTTCTCAATCGGTTCAAGAGATATAGGCGTTTTTGTGAAGAATTGTCCACGGTTTTTTTTCGGAATGAAATCCCAACCATTTCTAAAGTTCTAGAAATCGTGAATGATGACGACAATTTGTCAAATTTCAAAAGAACAACGTTCTATAAATTATTGGAAAAAATGGAATTCAAGTTCAGTTAAAACCGAACGATTGTGTGAAATCTCCTCGATTCGACTCTGGACGGAAAGAAACTTTACGAAGGCCCTTCTACCGCTGCGCCAAACATGTTATCATTGCTCCTTCTCACATTTTAACAGAGTATAGCTACGCTATGGAGGATTGTTTGTTTCGTTTATGTCTCAGCAATCAGAGAAAAATTCAGTGATGATGCTCAAACATTTCGATTAATGAAAATCAGCTTGTTTTCGATTGAATGGAGCAATTTCCATCGACAATACTCCAGGTCAGTTTCATAAAAATTTTCGCTTCGGTCACAAATGTAGGTCGACCGTTTCGGGACCATGTCGACCCCCTACATCCGACACAAGCACCCGTAAAAACAAATCATTTCATCCTATGAATCATAAAGTAGGAAATTATGGCCATTTTCAATTTGACCCGTCAACCGACATCGACGAAATTAAAATAAACCGCATCAAAACTGATCCGCGCTCTGCAAACGCAGAGCGACCCACATTGCCGAAATCACATCGAAAAGTCTGCGGATCCGCTTTTGGTGCGTATCATTTTTATTATTCAAGAGACATGCAATTCCACTGAAATGTCGATTGAGCGAACAATGGCAAAAAGGGGAATTTTCTGGCTGCCAACAGAAAAGGAAAAATACGTAGGTAATCGGTTTGAAAGTGAGGGAAATCAAAATCGATTTTATTGGTTAATGAAAGAATAATGTGAAAATAAAAGTGACGCACAAAATTCACATTTCTCGACCTCACTATATACTCACCTATACTCCATTCACTTTTATTAAGTATCTCACATTTCACCTGTGAAAATATTAGGTTATAGTCATTTTCCTTTCAGATAACTACGTTCTCCTCTACATAGAGGTCGTAGTAATTACGTGTTTATCAAAATGTTTATTCACTTTGGGAAAATAATGAATGTTAGAGAATATTATGTGAATTCAATAATTCCAAAGACCTGACGAATGTTGAAGAAACTTTTTTCCCTGTTTATACTGGAAATATTTCACGTCTACAGGGTGTTCAAAGGTGAGGCTTTTTTTAACAGATGGTAAAACTCATCAAAATAAGTCATTTTACCAGAATTTATTTTTATGAATTATGCCCCTGTTTCCAGAAAATGAAACTAGAATGTTTTCTAGTTTTTAGGTGAATATGAAAATTCCTCAGTCCAAACCTGCTAACTCGCCTGTTTTCTGTAGATATCTGTCGTTTTTTGTCTTCTTATCATATATGACTCATAATATCGATTGTGATCAGTCGTATTACGACGTGGGTACGGAGTAGATTGTATTTTATGTTTCGAAAATGCCGCACGTTTATTTAAATAATGAACTTGTTGATATGCTTTCAATTTATGACGAATCAAAACAAAATGCCAGTTCAGCGTATTAGTTGTACAGACCAAGATTTCCGTTAAGAAATCACCCAACTTCGCGGATGTTCATGAACCTGGTGCAGAGATGTAGAGATATGCAGGCCAGAGTAGATTAGGGTATTGATGCCCAAAATTTTTTATAAATTTTTTGAATTGAATATTTGGTGAAATGACCTATTTTGATGAGTTCTATAACCTGTCAAAAGAAAAGCCTCACCTTGAAGTACACCCTGTATAAAAATGGTTGGAAGATTCAGTTATGCCATTCTCTTGTACGGAAATCCAGAATCAAGTGCTGACATTTTAATGATAAAAAAATGGACAGGATAGTCCGTTACTTTGTGATAGTTCATTCGAAAAAAAATTAAAGTACTCGAATAACCCGACAGAAAAACTTCCCAACGAACAGACGGAATTCCCCACTTTTCAGAATTCTCAAGAAATAAACGTTCAGAAGACATTTAAATTTTTGCTCAACTTGAAATACTACAATATGAAAATGTAGTTGTACTACGATACCTGTGTCACAGTTAAACTTCAAAAGAGCTTACTCCATTTACAAAATTAAAAAAGAGTATATAGAAATTAGCATTGGCAACACCTCTCAGAATTATTTGACTTTCACGAGTGCCAACCTTATGGGGTGAATGGCGTTGAGCTTTGATTCGATCACACAGCTTACTAAATATTATGTCATAAAAACACGATTTCTTCCACTGGTTGAATTAAACATTGTTTACCATTCGCGTGTTAAATTTGCTAAGTAATTTTAGAATTTTTATTTATAAATCTTCTCGCGTGACTTATTTTCAACATAACCCACTAGTACCATAAATACCCAATAATTAGAGAGTTCTAACCGGTGCTTTATTCCTCGCTTTATTCATACTCCGGGTGATCTGCAGATGAGCACGTTAGATAAAACTAATGGACATCATTTTCACCTCATGGGAAGAGATGAGAAGTGAGATATCTTGTATATTACACTTTTGTCGGTGCTACTGATCATCTCTGCAACACCGGCATCCCTTTATGGTTTTGTCCTCCAATTATCCTTGTACTCTTCTACTTCGATAGGTCCATTGCAAGTCGAGATCATCATCGTGACGTCTACCTTTACCGACAATAGATCGGTTATGTGGGGTTGTAAACAAACCTAATCAAATTAAAAGGATTTTTTGGGTTGTTGATGAACATGGATAACATTCATTTTGGACTGTTGTCGTATCGATAAATGCACGGATGCACACATTTGGCTGTAAGGTTTGTGACGAACGTGCATTAGATTTTAGTATAGGTTCAGCCTCCAAGTGTTTTTTTTTCGCTACCGAAAATACTAAACTGAAACCAGCTGGTAGGTAATGTTTGGCAAATTAAACTCGCAGTGGCATGTTATTTTGATTTTAAAGGTATACATTATTAGAAGAAGTATAAGCTTTCCGTACTGATAAAATTTGAAAATTGAAAGAACACTTTTCAAAAATGCACATTTAGGTACAAAAACCAACCTCAACACTAAAATAATGAGACATAGACATCAGTTTTTGTTTATCTAGGACTTCACATCAAAATGTGTTTGACCCACTCTGTACAGTGTACCTACTCTTGGTTGGAAATTTTCATCGCTTTTCAGAAAACTCCCTGAATCCGATATTGCTTGTATGGTATTAAGAAAATTCACTTTCAAAAAAACAATTCAACAATTTCCAAACGTTGTTGAAGCGTTTTTCTTTCCATGATTAAATGGCAATACTGGCATAACATACTGAACACAAATTACAGAAGCCTTATCAAGTAAAGATGGAAGAAAAGTTGTAGTTTTATTTTCGAACGAATACAAGATGATCTGTCTGATGGACTACTAAACTATCTGAATATTTGGTCATTATTTTGCTGAGAGAATTATTATGCATGTGATCATTTTTCGAATTTTGAATTATTTTCATCGACACAACTATGTCTTAATCTTTTTGTGAGAGTTTTATTGAAAATCGAGTTTGTACTGATAAAAATTCACATTACCATCATTCGAACCATTAGGAAATTAATGTCTTTTTCGTAAACTGTTTCCAAAAATTACGAAAATGAAAACGACCAAACGAAAACCAATATTTAATCACGTTTGAACAGACATTAGGATTAAATCTAAACAAAACTTATTTGGAAAATGGTTTTCTCGTACAGCGCTTTGTCTTCATTTCCAAAAAAGGGAAATCCAGTATTGCCGGAAATCATCATTAAATAAACGAAAGGATACCAATTATATATGCTTTTTTATATGTAGCTTTATGCAGTTATAGGTAGAAAAGGACATGTTTGAATTTTTTCAAAGCTACATTTTACGTTACTGTATCCATCTACGTTAATGAAATATTTCATGTTTTGGCAATCGTATTTTTCTAGCATCATTTTTTCCACATCATGACCACATTCAAATCAGATGGCCACACAAAGAACTCATTCCCGGATAGATTGCCTAATTACACTAATCACATTCTGATTCGTGTCTTCCATATCAAATGAGACCAGGGAGTCGTTAAAAGGTGAAACAACCAAGGTCAAGCAGCCAATGAAATATCAAGTGGATATCTTGTTTATGGAAATAACAAAAAGCACATTTATTGTAATTTTCCATCAGTTTATTCCTTTCGAACCTTACCTGCCATCTAGTTGGCAATGGACGAAGTAGAGAGAAGGAAAAATAATCAATACTCGAGCAGACTTTTCCAACGGATTCTTTAAATAAGTTGGGAACTCGTTCGTATTTTTAACCCTTTCGCTATCTGTTGGTCTTCCCTCGAAGTTTGTTCGAGTGAAAGGCGAACCAGTGGCGGCTCGTGACCTCGTGAGCTGGTGAGGCGATTATATAAAAAAAATTTTATACATAGTGGTTGACTACAACATAATTTTCATATCTAACTACTGAGGGAGCACAGTATTATTCAATGTTATTCAGCATAATAACAGTTACTTTTTTATTGAGAAATCCTCAGAGGTGTACTCAGTAGTAGATTCAATTTAAAAGAAATAAAAGGTGAAAAATGAGAATTTCGGAAATGCGCCATATTATCACTTTTTATAAATTAAATTTATCTATATAATGTCTTCAAATGTCTCATCAAATACGTCGCGATAATTCCCTGTTGATGAATTCATCAACGTGGAAGGAAACTCTGATGAAAATATGATATTTGGTCCTATCAAGTAGGGGAAGTACGTACAAAATGACATAGGGTTTTATTTCAGAGGCATAACTTGTTAGTAGTGAATCACAGTAATGTCATATTCGACACCTGTGATCTTTGGTCCTTTCTTCACAAAATCCAATCAACTTTTATAAAATAGAAGTACCAAGAAATAAAATATTCTTAGATAAATTGGGATAAACGAAATTCTTTTTGCTCGCATGCTATGGACAAAATGACATACCGGCAACAGGCAACTATATTTTTCTACTTATAATTACAAAACTACTGACAAAGTTCACAAATGAAACGTTTGGTTCTTCTAGGAACATCAGCACAAGATGCGTGAGCCCAATGCAAGCAATACATGCACCGTAACCAGTCTTCTTTAGGGCTAATCCTGGAAAAGATCTAAATCGGGAAAAAAGGTCTCATAACAATAGATAGATGGACACTGCCCACTGGACAGTCGTTTTCATGATCTCGAAAGTTGCTAGGAACATTTTCTTCTTCATTGTCTTCATTAAATAATGCCCTAGGGACTTGCCTCCTTGTTTTTGAAGGATGTATTGGTTCTTTTTTGATTTGATTGCAATCTTATTAGGTGTAGAAGTTGAAACTAAGTAGGTACGTTTGTCGAGTCCTCGGTTCACTTATAAATCGTCCTTTAGGGATTGTAGAAACCTCCTCATAGGATCAGCAAGAGTAGGTTAAGATGCATTGCCTTTATTAGCCGCAGATGAAGATTTGTTATGATTATGTTAAGACAAGTCCTGATTCTTTGTTTGCTGATGGAGCCTGAGATGGATTGTCTTGGTTTTGTCCGGTAGATACGGTTAATTCAGCTGAAATACCTATGTCATTTTGTCCGTTCACTGTTTATGTCATTTTGTCCATATAGCGTTATAAAACTAGAAATGTATCGAATTAATACAAAAAGTATATTCAACATACAAAAAGCTCCATGAATACAATGGCAAATAAGTAAAGTTTGAATTGAATGCAATTTGAATGAAAAAAATGGTTAAAACTGGCCATTTCTTCTTGAAATTTGGCGCAATGAAAAAAAACTCGTGACCTATTGATTTCTGTTATCACTCATAACGACCGAATGAACCAGAGTAGCTCTTGCTAATTTTCAGAGGTTAATTGAAGCCTCTCGGGTCGTGTAATGTGGTAGGCAGTTCCGCATTCCATACCTCCGAACTCAAGTTATGATGCCTATGTCATTTCGTCCATATATGTCATTTTGTACGTATTTCCCCTAATCCTAAAAAATTAATCTCACTCAGATTCTCGAACCTAATTTTTATTTGGTGGATGATACAATCTAAAATTTCGCAAAATAAACGTTTATATTTTTCAAATAGTTCAACTGCGTTCAAATTATATTTTTTTCGGTCAAAAGGTATTCCTGTGAGTGCCTTTGATTTTTCGAAAATCTGCTTTACAGAATTTTCATTACGCTTTCCTTGTAACCTCTCAAGGGCAATATTTATTCGGGTTATGCATAACTCAATATTCAAACTACTCAACTGTAGGATTATCGCTCAATTACACTCTTAATTAAACCACAAAGAAAGTAATATGAGATAATTCAAAGAAATAATCGAAATATCTAACGATATGAAATGCTGTAACTCAACTGAACATGAGCAGACGATGTTGCAAGTTGCAGGTAGATTATATAAACAAATCAGCAGATGGGGAGTGGCGACATCTATGTGAACCTATCCTCGAATCCTGTAGAATCCATAGAAATCATAATATATATACTTACTTATTATGATTTCTATGGTAGAATCACGGAAAGGTCCGATCGGCGATAGTTGCGTCGCCTCAAAAACCGAATAATAGCGACAACTTCGCGCTCCTTCGCCGTCTCTCGGATTCGGTTGGCTGCTTCGAATTTGGACTGGATAGAGACGATGAGATCGTCGCCTCAAAGATCGAAAAATAGCGACACCTTCGTGTTCCTTCGGATTCCGTCGGCTGTTTCGAATTTGAACTAGATGAGACGATGTTCATCGTCGCCTCTGCGCCCTCATGGGATGTTATTGAGCAGTGGCGGCGAAGAAAATTATTGCTGATTTTGATTAGATATTATGCATATTTTAATATTTTGGTGTTCGCTCCCTGTTCTTTTATTTCTCTGAGATTGTGAGGAAAATGATAAAATGATAGGTGAGGCGCCGCCTCACTTGCCTCACCCGACGAGCCGCCACTGAGGCGAACATTTTGATTGCTGCGGCATCAATTGATTCTTGGATTTCAGATTGAATATCAACGAACTTCAGTTTTCATCGAATGAGAAAAGTTTGAAATTTGGTGGACTGATGTTATTCAGGGTGTCCCAACTGAAACACGCCATCCTTCATGTCTAGTCAAACAATTGAATTTTTCATTAGTTTTTGGAACCGTCAATTATTGTTTAAAGTGAATATTGACAAATGGAAGAATGGAAAATGTGGATCTTGTAACATATCATTTCAAAACTTTTTTCAATCGGAGTATGTTCATGTAAGTATGAATTTTCACGATTTACAAGAGCACTTAGGTCATCACAGGTCTCACTCCTTTACATCTAGTGATTAATAGGGTAATTCATGAGACTATCCTCAGAAAAAAATACAACATTTTCGAAAAATGTTAGAGCCTAATAGTTTGGCAGAATATTTTTACAAGGGCTCCTGTAAGCTTTTGTGACGTCATTTCACTCTAATTATTCATTGTTGTCAACATTTGTATATTTTTATTTGAAATGAAGAAATGCTATTATCATCATTATTATTACTGGCGGATACATGGGAGAGGGCGTTTGTTACGCTCGCAAAAAATGTTTGCGTAATTATATTTTTTTCTTAAGTTTTTTGGTTTTCAAGAAAATAAGTAAAATTTGTTTTTTTGTCGAGATATTCAGGGGACTGTAACTGAGAAGGGGGGCTCAAAAAAAGGAAAGTTTTTATAAAAGAAACACCCTATATTTTGACAAAGAATCACTAGGTACCTGAATTTTCCCACAACCAATGTATCTGAGTAACACCGAAAAAATTAAAGGGGTGATTCTTTACAGAGAATTAAAGTGGGTATTTGGTATAAAATTTTTGAAAAACCACCCCCCGGAAAAGTTACACCCCTCCGAAAATCAACAAAATTTGGGTTTCTTTCTTATTTTCCCATTCCCTGAAGGTATACGGTATACTAAGCTGAAGCGGGCATTTCTAACATTTATTATAATTGTATTGTAGATATCTGATAGATTTTTTTTATTTCAGTTCATTCATTCCATTTAAAAGTAGAATTATTATAATTTGGTTGGCTGCTGTTCAATAATAGTATTTTTTCGATGAGCGGTAATGAAGGAGCCGTAACATACGCAGATAAATTTTGCAGCCCAAGTCGTCAGGCGAGGGGTGTAATTCATCAAGTGTGTTATGATCATTACCGCGAATTGAACACTATACTTTATCTTCGACCTCTTCAGTAAAAATCGAATTAATCTGCATTCTCAAAATTGACAACAGTTGTCAAAAGCGATTTCTGTGGTCGAAAATCGAATCGATATCGAAGCCCGTAGAAAACTTCAAAAATTCACGTTTTCCAAATGCAATTTTTGGATATTCAGACCTAAGAAAATGTAGAAATGGATGGCGAGAACGTTACTTTGATGTCCGAAATAGAGTTCCCCACTGACCCGACTTTTTTATTCATTTCGTGAGCTACATTTTTCCTATTTGTATTAGAGTGAGTTATAGGCGTGAGTTATTATTACCTCACACTATTGGTTTATAGAGACTATTACAGATCAAATTCAGTTGAATAATTATAATTTTATATATTCATTCTATGGGAGTGGATAAAAGACTTTTTAACATGAGCTTGCAATACATTTATGTTTTTCGCGCAAATGCTTGAGTTTTAGAAAAATATGAGCTTTTCAGCTATGTTTTTTAAAAGGAAAATTTTTACCAGAAAAAAAGTTGTGAGAAAAAATACTTCAGAGGGTTACTATTTCAAACCTTTCTGAGCATACTTCAGGGTTGACAAAATTCCAAGATGTGTAATTTCATTGACAACTAATAATTACCAAGTTTCGAATCCTGAGCTTAATATACAGGGAAAATAAAAAAAAAATTTTTTTTGGTTGATCTTCGGAGGGGTGTAACTTGAATGGGGGGAGATTTCTCAAAAATTTTTATAAAAAATACCCACTCAAATTTCCCTCAAAGAATCACCCCTTAAATTTTCGGTGTCATTCAGGAACACCCTGTATACACCCTGTATAATTAGTATGGATAAATTCCGAACTAATCGAGCAAACTGAATTAGGAATATTCGGAGAAAAGGCTTTTCAAGGAATACACAAAAATAAAAGAGAATTCTCCGAAAGAATAATTCTGATTTCCGTCTTCACCATTTGTTTTCAGGCTCGGCATATAACTTTCGACGTGAACACACAAATAAATACGACATTTCTAGACTTTGAATATACATAAACACGTTGCATCACTCATCGTACCAGAAAAGAAAACCCCAATAACCTAATAAATTATTCTTCCTCTCGTCGCCGCTTGTAATCTCAATAATCCAAGAGCAACACTGCCAACTTCCTAATTCCGTCATCAGCGAACAATATCTTCCGTTGCTCCACCTTTACCAATAAACCCATACATCTGTTTTTGGTATAATCTCTGGTCATCCAGTTTACACAGCCTACTCCAAACGGCATTGTAGGTAGGAACGTGACACATTTGCGTTAATTTTTAACACGTGCCCTACGTTGTTTGAGATAGATTCGGAAAACGTATACACGGGGGTGTCAAACGTAAATTAAATATATACTAAATATATACAAATTAGGGATCCACACATTCCTGGATGTATGGGGGAGGAGTTGGGAATGTGAGAAGTCGTTCGGTGGCATTGAAGAACAGGGTGGTCGCGTGGAGCAAAAATTAAAGTTTATTTAATCTTTGGTGTGGATTATTTTGTCATCGAGCTTTGACGTGAATGAGAAGACCAGCCCTGCTAAGCTTCGCAGTTTAACGATCGAAGTACGAATTTCGAATCGAACCTAAATAAATTTGGACTATTTGTGCTCTTCAGGGTATCATTTTTATCTGTTCAAATTCAAATCAAATTTTCTGTTGTGATGGCGTATTTTATTTTTTTTTATGTTTCTATGATTGCATTTTACAAAAAAAGAGTATGTAGGGGAAATACGTACAAAATGACATATATGGACAAAATGACATAGGCATCATAACTTGAGTTCGGAGGTATGAAATGCGGAACTGCCTACCACATTACACGACCCGAGTGGCTTCAATTAACCTCTGAAAATTAGCAAGAGCTACTTTGGTTCATTCGGTCGTTATGAGTGATAACAGAAAGCAATAGGTCACGAGTTTTTTTTCATTGCGCCAAATTTTAAGAAGAAATGGCCAGTTTTCACCATTTTTTTCATTCAAATTGCATTCAATTCAAACTTTACCTATTTGTTATTGTATTCACGGAGCTTTTTGTATGTTGAATATACTTTTTGTATTAATTCGATACATTTCTAGATTTATAGCGCTATATGGACAAAATGACATATAGGTACAGTGAACGGACAAAATGACATAGGTATTTCAGCTGAATTAACCGTATCTACCGGACAAAACCAAGACAATCCATCTCAGGCTCCATCAGCAAACAAAGAATCAGGACTTGTCTTAACATATTCATAACAAAATCTTCATCTGCGGCTAATAAAGGCAATGCATCTTAACCTACTCTTGTTGATCCTATGAGGAGGTTCCTCCAATCCCTAAAGGACGATTTATAAGTGAACAAGGCAAACGTGAGCCGAGGTTTCGACAAACGTACTTAGTTTCAACTTCTACACCTAATAAGATTGCAATAAAAACAAAAAAGAGCCGATACCTCCTCCAAAAACAAGGAGACAAGTCCCTAGGGTACTATTTAAAGAAGACAATGGAGAAGAAAATGTTCCTAGCAACTTTCGAGATCATGAAGACGACTGTCCAGTGTCCATCTATCTATTGTTATGAGACCTTCTTTCCCGATTTAGATCTTCTCCAGGATTAGCCCTGAAGAAGACTGGTTACAGTGCATGCATTGCTTGCATTGGGCTCACGCATCTTGTGCTGATGTTCCTAGAAGAACCAAGCGTTTCATTTGTGAACTTTGTCAGTAGTTTTGTAACTATAAGTAGAACAA
Organism: Adalia bipunctata; assembly: GCA_910592335.1. NCBI lineage: Eukaryota > Metazoa > Arthropoda > Insecta > Coleoptera > Coccinellidae > Adalia > Adalia bipunctata. Next base: position 24,099,850 of record OU342953.1, read on the forward strand.
TACAGTTACCTATTGCTGGTATGTCATTCTGTCCATAGCATGCGAACGAAATGAATTTCGTTTATCCCATTTTATCTAAGAATATTTTATTTCTTGATACTTTTATTTCATAAAGGTTGATTAGATTTTATAAAGAAACGACCAAAGATCAGAGGTGTCGAATATGACATTACTGTGATTCACTACTAACAAATTATGCCTCTGAAATAAAACCCTATGTCATTTTGTAAGTACTTCCCCTACCTATGATTTAAAAAAATTGAAAATATGGTTGACTTATACGATAGGCTTGCTGAAAAAAGACCGTGACTACAAAAATGTTAACAGAGGAAAAATGTGGTAGACTCTATCTAATTTAGCTACCTATACAGAAAGTAAGAAATAGTATATTCTGAAACTAGTTACAGAATGGGCTCCTATTCCAATAAGAATGCGAACGCATGAGTGTTGCAATTGCATTCTGCAACGAGTATTAGACGATATTTTCTCTATTTCAGTCAAATTTTGTGAAATACTGTTGAAATTCAATGAAAAATTCAGATTATACACCCTAGTGACTTTTGTATTGTATCTTGGCAGTTGGTGTACTGATGAAAATTGACATTTCCAACTTGACGTGTGTTGAAAATTGATAGGATCGGCAGTCATTGTTGACAACCACGAAACGAAAAATATTACTAAAAACAGTGCTGTAATAAGCTTCATTACAGCACTGTTTTATGTACTGTAATGAACTCATTACGATACTGAAATAGAGAATAGTATATTCTAAAACTAGTTGCAGAATGGGCTTCTATTCCAATATGAATGCGAAATTCGAAAACGAGCGACGAAGGAGCGAGTTTTCGAACGCATGAGTGTTGGAATTGCATTCTGCAACGAGTATTAGACGATATTTTCTCTATTTCAGTGAAATTCAATGAAATATTCAGATTATACATCCTAGTGTTTTTAGTACTGCAATGAACTCATTACGATACTGAAATAGAGAAACTATATAAATAATCTGCAATTTGTCCCACTGGCACCCAGACTAGATCCTTTCTTACGAAAAAAACATCTGTGGATTCCGTCGTTTTCTCATCAGGAAGTCCCAAATATCGGTTAACCATTGTTTGGGCCGAGAATGGTCAGATTTTACTTTGTTATGCAATTTGGACCTAATTTATATTAGTCGACAGCTTCCTGCTACCAGGGTGGTTGAAAGAATTAAGTATCAAATTTCAACACTGTATTTCACAAAAACAATGTTCAGTGTCGATCATCTCTCGACGACTTTGGTGGTCAAATATGACCACCGAGACTTTTCTTTCTCACAATATATTCCGTTAGGTATTACTCACTCAGAATACTTATGACCACTGGCGGGTACATAGGGAGGGGGGAGCTTGGACATCAAAATTGACAAAAATCCCTTTATAGTAGTTCAATCGATCCCTAATATTTTCAATTTAAAAATTTTATTAGTATTTAACTCCTATAATTTTGGTAAAAAATTTCTATCCATTCATGGCCCCCCTGAAAAAATTCATGCTGCCCCTGAAAAAACTGTCTGGATCCGGCAGTGCTACCCCCTCAGTACATCTCAATCTGTTCTGATAAGAAAAGAATGTTTTATACGAAAACATGAAGGTTCCAGTTGCTCTATGTCTCTTGAAGAAATCTGCGTGTACAGCGTGTACCAGGAAGTCCATACGAGAACAAGATCCAAATTTCTGATTAGTTCCTACCCTATATTTTTCATTATGCTCTCGAATTTTGCGTTAAATTTCTTTTTCATCTTATCGTACCCCAAAAATTCAGTTGTTCTCGAGATATTCGCCTTAAAGTAGAAATTTGATCATTTTCCTAGGAAACACAGACTTCTCCGCGAGAGTGTTACCTACACTGTGACCCTATGCGATGTCCTATGTGATATTCGTAAGCGAAATTGTCAATTCATTCTTAAAGTTCTAATTAAAATTCTCTGGAGCTTTTTCTCCCCGACATTTTTTTCCTCACAGTTTATTTCCACGAGATTTTTTATCCCGAAAATTCCTTTAGATTTCAATCAAACACAGATTTCTGAATAATCGATTTATTCAATTCAATAATGAGGAGGTCGATCTATACCCGATGAAAAGAATTAAATAACTAACTGCTTATGAGGAATCCTTTCTGTTCACTAATTCATAATACGAAATATGCCTATACGAAAATATCAGGTTACATATGGGATAAGAATTAAATCTGCCACCACATTCACTTCAGTGTGGAGTGTGGACTTCAACCAAATAACGAATAAATATTGAACCCAATTTTTGATCTTTCGTTCTGTGAGAAAATAGGATTTGGTGTTCAGGGTGTCAGCTTTTAGTGGAAAAACTTAATTCCGCAATTTGCCCTATTTCACCCAATAATAAAGATACAAGATGTTTGTTTGTTTTCGAGATACAGGGTGTACTAGGTGTACTAGGGAGCAGTTGGACGAAAATTTAGATTTCTTTTCATACTCGCTGGATTTTTATGACAATTTTGATTTTTTCGAAAGAATCGTTCACAATTTTTTTCTCGAAATCGGTAGCAGATACGACAAAACTACAAGAGACCATAAAGTTCAGTATAACAACAATGCTTCTTTTAACAATTTTTCAAACTAACAGTGGTTCACCAAAAAAAAGTTCTGGATGAAAACAAGGGACAGTGTTCCAGAAAGATATAATCCTGTAGATTTGCAATCGAAATTGGAATGTCACATGCTGAAGACTCTTAGTTTCAATTTGCATTCCTAATTCCAGTTGAATTGTGAAATGCAGATACTATGAGAAAAAAATTCAAAATTTCAAACTTCAAGTCTTTGGTCCTCGATATGGACAATATTCCCTTGAAAATCTGTCGGGATTCGCCAATGCTTATGAGGTGAATGCTATACGGTATACCTGTTTAAATTTCCACAATATCTTTCGTTATTTTCATTTTTCCTATCCTGCAATAGATTATTGCATTCACGACATATACTAAACTAGCAACCCGCCCCGGCTTCGCACGGATGCAATGCAATCCTTATAAACAACGGTAGTGCGGGCGCCGCACCGCTATGACCCTGCATTTAATATATTGAATGAACAATGTATTTAAGGTACTTAATTGGATAAGGATTAATGCTGTATTGCTTAAAATAACTTCCTAAATAAGCCATTTTTTCCCGTAAAATGTAAAGGTTAAAAAAAGGTGATTGTGGGTTATCCTTAAGAGACAGACATATACCATCGCGATCGCGGACTTTTTTGCTGACCTTTTTTAGGAGTACAATACCGAGTACATTATTTTGATTTATCTCATGGGGTTCAGTCAGCGTTTGCAATGTGAGCGTAAACAATGTGTTTACTTACGACATCACGTTAGAAACCTGTAAATTCATCAGTGTTTCTCTACAATATTATACATACAGGGTTTTCATTTCAAAACTTGCCACCCCTATTATTTCCATATATATATATTTTTTTTTAAATCGCCGAGACCCGTCAATTTTGTTTTTGAGGGGGAACAATTTTGACGTATAAATTAGCTCTCCCCCTTTAACCCCCTACCCTCCAGAGCCACCCCTACAAAAATCTTAAATGAAAAAGGGGGTCGAGTGATACTTCATATCAAAGGGCTTTTTATTCTCTATATTTTGGCATATTATTTTTCAAATTTGGGTGTTGTTGGTTTGTTGCGTTAGGCGCAAGATCGCGTTGATGCATCGAGTGAGCTCGTACGTAGAGTGTAAGTAAGTATGCGTACGCTTATCAGAAGCATAAAAAAACAACATTTTTGTCGAAAATATTTATTTACATGTATCGTCGATTTACAAGAAAAACATATCCTCAATTTTTTGCTGTTTTATAAAAATAGTGTAATAATAGGTGGTGGGAACTTTTCAAATTGACACACGCCTTACTCGGCAACGCAACACCCGAATTTGAAAAATAATATGCCAAAATATAGAGAATAAAAAGCCCTTTAAAATGATGTATCACTCGACCCCCCTTCTCATTTAAGATTTTTGTAAGGGTGGCTCTGGAGGGTAGGGGGTTAAAGGGGGAGAGCTAATTTATACGTCAAAATTGTTCCCCCTCAAAAACAAAATTGACGGGTCTCGGCGATTTAAAAAAAATTATATATATATGGAAATAATAGGGGTGGCAAGTTTTGAAATGAAAACCCTGTATATCAATATCATACATATAAACCTTCCTCTTGAATCACTTTATATATTAAAAAAAAAGCGTAGTTTTGAAGCTGTAAGCATACATAGGGGTAGACAGCGAAATCGAAAGCGACTTTGTTTTATATACCTAGTATAAAACAAAGTCGCTTTCGCTACGCTTTTGTAATGATAATAAGGAAACTGCAAGGCCCAGAAGGAGCTGTTTGAATTTTAAATTTTTTCGGTGAAACATAGATGATATAGCAAGGAGTAAATGATTAAAATTTGGGAACAAAATCGTGAATCATGTACCTAAACATCTTTTGGTTCTGAAATCTTGTAGTCAAATGCTGAAATCCATAGGGTCGATAGGGCTGTAGAGCGTGAAATTGACATACTCGCATACACTCGTAAGACGTTACCCTCCTTCCGGCACATAAGATAATTGATCAAATTTCGATTGGGCACCTTCTATTTGTTTTCTACTCGAGCAAAAATTTGAAATGGCTGAAAATATCTGCTTTTCGGCACTCCATTAAAAGCGCAAAGTTCAGTGACATCATTTGTATTCTTATAATCCTCCCGCTTCGTGTTCGGGAAGACTAACTTCCGCTATACGCCGAACAAGTTTCCGGCAATTAAATGGGTGGTCGAAAAGATACAGATTCGTGTCGGTGTTTTGCACGTATCAAGTTGCCCAAAGTCATTCATTATACTTTCTGAATAACGAAGATATATCGTTCCGAAACAGAGGTCGGTGAGCGGGGTGCGAAGCTCCCCATCTGGTTAGGGGCTGCGCCCAATGAAAAATGAATGATTTGCGGAAAATTAGGTTGAGGTGACACCGTAAGTATCGCGTTACCGGGGTTCATTCAGAAGTTGTTCAATTGTTTCCTGATACTTTTATAAGGGGGTGGTTTAATGGGGATTGTTGGGGTGCGAAAATAACGCACATTTCACGGTGTATATTTTGAAAATGTAAGGTTATAGTCAATTCCTGTCAGATGAAGAAGAAGAAGTAACGTTGTCCTTTAAACCTAGAGGTCGTACTCATTACGTATTTATCGAAATATACTGCCCCACAAGAGTTAGGGATATCGTATTCAATCGTTTTTGAAAGTATGTAATCTTCGAGAAAATCGCTGTAAAATCATTTGAAACTCAATAACAACATGAATCGATCCAATAAAAATCAGTATGAGACATTTCGTCAATCTGGTCGCCTTTTTCCTGAAGTTTGGTTATGTGCATATGCTTCATGAATGTTCTTATTTTGATATGAAGTCAGTTTATCAACGGCTTCGATTTGAAACGCGTTTTCTGAAAATGCCAAGACGTAAATTAACAAACGCTGAGGCTAATAGGGCTATCGGAATGCTACAGGGTGGCCTAACTCAGGTTGTTGTAGCGAAAAGGCTCCAAGTCAGCCAAAGTGTGATATCTCGACTTTGGAATAGATTCAGGGAGAAAGGTTCCGTGTTGGAAAGACCAAGGCTTGGTGGGCGACGAAAAACAACACCTGCTCAGAATCGTTTTATCACCGTTTCGGCGAGAAGAAACCCTACATCTACGTGTAGAATGCTACGGAATACTCTTCAAAATGGAGATGGGCTCCAAGTTTCCATCGAAACCATCAGACGACGACACGATGTTTGATAGATGTGAACCTAGGTTCTAGACGTCCATTAAGAGGAGTTCCATTAACACGTGACCATAAGCGTCAAAGACTGGAATGGGCGAGGCAACATATCAATCGAAACGATCAATGCCGTAGTGTCCTTTTCACTGATGAATCCGGATATGGACGATTTTCAGATTCTCGAAGAATAAGGGTTTGGACAATCCAACGCATACCCCGATATCGTCGCTATGTCCAATCCATTTCGAGGGGGTTGTGTTATGGTATGGGCCGGGATATGTTTCAACGGGCGCACAGATCTACACATTTGTCCTGGGAATATGACCGCCTTACACTATAGGGAGCATGTCATTGACAATGTTGTGCCAAATTTCACGCTGCTATTGGTGAAACTTTTCAATTTCTAGACGATAACGCTAGACCGCACCGTGCAGCCAAATAGTTGAGATTGTGCGCGAGGAGCTTTGTATTCCACATTTTCCAATACCTCCGCACTCACCAGATTTGAATTGCATAGAACAAGCATGGGATATGCTCCAAAGAAGATTAGATAATCATCAACCTACCCCAGAATCCTTAAATGATCTGAGAGAGCTTCTGTCCCGTTTATGGAACCAAATTCCTCAAGAAATGTTCAACAACCTCATGAGTAGTATGCAAAGAAGATGTCAAGCTGTTATTGATGCCCGTGGAGGTGTATTGATGGTCTTAAAATGCTTGAATTCTCTGGGAATTTACAGGCTAAAATTAATTTGCAAGAATTTGCAATAACTTGAAATCATATTAATATGACTTTTCATCACAAAAATCTTATTTTAAGTATATTTTTTTGCAATTTAAGTCAATATCCCTAACTCATGTGGAGCAGTTTATATATTTACTTTGGGAAAATAATGAATTTGAGAAAATATTATATTAATTCAATAATTCCAAAGACCTGGCGAATGTTGAAGAAACTTTTTTTTTCTGTTGATACTGCAAATATTTCACGTTTATAAACATGGTTGGAAGATTCAGTTATGCTATTTTCTTGTACGGAAAACAAGAATCGAGTGTTGAAATTTTACTGAAAAATAATGGACAGAATAGTCCGTTACTATGTGATAGTTCATTCGGTAAAAACAATAAAAGAACTCGAATAACCCGACATGAAAACTTATAAACGAATAGTGGAAACAACTTGAAATACTCCAGTATGAAAATTTAGTAGTAGTACAACGAAACCTGTGTCACAGTTAAAAGAATTATGTAACTCCATTCACAAAGTTAAAAAAGAGTAAATAGAAATTAGCATTGGCCACGACTCATTTCTGATTTGACATTCAACGAGTACCAACCTAAATCATGACCAACCGCCAACCGGGATACATTATAAAAGTGAATGGAGTATATTTGGGATGCTTCTAAAGTTTTGAGATTGTTAATTATGCAAGAGCTCTCTTGGAGGTAAGAATGAACTGCTGCACAAATACCTATCAAAATGAGAATAAAAAAAATGTATGTATGTGATAGAAACAATACCACAATTTGATCACTGAAGGAATCGTACTTGCGGTTGGTCTGACTTGAAGAGATGTATCGAAAATGACAATTTCTCAACTTTCGTTCATCGTTCTGAGCCATACTGCGTTACATTGAATAAGTTCATCATAATTTAGAACATTTATATGTCCTTATTATTCATAAATACGCTAACAAAACATTACTCGAAATTCAAATAACCGAATTCTCTTCAGACCACTTCACAAGATTTTCGTATTGTTTTTTTATACACGGATTAGGATTTTTGAGGTATTAATTTATTCGCAACATTATTCGCATTTTTTTTTAATTCAGGAGGTGTGAAATCTTGAACTTGACTGAAATAGAGGAAATATCGTCCAATACTCGTTACAGAAGGCAATTCCAACACTCAATTTCGCATACGTTTTGGAATAGGAGCCCATTCTGCAACTAGTTTTAGAATATACTATTGCAGTACTCTTAAGTTGATGGAGATTCTCGTGAATCAATACCATAGTGTTTTGCAAAGTGTACCTACTGATTTCACTGAAGTAAAAAAAAATCAGTATTAATTATTCGAGATGAACGTCTCAATATCGATCCCTATCATAATTCCTTGAACCTCTCCGTCACCAGACCCCGATTGACAAAATAACCTGTCGTCCCGAGCTGTAATTAATGAAAAATGTAGAATAGAATCGACGACGGCTGTGCTCGAAGTGTATTATAAGCTTAATTAAAATCTTCCCCTACACGAAAATCTCTAATCGACACACATTCATTAAATATTTGCAGAAAGGAATGGTTCCTCGGAAATTAATATGGGAAATTATGAAATCTGTTCACGAAAATCCGTTTGTAATAAAAGCCGCGTTTGAAACTAGAATTTACATGTGATAAGGGCCCGGCCAGTGCGAAGGGTCGATTCGAATGGCCACTGTCCAAGGGTGAATATATGAAGGAAGGGTTGGAAAGACGGTCAGCGGCGTGCGGGGAGATTTTGAGAGTGTGGCCAGGAGGAATTTGAGAACATCGTGGAGAATCAACGTGATTTAACAGTCAGAAGATTGAGCATCACAAAAACGCCAGAATTTCCTTGGAATAATGTCAAATATCTTGGGGATGCTGTGGAGTTCCAAAGTAGATTTACTTCGTGAAGATATCTTCTGACTGTGCCTGGTGCAATTGAAGAATCCAAGAAATCTTTTCCTACATTCTTGAAAATCATTCAATGTATGTTATGAAAAAAATACAAAAGCAAAACGTTAAAAAAACATAGCCCTAAGAAATTTTGCATATCTAGCACGAAAAATCAACAACAAGATTGCATAAAGTCCGTCTGCAGACTTTCAGAATGTCATGAATTAATAGAGTTACACTGCGCAAAAAAATTAACGCACATTATGGAAATCTCAAATTTATTCTACAACTGAAGGTGTTCTCAATGATAATTATTTTTATCAGAATTATGCATGCATATGTTATCCACTTTCAACGTTTTTCTTCGATACAGATGTTTTCGCCCAGCAGGAATAAAAAAAGGTGATATTATCAGATTTTGAATGTATTGGCTTGGTTGATCTCGATCAATTCTAGTGATCAATAGTTTTTCTTTCGTTTGATTTTCTACACTCGATCGCTATGCAACGCGAAACACGCAATTTGACTAAAGAGGAATGTGCCCAAGCAGTAGTTTTGCGAGAACAAGGGTGGACATACACAAGAATTGCAGAAAGGTTTGGAGTTTCCCATACAAGTGTGTCCAGAATGTTGCAGCGATTCAGGGAGACAGGTATGAATGTCCGAACCCAGGACAGGGTAGACCACGGGCAACAACTGCCATTCAAGAACGTTACTTTAGAGCTTCTTCGTTGAGACATCGGTTTGCAACCGCTCGCCTCCTTCAAAATCAGCTTGAGCAAACTCATGAGGTGCAAATTAGCACTCAGACAATAAGAAATCGCCTCAGAGAATGTGATTTAAGGCCTCGTGTCGCGGCAAGAGGCCCAGCTCTTACCCCAGCCCATCGAAGGGCGCGTTTGGATTTTGCGAGAGAGCATATCCATTGGGAAGAGGACCATTGGGAAAGAGTTCTCTTCACAGATGAGTCTAGATTCTGCTTCTACCATTGTGATCGACGTTCCCTTGTATACAGACGTCCACATGAAAGATATGCTCAGTGCAATTCCATGAATACTACTGGTTTCGGGGGAGGATCGATTATGGTATGGGGTGGAATATCTTTGACTGCTCGCACAGACCTAGTGGTCGTTGATAATGGAGCTATGAATTCTGATAAGTATATAAGGAACATTCTTGAAGAGCATGTAGTACCATTTGCCCCATACATTGATGAAAATTTCATTTTTATGGACGATAATGCCTGACCCCATCGTGCGCGCATCGTTCAGGAGTACCTTGAAGAGGTTCTCTCGAATGGAATGGCCAGCAAGAAGTCCAGATCTCAATCCGATTGAGCAGGTTTGGGACAACCTCAATAGAAGGCTGAGAAGTTCAGAAAATCATCCAGCTACTCTTAATGACTTAGGAATCCAACTCGGGGAAATCTGGGAAGGATTAGATCAGAACATTTTAAGATCACTCATTTTGAGTATGAACCGTCGTTGCTGAGCTGTAATTAACGCAAGGGGTGGAAATACCAAGTATTAAATCGCTTATCAGCATTTCAGTATTTTGAAAATTGTTCATTTCTCTTCTTTCACATAAGATTCGGTGAAATCCTGAATTTTTCTTCCATTTAATGTGTCTTGTTTCGTTCAAAACCTTCCCGAGCGAACATAAAAAATAAGTTATAAAGTCAATATGGAGTTTACTTTCATTAAAATTGAGATTTTCAGAATGTGCGTTAATTTTTTTGCGCAGTGTATATCTGTACTTGGAGAAACCTGTGTGTATATTTTTTTTCGAAGTTATCGAATGATTCCTTTGAAGATCCACCCATTTTTTGCAATAGCATGTGTTCATGAGACCCAATCTTTCGAGATATCAGTTAATGTCTACGCCACTGCACTGAAGGGGTTGAAAATTGTTCGGAGAGCGCCGCGAACGGACCTTGTTAGTGAAATTTAGCTGGACGGTCGTAATTCAAGTTGAACTATGCACAGAACGATGAAACATACAAAAGGAAGACGCCGAAAAGACAGGAAGGGGCGAGAGAGTAGTCCAAAAATTTATATGGAGCGCAAAATACCCGTGCTTTCGTAAATTCTCCCTCAAAGTAAAAACGAAGGGTTTCCGTATGAAGATTTGTAGATATGCCGCTTTGAAATTGGTCCGTCGTGTGTACGGCCGGAAGATATATGCATTTGAACGTATTTGATGCCAGGGAAAGGGTGGATCTGCTGGGTTTCTCAGCCTGATGCGGTAATTTCGATATCTGAGATTTATCTCGGTTGTTGGCTTCACAAATAAAAAGTGATTTTTAAACTATTTTTCCTTTGGCAAAACAGATTTAATAATACAGGGTGGCCAAGAGATTGACGTCAAAAAGAAAAAAACAGGTCCCTCGTGTCATGGGCTATTCGATTCACCCTCATGTATGTTATGCGGTTTTCGAGTTATGAATTTTTTTATGAACTTTGAGAATTTTCGACTTGACCATCTCAAAAAAGATATTAAAAAAAAAGTACAAGACTTCTCTGTGAAATTCTTTTGTAACTTAATCTCCATGAATTGTTCTTTTATACATAAAATAACCAGATTCGTAACTTTGATAAAAATTATGGAAATGTTGGTCTCAAGTGAAAAAGTTACGTGAATTGGATTATGATCTGAATTTTCGAATCAAAATTAAAAATGTAAAAAGGCTAATTCACGGTTTCTTAGTATGCTTAAAAACTGCGCTCAACAGTCAGCTTTTAGAATCATTGATAAAAAATGGTACTTAACACTCTACTTTTGCTAGAATTAGCCTTCAAAATCATCGAGGTGGAAAAAATCAAAGAAGTAGACATTTACTACAAAATTATTTTTTGCCATTTTAAGATTTTTCTATTCAAGGTATGATAGAAAATGCATCGATTTTTTCGTTTGGGGTTATTTCAAAGAAATTGTTTACACCCGAGAATGTTCGAGTGAAGACGAGCTGCGACTGAAGTTAAGAGAAGCCGAACGTGTCCTAAGAGAGAACAGGGCACGTTTTATGCGATTAAAAGAAAATTTTCTAAGAAGGTGTAGAATGTGTATTGAGGCTAGAGGTGGCCACTTTGAAAACCTATTGTAAATTTTATAAATAAATTTCTTCTTATTTACATTATGATGTGTGATTTATTGCCATACCTTTTTCTTTTTTTTATCTAGAACTTTTCTTGACCAACATCTAAAGCTAATTTTCATTAATTTTCAGCATTTTCTATCATAACTTGATCAGAAAAATCTTAAAATGGCAAAAAATAATTTTGTAGTAAATGTCTATACTCTGTTCAAATATAAGCGACTACGACATAAACAAAGTCGCGCAGATGAAGGATGGGCTTCCTTCAGGTAGAGACTTGCTTTCAGGGCTTCGGGGTCGGATCGAGGATAGTCCACACTAATACACCCAATATATCACCTTCAGATCCTGTACGTGGGTAATTCTCATGAAATTCCGAAATTATTCAGGAATGAATTGTCAAAAAATTTTTCAATAAATTTGAATTTTTTTTGTGGCAGTTTTGTAAAACATATGATACAAGATTTCACTGATATAGTGGTCCCCAGATTTAAGTCATTTAAAGCGACTCACAAGAATGATTTACAAATGTAAAGTGAGGGAATGATGACGAATGTGAGGGAATGATATTAACATGCAATTCATGAACCTTTATCAATTAAAAATGAATAATTTGTCATGGAATATATTGTTATTTATTTTCATAATGTTTCTATAACTAATTTGAAGAATATTGAATCAGAAAACTATGAAGTACTACTTATAATTGCAGTAGATTTAATTTCTTCTCGGCGTTTTTTATTGTACTCCGTATCGGACAATTTCTTTTTTCTTGCCATTATTTGCTCCTTAAACGAGAAAAAACGATAAACTCACGTACCAAATGACAAAAGAAATAAAAAACTGAGTTATCTTAGTTTAAAAGTCATTCCCTCATTTCAAACTGAAGTGAGGGAATGACGGTGAGGGAATGACGAAATAACACGAAAACTAAGATAACATAGATACATAGCCCTGACCTTATGAAAACTATTTGAACTATGAACACTACCCCCCGAAACGCATCCAAATATAATGTAACTTTTACTCATACTCACCTTATTTTTTGATAATGTCTAATGGGGGAATGATGTGAGGAAAAGTAATATAGTAATAATTGTAACTGAATACACTATTGCACCAAACCGAGTTGAAGTTTAATCAGAATCCCCATGTAGTAACATAATTCGCGAATTGACAGGCTAGAAAAACTTAAGCTACTTTAATAGAATTCGCTCAATATGACCATAGATCGAGTATTCGTAAAAAGGTGAGGGAATGATTTTATCCAAAGGGACATACATTGAAAACCCATAGTTATTCGATAAGTATTTGTCGTGGCTTGAATTGATGTTTGAATATAACGAAAATAACCATTACAATATTTGATTAAAATTTGATCTACAAAAAATTACTGAATAGGATGAAAATATTGAGTTTCAGCAGGAAACTGGGATAGTGGGACAACGTGAGGGAATGATTTTTATGATATAAAATCAGTAATAACTTTTTCATTGCATTTAATGATATCCCGTTTTTCGGGGCGATGGAAGAAAAGGTACCTAGCGTCAAAATAAAAACCTAACATCGATAATAATTACATGGGTATCTGTATCAATAGCGGTGGACTTAAATTTTGGAATTCGATGAGAATTACCCATCTACTATCGACATTTCGTTCTAAGCTTCAAGTACGATCCTGGCAGTCTTTTGGGGGCGTGAAAAGAATTGTAGAGAAGACCGTTGACGAATAAGATGTTAGTAATGCGCAAAACAAACCGATTTGGTTTGTTTGTTTACATTCTCTTATATTTGAACAGACTATAGTTCTTTGATTTTTTCTACCTCGATGACTTTGAAGGCTAATTCTAGCAAAAGTAGAGTGTTAAGTACCATTTTTTCATCAATGATTCTAAAAGCTGACTGTTGAGCGCAGTTTTTGAGCATACTAAGAAACCGTGAATTAGCCTTTTTACATTTTTAATTTTGATTCGAAAATTCAGATCATAATTCAATTCACGTAACTTTTTCACTTGAGACCAACATTTTCATAATTTTTATCAGAGTTACGAATCTGGTTATTTTATGTGTGAAAGTACAATTCATGGAGATTAAGTTACAAAAAAATTTCACAGAGAAGTCTTGTACCTTTTTACAAGCTTTTATTTAGTTTCACCTGTCCCGGTGTCTGTCTGTAATCAAATCTTGCAAGTTAAATATGACACACTTCTAATGGTCCGATTGAGTTGAAATTTGGCAGGTGTACATAATTCTGGTGACAATGCATCATGAAATATTTTTTATAGAAAAAAACAAAATGGCGGCTCCAAAATGGCGGATGAGTTTTGTAATTATCATCCGATTCCATTCAAAATTAGTATCTGGGGGTTTTTGGGTTCGACAATGATGATTCTTCTGTCGAAATTGAAAAATTCAAAATGGCGGCTACAATATGGTGGACGAGTTTTGTAATTATGATCCGATTATCTTGAAAATTGGTATCTGGGGGTTTTCTGGGTCGGAAATCACGATTCTTCAAAATTGAGGAATTCAAGATGGCGGCTTCAAAATGGCGGATTAGTGTTGTTATTATAAAAGCTTGTCTAAAAAAAGGTTTTTTTATAATAGCTTGTTTTTTAATATCTTTTATAAGATGGTCAAGTCGAAAATTCTCAAAGTTCATAAAAAAATTCATAACTCGAAAACCGTGAATAATCGCATAACATACATGGGGGTGATTCGAATAGCCTATGACACGAGGGACCTGTTTTTTTTTCTTTTTGACGTCAATCTCTTGGCCACCCTGTTTACAGGGTGAGTCTTTGACTCGTTCATATATTTCAACTATAGATTCCTCTCATCAAACGAAACACTTTTTTTTATACCATTTTTCAAAATTCGGTCTCGTTTGAAAGATACAGGGTGTCGAAAATCCATGAAAAAAACACTTTCCTGTTCATATCTTCCGAACCATTATTTCGAAAGAACTGAATTTTGGTTGATTGTTTACTCTATTCATGGTGCATATTCCTCAATCAAAACTTATTCAATATTTCTCATGGTATAAAAGTTGCAGCGTAGCCGACTCAGTAATTCACGAAAAATACTATAAAACCACTTGAAAATGATAAACGGTTCACATTTTCGAAAGAATCAATCATTTTAAAAATAAAAACATTTCTATGTTTTTTTGATAAAACGCGTCTTTTTCGAGTTATTCCCAATTTTACCCGATAAAATTTGACGAAAAAATCCAAAATCATAAGAATAATCTGGATGCTTCCCTGGATTTATAATATCACAGATTGGCTGAACTAACAATGTTGTCAGAATGTTTATCAACCTTGTCAAGACTAAATTCTCTATGATGGATATTAATGATGAATATCCCATAGAAACCACGTATTGAATTGAAATTAATAAAATATGAAAAGATACTTAGCACTACATGATCTGTGGCGATGTTTTCATCTAAACAATATCCTTTTGGCATTTTATAAACTCGACACTACACGGTTATTATCACATTGATTCACTTCCACTAAAAGCCTTCACATCACCTGTTTCCTGTTTGCAATCTTATGTGTGAATAAACAAATCGCGAATTAATGTTAGTCCACCACGCCAGTTATGGATATACGCATGCGTCGTTCATTGGACTGACGTTGGAGAAACATAACCAAATAGTCCTCGCACAGAACATCGGTTTGTCTTGCGCGCTGGTGAGGTAGCGCACCGTTATAGGCGACTGAAATTAAGATCGTAGCGCTATATCGGCCAGAATCAGAACCACTCGTTCGGCATTTCCAAAGAAGAACGACTAGACGCCATTAGCGAAAAGTAAACAAAACTAGTGCCCTTGCGGTAGTAACGTTAGTTCATCCGTTAACGATAACGTATCTTTCTAACAGGGCCGAATTCGGAAAAATGGAAAATTAAGGAAAGGTTTCTTTTGACCTCAAGAATCTTCAGTTGAAATAGACGTACAAGTTAAAGACTCACCTTGTAAAATCCATTGGAGTTATGTCATGATCTTAGAGGCCAATTAATTGGTCTATTTCTCGAAATCATCCATCTGTGATAAGCACCATTCACTGTAACATTAGCTACAGCATCGTTTTTGAAGAAATATGGACCTATGATGCCTCTAGCGTGAAAAGCGCATCATACAGAGCATTTCTCAGGATGCAATGGAACCTGCAGAACTTTGTGAGGACTGTTTTCACTCTATATATGGCAATTCTGCTTGTTTACGTAGCCGTTAATCCAGAAATGAGCTTCATCACTGAACACAATTTTTCGATAGAAAAGTGGATCAACTTCAAGCTTTTCTAGGCCGAATCAGCAAGCAAACGACACCTTTTATGGCCAAGTGGCTTCATTTCTTCAACCAGTTGGATCTTGTTTGCAGGTAGACCAAGACCTTTAACCAAAATTTTCCATGAGGTGGATGCACAGAGTCCAACTTGTTGTGAACGTCGACGAATAGACAAATCTGGATCAGGATCTTCATTATTACTATCACTTACAGCAGCGATATTCTTTTCTCTACGTACAGTTCTTCGTCTCGTTGTTGTTGTTGCATCGAGGAGAGAAAATGTTGTCCTAAATCTATCGATAGTTCGACGATTAAGCTGCTATGAAGGACGATTATGTAAACCATAGATTTCACGAAGTGCTCTATAAGTTTGGCGAATAGAACACTGGATATGATAAAAAATTTCAACAATGTCTGAAAGTTGTTGCGGCGTGAGTCTTCCATGATTATTTATCAAATCTATCAATCTAAAAAGAACACCTGATAGATTGAAGTCATGGATACCATCGACAGTGGACCGCCCTGTATAAGAGGACGATGCTCATCTCCTTTTACAATCAAATCCCCACGTTCCAGTGGACGCTTTCCGTAATCAACTCGTTTTGATGACCACGCATCTGGCTCCTTCTCCTCATCAGTCTGATGTACAGCTCGTTCGCCGGATTCAGTGAATCGAAAAACTCAGATTTATACCCGGTTATATCAAGTGAACGAATTAACGACCCTGTGCCGATAGAAGTGAACCCTTTCCTCCTTCGTATCGGTCGTGCAAGTCGCGGTCGCTGGACTCCCCGAGTTTACCCCGTCCGGTAATTAAACTAACGACCAATGGCCGGGGTGGACAGTGCAGTAAAAATGCAGCTTCCCAGTCTTATTCCCCCTTGATTTAAGAACGCAATTAACCGACGCCGCTCGGACCTAAGCCGAAGAATTGATAATGCCGGCCCTTTAGTAAATCGCAGAAGGGATCTGGACAGGGTTCTGTGGGATCTCGTCTGGAATGTTCAGAGGCGGAATGCGAATGTTATGATTTCGGTCGTCCTCGGATGTTTAGAGCCGGTATGCTGTGGATTATCGATTGGAGACCTAGGTGGCTCACTATCGTGTTACATTTCACCATCCGGTTCGAGAAAGTGATGATTCCAGAGTTTGGTAGCTCATCCAGTCAATTGAATAGTTATAGTCAGGAAGGGGTTACAGTTCACTGCGACCTTAAGGTCTATTGTGCCTCCTAACAGAGCTGTATTCACCACGCACTTAACAGCACTCCTTCCAGTTCCAGAGATCTAATGAAGTCCAATATTTGGGAAGGTTCCAACGAAGCTAGATCCTCACTCCTGCAAGTTACTTGCCCAAAGGATTCTGTCCTTTGGGTTTCAATGGCAAGGCCTTCCATGAATAACAGAATAGGTGTTTCTTCCTTCTTACCAAAGAATCTACAGTGTCCTATAAACCCATTTCCACAAGATGCTTCCTGAAGCGTCAATGTCCTGTAAGAAAGCCGGTGAGGAGGTGTAGCTGGTTCTCACTGTGATCTACTTCCTTTTTGAATCTTGCAGTTTCAAAGTTCCAAGGAAACTTTTTGGAGTGATCCATCCCTGGGAGATTCCGCCAGAGGTTTTCCCTTTCGGTTTTCTCTTTCACCATAAACTCCTTCTTATAGGTGCACTTTCCTATACCAGAGAAGGGTTCTAGGCCAGTGAGTGGCGTTTGTGCGCTCTTTCTGGCAAGTTTATTGGCCTCTTCGTTTTCTACGATTCCCGAATGACTGGGAACCCAGATTGAAAAGACCTTATTTTTCTTGCCTACCTCATTGAGTTTGTTCCGACACCAAATCAGCTTTGAATCGATGACATAGGAGAGCAGTACTTCAACGGCAGCTTGACTATCTGTATGAATAGCTATATCGCACTTCTGATATTCTTTCTAGGTTTATATCTAGACATCTTCCGATTGCAAGTATTTCCGTTTGAAGGACGCTTGAACAGGAGCCTAACGCTAGTGCACACTTAGTACTGGTCCCGTAAATCCCAGCGCCAGCTCCTGTAGCGGTTTTAGAACTATCTGTATACCATTTTATTGTATTTTCTTTGAGATTATAGTCGGTGTATTCCCGTTCCCAATCCTCTCTTTTGCTTAGCATTGTACTGAAGTTTTTCTCAATGCTTATGTAAACTGTTAAATTCGTCTATTCAGCAGTTTTTCTTGAGAGAAAACAAAATCGTGACAATTCTAGTCTCTTTATTTTGTCTATCTGTTTTTGACACAACTTGTCATAAGGTCACTGAATAATACAAAATGAATAATATAGGTCACGACGACGTTACATTCTTCCCCTCCCATACCAAGCTTGCAGCATAATAAAATTCAAGTGAAGACATAATTCAAAAATAAAAAACATCGTTTAACTAAAGTCCACTTCGTAATGTTCTGTCACTTTTCCTAATTTAGTCACAGGCCGTTTTAGAAATCCGTCTTTGGTTTTCACTGTCACTACTCTTACTCTTCCATCTAGTCCAGGAAATATTTCTGTAATTTTGCCTATTTTCCATGAATTACGAGGCAAATTTTCATCAATTATCGTAACTATATCTCCAATTTTCAAATTTTCGACGTCTTTATGCCAACGATTCCTCTTTGTTAATGTTGGCAAATATTCTTTCGACCATCTTTTCCAAAAATCGTTTGCAATTCTCTGTGCTCTCCTCCATTGTTTTCTGAGGTCAGGCATCTCTCCAATAACGCCGAAATTGTCTCTACAAATATCTCCAAAAATAAAGTGATTTGGTGTTAAGGCTTCATAGTCATCTGGGTCTGTAGTTACTTTCGTTAGAGGTCTAGAATTTACTATATTTTCTATTTCAGCCAAAACTGTTTGTAATAGTTCATCTCTTAATTTCTCCTTCAGTACCGTGTTGTACAGGGCTACTTTTACTGTTCTTATTAGTCGCTCCCAAGTTCCACCCATGTGTGGAGCAGCTGGTGGAATAAACTTCCATTCTATTCCTTTGAAAAGTAATTGATTCCTTAAGCTATTTTCGTCTATTTCAGAAATGGCTTTTCTTAGTTCTATTGAAGCTCCTTTAAAATTTGTGCCATTATCTGACAAAATCACTTTCATATCACCTTTTCTGGCAACCATTCTTCTGATAGCCATGATGACGGAATCAGCACTTAATGAATGAGCTATTTCTAAGTGTATTGCTCGCACTGCAAGACAAGTAAAAATTACTCCCCATCTCTTCTCCTGTCTTCGTCCTACTGTAACCAACAATGGACCGAAATAGTCCATTCCAGCATGTGTGAATGGTTTCAAGTTCGGTGTGAGTCTAATTGGAGGTAGTTGTCCCATTTGAGGCACTTCTGGAGTTGCTTTTCTGAGTCTACACATTTGACATTTTGAGAAGACTGATTTTACAGCAGTTCTTCCATCAATAATCCAAAACTTCTGTCGAGAGTTGTTCAAAACTGTCTCAATTCCTTGGTGACCATTCTTTTCATGTAAATATTGTAGATACAATTTTGTTATATGATCATCTTTAGGCATAATTGCTGGTCGTTTTGTCGCGATGTTCATATTGGGGGCTAGGTCTGTCCTCCCTTGTAACACCAAGACACCATTTTCGTCTAATTTTGGAGATAATTTTTTCATTCTACTTTGATTTTTAATGTTCATATTTTTTCTCAGAGCCGATATTTCTTGAGGAAAGTTTTCTTGTTGACATTTGATAACAATGAATCTTTCAGCTTCTCTGATGTCTTCAAGTGTTGGTTTATTTTCTGCAAGGTTAATTCTTATTTTCGATAACCAATATTTTGAAATTCTAACGACCCAAGCTGTAGAAAGAAGTAATTCTGGCAAGGATCTCAGATTTTTCATTTTCCTCAATGCCGAATTGCCAAAGTAGATCTAGACATCTTCCGATTGTAAATATTTCCTTTTGAACGACACTTGTACCGGAGCCTAACGATAGTGCACACTTGGTACTTGCCCCGTAAATCCCAGCGCCAGCTCCTGTAGCGGTTTTAGAACCATCTGTATACCATTTTATTGTATTTTCTTTGAGATTATAGTCGGTGTATTCCCGTTCCCAATCTTCTCTTTTGCATAGCATGGTACTGAAGTTTTTCTCAATGCCTACTTTCTTGGTCATCACATCATAAGGAAGGTTTGCAGATGAGATGTAGTCATTCAGAGAGGACCAAACTCTCCGATTCCTGATTTGTTAGCCACTGAATAGTATTTTCAATAAGTGGTTCCAGACTGAAGGAGGTACCCATAGCTTTACTTCTGGCAAGGATCTCAGATTTTTCATTTTCCTCAATGCCGAAGTAGCCTAAAACCCTAATTAACTACTGTTTATTACTTCCCCCCGCAATGAGAGGAATGCCCTCTCCAGAATACAAAAGTTAGCTTGTGCTTGTAGCACTGGAGTTATGAGATCATGCCCAATTGGGCCATTGAAGATCCATACAGATCTCACACAACTTCATCTTGTGATAGAAAGGTCATTCCAGAACTATTCAGGAAAGGTACTGGCAATGAGAGAATTAGTAATCAGAAAGCCTGGACATCTTTGACCAAATACCATTAGCGAACCTATCCAGTGACGAGCTGATAAGGAAAATAAACATCGACAAACCTTCCCTACGATGCTGAGGTGAAAGGAAAATTGGAAAAGGCAGACGACAATCCCAGTTTTCGAAAAAAAAACCATTAAAAGGTACACAGATTGGTATGTCTCAAGCTTGAGCCCTTCACCTGGTTCCAGATTTATGACGACCTCCAATGTTCCAAGAAGGAAGTTAGAAGGTTTCAATAGCGACTCCACTCAGTGGTTCGTTCAGAGCTTGGGTGACATAGGGTCCTTCTTTTTTAGATTTGAATGGTTTTAGTATCTTCCTCATCATATTATAACGATTTCAAGACCACCATTGCATCGCCTTGCTCTGATGGGAGAACAATGATGGACGTATCGTCAATCAGACTCTTATAGCTTTGCGTTCACTGGGCGTTGCCCATCGAAAGTATAGCAGATTCAACATTGGCTACGATATCTTCAACAGACATACGAGGAAGTAAAAATTGGAGTATCGGGCCATCATCAAGTACTTACCTGTATTTAAAAGGGTTAAGAGGTAAGCAGATTTACGAAGATATGCTTAATACCCTTGGTGATCAATGTCCTTCGTATGCGACCGTGAAAAATTGAACTGCAAGCTTCAAAAGTGATTAATTTTCCATTGAAGGTGATGACCGATCGGGAAGGTCAGTTTCTGTGTCAGTCCCCGAAAATATCGATGCAGTTCATGACATGATTTTATCAGACCGTCGAATTGGGCTAAAACGGATATCTGAAGCACTGAAGATTTCATACGAACGCGTTCATCATATAGTTCACGTCAATTTGGACATGAGAAAAATTTCTGCAAAATTGATCCCCAAATGTTTGAATGTTGACCAAAAGCGTGCAAGGGTAGAAGCATAACGTTCGATCTGTGCTCGATTTGAAAACGATGTAGACTTCTTAAACCGAATTGTTACTATGGATGAGACTTGGGTACATTTCTACAATCCAGAAACAAAGCAACAATCGATGGAAAGGCGACACTCTGGTTTTCCAAGATCTAAGAACTTTCGTGACCAAAAATCTGCTGGAAAAGTTCTTGCTTCAGTTTTTTGGGATTGCCATGGAGTGATCATAATTGATTTTTTGGATAATGGTAGAACAATAACTGGAGATTACTATTCGACATAACTGACCACTCTACGGGAAAAAATTAAAGAGAAAAGACGCGGAAAGCTATCCAAAGGTATTTTGTTTTTACAGGACAACGCCCCAGTACACAAATCTCATGTTGCCATGCAAAAAACTCGTGATTTAGGGTTAGAACTACTAGAACACCATCCTTATTCACCAGATTTGGCTCCGTCCGACTATCATCTCTTTCTTCAACTGAAAAAAATTTTAAAAGGTCGTAAATTTTCTTCCAACGAGGAGGTAATAAAAACTGTGGAGGACTGGTTTGCAGAGCAGGAAGAAATTTTTTTTTAAAAGGTCTAGAGACATTGCAGGTTCGCTGGATGAAATGTATTCAATTAAGAGAAGAATATGTTGAGTAATAAAATATTTTGACATTGAAATTTTGTTTGGTTCCATAGTAGGCTAAGAATTTTTTCATATATCCTCGTATTATGCTTTGTTCTAAAGGAAAAGGCATATTCAATTACGATAGCATTATCATTGTGACTATAAGACCATTTGGTGTTGGAGACAATAAGAAACATGTATCAGAACTGAATAAAAACGAAGATTATTGAAATTAAGGTTGATTTTGAGTTGAAATATCAACACCTTGATTTCAATCACCTATAATTCGAATATAAATTGTCTGGAATGTAAAAACGAATGGGCTTCTTCAGAAGTAGATTTGATCCTCATATCGACACCGACGCCTTCGCCAATTTGTTATTGATTATGTTGGTCATTCTAATATCGAACGTAACTGAATGAAATACTGATCATTTTATGAGGTGACGTGTAGTAAGTCTTGTTTTTATTTTTCATCAACAATGAAATGATATAACAATTTGTAATAACTCAAGCAAAACGTAGGTATATAAGTAAGGACGCCATAGCCTTAGTTCATAAAAAGTCATCATTTTTCATTTCGATTTTCTGTGTGAGTGTGTCAGTACTTGAAGTGATTATTATGCTGCGTTCCAACTCATGTTGTCTACTGATCCAAATTTCAAATGTTGTCGAAGATAGACATGTCCAAATACCGAAGAAAATAATTATGATATAGGTATGGTTGCACAAGCATTATCAGGTTTTGTGTAAGTTTCAAAAAAGAATAGGTTGCCTTATTGTTATTCAGGTTTTGTACACCTAAATCCAAATAGGTACATAAGGATAAGATTTAGTGACGCAACATGTATTCCATAATCTACTCAACTTCCACAACTTTCAAACAATATATTTCTTTTCAAGTCCCTTAGCCCACCCCTTGGCTACGTGCCTGTACTCCTCATATTGGCCGATTTGCCACTTCTAACGAACCCGACGCATTCGCCAATTTGTTAAACAATGTTATGTAGCACAAAAGTAACCTTCATTTTACATACACGTCATGCTCTGCATGAGCATGGGGACCCTGGATCTGTGGAGACTAAGATAACAGACAATACTTTCTTGAATCGGAATAATGAGTTTTTTTATCTCAAATGATCTGAATAGTCGAGATAGGAAAAGAATTGCCTTATGCCTTTTCGTATGGCCCAAAATGTATATGAGCTACAATGAGGAATACCCTCTCACATCCAAGCCACCAATCTATCTATTGTATAGATGTAGTGGAATTTGATTTTGTGGTTTCAATCACATACTAAACATAATTAACGAATCGCGAATTGTGGAAACCATACATTCGCATTATTCAATTGATTAGTTATGGAATCACCGACTGTTGGAAACTTATTAGTAATAATGAAATAACTGTGATTATTCGTCGATGATTCGATTTTTATAAAATACAGAAGAAAAATGGTAACTCTTGTCAAGTATTCAGTCATGCTAATATCGGAATATCTAAGTTAGATGCCAATATGTTCTTATGTTGTCATTTTCTGAGGACCTATAGACAGGTAGTCTCAATCAATACCCTGAGGAGACGGCATTCCACAAATTTAAGGGCAAGAAAACTTTTAAGAGTATCTCAGCTATCATCTGGACATAGAGCTATCCGTCGACAATGGGCAGATCACCACCAAGACTGGCTTTTACTACAATGGTTAAACGCAGGGAAAGTACGCACACGAAGGATTCAAAACATTCTTCAAGAGAACAATATCCAGAGAATGAACTGGCCAGCAAACTCATCGGAACTGCATCCAATTGAGCATATATGGGATTACTTAGGGAGAGCAATATCCAATCGCCAAAAGCCACCTTCAACTTTTCAGGAATTGAGTTTAGCTCTTCAGGAAAAATGGAACGATATGCCTCAAAATTTCATGAATGACTTGATTCCTGGGATGCCTAGGCGTGTTGGGCAGTTTATTGAAAGAGGGCTAATGAGGTTGGATTCAGTTGTGGATCAACTATAATGGGGATTTCAGTACCTCAAAATATGCACTTTTCTACACATGACGTAATGAAGGGCAGTTTATAACACATTTGTAACCATTTATTCACTCTGACTTTTGAGGAACTGATTAATTATTCGATATTGAAAATGTGATTTCAACACGTGTGAATTCAAACGTCCCTCTGTTGTGACGTCAGTGGCTCGATTTGTTATATGATTGGTTGAGGTTTGTGATGGAGGAGACAAAGCCCAGAGTAACTGAGAGACACGCCGCTGTGATCAAGCCCTTGTAAAATCTCTGAATTTATTCATAAATATATTCAGTAATCGTATTATTATTTGGTGTGATCACTATAATGTTTTTGAAACATCGTCATATAAAAACTTTATTTTCATTAAAGTTGATATTATACTCATTCTCTGAAAATACAAATAATGATGTGGCAACCGCGCCTACAAATTATAAATAAAAACATACCTTCTTATTTGTCATTATTCGACATTTCGACGTCTTCTCTGCGTACTATAGAATGGCGTTTCTTACAGTTAAGTCTAGGAGTATTCTATATTCTATACTTCTAGGTTAAGTCAACGACTGACAACCAGATCGTCCCTATACACAGTTGCCAAATCAATAATTATTCTTACCACTAATTTGCACTTCTCAAAATGAAAACAATTATTAATGCTTCCTAAATAAGAAGACCGGCCTATATATATCTACCAATTCTTACCTGTGTAGACTAGGGATAATTATTTTTAATTGAATTTCTCACCTATCTGCTCACTTGAATCCTCTTTATCTTCAATTAGGAGGTCGTAAATTGAATGATATTATGAAGCTTTATGGAGTACAAATGAAAATGTCATGATGATAAAAGAAAAACATCCAGAATCAACATTATATTATGATATAATTAGGAGAGTGAAAGCAAGGGCTTTTCAGGCTAATTCTTTTTTTGTGATTTGGCAATGCTGTCATTTTCATATCAGCAGCACGTCATGACAAGTACAACCAATCAAAAATCTATCTAGCCACTGACGTCACACGATTTCCCGCTTCTTCTGATCGTTTGAATTCGGTATTTTTGAGTTTTCAATATTTTTTTAAGGGTATATATTGATGAAGAAGAAATGAAAAAAATCACGAATAACGTGAGAATCCAATATGTCAAAATAAGGAATCTTTAAATTTAGATTTTATCTCATTTTCCTATTTTGCCTCCTCCTGCATGAAGCAAAGAGTAACAAACGAAGATTTTCTATCGAATATATTGTAGTTGAAATAGATCAATATTTTCATCTCATTTCCAGAACATAGATTGTCCATTTCTTGAGGAACCTAGAGGCGCTAAGACTTTTGACGATATGCCTATGATCTATGATCAATTCACATGATCATGATGGATCTAATTACAAGTTGCATGAACAAGAGCTCGTGAATTCACATCAGGGTCATCAGGGCTTCTTTCAAACGACGCCAAATAAAAAAAAGATGAAGGACAAAAGTGATTCGTTTGATGAGAAGATCTAGAGTGAAGTCAATTAATTAACAAGTCAAAGACTCTCCAAAGAGACATAAGGCCTAAGTGAAGTTGAGAAATACCAAACCAAGAAGTTTTGAGAAATTTTAAACAATGGATCTTTGATCAGTTTTCTTATATTGATAATGAGTTTTTCTCGTTAACCTCTAGGTCCTAGGAATAGCCAACTATCTTCATCGCTCAGGATGACGACACAATGAAATGTTCGACTAAATTTTATGTCTTTGTGAGGGTAATCACAAATCCTCGAAGCTGAATGACCACCTCACAATTATCCTGAGTATCCCAAGATTGTCAAGTGAAACTTGGGTGCTTTGCATTTTTGAATCCCTTCAAAAAGTCCAAAATTCTTATAAGATTGGGAACTCGCGAAAAAAATACGAAAATATTGAATACCTGGGTCTGGGCCACCCTGAATTTTATTTCTTCGATAAAAATCGGCATTTCGACAGGTATTCAGCCTCATATCGGCCACATCCCGAACGATATCGATACGCAATCGAATTATCCTGCCAGGACGATAGTCGTGAAAGTCGGAGATCCCGTCGACCTAATTGCGGCCTCGATCCAAATTTCCCGGCCAAAATTTCCACGCTACAACAGCCAAAGAGATTCGGGTTAGCCTCGCAACCGCGCCGGCAAAGACAAAACACATGACAATCGCGGTGAGGCGAAGTAAAAGGAGCCTTCCCCCTATCTCGTTTTACCATAGGTGACGCCTGCGTGCCGCAAACAATCTCTCTTCCAACATACTGAAACCTGAAAACCGCGCTGAAAATCTCTCTGTCCCGCACGGCGAAAATTGTATATTCCGATCCTTTATTACACCGAGGCCCAACCTGCTCCGACCGCAAAACTGCCGTCTCTCTCCATGGCGAGCCACACCGCGATCTGGCATCTTTCTCGAACATGTACCCCTTTATGTTAGCTTCTGTTTTAATCTGAAATTGTGCCATCCCTTTTCAGAGAGGTTTGCCTCTCTCGCTTCACTCCCCTGATAGTAAAGGGTTATCAGAAGCACCACTCGACCCAATCAACGACACATCTCCCACCGACCAGTCTCACACTCCCACAAACCCATAGCTCCAAAAGTTGGCACGTACGTCTTCTCATGTGTTTTTGATAGTTAATCACCAACTTACTGTTTTAAATAGCGGTTCGTGTGGATTCCGTGCTAGAACGAAACGGAAGATGCGGATCCACGCGCACTGTGGGTTCCTAACGTCATATATACACTGGTATGTTTACTGCATGAAACTTCGTGTTTCTACAAAACGTTTAGTACTAAAACCTTGCTCGCCAAACGGTGATTTAGAGGCAGCACTTCAGTGGCCATCCAAACCGCCAATTTTGAAGATCTCCCGCTGCTATCAGCATCTCCCACCAAGTTGTGCGTGTTTTTGAACTTTCGTGTGTGCATCAGCCTCACCACTCCGCTCCCCTTGTAAAAACTACAATTCGGCATCCCTGATGATGAGTTTGAAAACTGTTCGAAACGGGTGAACACCTGGGCGCGCGCTGAGTGTGACGCGAGTGTGTGGCGTGTAAACGGCAGGTTACTATTTTTCCACCCCACCCCCTGAAAAAGTTCCATTCAGAAAAAAGAGTCGTCGCTACGTCATGTGTTGCCAGGCAACACACATATCGTTGCGTGTGAATGTTCCGTTATGATTTTTGATTTTTGCGAACTGATTTGTCCGATGGTTTTATTTATTGACAAAGAAAGTTTGAATAGTTGAAGAAAACTTTCTGAAGACAAGTGTTGCGTCTTTTATGTTTTGGATGGAATCAAAGTCTGTGGAATAGGTGAGTGTTGCTCGAATATCATTAACAACTTTCGCAGTTGCTTCATCAACATCAGGAACTTGTGCAATGAACATTCTACATGAATGAAGAGAATGATGTAAACGAGTTTAATATTCTGTAATTGCATCCTTTCAATAATATTGAATATAATCGAAAAAATCCAACGAAAAATATTAATAAATTTCTGTAAACACAGTATTTAACAAAATCCTGGGTTAACAGTAACAGTTCTTGACAGGATTGATGATAAACATATTAGTTTTGGTCTCAAAGTAACAAAAAATTTGAAGTGATTCAACAGGATCAAAAGTTATTATAAATAAGAAAAATAAATCTCAAGGATGTAAGAATAACAATACAAGCCACTTATTGACAAATAATTGGACCATTTCTTCTCTAATGATCTTTATCTCTCATTAACTTTATCACTGGTTTCTACATGCTTGATCGAATGATTTATCTATTGAAATGAAAACATTTTT
The DNA here is from genome assembly GCA_910592335.1 of Adalia bipunctata. NCBI lineage: Eukaryota > Metazoa > Arthropoda > Insecta > Coleoptera > Coccinellidae > Adalia > Adalia bipunctata. Next base: position 24,127,617 of record OU342953.1, read on the forward strand.
CAATATTCACTCGAATACAGGAAAATTAACAAAATGACACGAAAAATAAATATGGTCATATCAACCAACATTTATTTGATGGCCTATTTTAGATTCAAATTTAATTCTCTCGTTTTTGAATTGCACCAATATGAATTAAACCCATGTTCACCCAAAAAAAGATGTTGGAATAAAACCAACCATCATCAGTTGTCATTAAGATGGTGGAACACCTGTGTATGTCTACACCAAAAACACGAGTAGCAGGGTAAAATGTGTATTAAAAAGTTACTATTTACTTGGCTGTGTATATCCAACCCACATAAATTTGACAGTTCTACTAAAACAAATGCTGGACTGCATCAAAAATGTTTTTTCAGTATCGAAACGGAATGTAAAATTTAAAACTGATAACATCAGCTATAATCATAGATACTTCTACAAAAATTAATCAACGAAAAAGAAAGTGAAAATGAAACGTATAAAACTGTTATTGCGAAGAACGAGTCAATACAAAATAGAGTTGAATACCAAACAACAGTTGGATTCTACAACTCTTTTGCTAGCATGTCTTTGCAAAATTATATATTATAATGATACATACAGGGTGACAATTTGAAAACTTGCCAGTCGAATTATGTCACGACAAGGATGATTTCAAAGAAAATGCCGAAACAGGTCCATTTCTATTCATAGGGGGACATATTTGGGGCAGAACTGTAAGCCCAAATCTCCTTAACCCTTGGTGTAAGGGCTACCACCCCTAAATTCTATGGTTTGCAAATTTTCATTGAGTCCTTGAAATAGTTACAGGTAGTGACAATTTGGAAATTTGCCAGGCCAATTATGTCTCGACAAGGATAATTATTGTAATGGAAACTATAGGGGATGAAACCTTTGGTCTTGTGGCTACCAATGAACTAATAATTCCTTCTGCCCAAATTTTTCAATCGTACTAATATATGTTTTGAATTTTTTTCGTTATATCAGAGTTTGGCATCGTATTATAAGATTCTAGTATTCATACTGCCCAAATATGGATTTGCCATTGAATGAAATGAAAAATGAAAATCATGTGACATTAGGACTGTGAAACGCGCAATTCAAATCTTGCTCTCTAATTGAAACACACTTTATAAACCTGACATAACTGAAGAGCCTAATAATCACATCAACTTAAAATAAGGAAAATCAGAAGATGAGAATCACTTTTATCCTCAGACCCCGTGGCTACAGCCGTCTTAAAGGCGGCTCTAAAGTGGCCATAGCTAACCCTAATACTTCAGAAAATGTTCAATTCCACCTTGATTGATTGTTTGTCAGGAACCACTAAGTTCTCTCTCGACACGCATGTTATTGTACCATTGTACAAACTTGCCGTAAGCTAATCGAGGTCTAATTTGTGTGTTAACTCAAGATCGATTCGGTCCTATTGCGGATTGACATCGTCACCAATACAAGCAATCTTCATCGAGATGTGTAATGTTCTGATGAGATGAGATTGACATTCGCTTTCGTCTGCATATTCAAATTGAACAGCGAGTGGTCAGTGGGACTCTTGAATATTGATTGATTCGTTCGATGCAACATACAGGGTCTTCCTTCATGTTTGATTTTATATTAAAATGATGTGGAATCAAAGAAGGAACTTCTGATTCTCTTGAAGAAAATGTCTGTTGAAATTTATTATCTTTGCATTCTGGATTATATTTCGATTTTCGGCATATAACGCACTTTATTGAACAATAAGGAGTTTTTATTCCTCACAAGTTTACTTTCACTGGAAAATGGAAAAGAAAATGTATGATGATGAAGTTATGAATTCAAATAAGTAGTGAATAACAAAATATACGTTCACATACGATGATGTATTGATATCTAGTTAGCCTAGACCAGTTCCATGCTCAAACAAAATATTGCTATACCATATCAACGAACAATAACTTATTAGCAGTGTCAGTGTAGAGTTCGACGTCAAAAAAGTAAACCAGAGTAACGCAATAAATAAAGAAAAGATGTCCACCGAAATTGTAAAAATCGAAAAATTGGAGTATCGAGCCATCATCAAGTACCTGTATTTGAAAGGGTTAAGAGGTAAGCAGATTTACGAAAATATGCTTCATACCCTTGGTGATCAATGTCCTTCGTATACGACCGTGAAAAATTGGACTGCAAGCTTCAAAAGAGGTAAATTTTCCATTGAACATGATGACCGATCGGGAAGGCCAGTTTCTGTGTCAGTCCCCGAAAATATCGATGCAGTTCATGACATGATTTTATCAGACCGTCGAATTAGGCTAAAACGCATATATCTGAAGCACTGAAGATTTCATACGAACGCGTTCATCATATAGTTCACGTCAATTTGGACATGAGAAAAATTTTTGCAAAATGGATCCCCAAATGTTTGAATGTTGACCAAAAGCGTGCAAGGGCAGAAGCATCGCGTTCGATCTGTGCTCGATTTGAAAACGATGTAGACTTCTTAAACCGAATTGTTACTATGGATGAGACTTGGGTACATTTCTACGATCCAGAAACAAAGCAACAATCGATGGAATGGCGACACTCTGGTTCTCCAAGACCTAAGAAGTTTCGTGTCCAAAATTCTGCTGGAAAAGTTCTTGCTTCAGTTTTTTTGGGATTGCCATGGAGTAATCATGATTGATTTTTTGGATGAGGGTAGAACAATAACTGGAGATTACTATTCGTCATTGCTGACCACTCTACGGGAAAAAATTAAAGAGAAAAGACGCGGAAAGCTATCCAAAGGTGTTCTGTTTTCACAGGACAAAGCCCCAGTACACAAATCTCATGTTGCCATGCAAAAAATTCGTGATTAAGGGTTAGAATTACTAGAACACCCCCCTTATTCACCAGATCTGGCTCCGTCCGACTATCACCTCTTTCCTCAACTGAAAAAAAGTTTAAAAGGTCGTAATTTTTTTTCCAACGAGGAGGTAATGAAAGCTGTGGAGGACTGGTTTGCAGAGCAAGAAGAAACAAATTTGTTTGAAAGGTCTAGACACGTTGCAGGTTCGCTGTAATGAATGTATTCAATTAAGAGGAGAATATGTTAAGTAATAAAATATTTTGACATTGAAATTTTGTTTGGTTCTATAGTAGGCTAAGAATTTTTCAATATATCCTCGTAAATACCATTTTGAAATCTTAATGACAACGTTATTTAAATAAGTCAATGAACGTAAGTAGAGACAAATTTTCGAACGAAAGAGAGATCTTCAACCAGGAAATGAACAGAAAGCTGAGGAATAATACATAAGAATACAAATTCAAGAAACTTCATAAATATACAACAGTCTCAGGTCAACGTTGCATGTGGAAATTGAAGGCAACTTGAATTATTAATAACTCATGTTTTTTTTTTCCAGAAATTCTTGGTAAATTTAAACGATAACATCAAAACGATACAGAAAAGAAAAAATAATTCATTAAAATCTGATAAAATACAATCGAATACACCGCCCACAAGAGAAATTTTGTATATATTCTTGGCAAGCAGTTTCAAGGAAACACTAAAACAGAAATTCTTGTTTCAGATTACATTTCGAATTATTTTGGCAAGATGACGACTCTCATACTGGAACCACAGCACGAAATGTTGAGAGGAAGTTGATGCAGTTCTGGGTCATAACTTCTGCCTTTTATTATACTAGAGAAAATGCATCTAACTCCAAATTCTCAGACTGTGAGTGGGACAACATCGTCGCCAGAAGGTAATAATAATATCATTCGACCATCATTATCATAATGGGTTATCTATTTTATGGTCCTGAAAGTGAACGTGAATAAAACTTCTTCTGAATTTCTTCTCTTCCTCAGGCACGGTACTCCTCAATGACACCTACACCAAAATGACATCTGACATTCTGGCCGAAAGGACCCTCAACGACTTCCTCTCAGAACATCCCGGAGAGCTGATCAGAACGGGCAGTCCTCTCTTCGTGTGCACCGTCTTACCTCCGCATTGGAGGTCCAACAAGACTCTACCAGTGGCGTTCAAAGTGGTCGCTTTGGGGGACGTGGGTGACGGTACCGTAGTGACAGTTAGGGCGGGTAATGACGAGAACTATTGTGCGGAACTCAGAAATTGTACGGCGGTGATGAAAAACCAAGTGGCGAAGTTTAATGACTTGAGGTTCGTGGGTAGAAGTGGAAGGGGTAAGTGTTTTTTTATTATTTTTGACTGAACGTAGACGAAGTATGGCTTTCTGCTCATCATTTGTCCAAACAATCTATTCAAACGGTACGCATTTAGACATTCCGTACTCACGTACGGCACCAAGCGCGAATAGCGCTCTGCTATTCACCTGACCAATCTCACTTCGAATGCGAAACGGCGTATAATAATAACACCTAAACGTAATTCAATTGAAGTTCGGTATTTATTTATCATTTTATTCATCTGATTGAAAGTGAAATTATTCCAAGTGATGAATGAATCTTTATTGGTAATATAGGTAATTTATATTCTGCAGCATCCAAATAGAATACTTTTGAGATGAAGAGTTATAAAGGAAGAACTTTTCAATTTTGAAGCAATGAAATGGAAACATCTGATTTGAATGGAGTACAATCATTTCGTAATTTTCTAAACATGAAAATTCGATGAATTCAATCACTTTCCAACTTTCCATAAAAATCCGAGATACAATCATTGAGTTCCAATTACCATTTAAACTCAATGGTAGTATAGTGGGTTGGGTTACAGTTCAGACTGAAAACATTTCTACCTACCTAATTGAAAAATTAAATGGAGATGAGAATAGGTTATCAAAATATGGAAAGTAATTGTAAATTTAATCAACTGATATATCACGCGCGAGCGGAGCAAGGGCATTAATACCTACCTATAGTTCGATTTATTTTTATTCTTTTTTCATTTAACCTCTATATTATATGTGTAGGAAATCGTTGATACCGAAAGAAGTTATAAGCGATTTGTCTAGGGCTTGTTGAAAGAAACACAACATAGCGCTATTCGCGTTTGGTGCCGTATACGTGAGTACGGAATGTCTAATTGGCATTGGCATTGAGCTGAAGAAAATTTAGGGGCTATCTCTTTCAGACTGAAATTATAATTTTCATCAAACTTATAAATGTGGAGTTCATTTAAAGACCTGAAGACCTTGATAATAATAATAATAACCCCTGTTCCACACTGGTCCAATAAGCGGTAGTTCTTGGGTTGCCCTGAATCACCAGATTTTGGTATCAGCACTGTTCTACCCTCTACCAACCATGACGGAATGGGCTCACGGCGAGTTAGCATCCCGCTGAATAATCTTGCCAGGTGTTGATGTGTAGCTGGAAATCTCTTCCACCAGTAGTTTTGAATACCATCCAGTCCAGGTGCTGTGAAATCACGCTTGTTCTCAAGGGCTTGTCTAATATCTTCGGTTGATATTTCAGAAAGTTCATCGTTCTGCTGCTGGGTTCTGTGTCTTTTGTTGTTGGGGCTGAAATAATTTCGATGGTTCTGCGTTGAAGGTGTTGCTATCTTCAATCCATTTTTGACTTTTTATCAGTTTCTTTTGCGCTGACGCAAATGATCTTATTTTATCTACAGCTTTCTGCTTCAGTCGATGGACTGTGGACAAGTCTACTTTATGATGTATGGAACAAAGCTTCTCTATCATATCCTTCATTTTCTTGCTTGACTCAATCTTGCCTTTCAGAACATCTATGATACATTGGTACCATGATGCCTGCTTCCTCATTGATTTTATTTTGATATCAAGCCGACTGAGTCTTAACCTATGCTTATCCTTTTTCGTAGCTGTGCTTTTCGGTGGACATAGAAGTGAAGCGGCTGCTCTCACTGCAGCCACAACATCTTCTAGTGAACAGGTCCAGTTAGGTGATCTTGAATGATGTTATCCAATCCTTATGTCTTGTTTTTATTCGGGTGGCCTTGACCAGTGGGTTACTAACGGCCGCCTCAAATGCTTCCCTGGAGTTGACGATTTCCTTAGGAACATTCCTCACCATTCCTGGCCTTTGTTGCTGTTGGTCTGGAGCATCTGTCTGGTTATAAAAAATTATTAATCATCTCTAATTGCAAAGAACGACGGGAAATGGACAAACCTGGGTTTTCTTCAGCACTTTCAGCTTCAGCATCAATATTCTCGGCTGTTCTTGAGCCACATTCTACACATCACTAACATGTCCTCAAATTTTTTAACCAATTTCTGTATTGCGGTTCGATAAGGTGCTTCACGACGATCCAGAAATGATCGAGTTTTACGAACCGTCTCTGCCATATTTTCACCACCTTTATAGTAGGGGAAATACGTACAAAATGACATATATGGACAAAATGACATAGGCATCATAACTTGAGTTTGGAGGTATCAAATGCGGAACTGCCTACCACATCACACGACCCGAGTGGCTTCAATTATTCTCTGGAAATTAGCAAGAGCTACTCTGGTTCATTCGGTGGTTATGAGTGATAACAGAAATCAATAGGTCACGCGTTTTTTCATTGCTCCAAATTTTAAGAAGAAATGGCCAGTTTTGACCATTTTTTTCCTTTAAATTACACTCAATTCGAACTTTACTTATTTGTCATTGTATTCACGGAGCTTTTTGTATGTTGAATATACTTTTTGTATCAATTCGATAAATTTCTAGTTTTATAACGCTATATGGACAAAATGACATATACAGTGAACGGACAAAATGAGATATTTCAGCTGAATTAACCGTATCTACCAGACAACACCAAGACAATTCATCTCAGGCTCCATCAGCAAACAAAGAATCAGGACTTGTCTTAACATATTCATAACAAAATCTTCATCTCCGGCTAATGAAGGCAATGCATCTTAACCTACTCTTGCCATAGGATCAGCAAGATTAGGTTAAGATGTCTATGAGGAGGTTTCTCCAATTCCTAAAGGACGATTTATTAGTGAACAAGGCAAACTTAGTAAACTTAGTTTCAACTTGTACACCTATTACGATTGCAATCAAATCCAAAAAGAGCCCACACCACCTCCAAAAACAAGGCGACAAGCCCCTAGGGCATTATTTAAAGAAGACAATGAAGAAGAAAATGTTTTTAGCAACTATAAGTAGAAAACTACTGTTGCCTGTTGCCGGTATGTCATTTTGTCCATAGCATGCGGATAAAATATATTTTCGTTTATCCCAATTCATCTTTTGGTACTTTTATTTCATAAAGGTTGATTAGATTTTATAAAGAATGGACCAAAGATCATAGGTGTAGAATATTACATTACTGTGATTCACTACTAACAAGTTATGCCTCTGAAATAAAACCCTATGTCATTTTGTACGTACTTCCCCTAAATTTTGATAATTTTATTGCGCTTCAAGGTGTATCGTTTCATTTTTATTAAGGGGACCTGGTACACGTCCAAGCTCGCGAGCTCCCTTCAAAAATTGGGCTTTTTATTTGCATGATATCTCAGTTCATATGCGACGTGGTCCAACATTTTTTTTTTCAAATTAAACCTCAAACATTTCTCTAGAATGTGTATGACTCAATTTTCTGTTTTTCTTCGTATATTAGGAAAGAAACCTGGTGAGCTGAAATTTCATGAAAATCTGGACAAACGATTTTATTTCCATAATATCTCTGTCAATTCTCGGTATAAATGTATGAAATATTCAGTTTACATGCGAAATAAGATTTTCCAGAATGTGTATTGATCAGTTTTTTTGTTTAATTCCCTCTCAATTTTTAAATGAATTATAAAGTAGGAACTTTATTGGTCATATTTTCAACTAGTTTTATTCTTAATATACGCAGAAAAACGGAAAAGCGAATAATACACATTCTGCAAAATATTATTCCGCATGTATACTGAAAACTTCATACATTTATCCCGAAAATTTACGGAGATATCATGGAAATAAAATCGTTTGTCCAGATTTTCATGAAATTACAGCTCACCAGGTTTTTTTCCTAATATACGAAGAAAAACAGAAAAGCGAGTAATACACATTCTAGAGAAATGATTAAGCTTTAATTTAAAAAAAAATTGTTGGTCTACGCCGCATAGGAACTCAGATATCATGGAAATGAAAAGCCCAATTTTTGAAGGGAGCTCGCGAGCTCTTGCTCTTGCCAAATATCAAAAAATGACAGCTTCAAAAGTGACATCTACCGAAATTGCGGGCTATTCAAAATAACACCTCTTATTGGAAAACCCTTCAAAAATGATAAAGAGGAATATGTAAATAACGCAATTCAAACAGTTCGTAAAATAACCGTAAAAGCCGAAAGAACTCCTTTCCATTTTCCGTTTTGATTTGTTCGCCTTTTCATTGTACACACGCAGTCGGAAGCGGGTATTCAAGTTGCGAAAAACAAATTAAAAAATTGCCCTTACGAAAACACGAGCGACCGCTCTTCCATCCGCAACTAATGAACATTCATCAAATCGCCCTCAGTAGGAATTAAGCGGAGAAAAACTTTTCAAATATACTCTAATCATGGGGTGAAGCCGGCACGCCATTACGCAAACAGCTTCCCAAAACGAAAGAGCAAATGTTTTTTCGACCTAATCCGCAGCTTCAACTTTTATATATATTTTTGAATTGAATCCTATCGGTTTTTATTCATGAGTCGGAAAAGGAAGAGGGAGAAGGGTTCGCCAGACAAACAGCTTATTTCACGGAGGATTAACTTTCATAATCTGTTGACAGTTTTCCGCGATAAGTTTGTTCGGTTTTCCACCAGTGAATCTGAGTTTAAATCCGGTCGGAAGTTTTTGCGCGCTGTTTCTTCTTTGACGGCCGGATTCTGTCTTCGTCACGCACTTTTCCCAGCTTTCCCTTGCAAGATTTGCGTCTTATTCATCGTTGAAGTCTCGGAGGCAAAGCTTCTCTCACTTTTCCGGTGATGGTCCAAAATTTGCAGTGGACAAGAAAATTTATCATCCTAGCATTTGATGCCCTTACATTAGTAAGGGCATCAAATATACTTACCTACCTAATTTTATCGACTATTTCCCTCGTCCTAATTTCCACCAATCAGAAACGTGCAATTTTGAATCACAAATGGTTTCTAGATGGAAAAACTGTATGGCAGCAGCTGTCAACAGTTTTTTCGGGTTTACCCGCGGCAAAACTTGACATCAGTTGTTGTCAACGAAAATTAATGAAATACTCTTGTCAAAGACTATTCGGGCATCTAATTTTTCCTGGGTAAACCTCCCAATGTAGGTGTTTTTGTCGTAAGAAATATCATAAGGGCATCCAATTTTTCCGGAAAAAATCGAAAAACACAATGCAAAGTAATATTTTTTTAACAAAAATCATTCGTGCAGATGCAAAAATCCTCGTCTTCGACTCGGATTTTTGTTGCCACCAGCACTCATGCCACTTGTTAAAATATTACTTACTTAGCAACGTGTTTTTTCGATTTTTTTCCGGGAAATTTGAATGCCCTTATGAAATTACTCACGACAAAAACACCCACATTGGGTGGTTTACCCCCCCATTTTTGGAATAGCCGCAATTTTAAATTAATTTTTTTATTTCAGTGACTTTCAAGTGATATCGATTTCTGTAGACATAAAGATCCTACACATGTGAAAAAAATGTTTTTTGAAAGATAACACTACCACCTTTTATTAAAGTAGAACAAGATGAGATTATTCAACTCTAAAATGTCATAAAAAAATTCTTAAAAATATTTTAGTCAAAAAATTTACTGAATTTTTCAGTAAATCCTCAATAGTACAAAAACTAACACCTTGAAGTATAATTATTTTTTATAAACTAACACGCAAGGATACCAGCTACAAAACGACAACTACATCATTTCTGTAAGATTCATAATTTGGGAGTTATTGTTGTTCGAATATGACCGTTACGAGAGAGCAGACAAAGCATTGATTTCCATGGCCACAAGATAAGTCGTCAAAAGGGCCACTGCCTGTCTACAAAGCAGAGGCGGCCATTTTGAGCAATTTTTATGATAAATTTGTAAGTTTAATCATCAAAAATTATCAAAAGTACAGTAGGTACTGAGTTTTTATTTTATTTTATCAATTTTCATAAGGGCCATGTTCTAACAGCAGTAACTCTCAAATTATGTAACTTACAGAAATGATGTGGATGTCGTTTTGTAGCTAATATCCTTGCGTGTTAGTACATTGAAAAAAATTTCAATTCAATGTGCTAGTTTCTGTACTTATTGAGGATTTACTGAAAAATTCAGTAAATTTTTTGACTAACATTTTTTTTCAAGAATTTTTTATGACATTTTTGAGTCGAATGTTTTTATATTGTTCTACTTTGATAAAGGGTGGTAGTATTATCTTTGAAAAAACATTTTTTTTTACATCTGTAGGACCTCTATGTCCAAAGAAATCGATTTCATTTGAAAGGGTCAACTAAAATAAAAAAATTTATTTAAAATGGTGGCTATTCTAAAAATAGGGGGGTATTTTTGTAGATAAAATTAGGTATATTTGCATGAGATTGTTTAAGGCTCTTCCGGAAGTATTATCAAATATTTCTAATGAAAGCGTTTTCAAAAAACACATCCAGAAGCTAATACTGTTGACGAATTTGTGTTATACTGTAGGGAAACAAAGCCTTAAGACCCAAATCTTTATGCAAAATATGGTGTAATAACGTTTGTGGAATGCCCAATTTTATTCTTCACATCACTAACATCACAAGGTGCTTCACGACGACTCAAAAATGTTCGAGTTTTACGAACCGTCTCTGTCAAATTTTCACCATTTTTATGGTGAATTCTAATAATTTAATGCGATGTTGAAGTGTGTATCGTTCCATTTTCATCAATGGCGTAGTTTCAACTTGTTTAATGTCAAAAAATGTAAGCTCCAGAAGTGACATCTACCAAAATAGCAGGCTATTCAAAATATCACAAATTGTTCCTTCACCTAAACTTATGTGAAGCAGTATATTATAATGTGAACTTATTCTTGTAGTAGTGTATTACAAGTGTGACAGTCAGTTTCATCAATATCAGCAGTCAGCAGGTATATCCGTGTATTCAATTAAACAGCATCTAAGCATCTAACCCCAATCGGAATAGAAAAGTACACATATTAATCTTCCATGAGCCATCCGGGCTCCAATCAACAAATCTCTCCGAAAAAACCGCCTCGAACCGACCCGATATTGCCGCGGTATGTTTGAGGTATCACACAAACCCTAATGGCGGGGGTTGAGCACATCAAGTGCTGCACATTTTTCACGGGAAAAAAAGCGGGCACGAGAATAATTCGATTTTGTACGGGACGAACGGGCCGTGAAATCAGCAGCGGCAGTGGGATATGGGTATCAGCCCGTCGGAAGCTGATTATTAGCCGTATCTATGCTTGGCAGTAGGAATATCAGCGGTTTTTAGGACTTGTTTTGATTTGATCATGCTCCTCTGGTGACCTCACTGGACTGGGAAGGTGTTCTACTAACTTTTCGAAGAACTTGACAGATGATGGAAGTGTACATGAACATGGTGTTTCAAAACGAGTCCAAGAAATTAAAGGGGGTGGTTCCTTGTTCAAAATAAAGGGTAGTTTGTTATATAAATGTTGGGTCAAAAGTCAAACGTTAGAGAGATATCGCGGTTCAAAGATGGCGGAAAAATTAAATTTAAAGGAAAACCTACTGGCACCCATAGTTGAGTCATTTTATCGCCCCTCATATGCCCAATCCAGTTTCCAGGTAGTAGCTTCCCGTTAAGGGGCCGTTATACTCTGGCCGACGGCTTCGGCACCGATTCTCGACTCAAAAAGTGCCTTTCATTTTTCCAAGTTTACGCCTTCAATTTTTCACCTGACAGCTTGACTATTTCTTTAAATTGAAGATAAAGGATGTCTTGAGGGCACTCTAATTTCTTCTCTTTGAAAAAATTTTTTTTTCGCATGAAAAATTCGGGTTGAATTTGAGAGTCTATATGAAAATTGACTTCATAATCGTTTTTCGGCGGTTATTCATCAAATTTTTTTTTTTAAATTAATTGGAGTGCCCTCGACAAATCAATTTTCTATATTTAAAAAAAATCCATTTGGAGAGGCGCTTAATTTATGCAAAAAATGATGGAAATACTGAAAAGACTTCCAGAAAGTGTGAAATCGCAGAGAACTGTCTGAAATGGGGATTTCCAGTACCTACCTCAAAATATGCACTTTTCTTTCCATGACATAATGAAGGACAGTTTATAACACATTTGTAACCATTTATTCACTCTGATTTTTGTAGAATTGATTAATTATTCGATATTGAAAATTTTATTTCAACACGTGTGAATTCAAACGTCCCTCTGCTGTGACGTCAGTGGCTCAATTTATTATTTGATTAGTTGAAGTCTGTGATAGAGGGGACAAAGCCCAGAGTAACTGAGAGACACGCCGCTGTTATCAAGTCTTTGTGAAATCTCTGAATTTATTCATGAATATATTCAGTAATCGCATTATATTGGATGTGATCACTATAATGTTTTGTAAACGTCGTTATATAATAACTTAATTTTCATTAAAGTTGATATAATACTCATTCTCTGAAAATACAAAGACTGATGTGACAGCCACGCATACAAATTATAAATAAAAACATAACCTTCTTATTTGTCATCATTCGACATTTCGACGTGTTCTCTGCGTACTATAGAATGGAGTTTTTTACAGTCTAGGAGTATTCTATGTTCTATATTCTATACTCCTAGGTACACAGTTGCCAAATCAATAATTATTCTTACCACTAAGTTGCACTTCTCAAAATTAAAATAATTATTTATGCTTCCTTAATTAGAAGACCGGCCTATATATACCAATTCTGACCTGTGTAGACTAGGGATAATTATTTTTAATTGAATTTCTCGCCTATCTGCTTACTTGAACCCTCTTTATCTTCAATTAAGAGGTCGTAAATTGAATGATATTATGGAGTACAAATGAAAATGTCATGATGATGAAAAAAAACATCCAAAATCAACATTATTCTATGATATTATTAGGAGAGTAAAAGTAACGGCTTTTTCAGGCTAATTTTTTTTGTGATTTGGCAATGCTGTCATTTTTATATCAGCAGCACGTCATGACGAGTACAACCAATCAAAAATCTCTCTAGCCACCGACGTCACACGATTTCCCGCTTCTTCTGATCGTTTGAATTCGGTAGATCATTCTTGAGTTTTCAATATTTTTTTAAGGGTATAAATTGATGAAGAAAAAATTAAAAAAAAAAAATCACGAATTACGTGAGAATCCAATATGTGAAAATACATTTTTTCTGAAAATGACTGGAAATGCCCATTCCAGCAGAATTTAAAAAAAATCAAGCTTTCAGGTGGAAACTTGAGGGCGTGAACTTGGAAAAATGAAAGGCACTTTTTGAATGGAAAATCGGTGCCTTCGGCCAAAGTATCTTCTTCTTAGAGTGCCTATCCGTTCCGGATGTTGGCTATCATGTTGCCTATTCGAACTTTGTTAACAGCAGCGCGGAATCGCTGAGTGGTTGATTGGTTGAACCATGTTCTTAAATTTTTCAACCGCGATATCCTCCTTCTGCCCACTTCTCTAGCACCATATACCTTGCCTTGGAGGATCTTCTGCAGAAGGACATAACGGCTCTTGTTACGCATTATGTGTCCCAGATATTGTAGCTTTCGAGTCTTAACTGTAGAGACTTCTTTTTCCTTTCCCATTCTTCTCAGCACCTCCGTATTGGTTATTCTCTCTGTCCAAGGTATTCGTTGGATTCTTCGGTACAGCCACATTTCAAAAGCCTCCAGTTTTTTGGAGGAGGCCTCCGTAAGTGTCCACGATTCTACCCCATAAAAAATGATCGAGAACACGTAGCATCGCAGTAGGCGAATTTTCGTTGTCAGCTGTAAGTCGTGGCTGGTAAAGACTTTCTTCATCCTGATAAATGCTGTTCTGGCTTTTTCAAAACGCGTTCTGATCTCCACAGAATGGTGGCCAAAGTATAACGGCTCCTTAAGGAATATTTTCAGTGCTTCCTCACATAAAGATGTAAGGGAGGCAAATCTCGTATGACTTAAGCGCTGTTGTAGGAGCTGTGTACATAGCTCTCGTGACACCAATAAAGGCCAGCCTTTGCAGTTCCAGCAAACGACTGCTTATGCTTACCTCTTCGGTTTTTGACCACCATGCTAAAGACGCATAGGTGACAATAGCGCTAACTACCTCTGTGTATAACCACAGTACCATTTTCGTTTTTATACTTCATGTCTTTCCAAAGAGTCTTTTGCAGGCCCACATGGCCACCGTGACTCTGGAAAGAATCTTATCTATGTCCAGGACAACACATAGATATTTGCACTTACTAGAGAAGTTCAGAGTCTGACAATTTGTGATTGGAGATCTGAGATAGTGATTCCTTCTTCTAGGGAGAATAATTAGTCTTGTTTTTCATTTGGGGTATCTCTGGGAGCATGCAATGCTAGGTTTATTATTCTGGTTACATTCGGGACATCTTTGGGAGCTCGCAAAAAAATATTCTCATCAAATTCAGATATCTTGAGGACGACGCAATGATAATTTCCAGAGAAAAATTCTAACTGATCATAGTTTAAAGTGTATTCCAGGAAACTGAAATTGGTTTCGAGGGTCACTTTGAATCTCCTGGAAAATCAGCGTTTAATGATGTAACCTACAATGATTTTAATCTATAACCGTCACGCGAAAACCGTAGATTACATTTAGCAACGTTCGACGGCTGGATAGCACTGATCCAATCTCAATTTTCCAGTTTTTCCATTTTCCCTGGCAGGCCGTCCGCCATCCGAATCGTTACGCGGCATCGGGGTAGCTTTTTTCGAGCGTAAATCAAGCTTAATGTCAACTTACCGCGGCACTGGTCACCGCGGTCAGAGGAATAAATTCGAAAGTGTACATAATCGATTGAGTTTCGCGACTGTGTTTGACTTCTGGGCCAATCAGGCTGTGTTTGGAATCGAGTTTCGCCACTCCGGCCCTCGGTATTTCGTTGGGGATGCTGTTTTTCGATTTTGGGAGATATTTAGGTGTAGTTGGCGAGGGCAGAGTTACATGGAACTTGGTGACTTGATTTGACTGCATGTATTTTGCAATTTGTCCGAATGGGTGGTTAGTTTTTAGAGGATGCTTAGCAAGAATTGAAAGGAGTGTAATTTATATCTCGATTTCTTGATGGCTCCTGGGTGATATCATGTGCATGGAACGAATTAATGTTTTTCTGTTTTAAAGATATCAATGTTGTACAGGGTGAGTATTTGACTCGTACATATATTTTAACTGTAGATTTCTCTCATCAAACGAAACACTTTTTTTCGATACCATTTTTCAAAATTCGGTTTCGTTTGGAAGATACAGGGTGTCGAAAATCCACGAAAAAAAAACTTTCCTGTTCATATCTTCGGAACCGTTACTTCAAACGAACTGAATTTTGGTTGATTAGTTGCTCTATTCATGGTACATGTAACTCAATCAAAACTTATTCCAAATTCCTCCTGGTTTACAAGTTAGAGCGTAGCCCACTCATAAACCCACGAAAAAATATCATGAAACGACTTGAAAAATAAACGGTTCATATTTTCGAAAGAATTATTCATGGTAGAGAATAAAAGTATTCCTATGTTTTTTCAATAAAACGCGTCGTTTTCGAGTTATTTCCAATTTTACCCGATAAAATTTGACGGAAAAATCAAAAATCATGAGAATAATCTGAATGCTTCCCTGGCTTTTCAATATCACAGAAATTCGATACAAGGAAACAATGTTGTCAGAATGTTTATCAACTTTGTCAAGACTAAAATGTCAATGGAATACAAAATTCGGATATTAATGATGAATCTCCCATACAAACCACGTATAGAATTGAAATTAATGCAAAATGAATACTTAACACTACACGATCTGTGGCGATGTTTCTATCCTCTTGGAATTTTTATTTTTTTATTTATTAAACATTAGGAATACAAACAGGTCAGAGACCTATGAACAGTATCCACAAATTACATTGAGATGAAAAACAAACCAATCAAAGAAAATCTCTACACCAAATCATACCAAAAGAAAACAAAAAGCTCACTGCACCAGAAAATGTTTTTTGAGTTGTAGCTTGATGTTAGCACAATGAAATACATCGACAATTCGTAGCTCATTGCAGGTTCGGAACATTCTGATTAATGGAGAGTTTTTGGATGCATTTGTCCTTCTAAAAGGTACATGAAAAATTTCAAAAGATCTTAGATTAAAATTGGGGACATTGATGTGTACCTCCTGCAATAAATCCGGTACCTACCTGCAACTCACCACTTACAATTTTCCTCAACATAAGTACATCGCCAATCCTACGTCTATTTTCAAGAGAAATCAAATTAAAATGTTTTCTGGCCATATAATAAAAACTACTGTTATTATTTGAAACAGAGAAATTACCCCTGAAGCTCAAATATTTAAGCAATTTATTCTGTATTCGTTCGATTCTTTCTATGTAAATTTTGTACTGTGGATTCCAAATGACCGAAGCGAAATTCAGTCGGCTAAAAACATAAGCATAATAAATACTCAGAACCGGCTTGATACCCCTGAAAACCCTACATGTCCTAAACAAAAATCCCAACATTCTACTGGCAGAATTGACTATGCCATCAATATGGAATGCGAAAGTCAACTATTATGATATTATGAACTCGACACTACACGGTTATTATCACATTAATTCACTTTCACATCAATTGTTCGCATTCTTCACTGTGAATAAACAAATCGACAAATCTCCATCAAGCCGCTATACGCATGCTTCGGTCAACAACCACAGACCAACTGTTCGGTCTATGGAACAACGGTTCGTCTTGCGCACCGTTATAGGCGACTGAAATTGAGATTGTAGCGCTATATCAGCGAGAAGCAGAACATTTCCAAAGAGGCATGACAAGACGCCATCAGCCAAAAGTAAACAAAACTAGTGCCTTTGCGTTAGTTCATCCTTTAATGATATAGACTACAGGCCCGTGTCGAAAATTGATGGGTCATTTGAACCAGAAGATGACCTATCTAGAACGATAGAAGGACATAAAATAATAAGATTCAGCACTATGCCGTCACTTGTAAGCTGAACAAACTGAGTACAGGTGGCAATTCAAAAGGACAGGTAGACTGGGTACATTTGGGTCATATGACTTTTGACGGCATTCTTACCATCGATAGCTCCATGGAAAATAATAGGAAAACGGGCAGTGCCGTCAAAAAATGATGCGCCATATATTCGGAAAATTTTTTTGATTTTCCGAAAATTTCCATGGTAAAATAGGTCATTTGACTTTGTACGGCATCAGTTTTATACGGTTGCCATACATCTTCTAATCCATTATTCAGCAAGGCCGTCAAAAAATCATGCGACAAAAGGGAAAAAATCGAGGGTTGCAACCCCCTCTCTTGCCGTGCTCCAGGGGGTCATTTGAAAAAGTACGGCTTCGGTTCCAAAACATTATCCAGCACTCAAAATTACTATTAAAAATAAGGCCGTCAAAAAAAGTTGTTCATTTTGATGTTATATCAATAATTATCTTAATTTCATCTTATGCTTGACCCATAAAGCTCTAAAGTCATTTGACCCAGTACGGCAACTTCTTTTTTTACATGATACTTTAAGATACAATTCTTATATTATATTGCCGTTCAAAAGAAACTGTTCTAAAAAAAATTATAGAGAAATACAAAAAGTGAAATTTTTCATATTATTGTAAAAGTTTGGAACTCATAGATTAATGATATATATAACAATTTTCTACATTTTATCCCTTGTTTTGAATAGTATTAAGGTGAATAAATTAGGAACAAATGATGCCGTACATTTTTATCCAGACCATATCATTTAGGATGATGAAAATTGCGCTACCATTTTAAGGATACTCTATGGTCATTTGATACTGTACGGCATCAACATATTTTTGAAGAGAAAAATTGAAAAAATGACAAAATCATTATACCGTCTGAAGTGTCTATATCATACCCAACAAGTGAAACCGTCAATCCAAGTATCAACAGTTTTGTATACTTTTTGGTTTAAAAAAGGTATACTTGAAACATTATTGATACATATATAATTGATTGTTCACTTGTTGGGTATGATATAGACACTTCAGACGGTATAATGATTGTGTCATTTTTTCAATTTTTCTCTTCAAAAATATGTTGATGCCGTACAGTATCAAATGACCATAGAGTATCCTTAAAATGGTAGCGCAATTTTCATCATCCTAAATGATATGGTCTGGATAAAAATGTACGGCATCATTTGTTCCTAATTTATTCACCTTAATACTATTCAAAACAAGGGATAAAATGTAGAAAATTGTTATATATCATTAATCTATGAGTTCCAAACTTTTACAATAATATGAAAAATTTCACTTTTTGTATTTCTCTATAATTTTTTTTAGAACAGTTTCTTTTGAACGGCAATATAATATAAGAATTGTATCTTAAAGTATCATGTAAAAAAAGAAGTTGCCGTACTGGGTCAAATGACTTTAGAGCTTTATGGGTCAAGCATAAGATGAAATTAAGATAATTATTGATATAACATCAAAATGAACAACTTTCTTTGACGGCCTTATTTTTAATAGTAATTTTGAGTGCTGGATAATGTTTTGGAACCGAAGCCGTACTTTTTCAAATGACCCCCTGGAGCACGGCAAGAGAGGGGGTTGCAACCCTCGATTTTTTCCCTTTTGTCGCATGATTTTTTGACGGCCTTGCTGAATAATGGATTAGAAGATGTATGGCAACCGTATAAAACTGATGCCGTACAAAGTCAAATGACCTATTTTACCATGGAAATTTTCGGAAAATCAAAAAAATTTTCCGAATATATGGCGCATCATTTTTTGACGGCACTGCCCGTTTTCCTATTATTTTCCATGGAGCTATCGATGGTAAGAATGCCGTCAAAAGTCATATGACCCAAATGTACCCAGTCTACCTGTCCTTTTGAATTGCCACCTGTACTCAGTTTGTTCAGCTTACAAGTGACGGCATAGTGCTGAATCTTATTATTTTATGTCCTTCTATCGTTCTAGATAGGTCATCTTCTGGTTCAAATGACCCATCAATTTTCGACACGGGCCTGTAGTCTAATAGGGGACGTACTGCTTCCTTGTTTAAAGAGGAAATCAACACAATCTGGCATCGTCTTCTCAAACGTTCTATGATAGCTTTCATAGAATATGGTTAGATGGGTTAGGTTAGGTCATTGACCTCGAATCCTATGACCTAATTTAATGGAGTTATGTTCGATTAATGGAAAAACAATTCTTTTTGAGATTGTTTTGGGACAACAAGTTATAAGTGCTCACAAACTAATCTTAATGAAAATCAATTCCAGAGAATTATATCAGAGACGTAATTAGCCCATTTTTTTCAAATAGCTATATCTTTTTAACAGAGCCGAATTCGGAAAAATGGAAAAGGTAAAAAAGGTTTTTTTTGACCTCAAGAATCTTCACTTGAAATATATGTACAAGTCAAAGACTCACCTTGTATATAAAATGCGGACCGAATGTGCAAAATAGGATTTCTTCGAGAAAAGCGAACATAGAAAACCAACGATTATCTTTCATATTCTCCAACTCCTCGATTCGACGTTTAAAACGGTTAAATTTAACGCCACGTCTTCGTCGGTCTGACAATGTATCCGATCTCGGTCTGGGCTCACATGCGGGGTGCCGTCTCGGCTTGGCGAGGGCTAACCGTTCCAGGTTCACCGCAGCTTCTATCCGACGGAGAGGGTCACCACAGAGCCAGAGTTCCATTCTTGCGTGTTGCCAACGCGTTCGCTCCAAGTCCGCGAATATGTGGTCCAGAAGCGTAATGAGCTGAGAATGTTAACGGTTCAGACTTTGATGTCGGACTTTGTGATAATGATAATGTTTGAGTTCTTGAGTTGATTGAAAATTATAATTGATGATCACGACTCTTTTCTATCGATATTTTTCGAACAGGATCAGAATTTGTTTGGGAGTTAGTTTATTCTTGTTATTATTCTATTGGATATTCACTGAAGCTTGGTCTAACCCAACATAAATTATGACATCATATTATGGGGCTGTTCTGGTGAAGTCCAGAGAGTGTTTGTAAGCCAGAAGAGAATTTTCAATATCCAGCCAAGGGAGTCTTGTAGGCCATATTGCCCATATTCCTCAAGTATAATATCTTCACAGTGCCTTTTTTATACTTGAAACGGTGTTTTCTGAATACAAGAGAGAATTTACACAAAATAGCCAAGCTTTCCAGTAGTCACAGTTATCATACCAGACATGAGGATAGACTATGCTCTCCTAAGTCCTAGGCACAGGATATCAAAATTCCATTCCTCCCCTATTCACCAAATTATGAGGAAATACAGGGTGTCTAAAGAGGGCTTCAAAGTGAGCCTCAATTAAGCTATGAAATCGAAATAATCTTTTTTTTCAAATGGGAACCATATAATTTTGTAATTCCGATCGATTGCTCGTCAAAAACTAGTTAGACTGTTCCAAACATTTCATGTATTCAAAATCAGTAGTTTTGCCGTTATTGAACAAAATTCGAATTTCACGACTAAGGCCAGGTTTGGCTCAGTCGAATTCAGTGGTATGCTCGTCTATTTCAAAGTAGGCAATGTTAGTAGAGAATGATATATCAAAAGTCTGTTCTTTATTGGCGGCGAATGTGACAAATAAACAAAGCAAAATAAAAAAAAATTAGTTTAAAACTGACATATTTTAAATATTGACATAGCCAACTTGAAAATTATTCTAATAAACCGGATGTTTAGATGAAAAAAACCTGGCTTTAGTCGTGAAATTTGAATTTTATCCAATAGCGGCAAAACTACTGATTTTAAATACATAAAATGTTTGGAACACTCTTACTAGTTTTTGACGAGCAATCGATCGGAATTACAAAATCAAGTAGGTATATGGTTTCCATTTGAAAAAAATTGGATTTCATAGTTTTATTGAGGCTCACTTTGAAGCCCTGTTTCAGACACCCTGTATAAAATTTCCTCATAATTTATATAAGAAGCAGTATCAGCGTACTTTCTCTTGTTCCACTGTGGCGAAAAGAATTTCTTACAATGAGGGATTTTGGAGATATAAACACTAATTTGTGACACTCTTTCTAGTCTTTCTGTCAACAAATTTGACAATCAGGCTATAACTCAACCATCGCTTGAAGTGGTTACGCATATCATACATCAAATCAGTGCAGAATCAAACGAAGAATTCAAATATGTATAAATATACAGGGTGTTGCATTTGAAATAACGGAGTTCACATTCGTTTCCGGTAGAACCGGAAGTAGATTCGGCTTGAAAATATTTTACAATTCAAGTTTATGTACTCTAAAACAAAAATACAGAATCTTGAATTTGTATCAAAATTCCTTCCTCGAATACTTCTAATGAAACAATTAAAAAAATCACCCTTTATAATTTAATTTTACTCTTCCTCTTTTTATTGTGTTGTTATTGAATTGTTATCATTTAAGTATGTCGTGTTTATACCTTCCTTTTTTCATTGTACTTTTTGTGACCTGTTCTACCAAGATAAACTAGCCTAAAGAAACAATGAATATTTTTATTATTTTCATTTGAATTGGGGTCGTTAAGGCTCGGTTATCTTCCGGGAATTGTGACGATGTGGATCTGTTATTCTTTCCCTACTCATTCATTGAAACTTTTTAAGCCTCAAGACATAAATATTCATGCGAAATAAGGTGTTATGACGTTTGTGAAATGACTAATTCCAAAGAACGACGAAGAATGGGCAAACCTGGGTTTTCTTCAACACTTTCGACAACAGCAGCAATATTCTCGGCTGTTCTTGAGCGACGTGTTCGGGTTTTATTCTTCACATCACTAACTTGTCCCAACAGCTCAAATTTGTCCACCAATTTCTGTATTGCGATTCGACAAGGTGCTTCACGACGACCGAAAAATGTTCGAGTTTTACGAACCGTCTCTGCCACATTTTCACCATTTTTCTAGTGAATTTCAATAATTTCAATGCGTTGTTGAAGCGTGTTTCGTTTCATTTTTATTAATGGCGTAATTTCAACTTGTCAAAGGTAAAAAAATTGCGGGTTATTCGAAATAACACCTTCTACTGGAAAACCCTATTTTTCTTTTCCAACATCTGATACAGAATAGTTTTGCTTCTTCCATGCATATTTTTTTATTTCTGATGGAATGACTCCGGAATCGTATTCAAATTTGGTCAAAGTAAAAAAATGGATCGAAAATCACAAGAACTCAAATATCTCGTAAACTGCCGATCTTGGATATTGGTTGAAATCAGATTAAGAGATAGAATTAACTTTAACCCATTAGTATATGAAAAAATCAGAGTAGATTTCCTCAGAACATTTCTGAAAAAACACTGATATATTCACAAGGCGTAGGATACATCCATATTCCACATAAATGTTGAAACGTCGTTCTTTATTTTATTGATCAGAATATATCGTCGAAACGGCTTGTTCTGTACCTATGCATGACACCGAAGGTCTACGACTACCAAGCGGGTTAACTTAACAGGGGTTCACCACGCCAGTGGAGCCACACGGTACCTGTCGCGGTCTAGTCCATTTTAGCCCTCAAGTAGATCGCGTGAGCCAGCGATACCAAAACGTAACGCCTCTGCGGTGTGCCCTTCTTACCCATAAAAAAAGGATTCAGAACAGACAGGCTGATTTACCTGATGCATCGCCTGATATCCCTGGCTGGCGTCATCTTTGACAGGCAGGCAGTTTTCCTTGCCGCTTTCGTGGTTTTTGCGTGTTTTTCCCCAATTAGAAAGACGAGGGAAATGTGGGTGTCAAAATAAACTATACAGGCTGAATCAGGGATGCGCAATTCGTCTTACGGCGGCTTCCAACGATCACGAAATTTGCTGACGACCACTGACGCGCACTGATCGTTCCAATTCATGTGCTCATTGGCCCCTTTCAATCTAAGTCGCATATGATTTTGTTTTTATGAAATCTGAACTTATCATAATCCCCACCCTGTATTTTTGAAAAAATGTTGAAATTATTGGAAGTAGACAATCATATTGTTCTACACTGAAAATTTCATCGAATCGAACAAATCAGGGTGGTTCCAATAAAGGCCCCCAACGATAAAGTCATAGTCATATTTATTCGTAAGAAAATACATATTTGCATTTATACACGTCACATAATTCATTTACATACTAACAGAATTCACAAACATATTTATCACAGTTGGGAAATAATATAAGAATTAAACTCATAAAATTGATCAAAACTGTAAACTACATGGGAGATCAAAAATTCAGAAGGTTTAGCTCTGAACGTATTTAAAGGAAGTGATCTCCAAGAAGCAGGCAATCTATTATATAAACCAAATATTGTTTCGAAACTGCCTTGACTAGTGTAAACTTCTCCTAAAATATGACGGTCTCCTCCGGAATCACCCTGTATAATGAAAAAACATTATAAATCCTTCATTCACTTAAAAAATATTTTTTCTTTCAGGAAAAAGTTTCACCCTGACTATTATGGTCTCCTCTACTCCACCACAAGTTGCCACCTATAATAAAGCTATAAAAGTCACCGTTGATGGTCCCAGAGAGCCTAGATCAAAAACAAGTGAGTATGTCAATTCATACTATATCAAATAATACAGAATGTTCCACGACGAGACGGACAAACTTGCCATAAAGTTAAAGAGTATCAAGGTGAGCGTTTTTCAGTTTATGATTATGTAGAATTCGTTCCATTAGAAGAATCTACCGTAAACAGAATGTACGAGTCAAAGACTTGACCTGTATACCCCAAATGGGGACTTACGGTCCTTACATAAATAAACTGCTCCACATGAGTTAGGGATATTGACTTAAATTGCAAAAAATATAGTTAAAATAAGATTTTTGTGATGAAAATTCATATTAATATGATTTCAAGTTGGTTAAGAAAAATCGAGTAAAATAACTAAATTTTATTCCCAGAGAATTCAAGTATTTTAAGACTATCAATACAATGTATGGCCTCCACGGGCATCAATAACAGCTTGACATCTTCTTTGCATACTACACACGAGGTTGTTGAACATTTCTTGAGGAATTTGGTTCCATAAACGGGGCAGAAGCTCTCTCAGATCATTTGAGGATTCTGGGGTAGGTTGATGATTATCTAATCTACTTTGGAGCATATCCCATGCATGTTCTATGCAATTCAAATCTGGTGAGTGCGGAGGTATTGGTAAATGTGGAATACCAAGCTCCTCGCACGCATTCTCAACTATGGCTGCACGGTGCGGTCTAGAAATTGAAAAGTTTCACCAATATAGCATGAAAATTTGGCACAACATTGTCAATAACATGCTCCCTATAGTGTAAGGCGGTCATATTTCCAGGACAAATGTGTAGATCTGTGCGCCCGTTGAAACATATCCCGGCCCATACCATAACACTACCCCCTCGGAATGGATGGACTTCTTGGACATAGCGACGATTACGGGGTATGCGTGGGATTGTCCATACCCTTATTCTTCGAAAATCTGAAAATCGTCCATATCTGGATTAACCAGTGAAAAGGACACTATGCCATTGATCGTTCCAATTAATATGTTGCCTTGCCCATTCTAGTCTTTGACGCTTATGGTCACGTGTTAATGGAACTCCTAATGGACGTCTAGAACCTAGATTCACCTCCCTCAAACGTCGTCTGATGGTTTCGATGGAAACTTCGACCCCATCTGCATTTTGAAGAGTATTCCGTAGCATTCTACACGTAAATGTAGGGTTTATTCTCGCCGAAACGGTGATGAAACGATCCTGAGCAGGTGTTGTTTTTCGTCGCCAACCAAGCCTTGGTCTTTTCAACACGGAACCTGTCTTCCTGAACCTATTCCAAAGTCGAGATATCACACTTTGGCTGACTTGGAGCCTTTCCGCTACAACAACCTGAGTTAGGCCACCCTGTAGCATTCCGATAGCCCTATTAGCCTCAGCGTTTGTTTATTTACGTCTTGGCATTTTCAGAAAACTCGTTTCAAATCGAAGCCGTTGATAAACTGACTTCATTTCAAAATAAGAACATTCATGAAGCATACGCAAAGAACCAAACTTCAGAAAAAAGGCGACCAGATTGACGAAATGTCTCATACTGATTTTTATTGGATCGATTCAAGTTGTTATCGAGTTTTGAATGATTTTACAGCGATTTTCTCGTAGATTACATACTTGTAAAAACGATTGAATACGATATCCCTAACTCTTGTGGAGCAGTATATTTTATAGCTCTTCAACTTCAAACCAAGTTCGTCCCTCCATCGTGGAACACCCTGTACCTAGATTATAACTAAATGCAAAGTCAAACGAATGCATGACTTGCAGCAAGTTACTGGGTGGTCTGAGCTGATTTCCTGTATTGGGAAACTCATCTTTTAGTTCTTATTTCTCTGTTATATACGGAATCAGTTTCTTCGAACTACAAGGTTGAGAGGATCTAGAAAAAATTTCGCTACATGTTTCGAAATATCTCTATCAAATTGCTGTATTGTAACCTAACATATTACATTCTGGAAAGCGAGTGGTACGGCCACACAGGAAGAACAAACGGAAAACTGTGCCTGGCAAACACAAACAGTCTGCGAGATTAAACGAAGTCGCACATAAAACTGAAGTGAAATGAAGCTCTCTCAAAGTTCTGAGGGAATGCCGCGTACACTTTATACCCCGCTGAAAAGGTTCATTTAAGTGCCGCGGAACGTCTTGAGAACACCCGGTTCAGATTGATGTATCCGTTTCAAAGGTCTCACCGCGCTGTAATTATGACTTCAAGGGAAAATTGAATCTGGACTGGATTTTTCGAACTACTTCCTGATTCTGGATTTGAAGCCATAGATGCATCCGATCATAGAGGTCTACGTATGGTCTCGAGGAGAACACATTAATATATTCTTCCCAAAAAATCTGTCCCTTTTGAGGCTGTCAAAAAAACTGTTATCGACAACGTCGAAAGAGAGAATTCTTGGTTCTTACAGTTTTTTGGTTATTAAGACAAAAAAATACGAAACTTTCTTTTGGGCGCCATCTTTAGGGGGTTTGTGAATAAGCGTAGGGAGACTCCACAATAAAAAAACATTTATATGGTCAAATAACTTTTATTCAACAATTTATTATGAAAAAATTCAATACATCACATAAAAACAATAATAAAATATTAAAGTAGTGAAAATAGAAATAAGAGAAAATAAACAAAAAATCAATGGGATGGATTCTTCTGAATTGAATAAAGATGTCGTACATCTAGTAGAATAATCAACAATCTCAGCAATTAAACTGAACTAAATTTCAGTTCCCCAATTCGAAGTTTACAGTTATCTCAGCATCCTCAGCTGCTTGTATCTCCTTTCACCAAGTTATCTTTCATAAAAATCATACAATCAAAGAAAGAATCAATATCAATTAGTTTTTCCATTTGGGTTCGGAATTCCTTGAAAATTTTTCCGATTTTGCTCGGTTGTGGATCTGAAAATCTTTGAAGAGTTTCAGTGGTAGTGAAATCCATAATTCTCATTATAACGAGAGATGGTAAAGCGAAATGGGCAGACAAGAATTGGAACCCTGCCTTTTCTGCTTCGAATCGTTTGAGGCCTTCATCGAATTTAGATTTCAGGATTGATCCGTAAATAGAAAATTCTTCTTCCTTGAATTCAGCGAAAAACCATCTTAATTCATCTTGTTTACATAATTTAGCTATGGTCCTTTCACTCGGATCGGACAAGATCCTCAAAGGTATTCTTTTATGTGTTATTTTTGTGATTAATGTTTCTAATTCTTTCCTACACAATTTTTCGTAAGCACTAAATTCTGGGTCAAAACTTATTAAGATTGATACATTTCGATTGAATTTGATTCCTCCAACGCTTTCTTGTAATAACATGAATTTAACAAGCTCTAATGTCCTTTCTCTATTTTTCAACTTCAGAATATCCAAGAAACTTTCGTTATTGCTATTCATCAAACCAGCATCAGCACCTTTGCTAATTAAAAGTTTGAAAAGTGATATTGGATTCGAAAGACACTCAGCTACTGCGTGCAATACTGTATTGCCACTATCATCTTGTTTGTTTATATTTACCCCATATTCTATCAATAATTCTGCACATTCAATTCTGTTCTCAATTTTTTCATTCGAAACTAGTACATGCAAAGGCGTTTGCCCATCATCCATGGCTTCATTGGGGTCACATTCCAAATCCAATATAAATTTGAGCAGCTCCAAATTTACTTGCTTCTCATTTGAAAAAATTATGTGCAGAATTGTCCTTCCTGAGTAACCTCTTACGAATAAGTCGGCTTTGTGTCGAAGTAGTAATTTCACTTGCTCTATTTCGTTATATTTTATGGCATGTAGCAGAGGTGTGCAACTCCAAATGTCTTTTGCTTCTATGTAAGAACCATTTCCAAGAAGTAATTCTGTTATTTCTGTATTCTTCATACGTGATGCCATGTGTAAGGGAGTGAAATTAACAACTGTGCTGGATTTATTAATATCGGCTCCTCTTGCCAGTAAATACTCCACAGCTGATTTCATTTGGTATAATACAGCTAAATGAAGTGGTGTACACTCGGAATCGCCAAAATCCACAAGAACGTCTATGTATTCAATTTGACGAAGCATTTGCAAAAAAACATCAGCATCTGCAAAAGTAACGCTGGTCAGATTTACCTACAAAAAAGTAGGCTATTGCGAAGTGAAGCAGTCCAGAATAAATATATCAGGGTTGAAAAGAGCAAAAAATGGGTTATAATATAACTTGAACAATATACATTCTATAACTGTTTAAGAATTTACAAGCTACCAAATGTGTTAAAAATAATAAATTATATCAAAGAATTGGGGGAACTTTTTAAATTAGAATTGAATTCCTTATGCGTAAACAGTAGTTCGAATGAGTTCATAAATATAAATTCGAATGAGTAAACTTACCCTTTTTCATTGCCATCTTGCATAATATTGAACATCCAGGGTAATAATACTGAAGTGGATCAGCACCATAAAATAACAAAAGATTAATCACCTCTTTGTCTCTGGAACTGTACTCGTTTTTCTCCACCACAAAAACAGATAGAGCCGATTTTCTATTCGAATTTTTTGAATCAATATCAAAATTCTTCGTCATTTTTGATTCAAGAAACTTCATAACTTGATCTACAGACCACGTATAAACTATGTTGTGAATAATTTCATCATGAGACAAATTTTTGCAGTCACTATCCATTTTGTATATTGAAAAAGCAATAATTTGTTCAAATCAAAATGAACTTAGAATAGCACTTTCGTTCAGCAACAGTCAACACACAAATAAGAGGGACGAACGAAACCTTCCCCTTTTATAAGATTTCAGAAAAATGAGTAGATATATCCAGGTAATGTACTACTCAAAAGATCAAGTTGAATACATGCATAAATAACTTAAAAGATTAGGCCTGAACTTGACAAAAGGCTGTATCAAGTAGATTTATTGCTGTTATTATTTTTAAGCTTTTTACGACAGCTGTTATTGTTGCCATCTTTGTATTCACTAGTGAAGGGTTTGCATTTATTGGTGTTATTCAAACTTTATGAAATAAAGGTCAAAAGAAATGACAATCCAAGTTTTAAAAGGAACAAAAGTCTCATAAACTTTAACCACCCATCAATAGTTTCCCAAAAATATGATTTTCTTAATTTTTGAGAAGAATCTTTTGATTCAATGTTCTATTATATTTGAAATTGCTGAAAAGGATTTCGAAAAAGGAGAAATATAATTGATTCTGTCTGGATATCTCACTGAACACTACTAGGAACAAAAAAAATTCGTGCATAATAGCAATCCATTTATTCATTAAAAGAAATTTAATATTCAAATCACAATTATTTACAGATCCTTCGATAATCCGATACACTCCAATCGAATATCAATTATGACGGAAATATGTACAAAATCATTCCATAAAATGAAAATTCTATTTTCAGACGACTATAATACCCTATAGATATTTGGGAGAATAGTTAAAATATCCTGATCAATTTTCTAAACACTCTCGTAATCCTTTGAGTGAAGGTAGGGGCATCGTAAGTGTTCATGGAAGCTTCTATTTTCTCCATATCTTCGGTTTTCAAAAATTTTATGATGTTCAAGATTGAACGATATTGCAAGATGCCTTTTGAAGACTCTCTCAAAAATTGGAAACATGCAGATTCTGCTTTACATCTTATTTGTCCGGCTTCAAATCGCTGTTTTATTTCAGGTCCATAAATCGGAAAATCTTTTTCATTAAATGTAGATATCACAGATGCATAATAAGGGTGCTTACATAATTTGGCTACAGCCCTTTCGGGGACGAAAAATAATTTGAATGGGATCAGTTTCCCATTTTTCAATTTCGATGCATCCAGTCTATGTAATTCATTTCTACACGAATTTTTCAAAGAATTCATTGATTTTTCGACGAATAAGGAATTTGATGATCTGTAGCCCAAGTCCAAATTTCCTTTGAATTCTTCCAGTGTTATATATTTGATTAATTCCCTCAAGTTATGTGGATCGTGCCATCTATAAATATATATGAAGGATTCATTCCTTCTATTTATTTTCTCCAAGTCAGCACCATGTTTTATGAAAAGTTTGAGGATAGATAAAGAATTTCCTTCATGAGAGTATTCAGCAGCCTTGTGTAATACTGTGTTACCACGATTATCTACTTCGTTTAACTTTGCTCCAAATTTAATTAACAAATTTGCACATTTTTCTTTGTTTGAAATATAATTTTTAGTGGCTAGTACATGTAATGGCGTGGACCCACAGAAAGAGGTAGCGTTCGGGTCACATCCCCATTTCAGCAATAAATTTAACAATTCCATGTTCACTTCTAACTCAGATTGAAAAACAGTGTGCAATAGTGTTTTTCCCAGACTGTCTTCCTTGAATAACCTAGCCCCATAGTGGAGCAGAAATTGAACTGATTGGATATCATTCAATTTCACAGCATAAAATAAAGGAGTGCGTCCAAATTCGTCCTCTACTTCCACGTTTGCACCGTTCCGAACTAGTATGTTTATAAAGTTTGGATGTTTCAAACGTACTGCTGAATGCAAGGGCGTGCTTTGTTCCTTGCCTGATGGTTTATTCAAGTCGACGTCCCTGAGCAGAGTGATGTATTTTACAACATCCTCCAATTGGAAAATGATGGCCAATTTGAGTGGTGTATATTCGGATCCTTCAAACTCCAGATAAATATTGATATCCTTCACGTATCGCAGCAGTTGTATCATCAGACCAGACTCTGTAAAAAAATTATGATAATTTGTAAACATTCAGAATTGAAATAGAGAACAAGTTTATAGATGAATTCACACAGAGGTTACTACTTCAACATAACAACATATATACAGAGTGTTTCACCAGAATTATTCATGACAGGATTATTAGAGAAGTAAAAGAGACATCAATCCGAAATTCGGTTGCTGCCTAAGCGTTATGTGATCTAAATTTCTAAAATAATCTCACTGCCGGTTGAACACAAATCATTAATTATGGGTGCAACCTGAATATATTGGCACTTCTATAGCTTTTATTTCGGAAGTGCTTCTCTAGTTCTCTATTTTACTCAGTGTTCCTTATGAACAGAAAATTTCTAAATTCATGCGAAAAAATTTAGGAGGTGATTGCTCGTATGAATTTAAGATGGTTTCTTCCTGTAGGTAACAAAATTTCCTCAGCCCACCCCTTTCCGAGATATCACCCTTGGAATGTGGTGACTTATATTGAGTTTTTATGTTTTTGCTCTTGAGATATTGATTTTGGAATAAAAAATTGTTTTAAATAAAATAAGGATTTCAAGTTATAATTTTATTCCATGAAACTTGATCTTGAAAAAAAGGTTTTGATATGAAATAAAGGATTGCAAATTTCAACCCCGTATAATGTAACAGGAGTATTGAAAAAATAGAATTTCAAGTCTCTAGCTTCACTGAAATTTCAGGAAAAAATCAAATTGATTCAACACTTTTTAAGGGTGATATCTCAGAAAGGGGTGGGCTGAGGCAATTTTGTTATAGGAGAGACCCATCTTGATTTCATTCGGGTAATCACCTCCTGAATTTTTTCGCATGAATTCAGAAACACCCCATACAGGACGTTCCTAAATTGAACGAAAAGGGAAGATTCCTTCCGTTTCGTTTACAAGATTTACAAGATATTCAACTGAAATTTGGCATAGATATTACATTTGACAGTTCTCACCACGTGACATGTCAATTTCGATAGCAGATCTACAGGGTGATATTTTTTCTGGAACACTGTCACCTGTTTTCTTCCAAAACTTTTTTTTGGTGACCAACAGTTAATATGAAAAAAGGTAAAAAGAAGCTTTCTTGCTATACTGAACTTTCGGTCTCTTGTAGTTTCGTCGAATCTGCTACCCATTTCAAGAAAAAAAAAATTTGAACGATTCACTCGAAATCTTCGAAAGAATCCAAATTATCATAATAAAATTCAGTTAGTAAGCGATGGTGAATGAATTCAGTGTCAGTTTCGACACATAAAATTATTTGAACGTTTGTGTTTTGAAAAGTAAAGGTTGTGAAGTGTAGATTCTATGAGAAAAAAATTTAAATTTCAACACTCTGTATCTGTATTTGCGATCCCATGTTTATGGGACTTTTTTTTCTTAAACTTACTTAAGGAATCTCCCCTTTTCGTTTGTACGTTCAATAAACCAGCAAAACTGCTTTAATGTATTATTCTTGGAAAAAGAGAAATGTCCAATGACATAATGACAATTGGTGCAAGTTAAGAATAGAAAGATATAAATGGATAATTAACATCTACATCATAAGTGAAATATTAAATTTGAAACCATCAGCAATAAACAGGTGTATAATGAGTGTTTCTCTCATTTTTGCTAATATCTCCGTGAATATTCATTTCGAATAGAGTTCGTGCTACATCAAATTAGAGAATGAAATTCCAATTGAAGTGGCCTAAAAATATTGTGGTAATTCCATTCGGAATAAGAAATCTATTGCCATTTATTTAGGGATAAACTATCCAATATGCCCTTCTAACGAATTTTTTTATGGATGTGGCAATTTATTAGGTTGCGAGAGGTAATATCAAAAAAACTGTTTACACCGAATTGAAATTTCACAATTTCAATACGTAATTTTTGACTACAGAATACTCATAGAATGCAAAAACTTACGTTTTTTTTTGGCTACCAAACATAACATCGACCATGCTTGTGATAATTCCTGTGTTGGATCCGCCCCATATGCTAAAAGAAGGTCGATAGCATCCGCATCTCTGGAATTGTAACGTTCTTTTTCGATCACAAAAGAAGACAGCGCTGTTTGACCCATTGAATTTCTGGCATCGATAAAAAAGCTTTTTTCTGGTACCATTTTCTCCAGAAAGTCGTAAATCTCTTCTGCCGACCAAACATGCACAATGTTGAGGATAACTTCATCAAGAGTGAAATATTCATTGTTAAACTCCATGTTAAGTATAAAGTGTCTTAAACAATTTAATTTTACTGTATATTCTGAATTAACAGAAATGTCACTTTATCGAAGTGCACCAAGCAAACTGCAACTATGGAATGAGAAGTTCTGGGGAACTTTCTTCATTACTTTTCGGAGGAATTGATAGTTCTGAATGTTGTGAAATTCCAAAACTCAATTTGAAAATATTTATGGGTTTCACCCATTATACTAATGTACCTGCATTTCGAACCCATTTGGAGTTAATGGAACTTCTTATGCTCTACTTGCTCTTGAAATATTCAATTCATTTCGACTGAATTAGTTCATGCATTAGCACAGGGAAAAAGACAAAAAAACAGAAATTTTCGCGAGACATATTTATTATGTTACCATATAAACATATTTTTCTTTGCCACTCCTCATTATTTAAAACTCGCATTAATCACACATTTATAGACTTAAAATTTAGAATCATTTTTTCTATTTATAAATATTTACACTAAGAAGTTTTTTGTTATATATTTTAAAAACTAATTTTTATTTGATTATGATTTATTTTGCTTTTGACTAATTTTTTTTCTTGATTCCAATATCGCTTCTAATCTATCGAAACCTTTTCTAGTTATCAACTCTAATATTTTCAAAATAGAGTAATGCCTCAAAACTCCCTTGGATACTTCCATCAAGAACATATAACACGAATTTTCTGCTTCTAACTGCTGGAGTATCATTTCAAATCGAACCATCAGATGGGTTCCGTAAATGGGAAAGTCTTCTTCGACAAATTCGTCTATCGCAGACCACAGTACATCATCGTATCGGTAGGATCTAACGATTTTTCTCGCAGTGTTATCGTAAATTTTGCCCCATGGAAAAGGTTCTCCATTTTCCATTTTTATTGCGACTAATCTATTTAATTCACTTCTACACTTCTCTTCAAATTTCGACCATTCTGGAACGGTGCGTATTTCAGCGAATAACAAAGAATCTTGTTTAAAACAACCGAAGGCATCACGCAAACAATAATATTGTATAAGTGAGTAAACGGAGTTGATATTATTTTCCTCCAGTATATCAATAAATGTGATATTTTCATTGTTGAATTGAATAGTTTGAGCACCTGCATTTATAACTTTTTTAATAAATGGTAAAGAATCACCAGCAGATTCTGCCGCCCTATGTAACACAGTGTCACCATAACTATCTTGTACGTTTAAATCTGCTTTATATTTGATGAACAATTTGAGACACTCTATTTTATTTTTGATTAATCCATTGGCTGCCAGTACATGCAAAGGTGTCAGATTATTGGGATCTCCTAAATTTGGATCGCATTTTAATTCTAATAAAAATTTGCATAAGTCCAAGTTTACTTTGTTTCTTTGCTCCATGAAAATTATGTGCAAGGCGTTCCTTCCGTATTTGTCTCTTGCTGACAAATCTGCTCCTAATCGTATCAATTCACGAACTTGCACTATATTGTTATATCTTATGGCATGTAAAAGTGGGGTTTGGTAGTAATTATTTCGTTCCTCCAATTCTGCACCGTAATCAATGAGCTTTTTTGTTATTTTCACATTCGGCGAATGTGCAGCTATCACATGCAATGGTGTGTTGTTATCGCTTGGTGATGGTATATTCACATTTGCTCCTTTTTCCAATAAAAGATCCACAGCCTCTTCATGTTGACGCAGACAAGCCAAATGAAGAGAAGTTAAAATTTTGTTGCCATAATACACAAAATCGTTGACATCTCTCAAACGATTCAGATACTCAAACATTATTTCGATTTCTGAAAAAGAGTAAACTCATTGTTGAAACAGAAAACTTCATTAAAATAACAACTTTATTAAATTTCAATTAGCGACCCCATATCATCTTGTTTCTGTCGATAGAGAAAGGTTTTGAATGAAATCCTTGTGTTTGTGACTTTATGATTTTTTTGGGTTTCTCGAAGATCATAATATGCGATACAAAAAATTCAAATGAAAAACCCTGTAGGTATGCTTCAATAAATTTTAAAATTGGTCCTTTCGCGAAATACATAATTTTTCATATCCCTTATATCAGTTTTCTAGTCTTCATTAAATAGTATCCTAACAAAATTTATTCATAAGAATTTAATTTGAATTGAAAATTTTCGGTTAAAATCAGTATTTTTCTTTCATTATGTTCAAAAAATTCCTGCAATTTGAATATCTTCTCCTCGAAACTATGTTGTATACTGTGCTTCATGAAGCTTAAAATATAATTCAGTGAAAAAAAGTATTAAATGTGAAACAACTCTGAAAGAAAATTTCTGAATAATTCCTTTCGAATTAGAACAAATTAGCATCAAGAATTCTTTCAATTCAAAAGGAGAAAACTACAACGATAAACTAGGAGGTAGTGATAAATATATTTTTGAACATTTCGAAAACCGAATGAACAGCTTCAGATTGAATTAAAACGAATACTGTTTTTGTTATGGTTACAATTCCCATTCTTCCTCAGATTTCAAGGGTACGAGTTATGTTCAAAGACGGTGTGAAATATAATGTGGATGCTATTTTTTTAAACCGTTTCTTTTCTACTCGAAAAAGGCCACGAATCATAGATTTTACCGTCCATTGAATAATTTTTTCGGAAATTCTGAGAAACACTTAAATTAAGTAATTTTTTATCAATTTTAATCTTTCATCTTGGTTTGAATCAGTTATATAAATCATATAATGATTAGACGTATTAATCATAATTCATAATGGATAACCCTATTTATAAAAACTATGGTGCAATGTGTTTTAACGAAATTCAGGTTAAATCTCAAATTAAAAAAAAAACGATGGGTACTGATCCTAGAAATAATAGACAGAGATCATTTACCTTGGAATAAAACTGCAATATACAAAAGAGCTTCTTGAATATACAAGAACAAATAAAAAATATTAAAGTACAATTATGAACCAAATGAAAACAATACAATTAAAAGGTGTGAAATGAGACAATATTCCACTTCTTGATAGCTGCAACATATACAGAATCGGAACAGAAAACTACGCAGAAGAAATGGTACATTACAACTAATTTTATTTCGAATGAAAAGATCTACCGGACGAGTGAAGAAACAGAAATGTGTTCTATACAAAATCTTACCCTACGCATCTGCCAGTATTAGAAGTAAACATAACATTTTTAAGAACGGCAAACATAACTTGGCCTCTATCGTTTATATCACAAATGAGTGAAAGGAAAAGAGTGATAATACACTCGAAAAAGATTGGATCTTAAAAAATCTAGCATCAAATGCACCAGCTCTGATAGTGATTCTTCAGTCGGTAGTTTGAAAGAAAACAACAAGGATACAGAACGAAACACTTCTCAATTCAAATAAGAACTTTTATATCATCGAAACATATTAACATGCTGAATTCAATCGATTAAACTATAGAAATATTTTCTGCATGATTTTTGCTTTTTGACAAAACGTTTTGTTTGAAATAATTCAATAAAAACAACGATGAAAATCAATAAAATATTAAACATTAATAGAGTATAATGGGAATAAAGAAAAATGTATAGGATGTGTCGAGCAATATTTTTTTGTTACCCACCTGAGCAGTATTTGGATTTTCTATTGATATTCTGAGGTTGCAAGGTTGGAATTTGATGAACCAGTGAAACAGTTGAATTATGACGCTTTATTTAATAGTCGTGAAAAAACGTTCGTCTCCCACAAATTTTTTGGTGCCGATCTTGACATAAACGCACGCTCATCCGCTACCTGACGGATCACATAACGGATGCAACAAAAAACCTTGGAACTAGGGTGCATATTCATCAGTGGGAAATTTCCCTAAATTCACAAAAGCCCTTGAATGGAATTAATGAATTGGATTGGCTGATTAATTAATTACTACTAGCTCATCTGGCATCGCTCTCCAGCATCCTTTCCCGCTCGTTCCAGCGGGAACAGTCGATCTACATCAATTGGAGAATAGTTCGGCACGCAGAATTTGATCTATTATCTTTCTAGTGTAAAATCATTAGCCGTAGTCGGGACGAGTAGGTTCGCAGGGTGAGACTCGTAGGGTTTCCGTGGTAATTGAATTCTGAAGTAGGACGATGGAGGATTCAAGATGGAGATCGAGGAAATGTTAGCGAGCTGATGAATGATCCGATTCCACGAGCCTTCTTCCAATTATTTCTATGGACACGCAGCGTGTGGAAATTCGAATAATTTGATCATTATTGGGAACCCTCACTCCGTACTGAAAATAACCTTTTATAAATTTATAGGTATACTAGCGACCGGCCCCGGCTTCGCACGAATGCAATGCAATCCTTATAAACAACGGTAGTGCCGGCGCCGCACCGCTATGTCCCTGCATTTTTAATCTGTAATATTCATTATAATTATATGCTGTAAGGGGCCATATTGTTTATATTGAATGGAAAATGTATTTAAGGTACTTCATTGGATAAGGATTAATGCTATATTGCTTGAAAGAACTTCCTAAATAAGCCATTTCTTTCCGTAAAAAATGGTTATTGTGGGTTATCCTTGAGAGATAGACATACACCATCGCGGACTTTTTTGTTGACCTTTTTTAGGAGTGCAATACCGAGTACATTATTTTGATTTATCTCGTGGGGTTCAGTCAGCGTTTGCAATGTAAGCGCAAAAAATGTGTTTATTCACGACATCACATTAGAAACCTGTAAATTCATCAGTGTTTCTCTGCAATATTATGCATGTCTCATACATATAAACCTTCCTCTTGAATCACTTCATCCATTGAAAAAAGCGTTTCAAAATCCGTAGCGTAGATTTAAGCATACATAGGGACAGACAGCGAAAGCGACTTTGTTTTATACTATACTATGTATAATGATAATTTCGTGAAAACTAGGCGTCTTGATGGCTCGCCGATTGTTAATCGTGCGAGGATCTACTCGAAAGACATCGTACAGCATATATCTTTCACAAATCACAAAGTTGACCGAAGCGTCAATCAAAATTTGACGGCGATAACTTGAGATATTTCTCAATTTACTGCTAAAAGATGGCCTATTTCAGTTTTTGAAAAAGTCGCCGTCAAATTTTGATTGACGCTTCGGTCAACTTTGTGATTTGTGAAAGGTATATGCGATCAAAGTTCATAATAATGAACTTTGATCGAATTGATTTGGTATCATTGATGTTGAGTCGCCATTTTCGATGCTACTGTCCGAGAGTGTTGTTGCAGATATAGCTATATCGTCTGCAAACGAGGCTATTGTGCTGTTTTGCGGTATGTCTGAAGTATAAATGATATATAAAAGTGGTCCTAATATACGGGGCTATTCACTAAGCAAAGTTGTTATGGATAGCAACTGTAAATCGTCGTTATCCCATGTAATAAGCATGAGATAACGACGATTTACAGTTGCTATCCATAACAACTTTGCTTAGTGAATAGCCCCGATACTTCCCTGTAGGACTCCGGATTTGACTTTTGAAGGGCTGGATGTTGCTTCTCCGAATTTCACGGCCAAATGAGGATCAATGTTGGTCTTTTAAATCTCTTCGTAGCCTTCCAGATGCTATGATCATTGTTGTAATGTACTGAATTTATTATTGGAATTGTGAGTTTGTGTTTTGCTGAAGAGTTTTATGTAATTTTCTGCTAAGCTGATTCAATATGGTCTTGTCTAATAGATTTTCGTGATCTTTGCCATTTGAACTGAAAATTCCCGAATTTGAAGGGGTAACTGTATTTGAGGATCTTCCACCTTTGATTGTATGAGAGCGCTTTCCCATGCTGCTTTTTGTATCATATTTGTGATGTTGTTTCCATACATTCCAGTGCACCTGAAAAATTCATGTGAATCTGGACCGAACAACACAATTAGGTTAACTCG
Source organism: Adalia bipunctata (assembly GCA_910592335.1). Lineage (NCBI taxonomy): Eukaryota > Metazoa > Arthropoda > Insecta > Coleoptera > Coccinellidae > Adalia > Adalia bipunctata. Next base: position 24,166,004 of record OU342953.1, read on the forward strand.
TATTGTTTTACCGGAACAACATTAAAATTTCAGAACGCAGCACTGACACATAATCAACCATGTAAAATAATTACAGGCAGGCAGAACGGTTTTGCAGGAAATGTAATTATTTCCTGCGCCGGAGTATATATTAATTAACGTCTGTAGCAGTTGGTATCAGCAGGAGGTGACAAACGTAGCAGGACAGGGGGGGCCGAACTCCTGCGACAGCTGGACATTTTCCTGCTGACATGTATTAGATTAGGGTGAGAATCCAGACACTTGTTCCTGCCGTTCGGCGTGGCGATGGCAAGCAATCTCCTTCAGGACTGGGGACTTTTATTTTTTACGTGCTAATTTCATTAACTGGAAATCTGCTCCGTCCGTCCTAACGAGTTTTTACGTGTTCGGAGGCCTGTTTTTTTGCGGGGTCGATTTAATCTTGGACCGCAGTCGTTAGTGTGATACCAGGTTGAAATTTTTTCTGATGAATTGGTCTATTATACTAGAATTGCTTCGAGATTTGGCAACACTGACGTGAATATGTCAGAATATGACATTTTCGAAAATGAATCTCTGATGATAGATGCATAGAATACCTGGTGTAACGACTCCTTACTATAAAAATCGTGAGCAAGAGGACCCCGCACACTTACTTAGGAAAAGCGGGTCCAGTGAATTTTCCCCATTTTTACATATTATATTCATATCAACCTTAAGAACAATATATCAGATTTTCAAGAAGGTCTTACATCTGGTTTGTTCTATAGGGCGTTCCAAAATTGCAGCTACGGAAAAATGAATCTTTAAATTTTGATGATAATTCTTCTAATTTTCAGAATTTCATCATGATGCCTTGGGTTCTGAATAACAAGATATCACAGATATCCAAACACCGCCCACCACGTTAAGTTTCGTTATACAGGTTGTTCCATGAAGCTATATAAGTAACTGAATGTAACTTTGTTAGTGACTTTGGGACCACCCTGAGTTTTTCAAAATATGATACCATGATGTATGTCCACCTCTGTAGGAAGTTTCATTAATTTACAAAAAACAGTTGCAAAATTATTCAGGTTTAAATTCGGATTTCATACAATTTTTCTTCAAAACTTATGTGTAGTTGAGATTGCTGTCAAGGAATACAGGTTTTCATTCAGTATAATTATTATGATAGGTATTGACGGTCGGTCCAAAGGTGTTTTTACTCAGGAATGTACAGGATGGACATAATTCGGTGTCACTAATCTCCTCATTTCGCTATCTCAAAATCTGTTTATATAGATCCATCATTCCAGGTTGTTGTATCTTTGAGCACTCTAAGGAATAAGGATGCATATTTTTTTGAATATTATACCATAAAAGTTTATCGACCTTTGTGAAAAAGTTCACTCGTGTATGAATAATTAGAAGATTGTTGCCGAATCATTCAGATTTAAGTTCAATATACACCATTACTTGAAATAATAATCATCAACAATTTACATAAAATCTTTTTATTATTAATACACGAGTGAAATTTGTCACAAAGGTCGACATATCTGCACAGCAGATACATCTTTTCAAGACAGACCAACCATTCCTTCAGTGTAATACTTTGTGGTATTGTTTTTATCTTATATACATTTTTTCTTTAGTTCTCGTGGTGATAAGAACTGCTACAGCAGTACTTTCTTCTTTCCAAGAGAGCTTCCGTTTGGCACCCTATGATTTTTTTTCTCATTCATTAAAACCATACACCCGAAGAAGCGGTTGATGCGTTCAAAACTCATGTTTTGAAATCCTCAAAAGGAATGGAAAATAGGTTCTAACGCATGCGAAAATGTATTGATCTCAATGGAAATATTTCGAATTAAAGCCATTCGGATTATAAATATTTGTTTTTATTTTACTTTCTCAAACCTGAAGTAGCTGCCCACGTACCATGAAACTTTATTATGAATACAATATCCTAAAACAACGGTGAATCAACTTTGTTTTATCCTAGTTTCTCCCAGAATGCGAATTATAAAGTTGCAATCCTGTGTAGAAGATTGTGGCTTTCGAATTCTCTCCCTCAAAACCATTTGCCTTGTTTTCATAATTCTCAGAGCATATATATTTAGAGTTAATTAATTAGACATGGTAACTCATTTCCATCTGTAATTCGTGGAAGTAGTTTCAAGTATTCCCGAATAGTTTGATAAGTTGATGAATTCAACTTAAAATAGAATTATTCGGATTTTCTTTACTCCCCCGTTTCTACTTTTTAATTGAACTTAAAATCCCATGGTGTACTTTTCAAGGAATCCAAAATTGGAAAAAGAATCTGATGGAGTATTTTCTAGCAGTTAGTGAAGTTTTCAACAAATTGATAAACAGAACACAACGGGATCTATAAAGAGTCGTTCAATTAGATCTTCTTGCTTTTTTATGTTTTGCAGGTTATTCTGAATCAAAAATGAAACTTTCTCAATATACATTTTGTCGATTTGCTCTGATAATACTGTAATACCCTGGGTAGAAACAAAAGGAATTTTTCTCGTTTTGAAATCATTTCAAATCCAGTTGCATTAATTCTGGATGAAAATATTCCAAACCATACTAGACATATTAATTTAAACTTCGACAGGCGTTCGAAGTTGTTAAAAACGCGTTTTAGGGTTTGGATAAGCCAAGGGGGAGCGCAGTCAACAGGTTTCTATCACTCATCAAGTTCAAGGATTTTTTGGTAGATATGATAGTTAAAACCCATGTCATCTCAGACAATTTCCTTCTAGATCGTTCGAAATCGGGTGATTTTATAGGCAAAATGTCAGTTTGATCAATTTTTATGAAGAAATGGGTAAATAATGGAAAATATGAATACCAAGCTATTTTGCGTTGACTCTTCCTCTTTCGATCCGTATATTTACATCACGGCCAGGATATCTGCGAAAAAAGTTTCATAGAGTTTAAAATTGCCCTTTTTGCCGAATTTTTTCGGGATTTTTTTAAAATACTTCTACATCGCCAGAGGATCGAAATTTCGCCCACGTACGAATCGATCATTCCTCTTTCCGACCGTATGAAAATTTCTCTCCTGTATCGCAGCTTCGCTGCGATTTTAAGATTCTTCTGGACCCACTTTTTCGACAGATTCCCCGGGCCGGACCACAGAGTTACCGTTTTAGTATAATATAGAACTAGTATGGGCCCGTCGATCTACCTTTTAAGTAGATTCACTTTTTAGGTAGATTCATCTTTCAGGTAGATTCACCGTTAAGGTAGATTCACCTATGAACGCGGAATCAAATGCTATTGATCGCACCTTCACTTTTCAAGAAATAGATTAAAGTTTTTAGAGTAGTCCGACTAGAGGAAGTATTGAAGACCAGCATTCTTATCGTTTCTTATATTTTCGATTGTGTTATTCTTCATATAGTTCTCACTCAAGTTTTCTTTCCAGGACAACAGCAACAGTTCCATTTTGCCTTCGGTCAAAGACCTTTTCCTTTCGCCACATCAGATCCTCTGTCCACATTCAGGATGCCTCCTATTGGCAATTGTAACAGTAAGTATTCCTGATATTTCAAATTCCATTTATTGAAAATTGGAAATTTGTATTGCACGAATTTAAGTAAAGGAGTTCAATGTATCTCAAGTAGAAAGAAGCAGTGATAAATGTTACTCCAAATCCGCAATGGAACTCATTCGCTCAGTAGTTCAATGTTATCTTCACAAGTGACAGTACGACACAACTTCATAACCTTGAATACATCACCTTGACCGAAATCTGTAGTAGGGGATGAGTACGATATCGAAATAATGATTTCTACCAGAAGGCGAAAATGTAATGTTACAATGTGCTGAATTCTTCAACTCATCTCTCGCAAACGGTGGTGAATTTCATGGGCCGTAAAGCATCCAAAATCCTCAACATTCGGGGCTATTCACTAAGCAAAGTTGTTATGGATAGCAACTGTAAATCGTCGTTGTCCCATGTAATAAGCATGGGATAACGACGATTTACAGTTGCTATCCATAACAACTTTGCTTAGTGAATAGCCCCGATTATCTGCCTTATTAAGCGTCTTGAATCGAAACTGCTTCATTTGGCGCCCCTCAGCTTTCAACAGAAGAATAATGAATGAGTTTTTGTGTTCATCCGAGAGACAATTCCCGCTAGGGCAGTAAAAAGGGTTAGGCCAAATTAAGTACTAAGATTTAGCGAGGTTCGCTGTCTATTAGAATGTAAGAAGTGAAAGGAAAGTGAATAATCTTAGTGGATTACTTCTAACTTCATTAATGCGGACACAAACAGAATAAATGCGTCCAGAAAAAATGGATGGAGATGAGAAGGGTTCACCCTTATTTTACATAAAGTTGAAATTATTAATTCAGAAACCTGCAGGAATTTCAGAGATTTATAACTTGATTGTTCGATAGGATATGTGGACCATCACCTAGTCAAGTGTAATAAATCGGAATATTGCGGTTGATCAATACAGGATGAGTCATTGACTTGTGCATATTTTTCAATTGTAGATTCCTCTCACCGAACACTTTTCACCTATTCGGTTTCGTTTGAAAGATACAGGTTGTCGAAAATCCGTGAAAAACAAAACACTTTTCTTCGGAACCGGTTTTTCAAATTGACTGAATTTTGGTTGATTGACTCTATTCTTGGTGCATATTCTTCGAACAACACTTATTCAATATTTTTCCTGGTATAAAAGTTACAGCGTAGCCGATTCATAAATCCATGCAAAAAAAAACATAGAACAACTCGAAAAAATAAACGGTTCATATTTTCGAAAAAATTGATAAAAAAAATAAAAGTATTCTTATGTTTTTTCAATAGAATGCGTCGTTTTTGAGTTATTTCCAATTTCACCCGATAAAATTCGACGAAAAAACAAAAATCATAAGAATAATCTGGATGCTTTCCTGAACTTTTAAAATTTTAATATCACAGAATGGCTGAAATTTATAAACTCTCTGATCTCTATACAAGTAAACAATGTTGTCAGAATGTTCATCAACTTTGTCAAGACTAAAATTTCAATGATGGAAAAACGTTTGATGTAGAGAAATGTAATAATGAAATCCCACAAATGTGAGAGAATTTTTTTTTATTTAAATTATCGTGTCTCGGCAACTAGGCCATTGACACATTTCATACGCACAGTTCTCATTAAAAATTTATTGTTACCGGTCCATATCAAAAACAAATGTCAATGAGATACGAAATTCGGATATCAATGATGAATGTCGATACAAACCAAGTATCAAATAGAAATCAATGAAATATAAAATGATACTTAGCACTAAATAATCTGTGGCGATGTTTCTATCTACACAATATCCTCTTGAAATTTTATGAACTCGACACTACACGGTTATTATTGCATTAATTCACTGAAAGTCTTCACATAATCATCACGAGCTCTAGAAATGTTTTGACCATTTCACGCCATTTACTCACATTGTTTTGGGTGTTTGTACAACTGTTTGCATCATTCTCTGTAAATAAATAAATGATTCTTAGTCACGCCGATTATCGCTATACGCATGTGTCGTTCATGGTTCATTGATACACAAAACCAAAGACTCCTTTTTGCACAGAACAACGGTTTGTCTTGCTCATTGCGAGGTATGTTACCGTTATACCATTTTAAAGAGGAAATCCACAATCTGGCATCGTCTCCTCAAAAGCTCTGTGAAATATCATAGAGATGGGTTAGGTTAGGTCATTGATCTACAATCCTATGACCTAGGTTAATGGAGTTATGTTAGTTTAGCGAAATTTTTTTTATGAGATATTTTTGGGATATCCAGGAAAATATGAACAAGTTATTAGTGTTTACAAACTAATCTTCAGGAACATCGAAAAAGGAACTTATTTTGGTGGGAGAAATATAGCTTTTCAATTGCAGATATAATCGGACAAAACTAAGTGTTTTTGTTAGGAAATATCGTGTTTGTAAGATTCTTATTCAAATAAGGTTAGGACTTGATTATTTCCTAAAAGCATCAACTAAATTTCAATCGAGAAATATGAACTTTGCATCAATTCCAGAGAACCGTATCAGGCACGTATTTGGCCCATTTTTTTTCAAATGGCTTTATCTTTGTAACAGAGCCGAATTCGGAAAAATGGAAAATGAAAAAAAGGTTTCTTTGGAATCTACAGTTAAAATATATGTACAAGTCAAAGACACAACCTGTATAGACTTCCAAATTTATATTCATGGCTTGGAATATTACTTTGTTGCATAAGGAAATCAGTACGTGAAAAACAGGATGTGTGCGAGAAGAGAAGCCATAGAGCTGTTGATTGCCGGGTCAAGTTTCCTCAGGGAATGCAAGCGAGAAATCAAAAATAAATTGTATATCGAGACGGTTTCAGGGATTGTCCTCATGACCTGGGTGGCAATGTTGCGAAGGCAGCGTTTAATTCAGGGCTAGATCGTGTTGTGGGGGATGTTTTCCTTGGCACAGACGATATAAACAGTTTATCCGAGGCCTCCAAACCAAGTTATAATTATACGTAAAATATTATCCTAAAAGCAACAACTCTAATGCCTATACCATAATGTCGAGTGAATAGTTAAAAGTGCAGCAGGTCTTACCAACGGTATAAGAATATTCCATGGGGTTAATAGCAGTAGAACGAAGTTCCACAATATTCAATAGAAATGCCATAAGTAAATAGATAAGCTCATATGGGGTTGAATCCTGTGAAGAGAAACAGTATTATTGAAAATGCAGAAGCGTACATTACCAGTTAACAAAGGAAGCGTCTTCTAAGAGAATCTAAAATGGCGGATTCCTAAAAGAGGAACTCCATTTCAAAGAATTACCTATTGAAAAGTGGAAGTGAATCGAATCAAGAATGGAGCAGAAGTCAAAGTGCAATTAAAAGGACCCTCCATTTGTTTGCGTTCTCGGAGGTTAGTTTTTCTTCCACAGAATCGCATGTCTTCGATGGTCACAGAAGAACAAGAGTACATCATGGTGGACCTTCGATATGATTCAAATCTCCTATTTATAAAGATGCGAATTGCCTAAAGTATTGGTTGAAGTCGTACTACTATTCATCATTCATAGAATTATAAAATAATATTAAATAAGTTTCATTCAACATAGTTCCACAGTTCGATAATAAACGTTTTGAAGTTATAAGCCATGAAGTAGTCTGGCAACGGTGCATTTCATTTTCTTGAAGAGTAGGAAATTCAGAAATGGTACAATAATCTTTTGGATTAACTTTCAGAAGTCGTTTCAGCCGCCTGTTTCTTCGAATGATAGAAGAAAACCAACACGTCACACAAATGACGATTATTTGGCACTGCCATTTCCAGAAGAATAACATTAGATGAATGCAAATATGATGTTTTGCTTTGGACTACGTTTGTGGAAATTTTCGAACTGTTGGATCCCTGATACGCCGTAATGTACTGCTGCAGACAGCCAGAGTTACCAGTCATGTAATCAGACACATCTACGTCCACTCGAGAGCTTGAAACCTCCACATGTATCGAAACTCGTCCCGGCATTTTTTCAATCTATCATCCGGAGATTGGACGATTCCATCAGCGAAATTAGCCCTCATCCCTACGTCCACTTCATCGGCGAATTTGTTGCCAATTCCAGCCGAACAACGGAACGTTTAAAACCGAAGTAAAAAGCAATTAATTTGTTTTTGCGGCATGGAACGGATTTAATAACATGTGGACAAATCGCAGGTCGGATATATCCGGTAAAAAACGGATGGACGTATGGTTTGACAGTGCGTGGCGGGCGGCCCGGTCGATAGTATCATCAACTGCATTACCGACATGAACAAAGTACACTCGACGCCGATAGTGGAGCACTACTTCAGTTAACATGCCTATTTATTACTTCTGGCCGACTGGAATTTACGATTGGGCCATTGCAAGTAATTACGGGCGAACCTCTGTACGTGCGTTCATCCCTTATGTTCTTTATGGCATGATATGAATGTCGTGATCCACGTTAAATACCTTTCATTTCGATTCTGTTTGATGACTATGAAGTTCCACCGATGGGTCGGATGAATGTTATCCCTGGCTGTGAGTGATGGGAGTGAGCTTCCAGCAGGGTATGGTAACTTGAAGAAGTTCTAGATTCAACGTCTATCAACATCATCAGTTGATCGCCAATTTACTCCTCTCCTACAGCATTCCTGTAAATGTAGCGCTATTTGGCATATACCTACCTACAGGTAGAATATAACTGTCCCAAGATCCTTTCTTTGCTCTCTTATCAAGCTGCAACGACTTACTATCGAATGACCAAACTTTGACTTAGGATCCCTATATTTTCTCAGTCTCAGGTCTTAAAGGTGCTGAGAAACAGAATTAAGCAATACAGAAGAAGTATCATGAAATCATTAACAAGATATCTGTATAAAACTCAGAAGGAGATTTTTAATTTGTTTTCGTTGAAGGAGAACAAATGGCTTCACTATTTATTGAAGGTGACGCAGCGCTGTCATGTTATCTAAAAAAAAGACTAGAGGTGACCTACTTGCATGATGTGCAATAGCACCTCATACCATAACGCCTACTGTCCCGTGTACACGACGCTCAACATAAAACTGAGGTTCACGTCTTCCTTTTCCTCCGCAACGTCGTCTAACCCTTCTTCGGCCATCATGTGCACCCAAGGAGAATCGAGATTCATCAGAAAAGACGACCTGGTGCCATTCCACATTCCAATGTTGTCTTTCTCTACACCACTGTAATCGTTGCAGGCGATGCACAACCGTCAGAGGTAACACAAGATGGGTTCGATAATGCTGCAGTCCAAAAGACCTTATTCGGCGGTAAATCGTTTCAGACAGTTACAGGATGGCCTTGTTCTCCTAATCACCCATCATCCAAAGATCGAGTTGTCGCAAATCGGTATCTAATGGCCATAAGTCTTTGAGGTCAATCCTGAACTTCATGCCCCTTCGAAGTCCGGTGCCTACTCTTCCTCGATTTTGGTCAATATCAAACCACGCTTGACAACATCTCATAACAGTCGTTGGATTTCTGTTCGTACGATTAGCGATTTCTCGAAATGACAACCTCACCTCTTGATGTAGAGCAATAATTCGATCACTTTCAAATTCAATTAGCTGGCGATATATTCCGCGTACACCTGCTCTAGGCATTCAAACAACCATGTAGTGGTCGATGGAGTTTCGTCTGACTCTCTACCCATAAATGCTGGTGTTCCGCAGGGATCAATTCTGGCTCCAACACTATTTCAACTTCACATCAACGATTTGCTGGAGGCAACTTCGTGTCCAGTGCACAGCTTCGCGGATGATAGTACCCTCCATACCGCCTTTTCTTCTAGGGCTCCAATACCAGCCCGCCAAATCAAAAACGAACGAGGAAGAAATGTTAACAACATAAATATGGACTTGGCAGCAATTCTTGAATGGGGATCTAATAACTTGGTAGAATTCAACGCAAACAAAACACAAGCATGTCTTTTCTCTAGAAAAGCCGATCTTACTGTGCCCAGCATAAAATTGTCGGGAGTGACCATACCATTGTAGTCACCCATTTCGATGCTTGGCATTACTGTCGGCAGTAACCTTTCCTGGGAGAATCACGTGAGATCCATTGCTAAAAGTGCATCCCAAAAACTTGGTTTTCTGTTTCGTGCCAGGAGCTATTTCACCTCAGGTCAGCTGCTTATGATCTATAAGGCACAGATTCGACCTGTCCTGGAATACTGTTCCCATATTTGGAGTGCTGCACCTAAACACACCCTAAAAATCTTGGATTAAGTACAAAAAAGGGCAATTTGTCTCGTCGGTGATGCATCGCTTACAAGCTCGCTCACTTCTCTGGAACACCGTAGAAAAGTGGGCGATCTGTCTCTATTTTATAGATATTTCCATGGACGATGCTCTTCTGAATTATCAGCAATCGTTCCCCCTCTGGCAGTCTCTTCCAGACTAACCCGTCAAGTTAAGTCTTCACACCCCTTCGTGGTAACTTTGGAGACCTGTTGAACATCTCTCTTCAAAGACTCGTTCATCCAACGAACAGCGAGGCTTTGGAACACATTGCCTAGGGAGGTGTTCCCCGAGGCATATAACCTCCAGAAATTCAAGAAGAACACCAATTCCTACCTGCTTGCTCTTGGTTCTCACGATGTTCTCTGAACATTACAGGATATTCATTTTCGTGAAAACCACAACATAAAAAAAAAACTAAATATCGACTTTTGATCTCCTTCCTTGGCTTGTTGTAATAGTCAAAAAATTTGCAAAAAACGACTACGATATTTAAGTAACAAAAAATTTTTAGATGAAAAAACCTTCACGATTTTTCCCAAATTTCAATCATTCACTCCGTGCTATACTATTTTTGTTTCACTAAAAAAAATTAAATTCAAACGGTTCCTTCTGGGTGTTGCAGTTTCTTTTTCAGTTAGAATAATAGCGGTTGAAAAATTATCGAAATAGTGTTTCTATGATACAGAAGTGTCGTACAGCAGCTGTTCCCTCAATATTAATCAATAAATAAATATTCAAAGGATGCGTAAGTGTGCCATCCATCTATAAAAGTCATTCCGTTTTTATTCAGCATGATATACTGCTCCACAAGAGTTAGTACATCGTATTCAATCGTTTTTAAAAGTATGTGATCTTCGAGAAAATCGCTGTAAAATCATTTAAAACTCAATAACAATTTGAATCGATCCAATGAAAATCAGTAAGAGACATTCCGTCAATCTAGTCGCCTTTTTTCTGAAGTTTGGTTCTTTGCATATGCTTCATGAATGTTCTTATTTTGGAATGAAGTCAGTTTATCAACGGCTTCGATTTGAAACGAGTTTTCTGAAAATGCCAAGACGTAAATTAAAGAACGCTGAGGCTAATAGGGCTATCGTAATGCTACAGGGTGGCCTTACTCAGGTTGTTGTAGCGGAAAGGCTCCAAGTCAGCCAAAGTGTGATATCTCGACTTTGGAATAGGTTCAGGGAGACAGGTTCCGTGTTGGAAAGACCAAGGCTTGGTGGGCGACGAAAAACAACACCTGCTCAGGATCGTTTCATCACCGTTTCGGCGAGAAGAAACCCTACATCTACGTGAAGAATGCTACGGAATACTCTTCAAAATGCAGATGGGGTCCAAGTTTCCATATCAGACCACGTTTGAGAGAGGTGAATCTAGGTTCTAGACGTCCATTAAGAGGAGTTCCATTTACACGTGACCATAAGCGTCATAGACTGGAATGGGCAAGGCAACATATTAATTGGTACGATCAATGGCGTAGTGTCCTTTTCACTGATGAATCCAGATATGGACGATTTTCAGATTCTCGAAGAATAAGGGTATGGACAATCCCACGCATATCCCGTAATCGTCGCTATGTCCAAGAAGTCCATCCATTCCGAGGGGGTAGTGTTATGGTATGGGTCGGGATATGTTTCAACGGGCGCACAGATCTACACATTTGTCCTGGGAATATGACCGGCTTACGCTATAGGGAGCATGTCCTTGAAAATGTTGTGCCAAATTTTCACGCTGCTATTGGTGAAACTTTTCAATTTCTAGACGATAACGCTAGACCGCACCGTGCAGTCATAGTTGAGAATGCGCGCGAGGAGCTTGGTATTCCACATTTACCAATACCTCCGCACTCACCAGATTCGAATTGCATAGAACATGCATGGGATATGCTCCATAGAAGATTAGATAATCATCAACCTACCCCAGAATCCTTAAATGATTTGAGAGAGCTTCTGCCCCGTTTATGGAACCGAATTCCTCAAGAAATGTTCAACAACCTCGTGTGTAGTATTCAAAGAAGATGTCAAGCTGTTATTGATGCCCATGGAGGCCATACATTGTATTGATAGTCTTAAAATGCTTGGATTCTCTGGGAATAAAATTTTGTTATTTTACTCGATTTTTCGTAACCACCCTGTATACGCTGCATACCTACAGGCTAAAATTAATTTGCAACTTGAAATCATATTAATATGAATTTTCATCACAAAAGTCTTATTTTAACTATATTTTTTTTGCAATTTAAGTCAATATCCCTAACTCATGTGGAGCAGTTTATATTCACATACAGAAAAACCACTAAAGCAACATGGGATAGTAGGATAACAGATGGAATAAAGCTTTTTGACTGGTTAATGAAAATGAACTTTTATTTCAGATATGACACAATTCGGGCTCACGTCAACTAACTCCCACTGGGGTTATGGTGCAGCAGGTGCATATTCCCCATACTTCACCCCCAGCACGTTGGGGTCCTGTGCAGCTCCAACAGCGTCCCAATTCAACACTCCAGCTTTAGGTTTCTCTGGAACTACACCTGAACAATCTTCTACCCAAGATGCTTTTGGGAGTAGTTCTTCCGCAACAACACGTAAGAACCTTCTTTGTCCTTCTATTTTTTTTAAACGAGCTCGTCAAAGAAAACAAGAATTCCCACTGTTGAAAATCATAAATAATATAGCAATTATCTAAACCAAGACCACTCTTCATTTATCATTCCAATATCAACGAATGCTTTCTTTCTTCCAGTGATACCAGACTCCACAGCTTCCGATCTGGATCAACATCTAGGTTTAGTTGGCCAGAACCACAACCACGTCCAGACGCATTCATCCTCCCTCCTCGTTCCAAGATACACGACCACACACACAGACTTCACCTTGTCAGGCCCAAGGTCCATATCGGACAATTCCAGTGCTGCTGAGAGTCCAGTCCAAGACGACCTCCTACCGTCCCACACCTCCCTCGGCTCTAACCACCTCAACAGCGCCAATGTGCAGCTCCACCAAAATATGACTTCCAGCAGCGCGTATCCCAGCTCAAACTGCAACAACTCCATATACCCTGTCTTGCCAGCCAGTCTTCTGTACTCTCAGCTCTACTCGGCTGCCAACCAGAGCCATAACTTCCACTCCTTCCACTCTCACACCAGCCAGAGTCACCATAATGACATCCAAAGCATGATGGACCAACTTTCGACTAACCAGCGACATATGAATGGTAGCACTGATCTTTTGCTGGCGAACAACGTCACTTGCGCTGCTGCGGCTGCGCGACAAGACGAAGCTCACCCGAGAGGTCTCAGCTCTGGGACTCAGAGAGGACCTGCGCAGAATGGGGAGTCGGTGGTTTGGAGGCCCTATTGAAGTGATATCGGTCCTGTTGATATTGAAAAAATGTGATTATTTGTGCAATACTAGTTAGACCCTTTGAAGTTTTCGATTTTGAGGACGATGATGGTGATCGAAAGATTATGGTTTCGAATTGACTCGAATTTAAAGTATGTTACGTTATGTTATTGTTTGTGTTTGTATAGAAGCACTATGAGGAGTTTCTTGGTTGTTGAACTAAATATAATATGCTTCCATTTCTTGGACATTTGTGAAAATAACCCCATTAATATCGAAGTGCAGAAAAGCTCATAATGAAATTTATTTTAACATCGAGAACCAATGGGAATATGGGGATGAAATCAAATTTAATAACTCAGCTAATAAACAGGACCAACTTTCAACTCGTATTCTTGAATGGGAACTGATTTCTGATTCTAGTACCAAGACCTATGTCTCGGATAATATACACAATCAACCTTACCTATATAGAATCACCCAGTTATTTTGAGAAATAAAATTTAATTCGGAAAAGGCAGTTGAGGATTGAAGCTCTGTTTTACCAACTAAGTTGTACCTGGTCCGTTTGGAGTGCATGGTAATGAAATGGCTGATCAGCTGGCAAGGGGAAGGGCACTAATCCCCTTCATTGGACAAGATGAGTCATTTTGCAGCTTCCCAGAAAGCCACCAAGCGATGGCTGTTGAAGAATGGGAAGAAAACAGAAAGACTAGGTCCTGGTATTCAAGGTCAGAGAGGGTGAGTCTTTCCTCTCGTACTCAAAGTGCCTGGACCGAGAAAGTTCTCTGACTAAGCAAATAAGAACTGAGCAAAATGACGGGCTTACATTAGCTTAGCCTCTTCGTCGCTCCTCAAATCAAATCTAATATCAACCAAGTCACAGTTGAAAAATATCGGTCCGAGGAACAAAAATAGGAAACTTTAGTGGTGTCAGGTGATAGAATATTAAAAGTTTCAATATTTTCATTTAAAAAAAATCGTCATTGAAAAAGAAAACAGAAACCAGTTTTACTGGATCTAGACATCGATGTATGTTTGTTTTCCAGGTCATGACACATCAAACTCTGAATTCAAAAGTTTTCTTGCTATTCAAGCAAGCGTTCAAGCCTAAAATGTACGTCAAAAGATGTCCCCCAAACAAAATCATTCGACGTATTTCGGAAATTTTTCCAATTATTATGGGATGAGAAATATACAGGGTGGCTCGTCTGAGTAGAACCCCCTGTATGTAGTTTTTCATCGCTTGTAAGAAAAAAATAAAATAATATTCCATATTGATTCTGGGTGATTCCAAACAAGTTTGATTGTGTGTTGTTATATTAATATGGATCATAGATTTCAATGATGCCAAATTATACGGGGTGTCCGGAAAATGTGGGAAATCTCTCGGATTCATATAAAACTAAAAAAAATAAGATGACAAGTTCCCATCATTTTTTTTCCTAGCGGCCCTCCCTACGAAGATACGGCCTCCTAAATGGCGGCACGGGAAATCCATTTTACTGAAATAAATTTTAAACTACTTAATATAATTCAAAGAAAATTTGATATGATGAACAGTAGTAAGGACCTCTTAAAATACTGCCCTTAAATTTAAATAAGCTCTTTTAGTTTACCAGGGACGGACTACGTTGTACATTTTAATGCTTACATTTTCAACACACTGTATGATAAGGAATAGAAGAAAACAAATTTGGATACCTTGAACATTACGCTAAAAAATGGTACTCTTGTTTATTGTCGATAAAATGAACCGTTTCCGAAAAAAAAAATAAAAAAAAAATATTTTTTATTTCTATTGAAAAGAACCATGAATTCTATTTCGATACGAAAGTTATTCAATGAACAAAAAAGTTTTAGTTTATGTTATTGAAGCCGACAAAATTACCAAGATTCTTAACCATGCAGTTTTGGCACAGAAAGGCACGTTAACAAAAATAATTTTTTAGAAATAATGTAGGTACTCTCACTAAAGCTTGCAACGATTGAATATAAATACGCTATTTATAAATAATCAATTAAAAACTTCATAAGTGGGTTCAACATGTGCTCCTTCTGTGTTCCTTGAATAACTTTATTATCACACTTTGTTGCAGACGAAAAAAATTAGAATAAATGGATCTTTTTGATAGAAATAAAAAAATTAATTCCTTTTTTATTTTGTTCTTCGAAAACGGTTCATTTAATCGACAATAAACAGGAGTACCTTTTTTTAGCTCAATGTATAAGCTACCCAAATTTGTTTCTTCCTACTCCTTATCATGCATATAAGCATTAAAATGTACAATTTGCTCCGCCTCTGGTGAACTAAAAGAGCTAATTTAAACTTAAGGGTAGTATTTCAAGAGATTCATCATATAAAATTTTCTTCAAATTATAAAAAGTAGTTTGAAATTTATTCCAGTAGAATGGATTTCCAGTGACGTCATTTAATAGGCCGTATCTCCGTAGAGAGGGCCGCTAGGAAAAAAATTATGGGAACTTGCCATCTTATTTTTTTATGGTTTATCTGAACCCGAGAGCTTTCCCACATTTTCTTGGACACCCTGTATAGGTGTTCTTTCAGCAATAATCAGTTGAGGTCGACTTCCGCATCTACCGGAAGTTGTCGACAATGGATTTTGTTTTTGCATGAAAACCACTCTATCGAAAACCCTTGTGAATATACAAATTTCAAGAGAACTATTGTAAGCAGTTGACTACTGCCTTTGTGAAGGATCCTGCATGTGAATTTGTATTTCATACTTGGGATGATACCAACAATTCAAAATGTGTTGGGGAAATCATAGAAGATGAGAAATTCCTATACAGAATTCCCTTTCTGCATCACGATTCATTCGAAAGTTTCGAAATGTGAGACTGGCTTTAACTCGAACAGGCATTTAATGTATAAAGTTGATTTGTTATGTAAATTAACAACGATATTGAAATATACACTGTAAGAATTCCAGAGCTTTTCAATTTTCGAATTACCCCAACTTTTCCCTGCTCACGAATTGTTCGTGGAAATACTTCAGTTCGAAATGCGGGGAATTCTAGAAGTGGCGAGATGGCCAGTTGGAAAAAGGAGGCCTAAACCTTTCAGCAAATAATGTTCTCAAACTTTCCGTCGACTGGACCGACGATTGCGGTCGGGGCTCCAAGTGACAGAATTCAAAGCGAAAATGCAGGCGCTAAAGAAGCTCTCAAGGTAAGTTTCGGATTTTGTATCTGGGATGTTCGTACATCAAAAGGAGATGTAGCAGAAGAGTTCGACATGAAGCGGAGATATTCATTTCGGTGTGAATACTTCGAATGCTTCAGAAAGGCTAGAAGCTTTTAGCTTAGACTATACAGTGCGCGTCAAAATTATGGAACAAATTCATTTTCTCAGAAGAAATATTTTGCAACAAAATCCTGAAACAGGTCAATGTTTGTTTCACTTTCACCAGATTTTTATGCATTTTTGATGGATTTTTGTTGCACCCTGTGCCATCCCCATCAACCCTCTAAATTTTTTGAATACGGAAAGTGGGTCATGTGGTACTTTTTTGGTAAGATCTTCGTATCTTTTTTACAGGCGTGCAGAAATTTTCAAGAAAAAAGATTTTTTTTTTTAGTTAGTTCAAAGAGGTTTTCAGTATGTGCACTTTGTCATGGCTCATTTACTTTGTTGAGACGATGGTACCTGATGAAATGAACAAAACTGTAATGGTCGACTTTCATTCGGTGACAAATTTCATCAGGTACCATCGTCTCAAAGTAAATGAGCCATGACAAAGTGCACATACTGAAAACCTCTTTGAACATTCTTTGAATTTTCTAATAAATAAACTCTCAATAAGAATGGAAAGTAGGCTTTAGATTTGAATTCATTTGTGCCTGAATATCCGAAATGAGTATTTGTTTCTTCAAATATTCTGCATTCTTCACATTACATGCAGGGTCTTTCACGAGGAACCTCACCCATATTTATACGGGAAACTACTGAACGTATTTTCATGAAATTCAGCACTTATAAGTATTTCACGATGCTGATGAAATCTAAAATATTTTCAAGGCATGAGCACCTCCGGTTTTTCCGGAAATCACGTCAACTTCCGTTTTTCAAATTAGAACACCATTTTTTTATTGCAGAAATAGATTCCTTAAAAAATTTCAAGTTATTTTGATGTAACATTTTTCAGTTTTGGTTGGAAAATTATCTCTGAGCGGGAAAATTCGAAAAAAAAATCGAAAATAGAGCTCCGCTGAAACAAGAATAACTTCGAGGTTTTTGGATGGAAAATTTTCATTTTAGGGATTTTTCAAGATGTAAGATTGATGTATCCAATTTAAAAATTGCGAAATTGCGATTCATGATACAGGGGGTGAAAAAATCGCTTTCAAAGTTAGAGATGACAAAATCGTGAAAAATCAATTTTTTCAAATTAGAACCCCATTTTTTTATGGCAGATATTGAATCTACGTTAAGAAATAATGATGTGGATATTGACTTAGAAAATATCCATTTTAGGGCAAGGGTGTGATGCATACACTCACATTATTTTTTAACGTAGATTCAATATCTGCCATAAAAAAGGTGTTCCAATTCGAAAAAATTGATTTTGCACGATTTTGTCATCCCTAAATTTGAAAGCGATTTTTTCACCCCCTGTATCATGAATCGCGATTTCGATTTTTAAAGTGGATACATCAATCTTACATCTTGAAAAATCCCAGAAATGAAAATTTTCCATCCAAAAACCTCGAAGTTATTCTTGTTTCAGCGGAGCTCTATTTTCGATTTTTTTTTCGAATTTTCCCGCTCAGAGAGAATTTTCCAACCAAAACTGAAAAATGTTACATCAAAATAACTTGAAATTTTCTAAGGAATCTATTTCTGCTATAAAAATATGGTGTTCTAATTTGAAAAATGGAAGTTGACGTCATTTCCGGAAAAACCGGAGGTGCTCATGCCTTGAAAATATTTTAGATTTCATCAGCATCGTGAAATACTTATAAGTGCTGAATTTCATGAAAATACGTTCAGTAGTTTCCCGTATAAATATGGGTGAGGTTCCTCGTGAAAGACCCTGTATAGGGGAAGTAAGTATACTCCATTCACAATTATAAAACCACAACTCTGGCCTTGGAAATTTGACACATTCCACTCTGTATCGCAGTTATGACGTTTTTCGAAATATTTTTATGTTCCAAGTTAACACTATGTTGCCCTTTCTACATTCTTAGCGTATTTCTCAGAATGTGAATGAATTGGAAAAGATGTGATGAACGAAAATAATCAACGTTTATATGAATTGATAGAAAGGATTCCTTTTCTAGTTATTTCTATTTGCATGAAAAGTACAAGAGGTCACTGTTGAAATATATAATTTTTCGCCATGGAAGAAAATTGCATTGCTTTCACGTAATTTTCATATGCATGCTTGTGAAGATTTAATGTTTATTATCCTTGACGAAATCAATTGTTGATTCTTATCAAGATCATTAAAAAAATTAGCCAAAAGATATAAAGATGAATTGATGGGTAATTACAAGAATCAAGAATAATGGAACATTATATCCCTCTATACTGGAATCCGAATATGTGATATGATTGTTAGGGTGCATAACATTTCTATTTCTAATATTTCTTTATTTCAAATAAATAACAGTTTTATTCATTCTTCACAAAGAAAATAAACATAATAACTAAATTAACGAATTTGTCACAGGGAAACTAATAATTTCAATGCAATAGTAACTGAGTTTTGGTTATAAATTAATAAGCCTGAAAGCTTTATAGATATACATTTCATTTATTTGATCTTATGAACAAGGAGTAAAATATTCTGACTGTATAGTAATTTATTAGTTTAAAAAATATTGATACATTACTACCACAGTAGGTTTGTACAAATAAAATGGAATAGGTCAAACATATGCTTCACATTCATCATTCACCTGTTCTAAAATGAGACACAAACTCCTGGAATATGGAAAAAACCGATGTATTCTGGTTCAATATAGCCTATTTCTACTTTCGGCAAAGGATTGATAGGAATGAAAGCTCCAGTGACACATTTCAATTAATCGGAATCTGAATTCAACTACTGTTGAATGAATGAATATCAAGTGTAAAAAGGTCGGTTAGTACTTACTTTCGGTTTATTTATGCTTATAAATCGATTTTTGGTCCAATTCAAATTTGCCGTTCGTACTCACGCCAAAAGTCGTGAAAGGAAAAAATGACACTCGAACAAAGTTTTTTATATCGACGGGAAACTTCTTCTGGACGACGAAAAACGGAAAAATAGGCGATTTCCTATCGATATTTCTCCCCAAAATCGCCGATCGATTCGAACTAACAAAATGTGGAATATCTTTGATACTTTTACTTTGATGTTAACAAAGGAACTGGCAACGTCGTTTCGTCATTAACGATATTTTCTGTACGCGCACAGACTTTTCATCAGGTGCACAAACTCCTGAAAACGAAACCATGACCTCCTATGTGATTAAATAATAGTGAATGGAGTATAGGTACGTATTACCATTTATTTTTGATTCGTCCATCTCAGCCAAATTTGAAGAGACATTTGCAGCTAAGTACGACACATCCAGGCAATGATCTCATACAAAAATTGGGGTATCTAGTCTTGACTGAAACCAGCCAGTGACGTTCATAATGAAAACGTCGATTGATAGACAATACCGATCGGCTGAATATCGGAGACAAATCCCGGAAAGTGGGCATAGCAGTGTAATTGCCACGCCAGATTTTACAACCCCAGTTGGTCTCTATACGGTACACCTGCCACCGCTAATTAGTAGGCTATAATGGCCATCCGAATGTCGATTAAACCTAATATACTGCCACTACCGGGTCGCATGTATCCTCTACAATGGTTACTATAAGCGATATATCAACGTGCACTATTTATGACTTCATAATAACGCGGCACTAGGCCCAAACTACAACTAGATAAAACATGACAAAGTGTTGATGCGAAATGCTGTTACCGTCGGTGGCGTCGCGACGACCGGTGAATACGTTATGTTGGGAATATTGGTTGAAATGATTTTTGGAGCTTCCGAACGTTGCCTTTTGAATAGGAGATATTCACTGAAGAAAAATGAAAGGATTTCCAAAAAATGATACTAGATATTAGAAAATTAATCAAAGACAAATGCACAATTTAATTTTTTCAATTATTCTTGTAGGGGAAGTACGTACAAAATGACATAGGGTTTTATTTCAGAGGCATAACTTGATAGTAATGAATAACAGTAATGTCATATTCTACACCTATGATCTTTGGTCCTTTCTTTATAAAATCTAATCAATCTTTATGGAATAAAAGTACCAAGAAATGAAATATTCTTAGATAAATTGAGATAAACGAAATTTATTTTGTTCGCATGCTTTGGACAAAATGACATACCGGCAACAGGTAACTGTAGTTTTCTACCTATAGTTACAAAACTACTGACAAAGTACACAAATGAAACGCTTGGTTCTTCTAGGATCATCAGCACAAGATGCGTGAGCCGAATGCAAGCAATGCATGCATCGTAACCAGTTTTCTCCAGGGCTAATCCTGGAGAAGATCTAAATCTAAATAGATAGAAGGACAGTCGTCTTCATCATCTCGAAAGATCCTAGGAACATTTTCTTCTTCATTGTCTTCTTTAAATAATGCCCTAGGGACTTGTCTCCTCGCTTTGGAGGAGGTATGGGCTCTTTTTTTGATTTGATTGCAATCATATTAGGTGTAGAAGTTGAAACTAAGTACGTTTATCTAGTCCTCGGCTCACGTTTGGCTTGTTCACTTGAATCGTCCTTTAGGGATTAGAGAAACCTCCTCATAGGATCAGCAAGAGTAGGTTAAGATGTGTTGCCTTGATTAGCCGCAGATGGATATTTTATATTTTATTGTGAATATGTTAAGACAAGTCCTGGTTCTTTGTTTGCTGATGGAGCCTGGGATGGATTGTCTTGGTGTTATCCGGTGGATACGGTTAATTCAGCTGAAATACCTATGTCATTTGGTCCATTCACTGTATATGTCATTTTGTCCATATAGCGTTATAAATCTAGAAATATATCGAATTGATACAAAAAGTATATTTAACATAAAAAAGGCTTCGTGAGTACAATGACAAATGAGTAAAGTTTGATATGAATGCAATATAAATGAAAAAAATGGTGAAAACTGGCCATTTCTTCCAAAAATTTGGCGCAATAAAAAAAACTCGTGACCTTTTATTTTCTGTTATCACTCATAACGACCGAATGAATAAGAGTAGCTCTCGCGAGTTTTCAGAGGTTGATTGAACCCACTCGGGTGGTGTGATTTGGTAGGCAGTTCCAAACTCAAATTATGATGCCTATGTCATTTTGTCCATATATTTCGTTTTGTACGTATTTCCCTTATATTATCACAATCATTTCATTATTGATTATTATAAACCATACTATTACCAGAGAAAAAAGGCAATTTTTCAAATTTTTGATTCGAGTAAACTTTTATATGACATTGAAATGTTTTCATGAAGCTTTGCAATTTCAGCATATACAGGGTGAGTCTTTGACTTGTACATATATTTCAACTGAAGATTCTTGAGGCCAAAAGAAACCTTTTTTTCATTTATCATTTTTCCGAATTCCGCTCTGTTAAAATTATACTAACCTTATTTGAATCAGAATGTTACAAACATGATATTTCCTAACAAAAACACTTGGTTTGTCCGATTAT
This sequence comes from Adalia bipunctata, assembly GCA_910592335.1. Lineage (NCBI taxonomy): Eukaryota > Metazoa > Arthropoda > Insecta > Coleoptera > Coccinellidae > Adalia > Adalia bipunctata. Next base: position 24,187,840 of record OU342953.1, read on the forward strand.
ATCTGCAATTGAAAAGCCATATTCTTTCTACCAAAATATGTTCCTTCTTCGATTTTCCTGAAGATTAGTAAACACTAATATTTTGTTCATATTTCGCTCGATATCCCAAAAATATCGTATAAAAAATTGTCTTTTCACTAAACTTACGTAACTCCATTATACTAGGTCATAGGATTGTAGGTCAATGACCTAACCTAACTCATCTCTATGATATTTCGAAGAGCTTTTGAGAAGACGATGCCAGATTGTTGATTCTCTTTTTAAACAATGTTATAACGTTAACCTACCTCGCAATGCGAGGTATATGGCGCGGGGCGCAAGACAAACCGTTGTTCTGTGCAAAGAAGAGTCTTCGGTTCTGTCTCAAACACCAGTCCCATGAACGACGCATGCGTATAGCGATAACCCACGAATAATTCATTTATCGACAGTGAAGAATGCAAACAGGTGTACAAACACCCAGAACAATGGCGTAAAATGGTCAAATCATTTGTAGAGCTATCTCGTGAATATTATGTGAAGACTTTCAATGAATTGATGTAATAATAACCGTGTAGTATCAAGTTTATTTAGTGCTAAGTATCATTCTATTTTTTATTGATTTCAATTTAATACGTGGATTGTATCGACATTCTTCATTAATATCCGAATTTTTTATTTAATTGCAATTTATTTTTAATATGGACCGGTAACAATGAATTTTCAAAAGGATCTGTGCTTCTTAGAATTCAATTCTATCTCCCACAATTGTGGGATTTCATTATTACATATCTCTACAACAAACGTTTTTCCATCATAGAGATTTTGGTCTCGACAAAGTTGATAAACATTCTGACAACATTGTTAACTCATATAGAGATCAGAGAGTTCATAAATTTCAGCATTTCTGTGATATTGAAAATCCAGGGAAGCATCCAGATCATTCTTATGATTTATGATTTTTTCGACAAATTGTCTGGGGTAAAATTGGGAATAATTCACTAACGTGAATTTCAAATCGTACTCAAGCAAGATTATCCACCAAAAACAAATGGAAACCACAATCTTCAAAACGATAATCAAACAGTCTAGGGCTAAATTCCTGCGTGATTATTTATAGGTTTTCCGCGTTCATCTAAGCTGGTTAATTCGTGATTTATAGTTATCCTCCTACAGGCAAATTTAACGGAGGGCATTTCTCCCAGACTATTATACCATAATAGTTCACAATAACGTTTGCTATGAGATAGTCGGATGAAAACGGGAAGCAGGTACGTGTGTTAATCAAGATTATGAGGTTATTATGGTGCTCCTGGGGAAACGCACATCTTACGTGTCATAAATTCAATGCGGGAAGATGTTACGTTCGAAGAAAGGGCGAATATATGATCAATTACTGAGGGTATTGTATGTATGTTCCTGGATCTTGCAAGCTGGAGAGGAAATTGGTTCGGTGTTGCATGATCGGAGAGTAATCAAACTTTGCAATGTTCATTTGAACGTGGGTTCATTACTGAACAGAGGCTTTAGTTTTACGAATAATCTTGTAGAAATGTACGAAAATATACACTTAACGCAATATCACTATCGAAAAACCATAAGACGCTAATCATTCACCAATTTACACACATCTTCAAAAGTTTAGGTTTGTCAAGAAATAAACAATCAATGTTCTGGAAATGATGAATATTTCCATCTATTGCAACTGTAATGGGTGTAGTTAAAGGTGAGGCTTTTCTTTTGACAGATGGTACAGGGTGGGGCAGAAAAACCTATCCGATTTCAAAACGTTATAGAATTAAAACCACTCAGCTTGTCAAAAAATTTTTTTTATTAACATATCGCAAATTTTATGCCATTTTTAAATTTAAGTTTTGAAAAGCACATCACTCAAATGTCGTCCTTGGGAGCGGATACACTTATTTAGGCGCTCGCGGTAGCTTTCCATGACTTTCACCGTCATTTCCACAGGAATTTCTTCAATTGCCCGAGCAATTTCCCTTCGTAAAGCAAGAAGGGTCCTTGGTCGATGCTGGTAAACCTTCGATTTGAGGTAACCCCAAATTCTGCCTGTTTACGGCGCCACAAAGGTGAAAATGGGCTTCGTCCGTGAAGAGCACAACATCGTCGTTTGGCAGTTCTCGGAGATCGCGACACAGGTTCGTACGGGTTTCAAAATCCCTTTCACTTAATTTCTGTGCAACAACCATTTTGTAGGGATGCATTTTGAGGTCCCGGTGCAAAATTCGCCGAATACTGCGGTTGGAAATCCCCAAAGCGAGCGAATGTTTTCGCGCCGAACGACGCGGGGAACGTTCAATCGCGGCTCTCACATTGGCCACGTTTTCAGGTCCTGTTGCTGTCCTGAGACGTCCAGGCGACTTCTTTTTCAATGCTGAACTCGTCTGTCTAAAATTTGACACCCACACTTTAATCGTAGCGTGATGTGGAACAGGATCATGACGCCCGAGTCCGAAATGAATTCGAAAAGCACGTTGTGTAGCAATTATCGAACCGCCGCATTCGATAAACCGCTCAATAACAAAAGCACGATGTTCACCAGACCAAGGCATGTTGACTACTGACAAATGGCATAAAACTAGCTTTCTAACGGTTTTTACCCCACTACTCTACCTGCTCTCTCTTCCGAGAAAAAGGGATTTGAAATCGGATAGGTTCTTCTGTCCCACCCTGTAGAACTCATTAAAATAAGTCATTATACCAAAAAAATTTTATATGAATGGGGATTTCCAGTACCTCAAAATATGCACTTTTCTTCACATGACGTAATGAAGGGCAGTTTTTGACACATTTGTAACCATTTATTCACTCTGAATTTTGAAGAACTAATTAATTATTCGATATTGAAAATGTGATTTCAACACGTGTGAATGCAAACGTCCCTCTGCTGTGACGTCAGTGGCTCAATTTGTAATATGATTGGTTGATGTTTGCGATGGAGGAGACGAAGCCCAGAGTAACTGAGAGACATGCCGCTGTTGTCAAGTCTTTGTAAAATCTGTGAATTTATTCATAAATATATTCAGTAATCGTATTATATTTGATGTGATCACTATAATGTTTTAGAAACATCGTCATAAAACCACTTAATTTTCATTAAAGTTGATATAATACTCATTCTCTGAAAATACAAATACTGATGTGACAACCACGCCTACAAATCATAAATAAAAACATAACCATATCTTATTTGTCATTATTCGAAATTTCGACGTCTTCTCTGCGTAGAATGGCGTTTCTTACAGTTAAGTCAAGGAGTATTCTATACTCTACTCTATATTCTATACTCCTAGGTTAAGTCAACGACAACCAGATCGTCCCTATACACAGTTGCCAAATCAATAATTATTCTTACCACTAATTTGCACTTTTCAGAATGAGAATAAATATAAATGCTTCCTAAATTAGAAGACCGGCCTATATATACCAATTCTTATGGAGTACATATGAAAATGTCATGATGATAAAAGAAAAACATCCAAAATCAACATTATATTATGATATTATTAGGAAATTGAAAGCAAGGGCTCCTTCAGGCTAATTCTTTTTTTGTGATTTGACAATGCTGTCATTTTTATATCAGCAGCACGTCATGACGAGTACAACCAATCAAAAATCTCTCTAGCCACCGACGTCACACAATTTCCCGCTTCTTCTGATCGTTTGAATTCGGTAGATTATTTTGGAGTTTTCAAAATTTTTTTAAGGGTATAAATTGATGAAGAAAAAATAAAAAAAATCACGAATAACCTACGTGAGAATCCAATGTGTCAAAATATATTTTTTCTGAAAATGACTGGAAATGCCCATTCGATACTTGCAATGAATTTCCGAAAAGATACCTACTAATGAATATGTTCAGCTCCTATCCAGTTCTCTCCAGGATATATTCAACTAAGCCTGAACAAAAGCTCATCCATCTTCGTCTTCTAATACACCAAAATGGACCCCATTGCAACGGGAAATTATTTCAACGTCAACGTAAATATACCCCAATAATTATTTCCTCCAGAAAATGGGGAATGCTGCGGTTTCTTTGTAACTACGCGCTGATTGAAGATTCATCAAATTTCTCATCTGCCTTACTTTGTTGATATTTGCTATGCTTGCGTTACTACATGCTTGAATTGTTCCCAAAGTTGGAAGACAAACGAAGTATGGAAATTTTACCCGAATGAATCATCAGACGAACTATAAATGAGATGGGGTTGTGTAGTCAGTCCTTTGATCAGCGTTGCTGCATCAGTGGAATTATTATTTTGTTATAAGATATCTGTCTGGATTTGGGATAACAAGTTTGTAGTTCTCAGTTTTTTAGATGAGATAACCAGATGAATCGAGAATTTTATCCTACAATTTCATAATCTTCTTGAAATGATGGTTAACCAAAGAAGTTTCAATTAAGTTTGAAATTTCAGACAATACAAACACAAAAATCAGTTTTCGAAGATAATTTTTCCTGAATCTCTAAAGAAATTATCCGCCATTTTTCTCGAAATACGTATGACTAATATTGGTAGCAGTGACTCTGCTTTTTGAAGCATGATTTTATCACCCTCGCATTAGGAAATTATGGATATTATCTCGAATAGAAAATTTTGCAACTAGCTCATTCACCATTTTGCAACATCCCTTTTTCTTATTTTATGAGTATCAAGAGTTCGGCTGGGTCTTACCCATATTTGAAGGAAAAATTTCATAGCTCAATCCACTTATTTACTGTCACTATCCTCACACCCCCAAAACGGCAGCCATTTTTAATTTTTGAATACCATTTCTTGAGTCCAAGCTGACAAAAAATGACAAAAACTGACTAATTAGGTCAATCAAATCTATATATATAAAACGAAGTTGTTGGTTACACCATTTATAGCTCGAGATCGAAAGCACTGTTCGTTATGAAACTTCATTTATGGATTCATCTACGGTCTGGTTATTATAAAATACATTAAAACTCTGAAAAATTCGATGAAAAATTTGTTTATATAGGAAATGCTTTTCCTCCTTTTGAATAAGGCCACTAGGTGTCGCTACAGTTAATGGCTCTTATCTAGACACTGTAGCGTTGTCGTGAAGGTGTTATATTTGATATTATCGCCACTATATGGCGATGTATACAATCACTGTGTAATTTGCATAGAACTTATAATAACACGGAAAGCTATTATCAGATCAAAAAGCGGGTAAACATCTCAAGTTGGTGGAACAGTGAATTTTTACCGAAATGTCAAGTAAATCGGTTTTGACGATCAGCATCAATCGTGAGTTGTCCATTTTCATCTTTTTGAATTTCTGTTTGGGTAATAAATATATTTGCGGAAATAGCTGAATCCAGAATTGCTCATAATTAGTAATTGAAATATTATTTTTGTGTTTCTGTTTTGTGTGACAGCTCATATCTATGGAAAAGATGACAGATGATAGTTGACAGATGACATCTGACAGATCTGGCTCCCTCAGACTATTATTTATTCCCAATTCTCAACGAACTTGTTTTAGGGCTTTTCCTTGAAAGTAAAACATATTTTGAAGGCCTTCACTTCAGAAATGATGTGAAGAAATTGTGAAAGTGGACTCAAATTAGAATCAACCATACGGAATGAAAATTATACAACTAAAATGCTATCAAATAATTATCAGATTATAATGAATTGATGTCAAAGGTTTTTAAATGTTTCATCGAAATGAAAAAATTCATACATAATTATATGGGTACCCCAGTTGTACTTTCTGACTAATTTTATTCCGTATTTTCCGATCAGTGCGCCTTCTACCGTCAGCCCCTTGAACTTCCACATAATGAGGGGACTTTCTTACAGCGAGGGCGTGAAAACTCTGCCCCTATCTTTTTAAGAAAGCTTCCAAGGAAAAGTCGCCCTCTCGTTTCTTGCGAACAGAGGAGATACGACATCCTCGGCTTTCTTCGTATTTCAGAGCTGCACCAACGAAGGAATTGGAGAATTCATGGTTAGATTTTCTTCAGAAATGAATGAAATATGTGTTTTCATTAATCAATTAATTGAATGAGATCAAGTCTTCTTTTATTTCGAGAAGATGACCAGATATTGATATTTCCTACAAGAAAGGCATATTGATTATAATGTTGAATACAAAAAATAATCACTTCAGCAATTTTCTGTAATGAGAATTCATTCGAGTTCCAATAAATTATATGGAATTTCGTTTTAAAGGTGTTGGCAAGTTTATCATTTGTCGAGTTGAGCAATGGATGCTTTTTATAAAGACGAAAAACGATGGAAGAATCAAAGCTAATGGCAAGTAACTGTTCAATTTTTATATTTCAGCGCATACAGATTACGCAATCAAAAATATTCCCCTAAGGGAATTTTCAGCGTACTTATATTATAACACCAAAGGAATAAACGCAATTATATCGTTTATAATGGTAATACAAATTCCATAAATTTCTTGTGCGGTGGAACTTTTAATTTGGGAATCTCTGTGTATTTCATTTCGTACATTTCAAATAGCAGAAATCATGATTGAATAAATGAGAAATGATTTACAGTTCATTTTCAAAAGAACCGTTTTTTTACCAGTTAAACACAAATCGATACTCTGCGACCAAGCTTTGTGTGTCATGCTTAACACTTAGAAGGGCCGCTGGAATTCTGGAGCCGAAAGTATTCTCCCTCCCTGTTTCGTTGCTAAGAAGGGACGACACATTCTTTAAGCTTCAAGGAGCGTTGGATTTCTTGTAAACTTTTCCTCTTATTCCACAGAGTGCGCCACTTACTCTGCTGGCTAAATAATAATGAAAAAATCATATAAATGAATCCAGTCTTTGAATATTTAGAACCAATGAATTTTTCTATATCGAAATTTTAATACTTTTTTTTCTTCCGGACATTTAGTCCTTCTTATCTTTAAATCAATTTCAGTATCCGCTATAAAAGTATTGATTTTTTCTCGTATTTCCGTAGTTCCAACCAAAACGTAGCCGGCAAAGCGACGGAGTCTGGAAATAGCAAATCGTATTCGTGGAATACAAACTGACAATCAAGACGCCTGTGTACGTAGGTTTATCGACGTCTCGACGCTATCGTCTTGCGGTTGGTTTGCGGTTAAAATGGGCGGGGCTGCGGTCGGAAATCGAAGGTTTCATTGGTTGATTTTCTTGTGGTTTACGCATGTGGATGATTATTACATTTTTATTGGGAGGCCTACCTCCTCTGCGGTTGGATTTATGCCGTCTTTGGAGGGATTGGAAGAAAATTCTGAGGAATCGTAGCCTCGGAAGTTTTCCCACAGGAATCGATAATGAATGTCTGTTATTTTCCTGCTTGAATGAGAAAGGTGCATATGGAAAGGTGTAACTAGGTGTCTACAAAGTTGTCACATCTATTCATCATCTGAAACGAATGATATCCATGATTTCCATTATTACCATCAAGTGGAAGACCATACGAGTGCTATGAATTCACGTACACCAATTTACCTAAGCTGCCACGCTGAAGTTCCTAGAATCACACTGTCAGGGATCTCTGCTGACCTGAGAGTTTCGTCACACTATAAAGCAACTGGCCAGAGACAATAAAGTGACTCTACTATGAGTGCCAGGGCTTTGTCGTGTTGAAAGAAATGAAAACGCCGATGAGCTGGCGAAAAGTGCATCAAGGTTAACACATGCTGAACTTGAGCCTTTCTGTGGGCTTGGAAAAGACTGTACTATATTCTATAAGAAGCTCAGAGGCAACTTGTGAATTGCGTCACACGAGACGCAATTGAATAACAAGAGCCTCAGAGCAAAACTCAGATGTTGGAAAAAACACACCATCCGAGATTCAGTGTACTGTCCCTAATTATCTTGTCTGCCTGCAATAAATTCCGTCAAGGGTGGCGGCCGAATACCAATATTTACAATTACATCATAATTCAATAAATTTTTCGGCATTTCCTCTAAAATCTAGGAATGTGCTACAGAACGGCTGACCAGATGTTGATTCGTTTAGGGTTGTAAAGTGAAAAATACTCTTGCAGAAGATCTTAGGTCTGCATATTTTTATCTCACATTCATTTCACAAGATTCGAAAAGTGTTGACAGTGAACGGGCGAGTTTCGTGTAACGTGTAAAATTCAAATATTGTGAAAAACTGAGAAGTGTTGGTGAATTGAACTATTTCTGTTTGTGTTTGGACTTTTAATTCCTTGTACTCCCATTGAACGATATAATTGATATAGAAGGTAAGCTTTACAGTGCAGTTTCATATGCTAGAAAGAACATTCTTCCAATTTTTCGGCAATTCGGCATAAACATAATTCGAGCGATGATGAGGCAGACCAGTCAAATTCATTTTCGATATATGTAAGGCATACGACCTAATATTGGTTGCCTACCGGGAAAAGGAAATAAAAAATACGATTTACAGAAATTATTTGATTCAACCTGTACCTACGTGTTTTTACGAGGAAATGACAAACAAAGCAAATAATTTCGTTTCAAAAATATGGATGTATATTTAGATATTTAACAATTCAATTGTTGCAATTTTTTCTTGACTTCTGATCATCTCCGATAGACTCATTCACTATGTTCAATAATATGTTCATATTTTACCATTCCTTTGTTGTATCAATTAGATAATAATTTTTCATATATCGGTTTGGATTTCATACTTCGATAGAGCGAAGTCAATGAATTTATGTGTTAGTCCTCACAGAATATAAAATTTAACATTTTCTTATCATTACAGTTGCTAGTTGCATCTGTAATATTGACGTGACACCATGTCTGACAGACGTTATATGAGTGTCTACCAAAAACGAGAGCTCAAGGAAAGTAAAGAGCAGAGTTAAGCTAAGCATCCAAAATTGACAAAATTTTTTGCTCATTTTCCAAACTGTCATTGATAAAAAATAAATATAGAACTGTAATGACAGAAAATAGACTACAGTTTTTAGGAATACTTTCTATCGAAAGTGATATAACGAGCAGTCCCGATTATGATTCTGCAATAGAAGAATTTGCTGATATTAAAATAACAAAGAATCAATTTTTTAAGTGGAATTTTATGTTGTAGGTAACTGATTTACAGCTTTACGATACTTGTATCTTTTGTGATGATTTTATTTATTCCTTAATCTCGATGCCGCAATGAAAAATTTGCAGATATGATTTTCTAGAGATGTATTTGAATTTTGGTGATAATTTTCCCTTTTTTTAAGATTTTTATTCATCTTTTATATTTTGTTTTGATATAAATACCTTGCATTTTATTAATTAACTTTATATTTTGTTTTTGAAGAAGTGAGTTTCAATTAAAAAATTCTTTTGAAAAAAAATCGAAAATGTTTCAGAGGGGGCCCCAAAAGTTTTGAAGCGTAGGGCCCCTGAAGTCGTAAATCCGCCACTGGCTGACCAAATAACCTTTTTTTATATTGGGAAAGGAGTCCTGGGATACGCACGAGGTAACGGCCAAGGCTCCTAAGGATGTCGATTTCTTCAAACATAATTCACGAATTCAATGCGTAATTATAAATTATTTCAAAATTCGAAACGTACGATTCGAATGCTGTGATCTGTCAATTTTCGTAACAGTCACACCAACTGCCAAGATACAATGCAAAAGTCACTAGGATGTAGAATCTGCATTTTTCATTTTATTTGGACAGTTTTTCACAAAAATTGAGTGAAATAAAGAAAATATCTTCTAATCCTCGTTGCAGAAGGCAATTCCAACACTCATGCATGCGCAAACGTGTTGGAATAGGAGCCAATTCTGCAACTAGTTTCAGAATATACCTACTATTAATCTGCTCCTGCTCCTCTATTTTACTTATTGTTCCTTGGGCTATAGGCACCAAATCTAGGAAAAATCATGAAACGAGCGACTTACTTCTTTTAATTTTGAATATAACTTTTTTAATATCAGATTTATTGAGCAAAATTTCGGGTATTCTTAAACATCATTCAATTTTACACCAAAAAGGTACTCTTGGCAAAACACGAAAATGTGTTCCCTTCTCAGAATATTTTGATTTGAAAATTATGAAGTAATAACCGATGCTGGTTTGAAGTACTGATGAAGTTATTAATTATTCTTAATAATTAGTTAGCATTATGTGAATTGAAAATTTTTTGTCGCCTAAATGAGGCCTCATCGATAAACCGGAAAACGGATACAGATCCCGTAAACTGAATCGTTACGAAATGGTGTATGCGCCAGTCACTGCATATTTATGTATTAATTTTAGGATAACGTACGAACATATTTTTTTCGCAATTCATAATCGATATTTTAGATTGAGAGTTACGATATGAAGCAGAACAGGTTAACTTTCTTCTAGTCATGAAATCTGTACCCGATTCGATATAAAAGATATTATAGGTTAAGCGTATTGATTTTGCTATCCATTTGTGCTCGGAGATGAGAGCTCATTCATTATTCGCGTGGAATTAGGAGAATATTTTTACTACGGTCTAGACTCTAGAAAGAACGATGAATAAATTATGAGGTCGAAGCAAGAAAGAGAGGGGATTCAGTCTAATGTGAAGATAGACAAAGGCGGTGAAGACCAAAAAATAAGTATTGATTGAGGATAATTTGGGAGGAGCTCGCATATTATTTCGAAACTTTCTAGGTTTTCTCTCCCAATATCTGAGACACAATAAATAAAAGATTATTTTTGGAGGAATCACTTCTGCGTTAGATATAGATAACAGATACACTATTCGTCAGAATCAATTTCCGAAGCAATGTTGAATAACGAAATAATAATATTGAATGGAACGATATGAATGTAGAACCTGTAGAAGGTATGTTAATGATCTTAGAGAGACGAAAAAACCATATTCAATCAGTGTAAAACTGACTGAGCTATAAATCAGTATTTGACATGCTTCAAAAACGCATTGAAATTATTGAATTTCACTTTGAAATGGTGAAAATTTGGCAGAGACGGTTCGTAAAATTCGAACATTTTTGGTTAGTGATGTAAAAAAATTAATAGCTTGAAATTTTCAAAATTGCAATTGTGCTTTATATTTTCGATAAATTTCATTCGTATTTCTATATTGGTTACAATTTCTATAAAATACGTGATATATCGGTGTATTCTGCAAGAATTAATATCATTCCATTCGGAGAAGTCAAAAAAATACTTGATAATTTGACTGTAGGGAAATTTCACCTTCAAGACACTGAATTATGGCGGCAATAATTCACTGAACTAAAAAATGAGTACCTCAACCCTTCTAATCATGCCGCCTTCAACCTGGCGGCTATAAATATGACGGAGGGCGTGCTGAATAACTACAGATATTTCTTGTTCGCATTTAGAACGTTTTCAACCCTTCCCTCATTAATTAGGGTAATTCCACCCCAGAGACTACCGCGCCCTTTCTTCAAGATGCTAAATATTAAGACTATGGCCGCCAAATGTCTTCCGCCAATTCCTTCCTACCTGCCTAGGGAATTAAACGTGAATGAGGATTTTGTGAAGGATATCAGTGCCTTCTGTGATTAATGAAGGGTGAATATTTTCTGTTTTCAATATACTGCTCCACAAAAGTATTCAATCGTTTTTAGAAGTATGTAATCTTCGAGAAAATCGCTGTAAAATCATTTAAAACTCAATAACAACTTGAATCGATCCAATAAAAATCAGTATGAGACATTTCGTCAATCTGGTCGCCTTTTTTCTGAAGTTGGGTTCTTTGCATATTATGCTTCATGAATGTTCTTATTTTGAAATGAAGTCAGTTTATCAATGGCTTCGATTTGAAACGAGTTTTCTGAAAATGCCAAGACGTAAATTAACAAACGCTGAGGCTAATAGGGCTATCGGAATGCTACAGAGTGGCCTAACTCAGGTTGTTGTAGCGGAAAGGCTCCAAGTCAGCCAAAGTGTGATATCTCGACTTTAGAATAGGTTCAGGGAGACAGGTTCCGTGTTGGAAAGACCAAGGCTTGGTGGGCGACGAAAAACAACACCTGCTCAGGATCGTTTCATCACCGTTTCAGCGAGAAGAAACCCTACATCTACGTGTAGAATGCTACGGGATACTCTCATAATGCAGAAGGGGTCCAAGTTTCCATCGAAACCATCAGACGAGTTCCATTAACACGTGACCATAAGCGTCAAAGACTGGAATGGGCAAGGCAACATATCAATTGGAACGATCAATGGCGTAGTGTCCTTTTCACTGTAGAATCCAGATATGGAGGAATTTCAGATTCTCGAAGAATAAGGGTAGGGACAATCCCACGCATACCCAGTTATCATCGCTATGTCCAAGAAGTCCATCAATTCCGAGGGGGTAGTATTAAGGTATGGGCCGGGATATGTTTCAACGGGCGCACAGATCTACACATTTGTCCTGGGAATATGACCGCCTTACACTATAGGGAGCATGTCATTGACAATGTTGTGCCGAATTTTCGCGCTGCTATTGGTGAAACTTTTCAATTTCTAGACGATAACGCTAGACCGCACCGTGCAGCCATAGTTGAGAATGCGCGCGAGGAGCTTGGTATTCCACATTTACCAATACCTCCGCACTCACCAGATTCGAATTGCATAGAACATGCATGGGATATGCTCCAAAGAAGATTAGATAATCATCAACCTACCCCAGAATCCTTAAATGATCTGAGAGAGCTTCTGTCCCGTTTATGGAAACAAATTGCAAGAAATGTTCAACAACCTCGTGTGTAGTATGCAAAGAAGATGTCAAGCTGTTATTGATGCCCGTGGAGGCCATACATTGTATTGATAGTCTTAAAATGCTTGAATTCTCTGGGAATAAAATTTCGTTATTTTACTCGATTTTTCTTAACCACCCTGTATACGCTGCAGACCTACTACAGGCTAAAATTAATTTGCAACTTGAAATCATATTAATATGAATTTTCATCACAAAAATCTTATTTTAACTATAGTTTTTTGCAATTTAAGTCAATATCCCTAACTCATGTGGAGCAGTTTATTTTCCATAATACATCAAGAAATGTTATTCGCATATTTGAGTTAGGTTGAGCGATGTTTTTTTTCACATCCCACAACCCATCCCTATTTATTCTTCGAAATGGAGATGAGATATGAGAGATGAAAGATGAGAGATGAGAGATGAGAGATTAGAGATGAGAGATGAGAGATGAGAGATGAGAGATGAGAGATAAGAGATGAGAGATAAGAGATGAGAGATGAGAGATAGGTCAAAATCATATTTAAAATCACAAACAAACTCAACAAACTTCACTTCTTTCACCATCCCCCAAAGATACACTCAACATAACATGTTCCCTGGCCGAATCTCCATACAAAATACACATCCCATAATATGAACAATATCTTTCCTTCCCATTTTAATTTCCTCTCCTCCATTGTTTATTTTTTCCTCCGCCCGCATCCCAAGGCCGTTATCTCCGGAAAGTCAATTCCCCAGCCTCCATTCAGATCCAGACTGGCAATGCCCGAATAAAATCGAGAGCAAGGGGCTCCTGCGGCATTCATCAGGAAGACAGTTGGAAGTGACGCAATTACAAATCTGCTATTATCCGCATAAGTTAATCTTGCAAACGCGGGTTCGATCCGTCACTGTTGCAGGGTTTCGTCGGTATGGTTCGGAATTAAAAATTGGATCCTCGGAGTCGGTCGATTCGAAGAAGAAGGGCGGAGGTGAACGGATTTTTCGATTGGCAATGACGGATGCGTATTTGAATCTCGGAGAGGTTTGATGATTGCGATTGACCTGTGAACCTATGCGTCCTTGACTCTTCAAATGGATGAACAACTGATGCCAATATTTTTGGCATTATTCCGTACATAGATCTAAGTTCTTTGAGGTGCACGTCTCTTTTTTCTATAGTCTAAGGTAGTGAATTAATAGAAGCTCCTATCCCGATGAATTCACCAAAAAAAGTTGTTTTTCTCAAGTAACGACACCTTTATGAATCGTTAAAAAAACAAGAAAATATCGTCAGGAAATACGCTTCATAATAAACTGTTCAACATGAGTTACGGATATTGACTTAAATTGCAAAAAAATATGGTTAAAATAAGATTTTTGTGATGAAAATTCATATTAATATGATTTCAAGTTGCAAATTAATTTTAGCCTTTAGGTCTGCAGCGTATACAGGGTGGTTAAGAAAAATCGAGTAAAATAGCGAAATTTTATCCCCAGAAAATTCAAGCATTTTGCGACTATCAATACAATGTATGGCCTCCACGGGCATCAATAACAGCTTGACATCTTCTTTGCATACTACACACGAGGTTGTTGAACATTTCTTGAGGAATTTAGTTCCATAAACGGGGCAGAAGCTCTCTCAGATCATGGGGATTCTGGGGTGGGTTGGTGATTATCTAATCTTCTATGGAGCATATCCCATGAATGTTCTATGCAATTCAAATCTGGTGACTGCGGAGGTATTGGTAAATGTGGAATACCAAGCTCCTCGCGCGCATTCTCAACTATGGCTGCACGGTGCGGTCTAGCGAGTAGAGTTATCGTTATCGTCTAGAAATTGAAAAGTTTCACCAATAGCAGCGTGAAAATTTGGTACAATAGTGTCAATGACATGCTCCCTATACCTAGTGTAAGGCGGTCATATTCCCAGGACAAATGTGTAGATCTGTGCGCCTGTTGAAACATATCCCCATACCATAACACTACCCCCTCGGAATGGATGGACTTCTTGGACATAGCGACGATTACGGGGTATGCGTGGGATTGTCCATACCCTTATTCTTCGAGAATCTGAAAATCGTCCATATCTGGATTCATCAGTGAAAAGGACACTACGCCAATGATCGTTCCAATTGATTTGTTGCCTTGCCCATTCCAGCCTTTGACGCTTATGGTCACGTGTTAATGAAACACCTCTTAATGGACCAGATTGACGAAATGTCTCATACTGATTTTTATTGGATCGATTCAAGTTGTTATTGAGTTTTAAATGATTTTACAGCGATTTTCTCGAAGATTACATCCTTTTAGAAAAGCTTGACTAAGATATGCCTAACTATTGTGGAGCAGTATATTTCATAATGGTGACAAATGCAACGTTAATAAAACCTTGAGGAAGTACAATGAGACACCACTGGCAGATACAGGGCGGTCCATGGGGGCCATGTTAGGGAGCACAATAGATCTAAAGGTAGCAGTGAATTGTAACCCCTTTTTGACTATTATCAACGTAGTAACGATTTATAAACGTGCTTCACACGTACGTGTGATTATTGGGATCCAATGTTGATTATGTCTTGAGAACATACCTTTTGAAACTGTCCCACTCATATTGATTTCTAACAAAGAACACAAGCTTCTCATTCCAAACGAGACAGCCATTCAGAGTAATTATCAACGACTGTGCCCTTTTCTTCAGTGGATGACGACGAAATATCATTAGCACCGAAGTTGCTAAAATTCATTGCCGTATAATGAATATATGATAAAGAAAGGGGTATATTCACCACCAAAGTTCAAGTGGCTCTTCAGGGAATAAAATTCAATTGTAACCCTTTGAGATGTGTCAGTTCCCGTGTTGCTGTCTTCGGGATTAAATTACACTGGAGTTTCCGCTCCTGTCTTCCTTTCGTCGATAGATACCTCGAAGACTGGGGAGGAAATTTGGTAGAGGCTTTGAAATAGTACACCAAAACCCCGCTTTATAATCATCTGGATAACTTGAGCCGAGGTTGGTTGGTCTCTTTTCCGTGAATTTCATTAATTGTGATCAATAAGAGTTTAGTAAAGTTTCTAGGGTCAAATATGGAGTTTTGTGAAAATTGAAATATCGTTCGAATTCAACCAGCTATACTCCATTCACTTTTATTTAATCACATAGGAGGTCATGGTTTCGTTTTCAGGAGTTGGTGCACCTGATGAAAAGTCTGTGCGCGTACATAAAATATCGTTAATGACAAAACGACTATGCCAGTTTTTCTGTTTACATCAAAGTAAAAGTATCAAAGATTTTCCACATTTTATTAGTTCGAATCGATCGGCGATTTTGGGGCGAAATATCGATAGGAAATCGCCTATTTTTCCGTTCTTCGTCGTCCAGAAGAAGTTTCGTGCAAGTGTAATTTTTTCCTTTCACGAGTTTTGGCGTGAATACGAACGGCAAATTTGAATTGGACCAAAAATCGATTCATAAGCATAAATAAAGCGAAAGTAAGTACTAATCGACCTTTTTACACTTGATAACGAAAATTTTTTTAGGTATCTGGCCGTTTTGAAAGATTTCAAACGAAATTCTGGTCCCCCAGAAGTTTGGTTAGTTTCGGTATCGTTTTTGGTGCTCAAAATTTATTTGGAATGTGTAAATGGACAAAAAAGGCTTCCTTATACGATCTTCTAACGAAAGCGACCGGAAAATATGGTTCAGGTAGGATTTTCGAGGAATTATGAGGAAAGAACTTGCACAATGAAATTGCACGATTTTCGTAAGTAAACGGGTTCTGGATGGCCATCATCGGTCTCTAGATGATTATTGTTGATCGTTTTCACGTTTCAGAAAGAAAACACGTCGAAAAGCTAAAAAAAAAGAAGAAATATGACTATATTGCATTCCACAGTAGGTGAATTCAGATTCCGATGAATTGAAATGTGTCACTGGAGCTTTCATTCCTTTGCCGAAAGTAGAAATAGGCTATATTGAACCAGAATACATCGGTTTTTTCCATATTCCAGGAGTTTGTTTCTTATTTTAGAACAGGTGAATGATAAATGTGAAGCATATGTTTGACCTATTCCATTTTATTTGTACAAACCTACTGTGGTAGTAATGTATGAATATTTTTTAGTCTAATAAATTACTATATAACCAGAATATTTTACTCCTTGTTCATAAGATCAAATTAATAAAATGTCGTCAAGTCTTGAACTTTCAGTTCAAGAGGATAATAAACATTAAATCTTCACAAGCATGCATATGAAAATTATGTGGAAGCAATGCAATTTTTTTCCATGGCGAAAAATAATATATTTCAACAGTGTTCTCTTGTACTTTTCATGCAAATAACTAGAAAAGGAATCCTTTCTATCAATTCATATAAACGTTAATTATTTTCGTACATCACATCTTTTCCAATTCATTCACATTCTGAGAAATACGCTAAAAATGTAGAAAGGGCAACAGAGTGTTGACTTGGAACATAAAAATATTTTGAAAAACGTCATAACTTCGATACAAAGTGGAATGTGTCAAATTTCCAAGGCCAGAGTTGTGATTTTATAATTGTGAATGGAGTATACTTCACATATCAGATATCGATTCTGCAAGCTTTGTCGCCTATCTTTCATCGTATGCGATGTCGAAAAAACGTGTTATACCCAGAGAGCGCGAAGCCGTTACGAAAAATATCAAAACAATATAAAAAGCATATGAGGGGTGCGTCGCTATATTTCTTACGCGTTGTAATATTTAGAAACAGAGGTTTCGGCACCAACTTGATATTCAGACACATCTCGGGGGAAACACAAATATGCGATATTGCCAACATAAATTGATTCCAGATACGATCCCCTGCTCCTGTTCATTTAACAGGTTTTCGAAGCTCGGGGTGCGGAGTTATTAGGTGTTCCGTAATACGCTGGTTCATTCCGGGGTCTCGTTTGTATTTTCGAGGAAATGAAAAGTCTCAATATTTTATTTTAGGTCGATTAAATTGATGCGAGGGGTTTGCTGGAGGGCACGCTGGTTCGAATATAATGGCGCAGAAACTTGTCGAAGGTTTCATATTTTCAAGAAAGACCATTTAAAATTTAAAGTGTTTCGGGAATTTCCATGAATGTGGTCAGATTTCGATGGTTTAGCACTACATCTCCTTAACTAAAAGAGATGAGAAAAAGTAAGATACATGTCATGTTTTTTCGAGAAACATGAATTGCTGAAAACTACGAGTTGCTACGGCGTCTAGCTTCCGAGCTACAGGGTGATTTTGGTATTTGGCCAATTATTATAATTGACTATGACCTCCATATTGGAGAATCTACGCTCTCGGAATGAACACGTATTGTTTCATACATATTTCCAAAATGTATATTTTCTAAATACATATATTAATAAACGGCTCCACATGAGTTAGGGATATTGACTTAAATTGCAAAAAAATATAGTTTAAATAAGATTTTTGTGATGTAAATTCATATTATTATGATTTCAAGTTGCAAATTAATTTTAGCCTGTAGGTCTGCAGCGTATACAGGGTGGTTAAGAAAAATCTAGTAAAATAACGAAATTTTATTCCCAGAGAATTCAAGCATTTTAAGACTATCAATACAATGTATGGCCTCCAAGTGCATCAATAAAAGCTTGACATCTTCTTTGCATACATAAACGGGGCAGAAGCTCTCTCCGATCATTTAAGGATTCTGGGGTGGGTTGATGATTATCTAATCTTTTTGGAGCATGTCCCATGCATGTTCTATGCAATTGAAATCTAGTGAGTGCGGAGGTATTGGTAAATGTGGAATACCAAGCTCCTCGCGCGCATTCTCAACTATGGCTGCACGGTGCGGTCTAGCGTTATCGTCTAGAAATTGAAAAGTTTCACCAATAGCAGCGTGAAAATTTGTCACAACATTGTCAATGACATGCTTTCTATAGCGTGAGGCAGTCATATACCCAGGACAAATGTGTAGATCTGTGCGTCCGTTGAAACATATCCCGGCCCATACCATAACACTACCCCCTCGGAATGGATGGACTTCTTGGACAGAGCGACGATTACGGTGTATGCGTGGGACTGTCCATACCCTTATTCCTCGAGAATCTGAAAATGGTCCATATCTGGATTCATCAGTGAAAAGGACACTACGCCATTGATCGTTCCAATTGATATGTTGCCTTGCCCATTCCAGTCTTTGACGCTTATGGTCACGTGTTAATGGAACTCCTCTTAATGGACGTCTAGAACCTAGATTCACCTCTCTCAATTCTGATGGTTTCGATGGAAACTTGGATCCCATCTGCATTTCGAAGAGTATTCCGTAGCATTCTACACGTAGATGTAGGGTTTCTTCTCGCCGAAACGGTGATGAAACGATCCTGAGCAGGTGTTGTTTTTCGTTGCCCACCAAGCCTTGGTCTTTCCAACACGGAACCTGTCTCCCTGAACCTATTCCAAAGTCAAGATATTACACTTTGGCTGACTTGGAGCCTTTCCGCTACAACAACCTGAGTTAGGCCACCCTGTAGCATTCCGATAGTCCTATTAGCCTCAGCGTTTGTTAATTTACGTCTTGAGATTTTCAGAAAACTCGTTTCAAATCGAAGCCGTTGATAAACTGACTTCATTTCAAAATAAGAACATTCATGAAGCATTATGCAAAGAACCGAACTTCAGAAAAAAGGCGACCAGATTGACGAAATGTCTCATACTGATTTTTTCGGATCGATTCAAGTTGTTATTGAGTTTTAAATGATTTTACAGCGATTTTCTCGAAAATTACATACTTTTATGAACGATTGAATACGATATCCCTAACTCTTGTGGAGCAGTATATAAAAAGCTTATAC
This sequence comes from Adalia bipunctata, assembly GCA_910592335.1. Taxonomy (NCBI): domain Eukaryota; kingdom Metazoa; phylum Arthropoda; class Insecta; order Coleoptera; family Coccinellidae; genus Adalia; species Adalia bipunctata. The sequence goes on from OU342953.1 coordinate 24,207,333, forward strand.
GATTGTTCACCACCTCTTTGAGAATATTCCATCCGTTCCCGCATAGACGTAGTGAACGGCATATAGCACTTGAAACTTAGTACACGACTTTGGCCTTTGCAGAAGCATTTTAGGGTTTATATATTCATGGAAGCGCTCAAGATTAAGACAGAAAACGGGCCTCGGCCCACTGTGATGTGTGTAAGGGGATTAGCGCCAACTTACTACTTGATGGATAATTTTGGAGGCGGCGTAAACAGCAAACACTGTTGAATATTTATTATTGAATTGCAAATGGGCTGTAAGATGGAGTTTGAAACTTTCCCGGGATCCTTCGTCTATCATCGAGCCGTTATTCAAATTTATGTCAAACAGATCATCATGTCGGACTCCGTTATTTGATGTCGCAAAGATATTCCATCGGGGGGTCGTTGAGTTTGCAGATTGGGACTGCTGCTCAGAGTAATTGACACACATTTTGAACTGTTCTTAGTTTAAGCAGCTTATTTGTCGAACTTTCGATAGATTTCGGACAACATTATCTCTACTCGATGCAAAATTAACAACAAGACAAAGAACTGTAAGTACAGAAGAAAATATCGCTGCTGTGAGTGATAGCGTCAATGAAGATCTAGATTTGTCTATTCCTCGACGTTCACGACAAGTTGGACCACATGGAAAATTTTGAGTGAAGATCTTGGTCTTCACGCATACATGATCTGGCTCTACCAGAAAAATGGGAAAGAGATGTACCTATAAATACTCCATTCACAATTATAAAATCACAACTCTGGCCTTGGAAATTTGACACATTCCACTATGTATCGAAGTTATGCCGCATTTCAAAATATTTTTATGTTCCAAGTCAACACTATGTTGCCCTTTCTACATTCTTAGCGTATTTTTCAGAATGTGAATGAATTGGAAAAGATGTGATGGACGAAAATAATTAACGTTTATATGAATTGATAGAAAGGATTCCTTTTCTAGTTATTTGCATGAAAAGTACAAGAGATCACTGTTGAAATATATTGTTTTTCGCCATGGAAGAAAATTGCATTGCTTTCATATAATTTTCATATGCATGCTCGTGAAGGTTTAATGTTTATTATCCTCTTGAACTGAAAGTTCAAGACTTGACGAAATCAATTGTTGATTCTAAACTAGAATTCATTAGAAAAAATCAACCCAAAGATATAAGATGAATTGATGGGTAATTACAAGAATCAAGAATAATGGGACATTATATCCCTCTACTGGAATCCGAATATGTGATATGATTGTGAGGGTGCATAACATTTCTATTTCTAATATTTGTTTTTTTTTCAAATAAATAACAGCTTTATTCATTCATCACAAGGAAAATAAACATAATAACTAAATTAAAGAATTTGTTTACAGAGAAACTAATAATTTCAATGCAATAGTAACTGAGTTTTGGTTATAAATTAATAAGCCTGAAAGCTTTATAGATATACATTTCATTTATTTGATCTTATGAACAAGGAGTAAAATATTCTGACTGTATAGTAATTTATTAGTTTAAAAAATATTCATACATTACTACCACAGTAGGTTTGTACACATAAAATGGAATAGGTCAAACATATGCTTCACATTCATCATTCACCTGTTCTAAAATAAGACACAAACTCCTGGAATATGGAAAAAAACCGATGCATTCTGGTTCAATATAGCCTATTTCTACTATCGGCAAAGGATTGATAGGAATGAAAGCTCCAGTGACACATTTCAGTTCATCGGAATCTGAATTTATCTACCGTTGAATGCAATATAGTCATATTTGTTCTTTTTTTAGCTTTTTCAACGTGTTTTTTTTTTCTGAAACGTGAAAACGATCAACAATAATCATTTAGAGACCGATGATGGCCATCCCGAACCCGTTTACTCACGAAAATCGTGCAATTTCATTCTGCAAGTTCTTTCCTCATAATTCCTCGAAAATCCTACCTGAACCATATTTTTCAGTCGCTTTCGTTAGAAGATCGTATGAGGAAGCCTGTTTTGTCCATTTACACATTCCAAATAAATTTTGAGTACCAAAAACGATACCGAAACTAACCTGGGGGACCGGAATTTCGTTTGAAATCTTTCTGAACGGCCAGATTCCTAAAAAAACATCGTTATCAAGTGTAAAAAGGTCGATTAGTACTTACTTTCGCTTTATTTATGCTTATAAATCGATTTTTGGTCCAATTCAAATTTGCCGTTCGTACTCACGCCAAAAGTCGTGAAATGAAAAAATTACACTTGCACAAAATTTCTCATATCGACGGGAAACTTCTTCTGGACGACGAAGAACGGAAAAATAGGCGATTTCCTATCGATATTTCGCCCCAAAATCGCCGATCGATTTGAACTAACAAAATGTGGAATATCTTTGATACTTTTACTTTGATGTAAACAAAGTAACTGGCAACGTCGTTTTGTCATTTACGATATTTTCTGTACGCGCACAGCCTTTTCATCAGGTGCACCAATTCCTGAAAACGAAACCATGACCTCCTATGTGATTAAATAAAAGTGAATGAAGTATAGCTAACTTTGTATGATGCATACACAACCAATTTTTCACGATGAAGTAGTATTTTCACCTCAAAAACATCAGCGAATTATATCTTTACATAATTGGTCTACCCAAAGGAATGAGGCTGATCCTAGAGTAGCATAAAAGTATCGTGAGCTGCGGCTTCTTTCACCAAGATTAATTAAAGCAACAGTCGCTCCTCCCCATCATGGACCGAACTCATTGAAAAATCCAATTTTAATTATTTTTATAATTATTACGCCCCAGAATACCCTCCATCTCTTCCTCCTTCACTGCTCTCAAGTCGCCAATCAGAATTTATAATTTAATATCCCTAATTAAATGCATATCTGCATTTCTTCGAGTTTCGTTCCCGGGTCTCGTTGGCCTTACTTTATGGCCGCTCTGGTCTTCTTTCTCCAGCCGCCAAGACCAAACGCGGAGCGAAAAAGACAACCTCCTAATTGTAACACAATTAGAGCGAGCTGGTATGCGAAGAATTCTTGGCGCTTTCACTGTGTCGCCTTAATTAAAAACTACCCCATGTTTAGCGGTGTGGCCCAGTTGTGTAGTCGTTAATCGGTAGGGGGGGCAATTTGGTTTGCAATATCGAGTGATTGGATGAGCGTCTAGCCTAGCTGGCGACCGTGGTTAGACGATGTGGTGGGTTAGAATAACGTATGCAAACTACTTGCCGCTTATAGCTCTGACTGCCAAGATATATTGGGCTGTAAATACGAAGCTATTTTAATTTCTCTTTCTTTGCTTCTTTCCGAACGCTGAATTCACTCGAGGTCATCTCTAGAATCGACAATCGACACAGCTGACGCGTGTTCTTTTCGAACCTACATAATAACAACTCCATATGGGAATTCCCCAGTATAGAGAAATTAATTTAAAAGGAATCAGAATTCTGAAAATTAAGAATAATTAATTTGAACCGTTCACTTGGCGTGAACAAAGGCCAATTGGAAGTACGATTTGAAACGAGTTTTCTGAAAATGCCAAGACGTAAATTAACAAACGCTGAGGCTAATAGCGCTATCGGAATGCTACAGGGTGGCCTAACTCAGGTTGTTGTAGCGGAAAGGCTCCAAGTCAGCCAAAGTGTGATATCTCGACTTTGGAATAGGTTCAGGGAGACAGGTTCCGTGTTGGAAAGACCAAGGCTTGGTGGGCGACGAAAAACAGCACCTGCTCAGGATCGTTTCATCACCGTTTCGGCGCGAAGAAACCCTACCTCTACGTGTAGAATGCTACGGAATACTCTTCAAAATGCAGATGGGGTCCAAGTTTCCATCGAAACCATCAGACGACGATTGAGAGAGGTGAAACTAGGTTCTAGACGTCCATTAAGAGGAGTTCCATTAACACGTGACCATAAGCGTCAAAGACTGGAATGGGCAAGGCAACATATCAATTGGAACGATCAATGGCGTAGTGTCCTTTTCAATGATGAATCCAGATATGGACGATTTTCCGATTCTCGAAGAATAAGGGTATGGACAATCCCACGCATACCCCGTTATCGTCGCTATGTCCAAGAAGTCCATCTATTCCGAGGGGGAAGTGTTATGGTATGGGCCGGGATATGTTTCAACGGACGCACAGATCTACACATTTGTCCTGGGAATATGACCGCCTTACACTATAGAGAGAATGTCATTGACAATGTTGTGCCAAATTTTCACGCTGCTATAGGTGAAACTTTTCAATTTCTAGACGATTACGCTAGACCGCACCGTGCAGCCATAGTTGAGAATGTGCGCGAGGAGCTTGGTATTCCACATTTACCAATACCTCTGCATTCATCAGATTCGAATTGCATAGAACATGCATGGGATATGTCCCAAAGAAGATTATATAATCATCAACCTACCCCAGAATCCTTAAATGATCTAGAGAGCTTCTGCCCCGTTTATGGAACCAAATTGCAAGAAATGTTCAACCACCTCGTGTGTAGTATGCAAAGAAGATGTCAAGCTGTTATTGATGCCCGTGGAGGCCATACATTGTATTGATAGTCTTAAAATGCTTGAATTCTCTGGGAATAAAATTTCGTTATTATACTCGATTTTTCTTAACCTCACCCTGTATACGCTGCAGACCTGCAGGCTAAAATTAATTTGCACCTTGAAATCATATCAATATGAATTTTCATCACAAAAATCTCATTTTAACTATATTTTTTTGCAATTCAAGTCGATATCCTTAACTCATGTGGAGTAGTTTATTTCCTTGGTTATCACGATGTTCTCTGAATATTACAGGATATTCGTCTTATGTTAACCGGAGCTGTTGGAGCTATCTATTGACATACAGCTATTACAAAAATCAATAAATTGAGTTGCAGATATTGGAAAAGATAACCCTAAAAATTTTCGGACGGTTTCTACAAGACATAAACAATCCCTGGTATGAGCTTTCTCCTCCACAATTCCCTCCCATCCAATTCCGGATTTCCATCAAAAGCGTATACGATAAAATATTCTAAGCTCTCGACTTGGATCGCTAATTTCGCATCGAAGGCAAATACCGATATCCTTTTCATCGCATCCGTCTAGGGAGATATTGCCATGCTCTCTTACTCCTCAGCGATGCCAATCAGTGGAAAAGTGGCACAAGTATTAGCGAGATCAAACGCCTCCGCTTTTCGGTCAATCGGTTTTTTGCTAACGAAGGCGAAGAGGGTCTCCCTTGAGCTTCTCGAATCTTTCACATCAAAGATCCTCCTTTGCCTGACAGATGATGCATGTATATTTTCGGAATGAATGTACAGGGAATATTTTAATGAAAGTGGGGTCGGTGTGCTCGAGCGTTGAATCAATTTTTTTTTATTTAATACCATCGGTTTCGGTTTTGGAATCTCTTCATCCTAAACAAAAATGGCAAAAGGCTACCCAAACCAAAAACCCTCGGTTTAACAGTTAACCAAAATTACAAGTATAAAGCAAGTTCACAACAATCAATTCGAAGAATATTATATAGAGCTCTGCCGTCATTTGGTTGCTATCGTAGGTTGGGCTATGTGGCACTGATGAAGGCTAACAAGCCAGAAACCGGTCTGCCATTGTCCTTCTGCGGTAGCGGCACGTTCCGGCGATTTACTTCTGAATTAGATGTCTACTAGTCCATTTCTACCATTCATTTTGTCCCTAGTGGACGGTCCTAGCGTACAAGAATTTCTATTTTGATTGAATAGAGCATTCATGTCAATCCAGTCACTACCCATAGAAAGCGCAAGCTTATGCTATTCTTCAGTATACAGTATAGTTATATATATAGTTATAGTGAAAAGGAGTTACAGTTCACTGCGACCTTAAGGTCTATTGTGCCCCCTATCAGAGCTGTTATCATCGCGCCTTCTACAGCTCGCCCTCCAGTTCTAGAGATTTGATGAAATCCATTATCTGGGATGGCTTCAAGGAGGATAACTCTCCACTTCTACAAGTTTCTTGTCCAAAGCACTCTTTCCTTTGGCTTGCAATGGCATAGCATTCCGTAGTTTCTTCCTCCTCCCCACAGAATCTACACTCATCAGTGTCCGATAAACCCATTCTCAACAGATGCTTCTTTAGGCGACAATGTCCTGTGAGAAAGCCAGTGAGTAAGTGAAGTTGGTTTTTACTGAGATCCAGATATTTTTTGGATCTAGCAGTTTAAAAGTTCCGGAGGAACTTTTTGGAATAATTTATCCCTGGGAGATTCCGCCAGAGTTTTTCTCTTTCGGTTCTCTCCTTCAGCATAAACTCCTTCTTATAGGTGCATTTTCCTATACCACAGAAGGGTTCTGAGCCAGTGAGTGGCTTTTGTGCGCTCTTTCTGGCCAGTGTATTGGCCTCTTCGTTTCCTACGATTCCCGAATGACCGGGAACCCAGATTAAAAAGACCTTATTCTTCTTGCCTACCTCATTGAGGTTCTTCAGTACATCAGATCAATAATTTTTCAGAGCCTGAATAGTCTGCAACTCTGTCCTGCAGCCTTTCACTTGATATCGTCATTGTGCAGAATTAACTACGCTATGATTGTGTATATCCCTGCACCTTCCTTAGATATTCTGAGGATGGCCTCATGGGCTTTTAATCTCTGGATGTAGAGGTGTGAGATCTGTAATTATATGTAATGATCTCAAGTTCTCATAGCTCCAGTGATACACACGCAGGCAAGCCATCGTACTTCGTCAAGCATTTTCCTCGTATCTTCCTGACTTGCTTTGCCAAACCAGAATTCTGCCCCATATAGGTCTCACAATCATGACGTACATTCATCGCATATTTTTGGGTTACAACCCCAATTCCTAGCATAGACGTAAGATGGACCTTGATAAGATCCAGATCCTTTTGGAGTGGCATGGATCAAAGGATTCAACAGAAAGATTAAGAATTCCCATCGATTACTTCTATAAAGTTGCACGGGAAAAATATCTTCAGAGAGAATAATGCAAGTTATTGATACACACCACAAACAAGCAAGCTATTCGTATTGATTCACACCAGGTTTGTGAAATATTCGAACGACTCATGCGAGAAATGCATATCTGACGCTGCACAATATAAGGTATGCAACAAATATTAACTCGCCAATATTCAGCCAAGTACGGGACCTGACTTCTCTGTGAATTCGATTAACCTGTATCCAATCATCCAGGTCAATCAATTTGTGGTATTTTGTTTCGTTGGAGAATTCACGAAGATTTCTATCTCTAAAATTCTATCATATAATTCATTGTTGAGCCACTGATTTAGTTTTCAATGAAGGATGTTTCAATAAGAGATTTCAGTGTTCAATAAAACATGGTTTCCGGTAGCAAGATATAAATATTGATTGATTTAGGAAATATGTGAAGTATGTAAGAGGATATATTGAAAAATTCTTAGCCTTCTATTTAGAACCAAACAAAATTTCAATGTCAAAACATTTTATTACATTACTCAACATATTCTCCTCTTAATTGAATACATTTATTGCAGCGAACCTGCAACGTCTCTAGACCTTTCAGAAAAATATTTTTTCTTACTCTGCAAACCAGTCCTCCACAGCTTTCATTATCTCCTCGTTGGAAGAAAATTTACGACCTTTTAAACTTTTTTTCTGTTGAGGAAAGAGATGATAGTCGGACGGAGCCCAATCTGGCGAATAAGAGGGGTGTTCTAGTAATTCTAACCCTAAATCCCGAATTTTTTTAGTGGCAACATGAGATTTGTGTACTGAGGCATTGTCCTGTAAAAACAAAACGCCTTTGGGTAGCTTTCCGCGCCTTTTCTTTTTAAAATTTTCCTGTAAAGTGGTCAGTAATGTTGAATAGTAATCTTCAGTTATTGTTCTACCCTTATTCACAAAATCAATCATGATTACTCCATAGCAATACCAAAAAACTGAAGCAAGAACTTTTCCAGCAGATTTTTGGAGATGAAACTTCTTAGGTCTTGGAGAACCAGAGTGTCGCCATTCCATCGATTGTTGCTTTGTTTCTGGATCGTAGAAACGTACTCAAGTCTCATCCATAGTAACAATTCGGTTTAAGAAGTCTACATCGTTTTCAAATCGAGCACAGATCGAACGCGATGCTTCTACCCTTGCACGCTTTTGGTCAACATTCAAACATTTGGGGATCCATTTTGCAGTAATTTTTCTCATATCCAGATTGACGTGAACTATATGATGAACGCGTTCGTATATCTTCAGTGCTTCAGATATCCGTTTTAGCCCAATTCGATGGTCTGATAAAATCATGTCATGAACTGCATCGATATTTTCGGGGACCGACACAGAAACTGGCGTTCCCGATCGGTCATCATCTTCAATGGAAAATTTACCTCTTTTGAAGCTTACAGTCCAATTTTTAACGATCGCATACGGAAGACATTGATCACCAAGAGTATGAAACATATCTTCGTAAATCTGCTCACCTTCTAACCCTTTTGAATACAGGTACTTGATGATGGCTCGATACTCCAATTTTTCGATTTTTACAATTTCGGTGTACTTCTTTTTTTTTATTTATTGCGTAACTATGGTTTACTTTTTTGACGTCGAACTCTACACTGACACTTCTAATAAGTTATTGCCTAATCCAGTTCCATGCATAAACGAAATATTGCGATAATATGGTATCGCAATATTTCGTTTATGCATGGAACTGGTCTAGGCTTACTAGATATCAATACATCCTCGTATAAAACAAAATATCTTGTAAATAGTATCCACGACTTTGCTGTCATCTGCGTACCCTTTTGAAGAAATTTTCAATTACATTATTGAAAACATGTGGTGGTGTTTCATTGATACAGCGTCTAATTTCGGCTTCCAACGCTCCAATGGCTACAGGACTATCAGCATAAACCTGTGACTTCAGATAACCCCACAGCCAGACTTGAGGCGTTAAATCTAAAGAGCGTGGAGGCCTATTCTGATCACCAAATTGGAGAATGACCCGACCAGGAGCAAGCTCGTGCCAAATCGTCAATGTTTTCCGGGCTGTATGACATGTGACACCGTCCTGCTGAAACCACATGTCGTCAAGAGCAACAGCTTTCAAATGAGACACAAGAAATTGTGTTATCATACCAAGATAATCACCGCGACTCCATTTTTTGAGAATCAGGACGCCATGTTCCACCGTGTTCTGCTCCATGCTCACTTACTCCCATCTGTCAACTTTCGAATTGTCACGTCATAATTCTGTGACATTGTGACTGTCAAACATAGCGCGAAATTTAAATCTTGCGCTCTGATTGAAATAACCTTTATTAAGGTAAAATATTCACAGAACTCGGGTAATTCTGCAACTATCCTTGCTGTTAATTTATGATTCATATAAATAGCATGGGGATGGACCTCCCGTACCTCGTCTAGATAACCCCGTAACAATGTCGCGCAAGTGCCATCATGGAATTCCCCCATTGTGTCATCTGTATCATAATTAACATTCCGATAACAACATTGTCAGACTTCGTTATTTTACTGGCATGACGAAAATTCGGAACGATTTTATTTGCGTTCGGAATATAATAAACATCCCACCGCCTCTTGCCCGGCGATTTTGAATTTTGGGTTATTGAAAATTATGTGCAAACATCCGCAGTTGTTACGAACAAATGGATTAGAAATTAATCACGGTGAATATGGTGAAATAATTGTTTATCGATTTCGAATATGTTTAATTTCGGAACGTCGTTCCATTTGATGAATTGTGTATTATGAAAAAGACTTCGTGATAAATATGTCGGGTGTTTTTTTTAGAGAGACAAAATTTTCGATAGGGATAACTGTGACTTGACATAAGGAAGAAGTCATGTTGTTTTGACATCTCTGTTCAGTAAGCATTGACAAATTATCAGTAGTAATATCCCAAGGACCTTGATAATAGACGAGATACTTTTATGACCATCGAAAGCTCGTTCATTGGTAACAGCCCTTAGCCTTCGGCTTCGGGCAACGAGCTTGAGATATTGGTTATAAAATCATGAGGCATTCATCAATGTCCGAGGAATATGCGGCAGAAAATTTTTTGACAGAAAAAATGTATAACTCAACACAACACAACAAAACATTTATTTATTTATTGAAAGTGCAATTAGTGAAAGTGCAATTCGTAAAATTCAACTCAACATTAGATTCGTTGCTGTTCTCTTGTATAGAAGATCTATTTCCACGCATAATATTTATTATCTTGTTGTGGTGTTCTTGATCGAGGTTTGGGTATGGTTTGATAGAATTTTGATTGCTATGACCAGTAATCTTCAACAATTGTTGTTCCTCTACAACACTTTCTGCTAATTGACTGACAGCTGTTGATCTATTTGAATGATTAGTTATCTTTTTGTCTTTGACATTCAAGCCAATTGCTTCGGCAGCATATTTAGTCCATTTATTTATGGTATTCCTTCCAACAGGTACATTATCGTAGATACCATTTGTCAGTTTCATTTTTTCAATATCGATTTGGTTTCAAGAATAGTCGTGGTGAGGTAATATTTTCGCCTCGTTTTGATATCAGTTTATGAAAAAGACGTAAAGGGCAGCTTTGTCTCTCACTATTGGAAACCAACCATTTACTACTTGTACAGCTTTTAGAACCACCTTGGCACGTTTTACTGAATACCGGATTGTATTCAATGCGATTTGTTGGAGGACCATCGTTATTCTTCTCGATTTGAAAAAAAATCACCAAACAAGCAACTGCCTCTCCTCCTCGCCACGCTAGTTCTACTGCAGCAATATGATAAAATTTACGCATAAGACCTTCAGGAGTATTTTCATCCCATAGCAATATTATTCTGTTAACTTCAGACAAATTTAACGAAACTGAACTGGATTTACGTTTACTTGGGTCTGCTTGCAATTTTTTTCTGATTGCATCGCTGGCATCTCGGGCTGGTTTAAATATTATATTATAAAACGGGTCAATCATAATGTTGTAGTCCTTATAATACTTTTCTTGTAAGAGTTTGCTCGAAACATTCCACATTGTCTTTACCGTTGCTTCTTTGAATTCTGTTCCGTCTTTTTTTCTCATATTGACAGCCCAATCTTTGAGTATAAACGCCAATTCTTCCAAGCTTCTGCGTTCATTCAATTCGTATGATCGTTCGTAGCAAAATTCCATAAATATTCCCCAAATATATTTGTGGCTCTTGGAAGTATTTCTGGGAATGTTTTCTTTGATAAACTCATTTATATTTTTAACATTACCAAAACGTGACATTTTGAAATTTGTTTGGAATGATGTTGCCATGGAACTATTATATAATTTTATAAGACTCTATCGTGTTATCATTGGGATTGAAAATTGCATTGGATGTATAGTTTTCGATGTAATGTTGACATAATTGGCTGAAATGGTTCCATATGATACAAAATCATAAAATGGGATTTGTTGTTGGAACTGTCAAAAAATTTTCATGGACAGGCTCACGCAGCAACAACGTTTACAAATTGTTGAAATTCATTTTCGAAATCAGTGTTCTGTTTGCCAAACTTATAGAGCACTTCGTGAAATTTATCGTTCACATCAGAGCAGCTTTTTCGTCGACCTATCGATAGATTCCGGACAACAGTTTCTCTGCTCGATATGACATCAACAACGAGACAAAAAAAATTTATTAAAATGTGTTTCATTTCAATTTAAAATTCTATCACTCAAAAAACACCCATACAAGAGAGGCGAACTGATGGCGTTGTTTGGCCGTTGCTAGACAAATCAGGTAGAATGAAGAGAATAATGCAAGGCTCTATTCTTGGACTACTGTTGTGATTTATTATGAGACACTGCAGGGGGCAGGGATTAATGCTCATTTGCTTATAGCGAGCTTCTGGGAGAATATCGCTTCTGACTTGTCTGAAGCACAATGAAGTAGCATTTGAAAGCAATTAGTACGAAGCATTGATGAATTTGTATTACTCGTGTTTGTTGGTTGGTTGAAAATCATCGTTATTTCTAATTTCAAAACTGAAAAACTAAGATAACCAACTGATTACATTCGCAAACCGAGTTCTCATACACTGCAAAACATGAAGCTTTTCTGCTCATCCCCTATTCCTCCTTGTCTCAAAACCATCACTTTCAGTTGGGAACTCAACGAAAAACACGAAAATCCCTGGACACATCCGAGGAAATACCTCTCCGACCTTCCTACCCGACCGCGGACTCCGGAGGAGCTTAGCCGACAGCCAGATCAGAAAAGTTCCGTTTTGAAATTCAAAAAAATTCCAAGTGCTTTTTATCGGACAAGAGAAGTGAATTTACAATTTGTCTGCGAGGTTCCGACGGATCTCCTTTTACATCATCGCCAGCTGTCCATCCCCAGTGGATTTGTAAGTTGATTCCGCCCGTCCCCGGAAAGCTCACCCCCGGGTCCCTTTACATGTGAGACAAGAATTACGGGTCCTGCCCCGGCTGCGACGTTGCGTGAATTTTGATTAGTTCGCCGCCCGGGATAAAAGTGCCGACACTATCGCATATTCCGGGATGGAACTCCTGTGTAGGTGGATTAGGTGGGTGTAGGTAGTTGGTTGATGGGGGATTCAAATTCTGGAGCGGCAAGGATGAAACAACAATATACTTACTGGTTTTAGCTGAATATCAAGACGATATTTGACAGGGTCTTCCTGATTTGGAGGTACAACCGAAGGGTCAAGAATAAAAGTCCCATAAATATTGGTCCTCCGATATGCGATGTGTTTGATATTTTCCACATAGCATCTGCCTTTCTCAACATATTCTGTTTACATAAAAGACTTGTCAATGGCCCTTGAAAATCTACAGCCATTTCTTCTGGAGTTATGTCCTAGTATTCCCCCAGAACTTTCTTCTAACTTTTCTTGGCAACAGATAAATCTTTGTTACATTTGAAAACTTTTTGGCCACTTTCAATTTTTTCGTATTTTTTACCGTTTTGGAGAAGAAAACATGAAGCAGTTCTCTCTATTTAGTCAAAAGAATCTAAATATTCGAAAAAAATTGGTATTCTCTGCCATATCCAATAAAGACACTCACGTATAATTTGAATTGAATTCCGCAAGATTCCAGGATATGACACGAAATGGTGAAGGATCCGGGTTGATAATATGAAATAATTTTCTCTATTTCTGTATCGTAATATTCGTGATGCGTTCCTTACAGTACTAAAAACAGTGCTGTAATGAACCCATTACAGCATTGTTTTCAGTTATAGTTTCCGTTTCGTGGTTGTCAACAATGACTCCCGATCCTATCAATTTTCAACACACGTCAATTTGGAAATGTCAATTTTCGTAACAGTCACCAAGTGCCAAGATACAATACAAAAGTCACTAGGTGGTATAATCTAAATTTTTTATTGAATTTCAAAAAAATTTGACGAAATTTGACTGAAATTAGGGATTGCAAATTTACCGTTAATTCGGTCAATTATTTGAAAAATTACCGGTATTTACCGGTTCTTTCCCACATAAAAGAATAAGCCACAAAATGAAAAACCAGAGTTTAATTCTTATCAATTAATAACAACAGAAAAGTAAAACTGTAGGTGAATTAAAAAAAAATAATATACCTAACTCAAAGACTAGTAAGAAGCCCTAAAACATTCGAAATAGTAATATGAATAAAAAAATATCTGTAATTTCTAACTTTTTCAACGATTCGTCCGATTCCTTTAGGCCCTGAGAAAATAAAGCTTATAAGCTTTGTTTTCTCTGGACCTTTTTCATTAAACTGAAGGGATCGAAAGAATGTAAATGTGGGAAAAAGAAATAGCAATATTTTTGGAGAGAGGGATTTCAGGGGAAAAACTTAGAAATTGCTTTCGCAGCACTCATGACAACTCGGCCTCCTAGTGTGGAGTTCAAAAAACCCATAACTGCGGCAGGAACAATTATAACAAAGATAAGGTAGCGGCTAAGGCCGGATTTCACCAAACATTTTAAACTGGTTTAAAGGAGATAACTGAGATTAACGATTGATCTTGACTTGAAAACCACAGAAAATTATCGTTCAATGCCTTAAACGAGATTAAAATCGTTGGTGAAACCCGGCCTAAGTGATGAAAGTATTGATATATCAATACAATAAGATTAGGGGGTTGAAGTATTGATATATCAATACAATAAGATTGGGTCTCCACACTAGTAGGCCGAGTTGTCATGAGTGCTGCGAAAGCCATTTCTAAGTATTTTCCTGAATTCCCTCTTTCCAAAAATATTGCATTTCCTTTTCACACATTTACACACTTGAATATTTTACAATCCATCCCCTCCGCGCTACCCGTGCATTACAGAAACAACGGATCAGCGCTGGCATTTTTTTTTACCGAAATTACCGGTAAAAGATGTCGATTTCTTCGACGGTAATTTGAAGAACATTAAGGGCGGTAAATCGGTAAACCGGTAAATCGGTAAACCGGTAATGCAATCCCTAACTGAAATAGAGAAAATATCGTCTAATACTCGTTGCAGAATGCAATTGCAACACTCATGCGTTCGTATTGGCATTCGTATTGGAACAGCCCATTCTGCAACAAGATTTAGAATATACTATTCTGATGTGAGGATTAAATTTTTCGAATGTTTGCAATATCTCAAGAACTATGTTCTGATTACGAGTGAACATTTTTTTTGCATATTCTCAAATTATTAACAACAAACAAAATTTCTACAAGTTTTCATAGCAAGGAACGATTTATATTTTCTAATAAAAAAAATTATTCATCAATGTGAAACAAAAAAAGCAGAAGAAAAGAAAAAGACAAGAACGCTCCTCTTCATATGGTTGAGGCTCATAACTATCCGTATAACCCAATATCATCAACAGAATAATAGCTTTAATGAAGAACTCTCAAGCGACGCATCCCAACTCACCCCTCCATCTTGCTACCTTCCCTTACGTTTCAAAAAAATTAGCATCGGAAGTGTTGCGTAGGAGAGGAGGAGGTTGAATTCAAAGCGGAAGTTCGGGGCGCTCTCGCATCCGCTAAAGACTGGCCTGGTTTACCTATAAACTACCCTTAATTCCGACATCCCTCTAAATTACAATCCCCATTCTTTCAGCTTACTTTATCCTCCCTATACCTTCCAGGGGTAACTAAATAACTGCCCCATTACGTTGTAGGAGAATGGGCGAGTACACGAGGGGGGTTGTCTTTTCGTCGTTTAAACGGGGCCTAGTGACATTGGAGAAAAATGATTCGATTTGCTGGTGGTGACCAGGAGATGCAGAAATGGGGTTCGATACATGGAATTGGTGTGTGAATCTTGAGGATTTTGCAGGGGAGTTTCCAATAAAACAATAAAATAACATTCACGTGTAATGCACGTTCATATACAGGGTGAGTCTTTGACTTGTACATGTATTTTAACTGAAGATTCTTGAGGTCAAAAAAAAACTTTTTTTTCATTTTCCATTTTTCCGAATTCGGCTCTGTTAAAAAGATATCGCCATTTAAAAAAAAAAATTGGGCTGACTACGCCTCCGAAATGATCTTTTGGAATTGATGCAAAGTTCATATTTCTCGATTGAAATTGAGTTTATACATTTAGGGAATACTCAAGTACTAACCTTATTGGAATAAAAATGTTGCAAACACGATAATTTCAACAAAAACAGTTTCATCGGATTATATCTGCAACTAAAAAGCCACATTTCTCACACCAAAATAAGTTCCTTCTTCGATTTTTCTGCAGATTAGTTTGTAAACACTAATAACTTGTTCATATTTTTCACGAAATTCCCAAACAATATCATGAAAAAAGACTTTTCATTCAGATCATCAGAATTTATTATTAAACAACCTAACCTAATCTATTTTGTATCCATTCTGTGAATGTTTGCACAGAAATTTCAAGAAGATGTTGTCAGCTGGCTGATATTTTCATTGAGGTTAAGGATTTGTTACGAACCATAGAATAAATCACGATACACTTGTGTACTTGTGTATAAATAAATATCTATGAATTCTGCCGTTTCCATCATAAATCGAGTTTGCCGCCAAATTTTACCACGCGTGCGTAGAGCGAAAACCGAAAGATTGGTTATGTGGAGGCCAACTATAAACAATAACAAACCAGAGTCTCTGAACAAACTGCAAATATTATGTGAAGTTCTGAATACATTCAGTGAATTATTGTTCTAATGTGATTATTATGTGAAGTGAATTAATATAATCTTAACCGTGTCGAGTTTATAAAATTCCAAGAGGATATCTGTTTAGATAGAAACATCGACACAGATTATAAGGTATCATTTTAGTTTTCATTAATTTCAATTTAATAAGTAGTTTGTATCGAGATTCATCATTCATATCCGAATTTTATATATCATCGACATTTAACTTCAATATGGATAACTAGGAAAACTGGAGGTGTGCCAAAAAAAAATAAAAACGCTCCAGTAATGTTAACTTCTTGTAGATACTGAAGCAGGTAGCGAATTTTTGAAAACGGATTGTACAGGGTGTTTTTCCAACCTGCTAATTTAATCTGAACTTATCATAATTCCCATCCTGTATTTTTTGAAAAGTATTAGAATTATTGGAAGTAGACCATCATATTGTTCTACACTGAAAATTTCATCAATATTGATCGAGCCATACCAAAGTTATGAATAAAAGAAAAATCGATCGAATCGGACATATCACCCTGCAGACTCTCAATGAAAGCCCTCAACCATAAATCAAACATTGTTTCGAAACTGTCTTGACTAGTGTGAACTTCTCCTAAAATCTGACAGTCTCCTGCGGAATCACACTGTAGGTATTATGCTGAAATTGCAAGGCAGCACATGTCCTCATGAAAACATCGCAGCGTAACACAAATATTTATTTGAATCGAAAATTTGAAAGATCCACTTTTTTCTGGAAATGAAATAGTATAATATTCAATAATCAATAATGGAATGATTTTGAAAATATACCAGAAGAATAGATTGAATTCACCTCAGAAAGTGAAACAGTATGAAATTTTACTTACATATTGAGTATCTTATACAGATATCAAGTAACATTATTTCTAATTATCTCATTTCTATCAGAGGTCCTCTTTGATATTACGATGTATCTATCATAAATATGAAAGTTCGCGGACACGTGTACTCAACAGATAAACTCAAACCAGTTGAGATTGAAAAGAGACTAAGTTCTTTCTCACACGAACCAAAAATGGACGATGTTGAATATGATTTTTTCAATCTGGGTGCACTCAGAATATCCCTGCCAGCTCGCAATGTGAAGATCTTATTCTGGTTGCATCCGTAACATCTTTGAGGAATCTGAACTTTGTATCAGGAATCATTTTCCTCTGCGTTGTTTCAAACTATATTTTTCTACACAAAAAAATTATCTTTCGATCCAGTTGTTTTCTCGTGGTGCAAAAGGGATGAGCCCCGAATGTAGTCTTCATCGAGGGTTGTTGCCTCATACTTAAAGCGTTCCCCTGTTGTGAAATATATAATACTGAATTGGTGGATTTACATATACATGTGTTTTACGAGCAAATCGATTTGTATTCAGATCGTAAAACGGAGGTTGGAAACAGATTGGGTTTCCTATTGAAAAACTGGAACTGCCTGAGCTATTGCGACTGTTAAATCTGATTAAATGGAGTTTTAGTACTTCCGACCATATTAAAAATATACTCCAGCTAGTGAGTTTAGATTCCAACGAGAAGAAAACTCATAATTGTGTTCCGTTTTATTTCAAATGAAGGTTTATGGATTAATGTAGGTAATTGATTATAAACGGTTTTTCAATAGGAGGTGTTCTTTTGAATAGCCCGCTATTTCGGTAGATATCACTTTTGAGGCTGTCTTTTTTGACATTTGAAAGTAGAAACCACGTCATTAATAAGAATGTAACGATACGCGTTTTCAGTGGCGGATTTACGACTTCAGGGGCCCTACGCTTCAAAACCTTTGGGGCCCCCTCTGAAACATTTTCGATTTTTTCAAAAGAAATTTTTTATTAAAACTCACTTCTTCAAAAACAAAACATAGAGTTAATTAATAAAATACAAGGTATGTATATCACACCAAAATATAAAAGATGAATAAAAATCTAGGGAAAATTATCACCAAAATTCAAGTACAAAATATCTCTGAAATATCATATCTGCAAATTTTTTATTGCGGCATCGAGATTAAGGAATAAATAAAATCATCACAAAAGATACGAGTATCGTAAAGCTGTAAATCAGTTACCTACAACATAAAATTCTGCTTAAAAAATTTATTCTTTCTTATTTTAATATCAGCAAATTCTTTTATTGCAGAATCATAATCGAGACTGCTCGTTATATCACTTTCGATAGAAAGTATTCCTAAAAACTGTAGTCTATTTTCTGTCATAACAGTTCTATATTTATTTTTTATCAATGACAGTTTGGAAAATGAGCAGAAATTCTGTCAATTTTGGATGCTTAGCTTTACTCTGCTCTTTACTTTCCTTGAGTCGCTCATATAACTTCTGTCAGACATGGTGTCACATCAATATTACATTATGCAACTAGCAACTGTAATGATAAGAAAATGTTAAATTTTATTTCATATTCTGTGAGGACTAACACATTCATTGACTTCGCTCTATCGAAGTATGAAATCCGAAATTCCGAACCGATGAGCTAATATATGAAAAATTATTATCTAATTGATACAACAAAAGAATGGTAACATATGAACATATTATTGAACATAGTGAATGAGTCTATCGGAGATGATCGGAAGTCAAGAAAAAATTGCAACAATTAAATTGATAAATATCGAAATATACATCCATATTTTTGAAACGAAATTATTTGTTTTGTTTGTCATTTCATCGTACAAACACGTAGGTACAAGTTGAATCAAATAATTTCTGTAAATCGTATTTTGTATTTCCTTTTCCCGGTAGGTATTGAACCAATATTATGTCGTATGCCTTACATAAATCGAAAATAAATTTGACTGGTCTGCCTCATCATCGCTCGAATTATGTTTATGCCGAATTGCCATAAAATTGGAAGAATGTTATTTCTAGCATATAAAACTATAAAGCTCACCTTCTATATCAATTATATCGTACAAGGATTTAAAAGTCCAAACAGAAATAGTTCAATTCACCAACACTTCTCAGTTTTTCACAATATTCGAATCTTACACGTTACATGAAACTCGCCCGTCACTGTCAACACTTTTCGAATCTTGTGAAATGAATGTGAGAAAAAAATATGCAGACCTAAGAACTTCTGCACAAGTATTTTTCACTTCACAACCCTAAACGAATCAACATCTGGTCGGCCGTTCTGTAGCACATTCCTAGATTTGAGAGGAAATGCCGACAAATTTATCGAATTATGATGTATGTAATTGTAAATATTGGAATTCGGCCGCCACCCTCGACGGAATTTATTGCAGGCAGACAAGATAATTAGGGACAGTACGCTGAATCTCGGATGGTGTGTTTTTTCCAACATCTGAGTTTTGCTCTGAGGCTCTTGTTATTCAATTGCGTCTCATGCGAATGTAATAATTCATAATTCACAAGTTGCCTCTGAGCTTCTTATAAAATATAGTACAGTCTGACTATTTTTTTTCACACTCACAGACTGAATTTCCATTCTAGAAAAAAAATTCAATTCGATCGCCGGGCCTTTGTGGACCTCGGGGCCCTACGCTGCAGCGTACTAAGCGTACAGGTTAATCCGCTACTGGTCGTCGTGAAGCACCTTGTAGAACCGCAGTACAGAATTTGGTGGAAAAATTTGAGCTGTTGGGACAAGTTAGTGATGTGAAGAATAAAACCCATGCACGCCGCTCATGAACAGCCGGGAATATTGTAGCTGTAGCCGAAAGTGTTGAAGAAAACCCAGGTTTGTCCATTCCTCGTCGTTCTCTGGAATAAGGCGTTCCACAAACGTCATTACACCGTATTTTGCATAAAGATTTGGATCTTGAGGCTTATAAAGTTCAGTTCACACAAGAACTCAAGCCGGCCGATCATCAACAACGTCGTGTCTTTGCTGATTGGGTCCTTGAAATGCATGCAAATGATCCGGAATTCCATCGAAAAATCATCTTGAGTGATGAGGCCCATTTCCACCTCGGTGGCTTCGTCAACAAGCAAAATTGTCGCATCTGGGGCTGGTATTGATATGGATAACGTTCACTTTCAACAAGACGGCGGTACATGCCACGCAAGCAAAAAACCATTGATCTTTTTCGGGGAAAGTTTTCGGACCGTGTTATCTCACGAACAGGTGATCACAATTTGTCACCGAGATCTTGTGACTTCTTTCTTTGGGGCCATGTGAAAGGAAAGGTCTTCGCCAAGAGCACTGCGTCGATTCAAGATCTCAAAGATGGAACTCGTGAGGCTATCGAGGACATAGGGCAGATTATTTGGAATTTGGTTATGGAAAATTTCTTGTCGAATATCTACATTACACCTTTCATTGGAAAACCCTTCATTTTCCAGTATGATTTTAGATCCGATATTCTGATGAATTGCAGTCAGTTTTGAACTATTTCACATTTCGTTCTGTCGATAGTTGAACTCAAAGTGTGTTTAATGATTACAGCAGCACGTTATTATGCGG
This sequence comes from Adalia bipunctata, assembly GCA_910592335.1. NCBI lineage: Eukaryota > Metazoa > Arthropoda > Insecta > Coleoptera > Coccinellidae > Adalia > Adalia bipunctata. The sequence goes on from OU342953.1 coordinate 24,227,900, forward strand.
AAAACCTACGCTTTGATCTCCTGTTTAATTCTGCATTCAATATCCAGCCCAAATGCAACTCCTATTATCTCGATGATCCATACAAGATCCATTGGTAGCCCTTTGATGGGCTAATTGAATTCCATCCGGTAGTGCGTGCTTTCAAAGGCCCTAATTACAATTTTTGCAACTAATTTATTCCATACCTAATTACTGAAATAGTGATTACAACACTTCGGCATCATGAAATATTTAATTCTATAGTAACTTGTCGATGTAGAGAGCAGGATCAACATATTGTTTGAGGGTTTTTCTGCAGCATCAGTTACAGTTCACGTATTCTTTTCTATTGCTTTCAGGTATTGTTGTATTTTCTTTCCCGTTTTTAGGTTTTGTGGAATTCTGATGGTACCTTAATACCTGTAGTTGCCATGTTCATAAGTGCACTCACATCACATTACAAGAGAAATTTTATTTTGGATTAGATTAATACATAGAGTATCAAATTTTCTTGTAACACTTGTGCGAAAAGTCAACTCATGACAAACTCAGTTAACACGATCGTAGAAGAAAAATTTCATATTTTTTCTCTCTAAATCCAAACATTACGAGGATATATTGAAAAATTCTTAGCCTACTGTAGAACCAAACAAAATTTCAATGCCAAAACATTTTACTACTCAACATATTCTCCTCTTAATTGAATACATTTATTACAGCGAACCTGCAACGTCACTAGACCTTTCAAAAAAAATCTTTCTTCTTGCTCTGCAAACCAGTCCTCCACAGCTTTTATTACCTTCTCGTTGGAAGAAAATGTACGACCTTTTAAACTTTTTTTCAGTTGAGGAAAGAGATGATAGTCGGAGGTAGCCAAATCTGGTGAATAAGGGGGGTGTTTGAGTAATTATAACCCTAAAATCAAGAAGTTTTTGCATGGCAACATGAGATTTGTGTACTGGTGCGTTGTCCTGTGAAAACAAAACACCTTTGTATAGCTTTCCGCGTTTTTTCTCTCTAATTTTTTTCCCGTAGAGTGGTCAGTAATGTCGAATAGTAATCCCCAGTTATTGCTCTACCCTTATCCAAAAAATCAATCATGATTACTCCATAGCAATACCAAAAAACTGAAGCAAGAACTTTTCCAGCAGATTTTTGGAGATGAAACTTCTTAGGTCTTGGAGAACCAGAGTGTGGCCATTCCATCGATTGTTGCTTCGTTTCTGGATCGTAGAAATGTACCCATCTATAGTAACAATTCGGTTTAAGAAGTCTACATCGTTTTCAAATCGAGCACAGATCGAACACGATGCTTCTACCCTTGCACGCTTTTGGTCAACATTCAAACATTTGACGATCCATTTTGCAGAAATTGTGAACTATATGATGAACGCGTTCGTATCTTCAGTGCTTCAGATATCTGTTTTAGCCCAATTCGACGGTCTGATAAACTCATGAACTGCATCGATATTTTCGGGGACTGACACAGAAACTGGCCTTCCCGATCGGTCATCATCTTCAATGGAAAATTTACCTCTTTTGAAGCTTGCAGTCCAATTTTTACGGTTGCATACGATGGACATTGATAACCAAGGGTATTAAGCATATCTTCGTAAATCTGCTTACCTCTTAACGCTTTTAAATACAGGTACTTGATGATGGCTCGATACTCCAATTTTTCGATTTCTACAATTTCGGCGGACATCTCATTTTTCAATTTATTGCGTAACTCTGGTTTACTTTTTTGACGTCGAACTCTACACTGACACTTCTAATAAGTTATTGTTCGTTGATATGGTATCGCAATATTTCGTTTAGGCATGGAACTGGTCTAGGCTAACTCGATATCAATGCATCCTTGTATATCGACCAATTTTGTTAGTAATCCTCTCGTTAAATGAATGCGATTTGCAACTACAGAAAAACTGATTTCCCTTTAATTTAAATCTTTCACCTCTATTATTTACATATATTATGAATATCTATAAAAAAGTTTAACGCCTCAATTTGAAATTTATACTCTATTTCGGTTTACCGAAGCAGGGGGAAATGGAAAATTTACAGTTCAATGATCTCAAAAATGATCCCATTCCGTCGGCACCTTGTCGCCTTCTGTCACCGCAGCCAAGCAACTGGCCTTCTTTCCCCTCAAGATTTAATTAAATTCAACCCTTGATTTATCGTCAGTTTGATCTGAGAAGATCGTTTCGATAAGAGTCATCCTCTTCTTTTCGTTTGAAAGAATCCATAGATTCCACAATGAATTTATGTTTGCTATAAAAAAAATCTGTTTATACACTTTGTCGAAATATCCCATTTCGAATTTAGATTTTGTTTCATAAATAGAATTTCACATACAGGGTGTCATACTGAAAAGGAAACAGATGTCTTTTTTAGTAGAAAAAAATACCATACGTGCTCAATTGGTCTGGTTATTGTTTTCTTGAAAAATGTTTCGAACGCTTCCAGTGCGGTGTGGTGGGACGTTATCATCCTGATAAATGAAATTATCCCCAAAGTCGTTGCAATGATTGATTCAATGATGTTTTTCCTAGGTAGATGGCACCAGTTTTTGTTCGTTCAACGATAATTAATAAGGGTCTTATATATTATTATATAAAACTTAAATATTATGGTTGTAGGGTTGACAAAAATCTACAAACTAAACATAATTTTATATATGCAGGGTGCGTCAAAAAAAAGTTACGGAAAAATATGTAGTTTTTTCAAATGGAACACCCTGTGTTTCATGGCATAATCCTTTCGAAGACAACAAGAGCTTTACACTCATACCTCATTTTTTAAATTTCTTCACGGCGTTGCCACATAAGTCGTATTTATAGAATATTTTTAGTTTTTTAAATGATTCATCAAAATTCTTACAGCTTTCGCTGTGTTAAATCTAGATAAATTTATACAGAAGTTAGCTCAAGGTATCAAGCCTCATCATTCGGTAAACATCTGAAGTTTTTCTTCATACAGAGTATCTATTTAAATTTACCAATTCACTCAAATTAAATATGCGATAACTCGATTTTTTTAAATGGAACATCCTGCACTGAGAAAAGTTCATTTTGGTTCTAATGAAACAGCTTTATTAACTCTCACATAATTATTACAATAGTAAATTGAATTAATTCGATTATCTGTCTGCTCATGTATTTTTCTCTTTCATGAAATTTGTTTTTCAAATGTCTACCTTTTGCACAAAGTATGTTCCATACCTAAATCGTTTTTTTTCTGGATATTTCACATTCTTTGAAAAACCGATTACTTTGTAAAAAAGGTAGACATCCGAAAGAAAAATTTCATGAGAGAGAAAAATACAGAGTTTACATCGCATATTTAATTTGAGTAAATTGGTGAATCCATATTAAACACTCTGTATGACAGTTAACTTGCAAAAATTTTACAAGTTAGTAGTATTATTTACATTAAAAAATTTATGTTGAAAATCATAGTACAATTGTTATTTCCAGTAGGACAGATTTTTGATGATGAAAGAGTTGATACTGATTATGATGAACCATCTGTTGACTCAGAAACTGCTGAACTCGAGGACTGCAGAACATTTGTACTCTCCTTACTACCAAATAATTTGCTGGACATTTCGATTTTTTCGTTGACCGAATCATCGACATAACTCATCGCAATTTCGGTGCTCTTCCACCCTCCTGCACGCTTTAGTGCTAAAATATCTCCACCCGAATCCGCAACCATAGTGGCTGCAGTTCTGCGAAAAGAGTGGCCGGTGTATTATAACTCTGGGTCTTTTAAACCTAAATATTTCGCTATTTGCTTTGGGACACCACCAATAGTGCTGGCCAGCATTAAGGGAAATGCACTTTCCATGTTGGTATGTCAAACAAAATCTTAGGCTTTCTGTTCCAGGAGGCCGACGATTTACATATTTTCTGTATAACATGCAGGGCTTGAAGCTGCAGCCATCATCGGTTATGGTGAATCTTCTTGTTGTTAAATTTTTTGTTTGCCGCAATGTCACAATAACGTATTTTCCCATATCTTCTACATCATTCATGTTTGAGGAGAGAATTTCGTCACATCGACAACATCCAAAAATCTTCAATATTGTTACAATTTTCGCCAGCAACCACTGGTCATCAGGAACATGTAAAAGAAATTGTTCAGCCTCTTCTTTACTTCTTTACACCTTGGCTTTTTTTGGCGTATAACGCTCATTTTTTCGTTTCAGAAACGCTATTACCTTTTGAAATCTGCAAATTTGCAAATTTTGTAAATCAAACTTGATAAGTACCCCTAGGCATGCATATAGTCCACTATCTGATTAATTATTGACGACAATGGCAAGGTTGATTGAATAAGTATATAAAATTTGTAAATATTTATTCTCGATGTTGATGACACCCCTGGAAATGACGCTGCTCGACCTTAACCAAGCAAGTACCCCTGGATCAGATGGGGGTTTTATTTCAATTTATGCGAATGGTACATAATGGGATATTTGAGTATATACATTTATTTATTTTTTTGTAAAGTTGCAAGAATTATAATTTTTATTTTCTATCAGATCACGCACGGATAGATTCCCTATCTCTGTGATTAAGTTTATTTGTCAGAAAGGTTCTCAAATAAAAACATTATTATTATAAATGACAACTAAACCTCATATTTTTCAATAAATTTTTTAAGGAAAACAAACCTGCAAACAGGGGCATTTTCTTTCATTTCCAAGCAGCTTTTCAGCATAGACCATTTTGCCCATAAAGTATTAGGGCTGAATCTAGCTGATAGTTGATTCAAGTAGACCAACAATACATCTTCAGTTACCCCAATCACACTATTTTTGTTTTGACACTTTTTGAAGTCGTCGTATTCTCGCTCGTACCTTGAAGCTGATTTTGCAGGTAATAAACTTGAAGCTACACTGCTGGCTGCCTCAATAATTTCTTTTGGTACATTCATTTTCGTTTTCTCCAAAACAAATGTGAAGAAAAATAAACAGACATGTTCATGGCAACGCTTCCATAGCTTACGACATTTGCGATAAATTATTGAGATTTTTTTGGAATTTATCTAACCTTTTTACAAATGAGAAACAAATAAAATATAAAACAATACACGCAAGGTAACGGGTTTACTGGCTCAAGGAGGTAACTGACTCGCCTGCGGCTCGTCATCAGTTATATCCTCCATTCGCCAGTAAAAACCCTCTTATCTTGCTAGTAATGTTATATACTATTTCTGGTTTATTGTTTTCATTTGAGTGATAAGATAGTGAAGATTCCTCACACAAAAAATTGTCATCACTCATCATGTTACATTCAACAATTTGAGAGTTGATATAGGCAAAGACTTTTGACGATGTGTGTATGTTGACATGAAATTTCCTTCTCGGAATTAGCTTAACTTTCGACTTCTAGGATAATGTGCACCACCTGCTTATAATTTTCGTGTTTCCCAAGTCAAGAAGGAATAAACGTGAATTTCATAACTTATTTTCACCGTTAATTTCAAAGTTTAGTAAACCGAATGAAGTTTTTGCCAATCCATCTCACCTCTCTTTCTTCGAAGAGTGAAGTGCACGGGTTCATGATTTTCCGTTTTCCCCGAGAATCAATTGCAGTTTTCTTCGAGCAGGGGTGAGATATGATTTATGATAGAGGGGTTTATAACGCATCAAATCCTATTCTCAAGGTGAAGATTTATTATAAGCCAATGAGGGTGCCTTTCGAATTTTATTGATTTATCTGCAGTATTGAGACTACATGGGGAAATATCAAGAATAGATTGCCATCAACAGAAGATTTTTCAACTTACATAAAAAAAACCTGTGCCATCCCCATCAACCCTCCAAATTTTCTGAATAGGGAAAGTGGGTCATGATCTGGTACTTTTTTGACAATGTTTTTGTATCTTCTTTAGAGGCGTGCAGAAATTTAAAAAAAAAAAATTTTTTAAATTAGTTAGTTCAAAGAGGTTTTCAGGATGTGCACTTTGTTATGGCTCATTTACTTTGAGACGATGGTAGCTGATGAAATTTGCACCCCCACGTGAGGAGGTTTAAAGTTGTGCATGAACAAAACTGTAATGGTCGACTTTCATTTGGTGACAAATATCATCAGGTATCATCATCTCAAAGTAAATGAGCCATTACAAAGTGCACATAGGTACTGAAAACATTTTTGAACTAATTAAAAAACAAATTTTTTTTCTTGAAAATTTCTGCACGCCTGTAAAGAAGATACAAAGACCTTGCCAAAAAAGTACCACATAACCCACTTTCCCCCTATTCAAAAAGTTTAGAGGGTTGATAGAGAAGGCACAGGGTGCAACAAAAATCCTTCAGAAATGCATAGAAATTTGGTAAAAGTGAAACAAAAATTGACCTGTTTCAAGATTTTGTTGCCAAATATTTTTCTTCTGAAATAATGAAATTGTTCCATAATTTTGTCGCTCACTGTATATTCTAGATGGAATACAGGGTCCTGCAATTGCGTTCTTCTTCATTAGCTGCCAAACCAGACATCTCAGAGATTTCGTTGGAAAATAGTCCTCTTGTACCTTCATTTCTGCATCTGAGGAAATTATTTTCTGATATACAGGGTGTCCCCGATAAATTTTATTCAACAAATGGATAATTTTTTTAATGGATCATCCCATATATTTTCACATATTTTCAATAAACTTCATTACCTCTTTCATGACGCAAAATCTTAGGGACATTTTTCCAACAGTTCAGATCTTATTCGAAGAAAACTGCAAAAAGGTGAGGGAAAAGCAGTTCAGTAAAAGTCTTCTGACGATTTCCAGAAGCTATAGTAACATGAATTTGACCTGAAAGTTTTTTAATTGAAAGATTTGCCTTGACATGGTTCCTAAACGATCAACCTGTCGTATACAGGGTGTCCGTTATTGAGGTCCAAATATGAAGAACTTAAAATTATTATTTCTCGATTTTTTCAAATAGAACACCCCGTATTTTTTTCCACAATAATATAGACAATTGAATACCTTACATTTTCTCAGAAGTAACATTAGGATTATTTCAACCCCCGCATCCAGCAGACACGGAAAATGATATCGCAAATGAAAATTTTATTCGAATAATAACATAATAAAACTAACGGACATTCAAAAGAGGTCAAGCAATGAAATAAAACTGAATGAATAATTATTGACAAACTTCAAAACCTTCCAAGAATCATATTTCCTGAGCATCATCATAAAAATGATATTTCGTTTTCGTACAAGCAATTCATATTGATCACATTGTGGAAAAAAATACAGGGTGTTTCATTTGAAAAAATCGAAAAATAATAATTTTAAGTTCTCCATATTTGGACCTCAATAACGGACACCCTGTATATGACGAGTTGATCGTTTAGGAACCATGTCAAGGTAAATCCTTCATTGAAAAAAATTTTAGTTCAAATTCATGTTACTATCGCTTCTGGAAATCGTCAGAAGACATTTACTGAACTGCTTTTTCCTCACTTTTTTGCAGTTTTTTTCGAATAAGATCTGAACTGTTGAAAAAATGTCCCTAAGATTTTGCGTCATGAAAGAGGTAATGAAGGTCATTGAAAATATGTGAAAATATGTGGGGTGATCCATTAAAAAAATCATCCATTTGTTGAAGAACATTTATCGGGGACACCCTGTATATCCTAAAATAATTTCCTGAGATGCAGAAATGAAGGTACAAGAGGTCTACTTTCCAACGAAATCTCTGAGATGTCTGGTTCGGCAGCTATGGAAGAAGTACGCAATATTGCATAGAATATTTCAATAAAATAATATACAAAGTACAAAATGAACACACCAAAACAGTAAAAATCAATGTTTATTACAATTGTCAATGTGTTTTTGTCCGATTTTCTGATATCTTTCTATATAAATTTAGTTATTAATATATTCATTTAATCTTTCACAAGAGAAAACAGTGAATAAAATCGGTGGTCGCAGACAAACCAGAAAAAGAACTCCCATATCCTCTGAAAGAGCCTCTCATGAATCACATATGCATTAATGTTCCGCTATAAATGGAGGAGAGACCGTTAAGCCATTTCTACACAAACCATAACAGTCCACCAAAACCCAGGGATGTTGAGATATAGCTCATAATGAAATATAAATTCGGAATCTCGACGTTTCTTTTCCCCTTCAGGGTTATTTGCATAAATCAAAAATCTCTTTCGGCAAACGACAAAAAGTCTTGTTTAAATGTAGTATGAATTTCGCCCCTCGAAAGCGGCCCAATCGAATTATTCCGTTCCCCTGGCTACAGGGGATATCCACGATTTCGTTGACCCGCTGAAAATTGCAAATATTTATTACTCTCCAGAAGCTTTTACTTAATGACTTGAATATTTCCCGTTTGTCGAAACATGTGCTGAGAAAAATCTATAGGTCGCTGGCGGATGGAACAGAAAGGAAAATATGGGAGAATGGACATAAAACAAAGACGCATTGAACTGCGAGAAAGGCGGAAATTCAGGAACGAAGTCATATTTTGTGTTTCTTATCGATGGGGTACCGATTTTCATTCAGTGGCTGAAATGTTTGGGAAACTCATTCTTTCGCACTCTTCACCCACCAATTTCATTTCATTACTCAAGGAATTTGTGGTTTAATTCATATTAAACACACGACTATCGAATAAAGTGTTTATAATCCATCTGTTGCCTTAGATTCGTGATCAATGATTTCAACCTTCAAAATTCGAAAAATATGTGACGAAATGTTATATTTAGCTCTCGTTTAGGCGGTACGAGCGATCAGCATAGTTATTTATGATATGAGTGTTAATAGTGACGTTTTATTTTGTGAGTGAAAAAGTTTGTGAAATGAGCGGAGCGAATTGAACAATTTCACGAACAAAATAAAATCACTTTTAACACAAATACCATACAATGTTTTTTGTACAACTGCCCTGTTTTGATAATGAAATGGGCGAATTTGCAATGACAATAAGCTTCAAAATGCATTTTAATACTCAAATAATCAAAAGGTTGTTGTGAATGGCAAACGTTGCCAACGTTAGGGAACTTCAGTGAACCTGTTTTCCTGGCATACTTAAAAGAAAAATCAAAAATAAGGAGTTCATCAACATTTTGGAGCAAAATTTCAATGATAAAGTCAAGCGCCCTTGTTAAAAATGGTGTGAATGTTAGTAAATATTTTAAGGTAATAGCATATTTAAAACGGAAAAGTGAATGATATCGTCCCAAAAAATCGAAAATTCTCACTCGTGAACAAGTTGAAAAGTTTATAAATGAGGCATTAGATGAGAAATACTTGATGTTGATGGTTAAGGTTGCAACTATTTTCGGATTATTTGGAGCCTGTCGGCGTGAAGAATCGTTTAATTTATCAGTGGAAGACATCAAAATAACAAACAAATCATTGGTTATACAACTTCCAAACACAAAAACGAAAGTCTGTTGTTCTTTCAGTATTATTGGGAAGTATGTTGACTATTTTCATAAGTACTTTGCACTACGCCCTTCTTTCATCAAACGTCGTCGTTTTTTCCTGAAATACACGAATAATAAGAGCACTGCCAATCCAGTCGGTACATTTGAGAAAATTCCATCTATTGTTGCCGAATTCCTCAAACTGCCAGAACCAAAGCAATATACAGGACACTTTTCGAAGATCCTCTGCTTCATTGCTAGCAGAATCAGGAGCAAATATAACGGATATAAAAAAACGTGGTGAATGGAAGTCTACGACGGTAGCCGAGGGCTATGTTGATCATTCCATTGCATATAGAAATGTCATTACTGTGAAAATTCTCCCAACCTCAACAGATTTTGGATCATCATCATCCAATATTGTACTTCCGGTTTCTACAAGTACTGATGGTGCTGAGGATTCTAATAATGTGTTGCGAAGCTCCCTAACGTTACAGTGGCTATATTACCACAGTGACGACAACTCGTGTCTCATTTTCTATTGGTCGGCCGCCATGTTTTGTCGAAATGACAGTGCACAGATTTTCTAACCCATCTATGATTGTTATTGTTTATTTTCTTTCGAGAGTTATGGCCATTAAGCCAATGACTGATCAATCAAGATGAATTTACTATTGGCAAATAATAATCTTCACTTGTGTATGTAGCTCTTCAGTTTTTTCTGAATAATAATTTAAGTTAGAAGTGAAAGATAACCAGTATTTTCGATCTGTATCTTCGGGAAAATAGATAGCACGATTCAGTTCATTTGCAACGTCATATCTTAGATCGAATTCATGGAACATAATGTTACTTCCTGATGAAATTGAGACCTATAATATGAAATATTGCCGTAAGTTACCGATGTAAAATTCGAAAATACCGCCAAAACATCTCGACAAAACATGGCGGACTTCTGACAGTTTTATAGCCAGTTGTCGTCACTGTGGTTATACAGTCACTGTACCTAACGTCACATGGCATTAATGTTAGTAATTGTTCTAGTTTTACGATTAATATTAATGTTCATAAGTAAAGATTGTTAAACATTGATAATAAAAATTTGCAATTGTTGAATTTTTTTCATCTGATTTCATCATAAGAAAATGGAGTGCTAAAAATATTTTTAACACTAATGTTAAAAATATTTTTAACACTTATGTTAAAAATATTTTCAACAGGCTTCCACGTAAACAATCAATTTCAACATTGTTTGCTGCCATTAAAAGTGTGACTTTTAATGGCAGTTGTACAAAAACATAATTCTGGGATAGTTCCGATTAAATTTAAGGGGATATAAATGACCTCTGATGGCTGGATAGAGCATTGGTCTACGTTATTGTGGAGGGTTTGAAACCGAGTTGATTGGAAATATTTTTTGGCACGGAATTTATGAGCTCGAGACGTAGCGAGAGCAAGTAAAAGCTAAACATAGATGATGAAATGATTTCAGCATCGAATAAAACATACGAAGTGACACATTATTTCAAATTTAGCTTATGCATGACGTAGTGGTTCGATCATGATGAGGATCAGAATAACGTTGAATGATATCGTTGTTGTAATCAGAACAGTGACTGTAATATACACCTACTACGAGAATCGGTGTCATAAACTAGGTTTTGACAGGGGGCTCGAGGAGCATATAATTCAGAGCAGTTAAGGCTTAATTAGAACCTGGATTATTAGCCCATGGGGAGAGCGATAGGAAGCAATTAGATGAACTTAGTTGCCACTTTTCAGATGATTGTTTTTGAATTTATTTCTAGATAATTGCCACTGATGTCACTCAATATGACCAAATTATTTGGATTTATTTGATTTATCTTAAGAATGCTAGAAAAAACATTTTCATCCAACACATGACATCATTTATAACTGTCATTAATTATTTTATTTTAGACTAAACTAACAAATAATAAACTAGTGAATTATATTTTAACTCACGTTCATATTTATCGGGTGTTGTTTTTTTAGATTGATGAAACTTTGAATTGAAAAAAAATTACATTTATATCAAGCTTGAAGCCAATTTTGTTTGAAGGATAATTTTATGACATTTATGATTCAAAAATTATTTTCGTCACGACTAGCTCTGAGGAACCGCATTCGACCATACCAATTTTGGACCACTTTTTTGAGTAATTCCGGACCTATTTTAGCAATAACACGAGTTTTGTTGGCTTGCAAAGAGTCTATTGTTTTTGGTTCATCAGCATAAACCAATGAATAAATAAATAATCATTGATCATCGGTCTGTAACGAGCACCATTCACTTTAAAATTAGCTCCAGCATCGTTTTTGAAGAAATATGGACCGATGATGCCCATAGGGTGTGAAGCATACCATACAGTGAATTTTTCAGGATGCAATAGAACCTGCAGAACTTCTTGAGGATTGTTTTCACTCCATATACGGCAATTTTGCTTGTTTACGTAGCCATTCAACCAGAAATGAGATTCATCACTAAACACAATTTTTCGATGAAAAGTGGATCAACTTCAAGCTGTTCTAGAGCCTAATCAGCAAACAGACGACGCTTTTTATGGTCAAGTTGCTTTTGTTCTTGAACCAGTTGGATCTTTTACGGGTGTAGATTAAGATCTCTACGCAAAATTGTCCATGTGATGGATGCACAGAGTCCATCTTGTTGTGAACTTCGACGAATAGACAAATCTGGATCTTCTCTAACACTATCACTTACAGCAGCGATGTTTCCTTCTGTACGTACAGTTCTTCGTCTTGCTGTTGTTCAAAACTACTTGAAAATATTTCCCTTTGTCTTGAATGCTTTCTGTTTTCAATTTGACCAATTCTTCGCATCTACAAGCACCGCTAATCCCCATTATCAAAGCAAAGCCACTTTCATCAAAAGGTACCTACTCGTCGTCAGGAGCCTCATTCAAAAACTTCTCTATTTCAGGTCATTCGTATGTCTTGGACTTCTTTGGTTGGTATCCCTGTGATTTGCATTTCAAAAAACCCGTTAGGTTGCCATATTTTGAAATATTTTCATGTAGGAAAATAGTCGAGCGAAGCATCGAGTTGTTTTCGTGAACAAGATGCCCCATAGTTTAGTAACTAATATCTAACCTCCTCTCCCATCGAGAGATATATATCCAAGTCTACATAACTCACTCTGTGTCTTAATTAATACCCCAAACGTTGTAGCTATCGGCCCATGCGTCTTCCAAGAGCAATTGGAGGATTGTTTTCTGAAACATATATCATTCTCGACCCTCAACAACACATGATGTATGGGTGGAAGAAGTGGTAATATATAACCCTCTCGGAGAGGGTGTTGAAGGTCCATCCTGAGGCTTTTTGTGCGTCTGCGATGTACAGGGTACAACTAACTTCAGTGAAGTCTCGACTTACGTTTCAGCAATTTCACCTTTCATTCATCAGTATAGTAAAGTATAGTATTTGTTCACCCAGAATTAAAAAGGTGTCAAAAAAATTTAACTGTTGGGTATTTATAGTGAAAAATTTATGAAAACAATAACGTAAGTATTGAAGCTTTGGCAAGCTTGTCGAACATCGTTATGATATGAGAATTATCAGAAACGGCTCTTTTTTATTAGTACACCCTGTATATGTTAATGGTTAAGTCAACCTGTTACGTGGGCTGATAAGAATTCCAGAAAAAAAAACAACTGACACAAAAGAAACTAATAAGAAGGGCACATTGCAAACAAATAGAACAAAGTCAAAATATATCATTAACCGACCCATGAAAAAACATGAAAGTCTGGATATTAAATCAATTTGATATTCTTTGATTCCTCTATATATACTCCATTCACTTTTATTTAATCTATCTATAAAGCTTTCAGGAATTGACATTCTTGCTTATTAAGTTATAACCAACTCAGTTCCAAGAAAAAGTTCATCTTCCATCAGAACTCCCTTCAACTATTTGGATACCAATAGAGGGATATAATGTTCCATTATTCTTGATTCTTGTAATTACCCATCAATTCATCTTATATCTTTGGGTTGATTTTTTTTAATGAATTCTTGATTAGAATCAACAATTGACGTCGTCAACTCTTGAACTTTCAGTTCAAGAGGATGATAAACATTAAATCTTCACAAGCATGCATATGAAAATTATGTGAAAGCAATGAAATTTTCTTCCATGGCGAAAAATAATATATTTCAACAGTGATCTCTTGTACTTTTCATGCAAATAACTAGAAAAGGAATCCTTTCTACCAATTCATATAAACGTTAATTATTTTCGTCCATCACATCTTTTCCAATTCATTCACATTCTGAGAAATACGCTAAGAATTTAGAAAGGACAACATAGTGTTGACTTGGAACATAAAAATATTTTGAAAAACGTCATAACTTCGATACAGAGTGGAATGTGTCAAATTACAAGGCCAGAGTTGTGATTTTATAATTGTGAATGGAGTATATGAATATCAAGTAAAACTTCGAAACGATTCATGCTAAATTGCGATTTTCTGAATTTTTCATTATTTCAGGCTATGGCACAAAATGGTGCAGGAGCTGGGTTGATAATAAAAATATTTCGTGGCCACAGAAACTCCAGAGACACAGGGTTGAATAATCGCAATATCTTTTCACTCCAATTGGAGTAACGTTAAATTTGTAATGTGTTAATATCTAAATAATCGATGAGGGTGAAGTTGGAATTGAACAACGTCATTTATAGTAGAATTTTCGTTACAATAATAATATTTGCAACACATACATACCGTTGAAACAACTTGGAAAGATAACGTTACTTGAAAACCTTGGAGAAATGTATTGCCTGTTGACATTTTACAATGTTTTCAACGAGTTATAATAATATAAGTGTCGATACTTGAGAAATACAATTTTTGAGAACATCACTTGAAAGGTGGTGACTTAATTTTTTTTTTCTGAAATTTCAGTAAAGCTAGAATTTTCATGCAAATTTCGTGCACTCGCGAAGAACCAATCACGTGTACTTTTTCAATACTCCTGTTACATCAAACGGGGATGAAATTAGCAACCCTCACTTCATTTCATATCAAAATCTTTTTTTCGAGATGAAGTTTCATGAAATAGAATTATAACTGACAATCCTTATTTTATTCAAAACATTTTTAATTTTTAATTTTTTTTCCAAAACCAACAGCTGAAAAGAAAAAAAATAAAGAATAATCTCGAAATGGTGTGGGCTGAGGAAGTTTTGTTATGAGAAAGACCCATCTTAATTTCATAAGAGCAATCACCTCCTGAATTTTTATACGCATGAATTTAGAGAAACCTTGTATACGTGGATTGATCAGCAAGGATGTAAATATCCAGATATGCAGCTTCTTAGTTTTGGCAATCCTTTCAAAATGAACTGGTTTTGGTGGTGGTAGGATTTCAATTCTTTTTATTTTTCTGGATGTTCCCACCTCTTGCTCTCACCATGCATTCCTTTACTGATAAAAATATAAGTTCCAATGACCAATGATTACACTTCAAAGGTTGATTAAGCAAACACCGCAATGAATTGTAGCCACAGTGAAACACACTGTATAAACATTCCGTTTTCCGCAAGGAACATCCAATTTTGCCCCTATCGTTACTCTGGACGTAACATATCGCTTCTACCCCAAATTCGTCTTTGTTGAAGCGGTTAGACCTTTTGGACTTATTGGTTAAATTCACATAAAGGCACGTTCTATAATGTCGCCCTAAATCAGAACAAATTAAGGGAATGTTGCAGATAAAGTTTTTCCAACTTTGTCCACGCGTATATTATATCTCAAACTTAATTCAGAATATTTGTGTTCATGTTCCTTACATGAAACTAAATTACGATGGATTTCCGGAGATTTTTTGATTTGACCATGCCTTCTTACATTTTCTCAATAAAATACTGACTCCGAAACTCTGAGAGATCTGTAGCGTTGCTCGAATACTCGAAGAACGAAAGATTTATCGATCGGAACTGCTGAAAAAATTAAATGGTATCAACTCCAACATCATCACTTCTCTGTCCTCTCTTTATGATTATCAGTCCTTGTGATGATTTTTGGGGCACATTCTATCAATTAGTGATAATTCCGTATGAAATTGCCTGTCAGCTACAGTAATGAGAAATAAATCGAAATATGTCAGTGTGTATATGGAACGAATTATTATAATAATACGCTTTTATATTCTGTTTCACTACAGAAATAATCAAACCTTGCTGAATGAAGGAGAGAAGATACTATCATCATCACAAGTTATTGTTTTTGACCGTTAACGATAACTGAATTGGAGACAGTGAAAGAAAAACATATACTCCATTCACAATTATAAAATCACAACTCTGGCCATGGTTTCGTTTTCAGGAATTGGTGCACCTGATGAAAAATCTGTGCGCGTACATAGAATATGGTTAATGACAAAACGATGATGCCAGTTTTTCTGTTTACATCAAAGTAAAAGTATCAAAGATTTTCCCCATTTTGTTAGGTCGTATCGATCGGCGATTTTGGGGAGAAATATCGATAGGAAATCGCCTATTTTTCCGTTCTTCGGCGTCCAGAAGAAGTTTCGTGCAAGTGTCATTTTTTCCTTTCACGAGTTTTGGCGTGAGTACGAACGGCAAATTTGAATTGGACCAAAAATCGATTTATAAGCATAAATAAAGCGACAGTAAGTACTAATCGACCTTTTTACACTTGATAACGAAGTTTTTTTTTAGGTATCTGGCCGTTTAGAAAGATTTCAAACGAAATTCCGGTCCCCCAGGGCCCAGAAGTTTGGTTAGTTTCGGTATCGATTTTGGTGCTCAAAATTTATTTGGAATGTGTAAATGGACAAGAAAGGCTTCCTTATACGATCTTCTAACGGAAGCGACCGGAAAATATGGTTCAGGTACATGGGCGTAGATAGGGGGGGGGCCTGGGGGGGCACGGCCCCCCCCAGAATCCACGGTGCCCCCCCCTTACTGAAAAACACATTTGTTTTTCCTTGCTCGTTTTCCACTGTGCCCCCTCAGGCCCCCCCCCAGGAAAAAAGGCTAGCTACGCCCATGTTCAGGTAGAATTGAAATGTGTCACTGGAGCTTTCATTCCTTTGCTGAAAGTAGAAAAATGCTATATTGAACCAGAATACATCGGTTTTTTTCCATATTCCAGGAGTTTGTGTCTTATTTTAGAACAGGTGAATGATAAATGTGAAGCATATGTTTAACCTATTCCATTTTATTTGTACAACCTACTGTGGTAGTAATGTATGAATATTTTTTAATCCAATAAATTTCTATACAATCAGAATATTTTACTTCTTGTTCATAAGATCAAATAAATAAAATGTCGTCAAGTCTTGAACTTTCAGTTCAAGAGGATAATAAACATTAAATCTTCACAAGCATGCATATTGCATATGAAAATTATGTGAAAGCAATGAAATTTTTTTTCATGGCGAAAAATAATATATTTCAACAGTGATCTCTTGTACTTTTCATGCAAATAACTAGAAAAGGAATCCTTTCTATCAATTCATATAAACGTTAATTATTTTCGTCCATCACATATTTTCCAATTTATTCACATTCTGAGAAATACGCTAAGAATGTAGAAAGGGCAACATAGTGTTGACTTGGAACATAAAAATATTTTGAAAAACGTCATAACTTCGATACAGAGTGGAATGTGTCAAATTTCCAATGCCAGAGCTGTGATTTTATAATTGTGAATGGAGTATAATCACACATATCTTTCACGATCGAAATGAATAAATCGCATGTTGTCATAATAACAACAAATATTAAACTATACAGTGTGTCTGGGCATGACTTAGCGATAATTTAAGGGCATCAAATATACCTAATTTTATCGAAAAAAATACCCACATTGGGGGGTTTACCCCCCTATTTTTGGAATAGCCGCCAGTTTAAATTATTTTTTTTATTTTTGTTCACCCTTTCAAATGATATCGATTTCTTTGGACATAAAGGTGCTACAGATGTAGAAAAAATGTTTTTTTGAAAGATAATACTAACACCTTTTATTAAAAGAGAACAATATGAGAACATTCAACTCAAAAATGTCATAAAAAATTCTTAAAAAAAATTTGATGATTTTTTCAGTAAATCTTCAATGGTACTAAAACTTGCACATTGAAGTATAATTTTTTTCAATAAACCAACACGCAAGGATATCAGCTACAAAACGACATACACATTATTCCTGTGAGTTACATAATTTGAGAGTTGTCGTCTAATACTACCGTTTCGAGAGAGCAGACACTGCATTGATTTCCAGGGCCACAAGACAAGTCATCATAAGGTCCACTGCCTGTCTACAAAGCAAAGGCGGCCATTTTGATCATTTTTATGATAAATTTACGTGCTGTCGACGAGATTTCATTCTGTGGATGAAATAAATAACTTTCAATAACATTCTGCATTTTACTTCGAGTAAATCCTTTACCCTCCTAACCCTTTCTGATAAATTGCCAATCCATAACCCAGTTCAACCTCCAAAGTCGATGTATCCCGCCTGATCCGGCACTGGCTCCTGAAATATAACCTTTATGTATCCCCTCACCCGAAACTCGCCCTTAAACCCCGACTTCAAAAGATTCATAGTAGCTCGCTCCCGGTACAAACAGATTCTGCAACATAGAGGAGATGCAAAGCTCCTGCGAAGCCGGTAAAAGCTCAGAAAGCTGGCTGAAAGCTTGCGCTGTTAATTAATAATTACTGACAAGTTGCTCTTCCTTTGCCTTAGTTCGTTCTGCTGCCGAAGCGGAGCTGCAATTAGTTGGTGATTTAATTATCAGTTTGCCGCACCGTTACTTGCGTTTAATTCGATGAAGTATAAGAAACTTTATTCTATGGATTATGAATAAGACGCGATGTATGAAGTTTGGGGGGCTGTTGGTTGAAAATATCGGAATTGACTGAATAAAAGGGATTGTTGAATCGAAGAATCTTTAACGCTAAGGGACGGTTTATTCATCCTGTCTAATAACAATTGCCGGAATTGGATGATATTCATCTGGACACCGTTTACTTTCAACAAGACGGCGCTTTGTGTCACACAAGCAACGAAACCAATGTTTTCTCACGGGAAAAGTTTCCGGACCGTGTTATCTCTCGAAAAGGTGATTACAATTGTCCACCTAGATCGTGTGATTCAACACCTTGCGACTTCTTCCTTTAGGGCCATGTGAAGGAGAAGGTCTTCGCCAAGAGTCCATCGGCGTCGATTCAAGATCTCAAAGATAGAATTCGTGAAGCTATCCAGGACATTGGGGAGCCACTTTGCGATTTGCTCATGGAAAATTTCATGAAAAGGATATGGTACCTTCCTCTTTATAATGAAATAAATATCCGATCATTCATAGAACAATAGTATATTGTTCTATGAGCGGTAATGTAAGTCATGTGGAAACACATTAGAAACAGGTAGGTATTGTGTGTGAAAACCACATTTGAAAACTATAGATTCTTATAGAAACTCGTAGAAACGGATATAAGTTATCTGTGGAAACACATTAGAAACAGATAGGTATTGTGTGTGAAAACCACATTTGAATACTATAGATTCTTATAGAAACTCGTAGAAACGGATATGAGTTTTCTGTGGAAACACATTAAAAACAGGTAGATATTGTGTGTGAAAACCACATTTGAAAACTATAGATTCTTATAGAAACTCGTAGAAACGGATATGAGTTATCTGTGGAAACACATTAGAAACAGATAGGTCTTATGTGTGAAAAACGCATTTGAAAACTATAGAGTCTTATAAAAACTCGTAGGAACAAGGACAATTCAATGTAGGAAACGCTTATAGAAACGGATATGATTTACGTTAGGAAATGCCATTAGAAACTGAAGCAATGTATATCTGTAGTCTCCATTAAATACTGATGAATATCGTATATGGTTTTATACGGATTCGTGGTTTCACTATCCAATTAGGATCTTATAAGTTCTCGTACATACATTTTCTATCAGTTTCTATGAGACATTTTTGCCCCCCCCCTCCGTAAATCCGCCCTTGCGGCTTGATACAGTTTCTTATAAACTCGACATTCCTCATTGACACTTGTGAATTCTCAGTTAATTCGAGCCACATTGAAACTCATAAGATCCGCATAAAATTACATAAGGAATTCCTGATACATTCCACATATTTCTCATAGGCTTTCAGGCTCGTGAATGAGGATAAAACATAATAATGATTGAAATTGGAATACACTATTGAATCTCGTAGCCGCCTAAATCTAACAATGCCTGATACAGACTCTTATACTTCACAGCCGAGCTTCCTCACTGAAACTTGTGAATTCTCAGTTAATTTGAGCCACATTAAAACTCATAAGATCCGCATAAAATTACATAAGGACTTCCTGATACATTCCACATACTCCTCGTAGGTTTTCAGGCTTGTGAATGAGCATAAAACATTATTATGATTGAAACTGGAATACCGTATAGAATCTCATAGCCTCCTCAAACGAATCCTACCTGATAGAAACTCGTACACCTTGTATTCGGGTATGCTTATAAATTACATATACTTATAAATCCTCATAAAAACTTATAAGAAGTTTACATGTCTTGAATAACGTACGTATAGGATACAGTTTCTTCTCATTGATCCTTATGAAATCTCATAAATTGTCTATATGTTCTTATGAGATTTCATGCGGTATTTTTGGCAGGGTTATGCTGCCCAATATCCCGATAGGAAACAAAAATTCATACTGATTTACTGTATTCGAATTTCGAAAGTATCTTTGAGCTTTAGTAGCAATAATTTGATCAATATTTTTTTGGAAAGCCGATAAAAACTGATATAATAGGTTGAATACGAGATCAATATGCATTGCTTGTACGGAAAAAAAATTGTTTGTCAATAATTATTCATTTAGTTTTATTTCATTGTTCAACCTCTTTTGAATGTCCGATAGTTTTTATTATGTTATTATTTGAATAAAATTTCCAGTTGCGATATCATTTTTCGTGTCTGCTGAATGCGGGAGTTAAAATAATCCTGAGGTTACTTCTGAGAAAATGTAAGGTATTCAATTTTCTACATCATTGTGGAAAAAAATACAGGGTGTTCTATTTGAAAAAATCGAGAAATAATAATTTTAAGTTCTCCATATTTGGACCTTAATAACGGACACCCTGTATATGACAGGTTGATCGTTTAGGAACCATGTCAAGGCAAATCCTTCAATTAAAAAACTTTTAGTTCAAATTCATGTTACTATCGCTTCTGGAAATCGTCAGAAGACTTTAACTGAACTGCTTTTCCCTCATCTTCTTGCAGTTTTATTCGAATAAGATCTGAACTGTCAGAAAATGTCCCTAAGATTTTGCGTCATGAAAGAGGTAATGAAGGTCATTGAAAATATGTAAAAATATATGGGGTGATCCATTAAAAAAATCATCCATTTGTTGAATAACATTCATCGGGGACACCCTGTATATCAGAAAATAATTTCTTGAGATGCTGAAATGAAGGTACAAGAGGTCTACTTTCAAACGAAATCTCTGAGATGTCTGGTTGGGCAGCTATGGAAGAAGAACACACTATTGCAGGACCCTGTATAAGAATGATCCACCATCGATTCCTGAACTAAAGGATGAAATTATTCGTGTCATTAGTGAGATGAAGCCTCAATTATGTCGAAATGTCATTGAAAATTTTAACAAAAGGGTGGACGTCTGAAGAGCTCCAAGGGTAGGCCATTTGGCAGATATTATTTTTCGTTTATAAATGTCATAACTGATACTTCAATTAGCAATAAAATGTTTTTGAAAATGAAGGCAAATTTTGTGTTTTATTCATTAAAAAAAAAGCGCAATTTGAAACTCCTTTTATGTTAAAGAAGCACAAAAGGGAAATATTTCATAATATATTCATAATAGTGGTAACTGAAACATTAGAAAATCGTAAAAAACAATAAATTACTGAAATGTTGAGTACACTTTTCAATGTTCGCTGAAAACTTCAAGTCGTGGGATACTGACAGAATGTAATACTTTCAATCCCTACACTGCTAGTGTTGGATGTTGAACTGACCGTTCGATAAATCTGATTAAGCCTCGTCTAAAATATCGAAACCATTCGGTCTTCGTCTGCGATAGCAATTTACACCTTGTCACTTCAGTAAATAGCACAGCGGCTGCTCTCGG
This sequence comes from Adalia bipunctata, assembly GCA_910592335.1. Classification (NCBI taxonomy): domain Eukaryota; kingdom Metazoa; phylum Arthropoda; class Insecta; order Coleoptera; family Coccinellidae; genus Adalia; species Adalia bipunctata. The sequence continues at coordinate 24,249,464 of OU342953.1, forward strand.
ATTCATATCTAGGTCTGAGATGGCTATGAAGGGGTGGCGTTGGTGGTGTCGTGATCCCAGGCGGCGGTGGCGGCGGCGAAATGAGGAAGGGAGAGGGAGGCGGTGACGCCTTAACGCCTTGTCGACAACAGCTGGTTTCCTTGCGACAGATGTTCTATGACTGCCGCATACTTTCCGAGATTTCCCGGAGTGAAAAATAGAAATATCCAGATATATGTTCGGATATTTTCGCTGAGGGGTATATTGAGGTGCGGGGGTCTATGGAAAATTGGTTTCACTCCTGTACCGCCACATGAAAGGGGTTTTTTATGAGATTTACCTGAATGGATTTTTCATCGAAAACGAAACTAGATTTTGCTTACAAGAGGAAAGAGTTTCAAGTCCATACCGTTCCCCAGTAAAGGTTTCACTCGGCTTCAACAGCTTATCTATATCTACAGATATGGTAAATGTAGTTGGAAACCCTGCGATTTCAGTACAAAATTCGAGCAGTCTTCTAGTCCAGTTGAATAGTAGAAGAATCGAAATCTCAGTGCGATTCGATATCGAATAAGCGGCTGGTCTAGTTTAATGGCAGTTTCGATCGTAGTGGGGATGCCTGGATCTCTGCTGCTCTTCGCGGATCGAATTCAGTCGCAATCCGAACTTGGGTTCGATGACCATACTGTTTGAAAATAAATTAAATTCCGCGTGAATAAAAATGTTTACTGTTCAAGAGAAAATTCAAATAATAAAATGGTATTTCGGTGGTCAATCAATTATTTTATTTTCAAACCAGTTATGGTGAAAAAGACCTGAGCACCAATTTCCACAGGAAATTATTCGTGTCATTCATTGAGGCAAATTAATTCCTCCAATAAGAGTGGAATAAAATTGTCGTATTCATTTTCAACGGACATGATAACACCCATCCCTTCGCGCGTTGGAAGTGTTACTACTCTAATCTGATTCGATCCGAGATCCCAGATCGTTGCCAAAGAGTATCTACTCTTTGTCGTTGCGCTCTGGCATCCCCACTACAAACTGCCATAAAACTAGACCAGCCGCTTATTCGATATCGAATCGCACTTAGGTTTCGATTCTTCCACTTTTCAACTGGACTAGAAGACTGCTCGAATTTTGTACTGAAATCGCAGGGTTTCCAACTACATTTACCATAATCTGTATACTAATATTATAAAGAGGAAAGATTTGTATTTTGGTGTGTTTGATACGACTAGGCTCAAAAACTACTGGACTGATTTCAGAAATTCTTCTACCCTTAGAAAGCTACATTATCCCTGAGTGACATAGGCTATAATTCTCACCCGAAAAAATTAAGGATACCTACTATAACTTCAAAAATTACAAAAAAGTCAGCCATAATCAGCTATTTTCACGTGCGCTGCAAAAACTGTAAGACTTACGTGGATACAATGAATGACGGAAATGTACCTCTTGAATAGTTCTACAAAAAAGTCTGGGATAGCATATATCTATCTCTCAAGATTGACTTGCTATTACCTGTTTATGATAATCAGATGTTTTCCAAAATTATGCACCATTTGGAAGTGTTTTTATGAATTGGGTATTGATCCTCATCTAACCTAATACGTTATTTATCCCCAGTACCTATTTAAATTATACCGAAATTGCCCTTCACATCATACAATTACAACGAGTAGGTACATCAAAAGATATGGCAGGTTGAAGTGTTGAAGATGAAACCGCCGCGTGAAACAAATTTCTACCCAGGCGAAGCTGGGACGGCCTGCTCGTAATGAATAAGCGTGAATATTCGGTCGAAGCAAGGTGGCAAGGTATTAAATCACAAGATCTAGGTGGCCAATTGTGATCACCTCTTCGAGAGATAACATGTTCCGGAAACTCTTCCCGTAAAAGATCAATGGTTTCGTAGCTTTTGTTGCACGTAGCGCATTCTTGTTGAAAGTAAAATTGTTCAGATCAATACCATCCAATTCCGGCCATAAATAGTTATTTAATCAACTAGTTTATTAATGACAGCGATTAATGGTCGAAATATTTTAACGCGTGAGCGGAGCGAGCGCGTTAATGTTTGAGACCATTAATCGCTGAATTAATAAACGAGTTGATTACAAGATTTTTCCGTCGACCTCACCACGAATTGAATATGAATTCTCAATAGAAATGAATTTTTATTTTGCATAATAGACAAATCTGACATGATGTGAATTTCTATGTTCATTTCGATATATTAATATTTATGCTCCCTATGGAACAATTCGAAAAATTCATAGAGAGAATATTGGACATGTTGTGACATTCTGAATAGTTCACATTTAGTTTGCATTTATATCATTACCTATGATATCCCATAAGGAACGTGTGGAGAAAGTGGAGGTTGAAGTATTATCTACTTTGCAACTTGTATCACCTGAAATTTCTTCTGCAGTCTATTTTATTTTGAATGGAGTTGTCAATTTACCCTTCTGCGACAGAAGTTGATTTCCAACCAAGCTCGATAGTGCTCTGACTGAATATTTTATGTTCGGTTGCCATGACAATCATGCATTAATAAGAAATCATGCATTAAAATAGGTCATTAATGGATGATTTTGAGTTCGTTAAAATGAGCTTTTATTCTATGGTCGACAGAAAAAATCATTTACCATCTCTCGATAGCACAATTCATTCACTGTAACTGTTGCTTCAGCCTCTTTTTTGAGAAGGAAAGATCAAATGACCCCGCTGGACTATAGACCGCACCAAACATCCACACGTTGATGATAGAGAGGCTGTTCAACAATAACTCCTGGGTTTTCTGAGCCCCAGATGCGACAAATTTGCTTGTTGACGAAGCCACCGAGGTGGAAATGGGCCTCATCACTCAAGATGATTTTTCGATGGAATTCCGGATCGTTTTCATGCATTTCAAAGACCCAATTAGCAAAGACTCGTCGTTGTTGATGATCGGTTGGCTTGAGTTTTTGTGTTAACTGTACCTTATGAGCCTTAAGACCCAAATCTCTAAGCAAAATACGTTGTAATGAAGTTTGTGGAATGCCTAATTCCAAAGAACGACGAGTAATATGCAAACCTGGGCTTTCTTCAACACATTCTTCGGCTACAGCAGCAATATTCTCGGCTGTTGTTGATTGACGTGCACGGGTTTTATTCTTCACATCACAACTTGTCCAAAAGCACAAATTTTTCCACTAATTTCTGTATTGCAGTTCGACAAGGTGCTTCACGACGACCTTAAAATATTCGAGTTTTACGAACCAATCTCTGCCAAATTTTCACCATTCTTATCGTGAATTTCAATAATTTCCATGCGTATCGTTCCATTTTTATTAATGACGTAGTTTCTTCTTGCCGAATGTCAAAAAATGGCAGCTTCAAAAGTGACATCTATACCAACATAGCGGTCTATTCAATATAACACCTCTCATTTGAAAACTCTTTACCATATTGCAGTGCTTTTTCGAAGACATCCCATTTCTCATTCAACTCAGTCTGATTTTCGCTTTAGTAAAGGTTGTAATCACTAGCCACCACATCTAAGGGTACATTCGTGTTTTAATTCGATACTATCTTGAAACTTTCACGTTTTCTTTCTTAAAATCTGAAATACTATCAATAAAAGTTTCCATACAGTTGTGAGACTGAATTTCTTCGTATGAACGTCTGTGTTCAAAATATCATTTTCCATCACTGTTCCTCAAGAAATTCGATTAGGTCATATATCGGAACGGCCAAGTAGGGAAACCCCTGTGCAATTTCAAGGAACTGCTCTCAGTTTTCCGGACAATTTAACGCATAATGTGAATCGAGGTGTGTGAGGATACAGGAGATGAAGGGCATGGTCATATAATCCCAAACTGTCCGTGAACTATTAAGACTGAGCCTGAACAGGAACTGGCAGGGAGCAAGTCATGAAAAAGGGACAAAATCCCGTTCATGACACGGGGAATTTAACTAGGCGTTCAATAAGTTCCGAAATTTATAGATGGGCCCAGAGATTATGTCTTGTAATGGTTCTTTCCAGAAATTCATAAAACACTCTTTATAAAAAGGAAAAGTTTTTTCTCTGTAGGATGATAATAAAGAAACTACTGATCCGACTATGCAAATTTCTTTCTTTTCGAAAAGATATTTTCTTCTTGACTGTCATAGGTCATGTTTCATTCCATTAAAATCATGGCTTCACCAAATATACTGCTCCACAAGAGTAAGGGATATCGCATTCAATCGCAATTCAAATTTTAAAAGTATGTAATCTTCGAGAAAATCGCTGTAAAATCATTTAAAACTCAATAACAACTTGAATCGATCCGAAAAAATCAGTATTAGACATTTTGTCAATCTGGTCGCCTTTTTTCTGAAGTTTGGTTCTTTGCATATGCTTCATGAATGTTCTTATTTTGAAATGAAGTCAGTTTATCAACGGCTTCGATTTGAAACGAGTTTTCTGAAAATGCCAAGACGTAAATCAACAAACGCTGAGGCTAATAGGGCTATCGGAATGCTACAGGGTGGCCTAACTCAGGTTGTTGTAGCGGAAAGGCTCCAAGTCAGACAAAGTGTGATATCTCGACTTTGGAATAGGTTCAAGGAGACAGGTTCCGTGTTGGAAAGACCAAGGCTTGGTGGGCGACGAAAAACAACACCTGCTCAGGATCGTTTCATCACCGTTTCGGCGAGAAGAAACCCTACATCTACGTGTAGAATTCTACGGAATACTCTTCAAAATGCAGATGGGGGTCCAAGTTTCCATCGAAACCATCAGACGACGTTCGAGAGAATCTAGGTTCTAGACGTCCATTAAGAGGAGTTCCATTAACACATGACCATAAGCGTCAAAGACTGGAATGGGCAAGGCAACATATCAATTGGAACGATCAATGGCGTAGTGTCCTTTTCACTGATGAATCCAGATATGGACGATTTTCAGATTCTGGAAGAATAAGGGTATGGACAATCCCACGCATACCCCGTAATCGTCGCTATGTCCAAGAAGTCCATCCATTCCGAGGGGGTAGTGTTATGGTATGGGCCGGGATATGTTTCAACGGGCGCACAGATCTACATATTTGTCCTGAGAATATGACCACCTCACACCATAGGGAGCATGTCATTGACAATGTTGTGCCAAATTTTCACGCTGCTATTGTTGAAACAATTTCTAGGCGATAACGCTAGACCGCACCGTGCAGCCATAGTTGAAAATGCGCGCGAGGAGCTTGGTATTACACATTTACCAATACCTCCGCACTCACCAGATTTGAATTGCATAGAACATGCATGGGATATGCTCCAAATAAGATAAGATAATCATCAACCTACCCCAGAATCCTTAAATGATCTGAGAGAGCTTCGGCCCCGTTTATCGAACCAATTAGTCAAGAAATGTTCAACAATCTCGTGTGTAGTATGCAAAGAAGATGTCAAGCTGTTATTGATGCCCGTGGAGGCCATACATTGTATTGCTAGTCTTAAAATGCTTGAATTCTCTGGGAATAAAATTTCGTTATTTTCATTGATTTTTCTTACCCACCCTGTATACGCTGCAGACCTACAGGCTAAAATTAATTTGCAACTTGAAATCATATTAATATGAATTTTCATCACAAAAATCTTATTTTAACTATATTTTTTTGCAATTTAAGTCAATATCCCTAACTCATGTGGAGCAGTTTAGTTATCCAAAAAGAATAGCACAAAATAATGTTTTCTGAATGTTGATCGAAAAAATTGTTAATTTTCGTTTGTTTCCAGAAGAGACATTCATATTCTATTCTTCAGTTAGATTAAAATCCCACGAAGTATTCGATCAAATCTCAGAATTACGAGAAAGCCTTGAATCCTCCTTCTTCATAATTCGTGAAAAACAATTTAAACAAAGATAATTAGAGCTGGAGATTAGAATGCAATTAACGAGTCTTAATTCGAGGCACCCCAAAAAATTATAACCCCCAACTAGTGGTTAGCGAAGTACTAAATTTTTATGGTTTCCTATAAGGGCGCCGCAAGTATACTTTCCACAAAGAAAACTAATTAAAGACCACCTTATATCCAGAGAGGCGAATTAAGAAACCAAAATAGTGTGTCGTATTGCCTTTCGGAATCTATGTCCAAGCAGGGGGAGTGTTGGAACTCTTTTCAACACGGAAGGTTTATGATGACATCGGCTTTCATTTCAAATGAGAGCAAATCGCTTGCAATTAGGCAGGTACCTATGCTGAGTCGTTAGATTTTATTGTTATGGCTGTTGGGATCATCTTACGTCTGTTTTCATTAGGAATAGATCTTTTATGTGACATTTAACTGCTTTGTGTTATTTCGATTGAACTATACAGCCAAGGGTTTCAAATGGGTTTGTTTAGTGAAGAACAGAAACTACTGTCATGATAGGCACTGATTATTCTGGGACATATTTAATTTTCCCCCATCAAACAAAACTTCAGCAAACTGGATCTTAGGTGATAGGTAAACATGCCGCATGCGGCAAAAATTCAAGAGGTTACTCTTTGAAGTATTTACAGATGTTGTTGCGTCTCACTTCGCAACATCTGGACAAATTGAATGTCATCCTTTGTCCACAAGAGCTGTCGCTTTTCAAAAGGTTGTGTAGATATGGGATCGAACCCTTGAACTGCAATATTGTTCCATATGCCTTCAGTCACAACTTTCGTTTTTGTTTAAAATTACCCTTCGAAGTGATTTATTGGTCATCTATTGAAAGATTTCTCAACCCAAGAATTAAAGTCAAGTTTGGGAAATTCATCTGGTTTCTTGAGACAATAATCAGGTCCTGTCAACCTTCATTCAATTTCTCAGTGGAAGCTCATAAAACTAAATATATGGTGATATTTTTTTGTAGTAGGTACAAGTTGCATTATGGGAACAAAAGGCAGGCATCGAATACCCAAACGTCCAAGGTTTCTCTCATTGGTCTGTACCTAGTTCCAAGAAATGGGTTGTTTTTCCCACTATAGTCAGAAACGGCAAATGAGAGCTCTTTGATGGCTTAGCGAGGCGTTGATCGATTCTGACACCTAATCAATTGTTGATCTTCCCCACTTTCATTCAGAGGATATGAACCTCCCTTATTTTCCAGCTTGTCTTTGAAACCCTATGTTACAAAGACAATCAGTGAAGTAAAGTAATCGAACAGTAATCATTCAGTTGTAATTCAAAATCGTCGGTAATTAATCAGTTGTAAATCACAACAACACTTGGCTCCCTTGCTATACATTTTCATATAGAAGGTACATTTCATAATACCTCCTTGCTATAAATTTTCATATGGAAGGTAGAGTTTATAATCGTCGGTAAATAATCAGTAAGAGTAATTAAAGAGTCAGTTGTAAATCACAACAACACTTTGCTCTGCTATACATTTTCATATAGAAGGTAGAGTTTATAATTTTATACATATTACTTGTATAATCGTTTCGTGCTCGTTATATTAGTTGAGGTAACGAAAAAATACAGTTTGTTGTTTGTTGAGAGTTCGTTCACATTTCACTTTGGGTTTGGAATTGTGGGTGACTGGCCAATTGGACCGTTATTTCTACCAGAAAGACTTACCCGCGAAGTATACCGTAAATTTCTGAAACAAGTAGTTATCTACAGACAAAATATCTGAAAGTGAAAACAAGGATAACGTTGCCTCCTCTTAGCCGAGAAAACAGAAAATTGGCCATATAACTTAATAAGCCAGGTTAGAACTGCACCGTTTTAAATCAAACGGCGGTATATAAATTGTAATTTGCTAATGGAAAGCTTTGGGTTCGTAATTTACTTCGAGAATCCCTGAAACCATTTCGAATGGGAAAAGAGGAATACTTCCTGAAATAACCGAAAATATTCCCGTACGAACGAATATTCATAGAAAAAACGATCTTTACAGGTATCTTAACTTTATTTTGAGTTTTATTCGATGATTCTTATCAGTAGGAAAGAAGTTGATCCATTTGCTATCGGGTGTTTTTTTTAGTGTGATATAATTTTGAATTGAAATAAAACACATTCACATTAATATTGAAGCAAATTTTCTTATTTGAAAGATAATTTTCATGACATTTACCTATGTTTTGAAAATAATTTCTGGCATATACAGGGTGTCCGGTGTCCCACTAGTGCCGCGATGATTTGACAAAAAATGAAGTAAAATGAATGATGATTACAATGATGAAAAAAATTATATGCATTGCATTTGAAAAAATGAAAAAAAATCGATTTGAAATTCGTCATGTTGATAGTCTTTTTGTGGACACTCCATATGCTGGAGATGCTTTATTATAGCTGGCTAGGATACTTTGAAGTCTTGTCTTTCAATCCATATAAAGCTGTTATTGGTATGTGCAAGGGTTTGTGAAATATAATTGGATAACATAGGCTCTACAAGTATCATTTTTTCGTCAAAATGGTCAATATTTCGAAAACTGTCGAATAAAAATACATATGTGAAAAGTATACGAAAGCATGCAGGAAGTTTCAGAGAATTGAAAAACACTATTGAATATAGCGTGTCCCATTTGAAAAAACAAAGTCACCCTCTATTCCTCTTTTGTGGGCCACATGATATATTCGAAAATATTTTTCGGTTGTGCTCTTCTTGGAGTATATCAAGACTGCATCAAAAAAGGTTGCCAAACTCAGACCGTTACGCGTATATCGTCCGCCACGGCACTAGTGGGACACCCTGTATACACCACGATTAGGAAACCGCATTCGACCAGTCCAATTCTGGACCACTTTTTCGGGTAATTCAGGCCTTATTTCAGCAATAACACGAGTTTTGTTGATAAAAACCAGAAACAAAAGAAGCTTTGGAACTTTTGGAAGCCAACATAACTAGTGTTATTGCTGAAGTAAGGCCTAAGTTACTCGAAAAAGTGGCCCAATATTGAGAAATGTGATGGTCCTGCGTTTTGCTAAAACACCAATCAGAGCACATTGCTTCACGATTCATGCCATCAACAAAAGTAGTTGAATTTTACGATTTGGGCATGAATCGTAGAGTGATAAGTGAGATTGATCATGCAAGAGTTGTGACTATAATTGAAGCATGCTTGAAGTATCTACTAGAAAGGACCTCGGTTTTCAGCTCAATCTCACACCCTGTATATTTTCGAACAGAAAACGTCAATTTCAAACCAACGCTGGACGGTTTTCGAATACCCCATCAATTGTCGTCGGTATAATCGTGATCGGGAAAACAATTCGATTTTCCCGAAGCCGGAGTTCCTCTCCCGCAAGGGGCAGAGCCTGGAAACCTTCAGTGTGCCACATCGTCTGTACACAGTTGGGCTGGTAATTTAATAACCACCCCGTTGGTGGCAGCAGCGCCCGATACCCTCAGTCTTATTGATTTAATAAAGAAATGATCGCACACTGTGTCCTCTTACACCCCAAAGCTGCATGTCTATGGTGCAGCTTTTCGAGGAATTTGCAAATTAAAAATCATACCTCCTGTTTGGTAGGAGATTCTGTATACAGGGTGTCCTAGAGTAGGTGTAATGAACTGGAAGGATAGATAGATCTAATGATTCTGTCGGACCATAAACCGCAACAAACAGTCACAGATTGAGGATAGAGAGGCTTTTCAACAATAACTCTAAGCTATACAGAAAGTATGAAAAATTTATTAATAATTTGCAATTTGTCCCACCGGCACCCAGACTATAAGCCACCGAGGTGGAAAATGGGCCTCATCTCAAGATTCCAGATCATTTTCGTGCATTTCAAGGACCCAATCAGCAAAGACACGACGTTGTTGATGATTGGCCGGCTTGAGTTCTTGTGTTAACTGAACTTTATAACTTTATAAGACCCAAATCTTTATGCAAAATACGGTTTAATGAAGTTTGTGGTAAGCCTTATTCCGAATAACGACGAGAATTAGACAACCCTGGGTTTTCTTCAACACTTTTGGCTGTTCTTGAGCGACGTGCTCGGGTTTTATTGTTCACATCACTAACTTGTCCCAACAGCTCAATTTTTTCCACCAATTTCTGTATTGCGGTTGGGCAAGTTGCTTCAGGACTACCCAAAAATGTTCAAGTTTTATGAGCCGTCTCTGCCATATTTCCACCATTTTTATGATGAATTCTAATGATTTCAATGCGTTGTAGAAGCGTGTATCGATCCATTTTTATTAATGGCCTAGTTTCTACTTGTCAAATGTTAAAAAATGATTCCTTCAAAAGTGACTTCCACCGAAATAGCTAGCTATTCAAAATAACACCTCTTATTGGAAAACCCTTCATCTCCAAAACATGGAAATATTGAAGCGGCAGCCCGTCCCACGTGTGGAACCGTATAGAAAAAATTAATATCGCAATAGGCTCGGGACTCCCAAGAAATATTTCTACAGCCCAACTTCATACACTATTCACCGCCCCCCCTCCTCCCGGCTCACCCCTCGCACTCGGGTAGAAACAAAAAGTTCCGGCGTATAAATAAAAGAGTAAATAAAAGTGCAGCAGGCATAGCGCCCCCCTCCGGATCTGAATTTTAAAGCAAAGGGTAGAAAATGATAAATCTGAGTCGCCCGCGGGAAGTCTTCGGCAGACCGAAGTTAGTCACGTGGAACGCTCGAGCAGGAATGCAAACTGAATTTGTCAAGAAGCGTCCTTTGGCCTTCCTCAAACAATCCGCTGCTTTGCATCTCTCTCCACCCCTTCGGGAGAATCAAAAGAACATTTGAAAAAGAATGTAGGAAATGTTTTTCTTCGGTTTTGATTGAATTTGTCTTTCTCCTCTCCTTCCGGATAGGATTGTGGCCTTCAGTTTGGATTAAATTGTTTTTTTTATTGCTGGGTGAGCAGTACAGAGAATTGCGAATCAGGAGCGAGTGGAAAAGATAACTATGTTGCTATATCCCGAATCAAGAGTGAAGGAGAAAAAATATAGATGAAAATTTATCACATGGAATAAAAAAAAGCTAAAATATGAAGACAAAAAAATACAGTAACTAACCAACATAATGTTCTTTGGTTTCAATATCCAACTGGTTCAAGAACTAAAGCCACTTGGCCATAATAATTCATTTATTTGAAGAAAGGTTTGCCGGTAAAGGTGCGTACAGACATAGAACAAAACTTCGTATCGTAACAATTGTTTGTCGTGTAACATGTAAGCGTAGCATACTGCCGTCCGTATTTACAATAAAACAATTTTCTGCTGAGCGTTTACTTTTGTGCAATGGAGTTTAGATTTTCTGATTTTTCTCGCGAAGGTCCCAATTTTCCGATTTTTCATCGTTCGTAAATCGAAAAGTGTTTTCCTCACGGATTTTCTCAATCTACGTCCTCGAATTAGTAAATGGTGTGAGTTTGAAGTCGATCGGAGCCAAAAAAAATTTTTCGAAAAATCGAAATTTCTCCAAACCTTACATAGGATTTTTCGCGAAAATATTCGTTATTGTTGATGGTGGAAATGTTAAAAAATAATCAAAGAAGATGAGGAATATCCTCCTCTTTCATTTAATACTTATAAAATATTTATTTTTATTTTATCTTCATACACTCAGACCCTTAAACAAAATTAGTGCAATCACTACTTGTCAATAGACAATTGACCCTATGGGGAAATTTGAACTCGCAGCTTGAGATTCTTCATTTTCTTGAAAAATATTATTGATTATACAGGGTGTAACTGAATAAGTGTGAAACATTTAAGGAGGTGATTCCTCATCGAAAAAAAGATAGGATCTTTCATATAAAGAAACTTCATTGGAGCATCCCTTGTTAAGATACAGCCCCTTAAAGGGGGTACATAAAATTTGTATAACAATTTTTTTCACAAGCACTGAAAAAGTTAAAATATTGAAATTAACCTGTTGTTGTTAATAACTTAGTTTTGTTTATTACCCTTTAATCGTTTAATGCAGGTACTAACTACAAAATAACAATAAATCCAGTTCGCATTTATGACGATGTATCTCTGTAGTTGTTCGTAAAATAATGTTTTGCTGCTTACTGGTTTATTTTGGGCAAAAAACCCAAGAGACATTCTTTGTTTAGAATGAAACAGGCTATCGGAAATAAATTTTTAAATGGTAAACAAATAATAAGACAAAAAGTTATATTGGAAATAAATTTTAGGGGTTGCGTTTTTCACCCCTTACAACCATGGGGTAAACCAAATAAATTACTGGCTAAGTGTCTTTTTGGTAGTACAAAACGTCAGGTTAATTTCAATATTGTAACTTTTTCAGTGCTTGTGAAAAAAAATTGTTATACAAATTTTATGTACCCCCTTTAAGGGGCTGTATCTTAACAAGGGATGCTCCAATGAAGTTGCTTTATATGAAAGATCCTATCTTTTTCTCGATGAGGAATCACCTCCTTAAATGTTTTAAACTTATTCAGTTACACCCTGTATAGAAAAAAAATGGAAAGAATTTGAACCAGCGTATCGAAACCCAACCTCATATTTCCCGGAAGATCAATGAAACCAACAAATCAAGTGGTATTTATACCAAAAATTCACAACGTTCATAAAACCCACCGCCTGGCGTCCTTCGCACAAAACTCACATAAATTGGAATTTTAGTGCAGCCAAGGAAGCCAATAAAGCACTGGGGTAAACTGAAGCGCTGTTTGGCGTCTGAATAAAAAGCCAAATAGGTCCCGGGAACAATTCTAATATATCAGGGCTGTATTGCCTCTGGCGAATTAAGGACAAACAAAGATGAAATGTAATTACGTCTAGTCGAACGACGATGCAAAATTCAAAGGGAATGACAAACAGACAGACAGCGCGAACTTGTGAACGCACAGAATTGGTCTCTCTGTATAAGGGCGGAGTTGTCTAATTCAGACCAGGGAAAATCTCCCTCATCGTTCAAGTTCGAAATGAATTTTTTGTGTTCCCGGGATTTAAATAGTTTGTTGCGGCTTTGTACGTGTGTTAATTTCCAACTACAAATAATCTGATAACTTTATTTGAATTCTGAAAAAGAATCTTACTGATAGAATTCCGCATTTCTTGTGGAGAACAATTATTGCTAGTAAAGCAAAAAGGGTTTTAATGACGTGCACAAACCTATCCAGTAAAATATTGACTTCTAAATTTATATTCATGGCTTCGAATATTACTTTGTTGCATAAGGATATCAGTACGCGAGAAACTGGATGTACCTATGAGAGAAGATAAGCCAAAGAGCAGTTGATTTCCAGGTCAAGTTTCCTCATGGAACGTGAGCGAGAAATCAAAAATAAATTGTATATCGAGACGGTGTCAGGGATTTGTCTCACGACCTGGGTGGCCAGGATGCGTTAAATTCAGGGCTATACTCTGTTCAAATGTACGAATTAGCAATAACAACATGTTTGGCGCAGTGGTAGGAGGGCCTTCGTATAGTTTCTTTCCGTCCAGAGTCGAATCGAGGAGATTGCATACAATCGTTCAGTTTAAACTGAACTTGAATTCCATTTTTTTCAATAATTTATAGAACGTTGTTCTTTTGAAATTTGGCAAACTGTCGTCATCATTCACGATTTCTACAACTTTAGAAATCGTTGGGATTTCATTCCGGAAAAAAAACCCTGGACAATTCTTCTGATAAGGTTCATATCGAAATCGTCAACCGAATCGATTATTTTTAACGACTGAGCTCTTAGGTGGCTTCCATGTTTTATTCTCTTTATATTCTCTGTGAATTCTGAATACAGCTGAATCACTCACCCCTGAGGATTTTGAAACAATTCCTACTAAGATAGATGTCAGATCCATGGCGGTCGTTGATATTTATATATCAATGGACGCCATGTATCTGAAAAATTCTCAATTCCTACTAAGTCTATTTTCGATAAATCAGGATTTTCTTCCAATTCTTTTCGAAAAATGTTCAAAATTACCCATCTCTTTCTCTTCAGCAGAGAAATGCGACCTTTTGCACCTTTTTCGTGATGGTCCCCACATATCACCCTCATATGCAGTATCCGTTTCCGAATTCGACATTGTTCTATAAACAGTATATACACTTTGTCAAAAGATTTTCCAACACAATACACTTTTCACAACAAAATCTATAAACACTTTGAACAGCTAGACCTTCACAATAGCTCTAGGTATTTAACTAGTCTTGTCAATTGAAAACTTCGATATTTATGCAAATCAAGATGGCCTTAACCCATTAAGGAAAAGGACCCAAATCTGGTGTTTCCCGGAATTACCTTGTCAGAATCTTGAGCAGCCGACAAAGAGTTTTGTACAAAATAATATAAAATTTTGGACCGAAACTAAATATATTTTGGATATTACAAGTAAATGACCATTATAAATTTGAACAGAGGTCTTTTTACGAGTCTTTTCAATTGAAAACTTCGATATTTATGCAAATCAAGATGGCTTTCACACATTAAGGAAAAGGACCCAAATCTGGTATTTCCCGGAATTACTTGTCGGAATCATGCAAGATTCCGACCCAAATCTCTAAAACTCTGGTGTTTCCTGGAATTACCTTTCCGCAATCTCGAGCATCCGAAAAAGAATCTATTTAGTTGATAATAATATAAAAACAAAACAACAAAAAAATATGGTACGTCGGATATAAAATGTTTATGACAGTTGCAAATCATAACAGAAATTTTGCACTAGAGTTTCTGAGGAAAAAAGTTTTAATGTGGGAATTGCTGACTCAAATTATTGAATCATTTCTATCTAGTACCATCCACAGTCCAAGTACGATCCTGGCAGTCTCTTAGGGCGGTCGAAGAGAGCGTTGTTATCACCGTATGACCAATACGAGCTTTATTGTGCGAAAACCAGACGATTCTGTTTGTTTACAAAGCTCCTTCTATTTTATTCGAACGGACTATTAGATCGTAGAAATTGCAACATTGCAACTAACCGAAAATTATCGATTAGGACACCTTCTCGATAAATTATTTGTATCTCAGTAAGAATAAAATAAGCCTCCTCACTGGCTTCCTAACATTGTCGCGTCAAGAAGCATATGATCAGAATGGCCGCGTGAAGTTAGCGAAAAGTTGGTGGAACAAATTCTGAAACCAAGCTCAATATTTAGTACTGAATTTGTTCTAATTTGTTCTGTATCAATCATCCCCAGCACCCTTATGGTTTTCGAGTTATTCGCATGTCTTTGATTTGGTGCTGACTTCACGCTCAGCACCAACATGTTCGAATTTGGAAAAAAATTTTATGCCAATAATTAGTCCCGAATTTGTTCCAATTTGTTCTGAAGAAAATTCTCCGATATCATTTTTCGTTAACGAGTTATTCACATTCGTAACATTCGATGGTGACGTCACACCCAGCTCCAAAGCTTTTTGTTCTCCAAGAAATTCGAAGAAATTTTGATGCAAATATTTAGTACCCAATTTGTTCCAATCAGTAAAAGTTGTTTTGTTGAAATACCATTGTTGGTTTTCGAGTTATATGAACAATTGTTTTGAGCGAGGGACGCGAGCGTGAAGTTAGCGATAAAGTTTTAAATTATCACTTTTTTTTTTCAACATATATTAGTACTCAATTTGTTCCAATTTGTTCTAAAAAGAACGAATCAATTTCATTATTAGTTTTCCAGATATTAAGACTTTACGATTTGATGACGTCACAGTAGGTGTAGCTCTGAATCTCCATTCCCGACCATACCACTGTCGGCAGCCGCTCTTATCACGTTTGAATGCAGATTTGGATTCAGGACCAATTCGTTTCTCATTCTCGTTTATTAAATTGTTAGGAAATAACTATTTATATATCAACAACTTCTGAATTTGTAGTTTCCGTTATTTGGACTCGGTGAAATCCTTTTTATACGGAGGTAATTTTTCAAATTGAAGCAAATTATTCAGTTAGATAAATCGTCTGTTATAGAGCCATACAGGGCGAGTCTTCGACCTGAACATATAAAGGGTGTTTCAAATTGCGTGCTTTTTTTCAAGAATAAATAAAATACATATGGCGCATTGAATTCTTCGGGGTATTTTGGCATTCAAGAAGTATGATGTATGACATTTATAAAGAAGGCTTCGAACGAGTGTATCGAACTGACAGATATTCGTGACACGATATCTGTTTCTGTTGACAATATGAACCAAGTTCAACATTTTTCCATTTTTTAGAAGTGGAATTTCAATATTCTTTCCGTTACCGATGTATTGAATTTCTGGGGTGAGAATTCCGCAGTATCTCTTACTTTTCACTTTTTTGATTTGATTTGATCATTTCATGAACGGGCAATGGTCAATGGCGTCACCATTATAGATGTCCATTGCAATATTCATGGATGTTGGAAAATTTTCCGTGCACAGTTGAGAAATCAAATTGTAACAAATGTAATAATTCTTTGAAAATAAAGCATATCTATTTCATGGCGGTCTTTATGGATCGTTTGAAAGAAGAAGGATTTAGTTGCCTGCAAGAATGCATCTATATAGCTCCCCCATCACATTCGAAATGCAAAAAATGTGCGAATTAATTAATTATTGAAAAACAATATTCACAATATTTATTGATCGAATGTGATGTGGGAGAAACAGCAATTCTGGAGGAAGTACCACTAGAATTGATAATTGAAAACAATAGATATTTTCTCAGAGGGTTGGCAAATTTTATAAGCCCCATGGAGAGCGCAGGGATAGGTCATTAAACTTCCTACTGTAGGAGAAATGATGGACAGTGGGAAGAGTATAATGACTTGGAGAGACTTCAAGAATATAAGAAGTGATATAGTGGTTAATCCCCATATGATTCTATATACGGTGTGATTTTGATTATTGTTTTTTTCCAGATGAATGTATTTTTTTTTAATTTTGAATAATAAACAAATTGTATTATTACTTTTTTTATAAACTTACTTTTGAAGGCTGTTCTGTAGAATGTAGTAGGAGAAAAAATAAAATTTTGTTGAAGTGTCCAAAAAAATTTATTTCACGTTCGCAACATAACATTAATTCAGAGAATTTCTTTACGAAATGAATTCTATGTTGAAATACTTACTCTGGTTCTTCGCATAGTATTTACTCCATTAGACAGACTTTTTGTTAAATTGTTCCAAAAATCTTGTGGTTTAGCTAATCAAATTGCCCGTAATTCATTAGCTGAATTTTCTAATTTTTGGTGAGGGCGAGAGATTTGGTTTAACCGCCTCGACATTTCAGCCAAACATATTCAATACAATTCATGTCTGGTGAATAAGGTGGCCAATCCATTCTTGTGATCCCATGATATTCTATGCGGTCATTTACAATTCTCGCTCGATGCGGACGAGCGTTATCAATGTTATCATTTATGAGAATTAATAAGTCATTGCGGCCATCAAAACATTTTCCTCCACAAACACAAACTGATCTTGTTCCAAAAGACGTGCTTTCAAGTATGCAACTCTCATTGTATCGTTGACTTCTTTCCCTCCATACTCAAATTTACAGCATGCAATCTTCTTCTACTCAACAGTTTGTCCACTAATTATTCTTCCAGTTGCTTGTCTAAAGACACTGGTAATTCGGGAAGCCGTGAATGTCCGATTTATTCTTGCCGTGACAACTAAAAAGCGGTCTTCAGCTTCAGTTGCTGCTCGTTCTCGTCCTCCTTCATACGTATAGACAGCAGATCCTATTCTAAGAAAACGATTCCAAGCTCTACTAACTCCTCTTTGTGAAGCATTCACATTTCTTGCGACAAACCAGGAACAGCGAATTTTTTCTCAAGAAATCAATTGTGTGAGTTGCAATATGAGGTGTAGCGCCATTCTGTTGAAACCAAATATCTTCTAGATCTATATTTCTTGATTCAGGCCACAAAAATTTGTCTAATGGACATTTCGGGGTCTTCTGCAACATTTTCACGAACCAAATATTTCCTTGTCAAGAACCGCTACGACTGTATTTTTCACTTTTTTGATCTTCCATCGAACCGGTCTCTTGAAATTCTTCCATAATTCGACCATCAGTGCTTTCAGATGGACGATTATGTAAACCATAAAATTCACGTAATTTTTCGAAAACACTCTTCACAGAACGCTGATTTCCATAAAATAATTCAACAATTTCAACGCGTTGTTATATAGTGTACAGAGCCATTTTTATAAATGTCATAAATCACACTTCTTGAATGCCACAATACCCAGACGAATTCAATGCGCCATCTATATTTTATTTATTCTTGAAAAAACCACGCAATTTGAAACAACCTATATATGTTCAGGTCGAAGACTCGCCCTGTATAACAGACGATTTATCTAACTGAATGATTTGCTTCAATCTGAAAAATTGCCTCCGTAAGAAGTCGTTGATATAAATAATTATTTCCTATCCATTCGATAAGCGAGAATAAGAAACGAATTGTTCCTGAATCCAAACCTGCATTCTAACGTGATAAGAGCGGCTGCGTGCGGCGCATGATCAGAGAGACAACGGCTCTTTTCATGTTTGATTTATGACCAATTACAGATAGCTTTGTATGAGCCAAAACTGCCGACAGTGGTACGGTCGCGAATGGAGATTCAGAGCTTCACCTACTGTGACGTCATCAAATCGTAAAGTCTTAATATCTGGAAAACTAATAATGAAATTGATTCGTTCTTTTTAGAACAAATTGGAACAAATTGAGTACTAATATATGTTGAAAAAAAAAAGTGATAATTTAAAACTTTATCGCTAACTTCACGCTCGCGTCCCTCGCTCAAAACAATTGTTCATATAACTCGAAAACCAACAATGGTATTTCAACAAAACAACTTTTACTGATTGGAACAAATTGGGTACTAAATATTTGCATCAAAATTTCTTCGAATTTCTTGGAGAACAAAAAGCTTTGGAGCTGGGTGTGACGTCACCATCGAATGTTACGAATGTGAATAACTCGTTAACGAAAAATGATATCGGAGAATTTTCTTCAGAACAAATTGGAACAAATTCGGGACTAATTATTGGCATAAAATTTTTTTCCAAATTCGAACATGTTGGTGCTGAGCGTGAAGTCAGCACCAAATCAAAGACATGCGAATAACTCGAAAACCATAAGGGTGCTGGGGATGATTGATACAGAACAAATTAGAACAAATTCAGTACTAAATATTGAGCTTGGTTTCAGAATTTGTTCCACCAACTTTTCGCTAACTTCACGCGGCCGATCAGAATGGGCTCATCAGAAACTGACGAGTGTAGATTCAATGAGAAGGCGAGAAATGTCCTGTTTCCTGGTAACAGAATGCCCCACCATTGCAGAAGAAATATCTTGGACAATAGAATTACAGGAGGAACCTGTAAGCTGGAGATGACAAGATTCGACCAAGCCACTAGAGAAGCTAGAGGTGGAAGAACATCTAGACTATCTAGAGGTTAGTTAAGATTCGTCTTAGAAAATAAATCAACTGAATATCAAAAACAAGACCCTTACTGCTCTTAATATATCATGGAGAAAGAGCCGAGGAAAGAGCAGCTCCTGAAGAAACCAAGCGATCGAAAACATCAAATTGAGTATGATTACGAAATTGGGAACACATCGTAAAGGGGAAGTAATAAAAAATAACGTGTGACCCGGATAATGTATTATCCGAAGGGTCAGCTGAATGACCAGCACTCGATCTAACAAGCAATCAGCCCTGACCCCTCGTTTGTGACACTGCTGCGATGAGAATGTGACTCCGGTTTTCGGAAGGGAAAAAGGACATTAGGATGGGGATGGAAGAAGTTTCTCGATTTCGACATTCGTAAGCAGCGAGGATCTGAAAATTTCAAAGATGATCTCAATACCAAATGTTGTTCATGATCACAGGAATTTGAAAAAATGGAAACATTTTTATTTCTTATATTTTCTCGAACATTTTCCCCATCTGTAGATTCTTGAGTTCAAAAGAAACATTTCTATCATATTCATTTGGAGAATACTCTAAAAGTAACCTTATTGAAGCAAATTTTCTGCCACTGCTCTCACTTCTACCTATAGAATATACTACCTTTGGGGGACCTCGTAAACCGACACAGAACGCTACATAGCATCAGGATGGATGCACCGCTGTTCGCGAAATAGATTTGGTGCAGAAATACAGGTTCCAAGTCACTTCAATAAGGAACAACAGGTGCAATAAGTTGAAGGTGAATACCTTATGCTGGACATCAAAATGGCGAATGCGTAGGTGTCTTTAAATATCCTCTGGTCGACTAAGCAATAATAATATTCCAAATTGCTTCGACAACAGAAAGACAGAACCGTTAACTGATATCTGAACTAAGTAAAAAATATCTCCAGTGCCCTGGGAAGTGAACCCTCCATTTTATAGACCGAGGTACTGGCTGTTTACGTATACGCCCAGGAGTGTCTTGAAATGAAACTCAAAGAAGCGCATATCAACATCACCGAGGACAGCCAGGCCATGCTGAGGTACCTGGAAACACACCGCCAGGGATCTCTGCTAACCTGGGAGTGCTGTAACACCTTAAAGCAACTGGCCAAAGGCAGTAAAGTGACTTTACTTTGGGTGCCAGGGCATTGTGGTGTCGAAGAAAATGAAAAAGCCGATGAGTTTGCAAAAAGTGTATCAAGGGTAACAATTGCTGGACCTGAGCTTTTCTTGGGGCTTAGAAAATACCAATTTAAGGCAGCAGTCCAACAATGGGAGTTGGATAACAGAATAACCTTCTGGAGAAACACTCCTGGACTTCTCAGTCTAAGGAATTGGTGATGATTTCCCTGACCTATACCAGTAAGCTCCTGAAGCTGTCACCAGCTGAGCTTCGGGTGATGGTAGGTCTGCTGACCTACACTGTCGGTACCAACATCATTCGTACCGTATGGGAAAGTCAGAAGATGAACATACGGTATGCAAGTGTCCAGAGCTGGCTGGCCTAAAAACCATTCATATGGGTAAACCGGTTCTGGATACTCTCGAGGTAACGGCTTAGGCTCCTAAGGATGTTGCCGGTTTTATCAACACCATTGACGACCTCCTTGGGTTCCAATGAATGAGTAGGCTAGAGAACAAAAGATCTAAATGGTTGCAGTTCCCAGAAGGCTGTTGCGACTCACTACGCAACAAATAAATTCCTTATCCTTTGTCCACAAGAAATGAGCTGTCTCCTTCAAAAAGGTTGTATAAATTGATTTTTAACCATATGGGATCGATCACTTGTACTGCAATATTTGTTCCTTCTGCTTTGATTCACAATTCTCGTTCATTGTTTCAAAACACCCTTTGGACTGATTTATGGGAAATCTTTTGGAAGCGTTCTCAACTCAAGATACTCAGGTCAAGTTTGGAAAATTCATCTGGTTTTTTTGAGACAAGAACCATGATCTGTGAACCTTCATTCAGTTTCTCAGCCTGAGCTCATAAAACTAAATATGTGGTGACACATTAATTGCAAAACAAGTTGCTTTGGGGAACACATGTCAGACCCCAAGTCCAAAGATTCATTGGTCTGTAGATTCAAGAAATAGGTTGTTATTCCCACTATAGTCAAAAATGGCAAATGATAGCACTTTGTTGGCTTAGCGGGGCGTTTTTCGGTTCTGACACCCAATCAATTGTTGATCTTTCCCTCTTTTACTCAGAGGAAATGACCTTTAAAACCTTATGTTACAGAGAGAAGCAGCCAGTAATTCGTCACAACTCAGTCGTAAGTTGTTACCCAGTACTTCATCAGTTGTTAATCAATTTGTAAGTAAATCGCTAGTAAACCATACCGATTCATAGATTACAACTGGTCACTTTGCTCCCTTGCTATACATTTTCATACAGAAGGTAGAGTTTATAACTATATACATAATACATGTATAATTATTAGGTGCTTTTTGTATAAGTAAGGGTAACAAGAAAATTACAGTTTGTTGTGAGACTGAGAGCGTTCAAATTTCAACCCTTCCTTATCCCCTTTGTAGTTGTTATCTAAGTATAGATAACAACATATCGCAGTGATCATCAAGATTACGATAGGGTGCTTACAGTTAAGTATACCAACACACAGTCTCAATCATCAAGATTAACGAGGTATCCTTCCAACTAGAAGCCGTACAAGAAGAAGGCACAAAAATAAAACCAGAACACCTTGATAAACTAAACAAGATACGAAACAAAGACTAACCGAGCCAAAACGACTCCTGTTCAAATATTAATAATAATAAGAAGCTACATAATAATATTCCAAATTGCTTCACCGACAGAAAGACAGAACCAGTACCTGATCAGAACCCAGTAACAAATTTCATTCCCAGCAATCCCAGCATCGATTTCTGGACATATAAACGATCACATTCTAACCAGACCTGGTCGGTTCACCAGCAAACAACTTCAGAAGTGGTATATTTCTTATTTGGAAATTTGATTTGCCGCGTTATCGACCGCGACTATAAAAGCTAACTTTGGATTAGTTTTGGATTTATCGTCCATACTCTATCCGGCTGTGTTTTCGAATGACAATGGCAATGATTGGACAGATTTACTGCCTTGTTTTGACTTGATTAGTCACAGACTGAAGGTTTTATGGATGTGATATTCCGGGAAAAGTTCCGAAGTTATTTTTCGAGGGAGTAATGTGGTCTAACAAAGATGTAAGCATACTTTGTTTACAAATAGTGAGCTCATGCAGACGTTTTCGAATCGAAATTGTAAGCGGAACATCTTCATGGGAACAATTTTCGTTCAAGTTGTGAAAAAAATACAAGAGCTCTCTTGGAGAGAAGAATTGGACTGATGTACCAATTCTCATCACCAGGAGAATAAAAGAAAAATGAATTGGAAAAGTTGTGATGGACGAAAATAATTAACGTTTATATGAATTTATAGAAAGGATTCCTTTTCTAGTTATTTGCATGAAAAGTACAAGAGATCACTGTTGAAATATATTATTTTTCGCCATGGAAGAAAATTGCATTGCTTTCACATAATTTTCATATGCATGCTTGTGAAGATTTTATGTTTATTATCCTTTTGAACTGAAAGTTCAAGACTTGACGACATTTTATTTATTTGATCTTATGAACAAGGAGTAAAATATTCTGACTGTATAGTAATTTATTAGTTTAAAAAATATTCATACATTACTACCACAGTAGGTTTGTACAAATAAAATGGAATAGGTCAAACATATGCTTCACATTTATCATTCACCTGTTCTAAAATAAGACACAAACTCCTGGAATATGGAAAAAACCGATGTATTCTGGTTCAATATAGCCCATTTCTACTTTCGGCAAAGGAATGAAAGCTCCAGTGACACATTTCAATTCATCGGAATCTGAATTCACATACTGTGGAATGCAATATAGTCATATTTCTTCTTTTCTTAGCTTTTTCGACGTGTTTTTTTTTTCTGAAACGTGAAAACGATCAACAATAATCATTTAGAGACCGATGATGGCCATCCAGAACCCGTTTACTTACGAAAATCGTGCAATTTCATTCTGCAAGTTCACTCCTCATAATTCCTCGAAAATCCTACTTGAACCATATTTTCCGGTCGCTCTCGTTAGAAGATCGCATAAGGAAGCCTTTTTTGGCCATTTACACATTCCAAATAAATTTTGAGCATCAAAACTAACCAAACTTCTGGGGGACCGGAATTTCGTTTGAAATCTTTCTTAACGGCCAGATACCTAAAAAACTTCGTTATCAAGTGTAAAAAGGTCGATTAGTACTTACTTTCGCTTTATTTATGCTTATAAACCGATTTTCTGTTAAATGACACTTGCACGAAAGAACGGAAAAACAGGCGATTTCCTATCGATATTTCGCCCCAAAATCGCCGATCGATTCGAACTAACAAAATGTGGAAAATCTTTGATACTTTTACTTTGATGTAAACAGAAAAACTGGCATCGTCGTTTCGTCATTAACGATAGTCTCTGTACGCGCACAGACTTTTCATCAGGTGCACCAACTCCTGAAAACGAAACCATGACCTTCCATGTGATTAAATAAAAGAGAATGGAGTATATGCTTATACTTCATTCTTCAATGAGAGTTTGCCCTTAACATTCACTATCGGGTAAAGACTACCATATATTTGTATTGTCTTTTTTCAATTTCATTTGTTTTTTGAAGTTCAGCTCTTCATCTAACATAATTCTTAGGTATTCAGCATCTTCCTCTCATTGTATCCCTTGGTCGTTTATCATTACTTTTCCTCCTCCTTTTTTTACTCTTGTTGCTCCAATGAGAACGGCCATGGTTTTATTCGCGTTGATTTTGTTTTTCCATTTCTTGAAGTAGTTTATAATCCATGTCCTCCTGAAGGCTGATTCTTATGGATATCATGTTTCTATATGAGTTGTCGTCAATGAATTGTGGCAGTTTGCACTTCTTCATGTCAGTTATGCCTGCCATGAATATGTTGAACAAGAGTGGCCCAAAAGCGTAACCTTGCGGTACGCCAAATTTGATTCCTCTTGTTGATAATGTCATGTCCCCTATTTACAATTCGCGATCTTTCAAATATGATTTCGTAACTTTTTGCAATTTTCCAGGGAATTTCATGAGCTTAATTTTGTACATACAGAGTGTAACAGCCAAATGGAATAAATTCGATAACGAATAAATGAGGGGGTGTTAGGAAAAACGCTCGGACACGTCGATTTGTAATTTTAAATGCGCATATTTTTCGAGAAAATAAAATTATATAGGGTGTTCCATGCGACCGTGGCCAATACCAACTTTCTTATTTCAAATGCAACCCCCTGTATATTATTTATTTTTTGGATTCTTCAAAAAATTCTAGACATAATTCATGTACAATGTCCTATAATTATCTTGAACTTTTTCGGAAATATAAAGTGTTTTCAGATTTTTTACAAAAATTAACATTTCAAATGAAAATTATTTTATTTCACAAATTCCATACATTACACTCAAAACTTATTTCCCATTTACCTCTTGATATGAAGAAAGTAAGCAAAAACGCCTGAAATGTTGAGTAACGTTAGAAGACAATTCTACACCAGATTAGCATGTTGCCAAGACGTTCGCGGCGAGCATTTTGAACATTTCCTACATTGACATTAATGTTTTTTTTTGTTTTTTTTTAATAATTCAGAACTTATTAGTATAACTTATAAGGTTCTAAGTGTAATGTACCGAATTTGTGAAATAAAATAATTTTTATTTAAAACGTTGATTTTTGCAATAAATCTGAAAACACTTAATACTTCCGAAATAGTTAAAGATAGGCATAGGACATTGTGCATGAATTGTGTCTAGAATTCTCTGAAGAATCCAAAAAATAAATAATATACAGGGGGTTGCGTTTGAAATAAGAATGTTGGTTTTGGCCACGGTCACATCGAATACCCTATATAATATTATTTTCTTGAAAAATATGCGCATTTAAAATTACAAATCGACGTGTCCGAGCGTTTTTCCCAATACGCCCTCATTTATTCGTTATCGAATTTATTCCATTTGGCTGTTACACTCTGTATATCAGTCCCTGATGCCACATTTTGTCAAAGGCTTTTTCTTTATCGAGAAACTGGGCTTCTGTTGTCTTTGGCAGGTTGAGTTTTTCCTTCATGTCTTCTGTCATTTTGCTAGTTGTTTGATTTGTGGAATATTGAAATTTCAACTGGCAAAATTCGGTGACAAAGTTGACGAAATGGTGGAATTTCGACAAAGAGCTTGTCACCCAACAAATCAAAACGACAGAAAACTCTCTCAACTGAATCGAGCGGGAATTGTAAAATAACATCAAAACACCGTAGCCTCCTCTGGAATAAGCAACAGCAAAACTCAAAAAACATATCGTTCCAAGAATTTTCCTTTAATTAGCCCTTCATACCTGCCGCATCCCCGTATTTTGTTCCAAGTTTATAATGAGCATCTGGGGCCCAGCCACCTTACAGCAGAAATTCCAGGAAGGCACATAATTGAGAAGACTTGGGGTCTGGTTCTTTCATCGCCTAGGTGACACGAGAAGGTGAAAGGTTGCCATAGAAGTGCCCTCTCAGTCGGAAAGTCGCGTCGCTATTAGAAGACTCTAAATATCATTACGACCGCTGATCTGAAAAACTTGGATGGTGGAAAGCTCGGAGATATGGGAATATTGGGATAGAGTTAGGTGATATTGAGTTTTGCTTGGATGGAGGTGAACTACGTGCTTTACGATGCGTTCCTGCTTGCTGTATTTGATGAAAGAAATTCAAGATCGAGAGGGAAACACTTCGAGACAATCTGAAATTCTGATTACGAGTCGAAGGAAAATTTTCGTCGCCTATTCTGTAATGTTATGCGTTTACGGAAGTGAAATATTAGTTTCAGTGAATACTTTCGGGTGTATATTTTTTTCGAGTGATATAATTTCCGATAGGGATACCTGTGGCTATTTTTAGTTTTGAATTACAAATGGTTTCTAGATGGAAAAACTGTAAGACAGCAGCTGTCAGCAGTTTTTTCGAGTTTAACCGCGGCAAAACTTGACAGTAGTTGTTGTCACCAAAAATTACAATAATGAATGCAGAATCATTTGTTACTCATGAAATAGTCTTGTCAAATTTCGGGCATCTGATTTTTCCCGTGAAAAAAAATCGAGAAAACACAATCCAAAGTAATATTTTTTTAACAAGAAGCATTCGTGCAGATGGAAAAATCCTCGTCTTTGAATCGGATTTTTCGATTTTTGTTGCCACTAGCACTCATGCTTCTTGTTGAAATATTATTGAGTAACGTGTTTTTTCGATTTTTTTCGGAAAAATTAGATGCCCTTATGATATTACTTACGATTAAACAGAAAGTAGAAGCCATGTCGTTTTGAAATTTCTGTTTAGTAAGCATTGACAAATTATCATGGGAAGACTCATGCCGTAACAACGTTTACAAATGGTTGAAATTTATTTTCAAAATCAGTGTTCTATTCACCAGATCCAGATTTGTCTATTCGTCGACGTTCACAATAAGTTAGACTCTGTGCATTCACCACATGGAAAATTTTGCGTGGAGATCTTAGTTCACACCCAGGTGTAGATTCTGTCTTGGGAAATGTCTGTAATGTAATGTTAATACAGAGTGTAACAGCCAAATGGAATAAATTCGATAACGAATAAATGAGGGCGTTTTGGGAAAAACGTTCGGACACGTCGATTTGTAATTTTGAATGCGCATATTTTTCAACAAAATAATATTATATAGGGTGTTCCATGTGACCGTGGCCAATACCAGCTTTCTTATTTCAAATGCAACCCCTTGTATATTATTTATTTTTTGGATTCTTCAGAGAATTCAAGACACAATTCATGCACAATGTCTTTAACTATTTCGGAAGTATTAAGTGTTTTCAGATTTATTGCAAAAATCAACGTTTTAAATAAAAATTATTTTATTTCACAAACTCGGTACATTACACTTAAAACCTAATAAGTAATACTGATTATTTCCTGATTATTAAAAAAAAACAAGAAAAAACATTAATGTCAATGCAGGAAATGTTCAAAATCCAAACAGACAACGTGTTACTAAGGCTATGAGAATAAACAAATCTGTTTTTGTTTTTTTTAATTTCTTCTCAGTAATGGTTTTTGCTTACTTTCTTCATATCAAGAGGTAAATGGGAAATAAGTTTGAGTGTAATGTATCGAATTTGTGAAATGAAATAATTTTCATTTAAAATGTTAATTTTTGTAAAAAATCTGAAAACACTTAATACATATGTTGATATGTTGAAGATAGGTAGGAGGCTATTGTATATGAATTATTTCTGAAGAATCCAAAAAATAAATAATATACAGGGGGTTGCATTTGAAATAAGAATTTTGGTATTGGCTACGGTCGCATGGAACACCCTATATAATTTTATTTTCTTGAAAAATATGCGCATTTAAAATTACAAATCGACGTGTCCGAGAGTTTTTCCTAACACCCCCTCATTTATTCGTTATCGAATTTATTCCATTTGGCTGTTACACTCTGTATATTCCATTATTAGTACATATACCTACATATATCTTTGTTTTTTTTGTTATGTATCCATATTTTCTTTCTAATTCTCTTTCCCTCATGCTCAAATGAGTGGAATACAGTATTAAATTGAATTTTTTATATGACTAGAATTAAGGACACCATTGTATTCTTTTGGAAATAAATCTTAATCTAAATTTTAATCTACAGGATGTTTCCTAATTGAATGTTAATATTTATGGGGGTTATGGGGGTGATTTTTGGGCCCCTTTTAAGGAAAAAACTTCATATGAACATATGTCCTAATGACCTAAACGTTATACTCTTTGAGATATAGGGTGGTAAAGTTTTCAAAAATAAATCATTCATCATTAATACAATACACTGATGTACAGTGGCGGATTTACTATTTCAGGGACCATACGCTTCAAAACTTTTGGGGCCGCCACTGAAACATTTTATCGATGTGAAACGAGAGTTGCTGAGGAAACTTTCCCACGACAAATGGAATCAGTGAATAGTCCTCATGAATTATGGGAATTACAATATTTCATGAAATTCAATCCTTACAACGAATGATTTTTCCTGTCGTACTCTCAGCTTTGGTCCCAACCAAATTTTCATCGAACCAAGATGGATCCACGTCAGATTTCATTATCGCCTAATGATCCAGGACTCCAGATAAATTCCATTATGTCATCCCGTTTAATAGATACTTCTCCGGGAGCGACAACTCCCGAGATTATTTTTGTCGGGTTTAATTTTTCATGTATCGCCCGCCGGCGGCGCATCATTTAACAGATATCAGGGGGTCCCCGGAAAATCGCAGTTGTCGCCGAGACGTTTTTCCGGGTTCGACTTTACGGCCTCGGTTTATATCAGCACCGCACGCGCCATTTAAGAATTTTAAAATTTATCTCCATTTACATTTTTACTTTGTTTTCGAGGGGGAGAAGGCTTCCTTATTTCCGTTTCTGTTGCGAGACATAACCCTATTAATAAAACATTCTTTCGTTGGGATTTTCACGCGATTTATCCCGATTCACTTTTCACGATGGGTTTCAGACTCATAACCTGAATATTTCTTCGAATATGGTCACTGGAAAGCGATGAAGTATACTCCATTCACTTTTGTAATGGATCCTGGCTGGCCATGATTTAGGTTTATCAAGTTTTTTTACTTAAAATTGTCGCAGGTTGGTACTCGTGAAATTTCAAATAATTCAGAGACGTTGCCAATGCTAATTTATATTTACTATTTAAAATTTTTAAACTTTGTAAATAAAGATTATTTAAAGGTTCAACTGTGACACATATGTTGACCATACATGGGAATTATGGAAATTATTCACTCCATTTCTTGTGAAAGTGGCTTCCTCGGTAAACAGAATTGATGATGTTAAATGTTGGTTATTTGAAAGCCACATGCTGAATTCTTTTCTTCGAGGATGATCTTCTGGTTGGAGTGCTTGAACTGTTTGGAAATGGTAGGCGTGAAATTGCTCCTGCTTTAATGTATTCCAAACTTGACTGTGGCTCACTTGGACGACTCTGCTCTGGATCGTGTACTTATTGTTGGTTGTTCCTCTACTATTTCCAGAATCTGATCCTTGATTTGAGCCATTTGAGATGTGCGAGGCCTTTCAACATGTGCTCCCCGTGATTCGTTTGGAGAACCAGTATCTATCTCTGCACCAGGTTTATGAAAATCCGCGATTTTGGGTGATTTCTTAGAGCAAATCTTGTTCTGTACAACTTAAACGCTGAACTGGCATTTTGTTTTGATTCGCCATAAATTGAAAGCATATCAACAATTTTATTATGTGAATAAACGTGCGGCATTTTCGAAACATAAAACACTCGTACAATCTACACCGTACCCTAACCGTAACACGATCGAAGATTACTGATCACAATCGATATTCTGAGTCATGTATGAAGAACAAGACAAAAACAAGGGATGTTGATATCTAGGAGGAGCAGGCGAGGGAGTAGATTCGGACTGAAGAATTTTAAGATTCACCTAGAAACAGTTGTATAATTCATATAAAAAATTTTTGACTTAATTTGATGAATTCTACTATCTGTCAAAAGAGAAGCCTCACCTTTAAATACAAATACACCCTGTATATAAATATTTCAGTTTCATTCATGGATAACTGTATGCAGTGAATTTTCTTTCGAAAAAATGTGTCAACTGATTCGTTCATCCATAGATGATTCTAAAAAGTATTATGGAGCTTTCCAAGTCGTTTAACGAAATTTCAAACCGTTCCCCAGCCCATTAGGTGGCCCACCTCTTTCTCATCGTGAAAGAAAATGAAAAAGAAAACTCACGAAAGAACCCAACTACCACGTTAACGGCGAACGCAATAATCATTTGCAAAAAATAACAATTACTCAGAGTGTTTTAATTCTGCAGAGACAGATTTTGCATTCTCTGTCACCCCCGAAAAAGAAAGGGTTGGATTGAATGAACTTCAAATTGACTATTCGAGGGGATTCGGTTCATTCGGGACAATTATTCAACATTTTGGATTAAATGGATTCGAAAGTTGAATCGACTGAGTGGATGGGTTTAGCGCTCACAATGTGTAGTTAAGCGACAATTGTGTCTGAAACATTGCCGATTGATGAAATGAGAAGGATGTACAGCACGACTACGTCTCCTTTCTGCGAGCTTGTTGCCTGCAGGTTAATCTATATGGGAAAAGTTGTCTTGTCTTGTGACATGTGCTAACTGAAACTTTTTGACCCCAATTCATATACAGGATACAAAGATTGCTTTGTTTTTTTTTTTTTTTTTTTATACGCATCTCTCGGGAAAAGACTGAGCTTATAACACCTTTTCAAGCGTCCCGAGATGAATTGAGTAGAAATCGGTTTGTGCGTGTCTTGAACTGCTGTAAGTTGTAACCAAAAGGAAATACTTCTTGTGGTAGGGTATTCCATAGCCTTGCAGTTCGGTAAAGAAAAGCCTTTTAATTAATTAAAAACAAGAAAAACAAATTCCCTGCATTCTATGCTCCTTTCCTGCTCTCTGGTACCTATAACCCACGCCTCTCAGGTATACAGGGTGGCCAAGAGATTGACGTCAAAAAGAAAAAAAACAGGTCCCTCATGTCATGGGCTATCCGAATCAATCAAATCAAATTTATTTCACAAATCATTACAAAACAGATGGGAACAATTAATAGTCAAAAGAAAATGCAAAATACAATCGAACCATACCAAAATATCAAAATAAATTACAAATTTTTACTTCAACTCATCAGACAAAAATTCGTCAACAGAGTAGTAACATTTAGAGGCCAAGAGAAGTCTGAGACGACTTTTATAACGGTTACTTAGCTTGATTTCTTCTGGAACATGATTATATAATTTGATGGCCATATAATTTGTGGCTTTCTGGGTTTTTTTTCAATCTATGGTACGGTATACATAGATCTTGTCTCTGACGCGTAGCATACTGATGGAATTCGCCACTCTCGACGTATTTGTGCTTGCTTTCATGAACATAAAGCAAACAAGCATAAATGTACTGGCAGTAGAAGGTAAGGATGTTAAACTTTCTGAAGTAATCCTTGCAAGATGTGGTGTTGTTAATTCCTGCTAGAGTTCTTATTGCTCTCTTTTGCTTCAAGAAAATTAAATTTGCCTCAGGTACGTCACCCCAAATAAGGATGCCATAGGACATAGAGCTATGGAAGAGAGCGTAGTAAGCATCCATCAAAACGCCCCAGTCAGT
Source organism: Adalia bipunctata (assembly GCA_910592335.1). Taxonomy (NCBI): domain Eukaryota; kingdom Metazoa; phylum Arthropoda; class Insecta; order Coleoptera; family Coccinellidae; genus Adalia; species Adalia bipunctata. Next base: position 24,281,035 of record OU342953.1, read on the forward strand.
TACCCTCTTCAGTCTATCCAAGAGGAATATGATTGACGACAACTTCTTAGTAAGATTCTCTACATGGATATTGAACTTGAAGTTCTCCTGAATTTGAATACCGAGAAATTTAGCACTGGCGGCGTTTTGTGATTCAATTCTCGATCCAATTCTCAAAATGTTGGTTTTTTTCATATTTAGATGGAGACCATTTGAGTTGAACCAGGATTCAGCTTCTCTGAGGGTCCCTTCTGTTTTGGTTCTCACAGAATTTTTCGAGAAATTTAAAAAAGAAGTATCATCCGCATAATTACAGACATAATCGCATGTTACGTTATTTGGGAGGTCGTTGATATATATGATGAAGAGTAAAGGCCCCAAGATAGATCCCTGAGGTACCCCCTTATGTATCTTCATCCAAGATGTTCGTTTTCCCTTGATCTGCACCTGTTGCTGTCGACCATCCAAAAAAGAAGCAAGCAACTTGAGTGTTGAGCCCCGAATTCCATAATGTTCAAGTTTATTCAGAAGGACCTTGTGGGAAACATTATCGAAAGCTTTCGAAAGATCACATAAGCTAAGCTCAATCTCATTACCTCCATCAAGACCCTCCGTTATTTTTTCAATAACTTCAACTAGAGCTGTGATAGTATGTTATGCGATTTTTCACGGTTGTCGAGTTATGAATTTTTTATGATCTTTGAGAATTTTCGACTTGACCATCTTAAAAGAGATATTAAAAAAAAGGTACAAGACTTCTCTATGAAATTCTTTCTGTAACTTAATCTCCAGGCGAATGGTACTTTTATACATAAAATAACCAGATTCGTTACTTCGATGAAAATTAGGGAAATGTTGGTCCCAAGTGAAGAAGTGACGTGAATTGGATTTTGATCTGAATTTTCGAATCGGAATAGAAAATGTGAAAAGGCGAATTCACGGTTTCTTAGTATGCTTAAAAACTGCGCTCAACAGTCAGCTTCTGGAATCATTGATAAAAAATGGTACTTAATACTCCACTTTTGCTAGAATTAGCCTTCAAATTCATCAAGGTGGAAAAAATCGAAGAACTAGACATTTACTACAGAATTATTTTTTGCCATTTTAAGATTTTTCTGATCAAGTTATGATAGAAAATGCTGAAAATTAATGAAAACTAGCTTCAGATGTTGGTCAAGAAGAGTTCTAGATAAAAAAAGGAATAGGTATGGCAATAAATCACACATCATAATGTAAATACAAAGAAATTTATTTATAAAATTTACAGTGGGTTTTCAAAGTGGCCACCTCTAGCCTCAATACACATTTTACACCTTCTTAGTAATCACTTGAATGAACTATACCTGAACAGATGGATCGGACGCAGCGGACCAATCAAGTGGCGTCCACGTTCACCTGACCTTAATCCCATGGATTTTTTCGTTTGGGGTTATTTCAAAGAAATTGTTTACGCCCGAGAATGTTCGAGTGAAGACGAGCTGCTACTGAAGTTAAGAGAAGCTGAACGTGTCCTAAGAGAGAACAGGGCAGGTTTTATGCGATTAAAAAAAATTTTCTAAGAAGGTGTAGAATTTGTATTGAGGCTAGAGGTGGCCACTTTGAAAACCTACTGTAAATTTTATAAATAAATTTCTTTTTATTTACATTATTATGTGTGATTTATTGCCATACCTATTCCTTTTTTTATCTAGAACTTTTCTTGACCAACATCTGAAGCTAGTTTTCATAAATTTTCAGCATTTTATATCATAACTTTATCAGAAAAATCTTAAAATGGCAAAAAATTATTTTGTAGTAAATGTCTAGTTCTTTGATTTTTTCCACCTCGATGAATTCGAAGGCTAATTCTAGCAAAAGTAGAGTGTTAAGTGTCATTTTTTATCAATGATTCTGAAAGCTGACTGTTGAGCGCAGTTTTTAAGCATACTAAGAAACCGTGAATTCGCCTTTTTACATTTTTAATTTTGATTCGAAAATTAAGATCATAATGCAATTCACGTAACTGTTTCACTTGAGACCAACGTTTCCATAATTTTTATCAAAGTTACGAATCTGATTATTTTGTGTATAAAAGTACAATTCATGGAGATTAAGTTACAAAAAGAATTTCACAGAGAAGTCTTGTACTTTTTTTTTAATATCTTTTTTAAGATGGTCAAGTCGAAAATTATCAAAGTTCATAAAAAAATTCATAACTCGAGAACCGTGAAAAATCGCATAACATACATGGGGGTGATTCGAATAGCCCATGACAAGAGGGACCTGTTTTTTCCTTTTTGACGTCAATCTTCTGGCCACCCTGTATAGTTCTGTACGCCATTGTTCTATTTTGTACGTAAGTGTTACCATTGTTGACGTGTAAACGATTGTTAGAGAAGTCCTCTATCATGTCCCGCTATACGAATGTCGAGAATGCTGATATATGCATTCAATGTATGGGCTTGTTATTGGCAAGAAGCCAAATGAGCTAAAACAAAATGAGTAGCACATTTTCGGGCTCGATTTTCGAGAGAATTCCCGATTATTCCCAGCAGTTTACCCAAAAATTCAAATTTTGTTAGATTAAAATTCTACTCGAGAATATTCAACAGGGAGAATCCAGCTTCATCGAATGATGAATTATCCATGTAGACATAAGAATCATTCATTTTAGTGGAAACATAATCCATCCATTCCTAAGTCAATTCCTTGGAAATTCTGATTTTAGTTTGGTCCAATTTTCACTCGGGACTTTTTGATCTGAGGAACTGAGCTCGGGTGAATGATGAATTTTTGTAATAGTTTGAATAATGATTAATAAAAACATAAAAAATTTCCGATTATTCCCAGCAGTTTACCCAAAAATTCAGATTTTGAGCTATTAGAGAAAATTGGAAAATGACGTCGAATGAAAAGTTCTCATAACTTCTTCATTACTGGTGCTATAAACATGAAACGAAAACATTATACAGGCACTTTTTTCAGTCAAATTCTTGGCGTAATCAATTCAGTTAAGAAAAATGAGCCTCTATTTTGAATTCCATTCTATATTGCTCCACACTTCAGTGCCTACTTTTTATGTTCCTATCACTATTTTATATTGAGTTAAATTCCTCTCCTCGGGAATAACCTACCGGATTATTCCAGAAGCCGTCCAGATTAAGAATTTCAATATCGGCAAGTTAAAACAAATTGTTAAAATAATTCACATCCGAGACGACGTCGGAGAGGGAGAACAGAGGGCCTAATCAAGAAATTGAAGTTTCAATAAAAGCCATCATTAATTCTGAGTTTGGGGTCTTTCTATCCTCTAACATGACGTTACAGGCAGTCCAGCGACCCCTGTAATTACTCCCCAACTTTGCGCCCTTTCAGGACCGACAACTTCCTTGGTCCATTATCAGAAATGGTCGCTACTGCGTAATTTGAACAAATGAACGTTGGCGAGCTAAGCAAATTAGATTCGCACATGTTTGTCTCATGGAAGAGCCATCTAGGATCCACTCGATGGAGTGAATCATGTTTCAAATGGGGTACATACCTCATTTTGATATATTTGTTCGTGTGATTCAAGGAACATTTTTATCCACAAATAGAAAAATGAACTGATAAAATTAGCGATGAAAAAATCTACGAGGTGAAGCAGAAAGGAAGAAAGTTGCGTTTACGAAACGCGAAACCTGTGATGTGGCCTCCATAAATGGAAATGATACAGCATTTATTAAATGCCCCAAGAATATCAATCCTACCGAAAACATCTCACTTTAAGTGGTTGTTAATACCAATGCATATAATAAGGCAATCACTGTAAGATCTTAAACTTTCAACTCTACAAGGCTCACCTCACCAAGGCTCAACTCTACAAGCCTCAACTCAACAAAACCCACATAAGAAAGAATAGAGATTTTTGCTGATTTGTTAGGATACAAATTTAGATATTCTTGGGAATTCAGCACAAATGAAGTATACTTTTTCTCCTTTAGCTCGAGCTTTCGAAGTTTATTACTTCTTCATCGGGAGCACTACAAAACGTGGGTAGATTTTAAGGACTTTAATAATAACCTCAAATCCTGTAAGTAATATTTGTATGTATGTAATGTTGTAACACCTTTACATCCCACGTTTTCTAGTGCTCCCGATGAATAATAAACTTCGTAAGCTCAAGCTAAAGAAAATGAGTATTACTTTATTTGTGCTGAATTCTCAATTTGAATTGGTAGAAATGTATATCTATTCTATCTTATAATCAATTTGAAATAGAACTTCAGAACATAACAGAATTCTAAGACAATGCAGAATTAATCCATATAAATAGTCTGTGATAAGGATGAAAACTAGGTAAGGGAACGGTCACTCCAGGAATTCAGTTCAATGAATTTTTCTGTCTAGTAGTTCTTGTCGTTTGCGTTTCTAAGAATTTTGGTTCAGTTATGGTTTCACGTTTTTAATATCAACTTCAAAATCTGAATAGTTGGTTTGCAATAATATTGATTATTTCTTGCTGAATCTGCACCATAACAAGGGCCTGTGTTGGAGTCATTTTCACAGATAACCATCTGGCTTTCGGGGCTTTCCTCCTAGTGACTCCCAACGAAATTCATTTCATGTACCTGATAATGAAAAATATCCCAGAGGGTACACATCATTGGAGTCTCACATCATCAATCAGGGATCGCAAAAAAGAAGAAGTGACGTAAGGAAAACGCCGAGTTTCGGTAACAAAGGATGGTCTTGATGGATCGGTTCTACCACTCTTTTTGTCATTTCGCGAACACCAAATTCGATAGTGAGGGAGAAGCTCATGCATCTTGATTGTGTCAATACGAATATAAGCATGTTTTGTAGAAAAGATTATAATGAGCTACCCGTTTTGTTGGAAAAATAGAAACAAATAGAAATACGGTTTTTTCAAATTAACAGATGGTATTCATTACCAAATCTCACTTCAAATTTGATCCAACAATATTTTCCAACTTGCCGACATAAAAAACTTTATATGGATGGTTTGGTTGATCCAGTAGGTTATCCCTGAGAGAATCCATATTAAGGAGCAGTGACGAATTTAAGATTTCCGATGCACCGCGCTTACAAACTTTGGGCCACTACTTCAATTCCAATCGATTTTAAATCGAGATACAAACCTATCCTGAAAATTTTAAGCCTCTAGGTTTATCCGTTCGATAGTTTGAGTGTTGACAGAAATAAATTCAAACCAAGTCGATTTAGACCATTACCAGCTCATAATTCGATAAATACTGGAGAACTAGAACTCAAAAAAAGGATCAATCCACATCAATAATAAAAATACAGAATAAACAGAATAGTAATCAAAGAGTATATGAATTCTGTGCCTTATAAAAAGGGGAAAACTAAAGACCTCATTAAAAATTATAAATCAGGTACAAAATTCAAAATAAATTTTTTTCTGGGGGACCATAATAGATAGAATTTTTTTACGAACATTATAAGAGTTCGTCAATAGGCAAAATGAAACCAAGGGTTCTGTAAATATGGTCGTTCGATATATTTTTTCTGTCGTCCATAGAATGAAAGCTCATTTTAACGCTCTCGAAATCATCCATTAATGACCTATTTTAAAGCATGATTTCTTATTTTAATGCATGATTGTCATGGCAACCGAACATAAAATATTCAGTCAAAGCACTACCTATCGAGCTTGGTTCAAAATCAAGTTCTGTCACAAAAGGGTACATTGAAAACTCCATTCCAAATTAAATAGATACTGCAGAAGAAATTTCAGGTGATAATTGTTGCTTATCGGATATCATAGGTAATGATATGAATGTGAACTAAATGTGAACTATTCAGAAAGTCACAGCATGCTCAATATTCCCTCTATGAATTTTTAGAATTGTTCCATAGGGAGCATAAATATCAATATATCGAAATGAACATAGAAATTTACATGATGTCAAATTTGTCTATTTTGCAAAATCAAAATTTATTTCAATCCAGAATTTATATTCAATTCGTGATGAGGTCGACGAAGAAATCTTGTAATCAACTCGTTTATTAATTTAGCGATTAAAGGTCGCAACTATTTCGACCATTTATCGCTGTCATTAATGAACTAATTGATTAAATAACTATTTCTTGACAATTTCAAGTCTTTACTTACCTGTTGTCCTCATCAAGTATGGAATTTTGTACCCCATGTAAATTATTCTTCTTTTTAATCTTATCTTAGTTTTGAGAAATGAATAAATCAGGTTTTGATATTTCAACTCTTTAGGCAAATAACAATTCCGTTCCTAAACTTTTTTTTTGATTTGTGGAATAATTTGGTAATATAAAAGCAAATTCTACAACAAGATTTATTTCGTTTATTTACAGACAAATAATTCAATGAATATTGCCAAAACAAATAATTCAGGGTATATTAAATATGTCAACAATTATTTTTACACAAACATAATAGGTCGATTTGAGTTTCGTTTAGTACAGGACAAATTCAGTTTCAGCTATTTACAAATATGTTATTTTCTCGACTGTTTATATTCTCTTGATACAAATCTTTGAAACCATTCTCCAATCTCACCATAGAAGTATAACATGAAAATTTCGAAATATTTTTCATTTCACTTGTGCCCTCAAAGGAAAATGATCATGAAGATCTTGATAAATCCTCCAGATAACAAAAATGACATCAGTTTTCATGTCGAAAATAGTAAATCCAATTATTAGTGCAATTCAATATTTTTATTGCAAGTTGTAACAGTTTCAAATAAAATCTTAGTGAATGTATGCATTTTTTCTGTATTTCTTGTGTAGGGGTAGGAGTTCAATTTTCAACAGCAACTTGACAATTATTTTATGATAAAACACATTGATACTATGGTTTAGCAGGTTTTGGTTGCGAAAAATGTCAGTAAATACCAAGTATCTGCATCTTCAGACTTTGCCCATTGGCCAGTTTCTGACTTAATATTTTAACATTCTGAATTTCAGCTGATATATTTTGAGTATGTTGTCTTGGATATAGGCTGGTTTTTCTCAATTTAAACTGAAGAATCTGATACTCCAATCTATATCTTCCATCAAATTTGGAGTAATCTCCTCTTTTTTCTTTACATCCATCGGGTAAGTTGTGGAAATCAAAAACACTTTTTGAAGTAAACCAAAGAACTCATTCATCTCTTTACTGAACACCACATTTTCTGGGTACATTGCTGAAACGTCAATATGGTCTCCAGACATCCGAATTCTTCGAAGCCATATTCTTTGACATCTTCATCTCTGCCTTCTCACTGGACGATACTTCATCCTTCTGTTTAATCAAAGTTATCGCAGCTTTTCTAGCTTTATTAGAACTAAGATTCACAGCAACTCTATCTTCATCTTCCGCTTTCCTTTTAGCCTTCAATTCGTTAGCCTTCGTTTCACTCACTTCAGAAGAATCTACATTGCTGGAGCTGGAATCCGGATTTTGCATCTGTCCCACTTCCCTTGGGGAGTGTTTGGAGGGTAGAGAGTTCCGGAAGCCCATCCAGCTCCAGTCGTGGGGGTAGAATTGGGAGTACAGCCATTGACTGGGGGGAGGCAATAAGGGTGCGTTCAGGAATAAACTTGCAGCTAGGGCGTTGTTGAAGAGTTGGCTGTTCTGAATTGGGGGTGGGACCATGCCTGAGTAGTTTGGTGTGGGTTGTGGTGATGGGGTAGGTGATCCGGTTACTGATATGTCGTCTTCTTTGGGGGATTCTGAGCCTGTGGCTGTGGTGAGGAGGCCTTCTTGGCTTGGAGAGGCTTTGGGTGACGTGGTGCTGTGGGCGTTGCTACAGTTTATGCTTATGGGACCGAGGGATGTAGATGATGGTTCTGAAAATAAAGAGTTGATTGAGTTCATTTATAAGAGTGGAAGTTTTGGCATTTCATGGTTCTATTTTCATATTTGATTGTCAACTTCTGATATTCAAAGACTCTCTTCAGGGATTTGAAGAGATATTGAAGAAGCGGATGATGTATTATGCATTTTGAGTTTCAATATGCTGTATCTACGAGAATATATGTGAAATGCTTGAGTCTATCAGTGCTTAAGGGCCTTACCATTGGCTATTCTAGGTGATGTATTCATAGGGCGGTCAAGATTTGCAAACATGTGATGTGGGAAATGTGGGTGATGGGGGGGCATAAACTGCCCCGTAGGATATGGATGTCTTCCAGCTAAAATAGCCCATTCTGGATGATGCCCAGGGAGTCCAGCCAGATGATGTGCAATACCTGAAACCAAATAATGATAGTTGTAAAACTTTATTCAACCAACATAGTGCGAGTATCAGGTACAAGATATCCCTGTAAAAACAGAAACAAACCACCCTCCTAAACGGAACCTGGTCAAGATTCTAGTTCGGCGAATCGAGTGGCTGTAACTTCTTTCCTGTGGAAAATTCTGCGTTTCTGTGAAAACATTTCTGTGGCACTTTTTAATGCACCATTCAATGGTGTCGGTATATTTTCTTATAAAAATACTTATCGATATTTATTTGAAGAACAATATTTTATTTCAAATGGGATTCTAACAGTAGAGATTTTTATATATTTCAGTAAAGCTTGAGGTTACCATTCTAAGAATGATACATCACAAACATGTAACAAAGTGTTATATAGAAAAGTAATAGAGCCGTTACATCATGTTTACATAATTAATATAGATCCAAGATATGTCGAAATCATCGTATCAGTTATACAGGGTCCTGCAACAGTGCGTTCTTCTTCCATAGCTGCCGAACCAGACATCTCAGAGATTCCGTTGGAAAGTAGACCTCTTGTACCTTCATTTCTGCATCTCAGGAAATTATTTTCTGATATACAGGGTGTCCCCGATAAATGTTATGCAACAAATGGTTGATTTTTTTAACGGATCAACCAATATATTTTCACATATTTTCAATGACCTTTATTACCTCTTTCATGACGCAAAATCTTAGGGACATTTTTTCAACCGTTCAGATATTATTCGAAGAAAACTGCAAAAAGGTGAAGGAAAAGCAGTTCAGTAAAAGTCTTCTGACGATTTCCAGAAGCGATAGTAACATGAATTCGAACTAAAAGTTTTTCAATTGAAGGATTTGCCTTGACATGGTTCCTAAACGATCAACCTGTCTTATACAGGGTGTCCGTTTATATAGGTCAAAATATGAAGAACTTAAAATTATTATTTCTCGATTTTTTCAAGTAGAACATCCTGTATTTTTTTTCCACAATAATGTAGACAATTGAATACCTTACATTTTCTCAGAAGTAACCTTAGGATTATTTTAACCCCCGCATCCAGCAGACACGAAAAATGATATCGCAAATGAAAATTTTATTCAAATAATAACATAATAAAACTAACGGACATTCAAAAGAGGTCAAACAATGAAATAAAACTAAATGAATAATTATTGACAAACTTCAAAACCTTCCCAGAATCATATTTCCTGAGCATCATTATAAAAATGATATTTCTTTTTCGTACAAGCAATTCATATTGATCACGTATTCAACCGATTATATCAGTTTTATCGGCTTTCCAAAAAAAATATTGATCAAGTTATTGCTACTAAAGCTCAAAGATACTTTCGAATACAGTAAATCAGTATGAATTTTTGTTTTCTATCGGGATATTGGGCAGCATAAGTTCGACTTCCTTAAAAAACAGGTTCTGTGGCACTGCCCTAACATGAAAATCATATCAACCATCCTATTTTTTCCAAAAATTCACACTAATTCACTGTATTCGAATGTATCTTTGAGCTCTAAGTAGCAAAAACTTGATCAATATTTGTTTGGAAAGCCGATAAAAACTGATATAATTGGTTGAATACGTGATCAGTATGTATTGCTTGTAAGGAAAAGAAATATCATTTTTATGATGATGCTCAGGAAGAATGATTCTGGGAAGGTTTTGAAGTTTGTCAATAATTATTCATTTAGTTTTATTTCATTGTTCAACCTCTTTAGAATGTCCGTTAGTTTTATTATGTTATTATTTGAATGAAATTTTCATTTGCGATATCATTTTTCGTGTCTGCTGAATGCGGGGGTTAAAATAATCCTAAGGTTACTTCTGAGAAAATGTAAGATATTCAATTGTCTGCCTTATTGTGGAAAAAAATACAGGGTGTTTCATTTGAAAAAATTGAGAAATAATAATTTTAAGTTCTTCATATTTGAACCTTAATAACGGACACCCTGTATATGACAGGTTGATCTTCTAGGAATTATGTCAAGGCAAATCCTTCAATTAAAAAAACTTCTAGTTAAAATTCATGTTACTATCGCTTCTGGAAATCGTCAGAAGACTTTCACTGAACTGCTTTTCCCTCACCTTTTTGCAGTTTTCTTCGGATGAGATCTGAACTGTTGGAAAAATGTCCTTAAGATTTTGCGTCATGAAAGAGGTAATGAAGGTCATTGAAAGTATGTGAAAATATATGGGGTGATCCATTAAAAAAAATCATCCATTTATTGAATAACATTTATCGGGGACACCCTGTTTATCAGAAAATAATTTCCTGAGATGCAGAAATGAAGGTACAAGAGGTCTACTTTCCAACGAAATCTCTGAGATGTCTGGTTCGGCAGCTATGGAAGAAGAACGCACTATTGCAGGACCCTGTATAGCCGTTATAAAAAACTGATATGTAACAAAGTTACATAATATTTACATACTTTGTACAGATCCAAGGTATGTCAGAATTATCAGATCAGTTACATAGCCGTCATAAAAAACTGACATGTAACAAAGTTCTTAATTTGATCTGTCCAGATTACATCACGGAGATGTAACTGAAGTTCAATTACCAGACCAGCGTAATAAGAATCCAGCATGAGGATTCTGCATCGAAATGACTATCCCAACAATCGCAGCGAGCTGCGACGAATGTATTTGACTAAAAATCAATATAGAAATAGAGCCCAACATTTCGTAATTGCGAATGGGGGGAGACATAAAATCCACCCAAGTGGGCCCAAAGCGGGTTGGAATAGTAACCGAGAACGTGGCATATAATATTACAGCAGCCCCGCTCGTTTCTCGACCTCGTCGCCACTTCTGCCGGGACGAAAGGTAAAGGGTTGATTCTAAGACGCCTCATTGGTTGGGTGGGGCAGCCTCAAACCTCATTGGCCCGCCACAGTACTGCTGCTAACCTTTACTATAAAGATCTATACCGAGATCCTGGGCAGGATCCTAGTTTGCAAGATTGTTTGCAGGAAATATGGGATCGCCGGAAGTTGTTATCGAATTTAATAATATCGTTCCACACTCTGCAATCATGGGGAAGGGGGATTGTTATTTTTGTGAGATATTGCTTTTAAGACGTAATGAAGTGGGGAGATCGATCCGATATCTCATTTCTGAAGTTTGGGTCTGAAATATGCCGCTAATCAATGAAATACACTTCATAATAATGCTCCAATTGTTCTTTATACTACCCCATCTTTCCAGTGGCTCACAGGTGCTGTAACGAAGAAAATATCCATGATGAGGTTTTCTGAGAAAGAATCAGGAAGTTGAGCCCTTATGGCTCTTCAAATGTACCTGTATTTAAAAGGGTTAAGATGTAAGCAGATTTACGAAGATATGCTTAATACTCTTGGTGATCAATGTCCTTCGTATCTATGCGACCGTGAAAAATTGGACTGTAAGCTTCAAAAGAGGTAAATTTTCCATTGAAGATGATGACCGATCGGGAAGGCCAGTTTCTGTGTCAGTCCCCGAAAATATCGATGCTGTTCATGACATGATTTTATCAGACCGTCGAATTGGGCTAAAACGGATATCTGAAGCACTGAAGATTTCATACGAACGCCGGAACGCATTCATCATATAGTTCACGTCAATTTGGACATGAGAAAAATTTCTGCAAAATGGATCCCCAAATGTATGAATGTTGACCAAAAGCGTGCAAGGGTAGAAGCATCGCGTTCTATCTGTGCTCGATTTGAAAACGATGTAGACTTCTTAAACCGAATTGTTACTATGGATGAGACTTGGGTACATTTCTACGATCCAGAAACAAAGCAACAATCGATGGAATTGCGACACTCTGGTTCTCCAAGACCTAAGAAGTTTTGTGTCCAAAAATCTTATGGAAGAGTTCTTGCTTCAGTTTTTTGGGATTGCTATGAAGTAATCATGATTGATTTTTTTGATAAGGGTAAAACAATAACTGGAGATTACTATTCGACATTACTGACCACTCTACAGGAAAAAATCAAAGAGAATAGACGCGCGAAGCTATACGAAGGTGTTTTGTTTTTACAGGACAACGCCCCAGTGCACAAATCTCATGTTTCCATGCAAAAAATTGTGATTTAGGGTTAGAATTACTAGAACACCCCCCTTATTCACCAGATTTGGCTCCGTCCGACTATCATCTCTTTCCTCAACTGAAAAAAAGTTTAAAAGGTCGTCGTAAATTTTCTTCCAACGAGGAGGTAATAAAAGCTGTGGAGGACTGGTTTGCAGAGCAAGAAGAAACATTTTTTTTAAAGGTCTAGAGACGTTGCAGGTTCGCTGTAATAAATGTATTCAATTAAGAGGATAATATTTTGAGTAATAAAATATTTTGAAATTGAACTTTTGTTTGGTTCTATAGTAGGCTAAGAATTTTTTAATATATCCTCGTACCACCAGGACAGCAATCAAAATGTCAAGAGAAGATGTTAAATCCACACATCTTGAGTCTGAATTTCCTCTCCAAATAAGATAATCTGTTGAAACAACGAAAAAATACACAGCACAATAATCCACCCTAAAATAATAACGTAAAGAAGCTAAAATAATGAGTAATCCCGAATAAAACTGCTCGGCTGGCAGTAAATAGGCAATTCAGGAGGGTAGCGCGAAAACTCAGAAGATCCTTTCACAATTAAAGTAGCCCTTAAAGATAAGCCGGGGGCGTAAAAAACATCCCTTTACAACTGAAAAACTTCGTTAGGATCCCTGCAAGAAAAACTCCGTTAAAGCTTCTGAGACGGTGTTAACAATACCGTGGATTTTTGGGGAGTTTCCGTATAGATTTCAGGCCGTTGATTGCAGAAGTAATGAGGGAGGGAATGACATTTATCTTGGAGGACTTAGGTGTTTCTGAGCGATTATCCAAACCCTTTAGGAAGGGGCAGCAGACTAATACGGAGGAAGGGTATTAATGGGGTTAACGTTAAGGGTGATATAAAATTGCATGGATTCGCTGGATGGATCTTCGTCTTATAGTGCGCTCAATGCAGCGAAATACTGGAAATTTGTGCACCAATATCGAAGCAAATTGAATAATGATCAATATGAATTCACTGGTGATTGGATATCAACATCAGTATTCATTACATAAAACATTGACAGTTTGTTTCAATGATACTGTTTTAAATAATAAAAATCTTGAAAGAAAACTGGATTCTCCATTGAATTTTAAGATCAGTTTGGAAAGATTATGTCTAAAGTGGAAATCAGGAATAATTTTCTTCAAAAATAACCTCTCCAGAAAAATGAAGAAGAAACTGTATTCTAAAAAAGAGATGCCCTTCAATAGGAATCTTAGCTTTTTTTGTGAACAAATTCAATCTTCCTACGCTTATACAAAGAGCCAGAGTTTTAGCTGAGGTATTTAGCTATGCTCTTGCATCATACGTAGAACTGTATGGTGCCCCATTGAACGTTTCCTCAACAAATCGCATTTAATACAATCCAGTGTTCAGTAAAACGTGCCAAGATGGTTATATAAGATGTACAAATAGTAAATGGTTGTTTTTAAATAGACAAATCTAACCTGCACACAATATAACCTCACCACGACTGTTCTTGAAACTAAATCGACACTGAAAATGAAACTGATAAATCTAACTTTTGGTAGAAATACTATGAAAGGATGGCCTAAATCTGCAGCTGAGGTAATTGGCTTGAATGTAAGAAGAAAATGATGAAATGTCACTCGAATAAATCAATTGCAGTTAGGGAATTGATTAAAAGTGATGTAGAACAACAACAATTGCTGAAAATTACTGGTCATTGCAATCAAAATGCCATAAAACCATACTCAAATCTCCTTCAGAAACCCAAACAAGGAGATCATGGGTATTTCTCTGTAAACTGGGCAACTCATTGTCTCAGGCTAATATTATATAAAAAAAATACAGATCATATATATTTCGTAGATAATATCATAAAATAATAATCTTATCTACCGCTGCTCAGTGTTCAATATTCATGAAATAAACTTTATTGTATTGAAAACGAGGTTGAAGTACTTGAAAAACAGTCCCCTGTCGTGTCACTGAAGCAGGTAAGTCACTTCATACTAAATTAATTAAGATAATAACTATTGGAACCAATCAAATTGTTTGAATGTTCGAACAGCATTATTTCATGGTCAAAAGGGTCCGTTAATTTTTTATAATTATTATTTCATTATACTAAAAAGGTAAATTAAAGTATGTCTCCACATTTTGTGAACAGTTCCCCTGTCTATAGTTCAAATTACGCGCTACGCACTGTAAAGGTTAAACAGCGCCATGGCTTTGCGTAACAGACCGCAAACAATCAAAGTTGGCATGGTTGCTGTCATTACTTCCCAGACGCCATTTCATTTATTGCTGCACGCGCGTCTTTCCATGGAAGCCACGTCGTTACCTGACAGGTAACAGTCCTCTGGTAAGGATTATTTCCATTTATTTTCTAGTACTATATTCTTACCTTACAAATTTTATATCGTTGTAATAGATGAATATTTATTTTGTACAGCGAAATAACATGAGATCATTCCCTATTGTGCAATGAAGTAAAATTAAACAGTCCCCTGTCCTGTTGGGAGACAGGGGACTGTTTCCGTCTCCAAGGAACTGCCTTTATATTATGTTTATCATTGTTTTAAATATACATGTGCTTTGAGTATGATACTGATATCTCCTAGGTCTCCCGAGGAGACCCCTCAGAAGCTTGTAGCTTGTGCGAGTTAGGAGAATCAGTTGTGTTCTATGTAGGCCTTCTTACCGTGTCCTTACGCCACCTTAGGCACATCACCGAGAATAGAAAAATTCTTTCCTAGCCTCGGGATTGAACTCGGGACTTTCGGGTCTTAGACAATCACCTTAACCACTAGGCTAGGGTTCCAAGGAAGAAAAAACTCTCTGGGAAGATATTTTGAAAAGGAAAAGAGGAAATGAGCGGAAGAGATATGAGTGTAATAAGAACAGAAAAAGAAAAGGAAAGAGCTTAGAGAGAAAGAACGTATTAAATACCTTAAGACAAAAAAAGGGAACTAGGAAGCTTGTTGAGAATATGACCCCACGAGAACACCGGGAAGCTAAGAAGAAGTGGAAAGAACATTGCACCAAGTATCGCAATAAAAAAAAAGTATAAGCGAATATTACTAACTCGTACATGAGAGAGAATAGTCCAGATTCTGATGTAACTAATTCATTTCAAATGCCAAAACCTGAAGTTGCTGAAATAATTCGAAAAAGATATTCTAGAGAGAAGATGCTAAGATATAGGATAAAGAAAAAAAACATGACGAAATTAGAGTCTTGAAGAAGAAAATAATGAAGTACAAAAAACGCTTCTCGTGATTAAAGAAGAAAGCAAATACTTAATTCCTAAACTGTGATTTTTTATGAAAATTGAAATAGAATAATTTTGGTACAGAATTTTTCATTTGAATAAACAGTCCCCTGACATGGACACAGTCCCCTGTATCGACCATTTCAGAATATTGTTAAAATTTTCTAAAGTAATGGAAATATTTTTGGTTCATCTCTCGTTCATTAATAAAAATGTAAATATATATTTATTGAATTAGGTTTATTGAATATATGAGCAAAAAAGTCGTCTAGACATCTTTTTTAGACGAGTTGCCCAGTTCACAGAGAAATACCCTCATAAGATAACAGCAATGAATCTAATGTTGAGTTCAATTTTAATATTTTTTCTTTCACGACTTGTACTTATAATAAATAAATGAATGTTTCGCTGTGTCGACTTGTAAATTATTTTATGAAAAAATTTCCACCGAATAAGCATGTTATTGGTTATGAAATGGAAATATTATTCAAGGATTTCCTTGAAAAATACTACATTGAAAATGGAATTCTTCTGAAAGGTATTGATAAACTGGACCCTGTACACAGTCTGTTGAATATTGATAATAGCAGCTTATTCCATCCATCATATTTCTTTTCAAAATTCACCAAGCGTTCATTTACGCGCCATCTACCGAGCAGGACCTCAATTATTTCGAATCCTGTATGAGGAGTGAGCAAAAGCAGAAACGTTCACTTCGGGAGTTCATATGAAAGTGTTTATCGATTTATTACAACCCTTCCCCCATGTAATGAAAGGGTTTGAAATCAGGTAGGAATCTTCCTATTCGAGGTGTTGATAGATCACGTGTATTTTGTACAAGAAGGACAGTAGTTGTTTATCGTCTTCCGCTCATTATTTTGCTCACACCTCCTCGTTGTATCAAATAATTGGTGGTTTTCGATTGATCCGCATAAAAATATATATTGTTGAACATGTCATTGGTAGTGACTCCAATGATAATACTTCTTTATTGAGCGACAACATTTCGTCAATTCTATTCAAAGTATTATTTTCAATGAATGCTATTTTTCTAATCTATTCCTTTCTTGGCACAAAAATGTAATATGAGTTATAAAGGGTGTTTTTTGAAGGTAAAGAACTTTGAAAAGGAATAAAACGAAATTCACATTAAATTCACTTTATTCGAAAGATAATTTCCTGGCATTATTAGTTGAATATGATTTCTGGCATATAAACGCCACTGCTGACTCGGACACAGTCTAAATTAGAGATACAATTTTCGATTAATTTTTTCGACATTTGTGGCCGTATATCGGCAATGACGCAGCGAATGTTGTCTCCCAAGTGGTCGATCGTTTCGGCCTTATGGACGTAGACTAGGGTTTTTGAAGAGGTACGGACCAATTATTCCACCAACCCATAAAGCACACCAAACAGTCAATTTTTGTGGATGTATCGGTATCTCAACAAACATTTGAGGATTGTCATCAGTGCAAATACGGCAGTTCTGTTAATTAAGGGGACGTTATACTCCGGCCGACGGCACCGATTCTCCATTCAAAAAGTGCCTTTCATTTTTCCAAGTTCACGCCCTCAATTTTACACTTCAAAGCTTGACTTTTGTTTAATTCTCCTGGATTTTCAGTCAGTTCTCTGCGATTTCACACTTTCTGGAAGTCTTTTCAGTATTTCCATCATTCTTTGCATTATTTAATCGCCTTTCCAAATGGAATTTTTTTTTATATAGAAAATTGATTTGTCGAGGGCACTCCAATGAATTTTCTGAAAAAAAATTGATGAACAACCGCCGAAAAACGATTATGAAGTCAATTTTCATAGACTCTCAAATTCAACCCGATTTTTTCATGCGAAAAAATAATTTTTTCGACGAGAAGAAATTGGAGTGCCCTCAAGACATCCTTTGAGTTCGATTTAAAGGAAAAATCAAGCTTTTAGGTGAAAAATTGAGGGCGTGAACTTGGAAAAATGAAAGGCACTTTTTGAATGGAGAATCGATGCCGTAGGCGATTTTTTTGTGCTAAAAAATAATTTTATCAAAGAGAAGAAATTGAAGTGCCCTCAAGACATCCTTCAACTTCAATTAAAAAAAAATTCAAGCTTTTAGGTGAAAAATTGATGGCGAGAACTTGGAAAAATGAAAGTCACTTTTTGAATGGAGAATCGGTGCCGTCGGCCAAAGTATAACGGCCCCTTAAGGGGACGTTACACTCCATTCAAAAAAATATTTCATTTTTCTTAGTTCACGCCTACAATTTTCCACCTGAAAGCTTGATTTTTTTTTTTGGTTCTCCTGGAATTTCAGGCAGTTCTCTGCAATTTCACACTTTCGGGAAATCTTTTCAGTATTTCCATAATTTTTTGCATTATTTGAATGAAAAAAAAAACCGTTATAGATGTGCTAGGAGATCAAGAACAAATGCTCTCTACAAGGTTCCTTCACTTCCTTGCCATAAAATGTCAACAACCTTCAAAGTTATCCACATAAGGTTAAACTTCTACTAACACCACTCAGACATAAATACAAATTGAAACATCAATATCCACTTATATAGATGTACTTAACAAAACTGCATGGCATCTTTACGATCGTTATATCTGTCGTTCCTGCTACAGGATCTAGTTGATAGTTAGATTTAAGTGGGCCAATTTAACAACCTCATTATTCCACTGCTGAGCTCGGAATATTCTGGAGATAAAGGTAATATTCTAATCTGGCTGGGATGATAACTTGCCCTTTATCCGAACTCACCTATCGCTCTGGAGTGTAATCCCCAGTTAATTATATCTTCTAATTACCAATTAAAGTGACACGGATGAGATGAGATGATTAGTTTCAATTAGACAGGTGCTAGTTAGCGAAAGGGTACTATGTGATTGTTTTTCATGCAGTGGGCGTTGACAAGAGAATTCTTCATTATTTTTTTAAGTTTCCATATGCTTATAACGAACTGACATGTAACACACTTTGAAAATATGTATTAATTGTGACTATGACACTAGCCGAATGTTATTAAATTAATTATTTCTGAAAACCTCAATTTTTTTGCATGTAATTCAACAAGACTAGTCTCGCTAACGAAAAATTTATTAGCTGATTCCATTTTTAGTATGGAGAAACGAAAATCAAATCGAAATTTTCTAGCAACTAATACCTAATACCACCATCATATACTCCATTCACTTTTATTAAGAATTCCGGTTGGCCAAGATTTAGGTTTTTTACTTTTACTCGTGAAATGTCAAATAATTTTCAGGCTTCAGGGACGTTGCCAATGTGACACAGGTTTCTAACTAGAACTATATTTTCATACTGGAGTATTTCAAGTTGTTCAAAGAGGTATTTAAATGTCTTCTGTTGGCTTATTTCTTTAGTTTTCCAAGAGTGGGGTCTGTCTGTTCTGTTCGTTTAGAAGTTTTTCTGTCGGATTATTCGAGTACTTTTAATCTCTTTCCGAATAAACAATCACAAAAGTAACGGACTATTCTGTCCATTATTTTTCAGTAAAATTTCAACGCTCGATTCCTGATTTCCGTACAAGAAAATAGCATAACTGAATCTTCTAACCATGTTTATATACGTGAAATATTTCCAGTATTAACAGGGAAAAAATTTCTTCAACATTCGCCAGGTCTTTGGAATTATTGAATTCACATAATATTTTCACAAATTCATTATTTTCCCAAAGTGAGTAAACATTTTGATAAAAACGTAATTACTGGGATCTACATGTAGAAACGACAACTTTGCGTAAGTATCTGACAAAAAAATAACAATGTATAACCTAACATTTTCAAAATATAGAATATAGAATATTCTCAGACTTTAGAAAGAGGAGACTCGTCTTTGAATAATAAATAGTGAAGCCAATTTTCAAAATTATCAGAACTAAACTGGGTAACTTAACTACTACACTACAGAATCAAAATGCAGTACAAATTTTTGCAACGTTTCATCATTTTTGAATTTAATAATGAATAAACTCAATCGAAATGATAATTACTTGAGATTCAAATTCTTTCACTCAATTGTGCGTGAATATCAGAAATGAGTATTTGTTTCTTCAAATATTGTGCATTCTTCACATTACGGATACTAAAGTATCGGAATGTTTTCTGAATCTGTAGCCAGTTCATTCATTAATTTAGTACCGCTATTATCATTTCGTGCTACAAATGACGTTTCAAACAGTGTTGTCATCACGATATCGTTTTTCATTGAGTATGGAGAGTGAGATTTGGATTTAATTCTGAATATAATTAGCAAAAAAAATTGGACTATTTGAATACTGGTTTGAGTTCACACAGGTATATGTTCTTCTTTTATCATTCTAAGCAACAGAGGCGTAGATTCTCTTCGATTTCCCAAGAATTTCACATTTCAGATTCCCTTCTGATATTGAGAGGAGGACCATTTGATGATCAATTCTGTACTTAGCTGACTTTGTTCAAATGTTCGAAACATTGTATGGATTCGTCAAAAAGAGTAAATAAGTACACTTATAATTTTATTTCCATTTTTCAATAACGATAACACCACGTCACTGGAACTTCCAAAGTTAGACTCTACAATTTTGCCACGGCAGTATTAAATGATATTGCTATCCTTTATGTTTCGTTCCACTCATTGAAAACTGACTATATTTGGATTCACCAATTCCCGAATTTATGAATGAGATGCTTTCTTTAGTCTGAGAGAATATTGAATTGATAGCGTAAAACGTTGAAAATACAATACTTTTGGGAATTCAAAGAAAATATTAACAATTCATGAGTGCTTATAGGCTCTTTTCAAGGAAAATCACAGAAGCCACACTTCGTAAGAAGAAATGGAACATTTTCATTGCAGACAGCATTTAAAAAATCTGAGTGTTTTGAGCACCAATTTAACATACACTAGGATCTATCATTTTTATCCTGATGTCTGAGAATTTTGTCCCAATTGGATCACAACGGTGAAAACATTCCTGTAGGACCTAGATCCTCCGCCATTTTGTAATTTTTTTTAATTAATCGTCCAGAAACGAGAAACATGCTCAGACGAGTCAATTTCTGTTACGCTTTCAGAGTGTTTGACCGGTATCTACCCTTAAAATCGATATTTCAATGAAATGGAATCGTTTTCCGTAGTTTTCGAGTTCAGTTTTTTGAGAAATTTTGGTTTGGAACCCATCTGCGGTCAAGCTGAAAAGAGACAAACGCCATACCACCACACAATTGTTTTTCCAAGATACTCGAG
This sequence comes from Adalia bipunctata, assembly GCA_910592335.1. Taxonomy (NCBI): domain Eukaryota; kingdom Metazoa; phylum Arthropoda; class Insecta; order Coleoptera; family Coccinellidae; genus Adalia; species Adalia bipunctata. The sequence continues at coordinate 24,301,794 of OU342953.1, forward strand.
TAAGATTTTCGTACAAACAAATAGGAAGAAAATTAAAATCTAATTCAGGAAGTTTTGAAGATATTGAAGTGAGAATTATAGAGAAAATTCCGATTTGAATTATAAAATTTCGAAACAAAATGATATAGGTGTTCCTTGGCTTACCATTTAGTTTGAAAGGTAAACTGCCAGTGAGTGGATCTGGACCGAAAGGTCTTGGTCCAAAAGGAAAATGATGAAAGCCTTGCTGCCTCATTTTCGATCGTGGCTCTCTAGGTCCATCAACAGTCACTTTTATAGCTTTGCTCAGGGTTGCTACCTGCGGTGGACTTGTAGAGAAGATGATGGTCAATGTGAAACTCTTCCCTGAAAACAAAATTTTGTCTGAGATAAGATAATAACACGTATTTCATTCAAATTATATTTGCTATAATACTCAGTATCTGAAATAAAGATTTTGTGGAAGGAAGTATTAATTCAATTCAGACAAAACTTGTTGTGCAAAATTCTTTTTTTTTATTTTTCAATACTACAAAGTTCATACTGCGGATGGACGGAGTCGGTGACAAAGAAGACCGAGAACTCAGTAGTTCTATGGTCTTAAATCAACAAGAATCCCACAACGATTCTAACTGTTTTTATAACACTTCTGCTACTCGTCTAGCCACTACCACATACGGCCTTCAGTTCTCTACCCTATCAGAGATCACCTTATATTCTTCCCCACGCCGGAACCCGTGAGTTTCGTATCCATGATGTGAATTAATTCCGTGAGAAGAAAGACTATTCAATACACAAGACAGAAAACAGCAGATACATCTCTTCAAGTCAGACCAACCGTAAGTCCCAGTCCTTCAGTGTTTACTTTGTGGTATTTGTTTCCTCTTCAAACATTTTTTTTTTAAATTCTCGTGGTGATAAGAATTGGTACAACAGTCTCCAAGAGAGTAGATATAATTGACACAGGTTTTTATTGTATTTCTCAAATTCGTGCATATTGCTTTGAACATAAAGATTGAGTTCGTTCCAATTGTGAATTGAACTCAAAGTCACGAGGGTTTCATTGATCGGCTTTCGAGGTCTTCAAGAAGTGTATCAATACCACATATCGGTTTAAGGTTTCCTGTCACTGCTTAATTAAAAACCACTCAAGTAATATCGGTTTGATAGACGTGGGTAGAAAGTATTTCCTTCAATAGAATTCAATTCTCATTGTACAAATAATAATAAGGATGATAATATATTATTGCTTCCATTTCTGTCTCTTATTTCCTTGCCATTGTCTGGGTATTTTGACATTCAAGAAGTGTGATGTATGACATTTATAAAAATAGCTTCGTACACGATACAACAACGCTTTCGAATTGTTGAATCGAAATTTGTTTTTTTCTACTCCTTATCATACAGGGTATTGCAAATGTAAGCATTGAAATGTACAACCTAGTCCGCTCCTGGTGAACTAACTAAAAGAGCTAATTTGAATTTAAGGGTACTTACTACTGTTCATCATATCAATTTGTTTTTGTTTTATTAAGTAGTTTGAGATTTATTTCAGTAAAATGGATTTTCAGTGACGTCATTTAGGAAGTCGTATCTCCGTAGGGAGGAGCGCTAGGAAAAAAAATTATGGGAACTTGTCATCTTATTTTTTTATGTTCTATCTGAATCCGAGAGATTTCCCACATTTTACGGGACATCCTGCAGATATTGACAGACATAAATTCTAATTATCTTATAACAGATTCACTTTAATATTAAGATATTCAAGATATCTTTAGAAGCTCATAATCTGAATTTCTTATTCTGGTCGCATCAATAAGGATATCAAGGAGACCACACACTGGAATTTCTTTTCCTGGTTGCATTAGAGATATCTTTGGGACCTCTTAATAAGAATTTCTTCATTTACATTCATGAATTATTTGAGAGCTCAAAGAAAAATTTTTTTCAAGCCTCTCAGAGATCTCGCAGAGAAGTCTGTGTTTCCTGAGTTGTGGTCATATGGGATGCTAAAATCATTCTCAAAATCTTCATCTAACACATGGGCGCCCGCAGGGAGGGATGGCAGGGGGGCCATGGCCCCCCTGAGATTTTGATGGCCTCATTGTTTTACAGCACAACACCCTCAGTATTGCTCTCTAATCTTTATTTGGCCCCCCCTGAAAAAAATTCCTACAGGTTTCGGCGGGCGCCCATGAACGACCACAGTGCTTTATTTTACGCCCTCTGTTCGCAGTTTGAATGAATCCTCAAAGATTCAGCCATAAACACAACACCGACCCCACAATCTAATTTTGATGAATCTCGATTGCGGCAGCAGGAACTGCGTTTTCCTGCATGATTCGAAAGCGCGAAATTTACGAAATCTTATTAATATTTCTCGTAGCAATTCCATTTTTACGGTTTTCAGGCAACACGAGGGAGCTAAGAGGTTGGAGGAGCCACAACATCATACCTGACAAAACATGGGGAATCCATGAATAAAATCTTACATTACTCGGTGTTATATACGAGCTCGCCCCAATCTTTTCCTGGTTAGTTTGCAGTGTTTACTTTTCGTTATTTCGCGATTTTTCATTGTTATTTCTCCGACTTTGCGCATGATATCGATGAATAATGGAGTGCACGATGCACGTTGGGTTTTCAAAACAACCTTAATGTATAGGGGTTGTATTTTTCCAGACTGGATGAGAAAAACGGTTTCGATATTTAGGTTTAATTCAAAATTTTCCCGAGGGTATAAGTTCTTCTCTATGCTGCACTCAGTGGGCGATATACGCCCAGGAAAAATGAGACAAACACAACATGGCTATTTTCTGATTAAAAGTAACAACTGACGGATAATATAATCTTTTTACATAAGTAAACAGGGCGAGTCTTTGACTTGTACATATATTCCAACTGTAGATTCCTCCCATGAAACGAAAACACTTTTTTCTCATACCATTTTTCAAAATTCGGTTCAGTTCGAAAGATACAGGGTGTCGAAAATCCATGAAAAAAATAATTTTCATTTCATATCTTCGTAACCAATATTCCAAATGGACTGAAATTCGGTGCATATTCCTCAATCAAAGCTTACTCAATATTGCTCCTGGTATAAAAGTTACAGCGTAGTCGACTCATAAATCCACGCAAAAGTACTATAAAACCAATTAAAAAAAAAACGGTTCATATTTTCGAAAGAATCGATCATTTTAGAAAATAAAAGTATTCCTATGAATTTTTAATGAAACGCATCACTGATGATCTTGCACGAGTTTTGCTCCTGGACGTGTCATTGATCGATTTGGTGACCAGAATTGGCCTCCAAGCTCTTGCGACTCAACGCCTTTAGACTTATGGCTGTAGAGTTATCACAGGTTTATGCCAATAAGCTTGCAACCATCGAAGCATTGATAGCCGAAATTAGACGCTGTATCAATGAAATATCACCAAATGTATTCAATAACTATACTAGAATGGGGATCTTGGCTTCAGGACTGCTTTAGGGTGAATAACACAATCTCTTCAAATTGTCGACGTTTCGATCCTTTTTGGGATCTTCTTCAGGACTGTGAAAATGTATTTCAATTTTAGATGAGTGACATACAAAGGAACAATACAACAACACATGATTTCTTTCTCTGAACACCTTTTAGACAAAATTAATTTAATTTTAAACATGATAAAACGATAGGAACATTTAAGCAACCCCATATCAGGAATTTGAATATGGAAAGTGGGAAGTTTTGTAGCATAAATGTATGCATGGATTCAAATTTGTATGAACCTGCAGTTTGTGTTCTTAAAAGTGAATATTCACAAAGTTACAGGATTTTTTTATGGAATTATGGTACCGATAAAACTGAAAGAAGCAGAGATGTTCTAAATGATCGAAAAATTTTTATTGAAAGGAAAAAAAACAAACAATAAGGTGATTAAAAAGTGTTAAATGCCTTTTTTCTCTTCATGCTGTACCATTTCTGAATTTCCTACCCTTTAAGAAAATGAAATGCACCGTTGCCAGACTACTTCATGGCTTATAACTTCACAACGTCTGTTGTCGAACTGTGGAACTACGTTGAATGAAACTTATTTAATTTTAATATCATTTTATAATTCTATGAATGATGAATAGTAGTACGACTTCAAGCAATACTTTAGGCAATTCGCATCTTTATAAATAGGAGATTTGAATCATATAAAAGATCCACCATGATGTGCTCTTGTTCTTCTGTGACCATCGAAGACATGCGATTCTGTGGAGGCCTTTTTTACTTCAGCCTTTCACTTTTACTTCTGCTTCATTCTTGATTCCATTCACTTCTACTTTTCAATAGGTATTCTTTCAAATGGAGTTCCTCTTCTAGGAATCTGCCATTTTAGATTCTCTTTAAAGTACTGTTTTTCTTCACAGAATTTAATCTCATGAAAGCTTATCTCTTTTATTATTGCATTTCTATTGAATATTGTGGAACTTCGTTCTACTGCTATTAACCCCCATGGAATATTCTTATAACGTTGGTAAGAACTACTGCACATTTAACTATTCAATTGACATTATGGTATAGGCATTGAAGTTGTTGCTTTTAGGATAATATTTCACGTATAATATATACATGTATATTCTTTTGAAAGAGAGAATTACATACTGTTTTCTCAAATCAAACAATACATGGCATTATGGCACGTGTGAAGAAATGGCGACAAGGAACAGATTATATAAAAGAATAAAATCTGTTTCCCGCTCCAAATCTAAGTGTTAGCGGAGGGAATGTAAACGGGGTACCATACAATTCTGGGCATGATACACGAGAACAGATAAAAACCTCTGAAAAAACTCTGTCTGTATAATGATAACTTGGTTTGGAGGCCTAGGATAAACTGTTTATATCGTCTGTGCCAGGGAAAACATCCCCCACTTATGTGGCTTGAGACTTCCCCTGAGAGTTTTATAGACGAACGTTCTCAGAAACCAAGCCTCGTCTTCGGGCCACGGCGTACCGGATAAGCAAGGAGTGCTTTGAGGGTGCCAACGTTCATCAGTCAACAGGAAATATAAGGATTTTACCGTCACTTCCAAACCAATGTACTGCTAGGATCTCACACGTAACACTTGGAAGGAAGGATTCTCACACTAGGAACTACAAACACACTGCGTAGGAATTTCAATAATAATCAGGTGACACACTTTATATGCCTATAACCTTAGAACAACTTGAAATTATACTATTTATCAGGTTTGTGCCAGTAATAACCTTACCAGGGTATAGGAAGCTCCACATTGTACATATCACCAGTGCTCGTCTTATTAATTATTGTTCTATGGATTGTAAACATTTCATCTGTAATGCTATAAGGGTTTTTGCTTTCAAATTCAATGAGGAATTGGATTTGGTTCGTTTTCCCTTAGGAAGCTGTTCCCTCGAACTGCTTTGCTGGACCAATAAAGGCCTGTTCCACCTTTGTGTCCAATCTAGTGTATTATTTATCTATTTCATCTCATTATTTCCCATCCTATATTTCACTAATCTGAGTTACTACAACATAGCATAGAGTCCTACCAAACATAGACGATCACAAGCCAAGCCAAAAATATAAGCATAAAATCCCCTTTAACGTAAATGTCCCTTTAGAAGCACAGGGAAGGATCTGCCCTTTTCATTTCTTTTCATTAAATATTTCTCCACCTTCAAAAGGAGGAATGGTACAATGCTTATTAGAATCTGCACTGCCAGGCCATACGCAAAGAGATTATTGCTTTCAGAAAATTTGGTTTCAGTATTCTGTATTGCAGAATTATTAGAGGTGCGTTTTATCAGTTCCTAAAAAAAATTTCGAAATGGTTTTAACGTTGGAGGAGAGAAAAGGAAATGTTGAAAATTTAGTTCCATAACAAGGACTGTGCTAGGGCTATTGCGAGGATTTTTAATGAACGACATCCTGATTAAAATGTTTATCATTCAGTTGGTTCATAAATTTGAGGATCAGTTGCAAACGCTGCTAATAATTTTCCTCAAATACATGAAGGGCGAATATCAAGTCCTGTTTAAATTCCAACAAAGACAAAGTTGAAAAAACAAATCGACCATGGTCATTGTCGACTTTTGTAACGACTACGTTGGATGAAACGAAAGCCAAACGCAGGGATGTCTCTAATTAAATACCAACACGGCAAAGCAAACATAACTATTTAAGTCATTTGCTTTGGAGATCCGACCGTCTCTAATCTATGAATTATGTTGGCAGCCCTGAAAATCCCTGATTTATCGACAGACAAAGTATCCGTAAATGCCCGTGCAACTGGAAGCGACAAAATAAAATCCATCCAAGCTGGCCATATTGCGTAAACGTTTTGCGCCCTATTTATATCCTATTATAGGTCATCTCTGACGGATTCCTGATGATTGATCGTTATTTACGGGAACGAAACATGATCCGATTTTATCTGTGCGAGTTTTTGTTGCTTCAAAGGGCCAAACCATTGCGTTTTTGCAGATAGGGTCAACTTGTTGTGTTTCGTTCATAGTTTATGGATTAGTCCGTATGGAGCCAGAGTCTGATCCAGATGTATGCAGGTTTGGTCATATTTCAGCTTCACGGATATCGCCGAAGGATCACAAGCGAAATCGCGTAGATTAATGTTGAAAGCTTCTGCCAGTTTATTCTTCCGAAGTAACATCCTCAACGATTTATTGATCTCGAAGCGATCCGACTTTTTCGGAAACTACATGACATTTGGCAATCATCGCAAAAGTAGTTGTCGTGAGGTATCACAATTTGATCGAGTTAAATATCGAATTATAGATTAAATCTCAGACGATTTAAAGGGGATACGTGCCTTTCAATGATAAATAGTGAAGCCAATTTTCAAAATCATCAGAACTAAAGTGAGTAACTGTACTACAACGGAATCAAAATGTAGTAGAAATTTTTGCAACATTGTGACGTTCTTCGAATTTCCTAATAAATAAACTCTCAATCGAAATGAAAATTTGTTTTAGATTGAAATTCATTTACTCATTTGTGCGTGAATGTCCGAAATCAGTATTTGTTCCTTAAAATATTGTTCATTCTTCACATTACATAAAATAAAGAATCGGAATGTTCGCGAAACGGCTCGGCTATTTTTGCCTCAGATAATGAATAAGCACCTTATGGCAGCATAGTTTTCTGAATCTGATGGTCAGTTCATTCATTAATTTCGTACCATCAATTTTCTGTTACTAGTGACGTTTTGAACATAGTGGTCACCACGACATCGCGTTTCGTTGCGTATGAAAAGTGAAGTTTTGATTTATTTCTGAATATTATCATATGTCATATCATAAGGGCATCCAATTTTTTCGAAAAAAATCGAAAAAACACGTTGCTAAGTAATATTTGAACAAGAAGCATGAGTGCTGGTGGCAGCACCTTCACGAATGCTTTTTATTGCAAAATATTACTTTGCATTGTGTGTTTTCGATTTTTTCCATACGAAAAATTAGATGCCCGAATGGTATTCGACAAGACTATTTCATGAGTAACAGATTATTCTGGATGCATTATGTAGGTATAGGAAATAATTTGAAAACTAAAAAAAAAGGTAATTTATCTAATCACAAAATACTACAAACTCAATTATTCTAGTTTTCGGTGAGAACAACTGTCAATTTTTGCAGCGGGTAAACTTGAAAAAACTGCTGACAGCTGCTGCCATACGGTTTTTCCATCTAGAAACCATTTGTAATTCAAAATTGCGCGTTTCTGATTGGTGGAAATTAAGACGAGGGGAATAGTCAGCAAAATACGTTGAAACAATGGTTACTTGTGTGTGGTAAATTGGACTATTTGAATCCTCATTTGAGTTCACACAAGTATGTTCTACTCTTTCCTTTCTAAGTAACATCAGATTCCCATCTGATATTGAGAGGAGGAACATTCTGTTATCAATTCTGAATTTAGTTTATTCTGTTTACCTAACTCAGAATCTGTCTCAATGTTCGGAATGTTGTATGAATTCGTCAAAAAGAATGAATTCACTTGTAATTTCATTTTCGTTCTTCAATACCGATAACACAACGCCGCTGGACCTTTCAAAGTTAGACTCTGCAATGATGCCACGGCAGTATCTAATGATATTGATTTCCTTTATGCTATTTTCGTTTCACTCATCGAAAATCGACTAATTTTTGGCTTCACCAATTCTCGAATTTATGAATGAGTTGCTGTGTCTCCTTTTTCTATGGTCTGAGGATCAAATAATTTTCCTACATTTTAGTGGCCCTAGTGCGGATTATAGTAACTTCAAAACAATGTGCGAAGATTGGACATTTCTCCTTCATTATCGTTGCTACTGAACTTGAGATATTCATTACAATTACCCATACTTTATATTTAGGAGAGCAATTACATTGCCTTAGAGACTTCAATGGTATGAGTAGAAATATTCTATATACTCAGAAATATGAGAATTCATCATGATGTAGTGTGTTTCAACCTGTGTTTGAATATTCAAGAAAGGTTTCGGAATATTCGAATATTATATTAGAGAAAATTGGAGAATCTGTATCTTCCACACAAATACCAATCAAAATCTGTTTTATTAATTTTTCACCATCTGCTAATAAAAGGTATCGGTAATTCAAGTACAAATTTGAAAAATGCTCCAACATTCATTTCTGATATAATGATGAGATACTATGATATGAGAAAAAAATATTTCCTTCATGAATTTTCACTACCCTGTATCTTTCAAACGGAACATCTTTGAACTGGTATGGGAGAAAATAAATTCATTCGATGAATGAAAGCTACAGTTAAGAATATGTGCAATGTGAAGACCCTATACTTGTGAAAAGTTGAAAGCACTCTTGAAATCTTCTAGAATTCCGAGTGATAAAACTATAAATTGAAATTAAACACAATTATGATTGAATAATAGTATATTGTTCTATGAGCGGTAATGTAAGTCATAACACACGCTTTTGCAGCCCGAGCATTTTCAAAATTGACAACAGTTGTCAAAAGCGATTTCTGTGGTCGAAAATCGAATCGATATCGGATCCCGTAGAAAACGTCAAAAATTTTACATTTTACAAATGCAATTTTTGGATATTCAGACCTTAGAAAATGTAGAAATGGATGGCGAGAACGTTACCTTGATGTCTGAAATAGAGTTCCCCATTGACCCGACTTTTTTATTCATTTCGTAAGCTACATTTTTCCTATTTGTCTCAAAACAACGTGACTTTTATCTTCTGTCAAATCACAGTTACCTGAAATTCTATCAATCTGGAAAACACTATCGATATACGTCAAGTTAATGTGGTGATTTCTGATATTAGAGTGCCTCACAGTTACATTCAGTGTTTCGAATTTAAATATCAGGAATCGCAATTTATTGTAAAAATTAAAAAAAAATCAAATCAACTCACCTCTTCCACTCCTCCCAACAAATCTCAGGTCGTTGAATTTGGCCACCTGGTTCTTCATGACGGCCGTACAGTTCCTCAGTTCAGCACAAAAGTTCTCGTCATTTCCCGCCCTAACCGTCACCACAGTTCCGTCACCGACCTCCCCAAGCGCCACGACCTTGAACGCGACCGGCAGCGTCTTATTCGACCGCCAATGCGGCGGCAAAACCGTACATACAACGTGCGGACATCCTGTACGCACCAGTTCTCCGGGATGCTCGGCCAGCAGACCGTCTATCGTCCTTTCAGCCAGCATTTCCGCGGTCAAGTTGCCGTAACTGCGGTCGTAGTGGCCTGTGGTCGATGTGACTTCACTGGAGAGATGCATTTCGTCGTCAACTGATCACTGGAAGTGGGGTCACAGTCATCACGGTATCACTAGAACGGTGGCTTGGACAGTTCTTGAGTGCAGTTCTAGAGTTGTTCCCGCGAGAGCGCTTCTCCTCGTGGAGTTATTAGGAGAGAAAACGCGAAAATATGATGAAAAATCACGCCTGTGGTGGGCCACCGCACAGTCGGAAAAGTGCGCGTCAGAGTTTTCCACTCCGCTTTTTACCCCCGCCAGTCAGCAATATGTTTTTCTAATTAGGTTTTTCATCTCACTTCCGGCAGTGGGGATGATGATCACTTTTTTCTCTTAGAGGACATAATCTGCTCATTATTTATTTGTGTTTTACACGGAGGGGTGGTGGCAGCCTGTTTCCATAATATGTTCCGTAATTTTTTGCTGTAATAGGGGATGTTGAAGTTTGTTCCTGAAAAAGAGAGCACGTTCAATATCTGTTTCACAGTGAAAATGGGCTGAAATAGAATCTGGACAATTTTGTATTGTGGGATTTCAGTAATGAAGCAATTATGAACCCTGAATTCGTGTAAATCGTAATTATCAATATGAATTATTGAAACTCTGATTTCCGTTATCCTAATTTCCAATACACGTGCGTCAATCTTTTTTTTAAATTATGAAGTGTCATTATTTCACGTAAAAATGCTATCCCTACCTTCAAACTCCTCCGAAAGACAGTTACAACCCCCAATTACTTCTAAAGAAAGTATAAGCTAGTGATAGACCGTTTTGAAGGATCGCGTTATTGTCTTATCAAAAGTGTTATAATTTTTATGTTTTCGCGAAAATCAAAATGAAAAAAAATTATAATCGAGTGATTATCGAAATTCATTGCAACATTCCCTAATCTTTTCACAATAATACTTAACTCATTCAAATTCAAGATGTGATTGAAAAAAAACATTACATTGTGTCTTTCTGTGGCAATGTTAATTTCTTAAGAAAGCCTTCGAGAATTGTTTTTTGCTCATAAGTTGAAGTTAGTAAATTGTCTAACTTGTTTTTTACATTAATAAACTTCAATTTCGAATAATAATTCGTTCAACGAAAATTCACAAAAAATAATAGATAGATGAAATAGATAATAATAGAAGAATAGATAAGTGAGTTGATATTCAAACAATTGAGGAAAGATGGAAACTTCTGAAATAGTCTCAACATTTCTGAACTTCCTTAACTTTCATGGAGCAGTTTGATTCATGAGAAAAAAACGAAATATGAGAGGAATTTTCAGAAGAAATGGCCAGTTTTCACCAATGTTCTTATTTATATTGCATTCATTCGAAACTTTACCAGCCTTCTTACTTGTCTTCACGTAGCTTTTTTCATGTTGAATATACTTTTTGTATTAATTGGATATATTTCTAGTTTTATAACGTTTTATCTACAAAATGACATGTACTGGGAACGGACAAAATGACATAGGTATTTCAGCTGAATTAACTGTATCTACCGGACAACACCGAGGCCAAAGAGCCAGAACTTGTCTCAACATATTCATTACAAAATATTCAACTGTGGCTAATAAAGGCAATGCATCTTAACCTACTCTTGCTGATCCTATGAGGAGGTTTCTTTAATCCCTAAATGACGATTCACAAGTGGAAAATTCAAACGTGAGCCGAAGACTCTATAAACGTACTTAGTTTCAACTTCTACACCTAATATGATTGCAATCAAATCAAAAAATTAGTCCATACCTCCTCCAAAGAAAAGGAGACAAGTCCCTAGGGCATTATCTAAAGAAGACAATGAAGAAGAAAATTTTCCTAGCAACTTTCGAGATGATGAAGAAAACTGTCCATCTGTCTATTGTTATGACCTTTTTTCCCGATTTAGATCGGAAAAGAACCAGTCTTCTCCAGGATTAGCCCTGGAAAAGACTGGTTACGATGCATGCATTGGTTGTATTGGGCTCACGCATCTTGTGCTGATGTTCCTAGAAGAACCAAGCGTTTCATTGGTGAACTTTGTTAGTAGTTTTGTAACTATAAGTAGAAAACTACAGTTGCCTGTTGCCGGTATGTCATTTTGTCCAAAGCGTGCGGACAAAATGAATTTTGTTTATCCCAAATTATCTATGAATATTTTATTTTTTGATACTTTTATTTCATATAGGTTGATTAGATTTTAGAAAGAAAGGACCAAAGACCATAGGTGTAGAATATGACATTATTGTAATTCACCACTTAATAGTTTTGTCTCTGAAATATGACCCTATGTCATTTTGTACGTACTTTTCTTACTCTTTCCAGCATTTCGGCCGCTATCTCACGAATAAATAGTTAAAAAATCACCGTGTTGAAGGTAAGTGGACTAGTGGAGATTTAATTCAAAAGTAAACCGCTAGGATCGTGCTGCCATCTGAGTAGAATAGTGCTTGTTATACCGTTATCAGTGCCACATAACCCAACCAACGATAGCAACCAAATGAAATGGAAGAAATCATTCTACAGTGTAACAGCCAAATGGAATAAATTCGATAACGAATAAATGAGGGCGTGTTGGAAAAAACGCTCGAACACGTCGATTTGTAATTTTAAATGCGCATATTTTTCAAGAAAATAATATTATATAGAGTGTTCCATGTGACCGTGGCCACGGGCCAATACCAACTTTCTAATTTCAAATGCAACCCCCTGTATATTATTTATTTTTTAGATTCTTCAGAGAATTCTGGATACAATTCATGCACAATGTCCTATACCTATCTTTAACTATTTAATGTAAATGTAGGAAATGTTCAAAATGCTCGCCGCGAACGTCTTGGCAACATTCTAATCTGGTGTAGAATTGTCTTCTAACGTTGCTCAACATTTCTTCCTAGTAATGGTTTTTGCTTACTTTCTTCATATCAAGAGGTAAATGGGAAATAAGTATTGAGTGTAATGTATCGAATTTGTGAAATAAAATAATTTTCATTTAAAATGTTAATTTTTGTAAAAAAATCTGAAAACACTTAATATTTCCGAAAAAGTTGAAGATAGGTATAGGACATTGTACATGAATTATGTCTAGAATTTTCCGAAGAATCCGAAAAATAAATAATATACAGGGAGTTGCATTTGAAATACGAAAGTTGGTATTGGCCACGGTCGCATGGAACACCTTATATAATTTTATTTTCTTGAAAAATATGCGCAGCGTTTTTCCTAACACCCTCTCATTCATTCGTTATCGAATTCATTCCATTTGGCTGTTACACTCTGTATATTAAATAATTGATATATTTTTCTAACGAAAATGTACCTTCATTATTGTTATTTGTATTCCGTAAATTATCTCTCGAAGGATTTGAAACTCCTATAGGTGTGCGAAGATTTCATCTGTGTGAATTTCATTGTCAATGAATCAATGGTGAAAGACGAAATTTGGGTAAATATAAAACTTAATTCCATCTCATCTGCTTCATTTTCTTTTTCATTTTGTATAAAAAGTGTGATTTGGATTTATTTCTTAATATTATTAGCAGAATACGTTGAAAAAATAGTTCTTAAGTGTCTTATTCGTTGTAGATTGGGCTATTGGAATTTGGAATTCTAATTTGAGTTTACACAGGTATGTTCTACTCATATCATTCAAATAACTGTGGCGTAGATTCATCGGTTTTGAGAATTTCACATTTCATATTCCCTTCTGATATTGAGAGGAGGAACATTCATTTATCAATTCTGAATTCAGCTGACTCTCTTTACTTAACTCAGTATATTTTCCAATGTTTGGAACATTGTATGAATTCGCCAAAACGAGTTAATTCACTTGTAATTTTATTTTCATTCTTCAATACCGATACCACCACGCCACTGGACCTCTCAAAGTTAGATTCTGCAATGTTGCCAGGGCAGTTTAAAATGATACTGCTATCCTTTGTGCTATCTCCGTTCCACTCATTGAATACTGACTTAATTTTGGCTTCACCAATTCTCGAATTTATGATTGATTTGCTGTGTCTCCTCTTTCTATGGTCTTAGTTCCTGCCATTTCCTGCGAAAGGAGAGTTCACCTCAAAATCTCTTCATCAAAAGAGTATCCTTATTTTTTTTTAGGTCGATCGAACCAAATGGAAGTCCAAAATTTGGTAAGTCAATGTGTTTACCATTCATCCAGTTACATCTGAAATTCAATGCACATTGTAATGAAAGTCTTGAAGGCACTTTCCGGTCGTTCGGAGTTTCGTTTCATCGTTGAACCATGATTTCACATTTTCATCTTCTTCTTCGGTCCAACCTACAGGTCGTTAAAAATCTCCTGCACTGAATCCATCCAAAAATTTTCTCTCATCTGCCACCAACACTGCGTCACCATCATTCCGACAGAAGGGTCCATATCGCCTAGCCTAGGACGGAAGCAGTCGTTTTGTCGTCCTAATAGAATCCATAAACGAAGGGTCTGAGGGTGCAGATAACGAAACCTTGGGAAGGAGACGAGCAGCTCGGGGTGAGATGAATCAGATCAGCTGATTTGTGATTCCCCCCGCTACGACATCCATAGTTAACTGGACCAAAACGTGCGCTGACTGTCAAATATTCTAGTTCACCCTATTTTATAGCAAAGGGTGCGGGAGACGAGACTGTACGAGGGTGGCATAAAAAACTAATTATGTTGTAGTTGAGCGTCGTGTAGCGTTTGTTTGTGATGTGTTGTATGGGGTTTGAAAATGGATTAAAATATTCCAATTGTAATTTTGTATTTTCCTTGAGTTACTTCCAGATCGGATGCAACGAATTTTGTTATGAATAGTCTTTGAATTTCAGGTCTATTAATGCAGTAATTTTATGGTTTAATAAATCTTCCATTTTCATTTTTGTTGTTTTTTGATTACCATGGAAATATTCTGGAAAAATCCATAAACATATATTTTGCAATGAAATGAAAAAATCAATGTTCTAAATTGGCACCGAGAGTGTCACAGTCTTCTTTATTTCAAGGCGTGCAGTGAAAAATCCGACAACAATGCATTTCACAATCATTTGTATGTGTGGTACAGGTTTCTTATGATTTAGATCATTTTGAATGGTTCGAACGATAAAAGTAGGATGATCAATGCCTTGTATAAAATCAGATTGATCTTCCACAGAAATTGTATCTAGAAATTTTTCCATATATTAGTTCCATAATAAAATTAAATTTTTTACCTGAAAACATAGCTCGAAAAAAATTAAATCAATTCATAAAACTCTCTCCCAAATTTTAAATAAAAATAGCTGCCAAAAAGCTCTATATTCAGGAGCTTTTGAGCACTGGTTTATCCACCTTGTGAATAGATCTACCTCGTAGGTAGATTCGCATTTGCCAGTTCAAAAACCCCACTTAAAAAATGTGACTGTTAATGATTTGACTGCTGAAGAAACCGTTTATGATGCCAGATTTGTAGCTACAGAAATATTTGAATTTTTTTTCGATAATTCGCTCGAATATTCCATATTTCCATCTTCGTAATCTGAACAAAATTTGGCAAATAGCTTGAAAACGTCATTGTACACCCAAATGCAGAATTTCACCTTGATCGAATTCAGAACAAAAATTCGAAAAATACAGACATCTTGTCGAAATTAAATAGCCCCATTTTGAATGGAACAAGCACTCAAAACGCATGCAAAATGGAATCAATTCAAAGTATTCAAATCGATATAACTTTTTTTTTTCACAGTTGAGTCACATCTTATAAATAAAATGAAAAAACTTATGAAGAATACAAATTTGTAAAGCAATGAAAATTTTTAAACAAATACAACAGAATAAAGTTAAATTTTGGATATCTTAAGATGGTCCCATGATGACTCAAAATGGATTTTATCTGTATTCAATGCCTATCTGAGGCAGTCTTGGTTTTCATTATTTCAAATCAGAAAAATTTATTAGTATTCCGTTTTTCAATGATATAATTGAATCATCTGACGCATTAACAGTTTTACGAAATTTTTAGTTATTTTTTCAGACAATCTACACATCTCAAAGAAATAATTTAACAAGAAGAAAACAATATTTTAGGGCTTACATCGTATTTAGACAAAAACAAGCCATTTTGAATCAACGGTATGATCGCTAGATAAAAATTTTCAAATATATAGAACTGAAAAATGTATGATAATCACATATAAATTGTCCTCACTGACCAGAATTATTTGAAACCGAGTTAAGCAGAGCAGAATTCGCCCTCACATTTCTACGATAAATGTTGAAACCTGGACCCCAATTTCAACAATTTGTTTTTGTTCATGCGATATTTTGTTAGACTGTAGATATACTTTATGAAACGAATTTTTTTCGTGATAATAATGATTCGAAAAAATAGAGTACAACATGAAAATTATACAAATAGAATAAGAGATGTGTTCCATTAATTTCTCGTAGATGTAGAAGCTTATGCTCGGCTTCTTCTTATATAAAATACAAACTTGTTTATGCATGAGGGTCCCAGATGACTGCAAAGAGATTATCTAATTATAGTATTCAGGTTTCGAAAAAATAGACTTCTTGGATCTGCCGATTATTTTTCTGATGATTTATGAATTCAATTTGATACAAAACTGTTACTGCTCTCTATGGTGATGAAATCCTCAAATTTTTTATGATTCAATTATAAACGAAAAATGTTTTTCTTCGGCAGCATCGATGTTATGCGCCTGTATTATTATTCTTGTGTTTTAACATTCTTACGCTTTCTTAATTATTCTCAGGAACAAAAGTAGCAGAAAAGGCACATCATGGCTTTATTCACCAAGTTTTTAGAATCCTCCACTTCTTCCTAATGTTGCCACCGTGTGAAATATTAACGAATTCAATGCTTGCACTTATAATTTCGAAAAAACTTGGCAAACCTGTAGAGAGTGAATTGCAGTTCGCAACTAAAGTACCATTTATTCCTGTTACCACAGAAACAGCCTGTATATCATTCCTACGAGGGTTAAGTATGTTATAAAGCATCGTATGGGGTGAGAACGACAACAATTACAAAAGGGGTGGCACGTTATCCGTATATTGGACCGTAGGTGCTTGTCAAACTCGAACACCCTGTATGCAAGTGTGAGAACTAACCTAAAGGTAGTATCTGCGGCAACGAGAACTGAAACCAACCACCACAAAACCACAAGACGGCTACGCACCCGGCTTTTCTCGAGTTGCAACGTTCTTTTCGCGTCGCGGCCCTATCTGACATTAAGAAAGAGTATAAAAGTAAAATCGCGGGGTCTTGTGGGTGGTAAGAGGTGGTTGGGGGCGGGGCCTGTTGAGGTAGACCGCCACCGCCGACGTCGCCGCCAACCAGGAAAGACGCCGGATTTTTACCCCCAAACCATCGTCGTTTCTTAGAGGTTTACCGAGGGAGGGACGCAAGCGCGAGCACTTCTTCAAGTCTTTTGCCCTTTTTTGTCGCGTCTGTCTCTCCTTCGCCACCCTGCGGGCCCAGGTTCTGTCCTTCTCGCCCACTTTCTTACCGAAGAAAACGTCTCTGGGTTTTTACTGCCCCTGTCTTGCTCTGCCACAAGCGTAGCGATTTCGTTGCGTCTCTCTCGTTTTCTTGCGAGATGACCTTAGGAGCCGGCAGCGTTTTGTCATGTCCTGGCGTGTTTGTAACACACTTTTCACGTAAAATAATCATTTGAGGCGATTACAAAAATTCAAGACGGTATACGAGTCCTTTAAGGATTAAATAAAAATAAAAATTTTTTCCTAAAAAATTGTGTGGCTCGACTACAAAAAGTAGAGGAGGCCAAAATTTCTCATGCAATCCCGTTATCAGTAACGGTCCTTTTAACTTTTTCAGATGGTGCAGGACTTGATAGAGTGCACTCCAAATACAGATCTTATAAGACGTAAAGGATTTTCCAATATACTCCATTCACTTTTATTTAATCACATAGGAGGTCATGGTTTCGTTTTCAGGAGTTGGTGCACCTGATGAAAAGTCTGTGCGCGTACAGAAAATATCGTTAATGACAAAACGACGTTGCCAGTACCTTTGTTTACATCAAAGTAAAAGTATCAAAGATATTCCACATTTTGTTAGTTCGAATCGATCGGCGATTTTGGGGCGAAATATCGATAGGAAATCGCCTATTTTTCCGTTCTTCGTCGTCCAGAAGAAGTTTCCCGTCGATATGAGAAATTTTGTGCAAGTGTCATTTTTTCCTTTCACGATATTTGGCGTGAGTACGAACGGCAAATTTGAATTGGACCAAAAATCGATTTATAAGCATAAATAAAGCGAAAGTAAGTACTAATCGACCTTTTTACACTTGATAACGAAGTTTTTTTAGGTATCTGGCCGTTTAGAAAGATTTCAAACGAAATTCCGGTCCCCCAGAAGTTTAGTTAGTTTCGGTATCGTTTTTGGTGCTCAACATTTATTTAGAATGTGTAAATGGACAAAAAAGGCTTGCTTATACGATCTTCTAACGAAAGCGACCTGAAAATATGGTTCAGGTAGGATTTTCGAGGAATTATGAGGAAAGAACTTGCAGAATGAAATTGCACGATTTTCGTAAATACCTAAACGGGTTCTGGATGGCCATCATCGGTCTCTAAATGATTATTGTTGATCGTTTTCACGTTTCAGAAAAAAATAACACGTCGAAAAAGCTGAAAAAAAGAAGAAATATTACTATACTAGCTGGCCCGGCGAACTTTGTTTCGCCTAAATGATACCTATACCATAGCCATCTTTATCTTAAGAAGGCCGTGCCTATACTTACTGTGGATTTCAGAAATCGTAATCACCAGTGATCGGAGATCAACGGCTTGGTTAGATTTCTGAACTGTCAAATCGAGTTGATTCTAGATCAAGCTCCGATCACCGGTGATATGCATTGTGAAACCCCCGTTTAACTTACCATTGCTATTTTTTCAAGCAGGAGATAAATTAGGCATAATATAAGTGCTGTCAAATGTCATCTGTCTACTGACAAATGTCATCTGTCAAATGTCATCTGTCAAATGTCATCTGTCATCTGTCAAATGTCATCTGTCAAATGTCATCTGTCAGATGTCATCTGTCAAATGTCATCTGTCAAATATCATCTGTCAAATGCCATCTGTCAAATGTCATCTGTCAAACGTCATCTATCAAACGTCATCTGTCAACCATCATCTGTCAAATATCATCTGTCAAATATCATCTGTCGAATGTCATCTGTCAACCGTCATCTGTCATCTTTTCCACGGATATGAACTGTCACACAAAACAGAAATACAAAATAATATGTCAATTACTAATTATGGGCAATTTTGAATTCAGTTATTTCCGCAAATATATTTATTAGGTACCCAAACATAAATCAAGAAAATTTCAGAAATATAGAGAGAAAATGAAAATGGACAACTCACGATTGATGCTGATCGTCACATTTACTTTACAATCCGGTGAAAATTCACTGTTCCACCAACTTAAGATCTTTACCTGCTTTTGATCTGATTATAGCCTATGAATTTAATCGTCAAGATCCGATTAACTTGGCGTTTCGGCAAACATTTCTGTGTTTCTGTTCGGTGTGAAAGGTCGTATCCATGGGAATATGGAAAGTTCGGTATTCCTCCAACTTGAGATGTTTATCCACTTTTTCATCTGGTAATAGCATTCCATGTACTATAAATTCTATGATTAATCCCCATGGAATATTCTTATACCGTTGGTAAGACCTACTGCACTTTTAACTATTCATTTGACATGCGATTCTGTGGAAGAAAAACTAACCTCCTTCGTACAAATGTCAAAACCTATATAAGTACTCTATGATTGCTCGATTGGTGGTAACACATAATTCTATGGGTGGTAAGAAAAAGGAAGGCTTTTTTTTCTCTCCTGTAGGATTTTTTTGGGAATATTTTGTTATATAAACCTTGCCCTAACAATAATAAACACAACAAAAAAAGAATTGTCCAATTTGGTGCGATCGTTTGAACAATATGGCATTTCGAAGTTTTGAACCAACCATAGATCGCCTTTTATTAATATAGATTGCATTCAACGGCAGTTGAATTCAGATTTCGATGAAAGGAAATGTGTCACTGGAGCTTTCATTCCTATCAATCCTTTGCCGAAAGTAGAAACAGGCTATATTGAACCAGAATACATCGGTTTTTTCCATATTCCAGGAGTTTGTGTCTTATTTTAGAACAGGTGAATGATAAATGTGAAGCATATGTTTGACCTATTCCATTTTATTTGTACAAACCTACTGTGGTAGTAATGTATGAATATTTTTTAAACTAATAAATTACTATACAGTCAGAATATTTTACTCCTTGTTCATAAGATCAAATAAATGAAATGTACATCTATAAAGCTTTCAGGAATTGACATTCTTGCTTATTAATTTATAACCAAAAATAATCAAAACTCAATCACTATTGAATTGAAATTATTAGTTTATCTGTAAACAAATTCGTTAATTTAGTTATTATGTGTATTTTCTTTGTGATGAATAAATAAAACTGTTATTTATTTGAAATGAAGAAATATTAGAAATAGAAATGCTATGCACCCTCACAATCATATCACATACGATATCATGATGAAAACAAAGCACATCGATAAATCTTTACAATCATAAATCCAAAAACTCCTTTACATGTAGAATATTGTTCACAATTTTCTGTTGTGTTCTCCAAAATGAAATATACATTCTGAGAAATACGCTAAGACTGTAGAAAGGGCAACATAGTGTTGACTTGGAACATAAAAATATTTTGAAAAACGTCATAACTTCGATACAGAGTAGGATGGATGTGTCAAATTTTCAAGGCCAGAGTTGTGATTTTATAATTGTGAATGGAGTATAGGTGATATTTTGAATAGCCCGCTATTTCGGTAGATGTCATTTTTTCTGACATTTGACAAGTAAAAACTACCCCATCAATGAAAATGGAACAATATACGCTTCAACAACGTATTGAAATTATTAAAATTCACTATAAAAATGGTGAAAAGTCGGTAGAGACGGTTCGTAAAACATTTTTGGTTGGGGATTAGGCATTCCACAAACGTCATAATACCGTATTTTGCATAAAGATTTGGGTCTTAAGGCTTATCAAGTTCAACACAAGAACTCAAGCCGGCCGATCATCAACAACGTCGTGTCTTGGCTGATTGGGTCCTTAAAATGCATGAAAATTATTCGGAATTCCAGCGAAAAATCATCATGAGTGATGAGGCCCATTTCCAACTCGGTGGCTTCGTCAACAAGCAAAATCTGGGGCTCGGAAAACCCAAATGTCATGGTTGAAAAGCCTTTCTATCCTCAACGTGTGACTGTTTAGTGCGATTTATGGTGCGGCAGGGTCATATTGGACCTTACTTTTTCGAGAATGAGGCTGGAGCAACAGTTACGGTGAATGGATTGCGCTATCGAGAAATGATTAATGATTTTTCATGGCCGGAATTGGATGGTATTGATCTGGACAACGTTTACTTTCAACAAGACGGCGCCACGTGCCACACAAGCATAACGAAACCATTGATCTTCTACGGGAAAAGTTTCCGAACCGTGTTATCTCTCAAAGAGGTTTATCACAATTGCACACCGAGAGAAGGTCTACGTCAAGAGCCCAGCGTCGATTAAAGACCTTAAACATGGAATTCTTGGGGCTTTTGAGGACATAGGGCAGCCATTTTGCGATTTGGTTATGAAAAATTTCATAAAAAGGATATGGTCCTGTAGCCGTGGTCGTGGTGGTCATTTGCCTGTGTTATTTTCCATTATTAACGGCATATCTTCCTCTTTATAATGAAATAAATGTAGAAATATCACCTCTTATAGAAAAACCCTTTATTTATCTTATATTTCTTATGAACGAAAATTCGAATGATTTGAAGAAAACGATTTGAGGAGCACAAGAAAATGCAGTGAAATGACTGAATGATGACTCAATCGCTGTCAGGGGGGGCACTAATTTAAATGCATCACAGATAAATCGATTATATCAATATTTAAAAAAATTACCAAGATTTAGAATATAATAAAGAACATTTTCTGGAACACATCTTAGATTCAGAAAATAAAGCCGACATTATAAGGAACTCAAACGTAAAATCAGCAATCACAGAAAGGGTGAGTCTTCGACTTGTACATATATTTTAACTGTAGATTCTTCTTATCAACCGAATCACTTTCTTTTCATACCATTTTTCAAAATTCGGTTTCGTTTGAAAGATACTGGGTGTCGAAAATCCACGAAAAAAACACTGTCCTGTTCATATCTTCGGAACCGTTATTTCAAATGAACTGAATTTTGGTTGATTGGTTACTCTACTCTTGGTGCATATTCCTCAATCAAAACTTATTCGAAAATTCTCCTGTTATAAAAGTTACAGTGTAGCCCAGTCATAAACCCACGAAAAAATACCATGAAACCACTTGAAAAATATAAACGGTTCATATTTTCGAAAGAATCATTTTAGAAAATAAAAGTATTTTTATGTTTTTTAATAATAGGTACGCGTCGTTTTAGAGTTATTCCCAATTTTACCCGATAAAAAGACAATTTCTAAAATAATTATGTTGGGGATGCAAACCTACATACCGAACACAGCAAGAAGAACATTGTTTACGCCATCTGCACATTTAAACAATTATTCAAAATCAGTTCAATACCTTGATTGAATGAAATCTGCAATATGCATAAGATTCGCATGTAGATGGCACATGCTGTTCCATTTTTATATTTCTCGTTTTTAATTCATATTAAATTATGAAACACATGTTAATTCAATTCTTTTCGATTTTCTCTCGTGATTGATCGAAATTATTACGCCTCCTTTATTGCTAATTTTCTAGTGAAAACGCTTCCTAAATAATCGTCATTTTGTTTATTGAAGGACATTTCGCTTTAGTGCCTTTTAATAACTATCTACTTATTGCGTGTGAAAACCGTTACGTAGTTCATGAACCAAGTGGCACAAGAAAGGGGTTTACAGCATCCCCAGATCTCTAACACCAGCTTCCATATATTCTGGATCAATTCGCTTCTTACTGGCCAGTATAGACGTCGAATTGTTGAAGGAAAACTCAACATTCAACACCAGAAGATCTAATAACGGGGGTAAGTTTTCAATACTTTTTTCTTACTGTTATTTGGTTCAAATCAAATTAAGCCTCCGAATCAGCCCCTTAAAACAGTCCGCTCAAATTCGCCCCAACATAATTTGGTCCTATCGTGCCCGAATATTTTCACAAAGGTGAAATTTTCATTGAAATTTCATTTTTGACTTCCTTGAGACGCCATTCCTGAAAGGAATTGCGAATCTGCGCAGTTTTTGTTCTTTGCGTATTCATTCATTATTAAATAATTATCGAACGTTTCAATTGCTCCTTACTTTCATCATTAAAGCAAAATGTCTGTGAAACCTGAAGAAACTGAGTCAGAAATTCTTAGAAAGATTACCGCGTATATTTCTAAACGAAACAACTGCTTTGCAACCTTGACGACCATTTTGGATAAATGTCGATCGTACACTTCAACAGATCTCGCCAAGGTAAAATATTTTGTAAGCCAAATTCCTAATTATTCAAAGGAATTTAAAGATATTCAGATGAAAATAGAGGCTTTAAATTTGAATTTGCCTGAAAAGAAACAAATTGATCTTTCTCAACCACAAGCGTCTTTTGAAGAGGTACTTGCCTCAATATATTGCATACAATGCGATTTGGCAAAGCAAGAAGGTGCAGTTCTGACTGATGTTGACAGTTCTCCAAAAGGCAATCAGTTTTCTCAAATGCTTCCGGTCATTTCACTACCTTCTTTCGAAGGCAAAATAGAAAACTGGGTGGAATTCATTTCACTGTATGATTCTTTGGTTCATAACAATTCTCTCATTGAAGTTACGCAGAAGTTTCAATATTTAAAAACCACTTTGAAAGGTGAAGCCTTGGCTCTCATAAGTGGGTTACAATTGATCCCTGATAATTATCAGATTGCTTATGATTCTTTAGTTCAACGCTATCAGAATCCACGAAGATTAGCTACTGCATATTTTTCTAAATTGTTACAGTTCAAAACTGTTTCAAATTCTTCTTTAACGTCACTTAAGGATTTCTTACAAAAGCACGAAACGGCAGTTAATTCCTTAAAATCTTTAAAATTACCGGACCTGGCCGATTTTTTGTTATTTTCAATTGCTTTGAACAATTTGGATGTTAACACCAAACGTTCGTTCGAGAATAAAGCTCCGTTAGAAGGTATACCGACTTACAGACAATTGATTGAATTCGTCACTCATCAAGTTCGCATACAAGAGCTTTCTAAAGCTTCAGAAATTCCTTCTACAAGGCCTAAACCCTCGAACTCCAATGTGTTACTGGTTAATTCACAATCAAGCTCGCCAATTTCAACTTCCTCAAACACAAAATTTTCGTGTTCATTATGTAGGGCTCCGCATTTGATCTATCAATGTTCAAAATATCAGAATATGAGTCTTAGTGACAAGTATAAATATCTTCGAGAAAATTCACGTTGCTTCAATTGTTTGGGTAGACATAGAAGGAACGATTGTAATTCCAAAGCTGTGTGTCGTCATTGCAAAACTAATAAACACCATTCCTCTCTTCATCCAACATCTGATTCCTATTCTTCCCCACAATCCAAAGAATCACCTCACTCGGAAAAACCTGTTGAATTTTCTTCCTGCATGGTTTCCTCTGGACCTTCACCGGTACTTCTGGGTACTATCAGCCTTTCCATTGCTGATGTTACTGGAAACCTCCACAAGCTTCGTGCTGTTTATGATCCTGGATCCCATATTTCTGCCATCACAAAATCTTGCGCTTCCTTCTTAGGTTTAAAGTTGAATTCCACTTCATGCTCTGTTTCAGGCCTTGGGCAAACGAGCTTGAGAACTTTCGGTTCCGTAACTGTCTCCTTATTTTCTAAATTCTCTTCACGAACAATTAAAGCTAGAGCTATCGTTTTATCCCAAATATCCCATCATCTTCCATCTTCCGAAGTACCAGTAGAAATCCGATCTAAATTTCGTCATTTAACCCTCGCAGATGACAGTTTTGATCGCCCTTCTCCAATTGATTTTTTAATTGGTGCTGATCTTCTACCTCAGATATCCGTGGATAATGAGATACAATCCATTCCTGGTAACCCCACTGCAATCAATACCATCTTTGGTTGGGTGTTGGTTGGTCCCACTTCATCATCGTATTCTGAAGCTCCTCTTGTTTCGTTGCATGTTCATTGTGATGTTGGAAAAACTTTATTAAAGTTTTGGGAATCTGAAGAGATCACGCAACTATCTCTTGAAGATCCTCTCGATATTCTAGCGGAGAATCATTTCGTTGATACTCATTCGCGTGATGAAAAGGGGCGTTACATTGTCGCTCTACCCTTTAAACCAAATGCTACTCCTTTGCAATCAAACGCATCTAAGTCTGTTCTAGCCTTTTCCCGCCTGGAGAAAAGACTCGCGAAGAATGATGAGAAGTTCGAATCATATCAGGATTTCATGAGAGAATATTTAAAGTTAGGCCATATGTCTCCTGCTACACTTGCCTCTACCTATGTGATTCCTCATCACGTTGTGATGAAAGAATCGAGTTCAACTACGAAACTAAGAGTAGTTTTCAACGCCTCCGATCCCGACACTTCTGGTATTTCTTTAAATGACCGTCTATTGAAAGGTCCCAAGCTTCAACCTGAAATACAGAATGTTATTTCTAAATTTCGTTTGCATCCTATAGCCTTGTGTGCAGATATACAAAAAATGTATCGCCAAACCCTCCTCATTCCCGAACATAGAAAGTATCAGCACATTTACTGGCGTCCTTCGAATGATTCGTCAATACTAGAATACGAATTAAATACTGTTACCTACGGTCTAACCCCATCAGCCTTTCTAGCTCAAAGAGTGCTCAAACAATTGGTGCAAGATGAGGGTGGCCCTTTTCCTTTGGCTTCTCATGCCATCATGAACGAAATTTATGTCGATGACGTCATCAGTGGCGCCAAAGATGTACAAACGGCAATATTATTGAGGGATGAACTTCGTCAATTAATGGCTAAGGGAGGTTATGAGTTGCGCAAGTGGTCCACGAATTGTTCAGAAATTCTTTCTGATCTTCCGAGAGGCTATGTCGAAACACCCATTCGCTTCTCAGATGGAGATGAAACCTTAAAGATTTTAGGTTTGTCCTGGGATCCTTGTGCTGATTCCTTTGTTTTTCATGCACAACCCTTCGATTCGCAGTGCACTAAGCGTAATGTTCTATCTTTCATTGCCAGAACATATGATCCGTTAGGTTACCTAGCACCAATAACCTTTTCTATGAAATACATGCTTCAAAAGCTTTGGCTTCTGAAATTGGATTGGGATAGCCCTGTTCCACCTTCAATGGAAATAAACTGGAATAAATTTGTAAATTCCATATCTGATTTGAATAAAAATTTCAAAATTCGTCGTTTTATAATACCTGAAAAGTATGATTCTGTTTCATTGATTGGATTTTGTGATGCTTCCGAAAATGGTTATGCCGCTATTGTTTATTTGTGTTTCGAATCGTTCAACAGAAGATGTTCTCATCTGTGGCAAGCCAAAACCAAAGTCGCTCCTCTAAAGGTGTTGAGTATTCCCAGACTTGAGCTCAATGGTGCTTTATTACTGTCTAAGCTCGTTAAGCACGTATATTGCAATCTTGCCCTTCCGATCTCATCCGTTCGGTTGTTCTCGGACTCACAGATAGTGTTGACGTGGATAAACACTCCTCCGCATTCCCTGAAGACATTCGTCGCCAACCGAGTATCCCAGATTATTGAGATTACTCAACCATTTGTTTGGTCTCATGTACCCAGCCATGAAAATCTAGCTGATCTGGCATCTCGTGGCTGCTCCCCAGACTTCTTATTGCAAGATTTTCAATTGCAGTCTTGGTTATATGGCTCTCCCTTATTAACTAATTCCAGCATTCCCTGGCCTCCTCCTTATTATCCTTCTGAATCTCCTTCCAATTTACCCGAGTTGAAGAATTCAGTTATTTGTTTACATTCACATAAGCAGGAGCCCAATGAATTTTATAAACTACTCGAATCAAAATTTTCAAATTTTAAACGACTTCTGCGTGTTTTATCTTGGATAAAACGCTTCATTCATAATTGTCGAGCACGTATCACCTCTTCATCCTTCAGAAAAGGCGCTCTAACAGTTGAAGATCTGAATGAAACAACGTTTGCAATCGTTCAATTAGTTCAAGCGGTCTATTTTTCGGACGATTTGAACGCTCTGACAAAAAACAAAATATGCTCCAAACGATTAATTTCTTTAAGTCCATTTCTTGATTCCCGTGGTCTTATCAGGGTGGGCGGAAGATTGAAATTCTCTCGGCTCGAATACGATTCTCGTTATCCTCTACTGCTTCCCAAAGATTCGTTTATCTCAGTCCTCATTTGCAAGCATTATCATCTGAAATCCCTTCATTCAGGTCCCAATACTGTCCAAGCTCTTGTCCGATCAAAGTTTTGGATTTTATCCTCTCGCTCCCTCATTCGTAAATCCATTCGACAGTGCAAAACATGTTTTAGATTTCGTGCCAATGCATTTCAACCCCGTATGGCTGACCTGCCTCCTTCCCGTGTCCAATGTTCACGTCCTTTTACGACCACTGGCATTGACTTTGCTGGTCCCTTTATCGTTCGCGAGTCAAAGTTGCGTAAGTATCGCACCTCTAAGGGTTATTTGTGCCTTTTTATTTGCGCCTCAACAAAGGCTATTCATTTAGAGTTCACTTCTGAGCTCAGTGCATCTGCGTTTTTAGCCTCACTTTCTCGATTCACCGCACGTCGTGGGTTGCCTTCAGAGATCCTTTCTGATCAAGGACGTAATTTTATTTCGGCTGCTAAACAGTTAAAAGAGGCTTACAATTTTCTTCGCGATAATAATGATACAATCGCGGAATTTCTAACCACTCATGAAGTGAAGTGGCGATTCAATCCTCCTTACGCCCCCAATTTTGGTGGTCTTTGGGAGGCTGGGGTTAAGTCTGCCAAATCTCTCCTTTTGCGACTAATCGGCAATCAACCTTATACTTTTGAGGAGTATAGTACGGTTTTTAGTCAGATTGAATCCGTATTGAATAGTCGTCCGTTATGTCCCTTATCCGAAGATCCGTCGGAGTCTGATTACCTGTCACCAGGCCATTTCCTAATCGGAAGTACTTTATTAGCTGCGCCCGAACATCCAATTCCGGAAAAAATCACAGTGCGAGATAGGTGGATTCGTTTGCGTCAAATTACCCAAGCGTTTTGGAAACGGTGGTCCAAAGAATATTTGAATACCCTGATGCAGCGCCGTAAGTGGACATATTCCACTCTTCCTAAGGTAGGCGATGTCGTTTATATTCGCGACATCCATACCTTCCCTTTAAGTTGGCCGATGGGTCGAGTACTTAATTTAAATTATTCCAGCGATGGAATACCTCGCTCAGCTACTGTCAGAACTTCATCTTCTTCTATTTGCCGCCCTGTTAACTGTTTAATTCCTTTAACAGATGAATAAATGTATTTCACATTATTTATGTACTTAGTTTTGTTTCTTTTCTGGTAGTATTTCTTTCGAAATTGGTTTCAATTTGAAATTTATTTTATAAATTTGGTGGGCGGTATGTTTACGCCATCTGCACATTTAAACAATTATTCAAAATCAGTTCAATACCTTGATTGAATGAAATCTGCAATATGCATAAGATTCGCATGTAGATGGCACATGCTGTTCCATTTTTATATTTCTCGTTTTTAATTCATATTAAATTATGAAACACATGTTAATTCAATTCTTTTCGATTTTCTCTCGTGATTGATCGAAATTATTACGCCTCCTTTATTGCTAATTTTCTAGTGAAAACGCTTCCTAAATAATCGTCATTTTGTTTATTGAAGGACATTTCGCTTTAGTGCCTTTTAATAACTATCTACTTATTGCGTGTGAAAACCGTTACGTAGTTCATGAACCAAGTGGCACAAGAAAGGGGTTTACAGCATCCCCAGATCTCTAACACCAGCTTCCATATATTCTGGATCAATTCGCTTCTTACTGGCCAGTATAGACGTCGAATTGTTGAAGGAAAACTCAACATTCAACACCAGAAGATCTAATAACGGGGGTAAGTTTTCAATACTTTTTTCTTACTGTTATTTGGTTCAAATCAAATTAAGCCTCCGAATCAGCCCCTTAAAACAGTCCGCTCAAATTCGCCCCAACAAACATTATACGATAAGACCTGGTTTAACAAGAACTGCTCTAAAGCTGTCGCTTCCAAACAGGCAGCATTCCATCGATGGCAAAAAAATCCAGGCCCAGAGACTAGAGCAGAATATGTGGAGGCTAGAGGCATATGCAATGATACAATCAAATCTTCAAAAGATGCTCACAATGCCAAAATAAGATCTAGACTTGTTGAATGCCCTAACGGATCCCGTTCATTTTGGACTTTCGCCAAAGCTGTAGGAAGAAACTTCACTTCCAGCTCGTCTCCCCCTCTAACCAAGGAAGATGGAACACTAGCAACGACTGCCCTGGAAAAAGCCAACATCTTCGCGCATTTGTTTGCTGAAAATTTCACTCTAGATTCATCGGGAAAACAACCCCCGAATATTACATCTATTGACAGCCATATGCCCGAAATAACCTATCAGAAAGATTCTGTTTGGTCTCAACTTCCATAAAGCCAGTGGATCCGACGGAATCCCACCGATTGTTCTCAAAAAATATGCCCCCGAACTAACACCTGTCCTCTGCAAATTGTTCAACCACTCGTACAAATTGGGTGTTTTTCCATCCAACTGGAAAACCGCAAGAGTACAACCAGTACCTAAAAAAGGCAAAAAGGCCCTACCTAGCAACTACAGACCTATCGCTCTGTTATCTATTATTTCAAAGGTCATGGAAAAAGCCATCAACTTCGAGCTCATGAAACATCTGGAACACTCAGGAATTATCAACGATAGACAATATGGTTTCCGTCATCAGAGATCCACTGGTGACTTGCTCGCTTACGTCTCACATATTTGGCAGCTATCTATCGCCAAGCTTCCATCTTATGCCGTGCCCCCCAAGCTATGTTTTCTGCTAGCTAGTTTTCTCTCAAACAGATCTCTCCATGTAGTGGTCGATGGAGTTTCATCTGACTCTCTACCCATAAATGCTGGTGTTCCGCAGGGATCAATTCTGGCTCCAACACTATTTCTAATTCACATCAACGATTTGCTGGAAGCAACTTCGTGTCCAGTGCACAGCTTCGCGGATGATAGTACCCTCCATACCGCCTTTTCTTCTAGGGCTCCAATACCAGCCCGTCAAATCAGAAACGAACGAGGAAGAAATGTCATCAACATAAATATGGACTTGGCAACGATTCTTGAATGGGGATCTAATAACTTGGTAGAGTTCAACGCAAACAAAACACAAGCATGTCTTTTCTCTAGAAAAGCCGATCTTACTGTGCCGAGCATAAAATTGTCGGAAGTAACCATACCATTGAAGTCATCCATTTCGATGCTTGGCATTACTGTCGGCAGTAACCTTTCCTGGGAGAATCACGTGAGATCCATTGCTAAAAGTCCATCCCATAAACTTGGTTTTCTGTTTCGTGCCAGGAGCTATTTCACCTCAAGTCAGCTGCTTATGATCTATAAGGCACAGATTCGACCTGTCCTGGAATACTGTTCCCATATTTGGAGTGCTGCACCTAAACACACCCTAAAACTCTTGGATTCTGTACAAAAAAGGGCAATTCGTCTTCTCGGTGATGCCTCGCTTACAAACTCGCTCACTTCTCTGGAAAACCGTAGAAAAGAGGGCGATCTGTCTCTGTTTTATAGATATTTCCATGAGCGATGCTCTTCTGAATTATCAGCAATCGTTCCCCCTCTGGCAGTCTCTTCCAGACTAACCCGCCAAGTTAAGTCTTCACACCCCTTCGTGGTAACTTTGGAGACCTGCAGAACATCTCTCTTCAAAGACTCGTTCATCCAACGAACAGCGAGGCTTTGGAACACATTGCCTAGGGAGGTGTTCCCCGAGGCATATAACCTCCAGAAATTCAAGAAGAACACCAATTCCTACCTGCTTGCCCTTGGTTCTCACGATGTTCTCTGAACATTACAGGATATTCCTTTTCGTGAAAACCACAACATAAAAAAAATACAGTGGCGGATTAACATAACTAGGGGCCGTAGGCGCAAGAAGGGACATGCCTCTACTTTGTAGAATGGGTAGGATATACAGGGCGAGTCTTTGACTCGTTCACTTCTTCTCAACTTTAGATTTCTCAAATAAAAGGACACACTTTTTTTTCTTTACCATTTTTCGAAATTCGGCTACGTTTGAAAGATACAGGATGTCGAAAATCCATGAAAGTTAAACTTCTATTTAGCAAAAGTGTTTGTTCACGACATCTGTCTAGAACTTCGACCTATAATTCATAAACCTAAAAAACGTTCCATTCAAAACTGTAAGCGTTTCCCCCGTTCGAAAAGGCGATTTTCAGCACACAGCGTTTGATTCCTGTGCCAACATCACACATACTCTTAGGTTAAACGAATTCCCACCCTTCAGGCACCTGCTCCAGAATACTTCTGCTAAGTAATTACAAGAAGTTGTGAAATAATAATTATGCGTTCCCCCGCATATTTACAAGTAGTCGGAGGGAGAAAACTTCAACCCCTTTATTTCACTAAATACCCTATTTTGCACCTCCATCTCAAAGCTCTTTAGTCTTTATCCCTTTTCCCGGTTTCGCGACTGTCTTTGTCTTTCCAATAATATACAATTTGTCACATAATCTTCGCATACTCCGTCTCTTTCGCTCTCTTTGTTTTCGCGTCGCGATTTTGTACCCTTCTGCCTTCCCCTTTGCTTAGGCCGATAAGTTCAAAGCTCCCTTGTTACAATCCGCCGAGGAATCAATTTGAGTATACGGAAGTTTGGAAATAATTACACAAATCGTATTGCGAAGCTTTCGAATCGTTCATGGTGGAAAATATGACGGGATTGCTCTGCAGAAGCATGAGTTTGTCCTCAATTTTCGAGATTTTTTACTCAAGAGGAATGTTTGTTCCGTTCATCGTTCAAGTAGCGATCTCGAGCGTGGCAACGCAATACTGTACAAAATTCGAGAATTTTTTCGTCCGAGGCCTCTCTGCTACAGAGGTCAATATTCACAACCTAAATAGCCACACACTCGTAGAAAATTGAAGAAATTTCGCCTTCGAATACAAAGGGATTCCGATAAAATAGGGATACGGAAGTTTTTTCCATTTTCCTCGTTTCCGTATGACTGCAAATTAATTGGCCTTCTGTGGAATTGCCATGGGAGCCATAAAAAAGCTACTTTCCAATACGACGTCCCCGAGTTGTTATCACCGCTACAGAGATCGTGTGCGGGATAGGTGATGTAAACGACTCCACAGGGGGTTGTCGAACTTGAATGTCAAACTGCGAAGGCCATCTGTGGTCCATTTTGAGGCAGAGTTGTCTTAACCTGGAGAGAAACTATCAAGGTTCAGACATAGTGATCCATTTCAATACTCAATCTGCTATAAAAGCACAAGACTCTTATGTGGAGTTTCAATTATTTCCAACTTGAAGCTGCTGTTTTAATCGAATCACCAAAATACCATTTTGCCATCCCTTGCTGAACAGGACTTCAATGCGCTGTGGAAAAAGTTGGATATAACTCCAATCCATTCAAATTGTCTCCAATTCCTTGGTCCTCAAATATGTTAAACAGAGATCCCTATGACGTAGTCTCCACTCGAGTAGGAAAGAATTATTTTATGTGGGTTCAGAGCATGTGAGAGCTCAGCAAACACAGTATTTTACCTTTTACGGATTCTGGGGAGGCTTTATGTCTAAATCGGTGGTGTGTTTCAGTATCCGGCATATATGGGGGGAAACGAAAATCTGCCTTTTCAATTCGAACCGTGTATTTTGATTTTTTATTATACAGTCAATTGATCCTTCACATTTTCCACTTTTATGGATGTAAGAGGATTACGTTCTTCTCGGAATGGCACAAACCGAGGGAAATTGTTCATGTGTTTCGTTTTATTGGGTGGGTTTTTGTTGAAACATGCGTGAAAAATATTTGATGAAAAAATTATATCTGCAGCTGATTTGAGGAAAAATTCAAATATGATCTTTTCTTGATCTTCCACAAATTAAACATTTTTATACATCTTTTTCGTGAATATCGGGTATTTTTTCAGAGTGATAGATGTTCACGCCAGTGAACGGTTAAAATAAAATATTCAGAATTTTCAAAATTCTGAATAATTAAAATAATTTCTCCATGCTTGGAATCCCCATGTGGATCATCCTTTATGTAAAAGAATTCGCGTCAGCTGTGGAGCACATACATATGTCGTATATTTGTTTCATTTTCATATTTTTAATTCAGTTCAATGATTGACTTAATCGTGAATATTTCAGCATCCGATAATTGTTAATTCTGCTTCCTTTCGTTAATTCCGGAAAACTTCAGTTTTTCCTGTGATTCGTAGTTTTAGTGATTTCGATTCAATCGAATTACATTCTTTTAAAACTTTAATTTGTGCGAATTATTTCGAACAAAAAAACTGTTACCAGTGGCGTGGTTATTTTATAATACCACAAGGATAAGTGTACACAATTTGACATTTTTAGCAACGGATTTTCACGTCAGCTTCATTCCATATTCGTTTAACGAGCTCGTGCAATCTTTATATAGGAATAGGAGTCATCGACAGGATCCTGTTTGCTGATATATAGGTAACTATATTTCATTTGTTATTTTTGAGTACATTTATCCTTTCATTTGTGTTGGGTCCAATTGATTTCATATATATTATACAGTCCACAAGCTCTATCCTTTTTTCAGTCAGAAAATTATATTTCAGAAAGTTAAACCTAAAATAATTGAACCACACTTTCAGTTGGTTAACTGAAACTCGCCCCAACAATAGATCTTTAAATTGAATTAAAACTCATTGGATACCATAATTTTTTTAGGTTTTGGTTGTCAAGGTTACTCGATAGAGTTTGACATTTGTCGCAAAATTCTACTCCTTGCCTTACTGTTGGTTTCATTTACAGTTGAATGCGAATCTAACTCCAAAGGAGGTGAATCTACCTTCAAGGTAGATTCTACCTTATAGGTGAATCTACCAATAAGGTGAATCTACCTAATATATTGATCAGCTGGCCCATACTAGTTTAAATTAAGATTGAAGCCAATTTTCCTTTGAAAGATAATTTTATGACATTCATGTCAAAAATAATTTCCGGCATATGTCCACCCACGACTAGCTCTGAAGCTAATGTTGAAGTGAATGGTGCTCGTTACAGATCGATTATCAATGGTTATTTGTTTCAAATTTTGAATGGTATCTACCCAGATTGTGCTACACCTCATGCTGCTACCATAATAATTGATTTATTAAAAAAAAGAATTGGCGACAACATTATTTCGAGAAGTTATCCAAATAATTGGCCTCCAAGATCATGCAACATAACTCCAGTAGATTATTTTCTTTGGGCTTATGTGAAATCATTAGTTTATGCTGATAAACCAGAAACAATAGATGCTTTCGAATTCGAAGCCAACATAACTCGTGTTATTGCTGAAATAAGGCCTGAATAACTCGAAAAAGTGGTCCAAAATGGGTCTGGATATATGCCGGAAATTATTTTCGAAACATAAATGTCATAAAATTATCTTTCAAATAAAAAAAATTGCTTCAATCTGAATTCGAATGACTTTTATTTCAATTTAAAGTTCTATCACTCTGAAAAAACACCCGATACTTCAATATAAATACGTCGTAAATGCTATAATGTATTGCTGGCGGGGACAAATGAAAAGTGCGGAGTAAATTCTGAGCCATATTCTATTAATGATTTTTTTAGCTTTCCCTACTAGCTTAGATTATTTCTCTTTTTGTCTTGCGAACACGACTTTTAATTTCAAATCGCAAGGACTGGAATTCGTAGAAATTTTTCAAGAACATTGATGCCATCATTTCGTGTGCAACTAGAAAATTTTATATTAATTTTGTGACTCATATCGCTTCGAAAAGCGACACTCTCATGCCAGTCAAAGTGAACCGTGCTGCCTTCAAAGAGAATAAAATATTAACGTTCCAAACACTTCATGGCGTCTCAGTGTAAATCAATCTACATTAAGAATGCTCCTCTTTTCAGTTTAGGTGCATATATGATAACTCCCAGTGCCCCAAACAAATTCACTTCAGTTTCCTATGAAGAGAGATCCAATAATTCGAAGGACAACTGAAGCTCTCCTCGTCCTGAAGTGGATCCTGTAAAGGTTTCCTATCTTTGTACTCGATAGGGGTGGATATTTGCATGGACTCCTGTAATCTTTCATGCAATCAATGTTGTAAATGTTGACTGATGCACTTGTCAATTTCCCCAGATTGTAGTATGTTTTTCGCGATTTTGATTGTTGTTTTCTTTCGGAATAGCATGTAGCACGATGTTTGAGGCGTCAAATATTTGCATATGTAGCGGGGTTGGAGTCTATGCATAAATTGATGATTTCGGGACAGGAAAATCGTTCTTTCGAATAATCGCAAGAGAATACCCAGGAAGTCTGCCAAAAGAACAGTGCAAGGCTTTTGTAAATCATCTTCAGAAATTATAATACCTCTCAGTATGGACTCTACGATTTATTTATATACAGAGAAGAATGCGAACAGGCGATGATTATGTGAAAACTTTCAGTGAATTAATGTAATAATAAACTTGTAGTCTCGAGTTAAAACTCCAAGAGGATATTGTTCAGATCGCCACAGAATATTAAAGTGCCAAGTATCATTTTATATTTCATTAATTTCAATTCAATACGTGGTTTGTATTCATCATTAATATCCGAATTGTCATTGACATTCATTTTATACAGAGTGTAACAGCCAAATGGAATAAATTCGATAACGAATAAATGAGGACGTGTTTTGGGAAAAACGCTCGGACACGTCGATTTGTAATTTTAAATGCGCATATTTTTCAAGAAAATAATATTATATTCGGTGTTCCATGTGACCGTGGCCAATACCAACTTTCTCATTTCAAATGCAACCCCCTGTATATTATTAATTTTTTTGGTTCTTCAGAAAATTCTAGACACAATTCATGCACAATGTCCTATAGGTACATATATTCAACTTTTTCGGAATTATTGAGTGTTTTCAGATTTATTGCAAGAATCAACGTTTTAAATAATATTTTATATTTTATTATATTTATATTTTATAAATACCTATTTTATATTTTATTTCACAAATTCGGTACATTATACTCAAAATCTAATGAGTAATACTGATTATTTCATAATTATTAAAAAAAAACATTCATGTCAATGTAGGAAATGTTCAAAATGCTCGCTGCGAACGTCTTGGCAACATGCTAATCTGGTGTAGATTGTAGAATTGTCTTCTAACGTTACTCAACATTTCAGGCGTGACTGATCTGATCGCAAGCGTGATTCGGTTTTTTAGGTCGTCTAAGTTTAAGGGTTTCCTTTTGTATACAATACTTTTGACATATCCCCACAAAAAGAAATCTAATGTAAAATTGTAAAAAATTGTAAAATATCTGAAAACACTTAAAATTTCCGAAAAAGTTGTGAGATAGGTATAGGGCTACTGTCCTATAATAAATAAAAAATAATAATAATAATTAAGAAGTAATCAAAAATTAAGAAATAATAATTAAGAAATAATCAGTATTACTCATTAGGTTTTAAGTGTAATGTACCGAATTTGTGAAATAAAATAATTTTTATTTAAAACGTTGATTTTTGCAATAAATCTGAAAACACTTAATAATTCCTAAAAAGTTGAATATATGTATAGGACATTGTGCATGAATTGTGTCTAAAATTCTCTGAAGAATCCAAAAAATGAATAATATACAGGGGGTTGCATTTGAAATAAGAAAGTTGGTATTGGCCACGGTCACATGGAACACCGAATATAATATTATTTTCTTGAAAAATATGCGCATTTAAAATTACAAATCGACGTGTCCGAGCGTTTTTCCCAAAACACGTCCTCATTTATTCGTTATCGAATTTATTCCATTTGGCTGTTACACTCTGTATATGAACTGGTAACAATAAACGTTCAATAGAAACTGTGCGTATAAAATGTATAATTTTCTGCTTCTTAGAATTCAATTTTATCTCCCAAATTTGTGGGATTTCATTATTAAATATCTCTACATCAAACGTTTTTCTTGACAAAATGAATAAACATTCTGACAACATTGTTAACTTCTATAGAGATCAGAGGGTTAATAAATTTCAGCCATTCTGTGATATTATAAATCCAGGGAAGCATCTAGATTTTTAATTTTTGAATTTTTTCATCAAATTTTATTGGGTTAAATTGAGAATAATTCCAAAAAGACGCGATTCATTGAAAAACCTAAGAATACTTTCATTTTTAGAAATGATTGGTTCTATCGAAAACTCTTTATCTTTTTTAAATGGTTTTATAGTATTTCTGCGTGGATTTGTGAGTCGGCTACGCTGTATTTTTTATACCATGAAAAATATTGAATGAGTTTTGATTGAGGAATATGCACCATAAATAGAGTGAACAATCAACTAAAATTCAGTTTATTCGAAATAGCAGTCACGAAGATATAATAAAAAAAGTGTTTTTTCTTGGATTTTCGACACCCTGTATCTTTCAAATGAAACCGAATTTTGAAATGTGGTATGAAAAAAAGTGTTTCGTTTGATGAGAGGAATCTACAGTTAAAATATATGTACAAGTTAAAGACTCTGTATTTTCTAAATCATTAATTATTTCGATACTTTGCTACAGACAACCATGTTTTATTGAAAACTTAAATTTTGCACTATTATTGAAACATCCTTTATAAGAAGATGGAGTCTACGAGCAAGAGAACATTTTTTATCGGTTTTCCAGACGATTAAGCAATACGGAAAATGTTTTCATTTCGAGTGAGAATCGAACCACACTTTTTCAGATCTTTTAATTGCTCACAGACAACTTCTACAATCTTCAAAGGACAGAACCTGATGACTTAATCAAGATTCGTGAATATAATATTTATCCTATTTGTTGTGCATCTAAAAGTCCAAAATAGTCCTTGCTTCTCAAAGCATTGCCAACGAAAAAGACCCATTCCCTCCACGGGAACGCAATAAATAAAACCTCGTTTTCCGTCGACTTCACGTCTTGAGAACTTTCCACCAGTTCTCCTAACCTGATCAGTTTGGATGTGAAGATCGCGTCAAGTTTCAACCCAGTCTAAGTTTCCGTATCTCAACTTTTCAAAACTTAATTTGGCGTTAGTCTCTTGCATGCGGAAGACACCTCGAAGTGTCGCCACCAATTTCAAAGCAATTAACTAACTCAGTTAAGCAACCTTGTGTCGTTGACACGAAACTTTCGGATCCACGGATGGAGCTCATTTCAGAGTCAGCGAAAGGAACTTTGTTGTTATATGCTGGAATGATAGGGAAGATTCATCTCTCAAGCCAGCATCAACAGTGAGTACCGTTCTTTCATTGTTGACCTCATACATACGAGGATATATTGAAAAATTCTTAGCCAACTATAGAACCAAACAAAATTTCAATGTCAAAATATTTCATTACTCAACATATTCTGCTCTTAATTCAATACATTTATTACAGCATACCTGCAAGGTCTCTAGACCTTTCAAAAAAATGTTTCTTCTTGCTCTGCAAACCAGTCCTCCACAGCTTTTATTACCTCCTCGTTGGAAGAAAATTTACCACCTTTCAAACTTTTTTTCAGTTGAGGAAAGAGATGATAATCGGACGGAGCCAAATATGGTGAATAAAGGGGGTGTTCTAGTAATTCTAACCCTAAATCACGAATTTTTTGCATGACAACATGAGATTTGTGTACTGGGGCGTTGTCCTGTAAAAACAAAACACCTTTGGATAGCTTTCCGCGTCTTTTCTCTTTAATTTTTTCCCGTAGAGTGGTCAGTAATGTCGAATAGTAATCTCCAGTTATTGTTCTACCCTTATCCAAAAAATCAATCATGATTACTCCATGGCAATCCCAAAAAACTGAAGCAAGAACTTTTCCAGCAGATTTTTTGACACGAAACTTCTCAGGTCTTGGAGAACCAGAGTGTCGCCATTCCATCGATTTTTGCTTTGTTTCTGGATCGTAGAAATGTACCCAAGTCTCATCCATAGTAGCAATTCCGTTTAAGAAGTCTACATCGTTTTCAAATCGAGCACAGATCGAACGCGATGCTTCTACCCTTGCACGCTTTTGGTCAACATTCAAACATTTGGGGATCCATTTTGCAGAAATTTTTCTCATGTCCAAATTGACGTGAACTATATGATGAACGCGTTCGTATGAAATCTTCAGTGCTTCAGATATCCATTTTAGCCCAATTCTACGGTCTGATAAAATCATGTCATGAACTGCATCGATATTTTCGGGGACTGACACAGAAACTGGTCCTCCCGATCGGTCATCATCTTCAATGGAAAATTTACCTCTTTTGAACCTTGCAGTCCAATTTTTCACGGTCGCATACGAAGGACATTGATCACCAATGGTTTTAAGCATATCTTCGTAAATCTGCTTACCTCTTAACCCTTTTAAATACAGGTACTTGATGATGGCTCGATACTCCAATTTTTCGATTTTTACAATTTCCGTGGACATCTTTTTTTTTTCAATTTATTGCGTAACTCTGGTTTACTTTTTTGACGTCGAACTCTACACTGACACTTCTAATAAGTTATTGTTCGTTGATCTTGATATG
Source organism: Adalia bipunctata (assembly GCA_910592335.1). Classification (NCBI taxonomy): domain Eukaryota; kingdom Metazoa; phylum Arthropoda; class Insecta; order Coleoptera; family Coccinellidae; genus Adalia; species Adalia bipunctata. Next base: position 24,341,335 of record OU342953.1, read on the forward strand.
GTATCGCAATATTTTGTTTATGCATGGAACTGGTCTAGGCTAACTATATATCAATACATCCTCGTACATCTATGTCTTCAATTTTCGTTTTGATATTAATTGGAAATCAGTTCAGTCTTCTCTTCAAAAGAGCTCTACTTAACACTTAACTATATTTAACAACCTGGGAAGCCTTCATAACTTGATGTGCTCTAATTAGCTACCTCTCGGTCCTCAAGCATCCCAAAACCAGAAATAAATATTCACCATAGGCCACATAATATGAAGGGAAAGTATGTAATAATAAATGAGGTTCAACGAGACTCAAAACTCCGAACAGAACGTATTTACCTTCATCAAAGTCAGCCGCATTAAGCTGTAGGAAAAACGTAAGAAAAATTCCGAATGAATAAATGAACGAAATTAGGAACTTTTGAGCCGGCCAAAAAGCAAGGGGATGTTGAATGTCTCTCATTAAAACCTCAATGATCTCTGATGTGTTGCTTCACATGCCTGGTGGGAAAGAGGGAGAAAAGGACGGTAATTGACAGGGGGATGGGGAAGAGAGCAAAGGTAAGATATTTTTCTGTTTATATATTCAACCGAAAAGGGTCTGGAGCATCAAGGTTTTTTGGGAAAGTTTGGAGAGAGTGGCAATTAAGGAGTTTGAATAATTTAGGATGAGAGATTTGCTTGTTTTTTGGGTAGAAACTAGAAGTGGTCGAGGAGAAAGAAAATTATTGATATTCTTTTTCAGAAGCTCCAGCTGCAAGCAGAGCTTATAGGTGCTGTTATGAGTCTTCCTTGATTTCACAAGAAAAAATCAAATGAATTCGAAGAGGACAAGAATGTCCTCCTGGTACTACTAGGGGAAGTACGTTCAAAATGAAAAAGGGGTTTTAATCAGAGGCATAACTTGTTAGTAGTGAATTACAGTTATGTCATTTTCTACACCTATGATCTTTGGGCCTTTCTTTATAAAATCTAATCATCCTTTACGAAATAAAAGTACCAAAAAATAAAATATTCTTAGATAAATTGGGATAAACGAAATTTATTTTGTTCGCATGCTATGGACAAAATGACATACCGGCAACTGTAGTTTTCTACTTATAGTTACAAAACTACTGACAAAGTTCACAAATGAAACGCTTGGTTCTTCTAGGAACATCAGCATAAGATGCGTGAGCCGAATGCAAGCAATGCATGCATCGTAACCAGTCTTCTCTAGAGCTAATCCTGGAGAAGATCTAAATCTAAATAGATAGAAACACCGAAAGGTATTATTGGGAAATAGATTATATATATATATATATATATATATATATATATATATATATATCATTTTCTACATCGATGATCTTTGGTCCTTTCTTTATAAAATCTATCAACCTTCATGAAAAAAAGTACCAAAAAATAAAATTTTCTTAGATAAATTGGGATGAACGGAATTGGTTTTGTCTGCATGCTATGGACAAAATGACAGACCGGCAACGGGCAACTGTAGTTTTCTACTTATAGTTACAAAACAACTGACAAAGTTCTCCAATGAAACGCTTGGATCTTTTAGGAACATCAGCACAAGATGCATGAGCCCAATGCAACCCATGCATGCATCGTAACCAGTCTTTACCAGAGCCACTCATGGAGAAGACTGGTTTTTGCCCGATCTAAATCGGGAAAAAAGGAACAATAGACAGATGGACAGTCATCTCCATAATCTCGAAAGTTGCTAGGAACATTTTCTTCTTCATTGTCTTCTTCAAATAATGCGCCCTAAGGATATATCTCCTTTTCTTCGGAGGAGGTATGGGCTCATTTTTTGATTTGATTGCAATCATATAAGGTGTAGAAGTTGAAACTGAGTACGTTTATCGAGTCTTCGGCTCACGTTTGCTTTGTCCACCTATGAATCGTCCTTAAGGGGCCGTTATACTCTGGCCGACGGCTACGGCACCGATTCTCCATTCAAAAAGTGCCTTTCATTTTTACAAGTTCACGCTCTCAATTTCTCACCTTTAAGCTTGATTTTTTCTTCAAATCAAAATTTAGGGATGTCTTCAGGACACTCCAATTTCTTTTCTTTGAAAAATTTATTTTTCGCATGAAAAAATCGGGTTGAATTTGAGAGTCTATGAAAATTGACTTCATAATCGTTTTTCGGCGGTTGTTCATAGATTTTTTTCAGAAAATTTATTGGAGTGCCCTCGACAAATCAATTTTCTATATTTAAAAAAAAATTCATTTGGATAGGCGCTCAATTGATGCAAAAAATGATGGAAATACTGAAAAGACCAGAAAGTGTGAAATCGCTGAGAACTGTCTGAAATTCCAGGAGAATTTGAAAAAAAATATCAAGCTTTCCGGAGGAAAATTGAGGGCGTGAACTTGGAAAAATGAAAGGCACCTTTTGAATGGAGAATCGGTGCCGTCGGCCAGAGTATAACGGCCCCTTAAGGGATTGAAGGAAACTCCTCATAGGATCAGCAAGTAAGAGTAGGTTAAGATGCATTGCCTTTATTAGCCGCAGATGAATATTTTGTTATGAAAATGTTAAGACAAGTCCTGGCTCTTTGATTGCTGATGGAGCCTGGGATAAATGATCTCGGTATTGTCCGGTAGATACGGTTAATTCAACTGAAATATATATGTCATTTTATCGATAAAGCGTTATAAAACTAGAAATATATCGAATTCATACCAAAATTATATTTAACATAAAAAAAGCTTGGTGAATACAATGACTGAATGACAAATGAGTAAAGATTGAGATGAATGCAATATAAATGAAAACAAATTGAAAACAGGTCCTTTATTCTACAAATTTGTTGCAATGAAAAAAAAACTCGTTACCTTTTGATTTCTGTTATCACTCATAACGATCGAATAATGAACAAGAGTAGCGCTTGCGAGTTTTCAGAGGTTAAAAGAGCACAAGAATAAGAGTACTCGAATAACCCGACAGAAAAACTTCTGAATGAACAGTAGGACCTTTGGAATTCAACACTATTCAAAATTCTCAAGAAATGAGCCTATAGAAGACATTTAAATACCTTTTTGCACAACTTGAAATATACTCCAGTATGAAAATGTAGTAGTACTTACTAAGATATCTGTGCCACAGTTAAACCTTGAAATAACTAACTCCATTTAGAAAGTTGAAGAAGAGTAAATAGAAATTAGCATTGGCAACGTCTTCTAGAATTATTTTGACATTGCCGATATTTCGCGAGTGTCAACCAGCGTCATTTTAAAGTAAAAAAACTTGATATTCTCAAATCTTGGCCAACCGGGATGCTTTATAAAAGTGAATGGAGTATAGCTTTGGATTCTTGAACAACACTCATATTACTACCAATATTGAAGGCTTTAAGGACCTCTCTAAATATTGAAGCAAAATGAGCCACAAAAATGTCGATACGCAACTGCCTGCTTGAAGCCGAAAAAGCATCGAATAAAATCGTTAAATTTAAGCTCGAGTGCCGAACTCAACATCTTTATTCTCTCCGGGCGTGAAACATCATTAAATCTAAAGCTAATGACGTTCGAGCTGCGCCCTAATCTTCGACTCACTCCCCATCAGGATCTTCTCGTAGCAGCGCCTCCAGATGATCCCGTCATGTCGTATTTTAATCGGGATGTGTGTTAGTCTTAACGAGTACAATTTTTAAATTCCTTAAAGTGCTTCTTGGCTTCCAAGCAAATCTTTTGCGAAGACGTCTAAGAGGATTAGCCGAATTAGAGGATTGGAGTCAGGAAAAATCGGCATTTTTTGGGGGAGGATGAGGAATTATAGTGTTATAAGCAATTTTTGGGGTTCAGAATGAGTTTGTTTTGAGTTAAGATGTTAATGATTCCTATTGAAGGATTTAGTCGAATGTTATTTGGTAGCGTTCTTGTCAAAGAAAGTAGATAACGACAGTGATTGAAATCTTATTGTCGCCATAATCTGAGCAACATAAAAAATTTTACCCCTTAGTTGTTATGATTAGAAGCTTATTCTTTTTTCGAATGAAATATTACAAAGTAACGGTCCATTATTTTTCAGTAAAATTTCAACACTCGATTCTTGATTTCCGTACATTTCGAGTATTAACATAGAAAAAAGTTTCTGCAACATTCGCCAGGTCTTTGGAATTATTGAATTCACATTATATACTGCTCCACAAAAGAGTTGGGGATATCGTATTCAATCGTTTTTGAAAGTATGTAATCTTCGAGAAAATCGCTGTAAAATCATTTAAAACTCAATAACAACTTGAATCGATCCAATAAAAATCAGTATGAGACATTTCGTCAATGTCGCCTTTCTTTTGAAGTTTGGTTCTTTGCATATGCTTCATGAATGTTCTTATTTTGAACTGAAGTCAGTTTATCAAAGGCTTCGATTTGAAACGAGTTTTCTGAAAATGCCAAGACGTAAATTAACAAACGCTGAGGCTAATAGGGCTATCGGAATGCTACAGGGTGGCCTAACTCAGGTTGTTGTAGCGGAAAGGCTCCAAGTCAGCCAAAGTGTGATATCTCGACTTTGGAATAGGTTCAGGGAGACAGGTTCCGTGTTGAAAAGACCAAGGCTTGGTGGGCGACGAAAAACAACACCTGCTCAGGATCATTTCATCACCGTTTCGGCGGGAAGAAACCCTACATCTATACGTGTAGAATGCTACGGAAACTCTTCAAAATGCAGATGGGGTCCAAGTTTCCATCGAAACCATCAGACGACGTTTGAGAGAGGTGAATCTAGGTTCTAGACGTCCATTAAGAGGAGTTCCATTAACACGTGACCATAAGCGTCAAAGACTGGAATGGGCAAGGCAACATATGAATTGGAACGATCAATGGCGTAGTTTCCTTTCCACTGATGAATCCAGATATGGACGATTTTCAGATTCTCGAAGAATAAGGGTATGGACAATCCCGCGCATACCCCGTAATCGTCGCTATGTCCAAGAAGTCCATACATTCCGAGGGGGTAGTGTTATGGTATGGGCCGGGATATGTTTCAACGGGCGCACAGATCTACACATTTGTCCTGGGAATATGACCGCCTTACACTATAATAGGGAGCATGTCATTGACAATGTTGTACCAAATTTTCACGCTTCTATTGTTGAAACTTTTCAATTTCTAGACGATAACGCTAGACCGCACCGTGCAGCCATAGTTGAGAATGCGCGCGAGGAGCTTGGTCTTGGTATTCCACATTTACCAATACCTCCGCACTCACCAGATTTGAATTGCACAGAACATGCATGGGATATGCTCCAAAGAAGATTAGAGAATCATCAACCTACCCCAGAATCCTTAAATGATCTGAGAGACCTTCTGCCCGGTTTATGGAACCAAATTCCTCAAGAAATGTTCAACAACCTCGTGTGTAGTATGCAAAGAAGATGTCAAGCTGTTATTGATGCCCGTGGAGGACATTGTATTGATAGTCTTAAAGTGCTTGAATTCTCTGGGAATAAAATTTCGTTATTTTACTCGATTTTTCTGAACCACCCTGTATACGCTGCAGACCTACAGGCTAAAATTAATTTGCCACTTGAAATCATATTAATATGAATTCACATTCTGCAAAATATTATTCCGCATGTATACGGAAAATTACATACATTTATTTCGAAAATTGACGGAATTGATGGAAATAAAATCATTTGTCCAGATTTTCATGAAATTACAGCTCACTAGGTTTTTTTCCTAATATACGAAGAAAAACAGAAAAGCGAGTAGTACACATTCTAGAGAAATGATTAAGCTTTAATTTAAAAAAAAATTGTTGGTCTACGCCGCATACGAACTGAGATATCATGGAAATAAAAAGACCAATTTTTGAAGGGAGCTCGCGAGCTCGGACGTGTACAAGGTCCAGGCAGATCGGACCGCAGTGACGAGGTTTCACTTCTGGGTGGCGCCCTCTGTGGGTGCAGCGGTGGTCACACAATGACTAATTAGTGGTCATTTTGAGCTCGATAATGGCCACGTGGTTGGAAACATGAAATAGCCTACCCACCCATCTTATGATGAACTATTGGTTCTAAAATTCAATAACTCCGAAATCCCATGCAATGGAAAATTTCCTATCGATAACCCACACGAAAAACCAATTTAATCCTCACCAAATCAACGATTCCTTCAGGAAACCTCCCCCATTCTTCCCGTCCCCGAAAAATAATGAGACACGACTCCGAGTCATTGAAAGGAAAATCAACGGACAGCAATCTCGTGAAAAATTCACCGGTAAGACTCTCCGATAAGAATGGTGGCAATTTAAACTCCCCAAGCAATAAGCTAAATTTGCCTTTGATTCAATCAAGCATCCCGGGAAAGAAGAAGGTCGTGCAGACAATGGACAATCGAACTGTCGCATCTGCGTTTGCCCTTGCGACCGTATTCCGAAATATCCCAGGGGTCTAACTCGATTTGCTCAGTTGTTAAGTTCGGTTTGTTACACCGGAAAATTCCAGTTCCGGTAACTCATACGAAGGAGGAATTCTAATTGACCCTTTGGGTAAAAAGTACCTGGAGATTGGTATATGGAAACTTGGGGTCATAATAATGTTGCCTGATATGGTTTTCATATCTGTACTTGAGAGAGTATGATTTCACTTTCTCGAGGATGGTATCCATTAATGAGTCGAGTAGGATTTGTATCGAAAATCTGATCACCTTTACAAGTTCATACCTGCAGCCTGGAATATTTGAATATTAGGGCAATCGAGCAAATCATTGAAAAAAACAATAACCCAACTGCAAAAACATTTAAGAACAAAACCTATATGTTATCGAAATAATTCTGTGTGAGTAATGTAAACACAGTTTTTTTTTCACTCTCTACCTGTGCAGGTAGAGCTGGGTAAGTCCTTGACTTGTACATATATTTTAACTGTAGATTCTTGAGGCCAAAAGAAACCTATTTTTCATTTTCCATTTTTTCAAATTCGGCTCTGTTTAGAAGATATAGTCGTTTGAAAAAAAATTAGGCCAAATACGTGCCTGATACGATTCTGTGGAATTGATGCAAAGTTCATATTACTCGATTGAATCTGAGTTGATACATTCAGGAAATACTCAAGTACTAACCTTATTTGAATAAGAATGTTACAAACACAATATTTCTTAATAAAAACACTTAGTTTTGTCCGATTATATCTGCAATCGAAAAGTCTTATTCCTCCCACCAAAATAAGTTCCTTCTTCAATTTTTCTGAAGATTAGATTGTAAACACTGACAACAAATTTTTCCTGGAATATCCCAAAAATATATCATAAAAAATTTTTTTTTCACTAACCTAACCTAACTCCATTAACCTAGGTCATATGATTCAAGGTCAATATCCAAACCTTACCCATGTTCTATGATATTTCACAGAGCTTTTGAGAGGAGGATGCCAGATTGTTGATTTTCTCTTTAAACAATGGTAATAACGGTGCGCTACCTCGCAATGCGAGGTTGTTCTGTCTCTTCATTCCAATGTCAGTCCCATGAACGACGCTTGTGTATTGCGATAACGATAACCGGCGTGATGTTGATGGCTCAATAATGAAGAATAATATCATTTATTTATCATTCGTCATTGGAATGGCTATAGCTATGTTGTTCTAGAAGGGGAGAGTGATTATTTTAGGTGTTTTTCTTCGATCTCGTGATGATTATGTGGAGACTCTCAGTAATAATAAAGGACCCTGCATAAATCAAATGGTAAATGGATCCCAGTCGAATTGGCTGAAATTCGGATATGTTGTAGTTTATACATTTCTGATCAATAGTCTCCAAGGGTCCGAGACCTAAAAATGGACAGTTTTTGCGGTATCCAAGGTCGAAAGTTGCGACTAGTGCGCAATCAAAAATGAAATCCCATCTATTACTCACGTTATCAGGCTATTCGCTACCCTTCAAAACTATACTAATTCAAACAGTGCTAGATGCCGGAAACAGAACACAACAAGAAAATTCAAACCCTGCAGTAATTCACATTTAAAAACATATTTTAATTTCATGCCACGTATGCATGCCGTCGCCCAAAGTACCTACCTAATAGATGGGAATTCATTTTTGATTGCGTGCACTAGTTTGCAACTTTCGACCTTCGATACCGAAAAAACTGTCCATTTTTAGGTCTCGGGCCGATGAAGACTATTGATCAGAAAAGTATAAACTACAACATATCCAAATTTCAGCCAATTCGACTGGGATCCATTTTCCATTTGATTTGTGCAGGGTCCTTTGTAGTGTCGGGTTGATAAAATTCCAAGAGAATATTGTTTGGATAGAAACATCGCCACAGATTATTTAGTGCTAAGTATCATTTCCTTTTTCATTAATTCCAATTTAATACGTGGTTTGTATCGACAATCATCATTAATATCCGAATTTTGTATTTCATTGACATTTATTCTCAATATGGACCGGTAAAAATAAATTTTTAATGAAAACTGTGCGCATAAAATGTATAGTTTCATGATTCTTAGAATTAAATTTTATGTACCACATTTGTGGGATTCTATTATTACATATCTCTACATCAAACGTTTTTCCATCATTTAGATTTTAGTCTTGACAAAGTTGATAAACATTCTGACAACATTATTAACTTGTTTAGCGATCAGAGAGTTTATGAATTTCAGCCATTCCGTGATATTAATAATCCAGGAAAGCATCCAGATTATCCTTATGATTTTAGATTTTTCTTGTTCATTACTTTTCAGTTCAATGTTTCTGCAGCCGGGTTTCCTGTTTTTCTTCAATATTCTGTTCATAAAAAACTTAAGCTATATCACTCCTACAATTTATACGAATCTAATAACACCTCATACGTTAAAATCCATCAGGTCGTTTCACGGTGAACATATAGATTGAATAAAAAAAAAATATGTCAAATACAATTTCAAATACCAAAGACTACACTTCTTACGATGGGCTTGTAGAGTTAGGCCCTAGAGGGGTGACATAAATTATATATCCCTTGTGCAAGTGGAAAAATCGCTCGAAAAATTAGAGAACATGAACTTATTATTCAGGTGATATTTTGAATTAGGAACAGATTCCTTCATTTGAAGTAAAACAAGAGCCATCTGTAGACGGTTCGTTGAAGATGAACCCCGATCAATATCCAGTCGGAGAAGTACAACGGGATAAACGGAAAGCTATTAGGGGTATGGATTCATGGATAAGAGTCCTTCATTTCCGGCTCTTAATTTTCCCATACTTGACATCCTTGATGGTAGATGGAAGGAATTCAAAAAGACAAGTTTTAGTTTCACCCAGTTTCACAGTAGATTTCTATGGAGCAGAAATCTATCTTGGAAATGCGTGTTTCTACATAATCTGCGAACATTTTTCTGTAGGTTTCGAATTGAAGAGGGGAATATATATTTCAATCCTAACTCTGTTTTGAAATGCGTCCCACATTCACAATTACTCCCACTCGAGAGAGAATAAAAATTGGCAATCGTAGCAATATTTGTTTCATATGGCACAAATTGGTGAAGGCGACGGTTAGCAGTAAATTGTTGAACCCCTGCTGGAATCTACTGGAAAGTGGAGGTAAAATTGAATCTCACGTAACTTTATTGTGGGGATGAACTATTTCAAGAATGGACAATAATGAGAAGAGAAAAGTGTATATTTCATAACAACGAAAAGAAGTTTCTTTGTGAAGAAAAAACCGATAATATAGACAAATTTTCATATTATTGCGAGCAATAAGCAGATTAAGTCACGAGGATCTGTACATATTCCTACCAAGTATTGAGGCTACTTTGATGAATATCAAATGACCATTCAAAATTGCCTCCTCTTCAAGAGTTTTTTAATTTTCGGTTCTCATAGAAATTTTCTATCCGTCATAACTTTTGAACGGTTGTCTCGAACCGACTGAAATTCTAAGAGAATATTGTCTTGAAGTACCTTCAAGAACCAACCGGTTCATAATCCTGAAAAATCCAGGTCCGGCTCTACAAATTTTGGTTGTTTTTGTCTTTCGCAAAAATTTTACCCTGTGTATGGTTTTTTCAATGCTTGATGAAGCATATTCAATCCTTAGTAACTGAGGTAGAAACTGCCGAAAAGATTCTTCTTAACAATATTGTAGGATTCCCAATAAATCAAATAATGAAATTCCCTTTATTACAAATTGGTGAATGCGATGATTTTTCGTTAGATTTTTTTGTTGTGAACAAAACTTGTCTGAAAGAAAGTGTTTAAACGTGTATAACCTATAACAACGAAAAGAATTTCGAAGAATGCAGATTCAAGAAATTCATAGAACCCACTTGAAGCATTAAAATAAATAAAATTGCAATGAAAAGAACGCATATCTGAAAAAGAAATGGATTCGAAAGAATCATGTAAAATTCTATCGAATTGTCGAAAAAATAACTTATCTGAAAACATATTCTCATAACAATCTATAAACCTACACAAAAGCTGGGACATGTCCTTAGGAGTGCCTGAAACCAAACTGATCCACTCTCCCAAGCTGGTATTTGAATCGGGTGTTTCTTTGGAGTGATAGAACTTCAAATTGAAATAAAACACATTGAGATTGAAGCCAATTTTTTATTAGAAAAATAATTTTATGGCATTTATATTTTAATAGTATATTCTAAAACTAGTTGCAGAATGGGCTCCTATTCCAATACGAATGCGCATGAGTGTTGGAATTGCATTCTGCAACGAGTATTAGACGATATTTTTTCTATTTCAGTCAAATTTCGTTGAAATTCAATGAAAAATTCAGATTAGACATCCTAGTGACTTTTGTATTGTGTCTTGGCAGTTGGTGACTGTTACGAAATTGACATTTCCAAATTGACGTGAGTTGAAAATTGATAGGATCGGAAGCCAGTGCTGACAACCACGAAACGAAAAATACAACTGAAAACAGTGCTGTAATGAGTTCATTACAGCACTGTTTTTGTTACTGTAATGAAGTCATTACGATACTGAAATAGAGAAAAATAATTTCCGTCATCTGTTCACCACGACTAGCTCTGAGGAACCGCATTGGACCACCTTCTCGACTAACTAAGGATTTATTTCAGCAATAACACGAGTTATGCTGACTTGACATAACCCCAAAGAAAATAATCCATTGGAGTTATGTCGCATGATCTTGGAGGCCAATCAATTGGACTTTTTCCCGAAATAATGTTATAGGGTCCAATCAGTAAACAAACTACGATTATTATGGTCAAATGGTCCTAATTCTTGAACCAGTTGGATCTTGTATGGGTGTAGACCAAGAGCTTTAAGCAAAATTTCCCATGTGGTGGATCCACAAATCCAAAAACAACATGAACAAGAGAGAGGAGACTCCTAATGTTCATGTGCATGGTTGCCAGCGATCAGTCATGCTACTCGTTGTTTTTCAAGGAAATCGAATTTGGGCCACCCTGTACACTTGAACGGCAATGAGATCCAATGTAAATGATATTCGAAGTCGAGGATATGCTTCCGATCCCAGATAAATCTTAAAAATTAATCCGTTCCACGGCGACAAGAATCTTTAAATCTCGCTCTAACCGGCCTGTCTTGAGGGGGCAACCAGTTGATTGCGTAAAAGGTGGGAGTTTGCGTCAATGCGTCATTCGCACGCTCCTGGATCACCGTCACCGGGGGCACCGCCGCCTCCGACGTCGTCAATCCCGTTTCTCAGTTCAAGTTGGGGCAGCGCCGAAAATGGGGTCTCGTTCCAGATTGCTGGTCCTGGTTTTCTGCTTCTACGGATGCTGGGCCATCCCTTCGTCCATGATCGAGGAGATTAATGCTAGGGAATTGAGGCCGAGTAAAGGTAATCATATTTTAGGCGGCTTGGATTTTATTGTGAAAAAAAATTTGGAAAATAATGAATTTATTTCAATTTATTTTTCAGTTTTGTCTCGGACTCTTACGTATTTTTAATGATAAAGTTATGAATAGCAATATGTGATTCAATTTCGAGAAATTTTGGCAACCTCGGTGTCATATGGGAGCAACAAAAAAAAATGGTTTATTTCTAATGACAACGAGGTTTATTTCAGGCTTTAAATGTCTTCATGGTCAAATTAAAACAAAATTGGGAAGTATTTTCAATTTATGGCAGAAAGACGAAAGTCGTTAGCCATTTGCTAGAGCAATAAATATCTTTTCTTCTTTTCTCTCTTTCAATTTATTCTGAATTTAGTTTGAATTTCTCCAGTATCTTATGAATTTAATCCTTAAGAGCACGATTGATGAGATATACAGAGTGTAACAGCCAAATGGAATAAATTCGATAACGAATAAATGAGGGAGTGTTAGGAAAAACGCTCGGACACGTCGATTTGTAATTCAAAATGCGCATATTTTTCAAGAAAATAAAATTATATAGGGTGTTCCATGCGACCGTGGCCAATACCAACTTTCTTATTTCAAATGCAACCCCTTGTATATTATTTATTTTTTGGATTCTTCAGAAAATTCTAGACATAATTCATGTACAATGTCCTATACCTATCTTCAACTTTTTCGGAAATATTAAGTGTTTTCAGATTTTTGACAAAAATTAACATTTTAAATGAGAATTATTTTATTTCATAAATTAGATACATACAAAAACCATTACTGAGAAGAAATTAAAAAAAACAAAAACAGATTTGTTTATTCTCATAGCCTTAGTAACACGTTATCTGTTTGCAGTTTGAACATTTCCTACATTGACATGTTTTTTTTTTAATAATTAAGAAATAATCAGTATTACTTATTAGGTGTTAAGTGTAATGTACCGAATTTGTGAAATAAAATAATTTTTATTTAAAACGTTGATTTTTGCGATAAATCTGAAAACACTTAATACTTCCGAAATAGTTAAAGATAGGTATAGGACATTGTGCATGAATTGTGTCTAGAATTCTCTGAAGAATCCAAAAACAAATAATATACAGGGGGTTGCATTTGAAATAAGAAAGTTGGTATTGGCCACGGTCACATGGAACACCCTATATAATATTATTTTCTTGAAAAATATGCGCATTTAAAATTACAAATCGACGTGTCCGAGCGTTTTTTCCAACACGCCCTCATTTATTCGTTATCGAATTTATTCCATTTGGCTGTTACACTCTGTATGAAATATAATTCATCTTCTTAGGTTCAATTTGTTTTTTTTCATTTAGTATTCAGTACGAAAGGTTAATACAATTTGTGCTTCAGTATTTTCAAAGTGGAATGCAACACTTCACTCAAAATAACAAATAATTACGATTATGTTTTGAAAAATATAGGGTGTTCTATATACTCTATGACGAAGTCCGACAGATAATAACAGTCCTGCTGATCATCAACATTTTTCTCCTATGAACAAATTTTTACGTATTTGGGAGCTCTGAGAGGGGCATAGCTTTCATTAACATCTGAATACAAAGAGCGTGGAAAATTTAGTCAAATCGGAAATTTTACTTCTATCGGGTGATTTTTTAGAGTGAGAATTTTCGATAGGGATAACTGTAATTTAACAGAAGGTAGAAGCCATGTTGTTTTGATATTTATTTTCACTAATCATTGACAAATTATCATGGAAAGACTCACTCCGCAACAACGTTTACAATTTGTTGAAATTTATTTTCAAAATCAGTGTTCTATTCGCCAAACTATTAGAGCACTTCGTGAAATTTATGGTTTACATAATCGTACATCAGAGCAGCTTATTCTTCGAACTATCGATAGATTTCGGAAAACATTTTCTCTACTCTATGAGACAACAACAAGAGGAAGAACTGTACGTACAGAAGGAAATATCGCTGCTGTAAGTGATAGTGTTAATGAAGATCCAGATTTGTCGATTCGTCGACGTTCACAAGATGAAATCTGTGCATCCACCACATGGAGCATTTGGCGTGAAGATCTTAGTCTACACCCATACATGATCCAAATGGTTCAAGAACTAAAGCCACTTAACCATAATAAGCGTCGTTCGTTTGCTGATTGGATCCTAGAACAGCTTGAAGTTGATCCGCTTTTTATCGAAAAATTGAGTTTAGTGATGAAGCTCATTTCTGGTTGAACGCCTGAACAAACAAGTAGGTAAATTGCCGTATATGGATTGAAAACAATCCTCAAGAAGTTCTGCAAGTTCCATTGCATCCTGAAAAATGCACTGTATGGTGTGCTTTACACGCTGAAGGCATCATCAGTCCATATTTCTTTAAAAACGATGCTGGAGCTAATGTTACAGTGAATGGTGCTCGTTGCAGAACGACGATCAATGATTATTTGTTTCAAAATTTGAATGGTATCGACCCAGAAGTGTTTTGGTTCCAACCAAATGGTGCCACACCTCATTCTGCTGCTGTAACAATTGATTTATCAAAAAAAAATTGCTTAAATCATAATTTGAATGTGTTTCATTTCAATTTAAAGTTCTATCACTCTAAAAGAAACACCCGATGATCAGATATCTCAGGGGAGACTAAGCCTGTAACCTGTAACCAGCCGCCATTGTTTCATGTCATTTTTAATTAGGTGTTTTTGTCCCACTTGACTCCTGGATCATTATCTTTATACGGGTCATATTTATCCAATTTCTGCTGGGACCTAATCCATAAGGATGATTATGTCAATATCGAGAATCTAATGATAATTTGATGGAGATAATATATTGGGGGGAGATGATAATGTGTGTCAATTAGATGAGCCATTTCATATCTCCCCTGATCTTTTATTGATTATTTAGTTGGTAGATATCAAGTGGATCTCAATAATAATTGTCGGTATATGAGATACTGAAGTTTTACTGTTCGATAAAAGCATTTTATGTTCACTATTTTCTTTCAAAAGAAATTAATGACAAACGGTTGTTCAAATCAGTAAAAGAAATGAGCATACAATGAGAAGATAAAAACAATGCAATGTAATATCAAACGCTCTTTGGTTTGAACTAAACGTTCAGCTATCAGTGGAAATTTTTTGTATAGTCTAGTTTTCATACAATTTCTTTTAAGTGCTGATTTTGTAGATTTACTTGATGCCAATGGTAGTCCCGCAAATTATGTGCTTTCAGTTTAATGGTTCTTTACCACTTGCTCGAAATGCCCTGAAACATTCGAATATAGTTTTTTATGTGCCAACTGCCAATTTGATGGTTACCACACCTGCCTCATCTAAAACCGATAAATTTTAGTGCAGAATAATGTTTATGCTGTTCCTATACTCAACGAACAACTAGAAGAACATTGTAGTGACCCAGACAAAGAGCTGGAGCATATTTTCAAGGGAAAATAGAAAGGAAAATCCCACTCTGTTACTCAGAGAATCTTTTACAGTAAAGGGGATTTTATACTTTTTGGCCTGGCTTTTCGTCTAATCTTTCGGTAAGACTATTTCATGACGTAGTTATTCAGCTTCTTGAGTCTTCAGCTCAGTGAAGTAATAGGTGGCAAATATTGAGGTGAAAACAGGTGAATACAAAAATTGAGTGGACACAAGGGATGGTTCCTTTATTGGTCCATTCGGCAAGAGTTTTCGAGCCACTTGAGGGGGAAAACGAAAGAAGAACCAAACAGTTGGCTGGTTCATCTAAAAAAACCCTCAGCTTCACGGTTAATGGTTTGGCTTCCTTGAGGGGACATTATACTCTGGCCAAAGGCACCGATTCTCCATTCAAAAAGGGCGTTTCATTTTTCCAAGTTCACGCCTTCAATTTTCCACCTGAAAACTTGATTTTTTTTTATTTCTCCTGGAATTTCAGACAGTTCTCTGCGATTTCACACTTTCTGGAGTCTTTTCAGTGTTTTCATCATTTTTTGCATTAATTAAGCGCCTATCCAAATGGATTTTTTTTAATATAGAAAATTGATTTGTCGAGGGCACTCCAATGAATTTTCTACAAAAAAATTGATGAACAACCGCCGAAAAACTATTATGAAGTCAATTTTCATAGACTCTCAAGTTCAACCCGATTTTTTCATGCGAATAAATAATTTTCCGAAGAGAAGAAATTGAATCGCCTCAAGACATCTTTTTACTTCAATTTGAAGAAAATTAAGCTTTTAGGTGAAAAATTGAGGGCGTGAACTTGGAAAAATGGAAAGCACTTTTTGAATGGAGAATCGGTGCGTAGCTGATTTTTTCATGCGAAAAAATAATTTTTTCGAAGAGTGTCCTTAAGACATCTCTCAGCTTTAATTTAAAGAAGAAATGAAGCTTTCAGGTGACAAATTGAGGTTTACGATCTTAGAAAAATGAAAGGCACTTTTTGAATGGAGAATCGGTGACGTAGCCGATTTTTTTTCATGCGAAAAAATAATTTTTACGAAGAGAATAAATTGGAGTGTCCTCAAGACATCCTTCAACTTCAATTTGAAAAAAACAACAAGCTTTTAGGTAAAAAATTGAGGGCGTGAACTTGGAATAATGAAAAGCACTTTTTGAATGGAGAATCGGTGCCGTAGCCGATTTTTTCATGCGAAAAAATTATTTTTTCGAAGAGAAAAATTGAAGTGTCCTTAAGATATCTTTTATCTTCAATTTAAAGAAAAAATCAAGCTTTCAGGTGACAAATTGAGGGCGTTAACTTGGAAAAATGAAAGGCACATTTTGAATGGAGAATCGGTGCCGTAGCCAATTTTTTAATGCGAAAAAATAATTTTTTCAATAAGAAAAAATTGGAGTGTTTTTAAGACATCCTTTAGCTTCAATTTAAAGAAAACATCAAGGTTTCAGGTAACAAATTGAGGTTTACGCTCTTGGAAAAATGAAAGGCACTTTTTGAATGGAGAATCGGTGCCGTAGCCGATTTTTTCATGCGAAAAAATAATTTTTTTCAAAGAGAAAAAATTGGAGTGTTTTTAAGACATCCTTTAGCTTCAATTTAAAGAAAACATCAAGCTTTCAGGTAACAAATTGAGGGCGTGAACTTGGAAAAATGAAAGGCACTTTTTGAATGGAGAATCGGTGCCGTAGCCGACGGCCAGAGTATATCGTTCCCTTAACTGTGAAACCGAAATGAACCAGCTAACTGTTTGGTTCATCTTTCGTTTTCCCTCTCAAGTGGCGGGTTCGAACAAAAAACTCACCCTATTTTTCGACAACGAATCACCCGCTGAATTTTTCAGAATCTATTCATATACACCTTGTATATTTTCGACTGATCAATTAGAATTTCGAGGATGGAAAACTTAGTGTAGAAACTGTGAATTGAGTGAAGATTTCAACGTTGTGTAAAAATCTTTCTAATGGTGTATTCAATAAAATGGAAATGTGTTTCAAACGCTTCCAGTTGAGTTATCTGAACATTCTTCATATTCCTCCCAGCACTGATATGACAACATGCCGGCTGTTCAAAGCTGAGGAGGAGATATCTGTCGAAAATCGATAGGACCTGTTGCGCAAGGAGCTTTCACCCCGAAACAATGTGTCGTTAATGCTGAAAACGCTTCCGTCCCCAGAGCCTGTACCGAATAAAACTGGATGATACCCATACAAATGATAATTTAGCACAATGTTTCGTTAGCGTTGAGTTCCAAGTGGCGGAAAGCAGTTAACATCAATTTTTTCTGTATTTTCGTTGAGCATTAAAAAAGTTATCGCTTTCGTTTGAATCGCTCATCTGGTTTTCGAATACCTGGAAAAATGAGCAAAAAAAAATCCTGGAACGAGATAAATTCACTCCTGGACAAAAAACCGGACATAAAAAATGTTCACCGAATTAATTTTGGAATAACTTTTTAAGCGTGCATCGATTTTGATCATTTTGTTCCGTATTTGTGGCCTATTTCATCTAGTTCACTACCTGAGGTCGAGTCTGCAAATATTCCAATTTAATTCGATGGTTTACAGGGTCGAACTGAATGTCACAATTTTCTATGAATTTCTGAGCACCCTGTAAAGGAAATCAGTGACGCAATGATGGGTTTTCAAATGAGTTTTTGAAGCCTGATCTTCTCTCAACAATTTCTTGTTCTTGTTTCTCAATATTAGAATATAAGAAAGTGTTCTTTCTTTATCATTTCATCTGTATATTCCTAATGTTATAACTTGTATACTCCATTCACTTTTATGAAGTATCCCTGTTGGCAAAGATTTAGCCCTGATAATTTGCAATCAATAATTTATCACCAGCTATCCAATATTTTCGACGAATGTGGATGAAAACCGAGGTATTATATTTCATATGAATAGATATCAATTTTTTTGCTGCACATAAAGACAATAAAAAAGATTTCAAGTGAAAGAGACGACAAAGAATTTCCTTATATCAGCCAAAAAGACACTGTTAGAAGACTTTATTTTGAAAAAAAAAAACTACAACGACAATTTTGGAATTATAATTTGGAAAATAACCACTTTTCGATTTATTCACTACTTTATTTTGCAAAGGAACATTTAGAATATAACCGTCTGTTCGTTTATAAGTTTTTCTGTCGGGTTATACGAGTACTTTTATTCTTTTTTCGAATGAATTATCACAAAGTAATGGACTATTCTGTCCATTATTTTTCAGTAAAATTTCAGCACTCAATTCTTGATTTTCGTACAAGAAAATCATAACTGAATCTTCCAACCATGTTTATATACGTGTAATATTTCCAGTATTAACAGAGAGAAAAGTTTCTTCAACATTCGCCATGTCTTTGGAATTATTGAGTTCATACAATATTTTCTCAAATCAAATTCATTATTTTCCCAAAGTAAAAAAACATTTTGATAAATATGTAAACACTACGACCTCTATGTAGTGGATATTAACTCAGAAAATATCCATTTTAGGGCAAGGGTGTGATGCATACACTCACATTATTTTTTAACGTAGATTCAATATCTGCCATAAAAAAATGGGGTTCTAATTTGAAAAAATTGATTTTTCAAGATTTTGTCATCCCTAACTTTGAAAGCGATTTTTTCACCCCCTGTATCATGAATCGCGATTTCGATTTTTAAAGTGGATACATCAATCTTACATCTTGAAAAATCCCAAAAATGAAAATTTTCCATCCAAAAACCTCGAAGTTATTCTTGTTTCAGCGGAGCTCTATTTTCGATTTTTTTTTCGAATTTTCCCGCTCAGAGAGAATTTTCCAACCAAAACTGAAAAATGTTACATCAAAATAACTTGAAATTTTCTAAGGAATCTATTTCTGCAATAAAAAAATGGTGTTCTAATTTGAAAAACGGAAGTTGACGTCATTTCCGGAAAAACCGGAGGTGCTCATGCCTTGAAAATATTTTAGATTTCATCAGCATCGTGAAATACTTATAAGTGCTGAATTTCATGAAAATACGTTCAGTAGTTTCCCGTATAAATATGGGTGAGGTTCCTCGTGAAAGACCCTGTATAGTTTCGTTCGAAAAATCGTAGTTCCTTTCAGGAAAGAGCTATTGACGTGAATTAAACAAGAAAATGTTTAAAGATGATCAGGCTTAGAAAACTCATTTCAAGACCCATCATTGCGTTACTAATTACCGATACAGGGTGTTCAGAAACTTGGAGGAAATTGCAACTTTCAGTTCTACCCTGTATACCTTCAAATTCAATTGGAATTCTGGCAGACTAGACACCAGGTGTTAAACAAGATTAAATAAGCTACAAATAGACAACAGAATGATGAAAATCGGTACACGCCTTGAAAAGTTATTTCAAAATGAATTCGGTGAAATTTTTTTCTGTCCAGTTTTTTTTGTCCAGGAGTGTAATTACTGAAAAGTCTGTCAGCGGCGACTTTTTCGAAAAGTCATCAGCTTTCTGTAGCTCGTATTCTTTAGATTTGATGTAAGGTTAAGACACGGATAGCTCAGTGGTTGGAGATTTCAACTTCTAATCGAAAAATCTACAAATTGCGTAAGTATAATTTCACTCGACGGATTCTTATGTTCTAAGGAAATATACGCCTCTGAAAAAGCAACAAGGTTCTGGCAAAAAAAACAGTGAAGCAGCGAATATGATCCTTAAAGCTTAATTCCATCCTGTCCAATTTTCCAAAGTTTTTCGTAACCATAGAGTTGCCTTTAATTAAGGACAACAAAGTTTGACACGTGCTGATTGAAGTCAGCTTCACAGAATATCGATCGTCTATTTAATCAGGCTGTCAATCGGCCACTGATTAAAGTAGAGTCTAAATTAAATGAAATTTCGTATTGCTTTGAACGCGGCAAGATTAATTCAAAAATTAATATTTTTGTCGTGGCCTGGCGCATTCACCATTCTGCAACTCACTGAATACATTCTATTTGATGCAAGTTTCCCTTCGGAAATGAACAAATTGTTATACCTATCGTCCTTATTTCGGTTAACGTGTACAGATTGCATGAATAATACTTATATTTGGCATAAGAAATACGATCACATTTCTCGTGAATTGAAAGATCTATTGAGAGACTTTCAGGTTTCATTTCCTTTGCCTGCTCATCGGAATAATATCAAAAGAAATTATTGTTCAACCTATGCCTTCGATAATAAGTTCCTTACATAATTTCTATATCAATGAGTCAAAATTTCAAGGAAAATATTGAGAAATTGGGACACAAAAGCACTGATGTGAAGTTAGGAGATTTTCAGTGCTCGTTCATCCAACTTGTAGGTAAATTCGTATCTGAGACTTCGAAAAACCATTTAAGAAAACTGACAGCTGTCGAAATAAATGTGACAATACAATACAGGGTGTTCCTAGTTCGTGTGGTGCATTAATTTCGAAATTCATTCAGTCAAGTCGAAAGTCCTGCTCGAAATGACGCATATCCTTTCTACGAATTAGGCCGAAGTGATGAAAATATCCTGCTGTTGAACCACCCGCGAACATTCCCAGAACACAAAAGATATTGTCGACCCGTGTGATCCAATTAGTCTCTATTGTTTCTCGGAAGTGCCTCAATTTGATTTTGTTCCAGTGAAAAGAGTCTCGATGGCTGCTGAGGATCCAGAAGAAGGTTTGAAGATCGACAACCATTACTATGGAAACCCGACAGCTATCAAGAGAGGTAGGTATCTTCTTCATTAGGGAATTATTCGAAGAAGTGGATTTTGTTGTTGTTTTGCAGCATCGCAATTAAGAAAATTAGTCTTACTGTATTAAATAAGGGCAGGCAATGAAGCAAAAAGTATTACAAAATTGTGTTTTTACTGAATGTTATGATAATTATCTACTTTAAATTAAACTGCTCCATATGAGTTAGGGATATTGACTTAAATTGCAAAAAAATATAGTTAAAATAAGATTTTTGTGATGGGAATTCATATTAATGTAGTCTGTAGCATGTAGGTCTGCAGCGTATACAGGGTGGTTAAGAAAAATCGAGTAAAATAACGAAATTTTATTCCCAGAGAACTATCAATACAATGTATGGCCTCCACGGGCATCAATAACAGCTTGACATCTTCTTTGCATACTACACACGAGGTTGTTGAACATTTCTTGAGGAATTCGGTTCCATAAACGGGGCAGAAGCTCTCTCAGATCATTTAAGGATTCTGGGGTAGGTTGATGACTGTCTAATCTTCTTTGGAGCATATCCCATGCATGTTTTATGCAATTCAAATCTGATGAGTGCGGAGGTATTGGTAAATGTGGAATACCAAGCTCCTCGAGCGCATTCTCAACTATGGCTGCACGGTGCGGTCTAGCGTTATCGTCTAGAAATTGAAAAGTTTCACCAATAGCAGCGTGAAAATCTGGCACAACATTGTCAATGACATGCTTCCTGTAGTGTAAGGCGGTCATATTCCCAGGACAAATGTGTAGATCTGTGCGCCTGTTGAAACATATCCCGGCCCATACCATATAGCCCGGGAGCCAGTGACATTTTTTAGTCAGTCATTTTAACCCTGGCCATAATTTGTATATAGCTTGACTTGGTTGTTTTCTTAGCCAAAGTGACCGTCAGCTGGCTCAACAGTGGTGGGTTTGCCAACGGGAGCAACGAAAACATGTAAAAAAAATATCGAGTTTCAGTCATTTTAACCCTGCTGAAATTTACAGAGATGGTAGTTGGTATAATTATTCGAATAAAAAAAATCGTCCGCTGGCTGTACGCTGGTGGAAAACCCGTCCGCTGGACATGGAAACTTGTAAAAAAAATTTTGAGTTTCAGTCATTTTAACCCTGCTGAAATTTACAGAGATGGTAGTTTGTGTAATTATTCGAATAAAAAAAATCGTCCGCTGGCTGTACGTTGGTGGAAACCCCGTCCGCTGGACATGAAAACGTCCGCTGGACATGGGAACTTCTGAAAAAATTTTGAGTTTCAGTCATTTTAACCCTGCTGAAATTTGCAGAGATGGTAGTTTGTATAATTACTCCAATAAAAAAAATCGTCCGCTGGCAGTACGTTGGTGGAAAACCCGTCCGCTCGACATGAAAACTTGTAAAAAAAATTTTTAATTTCAGTCATTTTAACCCTGCTGAAATTTACAGAGATGGTAGTTTATATAATTATTCGAATAAAAAAAATCGTCCGCTGGTTGTACGTTGGTGGAAAACCCGTCCGCTGGTCATGAAAACTTGTAAAAAAAAATTTGGGTTTCAGTCATTTTAACCCTGCTGAAATTTACAGAGATGGTAGTTTATATAATTATTCGAATAAAAAAAATCGTCCGCTGGTTGTACGTTGGTGGAAAACCCGTCCGCTGGACATGAAAACTTGTAAAAAAAAATTTGAGTTTCTGTAATTTTAACCCTTCTAAAATTCACAAAGATTGTAGTTTATATAATTATTCGAACAAAAAAATGGTCCGTTGGCTGTACGTTGGTGGAAAACAAGTTTTCATGTCCAGCGGACGGGTTTTCCACCAACGTACAGCCAGCGGACGATTTTTTTTATTCGAATAATTGTATAAACTACCATCTCTGTAAATTTCAGCAGGGTTAAAATGACTGAAACTCAATATTTTTTTTACGTGTTTTCGTTGCTCCCGTTGGCAAACCCACCACTGGTGCGCCAGCTGACGGTCACTATGCTATAAGACAAATACAAATTAAGCTATATACAAATTATGGCCAGGGTTAAAATTGGTCACCAAAAACTATCACTGGCTCCCGGGCTAATAACACTACCCCCTCGGAATGGATGGACTTCTTAGACATAGCGACGATTACGGGGTATGCGTGGGATTGTCCATACCCTTATTCTTCGAGAATCTGAAAATCGTCCATATCTGGTTTCATCATGGAAAAGGACACTACACCATTGATCGTTCCAATTGATATGTTGCCTTGCCCATTCCAGTCTTTGACGCTTATGGTCACGTGTTAATGGAACTCCTCTAAATGGACGTCTAGAACCTAGATTCACCTCTCTCAAACGTCGTTTGATAGTTTCGATGGAAACTTGGACCCCATCTGCATTTTGAAGAGTATTCCGTAGCATTCTACACGTAGATGTAGGGTTTCTTCTCGCCGAAACGGTGATGAAACGATCCTGAGCAGGTGTTGTTTTTCGTCGTCCACCAAGCCTTGGTCTTTCCAACACGGAACCTGTCTCCCTGAAACTATTGCAAAGTCGAGATATCATACTTTGGCTGACGTGGAGCCTTTCCGCTACAACAACCTGAGTTAGGTCACCCTGTAGCATTCCGATAGCCCTATTAGCCTCAGCGTCTTGGCATTTTCAGAAAACTCGTTTCAAATCGAAGCCGTTGATGAACTGACTTCATTTCAAAATAAGAACATTCATGAAGCATATGCAAAGAACCAGACTTCAGAAAAAAGGCGACCAGATTGACGAAATGTCTCATACTGATTTTTATTGGATAGATTCAAGTTGTTATTGAGTTTTAAATGATTTTACAGCGATTTTCTTGAAGATTACATACTTTTAAAAACGATTGAATACGATATCCCTAACTCTTGCGGAGCAGTAGGTATATTTTGATAGCATTTGATGAATCGTTGAGTAGCTGATAAAATGTTTGAAGATTTGAAAACGAAAAATAACTTTCATTTACTAAGCAAAAATGAATAGGTAGAAGCTGACTTCCCTGGAAAGAGTTTTACACATATACTCCATTCACTTTTATAAAGTATCGCGGTTAGCCATGATTTAGGTTTATCAAGTTCTTTCACTTAAAACGGACGCAGGTTGGTACTCGTGAAAATCAAGCGACATTGCCAAGTCTACTTTCTATTTACTCTTTTTTAACTTTATAAATGGAGTTAGTTCTTCTGAGGTTTAATTGTGGCGCAGGTTTCGTAGAACTACTACATTTTCATACTGGAGTATTTCAAGTTGTGCAAAAATGTATTCAAATGTCTTCTGAATTCACATAATATTTTCTCAAATTCATTAATTTCCCAAAGTAAAGGAACATTTTGATAAATACATAATTACTACGATTTTTAGCAGAAACGGCAACGTTGCTCGTTCAACTGACAGAAGGATGACCATAACCCAACATTTTCAAAACATACACGGTGAAATGTGTCAAAATTTCATGGCAAACCGCGATACTTTATAAAAGTGAATGGAGTATACCTACACGAATCTTGAGTTGCTTTTTTTACAGAGGAATACTAACATATGAAACCGAAGAGTGAGGTTTCAAATTTGGCCTGGCCTAATCGGAAAATGCTGTATATTCGTTATTTCTTCCACTAGTGGCTTCAATAATGCTGATTGATAAGCCGTTTTATAGGTACGGAGATGAAAAATGAGGGGGCTGATGACGAATCGTCCAATGACAGCGATTGGATGGCCAATGAACAGGGCATTTACCAGAACGTGGATAACGATTTTCAATCACCGGTGTACAACGATGAGTCCTCCCAATCTGCAAAAAGCATGGACGATTACGACAGGGGCTTTCAGTATGGTGGGGACAGAGAAAAATTCGACGAAGCAATCGAGAATGCTGTGTTAAAGTCTGAATATTACGGAAATTTGGACCCCGACAAGAAGAAGAGGAAGAAACGGAATTCTAGGCAGTACAGGTGAGTCTCTGACGTTATGGGGTGAATTGTAAAATACCCAAACATTAAAGGCGAAAGCCATCGACAAAATAACCTCTTGAATTTTTCCGCATGTTTACCTAACCCCTGTATAAAGGACTGATATCAATAACACAAAAAATGTATACACTTGAATCCTCACGAACATAAGGACTGAACGAGAATAAATTCGCTATCACAAAAACGCTTTTATCTTTCGAACCACTGGACCGATTTCGAAAATCAAACTCAGTTTCGAATCATCTTCTAATTCTAATGAAAACTGTTTTTACAATACAAAAACCAAAACTATTCTTTACAAAATTCATGGATTTTTTTTGGAATTCTTCCCATCATGCTTCTTGTAGTGTTCTCAGTCACTTTCTGGGATGCTGTCTTCCACTTTTGCTTGAATTCCGCTAATGTTTTCGTTGATTTCTTAGTCTTCTTCAATTCTCTTTTTACCAGGGCCCAATATCTTTCGATTGGTCTGAGTTCTGGGCAATTTGGTGGATTGGCCTCATTGGGGACAAAAACCACCTCATTAGCTTCGTACCATTCCTTGGTGGCCTTGCTGTAGTGGCATGAAGCTAAATCTGGCCGAAAGATTGTTGACACATCTTGCCTCGCATCTTGCTCACGTAAAAATGGTAAAAGTCGCTTCTTCAAGCATTCCTGGATGTATATCTTCGAGTCAACAGATCCTTGGCAAACGAAAAATCTGCTCCTTTTCCCACAAGTGCAAATTGCTTGCCAAACCAGGAATTTTTTAGGCAACTCTGCTTGTTTCTTCACGCGAAATTGTTCGTCAACATTTCCACGAGAATCTGCAGTATGAAATTCCTGACCAGGAAGTTGCGAGAAATCAGCCAAGACATAGGTTTCGTCGTCCATCACGCAACAGGAAAAATTTTTCAAGAAATCTTTTTTTAATTTCTTTGCTCTTGACTTCGCTTCTTGATTCTTCACAGCGTTCCTGTCTGGCACTTTCTACACTTTGTATGTTCTAAGCCCACAACTCGACTTGATTTTCTGAACGGTTGACTGCGAACAACCCACTATCTGCGCCACTTTCCGTCCTGAAAGGTTAGGATCCTTCTGAAAAAGGCTCATGGCTTTCTTCACTTTTTTTGGGCTATGAAACCCCTTTTTCTTTCCGGTTCCTTCCTTGCAGTTAATTGTAAGATCTTCGTTGAAGCGCTTAACAACTCTTGATACCGTTTCCGGACGAACGCGAGCCTCTTTTGCGATTCTTTTGAAGCTCCATTTTTGATTATTTTGAAAAAGTTTCACTTTAAATTTTCACTTCGCTTGACATTTTGCGACAGAGAATTGGAATATCTATCATGGCGTTCGGCAATGACATCTGACTGGTCGGATTGATCTGAACCGTTCGTTTATTACATCCAGATTGAGGGGAGTACACATCTGGACCGTTCGGCAAGAAAATCTGATCAATCGGATGTAGATCTTTTTGCTCGATGTATTTCGACGGATCAAACGGATTTTTTTCACAGAACAGAAACAGAAATTACTTTTCTGCCTTTGTCAATGGATTTTATCTGCATTTATGAGTTTCCTGCTTCGAATATTCTTGAACAGTCTGTTGAAATTTCGTGTCTTATGTTATTGGTTGTGTAGTAATAAATAAAAAATGTCGTTTGATGAAAAAATAATTATTCAAAATATTGAATCATCTCAACCAAGGGGTAGAAGTGTTGAGAGCTATAACAAAAGAATTAAAATAGAACCTAGACTACCTCTACGGCCGAATAGACCTTTGAGCACTAATTTAATATCTGGCAAACAGAAAAAACGCTCTGAAAGCTCCGTACCGTTCGTTTATTACAGAAAAATCTGACAAATCTGTACAATTTGTGATCACGTGATTAAAAAATCCGTCCGCTCTCGGATGCTAATGCCGAACGCGCTTTATGAAGTAAATGTTTCACATGTTTCATAACAAAGCTCACCATGATCAAATTTTGATTTTTTCTCAATTGGGTCAAGAGATATAGGCGTTGTTGTGATAGCGAATTTATTCTCGTTTAGTCCTCACTGCCACTTTGAGAATTCTAGAATCAGTTCTGAAGGAACTTGTGTCCAAACATGTTTGAACCAGACGCCGATAGGGTAGAAACCCTTAAGAAGGAAGCAAGAAAAATAAGTATTTCGAATATCAACCTGTCTTTTATAGCATTTTAGAAGGGACTCTATCCCTAAACGAGAATATCAGAATTTTATCTGAATTTGAGTGAGCAAAGTGGAACGAAAAACATAAAAAAGTGTCGCAATTATAGTAATGGTGTTTTAAAGCTTTCGTCGTTTCGTCCAATGGCAAGTAGAGTGGAAATAAGGATTATTCATGAGGTTGTTGCAGGACCTTTTTGCTTCAAATGGTAAACACTCACTTTTTATGTCACATTAATTCAAGCAATATTTTTTCGATTATGTGAATAATTTACTTTTCTTAAAAAATATTTCGAACTTGTGGCAAAAAGGTATCATATTTTCCAGGATATAACGTATCAGTATTTCAATACAACTACACATAGAACAAGAAGAAAATTAACGAGTCCAAACGATTTTCTAAAATCTTGACCACAGTTTTTCCATGAGGACGGTTTTATGAAACAATACCTGTCTAATAGATGAAATATAATAATGGGTGGAAAATGAATTCAACCGAAACATGAGAAGCAGCTCACACAGCATTTAATTAGCCCAGCGGTAGGAAAACCGATATATAGAATAATGGCC
Organism: Adalia bipunctata; assembly: GCA_910592335.1. Lineage (NCBI taxonomy): Eukaryota > Metazoa > Arthropoda > Insecta > Coleoptera > Coccinellidae > Adalia > Adalia bipunctata. The sequence continues at coordinate 24,368,950 of OU342953.1, forward strand.
TAATCAATCATGCTGATATTTCACTCACATAACTCCCGATGATTTGACTAATGACCACTCTAATGCAGGAGTAAAGTCATTCCAACAAATTAATTCGTATCGAATATTAACAATGTAAAAAAAAGAACAGCCAGTAATAATAATTAATAACAAATTAAACTGCTCATTAAACATGAGTTAGGGATATTGACTTAAATTGCAAAAAAATATAGTTAAAATAAGATTTTTGTGATGAAAATTCATATTAATATGATTTCTAGTTGCAAATTAATTTTAGCCTTTAGGTCTGCAGTGCAGCGTATACAGGGTGGTTAAGAAAAATCGATTAAAATAACGAAACTTTATTCCCAGAGAATTCAAGCATTTTAAGACTATCAATACAATGTATGGCCTCCACGGGCATCAATAACAGCTTGACATCTTCTTTGCATACTACACACGAGGTTGTTGAACATTTCTTGAGGAATTTGGTTCCATAAACGGGGCAGAAGCTCTCTGAGATAATTTAAGGATTCTGGGGTAGGTTGATGATTATCTAATCTTCTTTGGTGCATATCCCATGCATGTTCTATGCAATTGAAATCTGGTGAGTGCGGAGGTATTGGTAAATGATGAATACCAAGCTCCTCGCGCGCATTCTCAACTATGGCTGCACGGTGCGGTCTAGCGTTATCGTCTAGAAATTGAAAAGTTTCACCAATAGCAACGTGAAAATTTGGCACAACATTGTCAATGACATGCTCCCTATAGTGTAAGGCGGTCATATTCCCAGGACAAATGTGTAGATCTGTGCGCCCGTTGAAACATATCCCGGCCCATACCATAACACTACCCCCTTCCTCGGAATGGATGGACTTCTTGGTCATAGCGACGATTACGGGGTATGCATGGGATTGTCCATACCCTTATTCGTCGAGAATCTGAAAATCGTCCATATCTGGATTCATCAGTGAAAAGGACACTACGCCATTGATCGTTCCAATTGATATGTTGCCTTGCCCATTCCAGTCTTTGACGCTTATGGTCACGTGTTAATGGAACTCCTCTTAATGGACGTCTATAACCTAGATTCACCTCTCTCAAACTTCGTCTGATGGTTTCGATGGAAACTTGGACCCCATCTGCATTTTGAAGAGTATTCCGTAGCATTTTACACGTAGATGTAGGGTTTCTTTTCGCCGAAACGGTGATGAAACGATCCTGAGCAGGTGTTGTTTTTCGTCGCCCACCAAGCCTTGGTCTTTCCAACACGGAACCTGTCTCCCTGAACCTATTCCAAAGTCGAGATATCACACTTTGGCTGACTTGGAGCCTTTTCGCTACAACAAGCTGAGTTAGGCCACCCTGTAGCATTCCGATAGCCCTATTAGCCTCAGCGTTTGTTAATTTACGTCTTGGTATTTTCAGAAAACTCGTTTCAAATCGAAGCCGTATATAAACTGACTTCATTTCAAAATTAGAACATTCATGAAGCATATGCAAAGAACCAAACTTCAGAAAAAAGGCGACCATATTGACGAAATGTCTCATACTGATTTTTATTGGATGGATTCAAGTTGTTATTGAGTTTTAAATGATTTTACAGCGATTTTCTTGAAGATTAAAGACTTTTAAAAACGATTGAATACGATATCCCTAACTCTAGTGGAGCAGTATATTTCAACGGATATATGTTTTGTATAATTTAGAACTGAAAACCACCAGTTTTTCAACAATATCGATCAAAGGAAAATATTTAGACGAAAGTTGCGTTTTGTATCTATATTTGGCATTTGATCACCGTTCAATACGTTTTGAAGATCTGCTTCGAAATGATCATTATTTATGCTCAAAGTTAGAAGACGAGAATATTTTCGACAGCTTAGCGAGATTGTTTTAGGGCGTACGTGAGGTTTACGTCGTGGATTCGTGACACACTAAGAGAAATGTGATAACGATTTTTTGTCTGATATTCGTCACTTTGCGAAACTTTATTAGCCACGAATCTCTTCAATCAGAGCCTCAATTCATGAACGGTCAATCTCACTTATCACTCTACGATTAATGGATTAATGTCGTCAGTCAAAATCGTGCTTTTGCTAGCGAAATAATGGTACCATTTCTTACATAAAATATGTGACGATTCGGAAAAATACAAACCATTGAGTTTGAATATACATACCTAGAGGAACAACGATCTTGAACGAATTGAAGCTAAAATTTTTGGCCGTAAAGTGGCGGCAAATAGTAGCTACTAAAAAAACTAGCCAAGATCCAGCTTTGGCGAATTCTGGTCTAACTGTAGACCACGGAGTGTATTGATCGCTGAATCCCTGGTTTTCTTCTTGTTCGCCGAAAAACTTCATTAGCAGTCCCTCACAGAGAATAATATGCAGATTGATTGAATAAACATACACAAATTCATTTCTTTCAGTTTCGAAAACAGGGTGACGTCAGAAGACTTGTCCCCTGAAGAAGTCCTAGATCTCCTCAGTTTATACGAAACTGAACGGCAAAAACCGGAAGCAACTCTGAGAGACCTGGAACAAGACAGCGCGTTATGGCTGGACGTTCCAGTGAGGCCAGGGGCACTCGTTCCAAGCTCATCAAACCTAGTCCCTTCCTACCTTATGGACCAGAGCCCAGCCAATTTGGAAAAATCGAGATGGCAAGACTACAGAAACAAGCATTTCACGGTGGCCAAGAAACGAAACGATCCTACCAGGGAAATTCGGTATATCAATGGGCCCTCCAAACACGACTACTACTACCTTTCGCAACTGCTGAATAACCGGAGGGATACTAACGTACCAGTTTATCACAGATATGTCCTATAAGCCTTACGGGCTGTATTGGTGTGATTTGTTTTAGCTATATCCTTGAATGTGAAAACTATACTATCTGTGTTATTAGATAATTGATGTATATTTTCTGATAATTGTTTATTCTTGAAATATTATTAGGTAATAAGAAGAGCAGTCAGTATAATATTTATATAGGTGGAAGTATTCTATGGACCATTATATTTTATGTGTTGTAGTGCCGCAGATGTAGAATATATATTGTCTGAAATGCTTAGCGTTTTTCTTTTTTTTGTGAAATCCACCTCCAAGCTATTGATAGTTGTTTCTCTATTCGGGATCAACAAGGTAATGATCATAGCTCCTTGCCCTTTAACGTTAGGATATTGGTGCCACGTTGTACTGTATCAACATCAAGAGCTCCAAAAAGTTTACAGAGATGCTGCTCTAAGTGATTGGTTTCGTCGCTTCAAAGATGGTGATTTACACTGCGCAAAAAAATTAACGCACATTCTGAAAATCTCAATTTTAATGAAAGTTAACTCTACATTGACTTTATAACTTATTTTTTATGTTCTCTCGGGAAGGTTTTGAACGAAACAAGACACATTAAGTGGAAGAAAAATTCAGGATTTCACCGAATCTTATGTGAAAGAAGAGAAATGAACAATTTTCAAAATACTGAAATGCTGATAAGTGATTTAATTTTTGGTATTTCCACCCCTTGCATTAATTACAGCTCGGCAACGACGGTTCATACTCAAAATGAGTGATCTTGAAATGTTCTGATCTAATCCTTCCCAGATTTCTCCGTGTTGGATTCCTAAGTCATTAAGAGTAGCTGGATGATTTTCTGAACTTCTCAACCTTCTATTGAGGTTGCCCCAAACCTGCTCAATCGGATTGAGATCTGGACTTCTTGCTGGCCATTCCATTCGAGAGACTTCAACCTCTTCAAGGTACTCCTGAACGATGCGCGCACGATGGGATCTGGCATTATCGTCCATAAAAATGAAATTTTCACCAATGTATGGGGCAAATGGCACTACATGCTCTTCAAGAATGTTCCTTTCATACTTATCAGCATTCATAGCTCCATTATCAACGACCATTAAGTCTATGCGAGCAGTCAAAGATATTCCACCCTATACCATAATCGATCCTCACCCGAAACCAGTAGTATTCAGGAAATTGCACTGAGCATATCATTCATGCGGACGTCTGTATACAAGGGAACGTCGATCACAATGGTAGAGGCAGAATCTAGACTCATCTGTGAAGAGAACTCTTTCCCAATCGGCCTCTTCCCAATGGATATGCTCTCTCGCAAAATCCAAACGCGCCCTTCGATTGGCTGGGGTAAGAGCTGGGCCTCTTGCCGCGACACGGCCCCTTAAATCATATTCACTGGGGCGATTTCTTATTGTCTGAGTGCTAATTTGCACCTCATGAGTTTGCTCAAGCTGATGTTGAAGGAGGCGAGCGGTTGCAAACCGTTGTCTTAACGAAGAAACTCTCAAGTAACGTTCTTGAATGGCAGTTGTTACCCGTGGTCTACCCTGTCCTGATCTTCGGACATTCATACCTGTCTCCCTGAATCGCTGAAACTCCAAACCTTTCTGCAATTCTTGTGTATGTCCACCCTTCTTCTCCCAAAACTACCGCTTGGGCACATTCCTCTTGGGTCAAATTGCGTGTTTCGCGTTGCATAGCGATCGAGTGTAGAAAATCAAACGAAAGAAAAACTATTGATCACTAGAATTGATCGAGAACAACTGATTTTAGAATGGAGCCAATACATTCAAAATCTGATAATATCATCTTTTTTTATTCCTGCTGGAAGAAAACATCTGTATTGAAGAGAAACGTTGAAAGTGGATAACATAAGCATGCATTGTTCTGATAAAAATAATTATCATTGAGAACACCTTCAGTAGTAAGAATAAATTTGAGATTTCCATAATGTGCGTTAATTTTTTTGCGCAGTGTAGATATTGACGACCGTCCGCGTGAAGGAAAAAATGAATTATAGAAAAACACAGACAGTCCATACTTATATTTTAAAACAAATTATTATGAAAATAATTTCACCCACAATATCACTTAAGCCCTAATAGAGAAGTACTACTAAGAAACATCGCAGACATGGTCAATCTCCTTAAACTCCTCGATAAATGCTTCAGGCGCTCCTTGTAGAAGACGCGCCTCAAACACTTGGCCTTCAAAAAAAAATCTGCCACTGCGGTATTGCCATGTTCAGCGGCTACTACATCCGGGGCTCTACCAGATATGTCTGTCTGTTCCAAATCTGCTCCAGCGTTCACCAAGTATTCCGCTAAAGGTAAGAATCCATTGATACCATTAAGATGGAGGCAATTTCTATTAGAATAAGGCTCCAGAATATTTACATCTACACCAGATTCGACCAAGACCTTCACCATTTCTAACTTGCTGTTGTCTGTACAACCCAGAACGGTATCTGTGAACGGGCAGATCAAGAAAACGCAATCATAATTATTGAAATATAGAAATGTTATCCTAGAAAAATTTGAGTAATCGAATTATGAATTGGCTACCAAGATCTTGTGATTTTTAACAGCTCTGTTAGGGGGCACAAGAGACCTTTAGGTTGCAGTCAACTGTAACCCCTTCTCTAACTATAACTATTTAGATCTTATGGGTTTCGTCTAATTCCAGAAGAAAAAAGTTTCTCAGTAATATGGTAGAAATTGAACCTACCTACCCAAGAAAGGATTCAGCCTGTTCGTCCCCTTCAGTGGATTAGCTCCATTCGATAACAGTACCCTGACCATCGTCAGAATAGGCTTATCTGAAAGAGCCTCTTGCAAAGGCGTGTTCCCGAAAGCATCTACGACATTCACATCCGCATGGTAATCTATCAACGTCTTGGTTATCCCTTCGTTGCCAGCTTGTACGCTAAAACATATCGGAGTCCTTCCCTTGATGTCAGGAATGTTTGGATCAGCACCATGGTCCAGCAAGAGCTCGGCCGCATCGTCGTGTTCATTTATGATGGCCACCGATAAAGGCGTGAGACCCAAAGAATTTTGAGCGTTAACGTTTATTTTTTTCAAAGTCAAAAGAAATGATAACATGTCTACGTCTCCCCTGTCGCTGACCATGTGCAGAGCTGTATCTCCGCTAACATCGGTCGAGTTTACGTCCACGTCGTGCTGTAAGCAAATTTCTAGGAGTTCGAAATCTGCAGTGAAGACGGCATCGAGTAGGGTTTTTCCTTTCTGTTTGATGCCTGAAAGCATCAAGGTTTTCATGGTTTACACGGAGGAAATGTGTTGTACCACAGCAGGCTGAGCAGTACCTGAGTGCTTTCATATTCAACAAGAGAAGGCCTTACATTCCGATAATACTCACAGACACATTCGCGAAGAGTAGCACTGGGCTTGTATCCTAATGGTGTTATTTGATCCTTTATCGATATTAACGATACATCGGAATATACATCTTGTAATCGACAGCTACAAGGTACCACTTTAAACGATTCTTCATCTAAGGAAGTATCTGTAGCTTTATCCAACATCAACGGCTTATTGGGCATCAATTGCCGAGGCACTTCCTCTTCTACCCAAGAGGGGGTCAAGTTTTCCTGCCTGTTTTCCCTCATTGTGTGTATTTTGAGAGTTTCGAAAAACCACCCCAAAATAAATTTGCCACTGTGACAAACTTATACATCAAAAAAAGCTGAGTCCGAAACGGTTACAATTCGAACTTATGTAGTGACAGTAGATCTATTGTCCCTATTGAATAGGTTAGAATGAAATTTGACACTTGCAATTTTTCTAACCAAATAATGGAAATATTTTTGTTATGAGGACTTTTTGTTGAAAAATTCGAGGAATTTAATGAATTTTTCAACATCCAATTATATTTGCAAGGATATAAAACCTAAATGGCGTCAGCAAATAGCTCAACACTTGACAACCAACATTTTACACTCGAAATAGATTATGAAGAAGTTCAATTCCTCAACAATCAGGTGAAAAGGATTTCTTTGCATTCTGATCCTATAAAACCGACCTCAATAATCCTATATTCTGTAAAATATGATTGTAGGCTGTTGGAGAAGGCACCTTTGGTGTTGTATATCGTGCACTTTGGAAGGATAAGTTAGTTGCTGTTAAAAAGATCACAAGAGAAAGTGAAAAGGAGGCTTTTAAAGTTGAAGTGCGACAGTTATCGAGAGTGAACCATCCAAATATCGTAACACTATTTGGAGCTTGTACCAAGGGTCCGAATATGTGTTTGGTTATGGAATATGCAGAGGGAGGATCTCTATTCAATATCCTACACCATTCACCTCATATTAAATACTTTTTGAACCATGCAATGTCTTGGCTATATCAGTGTGCCTTAGTGAGTTTTTTGAGTTAACAGTCTTCATTATGAAAGTGTTCAATATATTTTAGGGTGTTCAATACTTGCATAATATGAAACCAAAACCCCTAGTACATAGGGATTTAAAACCTCCGAACTTACTACTTGTAGACAGAGGAAAACATCTAAAAATCTGTGATTTTGGTACTGCGGCAGATCAGAAAACCTATATGACTAATAATAAGGGTTCAGCTGCTTGGATGGCACCAGAGGTATGTGAATTTAAATTATTTCACTTATATTTCTGAATGCATTTCATTTGATACAGATATCAAAATGAGATAAGTTTGTTTTAATTCGTGTCATTATTTCAGGTGTTTGCAACTTCTAGTTACACAGAGAAATGTGATATATTCAGTTGGAGCATAATACTGTGGGAAGTATTATCTAGAAGTAGACCGTATGATTCACCTGGAATCACCTCAATTCAAATTTTGTGGAATGTTCATCTAGGTAAACGGCCTCCTTGTATTAGAGATTGTCCATCGTGTATAGAAAATTTAATGATTCAATGTTGGGATCAGAAACCTGAAAAACGGCCTAGTATGGATGAGGTGAGATATAACATTTTTATTATGAATTCTCAGATCCCACATTGATATTTATATCATAAAGGGGCTTGAAAACTTCTCATATTGAAACTGAATTTGTTTGTGACGAAGATTAATTTCCACCTCTCCCATTTCTGCAACATTATTTCATCATTTTCTCTTCAACCAGGAATGACCAATTATTTTTTTTTTGTAGATAGTGAAAATTATGTACGACATATGCAGCATTCTACCTATAGTTGAAGATGTTGTGGAAATTGATGATATAGATAGTTCATATTGTACTGAGGACGATTTCTCAAGGCCAGAAGGAGAAGAAGAAGAAATAACTTGTACTGACTATGATTCATTTCCACAAGATCTCCATGAACCAAGAGTGCAAACTCTACCTCAGCCAATGTTAAATTTGATGAATCCTCTTGCTATTGATGTAGACCCTGTAAGTACACAATATTTTCATCGAAGGTGGCTTTTCCTACATTCTGTATTCTCTGATAATATCAACATTCTTCCTTCGGTTCATTTCTCTTCTGAATCTTTGGTGGAATATAATATTTATCAGAAGATTATCGAGAAATTTTTTCCAGAATGCTTGGGAGCTGCCTAGTCCTGAAGAAGAACTTCAGAATATGGTAGACTTGAATCTGGAAGCAGCTATGGGTAAGTTTATGCTTTCAAATATCGAATGGGAAATCTAGAACTGTGTCCACTTTTCATTGACTGATCTATACTAATATTATAAAGAGGAAAAATTTATATTTTTGTGTGTTTGATACGACTTGGCTCAAAAACTACTGGACCGATTTCAGAAATTATTTCACCCTTAGTACATTATCCCTGAGTGACATAGGCCATACTTTTCACCCGAAAAAATTAAGGATACCTACTATAACTCCAATAGTTACAAAAAAATCAGACATAATCAGCTATTTTCACGTGCGCTGCAAAAACTTACGTGGATACAATGTATGACGGAAATGTACCCCGCACTTTTCTTATGGCAAATGGCGTTCCGTCAAATGTTCTCATTTTTTGGTATAATGTAGTACTCGACCTACTGATCAAAAGTGTCCATGGCGCCAACTCAATCCTATGACTAGTTTTTGAGATACAGGGCGTTGAAGTTGAGAATTACCCACTTTTACTACGCGCCTATCTTGAAACAGAATCGAATGAACTTCAATTTTTCTCGAGAAACATTTCATTCCATCCCCAGGGAGCAACCATATGGAGGAATATGACCGAAAATCGTTACGAATACAGGGTTATCCATAATTGAATGAATGCCCGATTTTGAAAGTATAAAATATGTCAGTTCCAGAGCGAAAACGTTCGCAAAATGAACTATTACACTAGATATGTTGTTGTTACATCGAAAAAACCAGAAATACCCAGAATTCATACTGGGTGATCCATTATTACAGAAAGTATTCACAATGAAGGTTAAGTGGACACCCTGTATTTTTGGGTTGATTTGAGGTGTTTGTTTGATTTTTCCGGAACATATCATCATGGACTTCAAAGAATACAGGGTGATTCAGTCATGAAATAAACTGTGAACATCACGAAAACACACAAAAACCACCTTTTTTTTCAACACCCTCTATTTCAAGTTTAACTTCGTTGAGGTGGGAGTTTTCTTTCACCACTGTACTTGATATAAAAACATCAATACGACTGAGAGTTGTCATCCACTTCCTAAGACCAGATTTTTCTTTATGTAATATGAAAATTATTTATTTATGTTATTCTATTCTTATTCCAGCAAAAAATTTGGTCATAGGGAGAGAATAGAAACTCTCAGCCGTATTGATGTTTTTATATCAAGAACAGTGGTGAAAGAAAACTCCCACCTCAACGGAGTTAGTCTTGAAATAGTGGGTGATGAAAAAAAAGGTGGTTTTTGTGTGTTTTCGTCAGGTTCACAGTTTATTTCATGACTGAATCACCCTGTATTCTTTGAAGTCCATGATGATATGTTCTGAAAAAATCAACAAACACCGTGAATCAACCCAAAAATACAGGTTGTCCACTTCACCTTCATTGTGAATAGTTTCTATAATAATGGATCACCCAGTATGAATTCTGGGTATTTCAGGTTTTTTTGATGTAACAACAACATATCTAGGGAAATAGTTCATTTAGCGAACGTTCTCGCTCTGGAACTGACATATTTTATACTTTTAAAATCGGGCATGCATTCAATTATGGATAACCCTGTATTCGTAACGATTTTCGGTCATATTCCTCCATTTGGTTGCTCCCTGGGGATGGAATGAAATGTTTCTTGACAAAAATTGAAGTTCATTCGATTCTGTTTCGAGATACGCGCGTAGTAAAAGTGGGTAATTCTCAACTTCAACGCCCTGTATCTCAAAAACTAGTGATAGGATTGAGTTGGGGCCATGGACACTTTTGATCAGTAGGTCGAGTACTACATTATACCAAAAAATTAGAACATTTGACGGAACGCCATTTGCCATAAGAAAAGTGCGGGGTCCTTTCCTCATATTTAAAGCTGACCAGCGGGTCGTCAGAAGCGTTTTGAGGTTAAACTGGTGGAATCATCACGTGGTTTGGGTTGCCTAATACCTTCCCAAAATCATAGGTTAATCTTTCATTTATTGTTTATGATGCTGCATTGACTTTAACTTTAACTGGTTTATGTATTATTTTAAAGATACCAGATTTTACATTATTAAACTTCCGTATTTTATGTTTTTATAATTCTATATCTGTATGTTCACTTTTCTAGACTTGTGCAAATACAATTCTTTGTAAAAGCACTAATGAATTAATTCTTATTGAATTTGCAGTTTCGTGATAACTCTGAAAAATAAGATTGATGTTTATGCTGATACTCATTCAGTCATTTTTCATAATATGCTCTCATTAGCGACTGTGAACTTTCAAAAAGATCACACGCAACTAAAGGGCACATGACATTCTTATTTAATCGCACCGTGCGATCGCAATGACGCGCATTCGATTAATTCGCCAATCGCCAGTTCTCGACAGGACCTTTTGCCGGGCATCCAGCGTGACCAGATTTAGTAGAAAACTACTTTTTTAGTAGTTTTTTCGCAATTTTATGAAATTTTTAGTAGGCACAAATCTGTTAGTAGATTTTGGTAGTTTCAGAAGTCTCCTAATAATTGGTATTGATCTGCTAATTGATGGCACTGATGTCAGTTAAATATTAATGTTTACTAATAATTGGTATGAATCTGTTAATAGATGGCGCTGATGTCAGTCCAAATACTCCAAATACAGTTTACAGTATCAGAAATGCACGTATTAGATACTTCCCAAAATGACTGAATTCACGTTATTTTACTGTCCAATAATCGTCGGAGGATTTTCTATTATACTGTCATCATTAAAATTAATATTTAAAGTTATTTCGATTTCGCCGTACAAGATGAAAAGATACGAACACAATTACAGATCTGAGTGAGAAAAGAATCCAGAATTTTCATCCTGGCTCTGTAAAAGAAGAGGGAGTAAAAATGAAGACACTGCTTTTTGCAAATCTTGCAATTGCAATTCGCTTCCTAGATTGGATTCCATTAAAGAACATTCTCTAACTTGATAGTTCAAGACAGTGTCATCTGCAAAATCCGCTCAAAACTGTCAGTAGATAATTCGGTAGTTTTCAGAAATAAGTTGGTAGGATTTTGGTAGATTTCTGTGTCAAGTCTGGTAGATTCACCTTACGTCAACCTGGTCACGCTGCGGGCATCTGACATTCTCAGCTGCCGTCTTCATAACAACAAATTCGCGGCCAGGAAATCTCGGACAACAACGCGCTAGTAGAATTAAACGTTCGCATTCGCTATCTCTTAGTCACCATATGCGATGAGGGGAATAGGGGGATAAAAACGGGACAACACCGGGATAAATCTGGACCGTAGTCGTTCAGTCTGTCCCGCTAAATACGCGTATGATAAATCGGCGGCAAGAACGCCTTTCGATTTCTTTCGCGCGCGGGAAAATCCAGAAGAGTGTTTTCCCGAAATATGAGTCAAGAGCCAGCGCCAAGTAAGTCGACGGATGTTGTAGCGATTTTTGTTTTGTTTTTTTGGTTTTGAGGCAGTCAGGCGCCTCGATTGGTCTTGAAGGTCTTCTTAGAGGCTTCACACAAGTACAGGATTCAGGGATTCTAAGGATAAAATTAAACTTGAAAAATGAAGGTGCGCAACTAGTTCCCGCCGTTTTTCGTTCTTTGGGTTGCTTTAATAGATCATCACACATCACGATGCGATGAAGAAAACCCTTCCTTTTTTGCCGCTGAGCAGTTGTTCACAGGCTTTTCGGTCAACGTCCCCTGGCTTCAGTTTATAAGGAACCCAATTTCCCTGTTTTTGAATAATTCCCAACGCATGGAGTCGCCTGGAAATGGCTTGGCGAGTAACGCCTAATGCTCTTCTTGCGTTTAGCAAGGATCCTCATCGTATAGTACCTCCAATTCAGCGTCTTCGAAGGTTTTTGGCCTTTCTTCTAGTGGATGGTAGTCAACATCTAAATCACCTTCTTAGAAGCGACGGAACCAATCACGGCACGTTATTTCACTCAGAGCAGCATCTTCGTGAACTTTTTGTAGCCCTCGATGGGCTTCAGCCGCCGTTTTCTTCGAATTAAAGAAGAAAATCAACACTTCCCGCAAATAACGATTATTTGGCATAAAATTCATCATTCATAATTCCACCGAAGGTTCTTTTCTCGTAGCAAATTCCTTCGAAAAACTTCGAGATCAAAGATTTCATCTTTGAAGCGAATTTATGCAGTCATAATTTCTAGCAAACGATTCTGACGATTGAGACTTCAATGCCACGTAGAAAAAACCTTCTATCTCGATATTTATTTCGATGCAAAAATCCACCGAGTGTGGTGATTCACGAGACAGATCGAGATGTGGGTCGGCAACTGTTTCTGCTGCAACTGCTGATTGTCAAATATGTCTATTCGTCTCTTGGAACGGTTCTCACGTGCCGGTATCTTTTTATCGATCTTCTTGATCATATTCTACTCCAATTCTGTCTTCTGAGCGTTTATTTTGAGGCTGGTGACTATGCGGATTCTGATCGGGTATATTCAGATGACTAATGTTGGGATGTGTTAATTATTTTTCAGATTTGATCAAGGGTGTATCAAAAGCGACTATATGACTATATTTTAAGAGGTATAGCAGCTATATTTGAAATGGTAGAAATTTAAGTTTCTGTCAGCTAGAGGTCACACTTAATCTGCCTTCCCTACGTCTACATATCAGGAAATGTGGCCTGTGAGCCATTGAACAGCAGCTCCTATCCGGTAATTGGGTGGGACATATGAGGATCCTCTTTTAAAAACCTTTTGACTCAGTGCCATCAATTTTTGATTTCTGAACTCCCTTTGCAACGGTAATACGTGTCAGACAATGTTCAGTGGACTACCTAAGGGCCGATTGCACCGTAGACAAAACTGTAGATTAAATCTTAAACCTCGATTAGTGTCTATGATAATCAATAGACACTAATCGACGTTTTGGATTTAATCTACAGTTTTGTCTACGGTGCAATCGGCCCTTAATCAAATATACAAAAAGTCATCCATATGGTACACTGATGGATCAAATTCTGCCGAGGAAACAGGCCATCCTGTAACTGTCCGAATGGTTTACCGCCAGATAAGGTCTTTTGCACTACAGCATTATCGACCACATCTTGTGTTACCTCTGACGGTTGAGCATCGCCGGCAACGATCACATTGGTAAAGAGAATGTTAACATTGGAATGTGAAATGGCATCAGGTCGTCCGTTCTGATGAATCTTGATTCTCCACATGATGGCAGAAGAAGGGTTAGACGACGTCGGGGAGAAAGACGTGAACCAAAGTTTGATGTCATGTACACCGGACAGCAGGCGTTATGGTATGGGGTGCTATTACACATGCAAGTAGGTCACCTTTAGTCTTCATTCGAGGTAACATGACAGCGCTGCGTTACCTTCAAGAAATAGTGGAGCCATATTTTCCATCTCACCTTAACCGGCTTGAGAATCCAATATCTCAGCAAGATAATGCTCGACCTCATGTTGCCAGAGTAAGTTTGAACTTTTTTGAAGCGACCCATGTGAATCTTTTGCCATGGCCGCCCAGATCCCCCTATCTTTCGCCCATAGAGCATGGTTGGGTCATCATGGGTAGAAGGCTTGGAAATTTACCCCAGCCCCCACGGTCTTTGGCGAGTCTGAGACATAATAATAATACCTTTCATTCCGTGGATACATTCAAGTATATAGGATCTGCCACAACTTACATAACTGTACAAAAAAAAATACGAACAACTATCATACAATACTACACATTAAAAAATGCATCCAACGAATGAAAACAGTTAGCAATTAGGTAGGGTTTTAGACGCTCTCTAAAGCTACTCAAGGTCTTCAATTCTCGCATGTTTTCGGGCAAATTATTATATATTCGTATGCCCAGCACAGAAGGTGCATCACAGCCCAATCGAGTCCCAACAAAAGGAACTCTCAACTGCCCCCTATTTCTGGTGTTGTGCCGGTAAACGTCAGAGCTCCTCACTAGCAAGTTACTCCTATTGAAGATCTCAGAGGACAACTCAAAAATCAACACACAACATAGAGTCATCAACTCTAAATCTCGGAAAATTTGTTAGCAAGACTCCCGTTGGGAGGCTCCGGTAATGCATCTCACGATAAGGAATACATATTTTGATGGATGCCCCCACAAACCAATGTTAGCCTAGAGTACATGAATACAGGCAGCTTCGGATAGTATCCCTCAAGAAGAAATAGACCATCTTATTGCATCAATGCCAAAACGTGTTTGGGAGTGTATAGATAATCGGTAGGAAAGAAATTTTCTAGTCTCGGCGAGGGCTACCATTTCACTGTTGGGTCCAAAATTAACAGTGCTGTGCCTGAGGTGGCGTAAGGGCAAAGTAACAAAGCCTACACAGAACACAACTGCTTCTCCGAACTCGTACAAGTTACAAGCTTCGAAGCTTGTAGTTTCAGAGGGGTCTCCTCAGGAGACCTAGGAGTAATCAGTATAATTAACAAATTTATTAAAAAAAATTGTAAACCCTTCTTTTTTTCTCCAAATTTTAATCATTGCTATATCTATGTTTTACCAAAATAAAATTCAAAATTTTAACAGCTCCCTCTGGGTGTTGCAGTTTCTTTGCCAGTGAGTTTATCTTGCAGTCATTTTGTATTCAGTATAGTTTGACAAATCATTATGGCAACAACACGCGTTGTCAGGGTAGAGGAAGCTGTGAAGCCTGAATAAATCAAATTGATGTCGGTATTCTTAGAGTGCTGATCTGACCCGCTCAGCTGGTCCAAAAAATACGCCAGAAAAGGGGTCAAACTAACGTCGTCACCTTTTCGTTTCGCCAAAGGGAGGATCGCCACATCGATACTGGCAGACCTGTACGGGACAGCCGCTTTTAGATCCTGTGACTCACCGGTCCGGATTTAGATCGTTTTGTTTAGAATTGTGGTGTTATACTTTTCGCGAAGTCAGGGTCGGACCCGAGAACGAGGACGGGAATGATTCAGAGACAGATCTCGGAATATCGAATATAGATTTTCAAGAGCCGGGCGGAAGGCCTTCGGGTTGCAGATGTCAATTTTCGATACAGTGTGTCACATTGAAAACGAATCAAGTTTTGTTAAGAACTGAACTAGAATACATTCACAAAAACGCCTATATCTCTTGAACCAATTGAGAAAAAATCGAAATTCGATCACAGTTAGCTTTGTTATGAACGTCAGACACATGTGAAACATTTACTTCATGGATATTCCAATTCTCTGTCGCGAAATGTCAAGCGAAGTGAAAACACGAGAATTTATAGTGAAACTTTTTCAAAATAATCGAAAATGGAGCTTCAAAAGAATCGCAAAAGAGGCTCGCGTTCGTCCGGAAACGGTATCAAGAGTTGTTAAGCGCTTCAACGAAGATCTTACAATTAACCGAAAGGAAGGAACCGGGAGGAAAAAGGGGTTTCATAGCCAAAAAAAAAAGTGAAGACAGCCATCAGCCTTTTTCAGAAGAATCCTAACCTTTCAGGACGGAAAGTGGCCCAAATAGTGGGTTGTTCGCAGTCAACCGTTCAGAAAATCAAGTCGAGTTGTGGGCTTAGAATATACAAAGTGCAGAAACTGCCAGACAGGAACGCTGTGAAGAATCAAGAAGCGAAATCAAGAGCAAAGAAATTAAAAAAAAATTTCTTGAAAAATTTTTCCTGTTGCGAGATGGACGACGGAACCTATGTCTTGGCTAATATCTCGCAACTTCCTAGTCAGGAAGGAATTTTATACTGCAGATTCTCGTGGAAATGTTGACGAACAATTTCGCGTGAAGAAACAAGCAAAGTTTCCTAAAAAATTCCTGGTTTGGCAAGGAATTTGCACTTGTGGGAAAAGGAGCAAATTTTTCGTTGGTCAAGGCTCTGTTGACTCGAAGATATACATCGAGGAATGCTTGAAGAAGCGACTTTTACCATTTTTACGTGAGCACGATGTGTCAACAATCTTTTGGTCAGATTTAGCTTCATGCCACTACAGCAAGGCCACCAAGGAATGGTACGAAGCTAATGAGGTGGTTTTTGTCCCCAAAGAGCCAATCCACCAAATTGCTCAGAACTCAGGCCAATCGAAAGATATTGGGCCCTGGTGAGAAGAGAATTGAAGAAGACTAAGAAATTAACGAAAACATTAGCGGAATTCAAGCAAAAGTGGAAGACAGCATCCCAGAAAGTGACTGAGAACACTATAAGAGGCATGATGCGAAGGATTCCAGAAAAAATCCATGAATTTTGTAAAAAATAGTTTTGGTTTTTTTATTGTGAAAACAGTTCTCATTAGAATTAGAAGATGATTCGAAAATGAGTTTGGTTTTCGATATCGGTCCAGTGGTTCAAAAGATATAAGCGTTTTTGTGATAGCGAATTTATTCTCGTTCAGTCCTTATTCAGTAAGCATATTTTTCACATGAAAACCATCATCATTTCGGTTGTTATTCGGCTACAATCGTCGACAATGGCGTAATTCTTCCAGCATTCTGGCGAATACATTTTCATTTTTGAGTGGCCCCACTAAAATTACACCCGAAATGCTCCAGACTGTGAGGCTAAAGTTCGCGGAAAATTTGTCCCATTGCATGGAAGTTGGCAGGGTTCAATTTTTTACAAGTTCGTTATTTTATCTTGTGTTTTTTGTAGAGTGATAGAGCTTTGAATTCTTTTTTCAGCAATAACACGAGTTATGTTGGCTTCCAAAGTGTCTATTGTTTCTGGTTTATCAGCATAAACCAATGACTCGACATAAACCCAAAGAAAATAATCCATTGGAGTTATGTCGCATGATATTGGAGGCCAATTAATTGGACCATTTCTCGAAATTATGTTTTCGCCAAATCTTTTTTTCAATGAATCAATTGTTACGGTAGCAGCATGGGGTGTAGCACCATCTTGTTGGAACCTAAACACTTCTGGGTCGATACCATTAAAATTTTGAAACGAATAATCATTATCATCGATATGTAGCGATCATTATTTACTGTAGCATTAGCTCCAGCATCGTTTTTAAAGAAATATGGACCGATGATGCCTCCAGCGTGTAAAGCACACCATACAGTGCATTTTTCAGGATGCAATGGAACCTGCAGAACTTCTTAAGGATTGTTGTTACTCCATATACGGCAATTTAGCTTGTTCACGTAGCCGTTCAACCAGAAATGAGCTTCCTCACTGAACACAATTTTTCGATAAAAAAGTGGATCAACTTCAAGCTGTTCTAGCCCGATCAGCAAACAAACGACGCTTATTATGGTCAAGTGGCTTTAGTTCTTGAACCAATTGGATCTTGTATGGCTGTAGACCAAGATCTTCACGCAAAATTTTTCATGTGGTGGATGCACAGAGTCCAACTTGTGGTGAACGTCGACGAATAGACAAATCTGGATCTTCATTAACACTATCACTTACAGCAGCGATATTTTCTTCTGCAAGTACAGTTCTTTGTCTTGTTGTTGTTGTGGCATCGAGTAGAGAAAATTCTGTCCGAAATCTATCGATAGTTGGACGAAAAAGCTGCTCTGATGGACGATTATGTAAACCATAAATTTCACGAAGTGCTCTATAGGTTTGGCGAATAGAACACTGATTCTGAAAATGAATTTCAACAATTTGTTAACGTTGTTGCGGCGTGAGTATTTCCACGATAATTTTTCAATGCTTACTGAACAGAAATGTCAAAACAACATGGCTTCTACCTTATGTCAAATCACAGTTATCCCTATCGAAAATTCTATCACTCTAAAAAAAACACCCGGTATTATTTAAATCGAATCCACTGAAATGTGATCCTTGTGTGAAGTCCTGCGGGAGTGAGTCAGCACTTAGCTCAGCATTTGGTAGGCACTTGAATACCTTAACTCGTTCCATGACACGTTTTTCATTACCTGGCCCCTTTGAAGGTCGCGCGCGATTCAAACTGCATTAAGTACTATTAGAAGTCCTTATTAATGAAACCCACTCTGTTGCATACAATTCCTTAGTTGCAAATAGTCGTTACAGTTTCTAGGAATCAAATAATTTATGTGTCATCTAGTTGTTTTATGGGAAAAGATGAGAGATTATAGTCTGTTCTGGGAATATTATTCATATTTTCGCGGTGATGTCTTTTTGACTTTTCGTATGGAAAATTCTCAATTTTTCGAATGGATAAGTCATTTTCCTGCCATATAACTAAGCAACCTTGTCCTCTCTACATAGAGGTCGTAGTAATTACGTATTTATCGAAATGTTCATTTACTTCGGGAAAATAATGAATTCGAGAAAATATTATGTGAATTGAATAATTCCAAAGAAATGGAGAATGTTGAAGAAACTTTTTTTCTGTTAAAACTGGAAATATTTTCGTTTATAAACATGGTTGGAAGATTTAGTTATGCTTTTTTCTTGTACGGAAATCAAGAATCGAGTGTTGAAATTTTACTGAAAAATAATGAACAGAATAGAACGATATTTTGTGATAGTTCGAAAAAAGAATAAAAGTATGTACTAGAATAATCCGACACAAAAACTTCCAAACGAACAGAACAGGAGGACCTATGGAATTCCCCACTTCCCAAAATTCGCAAGAAATAAGCCTACAGGGGACATTTAAATACCTTTTTGCACAACTTGTGTTTATGGGATTAAATAAATAAATAAATAAATGAATAAACTTGAAATACTCCAGTATGAAAATGTATCGGTACTAAGAAACCTGTGTGACAGTTAAACCAGGGACGGGCCGAAGCCAAATTTTTGGGGTAAAGCTTCGAAAATTTTCCAACATCTTCGGATCTTTTCCAACTGCTTCGAAATTTTTCCTACTGCTTCGAAAATTTTTCAACAGCTTCGAAAATATTCCAACTCTGTGTTCAACATTTGGGGCATCGTCCCCCCATCCCCCTCTAAGGCCTGTCCCTGAAAAGACCTAACTCCATTTACAAAGTTGAAAAGAGTAAATAGAAATTAGCATTGGCAACGTCTATGAGAATTATTTCGACATTGCCGATATTTCACGAGTGCCAACCTGCGTCAGTTTCAAGTAAAAAAACTTGATAAACCTGAATCTTGGCCTACCGGGATACTTTATAAAAGTCAATGGAGTATGTATATGTACATTTTTCACACTTCAAGGAATGATAGATACGGTAAAAGAAAGCCTAATGTGACACTTCAAAATGACGTTGTTGCCAGATGAAACAATATTATTGAGATCAAACTGGTAACTCGAAAAAATTTCTTTCCTAGCCTCGGGATGGAACTCGGAACTTCCGGGTCCGAGAACACCACTCTAACCACTGAGCTAGCACAATGGAATATCAAACTGCATGAACTTATTCATACTCCTGATACTATACTCTGTTCAAATGTAAGAAGGAGCAATAATAACATGTTTGGCGCAGCGGTAGGAGGGCCTTCGTAAAGTTTCTTTCCGGCCAGAGTCGAATCGAGGAGATTTCACACAATCGTTCAGTTTTAACTGAACTTGAATTCCATTTTTTTCAATAATTTATAGAACGTTGTTCTTTTGGAATTTGGCAAACTGTCGTCATCATTCACGATTTCTAGAACTTTAGAAATCGTTGGAATTTCATTCCGAAAAAAAAACCGTGGACTATGCTTCTGATAAGGTTCATATCGAAATCGTCAACCAAATCGATTATTTTTAACGACTGGGCTCTCCTCTTAGGTGGCGTCAATGTTTTATTCTCTTTATATTTTCTGAGAATTCTGAATACAGCTGAATCACTCACCCTCACTCTTTTCGATAAATCAGGATGTTCTTCCAATTCTTTTCGAAAAATGTTCAAAATTATCTCTTTCTCCTCAGCAGAGAAATGCGACCTTTTGGACCTTTTTCGTGGTGGTCCCCACATATCACCCTCAGATGCAGTATCCGTTTCCGAATTCGACATTGTTCCGTAAACACTATATACATTTTGTCAAAAGATTTTCCAACACAATATACTTTTCACAACAAAATCTATAAACACTTTGAACAGCTAGACCTTCACAGTAGCTTTAGGTATTTTAACTGGTCTTGTCAATAGAAAACTTCGATATTTATGCAAATCAAGATGGCTTCAACCCATAAAGGGAAAGGACCCAAATCTGGTGTTTCCCGGAATTACCTTGTCGGAACCTTGAGCAGCCGACAAAGAGTTTCGTACAAAATAATATAAAATTTTGGACCGAAACAAAATATATTTCGGATATTACAAGTAAATTACCATTATAAATTTGAACAGAGATTTTTTACGAGTCTTGTCAATTGAAAACTTCGATATTTATGCAAGTCAAGATGGCTTTCACCCATTAGAGAAAAGGACCCAAATCTGGTGTTTCTCGGAATTACCGGAATCTTGCAAGATTCCGACCCAAATCTCTAAAACTCTGGTGTTTCCTGGAATTACCTTGCCACAATCTCGAGCATCCGAAAAAGAAATTATTTAGTAGATAATAATATAACAACAAAACAAAATAAAAAATAAGGTACGTCGGATATAAAATGTTTATGACAGTTGCAAATCATAACAGAAATTTTGCACTAGAGTTTCTGAGGAAAAAGTTCTAATGTGGGAATTGCTGACTCGAATTATTGAGTCATTTCATTTCTATCCAGTACCATCTACAGTCCGTTTCGAGTACGATCCTGGCAGTCTCTTAGGGGAGCGTTGTTATCGCCGTTTGATAATAGGAGCTTTATTGTGCGCAAACCAAACGATTCTGTTTATTTACAAAGCTCCTTATTTTTGAAAGGACTATAGAGTATCTGTTTCTTTTGCAATGAGACACCCTTCTGTATTTTGGAAGGTTTATGATCTCATCTTATAATTTATCTGACCAAAAATCCTTTATACCTGGGCCTCTACCTCTACTTTTCGATTCAAGGACGGCATGCTTCGAAATGACCGACGATTGACGAAGTTTTCGCCTTCGATAAACAACACCCCATTAATGCTTGGCACGATATTTTTTCAAATAATTCATCGCTGTTTTCCACCAATTAAACACGGCGTAGTTTTCGGGGCCGCCGACCAATCGTGTCCGAATCAAAATAAATGAGTAATCCCTTAGGACTTCTGGGACTGACATGGAACAACAGCAACTGGCTGATTGCAGTCCTACGGAACCTCTGCTCGGTGCGGTGTGAACGAACGCGTACGACGGGAGTATTTCAGGTCCTGTTCAATAATATTTGCGAAACGGTTCACTCACCTGCTAGTTGGAAGCGCGGTGCTGTGTTGAGTATTACGATACTACAGGGGATACCGTCTTCTATTTTGTGTTTGATGGTTCGGAAATAAGTGGAAATGTGCGATAATCAAAGTATTCTGGCGGTAGCTGCCCTGGCACAAAACTGGATTGCTCTGGCCAAGATCAAAGACGGTGAGAATATTCATTTTGATGAATTTGATTTTTTTAACTACCACCAGTTAGCTCTTTCTTCCGATCAGCGTAGTTATGTCCCTTGTGAGTTTTAAATCGAGAATATTCTTTGCCTGTATTTTGATTTCCTCTCCACCCATTTCTAATGGGTTAATTCTATACCTACTGTACTGAAATGGTAACTGTGAACCGGCCCGACGGAATCTGTGGAAAACTGGGTCCAGAAGGATTTTGAAATCGCAGCGAAGCTGCGATTCAGTGGAGAAATTTTTATATGATCGAAAAGAGGCCTAATCGATTCATACGTGGGTGAAATTTCGATTCTCAAGGCGATGTAGAAGTATTTTTAAAAAATTCGCGAAAATCACGAAAAAATCCGGAGAAACGGGCAATTTCAATATCGATAAAACTTTTTTCTCAGATATCTTGGGCGTAATTTAAATATACGGATGGAAAGAGGAAAGTTCAATGCAGAATAGCTTGGTATTCATATTTTTCATAATCTTTTCATTTCTTCAGGAAAATGTATCAAACTTTGACATTTCGCCGTTTTGCAGAGATCTACTTGATAGGTAGATCTACGGGCTCTACTAGTTATTTTATACTAAAATGGTAACTCTGCGGACCGGCCTGAGGGAATCTTTCGAAAAGTGGGTCCGGAAAAGTTTTAAAATCGCAGCGAAGCTGCGATACGGCGAAGGAATTTTTATACTGTCGAAAAGAGGAATAATCGATGAATACCATAGTTTTTTTTTCAACGGGGTGGCTTTGCTAACTTTATATTAAGTTAGCAGAACCACTTTCTCAATTTAGATCGAGAATCATCACAATGATTATGAATAATTGTCGAAGTTGATATGAAGAAAAAAACACACAAAAAATTCATTCCTTCAACTTTATTTTACGCCGTTTTCCCAGGATTTCGTGATATTTCTGGAATTATCGCATTTTTTGCAACAGCTCATTCATTTTTATATTGCATTAATTGTCGAGAATTTGTCGTGAAAGAAAAAAATTTGTCGCGCCCATAGTTTTTTTTTCACGGGGTGGCCTTGCTAACTTAACATAAAGTTTTAGCAGAACCACTTTTTTAATATGAATGGAATATCATGAAAATGATTATAAATAATTGTCGAGTAATTTTTCTTTCACGACAAATTCTCGACAATTAATGCAATAGATTTCATTGACTTTCTGGCAAGTGACACTGCTAACTTTATGGACATGAAAAAATCCGGCAAAAAAGGCAATTTTAAACTCGATGAAACTTTTTTCACGGATATCCTGGCCGTGATTCAAATACATATACGGATGAAAAGAGGAAAGGTCAATGCAGAATAGCTTGGTATTTATATTTTCCATAATTTTTCCATTTCTTCAGGAAAATTCATCAAACTTTGACATTTCGCCCACAAAATCACCCGATTTGCAGGGATCTATTGACAAGGATAGCTACTTAATAGGTAGATCTATGGGATCTACTAGTAATTTGAATAATGGAGGAAAAAAAATAGTTAACCGTCTTAGTTCACGTGGAATCCGAAAATTGTTATATGCCTAGACCTAGACCTGGACAGTTGAAATTCGGCATGGCGATTCTAAATGCTACATAGTTTGATTAAAACCACACTTCCAAAATCATTCCATGTAAAGGAGCTTGCTAAGACTTTATAGCTCAAAGCATTTTTAAAAAGTTATCAGATCTCATACAGAGCTCATAACTCAACAAGGCCTAACTCAACAAAAACTACAATTCTGGTTTGGCGTCCCGCATTTATTTCCGTTGTAACAAATTAAGTCTTTGGGATTTGATGCAATTGTTGTTTTGCATTAGTTTTTTGAAATTCAATACCACCATAAGAAGATAATTCATTGAAAATAAAGCTTCCGAAGATTTTGGCAGAAAAGTGAGAAAAGTGTTTTTTGCATGGACCTTCGGCACCAACAAGCATGATTGTCATGAGTTTGTTGCCAAAGATGCCTTGAACCTATTGTTTAAGAATTTTCATTGTTTCTGCAGATCACACTTAAAGATATTTGAATTTTTGACAGAAGACAAGGCTAAGAAATCTATAATGAAATTAAAATTGTCGCAAAGTTTCAGCGTCTATGGTATTCGTTCACCATTGCAGATATGTGAGATAGGAAGATCCATTGTTTAGACATCGTAATTTGTTATCCCGCAAAATCAACAGGACGAAATCGATTGCATTATGTGGAGATGGCACTACGCCAACCTCTGGTCGGTTAATGCGGACAGATTGAGACTTCCGTGTCTATTTTGACGTCTGTTCTTTTCCGCTTTTGCACCCGCAAGTCGTTAATCCAGAATGATCTTTCATATCTTACACAGTCGACTGAATCGTCATCTTGATTTATAAACAGTCCCGGTTTAGATCGGGATAAACTCCAAAAAAACTCAATTACACATGTAATCTCATCGGATTCCAGTGAATTACTGAACATAATAAAGCAGGGAATTTTTTTGTACCTCCCTTCAATTAATCCTTAAATTGCTGCAGTCATCAACTTCTC
This sequence comes from Adalia bipunctata, assembly GCA_910592335.1. NCBI lineage: Eukaryota > Metazoa > Arthropoda > Insecta > Coleoptera > Coccinellidae > Adalia > Adalia bipunctata. Next base: position 24,393,195 of record OU342953.1, read on the forward strand.
TTTATGCTTATAATCAGGGATAACAACCATCATATTACTATCACAGCCGCTATATTTCCAAGCCACCAACTAGCAGTTGGCGAAAGACCTAAAGAATGAAAAAATCCTGCTTTTCGAATTCACTTAAAAAAAAACTAAATAAAGGGAAATTTAAGCAAATATTCCACACGAATAGTATTTCTTCGACGAGAATGATTTGAACGTAAAGGCTTTTGCAATAAGAAGTGTTATTTCGAATAGCCCACTATTTCGTTAGATGTCCATTTCGAAGCTGTCATTTTTTGACATTTGACAAGTAGAAACTACGCCATTAATAGAAATGGAACGATACACGCTTCAACAACGCATTGAAATCATTAAAACTCACTATAAAAATGGTGGAAATTTGGCAGAGACGGTTCGTGAAAATCATTTTTGTATCGACGTGAAGCACTCGAACCGCAATACAGAAACCTCAAGATATTTCATCTTTGAGGCTATAGAGGACATTGGGCAAAAACTTTGCGATTTGCTTATGGAAAATTTCATGAAAAAAATATGGTTCTGTAGTTGTGGTGGCCATTTGGCTGATGTTATTTTCCATTATTCACAATACATATACCTTCCTCTTCATAATGAAATAAACATCCGATCATTCATCTAAAAAAATGGTATTTTTGTAATGTTAAAATAACACCTCTTATTGGAAAACTCTTTATATGAGAGATCACATGTCGACCACCAAGATTAAGGTCTACATCCCTGAAAAAAAAGGAGTCAGAAACGATTTATTTTTTCTAATTGATGAAGGGATGTATGAGTGTATGAAGATAAAAATAATAAAAACATAAATTTTATAAGTATTAAATGAATGAAAAGGATATATATCCTTTTCATTCATTTTTTTTCCACATCATTTTTGGTTATTATGTAACATTTCCACCATCAAAACGAACAAATATTTTTGTGTTTTTTCATTTCAATATTGAAGACTATCATTTAGTTAATCAAATGTCAATCTCGTTTTTCTTTTAGAATTTACCGTTTTTTTTTGTAAATAATATTACAACAATGTGTTGTTTTCGCGAAATTTATTTGCTTGAATTTTTCTTTTCGAAATGATAAATATCCATTTGTATCAACGACAATTTATTAAGGGTCGCTACATCCCTGAAAAAAAAAAGGGAGTCAGAAACGATTTTATTTTTTCTGATTGATGAAGAGATGTATGAGTGTATGAAGATAAAAATAATAAAAAAAATGATTTATAGGTATTAAATGAATGAAAAGGATATTCCTCATCATTTTTGGTTATTTTTCAACATTTCCACCATCAAAACTAACAGATATTTTTGTGTTTTTTCATTTCAATATTGAAGACTATCATTTAGTTAATCAAATGTCAATCTCGTTTTTCTTTTAGAATTTACCTTTTTTTTTGTAAATAATATTACAACAATGTGTTGTTTTCGCGAAATTTATTTGCTTGAATTTTTCTTTTCGAAATGATAAATATCCATTTGTATCAACGACAATTTATTAAGGCTCTACATCCCTGAAAAAAAAGGGACTCAGAAACGATTTTATTTTTTCTGATTGATGAAGGGATGTATGAGTGTATGAAGATAAAAATAATAAAAAAAAATAATTTATAAGTATTAAATGAATGAAAAGGATAGTCCTCATGATTTTTGGTTATTTTTCAACATATCCACCATCAAAACTAACAAATATTGGTGTGTTTTTTCATTTCAGTATTGAAGTCTATCATTTAGTTAATCAAATGTCTATCTAATTTTTTTTTGTAATTTACCGTTTTTTGTAAATAATATTACAACAATGTGTTGTTTTCGCGAAATTTATTTCCTTGAATTCTTCTATTCGAAATGATAAATATTCATTTTTATCAACGACAATTTATTAAGGTTTGTTGTAGCCTTCGATTAGTAAAAATTCATTGTTTCTTACAATTGTGGATTCCAACCTGGAATAGAATTTCTTTTAAATGACACGCCCCGCAGGTATCTCCTCCCAGATGACAGGTAAGGGAAGGAGACAGTATTTTTCAGCCAGTGTGAGATCTAGTTCAGGGTAGGATTTCTTGTCATATTCCCTGCCCCTCAACATTCATTCTATTAAACTGAATACTCCGATAAATAAAAATTAATGCACTGCACTGCCATCTGGCGGTATACGCTTCTTATTTTGAAGGCGAAAGACTCTTAACAAATACGTAAACAAAAGTGATCAGGATCAGGAATCTTTGAAATTCAACCTGGTAAATGAACATCAATGACATTATGGTTTATGGTTCCTTAATTGTGGTAATACCATATGCGGACAACCTTAGTCATCCCGTAGCAGTTGGTTACCTATTTAGCCGGCCATAGACATCGTTATTTTTCATCCGTTTTCATCGCCGCGATTCGAACCGCCGAGTCATATCGCAGAACTGTTTTGCCCACACACTTCGGTAAATTCTTCCCGTTATTTTACTGTCGTTCACGATTAAGCACGTCATGAAGAGGAAACATCTCTTAGCAGTGGCGGCCGCGGTTTCGGTGCTGAATAAAAAAGAATCAAATTTATTCTTCACTGTTTTAATATCAGCGCCTTCCTTCCAATTCATGATATTTTTTCAATAATATTACATAACCTTCCCTCTTCTTGTTTCTATTCCTGTATTCTGCTGATTTAATTCGCCATAGACAAGGATGCAACCTGTCCAAATGGATGAAATCCACAATTAATTGTTTATTCGCCGTCTTCTGATCCATCCCGGTCAAAAATAGTGATAGAAGAAGTGATTAAGAAACAGCAGAAGTAGACGCACTTGTGGAGAGGACGCGACTTGTACTACGCTAATGGAAAATAACCGCCGATTCTCGACGAAATCCCCACACACAGTCGTTATGGCACGACAACCGATGAACCGTCGTGACAAAAATCAAGCATCGGCAGATATTTGTACCGACGATTCTTACCGACGGTTTTTCGCCATACACATCGGTTTTTGGCGCTTTTGCCGGGACGGTTCGTATCGCGGCGTTATAAACGGATGAAAAATAACGATGTCTATGGCCGGCTTTTGAGCCAGTTTTGCTGATTGATCTGGCAATCAAACGGGGCGTTAATCATTTGACAAGAAATAACGATGTTCAAAACCTTGGCCAACATTTTACTCGTGTTCAAACGCGATGCCGATAGTAAATCGTTGTTATGCGATCGTTTTGAGTTATTTATTCGCCAATTCTCATTAGCTACGAAAATATATACCGCCCGGATGGTATAATACGTAAGGCGACGTTTTTTTATTTACGACTCCCGAATATTGGACCGGCCATTAATTGCTCATATTTCGCTTTTCGAAGTCCGTAGTTTGTTAGCCTTGGAAATACGAGACAATCTAAAACCAAATTTCCTTCAGGATAGTTCTATATTAACTTTCAAAATAAAATTTAATAAACCTGAAAGCGAGCATACGAGGATATATTGAAAAATTCTTAGCCTACTATAGAAGCAAACAAAATTTCAATGTCAAAATATTTTATTACTCAACATATTCTCCTCTTAATTGAAAACATTTATTACAGCGAACCTGCAACGTCTCTAGATCTTTCAAAAAAAAATGTTTCTTCTTGCTCTGCAAACCAGTCCTCCACAGCTTTTATTACCTCCTCGTTGAAAGAAAATTTACCACCTTTTAAACTTTTTTTCAGTTGAGGAAAGAGATGATACTCGGACGGAACCAAATCTGATGAATAAGGGGGGTGTTCTAGTAATTCCTACCCTAAATCACGAATTTTTTGCATGGCAACATGAGATTTGTGTACTGGGGCGTTGTCCTGTACAAACAAAACACCTTTGGATAGCTTTACGCGTCTTTTCTCTTTAATTTTTTCACGTAGAGTGGTCAGTAATGTCGAATAGTAATCTCCAGTTATTGTTCTACCCTTATCCAAAAAATCAATCATTATTACTCCATGCCAATCCCAAAAAAATGAAGCAAGAACTTTTCCAGCAGATTTTTGGACACGAAACTGCTTAGGTCTTGGAGAACCAGAGTGTCGCCATTCCATCGATTGTTGCTTTGTTTCTGGATCGTAGAAATGTACCCAAGTCTCATCCATAGTAACAATTCGGTTTAAGAAGTCTACATCGTTTTCAAATCGAGCACAGATCGAACGCGATGCTGGTCAACATTCAAACATTTGGGTTTCCATTATTCAGAAATTTTTCTCATGTCCAATTTTTCACGGTCGCATACGAAGGACATTGATCACCAAGGGTATTAAGCATATCTTGGTAAATCTGCTTACCTCTTAACCCTTTTAAATACAGGTACTTGATGATGGCTCGATACTCCAATGTTTCGATTTTTACAATTTCGGTGGATATATATTATTTTTTTAATTTATTGCGTAACTCTGGTTTACTTTTTTGACGTCGAACTCTACACTGCCACTTCTAATAAGTTATTGATCGTTGATATGGTATCGCCATATTTTTTTTATGCATGGAACAGGTCTAGGCTTACTAGATATCAATACATCCTCGTGCGGATGGAGGAAATTACAGATTACAGTTAAAATTCTGTTGAGGATGTGCACGAACAATGGTGATTTTTCTTATGTTCTTTCACAATTTAATATTGGATAAATGTGTAGATGGTTTCTTACAATGAAGTTCATAATGAAGAAATAAAAAAACAATTATTGCGGGCAAAAACTGAGCTGACATCCTCAGAACACCACTGCCATCCATAAAAATTACATTGATTTTTGACTTTTGGTTGAGAACCTTTGAATACAGAACGTCAAACCATGTTCAAACCTCGAGTCTGAGAAATAGGGAAACACCTGCTGAAATCCAATCGTAAAACATGGGGAGTTGTGTTGTGTCACTAACGGCAGTTTTATCATATCGTCGGCTATAAGCGTTAACCGGCTAACTCCATTTTTAACGATTTTGGGTTTTTTTTAGATTCAGTAACTAGATAGTTTCCGACATATATCTGTAAACCATTTAACTCCCTATTTAAAGCAGAAATTGTATAAATCTCGTCGCACGTATACCGGCTAACTACATATTGTCCAATGTGCGAAGAAGAGCTGCTATCTCCCGCTAATTCTACGTAACAGTTGGCTACAAAAAGCAAGAATCGACGAAAACGATTTCAGGTGCTAAAAGCATCGTGGTTTTCCGAGACAAGAAGAATGAGAATTTGAGAGAAATAGGAAAGCGATACTATGGAAGAAATAGAATAAATGGAAAATGGTCCTATGATGTAGAAAGAGAACCAAGAAAACTGAGAGAAAGATGCCGGTGTAGAGATAGGAATGAAATGTAATGTTATAACAGAGCATTAAAGAGAAGTTATTTTCAATTACTTTTGAGCCTTAAGTTGGGGAGAAAAAAAAGTTTTTGTGGACAGTACTGTTAAATTGTGATTTTTTGAAAACAGGTGATCAAAAAATAAGATAGTGTAAATCAATGTATACAAAAACGGTCGGATCGGGTCGTTGGAGTATTCAAAATTGGAAAAATTAGTTTTCAGATTTCGAAGAAACTAGTGGCGAGGAAACAAAATGTGAAAAAATACCCACGCAGTATAGAAATAAGAGCAGAAATAGAAAAAAACCATTTGAAGAAGAGAACCTCAGCATACAAGAGTTTTTATTTCGTGTCATCGCGAGTTTTGTTATGAAAATAATAAATTTAACATACTGCTATCTCCTAGTTTTTATTCCTCAACGAAAATTTCAAACCTGCTAACTCCATTTTACGGCTGTAGAAAATAAACTAAGAAAAATTCACAAGTATTTCGTTTGAAAAAAGGTAAAACTTATACTGAGTTCTGTTTTGTTCAAATCAGTCATCGTATAAGCATCTAAGTAGGAATTAATGCGGTTTTTTGTTCCTCCTGAAAAACTGACTCTATGTGAGTTAGCAGCTTAACACATTTAGCCGACGATATGTTTTAGCTTTGCAAATTCTTTGAAATTCTAAATCTTGCGTGAGGGTGCGTTCCTTCTCTAATACAAAATCGTTATGTCCCTATTGGAAATCATAGTTGTTTATCTACAGTTTCCATCTTGGATAAATAAATCTCCGATAAATTCTCGATCGATACAACCAGCATCGGCTCCAAACGCTGCCGCTTGGCTCCAAAATAGAATTTCCCCGTTTCCACCGAAAAAATAAATAAATATACGCGACTCGATTTGAGGAAATCCACGTATCGGACTTCGACACTGAAAAGATGCCAGCAGTTGAAACTTTTTCGCTGTGATCCACGGACGGTCCGTGGATTATTCTGGATTCCTGGATCGGCAGGATAGCCAGATTCGGTCCCGGGTGTGCGGTGTCCTTGAATTGTGGAAATCGGGGAATATGAAAACTTTGTTTTATAGTTTGCATGTCGTTAGGACCGATAATGGAAGCACCGAGTTTTGTAAGTAAACGTATTCGTTGCTTTTAAGCGAAATGTCTGAAAACCATGCCAAAGCTGTGAATTTCAATTTTCAATGATAATAAATGACAGAAAAACTCGGACGAAAATTTTCTCGAAATGTCAAGATTTCTTGTGGTTTATTTCGATTGGCAAAACTGCAATCCTCCAGGTGGCCCAGAAAAAAAACCTCAGCCTGGGTTCTCGGACGATATTTTCAGTTTTCGGACTTTTCAGGAATTCAAAAAACATGCTTCCCGACGTTGTAGTAATAAAAGGATCCTCCTAAAAATGTCGAGAATCCCTTTGAGGGTACCATCATGGGTATATGTGGATTCTAAATTGAGACTGATGGGATTGCCCCCTCATACCCAAAAAAATTCATCGAGCATCCTCTGGACATTAATCCAGAGTATGCCACGGAGAATTAAAAATATTATTTAAATCGTTTTCGACCCAACCGTCGATAGTTATGACCTTTTTCCATTGCAGATAATAACACGGCATCTCATTCAGGAATGCAACCCGGGAATTACCCGGTACCTGAGGAGCAATCGATATCGGACGAGATTTTAGAGAAAGAAGTGTTCCCCTTCTTGGACTCCCCCTTGAGACCTGCGACTCCAGACAAGACCGATTCGAGGTCGATGGCTCTTTACGAGGAACACATACAATTAGCTAAGGAGTATTTCAAGGTATGTAATTTGATACTTTGGAAACTTCAACACATATTTCGAACCTGAGTTGGCTGAGAATGAATCCACGTTTGGCGTCTTTGCATCTTGTACTCGAAGACCTGTGTCTAAGATGTTTCCAAGAAATTTCTAGTTCTGTATAAAATTCTTTAATGAAATTAAACATATTTTGTATTTTCAAGGTTCAATCTGAGCTTGTGCACCTGAATAAAGAGAAGAACAAAATGTTAGACCAACAATTGAAGGAAGAGCAACAACAAGAAGAACTACAAAATGAGTATGATTCTCTCATACAATTAAAGAATTTCTTAGTGGCGCAAAAAGAAGGTACCAGTGTTAATAACAGAAACAGGGAAAACTGGAACAGCTCCAACAGGACTAATTAGTGAATTATTTGTGACAGAGAAGTGCAACTGACTGATTGAACTATTTCGGAATGATAGTCACTAATGGTGGACGAGTACAATTTGATGGAGGGTTTTGATCACTCTGCTTATCTTGATTATCTAGCTTGATCGCAGAGGAAGGTCATTTGAAAAAGATAATCAAGGTATTGCGTCATGTTTCGTACGTATTCTGTTCCCAATTTTTTCCGGCAAATTCTTGGAAAACGTGATGACCACTTTGATTTTAAAATTGATAAAATATGAAATGATGTAAAGTGTATCCAATGGGGCATTTCTGTTTTGAGTGGAATGACTGCGATATAGTTATAACTAAGTATCGAATATTTCTTAGGTTTATCTGTTTTGTATTTATGATATATTTTAGTTTGTAGACAATGATTGCAAATAAAATATTTTGTGAATGAATTGTGAGTGATTTTTTTGTGAATTCAAAATCTCACCCATCTATAACACTACTTTAGATATTTCATTTTTCCTAAGACAAACTGGGGCATATATTCTTGCGATAGGTAAGTATAATAAAACTCAATTTCTGTTACTATGTATATTTCAATCTTTTCATAAGTTCAAACCAAGAACATAATCTCATATAACTTATTAGAATTCTATGAACATTTCTCAAAAATGTGTACGTGAATTATATTTGGGGAAATTCCTATATCATTTTGAAAATTATACAATCAGGTATAAAAATCTACAAATATTCTAAATACAGTCTTCATCACATTGTTCAAGTACACTTATACCTAAGAATAAATTCGCTTAGAATACACAATAAATAATAGCATTGATATATTAGTGTATCACAAAATTCGTAAAATTTCCTCAATCGTTAATAATTTTAATATACAAATCAGAGCACCACAATGTTTTCTATATAGGTAAAGTACTCGAAACGGAACTCGTAAACATTTTGGAAAAAAAACCTAATCCAGTTGAGCCTCCTGGAATATGAGACAAAACCGTCCAAAACAAACTTATGATTTGAAATACTGCGAATAAAACTGTGAGTGGTGTATTCTGGAGGAACAGGGCACTATACAGAGTTCCTATTAATGTGGCCATGTAAGACGCAGTCAAAATTATCTTTTCTTTAGTAAACATGAGCTTCAAGTAGGACCATGGTCCCATAAGGAAAAAGAATCTGTAATTAAATGATTTAATACTCGTCAGTTTTATCAACTGATGATCACACTTACCCTAAAACAAAAAAGAAACTGCCCAATGTGAATAAAAGTGCGAATTTTCTAGCTTTCAATATTAAAAAGGGCACATATAGCATCGAGAGGGAAAAGCATATTCCTCCCATACAAATACACAAACCGAAGAATGTCCACCTTTGGAATCGGCTCTGAAATGTCAATCGGGAAGGTTTAATTTTATTTGAAATCACATAATACTTACCAGACTAGGACAACAATCTTTTTTTGTTTCTTGGAACCAACCTTCCTCAGTTGGTTCCTCTTTATTGAACCACTTTGGTAGAGAAGGTTTGGAGATTGTTGGCATTTGTAGTTTGAAATTTTTCTTTTGGTCGCTTTGTAGAAGAAGGTATTCATCTAAGTCTCTCTTCAAGTCAGCCATTTTTGCAAAGATATGTAGAATATTATGCGTGGAGGTACTGTTAATTCAGGAAAATCGAGGAAAATTCTTATCACTTATGTGTACATATTTTCGAGGTTAAGTATTTCTTCTTTTTGATCTGACATAAACGAGCTGTTTGAACTACTGCGATCCTGCTGACTCCGCCATGTTGCGACATTTAGCCCGAAATCATGAAAATCTCGAACTTTTTTTTCTCCTTCGATAGTATGTCCTTGTCGTCCTTTTCCTTATTATTGTCCTCCTGTGTTAATTTTTTTCATTTTGCTTTGTCAATAAGGAATAGAAGAATAGGCCCCTGGTTCTATTGGATTTTTTTGAAACAATTAAAGATTATTTCTTTCTGATTAAACTAATCGTCCAATTCGGAGAAAATTCTGATGTGAATCAATGAAATAAATATATAGTGTGTCCCAGAAAATCGTTTGGAATGTTTTAGCTGGAAGCCTAGCCACAGGCGGATCCAGACAGTTTTTCAGGGGGGGCATGAATGTTTTCAGGGGGGACATGAATAGATAAAATTATAGTTATAGTACTACTAATAGAGGGATTATTGTCAATTTCGAGGTCCAAGGAGGGGGCCATGGCCCCCATGCCCCCCATGCCCCCCCCTGTGTCCGCCAGTGAGCCTATAGCAAATAGTTGAGTGGATTCAGTACCTGAATGTGTGACCATGCATATCAGAACATTTGAGATTTGAGTTTCCCACTCAATAAGTAGGTTTTTTTATTCAGACCTAGATCCTGTCTTTATTATCTTTTGGTTTCCAAAGAATAATCATCACATAATATTAAAAGTCTTTTTATTCGATGAGAAATAAAATTCACATCAGTGCATAAAATTGAAATGAAAGGATAAAACAATATCTAAGATATAAAAGTGGAAAAGTGGGAAATATAGATCAATACTTCCTGTTATTCCATAAAATTCTATAATCATGAAAACTTAAATATAATGTCATTTCTCGAAATTCAAATGGGAGCTAGTAAAATTATCTTAATTTGTACAATCATTAAATCTATATTATTTACAAAATCAATAAAAATACGATGACTGGAAGAGAAAGAGCAATAAATTTCTTTCATAGCCGCTTTCTTAAGCCTATGTATATCTGATGATAAGCGTGGTGTATTGCATTTTGTGCTAACTCAAAATCCACAGTGTATATCCTGTTATAATTCGCAATCTTAAAATAAGTCAGTCAACCTTTTTTGAAATAAAATGTTTAAAATATTAACAAGCATTAGAAAATTCTATCTATTTGAACAGTGCTGCTTTCTCCAAGAACTGTTGTCTCCTTAGAGCCCTCTCATCTTCTAAGCGTTTCCTTTCCTCTTGTTCTTCTCTGATTTCATTCTCAAATTTGCTGAGTTTCTTTTGTTCCTCGATCTGTTGAATACAAAAAAGTATGATTAGATATTTGTAGTAGTGGAAAAAAAGGACTAGCAAAGATCTAATTTCCGAAGTACACCGTTTCTGCCGTTTCAGTTGGTTGCTACCGCAGGAAGGGACTACGTGGCACTGATGACGGCTAACAAGCCAGAAACTAGTCTGTCATTGCCCTCCTGAGGTGGTGTACTTCGGAAATTAGATCTTTGCTAGTCCATTTCTCTCATTTATTATTCCATGTCCTAGGGAAGTTATTCTTCTATTTTGACTATTTGTAGTAGTCTTTATTGCAATGAATTTTTGTTTTTCTACATAATCATTTAATTAAAGAATGAGTATGGTTAATATTCAATTTAGAAAATCCTCAGCCATTTTTAGTTCGTTAGTGAGCTAAATTCGTTAATTCGTTAATATGGCCGTTCAAAATTTTGTATTCAGACGGAGAATGACGTTAAAATTTTGTATCCACTGGTTAATTGAACGGGAAAATACAAATCTACCTACAAGATAGGTCGCTCAAAAGATCCTGACCACTGGTGCTTTTACATTATCATGAAATCACTGAGAATTCACCTAAATTATTTGAACATCACCTGAAGTTCTAAGTAAAACCCCTGTATACCAAAAAAACTGTTCAATTCACCTTAGCTTCGAAGAAATTCTTAGCCCCGTTGACTCCAACCTTATCGACGTCTATTTCTGTCAATTTTGCCAATTGCGCCAGCCCAGAATCTTCATCCAGCTCTCCTGCTTTTGCTTTTCTATACACCAACAAGAATTCTCTGAACGACAAACTACCATCACCGTCTTCGTCTACTTCTTTGATCATGGTTTTGAGGCCGATGTGAGTTTGGGGAGCTCCAAGTACTTCCATCATCCGTTTCAGTTCGTTCAGACTCAGGAAGTTGTCTTTGTTGGTATTAAATCTGGAAAAAACTCCATTATTAGCATATCTGCATATTTTGTCTAATTTTTTTCATCATTACAAAACAACGGATTTGATCGAGATGAAATTTTGGATTTCTTGAACTGGAAAATGCGAATCAACCTAAAAGGTAAACGAAATAGTGCTCAAATGTTTCTGGCTTCGTCAGTGCTTCAAGTGGCCCTTTTTTCTGGCATGCAACTTAAATTTTTCAATTGAGTGTAAAAATACCTAATCTAAGAACTGCCTGTAGTAGCAGATTCATTGAGTCATTTATACAGGGTGATTCCGGAGGAGACCGTCAGATTTTAGGAGAAGTTTATACTAGTCAAGGCAGTTTCGAACCAATGTTTGGTTTATGGTTGGGGGCCCTTATTGAGAGTCTACAGTTGTCCGATTCGACCGTTTTTACTTTTATTCATAACTTTGGTATGGCTTGATCAATGTTGATGAAATTTTCAGTGTAGAACAATATGATTGTCTACTTTCAATAATTACGCCACTTTTTCAAAAATACAGGGTGGGAATTATGATAAGTTCAGATTAAATTTGCAGGTTGAAAAAACACCCTGTACATTCCGTTTTCAAAAATTCGCTACCTGATTCATATTATACCATAAGTTTACATTACTGGAGCGTTTTTATTTTTTTTGGCACACGTCCAGTTTTCCCAGAAAAATTTTTTAAAGATGAACAATATCGTTATTTCGCTCCAAGGCAGTGAGGATATTCTGAACTGGATTTTTCTTTTATTCATAACTTTGGTATGGCTTGATCAATATTGATGAAATTCTCAGTGTAGAACAATATGACTGTCTACTTTCAATAGTTCCAACACTTTTTCAAAAATACAGGGTGGGAATTATGATAAGTTCAGATTAAATTTGCAGGTTGAAAAAACACCCTCTACATTCCGTTTCCAAAAATTCCGCTACCTGATTCATATTCTACCATGAGTTTACATTACTGAAGCGTTTTTATTTTTTTTGCACACGTCCAGTTTTTCTAGAAAAAATTTTTAAAGATGAACAATATCGTTATTTCGCTCCAAAAGGCAGTGAGGATATTCTGAACTGGATTTTTCTTTTATTTATAACTTTGGTATGGCTTGATCAATATTGATGAAATTTTCAGTGTAGAACAACATGATTGTCTACTTTCAATAATTCCAACAATTTTTCAAAAATACAGGGTGGGAATTATAATAAGTTCAGATTAAATTTGCAGGTTGAAAAAACACCCTGTACATTCCGTTTTCAAAAATTCGCTACCTGATTCATATTCTACCATAATTGATAGTGATGAGTTGTGGGATCGGAATATTCCGATCGGAAGAGCTTTGTATCATTGGACGTTACAGCTTTACTTTCTAGTTTGGAATATTCTCTCTGCCTTGGAGCGAAATAATAACGATTTTGTTCATCTTTAAAAAAATTTTCTAGGAAAACTGGACGTATGCCAAAAAAAAATAGAAAAGCTCCAATAATGTTCACTTATGGTAGAATCTGAAGCAGGTAGCGAATTTTTGAAAACGGAATGTACAGGGTGTTTTTTCAACCTGCAAATTTAATCTGAACTTATCATAATTCCCAACCTGTATTTTTGAAAAAGTGTTGGAATTATTGAAAGTAGACAATCACATTGTTCTACACTGAAAATTTCATCAATATTGATCAAGCCATACCAAAGTTATGGATAAAAGAAAAATCGGTCGAATCGGACAAATCACCCTGTAAACTCTCAATAAAGGCCCCCAACCATAAACCAAACATTGTTTCGAAACTGCCTTGACTAGTGTAAACTTCTCCTAAAATCTGACGGTCTCCTCCGGAATCACCCTGTATAAGCTTGTCTGAATGGCCTTCGAAGCCCTTGACCTTTAGGAGATGTTATTCAGCCAGATTCTGTGTTTGTTTTTAAGGAAATTGCAAATTGAATGCCTACCCAATATTGCGACACCATTTTACTTAAGTAACGACTGACAATAGATGATTTACTCCCATTTGAATTGAAGAGAATTTCAAAACTGGCCTCCAAGAACATTATGGAATGAAAAAATGAATTCCTGATTGCCTCATGAAGGAATATCACCCTGTATATCAAATATTTCGAGGATTCCCAAAGCCCTCAGGCGGGGGACCACCGCTGAGACCGGTTTTACAGTTCCCAGAAAGAGTAAACAACATGAGTAGGTCAATAGATCGTGATCACAGTCACGCAATATTTTCAAATATTCTGCCCCGTTTTTACGGACGTCAACAACTTGGGAATTGGACAGGCTGCTGGACAGCTCATCAAAACTATACTCCCCCGATTAGATAACTCAAAATTGATACGAGAAATGACCGAATCAGCTACAATTTCATATTACGCGGCGGCCAAGCCAAAGCTCGTTCTCTGTCTCGCACTCTCGCAAGTGCATAGTAAAGCAGGCGCAGAAAAGACAGAGCCAAATAACAGGATTCCCTCGGAACGCTTACGTGTACCTCTACCGTTCGATATTCCACACACAATCCACCGAACCATTCATTCATTCATATCCAGGCAAAACACAGCTGAAATTCGCATTTACTCTCAGTAAACCCGGTGCGCTATGTCACCAAATCGAATATGTTGACATTTACCAAATTACGTACTTTCATAACGTTGATTCTGATAGCAGAATGTCCCGCTTTTTTCCATCGAGAAGATGAAGACTGCTTCTGCGAGCTTAAGGGAAGCATCGAGGATTGTCAGTGCGAAGTCGACACTGTCGACGATTTCAACAACGTGAAAATCTACCCGCGTTTGCGCAGCCTGTTGGTCAAGGATTACTTCCGGTATTTCAAAGTGAATTTGAGGAAAACCTGTCCTTTTTGGCACGATGACAGTAAGTGTTCTATGAGATATTGTTCTGTGCAGTCCTGTCAAGAGGATCAAGTTCCAATCGGTTTGAAAGGCACCAACAAGAAGGAGAAGACTGACAGTGGGTCAGTGTGCCAAATCACCCAATCGTCTTGCGACCTTTCCAACCAGTGTCCTTCTCCTTGTGAAACAACAGATGATCCTAAAAAACAACAAAGTCCTTGCAATGGCCCCGAAGCCCTTGGCTACCTCAACACATCCCTCAGTGATAAAATAGTGAAGGACATGGAGAGATGGGCAGCTTACGACAATGCCCAAGACAACTTCTGTATCCTGGACGAAAACGACGAAGATTCCGAATACGTAGATCTCCTCCTCAACCCTGAAAGATTCACTGGATACAAGGGAAAATCAGCTGAAAGGGTGTGGAGAAGCATCTACACCGAAAACTGCTTCCAGACGTACACTTGGGAAAAGCCTTCCTTTTTCAAACTGGACCAAATGTGCTTGGAAGAACGTGTCTTCTACAGGGCAATATCCGGCCTTCACACCAGTATAAACATCCACTTGTGTGCCAATTATCTGCTGTCCGATCCTAATAAACCGAGTCTGATAAAGCCAAATGGGCAGTGGGGCATGAACCTGAAAGAATTCGAGAGGAGGTTTTCACCTTCAACCACTAATGGCCAGGGACCAAACTGGTTGAGGAATTTGTACTTTTTGTATTTGCTGGAACTGAGGGCGATCAAGAAAGCTACGCCGCTTCTGGAAAAGGAAGGATTCTATACAGGTGAGGAATGTCAACAAACACTATTATTAGCGATGGAATGATGCTTCGGATTATAATGATAGCAAACTAAAACTTTCACGTTATACTTTTAGGAATTATGAATCCAATGAAAGCGATCACTGAACCGGAAGAAATGATGAATAATGAAATTCATATTGTTGTATAAATAATTGTTTTTAAAGGGCAGGATGGAAAATAGTTATTCTGCCAAAATTGGGCAGATAATTCGATAGAAATAAACAAAGTTATGGCTACCGAGAATTCAATGGACCTAGCGGGCAAACTCGATGGGCAGTCTGCATTTTTTTTTTTGAGTCACGGAGTTGACCGAGATCCGAACCTACCCTGAAAATTTAAAGACTCTAGGTTTATCCGTTCAAGTTATCGTGAAATTATAAAGCCCTAGTGCGAGCGCTTAAAAAGGCCTTCAGAATACAAATAAGAATGGAAACACGGTATTCGCATGTATCTTTGATAAAAACTTCCTATTGTAAGTCTAAAACAAAACAAGATATCGAATCTTGTTTCCGTCAAAAATCAATGGAAAAAGAGATGGAAAATGTAGCTCCCATTTACTTTTGTATCTCTCATTTCCCTTTGTAGTCTCCCATAGTTATCTAGTTAGGCTATTCTATTTCCTTATGGGTGGACATTTTTTTCAGAATCTTATTCTCAATAACTTCGGAGTAAGAGGTGCCCATAATTTCTCAAAAAGATTATATGCATCTAAAAATCTGAAAAAAAAAAGTTACTGTTATCTCCACAATCAGAGCTTCCATTCGATATGGGATTGAAAATGTTTTTTTTTTCAAATATAATATCTCCGAAAATCTCTCATGTGGATGTGAATCAATGAAACCCCATGGCTCATACATGAATTGATTGTTGTAAAAAATAGACTGTAACCGTGTCAATGGCCCAAGCAGTCGAGACACATTAATTTAATTGAAAAAAAATCAGAATTTGATTTCAAAGAATATGCTTCCAATTCTAAATATTTTCTGTAAGATGTGAAGAAAAATCCGCAGTTATACAGACAGATTAACAGGCAGTGATCCTATGACAGATCTTTTTTCATCAAATATATAGAACACTAATGAGAAACTTTATTTTCGTTATCTCAAATCTTTCATCGTTTTATGAGATAAGTTTTCAGTCGGAGATAACCTTTATTATCGTCATAGAGTATTGATCGTCATATTGTCGTGGTGTTTTATGTAAACATGAAATTGTCCGTTTAATTGAGTAGGCTTTCACTCGATGAAAATTCATATCATTTTCCCACTGCATTTCAGCAAGAAGTTCTTCGAAAATACTGCATCGTGCAATGAATAGAGACTGATGCAATATGGCGTTAAAATTTGGTAATAAGCCAAATTTTCTGATAGATCTGATTGTGATTGGAATTTATCATCAAAGATATTGAAGCCTATCGGACCGCAGTACACCGGTTCGCTTTTGGGTGGCACCCTCTACGGAGCACTTGCTGAAAGTATGCCTCAAACGCTGTGGACAGTGAGTCGCCACAGTAAAGGTGTTCCAATAAAAGGATTTATTTTGAATAGCCCGCTATTTCGGTAGATGTCACTTTTGAAGCTGCCATTTTTTTATATTTGACAAGTAGAAACTAGGCAAACAATAAAAATTGAACGATACACGATTCAACAACGCCTTAAAATTATTCAAATTTACCATAAAAATGGTGAAAATTTGGCAGAGACGTTTCGTAAAACTTTTTTGGGACGTCGTGAAGCACCTTGTGGAACCACAATACAGAAATTGGTGGAAAAATTTGAGCTGTTGGGACAAGTAAGTGATGTGAACAATAAAACCCGAGCACGTCACTCAAGAACAGCCGAGAACATTGCTGCAGTAGTCGACAGTGTCGACAAAACTCAGGTTTGTCCATTCCTCGTCGTTCTTTGGAATAAGGCATTCCTTAAACGTCATTAAAGCGTATTTTGCATAAAGATTTGGGTCTTGAGGCTTATAAAGTTCAGTTAATACAAGAGCTCAAGCCTGCTGGTCATCAACAACGACGTGTCTTTGCTGATTAGGTCCTTGAAACATATGAAAATGATCCGGAATTTCATCGAAAAATCATTTTGAGTGGTGTGGCCCATTTCCACCTCGGTGGCTTCGTCAACAAGCAAAATTGTCTTGTCTGGTGCTCGGAAAACCAAAGAGTTATTGTTGAAACGCCTCTATATCCTCAACGTATGACTGTTTGGTGCGGTTTATGGTCCGGCGGGGTCATTGGACCTTACTTTTTCGAGAATGAAGCTGGAGCAACATTTATGGTAAATGGTTTGAGCTATTGAGAGATGATTAATGATTTTATAAGGCCGGAATTGGATGGTATTGATCTGGGCCACGTTTACTTTCAACAAGACGGTTCTACGTGTCACACAAGCAACTAAACCATTGATCTTGTACGGGAAGTTTCCGGACCGTGTTATCACTCGAAGAGGTGATCACAATTGGCCACCGAGATCTTGTGATTTAACACCTTGCGACTTCTTCCTTTGGGGCCATGTGAAGGAGAAGGTCTACGCCAAGAGCCCAGCGTCGATTCAAGACCTCAAAAATGGATTATTTATCTAAAAAACGGCATTTATTTTTTAATGTTGAAAAACCACTTCTTATTGGAAAACCATTTAGAACTATAGATATGTCCACAATCCACACACATTACAAAGCTCAATAAAACTTTCAGTATTTTTCATTATGTCATTATGTGAGCCGTTCAATAATTATATCATTATCTGGAATAACCGAAATTAAAAAAGTAATTATTCGTAGGCAATTTTTTCCATAATAATTTTAAGTGATCATTATAGGAAGATAAAGTAAAATGCAGGACGACCTTGAGTTTGGGTTCACCTCAAAAGTACCTATTTTGCAATTTAGTCTGTTCCAAATTTGAAATATTTTGTTTATTATTTATGAGAAAAAATATATCCGATTTTGATATTTCATGTTTCTAGCTGTATATAGAAATGAACGAATACAATTTTTAAACTTCTAAAACTTATCAAGAATCGAATTCACGATGAAAAACTGATGAAATATTAATTTTCTTCATACCTCATGAAAATTCAAATCAAAAACTAATTTTCCTTTGATGATTCTTCAATCTGAAGGGTAGCTTTTTATAATTCCTCATCCTCATATTACAGGAAACGACAGCGAAGACTGGGACACCAAAATGGCAGTGAAAGACTTCCTGGAGGTCATTCGCCATTTCCCATCCCATTTTGATGAATCCACCATGTTCATAGGAGACGCCAACAAGAAAAAACTGAAGATTGAGTTTCGGGACCACTTTCGAAACGTCAGCAGGATCATGGACTGCGTAGGTTGCGAAAAATGCAAATTGTGGGGAAAATTGCAAACCCAAGGTCTCGGAACAGCTTTAAAAATCCTGTTTTCCACCGAAAACAGCTCGGTAGAAAACCTGAAGCTGCAACGAAACGAGATCGTCTCACTTCTGAACGCTTTCGGAAGATTATCCAACAGTATTTACAAACTGGACGATTTTAGAGAGATGCATAAACAGAAGGACACATCTGGCAAGAAGAGACTGAAGATTGAATTTTGAATTCTGGATTTAAGTACTTTAAATTGTTGATTTTTTGACTGTTGTATTTTTAGGTAATTTTTATTGACGGTTCGCGTTTTTTGAGCGTGGTATGTTGGCAACTCTGATTTGAAGTTCGAAGACCATCACAAGTGTTTACTTAAGACGTATTTGATTAGGTATCTCCAATTGTGATTTTTTTATTGTGAAAGAGAAATATATATTTATACAAACTGTATATAAGAATTGAGAAATAAATACATGCGAATAGCAGTGCTCATTCTATTATTGATCTTCGGTTTTCATTATCCGGCACAACAGTTTAAAGGAAGTTAAAAATTGTTAAAGGCAATACTTTTGAACTGGGTAAATGTCATCCACGACCAAAACAAATTTTCAAATAGTATATAGCGATATAGAAGAGTATAGAAGAGCGAACAAATACTTTACCCTGAAAAAAAACAAAATAAGTAGATTCAAACTTGTCAGTTACTTGTCGTATTTAAAAAAAATTGCTTAGCAATCAATTAAATGCAAGCATAGCTGAATAATGGTACCTTTCTTTTCGGAGACTATTTCCGTTTCTGTTTTCAAAACTACCAACAACAATAACGATAATTACTAATAATTCTTCAAATTTCGAGCAGATTCTGATTAAAAATTTTTGTTTGCAAACAGATAATCAAAAGTTTTTCAAAATCACCTATAGATAATAATGAAAAAGAACATGATACAATGGCATGGAGTTTTATTTTCAGTGGCACTACCTGAAAGTGAAAGGCAGTTTTTAAATTGCACATCATATGGAATTCTCAAGAATGTGAAATACCTGATGTTATTTGTGAATTTCAAGAATAATCACTTCATAATGAGCAATATTTCACCTGCAATAGTGCAGTGCAACCTATTTTTTTCAAAGAGAAATTCTTGAGCTCTCTTTGAAATTTTCCCATGCATAGAAGTAAAATATGTTCCAATTATTCTCATTTTCTAGCGCGTATCATTCTACATGAACTGAATTTGCAGTGATAGTGAACTATCGCAAACTTTATCGAATCATTCACGTAGGATAATTATTGTAAACAATCACGATTCACAATGTTTGAAAAGTGACCCCATTTTATGAAGCTAATCAGATTTTATTATTGTTTCTATCCAAGGAATTTCTTGAGATGAAGAAATTAAACTCCAGTAAAGGAGTTTTACTTTGGATTCGGATGTGTATAATCATAAAGGTAGTCTTGAATTGGAAAAATGATGAAAAGATCTTTGTCTACCAATGTTGCGAATATCTTCCTCGAATAAGAAAAAAAAAGATCATAACGTCAATTTGAATTCGGATGAAAATTAATCGGATTCTCAGCTCATGAATAAGCCCATCGCTGTAAGCGCATCCACCATAAACCCACACCAGAATAAGAACATGAGAAGTTTTGAAACCAATCATTTTGAGCACATTTTACCCATTGTGATATGTATTTGAAACTTGCATTAATCCTTACTGAGATACAGGGTGATTGGGAAACGGAAATACATGAACGGCGAGTTCCACTTTTATTGGCTTTGGCTCTACGGTCTCTGTTTCTGCTATACAGGGTCGAAAATTTACGTATTATTGAGAGGCTATCATTTATTCGTTTTCTTAAATAAAATCATAATTCGATAGAAAAATATGGGTTCCCATTTGAAAAAACCAAAAGCTTCCTAATTCATATTTGAATTAGTAGTTTTGAATGGGGCCTACCGTAGATTTTTAACCACACCAGAAACTTAATCTAAGAAACCATTAACAACATGACGATAATTCAAAGATGATGCATTCAAGATATGAAGAATGTAGGCTGGTATGTCCATAATTAAACGATTCCTCATTCTTTGATGGGGACATAATTCATCGATTAGCTTTTTTGAGCTGTGAAAGTTGACCATAAGTGAAGTTCCGATGTAAATCTACCTGGAAAACCTTTCACTGTCCGATTAACTTCACTTTTGTTACGACGTGAAGTCGTGAAGGTATAATCGATGCATGGTCACTGTCTGTATTTTTATTTTACATGGTTTATTGAAGAAAGTAATGGGAAACCCATTGATTTATGAGAAGATGGA
Organism: Adalia bipunctata; assembly: GCA_910592335.1. Classification (NCBI taxonomy): domain Eukaryota; kingdom Metazoa; phylum Arthropoda; class Insecta; order Coleoptera; family Coccinellidae; genus Adalia; species Adalia bipunctata. The sequence goes on from OU342953.1 coordinate 24,413,963, forward strand.
TCAAGAGCATCACACCCAGTGACTGAGCGTCAAAAGGAATTTCTCCTTCTAATGAATGGTTCAGAATGTTCAGATAAACAAGAAGTGAGATCAGGATTATTTTTCAATGTTAATCTATTATTAAATCCATTGTTGGATGAGCTGGAACTTTCGATCAATCTATGAGGAAAATATGATCATTGTTTTCTGCTAATTACAATCCGGATAAGAATCAGAAATCCTGCATCGTTAACAGTTTGTGACCTTTTTATGCTTTCAATAATTGATTAATGATCAGAACTTTTGACGTGCATTTCGAAAGATTTCTTGTTGTTGGGCATTGAAGAAACATGGCCAAAAACCACAACTTCAGTAATTTCCTCATTCTTTCTTGGTATACCCTGCCTATAGACATTGTATACGATTTACTGTACTTAAATAATTGTGTAAATGTTAAATATTGCGACGTGTTTTTGGCTTGAGACAGACTGTTGTGAATTCTTCTTGCTTGATTTTTCCCAGTTTTCAGAATCATTGCACGACAATATTGCCTTTATTGTTATTCAGTCTAACGATCATCGATGAGTCAAATAGTCCAGGTGCCCAGGTGATGGCGATTTAAAATTAAACTCATTAGTAAACAGGCACCTACTTAGTAATCATGAAAACAACAAAGAATGACATCGTGCTCGGTGCAGGTGGCACCAAGATTTATTAGCTGATGTACCTTTGCTATATATCTATAGTGTTCAAAGCATCAGACAAATAGAGTGCTCCATAAAAGTTACCGATTCTTGTAGGTACATCAAATGTTCGTTTCTGATAAATCAAAAGTTTACTCTCTTATATATGAATGGATTTTTCGCTACTCTTTTGATTACTCTTTCAGTTTCGGGCAAGTTCTTGCCGTTTGCGTTTCTAAGAACTATACTAAAAATAAATCATCAGAAAATGTGAAACTTAAACTTTGACCTTCCTTAATTTTTTTAGAGCAGTGTATTTATCGCATTTTCCTTGTTAGTTTTCGAATAAATATATTTTTTGAGGTCGGTCTCAATTTTTTCTTCGTCATTAACACCAAACGTCTTAATATAAACAGTAGGTAAGTATCTAATGAGTTCAAGGTTGTAGAGTATATCTCTAACTTGACAATGAACTTGAACAAAGAAAAAATTGACCTCGAATATCGAGTACATTCGAATCTCAAAAATGAAGATACAGCCATTTGTCACGTTGGAAAGAGATATCTATACGCTATGTCAGCACAGACATTTATCAAGCTTCGGATATTCTAAATAAAGAGACCCCATCTTTTTAATGACGAATGTGATTAATATGCAGTCGTTCCCCTTCGGTGTCATTACTTTTATCAATGTTGTGCATGCATTGGAGGTGCTGTGGTGGACAACTAATCGGTTCAAAACCCATGACTCATTTCCCATTTCAATTTTGCGACATTACAAACAATAAATATTGAACGGAAAGGGGTAGCATTCAGCAACGGTCTATTTCTAGGCGGAATCATTTTTTATTCCTTTCACATTCTGCATTATACAATCCTTGCTAGAGTTTAGAATTTAGATGTACTTAATCTTCACACTGATGGTTGGTATTTAACGGAAATTGCATGGAAAAAGGTTAAGCTTCGTGTTCCCCACAGAAGAACTTCAAGAATTACTCCATTTTGACATGTTCTTGGCCTCCCAGATTGGAAATTAATTCATGAAAATATCAAGTAAGGACTGAACGAGAATAAATTCGCTATCACAAAAACGCCTATATCTCTTGAACCAATTGAGAAAAAATCAAAATTTGATCATAGTTAGTTTTGTTATGAACGTCAGAAACATGTGGAACAATTACTTCATAGATATTCCCATTCTCTATCGCAAAATGTGAAGCGAAGTGAAAACACGAGAATTTATAGTGAAACTTTTTCAAAATAATCAAAAATGGAGCTTCAAAAGAATCGCAAAAGAGGCTCGCGTTCGTCCGGAAACGGTATCAAGAGTTGTTGAGCGCTTCAACGAAGATCTTACAATTAACCGCAAGGAAGGAACCGGGAGGAAACAGGGGTTTAATAGCCCAAAAAAAGTGAAGAAAACCATCAGTCTTTTTCAGAAGAATCCTAACCTTTCAGGACGGAAAGTGGCCCAAATAGTGGGTTGTTCGCAGTCAACCGTTCAGAAAATCAAGTCGAGTTGTGGCTTAGAACATACAAAGTGCAGAAAGTGCCAGACAGGAACGCTGTGAAGAATCAAGAAGCGAATTCAAGAGCAAAGAAATTAAAAAAAAGATTTCTCGAAAAATTTTTCCTGTTGCGTGATGGATGACGAAACCTATGTCTTGGCTGATTTCTCGCAACTTCCTGGTCAGGAATTTTATACTGCAGATTCTCGTGGAAACTTTGACGAACAATTTCGCGTGAAGAAACAAGCAAAGTTTCCTAAAAATTCCTGGTTTGGCAAGCAATTTGCACTTGTGGGAAAAGGAGCAAATTTTTTGTTGGCCAAGGCTCTGTTGACTCGAAGATATACATCGAGGAATGCTTGAAGAAGCGACTTTTACCATTTTTACGTGAGCACGATGTGTCAACAATCTTTTGGCCAGATTTAAGCCATATTTTCGCGTGACAATATTTTAAAATTATTTCGTCCGTTTTGAAATATTCGTGTTTAAGCGTCGAACTGGGGACGTCACGTACCAAATGGTTCGAAATAATTTGCAGCGGTTTGAAAGCAGGTAGTGGAATAGTTCGAACTGAAGTTTGAAATTTGGAATCAGCTGATTGAAAATGAAATGTTTTTGAAATAGTTTTAAACCGTGATTGACGCGAAAAAATGGCTTTAGTTTCATGCCACTACAGCAAGGCCACCAAGGAATGGTACGAAGCTAATGAGGTGGTTTTTGTCCCCAAAGAGGCCAATCCACCAAATTGCCCAGAAGTCAGGCCAATCGAAAGATATTGGGCCCTGGTGAGAAGAGAATTGAAGAAGACTAAGAAATTAACGAAAACATTAGCGGAATTCAAGCAAAAGTGGAAGACAGCATCCCAGAAAGTGACTGAGAACACTATAGAAGCATGATGGGAAGAATTCCAGAAAAAATCCATGAATTTTGTAAAAAATGGATTTGACTTTTTTATTGTAAAAACAGTTTTCATTAGAATTAGAAGATGATTCGAACATGAGTTTGATTTTCGAAATCGGTCTAGTGGTTCAAAAGATATAAGCGTTTTTGTGATAGCGAATTTATTCTCGTTCAGTCCTTAAGGAGCTATGTTATCTAACTAGATTGTTTCGAATTAAATGCACAATTTCAAGAGTAAAATCGATAGTCAGCCCCATTCGGCCTGGGGAAAGGTCACCTTCTTGATATTCGTTTTATGCCTATATACGAACTTGACCTAGTGCCATATCAAAGCGCATTATACAAGGAGAGTCAAGTGCATCGCAAATCTGATACTTTCATTAATTCAGTCAACTGTGGAAATACAGATATTTATTTATTCTCCTTCACGACGAGTCGATATGTGAAGAGTGTTTCAAAAAGAGCGCAAGATTTCAGTGTTCAATAAAACATGGTTTTTTGTAGCAAAGTATCGGAATATTTATTGATTTAGAAAATACGTGGATATATAGAAAAATTCTTAGCCTACTGTAGAACCAAACAAAATTTCAATGTCAAAATATTTTATTACTCTACACATTCTCCTCTTAATTGAATACATTTATTACAGCGAACCTGCATCGTCTCCAGATCTTAAAAAAAATGTTTCTTTCTGCTCTGCAAACCAGTCCTCCACAGCTTTTATTACCTCCTCGTTGGAAGAAAATTTACGACCTTTTAAACTTTTTTTCAGTTGAGGAAAGAGATGATAGTCGGACGGAGCCAAATCTGGTGAATAAGGGGGGGTGTTCTAGTAATTCTAACCCTAAATCACGAATTTTCTGCATGGCAACATGAGATATGTGTACTGGGGCGTTGTCCTGTAAAAACAAAACACCTTTGGATAGCTTTCAGCGTCTTTTCTCTTTAATTTTTTCCCGTATAGTGGTCAGTAATGTCGAATAGTAATCTCCAGTTTTTGTTCTACCCTTATCCAAAAAATCAAAAATGATTACTCCATGGCAATCCCAAAAAACTGAAGCAAGATTTTTTCCAGCAGATTTTTGGACACGAAATTTCTTAGGTCTTGGAGAACCAGAGTGTCGCCATTCCATCGATTGTTGCTTTGTTTCTGGATCGTAGAAATGTACCCAAGTCTCATCCATATAGTAACAATTCGGTTTAAGAAGTCTACATCGTTTTCGAATCCACCAAATATTTTAGGAGTTGGGCCGGGTTTCACCAAATATTTTAATCTGGAGATAACTGAGATTGCCTATTGTTTTGACTTGAAAACCACAGAAAATTATCGTTTACCGCCTTGAACGAGATTAAAATCGTTGGTGAAACCAGGCCTCAAAGACTTTATTTTTTTATCGAAATATCAGGAATAGATTGAATCACTATAGAGAGAATATTGTCGATTTCGAGGTCCAAGGGAGGGGGCCATGACCCCCATGTCCCTCCCTCTGTATCAGCCAGTCATCTCTGGAGATAAAATATTTCAAGATCGCAGTGAGTCATATATTCAAAAATGTTCAGGATTGGTTTCGAGACTTCAAGAAGACATTTTGAATTAACACACTTAGGGAACCCTACACCTTCCATCTCGATGGGGATTCTTGTCGGCGTGCCTTCGGGTCTGAGTCTCTCTAGTATCAGTGTATCACATGACTGCGGTATCAACAATGGGCCTCAAGGGCGCTGCACAAGAAGAAGATGACCTAGCTTTAGTCCGATGATGTGGTGATTTCTTCTGGCCGAAAGCTCCTAATATAACCTTTAGAATTAGCGCAGCGGAAGACACACCTTTCCACAATTCGCACTAAAGACACCCCAACCTTCGCTTTGATTTTTCCTACGGAGTAATTTACCCACAATTTATTCTTAGTGGAAATATCGTGTAGCAAGGCGTTTCCTAACGGTAAAGTGCAGGAAATATCGGATAGCATAGGAAATCACTGCTAGGTCGAATCGTGATTTGTGCTTGTGGCGAAAAACCAGAGGTGCTTATTACAATTACCACAACAACATGGGAATGCCGTAAAAAGTGAAAGACGTGATTTTGACGCAGTGGTATTTAACGGAAATTGCATGGAAAAAGGTTAAGCTTCGTGTTCCCCACAGAAGAACTTCAAGAATTACTCCATTTTGACATGTTCTTGGCCTCCCAGATTGGAAATTAATTCATGAAAATATCAAGTAAGGACTGAACGAGAATAAATTCGCTATCACAAAAACGCCTATATCTCTTGAACCAATTGAGAAAAAATCAAAATTTGATCATATAGTTAGCTTTGTTATGAACGTCAGAAACATGAGGAACATTTACTTCATAGATATTCCAATTCTCTGTCGCAAAATGTCAAGCGAAGTGAAAACACGAGAATTTATAGTGAAACTTTTTCAAAATAATCAAAAATGGAGCTTCAAATGAATCGCAAAAGAGCCTCGCGTTCGTCCGAAAACGGTATCAAGGGTTGCTAAGCGCTTCAACGAAGATCTTACAATTAACCGCAAGGAAGGAACCGGGAGGAAAAAGGGGTTTCATAGCCCAAAAAAAGTGAAGAAAGCCATCAGCCTTTTTCAGAAGAATCCTAACCTTTCAGGACGGAAAGTGGCCCAAATAGTGGGTTGTTCACAGTCAACCGTTCAGAAAATCAAGTCGAGTTGTGGGCTTAGAACATACAAAGTGCAGAAAGTGCCAGGCAGGAACGCTGTGAAGAATCAAGAAGCGAAATCAAGAGCAGAAAAATTAAAAAAAGATTTCTTGAAAATTTTTTCCTGTTGCGTGATGGACGACGAAACCTATGTCTCGGCTGATTTCTCGCAACTTCCTGGTCAGGAATTTTATACTGCAAATTCTCGTGGAAATGTTGACGAACAATTTCGCGTCAAGAAACAAGCAAAGTTTCCTAAAAAATTCCTGGTTTGGCAAGCAATTTGCACTTGTGCGAAAAGGAGCAAATTTTTCGTTGGCCAAGGCTCTGTTGACTAGAAGATATACATCGAGGAATGCTTGAAGAAGCGACTTTTACCATTTTTACGTGAGCACGATGTGTCAACAATCTTTTGGCCAGATTTAGCTTCATGCCACTACAGCAAGACCACCAAGGAAAGGAATGGTACGAAGCCAATGAGGTGGTTTTTGTCCCCAAATTGGGCAATCCACCAAATTGCCCAGAACTCATGCCAATCGAAAGATATTGGGCCCTGGTAAAAAGAGAATTGAAGAAGACTAAGAAGTCAACGAAAACATTAGCGGAATTCAAGCAAAAGTGGAAGACAGCATCCCAGAAAATGACTGAGAACACTATAAGAAGCATTATGGGAAGAATTCCATAAAAAATCCATGAATTTTGTAGAAAATAGTTTTGGTTTTCTTATTGTAAAAACAGTTTTCATTAGAATTAGAAGATGATTCGAAAATGAGTTTGATTTTCGAAATCGGTTCAGTGGTTCAAAAGATATAAGCGTTTTTGTGATAGCGAATTTATTCTCGTTCAGTCCTTAGTTCACTTTGTTAATTTTAGGCGAGGTTGAGAATGAATTACCCTGTAGATGACTGTAGAGGTTCACAGTGTTCGCCCAAATGATAGTTTTTGTTAAATTGCACACCCTTTAATCATTTTCATAAATACAGTATCACAGGTTTATTCCGGTTTTTCTAAATCAACAATATGCACTTTTCAGATCACTGCCTTGAATTATGCATGAAGCATTTTTACGTGTTTTTCTCTCCTTACACAGCGGTTCACTGAAACCCAACGTTCTGTTGGATGAATTCCAAGCTGATCAGAAAACCATAATTTATAGCAACTGTAATTATTCGGTAAACGTTCAAGGTAGAATTGTGAGAATTGTGGTAAAATTCTTCGGGACCAACGTTGGTTATTACTAAACTTATTTCGATTGGGAGCTTATTGAATTGAGATCATTGGAACTCAATTCATTTGTATTCAAGGATTTTAATAATAACTGGCTTCATTCAATAAATGAGATCGATATGGACATTCGCTTTGATATATGACTGCATGGGATCAAACTGGTTCTATTCAGGGTGGCACATTGAAAAAGCAACAGCTGTCTATTCTAGTAGAAAATCAAAAATGGCATAATCCTACTGGCTTATAGTACTTAGAATCGAACGTTAGTTTATTGAATTAATATAGGAAATGTACACTGCGCAAAAAAATTAACGCACATTCTGAAAATCTCAATTTTAATTAAAGTTAACTCTACATTGACTTTTTAACTTATTTTTTATGTTCTCTCGGGAAGGTTTTGAACGAAACAAGACACATTAAATGGAAGAAGAATTCAGGATTTCACCGAATCTTATGTGAAAGAAGAGAAATGAACAATTTTCAAAATACATATGTACTGATAAGTGATTTAATACTTGATATTTCCACCCCTTGCGTTAATTACAGCTCGGCAGCGACGGTTCATACAAATGAGTGATCTTAAAATGTTCTGATCTAATCCTTCCCAGATTTCTCCGAGTTGGATTCCTAAGACATTAAGAGTAGCTGGATGATTTTCCGAACTTCTCAGCCTTCTATTGAGGTCGTCCCAAACCTGCTCAATCAGATTGAGATCTGGACTTCTTGCTGGCCATTCCATTCGAGAGACTTCAACCTCTTCAAGGTACTCCTGAACGATGCGCGCACGATGGGGTCTGGCATTATCGTCCATAAAAATAAAATTTTCACCAATGTATGGGGCAAGTGGCACTACATGCTCTTCAAGAATGTTCCTTATATATTTTTCAGCATTCATAGCTCCATTATCAACGACCACTAGGTCTGTTCGAGCAGTCAAAGATATTTCACCCCATACCATAATCGATCCTCCCCCGAAACCAGTAGTATTCAGGAAATTGCACTGAGCATATCTTTCATGTGGACGTTTGTATACAAGGGAACGTCGATCACAATGGTAGAGGCAGAATCTAGACTCATCTGTGAGAAGAACTCTTTCCCAATCGGCCTCTTCCCAAGGGATATGCTCTCTCGCAAAATCCAAACGCGCCCTTCGATGGGCTGGGCCTCTTGCCGCGACACGATGCCTTAAATCATATTCTCTGAGGCGATTTCTTATTGTCTGAGTGCTAATTTGCACCTCATGAGTTTGCTCAAGCTGATTTTGAAGGAGGCGAGCGGTTGCAAACCGTTGTCTCAACGAAGAAACTCACAAGTAACGTTCTTGAATGGCAGTTGTTACCCTTGGTCTACCCTGTCCTGGTCTTCGGACATTCATACCTGTCTCCCTGAATCGCTGCAACATTCTAGACACACTTGTATGGGAAACTCCAAACCTTTCTGCAAATCTTGTGTATGTCCACCCTTCTTCTCGCAAAACTACCGCTTGGGCACATTCCTCTAGGGTCAAATTGCGTGTTTCGCGTTGCATAGCGATCGAGTGTAGAAAATCAAACGAAAGAAAAACTATTGATCACCAGAATTCATCGAGAACAACTGATTTTAGAATGGAGCCAATACATTCAAAATCTGATAATATCATTTTTTTTATTCCTGCTGGGAGAAAACATCTGTATTGAAGAAAAACGTTGAAAGTGGATAACATTATATGCATGCATAATTCTGATAAAAATAATTATCATTGAGAACACCTCCAGTTGTAGAATAAATTTGAGATTTCCATAATGTGCGTTAATTTTTTTGCGCAGTGGTATTTCCCGCAAGAACAAACAAAGGTACAACTCATATTTGCAATAGTAATTCTATTGAATCAACAGGAAATACGATTCGTCAAACTCAACAATTGTTTTCTATGCGATAACAGAAAATTGGCAAAATTTACAGGAATCTTATAAGTATTGCAAAAGAAGTGACTCATGTGCTCCGTTTTGATTTAGTCATAACTGAATGTTTACAAGGAGCTTTATTTTATTAAGATTTTATCAGGTTCATGAAGTCGTTTGGTGACGAATCATGTTTCGGTTCTGGTAGATAAAATTGATAAAAGTTTATACACGAGTATGAGAATAGAATAATGAAATGAGAAGCGTGGGTTTTGTTTCACGTTTATCGAACTTTCAAAGATGTATATATGTAATGTGTATCATTTCATTCGAATTAAATTCTTAAAATTTTCATTGTTTGCAAATGGTGGATTTGGAATTTCAGAAATTATTTTTTGTGGATACAAATTCAGTTTCAATATTTTCTATAGATATCGAGATGATTTGTAGACTATAAAGTCATTGAGTAAAAAATAAGTAATTCAAATATTCTCGAAAAGTTTATTTTCCACTAATGAGGTTTTAGCCATACTTCATACTTGAGACCATCATCATCATGAATTCACGAGAGAAAAACGAAAGAATTCACAATAAAAAGCATAATTATGACCATTCATTTCTCTTTGGAAAATTGATGGCTCATAAAACACAAAATAATACGATTAAACTGTGGTAAATGTTGGAAATCCATCACCATATAATACAATTGAATAACACATTCTATTTTTAAATTTCGCAAGGTGTTCCTTCATTCACTTTCAGCATTAATATCTTCCTCATGAACTGAACATAAAAGATGTATGAACTATAATTATTATAACGATTCGAACAATACATAATATTCCATGAGGAACTTTTTTCAGAGCGTTGAAAGGGAAATATGTCAACCGTGAGAAATCATAATTATCATATTCATATCGATAGCTGAATAGTGGAATGTTTCGAGAGAAATAATAATAAAAATAATACATTGGCGATTCGCATAATTAAAAATATGGAAAAAAAATTTCTTTATGTTTGTGTAAAATTGAGTCGGATTTTGAAAATTATTTGATTCTTTGATGATCATGTTTCTGATTTGGTTCGTTAGAAGTATCAAGCGTTAAAGAAAATATTGATGCGCCCAGTTCTGCAGTTCTTAAAATTAAATAAAAATGAAATACAAAAAATATTAAGATGCAAGCTTTTATCGAACTGTACTGAAAAGTAAAACACAATTATGTAATTGAACTGTTGCTTACTCTATGAATAACAGATTTAGAAGCTTGTCAAGCAGAAATACCTAGTTTGTTGTGTACAAACTTCACTCGACAAGCTTTTAAATCTATTATTCAGCAAATTGGTCAGACAATTCAATTAATTGAATTTTATTTTCATTTAATTTGTATAAAAATTATTTGGATTTCACTTCTCCTTTTTAGGCAGAATTAGATTTTTGATCACATTAATAATATTCGACACGCTGTATTTCGATTTCTGTGGATATTTTCATCATAAAAACTTTCTGAAGAACAAGCACGTACAAATGAACTTGAATTATTTCTATTTTCCGAATTGTTTTAATCATTTCATTAGCTTCTTCATTTTTCGAAAGGCACAGAATCACTCATAAAGTTGGTAGCTTCAACAACCTCATAAAAACGAAGAGTGTGTTTCAAGAATGTTAATTAAATGGGCCATAAATATTTGTAAGTCGATTGCTCTTGTTTACGTTGGTTCAATTTTACGATTATTTGTGTAGGTACCGTATCAGAGTTCACTTATCTTGATTTAAGGGATTTTGAAACAAGTGCACGAATAAACTTTCTTGTTTGCCAAGCCTTACGTAACGCTGATTGAAATGTTGGTTCATGGAAATTGGTAGAGCAGGATTTCTAAGTCTGACTTCAGAGTTTCTTGAAAATACAGCGTTTTCTGTAGATTTTGAATTGCGCCACCTTACTTGCTGTTCGTAGAATGTAAAGTTGTGAATTATTCATTGACAATATATTGCAAAATGAAATTAATATCGAAATATAGAATTCAGTCACGAATTCTCCGGATGTGAAAATACCAGGCCAGTTGAACTTTCGAATTATTAATATAGTTCAACTTTTCCTTTCGATTGATGTAGTATCATGAGCGATGCTACAGGACCATATCAAGGCTGACTAGATAATAATTTTTTTTTTGAGAAAAGCCTAACTCATCCTCATTAATTTGGTTGAAACTTAAGATTCAAGAAAAAATTAATTCAATTGTGGCTACTAGGCTGGGAATTCTGCCTTTGATTATCCACGACAAAATAACAATAATATCAATTGTTACTTATGAAATATTTCAGTAGAGTTCAGTGAACACGCAGATGAGCAGGCAACATAAAATTCCTAATCCAATTAGCGATTTTTGGCTAATTAATGTACCATAAGGGATCTCTTAAAGTTATTTCGTTATTATACCTATATGAAGCTCCTCTTCGTTTATTTAATGAATAAACCATTCTTAATCATTCAAACAATTTATAAAAATAAAAAAACTGACATAATCACATTTCGTTCCTATCGAAAACTTAATAATCCGTAGCAGAAACATAATTCGAATAATTCAATGGATAAAACATTGAAAAAACATTGTAATTGATGAAGAACGGAAAATAAAATTGAATTAATCAAAAGTAACAAGACCATATGATGTTTCATACTTTTCTATAAATATTTTCATACATTTACACAGAATACAATCGGAAAATTTCAACTCGTAAATTACAATCGATATATTGATTTCGTCTGATCATTTTGTCACAAACTAAATGAAGGAACAGCAAGCAAGGCAATGGATGAGGAAGTAAATTAGCAAGGAGAAACTAATTACATTCGATTAACGTTATTTAGAACATTATTGGAACATTCAATTAACATATAAGATCAATATTTCACCATTTCGAGGTGGTGACTGAATCTACCTACTGATTCGTTGAAATATTTCATAAACGAGTTTTGTTTGTTCTCAAGGATTATACGGTAGGTACTATAAATATTAATAGAAAACAAGTTATCGATTTAATTCATTCGTCAATAAATCGCTCATAAGTGCCTCGAAAAGCGTTGATATTTTTGAATTAACGAAAAAAATTTGAAAGAAGGGGGACAAATCAATTACATAATTCATTTGATTGGTTGATGTTGATTGATTATGAATAATTTTTTTGAAGTATATATTTTTATGCCATTCATTAAAAAATTCCAATAAAATACGAATTTGCTATGAGAAAATTGCTAATCAAATATTACTCGTACTCATAAAAGATGTGGAAATAGAAAGTATACCTAGAAAACGATATGTTGACACAAACATCCACTGATGACAGGGACAGTGGTAAAATCACAACAAAGAGGTGTTCTTCAGGTAGCTCCCAGGATATTATTTCTACACACGTATGAGAATGAAGACTTCATTCTCAGGAATTTTTCGGAAAATTAAATGTGTCATTTGAACAATAAGATGAATTGATAAAAAAAAATCATAGTTTATTTGCGAGTTCAGAGTTGAATTAGAATCACTTATTATTGCCAATTTTTTTAAACAATCATTCGATCATTAAATTTTGAGTTCTATTCATTATGAAATTACATTGATGCAATTTTTGAATTTTCATCTAAATAAATTCAGCGAAATGCAGATTCATTAATTGACGAGAAAATCAAGTGAAATGAAAGAATTAATTGATCTTAATAAACAAGAATATAATTTGATAATGAATGTTACCAAGCATTTAATGATTGAAAGATTGTTGACAAACAATATATATTATAGTTTTGTGATGAACCTTCTGGTTTTGAATTAAATAAAAACATGAATTTGGAATAAAATTATATTATTTTTTAATTCATTCTCAGATTCGTCCAGAATTTTCTTGGAGAATTTTTTTTTCGTTAAATGAAGTTTGAATCCGTAGCACTCACCTCTTGAACACAGCCTCATACTGTTTGATCTCTTTCCTGGTAAACTCATGAAACTCCGTGTAAACATTGACAACCCTATATGTTACTTTAACACTATCCCCATTATCCAGAGCATTGTTGATCTCCTGTCTCCTCATCAGCACAGAATTCAACTCAGAATCGGCAGGCATCGTCTCCTTATTCAAATTCTTCTTTTCGAAAATACCGAATTGTTAAATACTCCGTATCTTCGCGTTGGTAGCACGTGCCAGAAAGTGAGAAGCTGCAAGAGAAGCCGGTTCTTCCTCTGCGATTCAACGCGCAACTATGTTGTCCTATTCGGTAGGTAGGAATCGAAGTTGGCGTGGAATGCAATGCACGCTCGATTTTGAATTTGGCGCGGGCTGCGCACGCGTAATTTTTTTTTAAAGGATGGGTATCGGCGGGCCCAGCTGTGGGGGCTGCAAATACGAAACAGCGAAACTGAAAGGCCTTGCAGCGAAATATGGATTCCAAGTAGGATTGATCGTTTTGCAGGTGCGTCGCCACTGGAAATGGACCGACCATGGGACCATATCACATGTGGATGTCGCATCCACTCTCGAATTGGCACCCACATTATGCTCCTAGCTTGCAGTATTTCTTTCAATAAAATATTAATGATGCACATAAATCGCACCTGAATTCTGAATTGCACATTATCTCTGCACATAAATCAAATCTAAGTTGCACATAATTTCAGCAATTTTTTCATCAAAATCAAGGGATCAAGGGATAAATAATGCCCAGCTAGCTAACACAATTTTCAATAAAAATGTATTAGTGAGTGCACAAAAATCTTGATTTTGCACATAAATCGTATCTAAGTTTCACATAATTTCAGCATTTGTTTCATCGAAATCAAGGGATAAATAATGCCCAGCAAGCTGACACAATTTTCAATAAAAATTTATTAGTGAGTGCACAAAAACCCTGATTTTGCACATAAATCGTATCTAAGTTTCACATAATTTCAGCATTTGTTTCATCGAAATCAAGGGATAAATAATGCCCAGCAAGCTAACACAATTTTCAATAAAAATTTACTAGTGAGTGCACAAAAACCCTGATTTTGCACATAAATCGTGTCTAAGTTCCACATAATTTCAGCATTTGTTTTATTGAAATCAAGGGATAAATAATGCCCAGCAAACTTACACAATTTTCAATAAAAATTTATTAGTGAGCGCACAAAAACCCTGATTTTGCACATAAATCGTATCTAAGTTTCACATAATTTCAGCATTTGTTTCATCAAAATCAAGGGATGAATAATGCCCAGCAAGCTAACACAATTTTCAATAAAAATTTATTAGTGACTGCAGAGTGTACAAAAACCCTGATTTTGCACATAAATCGTATCTAACTTGACATAATTTCAGAATATTCGTTTCATCCAAATCAAAGGATAAATAATGCCCAGCAAGCTAACACAATTTTCAATAAAAATTTATTAGTGAATGCACAAAAACCCTGATTTTGCACATAAATCGTAACTAAGTTTCACATAATTTCAGCATTTGTTTTATCGAAATCAAGGGATAAATAATGCCCAGCAAGCTGACACAATTTTCAATAAAAATTTATTAGTGAGTGCACAAAAACCCTGATTTTGCACATAAATCGTTGCACATAATTTCAGCATTTGTTTTATCGAAATCGTATGAATGAATTAGTTATTGAAAATTCTGGAATCTCTCCATTAATGATGAGAATCCAAAAAAAATCGTGCACATTAGTTGTATCGGGTTTGCACATAATTCCAGCATTAATTTTTTCAACAATGATCGAAATCGAGTAATAAATTAATTTGTTATTGAAAATTATGCTTACCTGCTCCGAGACATCATTACTGGCGAGTTCAAAAAAATAAACTAATTTGGCACATAAATCGTATGTGACTTGCATATGGCTCCAGCATGACTTTAATCAAAATCTAGTGATAAACTATTCTAAATTGCCCAGCAATCTAGCACAATTTGCAATAAAATATTATTGGTGGATGCACATAAAACAAAACTTGATTCTGCACATAAATCGTATCTAAGTTGCACATAATTTCAGCGTTTGATTCAACAAAATCCAGTGATAAATGAAATAATTATCTAAAATTATGCTAACTTGTTCCGAGGGCCAGACAATCATCACTAAAAAATTATTGATATACACCGGAGACCCTGTATATTATACAGGGTCTTTCATTCTATTTTTACTGAACGCATTTTCAAGACACTCCAACGTATATACTTTGGCATGAACGAAAATCTACCCAGGCGGTTCCTGAGGGAATCCTCATATACGTAATGGAATATCGTGTGAATAATAAGGACTCACACCCATATCTAGTATGTGGATGGAAAATATTATCGACTTTACAGTGATACATTGATGTCAAAAATGCGATCAATCTTCTTCTTCTGAATGACCACGCATTTTTATGTTACATAAGTTCTCGGAAAAATCTGGGAGCTTTAATCAGAAATGTTATTCAGTGGTTGAAATGGTGCTGAAAGAGACTGAAGAGAGGGTAAGTTTTATTTTCAACAACTCGCTCCACATTCTATAGCATTTCAGGGGTAATTTTTGTGGGGCCTCCTTGTTTGGAAGTTGGCGGGGCATTTGTTAAATTAAATTATTCAGGACACTTTTCTCGGTTTTCTGAACAAATTTTTCATTCCTTCATTGTCTTTTTGAAACTGGTAATCATATTATGCTCCATGCAAATTGGATGATATTCCACCCAAAAAAGTATGACATGGAGGACTTCCTCCTAGTCTAGCCTGAGGTATCTATTTTTAAGGATACGACAAAATCATGACATAGTGAAATTAGTTCAAAAGCGGTTAGGATAACTGTGGTCGCGATATAGATATTTGAAGGAAAACTGCAATTTTCCTGAGAATAGTTTTTCCAAATTCGGTTGATTTTCAGCGTCTCAACGAATGGCCAGTTGTGTGTGACTGGTTGATGGGCACCATGAAGGAGGTAGAGCAAATCCAAATAAGTCCGGAAGGGGATGAGACAACGGTCAAGAAACCGCCGAAATGCAAGAGCGTCAAGACTTATCTGAAGGAGTACTGCGAGAATTCCAGTATTACGGGGTTGAACTATATTGTGGCTGATGGAATCTCGATAATGGAGAGGTGAGTGCCATGTTGTGGAATCAAATTGAAATCCTATATTTATAAGCACAACATAAAAAAACATCTAAGAACTTTCGATATTTTTTGCTATTTTGAATGAAGAATGAAAATAATTAGAGCTGAATGATTCTAGAAGAGTTTTTCACATATAATTTTCTTGAGAGTTATAGTTGTAGTAAAAAGGGGTTATAGTCCACTGCGACCTTAAGGTCTATTGTGCCCCCTTACAGAGCTCGCCCTCCAGTTCCAGAGATTTTATGACATCCAGTATCTGGGACGGCTTCAAGGAGTATAACTCCCCACTTCTACAAGTTTCTTGTCCAAAGCACTCTTTCCTTTGGCTTGCAATGGCATAGCGTTCCGTAAACAGGTGAATAGGAGTTTCTTTCTCCTCCCTACAGAATCTACACTCGTCAGTGTCCAATAAACCTATTCTCAGCAGATGTTTAGGCGACAATGCCCTCTGAGGTGAGGAAGCCAGTGAGTAGATGAAGTTGGTTTTGACTGAGATCCAGATATTTTTTGAATTTAGCAGTTTCAAAGTTCCGGCGGAACTTTTTGGAGTGATCCATCCTTAGGAGATTTTCACTTTCGCTTTTCTCCTTCACCATAAACTCCTTTTTTAAAAGCTTTTATTTAGTTTCACCTGTCCCGGTGTCTGTCTGTCTGTCTGTAATCAAATCTTGCAAGTTGAATATGACACACTTCTAATCGTCCGATTGATTTGAAATTTGGCAGGTGTACATAATTCTGGTGACAATGCATCATGAAATATTTTTTATAGAAAAAAAACAAAATGGCGGCTCCAAAATGGCGGATGAGTTTTGTAATTATCATCCGATTCCATTCGAAATTAGTATCTGGGGGTTTTTGGGTTAGACAATGATGATTCTTCCGTCAAAATTGAAAAATTCAAGATGGCGGATACAATATGGCTGACGAGTTTTGTAATTATGATCCGATTCTATTCAAAATTGGTATCTGGGGGTTTTCTGGGTCGGAAATTACGATTTTTCAAAATTGAGGAATTCAAGATGGCGGTTTCAAAATGGCGGATGAGTGTTGTTATTATAAAAGCTTGTCTTAAAAAATGATTTTTTTATTATAGCTTGTTAAAGGTGCATTTTCCTATATCATAGAAGGGTTCTGGGCCAGGGAGTGGCGTTTGTGCGCTCTTTCTGGCCAGTGTATTGGCCTCTTCGTTTCCTACGATTCCCGAATGACCGGGAACCCAGATTAAAAAGACCTTATTCTTCTTGCCTACCTCATTAAGTTTGTTCCTGCACTCCCAAATCAGCTTTGAGTCAATGACGTAGCAGCTCAGTGCTTTAATGGCAGCTTGAGTACCTACCTATCTGTATAAATAGCTATATCGAATTCTGATAGTGTTCTACGCACTAGAATTTTTTGCAAATTTGTTAAATAAGAAGACAAAAAACAGGAGATGTTGATATCTACGGAGGAGCAGGTTCGGACTGAGAAATTTTCAGATTCACCTAGAAACTAGAAAATATTATATACTCTGTTCAAATGTAAGAAGGAGCAATAACAACATGTTTGGCGCAGCGGTAGGAGGGTCTTCGTTTAGTTACTTTCCGTCCAGAGTCGAATCGAGGAGATTTCACACAAGCGTTCAGTTTATTTATCCATGTCTCATCCAGGTAATACATTTTTCTGCCTTGTTCCCTTAATGAGCGGATTTTCTTCAAATAATCTCTTCTCCACACAATTGTTTCATCCCTATCTATAAGTAGACTCTATCACGACCACGTTTTTTGAACTTAAATTCCATCTTTTTCAATAATTTATAGAACTTTGTTCTTTTGAAGTTTGGCAAACTGTCGTCATCATTCACGATTTCTAGTACTTAAGAAATCGTTGGGATTTCATTCCGGAAAAAAAACCGTGGACAATTCTTCTGATAAGGTTCATACGAAATCGTCAACCGAATCGATTATTTTTAACGACTGGGCTCTCCTCTTAGGTGGCGTCAATGTTTTATTCTCTGAGAATTCTGAATACAGCTGAATCACTCACCCCTGAGGATTTTGAAACAATTCCTACTAAGTCTCTTTTCGATAAATCAGGATGTTCTTCCAATTCTTTTCGAGAAATGTTGAAAATTATCTCTTTCTCTTCATCATAGAAATGCGACCTTTTGGACCTTTTTCGTGGTGTTCCCCACATATCACCCTCAGATGCAGTATCCGTTTCCTAATTCGACATTGTTCTATTAACACTATACACTTTGTCAAAAGATTTTCCAACACAATACACTTTTCACAACAAAATCTATAAACACTTTGAATAGCTAGACCTTCACAGTTAGTAGCTCTAGGGATTTTATCTAGTCTTGTCAATTGAAAACTTCGATATTTATGCAAATCGAGATGGCTTTAACCCATTAAGGCAAAGGACCCAACTCTGGTGTTTCCCGGAATTACTTCGTCGGAATCTTGCAAGATTCCAAATCTCTAAAACTCTGGTCTTCCCTGGAATTATCTTGCCGCAATCTCGAGCATCCGAAAAAGAAATTATTTAGTAGATACCTAATAATAGAAAAACAAAACAAAATAATAAATAAAATAAATAAAATGTTTATGACAGTTGCAAATCATAACAGAAATTTTGCACTAGAGTTTCTGAGGAAAGAAGTTCTAATGTGGGAATTGCTGACTCGAATTATTGAATCATTTCTATCCAGTACCATCCACACTCCGAGTACGATCCTGGCAGTCTCTTATGGCGTTCAAAGGGAGCGTCGGTTTGACCGTTTGACCAATAGGAGCTTTATTGTGCGCAAACCAGACGATTCTGTTTGTTTACAAAGCTCCTTTTTATATTTGAACGGACTATAGTTTCATTTTCTCGAAACAGAGGCATAATTCATATGAAAAATTTTTGGTAAAATGACTTATTTTGATGAGTTCTACCATCTGTCAAAAGAAAAGTCTCACCTTAAAATACACCCTGTATACAACCCCATAAAGATGGCATCCGAATAACAGTTTTGGATTTTTTTCTCAAAAACCGAAAAACTGACAAGAATAAATTTAGGTAAGTAGACATTTATGGGAAAGAAAAGGGACTCGAAAAAAAATGGTGGTGTTCCTCTTTGATTGCAAGGGGAAGAAAAGCCACCGCTAAACCTTGTTTCAGATTGTCTTTGATGTTATTAGTTCATGAGTTGCTCCGAGAATTACTAATGGAATTTGTAGAAACCGAAGGAATATTGTATTTTTTACTTAAAGGATATATTGGGTTTCATTCTTCGCAGTATCGCTATATTTCTGTGTATCACTCATCTACCAAACATGGCAGAAATGGGAGCTTTCCCCAGTGCTCGTGAGTTTTGCCCGAAGTCCCACACCAATTTGGAGAATCCCATTTCCAGCAGTAACAGTTTGCCCAGAAACTAAGTCGCGACAACGTTTTTTCAATTATACAGAAGCATATTGGAATTTTTTGGATAATAATATTACAGCAGAAGAGTAAGTTCATTTTTTCAATGGGATATTCGAAGTTTCATTGGGCCATTTACAGTTTGGAGAGGTTCCATACGGTGTCTTTGGTGTGCGATGATTTTTTGGATCAGCAAGGAAACAGGACGACTAGCTTTGGATCCATAGATTTTCTTAAGGAGGTGAGATAATTGAATGGAAAACGATCTCATCTTAATGCTCTGAATGCTCATGATAATTGAGATTGACCATGCCGGAATTGTGGCTCAAATTTTCTGAAATTTATTGAATGGAATAAGGTTATTTCATACATTTGTATTGTTTCATTTTGTGTAGGCTGCACCGTCATTCCAAGAGATGTTATGGGCTTGTAAATGGACTTCCATGAACGAAACTTGTGAGAACTTCTTCGTTCCAACGCTGACAGAAGATGGAATTTGTTACACATTCAATATGTTGGATAGGGAAGAATTGCTGACGAATGCAGTGTGAGTGTCCATTTGAAAAAACAAGCAGAATATCGAATGTGAGATTCAACAGTGACTTCTAATACTTAAGGAAAAATCTTCATTGTCCAGTATGGAACTCTTTTTTTATTTCACAGTTTTCTGCACGGAAATAATATGAAACATGGGAGAAACTCAGAAGGCTGGACCTTAGAAAAAGGCTACCCATCAAACTCTCCAAAAGATACCTTTCCGAGGCGTGCCATTGGAGCTGGAGCTAAAGCTGGCTTCCTCTTGCTATTAAGGCTTTATCAGCAAGATTTAGATTATGTTTGCCGTGGTCCAGTGCAAGGTTTCAAAGTAAGAACAAGTATCAGTTACTAGTTCAAAATTGAAAGGTAATCTTTCAGATCCTTCTGCATCATCCAGCTGCTATTCCGCAAGTAGGTACACAATATTTCAGAGCACCACTGAACCAAGAAATGGTGGTATCAATAAAACCAGACATGATGACCACATCTGAAGGTCTGAAAAACTACGATCCTCATAGGAGACAATGTTATTTTCCGGAAGAACGCCAATTGCTTTACTTCAAATCTTACACTCAAGAAAGTTGTAACGTGGAGTGCCTTTCTAACTACACTTACAAAGCATGCGGTTGTGTTGCTTACCATATGCCCCGTAAGTTTCAACTTTTAGCTGTTACCACAGTATAGACACTGACTGGTGTCTATACTGTGCTGTTACTAGTGGCTGGTAGCTCCAATGGAATAGACCGAGACATATTGTTATGGCGCTCTACTTCCCTGCAGACGCTGGTTTCGCATTGTTCTGAAAAAAGTATCTTAAACATTTTATTCAAAATTATCTACATCGAAAGAGTACAGTAGACGTAATTTGTGGATTATGGAATAATGTTTTTCAGATCAAGAAAATATGGATATCTGTGGATCAGGGAGTATTAAATGCATGATTGATGCGAGAAGTGAGTAAATATAATAAATCGAAACTTCATAATTGCATTCACCAATGAACAATTTCAGATGACTTGTTGAGTCGAAGAGTAAACCAAGGCATTCTATCTCAAAATCTAGAACCTGAAGAAGTTGACTTGGAGGTTATAGATTGCGATTGTCTACCAGGCTGCACTACCTTAACTTACAACGCTGAAACATCTCAAGCTGAATTCAATTGGGAAAAAGTTTTTCAATCATTCAAACAAAATTTTAGTGAATTTCCAGGGTAAGTGAGATCATTAGATTCAGGAACTAGAAAATTGAACCATGATGGAACAAAAACATTCTGAGAATTTGTGGTGATGATGAGGTAGGAGGTAGATCAGGTTTTTGTTTCCAACAGGACGGCACTGCAGGCCACACAGCTTTCGTGTTTTCGTTGATCACAAAATGACAAAAATGTAAAGTGCCCTTTTGAATAGTCTGTGGGCTTCAACGATTTGTTCTTTAGTTTTTCGTTCTTTCATCATATAAGCTTACTTTCTTATGTATGTTTAGGATAGAGATGACACGATTGAACATCTTCTTCAAGGATCAACAGTTCATCACGTCAGAAAGGAACGAATTGTATGGCCAGACGGATTTTCTGGCCAATTGTGGGGGTCTTCTTGGGTTATTCTTAGGTTTTTCTTTTCTTTCAATTGTTGAAATAGTCTACTTCCTGTCATTGAGATTATTCTGCAATATGAAAAAATTCGGAAGGCACTATTGGTCAGGTTCACCGGAACTGGTCAATGACGACGCTCATGTCCATCCAAAACGAAAATAATATTTTCATATCGTTATACATATCAGATTATTATCATATTATCAGATATTTATATTTTATTTTATGTTATATTTCGATTACTGCGAAATCTGGCAATACCAATAAATGGTAAAGAGTTTTTTTTTTTAATTCCCATCAATCCCATATATTCCACAGGATATGGAAATTGACGATCATATCAGATATTGATAAAATAGAAAACTGTTTTTTAATATACTTTGATCCAAAAATCGATTTCACTTACGAAAATAGGTCACTAAAACCACTGCGTTTATCGACCTTGTAGGTATAGATACACCTTATAGGAAGATTCGTATTTGCCGGTGAAAGAAATGAACTGAAAAAGATTTGATAGCTGTCCAAAAAAAATCTGTCGTAACTGCAACAGGAATTTTGAACTGAAGAGTCACAGGACGTTTTGAGTTGCAAGAGGTCTCCAATGCTGAAATTTATTTAGATTTTTGGCGAAACCTCCCACCAATTTTACTTGAAGACGTGCCACTAAGTTTTTTCACAGAAATGTGGTTTCAATAAGACGGCTGTCTAGTGCACTGAGCTCTCTTATCACATTACTTAATTTTTTCCTATTTTTCTGATGACCATTCATTGCTTCCCCGATTCCGGCTTGACATCGACTTCTGGGACACTCCCTATATCATGCTGGCATAATGAATTAAAGCCATTACTCACCAAAGGAATGCCTACCTTGTTTTAATCAGTATATTTTGAGAAATGTCGGGGGTATCTCTTTTTCATTAGGACACCCTGTATAAGGCATTTGAGAACCATTCCAAAATTGTTGGTTCGAAATAAGTTTTGGAATAAGTTTTCAACAGTTTTCACGAAGTCCATCAATGAATGAAAATTCTCGCATACTCATAAGATTACTCGAAATGAAAATGGTGGACGCGCTTGGGAGTAAATTATAATAGATATCACTGATCCAATTCACTGGATAACCCCCTATACTGTGATTATAGGTGGGAGCAGAGGGGTGGTATTTAACGGATAAGGGTTGTTGGCCTCGTAAAACCTAAAATTAGGGGACGCCGGGGAGAGAATGATATTCACCAGTGAAAATTCAATTTCTCGAGTGCACTTCGTACACCTCATCGCATCCGGTTATCAGAGCATGAAATGTTGCAAGCTCAAAGTTGATAGGACAACCCATAGGTTACCTAGTTACCAGGGTTGTGAATATTGAAGCAGGTCATTTATCCCAGCTCTTGAAAAATGGTCAGTGAATCGAAAATTATAATTCATCAAACTCTTGGGACTGTTGGAAGTCCTATACAACAAATGAAAATTGCTAGAAGGTTATTTTTTGTATGGGAATTTATCTTAATGTTTCTTGGTGTGTAACTTTTCACAAACTCGTTTTATTTGCAACCCTACAATTTTTGGAGGCCAATATATAATTCCCCTTTCCAATAAGGACATTTTCTTCTGTATGATGAAGAGCTTAAAAAAGTGCAGTATCCTTCAATCTATTCACGTCTGACTCATCTGAAGGTGAAATTCCCAATAATTTAGCGAATTGTCGGCAAACAATCACTGATGAAACCCAGCTCGTCCAGTTCAAATTACGGATCTTCACTTCCTTCCTGTTGTAGGTGCTCTACATTGACTCAACAAGCGTTCAACTTACGAAATTACTATGACGTGCAAACTCAAAATCACATCCTTCCTATTCGTTTATGCGATCTATGAACTCATTGTCTGAATACGCAATGAGAACGGAGATTGATGGACTTTGTTATTCATTATGTAATATTGAAATGGCCAAGAACATAGGAATTTTTTTATTTGAGTGACTTCAGTTTTTGTAAGGAGATTGTGAAAGGGTATTTGAAATCTCCATTCCAAAAAAAATTGACAGATTTCATCTTAACCATTTCTTGTCGATAGGAAAAGGTACTATCGATGGATTCGAATGAAGGTGCAAACTCCTACAGTCCACTTCATACTGTTCCATTTCATGGGGAAATACTTATTTTTCTGCACTAAGTTCTGGGGGAAGGCATGTTGCTATATCGATTTCCACTTAATTCACTTCATCAACAAGGGCAACTGATAAAGTAGGGAGTTGAATAAAAAATGCTTCTTATTAGTTTGTTAAATCCCGTTTCATGTTTACAAATATATCACCATGAATGTGATAAAAAAAGGTCAAAAAGGATGACCTATGAAATTTTGCTGAATTTTGACTTTGAGGACTTCAAAGGCAAATACTTTGATATTTATTTCAGTCGTTCAAGGTTCTTCAACTTGCATTTGATGTCTGTGATGAAATTTTGCATTTTGACGAATGAGTTTTTTTTAAAGAAAAATATTCCAGTTATTATGGTGATTTGAGAATAATTTCCCACGAGAGTAGAAAACTTATCAATATCTGCCAGAGTACAAGGCTTTTCAATTCAATTTAGCATTCCTAGTTTGCACTTTCTGTACCCAAAGTGGTTTTCATGTGGATATTTATAATAGATTAAAAAAAAAACAAAAAAGTCTTCAAGATGTATGTGTAAAAACTGCTAAAAGAAGATGCAACAATTTCAAATCTAAAAAATACGAAATTTCAAAAATTACACTTGTGAACACGTGAATTTATATAAAAAGATTTTTCAATTGCTGCATCACAATCGATTTACGGAGTTATGATGTGAACCTCAGATTGAAAATGTGCATGTTTTTGGATCTTTGTTCAGCTGAAAAGTTCTATTTCGGACAACTTGGATACTAGAGCTATCACCACAACATTATGGTCCTTGACTTCATTTTCAATTCTTATCTAATCAAAGACAAAGACAATTTGCTGTCTCAACTCGTTTGCTTTTGAAAAATAATCTTTAGAAATCTCACCCCTATTTTAGCGTTCCGCTTGAGAATCTTTATTGTATATTTGTTATCTATAGTATGATAGAAATAGAGAGCGTCTTGATAACTTTGATAAATTGTTATGCTTACTCTGGGACACCCTGTCAGCATCGTATATTCATAGTTTGTAAATTGGATTGTAAAATAGCAGATAAGACCCAGTGATGTAATTGGTTATCTCCTTTACCGAGATTAAAATTTTGGAACTCTGCCTGAGACTAAAAGCTTAAACTTGAATCTCTTAAATTTGCGGTATATTCCATATCTTCCGGAAGCATTTATTATAGAAAAAACATTTGAGGTTTTGTCATTTCCCGACCAAAGTGCTTATTTGGAAACAGGAAATCAAGATTCAATTGTCGTAGTATGAACAAATAAAGAAGGTATCTCATGGATGTACTTGTTAAATCTGATTTACACAAGAATGCTGTAATTTTGTGATTATGAGGTGTACATATTAGGTACCTATTCATGGCAGCATGGTGTTAACGATTATCGAAAGCTTTCTAAAACGTAAAAGGAAATGAAATGCGGAAAAATTTCGCACAGAATTGTTGATATCCGATGACAACAATTAGATTCATAAAAGGTTTTTGCGACAGAATAATTGGGAAGTTGATAATTGGTTGCATTAGTGTTATTTCATAGGGGAAATGAAGTAGGAACATACTTTTCTCTGAAACGATTCCTGTATTGAATATTTGGAAAAAAATATTGTACGATTCACGAATCATCCAATACATATGGTCTAGAAAGTTACACTAGAGTCTAGACAATCAACAATATTCCCTAGATTTTGTCACTAGATTTCAATCAAACAAATGCTGGAATTATTTGAATATTATGTGCAATTTATGTGCTGTCAATTTATTGTGTATTCGCCAATAATTTGTCCTCCAAGCAAGCGCAATTGTCTACAACTCTACAATATTCATTGAATAGTAAAAATACGTAATGATGAATTTCTTTGAGAAATAGAACAACTTTAGTTGATGATGATATAAAGATTTAGAAAAATGGAGAAGATGTTCCTTGCACGACGTCAATTTTGTCGTGATTCAGGTTTTTGTTTTCTCGCCAATATTTTTGTATCTCGTTTTTATTGAAGATTTTGCGAGCTTGCCATGCAAGGTATACAGGGTCTTTCACGAGGAACCTCACCCATATTTATACGGGAAACTACTGAACGTATTTTCATGAAATTCAGCACTTATAAGTATATAGAATATATATAGAATAGATTCCTTAGAAAGTTTCAAGTTATTTTGATGTAACATTTTTCAGTTTTGGTTGGAAAATTCTCTCTGAGCGGGAAAATTCGAAAAAAAAATCTAAAATAGAGCTCCGCTGAAACAAGAATAACTTCGAGGTTTTTGGATGGAAAATTTTCATTTTTGGGATTTTTCAAGATGTGAGATTGATGTATCCACTTTAAAAATCGAAATCGCGATTCATGATACAGGGGGTGAAAAAATCGCTTTCAAAGTTAGGGATGACAAAATCGTGAAAAATCAATTTTTTCAAATTAGAACCCCATTTTTTTATGGCAGATATTGAATCTACGTTAAAAAATAATGTGAGTGTATGCTTCACACCCTTGCCCTAAAGTGGATTTAATATCCACTTTAGAAAATATCCATTTTAGGGCAAGGGTGTGATGCATACACTCACATTATTTTTTAACGTAGATTCAATATCTGCCATAAAAAAATGGGGTTCTAATTTGAAAAAATTGATTTTTCACGATTTTGTCATCCCTAACTTTGAAAGCGATTTTTTCACCCCCTGTATCATGAATCGCGATTTCGATTTTTAAAGTGGATACATCAATCTTACATCTTGAAAAATCCCAAAAATGAAAATTTTCCATCCAAAAACCTCGAAGTTATTCTTGTTTCAGCGGAGCTCTATTTTCGATTTTTTTTTCGAATTTTCCCGCTCAGAGAGAATTTTCCAACCAAAACTGAAAAATGTTACATCAAAATAACTTGAAATTTTCTAAGGAATCTATTTCTGCAATAAAAAAATGGTGTTCTAATTTGAAAAACGGAAGTTGACGTCATTTCCGGAAAAACCGGAGGTGCTCATGCCTTGAAAATATTTTAGATTTCATCAGCATCGTGGAATACTTATAAGTGCTGAATTTCATGAAAATACGTTCAGTAGTTTCCCGTATAAATATGGGTGAGGTTCCTCGTGAAAGACCCTGTATACCTTGCATGGCAAGCTCGCAAAATCTTCAATAAAAACGAGATACAAAAATATTGGCGAGAAAACAAAAACCTGAATCACGACAAAATTGACGTCGTGCAAGGAACATCTTCTCCATTTTTCTAAATCTTTATATCATCATCAACTAAAGTTGTTCTATTTCTCAAAGAAATTCATCATTACGTATTTTTACTATTCAATGAATATTGTAGAGTTGTAGACAATTGCGCTTGCTTGGAGGACAAATTATTGGCGAATACACAATAAATTGACAGCACATAAATTGCACATAATTTTCAAATAATTCCAGCATTTGTTTGATTGAAATCTAGTGACAAAATCTAGGGAATACTGTTGATTGTCTAGTGTAACTTTCTAGACCATATGTATTGGATGATTCGTGAATCGTACAATATTTTTTTCCAAATATTCAATACAGGAATCGTTTCAGAGAAAAGTATGTTCCTACTTCCTTTCCCCTATGAAATAACACTAATGCAACCAATTATCAACTTCCCAATTATTCTGTCGCAAAAACCTGTTATGAATCTAATTGTTGTCTTCGGATATCAACAATTCTGTGCGAAATTTTTCCGCATTTCATTTCCTCTTACGTTTTAGAAAGCTTTCGATAATCGTTAACACCATGCTGCACACTGAATACCTAATATGTACACCTCATAATAAAATTACAGCATTCTTGTGTAAATCAGATTTAACAAGTACATCAATGAGATACCTTCCTTATTTCTTCATACTACGACAATTGAATCTTGATTTCCTGTTTCCAAATAAGCACTTTGGTCGGGAAATGACAAAACCTCAAATGTTTTTTCTATAATAAATGCTTCCGGAAGATATGGAATATACCGCAAATTTAAGAGATTCAAGTTTAAGCTTTTAGTCTTAGGCAGAGTTCCAAAATTTTAATCTCGGTAAAGGAGATAACCAATTACATCACTGGGTCTTATCTGCTATTTTACAATGCAATTTACAAACTATGAATATACGATGCTTACAGGGTGTCCCAGAGTAAGCATAACAATTTATCAAAGTTATCAAGACGCTTTCTATTTCTATCATACTATAGATAACAAATATTCAATAAAGATTCTCAAGCGGAACCATGAAATAGGGGTGAGATTTCAAAAGATTATTTTTCAAGAGCAAACGAGTTGAGAAAGCCAATTGTGTTTTTCTTTGATTAGATAAGAATTGAAAATGAAATCAAGGAACATAATGTTGTGGTGATAGCTCTAGTATCCAAGTTGTCCGAAATAGAACTTTTCAGCTGAACAAAGATCCAAAAACATGCACATTTTCAATCTGAGGTTCACATCATAACTCCGTAAATCGATTGTGATGCAGCAATTGAAAAATCTTTTTATACCGAATCTAAATACGTAAAAAAATTAAAAATTCACGTGTTCACAAGTGTAATTTTTGGAATTTCGTATTTTTCAGATTTGAAATTGTTGCATCTTCTTTTAGCAGTTTTTACACTTACACCTGGAAGACTTTTCTGTTTTTTTAAAATCTATTATCAATATCCCCATGAAAACCACTTTGGGTACAGAAAGTGCAAACTAGGAATGCTAAATTGAATTGAAAAGCCTTGTACTCTGGCAGATATTGATGAGTTTTCTACTCTCGTGGGAAATTATTCTCAAATCACCATAATATTTTTCTTTATAAAAAACTCATTCGTCAAAATGCAAAATGTCGTCACAGACAGCAAATGCAAGTTGAAGAACCTTGAACGACTGAAATAAATATCAAAGTCTTTGCCTTTGAACCCCTCAAAGTCAAAATTCAGCAAAATTCCATAGGTCATCCTTTTTTAACACATTCATGGTGATATATTTGTAAACATGAAACGGGAATTTATCAAACTAATAAGCATTTTTTATTCAACTCCCTACTTTATCAGTTGCCCTTGTTGATGAAGTGAAGTGGAAAACTTGAAACTTTATTATTCCATCGATATAGCAACATGCCTTCCCTTAGTGCAGAAAAACAAGTATTTTCCCATGAAATGGAACAGTATGAAGTGAACTAGTACCTTTTCCTATCGACAAGAAATGGTTAAGATGAAATCTTTCAATTTTTCTGGAATGGGAATTTCAAATTCCCTTTCACCATCTTCTTACAAAAACGATCGGGACATGATTGGAGTCACTCAAATAAAAAAATTCCTATGTTTTTGGTCATTTCAATATTACATAATGCATAACAAAGTCCATCAATCTCCGTTCTCATTGCGTATTCAGACAATGAGTTCATAGATCGCATAAACGAGTAGGAAGGATGTGATTTTGAGTTTGCACGTCATAGTAATTTCGTAAGTTGAACGCTCGTTGAGTCAATGTAGAGCACCTACAACAGGAAGGAAGTGAAGATCCGTAATTTGAAGTGGACAAACTGGGTTTCATCACGATTGTTTGCCGACAATTCGCTAATTCATTGTGAATTTCACTTCAGAGGGGTCAGACATAGTGGTTGAAGGCATATCTGTACTTTTCCAGAGCACTTCTTATAAAAAATAGACTTATTGGTGAGGGAAATACCATGTTACACTCCAAACACTGTACAGATTGAAATAAAAA
The DNA here is from genome assembly GCA_910592335.1 of Adalia bipunctata. Taxonomy (NCBI): domain Eukaryota; kingdom Metazoa; phylum Arthropoda; class Insecta; order Coleoptera; family Coccinellidae; genus Adalia; species Adalia bipunctata. The sequence goes on from OU342953.1 coordinate 24,443,302, forward strand.
TAAGTTCGTGAAAAGTAACATACCAAAAAACATTTAATAAAAATTCCATTACAAAGGAATAACCATCTAGCAATGATCATATGTTGTATAGGACTTCCATTCACTTTTATTTAATCACATAGGAGGTCATGGTTTCGTTTTCAGGAGTTGGTGCAACTGATGAAAAGTCTGTGCGCGTACAGAAAATATCGTTAATGACAAAACGACGTTGCCAGTTCCTTTGTTTACATCAAAGTAAAAGTATCAAAGATATTCCACATTTTGTTAGTTCGAATCGATCGGCGATTTTGGGGCGAAATATCGATAGGAAATCGCCTATTTTTCCGTTCTTCGTCGTCCCATCGATATGAGAAATTTCGTGCAAGTGTCATTTTTTCCTTTCACGACTTTTGGCATGAGTACGAACGGCAAATTTGAATTGGACCAAAAATCGACTCATGAGCATAAATAAAGCGAAAGTAAGTACTAATCGACCTTTATACACTTGATAACGAAGTTTTTTTTAGGTATTTGGCCGTTTAGAAAGATTTCAAACGAAATACCGGTCCCCTAGAAAATTGGTTAGTTTCGGTATCGTTTTTGGTGCTCAAAATTTTTTTGGAATGTGTAAACGGACAAAAAAGGCTTCCTTATACGATCTTCTAACGAAAGCGACCGGAAAATATGGTTCAGGTAGGATTTTCGAGGAATTATGAGGAAAGAACTTGCAGAATGAAATTGCACGATTTTCGTAAGTACCTAAACGGGTTCTGGATGAACATAATCGGTCTCTAAATGATTATTGTTGATCGTTTTCCCGTTTCAGAAAAAAAAAACACGTCGAAAAAGCTGAAAAAAAGAAGAAATATGACTATATTGCATTTAACGGTAGTTGAATTCAGATTCCGATGAATTGAAATGTGTCACTGGAGCTTTCATTCCTATCAATCCTTTGCCGAAAGTAGAAATAGGCTATATTGAACCAGAATACAAGGGTTTTTTCCATATTCCAGGAGTTTGTGTCTTATTTTAGAACAGGTGAATGATAAATGTGAAGCATATGTTTGACCTATTCCATTTTTTTTGTACAAACCTACTGTGGTAGTAATGTATGAATATTTTTGAACTAATAAATTACTATACAGTCAGAATATTTTACTCCTTGTTCATACGATCAAATAAATGAAATGTATATCCATAAAGCTTTCAGGAATTGACATTCTTGCTTATTAATTTATAACCAAAAATAACCAAAACTCAATCACTATTAAATTGAAATTAATAGTTTCTCTGTAAACAAATTCGTTAATTTAGTTTTTATGTTTATTTTCTTTGTGATGAATGAATAAAACTGCTATTTATTTGAAATAAAGAAATATTAGAAATAGAAATGTTATGCAGCCTCACAATCATATCACATACAATATCATGATGAAAACAAAGCACATCGATAAATCTTTACAATCATAAATCCAAAAACTCCTTTACATGTAGAATATTGTTCACAATTTTCTGTTGTGTTCTTCAAAATGAAATATACATTCTGAGAAATACGCTAAGAATGTAGAAAGGGCAACATAGTATTGACTTGGAACATAAAAATATTTTGAAAAACGTCATAACTTCGATACAGAGTGGAATGTGTCAAATTTCCAAGACCAGAGTTGTGATTTTATAATTGTGAATGGAGTATAGGTTCCAAGAGTTTGTTCAAATATAATTTTCGATTCACTGACCATTTTTCAAGAGCTGGGATAAATGTCCTTCTTCAATATTCGCAACCCTGGTAACTAGGTAACCTATGGGTTGTCCTATCAACTTCGAGCAAAAGTTCATGCTCTGATAACCGGATGCGATGAGGTGTACGAAGTGAGGAAGTGCACTCGAGAAATTGAATTTTCACTGGTGAATATCATTCTCTGCCCGGCGGACCCCTATTTTTAGCAGGTTTTACGAGGCCAACAACCCTCATCCGTTTAATACCACCCCTCTGCTCCCACCTATAATCACAGTATAGGGGACTATCCAGTGAATTGGATCAGTGATATTATAATTTACTTCCAAGCGCGTCCACCATTTTCATTTCGAGTAATCTTATGAGTATGCGAGAATTTTCATTAATTGATGGACTTCGTGAAAACTGTTGAGAACTTATTCCAAAACATATTTCGAAACAACAATTTTGGAATGGTTCTCAAATGCCTTATACAGGGTGTCCTAATGAAAAAGCGACACCCCCGACATTTCTCAATATATATACTGACTAAAACAAGGTTGGCATTCCTTTGGTGGGTAGTGGCTTTAATTCATTATGCCAGCATGATATAGGGAGTGTCCCAAAAGTCGATGTCTAGCCGGATTCGGAGAAGCGATGAATAGTCATCAGAAAAATATGAAAAAATTAAGTGATGTGAAGAGAGCTCAGTGCACTAGACAGACGTCTTATTGAAACCACATTTCTGTGAGAAAACTTAGTGGCACGTCTCCAAGTAAAATTGGTGATAACTTTCGCCAAAAATCTAAATAGATTTCAGCATTGGAGACCTCTTGCAACTCAAAACGTCCTGTGACTCTTCAGTTCAAAATTCCAGTTGCAGTTACGACAGATTTTTTTTTGGACAGCTATCAAATCTTTTTCAGTTCATTTCTTTCACCGGCAAATACGAATCTTCCTATAAGGTGTATCTATACCTACAAGGTCGATAAACGCAGTGGTTTTAGTGACCTATTTTCGTAAGTGAAATCGATTTTTTGATCGTACCTATATTAAAAAAACAGTTTTCTATTTTATCAATATCTAATATGATCGTCAATTTTCATATCCTGTGGAATATATGGGATTGATGGGAATTAAAAAAAAAACTCTTTACCATTTATTGGTATTGCCAGATTTCGTCAGTAATCGAAATATTAATATACCATAAAATAAAATATAAATATCTGAAAAGAATCTAATATGTATAACGATATGAAAATATTATTTTTGTTTTGGATGGACATAAGCGTCGTCATTGACCAGTTCCGGTGAACCTGACCAATAGTGCCTTCCGAATTTTTTCATATTGCAGAATAATCTCAATGACAGGAAGTAGACTATTTCAACAATTGAAAGAAAAGAAAAACCTACGAATAACCCAAGAAGACCCCCACAATTGGCCAGAAAATCCGTCTGGCCATACAATTCGTTCCTTTCTGACGTGATGAACTGTTGATCCTTGAAGAAGATGTTCAATCGTGTCATCTCTATCCTAAAAATACATAAGAAAGTAAGCTCATATGATGAAAGAACGAAAAACTAAAGAACAAATCGTTGAAGCCCACAGACTATTCAAAAGGGCACTTTACATTTTTGTCATTTTGTGATCAACGAAAACACGAAAGCTGTGTGGCCTGCAGCGCCGTCCTGTTGGAACCAAAAACCTGATCTACCTCCTACCTCATCATCACCACAAATTCTCAGAATGTTTTTGTTCCATCATGGTTCAATTTTCTAGTTCCTGAATCTAATGATCTCACTTACCCTGGAAATTCACTAAAATTTTGTTTGAATGATTGAAAAACTTTTTCCCAATTGAATTCAGCTTGAGATGTTTCAGCGTTGTAAGTCAAGGTAGTGCAGCCTGGTAGACAATCGCAATCTATAACCTCCAAGTCAACTTCTTCAGGTTCTAGATTTTGAGATAGAATGCCTTGGTTTACTCTTCGACTCAACAAGTCATCTGAAATTGTTCATTGGTGAATGCAATTATGAAGTTTCGATTTATTATATTTACTCACTTCTCGCATCAATCATGCATTTAATACTCCCTGATCCACAGATGTCCATATTTTCTTGATCTGAAAAACATTATTCCATAATCCACAAATTACGTCTACTGTACTCTTTCGTCTTTCGATGTAGATAATTTTGAATAAAATGTACTTTTTTCAGAACAATACGAAACCAGCGTCTTCAGGGAAGTAGAGCGCCATAACAAGATGTCTCGGTCTATTCCATTGGAGCTACCGGCCACTAGTATAACAGTAACAGCACAGTATAGACACCAGTTAGTGTCTATACTGTGATAAAATCTAAAAGTTGAAACTTACGGGGCATATGGTAGGCAACACAACCGCATGCTTTGTAAGTGTAGTTAGAAAGGCACTCCACGTTACAACTTTCTTGAGTGTAAGATTTGAAGTAAAGCAATTGGCGTTCTTCCGGAAAATAACATTGTCTCCTATGAGGATCGTAGTTTTTCAGACCTTCAGATGTGGTCATCATGTCTGGTTTTATTGATACCACCATTTCTTGGTTCAGTGGTGCTCTGAAATATTGTGTACCTACTTGCGGAATAGCAGCTGGATGATGCAGAAGGATCTGAAAGATAACCTATCGATTTTGAACTAGTAACTGATATTTGTTCTTACTTTAAACCCTTGCACTGGACCACGGCAAACATAATCTAAATCTTGCTGATAAAGCCTTAATAGCAGGAAGAAGCCAGCTTTAGCTCCAGCTCCAATGGCACGCCTCGGAAAGGTATCTTTTGGAGAGTTTAAAGGGTAGCCTTTTTCTAAGGTCCAGCCTTCTGAACTTCTCCCATGCTTCATATTATTTCCGTGCAAAGAACTGTGAAATAAAAAAAGAGTTCCATACTGGACAATGAAGATTTTTCATTAAGTAGATATTAGAAGTCAATTTTGAATCTAACATTTAATTCTGCTAGTTATTTCAAATGGACACTTACACTGCATTCGTCAGCAATTCTTCCCTATCCAACATATTGAATGTGTAACAAATTCCATCTTCTGTCAGCGTTGGAACGAAGAAGTTCTCACAAGTTTCGTTCATGGAAGTCCATTTACAAGCCCATAACATCTCTTGGAATGACGGTGCAGCCTACACAAAATGAAACAATACAAATGTATGAAATAACCTTATTCCATTCAAAAAATTTCAGAAAATTTGAGCCACAATTCCGGCATGGTCAATCTCAATTATTATGAGCATTAAGATAAGATCGTTTTCCATTCAATTATCTCACCTCCTTAAGAAAATCTATGGATCCAAAGCTAGTCGTCCTGTTTCCTTGCTGATCCAAAAAATCATCACACACCAAAGACACCGTATGAAACCTCTCCAAGCTGTAAATGACCCAATTAAACTTCGGTATCCAATTGAAAAAATGAGCTTACTCTTCTGCTGTAATATTCTTATCCAAAAAATTCCAATATGCTTCTGTATAATTGAAAAACCGTTGTCTCGATTTCGTTTCCGGGCAAACTGTTACTGCGGGAAATGGGATTCTCCAAACTGGTGTAGGACTTCGGGCAAAACTCACGAGCACTGGGGAAAGCTCCCATTTCTGCCATGTTTGGTAGATGAGTGATACACAGAAATATAGAGATACTGCGAAGAATGAGACCCAATATATCCTTAAAGTAAAAAAATACAATATTCCTTCGGTTTCCAATTACAAATTTCATTAGGAATTTTCGGAGCAAATTATGAACTATCCTCTGTTCAAATGTAAGAAGGAGCAATAATAACATGTTTGGCGCAGCGGTAGGAGGGTCTTCGTAAAGTTTCTTTCCGTCCAGAGTCGAATTGAGGAGATTTCACACAATCGTTCAGTTTTAACTGAACTTGAATTTCATTTTTTTCAATAATTTATAGAACGTTGTTCATTTGAAATTTGGCAAACTGTCGTCATCATTCACGATTTCTAGAACTTTATAAATCGTTGGGATTTCATTCCGGGAAAAAAAACCGTGGACAATTCTTCTGATAAGGTTCATATCGAAATCGTCAACCGAATCGATTATTTTTAACGACTGGGCTCTCCTCTTAGGTGGCGTCAATGTTTTATACTCTTTATATTCTCTGAGAATTCTGAATAGGTACAGCTGAACCACTCACCCCTGAGGATTTTGAAACAATTCCTACTAAGTCTTTTTTCGATAAATCAGGATGTTCTTCCAATTCTTTTCGAGAACTGTTCAAAATTATCTCTTTCTCTTCAGCAGTGGTGGTGTGGTCCCCACATATCACCCCCAGATGCAGTATCCGTTTCCGAATTCGACATTGTTCTATTAACACTATAGGTATACACTTTGTCAAAAGATTTTCCAACACAATACACTTTTCACAACAAAATCTATAAACACTTCGAACAGCTAGACCTTCACAGTAGCTCTAGGTATTTTAACTGGTCTTGTCAATTGAAAACTTCGATATTTATGCAAATCAAGATGGCTTTAACCCATTAAGGGAAAGGACCCAAATATGGTGTTTCCCGGAATTACCTTGTCTGAACCTTGAGCAGCCGACAGTTTCGTACAAAAACATTTAAAATTTTGGACCGAAAATAAATATATTTCAGATATTACAAGTAAATGACCATTATAAATTTGAACAGAGATCTTTTACGAGTCTTGTCAATTGAAAACTTCGATATTTATGCAAATCAAGATGGCTTTCACCCATTAGGGAAAAGGACCCAAATCTGGTGTTTCCCGGAATTACTTTGTCGGAATCCTGCAAGATTCCGACCCAAATCTCAAAAACTCTGGTGTTTCCTGGAATTACCTTGTCGCAATCTCCACTATCCGAAAAAGAAATTATTTAGTAGATAATAATATAAAAACAAAACAAATTAAAAAAATAGGGTACGTCGGATATAAAATGTTTGTGACAGTTGCAAATCCTAACAGAAATTTTGCACTAGAGTTTCTGAGGAAAAAAGTTCTGATGTGGGAATTGCTGACTCAAATTATTGAATCATTTCTATCCAGTACCATCTACAGTCCGTTCCAAGTACGATCTTGGCAATCTTTTAGGGCGATAAAAGGGAGCGTGGTTATGACCGTTTGACGAAAAGGAGCTTTATTGTGCGCAAACCAGACAATTCTGTTTGTTTACAAAGCTCGTTCTTATATTTGAACGGACTATAATAACATCGAAGACAATCTGAAACAAGGTTTAGTGGTTGCTTTTTCTTCCCCTTGCAATCATAGAGGAACACCACCATTTTTTTTTGTCCCATCTCTTTCCCATAAAATGTCTGCTTAAATTTTTTCTTGTCAGTTTTTTGGTTTTTGAGAAAAAAATCCAAAACTGTTTTTCGGATGCCATCTTCATGGGGCTGTATTGTTTTTTAAGGTGAGGCTTTTCTTTTGACAGATGGTAGGACTTTTATATGAAATATGCCCCTGTTTCGAGAAAATGAAGCCAGAATATTTTCTATTTTCTAGATGAATCTGAAAATTCCTCAGTTCCTACGTAGATATCAACATCTCCTGTTTTTTGTCTTCTTATCTAACAAATTTGCAAAAAATTCTAGTGCGTAGCACAGATCATTTTGCCATATGCCGCTTTTTCATAAATTTTTAAATACAAGACCCACCTTCTTTTTTGACAAGGAATCACCCCCTAAATTTTTGCGCAATTATTTATATACACCCTGTATAAAATAAATTAAAAGGATGAAATTAACATTCTCTGTTAATTGTTTTCGGTCAGATTCCACTTACTTTTCTAATATAGTTCGACCACCTTCTCCCATATACTTGAAGCCATGGATACCAGTGTTGTTGGAGAATTCACTGAAATATTCGCTGATGTTCTTTCGGAAACCAGGAAATTTTCTATTCGGCTTGAATGTTCCGTTTTCCTTGGACATCTCGGTAAAATTTCACGCTAAAATGGTAACGATTCTTTATACGTTATAGTTTCGTAGTTGTGATAGGTTTTATATGATCGTTTCCAACGATCCGAACGAGCGTGCTTCTATATGATGTCTTCATTATACCGAGTCTGAGAGATGGGGGCCCCCTATTTTTGAGAGAAATAATCCGATTCGAAGTACGAAAATTTAGGGGGCTATTGAACAACTAAAATGTGATTTTTTTAGAGGAAAATTAATTCTGTAGCACTTCCGGTTTCGTCAGAAATGACCTGAGTATTAGTTTTTCAAATAGAACACCTTGTATGTTTTCACATTTTTGAAATCTAGAGCAAACTTTGAACATGATAAAGTAAATTATCTATTGAATTTCTTTTTTCTTCCGGAAAATTTTTTATACAAAAATTCCATGATATCCGAGAAAATGAATAAATAAAAAAAATTAAATCAAGAACCAAAACTCCTCGGTTTTTTATCACATTACCCAGAAATTAATATGAAAAAATTATTGATACTCACCACTTCAGACCATGATGCTTCAACTCGAACGGAACCTCAATTAAGAAACTGAATCCACCACATCCCTCTATTTTATATACCCCCAAATAGCTCACGCATGAAATGAACAAAACTAATTAATTATCTAGTTATATTTTACTGTTGATCGCTAACAATTGTCATCATGAAATTCAGATGTAAAAATTAGTAATATACCACTCCTCAACCTCTGGGGATTTCAATATTATTGTTTACTTCATGAATTATTCCACCCCCTCTCCTAGGAAGAACCTATAAATTTTTTCCTAGTCCTGAACACGAACTAATTGGAATAAAATTGGGGCAACATATTAGTAATTCGCATAGAACCGTTGATGAGTTATAAAATAATGAATTTTCTAATAATATATATTTTGCGTGTTACACATTTGGTTTAGGTCATCACTCATATTCTTAGAACTCTTTACGGTAAAGGTTGAAGGCTGACTTTATTAAAAAAAGTTTAAATGCCTTAATTAAATATCTATATTTCAGATCTCCAATTATTCTATGTTATTTGTTTCCAAATATTCCTAATTTTTGCATAAAATGTACCTATACTACAAAATTAACAAACGTTTCGAAAAATAGTCTCTTGGAAGTATGATGGCTGGACTTGTTTGATCAAGAGGACACTAAACAATGTTTTATCAACTTTTGTGGTTTTCTGTATCTAACTTCAATCTGACTCTAAAGATTTCTGAATGTCTTGATGACGAAGAAGTAAATCATTTCTCCGAGTGAGATCAGAGAAAATCCGAGAAACAATCCCATCAAAGACGCTGATTGTGCAAATAGTTTCGTAAATCCATGCAGCTGATGCCTTATGCATGGTAAGAAATGGGAAGTTTTGAAAAACACTTGGACGCCATGAGCGTGAAATCTGAAAGATAAAAGCTGATGTCTTGTATATTGTCAATGTTAATTTACCACAAGATAATGATTAATTTGATTAATGATCATGCACCTACCTGCTAATGAAGCCTAAGTCAAGTAGCACATTAAAGACTCTAAAGTAATTGTGGTATTGAATTGCAAAACTATTACAAAACTTTCTTATTAAAGAAAGATTTGTTAGTGATATTAAATTCAAATGGAAAGTCGTAGATTCAAGCTCAAGTATTTTAAATTTGTATCGCAGTGAACGCGTTTAATCTTTATGAAACAAAGTTGTTTGTTACACCATTTATAACTCTAGATCGGATGGACTGTTTGTTATGAAACTTCATTTATGGATTCGTCCACTGTCTGGTTATTATAAAATACATTAAAACTATAAAAAATTCGATGAAAAATTTGCTCATGAAGGAAATGTATCATTTAGGCGAAACAAAGTTAGCCGGGCCAGCTAGTTGAGATAGTTGAATAAATCTGAACCCATCAACGTGGTATTATCAATAAAACACTCATCAAATACTTGGTTCACAAGATATACATTGTGCTTATTTATTCAGATGAGAAAAGCTTCCAATGTATATTTCATTTTCTTAAATCCTATGAGGAATGTATATTTTATCATTACAATTAATATTTGATCTAATTTTTTCGGAAGGAATCTCGTTTTAATCTTTTTTCGGTCCACTCCAGACACCATATTTTCTCCGATTTTCAATCAATCTTATGGATGCAAAATAGATTAATTCAGCTATGGAGAAGAGAGAAAATCCAGTGAAAAGTCCCAAGATACCTCCGAAGTTAGATATGAAATCGGTCGGCCCATAAAGTTCACTTCTTTGGTTTGGCAGGAAGAAAGGATTTTTGAAGAAAATTTTGACAGCGGAAGCGTGATATCTGGAAATCAGGAAATACTGGGTCAGTTATTGAAGCCCGATAATTTGTAATCTGGAGAGAACAAATGGTGAATCTACAAAGAAACTGCAAGACCTAGAAGGAGCTGTTTAAATTTAAATTTTCTTTGGTAAAACATACATTGCGCAAAAAAAATTAACGCACATTATGGAAATCTCAAATTTATTCTACAACTGAAGGTGTTCTCAATGATAATTATTTTTATCAGAATTATGCATGCATATGTTATCCACTTTCAACGTTTTTCTTCAATAGGTACAGATGTTTTTTCCCAGCAGGAATAAAAAAAGATGATGTTATCAGATTTTGAATGTATTGGCTCCATTCTAAAATCAGTTGTTCTCGATCAATTCTAGTGATCAATAGTTTTTCTCTCGTTTGATTTTCTACACTCGATCGCTATGCAACGCGAAACACGCAATGTGAGCCAAGGGGAATGTGCCCAAGCGGTAGTTTTGTGAGAAGAAGGGTGGACATACACAAGAATTGCAGAAAGGTTTGGAGTTTCCCATACAAGTGTGTCCAGAATGTTGCAGCGATTCAGAGAGACAGGTATGAATGTCCGTAGACCAGGACAGGGTAGACCACGGATAACAAATGCCATTCAAGAACGTTACTTGAGAGTTTCTTCGTTGAGACAACGGTTTGCAACCGCTCGCCTCCTTCAAAATCAGCTGGAGCAAACTCATGAGGTGCAAATTAGCACTCAGACAATAAGAAATCGCCTCAGAGAATATGATTTAAGGCCTCGTGTCGCGGCAAGAGGCCCAGCTCTTACCCCAGCCCATCGAAAGGCACGTTTGGATTTTGCGAGAGAGCATATCCATTGGGAAGAGGCCGATTGGGAAAGAGTTCTTTTCACAGATGAGTCTACATTCTGCCTCTACCATTGTGATCGACGTTCCCTTGTATACAGACGTCCACATGAAAGATATGCTCAGTGCAATTTCCTGAATAGTACTGGTTTCGGGGGAGGATCGATTATGGTATGGGGTGGAATATCTTTGAGTGCTCGCAGAGACCTAGTGGTCGTTGATAATGGAGCTATGAATGCTAATAAGTAGGTATATAAGGAAAATTCTTGAAGAGCATGTAGTGCCATTTGCCCCATACGTTGGTGAAAATTCCATTTTTATGGACGATAATGCCTGACCCCATCGTGCGCGCATCGTTCAGGAGTACCTTGAAGAGGTTGAAGTCTCTCGAATGGAATGGCCAGCAAGAAGTCCAGATCTCAATCCGATTGAGCAGGTTTGGGACAACCTCAATAGAAGGCTGAGAAGTTCAGAAAATCATCCAGCTACTCTCAATGACTTAGGAATCCAACTCGGAGAAATCTGGGAAGGATTAGATCAGAACATTTTAAGATCACTCATTTTGAGTATGAACCGTCGTTGCCGAGCTGTAATTAACGCAAGGGGTGGAAATACCAAGTATTAAATCACTTGTCAGCATTTCAGTATTTTGAAAATTGTTCATTTCTCTTCTTTCACATAAGATTCGGTGAAATCCTGAATTTTTCTTCCATTTGATGTGTCTTGTTTCGTTCAAAACCTTCCCGAGACAACATAAAAAATGAGTACCTAATATCATAAGTGCATCCAGTTTTTCCGAAAAAAATCGAAAAAACATGTTGCTTAGTAATTTTTTAGACCATCTTATCGCATCGATGCCAAGAGTGGGTAGTGTATAGATAACCACGGTGGACAAACACATTATTAACAAATTTATTAAAATAAATTGTAACCCTTCTTTTTTTCCTCTCCAAATTTTAATCATTTTTTTGCTGTACCATCTGTTTTACCAAAAAAGATTTAAAATTCAAACAGCTCCTTCTGCGTGTTGCAGTTTCTTTGTCAGTTAGTATATTGTATATTCAAGTTAGAAAAGCTTGATGAGGATGCAATTAATTCAAATAAACATCAGAAAACACAACAGCATGCCAATGCCAACAACCAACACCTGTAATAACTAACAATACTTACCCCTTCAATTCAGATAGATTTTTTCCTGTATTGAGTTGGTCTTGTTTTTCGAAAGGACCACTGGATATTTCTACATTATAACTCAGATCGACGCAAATGGGAACGCAGAAACATTTGGCTTGCTCTGCCGCAGCTTTCCTCTCAATGTCAGTTTTGGGTTTCGCCAAAGCAGCTACAAACAAAGAGGATACAAGAAATGTTTAGGGTTCAATGTATTGATTCAATTAGGCGTACTCACATAATGATCTTTCCAAGCATTTCATCTTTTTTGGCCCGCAAATTGGTGTGTTAGCATCCCCTGTTTGAAAAATAGAATATTGATCAGATTTTTCGTGATAAGTTCAGATACTTGTGGAATGAGATATCACTTAATCTGGAAACATGGTAGGTTTGTTTGAGTACTGCATTTCTCATGAAAATTCCAACCAGTACCGGCGTTGGCAGTTTTAGTCCTGCTTAGAACCAAAACAAACCTACTATCAGGTGCCATCGTAAAGTCGCAGCTGATAGTTCTAATCCAAGATCAAGTCTAATCCACAATTAAAAAACAGAAGAACTCACTTGGCATATAATAAGCTACACATCCACAAACCGTCCTTGTGAAGTTAGTTGTACATTCCATGTTGCAGTTGTTTTGCGAGTAAATTTTGTAGTAGGCCAATTTTCTCTCTTTCGAAAAGTAGCAATTACGAACTTCTGGAGGAGTGTTCTTCACCGATTTCGCTGTAGACATCAGAGTGGGAAGTACTACTCCTGAGGTTATTCTGTCCAATCCAACGTTGAAGTAGACTTGACTGGGTCTAGGAATCCTTGAGGGCATATGGAGTGATACCTGTGGGATGAGTTCGGTATTTAAAGGAAATCATAAGTGTAGACACAAATGGTGAATTGATGACTGGAAGCTCATTGATGTGATACGCGAGTGAGTCTAGCTGAAGGCGTGGTGACACTATCGCCACGCACTATCTACGACTATCTACCCACTTTATTCGGTGATCCCTCTATCTTTTTCTTTCATAACCGATTTTGTTTTCTTGATAATTTCAAAACTACTCAACCCAGATGAGAAATGGTATCATCCCCATTATTGTTTCCTTCTCAACACATTAAAATTTAAGATTCTACCTCGGATTCTACCTACTTTGAGGCCTTGATAGACGAAATCCCTGCAGTTGTAAAGAATATCATCGGTTCTGGTAAAGAAAACAGCGGTGAGGGAATTCAGAGCTCCTGCCAGTAGGGCTCTTCTTGGGTATTCTTTTATTGAGTTGTTCTTTTCTAGAGGATAGCCATCATCAGGATCCCAAGTTACGTATTTGTCATCTTCGTCGAAATAATTTTTTGGCCTGAAAATAACAAACAGTTTGAAGTGGAATGTGAAATTATACAAAAGAAATGAAATTTTAATGAAGAAAAATTCCAATGTTCTTTCATAAATAATTTTTCACAGAACATAAAACTTCAGTACAATTGTTCAATATTTAAAAGCTCAATTCTCAACTGGAAAATTGGGGTGTGCTATACTAATAGCAACTCACACTACATCCGTATGTATATCCTTGATATCGAAACTGTTGAAGCTGTAACATATTCCTTCATCAGTCATCAAGGGTTTGAACAGTTGTGTACATGGTATTGGTCTGTTCATCCATTTGCAATAGCTCATATTCAGCTGTACTGATCTACACTGTAAATCAAATGGTGGTTAGAATTTTCAGTATACAGGGTCAAAATTTAGTATGGTGTTCTTCCATAGCTGCCAAACAAGACATCTTAGAGTTTTCGTTCAGAACAGACTCCTAGAAGACTTATTTCTACATCTCAGGAAATTATCCTCCAGTATACAGGGCGTCCCCAAAAACGGTTATCCGACAGATGAGTGATTTTTCAAATGGATCACTCTATATTTTTATATATTTCTAATGTGTTCTAACTCCTCTTTAATGGTGTGAAATTTTACAGATATTTTTCCAGCAGTGCAGATCTTATTGAGAGAAAACTGTAAAAAGTTGAGGGCATAGCTGTCCGCTTAAACTCTAAGAAGTAGCAGAAGTAACACAAATTCGATCATAAGTTTTATCAACTGTCGGATAATGTTTTTTAGGGAAGCCCTGTATACTGGAAAATAATTTCCTGAGATGTAGAAATAAGTCTCCTAGAAGTCTGTTTTGGAACGAAAATTCTAAGATGTCTTGTTTGGCAGCTATGGAAGAACGCCATGCTAAATTATGACCCTGTATATCAGTTTGGTACAAATTAAGCAGAACATTCATATACTGAAAATCATTTCGAAATGTTCAACGGCCATTGAGTAATTCAAGTATGATATGTATCTTCCAGATTCGTTTTTTGTGTATTTTGTTACTCACCTCATATAAAAATGTATAAAAATCTTGGTTGAAGGTATCTGGTTTGTTAGGAGTAATTTTGTGATTATCTGCCTTGCAAAGTAGAGACATATAATCGAAACGCAATTGCCTGAAATAAGAAACAAAAGTTAATGCAGTACGAAACTTCAATGCAACTAATGCTGAGTGAAGAATGAAATCGAATCAAAAGTAATGTAGATCTCTTGTTCTCTACCCTACTAATTCATTGAAACCCAAGCTACTTACATACCATGTGTCCAGCTGTTTCTGCTTCTGATCCACAGAGCCTACAAATATCATCTGCTGACCTTCCCATTCGGTACAATTGATATGTATACCGACAGTGCTCTGTGAGCAGACCTACCAACATCCGAAGCTCAGCTTGTGACAGCTTTAGGAGCTTGCTGGTATATACGTCGATGAAATCATTCCGAATTTCTTAGACTGAGTTAGTCCAGGAGTATTTCTCTAGAGGGTTATTCTGTTATCCAACTCCCTTTGTTGGACTGCTGCCTTATATTAGTCTTTCCAAGCCCACAGAAAGGCTCAGGTCCAGCAGGTGTTGACCTTGATGCACTTCTTGCAAGCTCATCGGCTTTTCCATTTCCTTCAACACCACAATGTCCAGTTGCTTTATTGTGTAACGGCACTCCCAAGTCAGCAGAGATCCCTGGAAGTGTGGTTCCAGGAATCTCACCGTGACCAGGCTGTCCGTGGTGATGAAGATATGCGTCCCTTTGAGGTTCATTTTAAGACACTCCTGTGCGCATACGTGAATAGCCAGTATCTCGGTCTGTAAAGTACAGGGCTCACTTCCCAGGGCTTTTGAGGTCCTCAGTTTGGGTCCATATATCCCAATGCCAATGTCCAAACGATGTACGAAACTTATTGCACTAGGACGGTCAGCTATGACCGTTTCATAACGTTGGCATAACATCCGGTGGTTTTGCCAAGAGGTTTGAATTCAGTTGATTCAATATACTCATATGCCCAACCCAGTTTGCAGATAGGAACTTCCCGTCAAGGGATATTCTTATTTCCTCCAGAAGACTGCATTTCCTCACATGTATGATGTAAGAGAAACAAATCAAGTATGACGCGGAAGCGCTGCTGTAGGAGCTGTGCGCATAGCTCCCGTGTCACCAATACAGTCCAGCCTTTGCAGTTTCTGCAACCGGCTACGTTTGGTGACTTCTTTGGTTTTTGTCCATGTCCACCATGCGTGACCATAGGGCGTACTACCGCTGTACCACAGTACGATTTTCGATTTCACGCCCCATGTCTTTCCAAATATACTGCTCCACAAGAGTTAGGGATATCGTATTCAATCGGTTTTAAAAGTATGTAATCTTCGATAAAATCGCTGTAAAATCATTTAAAACTCAATAACAACTTGAATCAATCCAATAAAAATCAGTATGAGACATTTCGTCAATCTGATCGCCTTTTTTCTGAAGTTTGGATCTTTGCATATGCCGCATGAATGTTCTCATTTTGAAATGAAGTCAGTTTATCAACGGCTTCGATTTGAAACGAGTTTTCTGAAAATGCCAAGACGTAAATTAACAAACGCTGAGGCTAATAGGGCTATCGGAATGCTACAGGGTGGCCTAACTCAGGTTGTTGTAGCGGAAAGGCTCCAAGTCAGCCAAAGTGTGATATCTCGACTTTGGAATATGTAGTTTCAGAGAGACAGGTTCCGTGTTGGAAAGACCAAGGCTTGGTGGGCGACGAAAAACATCACCTGCTCAGGATCGTTTCATCACCATTTCGGCGAGAAGAAACCCTACATCTACGTGTAGAATGCTACGGAATACTTTTCAAAATGCAGATGGGGGTCCAAGTTTCCATCGAAACCATCAGACGACGTTTGAGAGAGGTGAATCTAGGTTCGAGACGTCCATTAAGAGGAGTTCCATTAACACGTGACCATAAGCGTCAAAGACTGGAATGGGCAAGGCAACATATCAATTGGAACGATCAATGGCGTAGTGTCCTTTTCACTGATGAATCCAGATATGGACGATTTTCAGATTCTCGAAGAATAAGGGTATGGACAATCCCACGCATACCCCGTAATCGTCGCTATGTCCAAGAAGTCCATCCATTCCGAGGGGGTAGTGTTATGGTATGGGCCGGGATATGTTTCAACGGGCGCACAGATCTACACATTTGTCCTGGGAATATGACCGCCTTACACTATAGGGAGCATGTCATTGTCGATGTTGTGCCAAATTTTCACGCTGCTATTGGTGAAACTTTTCAATTTCTAGACGATAACGCTAGACCGCACCGTGCAGTCATAGTTGAGAATGCGCGCGAGGAGCTTGGTATTCCACATTTACCAATACTTCCGCACTCACCAGATTTGAATTGCATCTGCATAGAACATGCATGGGATATGCTCCAAAGAAGATTAGATAATCATCAACCTACCCCAGAATCCTTAAATGATCTGAGAGAGCTTCTGCCCCGTTTATGGAACCAAATTCCTCAAGAAATGTTCAACAACCTCGTGTGTAGTATGCAAAGAAGATGTCAAGCTGTTATTGCTGCCCGTGGAGGCCATACATTGTATTGATAGTCTTAAAATGATTGAATTCTCTGGAATGAATCTCATTTTAACTATATTTTTTCGCAATTTAAGTCAATATCCCTAACTCATATGGAACAGTTTATTACATTAATATTTTGAATATTTCATTTTGTCATCTATATTTATAATTTTTTCTACTCACTTTTCTTCTGATATATTTTTCCCTGTTTTAACTTCTTCTAATACTTTATTGTAATCGAAACACTCCCTTTGCAACTTGGCTTCAGGACAAACTGTAATTGCAGGGAACGGTATGTCTGTGATTGGGGTATCTCTTGTTGCGAGCGATACCAGCACGGGACTGTCTGCCCATTTAATATAAATCTCTGTTATCATATAAATACATCCTCCGATGCAACCTCCAAGAACCAGTATCCACCATATTCTAAAATACAAATTTAGTTATTTATTTGCGAAGGTAGTGTGGCATTTTGCATACAAGCAAATGTGTATTGAATATTTTTATTGGAAATTATGGCTTTCATTTCTTATAGAACTTAAATTTTCAAAATAAACACAAAAATCTGCAAATGTTACTTCCTCCCCCCTTCTGGAAAACCCCACTGGATATTCAATCAATTCATCACGAAAATTAAGCACTGAGTAAAACTTCAGTACATTTCTAAGCAAAAGAGAGGATTGGGAAAGGGAATACACCGACTATAATCTCAAAGAAAATACAATAAAATGGTAAACAGATGGTTCAAAACCGCTACAAGAGCTGGCGCTAGGATTCACGAGACGAGTACCAAGTGTGCACTATCGTTAGGCTCCTGTACAAGCGCCCTTAAAAACGGAGATACTTGCAATCGGAAGATGTCTAGATATAAATCTAGAAAGAAACTATCAGAAGTGCGATAGAGCTATTCATACAGATAGTCAAGCTGCCATTAAAGCACTGAGCTCCTACGTCTTTGACTGATTTGGGAGTGCCGGAACAAACTCAATGAGGTAGGCAAGAAGAATAAGGTCTTTTTAATGTGGGTTCCCGGTCATTCGGGAATCGTAGGAAACGAAGAGGCCAATACACTGGCCAGAAAGAGCGCACAAACGCCACTCACTGACTCAGAACCCTTTTGTGGTATAGGAAAATGCACCTATGAGAAGGAGTTTGTGGTGAAGGAGAAAACCGAAAGTGAAAATCTCCTAGGGATGGATCACTCCAACTTCACCTACTCACAGGGCATTGTCGCCTAAAGAAGCATCTGTTGAGAATGGGTTTATCGGACACTGACGAGTGTAGATTCAGTTGGGGGGAGAAAGAAACTCCTATTCACCTGGTTACGGAACGCTATGCCATTGCAAGCCAAAGGAAAGAGTGCTTTAGACCAAAAACTTGTTGGAATGGGGAGTTATCCTCGTTGAAGCCTTCCCAGATACCGGATTTCATCCTGTAACCCTTTTTTACTATAACTTTAACTATCACGAAAAAAATATGTGAAAGACTCTTCTAGAATAATTCAGCCCTAATTGTTCTCATTCTTCATTCAAAATAGCAAAATATATCGAATGCTCTTAGGTGTTTTTTGTATGTTGTGCTTATAAATAGGATGTCAATTTTATTACGCTCACCTCTCCATTATCGAGATTCCATCAGCCACAATATAGTTTAACCCCTGAATACTGGAATTCTCGCAGTACTCCTTCAGATAAGTCTTGACGCTCTTGCATTTCGGCGGTTTCTTGACCGTTGTCTCATCCCCTTCTGGACTTATTTCGATTTGCTCTAACTCCTTCATGGTGCCCATCAACCCGTCACACACAACTGGCCATTCGTTAAAACGCTGAAAATCAACCGAATTTGGAAAAACTATTCTCAGGAAAATTGCAGTTTTCCTTCAAACGTCGATATCGCGACCACAGTTATCCTAACCGCTTTTGAACTAATTTCACTATGTCATGATTTTGTCGTATCCTTAAAAATAGATACCTCAGGCTAGACTAGGAGGAAGTCCTCCATGTCATATTTTTTTGGGTGGAATATCATCCAATTTACTTGGAGCATAAGATGATTACCAGTTTCAAAAAGACAATGAAGGAATGAAAAATTTGTTCAGAAAACCGAGAAAAGTGTCCTGAATAGTTTAATCTAACAAATTCCCAAATTGAGCCCCGCCAACTTCCAAACAAGGAAGGCCTCACAAAAATAACCCCTGAAATGCTCTAGAATGTGGAACGATAGGTTCGAGTTGTTGAAAATAAAACTCACCCTCTCATCCGTCTCTTTCAGCACCATTTCAACCACTGAATTACATTTCTGATTAAAGCTCCCAGATTTTTCCGAGAACTTATGTAACATAAAAAATGCGTGGTCATTCAGAAGAAGAAGATTGATCGCATTTTTGACATCAATGTATCACTGTAAAGTCGATAATATTTTCCATCCACACACTAGATATGGGTGTGAGTCCTTATTATTCACACGATATTCCATTACGTATATGAGGATTCCCTCAGGACCCGCCTGGGTAGATTTTCGTTCATGCCAAAGTATATATAATACGTTGGTGTGTCTTGAAAATGCGTTCAGTAAAAATAGAATGTTTTCACTGTGGCGATTGAATTGATAAAAAATGAATTAAGGATGGTATTTTCAACATTCAGCTTCTGCAAAATAATTTATCGAATTCTCGATTTATTATCGAAAACTTTCTCAACTGAAGGTTCAAACCACTTGCACCCGGCATTAAATTCGGCAAAGCTCAATATAAATTCTCATGAAATTTATTGGTTGAAAACATTTTGTCAAAACAAAGATGAATGTTTGCAGTTTCAATTTAATTGTACACTGTTTGAAATAATGTTCGTGTGTTGAAAAGAAATTAATAGGATAAGAAAAAGTCTGGTGTTATGGAGTACTGGAGTAGCCTTAGGTGCTATTGAGTGATCTGAGCTCATTAAATCGAGCTTCATCACAAAGTAATTTTTTTTAATACTTTACTGTTTCGATGACCGATGGTCCCAAACATGAAAAAAAATCTTGCGAAACTAGGTTTAGGGGTGCCTTTTTCAACCCTTAAATCCCCGAATATCCGAGGCATGTTATTAAATATTTTTCAAACATAAAGGCAAACTGAGCAAAAATAGAAAATTTTAGAAATTGATATCATTCGGGGCTATTCACTAAGCAAAGTTGTTATGGATAGCAACTGTAAATCGTCGTTATCCCATGCTTATTACATGGGATAACGACGATTTACAGTTGCTATCCATAGCAACTTTGCTTAGTGAATAGCCCCGATTGTGTCCTATATTTTTCATGGCATTCCTCGACTAGAGTGTCATACAAATTTCCTTATAGAAAATGCTCCAGTTAATATAAGCTATTTTTCCGCTTCTACTCACAATAATAATATCATAAAAGTTTGTATTCATGTTTTCAAATGAAACTACTATCTGTGCCAAGTTAAAATTGGTTTCGGTTTTGTGGTTTTTGTACGATAAAATCGGGAAATGGTATCACAAGGTAATTACTATGTGAACTCGATTATAAAGATAATGATCATGAATGTTATGACTGATTTTTAATTATTACTTGAAGGTTAATTCCTAGTGGAGGAAAAATAATTCTTTCTTTGTCATTTCTGGGGTTAATAACTTCCACAAAAGGACGAATCGATATTTATTATTTTACAAAATCTGCACACGTGTGAACCAGAAAAATAACTGAGTTCTACAATGTCCTATTTTCATAGTAAATAAAAAAAATAAATCCAATATGTATTTTACTTGTGAGGGCAGTGAAATAAAATAATAATTTCAATTCAAAAAGTGGGATTGCGCAGATATTTCTTCGGAAGTATATACAGAGTGTCCCAACGAAAAAGATGTTCGCAATATATAATTCATTCTTTTCTGATGTCCCGGCCTGAATTAACGAAGAAAGAATTCACCTTTTATTTAATAATTTTACGAATATAATTAACGACGATTGAATATATTCTTCTCTTCGGAAATGAAAGATAAAAGGAAAGCTGGAAAAATACTGAGAATTAAAGGAAACGAGAGACTACGAGCTACAATGGAGAAAAAGAGGGGAATTTCAATACGTAATAGAAATATTATAGATTCGAAAATAAATAATGGAAATTCAAGTTGGAAAATATATCTATATTTTTTCTAATCTTCAATTCTTATACAACTGAAATTATAAATTATGGCAAAATATGTAATATTTCTGTAATATCAGTTTAGAGATCACCGAGGATTTATCTGAAAGCTGTTTTGAATTTTTGTTGGCGAATATCTAAAAAAAATTCATTGGTTCTTCAATGTGAATCTATCTACAAGGTGGATCTACTTACAAAATTGATGAACGAAGCTCGATAGCACCTGAGTTGAAGTCATTGCTTTAGTTGACCCATTCTTTTTCGACTTCTTCAATAAAAGATGTGCCAATCAATTATTTCTTATTTTCGTGTCTCAATAAGCCAAAAAATTGAATCCACCCCACAGAAAGAGAGAATTCGGACACTAAGATTAGAATGAAGAGATGGGTGTGATTTTTTTATGAAATTTGCTTATCATTAAAAGTGTTTAGGTGAGAAAAATTCTCCACTCAATTTTTGATTACTTTATTACTCAATTATTAGGTGCATACCAATTTTATAAAAATGTTTGTTTAATTTTTGATATCTGATTTTTTTTCAGTTGGGTATTAATGTTGAATATCTTCCTTTTATTGAGTCCCATCAGATTTTGACAGGTAATCCATCGTTCGTCGTGTTGCTGATATTCCTTCTTATGTTTCAACAGCCTGAGCATTTCTGACTTCTGGATTTTTTTGGAAGCTCTGGATCAGTGGTTTAGCCACGAAGTAAATTATTTCTGCCAAAGAAAACAGTGAGAATCCTGTGAAAAGTCCAAGGATACCACCGAAATTGGAGATCAAATCAGAGGTTTCGAATAGTTCTCTGCGTTGTTTTGGTAGGAAAAATGAGTCTCTGAAGAATATTCTCACTGCAGAAACGCTATATCTGAAATGAAAAATAAAATACCAGAAGATTATTTGTGTATTTATCAGAATCTGATGGAAGTAGAATCTATGGGAAAGAGGAGAAAACTTTGAATGATTCTTCAAGATTAAAACACTTCTTATTGAAAACTTAAATCATAAAATAATGAACAACACAATTAAAATAAGGAACAGTGAAAACACATTCGATAAACGCACGAACAATGTTTAGAAATAAAATTAATCAAAGTCGTTTCCATTTGAAAAAAAAAATGGAATTGACAAAATGTAATCTTACTTCTCAAATTCCTTCAAAGTCTCTGGATCTGTTTCTTGAACAACCACTTGTTCGAGCCAATGCCATTCGTCATCTGACAGTTCAACACCGTACGTTATATCCACACACAGAGGACGACAATCACATTGATCAATTACAGAAACAATATCTTCGTCAGCATCTTGTTTCGTCAAGAAAGCTGAAAAAGGAAACCATTGCAGCTTATGTCAACTCTTGTCTCCACGTGGGCTATACTTACTAGAAGCTGTGTCCAAGCAACTCATTTTGGATAAGCCGCAAATTGATGTATTACTGTCCTCTGGAAATAAATTAGTATTATTTGCTTTGAATGAAAAAGGGTTTGGAGGGTTCAGTCTTCGAATAACATGAGCATATTAACTCACTTGGCATATAGTAAGCGACACAACCACAAGCACTCAACGTGTAATTGGTGTTGCACTCCATATTGCAATTATTCTGTGAGTAGCCTTTGAAAAACCTTAACTTTCTTTCTTTGGCAAAGTAACAGTTCCTCACGTCGGGATCGAAACTTTTAACGTCTGTCGAGGTATAGGACATGGTTGGTAGAACTGAGGCTGACACCAAGGTCTCCAAACCAACGTGGAAAAATACCTCGCTGGGCCTGGGTATTCGGTTAGGCATATGAAGGGACACCTGGAAAAAAACTCTTAATTTACTAATTCTTCATGTTTGCCAAACGAAAACACCATCGATATTCGAATATTGAATATTCAAATCATATCAATTGGTCATTCTTCAAATCAAACACCATTCATTATAGTAAGTAATTGATATGATAACTATTTCTTTTAACCTATTATTATTATTATTATTTGAACCGAGGTCTTTATGGCTCAACATATTGATATATTTTTTTACTTTCATCCTACTGACAGAGAGATTTAATAGTCTCCTACAAATAGACCCCCTTTCCTAACCAAATACCAAGGGCTAGAATACCTCTGCAAAGGGTTGAAATGAAAATACATAGTTTTAATTTCAAAAGAATTCCGATTCAACAACATATCGACCTCTCTGTTGATTTTCCACGGATTATATTTTTGTCAAGGTGACACACTGTAAAATCCATTTGAAACTTACTCTCATCCCCTGGTTGGAGTAGTCGCGGCAGGAACTGATGATGTCCGATTTCCTCGTAAACAAGGCCACCATTAGAGCATTCTTCGCCCCTGGTTCTACTGAACGTTTGGGTGTTCCATTCAAGAAATAATTTTTATCATATCCATCCTCTGGGTCCCACGCATATGTTATATTATGGTCCTTTTCCCATTCATGTTTCTTTCTGAGACAAAATAATATTATCGAGACTTTTAGAAATACACGAGTAGCTCGGCGGGACAAGCGGTTGACATTCACCGAATGGTATGAGTTCGAAACTACCGACGGTAAGGATTTTTTTATTTCTGAAGTATTAGCAAAATTAGCAGTGACTCAGGAGCTTGTTAAGGTGACATAAGGACATAGTAGAATCGTCCTCAAGTTTTGACATCAATTGTAAATCATTTAGATGGTTCCAGCAGTAAGTGATGCTGGTCGATTTTGACTAGGGATTGCATTACCGGTTTACCGATTTACCGGTTTACCGCCTTGAACGTTCTTCAAATTACCGACGTTTAATCGACATCTTTTACCGGTTATTTCGGTAAAAAATGCAAAGCTGACAAAAAAAAAACTTCTACACAACTTTGGCGAATATTCATTTTGACACATTGATTAAAAGTTTGGGTTTCTATAGAAAATCATAGACCATGACAGAAATAAATAGGTACACAGATCCATGTGTGCCAGTCATAATTTTTGAAGGATTGAAGTTCTCCTTGAAAATGCAATAATTTTCAAACGAAAATCTGCATTAATAATTAGTTCGATATGGATGAAACTGCATAATTTGCAATATTTAACTAAAGATATAAGTGAGTAGATTAAGAGATCTCATGTAAAAGGTACTATTATTCACGAATTCAACAAATATTTACTTTCCCGCAATAGTGCGGGAAAGTGACACTTTCCGAATCGAAAACAATGCGGGAAAGTAGTTACTTAGGGCTGGTTGTAGAAAAAAGCCTTTACTGCGGCAGGAACAATTCGTACTAAGATTAGGTCGCGGCTAAGTGATAATATAGTATTGATAAGTTGGTTTCTCAGGGCCTTCTTCATTAAACAAAAGGAATCGCAAGAATCGTTGGAAAATTAAGAAATGACAAATGACAATATTTTTTTATTTAAATTTCAATTTCGAATGTTTTAGGGCCCGTAACAAGTCTTTAAGTTAGGTATATTATAATTTTTTTAATTTTACCTAGAGTTTTAATTTTCTATTGTTATTATTTGATAAGAATTAAAGTTTGTTTAGTTATTTTGTGGCTCATACTTTTATGTCGGAAAAAAAAATAGTAAATACCGGTAAACCGGTAATTTTTCAAATAATTTACCGAATTACGGGTAAATTCAAATGCAGTAAATTACTCAAACAAATGGTCCAAAATTATTCTGGTCGATTGTGGTTCCTCAGATCTAGTCGTGGTGGACATATGCCAGAAATTATTTTCAAAACATATACATATGTCATAAAATTATGTTTCAAATAAAAAAAAATTGGCTTCAATCTTGATGTGAATGTGTTTTATTTCAATTCAAAGTTCTATCACTAAAAAAACACCCGCACCTAATAACATAAATAATTCCACTACACCCTCCATTTTTATTGCTTTTTTGTTGTGCAGTTCCAGTGGAGGAAGTGGAACAATTTGTATCAAAATTGTCTAAGACTTGAGGACGACTGTAACAAAGCCTAAACAGAACACAACTGAAGCCCCTAACTCGTACTTCTGAACATGATGTAACATGGAAATATTGATTTATGTGGTTTTGCAATAATCATTAATTCTCAGTCACTAATGTCTATTCTAAATATACTCAGTACTTACACTTCATCGGTGTAAATATCATAGACATCAAACATGTTAAAATTGTAACATAATCCTTCATCCGTAATCACTGGTTTGAGAATAGCCTCGCAATTATAAGTTCTTCCCATCCATTTGCAATAACTCAATCCTAGATCAACCGATCTACACTGCAATGATTTCGAGTTTCAAAATATATTTATTTGTTTATTTGTGAACTGAACGAGAATAAATTCGCTATCACAAAAACGCCTATATTTCTTGAACCAATTGAGAAAAAATCAAAATTTGATCATAGTTAGCTTTGTTATGAACGTCAGAAACATGTGGAACATTTACTTCATAGATAATTATTCCAATTCTCTGTCGCAAAATGTCGAGCGAAGTGAAAACACGAGAATTTATAGTGAAACTTTTTCAAAATAATCAAGAATGGAGCTTCAAAAGAATCGCAAAAGAGGCTCGCGTTCGTCCGGAAACGGTATCAAGATTTGTTAAGCGCTTCAACAAAGATCTTACAATTAACCGCAAGGAAGGAACCGGGAGGAAAAAGAGGTTTCATAGCCCAAAAAAAGTGAAGAAAGCCATCAGCCTTTTTCAGAAGAATCCTAACCTTTCAGGACGGAAACTGGCCCAAATAGTGGGTTGTTCGCTGTCAACCGTCCAGAAAATCAAGTCGAGTTGTGGGCTTAGAACATACAAAGTGCAGAAAGTGCAAGACAGGAACGCTGTGAAGAATCAAGAAGCGAAATCAAGAGCAAAGAAGATTTGTTGAAAAATTTTTCCCGTTGCGTGATGGACGACGAAACCTATGTCTTGGCTGATTTCTCGCAACTTCCTGGTCAGGAATTTTATACTGCAGATTCTCGTGGAAATGTTGACGAAACAAGCAAAGTTTCCTAAAAAATTCCTGGTTTGGCAATTTGCACTTGTGGGAAAAGGAGCAAATTTTTCGTTGGCCAAGGCTCTGTTAACTCGAGGATATACATCGAGGAATGCTTGAAGAAGCGACTTTAACCATTTTTACTTGAGCACGAAGTGTCAACAATCTTTTGGCCAGATTTAGCTTCATGCCACTACAGCAAGGCCACCAAGGACTGGTATGAAGCTAATGAGGTGGTTTTTGTCCCCCAAAGAGGCCAATCCACCAAATTGCGCAGAACTCAGGCCAATCGAAAGATATTGGGCCCTGGTAAAAAGAGAATTGAAGAAGACTAAGAAATCAACGAAAACATTAGCGGAATTCAAGCAAAAGTGGAAGACAGCATCCCAGAAAGTGACTGAGAACACTATAAGAAGCATGATGGAAAGAATTCCAGAAAAAATCCATGAATTTTGTAAAAAATAGTTTTGGTTTTTTATTGTAAAAACAATTTTCATTAGAAGATGATTCGAAAATGAGTTTGATTTTCGAAATCGGTCCAGTGGTTTAAAAGATATAAGCGTTTTTGTGATAGCGAATTTATTCTCGTTCAGTCCTTAAGAGAATATCCGGAACTAATACAAGGTGCTGTATAATTCTTATCAATTATTTCATACCTCATATAAGAAATCATAATAATCTTCATCGAAGTACGCAGGTCCTTCAGATAGATTTCCATAATTGCTAGCTAAGCAAGTCAGTGACATGTAATCAAACATTTTTTGTTGCCTAAAACAGAAAAATTTTATATTTGCAACAACAAAACAGACACTAAGATGACGAACTGGGTATTATTAAGAGGCACTCCAGCTCTTCTGGCTTGCAACGCTGCAGTATAGTTGAAGCAGGAGTCTATATCAATTTTAGTTTCGGGACAAATTGTTGTTGCAGGAAACGGTATTTCCCATATGCCCAGGTCTTTAGTTGCCAAAGATACGATTATAGGCTTCTCTGTCCAGTTCACGTAATTTCCATAGCTCATGTAAATGCATCCTCCTATACACAAACCTATTGTTGTGTACCACCATATTCTGCAATGATAAAGAGATTTGAAAATATGCACTTATTAATAAGGACTGAACGAGAATAAATTCGCTATCACAAAAACGCTTATATCTTTTTAACCACTGGACCGATTTCGAGAATCAAACTCATTTTCGAATCATCTTCTAATTCTAATGAAAACTGTTTTTACAATAAAAAAACCAAAACTATTTTTTACAAAATTCATGGATTTTTTCTGGAATTCTTCCCATCATGCTTCTTATAGTGTTCTCAGTCACTTTCTGGGATGCTGTCTTCCACTTTTGCTTGAATTCCGCTAATGTTTTCGTTGATTTCTTAGTCTTCTTCAATTCTCTTTTTACCAGGGCCCAATATCTTTCGATTGGCCTGAGTTCTGGGCAATTTGGTGGATTGGCCTCTTTGGGGACAAAAACCACCTCATTAGCTTCGTACCATTCCTTGGTGGCCTTGCTGTAGTGGCAAGAAGCTAAATCTGGCCAAAAGATTGTATACACATCGTGCTCACGTAAAAATGGTAAAAGTCGCTTCTTCAAGCATTCCTCGATGTATATCTTCGAGTCAACAGAGCCTTGGCCAACGAAAAATTTGCTCCTTTTCCCACAAGGAAAAAAAACCAGGAATTTTTAAGGAAACTTTGCTTGTTTCTTCACGCGAAATTGTTCGTCAACATTTCCACGAGAATCTGCAGTATGAAATTCCTGAGCAGGAAGTTGCGAGAAATCAGCCAAGACATAGGTTTCGTCGACAATCACGCAACAGGAAAAATTTTTCAAGAAATCTTTTTTTAATTTCTTTGCTCTTGATTTCGCTTCTTGATTCTTCACAGCGTTCCTGTCTGGCACTTTCTGCACTTCGTATGTTCTAAGACCACAACTCGACTCGATTTTCTGAACGGTTGACTGCGAACAACCCACTATTCGGGCCACTTTCCGTCCTGAAAGGTTAGGATTCTTCTGAAAAAGGCGGATGGCTTTCTTCACTTTTTTTGGGTTATGAAATCCCTTTTTCCTCCCGGTTCCTTCCTTGCGGTTAATTGTAAGATCTTCGTTGAAGCGCTTAACAACTCTTGATACCGTTTCCGGACGAACGCGAGTCTCTTTTGCGATTCTTTTGAAGCTCCATTTTTGATTATTTTGAAAAAGTTTCACTATAAATTCTCGTGTTTTCACTTATCTTGACATTTTGCGACCGAGAATTGGAATATCTATAGTCGCGTTCGGCATTGCGATCGGATTCGTCTGACACAATTTTATCGTTCGATAATTGCGTCTGGATGTAGGGGAGGTAAATCTGTTTCGTTCGGCAATTGACGTCTGAAGTATCCAGATGAAATCTTTTTGCTCGGCCTCGAAAGACGGATCGAACAGATTAATCGGTTAATGTCAGCAGATGACAGTTTTGGTTCACGTTTTTATTTGTTTGCTGGGTATTCTAATTTCTAACTATTCATATCGAGATGTCTTTTCAAATATAAATATATACTTTTGAAAGAGAGTAATACAAATCGAACAATATATGGCATAAGGCATGTGTGAAGAAATGGCGACAAGGAACAGATGGTTTTAAAAAAATCTTTTTCCTGCTCTGAATCTATGTGTTAGCAGAGGGAATGTGAACGGGCCGAACGGGGTACCATACAATTCTGCGTATGATACACGAGAACAGATAAAAACCTCTGAAAAAATCCGTCTTCCCTCGTATGTACTGCGGGATGAAGAGCAGCTTTTGAGGGTAGACACTACACCTTTTCCAATTTTAATTCAGAAAACGTAAAATGTAATTCAGAAAAGCAAATTTGAATTTCAGAAAATGGAAATTGTAATTCAGAATAGTAAGTTGATACATAGATATCATATACTATTCTGAATTACAATTTCCATTTTCTGAAATTCAAATTTGCTTTTCTGAATTACATTTTACGTTTTCTGAATTACAATTGGAAAAGGTGTAGACAGAAACAAAAAAATCGTCGACCTCGCCAATTGCCACTAGCATTTTATTCCCAATTCAATAAATTAAAAAAAAGGAAAATATGCTTTTGGCTATCAGCCAACAACAGAGTAGCCCTTTTTTTCAATTTATTTTTAGTTAGTGGATTTATCATCTCTCACTCACAATCTGAAATTTTCATAAGTTCAACTTTGTCACTTTTTGTTTTTCTGAAGCATTTTTAAAGATTGCTAAGAAGAGATTGTTATTTTTGGGCATTCAAGTACTCAACTTTTCATCCACTTAACCAACCTTATGCCAATAGCTTCATAAAACATTTATTTAATTCTAGATGTGTTTGAAACACCATATATTGGCAGTGTAGAACTGTCTCTGATAGAATGCCCAAGCCCTGCCAGCGTACCGAGGCACGATCAGTTCAGCAAAATTATTGACTTTCTCTTTAATATTTACATCAGCTTCATCCTCATCAAACAAAAAACTGCCATTTTCCAATGTTAGAATGGCAAGTTTAACTTTTAAGATCCCTCTTAATTCCACTTCCAGCCATAATACAATAAACACCTCATATAACAAGACCGTCCCGGGAAATCTTTCAAAATGACGTTTGTAGTTATAAACAAATACTTGTCAATTTTTCATCTAGATCGTTCGATTATTCCAAATTTGTCAGACATATCTGCAGTCACGTGCCAAAAAATCTCTCTGATCTGTGATGTCAATGCCGAACGCGGCTTATGAAATAAAATGTTCCACATGTTTCTGACGTTCATAACAAAGCTAACTATGATCAAATTTTAATTTTTTCTCAATTGGTTCAAGAGATATAGGCGTTTTTGTGATAGCGAATTTATTCCCGTTCACGTTCAGTCCTTAAAGCTTGAATGCAATTCTGTCTACATACTTTTCGAATGCTGACGACTCCTTGACCAAGTAGCTCAGCCCTTGGATCGTGGAACTTTCACAGTACTCCACGAAAGTTTTCTTCAAGTTTGGCGATACAGTTTTCGGCACAATCTTCGGTACCATCCGCGAGATGGTTTTCCGACTTCCCAGTCCAGAACTTACGGGTGTATTTTCTACCTCATTGTCCTCCATCGTGGGGATTCATTCACGCCACCGCTGACCACCAACTATATTTGTTTGAATGGAGGAAAATTGGAAACGGGGAAACTTTTGCGCATGCAACCCATGCCGGGTCTTCTTTTTCCGACTTATCCACTTTTCCTGATCAGATAGCTTCATTACTCGGTCTACTGCTGAATATTTATAGATTGATATATCAAGCTTACGAAACGTTTTGTATACATTGGGGTGATGAAGCATTCGTTTAAAGAATGTTGTCACGCTGTAAATAATGGGTAGTGTTGTTTCAAGGCAATAGTCTTCAGGTATTCATCAATATCTACGATAACAATAGAATTTGTCTTCTCGAAAAACATCTATTATAAATTAATTAGCTATTCAGTCGGGAACTTTGAAGTGGAAAAGGCAAGAATTCTAAGGAAAATAGTCTTCCATAAGATCCTGGTTACGTCCGCATACAAGACTTTTGCGATTTTTGCATTGTTCCAATCACAAGGCTAATCGCTGTACATATTATGTTTCGTCTGAATAGCTGTGGAAATCTTCATTGTTTTCTACCAAAAAATACTATTCTTCTCTTATTCCCGTGGATAAGTTAGCTTGAGATCTATGGCTTCCTACAGCTATTTGGACTAAAAATGGTCTTGTTTTGCGGTAGATACCCTAATGTTTCTTGACAGAATCGAAATAGAAAAAAATAAAATCATTTGATCAACGAAATTCATTTAAATATTCCCTAGACTCTTCCCAAATCTTATTACAATAATACTGAACTTATTCACTAGAAAAAATGAAAAGAAACCATAACATTGTGTTTTCTAGATGGTAACATGAAAACTACTATACGTAAAGCACTTTCTGCGGCAATGTTAGTTTCTTCAGAACGTCTTTGTGCTGATAAGTTGTAGTTTATAAATTGTCTAATTTGTACTTCAATTTCATGATTGGTTACGGAGATAACACCCAAACTAAATCACAAGCAAGTCGCTTGTTTCATGAAATGATCATTTCTGAATAGAGAGTGACCTTTCAAACGATGTAATAGAAGCTCATACTTCCTATTTTAAAAATTGGGGGTTTGAGTTTGAGGGTAGGGTTCGCATTTTCACAAAAAAGAATGACAAGTAAAAATTAAAATTGACGTGTTTCGGGATTTTCCATAAATATTTAGGGGAAATACGTACAAAATGACATAGGCATCATGACTTGAATTTGGAGGTATCAAATGCGGAATTGCCTACCTTATCACACGACCCGATAGGGTTCTATTAACCTCTGAAAACTCGCAAGCGCTACTCTAGTACATTCGGTGGTTATGAGTGATAACAGGGATCAATAGGTCACGAGTTTTTTTCATTGCGCCAAATTTTCAGAAGAAAAGGCCAGTTTTCACCATTTATATTGCATTCATTTCAAACTTTACTTATTTGTCATTGTATTCACGAAGCTTTTTTTTCTGTATGAATTCGATATATTTCTTGTTTCATAACGCTTTATGGACAAAATTACATATACAGTGAACGGACAAAATGACATACCTAAGTATTTTCAGCTGAATTAACCGTATCTACAGGACACCACCGAGACCATTCATCCCAGGCCCCATCAGCAAACAAAGAGACTTGTCTTAACATATTCATAACAAAATATTCGTCTGTGGCTAATGAAGTCAATGCATCTTAACCTACTCTTGCTGATCCTATGAGGAGGTTCCTCCAATCTCTAAAGGACGATTCATAAGTGGACAAGGCAAACGTGAGCCGAAGACTCTATAAACGTATGTACTTTCAACTTCTACACCTAATATGATTGCAATCAAATAATATCTCCTCCAAAAGAAAAAGAGTCCCTAGGTCATTATTTAAAGAAGAAAATGTTCCTAGCAACTTTCGAGATGATGAAGACGACTGTCCATCTGTCTATTCCTCTTGTTATGACCTTTTTTCTCGATTTAGATCGGGAAAAACTTTTATTTCATAAAGGTTGATTAGATTTTATAAAGAAAGGACCAAAGATCATAGGTGTAGAATATGACATTACTGTAATTCACTACTAACAAGTTATTCCTCTGAAATAAAACCCTATGTCATTTTGTACGTACTTCCCCTACAGAAACCAAGATAATGAATTCATTACATTTGGATTTTTCACACTGCATATAGTATCTATCCAAAAAATAAATTATGATGATTCTGATACTAAAAACTCAAACGAATAACCGAAATAACTATAATATACAATATTTTTCGACATGAACGTAAAAGCTGTTAATGTTTTCGTTAATCTAATTCTACCGACTTGATCACTTGAATGATGACTGAGATTGAGCAATCATTCTATTTCTGTATTGGTTCACTTTATTCGATACTTCAAGTGTAGGTACTTGATTGCTTTCTTCATGAATGTAAATCGTTTCGAATATATGTGGGATGCAACTATCCAAAGAAGTGTTATCGCTTAGCCAATATGAATCTGATCTGAACAACACGTCATTCAGTCGATCCAGTAAGAAAATACCGCTTATTTCGAACAGCAAGAATGGACATATTCCACAATTTTCATAGCTTCTCCAATTGTATTGCAAAATAATGAAGGCCCCTTCAATTTTTCCGCAAGGTCAGAGAACAAGTAGGATATGAATAAAAGGAATATGTAGGTATGTGAAGACCTTGTTCATATGTACCCACAATTTAGTCATTTTCTCATGAAACTTATTGTTATTTTCTCAGATATATATATAGTCTGAGGTTATTCTCCATATGTAGTAAAGGTAGTGGCTAAGAGGACCGGGGAAATAAAAATCCTTTATGAGATGCTGACATTTATTTCTGGTCTTTTTCAAGAATAAATTTGTGAACATAGGGCGTAACATACATTCAAGTTAATTTTCAACATTTTCAGCACCATGCAATATTATAAGGAATCAACGAGGAAGCCTGTATGGGATCCAGATGATGGATATCCGGATGAGGTGGTCCATGATGTATATCCACGTAGAGTCTTCTTGAATGGCTCTAAGAATTCATTGGTTGTTCTGCTCTTCACAAAAAAGAGTGAACTATACTGTTTTTGTAGGGATTCCACTTCACAGGGCGTGATTGCGATTGTCTTAATGAACGGAGTTCTTGAGTCAACAACAAAAAGGATAACTGATCATAAATCATTCATCTTGAGCCTGCTTCACTCCACCCCAATATCCATACTTTCTGTTGTTCTCAATGAGTTTTATACTCAGAAAATAAATAATTTCAGCTAATGAGAATAGGGAGAATCCAATGAACAGACCCAATATTCCTCCGCTGTTCGAAATGAAGTCAATGATTCCATATAATTCACTCTTTTCCAGCGGTAAGAAATACGTGCTCTTAAAGAACACCTTAATTGCAGAAGCATGATAACTACAAAAGAAATAAAAGTATTGAACTAATTTGAAATGACATTCGCTCAAAAACTTTTGC
This sequence comes from Adalia bipunctata, assembly GCA_910592335.1. NCBI lineage: Eukaryota > Metazoa > Arthropoda > Insecta > Coleoptera > Coccinellidae > Adalia > Adalia bipunctata. The sequence goes on from OU342953.1 coordinate 24,476,865, forward strand.
CATCGTACGTTTCATTTATTCATCTTTTTTTTCAAAAGTTTCAACTTACTCCTTTGCACTTTCGTCATCTGTTTGTTTGTAATATTTCCATTTTCCAGTCGATATTTCAGCGTTGTAGGTCAAATCGGAACATATTGGTATACAGTTACAACTCGTTTTGTGTGGGTCATTTTTACCATCTCTAGAAGATAATCGCTCGGTAAGCATGGATATTGGATAGTTCACTGAAACACAGAATAAGAGATAAGTTTGCAACAAATAAGTTGAAAAGAAACGAAATGATTTTTTCGAATGGTAATATTATACAGGGAATATTTTGAAAAATGAAAATGACAAACCTCAAAACTCATTGTCCAATTTTGAAGGAATATAAAGCGTTGTTTGTTTGTGAGACGATTCATGGTTAGATAATAGACCATACTGAAGATGCTTGACAATGACACAAAACACTCAATGATGCCAAAAAAAATAGTTAAAAACCCACCCATTATCAATTCCGTTGTTTGTATTTTTAGAAAAATATACAGCCCCACTGAAAAATCTTCTCTTTGGGAATAGACCACTAACAATCTATATATATAAAACAAAGTTGTTGGTTACACCATTTATAACTCGAGATCGGACGGACTGTTTGTTATGAAACTTCATTTATGGATTCGTCTACGGCCTGGTTATTATAAAATACATTAAAACTCTGAAAAATACGATGAAATTTTGCTTATGTAGGAAATGCTTTTCCTCCTTTTGAATAAGGCCACTAGGCCTCGCTACGATTAATGGCTCTTATCTAGACACTGTAGCGTAGTCGTGAAGGTACTATATTTGATATTATCGCCACTAGATGGCGATATATACAATTACTGTCTAATTTGCATAGCACTTATAATAACATGGAAGGCTTATTCTGTAAACAAATCCAATATCCCAACACATATACGGGGAGACATAGTTTTTGCTGAGGTTTTTATCTATGCTCTTGCATCATACGTAGAACTGTATGGTGCCCCGTTTAATATTCCCTCTGCTAATACTGAGATTAGGAGCGGGGAATAAATCAATCTTTTTGTTGAATGATCTATTCCTTGTATTAATATAAAATATTACCTCTTGCTTCTTCCAAACAAAGTCTTTTGTCCATATCACAGATCTGTGTGTCAGCATCCCCTGGAAAAAATTGAAATTCACGTCCAAATTAATGAATAAATATGAATTCTTCTTCAACAATGACCAATAATAAAAAAGAAATATTTCTCCAATCGTCACATCTATTTGGACACATCCACAGGCCCGGATCTAGGGTGGGGCAAGCGGGGCTTGCCAGCTTAAGGGGGCGCTAAAAACAACCAGAGGTTAAATTTTTTTTATTTTTGATTTTCTCGGAAAAAAAATATTATATGACCCGAGTCTGAAGTGCCATCTTGACCACTCAAAAAAAGGACAAACATCCTATCTTTCCAAAAATATGCAAAATGAAATTATCGATTTAATGGCCACCAAAGTTCGGAAAAGCATTTTAATGAGATCAAGGACGCCAACTATTTCACCATTATGTTCGACTGTACCCCAGATGTATCTCTCACAGAACAAATGAACCAGGTTATACGATATTTAAAGAGAACGTAGTCTGGATATGAGATATAGGCAAAGACTTATAATACTAAAAATAAAGGAAAGTTTTATTGACTTCTTAGAAGTTGACAAGCTGGCATATATATATATATATAAAGGAGTCCAATCCAGAATTCTACACTCTCTGAATCTTGAGGGTGTCCATTCGTCTTTATCATGTTCAGAAGCAGTAAATTTATTTGGTGTTGTACAAAAACTGTATTGTTTTTTTGTTAGTTCAACCACACGATGGACAATTATGAGAAAGTGGACGAAAACAAATTTTAAAGGAAGTAGCCAAACTAGATGGACTTAACATCAAGCTGTTAATGCCTTGCTCAATAATTCACCGGGAGTTGTGAAGACTGTGGAAGAAATCAAAGAATCCTCACTAGTCGCAGAATACAAGTATGAAGCTGGTCATTTGCTTCATGCTGTGATGGATTTTAGATTCATACTGAACCTAACAATTTGGGATAATATTCTGCGAGAGATCAATATGGTCAACGTGGAAATTCAGAAAGGAGATATAGTTATTTCACGTTCATTATCGTTCATGCAAGGTCTTATGAAGATCTTGCAAGGAATGACAGAAAAACTTATTGAAAACTGGATCTCGGAAGCTACACTTCTTTCAGAAGAATTGGATGTGGAGCCAATTCTTAGAAATAAACGTGTTTCCAAGAAGAAAAAGCAGGTTGACGAAATGTGCGATGATGAGTCAAGAACGTATCTAGTTGGTTTATTCTCCGAGGAAATTGAGGTTGTTTTCGACAGATTATTGTCAGAAATCAAAAAAAGATTAGAAAGCGCAGAGAGTCTGCATACGAATTTCTCATTCCTCAATGGCCATGCCCTTTTAAACATGCAAAAAGAGGACCTGCAGAAAATGGGACCCTTTTAGCGCAAAAATATTGAAGAGACTTGAATGCACGTGAATGTCGGTTCCTGAAATAAGTGAAAGATCGACTTCATTAGACCTGCTACAAATTCTTCACAGGCAAGATCTGAAAGATGCTTTTCCTATAATGTCAGTATAGCTGACATTATATAGTATATAGTGCACATTGCCTACCACGTCCGCAAGATGTGAAAGCAGTTTCAGCAAATTGAAAATAATAAAAAATTATTTGCGTTCCTTAATGAGTCAGAAAAGTCTCTATGGCCTCTCGATCTTAGCTATAGGATACAAAACTGCTTCCGAAACAGATTTCGAGGAGCTGATAGGTGCGTTCGCGGAAAGAAAATCACGCCGCGTGATGCTATGTGAAGAAAAAAGTCCAATTTCTTTCCTTGTGATATTTTCCTTATTATTAGTTTTTATTTTCATTATTCATTTGTATTATTTATTTTTGTTTTTTCTATGAATTCATATATTAAACAAATGGGGGGAGGGGCAATCATGAATTTTTGCCCCGGTAAGAAAAATCGTAGATCCGGGCCTGCACATCCATAAGCTTTTCCTTAAAAAAATATCTCCGATAAATCAAAACTTACTCGGCATATAAAAGTGCACACAGCCACAGTATTGAATTGTGTAATTCGTCCAGCATTCTAGATCGCAGTTGGCTTGGGAGTACAGTTTGAAATATTTAAGTTTCCTTTCCTTTCCGAAGAAGCAATTCCTATCTTCCGGATCGTATTCTTTTATTGTTGGCGTTGTTGTCATCTGAGATGGTGTAACGGACACAAGTGTCAGACGATCAAGACCAACGGAGAAAAATATTTGACTTGGTCTCGGTATTCTAGAGGGCATATGCAAGGAAACCTGAAAAAGTCACCTTTTATTGATAAGGATTCTGCATCATCAAGATCGTCTCTTCAAATTGTACACATAAGCTCAGAAATTTGATGACCTTTTCAAAAGTTTTTCATTCTTGTCGACAAATGTTCATTCATGAGAAACCAAATGTTTACTTCACTTATACCGTTTCGGAAAATTATTTTAGAAGCATGCAGAATGCAGCATGAATCGAGGATATGAACAGTGTCTAGTGGACCAATGAAATAATCAAAACCCTCGGCACAATTCGAAAACGAATAAAAAACTGACCTTACTCAATTTCATAGGAGACTGAAGAGAGAACTGCTGCTATATCGTGTGAGCTCGAAATCCCCACTCTTCAGTCTCCTATGCAATTGAGTAAAGTCAGTTTTTTATTTGTTGTCGCATTGCGCCGAGGGTTTTGATTATTCCACTGGCCCACTAGATGACTAGACAATGTTCATATCTTCGATTCATGCTGCATTCTGCATGTTTCTAAAATGACTTTCCGAAGCGGTATATGAATGAATTTTTGCTTCTCTTCTGAGAACTTTTTCAGTTTTTGTCGTTTGCGTTTTTGAGAATTTTGGATCTTTTATTGTTTTACGTTCTTGAAATCAACTCGAAAACCTGAAAATAAATTGTGAAAGCGTAGTTTCCCGGCTCGCCCATCGGAATCGAGAAACTGGAAACGTGCCCTAATGACCTATGGCGAAATTAACATAAGAATGAGTTAGATAAGTGAGTAAAAATTAAAATTTCTTATATTCAAAGAATTGTTGAAAAAGAGAATGGAAAGTTTAGAAACAGTCTCAAAATATCTGAACTTCCTCAATTTTTGTGAAGCAGTATATTTTTCTACCTCCACGTATCACAATTGTTTAACCAATGGTATTACCTTACCCTCAAGCCCTGTAAAGCGAAATCCCTACAAGAATAGTAAAGTTCACTCTTTTTCGTGAAGAGCACAACAACCAATGAATTTTTAGCGCCATTCAAGAAGGCTCTACGTGGATATACATCATGGACCAACTCATCCGGATATCCATCATCTGGATCCCATACAGGCTTCCTCGTTGATTCCTTGTAATATTGCATTGTGCTGAAAATGCGGGGAAAATGATTTTAAGGTGAAATAAGAGAAAGGTAAGTTAGGGAAAGTTTGAAATGTTGTATCAACTCACTTGACATTACTATAAATATCTCGGACATCGAACATATTGAAACTATAACATAACCCTTCGTCTGTCAAAATTGGTGTTAAGACTTCTTCACATTTAAATTTTTTTCCCATAAATTCGCAGTAGGCTTGATCGAGTGAAACTGCTTTGCACTGGAATTACAAAAAATAATATTTTCACCCATGCACACGAGTGATAAAATAGGGATGCTGTGATTTGACAAAAGGTAGAAGCCCTTTTTTTGACAATTCTGTTCAGTAAGCATTGACAAATTATCATGGAAAGATTCACGCCGCAACAACGTTTACAAATTGTTGAAATTTATTTTCAAAATCAGTGTTCTATTCGCCAAACTTATAGAGCACTCCGTGAAATTTATGGTTTACATAATCGTCCATCAGAGCAGCTTATTCGTCGTACTATCGATAGATTTTGGACAACATTTTCTCTACTCGATGCAACAACAACAACAAGACAAAGAACTGTACGTACAGAAGAAAATATCGCTGGTGTAAGTGATAGTGTTGAAGAAGATCCAGATTTGTCTATTCGTCGACGTTCACAACAAGTTGGACTCTGTGCATCAGACACATGGAAAATTTCGCGTAAAGATCTTGGTCTACACCCATACAAGATCCAACTGGTTCAAGAACTAAAGTCACTTGACCATAATAATTGGTTTATTGGAAGAAAGATTTGGCGATAAGATTATTTCGAGAAATGGTGCACTTAATGTACCTCCAAGATCATGCGACATAACTCCAATGGATTATTTTCTTTGGGGTTTTGTCAAATCATTAGTTTATGCTGATAAATGAGAAAAAATAGACGCTTTGAAAGCCAACATAACTCGTGTTATTGCTGAAATAAGGACAAAATTATCTACTCGAAAAAGTGGTCTGGTCGAATGAGGTTCCTCAGAGCAAGTCGTGGTGGACATATGCCGGAAATTATTTTTAAAACATAAATGTTATTTCGAATAAAAAAAATTGCTTCAATCCTAATTTAAATTTGTTTTATTTAAATTCAATGTTGTATCACTCTAAAAAACAACCGATATTTTGTCAGCTATTTCCTTGTGGATAATCTACAGGGTGTTTCGCCACAAACTGGACAAACATGTCGTGTAGATGAGATAGAAACAAACATTATAACTTCTAAGATCAGGATGTCAAAATGAATAGGAAAAGTTCTTTTCTGGTAAAAAAAATACGATCATCGATAAAAAATGGAATAAAACCGTCAAGGAAAATAGATTTTATATTGTTAGTTAATTTCTTGACCCAGTATATGCCATTCTTAATGCAGTTGGTTCTTCTTAAAATTTGCATTTGACATGCAGACTACTGACCTCATCTAAAAATTCGGCATAATCGTCCATCTTGAGAATATCCTCTGTCTTAATGCCATCAAACGCATCGATGGTTTCATTCAGTTCTTCAGCATACTGAAGGTACAAAGCTTTAGTACTCTTCGCATGGTTTTCAGGTTTACAAAGCAGGGACATGTGATCGAAATAAATATTCCTGAAATATCAACAAGATTTGAATCTTGAAGCATTATAGGAAAAAGATGCATGATCATTGGAAATTTTCCAGCGTTTATTTATAATACACTGCGCAAAAAAATCAACGCACATTCTGAAAATCTCAATTTCAATGAAAGTTAACTCTACATTGACTTTATAACTTATTTTTTATGTTCTCTCGGGAAGGTTTTGAACGAAACAAGACACATTAAATGGAAGAAAAATCCAGGATTTCACCGAATCTTATGTGAAAGAAGGGAAATGAACAGTTTTCAAAATACTGAAATGCTGATAAGTGATTTAATACTTGGTATTTCCACCCCTTGCGTTAATTACAGCTCGGCAACGACGGTTCATACTCAAAATGAGTGATCTTAAAATGTTCTGATCTAATCCTTCCCAGATTTCTCCGAGTTGGATTCCTAAGTCATTAAGAGTAGCTGGATGATTTTCTGAACTTATCAGCCTTCCTTTGAGGTTGTCCCAAATCTGCTCAATCAGATTGAGATCTGGACTTCTTGCTGGCCATTCCATTCGAGAGACTTCAACCTCTTCAAGGTACTCCTGAACGATGGGGTCTGGCATTATCGTCCATAAAAATGAAATTTTCACCAATGCATGGGGCAAATGGCACTACATGCTCGTCAAGAATGTTCCTTATATACTTATCAGCATTCATAGCTCCATTATCAACGACCACTAGGTCTGTACGAGCAGTCAAAGATATACCACCCCATACCATAATCGATCCTCCCTCGAAACCAGTAGTATTCAGGAAATTGCACTGAGTATATCTTTCATGTGGACGTCTGTATACAAGGGAACGTCGATCACAATGGTAGAGGCAGAATCTAGACTCATCTGTGAAGAGAACTCTTTCCCAATCGGCCTCTTCCCAATGGATATGCTCTCTCGCAAAATCCAAACGCGCCCTTCGATGGGCTGGGGTAAGAGCTGGGCTTCTTGCCGCGACACGAGACCTTAAATCATATCCTCTGAGGCGATTTCTTATTGTCTGAGTGCTAATTTACACCTCATAAGTTTCCTCAAGCTCATTTCGAAGGAGGCGAGCGGTTGCAAACCGTTGTCTCAACGAAAAAACTCTCAAGTAACGTTCTTGAATGGCAGTTGTTACCCGTGGTCTACCCTGTCCTGGTCTTCGGACATTCATACCTGTCTCCCTGAATCGCTGCATCATTCTGGACACACTTGTATGGGGAACTCCAAACCTTTCTGCAATTCTTGTGTATGTCCACCCTTCTTCTCGCAAAACTACCGCTTGGGCACATTCCTCTTGGGTCAAATTGCATGTTTCGCGTTGCATAGCGATCGAGTGTAGAAAATCAAACGAAAGACAAACTATTGATCACTAGAATTGATCGAAATCTGATAATATCATCTTTTTTTATTCCTGCTGGGAGAAAACATCTGTATTGAAGAAGAACGTTGAAAGTGGATAACATATGCATGCATACTTCTGATAAAAATAATTATCATTGAGAACACCTTCAGTTGTAGAATAAATTTGAGATTTCCATAATGTGCGTTGATTTTTTGCGCAGTGTATTTTGAAATTCACTTTTTCACTCACTCGCTCATATCAACATCGTCTATTTCTCCAGAATTCCTTTTTCTCAGAGCCTGCGTATAATTCAAACATCGGCTGGATATTTTTGTCTCTGGACATATCGTAACTGATGGAAAAGGAATATTGTGGATACTAGCTTCTTTCGTCGCCATTGTAACCATTACAGGGGTTGTAATCCACTTATCGATCAGTTGATATGTCATAAATGAACAGCCACCGAGGCATGAAACCAGTATCAATATCCACCAAGCCCTAAAAAAAAAGTTGATGTAAATTGATTGTAATGAAAAAGTTTTTGGCACATTCAGAGTATGCCAGTAGGTAAAATCGAAACGTGGAAGTCTATATGTCATTCCTAAGTCAGAATACAACTAAAAAACCCTCTCAGACTCTTTCGCCTGTCCTTAGTTCTCAATAAGGCATGGATCAATCCAAGTATCTGTCAAGGATAATAACCGGAGCCTTCACCAATTTGTGTCGACGATTTCAAGAAATTTCCTATGACGAAATTATAAATATTTACTCCGAGTTTAGTCATCACATAGACTTGGAGGCCCCCTCTGCATACTGAAAATTGTCAAAAGACCCCAAATACTGCTTAGTTTTGACACAAAATAAAGATATTGTTGAAAGTTCTCTATACGAAACATTTCTGTCGATATTTCTTTGATACACGCAGTTCTGGCCGAAGTTTTTGTAGTAGGTACTGATTAATGGATAACATGGCCTTTCACATACAGAACAACAGAAGCACAGCGTTCCATTTCTCTATTTATCAAAAAGATACGAATCTGTTTTTCTATAATATTACCTTACCTATACTCCATTCACAATTATAAAATCACAACTCTGGCCTTGGAAATTTGACACATTCCACTCTGTATCGAAGTTATGACGTTTTTCAAAATATTTTTATGTTCCAAGTCAACACTATGTTGCCTTTTCTACATTCTTAGCGTATTTCTCAGAATGTGAATGAATTTCAGAAGATGTGATGGACGAAAATAATTAACGTTTAATGAATTGATAGAAAGGATTCCTTTTCTAGTTATTTGCATGAAAAGTACAAGAGATCACTGTTGAAATATATTATTTTTCGCCATGGAAGAAAATTGCATTGCTTTCACATAATTTTCATATGCATGCTTGTGAAGATTTGATGTTTATCATCCTCTTGAACTGAAAGTTCAAGACTTGACGACATCAATTGTTGATTCTAATCAAGAATTCATTAAAAAAAATCAACCCAAAGATATAAGATGAATTGATGCATAACATTTCTATTTCTAATATGTATTTCTTTATTTCAAATAAATAACAGTTTTATTCATTCATCACAAAGAAAATAAACATAATAACTAAATTAACGAATTTGTTTACAGAGAAACTAATAATTTCAATGCAATAGGAACTGAGTTTTGGTTATAAATTAATAAGCCTGAAAGCTTTAAGATATACATTTTATTTATTTGATCTTATGAACAAGGAGTAAAATATTCTGACTGTATAGTAATTTGTTAGTTTAAAAAAGATTCATACATTACTACCACAGTAGGTTTGTACAAATAAAATGGAATAGGTCAAACATATGCTTCACATTTATCATTCACCTGTTCTAAAATAAGACACAAACTCCTGGAATATGGAGAAAACCGATGTATTCTGGTTCAATATAGCCTATTTCTACTTTCGGCAAAGGATTGATAGGAATGAAAGCGCCAGAGACACATTTCAAATAATCGGAATCTGAATTCACCTACCGTTGAGTGCAATATAGTCATATTTCTTCTTTTTTTTAGGTTTTTCGACGTGTTTTTTCCTGAAACGTGAAAACGTTCAACAATAATCATTTAGAGACCGATGATGGCCATCCAGAACCCGTTTACTTACGAAAATCGTGCAATTTCATTCTGCAAGTTCTTTCCTCATAATTCCTCGAAAATCCTACCTGAATATTTTCCGGTCGCTTTCGTTAGAAGATCGTATAAGGAAGCCTTTTTTGTCCATTTACACATCCCAAATAAATTTTGAGCACCAAAAACGATACCGAAACTAATCAAACTTCTGGAGACCGGAATTTCGTTTGAAATCTTTCTAAACGGCCAGATACCTAAAAAAACTTCGTTATCAAGTGTAAAAAAGTCGATTAGTACTTACTTTCGCTTTATTTATCCTTATAAATCGATTTTTGGTCCAATTCAAATTTGCCGTTCGTACTCACGCCAAAAGTCGTGAAAGGAAAAATGACACTTGCACGAAATTTCTCAAATCGACGGAAAACTTCTTCTGGACGACGAAGAACGGAAAAATAGGCGATTTCCTATCGATATTTCGCCCCAAAATCGCCGATCGATTCGAACAACAAAATGTGGCATATCTTTGATACTTTTACTTTGATGTAAACAAAGCAACTGGCAACGTCGTTTTGTCATTAACAATATTCTCTGTACGCGCACAGACTTTTCATCAGGTGCACCAACTCCTGAAAACGAAACCATGACCTCCTATGTGATTAAATAAAAGTGAATGGAGTATACTAATAATTACTGAAATTCATTATTCAATTAAAAATCCCACAATAGTGTGAGGAAGAATATTTTTGTCAGTTTTTTTTTAATATTCCCCATCAAACAATGGAAAAACTATAAACAGTATGAAACTTTTGTGAAAGAAAAATACAACGAAAATTTTTGGTTCCGACTTGACTTTTCAGATTTCTGAATATATTGGCTCCTTGGTACTTCAAGACTATATTTTCTGTAAACTTCAATTGATTCGTTCGATTCATAATTAATGGCGGATCGAATTTTTCGGTGAAAACCGAAAATCACCCTGTATGAAACTTATGAAGAGGATAATGCATTTTTGAATAGTTCTTTGATGTCCATCTGAACAGCCTCTATTTGTGGTAGGAATATGTTCAATTCCTCGTTACTGTCCTGTATATCAAACGAAATAATTGAAATGGACCTATGATGCAGGGAATGAAGAACATCCTTGCCACATAATGTTAAAAAAAATTACAGAATCTATGTCATTTCAAATGAAATATCTTTTATATCTATCTACTTATAAGAAACGCCAACTAAGGCTCAAATTTCATTAGTGTTACCAAGTTAAAGTTCACTAATTTTCCTCAAAACAGTTCTTTTTAATACCATATGTATTGATTTTTTTCTCGCTATAATTTTAATAAACATGACCAACCGATTTTTTTTGTGACGTTATAACTAAGTGGTTTCTCCTGAAGAATTAAAGAATTTTTCAACAGTTTTATGTTTATAGGATTCTCAATCCTGCTTTTACAATTAAATAATCTTCAGATTAATCACACAAAATCAAAAAGCGGCCTTATTCAGTGAGAGGATAATATTTAGTAAGCTTGAAGTAAATATTCAACTGTTATTCAAATAAATAAATGTATTCAAACGGTTTTAAACATTCATCTCTGCTGATTTCTTATCAGTATACCATTGGGTAGGAGAGATACTCTTGCTTCAAACCGGAATCTGAAGAAATATATTCTGATTAGTTGACAACATATCCAGAATATGTAACCAGAAGAAGAGAAGGTCATGGATTAGAATAACGAATCCGATTTCCAATCTTCTCGTTCAGACAATTGAACTGAAGGCATTTCAACGAAATACTTTACTCCAAGTAGTAGATTTTTCTATAGAGATTGAGAAAATTGTAATTGGCAATGAAAAATTCTGATCGTTTTCATCAAACAGGGGTCAATAAAACAAGCAGTTCAAAAGTGATTTGTTATTTCAATCTATTTCCTGTAGACACGTTAAACTAAAATTAGAAATTCATAGATATTGTTTATTATTCTATCAACTTGAATTCACATGATGGATTTGTGTACGAAGTTGTTAGACTGTAAAATTGTCTGCGTTCTTATTTCCGTATCCTATAATCACTTGTGTAAGACGCATTCTGCGATAATAAGATTTATTGTTCAATTTGAACAGGATTTGGAACGGCAACATTTTTGTTGCCAACCATACATATACGAGATGTGTTTATGAATATTTGCTTCCCCCCGACAAAAAATTTATGAACTCTCTTTACAACTACGCATTTCGTAGTTTTCACGACAAAATTTCACTGCGCATTTGTACCCTCATCCCCCGTCAAGAATCTTAAATGGTTTAAAAAACTCATTGGAAGAGATGTATGAAGTCCATTGAGCAATTTAATTCTTATCTGATGTATTTATGAAAATTTTGTAGATCTTGTTGAACTTGATGAGTTCGTTATTGTTGATCCTTCAGCCCTAAAGGCTATAAAATGTCCACACACATTAAACATGAATTTAATGACTATTAGAATGAAATCATAAGGAATATCAACATCTCAATGCTTTTCACACTGAAATGAATATCAAATAAAAACTCAAACTGGAAATATTCACTCGGAATGTTTTTTGTGGGCCACTCTGTATGAATATATCGACTCATCCCAGAAAATTGTTTATATGGTCTTCATAAAAACAGATTAACGATTAACGAACATTGATGTGACAAATCGTATTCCGATAATTGCTTATGAGGTCAATTCAAAAGGTCATTACTGATCAAATGGAAAGATTGAGTGTTTTTCTAGCTCATTTTGAGTGAAAGATGTCGAAGAAGATCGTTTCGTGCTCACAATTTTTACGTAGAAATTCGAGAAACTAGAATTTTTAGTGTGATTTTTCTATAATTTTCATTGCTGTTGAAGTGGACAACTTTGCACATTGATATTAATTTCACTTACTGAAATCATTAACTAAAAACTGTTGCGTGGTTTTTATTTTTATTCCCTCAGAGGAATCATGATGAAAAAATTGAGTTTTAGTCCAAACATTACTGAAGAAAACGTTTTAGGATTTTCCTTTTTTACGCTATATGTATTTTATTCGCGTTTTATATATAACGGTGTTCCTAAATTGAACGTACAAAAGAAATGGGGAGATTCCTTAAGTAGGTTTAAGAAAAAAAGTTCCATAAACATGGGGTCGCAAATGTTTCGTTTTCGAGATACAGGGTGTACTAGGTTTATTAGGGAGTACTTGCAAGAAAGTTATGAAAACAGGTGGATTGGACATTAGTCATGGCCCGCCAGATCCCCAGACTTGAATAGTTCAGATTTCCCCTCGGATTTCCCTTCATACTAACTAGATCCTTATGACAATTTTGATTCTTCTGAGGATTTCGAGAGAATCATTTAAAATTTTTTTTTTCGAAATCGGTAGCAGATACGACAAAACTACAAGAAACCGAAAAGTTTAGTATAACAACACAGCTTCCTTTCACATTTTTTCAAATGACAGTTGCTCACCAAAAATAAATTCTGGAGGTAAACAGGTGACAGTGTTCGAGAAAAAATATCACCCTGTAGATCTGCTATCGAAATCGCCATGTCACGTGGTGAGAACTCTCAAATGTGATATGCATGCCAAAAACTTACTCAAGGAATCTCCCATTTTCGTTTGTACTTTCAATTTAGGAACAACCTGTGTTTTCATTTTCTAATTTCACCATATGTAATTTTTACTATCCACGAAGTATTCAACGATCTTATTCGTTTATACCTAAATATTATCTAAGGAATAATAATTGTTTTTCACATTTTTAATTTATGTTTAGGTTCGTGTTTCAATTATTTCATTGCATTTCTGTCGAAGGAAATAAAAGAAAGTGAATAACCAGAATTCTCTTTGTTATATGATCGATGAATATCGATTGTATCTAATTATTGAAAAAAATGTTAAACTGGGGCGCATTTTGAAAGTTTGACACAGCCGCTAGAATTCTAGTTCCGGCTCTAAACTTTGGCACTTATTTGTTAACACCCTATATATATATATATATATTTATTGATTTGTTTAGATCGTGGAAGGATAGGTATCCAACCAGAGGAAAGATTAAGAGAAAATATTAATAGCATATTTTCATATCTAGACAAAGTTGCAGATACACTGGGAAGCTTTGTCTGACCCATAATTTTATTTTATCATTAGTGTTGGCAACTATTATTATGAGAACTATTTTAGTAAATTAATGAGGAACATAGGTATTCATTGTAAAATTGGCAAACTTATAAAGTTTAAAGTTTATTCACAAGAATGAAGAAACTATGAAAAGGCGAGGAAAGTTGTTCACTTTTCTTGGTACTAATTTTTGCCAATAATTTAGCCTCATCATTTGCGGAAATACTGCCCTGAAGGCCAAATTTTGGCACAAAAATTGGAAGAAAAAAATATTTGTTGGCCTGACAATGAGAGCACTGATTTGATACTCATGAAATTTTATAACTTGTGTAAATAGCTAATAACATTTTATCAACCAGCTGAAAATTCGGTATTCAATGATTCTTATGAAGGCACCCTTTCTCAGATAGTTCGACGCCAATTGGAAAATATACCTACCTACTGCTCCACAAGAGTTAGGGATATCGTATTCAATCGTTTTTAAAAGTATGTGATCTTCGAGAAAATCGCTGTAAAATCATTTAAAACTCAATAACAACTTGAATCGATCCAATAAAAATCAGTATGAGACATTTCGTCAATCTGGTCGCCTTTTTTCTGAAGTTTGGTTCTTTGCATATGCTTCATGAATGCAGCTCTTATTTTGAAATGAAGTCAGTTTATCAACGGCTTTGATTTGAAACGAGTTTTCTGAAAATGCCAAGACGTAAATTAACAAACGCTGAGGCTAATAGGGCTATCGGAATGCTACAGGGTGGCCTAACTCAGGTTGTTGTAGCGGAAAGGCTCCAAGTCAGCCAAAGTATGATATCTCGACTTTGGAATAAGTTCAGGGAGACAGGTTCCGTGTTGGAAAGACCAAGGCTTGGTGGACGACGAAAAACAAACACCTGCTCAAGATCGTTTCATCACCGTTTCGGCGAGAAGAAACCCTACATCTACGTGTAGAATGCTACGGAATACTCTTCAAAATGCAGATGGGGTCCAAGCGTCCAAGTTTCCATCGAAACCACCAGACGACGTTTGAGAGAGGTGAATCTAGGTTCTAGACGTCCATTAAGAAGAGTTCCATTAGAACGTGACCATAAGCTTCAAAGACTAGAATGGGCAAGGCAACATATCAATTGGAACGATCAATGGCGTAGTGTCCTTTTCACTGATGAATCCAGATATGGACGATTTTCAGATTCTCGAAGAATAAGGGTATGGACAATCCCACGCATACCCCGTAATCGACAATCGTCGCTTTGTCTAAGAAGTCCATCCATTCCGAGGGGGTAGTGTTATAGTATGGGCCGGGATATGTTTCAACGGGCGCACAGATCTACACATTTGTCCTGGGAATATGACCGCCTTACACTATAGGGAGCATGTCATTGACAATGTTGTGCCAAATTTTCACGCTGCTATTGGTGAAACTTTTCAATTTCTAGACGATAACGCTAGACCGCAGGAGTTTGGTATTCCACATTTACCAATCTCTCCGCACTCACCAGATTTGAATTGCATAGAACATGCATGGGATATGCTCCAAAGAAGATTAGATAATCATCAACCTACCCCAGAATCCAAATGATCTGAGAGAGCTTTTGTCCCGTTTATGGAACCAAATTCCTCAAGAAATCTTCAACAACCTCGTGTGTAGTATGCAAAGAAGATGTCAAGCTGTTATTGATGCCCGTGGAGGCCATACATTGTATTGATAGTCTTAAAATGCTTGAATGCTCTGGGAATGAAATTTCGTTATTTTACTCGATTTTTCTTAACCACCCTGTATACGCTGCAGACCTACAGGCTAAAATTAATTTGCAACTTGAAATCATATTAATATGAATTTTATCTTATTTTAACTATGTTTTTTTGCAATTTAAGTCAATATCCCTAACTCATGTGGAGCAGTTTGGTTTCTCAGAATAAGGCATGAATTTGTATTTCATTCTGTCCACTTTCTTCAAGTTATTTTCCCTTTTGATGTTAAAATTGGGCAGAGAAATTTGCAGCATTTGCCTTAGTTATCAAAGATAATTCCTTCTTAAAAATACAACATTCGGAGCTTGATTTTACAAAATGCAAGGACTGTTACCTTTCAAAATTCGATATACCATCTTTAACAACATAATTTAATCCTTGAATTGAAGACACTTCACAATATTCTTTGGAAAGCTTCTTGACACCCCCCCAAAAAGTCCTCCTCTCGGGCACATCGAGTTTATATTCTTCCACTTTCAGTTCGTAATCTTTTTCTTTTTCTACGTCCATACTTTTCTCTATTCAGTCTATTCTTTCAATTCAAAGTATTCAAGAGGTCACGGGGCACCGATAATGCGAATCAAAATAAAATAATAACGCATGAAACCCGATTTATCACGGCTGGAGCATTGGTTTGGACTGAGTATAGGTACAAGTATCTAGTGACTGAGAGTGTGTTTGAGTCTCTACCTATATTCGAATCCCGTTACTGGGCCTTGGCATCCCACGAGCTCGAAAACAAGAGACTTGGCTCCGAAGCCAGGGCAACGTTGAATATCAAAAGGGCATTCTGTCCATTCTGAAACTAAAAATCTATCGGTGGGTTTGACAAAGCTCTGTCAATTCTGATATCAGTTAATTGCCAATTAAATGTGAATTTCGATCAAGCTCATGATGCCCTGGTCAGCGCTGATTGCGCTTTGTTAAACCTACGATAATCTGTTTCTATGATAATCAATAATGATGATATTCACTGATCTCGATTCTCGAATCTGTGGTCACATTCAATTATTTCCGTCCCGAACGCATAAACATAGAAACTTGAAATTTTCAGTTCGTTGAAGCGCATAGCTTGACCTGGGGGTTCCCTAAATATCACCGTTCGAAATTTTGTTCTGATAATTTCCAGATCGTGTAACAAGGGCCATATAAAATGCTAACGAATATCGACAAAAAATCCCAATATTTCCTAAAGGTCATTGTACATTTCATTTAAATTAGAGAGATAAACATAGAACTTATACAGATAATGTGAGTTCTATGGAGATATTCCATAAAATGCACGGTGGCGCCTCTATCGGATGAGATTTCCTACTCGCTATCTGAACTGAAGAAGGAGCTGTTTCAATTTTAATTTTTTTGGTGAAACATAGATAGTATGGCAAGGAATAAATGTTTGAAATTTGGAGAAAAAAAACGAAGGGTTTACAATTTTTTAAAAAAAATTTCTTGGTAATGTGTTTGTCCACCGCGATTATCTATACACTCCCCAACACGTCTAGGCATTGATGCAATAAGATGGTCTATTTCTTCTTGAGAGATACTATCCCAAGCTACCTGTACATAATTTCTCAGAGCCGCCAAAGTCCGTGGGGTTGGGGTAAATTTCTAAGCCTTCTATCCATGATGTCCCAAACATTCCCTATGGGCGAAAGATCGGGAGATATGGGCGACCATGGCAAAAGATTCACATGGATCGCTTCAAAAAAGTTCAAACTAACTCCGGCAACATGAGGTCGAGCATTAGCTGACTGAAATATTGGTTTCTCGAGCCGGTTAAGGTGAGGGAGAACATGTGACTCTTTTTCTTGAAGGTAACGCAGCTCTGTCATGTTACCTCGAATAAAGACTAAAGGTGACCTTCTTGTATGTGCAATACCATAACGTCTACTGTCCGGTGAACATGACGCTCAACATCAAACTGCGAGGTTCACGTCTTTCTCCCCGACGTCGTCTAACCCTTCTTCGGCCATCATGGGCACCCAAAGATAATCGAGATTCATCAGAAAAGACGACCTGATGCCATTCCACATTCCAATTTTGACGTTCTCTGCACCACTGTCATCATTGCCGGCGATGCTCAACCGTCAGGGGTAAAACAAGGTGGGGTCGATAATGCTGCAGTCCAAAAGACCTTGCCCGGCGGTAAACTGTTGGGACACTTACAGAATGGCCTTGTCCTCCTAACCACTCATCAGCCAAAGATCGAGTTGTCGCAAATCGGTCTCTAATGGCCATAAGTCTCAGACGTCGATCTTGAACTTCATTTTTGCCCTTTCGACGTACGGTGCCTACTCTTCTTCGATTTTGGGCATTATCAAACGCAAACCACGCTTGACAACATCTCACAACAGTAGTTGGATTTCTGTTCGTACGGTTAGCGATTTCTCGAAATGACAACCCCGCCTCCCGAGGACCAATATAATTCGACTCCTCTCAAATTCACCCAGCTGGCGATAAATTCCACGTACACGTGCTCTAGGCATTTTAACAACAACTAAACATCCACTTTGGATCTCCTCGAACAGCTGGTTTGTTGTAAAATTTGCAGAAAACGACCACAATATTTGATCAACAATAAATCTTTTACATGAGAAAACCTATACGACTTTTTTTCCCCAAATTTAATTATTTACTCCTTGAAATATTTGTTTTAATTCCGTTATAATCTTGAATGCGAATCTACTATAAACTATAGAATCGGTCTATTACAAGAAGGATGAAAAAGCGCTCAGAAGATCCTGACTTGATGTCAGTGCATCAGGTGACCCCTTAATTATTGAATATTATAATCTACTGCTACTGTGTTATATATCTTATTTGTTCGGTATTCGATAACTGTAACGAGGAAGAAGACCAAAAATTCAGTGGCAACACAACTCTGTGGTGTAATCTCCGAAAATCTATACTCTGTTCAAATGTAAGAAGGAGGAATAATAATAATGTTTGGCGCAGCGGTAGGAGGGCCTCCGTAAAGTTTCTTTCCGTCCAGAGTCGAATCGAGGAGATTTCACACAATCGTTCAGTTTTAACTGAACTTGAATTCCATTTTTTTCAATAATTAATAGAACGTTGTTCTTTTGAAATTTGGCAAACTGTCATCATTCACGATTTCTAGAACTTCAGAAATCGTTGGGATTTCATATTTCATTCCGGAAAAAAACCGTGGACAATTCTTCTGATAAGGTTCATATCGAAATCGTCAACCGAATCGATTATTTTTAACGACTGGGCTCTCCTCTTAGGTGGCGTCAATGTTTTATTCTCTTCATATTCTCTGAGAATTCTGAATACAGCTGAATCTCCCACCCCTGAGGATTTTGAAACAATTCCTACTAAATCTCTTTTCGATAAATCAGGATGTTCTTCCAATTCTTTTCGAAAAATGTTCAAAATTATCTCTTTCTCTTCAGCAGAGAAATGCGACCTTTTGGACGTTTTTCGTGGTGGTCCCCACATATCACCCTCAGATGCAGTATCCGTTTCCGAATTCGACATTGTTCTATAAACACTATATACACTTTGTCAAAAGATTTTCCAACACAATACACTTTTCACAACAAAATCTATAAACACTTTGAACAGCTAGACCTTCACAGTAGCTCTAGGTATTTAACTGGTCTTGTCAATTGAAAACTTCGATATTTATGCAAATCAAGATGGCTTCAATCCATTAAGGGAAAGGACCAAAACCTGGTGTTTCCCGGAATTACTTTGTCGGAATCCTGCAAGATTCCGACCCAAATTTCTAAAACTCTGGTGTTTCCTGGAATTACCTTGACGCAATCTCGAGCATTATTTAGTAGATAATAATATAAAAACAACAAAACAAAATAAAAAAATAGGGTACGTCGGATATAAAATGTTTATGACAGTTTCCAAATCATAACAGAAATTTTGCACTAGAGTTTCTGAGGAAAAAAGTTCTAATGTGGAAATTGCTGACTCAAATTATTGAATCATTTCTATCCAGTACCATAGCCATCTTTAACTTACACGTCTAGAGAAGGCCGTGCCAGTACCATCCATAGTCCGAGTACGATCCTGGCGGTCGAAGAGAGCGTTGTTATCACCGGTTGACCAATAGCAGCTTTATTGTGCGTAAATCAGACGATTCTGTTTGTTTACAAAGCTCCTTTTTATATTTGAACGGACTATAACAAGACCAAAGCGGCGGTATCTGAGTCACAGAACATATAACAGGCGCTTGTGTGGTATCACGTGCATGGAACCAATTCAAATCTTTTACGTATGGAACTAATTAAATGATGAAACACGCAGTTTTCAAGTTTTCGTATAAACTTGCAGACATGCTTAATGGACTTTTCTCTATAATAAAGATTCCATATGCGCTATTTTCGAATTACTCGAGATTAAAATGATGTTTTGACGACTTGGATTATCTACGACTTGGGCCAATAAGCAATTAAATAAGGAGTTCCAGTTCATCACACTGTATCAGTAAAAAAAAATTCTTCTAGTTGTTCGAATACTCCGTTACAATTTTTTCTGTTATGTTTAGTAGCTTTGTATCACTCTGTTAAAGTATACTTTCAATTTCTGATACAGCTTACCCGCTCCTCCTAAGATGTAAAATAATTTCAGACTTCTTTATTTTTAAATACCGTAGGGTCTAAACTAAGTTATGAACCATTTCTGCATCACATAGAATGAGAATTCTTTGAAAAAGAAATATAAAGGGATGGAATACTTAAGTCGAAGAAAATAATAAAACAATTTGTCATAATAGTTATAATAATGTATACTCACAATACACAGTATTTTTCATATATGTACAAAATATACAGTAATATATAGACATCACAATGTTCCCTATATTAATCATTTGTAACGCAGGCTAAATTATACTTACAGCTAAAGTACACTGTACATATAAAGAAAACCGAAAAGAAGCTTAAAGTAACAAACTAAAGACTATTTATTCACATGTATTTTACAATTTAATTTAAAAAAATGATTGATTTTCATATAATTTATGTATTCTACAATATTTATATATTATGTCTATATGCTCATTTATATTTGCCATTTTTCCTTCCAAACTACAAACGGGTAACGTTTAAATTTACACTGTTAATTTTGAAAAGCACCTTGAGGTTAGGTTGCAAATGTACAAAATTGTTGAAAGTAACCTCAAAACATCCACATAAACGTGGAAAGCAGTTAAGAGATAACTCTCATCCATGTATTATCAGGTTTCGATATTTCTATAATTTTCACAAAATAAACTAAAAAACAATATCAACAAAAACTCAACTCACTTATTCAAACTTTTAGTGAAAATTACAGAAAAATTAATATGTTCACTCTATCAACATCACAAGCAGATCTCACCAATCATGAGTAATAATTAGAAAAAAACGCTATAAATTTTTCTATTCGAAAAAGTTTATACGAACTTAAAGAAACTGTGAAATTGCATGATTGGCATGATATGAATGACATTGATCAAATGAAACAGGGTCAAATCAATGCATTAGCAAAACATGACGCTCTGTATCAGTCAAAACCAGTAATAAATAAATAAAACAACAATCTAAATGTAAAAAAATAAAGAAAGCAACAGAACCGCAAGGCAAATAGAAACGAAATCCAACATAGTCAAGTCACCCTTACGAAATCATCACAAATATTGCAACAACTTCATAAGAATAATAAAATTTTACAAGATATTTATGAAAATAAAGATCTTCTAAACAAGAAAAAATTGTATAACTAAGTTCAATATGAGATCTCTTAATAGGTAGTAAGTTTATTTTTTAGTATTTTTTATTCATTTTATTAATAGTAATAACATTCTTTTTTATTTCAAGAAATCACAGTGAAACTTTAAATATATTAAGTAATCTTATTAGGATTAATCCACAATTTCAGATAGGCTGAATTCGAAATTCAGCCAAAAGAGACACAAATTAGTAGTTAAGTCATAATCATGCAGAATGTTAAACGCTTCGATAAAATACGTGAACGAATAGAACGTACTGTTTCAAGAATGTGTTAGAGATGTGCTATCACACAGTGGTAATGACAATAAGCAGATGGGCAATGTCGGAGACGCATTCGAGAAGGCTTGGCGCTATTCTTCGAAGGTTCTCTTCGACAAAACTGCAAGTTGGGAATATGTGGACGACATAGGCAGGCTGAAAAGGAAAAAATTGGTTAACGAATTACATAACCATGTTGGCTGTTGCATTCCTATTGGAAAAACCCAATATCAAATTTAGCCTGCATAATTTCAATTAGTCGTCAAGCTTCTGTACTTACAGGTTGTGTAGTTCCAGGAGCGGCTACATTCACGATTCCTGCGGCCTGCTTTTGTTGCAAATAATGAATAAATCCGTTAGTCAAATTATTGGACTGCTTAAGAACATCCATGTGGTCCATCCCGCAAGGTAGGGCCAGAAGCATGCAATGCTCTTTCTCCATCTGCAACAAAAGTCAAAGTTAAGAAATCCCCTTTAAATATAACCTTTCACAAAACCAGGCATCACAATCGTTCGATAACCTACCTGCATCTTTCTGGCAACGCCCTCCACTTGCAGTGGTTCTAACCTCATTCTTTGGAATATTCTTAGCGGTGGAGTTGAACCATCGGTGTTCTTGGGTAAACTACACTTGGCGACATAATCATTTCCAGATACATAGTACATATGAACAGCTGCCTGATCATTTTTCAGAGCCAACAGGCCTTGCCACATTTTAGGATATTGCTAGAAGAAAATAATTCATACATAAATATTACATTCGACAATCAAAATAAAAAAAATCAAATAATCAATATGAGACGAAAACAAATAAAGCAAATTGAACCACAACACAGGGGAAAAAGAAAAACTGACATACCTTCAATAATATGTTGAGACTTTCCGCTTGAGGAGGAACTTGGCTAGCATGAGGTGGTGTGGCAGCCTGCAAGCCCCTTTGACTCGTAGGAGCGTCAACGCCGATGTGTCTTGCAACAGCTCCCATCAGGTTGCCAGCTGCACCAAGACCAGCTCCCAGCGTCATAGTATGGGCCGATAATGGTCTGTCTGGGGTGGATATGCCCGACAGTCGATCTGCTGTTAGATGATTAGACATAGGTCTATCAGGTGGTAAATGACTAGATGTAGGTCTTTCAGGATTACCCAAAGGTAAATGACCTGTCAAGGCTGAATGTCCACTAAGTGGTCTTTCAGGAGGCAAATGGGAACCCAAAGGTCTATCAGGTGGCAAATGAGAACCTAGAGGTCTGTCCGGTGGTAAATGCGACACCAAAGGCCTGTCAGGTGCACCCAATGCCGCCATATGAGAAAGAGGAGGTCTGTCGCTTCCCAAAGCTGCTAAGGAGCTATGGCTAGTGACTGGTCGGTGAGCTGGTGGTGGTTCTGCCGCTGGCTCATAGTACCGATTCAAATTGTAATGCTGCATTCTTGAAGTTGGCATGTTGTATACTTGGCCAATTTGAGGGGAATCTGAAAAAGAACAGAAATGTTGAAGAGACAACAACTAGCATAATGGTAGCATAAATCTCTGTTTCCAAAGAATGACCAGTACCTGTAGCTCTGTCGTGTGGCGAGTGCAAACTGTGAGGCACTGCAGCTCCCCTACTGGAAAGTGATAGACCCACAGAATTGGAAATCCTCAATTCTAGAGGTGGCGATGAAGCTGGAACTTCCTCGCCTTCATCTCCAGGCTTTTCAATAGCTCCCGCAACAATAGACGATCTAGAAACAACAAAATCATAAAATGAATAAGATGTCTGGGAACTATTACATACAGGGTGGGCTTTTTGAAACGAAACAGACGAGATAACGGGCGGAATAAATTTATTTCGAAAAAATGCTCGGACACGTCGATTTTTGTTTCGAGGGGGACAACTTTTAAGGTCAAATTCACAACTATATCGTTTCAACCCTTAGTGTTAGAACACCAACCCCTAAATTTTGAATACGAAAGATAGTGTGAGTGATACCTCATTTGAAAGGTCCTTTTATCCTGAATTCAGGATATTGGTTTTTCCTCATTTGATTCATTGATTCTTGAGATATTGACATTTGAAGTTGAACAAAGATGGTATTGTCATCAAGCAAGCTGTCTGAATCAATCGAATTTATTATTCATTCATTCTGTAGATTTAATGAAGCTCCATAACTGCCATACACCAGACATCAAAATACAAAGTTAAAATTTTAACAATGAATAATTAGTCAAATAATTGATGAATTCACATAGCATGGTTAGCGGAATGAATGGTACTGTACGAAATTCGAAATTGAATATCTCAAAAACGAATGCGTTAATTGAGAAAAAAATTATTACGCTGAATTCATGATAAAAAGGCCTTCCAAATGAGGTATCACTTACCCTATCTTTCCTATTCAAAATTTAGGGGTAAGTGTTCTAACACTAAGGGTTGAAGCGATATAGTTGTGAATTTGACCTTAAAAGTTGCCCCCCTCGAAACAAAAATCGACGTGTCCGAGCATTTTTTCGAAATTAATTTATTCCGCCCGTTATCCCGTCTGTTTCGTTTTGAAAAGCCCACCCTGTATAATATTCAGAAACATTTTTCACCTAAAATTTATAATATGAGGGCTTCAAGCTTGGAATCAGACAACGACTTCATTTATGCAGAAGCAGATTTCTCGATACATTACTTTGGGCCATTCAAAACTTGCATTTACTGATATTAAATCAACAAAGGCAGCTCCTGCTGTATTTAAAAGTATTCAACTCACCTTGGGAAATGATAAGATTGCCTCAGATACTGTTGATAGACAACGTGAGATGGATGCATGTAATGTGGTGGTGGTAAATCATGTGGACGTAGAGTAACAGATCCAGGTGGAAAATGTGGTATTGTCTCAGCCTAAAAAAATACATCATTACATATCATTACAATTGACAAACGTGTTCTAATACGGTTGAGTGAATCGAATTTTTCCTCCTACCATAGAATCTACCCCGGTATAAAATTAACAACACAAACATAACCAAGAATAATTTTGGACACAAAATCCCTTCAGAGATAAACAGAAGAAACTAAAGAAAAATTATTTCAATAACCACTAAAACAGTACATAACAGAAACATATTCTCATTGTTTTAAAATTATAGAATCATTCTCAAATCATAAGACCAAAATTAATTGAGAATTTCACCTGAGGTGACGGAGAGTTTTGATGAGCTGGTGGTGGACTACGACTTCTATTATAAAGACCTTGTTCTCCGTGCTGCTTGTTTGTATAAAAATACCCAATTAGTGAGAAATCAGAAGAAAATCGATTATCACTAATCTGTATTTCATGTGAAGCAAGACGAAAATTTCTTGTTTCAATTTTATTTTGCAATAAAAAGTCAAATTCAAACTTACCAAATTGGCTTCATATCCAGCAACAGGTATGTTTGACTGTGGATGATGCCTAGGTTGTCCCTGTGGAGACAAACTTGACAATCCACGAACAGACATCAAGTTAGAAAGAGCCACATCTACTTTTGGTGGTTCCATTATGTTTTTCCCTTGCATCAATCTAGTTGCATTTGTGACCATAGTTTGAGATGGTATCTTTCCAAGTACCGAAGAACTTGGTACACCTGCTGGGATATGCATTGGAAGGCTTGTCTTCGGCAATATTGCTGATTTGGGTAGAGGCACCTGCTTAATAATGGACTGCTGCTGTGTCATTATTGGTGCATTATGAACAATTCCCTTTGAAGGAACAGTTGATGTTGACAAAGACTTGTTCATTTGCATCATCTGTTGGGTAATGAGATTATACATCTGACTTGGAGAACTCACAGGCAGTTTCACTGTGGCAGGCTTAGGAGAGCTCGATGTTAAGTGCATCCTAGGAGACACATGTGATGGTACAAAGTTGGGCATAGAGACGTTGATGCTGAGATTTTGCTGGGTGTTAATTTTATTGTCCATACCAACCACTGATGGTGCCGTACTCACAATAACAGCATTCTGTTTCTGAGAAGATATAATCTGCTGTGTGACCACAGCTTGAGCTGCTTGGGATGACAGCACATGAGCTTTCAGACTTTGTGGTTTTGACTGTTGCTTAACTGTTGGTAAGGATGCTGTTTGATGAGATGACGTTATAACTGTTGGCTGTATCGGTTTAATCTCTGTAGATAACGCAACAGTACCAGCATTTGAAGTAGCAACAGCACCCGGTTTGTTCTCACCGGGTACAGGTATATACTTATTCTCTTCAAATTCTCTCATTGGTGTCAATAAACCTGTGACAGGGTCTATCAAGCTCATTGGTTCCTGTCCCATTTCACCTTTAATTCGTCTCAGAACAGCTGCTTTCAAGCCAATCGGCGGTTTTTCAACAACGTTTTCTTTCAGTGAAACTTGAGGAAGTTTATTTTCTTCTTTCTCAGCTATATTTGTATTAATCTGAGTTGCGGGTTCTTCCTTCGGCTTTTCAGTCTCTACTTTCGTCTCTGGAGATGCCGTAATCTCATCTGAAGGTTTGGATTTCTCCTTTTCCTCAAGAGTTTCGTCCGTAGCTTCTGATGCTCTGCGACCAATTCTGCGTCCTCTTGCAGATTTTCTTGGAGCTTCAGGTGTGGCCTTCACTGCTGGGGCAGGTTGCCTAGCAGATCTTCGGGTTACAAGGGTGGAAGATCTAGTAACCACATTTTTAACCACCTCTTCAATTGTGTCATCAACTGTTGTTCTGAAAATATCCTTCTCTTGTAGTCTTTTCGACTTTCTTGTATTAGTGCTACCAGAAGGTTGAGTAAAGTCTTCAGTTTTCTCTTTGACCTCCACCATTTTCGGTGGTACCTGAACTGATGGGGATTCCTTAGGTATTTCTTTAACAACAGCAGATTGAACTGCAGAGGAATGAGAGTTGGACTGCTTGATAGTCAATATAAGCCTTGGACGGTTCTCTTCATCTTCTCTAAATTCATAAATATCTGCGGGCGATTCAGATTCTGACTTCGATGCTTTTCTTTCAACCTTGGCCCTAGCTCCTCGAGCACTGTTGTTACGCTTTGTTGATGTAATGGGCTCTTTGGATTGAACTTTAGCGCGTCTAGTTTGAATACCGCCTCGTTCAATGCCTCCTCTTGCTTTACGACCTCTACCCCTTCCTCCTCTCCTAGTAGCGATTCTGGATACAACTTCTTTGTCATCATCCTCCACTGAATCATCCATAGTTTCTGTATCACTCTTGGTCGTATCTGCTTCCTTGCTATCCATTGATTCTTTCATGTCGCCTTCTGTTTCAACTGGTTCAATTGGTGGTATAATTTCCTTTTCTTTAGAATGGTCATCTTCTTTACATGATGTGTTGTCATTACTGTGATTGGATAGCTCATCCGCAGAGCATAATGTCTTTATAACTGAATCAATATTGACATCTTTAGGTGACCAGTAATCACTATCTTCCTTGTCTTCCCTTCCATCCAGTAGCAAATCTTTAATGGGCATATCAGCACTTGAACAATCTTTGCTGATATCTGATACAATACTTTCAGAATCTGTTTTCTCCTCCTCAACTTTTTCAGGTTCCTTAACAGTAGGGGAGTCAATTTCAACTTTTGGTTTGATTTCTTCGTTGTCTTCAATTTTGATGTCTGGTTTATCTTCCACAGTAGGTGCTTCTACTTCTTCTTTCACTTGTTTTTTATTTTCAGAATCCATAGCTTCTTTGAGTGTCTGATTCAATTCATCTGTGACTTTCTCGATGGCCAGTTTTTGTATTGGTTCGTTTTCTTCAATTTTCACGTCAGGTTTTTCTTCTTTCTGTTCTGGAACCTGGGGAACTTCTTCAGTAGATTTTCCTGATTCAACATCAACCTTTTGGAGAGGGATTTTCTCCTCTTCAACTTCTCTAATTGGTTCTTCAGATGGTGTTGTTTCAACAGCTGGAGGTGTCGCAACTGAAGTAACTGCAACACCAGAAGTTTCTGCAGTTGAGGTTGCTGCAACAGTTGGAGTTGCTGCAACAGTTGAAGTTGCCGCAACAGCAGGAGTTGCTACAACAGCGGGAGTTGCTGTAACTGGAACTTCTTCACCTGATCTTTCTTTTTTGATTTCAATTTCAGGAGAATTATGGTCGCGGTTCGTTTGATTGTGAGAAGTTATAACACCAGTGGATGTTTCTGGTGGTGCAGATATAGCCACCAAACTTGGCGGATTATCAGGTATAAGTGACTTAATTAACTTTTGACTATTGGCAACTGGTGAAATGTGGGAGTTTGGAGAAATTATTATTGATTGTGGCTTCATCTGGATAATTCTGGTTGGAGAATTCTGTCCTAAAGTGATGGGAATCGGTGCAGTTGATGACTTGGGAATTTCATTTGCTTTATCTGCAATATTAGTGTTAAAAGCAACTTGTGAAGGTATATAGTTGAAATGTCCTGGCCGGGCAGGAACAAGCAAGCCACGTGCCACTGGAATATTTGTTTGTACCAACATCTTCTGGTTTGGATTGAAAGGAAATGATGTAGGCATACCAGCATTTTGAAATATCATTCTGGGTCTTGTCTCCTGGGTTGGAATCAATTTTGGTGGTTCTGACGAGAATGCTACCTTTGGTTGTGGTAAGTTTAAAGTAGTTGCTTGTAATGGTTTTGAAACCATGACAGATGTGATTGGAAGACGAATTTTTGAAATAGAAGTAGCAGTTTTAGCTGATCCCGTAGACAACAAATCTTGAGATGAGCTCAATGGAGACGATTGCTGTAATGGAGATCTTGCTGGTAGATTATGAAGAGCAGGAGCAACCTGTAGTACTGGGATGTTAGCCATAGGAATCTCTGCCTTAGTTGTGGTTGTTTCATGTTTAGGTATTGTCGTAAGTGGTGGATATGATGGCTCAGAAATCTTAACTACTGGCGGCCTCAAATGCGACGAGGTAATAATGGATGCTGCTGTTGAAACCAGTGAACACTGCTGTACTTTTGGAGAAGTACCTTTAGTTACAACTGATGCTTTAGTTTCCACCTTAGAAACAACCTCATCTACGTTTGTAGCCCAAGGATGTATAACTGATCTTGTAGGTTCAACTAAAGGTGGAAGTTCCAAAGAAGAAATCTTAGAAGGAATGTCAATTTTATCCAAGTTTCTTTTGGCACTAGCAATAATCGATGGTTGCTGTGTTATTGGTGCAAGTGATGGTGGACTTCCAATATTGGGTAGTGTTGTCTTGATAACCAGAGGTGAAGGAGTAAGTTTGGATTCTTCTGACCTATAATATGTAGGAATATCAGGCGTTTTAGGTGGATGTAACAACTCTGACATATCAGGCGTTTTGGGTTGCTGATCAAACCTCAGGGAAATCTCATCTTGTTCTTCGGTATCTGTATCAATCTGCAACTCGTGTTCACTTTGTGGTGTTTCAGGTTTAATGTCAATATCTGGGGCTCCTAAACTTTGTACAGCTTGCCGCATTTCTTCATCATCTTGGACAGTAGGTTCTTCTACCAAGGTTGTAGATGAATCGTCAACATTAGTATTGCTCAAATCGTCCTCAGTATAATGCTTTCCAAACTCATTTGAGAAACTCTCACCAAGAAGGGCCGCAACAGCGTCTTCTGTCTCTTCTTGCGATATAATTGCCCTAGGCTTTTCTTCTGGTGTATCTTCAGTCTTTTCTTCTTTGACATCTTCGATTTTCGGGCATCCTGGAGGTCTAATAGCATCAAAATCAGATATTGATTTCACAGCGTTCTCATGGATTGTTTCATCTATTTCTGAACCGAAACCAGGAATGAACTTATCTCTCTTCTTCTCTTTTGATGAAACAGGAGAAACCTGAGGTTGAATTTCTGGTTGTTGCTGAACAGATGGCGTTGATGGACTCATTGGGATATCAAGTGGTTCTGATTTTACTGAACAAGCAATTTCAATTATTGTTGAGCTCTTTTCCTGTGGAGGACTCGGAATGTCGAGAAGATTAGGTAAACTTTGACTCTGTGTTTTCGATTCATGTACATCTGGAGTGCATGGCTCTTCTTTCGGCAAAATAAGAGCTTCCTTCTTATTTTCATTTTTGGCTTTGTTCTTTTCATGATGATGGTGATGGTGGTGGTGGTGATGATGGTGGTTTTTCCTTTCTTCTTTGCTCTTCTTGCGTTTTTTCTTTTTCTCTCGACTTTCTTTTTTGTCTTCCTTCTTGAAATCTTGATAAAGGGAGTCATCATAATATTTGAAGATACTATCTTTTTTATTGTTCACCTCATTCTTCTGCACAGAAGTATCGTTCTGATTCACTGGCTCATCTTTGATGTTAGCTTCTAGTTGTTTACCCATATCTGCAAAATCCATACTATTTTCATTGAAATGATCTGCAGCTTCAGCCAATGCTGCAGCTGCCGCAGCTTCTTGCAGAAGGCGTTCTTTCTCTTTCCGTTTTCTTTCCTTTCGCTTCTTCACTCTCTGGTCTTCTTTAGAGTCATTTTCATCTGTTTTGGTACTCTTATCTTTCTCTATATCTGAATCAGTGTATCTAGATGGAATGTTTTCATCATTGAATCCTTTCATGAAAGAATTATTCATTTTATTGTCGGATGTTTCATGATCCGCCATGCCATTTTCAGAAGAATCTGATAAAGAGCCAAATATGTTTTCCATTTTTCCATCATGTTTGAAGTCATTCTTAGATGAAGACTTGCTTCTTCTTGATTTCTTAGATTTTTCTCTTTCCTTGCTCTTATCCCTCTTCTTATCTTTCTTATTGTGTTGCTTCTTTTTATCATGAAGTTTAACTCTTTCGGAAGAATCATTATGTGGAGAATCAGTAGGATCAAATTTATTGGAATCTTCACTGCTCGCAGAATGTTTGGGCCTTTTCTGTTTCTTCTTATGTTTTCTTAGCTTTTCCTTCTTGAATTCTGCACTTTCATCAGCAGATGAATTATCAGGGTACGAATGTCGGTTGTTCATTTTCTCAGATTTTATTTCTGATAAGGGTGGTTTTGAGTCCTCTACTTCAGGATCTTTTTCATCGCTTGAATTGTCTCGTTTGGAAGTAATTTTCTCTTTCTCCACAGACCTTCTGAACTCGTCTTTGACCTTGAATAGATTGAGGTCATAGTATGAAGAAATCTCCATTTTTGACAAAGAGAAAATATCGGATTTCAATGAACTCTTGTAATCGTCATCAGATGTCTCATTCACACATCTTGATGATTTTGGAGATTTATGCTGAATCATGTCATCATCACTCGCTTCTGTTAGTTCATTCTTATGTTGTTTATTACGATCAGAGTCAGAATCTGTGAAGACGCCTCTTTTCTTATGTGATTTTCCAAAGTCTGAAAAGTCGTCATCAGAACTCACAATAAGCATTTTGTGCCTTCTATTTTTGGGATCGTTTTTGTCAGTTCTTTCTCTGTCTGAGTCAGAATCGTCATCCCAGGACGTTGATCGTTTCTTTTCTTCCCTCTTAGCTCGACTTTGCTTCAGTTGACTAAACTTGGCTTTGATTTTCTCTTGTCGTTTTTCCTCTTCTTGCTTCTGCATGTTTTTGCAACTTCTGGCCTTGACTTTATCATACATTGAAATATAAGCGGGTTCGTCATCCACTATGTCGAAGATAGAGTGTTTTCTGGGTTCATCAGAATCGGTATTATCGGAGCTATTGATGTTAGGTTTTCTTATTCTTTCTTTCTTCTGCAACTTATTCTTGTCTTCAAAGCTTCTGTTACTTTGATCATCTCTAGATCTGTTCTTGTCACACATCTTTTCTTTTCTCCTTAACTCTGCCCTTTTATCATCTTTCTCTCTTTTCTCCGAATCAGTGTCAGTCAAGTCATATCTCCGCTTTTCTTTTGTTTCTGGTCTCTTTTCTTTTTGCATCTCAATATCATCAGTTGACCGAAGTTCTAGCCTAGCCAAAAAGTCCTTATCTGTCAATTCCTTCGACGTGAGTGTAGTAGGCGATTCTCTCAGATCTTTCTCCCTACTTTTACTTTTGCATTTTTGTTTGTCGAACTTCTGCTTATTACGATGCCTATCCTCTCTATCCTTGTCTTTATCTTTCCTTTTGTCCTCGAACTCCCTCAGGAAATTCGATTTCTCCAAAGGAAACGGTTTATCCTCGAGTGATCTGGAAGTTTTCAACTTTGGTTTGATTTTTTCTTCCGATCTTGTACTGTCTTTGGAATCTCGTCGTTCCGATATCCTCTTATGATCTGAGTGTAGCTTCGACCTCTTCGCTTCATGTTCGAAATTATCTTGAGAACTCATCCTTCTTTTTATGCCTACATTTGCTGGAGTGCTGTTGTCTTTTGATTTATTCGTATCTGATTTAGGCTTATCCATGTCCGTTGAGATGTGCCGAACTTCTGCCTCTTTAATTTTCTCGTGAGTGTTGTTATCTCTGTTCTC
The DNA here is from genome assembly GCA_910592335.1 of Adalia bipunctata. NCBI lineage: Eukaryota > Metazoa > Arthropoda > Insecta > Coleoptera > Coccinellidae > Adalia > Adalia bipunctata. The sequence goes on from OU342953.1 coordinate 24,508,630, forward strand.
TTTTATACTTTCTTTCCTTCGGTAGTCGGATTCTTTGTCAGAATGTTTGATGTATTTTTCAGCGTTATTGCGATCGTGAGAATCGTTTTTCCGGAAAATTTCGTGCATGATCTTATCTTTTTCATCTTTGCTGGCTTGTTTCATATATTTATGTTCATTGTTGGATATCGATTTGTCAGCATGGACATTGTTATCTTTATGCCTGATTTCACCGTGGTTTTCTCGAATTCTGTAATCGTCTTTCCGTTTTTCGTGATTGTCGTCTTTATGTTTTTTATCTTCGTCACGACGTCTCTCTTTTTCGAGTTTCTCAACATCGTGACGTTCTTTTTTGGCTTGTCGTTCCTTCCTCGCTTGTCGCTCTTCTTCGGCGATTTTGTCTTTCAATTCTCTTTCTTTCTTCTCGGCTTCTTCTTTCTCTTTGCGTTGACGTTCTTCGAGAACTGCTTTTTCTCTTTCTGCTTCTTCTTTTTCCCGTCGTAATCGTTCTTGTTCTTCTCGTTCACGTTTTAATCTCTCTTGTTCCCGCTTTTCCTGTTCTTTCTCTAGTCTTTCGCGTTCTGCTCGTTCTTTCTCTTGTTTTTCTTTGAGGAGTCGTTCTTTCTCCAGCTCCTTTTCTCTTTCTTGTTTTTCCCTTTCCAAGCGTTCTTTCTCTAAACGTTCCTTCTCTTGTTGTTCTTTTTCTAATCGGTCACGTTCTAGTATTTCGTTTTCAAGTCGCTGTTTTTCTTTTCTGCGTTCTTCGCTTTTACCGCGTTCACTTTTTCGGTCGTTTTCAGCGCTTGTCTCACTAAATTTATCTAAGTCTTCTGTTCTTCTCGAACCGACATCACTGTTTCTTCTTGTTTTCACGTCACCGCGCGGCGAACCGTTATTAGAATCCCTTCTACTCGATATTTTATCACTCTGTTTTATTGTTCTAGAGATTTTGGTTTCGACATTCGTATTACCGACCGTCGCGGAAACATTTGGGTCACTAGAAATGTTACCTGAGTTCTTTTCACTTGATTTTATTGGTGCAGAATTGTTAAGTATCACACTTCTATTTACATTCACTTTGCTAGATAATCTATTATCACTAGAAGCACTCGCGCACGATTTCAGTCTGTTTTCACCGTGGTTCGCGCTTCTGGTAGTTGTACTTGCTGTTTGAATCTGCGGGTTGGGTGAAGCAATTGATGACGGCGTAGCCGGTGGCGTCTGCTGTAGAAGGGTCGAGGTGGCCGGCTGGATTGGCGGATGTGTTGGAAAGGGGTATTGCAGACCTTTAGCTGGGATCATATTGTTTCCTGGAAAGATACGAAACATGTTAGATTTCGGCAAGGGTAGACACGAATTCAACTTACCTGAAGACCTCGGGGAGAGCATCGAACTGATTTGCAAGCTGGGTGACGTTATTTTGATAGAAGCCGGGGTTGTGGGTACAGACGTGGTGGCAGTCTGTATTATAGATGCAGTTCTGGGAAATAGGGTAAAGTCCTTTGGTTCATATTTCTCACCAACGTTTTCCAACCGTTTCAAGTCTTCATCGAAAACTGAACGTTTGGCCATCACAGATTTAACAATTTCCGATGGTTGTACCTCCTTCAGATCGAAATCTAAAAGTTTGTGCCTCAATCGGAATTTTTCTCTTGTGGCGTCCAGTTTCGCCAACGCGTCACCGCCGGCAGCGCTCAAAGCCCTACTGCCAGACCATTTCTCGTACTTCTCGTCCAGAGACTTGATCCTTTCGTCGAGCGAAGGGCTGGGTGGATTCTCGCTGTCGCTCGAGTTCGAACTCAAGCTTGGCGGTCTTGGAGGAGGCGACGCCGGAGGTGGTACGTGGACAGGACTCGTTGGTTTCGGGTTCGATATTCTCGGACTGGTTACGGCTGGTGGCGGACTGGATATAACTACGTCTTTTTGGCCTTTGATGCCGGCGATGGAAATGCTTCCTCTGGCTGGTATTTGCGAAGCGAATCTCGGGAGGGGAAGGGTCAGAGGACCGTTTCTTTCTCTTGGCACTCTTCGTGGTTCACTGGGAGGGATGTTTTCAGGTCTCTCGTCGCACAACGGCGTACCCGGTCTCGAACCGCCTACGCTTTCGGATCCGGAGTGATCGTAGTGATGACTTCTCGAACCGCTGTCGCTGCCTCCCGTTTTTCTCCTCTTGCAAATGCTATGAGGAATGTATGTGCCTCTGTCGTGGACCGTGTCTCTAGAATGTTTGTTGTCGGCTGAGGATCTTCTGGAATGATGCTTCAAACTGACGTCCGACAAACGTCTCACCTCCATAACTTTCCTGTGGTCTCTGTTAGCTTCGATAATGACCTCGGTTCCGATGGCGTTGTCTAATAAGTCTAACTTCAGCCGTTTCTTGGAGACTATGTGTTCGTCTCCAGAACTCGGACAGTCCTCGAGTTGTTCAAGAAGATGGACTCGCTCTTTCTGCAAGTTCCTTATGTCAGGGGGCGCATAGGGAACCGTTATACTATGATCTACGGAGGTAGCAATGGGCGCCGACCTAACCTCGACGACATCGACCAGCATTGGACTCTCGTGGTTGTTGTAACTGTAATCCGGATCGTAAGGATCGTCTTGCGACGCTGCCGACCCCTGGCTATATTCGTCGTAACTACGAAAATGACGGTCGTTGGCATCGCCACCCTCGTAATAATCATTGAATCGTCCAACGCGGGTCTTCGAACCAGTAGCTCTCGGAGTGACCGATCCAGGAGTTCCAGGTGATGGAATGGCCGAGGCTACTTGACTAGCTGCGATGCTCGAACGACTGCTGTAGGAGGAGGCCCTTGGTCTTGTTGGAGTGTCGTACCTGCAATGAAAATCGAGGTCATCACTGCTCTAACCCAACCAATCTGGTGGATGATTTGGATTTTCGCTATTCATCTTCCAGCGGCTTCTTTTATATGAACAATTGGAGGATCGTACGCCTCTGTGCGTCAGCTAGGGATAATATAGCTGGTGGAAGATAAACATCGAAAATTATTTAAGATATTAGTACCGTCCTCTGCCGAATAGTCGATACGTTGTTTTACTGTAAGAGCAGATATATCGGGTGTTTTATTCAATGTGATAGAATTTTCGATAGGGATAGCTGTGATTTGACAGAAGGTAGAAGCCATGTTGTTTTGACATTTCTGTTCTGTAAGCATTGACAAATCAACATGGAAAGACTCACGCCGCAACAACGTTTGCAAATTGTTGAAATTTATTCTCAGAATCAGTGTTCTATTCTATTCGACAAACTTATAGAGCACTTCGTGAAATTAATGGTTTGCATAATCGTCCATCAGAGCAGCTTATTTGTCAAACTATCGATAGATTTCGGACAATATTTTGCCTACTCGATGCAACAACAACAAGACAAACAACTGTACGTACAAAAGAAAAAATCGCTGCTGTAACTGATAGTGCTAGTGAAGATCCAGATTTGTCTATTCATCGACGTTCACAACAAGTTGGACTCTATGTGCATGGAAAATTTTGCGAAAAGATCTTGGTCTACACCCATACAAGATCCAACTGGTTCAAGAACTTGAGCCACTTGACCATAATAATTGATTTATTGAAAGAAAGATTCGGCAATAACATTATTTCGAGAAAAGGTCCAATAACTTTGGGGTTATGTCACGTCTTTGGTTTATGCTGATAAACCAGCGAACATGGACGCTTTGGAAGCCGAAATAACTCGTGTTTTTGCTGTAATAAGGCCTGAATTACTCGAAAAAGTTGTCCAAAATTGGTCTAGACGAATGCGGTTCCTCAGAGCTAGTCGTGGTGGACATATGCCGGAAATTATTTTCAAAACATAAATGTCATAAAATTATCTTTCAAATGAAAAAAAATTGGCTTCAATTTTAATTTAAATGTGTTTCATTTCAATTTTTTCAATTTAAAGTTCTATCACTCCAGAAAGAAAACACCTGATAAATAGTCGAAATTTTAATATCAAGTTCAAGAATCCATCTTTGTTTCATATCAGTAGTATAGCCATTATCGAATATCAAATGTGATACAGGGATTTAGTTTCTCATTCATCAGAGTAATCCCATAATAGTTATTTTCCTATCAAGGGCGGAAAGTTGTACTTTCCCGCACTAGATTGCCGTTGCCCGAACGACGCGGAGCGGAGTTCGGGCAAGCAATCGAGTGCGGGAAAGTACTTTCCGCTCAAGATAGGAACAATATTTTTCCTACAACCGTATTATAAAATGAAAAAAAACTTTTACACAACTCGAATATTCGTTTTGACACATTAATTAGGAGTTTGGGATTCTATGCGGAAAATCATAGACCGTGACATAGAAATAAATACACAGATCCATGTATGCCAGTCATAATTTTTGAAGGATGTCAAGTTCTCTTTGAAAATGCAATAATTTCAAACGGAAATCTGCATTAATAATTATTTTGACATGGATGAAACTGCATAATTTGAAATATTTAACTGAATATATAAGTAAGTAGATTAAGAGATTTCATGTTGAAGGTATTATTATACCCAAATTCAACACATATTTACTTTTCCGCACTAGTGCGGAAAAGTAACTTTCCCGCACTAGTGCGGGAAAGTGACACTTTCCGAATCGAAAACAATGCGGGAAAGTAGTTAGTTAGGCCCGGTTGTAGAAAAAATACTTATCAGTTTTGTAGAGATAAACACACATATCTAATGGATTTTAGTTCCAGTAAAAATATTAATTATGATGTAGATTGTATATGCGTATAACAGAGCGACATTTTGTGAAATCAACCCATTCACCCCTATCGAATGTCTCTGATAAACATTCATAGAAATGCATGTTTACGTATTTTTTATTCTAATATTTTTGACGAATTGTTGCATTTAAAGTGTGAAGCTTTTCTTTTGACAGATGGTAGAACTAATCAAAATTAGTCATTCTATTCTATTCAAATTTTTATATAAATTATGACCCTGTTGCGAGAAAATGAAACTAGAATATTTTCTAGTTTCTAAGTGAATCTGAAAATTCCTCAGTCCGACCATGCACCCTCACCTGCTCCTCCGTAGATATCAACATCTCTTGTTTTTGTCTTCTTATCATACATGACTCAGGATTTCCATTGTGATCAGTATATCTTCGATCATGTTACGGCGAGGTTACGGTGTAGATTGTATTTTATGTTTCGAAATACTGCAGGTTTATTCAAATAATGAACTTGTTGATATGCTTTTAATTTATGGAGAATCAGAACAAAATGCCAGTTCAGCGTATAAGTTGTACAGAACAAGATTTCCGCTAAGAAATCACCCAACTTCGCGGATGTTCAAAAACCTGTTGCAGAGATGAGGAGATATGCAGGCCAGAGTAGTATTAATTATTTATAATTTTTTTAAATTGAACAGTGCATATAAGAAATGTTCGGTAAAATGACTTATTTTGAAAAGTTCTATCACCTGTCAAAAGAAAAGCCTCACCTTAAAATACACCCTCAAGATTGATTTCCTTGAAAAATATTCGATTGCAGTAAAACACAAGATTTTTCCCTGTTTGCAACAATAAGAGTATTGATGATCAGTAGAGTTAATGTCCGTTAGGAACAACGTAATAAATGAGAGAATTGGTCTAGCGAAGATCTTAGTCCCAAAGTGAACCGCAGGGTCGTGCTGCCATCGTAGGAGAATAGTGACAGATCGGTTTCTGGCTCGGTATGCCGTCATCAGTGCCACATAGCCCAACCGACGATAGCAACCGAATGAAATATAAGTTCTGCCATTTCATTTGGTTGGGTCATGTGGCACTGATGATGGCAGACCCGGTCTGTCACTAACTACCTACGATGGCAGCACGATCCAGCAGTTTACTTTGGAATTAGATCCAATTCTCTCATAAGTATTGAAATAAAAAATTTCACCTGGGAAGATAAAACTGAATTGAAATCTCGAATTTACCAAATGACTCTCGGATACGGACTGCAAGAATTTACACATTCCACATTTCCTCAAATAAAGCACCTTGAAATGCACATGAGAAATGGTGAACGTATTGTGAATGATAACGATGGCATGGTTGGATGAAAGGTGATGAGGGAATGAACGAAATAATGATTAATTCGAGTGTTACCTAAGCAACTTTTCAATTGCCACAATTTCCTCTTATCCGAAGGTAGTTCCGTCCGATCAACAACCACCCAAAGCTTCAGACACAATAAAAGTTAGTTTATTCAATCCAACATGATACAATCTTAGAGGATATCAGGACAAAATTGACATTGACATATTGATGCGGATCTTGGTCTTACCTTGCGAAACGGGAAGAATCGAAACTTCTTGAGGTGGAATCTCGCCTTTCTTCCACCCTGTCGATAACTGTTGGCGTTTGTTTTTCCAGATGCTCGTAGAAGGATTGCTGGCACTCCCTACTGGCGAAATCGACTTGTATCTTGTTACCTTTCAGGTTATAACCTCGCATCTTGCTGACTGCAGATTGGGCGCCGACCATTTGCTCGTAAAAGATCAGCGCCTGTCCCCGATCCCTGTCGATGCTCACCTTGCTGATGGGCCCGAAGGGGTCGAACTGCATCCTCAGGTACTTTTCATTCACAATTTCCACGATCCCGTCCACCCACACCACGTTCGTCGGCATCGACTTGCCGAAGCCCAATTTGATACGATTGTTTCCTAAATGTTCCCCGTCCATCTTTCTGATGGCTTTCACAACACTCACTATGTCCGAGTATTGACAGAACGCGTACAAACTCACATTGCCCTGGTTCTTGATGTCGATCTCGATAATCTCCCCGAACTGGTCGAAGTGTTTCCTCAGGTCCGAGGCCGTGGTGTCCTTCTCCAGGTTTCCGATAAAAAGGGTGCGCGTGGCCTTTGGGTGAAATTCGTCGATGTCCGCCTCGTAAGGTCTGAGGTCGTTGTCTTCGACGTCGAACCCTTGGTAGGAGGCCACCTCGATTTTGCACCCGAAGAACAGTTTGTCGTAGCTGACCTCCAGAGCTTTTTCCACGTCCTCCGGTTTCTTGAAGCACACGATGGCGTGGCGTTCCGAGTTTTGACCGACCACTTTCACTGACGTTACTTTGCCGTGCTTCTTGTACTCGTGGTAGAGACCGTCTTTCAGAGACGTATCGGAGGATCTTAGGGGTAGGTTCCGAACGCAGATAGCTAGCGGTCTCCTATCGTCCGAGTGAGCTAAGTGGCTGTTGGCGGCGGTTCTTCTAGATTTAGGGGTGCTGGTCGAGCTTGTTCTAGAGGTAGAGGAACTCGAAGAGCTACTACTGCTCCTAGATCGCGACCTGCAACGAAAATTAAGCTTGAGTGTGACATACGCGAGGCTAAATCGTCTCCGAAATCTTCAAGTAAATCTCCTAAGGTTGGTCAATACTGCCGGTCCCGTCGTTTCTTTCTTGGATCCCTCCGACAATGGCTTTTACTTCTTTTCAACTCTGAACTCTGAGTCACGCGGCGACTTGAACAGTCTCAATTGTAGAGGCAATCTGAAAACTCTTTCAGCGCCTTCTATCTGCTTTAAGTCACAAAGTAGGAAAATGCTTAACGAATGGAAATGAGGTGAATGGACTGAAATGAAATTAGTCGTGATAGGCGCCATTTGCCCGAGGTGGAATGAATGGCGTTAGTTGAGGAAATGATAATGTTCGTTAAATTCACAAAGTGCTCAACGAAACAATGGCGAAAAACAATCAAGCACAAGTAGAATTGTCATTTTTGTTTTGGAGAAATCTTGTGCGAAGTTAGAACCACTGTTTATTTTTGATCTGTACGTCATTTCAACGAACAAACCTTTTGTAAATCATTATTTCATCAAATCTTCGTCGAGGCATGCAATTTAAAAAGTGGGGGCTTCTATTGCTGATGGTTACAGCAACAAAAATCCACTCGTATATTTCAAAAAATGTCCAAATTGGTTTGATGAACAACTATAATAGTCCGTTCAAATATAAGAAGGAGCTTTGTAAACAACAGAATCGACTGGTTTGCGCACAATAAAGCTCCTATTCGTCAAACGGTCATATACACGCTCCCCTTTAACGCCCTAAAAGATTGCCAGGATCGTACTCGGAACGAACTGCAGATGGTACTGGATAGGAATTATTCAATAATTTGAGTCATCAGCAATTCCCACATTAGAACTTTTTTCCTCAGAAACTCTAGAGCAAAATTTCTGTTATGATTTGCAACTGTCATAAACATTTTATATCCGACGTACCCTATTTTTTATTTTGTTTTGTTTTTATATTATTATCTACTAAATAATTTCTTTTTCGGATGCTGGAGATTGCGGCAAGGTAATTCCAGGAAACACCAGAGTTTTAGAGATTTGGGTCGGAATCTTGCCGACAAAGTAATTCCGGGAAAAACCAGATTTGGGTCCTTTTCCCTAATGGGTGAAAGCCATCTTGATTTGCATAAATATCTTAGTTTTCAATTGACAAGACTCGAAAAAGATCTCTGTTCAAATTTATAATGGTCATTTACTTGTAATATTCGAAATATATTTAGTTTCGGTCCATAATTTCATATTATTTTGTACGAAACTCTTTATCGGCTGCTCAAGATTCCGACAAGGTAATTCCGGGAAACACCAGGTTTGGGTCCTTTCCCTTAATGGATTAAAGCCATCTTGATTTGCATAAATATCGAAGTTTTCAATTGACAAGACCAGTTAAAATACCTAGAGCTACTGTGAAGGTCTAGCTGTTCAAAGTGTTTATAGATTTTGTTGTGAAAAGTGTATTGTGTTGGAAAATCTTTTGACAAAGTGTATATAGTGTTCATAGAACAATGTCGAATTTGGAAACGGATACTACATCTGAGGGTGATATGTGGGGACCACCACGAAAAAGGTCCAAAAGGTCGCATTTCTCTGCTGAAGAGAAAGAGATAATTTTGAACATTTTTCGAAAAGAATTGGAAGAACATCCTGATTTATCGAAAAGAGACTTAGTAGGAATTGTTTCAAAATCCTCAGTGGTGAGTGATTCAGCTGTATTCAGAATTCTCAGAGAATATGAAGAGAATAAAACATTGACGCTACCTAAGAGGAGAGCCCAGTCGTTAAAAATAATCGATTCGGTTGACGATTTCGAAATTAACCTTATCAGAAGAATTGTCCATGGATTTTTTTCCGGAATGAAATCCCAACGATTTCTAAAGTTCTAGAAATCGTGAATGATGACGACAGTTTGCCAAACTTCAAAAGAACAACGTTCTATAAATTATTGAAAAAAATGGAATTCAAGTTCAGTTAAAACTGAACGATTGTGTGAAATCTCCTCGATTCGTTTCTGGACGGAAAGAAACTTTACGAAGGCCCTCCTACCGCTGCGCCAAACATGTTATTATTGCTCCTTTTTACATTTGAACAGAGTATAGTCGACTATGCGGCAATTTTTCTTATAATGCATTCTTGAGAAACATCGAAAAATGTCGGTAATAGGCAGCCCTATGAATTATTTAAAATGAAAAGAATAAAGATACTTCCAGTTATACATATACATATAATACTCCATCCACTTTTATAAAGTATCCCGGTTGGCCATGATTTAGGTTTATCAAGTTCTTTTACTTAAAACTGCCGCAGGATGGCACTCGTTAAAGTCAAATAAATCTGAGAGACGTTACCATTTTCATACTGGAGTACTTCAAATTGTGCAAAAAGGTATTTAAATGTCTTCTGTATTTCTTGAGAATTTTGAAAAGTGGGGAAGTCCATAGGTCTATCTGTTCTGTTCGTTTAGAAGTTTTTCTGTCGGGTTATTCGAGTACTTTTATTCTTTTTTCGAATGAACTATCACAAAGTAACGGACTATTCTGTCTATTATTTTTCATTAAAATTTCAACACTCGATTATTGATTTCCGTACAAGAAAATAGCACAACTGAATCTTCCAACCATGTTTATATACGTGAACTATTTCCAGTATTAACAGAGAAAAAAGCCAGGTCTTTGGAATTATTGAATTCACAAATATTTCCTCAGATTCATTAATTTCCCAAATAAATAAGCATTGCGATAAATACCTACGTAATTACTACTTCTATGAAGAAAAGATAACGTTGCTCATTCATCTGACAGGAAAATGACTATAACCTAAAATATACACGGTGAAATGTGTCAGAATTTCATGGCCAACCGGGATACATCATAAAAGTGATTTGTATTCAAAAAAGTTGAAAAACACAATATTTCGTTGTGCTGCGTGATAAAGCTAGGTGGAATATTTTAGCTACGTCGATGCAACGTCGGATTTCTGTTGTCGAACATTTCCGAGAATTCATCCTTCGGCATTTTAAATCCATATTATTTGCAGCTCCAGGAAATCAAAGGTTTTCGTGTGGTCGTTGCATAAGCAAATGTGATCTAAAGGTGAACAGTATCGCGTACAGGTCAAAGCTACAGATGAATAGGCAATATCAGGTGTAGTACGGTGTAATTAGACCTAAACCTCAACATCCAAAGTAAAAGTTTTCCTCCAACACCAAATTGCTCTACATAGTCTCCTTATGCTATGGTAAGAAGTTACACCATTTTGAGCGTCGGGTTTGGGAGTGAGGGGGAGGGAATTTGAAAAATCACTATGTAGTTTTTTCAGTTTTTCGTAAATATTTCAAAAACTAAGCGGTTTATCCTAAACATTGTGATATACAAAAATGTTCTACGTTGAATTTTAAATAAGAATGGTCCTTTTCATAATCACTCTAAATTGTACGGTTCAAGAGTTACAGACGGTGTAAATGTTAACTTTTTCGTAATTTTGATAATTTAAAAAAAAATAAGCTTCGTAAAAGAATGTTGCTATTTCAGTGGCCGGTGGTATGTTAGTGATGAGCCCTTGAAGGAACGACAACCTCACCACCTTATCAAGGCCTTCCACAGGCCTAGGCCATATAAACCTGTGGTAGGTACGGAGAAACCCACCCTGAACTTTCTACGAACATTGCAACATAAATTCACTTCTTAAGCATAAATATCTTTCAAATTTGGAATGTTCAATGTCTTTATTAACTTCACTCATCCTCCAGCACATTATCCTCCTCCTCTAGCTCGTCGTCTAAGATGTTATTATTGTCCATGTTATCACATGCTTGGCCTGAGCAATTGCTGCATATGCTAGTGCAGTTTAGACCACTCCTTCTGCATTCACAATTACGAACGCATTCATCTTTGCAAGTACACATTATAAGGGACAGTAATTCCTGGGGGGCTGCAGGACGTGCTGTTGTAATTGGTGTCAGGTGGTCGCCAATCTTCTTCCAACCCCACTCGAGTGGATCCTTATCTTCATTCAGCCACTGTTGTATCTGGTGGTAGGTCTTAAATGAATGCTGTCTGGACGCTCCTGAAGTGGGGGGTAGTACATCCAACTTCAGTAATGCATGTATAGGCTGCTTTGCAATCGTTTTCAAGTAGGACTGGTAGCGGAGACAATCTAGATCTTCAGTGTTCTTGGCTCCAAACATTGCAAGTAGGAAGTAATTTCCTGCATCAGCCACTGCACTGGGGTCGGCTTTGGGGTTGTTGAAGACCAGAAGTTTTTCACGAAGAACGGTGTTGGCTTGAACTTTCCTACAAGGTGCAATTTTTCCCTTCTTATAGACAGCAGACACAGTGTCACATCCTGTGAAGGCGTATGTAACCAGAAGTACATCTTTCATATCCCCAATGCCTTGCTGAATGTCAGAAATAATGTACACTTTTTCCTGGTGATTTCCTTTTTTAGGTACGACCATTTTCAGTTTATTCCCTGAAGGTGCGTGGACAGTCAACAGTACTAATAAGTCCGTGTCATCACCAATAACACACGTTTGAACATCTTTCTTTGCTTCATCAATAGCTGTTAAGACTACTAATAGGTCAGCATCACCCGATGCTTGAAGAACCGTCTGCAACTCATGAACCGTAAATTTTACAGGGAATATGCATAGGACATTTTTAGTTTAAAATTTCATGTAGAATATTTTTGTATATAACACTCTTTGTGCTAAACAGCTTAGTTTTCAACCAATTTCCAAACAACTAAAAAAACTACTGAATTTCCTACTTTTTCTCCCCCTCCCCCCCAAACCCGACGCTCAAAATGGTGTAACTTTTTACCAAACAATAAGAGGGTTATATAGAAGAATTTGGAGTTGGAATAAAACTTTTACTTTGGATGTCAAGGTTAGGCCTTTTTTTTAGGTTAATAACACCGTACTAGTGGCATTATTAGCAACGACTTCAAAACAGGTTGCGAGCTGTGTTGTTGTTTTCTTTTCCCCTTCGTGAAAAATCATGTCGTGAGAGAAGATAATTTCGAAAATATGTTATTATCCACCAGAGGTTACGTGTTTGATTCGCGGTTTCGTTCTACGGGAACGATGGTTTAGACGTATGATAATTATTATAATTAGCACCGAGTATGTGGAGTAGACTTTCGGTTTGGTTGCAAGTTCACAACTGCTATAATTGGATTCGTAAAGAGACCAGCGTAAGGTTCAAATGGAGGCAGTTTATCGAAATGTAAATTTAATTCGTCCAGTGCTGAAGCAACTACCGAATGTTGGTACAGAGTATTTTAAAGGGTATTTCAATATGAGCCCAAGATTTCAGTGTTCAATGAAACACATATTTATTTATTTAGGAAATATACATTCGGGAATTATTGCGATAATCAACGAACAATAACTTATTAGAAGCGTCAGTGTTCGACGTAAAAAAAGTAAACCAGAGTTACGCAATAAATTTAAAAAAAGATGTCCACCGAAATTGGAAAAATCGAAAAATTGGAGTATCGAGCCATCAACAAGTACCTGTATTTAAAAGGGTTAAGAGGTAAACAGATTTACGAAGATATGCTTAATACCCTTGGTGATCAATGTCCTTCGTATGCGACCGTGAAAAATTAGAACTGCAAGCTTCAAAAGAGGTAAATTTTCCATTGAAGATGATGACCGATCGGAAAGGCCAGTTTCAATGTCAGTCCCCGAAAATATCGATGCAGTTCATGACATGAGTTCATCAGACCGTCGAATTGGGCTAAAATGGATATCTGAAGCATTGAAGATTTCATACGAACGCGTTCATCATATAGTCACGTCAATTCGGACATGAGAAAAATTTCTGCAAAATGGATACCCAAATGTTTGAATGTTGACCAAAAGCGTGCAAGGGTAGAAGCATCGCGTTCGAACTGTGCTCGATTTGAAAACGATGTAGACTTCTTAAACCGAATTGTTACTATGGATGAGACTAATGTGCATTTCTACGATCCAGAAACAAAGCAACAATTGATGGAATGGCGACACTTTGATTCTCCAAGACCTAAAAAGTTTCGTGACCAAAAATCTGCTGGAAAAGTTCTTGCTTCAGTTTTTTGGGATTGCCATTGAGTAATTATGATTGATTTTTTGGATGAGGGTAGAACAATAACTGGAGATTACTATTCGACATTACTGACCACTCTACGGGAAAAAATTGAAGAAAAAAGACGCGTAAAGCTATCCAAAGGTGTTTTGTTTTTACAGGACAACGCCCCAGTACACAAATCTCATGTTGCCGTGCAAAAAATTCGTGATTTAGGGTTAGAATTACTAGAACACCCCCCTTATTCACCAGATTTGGCTCCGTTCGACTATCATCTCTTTCCTCAACTGAAAAAAAAGTTTAAAAGGTCTTAAATTTTCTTACAACGAGGAGGTAATGAAAGTTGTGGAGGACTAGTTTGCAGAGCGAGAAGAAACTTTTTTTTTGAAAGGTCTAGAGACATTGCAGGTTCGCTGTGATGAATGTATTCAATTAAGAGGAGAATACTGCCGTGTTAATTGAAAAGGGCGTATCTGCAAAAAAGCACTTTTGAGATATTCGACTTTAAAGAATGTCATTTGTGCAATTTTGTTTGACGCGCCGTTTTTATTTTTGATTATACAGCCCTTTAAATGATGAGATACGCCTCTAGAATTTGAAAGATGATAGAACTCATTGCGAAGATTTTCTAGAGGCAAATAACTCAAATTGGCTGTTTTTGTAGATACGCCCCTTTCAATTAACACGGCAGAATATGTTGAGTAATAAAATATTTTGACATTGAAATTTTGTTTGGTTCTACAGTAGGCTAAGAATTTTTCAATATATCCTCGTATAAAGACTCTAAGAAGTCTATTTTATCGCGTATCACAACTAGAGCGAAAACTGTCATTACAAAACCAACGGTTCTTAGACGTTCTCATCAACACAAGAACTGTTCCATTAGAGAGCAAAATCAGCCGAGTATGACTTGATTGGAAAAGTTCACAAGTTCTTTGGTGCTCGTTTTGATTGAGTTTCATTTTTTCAGAAAAAAGTCAATAATCTATAAAGTCCCATGGAACTTCATGTTGATTCAATTCATAATTATTGTCACCTAAGATTCTTGATGGGTTTATTAGGAAAGAATATGCAATCAAATAAAACTTGACCCGTCTCCTGAAGTATATTTGATTCGTTTTATGTGCACCACTATGTATATCCTAAATTTGGATGAGACCTGTTCGGATTTATTAAGATCTTACAAAGGTTTCAAAAGCAGGTATATACCCCGAACACCTCATCCGAAAACGTGGTCGATACAATGCTTTTGTATAGTTTGCATTAAAACTTTCTGACAAAACCTTCCGTGAGAACAATGGGTTTGGGTTCTTGTTGCAACAGGAATGGACCAAAATTGAATGTTAGCTTCCTAGTTTGAAATGTATTTCGAAATATTATCCTGGTGTTCGAATCCAAAAACCTAAAAATCATTCCTATTTTTGTGTTGAATATTATTAACGTCTTATCTTTTTTATCTTTGTTTACTGATCGATTATAAATTGAATGTTACTCAATACCCATTATATCAATTTTCAGTTATATAACAGTAAATTTCATTTCATATTTTCGCAGTGCCAGTACGAATTTGATGCCACATCGATTGAATTATTTCTGAAAAATTATTTACATTTACAATGATTTAACACGATTTATAGCTTTTATTTTTTTATCATAAAGAACCAATTCATCTCAAATAGGAGAATAATTCAATCTATAGATTAAGAGATATAAGAAAAACTTAAAAAATAAATAAAAAACAAACTCATATTTCAGTGCGGGAAAGATTATGATCACAAGTCAGTGGCCAAAATTTCTCCACCTATTGTAAACAAAATGAACCGTTTTCTCCTTGAATACTTGCCAACATCGACTGTGTTTCTCGGAAAGATTACATAAATTCGAATACGTACCTATGCCAACAGATAATTCGCATATACTCGAAACCGAAACATCTAAAGGGCAGGTTAGTTACAAAAACCGACGACATCAAATTTAGGTAACATGTTCCAATCGCTCAGTAATTTCCTCAGTCTATTCCTCGCCAAATAGAAAATTGCGACTTTTCTACGAGGATTTCCTGGAACGATACCTAGGAGGAAATTCGAAACCGCCAAACGGAAAAACCTAATTAATAATTTTCCCGACACAAAATTTCGGGAGCACCAATGACATTCGAGTTCATTGGAGGACAAATAAAACAATTGGATAATTCTACGCATTTCGTTGAGATTTTTAGATTCGCAAATATCTATTTAAATATAATATGTGGAATTCTTCAGTTTTCATGAGCTTTGGCAAGTTTCGTTCAACTTTCGGCTATTACACAACCGAAAATTAAAATTCTTCTGGGCACTTAATGATTATAGCCAATTATATTTTCATGTAGATACTTAAAATTAGTTTCAGATAGTTAAAATTGAGAAAGCTCATTTATTTTATAACACTATAAGGCATTCTTTCCATTCTGAAAATTGAAGTTTATTGTTCCAATTCATCCTGAAATAACGGAAGAAGTACGTACAGGGTGTTCCTTATTTGGACGTACAAATGGAGAGAGGAGATTCCTTTCATAATTATAAGAAAAAAAGTTCCTTTAAACATGGTACCGCAAACGTTTCGTTATCGAGATACAGGGTGTTGAAGTTTGAATACATTTGTTGTGTTGATTATACGAGTTTATCGAATCTTTATGAATCATTGCTACAGATCGAAAAAAAAACATAAAGACTGAGAATGAAATTCATCGAAGCTTACTGACTGAATTTTTATGATAATTATGATCTTTTTGAGGATTTCTAGAAAACTAAAAGTTACCATGAAGTTCAGTATAACACCAAAGCTACTTTTCACAATTTTTCAAACTTACAGTGGCTCACCAGAACAAAGTTCTGGAAGAAACAGGTGCTAAATTGTAATATTTAGGATGCCAAATTTCAGTTGGAGGAAGAAAACTTGAAGACGAAACGTTTAAGGTCCCATATTTATGGAACTTTTCTTCTTAAAATTATTGAAGGAATCACCCCTTCTCGTTTGTACGAACACTCTGTATTTTCCTAACTGTAGATTCCCCTCATCAAATGATTATTTTTTCCTAATCCATTTTTCAAAATAGGACTTCGTTTGAGTTATACAGGGTGTTAAGAATCAATGGAAAAACCCACTCCTTTCCATATCCTATTACTTCGAATTTACTGAATTCCAGTGAAGAGATTGCTGCACTTATGGCGAATTTTCCTCAATCAACACTTATTGAATATTTCATCTCATATACAAGTTGCAGAAAATAATAAAAACCTACTTGGAAACGATCAAAATATTTTTGAAAAAAACGATCAATTCATTAAATAAAAGTATTCCCAAGCTTTTCGTAGAAAATGAACCGTTCTCGTCGTAAATTTTAGTATAAATTTGAGTTCATAATTGTTTTTGGAATGACAGTGAACTTAAGTTCCAATAACAGTTCGTTTTTAAATTTTCCGAATATGACAGCTCGACACATTAATGAAGGACGGATTCAACTTCAAATCTAGAGTATTCTGGTTGTTCTAGACGTGGTCCAATAGGAATTTCACCTAACGTTTCGCCTACAACTGCGGTGGGCACCTTCAGGGGTTTCACGGTCGGAGGTTGTACCCCGTCTAATGACCGCTCCGAACTGGTCCGACCAAGAAACCTCTGAAGATGCCTACCGCAGACCACGGCCAGAAAACCCGGAAGACTCCAGATTTGAAATATAACAGCTATTTAGAAACAGGGTAATATTCCTTGATGTGATACTGGCGATTATTCCTCTGAAGCCTTCCTTTCTGCTGAGGGAAAATCCCATTTAGCAAACCCAACAAGGTAAACAACACTTGAACATAGATTATAACCAGAAAGAGAAAGGGTTCATAGGTTTGAGGTCGAATAAAACAAAAAACAATTCAATAATTTGCCGACGTATCGGTTTATTTGAAACTTTCTTCCAAGGCTCTGAAAAAGAGCAATAAGTAAAAATATAGTTGGCACTGAGTAATCGTACAGAAGAATACAAAGTAAATAAAATACACACATATATAAACAATAACAATTTTAGCCTGTAAATAAACAGCAATATAATCTCAAAAACATGAGTACAATTAAAAACGGAGCAGTGTCACATACACCAATCAGAAAAAGGTGGAAAAAACTCACATTACTGGTTGGTTCTATTAGTCATAAAATTTCTATTAAGAGAAAGACTTTTACATAAAATGACATCTATAGAAAGAAATAAAAATTCAGTTGAAAAGAGAACTGATATTGCGAACCTCAATAGATCATAATATTTCAATTTAATCTCAAAAATAAATAAGATGTGATTTTATCTCCGTTTTTTTTGGTTGTCTTTTTCTTTTTCCATTCCACAATATGCCTAATAAAATACAGATATAGCAGGAAACAGTTGAATTTTGTGTCAGTTCTTTTCTCTTCTCTCTTTTTTCTTTACTTCCAATACGACTGCGTTTGAAAGAAAATGTTCATCTCTCTAATGATCTTCTTCGCTGTTCTCTTCTTATTTATTTTTGAGATTAAATTTAAATGATCATCTCTCTAATGATCTTCTTCGCTGTTCTCTTCTTATTTATTTTTGAGATTAAATTTAAATGATCTACTGAGGTTCGCAATATAAGTTCTCTTATCAACTGAATTTTTATTTCTTTTTTTCAGATATCATTTCATGTAAAAGTCTTTCACTTAATAGAAATTTTATGACTAATAGAAACAACCAGTAATGAGAGTTTTTTCCATCTTTTTTCCGATTGATGTGTGTGACTGCTCTGTTTTTGATTGTAAACATGTTTTTGAGGTTATATTGTTGTTTATTTACAGGATGTGGTTCTGTGAAATTGTTATTGTTTATTTATGTGTTTTTTATTTACTTGTATTCATCTGTAAGATTGCTTAGTGCCAATTTTATATTTACATATTACTCTTTTTCAGGGCCTTTGAAGACGGTTTCCAATAAACCGAAACGTCGGCAAATTTTTGAATCGGTTTTTGTTTGATTCGACCTGAAACCTATCAACCCTTTCTCTTTTTGGAACACTTTGAAGGTCGTTAATCCATGCCCTAATAGAGAATAACACCAATCTTACCTTCAAACGTACCAACCATAGGAGAGAAAGAAAACAACATAAAAAAACAGTAAATAGATCCTTACCTAGACGGAGATCTGCTCGACGTGCTCCCAGACGGCGACGGTGACCGGCTGCCCGATCTGGACTTCGTCTTTTTCTTTGTACTTTGGTCCGAGGTGCCCCCCCGTCTCTCGCTGCCGACGCCGTCGACGACCGCGGTCGCGGTCGTCGTCGCGGCCGCCGCCGTGTACCCTGTTTCGTTTTGACTATTGTAACGACCCCCCGTCCCCGCACCACCCCCACTGCCGCCGCCACTGTCGTAGCTCCAGGAATTGTTAAGCGTCCTATGAGATCCACGGTCCATGATGACGTTGTAGGGGCCGTTCCGAAAACCCCGGTCCCTGTTGCGGCTGCGGTTCGTGTCATGGTAGCCGCTGCGGCGGATGAACTCGCCGTCCGCTACTCGGCTGTTGGCGCGCTCGTAGAAGCGCTCGCCGAAGGGCCCATGCTCGTCGGTCGAACTGCGGAAGAGAAAACGGTGTTGTCAATTCGGCCTTCGGAAAGGGGGTTGAAGATTCGCGGCCCAAGGACGTCAGCTTGGGGAACTCCAATGTAACAAGAAGCTGGCAAGCGTTATATACAGGGTGTATCTCTGACTTGTACATATATTTTAACTGAAGATTCTTGAGGTCGAAAGAAACCTTTTTTCATTTTCCATTTTTCCGAATTCGGCTTTGTTGAAAAGATATGGCCATTTGAGAAAAAAATTGGGCTAATTACGTGTCTGATACAATTTTCTGGAATTGATGCAAAGTTCATATTTCTCGATTGAAATTGAGTTGATAAATCTTGTAAATACTCAAGTACTAACCTTGTTGGAATAAAAATGGTACCAACACGATATTTCCTCAAAAAAACACTTAGTATAGTCTGATTATATTGGCAATTGAGAAGCCATATGTATCCCACCAAAATAAGTTCCTCCTTCGATTTTCATTAAGATCAGTTTGTGAGCACTTATAACTTGTTCATATTTTCCTCGAAATCCCAAAACAATCTTATGAAGAATTGTTTTTACACTAATCGAACATAACTCCATTAACCTAGGTCATAGGATTCGAGGTCAATGACCTAACCTAACACATCTTCCCATGTTCTCTGACAGAGCTATCATAGAGCTTTTGAGAAGACGATGCCAGATTGTGTTGATTTTCTCTTCAAACAAGGAAGCAGTACGTCCCCTATCGTTAACGGATGAACTAACGCAAAGGCACTTGCCTCTTTGGAAATGCCGAAGGGGAGTTTTGATTATCGCCGATAGAGCGCTGCGATCTTAATTTCAGTCGCCTATAACGGTGCGCAAGACCAACCGTTGTTCCACAGAACCAAACAGTTGGTCTGTGGTTGTTGATGCGTATAGCGGCGTGATGGAATGAGATTTGTCGATTTCTTAGACTATAGTCAGAGGTTGATTCGTTTATTTACAGAGAAGAATGCAAACGGTGATGTGATGACTTTCAATGAAAGTGAATTAATGTGATAATTACCGTGTAGTGTCGAGTTTATAAAATTGTTTATAATATTGTTTAGATAGGAACATGTAGTGTTAAGTACCATTTCATTAGGCATTAATTTCAATTAAATACATGGATGGTTTGTATGAAAATTCATCATTAATATCCGAATTTTGTTCACCATTGAATTTTTTTTTGGCACTTTGATAAGCATTATGACAACATTGTTAATTTGTATATAGATAATCAGAGAGTTCAGCCATTCTGTGAAATTATAAATCCAGGGAAGCATCCAGATTATTCTTAAGATTTTTTTATTTTTTCGTCAAATTTTATCGGGTAAAATTAGGAATAACTCGAAAACGACGCGTTTTATTGAAAAAACATAAGAATACTTTCATTTTCTAAAATGATTGATTCTTTCGAAAATATAAACCGTTTATCCTTTTCAAGTGGTTTCATGGTATTTTTGCTTGGATTTATGAGTGGGCTACGCTTTAACTTTCATACCAGGAGAAATTTCGAATAAGTGTTGATTGAGGAATTTGCACCATAAATGGAGTAACCAATCGACAGGAATTCAGTTCATTCGAAATAACGGTTCCGAAGATATGAACAGGAAAGCGTCTTTTTCGTGGATTTTCGACACCCTGTATCTTCCAAACAAAACCGAATTTCGAAAAATGGTAAAGGAAAAAAGTATTTCGTTTGATGAGAGGAATCTTCAGTTAAAATATATGTAAAAGTTAAAGACTCATCCTGTATATGATGAAAAACCAAAAACACAAGACCAATTTATGGAGGTCAATAAGAATCAAATAATTTTGCACTGAAAACGACAATGATGCCGAGTAAAAGATGAAATTAGAACTAATAAAGACTGACAATAAAAGAGTTCTCCTCAACCTTATAACTTGCTCTACAGTCTACACTCTACAAGTTTACAGCGCTTGATCGCATAAATCGTTGATTGGACAATCAGGCGCTTAAATGATTGCTAAAGCTCTTAGGGAGATCATAGGATTTATCAGGATGGTAGATGATCTTCTCGAGAATCGATTCAGGGTATTCTGGCTAGTTCTGACAGGTTCACCTATAGCCAATCAACCCCAAGGAAGTCCCGAAGTTTGTGGCTCGTTTATCTCAGCCTCAAGACCTATTTTGATGATGCTTTCACAGAGAGCAAAGCGGGGAGTGTTCTAAGCTATTTTTCGTTCCACAAATACCGAAAATACGAATTACGCAGACGAATTTAGAGGAAATTACAGCCGGTAATCATCGTTTAAAATTCTCCCGTTTGATGCGGCGAGTCCCAGTGGTATTTATGGCATACCACGCGCCGCACATTTACGAAACCATGAACTTTTACAACTGCAGACTTCAATGCAGACAGCAGCTGGTGCAGAATTTAATAACCTGCAATGAACTGTCGAATAAAGTTCAGGGAACCTACACAGCCGACCAGGAAATTACAATCCGCCCGTGGGGGATTGAAAATTCGTTCGTCGTTCATGTGGAAACGTGTGATTTATCGATCCCGCAATTTGCGTACCGCGCGGCGTACGCACCGGATAGTGACAGATGGCAGCCGCGTTCTCGATGTTGTAACGAGCACGGTACCGTATTTTTTACGGAGGAACGATTAATGCGCGATTGAATAAGGAATATAAAGCAAGGAGATCGTTGAAAGTATGGCGAATCGGGTCATTCGGATCGAATATAAACATAAACATCGATCAGGATTAGTGTCAGGCTCGGCTGTCGTTCAAGATTCACACTTTTATCCTTTCTATAGATCTGCCTATCGAGATCTTGGGAGCGGGACTGGACAGCGGACTCTAGGTGTTAGGCAAACAACTCTTCGGCGTCAGGTTATATTTTTTCAGTGCGAATACGGTAATAGCTAACGGTAGTTAGATACGTGGACATCTGCATCGAGAACTTTTTTTATGTGATAGATATATTATAACTACTGTAATACTTCAACATGACATTACTCCTCTGATCCCAGAGAGTATCTATTGCTTTATTTGAAATCGAATTTTCAATTTGCCAAAATTCATTTTTAAATTATAAAAGATGTATTCATATACAGGACGAGTATTTCTCTTGTTTTTACTGTAGATTCCTCTCATCAAACGTAACACTTTTTTCCTATACCATTCTTCAAAATTCGGTTCCACTTGAAAGACACAGGGTGTCGAAAATCCATGAAAAAAACACTTTTCTGTTCATATCTTCGTTACCGCTATTTCAAATTAACTGAATTTTGGTTGATTGTTTAATCTATTCATGCGGTGCATATTCCTCGATCAAAACTTATTCAATATTTCTCCTGGTATAAAAGTTTATAAAAGTTACAGAGTAGCCGATTCATAAATCCACGCAAAAATACTATGAAACCTAATTTTTTTTTTAATAAAACGCGTCGTTTTCGAGTTATTCCCAATTTTACCCGATAAAATTTGACGAAAAATTAAAAATCATTAGAATTATCTGGATGTTTCCATGTATTTAAAATATCACAGAATGTCTGAAATTTATAAATTCCCTGATCGCGAAACAAGTTAACAATGTTGACAGTATGTTTATCAACTTTGTCAAGACTAAAATCTCTATGACGGAATAATGTTTGATGAAGAGATATGTAATTATAAAATCCCACAAAGGTGGGAGATAGAATTGAATTCTAAGAAGCATGAAATTATACATTTTATACGCACAGTTTCTATTAAAAATTTATTGTTACCGGTCCATATAAAAAATAAATGTCAATGAAATACAAAATTCGGATATTAATGATGAATGTCGTTACAAACCCCGTATTAAATTGAAAAATGAAATGATACTTCACACTAAACAATCTGTGGCGATGTTTCTATTCACACAATATCCTCTTGGAATTTTAGAAACTCGACACTGCACGGTTATTATTGGAAACATGAATTCACTGAAAGTCTTCACATAATCATAACCTGTTTGCATTTTTCTCTCTAAATAAATAAATAAATCGTAGTCGGTTATAGCTATACGCATGCGTCGTTTAAAGGGCTGACGTTGGAGACACAGAACAACGGTTTGTCTTGCGCGCCGGCTACCTCGCATTGCGAAAATATTAGATCGTAGCGCTATATCGGCGAGAATCAGAACTTCTCGTTGGGCATTTCCAAAGAGCGAAAAGTGAACAGAACTAGTACCCTTGAGTTAGTTCATCCGTTAACAATAGGGGACGTACTGCTTCCTTGTTTAAAGAATCAATACAATCTGGTATCGTCTTCTCAAAAGCTCTGTGATAAATCATAGAAGATGTGTTAGGTCATTGACTTCGAATCCTATGACCTATTGACAATTTTTATGAGATATTTTTGGGAACTCGAGTGTTCCCAAATTAATCTGCAGGAAAATCGAAGAAGGAACTCATTTTGGTGGGAGAAATATGAATTTTCTATTAGAAATAATCGGACAAAACTGTTTTTGTTAGGAAATATCGTGTTTGTAAATATATCAACTCAATTTCAATCGAGAAATATGAACGTTGCATCAATTCCAGAGATCGTATCAGACACGTATTTGGCCCAAGTTTTTTTCAAATGGCTATATCTTTTAAACAGAGCCGAATTCGGAAAAATGGAAAATGAAAAAAGGTTTCTTTTGGCCTCAAGAATCTAAACACTGTATAATACCACTAGAGATGAAGAAATTTTGCCGGCAAAATATGAAGAAGTATGATAATGATGATAATATGAAAGTTTATTGCTAGGCACTTTCTTGAATGACATTTGTAAGATAGACTTTACAAAAAAAATGACTATTGATATGGTTACCAGCATAACTATTGGTATTTTAATGGACAATACTTTACCATGAAGAAACTGATGAAAATGATTTATTTGAGAGAGTATTAGAAACACAATTTGGTGTAGTAGAACACATTATTTTGAAAAAAATGTGGTTCCAATTTTGATTAGAGTGCTTAATAGCACTTCCAAACAGTGTTTCATTATTTTCCGTTGATTCTAGGAGACCCTGTATAATAAAATTAAATCACCTTAGAAATTCACCTTCAAACGATTTCGTGGAAAATTAATCATAGATGATATCATCGTAGTTAATCGGCGATCAGCTCAATTATGTTAGGAAGCCACAGAAAATTGATCTAATTCAGCGTAGGTACTTCATAACACAATGAGCATCCTTGTACGACTACGCAATCATAAGCATCGCTATACGTTCAACTTTCAACCTTCACTTGTACGCCTTCGAACTTATCGATTTTCTTCCAATTTGATGAAGTAAGGTCGTGATAACACGTTATATAATGTCAAGGTCGATATTCAAACATCCGTTTGACTGGACGAGGTGGAATTACGACGTAACAAACAAAATTCCAGCGTTTTGAGCGCCGATAAACTAGTTTTTCCAAGCTGATGCCCTCACCGAACTTAGAACCATCAGACACGGTTGTACTTTCTGTTGAGAACGTACACAATCATGGTTTCCACTGATGTATGTATCCTCTATCGGAACGCAGATTAATCACAAAAACAAATTAAAAAAAAAAACAATTTAATTGTAGTGCTTGAACTTCTTCATTCGGCATACCAGCCTGTAGCTTCCATTTGGTGAACGCTTTCTTCCCCGGCCATTAAATTCCAAGGAAAATATAATAATTTCATTGAAATTCAAAGCTGAACACCCACATCTTGACGTTTGCAGCCGGGTATTTATGTTGGCAATAATTTATTGCCTACACTCACCACTGAAAACACAGAATCGATTCGATAAATATAGAAATTATCAGTATTTTCACGTATGTGTAGGCATCTGTAGGTACGATTCTATACCTACTGTGTGTTTATCTCCCACGTGTGCCTTGAATTATGTATGCGGGAGGGAGAGAAGAAGCCGAAAAAATCGAGTATACGCGGGTTTTAAGGTATTTTAATGCCTGGTCTAACCCAAACAGGGTGAAGGTACAATTTGATTTCTTGGAGCGTTTCAAGATTTTCCTTCAAGAAATTAATTCCCCAGACGTAGTCCCAAAAGAGGCACACAGTCTGTATTATTCATTTATTTATTACACAGGCTGTTTCATCGTTCGACAGAAAAACTTTCACCTTATATTCTTTTTGTTTGCCAATTCCCCAAAAAAGTCAAGCAAGGTTCATACTTATTTTTCAACGGAATGACCCTTAGACTATGGTAGAAGATTTCACAATCGTATCACTGGACACCCTATACACAAATATTTCCTCTTGGGATGACATAATACAAATACGCAAGATGTATGTGGTTTCCTTGATAGTTTTTGGTTCTTATCTACATGCCAAAAATGAACAGGATGTGGTTTTTCCTCATAAAGCACAAATGGATGATGCAAGATAAAATTGGGTGATTAAATAGGGAATTACTTAAAAATTATCTAACATTACGCAGTTTAGATTTTTAGAGGAGTTTGCCAAGGGGAAAAGGCCGTCTTTAAGTGCCTGGCATACCCTGAAGATGCAATTCATCATCAAGAGTAATGTGGGTAGTTTCGAGAAAGAAACTTTGGAATCCATAAATATACTTTCATATACGGGGTGTGGCGCGATGAATGGATGATGCGGGTAGAGGATTTTGTGGAGGATCAGAAAAATATGATTCATGTTTTCGAGACATTTTAGAAAATTTCATCCTTTGTCATTCTTTTTGATGGCAAGACTACAAATGAAGGAATTTTTTCCATTTGTTTTTTGGATAGTATTTATGGATAGATACGCTATCGAATGTGAACTATGATTTTTGGGACACAGGCATAGTTTTTTGAAAGAAGATTCAGCTCAAATTTTATGTTTTGCCCATTTTTTAAATTCCAATAGGAGTTGTTATTTTGAATAGCTCGCCATTTCGGTAGATGCCACTAATTGAGCTGTCATTTTTTGACATTTGACAAGTAGAAACTACGCCATAAATAAAAATGGAACGATACACGCTACAACAACGCATTGAAATTATTAAAATTCACGATTAAATGGTGAAAATTTGGCAGAGACAGTTCGTGAAAGTCGAACATTTTTGGGTAGTAGTGAAGCACCTTGTCGAACCAAAATACAGAAATTCTTGGAAAAATTTGAGCTGTTGGGAAAGTTACTGAGGTGAAGAACCATGCACGTCGCTCAATAACAGCCGAGAATATTGCTGCTGTAGCCGAAAGTGTTGATGAAAACCCAGGTTTGTCAATTCCTCGTCGTTCTTTGGAATTAGGCATTCCACAAACGTCATTACACCGTATTCTGCATGAAGATTTAGGTCTTAAGGCTTATAATAAAGTTCAACACAAGAACTTAAGCCGGCCGATCATCAACAACGTCGTATCTTTGCTGATTGGGTCCTTGAAATGCATGAAAATGATCCGGAATTCCATCGAAAAACCATCTTGACTGATGAGGCCCATTGCCACCTCGGTGTCTTCGTCAACAAGCAAAATTGTCTCATCTGGGGCTCGGAAAACTTCAGTTCTCAATCGAATAACACCCACAAGTGCGCCCCTGATGTCCCCAAAAGAGCTCAAAACGATCTTGCTCACACCAGCCAACAACAAATACCATAATTCCTAACCAGGTCACGTCTCCTTCAGATAGCACATAGACTGCAAAAAAAATCAAGATGTCCATTCCCATTTGACTACGTGCCTCATTGTGTCTTTGTGTCCGACGCTACTGGTCATGGAAACGGAGCCGGCTAATTTATTTTATTCATTCGGCCAGCAGTTCACGATACACGCAGCGCGATCCTCGAAGAGAAACTCGAGAAAGAGGGGACGAACTTTTTCGAGATCGACTGCTCCGAGAAGGTCCTCAATTGGACGTAGCTGCAGCTGATGAGTCGTCCGTCCCACTTTCGAAACCATTATTCTCGAATTATGCCTCGACTATAAGGAAGGTTGTCGTTCTCGTAACCTGCATGTTTTTATTCTCCGACAGAATGCACTGGATATGAGCTTAACGACCATTAATGCATGCATGCGTGGTAGGAGTTGATTTCGTATTCAGTAGCCTGGACTTAATCCACCATTGTGATACTTGGATTCGAGACGTTTTAAATGGTTGATTCTGCCCGTTTTGAGGACAAAATTAGGGACATTATGCTCAATCAGATCGAGTTTTCTGTATACTGCCCATCGTTCCATTTTAATCTATAATCTTTCCTTACATTCTTCTCTCGAAATAGGTGCAGCAATAATCATTGGTACCTTAACTTTCAAGTATTCATTCTTATGTTATATTCACTTTTATAAAATATCCCGGTTGGCCATGACCTTTTGACACAGTTAACCGTTTATATTTTGAAAATGTTAGGTTATAGTCATTTTCCTGTCAGATAACTAGGCAACGTTGTCCTCTCTACATAAAGGTCGTAGTGATAACGTATTGTTACGGACAGTCATAGTTAGAATTATTAGGTGTTCTGTGGTCAGAACTGACACTTATATTAATTGAGTTTCTTTAGACAGTTTTTGGATTTGATGTATGAAATATACGGATTTTTCTGCGTGGAATATTATTTTCTTAGAAATCGAACCCAAGTTTCGTAACATTTGGTGTCAGAAGTGGGATTTCAGTGATTAATAGGACAATTTATGGTAAATACGAGGAGTACGGATTACGACATGGCAGACAAGGAAGATATGATGAAACAGATTCTGCAGCTGTTGGCTGAGCAAGAGAAAAATCCGTATATTTCATACATCAAATCCAAAAACTGTCTAAAGAAACTCAATTAATATAAGCGTGACAGGGTTGTCACATCGCACAATTTTGTGAAACCACCGACTTTCGATGGTCAGTCGGCATGGTCCCTGTACCGTAAGCAGTTTGAAGCGGCGGCAGCAGCCAATGGATGGAACGACGAAGAAAAGGCTACTGCACTCATAGTGGCTTTGAGGGGACCTGCTTTGGCAATGTTACAGGCTATCCCAGAAGAGCAAAATCGCAGGTATGGTGATCTCATTGCCGCCTTAGAATTAAGATATGGCAATCAGCATCGGGAACAACTGTATCGGGCACAGCTGAGAACACGAGTGCAAAAACCTGGTGAGAGCCTGCAAGAGTTCGAAGCTGATATCCAGAGACTTATCCAGCTTGCGTACCCAAAAGCCCCAGAGGATTTCAAAGAACAGCTGTCAGTGCAAATATTCATTGATGGGTTGAGGGATGCAGAAATTCAGAGGACCCTAAGACTGACGCACTTTAGGAGAGGCAGCGAAGCTCTTGTTCGGTCGTTAGAAGTAGAAGCGGCTTTCAATGCCTCCACAAGGCCAAAGGTGAGAGGGGTATCAATCGAGGAGCCACCCCAAGAAAATAATCAGAGTGAGAGTATATCGCAGATGTTCAAAATGATATTAGAAAAAATGGAATCCAGGAATAGCGGTGCCACCAGTCAACCGAGAGGAAATTGTTTCAGATGTGGTAGGAGCGGAAATTTCAAGAGGGACTGCAGGGTGAGGGTACCGCCACGATCTTCATCACCCTCAAGGACGTCCCCACGTGCATATTCACCTGCGAGGGCAGGGACATCTAGAGAATCCTCGAACAGGTACCAGGAAAACTAAAATTAGCCAGCATATCGGGGCGCATGCTGGCTAGTGATAACGAAGCTCCCAGGGTCATCAATGTCAACAGAATAAGAAGAACAACCGATAGTCTAACCATTAGAGGAAAGGTAAACCAAAGAGATGTCATCTTCACTGTAGACACTGGTGCGTCAGTTTCCCTGGTTCGCAGTGGCATCCTTGAACCAGGTAGGGTGAAACCATTTGCATCCAATTTCGTTCTACGAACCGTCACTGGAGAGAATGCACCAATACGAGGGGAGGCTGACGTCACACTAACCCTCGGAAGACTACACCTTATGGAGACCGTTCTCGTAGCAGACATTGAAGATGAATTCATTCTTGGGATGGACCTGATAAGTAACTATGGCTTTTCCTTCGATGGTGAGCAGAGAACCATGAAATTCGGAGGTGAAGAATTCATTTTGACGAAACCATCTGAAAGGGGGAGTTCTGTGAAATTGCGGATTGCTAAAACTGTCAGGATACCTGGTTTATCTGAAAAGATCGTTGAGGCCAGACTGGAAGAAGACCCTGGATGCTGCGTTGGAATGGTACAACCATGTGAAGAATCTCCTACCAAATTATTACTTGCACGAGCTTTAATTAGGACAAATCAAAATATTCCTGTAAGGATTGCCAATGTATTCCCTGATGGAACAACAGTCCGGGAAGGAGACATCATAGGAGTATGCGAGCCAGTCGAATGGGTAGCAGATTGCAAATCGAGCGGATATCCGGAGGGAACAGACACAACTGATGACGTAGTGAGAACAATTGGAAAATCCTTTACTCACTTAACACCGCAAGAATACGAAGCTGCCATGAGATTCATTGCTAAGGAAAGTGATGTATTTGAGTCCGCAGGGTCGCCAACAGGACGAACTAACCTGGTCCAACACAGGATAGATACAGGTCAAGCCCATCCAATTCGGCAACCACCAAGAAGATTGCCATTTACCAAGCAACAGGAAGTGGAGAAACTTGTCCAAAAAATGACCAAAGATGGCGTAATCGAAGAATCATCGAGTCCTTGGTCCGCACCTGTAGTATTGGTTTCCAAAAAGGATGGCTCTACAAGATTCTGCGTGGATTATAGAAAATTGAATGACGTCACGAAGAAGGACAGTTACCCATTACCCAGGATCGACGACACCCTAACCACGCTGGCAGGTTCACAATGGTTTTCAACACTTGACTTGAAGAGTGGATATTGGCAGGTGGGCCTACACGAAGGTGACAAGGAAAAGACTGCCTTTACCACTGGTAGCGGACTATATCAGTTCACCGTTATGCCTTTTGGGCTCTGTAATGCGCCGGCGACCTTCGAAAGGTTGATGGAGCTGGTATTGCGCGGGCTTACTTGGAAAACCTGCCTGGTATATCTGGATGATGTCATGGTTATGGGAAGGAACTTTGAGGAACATCTGGCCAACCTACGTGAAGTTTTCGGACGTTTAAGAAGTGCCAACCTCAAGTTGAATATAAAGAAGTGCTCTCTATTCCAGAAGCAAGTGGAATTCTTGGGGCATACAGTCTCTGTAGAAGGAATTAAAACAAATGAATCGAAGATACAGGCTATTCGAGACTGGCCAAGACCGAAGGATAAACACGAAGTGAGAAGTTTCCTGGGCTTGTGTACCTATTACCGCCGTTTTGTAGAAGGATTCGCAGACATTGCAGCTCCTCTTCATAAGTTGACAGGAGATCGGGTCAACTTCCATTGGTCTACTGGATGTGAAGAAGCTTTCCGCAAGTTGAGGGCAGCGCTTTGTTCAAGTCCAATCCTGGCATACCCACGGCATGAGGGACTTTTTATACTGGACGCAGATGCGAGCAATACTGGGCTTGGAGCTGTATTATCACAGGTGCAGGATGGGCAGGAAAAAGTCATCGAATACTACAGCAGAGTGATGTCTAAGCCAGAGAGAAACTACTGTGTTACCAGGAAAGAACTGTTAGCAATAGTCAAGGCGGTAGATCACTTCCACAAGTACCTATATGGAAGGGGGTTTCTCATCAGGACTGATCATGCGGCCCTGAGGTGGCTACTGGAGATGAAAAACCCGGAAGGACAGATAGCTAGATGGATAGAAAAACTGAACCAGTACCATTTCAAAATCAAACATCGTCCAGGACGGCTGCATAACAATGCGGATGCCCTATCTAGAAGACCGTGTCCAGGAACCTGCAAGCATTGCCAACGTGTTGAACGCCATGAAGGAGTCGCCGATATAAGACGTACGGCACTGATACCTGAGGACAAATGGACTACTGAACATATGAGACAGGACCAGGAAACCGATCCAAACATCAAGGACTTTCTACGGTGGAAAGAGAATGGAACAGGCAGACCCTCCTGGAGTGATATTTCGGATAGAGATCCCATCTTCAAGGCAATGTGGGCTCAGTGGGATTCCCTGATTTTGGAAAATCAATTACTCAAACGGGTTTGGGAATCAGTAGATGGGAGGTCGTCAATTTCCCAATTGGTTTTGCCCAGGAAGAGGATAGGTGAAGTCTTGAAGGAAATTCATGAAGGGAAATCAGGAAGACACCTTGGAGTCAACAAAACCTTGGACAAAATCAGACAGAGATTTTACTGGGTCCAATGCCGAGACGATGTGGAAATTTGGTGCAGGAGATGTCAAGAGTGCGGCGCCACTAAAGGTCCCAAGACAAGATCCAGGGGCCAAATGAAGAAATACAACGTAGGTGCACCATTCGAACGGATTGCCATTGATGTAGCTGGACCCTTTCCTGTGACGAATGACGGCAACAAATACATCCTCGTCGCCATGGACTACTTCAGTAAATGGGTGGAAGCCTATGCCATACCAGACCAGGAAGCATCCACAGTAGCCAGGTTATTGGTGGATAACATGTTCTCGAGGTTCGGAGTACCGATGGAGTTACATTCCGACCAAGGAAGGAATTTCGAGTCCAAGTTATTTAAGAAAGTTTGCGAACTGATGGGCATCAACAAGACCAGAACGACGGCTCTTCACCCTCAGTCGGATGGCATGGTTGAAAGGTTCAACCGAACCATGGAAGAACATCTTTCCAAGGTGGTGGAAAAACATCAGAAAGACTGGGACAGACACCTTCCATTGTTTCTTATGGCTTACAGAGCGGCAGTCCACGACTCCACCAAGCTTACCCCGGCTAGCATTATCTTCGGAAGGGAACTTCGATTGCCCTGTGACTTGTTGTTCGGATCACCAAGCACCGAAGAGGTTGACGTGCGGGACTATGCGGATAAACTGAAGGACAGCTTGTTGAAAATCCACGAAACCGCTCGGAAGAGACTTATACTGGCAAGCGATAGGATGAAAGCTCGGTACGATTTGAAAGCAAATTCAGGGGGATTCAAAGAAGACGACCAGGTCTGGCTGTACAACCCACGTAGGAAGAGAGGTGTATCTCCAAAGCTAACACCGTTTTGGGAAGGACCGTACAAGGTGAAGAAGAGAATCAACGATGTGGTTTATAGAATCCAACGCAGTCCAGGGACTAAGATGAAGGTTGTTCATTTGGACAGATTGAAGCCCTATCATGATGGACCAATGGTTTTTGATCGGGACGATCAAAATTAGAGGGGAGGCAATGTTACGGACAGTCATAGTTAGAATTATTAGGTGTTCTGTGGTCAGAACTGACACTTATATTAATTGAGTTTCTTTAGACAGTTTTTGGATTTGATGTATGAAATATACGGATTTTTCTGCGTGGAATATTATTTTCTTAGAAATCGAACCCAAGTTTCGTAACAGTATTTATCAAAATGTTCATTTACTTTGGGAAAATAATGAATTTGAGAGAATATAATTTGAATTCAATAATTCCAAAGACCTGGCAAATGTTGAAGAAACTTTTTTCTCTGTTAATACTGGAAATATTTCACGTATACAGGGTCTTTCACGAGGAACCTC
This sequence comes from Adalia bipunctata, assembly GCA_910592335.1. NCBI lineage: Eukaryota > Metazoa > Arthropoda > Insecta > Coleoptera > Coccinellidae > Adalia > Adalia bipunctata. Next base: position 24,541,086 of record OU342953.1, read on the forward strand.
ACCCATATTTATACGGGAAACTACTGAACGTATTTTCATGAAATTCAGCACTTATAAGTATTTCACGATGCTGATGAAATCTAAAATATTTTCAAGGCATGAGCACCTCCGGTTTTTCCGGAAATGACGTCAACTTCCGTTTTTCAAATTAGAACACCATTTTTTTATTGCAGAAATAGATTCCTTAGAAAATTTCAAGTTATTTTGATGCAACATTTTTCAGTTTTGGTTGGAAAATTCTCTCTGAGCGGGAAAATTCGACAAAAAATCGAAAATAGAGCTCCGCTGAAACAAGAATAACTTCGAGGGTTTTGGATAGAAAATTTTCATTTTTGGGATTTTTCAAGATGTAAGATTGATGAATCCACTTTAAAAATCGAAATCGCGATTCATGATACAGGGGGTGAAAAAATCGCTTTCAAAGTTAGGGATGACAAAATCGTGAAAAATCAATTTTTCAAATTAAAACCCCATTTTTTTATGGCAGATATTGAATCTACGTTAAAAAATAATGTGAGTGTATGCATCACACCCTTGCCCTAAAATGGATATTTTCTGAGTTAATATCCACTTTAGGGCAGCGGTGTGATGCATACACTCAAATTGTTTTTTAACGTAGATTCAATATCTGCCATAAAAAAATGGGGCTCTAATTTGAAAAAATTGATTTTTCACGATTTTGTCATCCCTAAGAAAGCGATTTTTTCACCCCCTGTATCATGAATCGCGATTTCGATTTTTAAAGTGGATACATCAATCTTACATCTTGAAAAATCCCAAAAATGAAAATTTTCCATCCAAAAACCTCGAAGTTATTCTTGTTTCAGCGGAGCTCTATTTTCGATTTTTTTTTGGAATTTTCCCGCTCAGAGAGAATTTTCCAACCAAAACTGAAAAATGTTACATCAAAATAACTTGAAATTTTCTAAGGAATCTATTTCTGCAATAAAAAAATGGTGTTCTGATTTGAAAAACGGAAGTTGACGTCATTTCCGGAAAAACCGGAGGTGCTCATGCCTTGAAAATATTTTAGATTTCATCAGCATCGTGAAATACTTATAAGTGCTGAATTTCATGAAAATACGTTCAGTAGTTTCCCGTATAAATATGGGTGAGGTTCCTCTTGAAAGACCCTGTATGTATTTCTATTACGTTCAGTTCTTAGTGAAGTCACTGTATATAAACTCTGAGGAAATTGTGTAGGGCCTGGCACAGGAGGTTGTGTTGATCTCAATGCTTGTCCAGGAGACAAGCATTGACTCTGGAGTAGTTATATCTTGAGAACTGAATGAACTGATTTACTGCAGCATAGAAAAAACTTATTCTACCTATGTTCATGCTCTATAATATTCCACCAATTGATTGTTGCCAACATAATCAATACTTGCTACATGTAATTTTATGCAACTGTGCTGAGTGTTTCTGCTTTGAGAACTAACCAGATGTTAGTTCTCTTTCGTTTTCCCTACCAAGTGGCTCGAAACTCCTGCCGCATGGACCAATAAAGGTATCATCCCTTATGTCCAATCGATTATATCACTGAGCTGAATTGTTACGAAGCTGAATTACTACGCCAGAACATAGAGAGTCCTACCAAACGATAAGACGATCACAAAGCCAGGCAGAGGCGCAGGATTACAACTGTTTAATAATTTCTAATTTCTTATATGGATCTGAATTCTTGTCATTTTCAAGCTTCTCATTTGGTCCTACGAACATGTATACCAAATATAAAGAAATTAGACCGTATGAATCCTCGACATTGCTGTCTGTTTTCAGACAGCGTCAAGTTGTCTGGTATGTCACGACGCTAACTAATGAAAAATCTGTTTGTTCTACCGAACTCTGGAACATCAATCGATTCCCTCCGTATTTCCTCACGGAATATGGCGTGCCGATCAGCCCGACTGACGTCCGATTCTTTTGTGGTTCTCCAACTCCGATGGATGTCGGGCCCATGGATACCCGTCGTCGCCTAGCGACAGGATCATGACGAAACGTACGAGTTCTTAATTTCCGAGCGATTTTTGCGGCATCCCGATCCGCGGTAACGCACGAGTGAAAATTGCCGTCGAGGAACACTCTGCCGCTTCGGGAAAAAATGCGGTACGTGCTTCCCTTGCTGCGAGCGGGATACAGTTGGATTTTTTGCCGTTGCGGGTCTCTCCGCGATGGAATAAGGTGCACCCAGCGTATCGATTATGGATTTCACGGCCCAGGCAGTTGCCTGGGCATTTTCTGCATGTCCACAAAAACCTCTCGTAGTTCTCGCCGCCGTTCGAGTTTAATTATTGACCGTGTTGAATCGCGGTTATGAGGAGAAGCTGAAAAAACCTCAACGACGGAAGGGAATCGTAATATCGGGTCACGCTGTACTTTCGAATTCCAGCGTAAACCAAAAGACGGGATGCACTGAGCTGACTACAGCACTTTGACACGCGACGGGTTGACTAGTAGTTCTCATGAATCACACAAATCGACTAATGCCTCAACTTTTAAAAGGATATCAAATAATATGAAGAAAGAACACTAAATTATCTATGACAGCTACCAAGTCCGCGGATGACGTCCGATAGATTGTAAAACGGAGTCGTTCTTGTAGACTTTCAGAATGTACATACTCGTAAATCATGAAGAGTATTCCGTAAATGAAAACATCGTAGAGGTCACGAATTCAAGGATGCCCAAAGCCGCTTTATGTTCGAGGTTCAACTAAATGTCAAGATATTTCAGAAGTTGAGTGTTCGACTAACATCAATGGTAACATCCTATAATGCCTTTCCGGCGTATTCAAGGATTGTGGAGCAATTAATGGAAGATTCTTGAAAGGTCTTTCCTGTGCACTTAAAGGGTCTTTAAGTGTCTTCATTATTCTTATTGTGAATAATCAGGCTTACTTGAATCTAGGTTGGTTTCATAATTTTGGGAACTTCTGCTGAAAGCTCTGGAGGATTTCAGTAAGGCAGTTCTGAATTGGTACAAATAACGAGTGATTTTTTGAAAATTTTTTCGCTTTTTGGAGACACTGATTTTGAAATCTCATGCATATTTCGTGTTTTGTGTCATTGTCAACCATCTTAAGAAGGGTCTATAATTTAACCATGAATCGTCTTTTTAAATTTCCTAAAGCTCTTAAAAAATCTCCCATTACATCAAATATCTTTCTGAATGTAATGGTCTTGTATTCAGGGTGAGAGGTCACCGAGTAATCTGGTCAGGAATTCTGAAAATTTGTGAACGAATGCTTTACGTCTTTGAGTGTAGAGACTTGAGGACTTTCATAGTCTGAAGGTCAAAAATCAACTTCGAAGAAAAAAAAGGCACTTTTCCGAGAAATCCTCGGTAATACGAGTGCATTTCCCTGGGAAGTTTGTACGATATAAAATGGGAATTTTGATGCCTGGAAGCTTTGATTAACGCGTAAACGTTGAACCGTCGCAGATAATGAATAATGATATTCAAGAAACCGGTACAATACGGTACATACGCGGTGGCTGTACGGTATATTTTATTGCTTACATATACAACACGAATTGTGGGATAATTGTTCTCATTTCGTTATCGATTAAGTCTCGAGATGTTCGAAATGGAATTTTATATTTTCTGTGTAGAGACAACATGGAGCCATGAGACTCGAGATTGCCGATAGTCAGCATCACTGATTTATCAGTAACACTACCTCAAAAGTAGAAAACTTTCTCGAAGTATATTGAATCTTTGAATTCGTGGAGAGGCATCATTTTCTCAACGATTCCAGGATCAGTGACTATTGAGAATGAAGTATTTCCACTAACTACTTGAGATGTAAGTCCTTCAACAATATCAGGCACTTCCTATATTTCTGTCTTCCATTTCACAAGCGATAGAGCCTTCAGCTTTCCGCGATACTCTAGGAACCGAAGTACAACCGGCATTTCCGATACCTGAAATCGAAAGTTGCAAATGGACTCACCCCGATGCATCCAAAGGAATCGCTTGTTCGCACACCTAATACGCACTAACATGAGGTAAAACTTTCTAAACGACTGTAGCTTCCGCAACCGCCTCGAACACAATCTGCGGTGTTTACACGTTAACAGCGACGTGGTATGTGTACCCTCGCGTGGTACGATTCTGTTGATCCGCCTTTACTCGAGTTGGCTTGGCTGTGCCGATGAATCAACATTCCCGGAATACAAATATTTTGCCTGAGCGTTAGTTCATACACGCCGAAAATCAACCCGGAAAAATATTGACCGAATGTGAATTCGCCGGCAGCAGCCGTGCGACACGAGCAGCTGTCGCGCGGATTCGGTCCAGAATAACATTCTTCTCTGTAAATAAACGAATCGACCTTTGACTATAGCCTAAGAAATCGACAAATCTCAGTCCATCACGCCGCTATGCGCATGCTTCGTTCAACAATCACAGACCAACTGTTCGGTCTGTGGAACAACGGTTTGTCTTGCGGAACGTTATAGGCAACTGAAATTAGGACCGTAACGCTTTATCGGCGAGAATCAGAACGTTTCCAAGGAGGCACGACAAGACGCCATCAGCCAACAGTAAACAAAACTAGTGCCTTTGCGTTAGTTCATCCGTTAACGATAGGGGACGTACTGCTTCCTTGTTTAAAGAGAAAATCAACACATTCTGGCATCGTCTTCTCAAACGTTCTATGATAGCTCTGTCATAGAATATGGTTAGATGGGATAGGTTAGGTCATTGACCACGAATCCTATGACCTAGGTTAATGGAGTTATGTTCGATTAGTGTAAAAACAATTCTTCATAAGATTGTTTTGGGATTTCGAGGAAAATATGAACAAGTTATTAGTGTTTACAAACTTATCTGCAGGAAAATCGAAGAAGGAACTTATTTTGGTGGGAGAAATATGTCTTTTTGTTGCAGATATAATCGGATGAAACTAACTGTTTATTGAGAAATATCATGTTTGTATCATTTTTATTCCAATAAGGTTTGTATTTGAGTATAACCCAAATATATTAACTCAATTTCAATCGAGAAATATGAACTTTGAATCAATTCCAGAGTATCGTTTCAGGGACGTAATTAGCCCATTTTTTTTCAAATGGCTATATCTTTTTTAACAGAGCCGAATTCGGAAAAATGGAAAATGAAAAAAAGGTTTCTTTTGACCTCAAAAATCTTCAGTTAAAAGTCAAAGACTGTATATCTGTATAGAGAGAATGTAATATTACAGTAATAAAAACATAAAGCGATAAATTATGTCTATTTTTGGGTACTTTCTAGGCGGACTATGCCCTTCCCCCTCATGGTGAGTCCAGGATATCCTTCAAGAGGTAGAACCGTAGGCCACCTGATCCATTTTACTGGCCTCCTGGATATCATACACTGTTCACAGTCCCTCTCAGAACTATTGGACCATACCCAGCTTTTAATATAGCAGATTCAAATGCGAATGTCGATCGAATGTATGTACCTTTGTTCTTTGTTTGTGATATACTTGCCATACACTAAATGAAATACCTTACTCGACCAACAAAAATGCTTCAGTTTGATCTTGTAGAGCTCTCAAATAATGAACCAAATGAATTTATCACACATATGGTATCCACCCACGAGGAAACCGAACCGGACACCAGCGGCAAAGATTATGAAGGGCCATAAAAACCGGCGCGTGCCATTGCAGATGCTATGAGTTCCCATGAAGAACAGCGGAATTTTTGCAGTTGTGTCAGTCACTTCTACGAAAATTTCCGTAGAATTAGGGAATTCAGAAAGTTCCAACGGCATCTCCGATTTTGTTGAATATTATTGCACCAGGTAGTTGAATTCTTATCAGTTTTGCAAAGAGCCAGATATACAATTTTTTATTTTAATAAAAATATTTAATTGCTTCATCTATTTCAACCGAAAAACCCTACATAACATTTCGAGAAACCCGGACACAAAATCGAAAAACTACGTTTTCCAAAATTCAACTTCATTCTCATAATGAGAAGGGACAGAATAACATATATTAAATTCAATAAAAATGGACCCCTACACTGGACTGATGAAACAAGAACATAAATGATCTGGTTTTTATGGCATAGTCCACTCAGCGAAACAGCAAAAAATTGCAACTACCCGCTTTGGAATAACGCAAAATATAATTGAATATCATCGTTTCTAATATTTGGAAGCAATATTCTGGGAAATACCATCATAAATTGATTTCATAATATGTACTTCCTTTCAATACCGAACAAAGTCGTACGTTTCGTAGGTACTGCGTTCTGAATTCCGTAGAAGTGGCAACTGGCAAATTCTAGCAACATAATACCTCTTGTCAAAACCCAAGCGGCACATTTTATTGACCATGATTTATTGCAGATGCGGACACCAAGTGTCCCGAGAAGTTTCTCCGTGAGTGGGCACTATTAAGTAAGAGTAAAGTATTACCCCCGTGTGACTGAGGGACGATCTGTCGACATACCTGTGCCCGTTTGGGAACCTGGTGCTACCGGGGGAGGTAGAAAAAGGGGAGGTCGTTGTCTGCGGTGAGGCAGAGGACGGAATGGCGGCTGGCTCGTAGTACTCCGTTGTCAGAGTCCTATCGTCCACCTTGTGTTCGGTGTTGTGGGCTTTAGACGCGCTCTTGATATCCATGAACGCCACCGTGCACGCCATCGTGCCCTCGCCCGTCTCCTCCTTCGTACTTCTAGGCAGCAACTTGACACTCTGTACACGTCCATATCTGGAAAGAGTTAGTTTAATCAGTCGGAATGCTAAAACACCGAGACGAAATTGATAAAAATGGATGGAAAACGTCGAACCGCAGTGGCCCGAGAATACTCCCCTGGGGGACTCCAGTCTTCATTTCAAGAGGACTTGATTTACGAGTTATACCAATGAGAATTTGGTTTAGAAAGAAGCCATGGTTCCAAAAAGCTTTCGTTCAGTGAAATATTACGAAAATTAAATTAAAAATTAAGCACTACAGACCTTGGGGAGTTTTTCAGCCCTCCAATTCCAATATTCGATTGGAGCACCCATTTTTCGAATCGAATTGGCGTATCCGAATTATTATCGCGATACGAACAATTCTACCCGAATGTTTTCTCTTGAAGAAATAGCTTTCGAGGGTGTCAAAGTTATTTGGTTCACTTCTAAACATTCCGGTTATTTACAGCCACTATTCGACTTTATTACGTTCGTAAAAACGACAACTGGGCAATAAATAACTTCCGAGTTCCGAGCCCCCAAAGTCAAACAGGACGTAAATACTTTTTGTTACCTTCGGTCGCCGTATTCAATAAACATATTTCCGTTAAACAGGTATATTTCCCTGAAATCGAAACGATAGGTAGGAGCTGACCGTAAGGTTAGGCGCATTTATTTCTTGTGCAGAACTAGCTTTACATGGCTGTTAATTCTCCTAGCTAGGCCGTTGTACCTGCAAGAAGGAGAATTATGTTCTGGTGTATTATCGGATTAGGTACAGCGTGCTTGTCGTATATAAAGGATAAATGCGACTGGTAAATGTGCAATTAACCAAATCTTGGCCATTAACGGTCATCGCAACGGTTTCGGAGCGCCGCGCCGGCTATTTTTTTTGCTAATGTAGGATTAAATTGAAATCCATTTCGTAGACATTTACCCGCTAGGTGGGACACTGTACAATCACATTGTACTCAAGTGCTCCTGCTAGAGCTCTGCCGTAATATAATATAAGCTCTTCCTTTTCATTTAGTTGCTATTTGCTATCATAGGTTGAGCTATGTGGCACTGATGACGGCTAACAAGAAAGAAACCGCTCTGTCATTGTCCTCCTGCGGTAGCGGCAGTGTTGAGTTATAAGTTCCTTCAGGGTTAATTTCAATCTAACACAGATTTCTGCATAATCGATTTATTTAACTTAATAATAAGGTGGTCGATCTATACTCGATGAAGAGAACTGAATAACTGCTTATAAGGAATCATTTCTGTTCACTAATTCATAATACGAAATATGCCTATACGAAAGTATCAGGTTACATATGGGATGAAAATTAAATCTGTCACCATATACACTTGTATGTGGGGTGTGGACTTCAACCAAATAACGAATAAATATTGAACCCAATTTATGATCTTTCGTTCTGTGAGAAAATAGGATTTGGTTTTGCTGTATATATTTCAACAGGCACGATTAACGATTTACTTCTGAATTAGATCTCTGCACTCTCCACTGATTGCATTTTGTCAATGGCTTTTGCAGAACATATTTGAAATCTTCCAGGTGTGTTCCAAGATTTGTTTCAAAAAACTATAAAAACTCATACGGTCCCTCAAAATACTACAGTAACTAAATACAGTCAAAATAATTTATGTATGGATGCTTTTCTTCATCGAATTGTTACATCCAGAATGAGACATTTTTCGGAATAATAATAATAAGTCTTCAGAATAATAATGATAATAACTCTTCGGAATGATAATAATAATTCTTCGGAATAATAATTATAATAATTCTTCGGAATAATAATAATAATTCCTAAGAATAATAATGAAAATTCTTCGGAATAATAATAATTCTTCGGAATAACAGTGATAATAATTCTTCGGAATTTTAATAATAATTCTTTGGAATAAAAATAATAATAATTCTTCGGAATAATAATAATTCTTCGGGATCATAATAATAATAATTCGGAATAATAATGATAATTCTTCGGAATAATAAAGATAATAATTCTTCGGAATGAAAATAATAATTCTTCGGTGTAATAATGATAATAATTCTTCGGAATAATAATACATAATACTAATTCTTCGGAATAATAATAATACTAATTCTTCGGAATAATAATAATACTAATTCTTCGGAATAATAATACTAATTCTTCGAAATAATAATGATTATAATAATTCTTCGGAATAATAATAATAATTCTTGAGAATAATAATAAGAAAATTCTTCGGAATAATAATAATTCTTCGGAATAACATCGATAATAATTCTTCGGAATAATAAAAATAATTCTTCGGAATAATAATAATTCTTCGGAATAATAATAATTCTTCGGGATAATAATAATAATAATTCGGAATAATAATGATAATAATTCTTCGGAATGAAAATAATAATTCTTCGGAGTAATAATGATAATAATTCTTCGAATAAATAATAATAATAATTCTTCGGAATAATAATAATATTAATTCTTCGGATTAATGGGGCAATATTCGAAATAAAATCATCGGCAAATTGATCAAATAGACTCAGAACTTTTTCTTTGCCACCGAATTACTGGTCATGACATTTTCTCTCAAGGAAAGGTGATTATGCAAAAAAAAACTCCCAGCATAAAAACTCAATGATTTACGACATTTCCTCCCCTATAGAAAATATCGGAACGTCATTGGCGTTCACCTGAAAGTGAATAGGAATGATTAATGAAGCTCCCTTTTTTCATTCGACAGAAAGCTCGTCAGAAAATGTCATCGAACATGAAAAACGACTTGTTGTTGTTTACGTTCTCCCCCCTCCCTGCCGCGACAATACCAGCCCGAACTTTCCGGGATTGCATGACAAAACGGGTATTCTAGGGGGAACGAGGGGAAGGGTTCAGAGTCCGTCGTACATTTCTTGAAAATCAATTTTATTCGACGAAGACCGGGCCATCTCTTCGGGCGATTCCAGAAATAATACGGGAGGTGAATGCGCGTGCGCGGGCCTCTCGACAGGATAGTCTGGTTCGTGCGGATTCGTGGGGAGGAGGGACGGAATTTCCGGGTAGGTCCTGCAATCTACGCGGAAAATCTCGAAGGTGAGGCAGTTCGCAATTAGGCAACGGCCACAATTTAAGATTAGGCCCATGTTTTCGATATTTTCCCGACCGAAAAAAATTCACGTTTAATCCGATAAAATTTCCAGAAAGAAAAACTCCCTATCAATATGAAGCTTCGTCTTTATCATCACTGGAGATTTGAGAACCTGCCCATCTAAGGCACTTATCTTACATTTCCTCAACTGGTGACAGATATCAATGAAGGTTTAGATGAGGAGATACATGAAAATCAGCAAGCCGAATCGATTTCCTGAAAGCATCGAAAATGGCTTCTAAATCTACAACAGAAACAGGAGTCTGGTATCAAAGACTCACTATCTTTGGGCCTCTATTTGGAAAGATGTGTGTAGCTGAACCTGAGAATGAACAATCAGAGATTTGACATTCCCTTCTGACAGTCAAGCTGCATCCAAAGCAGTGAGCTGTAAAAAGGAAGAATGGGAAAAGGAATACAGTACCCAAAATTTCAAAGTACTATTGAATGGTATACAGATGGGCAAGAACCAAATTTACACTACAACCGAAAGAGAAACACTCTTCCAGAGCTGGATCTAAATCTACAAAGAAGTATCTTGTGCTGAGTGAAATTAAGCTACAATCCCTTTCTGGCAGGTCTCGCCTCCTCAAGAAGCGTCTGATGAGTTAGTATAGGTCCAGCGGAAGCTGACGAGTGCATATTCTGATCTGGACTAAAATTGGAGGACGGTAGTAGTTATAGCTGCACCACACTGCTGCAAACTTGGTCCTTTGTTGAAGAAACTTTCGTGTCTATGGATATCTCCGCCATGCAATAAATCAAATGAGGTTCGAACTCCAGAAATAGACAGAAGATTCTGTATATGATTGTTTTGAGGGTACAACGAAGATACAAAAAAAAATCTTGACAACTAGTAATCAACAACAAGTCCGAGACAGTGACTGGAACAAATTCAATTCAGACCAGGTGGAATCGTTGATATCAGTTTATTACCGTTCGACTCCAGTCCGCTCTGCTCTCGGGCAGAACTCTAGAATTCCTAGCTCCCCTCCCGATAAACGTCTATGGACTTTTGCTGAGCTGGCAGAGGGGGAAACGCGCATGTGTACCAAACTTTCTATAAATACGCTGGCTCGCTTCAGCATTCACCATCAAGAAGGCCTGGTTAGAGAACCGTTTGGACTATCACACGAATCGTATCGTTGCTGAACGATCATTCCGTCGATTCCAAGGAAAAAGTGTAGTGTTTTGTGTTTCACCATCTCGAATACGTTCGAACCGAATCTTGCATGCCAATATGTCACCTGGATTTCGACCGAGGGTGTGGTTGCGACCACACCACATCGTAGATACGAAGGGTACAAAAAACCCAATTAACAATTATCACATCTATTACTCCAAATCAGCAAATGAGGATTATGATTATGTGATGTGTATTATGTGTTGAAAAGGCTACAAACAGCCTAAACCTAGGATTATTAGGATTACGAAATGCATGGAATTAAGTTATCAGTAAGTTAGAATTGAAAAGAAACTACTGAACAGCCAACTAACAGCCAGAAAGTCCTGTTCGCTTTCGGAAAACCCCTAGAAGGCCACAGAGCCGAATCGATTGTTGCTAGGTCGACCGAGAGGCGCGACATTTCAGCCTCCAGAGCCCCAGTCACCTCCCGCGTCCCAGCCCCCCTCTGCGGCGTTGCCGCGTCTACGCGCACTCGAGCTTTCCACTGGTATAATTGTATCAGCACGGTCGACCAGCCAGTTTCTGATCGTTGAAAGTATGAACTCAGGTCCGCGGAGTGAACGGTCCACAGCATGTATTATAGGACAGACAGAAAAGGTGTTTGTTTCTTTTTTTGCCCGAGATCCGTTGTGTTCGTTTTATGGTCTCGATTTAGACAACGGGTCTCGCAGTTCGTTTTATTTTCTTTGCAAACTTTCCGAGTGGAATTGTTTATTTTCTGGATAAATTGTTTTTCGTTATGCATACCGGCCTTCTGAGAGGCAGCCAGGGACCCCTCGCATCTGGAAGGTCACACTACTGAAGGGCGGCAATAAATTGGGTCTAGTCCCTTGGCATCTAACGTCAAACTGTTTGTCATTTTCACAACACATCAAAGCACAATATTATTGGGTGAAATCAGTTTTCTTGTACAAATTTTATGTTTCTTAGTGGGTCGAGAAAGTTGCCAAAAACGGCGCGAGGCGCCGTTTTTGTTCTGTGGATAAATTGATACCGTTCACAACTGTTTGGGTATCATGGTTAACAATCAATGACTTCTCCTCAAAAGTATCTTTTATTAATCCCCTCAAGCACTTTAACGTGTTGTAGTAAGCACGAGTATCATCATATGGCCTTTAACATAATCTACATCGGCTTTTGAATGATTTCAAGAAGCCATAACGCGTTGTGGATAATTTCAAAAGACTATAACGCGTTGTGGATCAGTTCGAGAATCCAGAACGCATTGTGAATGATTTTAAGAGAACATTACACGTTTTGGCCATAACACGTTGTGGAATAGTTCAAAAAGCATTGTGCATTATTAGTTCAAGGGTGCAAAACACTTTGTGGATAATCTCAAATGACCATAACCCATTGTGGATACGTACAGTAGGCCATAAAACGTTGTGGATTCGTTCAAATAACCATTACGCGTTAGTTCAAGAGGCCATAACGCATTGTGGATTGGTTCGAGAAGCCATAACGCAGTGTGAATGATTTTAAGAGAACATCAAACGTTTTGGCCATAACACGTTGTGGAATAGTTCAAAAAGCATTGTGCATTATTAGTTCAAGGGTGCAAAACACTTTGTGGATAATCTCAAATGACCATAACCCATTGTGGATACGTACAGTAGGCCATAAAACGTTGTGGATTCGTTCAAATAACCATTACGCGTTAGTTCAAGAGGCCATAACGCATTGTGGATTGGTTCGAGAAGCCATAACGCAGTGTGAATGATTTTAAGAGAACATCAAACGTTTTGGCCATAACACGTTGTGGAATAGTTCAAAAAGCATTGTGCATTATTAGTTCAAGGGTGCAAAACACTTTGTGGATAATCTCAAATGACCATAACCCATTGTGGATACGTACAGTAGGCCATAAAACGTTGTGGATTCGTTCAAATAACCATTACGCGTTAGTTCAAGAGGCCATAACGCATTGTGGATTGGTTCGAGAAGCCATAACGCAGTGTGAATGATTTTAAGAGAACATCAAACGTTTTGGCCATAACACGTTGTGGAATAGTTCAAAAAGCATTGTGCATTATTAGTTCAAGGGTGCAAAACACTTTGTGGATAATCTCAAATGACCATAACCCATTGTGGATACGTACAGTAGGCCATAAAACGTTGTGGATTCGTTCAAATAACCATTACGCGTTAGTTCAAGAGGCCATAACGCATTGTGGATTGGTTCGAGAAGCCATAACGCAGTGTGAATGATTTTAAGAGAACATCAAACGTTTTGGCCATAACACGTTGTGGAATAGTTCAAAAAGCATTGTGCATTAGTTCAAGGGTGCAAAACACTTTGTGGATAATCTCAAATGACCATAACCCATTGTGGATACGTACAGTAGGCCATAAAACGTTGTGGATTCGTTCAAATAACCATTACGCGTTAGTTCAAGAGGCCATAACGCATTGTGGATTGGTTCGAGAAGCCATAACGCAGTGTGAATGATTTTAAGAGAACATCAAACGTTTTGGCCATAACACGTTGTGGAATAGTTCAAAAAGCATTGTGCATTAGTTCAAGGGTGCAAAACACTTTGTGGATAATCTCAAATGACCATAACCCATTGTGGATACGTTCAAGAGGCCATCATAACGCATTGTGGATTGGTTCGAGAAGCCATAACGCAGTGTGAATGATTTTAAGAGAGCATTAAACGTTTTGGCCATAACACGTTGTGGAATAGTTCAAAAAGCATTGTGCATTAGTTCAAGGGTGCAAAACACTTTGTGGACAATCTCAAATGACCATAACCTATTGTGGATACGTTCAGTAGGCCATAGAACATTGTGGATTAGTTCAAATAACCATTACGCGTTAGTTCAAGAGACCATAACGCGTTGTGGATTGATTCGAGAAGCCATAACGCATTGTGGACTATTTCAAGAGAGCATAACAAGAATTGGAAACGTTCAAGAGGCCATAAGGCGTTGTAGATTAGTTATAGAAGCCATAACACGTTGTGCATCAGTTCAAAAACCATAACGCGCGTTATGGTTAGGGTTCTTTGTGTCTCATAAAAACTGGAATTCGTTATATTAAGATGACAACGCGTTGTGAAAAAACCAGAATGTGTTCTAAAAAAGTGGGTCGAGGAAGTTGCCAAAAACGCCGTTTTTCGCGCCGTTTTTGTTGTTGTGGATGAATTTATACCGCTCACAACTGTTTGGGTATCATGGTTGACGACCAATGACTTCTCCTCGAAAGTATCTTTTATTACGGTTGTGCATTCGTTCAAGAGGCCATAACGCGTTGTGGATTAATTCGAGAAGCTATAACGCATTGTGGAATGTGGACTATTTCAAGAGAGCATTGTAGTATTAGAAACGTTTAAGAGGCCCTAAGGCGTTGTAGATTACTTATAGAAGCTATAACACGTTGTGGATTAGTTCAAAATATAACCATAACACGTTGTGCATTAGTTCAAGTAGTCATAACACGTCGTGGAACGATTCAAGAAGCGATTACGCATTGTAGACTATTTCAAGAGACTATATCGCGTATTGTAAAGGTTCAAGAGGCCATAACGCATTGTAGATTAGTTTGAGAAGCCATAACGCGTTGTGGATAGTTCGAGAAGCCAAAACAAATTATGGATTAGTTCAAGAGAGCAAATCGCTTTGTGGATAATTTCAAAAAACCATAACGCATTGTGGATGAGGTCATCACGCGTGTTGGATACGTTCAAGGGCCCACAACACGTTGTGGATCAGTTCAAAAAGTAACCATAACGCTTTGTGCATTAGTTCAAGAGGACATAACGCGTTGTGGATTGATTCGAGAAGCCATAACGCGTTTTGGACTATGTCAAACCCCATAACGAGTACTGGAAACGTTCAAGAGGCCATAAGGCGTTGAATATTAGTTCGAGAAGCCATAACGCGTTGTGGATTAGTTCGAGAAGCCATAACGCGTTGTGGATAGTTCGAGAAGCCAAAACAAGTTATGGATTAGTTCTAGAGAGCGAATCGTTTTGTGGATAATTTCAAAAAACCATAACGCATTGTGGATGAGGTCGTCACGCGTGTTGGATACGTTCAAAAGCCCACAACACGTTGTGGATCAGTTCAAAAAGTAACCATAACGCTTTGTGCATTAGTTTAAGAGGCCATAACGCGTTGTGGATAGTTCGAGAAGCCAAAACAAGTTATGGATTAGTTCTAGAGAGCGAATCGTTTTGTGGATAATTTCAAAAAACCATAACGCATTGTGGATGAGGTCGTCACGCGTGTTGGATACGTTCAAAAGCCCACAACACGTTGTGGATCAGTTCAAAAAGTAACCATAACGCTTTGTGCATTAGTTTAAGAGGCCATAACGCGTTGTGGACTATGTCAAACCCTATAACGAGTACTGGAAACGTTCAAGAGGCCATAACGCGTTGAATATTAGTTCGAGGAGCCATAACGCCTTGCAATAATGTTAATTTTGAGAATGCATTCTTCCTGAATTTCATGCTAGTCGCGTTATAATTCCGCCATATTAGGTAGAAACCAACTGGATTCAGTATTGAGTAATGACCACCAGTTCAACACCCCGTAGTAGTTAACCACCGAGTTTCTTCATGAAAATTATACACGTCAATGTATCTCAATTTATTTGTACAGACTGCAGTAAATTAAAAATTCAACTTCAACGCTTCCATTAAGAACAGCTGAACAATAATTTCATTCTGCCCGAGGCTACCTCGAATAGAATTCAATTATGTATTTTCTTTGAAGCACACGCAACGCTAGTAGTAAATGAATAATAAACAATGTTGAGATTTCGGTTTACACAACAGTATAGTACTTGGATTTATTCTTAGTGATTTGTTTATATTAGTTCGATTCTTGGAGGGATAGAAAACATAAGACTAATAACGTATTCGATTGGTTGGTTAAAAGCGCCGTTGTATGAACTGCATCGTAGGCAGATTCAGCGAAAAAAAAAATAAACAAAGAATTTTGATAAAAGGACCATGAAATACACTGCGCAAAAAAATTAACGCACATTATGGAAATCTCAAATTTATTCTACAACTGAAGGTGTTGTTCAGAATGATAATTATTTTTATCAGAATTATGCATGCATATGTTATCCACTTTCAACGTTTTTCTTCAATACAGATGTTTTCTCCCAGCAGGAATAAAAAAGATGATATTATCAGATTTTGAATGTATTGGCTCCATTCTAAAATCAGTTGTTCTCGATCAATTCTAGTGATCAATAGTTTTCTTTCGTTTGATTTTCTACACTCGATCGCTATGCAACGCGAAGCACGCAATTTGACCCAAGAGGAATGTGCCCAAGTGGTAGTTTTGCGAGAAGAAGGGTGGACATACACAAGAATTGCAGAAAGGTTTGGAGTTTCCCATACAAGTGTGTCCAGAATGTTGCAGCGATTCAGGGAGACAGGTATGAATGTCCTAAGACCAGGAAAGGGTAGACCACGGGTAACAACTGCCATTCAAGAACGTTACTTGAGAGTTTCTTCGTTGAGACAACGGTTTGCAACCGCTTGCCTCCTTCGAAATCAGCTTGAGCAAACTCATGAGGTGCAAATTAGAACTCAGACAATAAGAAATCACCTCAGAGAATATGATTTAAGGCCTCGTGTCGCGGCAAGAGGCCCAGCTCTTACCCCAGCCCATCAAAGGGCGCGTTTGGATTTTGCGAGAGAGCATATCCATTGGGAAGAGGCCGATTGGGAAAGAGTTCTCTTCACAGATGAGTCTAGATTCTGCCTCTACCATTGTGATCGACGTTCCCTTGTATACAGACGTCCACATGAAAGATATGCTCAGTGCAATTTCCTGAATACTACTGGTTTCGGGGGAGGATCGATTGGGTGGAATATCTTTGACTGCTTGCACAGACCTTGTGGTCGTTGATAATGGAGCTATGAATGCTGATAAGTATATAAGGAACATTCTTGAAGAGCATGTAGTGCCATCTGCCCCATACATTGGTGAAAATTTCATTTGTATGGACGATAATGCCAGACCCTATCCTGCGCGCATCGTTCAGGAGTACCTTGAAGAGGTTGAAGTCTCTCGAATGGAATGGCTAGCAAGAAGTCCAGATCTCAATCCGATTGAGCAGGTTTGGGACAACCTCAATAGAAGGCTGAGAAGTTCAGAAAATCATCCAGCTACTCTTAATGACTTAGGAATCCAACTCGGAGAAATCTGGGAAGGATTAGATCAGAACATTTTAAGATCACTCATTCTGAGTATGAACCGTCGTTGCCGAGCTGTAATTAACGCAAGGGGTGGAAATACCAAGTATAAAATCACTTATCAGCATTTCAGTATTTTGAAAATTGTTCATTTCTCTTCTTTCACATAAGATTCGGTGAAATCCTGAATTTTTCTTCCATTTAATGTGTCTTGTTTCGTTCAAAACCTTCCCGAGAGAACATAAAAAATAAGTTATAAAGTCAATGCAGAGTTTACTTTCATTAAAATTGAGATTTTCAGAATGTGCGTTAATTTTTTTGCGCAGTGTAGATTTAATATGATGCTTCTTCTCTTCCTAAGGCAAAATACAGCAGCAAACACTGGCGGATTCAACAGTAACTGGTGGTAAACGATAAAACGGATGGTTATGTGGTCCAACTGCACGACAGAAACGCGGTATGTCCCATTAAAGTCCATTTTAAATTCGCAATAAACCTAATTCGGACAGTTTGTACAGTTTCGTCCTCGAAAGCTATCAAAACTGCTTTCTATAAAAGTGGACTCGTATTACTATATCTTATAACTGGGTATGCCACTTTAGACTGGAGTCGACCTGACAATCTCTCCGCTTCGAGACCGGCGAGCAGGCCGTCAACTCCTCCGGTCCACAGTGCGACGTTGCCGAAAGTCCCGGATGACGTCACGGCACTCTTGTTGATTTATAATGAGAAACAACGAAGCCTGCATGTTTGTAGAGGTGTGTGCGGAATCAATATTCAATGGGATGGGATCTTTTCGTCCCAGGTTCTTTCAGCCCTGCAAGGTAACGCTTTTAGCTCGACGTCGAGTTGGGTGAAACGTTTTCTGTTTGCTTTCTATTTTTCATTTCCGCGGAATTGCCTGCGGCTTTCTTTTTTTCGATCGTCATGCTCCGCGTGCTGAATTGCGAAGACGATTTCACGTTCGGGCGATATGAAAATATGGGATTTTAATGAAGTTCCAGTTTTACCAAAGCGATGATTTACACTACAGTTGGCCTTGAAACAATTTCACATGTTTTCGCAGTTTCAACGATTAATTAGCTGTGGTAATTCAGTATTCTTCACAAAAAGTTCGAAGCTTGTATGTTAGTAATTTTTTTTCAAATCGTGGCCCATCATTTCCGGTTTTCCAATTATCTGAGAAAGCTTCACCATTTTTTTTTTATACCAGGAGAAATTTGAGCCCTGCCAACGTTACATAAATGATAGATGAGTTTAAATTAAATTAACAGTAACAGGTCACATGCCATACCTATACCTCTATCGTTTTTGAGACACATACTCAAAGCAGCCATATCGGCGCTTTTGAGCGTTTGCCCATAAAACACATTCCAGAGATTAGTTCAACATCAGTGAAAAATTCAAGTATAATATTGAAAAATGCCTTGGGAACCACCGAACTGTATACAAGGTGAGACTTTGACTTGTACATATATTTAAACAGTAGATTCCTCTCGTAAAACGAAAAACTTTTTTCCTATACCATTTTTCGAATTTTGGTTTCGTTTGAAAGATACAGGGTGTCGAAAATCCATGAAATTAACAATTTTCTTTCCGAATCTCCTGGTATGAAAGTTACAGCGTAGCCCATTCATAAATCCACGCAAAAATACCATAATACCACTTGAAAAAGATGAACGGTCCATATTTTCGAAAGAATCAATCATTTTAGAAAATAAAAGTATTCTCTAGTTTTTTTGATGAAACGAGTCGTTTTCGAGATATTCCCAATTACAGGTAACTGTGTTTATGGGATTAAATAAATAAATAAATAAATGAATAAATAAAATTAAATGAAAAAATAAAAATCTCAAGAATAATATGGATGCTTCCATGGATTTTTAATATCACAGTATGGCTGGAATTTATAAACTCTCCTGATTTCTATAAAAGTTAAAAATGTTGTAATAATGTTTATCAACGTTGTCAAGACTTAAATCTCTATGATGGAAAAACTTTTGATATAGAGATATGTAATAATAAAATCCCACAAATGTGGGAGATAAAATTGAATTCTAAGAAGCATGAAATTATACATTTTATACTCAGTTTCTATTAAAAATCTATTGTTACCGGTCAATATTAAAAATAGATGTCAATGAAATACAAAATTCGGATTGATGAATGTCAATACAAACCACGTATAGAATTGAAATCAATGAAAAATTAAATGATACCATAGCCCTACGTAATCTGTGGCGATGTTTCTATTCAAACAATATCTTCTGTGATAATTCGCTGCCAACTACCAACTAGTTGAAATCTTCTGCACAAAAAAATCCCAATTTATACACGTAAAGTTTATAAACTCGACACTACACGGTTAATATTGTAATCATCACGAGATCGAAGGGAAACTCCTAAAATAATCAATTTTTTCGTTTATTAAACATAACTCTAGAACAATTGTCCTCCATATCAGTTTACACTTGCAAATAGCGTCGGTTGCCGTCAGACACAGAGCAACAATTTAAGGTTTGGATGGGTCGATTCATAGATTTTGCGCGCCTGCAACCTCGCACCATTGTTTAAAAGAAAATCAAAGATCTGGCTTCGTCTTCTCAAAAACTCTGTGAAAGCTCTGTCATAGAAGATGGGTTAGGTTAGGTCATCTACCTAGAATCCTATAAATAGAGTGGAAAACCCTTTGTTTATAAGATATTTTTGGGATATCACAGAAAATATGAACCAGTTATAAGTGTTTACAAACTAATATTCAGGAAAATCGAAGAAAACACTTATTTTGGTTGGAGAAATATGTTTTTTTACAAGCTTTTATTTAGTTTCACCTGTCCCGGTGTCTGTCTGTCTGTCTGTAATCAAATCTTGCAAGTTAAATATGACACACTTCTAATCGTCCGATTGATTTGAAATTTGGCAGGTGTACATAATTCTGGTGACAATGCATCATGAAATATTTTTTATAGAAAAAAACAAAATGGCGGCTCCAAAATGGCGGATGAGTTTTGTAATTATCATCCGATTCCATTCAAAATTAGTATCTGGGGGTTTTTGGGTTTGACAATGATGATTCTTTGGTCAAAATTGAAAAATTCAAGATGGCGGCTACATTATGGAGGACGAGTTTTCTAATTATGATACGATTCTATTCAAAATTGGTATCTGGGGGTTTTCTGGGTCGAAAATTACGATTCTTCAAAATTGAGGAATTCAAGATGGCGGCTTCGAAATGGCGTATGAGTGTTGTTATTATAAAAGCTTGTCTTAAAAAATGATTTTTTTATTATGGCTTGTTTTAAATGTATCAACAATATCGTGTTTTTAACATTCTTATTCAAACAAATTTGTACTTGACAATTCCCTAAATGTATCAACACAATTTTAATCGAGAAATATGAACTTTGCATCAATTCAGAGAATAGTATCAGGCACGTATTCGGCACAATATTTCTCTCAAATGGCTACATCATTTTAACAGAGCCGAATTCATAAAAATGGAAAATGAAAAAAAAGGTTTCTTTCGACCTCAAGAATCTTCAGTTGAAATGTATAGTAGAGATTTAACAAGATATTGTTGGCAACTGGTGCCACATCTCATGAACATTGTCTTGATAGCTACCAAATAAAAATTGAATCGGGGAGAAAACAGTGTCACATACGAGCACAAAACTATCTATTGCAGTATTGCGTACAAAATATGACCATAATTTAACGCATTTTCTGTACTGTAATGATGAATTTCCTATAATTGACAGTGCCGACAGGTCATAACCTACAAATACATTAATTATTCGAAATGACTACCATTGTTTTATGAATATGAGAGATTCCGCTGTAACTACTCATAAATAAGTTGAATTTGATATTAAACAATCTAAAAGTGTTGCAGACAACTATTATTTGCATTTTTGAAAAGATTACATTTATGATTTATTGCTTCCACTATAAGATATAATTGTCATGGACAAACTAAAAGTGGTTCACTGTATTTCGAAACAACTCAAATACAACATTTCTTGTTCCGAAGCTGTAACTTCTACAGCACGAAAGTTTTTAATTATTGTCCAAAGGGCCAATTTTTCAATCTGAATGTAGGAAAAGAAATCCTCAAGTTCCTCGAAATGAGAGATAGGGACACCGTTTTTTTTTAACTGCCAATCTAACGTATCGAATTTTAGTTGTCCTGTACTTATTGGACGTGGAGCTGACGCAGCATGTTTCGCAAATCAAAGTCCGACACTCAAGTTCCAGTGCATTTGAACTGATTACTCTCGATTCAAATTCGAAACTACTCCAATTGGATTCGTATTCGAATCGAAATCATCCAGATTATTGAAGCGGCAATAACAATAAATGCCAACTGTACTTAAAACTTCTCATTATAAACAACAGAGACGGAAGATATAATTCGACCATCCACAAAAACAGGATATGGCGAAGATGCTAGACAGAGAGAGACTTCCCATACCTGCATTATGCGTGAAATTACCCAAGGACAAACGATCGAAAAAACACAATGCGGAGAGAAAGAAAGAGAGCGGTTAAAGAGAGAGCAGCGTAGAAAAAAGACACGACCGTCCTCCACGTACATAAAACATCCGAGGAGTCCAACGTTTTCATGACGATAGTAGGTATGAGTCAGCAGCCATATTACGGTCCATGGAGTGCCATGCAAAAACAAGTGCCACCACAACGATGTACACGTTCATTCACCTACGTCACGTAGGCTACGAAACAATCGTGTCGCCTATGGATAGATTTCTTATGAGATTTGAGTCTTTTTTTTCTTCATGAGAAGTTTACGGAAACAACGCAACGTCGACTGTTGCGATGTGTAGAACTTGTTCCGGTGGAACTTATGTTCCTGGAACAATGCGATTTTTCGGAGTGCCCTGTATTAATTCATATTTCATTGTTCCTTACATTCCAAGTGCATTTTTCATTAATGGTAGGATTCAATTGACAGTTGTCACTCTTACTAGTTCAATATGCATTCCAGAGAAAGAGTACATTACTGTGTCTATTATCCACATGGATAATTCTCGATTTTGCAAGTTTCCTAGTTTTTCGTTATCCTCGGGCCACCCTGTATGCTACTGTTGTGAGAGACCGTCGAGTCAATTACACTAAATCGAAATATATGCTTTGTGTACAAAATACCAACACAGGGGGAACAGAAAACATTAACGAAATAAAACTCACTGCTGAGTGTAAACAAAAAGACACCAGAACGAGTGTTAGGTGTGACAGTCGATTTCTCCATGTGTAAATACCATTTGCATGTAGGGTCGAGTAGGTAAATACTCGATTTATTTACCCAATCATCTGCTGGTTCGTTCCTCCACACTCGAACTATAATAACTTTGAACAAAAAGTTTTCGAATACTTCATACTATGGAAACTCCATTAACATATCCAGAACTTTCAATAGAAATTCACTTTTCCAATCTTGTTCAGTGAATAAGAATCACAAGTCGAATGTCTCATTTTTCATTAAGACGGTTATAAATAGGTATCAGAAAACGAAAATATTTTTTCTTAGCAGCTTGATCTTCTGTTAAAAATTCATATTTGTATTTTTTACAAAGAAGACCCAGAGCTCTATGATTTACCCACTGTCTCTGTGGTCTAAGTTCTAAGAGGAGTCATCTAGAACTAGAACTCAACAAAACAGTCTTCCTATTTTTATGAAAGTTCCGCTACTTCTCTAGCAACGGTCATACAGCGCCATCAGAACGCTATCGCTCTTCGTTCAACACGGTATTCAGCATACCATAGTTCACCTCATATTCTTCCCTACGCCGGAACCCGTTAGTTTCTTATCTAATAAAGTGAATTCGTTCCGTGAAGAATAGAGACTCCCAAACATACATTTTTTTCTTTAATTCTCTCATTATGATGGAGTAGACTTCCTTATAGTACAATCCTCGACAATGTTAAGAAAAAAACAATGAAATCAATTAAACACAAATAAAATTACTCTTCCAAAATATTCAGAAATAAGTCTTCTTTGTATCACACTTTTCAGTTCTTTTCTTGTTGTGGTTCATATAATTTTCATAGAGCCTCTTATCATAATGGAAAATACTTCACTATAATACAAATCTAGAGACGTATGAATGAAAACAACAAAAATAAACTCTCAAACCACATATTGAATTTATTTTTCGACTTTGATCTGCAGCAGCAACTCCATCTCAACCGATAAATACGTTTTCAACAATAGAGAAGCAAATTATGAAGTGACTTGTCCGACTGGGTACTCCATCCATCTACAAACCAGTAATAACGAAAGCGAATAATAGATTTTCCAAATGAAGCAAGCTTTCAATCATCATCTTTCCAACGTTAAGTACACCAAACTGCCATTCAATCATTTTCAATGAGAGTCATTTGAAGTACGGAGGAATTCCAAATGAATGTTTGGATAGGGTGTTCGAGAAGACCACCATGACCTTCGATTTTGATGGTTATGAAGTGAGAAGGACGAAAAAGGATCACTAGAAGCAATGACGTGAAGTCAGGTTCTTTTGAGCTCTCGTTTTTCCATCTTGTATGGTAGATTTGCGATTAGCAGTTGAGAAATAAATTGGGAAAGAAAATTCGACAGTTGTTTGTCAACCTATTTCCTTTGGTACAGTTGATCCAAGGTTTCTTGGAGAACTCATAAGAACTTTCACACAGATCTTCCATTCAAAGGACCATCAACTATACCAGAACAAGATTTTTTCTGGATGGTTAATATCCGTATGAAAGCTACATTCGTATCATGCCACGTCATTGTATAAAGACAACTACCATGTGCTATTTTTGACGGAAGAATCCCACTAGAACAATCCTGCGGTTGTGTCTATCCACACAAGTCATCGTTAAGGCCGAATGAACATGACGAGAAAACAGACAGAGGTTTCCTAGAGATTCGATCGTTTCCTTATACGTTCTAGCGATGAGATAAGCCTTATTGTCGGCATGCGAACTGCAAAACGAACGTTTTTGAAATATGTTCCATTGTTGAGAGCACACGGACCATGTCCAACGAAGCGATTTGGTGAGAACCGCCTTCGCATATCATGATCAACCACATCCATATCAGAATATGGACGTACATAAAGTAAGCAGGTGGAATACAGCAGCTAGAATTGGAAATTCGCAATTTTGTTCTTATTTTTCGAACGGGATTGAGAAATTCGAGAAGAAAACTATGACATGCTCCATCTGTACTCGAAATTTCGTCTAGAACTATGTAATTCCTAAATTTTAAATAATCAAATTATCTAAGTTTCGAACGGCTAGTTTATCCCATGTTCTCTATCGATTTTGAGACAAACCTTACTTTTTTCCTGAAATATTCGAATTAGTGGTTTCACTTTGAGCATTGGTGAAACTATGGGCCCACTAGTTTTCAATTAAATAATTAAGGAAACAAACAAATGCTACCTACAGGCTTAATAATATTGAGTAAATTAAGTCTGCAGTTAGCTATTTCAGTATCGTAATGAGTTCTGTACAGTACTAAAAACGGTACTGTAATGAACTCATTACAGCATTGTTTTCAGTTATATTTTTCGTTTTGTGGTTGTCAGCACTGGCTTCCGATCCTTTTCAATTTCATGGTAATTATTTAGAACTAAAAGGATCGTATTGGAAAAGTGAAAAAATTTGTACTCATTAAGTTTGGGTCACAGATTACAAAAATGATAACGAGAAGTCGGCAATCCTCTTAGTTTTTGCAAAAGAAATCCCAAAGTTTCCGTTCGCAAAGTGAGGCTATACGTAGTTCTATCACTACTTTTCTTCTATTTTCTCAATCAATACTCGTTGGAATTGTTTTATTCATCAATTTCTGAGCCATACTGCGTTACATTGAATGAGTTCACCATAATGTAGAACATTTATATGTCATAATTCATAAATACGTTAATCAAAATACGCTAATAAAATATTATCTGAGATTCAAATAACCGAATTCTCTTCAGACCACTTCACAACTTTTTAGTATTCTTTTTCATACATGGATTAGGATTTTTGAGGTTTCAATTTATTAGTCCTTAATTAGTTAATTGAATACTAGTGAGACCATAGTTTTAACAATGCTCAAAGTGAAACCACTAGTTGAAGTAATGTTAAATCGGCAGATAAAGTTTATTTGTCGTTACTATAAAGTTTACAAGACCCAACTACTGAAAAGTGTGTAGTGAATTCACAAAGTCAGAAGACACAGAATTTTTATATCTCGTGCTAAATGGTATATGAACTATTTATAGTTGCGAACAAAGTTCATTCACTCGGTGAAAACGCCATTTTCATCACATTGATATTTGTTAATAAATCAACGTTCTGCATCAACAAGCACTCCATTAAACGATAACACATACGTCATTGAATGAGTAAGTTTGAATTGAGTTCGAACCAGTTTGAGGGAATTGAAGGACTTCTTCAAGGTACCAGTGAAATTGTGTAGTATTTATTTACTTTTTCCTTGGACTGATGAAGTAATTTGTGTACGATTGAATTGAGAAAAAAAAAGTGTTGTTCGGTATGAAATCAAGTGAATAGATAATTGAGAATTTTCGAATCGATTCCGAATGTCAAACATCAATTCGAGAATGAGCGATTAAAAAAACAAATCAAAAATCGATATTCTGGACATTTTCATCTGCCATAATTATTACAGTTAAATACATGAATTATTTTAGTTCATACATGAAATAATCAGCATTCTGATATTTTTATTATAGGTGATTGTTTCCTATTTTTCTATTCTTCAACAAGTTCCAAAAATTTTGTAGCAGAAGAGCCTCTCCATTGAATGTTGAAACAGCCTGTATATGAAACAAAGAACGCGTGTTCATTCACATTTCCTCACTTTCAGGAAGCAAAAGCCCGTCAAGGGTACCTACTAGAGTTCGATGTCTGGCACGAAGTCATAAACATTTTACGATCTTTTTCTTCAGACAGAAATAATCTCAAAAGAAATTAAAAGCAGCTGTATAAAGAGTGGAACAAAAGTTGTTGTATCATCCTACCGTAAAATAAATCCAACAAAAATTATTTTCATGTTTTTCATTTCCATTCTAAAAATAGATAAAGGCGAGAAATCAATATAATCAAAATTCGCACATTTCAGTCTACGTCTCATCGAAAATACACGAAAATTAGGTGTCGTACGAGGATGTATTGATATCTAGTTAGTATAGACCAGTTCCATGCATAAACAAAATATTGCGATACCATATCAACGAACAATAACTTATTAGAAGTGTCAGTGTAGAGTTCGACGTCAAAAAAGTGAACCAGAGTTACGCAATAAATTTAAAAAAGATGTCCACCGAAACTGTAAAAATCGGAAAATTGGAGAATCGAGCCATCATCAAGTACTCTGTATTTAAAAGGGTTAAGAGGTAAGCAGATTTACGCAGATATGCTTAATATCCTTGGTGATCAATTTCCTTCGTATGCGACCGTGAAAAATTGCCCTGCAAGCTTCAAAAGAGGTAAATTTTC
The DNA here is from genome assembly GCA_910592335.1 of Adalia bipunctata. NCBI lineage: Eukaryota > Metazoa > Arthropoda > Insecta > Coleoptera > Coccinellidae > Adalia > Adalia bipunctata. Next base: position 24,567,756 of record OU342953.1, read on the forward strand.
CATTGAAGATGATGACCGATCGGGAAGGCCAGTTTCTGTGTCAGTCCCCGAAAATATCGATGCAGTTCATGACATGAGTTTATCAGACCGTCGAATTGGGCGAAAACGGATATCTGAAGCACTGAAGATTTCATACGAACGCGTTCATCATATAGTTAACGTCAAATTGGACATGAGAAAAATCTCTGCAAAATGGATCCCCAAATGTTTGAATGTTGACCAAAAGCGTGCAAGGGTAACAGCATCGCGTTCGATCTGTGCTCGATTTGAAAGAGATGTAGACTTCTTAAACCGAATTGTTACTATGGATGAGACTTGGGTACATTTCTACGATCCAGAAACAAAGCAACAATCGATAGAATGGCGACACTCTGTTTCTCCAAGACCTAAGAAGTTTCGTGTCCAAAAATCTGCTGGAGAAGATCTCGCTTCAGTTTTTTGGGATTGCCATGGAGTAATCATGATTGATTTTTTGGATAAGTATAGAACAATAACTGGAGATCACTATTCGACATTACTGACCACTCTACGGGAAAAAATTAAAGAGAAAAGACGGGAAAGCTATCCAAAGATGTTTTGTTTTTACAGGACAACACCCCAGTACACAAATCTCATGTTGCCATGCAAAAAATTCGTGATTTAGGGTTAGAATTACTAGAACACCCCCCTTATTCACCAGATGTGGCTCCGTCCGACTATCATCTCTTTCCTCAACTGAAAAAAAGTTTAAAGATCGATCATCCAACGAGGAGGTAATAAAAGCTGTGGAGGACTGGTTTTCAGAGCAAGAAGACAAATTTTTTTTTGAAAGGTCTAGAGACGTTGCAGGTTCGCTGTAATGAATGTATTCAATTAAGAGGAGAATATGTTGAGTAATAAAATATTTTGACATTGAAAATTTGTTTGGTTCTTATAGTAGGCTAAGAATTTTTCATAATATCCTCGTAGATTTTCGATTCGCTAAACAGCAATGATAAATGAATAATTTTGGGTTTTTCGTGAACAAATGGCCTATTATGCTTCCGTTATTCATGGGCTGTTATTTGTTATCGTTGTAAGACTGTGGGACAGACGAATCTCTTATATTTACATGCATCAATGTCCATCAAAATGCTATTGATTGAGAATCCTGAGAAATTCCAGGGCTGGACTTGATCCTGATCCAAGTATGCAAAGAGCCTGTTATTTTGATCTATTTCTAAGTCTATTGTATTTATCCTATTTTCCCAAATTTCATGAAAATAAGCCCAGGCATTTCGATCATTCACATCATTCTTTAGACCTCACCTAAATAAAGTAGTGAACGCTCGCCAAATAACATATCATAAAAATTTTTCATTGAAGCAACGCCAGCTACCACAACTCTGAACGAAAATAAACTCAACTCTACTTCAACCTTCAATGACTGACCTTAGAGCCCTCGCAGTGAACTCAAAAGTAACAGTTACAATCCCGGCTCTTACGTGGAACTTTTAATCGCGATATTTATCACTTTAATGAAACTGTCAATTACATTACCATTCCTACGATTCCAGATAAACTCAAGCAACTCGTCAAGCTAACGAACATTGTTTCAGGCGTCCAATTCTGAGGCTTGAAATACCGTTTTGAATTAATTGTACTCCATACACGGTTCCTCTTGATCTGACGTGACAGTTGTCTTTGTTCGTTTTACACGGATGTTAACGTCGTTGCAGAGCGGCAGATAAATAATCAACGAAAAGACAACAATAAAGAAACCTACTTTGATGCTGTCGCTATCAGGGTATAAAGGTCTATTTGTTGTTTGGCTGCGATAACTTGACGGATGGTCAGTCACTCAACTGAAGCATCAAAGGAGAGTCATCAAGGAACACTAGCACCAGAAGAACGTTGACCTTATTCAATTGAAAAACTGTTATCCATCGGCGATAGCGACCAAGAACAAAGGGGATTCAGGTTTGTACCAAATTCGTAATCAGAGCTGGGTTTACAAACAAGCACTGTTGGCATTAGTAATAAGTTTGAATGGTTGATATTGTGGCTGATTGTTTCACTTTCTTTTTATCTTTATCGGTTTATACGTGGGTCAACGAAGAACTAATGGTCGATTCACAAACGTAATGTTCTGTGATGTGGACGTAATCCACAGAAAACGTAAGATCATTTGTCAAGCCCGCTGTAAGCTGGCATGCAAGGCCTGCCCCGCACGTGAGCCCAAAATATGATGAAAATAAAGGATTCTTTTACATATTTCATTACGTTTATGCCGTTCATGGGCGGACTACGTTTACGTGCTCTTTACGTCATTGTTACGTTTACGTTCATTGTGAATCGACCATAAAGAGTTGCCTATTATCAAAGACAAGGACCCACACTTAGGAAAAGCGGGTCCAGTGAATTTTCTCGATTTTTACATATTATATTTAAATCAACCTTAAGAACAATATATCAAATTTTCACGAAGGTCTTACATCCGGTTTGGTCTATAGAGCGTTCCAAAATTGCAGCTACGGAAAAATGAATCTTTAAATTTTGATGATAATTCTTCTAATTTTCAAAATTTCATCATGATGCCTTGGGTTCTGAATAACAAGATATCACAGATATCCAAACACCGCCCACCACGTTAGGTTTCGTTATACAGGCTGTTCCACGAAGCTATATAAGTAACTGAATGTAACTTTGTTAGTGACTTTGGGACCACCCGGAGTTTTTCAAAATATGATAACATTATACATGTCCACCTCTGTAGGAAGTTTCATTAATGTACAGTTGCAAAATTATTCAGGTTCAAATTCGGATTTCATACAATTTTTCTTTGAAACTTTCTGTAGTTGAGATTGCGGTCAAAGAATATAGGTTTTCATTCAATATAATTATTATGATATGTATTGACGGTCAGTCCAAAGGTGTTTTTATTCAGGAATGTACAGGATGGACATAATTCGGTGTCACTAATCTCCTCATTTCGCTATCTCAAAATCTGTTTATATAGAAAAACAGTATTATCATTCCAGGTTGTTGTATCTTTGAGCACTCTAAGGATGCATATTTTTTAAAATATTATAACATAAAAGGATGTCGACATTTGTGAAAAATTTCACTCGTGTATGAATCATTAAAAGATTGTTGCCAAATCATTGAGGTTTTAGTTCGATATACACCATTACTTGAAATAATAATTATCAACAATTTACACAAAAATGTATCAGCACAAAATATGAAATCTATTAATTCCAATCTTAAAAAAGTGTTATTAACACGTCTGATTAAACAATTGAAAGATTTAACAGTTGAAAGACTGAAGATTTTAGCTTTATATTTGTTACACCAATATATAATCTAGGACAGTTACTAAAAAAAGTCATGGAATAATCACTCCTGCATTCAAGAGTTGAGTAGAGGGGTATACTTAATATTTCGCATATGTCGTATCCAAGAAACCAGAGTACGCTTGTTATGTGAGAACATGTCCCCAGGGTTCTGGCTCCAGTAATGGTGTATATTGAACTTAAACCTGAATGATTTGACAAACATCTTTTAATTATTCATACACGAGTGAAATTTTTCACAAAGGTCGACATACTTTAATAGTATAATATAAAAAAATATGCATCCTTAGAGTGCTCAAAGATACAACAACCTGGAATGATAATACTGTTTTTCTATATGAACAGATTTTGAGATAGCGAAATGAGGAGTGACACCGAATTATGTCCATCCTGTACATTCCTGAATAAAAACACCTTTGGACCGATCATCAATACCTATCATAATAATTATACTGAATGAAAACCTTTATTCCTTGACAGCAAACTCAACTACAGATAAGTTCAAAGAAAAATTATATGCAATCCGAATTTAAACCTGAATAATTTTGCAACTGTTCTCTGTACATTGATGAAACTTTCTACAGAGGTGGACATACATCATGGTATCATATTTTGAAAAACTCAAGGTGGTCCCAAAGTCACTAATAAAGTTACATTCAGTTACTTATATAGCTTCATGGAACAAACTTCAACCTATCTAAAAATATTTGATTAGATTTTATAAAGAGAGGACCGAAGATCATAGGTGTAGAATATGACATTACTGTAAGTAATTCACTGCTAACAAGTTATGCCTCTGAAATGAAAACCTATGTAGTTTTGTACGTACTTCACCTACTTCAAGATAGACTATTGAATTCATCGGGACAAAAAACCCGGTAACGATCGAACGCCACAAAGAATAAATTACCGCACATATAACAATTTTACACGGTACCGAAAAACCCGCGGCTATGAAGATATAAAAATTTCATTAGAGATTAGACGTGCCGATCCGATCCGGCTAGATAAGAGCGTTTTAATGCCCACATCGAGACGATGGCTCGTATCCACGACAACGGCCGAAAGACGCTAAATAATTGCGCTCGAATTACGAAAATTCTCGTAATTCGTTTATAATTATAGCCCAGGCTTGCATCGTGATGAGCAGCAATTATGCGCACACCGAGCGGAATACGGTTGAGGCGTATCAGGTTGTGAGGAAAAATTCAAAAATCGTGAGAAACCAATAATTAATTACGGCTAGCGTCTGTGAGAATCCGGTCCGGAAAAACATACCAATTTATCGGGTTAATTGAAATTTTAGAAGCTCCGGAAGCGACACCTCCTGGGCACTTCATGAATTAGTGGTCAAATCAAGTTCTGTCCGGCCGTAAAGCTCTATACCGCTTTGCCATTCAATGAGAACAATTTCACTATCGGATCAAGTGAGTTTTTCAGGAGGTGGCCATGAAAGTTTTCATCCATGAGTACGGAGATACCCAAATTGGATAAAATTGAATGTATACTCCATGTTTCCCGGTTGGCCATGACATTCTGACACATTTCACCGTGTATATTTTGAAAATGTTAGGTTATAGTCATTTTCCTGTCAGATAACTAGGCAACGTTGTCCTCTCTACATAGAGGTTGTAGTGATAATGTATTTATCAAAATGTACATTCATTTTGGGAAAATAATAAATTCGAGAAAATATTATGTGAATTAAAAAATTTCAAAGACCTGGCGAATGTTGAAGGAACTTTTTTCTCTGTTAACACTGGAAATATTACACGTATATAAACATGGTTGGAAGATTCAGTTATGCTATTTTCTTGCACGGAAATCAAGAATCGAGTGTTGAAATTTCACTGAAAATGCCTTTTTGCACAACTTGAAATACTCCAGTATGAAAATGTAGCAGTATACTACAAAACCTGTGTGAAAGTTAAACTTTAAGGGTCTACGTCCCTGAAAAAAAGGGAGTCAGAAACGATTTATTTTTTTCTGATTGATGAAGGGATGTATCAGTGTATGAAGATAAAAAAAATAAAAAAAAAATTTACAAGTATTGAATGAATGAAAATGATATTCCTTATCATTTTCGGTTATTTTGTAACATTTCCACCATCAAAACGAACAAATATTTTTGTATTTTTTCATTTCAGTATTGAAGTCTATCATTTAGTTAATTAAACGTGTATCTCATTTTTCTTTCAGAATTTATCGTTTTCTTGTAAATAATATTACAACAATGTGTTGTTTTCGCGAAATTTATTTCCTCGAATTTTTCTATTTCGAAATGATGAATATCAATTTTTATCAACGTCAATTTAAAGCATTGTTTTAGCTGTCGATTAGTGAAAATTAATTGTTTCTTACAATTGTGGATTCAAACATGGAATTGAATTTCTTTCAAATGACACGCCCCGCAGGTATCTCTTCCCAGATGACTGGTGGAAGAAAGGGAGAGTATTATACAGTCAGTGTGAGATCCAGTTCAGGGTAGGATTTCTTGTTATATTTTCTGCGCCCCAACATTTTTTCTATCAAGCTGAATGATCCAATAAATAAAAATCAATGCATCCATCTGGCGGTATACGTTTCTTAACCCTTAATAACCTGAATTTCTATTTTTTCAGAAAAAATATGTTTGAATCCAATGAAAACACTTCATTATAATATACAAGACAAAAACAATTCATTTTCTGTTTGAAAAATGTATGGTTTTCGAAAAAAATGGTGTTACGTATATGTAACGCTAGGTGAATATGAGTTCAAACATTTAATAACATTACACAAACTAGATAATACTGACGAAGGCCTACCACCACCTTTGGCTGCTGTTCCATATCTTGAAAGATATGTTTTCACAATATCTCTACGAAACTCTAAGTATTTGTTTTACAGAATTATTTCCTTTTTTTTTGAAGTTACAATGCATTGTGTATACTTATATCCAACATCCATGAAAAAAGAACACCACCACCACTTTTTGGAACGTATGGCAATTCGGTACCTGGCCACGTTTTGATCCATTAAATCTGTGCCTCCCATTGAGTTATTTATATTAGAATTTCCTGTTCTTCTAACTTTATTTTTGTAAGGGTTACAAGGACATTATTCTGAGTGAATCTTCAGAAAATGCCTCCATTTTATCCTAGCGTTACATATATGTAACAGTAATTTTTGCAGTCGATTAACAAAAATGTGGTAAATTTTTCCAGTCAAAATTTGCGTTGATTTCAATTATATACTCAATAGCAATACATTGAACTTGCTTCGGTAATTATATCTCGAGTAATTTTTATAAAAAAAATACTTATTCTAAACGTGGTTCCATTTTCCTATGTATTTGAAAGTAACACCTGTTGAAACAACTTGTTGCATACGAAAAACGCGCTGAATGAAAGACACTTGTCAATTTTATTTTACAGTAGACTACACAAATGGTGTGAGCAGAGACATAATATATCGGCTTATAGCTACAGTTACTGAGAAATTAAATAGATTTGCCAGGGAAATTTGCGTTACATATGTGTAACACTAGGTTATTATGGGTTAATTTGAAGGCTAAAGACTTTCAAAAGAACTAACTCCATTCACAAAGGTTGAAAAAGAGTAAATAGAAATTAGCATTGGCAACGTCTCTGAGAATAATTTTGACATTGCCGATATTTCACGAGTGCCAACCAGTTTTAAGTGAAAAAAACTTGATAATCCTGAATCTTGGCCAACTGGGATACTTTATAAAAGTGAATGGAGTAAAAAGTTCTATTTATGAACTAGATAAACAAAAACTGATGTCGGTATGTCATCGTTTGAGTGGTTTGTAAATGTGCATTTTTGAAAAGTGGCTCCAACTTTTTTTTTGTGGTAAATTCTGCGTTTCTGTGAAAACATTTCTATAGCACTTTTTTATGTACCATATTTTCCTAAAATAATGCTCATCAGTATTCATTATAGAACAATATTTTATTTCAAATTGGATTCTGAGACAAAAGATTTTTGTTTATTGCAGTAGAGTTTGGGGTTTCATTCAAAAAATAAACAAAACTGGATATTTTGCCTTAAATCTTCACTATCTAAATCAGAATTGACATTTACCACCCTTTCAAGCTTAGTGGTATACTAGACATACCACAACTATAAGATTCAAAGCAGAATCGAAAATGAATCTTATAGTTGCGGTATGTCTAGTATAAGTTGAGCTTGAAAGGGTTAACTTCAAGAAACATTCCATTTGTGATCATCGCCACTTCAATGATAATATACGAAGAAACTTGTAATCTCTAATTTTCTAAAATTATTTAAAAAAAAAACACCAAGTCTTGCATATTCTTGATATTGGATATATTGAATGCTGAAAAATAAGGATGCCCCTTCCAAATAAAAAAGAACGTATATAATTCCAGTATAAATGATGCCATCAACAAAACTCTCGACAAAACTTCACATCCAAAACAGAAATGTGGAAGCTCTATAAGTATCAGTCAACAATTTTCTAATTCCACACTGGATGAAACGAAAATCCTTTTATTTTACCACATAGAGCAATTTCACCAAATCAATAAAAAACTCGAAATAGCTAACGAATCGCCCGGATCTGATTGCAATTTGCGAATTACCGACTACGTTGCAATTTTCGATTATCGCAAATTGGTAGTAATCAATGATTCGTTAGATCACAGACTTGGTTGATTAGTCAAAAGAGAGTTTATTATTCCTGCTGACAACGTTGCACAAAATCTAGACTATAGACCCGACGCTGTAGTCTATAATTCCGATTCTGGTTCGAATGGATGACAAAAAAAAGATTGATTAAAGGGGAAGTTTTTAGGATTTATACCTTGGTTCATACTGATTTATAGCTTAAGCAGGAGGGACATCAGAAGATGAAATGATATTGGAAATTCACGAAACGAATTTCCACTAATTTCTAATTCGACAAAGGAATTTTAAAACGTTGCAAGAACTTCCAAACTTCACGACTAAAAAGGTTTATTCTTGAAAATTTATCATGAGACTTTTCTCTCCACAGTCTCCACACGGTATATGCGGAAATTTGTCACCTACACGTGGTACTTTGAGCAAGGTACCATTGGGAGTTCAACGATTCGTCAAGGTACTTGTCATACACAAACATCTCAAAACGCGTTTGGTATTTCCATAGGTAAATAGCGTTTTATCGTCCGATTGGCCCAATCTGTTTCGATTCAAGGCCGAAACGCCACGTTTCCTTATTCGAATCAATCCGCCAAGATATGATCATATCATGTTCAGAATTTCAGACGCCACCAGTATACTCTGGCGCGAGGTTGTCGGATTGTTTGATTCGACAATAAACTTAAAGATATAAGATCGAGAAATAATAATTTGAAGTTCTTCATATTTGGACCTTAATAACGGACACCCTGTATATGACAGGTTGATCGTTCAGGAACCGTGTCAAGGCAAATCCTTCAATCAAAAAACTTTCAGATCAAATTCATGTTACTATCGCTTCTGGAAATCGTCAGAAGACTTTTACTGAACTGCTTTTCCCGAGGCTTTTCCCTCAACTCTTTGCAGTTTTCTTCGAATAAGTTCTGAACTGTTGGAAAAATGTCCCTAATATTTTGCGTCATGAAAGAGGTAATGAAGGTCATTGAAAATATGTAAAAATATATGGGGTGATCCATTAAAAAAATCATCCATTTGTTGAATAACATAAATCGGGGACACCCTATATATCAGAGAATGATTCCTGAGATGCAGAAATGCAGGACCCTGTATTCCCAAATTGTTGTTTGATTATCAAATACAAAATACGAATGAAAATTATTATCAAATGAAAGCAAATGAAGTTGATTAGATAGAAACCCATTTGTTAAATGAATGAAATGATGAAGATTTTTCCCAAAAATCTTCCATTCAAGAGTGGGAAGTTTGTGAATGCAAAATACGATTCCAAACCAAAACCTGTTTCCAGTTTCAACGACAATATCTCAATTAAAATTCAGAGTCATCAAGAAAATGATCGTCAGCCAAGGTAAATTGAGGAAGACGCATATCTGACGAATTTCAATTCCAGTTAATTCAAAAGAAATGACCTTATCTGAAGTGAAATATTCGTCTCAATGATCGAGGTTATATATTCCCAATTTTTAACCAGACAGAAAAAAGATTAAAAACTATCGAAACGATCATTTAGAAGCAATACCTACTTGGTTTTGATATCAATACGTAATTTTATTTGTAGCAATTTCCAGACATACAAATATCCTCAGTTCTTTTAAATATTCATCGGAATTTTTTTCGATATAAGAAAGATCGTCGATCAATTTACTTGAAATAAGTCTGACATATACAATGAGATGCGGATTTTAAGGTTATCTCTACATGTCTTAAAATAAAACCAGATTGACTTATCTTCATTCTCAATAATTCGAAGAAGAGAAATGAAAGATAAACATATTTCGAAACTCACTGTTGCGTTGTCTACAATATTCACAAAACATACAGTGAAAAAATTCTAATTCGCATTTGTATTTCAAAATATCAATCTGAAGAGGCTCAGCTGTGATTAGCGATCTTTTTATTTCAAAAGTACTCCATGAAATCCCAGTAAATGTGGAAAAATATGGGGAATTTTGGAATGAATTATTAGAAATTGAAAACTGAAAAAGTTTAAATAGCAAATCCCTGCTTGTGATGCATCATTGAAAACAAACATATCCTACATATGATACAATATCGAAAAGCTCCAAAATTATTCAACAACAAGAAGTACCAAGGGCACTTTTCATTGAAAACCAAGTTTTCAAATTGACATACTGTACCTAAGAGTATACGAGGATGTATTGATATCTAGTTAACCTAGACCAGTTCCATATGCATAAACAAAATATTGCGATACAATATCAACGAACAATAACTTATTAGAAGTGTCAGTGTAGAGTTCGACGTCAAAAAAGTAAACCAGAGTTACACAATAAATTAAAAAAAAAGATGTCCAAGAGTATCGTGCCATCATGAAGTACCTGTGTTTAAAAGGGTTAAGAGGTGAGCAGATTTCTACGGAGATCAAGATATGCTTAATACCCTAGGTGATCAATGTCCTTCGTATGCGACCGTGAAAAATTGGACTGCAACCTTCAAAAGAGGTAAATTTTCCATTGAAGATGATGACCGATCGGTTTCTGTGTCAGTCCCCGAAAATATCGATGCAGTTCATGGCATCATTTTATCAGACCGTCGAATTGGGCTAAAACGGATATCTGAAGCACTGAAGATTTCATACGAACGCGTTCATCATATAGTTCACGTCAATTTGGACATGAGAAAAATTTCTGCAAAGTGGATCCCCAAATGTTTGAATGTTGACCAAAAGCGTGCAAGGGTAGAAGCATCGCGTTCGATCTGTGCTCGATTTGAGAACGATGTAGACTTCTTAAATCGGATTGTTACTATGGATGAGACTTGGGTACATTTCTACGATCCAGAAACAAAGCAACAATCGATGGAATGGCGACACTCTGGTTCTCCAAGACCTAAGAAGTTTCGTGTCCAAAAATCTGCTGGAAAAGTTCTTGCTTCAGTTTTTTGGGATTGCCATGGAGTAATCATAATTGATTTTTTGGATAAGGGTAGAACAATAAGTGGAGATTACTATTCGACATTACTGATCACTCTATGGGAAAAAATTAAAGAGAAAAGACGCGGAAAGCTATCCAAAGGTGTTTTGTTTTTACAGGACAACGCCCCAGTTCACAAATCTCATGTTGCCAAGCAAAAAATTCGTGATTTAGGGTTAGAATTACTAGAACACCCCCCTTATTCACCAGATTTGGCTCCGTCCGACTATCATCTCTTTCCTCAACTGGAAAAAAGTTTGAAAGGTCCTAAATATTCTTCCAACGAGGAGGTAATAAAAGCTGTGGAGGACTGGTTTGCAGAGCAAGAAGAAACATTTTTTTTTTGAAAGGTCTAGAGACGTTGCAGGTGCGCTGTAATAAATGTATTCAATTAAGAGGAGAAAATGTTGAGTAATAAAATATTTTGACATTGAAATTTTGTTTGGTTCTATAGTAGGCCAAGAATTTTTCAATATATCCTCGTATATTTCAAAATGTAACCAGAAGATACAGTATTTCATTTCGATAGATGCCCATCTAAAGAATGAAATCAACCTGTCAGGAATAAAAAATCTTTTATCCTGAAAGCCATCAGTTCTCTATTCAATGAACCACCTTTAAATAGCCTACCTGAAGCACTATCGCTTCCTTTCTATAACGCGGAAGAAACACAATATATCCAGTCACGGAATCAATATTTATTTCTTTCATTCAGAACTGGCGTTTCGTATCTTATTTATCCGTAAATTATTTTCCCCGCCAAGAAAGTCCGCGAGGATATTCTTAGGCGCGTTATTAAGGACGACCATTAAATTGTGGTACCGAGAGTCAATGAGTACCGCTACGTTGCCAGAGCACCAGGAAGTAGACCACAAAGAGAAGCAGATGTGGTTGACGGATTGTTAAAAATGGATGGAACGTCAGGAACGATTTGTACTTATGACTGCTCAACTGCTAACAATTATACTTCTGTTTCATTATTATGCCTTCAAATACAAAGGTGAAACGGGCTTTAGTTCTTGGAAGTGGTTCTACTTCCTACGAAGTGCAATGTCTATGGTTAAATACTAAATTCCATAAACAATTGTTCTTATCATACGCGAGCAAAATCATAAAATGGCTGACAGAAATTCATTCAGATCTGTTGGAACAAACAAAAACTTACTGCTGTTGTACGCATCACATAATCCAGGCACACTAGATCTCGATCCATTTTCATATCCACAAATTTCACGATGTATCCAAGTTGTGAGGGAGGACCAATAATCCTTTCATTTAACTGCACTCGGTAAACTTCCATTTGTTAATCCGAAAAGGGCACAATTTATCCTCAACTTGCATCTCGTCACACAAAAAACGTTAATCCACTAAAACACAAACGCGTTTCTTCATTTCTCACACATATCCATCCGTAAGTGAGCTGAAACTTTGATATCCTTGTTCTAAACCTATAAAATTGGAATTTATTGCCACACCCTGTAAAATGAAGTCTGACGAATAAACTGTCAACCATTATATTTAGAAATTTTCAATATTGACTCGTGCATGATAAGAAAAATAAATGTTTACTTTGGATTGTGTATTTGTTCAGTGTTTCTATTCATTCTACGTCTTACCACAACCACTGGGTATAGAAGGCGTTGGATTATTACCTGAAACAAAAAATGATCGTTAGTGTCAGTATTCTCAGAAACAATTTCTCATCAATTCGAAATACAATGTCATCAATAAATATTTAATTGAATTAGTAGAGAATATAGCTTATTTTTTAACGATCTTCCTATAGGGGGGTAGTAAAATATAAGTCCCATTTCACTTTCAGACATGATGTACTTAAATGATACTACATATTTTGAAATTACCTGATAGTTATCTCCAGAAATACCCAGAAGGAATTTCATGGCGTTTATCGAAGCGGAAGGAAATGATTATTTATGAAGGAATGCAACGAAGTGGTTAGACAAGGAAAATAACTGAACATTTTCTTCCACCAAGAATTCGGTAGAAAAATTCTAAGAATATAATAATATATCAAAAATGTGTCTCTGTTCAACGCTGAATACAAAGTTACGATGATTGATTCTCGTGAATATTCGATTCGTAATTGGGTGCTCAAATACCTTCGAAATTATAAGTTGATGTTCATGAGTAACGTCCCATAATGCAGGAAATATTGATGGGTAGTAAATTGTGGCAGATAGGACATCAAACAATCCATTAACGAATCTATCACTTCCATTAAATCAAGGTCTGTAGTGTCCAAAATAGTATTATCGACCACAGACACTTGCGCATCAATCACTGGCATTCACATTTTAATGAAATGTGAAGGGTTTTCTCGAAGGAGCCCTATCTAAAATTGTAGAACTCTTAGGTATCTACTAGATAATAATAGGCGTTGTTTGTTTGCAGATTAGGCTTTTATTCACATAAAAGAACAATTTAACGCAGTAATAATGTTGATCCACGTTTTTATTCTTCAGTTACATTTTCTACTTTTATCTGGAAAGGCATGGTTGAACCTTAAATGTTCAATGAACGCATACTCCAATAAATAGATACCTCAATAGAAAAGATTCGGAGCACAAATTTAAATTTCAGGCAGGGTCAATCATGTTGATCCACATTATGATAGTTCAGGTACACTTTCTTATTTTATCTACACTGCGCAAAAAAATTAGTGCACATTCTGAAAATCTCAATTTTAATGAAAGTTAACTCTACATTGACTTTATAACTTATTTTTTATGTTCTCTCGGGAAGGTTTTGAACGAAACAAGATACATTAAATGTCTAAAGTTACGTGTTACGTTCATTGTGAATTGACCATAATCCTTCCCAGATTTCTCCGAGTTGGATTCCTAAGTCATTGAGAGTGGCTGGATGATTTTCTGAACTTCTCAGCCTTTTATTGAGGTTGTCCCAAACCTGCTCAATCGGATTGAGATCTGAACTTCTTGCTGGCCATTCCATTCGAGAGACTTCAACCTCTTCAAGGTACTCCTAAACGATGCGCGCACGATGGGGTCTGTCATTATCGTCCATAAAAATGAAATTTTCACCAATGTATGGGGCAAATGGCACTACATGCTCTTCAAGAATGTTCTTCATATACTTATCAGCATTCATAGCTCCATTATCAACGACCACTAGGTCTGTGCGAGCAGTCAAAGATATATACCACCCCATACCATAATCGATACTCCCCCGAAACCAGTAGTATTCAGGAAATTGCACTGAGCATATCTTTCATGTGGACGTCTGTATACAATGGAACGTCGATCACAATGGTAGAGGCAGAATCTAGACTCATCTGTGAAGAGAACTCTTTCCCAATCGGCCTCTTCCCAATGGATATGCTCTCTCGCAAAATCCAAACGCGCCCTTCGATGGGCTGGGGTGAGAGCTGGGCCTCTTGCCGCGACACGAGGCCTTAAATCATATTCTCTGAGGCGATTTCTCATTGTCTGAGTGCTAATTTGCACCTCATGAGTTTGCTCAAGCTGATTTTGAAGGAGGCGAGCGGTTGCAAACCGTTGTCTCAACGAAGAAACTCTCAAGTAACGTTCTTGAATGGCAGTTGTTACCCGTGGTCTACCCTGTCCTGGTCTTCGGACATTCATACCTGTCTCCCTGAATCGCTGCAACATTCTGGACACACTTGTTGGGAAACTCCAAACCTTTCTGCAATTATTGTGTATGTCCACCCTTCTTCTCGCAAAACTACCGCTTGGGCACATTCCTCTTGGGTCAAATTGCGTGATTCGCGTTGCATAGCGATCGAGTGTAGAAAATCAAACGAAAAAAAAACTATTGATCACTAGAATTGATCGAGAACAACTGATTTTAGAATGGAGCCAATACATTCAAAATCTGATAATATCGTCTTTTCTTATTTCTGCTGGGAGAAAACATCTGTATTGGAGAAAAAAGTTGAAAGTGGATAACATATGCATGCATAATTTTGATAAAAATAATTATCATTGAGAACACCTTCAGTAGTAGAATAAATTTGAGATTTCCATAATGTGCGTTAATTTTTTTGCGCAGTGTATAAAGTTTTCATATGTTTAAGCTTCAGTCTGCTGAATGGACATTTCAAGTTGGAACATAAGAACAATTAAACGCTGTTTGAATATGATTGGCCCACATCATGATCCTTGGGGCACACCTCCCCTTTTTATCCAACAAACCTGATTAGTAGGGCCACGTCACCGTTCTCTCGATCGTTCTACTCCCTGGTTTTCAAGAATAGAGGCCTTAGGCCTCTATTCTCGAAGAAGGTTGGAGTCCTAATTCAATTCGATCTCGATATTTAACCTAATTTCCGTTAGTGCATTCGTCATCGTAACAGCGCCAGCGTGGGCATCAAGGTGCATTCGAAAGTAAAGCCCCATCTGTGCCTACGTGGTAATTCAGCACCGTCCTATATTCTGAACCCGAAGTCGTCGAGGGGATAAAGCCGGTTTTATCGTGGCACACCATCGCGGTGGTGGCTTAGTTTCGAAAATTACGATACACAGGTGCACCATACGCCCGTCCTCGTTTCGGTGAAAGTGGAGCTAGAGACCCTCCTCCTTGCCTTAAGTCGTTGGCGTTGTCACCGGGCCCTTCAGGGAGCGGTGACCGCGTGGTAGCGATCGGTGTTGAAGATTTTTGCCGAATCGGAAATAGCGACAACATGCCAACCATTCTATTCCTGCTCTCGGGAAATTGCCGAATACTTTTTCTACAGGGTGGGTCAACAGTGCTCGATCGGTCGTTAATTCTTGGTCTAGATCTATACTCTGTTCAATTGTAAGAAGGAGCAATAATAACATGTTTGGCGCAGCGGTAGGAGGGCCTTCGTAAAGTTTCTTTCCGTCCAGAGTCGAATCGAGGAGATTTCACACAATCGTTCAGTATTAACTGAACTTGAATTACATTTTTTTCAATAATTTTTAGAACGTTGTTCTTTTGAAATTTGGCAAACTGTCGTCATCATTCACGATTTCTAGAACTTTAGAAATCATTGAGATTTCATTCCGAAAAAAAAAACCGTGGACAATTCTTCTGATAAGGTTCATATCGAAATCGTCAACCGAATCGATTATTTTTAACGACTGGGCTCTCCTCTTAGGTGGCGTCAATGTTTTATTCTCTCAATATTCTCTGAGAATTCTGAATACAGCTGAATCACTCACCTCTGAGGATTTTGAAATAATTCCTACTAAGTCTCTTTTCGATAAATCAGGATGTTCTTCCAATTCTTTTCGAAAAATGTTCAAAATTATCTCTTTCTCTTCAGCAGAGAAATGCGACCTTTTGGACCTTTTTCGTGGTGGTCCCCACATATCACCCTCAGATGCAGTATCCGTTTCCGAATTCGACATTGTTCTATAAACACTATATACGCTTTGTCAAAAGATTTTCCAACACAATACACTTTTCACAACAAAATCTATAAACACTTTGAACAGCTAGACCTTCACAGTAGCTATAGGTATTTTAACTGGTCTTGTCAATTGAAAACTTCGATATTTATGCAAATCAAGATGGCTTTAATCCATTAAGGGAAAGGACCCAAACCTGGTGTTTCCCGGAATTACCTCGTCGGAATCTTGAGCAGCCGACAAAGAGTTTCGTACAAAATAATATAAAATTATGGACCGAAACTATAGTATATTTCATTACCAGTCCAGAAAGTAAGCTTTTTCCGTGCGCGCGCGATGTGTTCCCGTGTGAGGCGGAGCCGAACACGGGAACTCGTGCAAGCACGGAAAAAGCCTTTCTGGACGTGTAATGAACGATATTTTTCATTACACTCTCTGAAAACAATAACACGGGAAAAATTTTCAGCAAAAAGCATTTCGATATTGTGAAACAATAATTATTCAAAACACTGACATCTACTGTCACGCAATCGTTGCTCTGTGTCTCTGCATAGGAATCATAGGACGTATCTATGCCTCAGCGCACCGTAAAACTTTTTGCGGTGCGGCCGCACGGAAAAGAGTCATTTTCGATGTTCTAAATCTACATGTTGTGATAGGGTTTTCTGTGCGGTGTAATGAAAAATATATTTCGGATATTACAAGTAAATTACCATTATAAATTTGAACAGAGATCTTTTTCGAGTCTTGTCAATTGAAAACTTCGATATTTATGCAAATCAGCATGGCTTTCACCCATTAGGGAAAAGACCCAAATCTGGTGTTTCCCGGAATTACATTGTCGGAATCTTGCAAGATTCCGACCCAAATCTCTAAAACTCTGGTGTTTCCTGGAATTACCTTGCCGCAATCTCGAGTATCCGAAAATAAAATTATTTAGTAGATAATAATATAAAAACAAAACAAAATAAAAAATAGGGTACGTCGGATATAAAATGTTTATGACAGTTGCAAATCATAACAGAAATTTTGCACTAGAATTTCTGAGGAAAAAAGTTCTAATGTGGGAATTGCTGACTCAAATTATTGAATCATTTCTATCCAGTACCATCCACAGTCCGAGTACGATCCTGGCAGTCTCTTAGTGCGGTCGAAGAGAGCGTTGTTATCATCGTTTGACCAATAGCAGCTTTATTGTGCGCAAACCAGACGATTCTGTTTGTTTACAAAGCTCCTTCTTATATTTGAACGGACTATAGAACACTGAAATGCAACGAATCTTCCGTCTGAAGACGAAGCTGTAAACCTGCCAAGTGGAAGAAAACTATGGCTCAAACTTCCGTTACCCAAGCCTCCAAATTAGATTATAAAACAATAGCGACTAGAATTATCCACCCAAAAAACTTGCGCAAAAAATTTAATAAGCTCTCGCGAATATCCTTCTCTACGCTTTGGAGACACAGTCCCGGAGAGATCCGATAATAAAAAAATTCCCGTCTACGTTCGTCCCATCCGAGCTATCCGGGAAATCCGCGTTTCTTGCTAAATTTGAAGGAACCGTACTCATAATTTTTCGTTTTATCGAAAGAGCCCTCTCTCCGCGTTCCAGGCGACGTGGTTCTTCGCATTGTTCGCTATTAATTTCGATTCTTTCGTCTTGCTTCCGAGGGCGCAATTACGCCCTCGAAACGCTGCCCCTGTTCTATTATGGAAGCGAAAGGAGAAACCTTTTTGTGCTGGGGGGACGAGGAGGAAACGCATTTGATCTCAACGGGCTGGGCTGGAGCTCCGCTGAAAGGTTCTGGATCGAACATCAGCGGCGGCTGGGTTTGGTTGTTGAAACTGCTGGAATCTGCTTCCTGCACCATTCGAGTGGTTTAATTGCGGATGTGCATACGGCTGCTTTTTCGCCTGAAGGTTTATTCGTATCCTTGCTGCAGCATGAAATTGTGCACTTTATTCGAAGAGGCTCTAATCTTGACAGGCAGTCGCAAACTTGGCAGATTGATAAAACTAAAATGGCCAACATTTCGAAGTATCTGCCTTAAACTGTACCACAAAAGTTAAGGAAGTTCAGAAATTTGGGGGTAACTCGTTTGCCCATGTTTTCATAAGTTCCACAGTTTCAGTTAGTATACAGGGTGAGTCTTTGACTTGTACATATATTTTAACTGTAGATTCCTCTCATAAAACGAAACACTTTTTTCCTATACCATTTTTCAGAATTCGGTTTAATTTCGAAGATACAGGGTGTCGAAAATCCATGAAAAATACACTTTTCTGTTTATATCTTCGGAACCGTTATTTCGAATGAACTGAATTTTGGTTGAGTTTTTACTCTATTCATGGTGCATATTCCTCAATCGAAACCTATTCAATATCTCTACTAGTATAAAAGTTACAGGGTAGTCGACTCATCAATACACGCTAAAATACCATAAAACCACCTTAAAAAGATAAACGGTTCATATTTTCGAAAGAATCAATCATTTAAGAAACTAAAAATATTCTTATTTTTTTCAATAAAACGCGTCGTTTTCGAGTTATTTCCAATTTTACCCGGAAAAATTTTACGAAAAAATCATTAATTTCAAGAATAATCTGAATGAGTCTCTGAAATAAATATCATCGAATATTATTCTTTCTCTGGTCTTCGAACGAGTTCACAATGTTGTCACAATATTTATCAACTTAGTCGAGATATTTTAATAATAAAATCCCACAAATGTGGGAGATAAAATTGAACACCAAGGAGGATTTAACACGCACAGTTTCTATTGAAAATTCATAGTTACCGGTCTATATTGAAGTTAAATGTAGATGAAATACAAAATTCGGATATGAATGATGAATCTCGATACAAACTACTTATTAAATTGAAATTAATGAAAAATAAAATGATACCTTATAATCTGTGTCGATGTTTCTATCTAAACAATATCCTCTTGGAATTTTATAAACTCGACACGGTTAAGATTATATTAATTCACTTCACATAATAATCACATTAGAACAATAATTCACTGAATGTATTCAGAACTTCACATAATGTTTACAGTTTGTTCAGAGACTCTGGTTTGTTATTGTTTATAGTTGGCCTCCACATAACCAATCATTCGGTTTTCGCTCTACGCATGCCAAATGGAAAATGAAAAAAAGGTTTCTTTTGACCTCAAGAATCTTCAGTTAAAATATATGTACAAGTCAAAGACTCACCCATATTTGTAGTAGGTACAGTTCGCCCAAAAAATTGAAAAAATAAAGTTGAGTAGAGAATATGGCGTTCTCGAACATCAACCACAGCCTGTCGACCCATTATTCAATGTGAACAAATTTAAATCGTCTCAAAATCATGTTTTCAACATTGCCTCCATGTCTTAGTATCTACTTCAAAACATCGTTCAGACAACTACGCAGTTACACAGACACAGTCTGCCTTGATACTCGAAACAATCGACGTTCGAAAAGCCGTCAACGAGAAAAATAACCGCTTCCATAATACCCATAATCGCTCTCCAAACAAAACCATCCATCAGATAAAAACGTCTTTATCTAAATCGACAGGAAAGATATTCGCATGTGCCAAGGATGAAAAGGGCGAGACAACAGTCCTCAAAATTGTTCAATTCGATTAATTGCCAGCGCTCGCAGTTGCGACATTCAACTTTGGAGTTTTTGATTAGATTAATCTCCATGTCAAAGTCCCCCTCTGTATTATGTCACCGAGCTAATTCGTTCGCTCGCCGTCTCTGTGCCATGCCTGCCTTAAACCCGAAAAATATGGATAGAAAACAAAGAATATTTCCGATTTCCATAAAATCACAGAAAATTCTAGCCCAGAATCATAGAGACCGCGAGACAGAGTTCCTTACCAATCGGGAATGACGATTCCGTTACTTAATAACAGGGAAATGATTAAATATACAAATGTAGAATTACGAGTTATTAAATCGAAAACAATACAAGGTACGAAGATGATAGACCTAGGTAATCTGTATGAAATAATAGCGATTTCGAAGATCACTGTAATTTTCCAGTAATCTGAAGAAATAATAAACATTATTTGAATGTGCAGTTTGTATGCTTTCGAGAACGTACTGTTTCCTCGTTTTCTGAAAAAGAGGGACATAGGATCCTTTAGAAGGTTCTGCAGATTAATCTCCTACGTTTTCATTAGCAGTCATATTGTGTCTATCACTATCATAAGATAAGAGAGAAAACCGTCTCATAACTACCATAAGTACTTCCACTACACCTTTAATTTTATTGCTTCTTCGTTGTGCAGTTCCACTTCCTTCAGTGAAACATATCCTGGGGAATCATATTCTAAATACATGTAGGTTTGTTTTCGGTCGTCTAGGAATATGACCTGCCAAACCTATATTTTACGTCTATTGTCTTCCAGTAGTTCTCCCAAGAACCAATAAAAGTTAAACTGTCTATATACAGTTTAAACTGCTCCACAAGAGTTAGGGATATCGTATTCAATCGTTTTTAAAAGTATGTAATCTTCGAGAAAATCGCTGTAAAATCATTTAAAACTCAATAACAACTTGAATCGATCCAATAAAAATCAGTATGAGACGTTTCATCAATCTGGTCGCCTTTTTTCTGAAGTTTGGTTCTTTGCATTATGCTTCATGAATGTTCTTATTTTGAACAAAAGTCAGTTTATCAACGGCTTCGATTTGAAACGAGTTTTCTGAAAATGCCAAGACGTAAATTAACAAACGCTGAGGCTAATAGGGCTATCGGAATGCTACAGGGTGGCCTAACTCAGGTTGTTGTAGCGGAAAGGCTCCAAGTCAGCCAAAGTGAGATATCTCGACTTTGGAATAGGTTCAGGGAGACAGGTTCCGTGTTGGAAAGACCAAGGCTTGGTGGGCGACGAAAAACAACAACTGCTCAGGATAGTTTCATCATTTCGGCGAGAAGAAACCCTACATCTACGTGTAGAATGCTACGGAATACTTTTCAAAATGCAGATGGGGTCCAAGTTTTCATCGAAACCATCAGACGACACTTGAGAGAGGTGAATCTAGGTTCTAGACGTCCATTAAGAGGAGTTCCATTAACACGTGACCATTAGCGTCAAAGACTGAAATAGGCAAGGCAAAATATCAATTGGAACGATCAATGGCGTAGTGTCCTTTTCACTGATGAATCCAGATATGCACTATTTTCAGATTCTCGAAGAATAAGAGTATGGACAATCCCACGCATACCCCGTAATCGTCGCTCTGTCCAAGAAGTCCATCCATTCCGAGGGGGTAGTGTTATGGTATGGGCCGGGATATGTTTGAACGGGCGCACAGATCTACACATTTGTCCTGGGAATATGACCGCCTTACACTATAGGGAGCATGTCATTGACAATGTTGTGCCAAATTTTCAAGCTGCTATGGTGAAACTTTTCAATTTTTAGACGATAACGCTAGACCGCACCGTGCAGCCATAGTTGAGAATGCGCGCGAGGAGCTTGGTATTCCCCATTTACCAATACCTCCGCACTCACCAGATTTGAATTGCATTGCATAGAACATGCATGGGATATGCTCCAAAGAAGATTAGATAATCATCAATCTACCCCAGAATCCTTAAATGATCTGAGAGAGCTTCTGCCCCGTTTATGGAACCAAAAGCCTCAAGAAATGTTCAACAACCTCGTGTGTAGTATGCAAAGAAGATGTCAAGCTGTTATTGATGCCCGTGGAGGCCATACATTGTATTGATAGTCTTAAAATGCTTGAATTCTCTAGGAATAAAATTTCGTTATTTTACTCGATTTTTCTTAACCACCCTGTATACGCTGCAGACTTACAGGCTAAAATTAATTTGCAACTTGAAATCATATTAATATGAATTTTCATCACAAAAATCTTATTTTAACTGTATTTTTTTTGCAATTTAAGTCAATATCCCTAACTCATGTGGAGCAGTTTATTTACAGTCCTTACACAATAATCTACACTTTTAGCTTATACGTCTTATACAAATTATCCAATTAGACATACGTTCAGTTACGATTCATCCGCATTTACTGAAATGGTAGGAAACGTCTTTACGCCGAACAAATGAATTGATCTTATAACGTCTTTAAGATCTAATTCCGTCTCTAATGGCAATCACTACCTCCGTCTTAACTTTCTACCGACTTCCCCACTAAAAATCAACTATCCCACTCATCGTTAACTGACCTCACTACCCCAATTATCCCCATAACGTTAATTCCTTCTCGTACGACTCGAGCCAATGATATGAACAAGTGCCGAGTGCATCATAAGTTATCCTAGGGATGAAAAGCTACAAACACTTGAGCCTAAATTGGTCTATTCATCCTATTCCACGAAATGGCAAAAACTGTTAAATCTCATATTGCACTTCCTTTCAACTATAAGACACAGGCTTCACATTCGGGACTCGACAGCTCCACATGGAAGTCATCGAAGGAAAATCAGAAATGTCAGGCTAATCTTGGAGAGGACAATATAGAGCGTCCCACACACGAAATTCAGAAACATGAGAGAAATTTGACAACTATGTATAATTGATGGGAATGAGATTTCATTCCCTACATATATGTGAAATCATGTCCGCACTAATCTCGATAGAAATGGTCTCTTTGATTCGTTAGTTTGTTCAGATCTTGTCCAAGTGTGTTTATGTCATGAATATTCCGGTCTCTTCCATATGCGTAGTCTGTACGTAGGATTTACTATCATATCAAGGGATGATATAAAACTCGCAAAAGTATATGGATTATGGAGATCTTATGGTTGTGTGTCGAGTAAGGAGAAAAACAAAAAGTCGATTGATATGGTATTTTCGATATCTGGAATATCATCGACAAGAAATCGCACCTGCACGTCGCCAAAACCCGTACCCAGACCAAACTTTCCCCAAATTGGCACATCCCCGGGAAGGGCGCTAAATTGCGAATGGAAGCGGGGTACGAAAAAGCTTCGGGCGTCCGGGGGCGTTGGACACGAAAGGGGGGAGGGGCGCAAGAACGGGGTAATCGGGCGATCTCGCAGCCCCGACGGATGATGAATTTTCCCTTCCTCCCGCAAAATGCGGGCGGCCGATCGATACGGCGGCGTTGCCACGACGACCCGGCAACGCCGCGGAAGGGACCGTACTTCCTCTTCGTAACGACGGGAAAGCGGAATTCCATTTCTTTTTTTTCTGTTACGGCGCGAAAGGATGGGCGTAGGGAAGATTCGCGTTTATTGCCAGCCATCGGGCGAGGGAAAATTGAAAAATAATATTTCTCATCAGGACGGGAATTTATATCTGGCAATTTCTTGCGGTGCCGTCGAGTCTTGAGTTATGACGACACTTTATGGAGGGAGCTGAGATATGGGTCGGAAATGGTCTTGGGGGGGTCCTCCATCTTGCATTTTCCGGCATGGGAGACGTATTTTTAGCGTTGCAGCATCGTTGTGGCTGTTTCATTCACCTCCAACATCGAAGAACCATACACACCGATAGCTTACAGGTATGGAACCCTTGTCCGGCAAACGCAAACGCAGGTTCGAGTCCTGATCGAGGCGTAATTTTTTTCGAAGTTATAAAAAAATCATCTACAAGCCAATAATTTTCTCTCTCAATTATGCAGATCATAATTTCCACCCAACTACTTCCTGTCGAGAAAAACGACTAATTTATATGTCACCGCCATAATATCATTCAATGCATCAACACTTCATCGTTCTTGGACACGAGCCCAAAAACATTCAACGAATCTAACTAGCAGGCAACTTGTTGCTAAATAAAATCATAAGAAAATAAGGTCGAATCGACAAACGTTCTTGGACTGTCGTATCTGTCAGGAGGATATGGAGAAATCAATATAATACAGATGTAACTCTTACGTCTTCACGCATAAACGTTTTATAAAAGCAATCAGTGGAGTTTATTTCATTGAGCTCGAAGGAACCTTTTCTCCTTAATGAAAAAATCGATGGGGTTGAGGTCAGATGGACGAGGAGGCCGGTTTCACCTCGTTTCCCTCAACGATTGAGTAGACGTAGGTTGTGCATTCCAACTCCACCGATTGTGAAATACAATTCTCCATTACATAAAAATGTATTTTATTTCAATAGATCCTTTTTTACTGAAATTAATAGTCCTTTCAGCTGTGCTAAAGGAAATGAGGCCCATTTATGTGTGATCCTTTTATTGTCTCTGGAATTTTTGAGGAAGTTGAGGAATAATTTATGCACTTTTTGAAAAGAAGAACTCAAACAACAATTCTGTTGTTTATTTACTTTGGGAAATTATAATGAATTTGAAAAAATATTATGTGAATTCAATAAATCCAAAGACCTGGCGAAAGTGGAAGAAACTTTTTTCTCTGTTAATACTGGCAATATTTCACGTATATAAACATGGATGGAAGATTCAGTTATGCTATTTTCTTGTACGGAAATCAAGAATCGAGTGTTGAAATTTTACTGAAAAATAATGGGCAGAATAGTCCGTTACTTTGTGATAGTTCATTCGAAAAAAGAATAAAAGTACTCGAATAACCCGACAGAAAAACTTCTAAACGAAGAGATGGACCTATGGAGTTCCCCACTATTCAAAATTCTCAAGGAATAAGCCTACAGAAGACATTTAAATACCTTTTCGCACAACTTGAAATATTCCAGTATGAAAATGTAGTAGTAGGTACTACGAAACCTGTCTAAATCCCAAAAGATCTTACTCCATTTGCAAAGTTAAAAAAGAGTGAATAGGCATTGGCAACGTCTCTGAGAGTTATTTGACATTTAACGAGAACCAACCTGCGTCTTTTTCAAGTAAAAAAACTTGATAAACCTAAATCATGGCATACTGGGATACTTCATAAAAGTGAATGGAGTGTACATAGATTCATCAAAAACAAAGTGAATTTGTGAAATAATTTTTAAAGTGTGTATCATTTATATCAATTCAAAATTCAATCAACAGATGAACTCATAACATGACTATATGATACCTTGATAAAGGAAAAGATAATGATTTCCCATGAACGAAAAATAAAGAAGATAGAGATCCGGATTCTTAGCTTGAGTATACAGGGTGTATATGAATAGTTGCGAAAAAAATTTCAGGGTGATTCCTCGTCAAAAATAGGGTGGGTCTTTCATATAAATTTTTTTTTTTTTTTGGAAACAGTCTTTGAAAGATATTCTCCAATCGGTAGCGGCTAAAAGTATACGTGTCGAAATGAATTGAAGATTTATTTTTGATCTGTCTCATACGAGGATGTATTGATATCTAGTTAGCCTAGACCAGTTCCATGCATAAACAAAATATTGCGATACCATATCAACGAACAATAACTTATTAGAAGTGTCAGTGTAGTGTTCGACGTCAAAAAAGTAAAACAGAGTTACGCAATAAATAAAAAAAAAGATATCCATCGAAATTGTAAAAATCGAAAAATTGGAGTATCGAGCCATCATCAAGTACCTGTATTTACAAGGGTTAAAAGGTAAGCAGATTTACGAAGATATGCTTAATACCCTTGGTGATCAATGTCCTTCGTATGCGACCGTGAAAAATTGGACTGCAAGCTTCAAAAGAAGTAAATTTTCCATTGAAGATGATGACCTATCGGGAAAGCCAGTTTCTGTGTCAGTCCCCGAAAATATCGATGCAGTTCATGACATGATTTTATCAGACCTTCGAACGCGTTCATCATATAGTTCACGACAATTTGGAAGAAAAATTTCTGCAAAATGGATCTCCAAATATTTGAATGTTGACCAGAAGCGTAGAAGCATCGCGTTCGATCTGTGCTCGATTTGAAAACGATGTAGACTTCTTAAACCGAATTGTTACTATGGATGAGACTTGGGTACATTTCTACGATCCAGAAACAAAGCAACAATCGATGGAATGGCGACACTCAATCTAAGAAGTTTCGTGCCCAAATATCTGCTGGAAAAGTTCTTGCTTCATTTTTTTGGGATTGCCATGGAGTAATCATGATTGATTTTTTGAAGAAGGGTAGAACAATAACTGGAGATTACTATTCGACATTACTGACCACTCTACGGGAAGAAATTACAGAGAAAAGACGCGGAAAGCTATCCAAAGATGTTTTGTTTTTACAGGACAACGCCGCAGTACACAAATATCATGTTGCCATGCAAAAAATTCGTGATTCAGGGTTAGAATTACTAGAACACCCCCCTTATTCACCAGATTTGGCTCCGTACGACTATCATCTCTTTCCTCAACTGAAAAGAAGTTGTAAATTTTCTTCCAACGAGGAGGTAATAAAAGCTGTGGAGGACTGGTTTGCAGAGCAAGAAGAACATTTTTTTTGAGAGGTCTAGAGACGTTGCAGGTGCGCTGTGATGAATGTATTCAATTAAGAGGAGAATATGTTGAGTAATAAAATATTTTGACATTGAAATTTTGTTTGGTTCTATAGTAGGCTAAGAATTTTTCAATATATCCTCGTAACTATCATATAATTCCTTCATACCCTCTAATTTTATTGCTCTTCAGTTGTACAGTTCCACTCAAGGAAGGACAAATTGTTGATAACTGTCGTTGATTCAAGCAAAAATTGACTACTAGAATTCTGAACGTATTTTGGACTTTGCGTCGGACCAGAATTATGGGCGTGAGTTTTGTACTGAGTCAATAAAAAAAAACAAGGAAATAGAATCCGAGACACTCCTCAAGCTGGAAACGGCCATTTGTAAATCTCGAACTGTCTACATACCAGTACAGGGAGTTGAAAACTTTGACGAGTCGTAAACAAAGATAAACGAGAAATGCCAACATAGGAATTTCCCCGTACTGCAGTCTGTTGAAGCTGGGAACAACGTCGAAATTAAGAAATTGACAAACTTTATCTCGACGATAAACAATCCTTATGCCAATTAGCGAAATGAATACTTGGCATTCAGCGCTGAAACCCAGTATCGTTATGATTCAAAATGGAACGAGAATAGCTGTTCGCGAATGATAGAATGCATTCTTATATTAAGACCATTTGTTGTAACTCGAAATTGCCGCATAAACAATCACGTGTCGTTATTGATAATACGAGCCGTTTATGCTACACAAAGCGGGTCGAGTAATTTTTGTCGGAGATAGGCGATGTTTATTGTTTCGTTGTCTCTGAGACGACCTCAAATCGATATAGGCAGTCGAGGAAATGCTGCTGAACCATATGGGTGAAATATACTGTTCCACAAGAGTAAGAGATATCGTTTTCAATCGTTTTTAAAAATATGTTATCTTCGAGAAAATCGCTGTAAAATCATTTAAAACTCAATATCAACTTGAATCGATCCAATAAAAATCATTATGAGACATTTCGTCAATCTGGTCGCCTTTTTTCTGAAGTTTGGTTCTTTGCATATGCTTCATGAATGTTCTTATTTTGAAATGAAGTCAGTTTATCAACGGCTTCGATTTGAAACGAGTTTTCTGAAAATGCCAAGACGTAAAGTAACAAACGGTGAGGCTTATAGGGCTATCGGAATGCTACAGGGCGGCCTAACTCAGGTTGTTGTAGCGGAAAGGCTCCAAGTCAGCCAAAGTGTGATATCTCGACTTTGGAATAGGTTCAGGGAGACAGGTTGGAAAGACCAAGGCTTGGTGGGCAACGAAAAACAAAACCTGCTCAGGATCGTTTCATCACCGTTTCGGCGAGAAAAAAACCTACATCTACGTGTAGAATGCTACGGAATACTCTTCAAAATGCAGATGGGGTCCAAGTTTCCATCGAAACCATCAGACGACGTTTTAGAGATGTGAATCCACAGAAATATAATAAATACTAGAATGCCAATCAGTTCACAATTCCTGGCACCTCATAGGGAAAATTGACCTACTACATAGTTTGCGCAATATGTGAACGTGTCATCAGGGTAGGACTTAAAATTTTTGACTTCGTGAATGTGGTATGAATAAGTTGTCGATATCAACATTTGCAATAATAATAAAATAGCTGTAGTATCTTACTTAAACTAAACTTACTTTCATAAAATGGGTTTCTCCTTTATTCGCGCAAAAAAGAACCATGCACTTCATTTTGTCTATAATTTGTCACAGCACTCGACTATCAAAATTAACTAGTAAAACTCAAGTACAAAACTAAACTAAAGGAGTATCAGTACTCAAGAAAACAACGAGGAAACACCGAAAACGGAGCAGAAAAGGCAAGCGAATTTATACGAATGAATAAACAGGAAAGCACACAACAAAGGGAATCAACAAATCCTAAAATACGACACTGCTCTTTTTCTGATGTGAAGATTTGTTTGTTTTCGTCGCGTAGCGGTGTTGCCGAATTCACTGGTTTCACAATAAGATTTATTCCGAACTTCATCTGAAACCATAATGCTTGGCAACGACGTGGCAAGAAAAGACGAGCTGCGCATGTACAAGTAGTAGGTGTTTATTCGCTATGTGGGGTCATTTTACTGAATCTCGGACGTACCTAATAGCATTCTAGTATTTATTATATTTCTGTGGGTGAATCTAGGTTCTAGACGTCCATTAAGAGAAGTTCCATTTACACGTGACCATAAGCGTCAAAGACTGGAATGGGCTAGGCAACATATCAATTGGAACGATCAATGGGGTACTGTCCTTTTCACTGATGAATACAGATTTGGACGATTTTCAGATTCTCGAAGAATAAGGGTATTGACAATCCCACGCATACCCTGTAATCGTCGCTATCTCCAAGAAGTCCATCCATTCCGAGGGGGTAGTGTTATGGTATGGGCCGGGATATGTTTCAACGGGGACACAAGATCTACACATTTGTCCTGGGAATATGACAGCCTAAAGGTGAATACAGACTGTTCTGACGTGACGTGATTTCACGTCACGTCAGGACCGTGCAGTGCTCACATTGGTCTAATTTGAACGTGAACGCACAGAACGATGTGTTGCATTTTTATGGATTTTTATATCACGCACAATTTTGACGTGGGCCCACATGTAAACACGTCACGTCAGAATAGTCTGTATTCAGCTTTACACTATAGGGAGCATGTCATTGACAATGTTGTGCCAAATTTTCACGCTGCTATTGGTGAAACTTTTCAATTTTCAGACGATAACGCTAGACCGCACCGTGCAGCCAAAGTTGAGAATGCGCGCGAGGAGCTTGGTATTCCACATTTACCAATACCTCCGCACTCATCAGATTTGAATTGCATAGAACATGCATGGGATATACTCCAAAGAAGATTAGATAATCATCAACCTACCCCAGAATCCTTAAATGATCTGAGAGAGCTTCTGCCCCGTTTATGGAACCAAATTCCTCAAGAAATGTTCAACAACCTCTTGTGTAGTATGCAAAGAAGATGTCAAGCTGTTATTGATGCCCGTGGAGGCCATACATTGTATTGATAGTCTTAAAATGCTTGAATTCTCTGGGAATAAAATTTCGTTATTTTACTCGATTTTTCTTAACCTGTATGCGCTGCAGACCTACAGGCTAAAATTCATTTGCAACTTGAAATCATATTAATATGAATTTTCATCACAGAAATCTTATTTTAACTAAATTTTTTTGCAATCTAAGTCAATATCCCTAACTCATGTGGAGCACTTTATTTAAGAGGTACATTTCCGTCTTTCATTGTATCCACGAAAGTCTTACGGTTTTTGCAGCGCACGTGAAAATAGCTGATTATGGCTGATTTTTTTTTTTAATATTGAAGTTATAGTAGGTATCCTTAATTTTTTTCGGGTGGAAAGTATGGCCTATGTCACTCAGGCATAATGTAGCTTTCTAAAAGTGAAAGAATTTCTGAAAGCCTATTCGTATCAAACACACAAAAATACAAATCTTTCCTCTTTATAATATTAGTATAGATAAACATCTGATCATCTGAAAAAATGGCATTTTCTTTGAACTTCAAAAAACCACCTCTTATTGGAAAACCCTTTATTGAAAAACATCGAGAACTTAGTTAAGCACTACTTTTGTACTACTTTCGAAGATTATTTATTCGATTTCACTCAACAAAAAGGATCTAATTCCTCTACGAACCCACTGAGTCATCATTTTAGGACAATTCAGCGACGGCGGGACAACCCAACCTAGCACCCTTCATTATCCTTGATCGGAACGAGCGCTTCGAAATAGAACGAATGGCATATAAATCGTGATATTTTCTGATGCAACCGACAAAGCGTGATGCCTTTCGACATTTCGCTGACAATGAGCCGTCTTGGATCGGTGAACATTGAACGTGGGGCGAGCTGAATTTATAGAAGTTAGCGAGCAGACTTTTGACCTCTTCGGACTATCATTAACGTTCCGAGTTGATATTTGATTCCGAGCTGTGTGAGGGTATGTCCTGCATCAGCGATGATCGCAGAAATGGCCGCTGGTGATTGTACAGCATCGACATTCCTTTATCAACTTTTAAGGGTGCGTACCAAAGTGATGAATCCTTTTCAGCAAATCTGAAATACGAGGATGTATTGATATCTAGTTAGCCTAGACCAGTTCCATGCATAAACAAAATATCGCGATACCATATCAACGAACAATAACTTATTAGAAGTGTCAGGTAGAGTTCGACTTCAAAAAGTTAACCAGAGTTACGCAATAAATTAAAAAAAGATGCCCACCGAAATTGTAAAAATCGAAAAATTGGAGTATCGAGCCATCATCAAGTACCTGTATTCAAAAAGGTTAAGAGGTAAGCAGATTTACGAAGATATGCTCAATACCCTTGGTGATCAATGTCCTTCGTATGCGACCGTGAAAAATTGGACTGCAAGCTTCAAAAGAGGTAAATTTTCCATTGAAGATGATGACCGATCGGGAAGGCCAGTTTCTGTGTCAGTCCCCGAAAATATCGATGCAGTTCATGACATGATTTTATCAGACCGTCGAATTGGGCTAAAACGGATATCTGAAGCACTGAAGATTTCATACGAACGCGTTCATCATATAGTTCACGTCAATTTGGACATGAGAAAAATTTCTGCAAAATGGATCCCCAAATGTTTGAATGTTGACCCAAAGCGTGCAAGAGTAGAAGCATCGCTTTCGATATGAAAACGATGTAGACTTCTCAAACCGAATTGTTACTATGGATGAGACTTGGGTACATTTCTACGATCCAGAAACAAAGCAACAATCGATGGAATGGCGACACTCTGGTTCTCCAAGACCTAAGAAGTTTCGTGTCCAAAAATCTACTGGAAAAGTTCTTGCTTCAGTTTTTTGGGATTGTCATGGAGTAATCATGATTGATTTTTTGAATAACAACAAATTTAGAACAATAACTGGAGATTGATTACTATTCGACATTACTGACCACTCTACGAGAAAAAAAAATAAAGTAAAAAGACGCGGAAAGCTATCCAAAGGTGTTTTGTTTTTACAGGACAACCCTCCAGTACACAAATCTCATGTTTCCATGCGAAAAATTTGTGATTTCGGGTTAGAATTACTAGAACACCCCCCTTATTCACCAGATTTGGCTTCGTCCGACTATCATCTCTTCCCTCAACTGTAAAAAAGTTTAAAAGGTCGTAAATTTTCTTCCAACTAGGAGGTAATAAAAGCTGTGGAGAACTGGGTTTCAGGGCAACAAGAAACATTTTTTGAAGGTCTGTAATAAATATATTCAATTGAGAGGAGATTATGTTGAGTAATAAAATATTTTGACATTGAAATTTTGTTAGGTTCTTAATAGGCTAAGAATTTCTCAATATATCTTCGTAAGTTATCCGAAATGACAGTTGCTTTGAATCGAATATTGTTGGTTCATCATATAAGCAAGCTATCCCATTCCAAAACAAGAAACGTGCGTGGAGCTGTCGGATTCAGTGTTGCCAAAAAGAAAATAGTTAAAAAATCACCCGTTATGATTATGAATTCATTAATAGATAAGAAAACATTTAAATCATTCTTCAAAGGTAGAAGCTTTTGGGGTTTCACCATGAAATCTGCTCTGATCGCGTTGATCTTCAATTCTGTCAATTCCTGTAATATTCTTAGATAATTTGAGTGTAGCTCTCGGTGTAGCTCCTTCGCTGCTTGCTCTTTCTTGAAATGTAATATCCATGAGGATCTCCAGGGCACCACGTGTTTATAGTTCATCAACGCTTACATGTACTCTTTGTTGTTCTGCCTTCAAAGTATTTCGCAGGATTTATTACTTATTTCGATGAGTACTTCTGTTCTATTTCATTGACGTTCTCAGCTTGTCGTTAACATTTTAGACAAACTGTATATTTCTCTAGTCACCATAACCTAAGTGAGAAATTCGATAAGGATTACATCCAGATCTACAATTCCACAAGAACAAGTGAGATTCCGATAACATTTAAGCGTTAATCATTCCAACAATAATTTCCCAAGAACCCTGAGACCCAATTTCCTCTGCTGCAATTTACACACATATGATTTACTCAATTCACTTTGCATCATTAACGACACACTAAATAAGAATGTCTATGGCATAATAAGCTTGCGAAATGCATAAATATGGAACTCCGCTTGTAATGTACTACTTGGTTGATGAAGTTATGGCAAGTACCTGTGTGTAAAATGTGCAAAATGAAGTATTTTATTCAAGACCAATTTCATTATCGTTCATATTATCATTGGAAAAAGTAATTTGAGACGTTTGAGATGCGACGATTCCCAATGTTAAGGAAGGTGATCTATGGTGGAATTCATAGATATTTATTTAGTAATGTAATCCGAAAAATCAATTTCCTAAGTTTCAAGAATATTGGTAAACCTGGCAACGTACACGTCGAAGTTCTGTGAATTTTTTCATAGAAGATTTTATTAACATTGTTTTGAATAGGTTAAGCTTGATCAAAATCATTAATTGAATTGAAAACCATTATTTACAGGATATTTTTGGAATATGGAGGAAAATATGAACAAGTTTTTAGTGTTTACAAACTAATCTTCAGGAAAATCTAAGAAGAAACTTATTTTTCAGTTGCAGATATAATCGGATGAAACTAAGTGTTTTTGTTGAGAAATATCGTGTTTGTAACATTTTTATTCCATTATTATTAGTACTTGAGTATTCCCTACATAAATATAAACTCAATTTCAATCGAGAAATATGAACTTTGCATCAATTCCAGAGAATTGTATCAGACACGTATTTAGCCGAATTTTTTTTCAAATGGCTATATCTTTTGAACAGAGCCGAATTCGAAAAAATGGAAAATGAAAAAGAGGTTTCTTTTGACCTCAAGAATCTACAGTTAAAATATATGTCAAAGGCTCACCCTATATTTCTGAGATATGGAAATTGAAAGAAAGGCTTCTTTTCCTTGAGCAGAGTTACTCAGACCCTCCCGGCGTCCCGGCGAGATTACTATCCCATCGTAAGAGTTCCATAGGGAAAAAAACCCATTTTCGGTTTCCGACTACGCCACTGAGCCCGCATCGCAGGATTCGGCGTAGGCGTGCACGAAACGTTGTAGTTTTATCGATTTCGGCACGGCCCGGCCACGCATCGAATGTGTAACTCCGCCGTGCAGATCCCGGACACGACGGAACGGTGCGGAGCGGCGGGGCGGGGAGCAGGGAAACGGCAATAAAAAAGTCCGGGTTCGGGCGGGGGGACGGACGGACAGACGGCCGAATTTTCATATTTACGATTCGTTTGGCATCGACGATAATTTATTTTCCGCCATCGTCGTCGTCGGGAGACGTCGTTGCAACGAGGGCAAAAAGTGACAGATGGGGGGGCCGGAGATTTCGGTACGCTTGAGTTACGTTTTTGCATATCGGGGTTGATTTTGGATGCCTCGGGCTCGGTAACGATTCATTTGGATGGTCGTATCGGGCGTATTCTGGGGGTTTTTTGCTTTTTACGTAAAAACCGGCGGGAAAATGGCAGACATTTCGTGCGAAGTTGAGAATATTGATATATTATTCAGCGGTTCATCATAGCTAGATTTCTTTCTGTCTCTCCTACTTCTTCTATATCGAGTCTTTGAGAAACAACAAGATTTTGGCGCCCAACGTGGGGGGCCTTTGTCAAACTTCACTTTTTATCAATCTTGACGCCCAACGTGCAGTGGCGTGAACGAAAGCACTGCCATTATTTTTATAGTCTCTTCGTATATTTTCAAAAACTATTTTACTGTAAGAATCGCTAGCGGTGTTTGAGAAAATATTTGACAGAACTTTTCGATCGTTTTCCGACTCATTTGTCCAAAATTATCGTTACAATCAAATCTATCAGTTTTCTGCCATAGGGAGTTAAAGAAACCTCCCACATTTGCTGATCCCTTTTTACCTATTTTTTCATCTACTCTTTTATCCAGTAAATGTTCCAATTTAGTTGGAAAATGAAGGGTGTTTCAATGAGAGCGCAAGATGCGAATTGCGTGCCATGGTTGACACTGTTGACAGTCATAATGTCATATGGTTATGACGTGATAGATCGAAAGTTGACATTTGGATAGTAAACAACGAGCATAACACCCTGGAACAACGCGTCCTGATTGTCGAAATTATTATCAAAATGGTAAAAGTTTAATGGCCACCATTCGTAAAGTGCGTCCAATATTCGGTCGAAATAAGTGTTAAATTCATCAAAAAATTCGCCCTAAAATGAATATTTTCTGAGTTAATATCCACTTTAGGGCAAGGGTGTGATGCATATACTCACATTATTTTTTAACGTAGATTCAATATCTGCCATAAAAAAATGGGGTTCTAATTTGAAAAAATTGATTTTTCACGATTTTGTCATCCCTAACTTTGAAAGCGATTTTTTCACCCCCTGTATCATGAATCGCGATTTCGATTTTTAAAGTGGATACATCAATTTTACATCTTGAAAAATCCCAAAAATGAAAATTTTCCATCCAAAAATGAAAATTTTCCATCCAAAAACCTCGAAGTTATTCTTGTTTCAGCGGAGCTCTATTTTCGATTTTTTTTTTCGAATTTTCCCGCTCAGAGAGAATTTTCCAACCAAAACTGAAAAATGTTACATCAAAATAACTTGAAATTTTCTAAGGAATCTATTTCTGCAATAAAAAAATGATGTTCTAATTTGAAAAACGGAAGTTGACGTCATTTCCGGAAAAACCGGAGGTGCTCATGCCTTGAAAATATTTTAGATTTCATCAGCATCGTGAAATACTTATAAGTGCTGAATTTCATGAAAATACGTTCAGTAGTTTCCCGTATAAATATGGGTGAGGTTCCTCGTGAAAGACCCTGTATGTAAAATTATTTCTTGTTTGTAGATTTTGGTCAACCTTATAACCATGCCATATAATTATTCTCCACTCAGTACAGTTTAGGCGTTATTTTAGACGTACGCCTTACTGACGCACCCTGTATAATCGAACATGTCTGCATGCCTGAGTCTTTGGAAATCTATGTAAATGCCTGTTATTTCGTGTTTTCCGTTCTGAATGTTTTCATTCCATTCATCGTGCCCATAGTTAAACGGATGCTGGCTACGTTTTCCATTGCATGAAAATCAGGGTGCCGCCATAAAAATCCTGCATCACCACAACTGGCGAATAGCGACCGAATCGAAGCCATTTAATCCAGACTGCGAATACCTCTCCCCGTGCTGCACCCCCCCGATGTAAAGCGTATTTGTTCCTCTATTTGTCTAGCTAACCCCATTCAACCCCTTGCTGACGGCAAATAGTTGCACACCTTATCGATCCAGGGGCAGAGGGGCTGTTCTCTATCTTCCAGCACGGTTCGGTTATCTCGAGCCGAAGTTATAAGGTTATTATATAATTTCAAGGACATCCTATATGGTCGTGCAACTTGGGAGATTGTGTTCTTGAATAGGCTGATTGAGTCAATTTCGTTCGTTTGAATCGGTCCACGTATTCGGATCTGTTGGTCTAATAGGCGTGATGTTTCACTTCCTCTTGGTGATAAGACGTAAATGCGGGTGTCTCAATTTGAAATTTCCAGGAGGCAAGAGGCAAATGCGCCTGGACGATACTTTGATACCGGTACCAAGATTTTACGATAGACAGGATGTCTTGAAAGCTCTAAGACAACTGGGGCAGCTGTGCTCATTATGAAAAGTATTTTTCTATTTGTTTTTGTTAGAAGATTGTGAAGAATATTTTTTTATGTTTATTTTTCATTCTTCCCTTGGCGATCTAAAAAAAACGATTCAAGAATATGCCAAAATGGACCAAGCGGATGGGCCATTTGAGGCGCAGCCGCGGTGAACATTTTGATGAAATAATCTCCAAACATTAAAATATATGGACCGTACTATCGAATCAAATAAATTATGCATTCAACTCTCGATTCAACTACATGATTCTTAAAAGCAAAATAGTGATGTTGGTATAACTGATGATGACAAATCGGTTATTCTTTGACCAAAATGTCCCAGAACCATGAATGAGCTCACAGAAAAAGAAATTATGGGATAATAATAGGTCTAACACGGTTAAGAGTCTTTAGCCTTAAATATAAGAAACGTATACCGCCATTCATATTCTCTGAGAATTCTGAATACAGCTGAGGATTTTGAAACAATTCCTACTAAATCTCTTTTCGATAAATCAGGATGTTCTTCCAATTCTTTTCGAAAAATGTTCAAAATTATCTCTTTCTCTTCAGCAGAGAAATGCGACCTTTTGGACCTTTTTCGTGGTGGTCCCCACATATCACCCTCAGATGCAGTATCCGTTTCCGAATTCGACATTGTTCTATAAACATTATATACCTACACTTTGTCAAAAGATTTTCCAACACAATACACTTTTCACAACAAAATCTATAAACACTTTGAACAGCTAGACCTTCACAGTAGCTCTAACTTTAGCTTTAACTGGTCTTGTCAATTGAAAACTTGGATATTTATGCAAATCAAGATGTCTTTAATCCGTTAAGGGAAAGGACCCAAACCTGGTGTTTCCCGGAATTACCTTGTCGGAATCTTGAGCAGCCGACAAAGAGTTTCGTACAAAATAATATAAAATTATGGACTGAAACCAAGTATATTTCGGATATAACAATTAAATGACCATTATAAATTTGAACAGAGATCTTTTTCGAGTCTTGTCAATTGAAAACTTCGATATTTATGCAAATCAAGATGGCTTTCACCCATTAGGGAAAAGTACCCAAATCTGGTGTTTCCCGGAATTACTTTGTCAGAATCTTGCAACATTCCGACCCAAATCTTCAAAACTCTGGTGTTTCCTGGAATTACTTTGCCGCAATCCCGAGCATCCGAAAAAGAAATTATTTAGTAGATATTAATATAAAAACAAAACGAAATAAAAAATAGGGTACGTCGGATATAAAATATTTATGACAGTTGCAAATCATAACAGAAATTTTGCACTAGAGTTTCTGAGGAAAAAAGTTCTAATGTGGGAATTGCTGGCTCAAATCATTGAATCATTTCTATCCAGTATACCATCCACAGTCCGAGTACGATCCTGGCAGTCTCTTAGGGCAGTCGAAGAGAGCGTTGTTATCACCGTTTGACCAATACGAGCTTTATTGTGCACAAACCAGACGATTCTGTTTGTTTACAAAGCTCCTTCTTATATTTGAACGGACTATAGAACCATATATTTCACCATAACTATTCGCCATCCAACAACAAAATCAGAAAACCATTTCTCCCCCAAACAAACCCGAATTAGACCGTCCCCCCATGCTCCCTCTTACAGGGTGGGACCAAAAACGCTGACGTCGACGTTCCCTCGCAAACAAATTCTGTTTGTGTCACACAGGGACGGAAGACCGAATGTTCCGACTATAAATGCTAGGCCATAATTCACCGATCTTTTATGCGCGAAAACTTTCGGATTCCTGACTCACATTCGCCCCATTTCACCCCGATATAAATTCACGAAATGGCTGCCCGGAGCGAGGACGAAATAGGTTGGATTACTAACTGGCGGCGAGGCGATGGCGGAGAGTACGGTCGTGGAGGAGGTTTCGGAGAAAATCAGGGTTGTAACGGGGAATTTATAAAGGGGGCCGCTTGGAAAGGGGCTTTTAGGAGGTTTTGATGGTTATTTCGGGTACGGAGCTTCTAGATTACTGTCGAAAGTTTGATAGAACAACTATAGTCTATAAAGTATCCAAAATTTCAAAAACGCTCCTAAGATACCTCTTCTCATGCGGACACTTCAGTTTGAAGATCATTGAAATAACCTTTATGTAGCTCCCCTTATTGCATCATCATAAATCGGGTGTGATAGAACTTTAAATTGAAATAGAACACATTGAAATTGAGATTGGAGCCACAATGGGTTTTTATTTGATTGACAATTTCATGACATGTTTAAAAAATAATTCATGGCATATGTCAACCTCGACTTGCTCTGTGTAACCACATTCGACCAGACCAATTTTGGACCACTTTTTCGAGTAATTTAGGACTTATTTCAGCAATAACACGAGTTATATTGGCTTCCAATGCGTCTATTGCAATTACGAGGATATATTGAGAAATTATTAGCCTACTATAGAACCGAACAAAATTTTAATGTCAAAATATTTTATTACTCAACATATTCTCCTCTTAATTGAATACATTTATTACAGCGAATCTGCAACGTCTCTAGACTTTTCAAAAAAGATGATAGTCGGACGGAGCCAAATCTGGTGTATAAGGGGGGTGTTCTAGTAATTCTAACCCTAAATCACGAATATTTTGCATGGCAACATGAGATTTGTGTCCTGTAAAAACAAAACACCTTTGGATAGCTTTCCGCATCTTTTCTCTTAAATTTTTTCCCGTAGAGTGGTCAGTAATGTCGAATAGTAATCTCCAGTTATTGTTACACACTTATCCAAAAAATCAATCATGATTACTCCACGGCAATCCCAAAAAACGAAAGCAATAATTTTTCCAGCAGATTTTTGACACGAAACTTCTTAGGTCTTGGAGAACCAGAGAGTCGGCATTTCATCGATTGTTGCTTTGTTTCTGGATCGTAGAAATGTACTCAAGTCTCATCCATGGTATAACAATTCGGTTTAACAAGTCTAAATCGTTTTCAAATTGAGCACAGATCGAACGCGATGCTTCTACCCTTGCACGCTTTCGGTCAACATTCAAACATTTGGGGATCCATTTTGCAGAAATTTTTCTCATGTCCAAATTGACTTGAACTATATGATGAACGCGTTCGTATGAAATCTTCAGTGCTTCAGATATCCGTTTCAGCCCAATTCGACGGTCTGATAAAATCATGTGATGAACTGCATCGATATTTTCGGGGACTGACACAGAAACTGGCCTTCAAGATCGGTCATCATCTTCAATTAAAAATTTACCTTTTTCGATGCTTGCACTCCAATTTTTCACGGTCACATACGAAGGACATTGATCACCGAGGGTACAAAGCATATCTTCGTAAATCTGCTTACCTCTTAACCCTTTTAAATGCAGGTACTTGATGATGGCTCGATACTCCAATTTTTCGATTTTTACAATTTCGGTGGACATCTTTTTTTCAATTCATTGCGTAACTCTGGTTTACTTTTTTGACGTCCAACTCTACACCGACACTTCTAATAAGTTATTGTTCGTTGGTATAGTATCGCAATATTTTGTTTATGACTTAAAATATTACGCTTGGCAGCTCTCATAACATGCGATGAAATGTCTTTTTCGAGAAAAAACGTCCAAAACAAAATGTTGTCATTCCTAATTTCACCGAGTACACTTTTAAAACTCGTTTTAGGTTGAAGATTTCACTGTATAGGAAATGAAGATAACAACTCCAAAGTTTCACAACTTTTTCATCTACACAAGAAAAAAACCCGATAAAAAATTCTATCTACCGATGCCATCGCATCATCGCTTCTTGAAAACCACAAAAACTCGCCGAGGGGCATAAAACGTCTTCGCCATTATTCATGAAAGTTACCAATTACATCCTAGTCATTACCAACTTGCTGAATACCATCTTCTGAATTTACCGGTAATCTTCCCGTTTTTACTCGAGCTTTTATGAATTTTACATAAGCTCCCCCTGGCCAGACTTGGTTATTATCGTCATTCCATACCGGATTAGCGAAGACGTTGGCAAGTTTGCTAACTAATTATGCAATCAGTTACGACAAATAATAAATAACGCATTGCGTTACCCAACAAACAGGTGCACGAAGAAAAGTACCACGAGGTTAATATACCCTTCGCTAAGGAGTTGCAGCTACCGATTAAAATAATAACAATGAATTATGGAGTTGTATTTTTCCTACTTTGCTACTACCTTTCAGTGTTGATCAATGAACCATTCGTACTGATGGCGTAATTCTGTAAAAATTATTCAAACAAAGAGAATTTCAAGAATATTTGAGCATAATAATAATGTACAGTACAACTTCAGTAGTTCGGACACTCGCTAGCCCGGGCACTCCAGTAATTCGGGCACTGCTTTGATTCGGGCAGTTTGAAATTTTCACCTCTGAAATCCGGGCGCGAGAACATTCATATGCAAAACAATATAATTTTCTTGTCTGAACTTGTACAAAACAGTTGTAGGACGGGTTGAAAACGTCACGGGGCGCTGGCCGCATCATCAGGAGTGAAGAGAAGAATCTTCTCCTTGAAAACTTGTATTGTATGGATATTTTCTGAGTTAATATCCACTTTAGGGCAAGGGTGTGATGCATACACTCACATTATTTTTTAACGTAGATTCAATATCTGCCATAAAAAAATGGGGTTCTAATTTGAAAAAATTGATTTTTCACGATTTTGTCATCCCTAACTTTGAAAGCGATTTTTTCACCCCCTGTATCATGAATCGCGATTTCGATTTTTAAAGTGGATACATCAATCTTACATCTTGAAAAATCCCAAAAATGAAAATTTTCCATCCAAAAACCTCGAAGTTATTTTTGTTTCAGCGGAGCTCTATTTTCGATTTTTTTTCGAATTTTCCCGCTCAGAGAGAATTTTCCAACCAAAACTGAAAAATGTTACATCAAAATAACTTGAAATTTTCTAAGGAATCTATTTCTGCAATGAAAAAATGGTGTTCTAATTTGAAAAACAAAAGTTGACGTCATTTCCGGAAAAACCGGAGGTGCTCATGCCTTGAAAATATTTTAGATTTCATCAGCATCGTGAAATACTTATGAGTGCTGAATTTCATGAAAATACGTTCAGTAGTTTCCCGTATAAATATGGGTCAGGTTCCTCGTGAAAGACCCTGTATGTAGTCGTATACATATAACTTATTTTCATTATTAGAAATTTGTAAACTTTGGTTTTATTTTATAAGAATAATTTTTTTCAGTTTTGATTGATAAACTTCAATTTTGATCATTTTCTAGTTGTTTTATATGATAAATTCAAATCACTCCAGTAATCCGGGCACCTCGATGGTTCGGGCACGTCCCGGTCCGATATCTGCCCGAACTACTGAAGTTGTACTGTATGTATTAAAAATAAAATTAAAGCAGAAATAAATTCAAAGTCATAGACATATCTCTAATAATTTTTTTCCAAAACAGGTTTGTTATAATTTCAGAGGAGCTTGAATATCCAATATTCTGTTTGAGGCGACTATAAGTTGCGAAAATTTCATGAAATGGCCTTAAATTTATTCGGAAGAATAGTTCCATGCCTAATTAGAATTTAATTGGGTAATTATGGAGCCAGGAACCATTTCTTTCATTATGAGCTTTAATTATTTACTGGATATTTCTTTTTAATGCAAAATCACTTCGGAAAAAACACAGGTCACTCATTTCATTCGAAAATTATGCATTTTCATGGTTCTACTTCATGAACTCCTACGAGTACCAACCAAATTCGGGAGAAAATCTTAGACCATAGTGCTGAAGTTGCGTATCTAATGCTAAATTATGATATAGGTCTTTGAAATATTACATATAAGATTCATTTGGTTGCTATTGTAGGTTGGATTATGTGGCACTGATGACGGCATAACAAGCCAACTAACTGGTTTACTTTTTGAATTAGTCCAATACTCTCATCTATACTGAAATTATAAAGAGGAAAGATTTGTATTTTTGTGTGTTTGATACGACTTGGCTCAAAAACTACTGGACCGATTTCAGAAATTATTTCACCCTTAGAAAGCTACATTATCCCTGAGTGACATAGGCTATACTTTCCACCCGAAAAAAATTGAGGATACCTACTATAACTTCAATATTTAAAAGAAATCAGCCATAATCAGCTATTTTCACGTGCACTGCAAAAACCGTAAGACTTACGTGGATACAATATATGACGGAAATGTACCTCTCAAATAGTTCTACAAAAAAGTCCGCGATAGCATATATCTATCTCTCAAGATTGACTTCCTATTACCTGTTTATGGTAATTATATCTTTTCCAGAATTATGCACTATTTGGGAGTGTGTTTTTTGAATAGGGTATTGATCCTCATCCAACTTTATACGTTTTTTATAGCCAGTATTTAATTTAGAACGCAATTGCCCTCTACATCATACAATTACAACGAGAACATCAAAAGATGTGTCAGGTTAAAGTGATGAAGATAAAACCGCACGACCGGACCTAAATGCGTCTCCGTGCTAGGTAGGCGGGTGGGAGAGAGCACCGAACTGTGAGAGGGGGATATGCATATCTATAAAAGGGTAGCCGCGTGGATTAACTTTCAGACACGCGACGATTTTATAAACAGAATAAATGTTGTAGATTTACTCTAAGTTCATCGCAAAATGTTAATGAAACAAATTTCTACCCTAGCTGGGACAGACTGCTTGTTAAAAATAAAATTTCAAAATTCACCCCATCCCATGTGTGATAAAAAATATAATTGAGTTGATAAATATCGTTTTTTTTTTGCATTTTTTCAGTAAACAGTAAATTTTATCACAAAAACTGTTTGGACAAAAGTTGTAGATCATGCAATTGTCTACAAAATACCTAAATGATATTTTCAAATTTTAACCAGTGATTCCACATATAAACAAACTGATAGCTTGTCGTATAAACTATGGTCTAAAAATGTATTGTGAAAGGAATACAGGGTGTCGAAATTGAAAAAACAACTCTTAGTTAAGTATTTTCGAGTTGAATTTGGATATTACAATATCTGAGTTTCTGGGAAATTCTTGTAATATCTATTATTCTTTTAACTATGTTGAAAAGTCATGATTCAGTCAAGCCCAGTCGCTCATATTGAATATTCCCGAGTGGAAATTTGAACAGTGGAGTATCAGATCAAAAAAAGATATTCCTCCCCTGAATAGACAAAAAACTTAATAGAAATTGAAATTTCCTTAACTTGAACCTGTGAACTTGATACAGGCTGCTTTTATATTCATCTCAGTTTGTTAATTTTGACCTTCGCGTTTTCAAACTACTTATTATCAAATGAAGCATGCTAATGTTAACATAATGCACCTTGTGTTGATTATTCGTAAGTAAAACTCATTCGGCAACATGGTAGAGCTCGAGATATCCGTACTCAAAATTATATTTCTAGTCGAGAGAACGCAAGTAATGGGATCTGTATGATTCGTAATACTACGTATTGTTTTTGAGTGTGTAATTCCATACAATGCCAGCCGCTGACATAAAACATCTAGAAAAGATCGTATCACATAAACACGACGTGTCAGCAGTTTCGGTTATATTACTACGAAAACGAGTCCTTCATGTCCTCACACTTATCTGCATTGAATTGTATCTTTTTATCTTTCGAGCTAGGCATATTTCTCCATTGATGGTTCATTGATGGCGAACTTGCCTTCACCGGTATACAGGTGAAAATTGTAGAAGAATTTATGTAAGAAGTTCTATAAACCGAGTCAAAAACTCGGTAAAATCCGACTGAAGATGAGTACCTATGTCCGATTCATTTTCATTATTGCCCATTTATAAAATTCATAAAACCAGTGGAATAAATAAACCAACAAATTAAAATTATAAAAGCTTGTCTTTAAAAATGTTTTTTTTATTTAGCTTGTTTTCAATGCGTTGTTGAAGCGCGTATCTTTCCATTTTTA
The DNA here is from genome assembly GCA_910592335.1 of Adalia bipunctata. Taxonomy (NCBI): domain Eukaryota; kingdom Metazoa; phylum Arthropoda; class Insecta; order Coleoptera; family Coccinellidae; genus Adalia; species Adalia bipunctata. The sequence goes on from OU342953.1 coordinate 24,611,992, forward strand.
TTAATGGCGTAGTTCCTACTTGCTAAATGTCAAAAAATGACAGCTTCAAAATGGCATCTACCGAAATAGGGGCAATTCAAAATAACACTTCTTATTGGAAAACCCTTGACAACAATCCAAGAAACTTATAAACCCAACAGACGAGAATCTCTTCGAAATCGGCCATTAAACAGCCTCGAGTGGGGGTAAATTTGATTAACAATCCGGCCTCAACGAGATTTCGACGGATAGCCGACTTTCCCACTTCCAAAACGGTCTTTTACCATTCGGCCAAACGGGTTCATGACACGACAGTACGAATTTATGCCTTTATTTCCCCTGTAAACGGTCGTCTGCATGTTCGAATGTAATTTAGCAATCTACGCCGAGTCGTGCCAACAAAGCCATGGCTGCTCTATCACGTCGTTGCTTATTGCATTCACCCGCAAAGATTTCGCAATTGTCAAGGTGCACCTTCTGTACAAATCTGCACATTCATTGAAGGCGACGTTTGGTATCGGCGTTTTGGAAAAATTCGCTAATTCCTGTTATTTCTGAGCCGTAACAGTGGATCCCGAGGCAATATAAAAACAATCCTTCATCGCTGGTTAATTCATAAAAGTTGGAATTATCGGATACGAATGTGCCTTGAGCAGACCGTTTTGAATGGGAGAAATAATTTCTGATCGGACAATAACATAATTTCAGAATGGATTGTTATTTGTACAAGCGAAGGCTACTTGTGGGCTGTTCAAATCGTTTTCTATTTGATCAATACGGGGGAGATAAATCAAAACACATAATGATATCGGAAAATACGATTTTTGGTTGTGGGTGACTTTGAATGATGGTATCGCAATACCGTAAAATTGATACAGGGTAATTTTATGGACGTAGGGAATCGAATTTCGATTTTTAGTTATACCCAGCTCATTTACTCGTATTTTTATGGCGGTACAAAATTAACAGTAAATGCACAAAAATGGTTTTCATGCGGATGCTATGGTAAAGTGAAAAAAGACGAACATGAAGTTTTTCAGGTAAAAAACCTCAGCAATCGTCTATTCAAATATTTCTACTTATTTACGAGTTTAAGATGATGCTCACATCTTAGTATTTTTGGTGCTAATTTTGAATATGGGGCAGAATTCTGAAGAAAAACTCCAGAATGGCTGAAAAATTGATTGCCGATTTTTATTCTCGGTTGCCAAAATTGAATTTTATCATTTTAATCGAACGCTATTTTTTTTAAATGACCACAGCGAAAAATGATTCACCCGAAACTGAAATAAAAATTTCTTCCAACATTATTCAGCATTCCAGGACTGATCGTCCTAATCACAAGCGTTATACCTTTATTTTTATCATCTTTTTTTATACACTGCGCAAAAAAATTAACGCACATTATGGAAACCTCAAATTTATTCTACAACTGAAGGTGTTCTCAATGATAATTATTTTTACAATACAGATGTTTTCTTCCAGCAGGAATAAAAAAAGGTAATATTATCAGATTTTGAATGTATTGGCTCCATTCTAAAATCAGTTGTTCTCGATCAATTCTAGTGATCAATAGTTTTTCTTTCGTTCGATTTTCTACACTCGATCGCTATGCAACCCGAAACACGCAATTTGACCCAAGAGGAATGTGCCCAAGCGGTAGTTTTGCGAGAAGAAGGGTGGACATACACAAGAATTGCAGAAAGGTTTGGAGTTTCCCATACAAGTGTGTCCAGAATGTTGCAGCGATTCAGGGAGACAGATATGAATGTCCGAAGACCAGGACAGGGCAGACCACGGGTAACAACTGTCATTCAAGAACGTTACTTGAGAGTTTCTTCGTTGAGCCAACGGTTTGCAACCGCTCGCCTCCTTCAAAATCAGCTTGAGCAAACTCATGAGGTGAAAATTAGCACTCAGACAATAAGAAATCGCCTCAGAGAATATGATTTAAGGCCTCGTGTCGCGGCAAGAGGCCCAGCTCTTACCCCAGCCCATCGAAGGGCGCGTTTGGATTTTGCGAGAGAGCATATCCATTGGGAAGAGGTCGATTGGGAAAGAGTTCTCTTCACAGATGAGTCTAGATTCTGCCTCTACCATTGTGATCGACGTTCCCTTGTATAGAGACGTCCACATTAAAGATATGCTCAGTGCTATTTCCTGAATACTACTGGTTTCGGGGGAGGATCGATTATGGTATGGGGTGGAATATCTTTGACTGCTCGCACAGACCTAGTGGTCGTTGATAATGGAGCTATGAATGCTGATAAGTATATATAAGGAACATTCTTGAAGAGCATGTAGTGCCATCTGCCCCATACATTGGTGAAAATTTCTTTTTAATGGACGATAATGCCAGACCCCATCGTGCGCGTATCGTTCTGGAGTACCTTGAAGAGGTTTAAGTCTCTCGAATGGAATGGCCAGCAAGAAGTCCAGATCTCAATCCGATTGAGCAGGTTTGGGACAACCTCAATAGAAGGCTGAGAAGTTCAGAAAATCATCCAGCTACTCTTAATGACTTAGGAATCCAACTCGGAGAAATCTGGGAAGGATTAGATCAAAACATTTTAAGATCACTCATTTTGAGTATGAACCGTCGTTGCCGAGCTGTAATTAACGCAAGGGGTGGAAATACCAAGTATTTAATCACTTATCAGCATTTCAGTATTTTGAAAATTGTTCATTTCTCTTCTTTCACATAAGATTTAGTGGAATCCTGAATTTTTCTTCCATTTAATTTGTCTTGTTTCGTTCAAAACCTTCCCGACAGAACATAAAAAATAAGTTATAAAGTCAATGTAGAGTTAACTTTCATTAAAATTGAAATTTTCAGAATGTGCGTTAATTTTTTTGCGCAGTGTATATTGTTTTCGTTGCTTTTCTTTATATATTATATTTTTAGATTGTGAATTAAATCTTAGTTGTAAACCTTTGGTGTATGTAAAGTGGAGATAAATAAATAAATATCGATTGAAATTAATATTGCTATGGAAACTTCCTCACTAAAAATGGAATAAGTGAAATAGTCAAGAAAATATGCGAGGGCATATCGCTCGTTACTGAGCGAAGGATTTTGAAAAAATCAAAAGTAAAACTCAAGTGGAAATCTTAAAAGTTCTACAGAAAGAATTACAGGACGGAACCCCTTTTTCCGCGAGTTCTACTCGCACTCGACCGTACTTTTTCAACAAAACAAGCCTTCTAAAACAAAAAACGGGAGCTGGCAGCCCCAGTTACAACGGGTCACATCTTCGAAACCCATAAAACAGCGATCGGTCCAGACGAGAATAATAATGCACAAACAACAATATTATTCGTTCCAAAATCGCTGTATACGATCGGTAAATCTTACCGGAGGAGAACGAATGAAACCGATATAAAAGTAAATCCAACCACGGCTGACTACAATCAGAACTGGTTTGGATCGGGTCGAACCTGATCCAAAATCACGTTTGAAAAACTGACAAGACAAGCTTATTTGGAACACATTTCGAGAGAAAGAGAGAACAGGTTCGCGTTACTCATTATTCGACCTGTGCTCGCCTAGCAAGACCTCTCGGGATTGTGTACCTACCGTAGGTAACAATATACCCTCAGGTCCCTAGAAAGGAACGACAAAAGTGCACAAATTCCTTGGTGAAACTGTACACCGGAGACTGAAGCAAATCCTTCAAGCCGAGCGTTGACAAAGACTGCAGACTGATATATTTCGAAAGGGATCCGAAAATTCGTTTCGACTATTCACAGGCAATGTCAATTAACCTTCGAGTCCTGAAAGTTATTTATTGAGGTAAGAGCTGTTTAGTTACGAAGCCAAGCGACTCATGACAGCCATACACAAAATGCTTGTTTAGTATAGTTTGAGAATTCATGTTGGCAAAGTTTGGTTATCAATGTTACCATCCAGGAAATCTATCACAGAAAGTTGAATATCGAAGCAAATTGAGAAATGATTATTGTGAGTGACATTAGAATTCCCTACAATTGAAGACATCTTCCAACAATTTTCTGATTTTTGAAGTGAAGACCTTTCCAGTCTACATCAAAATCCAACTATCCCAGGGCCTAATTGAATTCCTACTGACCTATGACAATCTTTATATATAAAACAAAGATGTTGGTTACACCATTTATAACTCGAGATCGGATGGACTGTTTGTTATGAAACTTCATTTATGAAATCGTCTACGCCCTGGTTATTATAAAATACATTAAAACTCTGACAAATTCGATGAAAAATTTGTTTATGTAGGAAATGCTTTTCCTCCTTTTGAATAAGGCCACAAGGTGTCGCTACGATTAATGGCTCTTATCTAGACACTGAAGCGTAGTCGTGAAGGTACTATATTTGATATTATCGCCACTATATGGCGATGTATACAATTACTGTGTAATTTGCATAGAACTTATAATAACATGGAAGGCTATTATCAGATCAAAAAGCGGGTAAACATCTCAAGTTGGTGGAACAGTGAGTTTTCACCGAAATGTCAAGTAAATCGGATTTTGACGATCAGCATCAATCGTGGGTTGTCCATTTTCATCTTTTCTCTATTATCTACAGCGGAGATAGCTGAATCCAAAATTGCCCATAATTAGTAAATGACATTATTTTTGTGTTTCTGCTCTGTGTGACAGCTCATATCCATGGAAAAGATAACAAATAACAGGTGACATTTGACAGATGGTATTTGACAGATGACATTTGACATGGAATTGTGAGGTTATGATCGAAAGTATTCACATGAAGTTATGAATGACGTACGATTCACGAGATATTACGATGTGTCCGAGAAAGACAGAATCAGTAAATTATTTTTTTTCTCAATATTGGTGCAAGGTTCAATTCCCATTTGCTCATTGTCCATTTTGGAATTATAAGATATGTACCGAAATGACACGTATGACATTGCGGCGGCGATTTGACAGTTCAAAAATCTAACCAAGCCGTTGATCTCCGATGACTGGTGATTACGATTTGTGAAATCCACTGTATGTAGGTATCATTTAGGCGAAACAAAGTTCGCCAGGCCAGCGAAATAAATATCCGATCATCTATCTAAAAAAAATGACCTTTTTTTATGTCAAAATAACACCTCTGAATGAAAATTTCAACAATGTAATCACGAAAAGTGTAACTCAAATGTACTGGCTTGAACAAATTGATAAAATTGATTGAATTGAGAAGGTGAAGCAGTAACATTAACAATGCTGAATTTATAAGAACATATATGTACTGCAAAATTTTAAGAATTCGAAATTTGACAGTAACAGAAAAGGGATGTAAACACTCATGCTCTGAACATTTATATCTGATTTGGGAAAGGGAATACGATAAACAATATAAACAAAATTATCTGATACACTCAAATCTATCTGTCTGTGTGTAACAACTATTAATTTCTCTCAATGCCAAATAATTCAATCTCCAAACATGGAAAAAAGAAAGTTGCAAGATACTTCTTCGTGAATACTTCACACACAGACTGACAGATGGGTAGACATCGAATCTCACCGGCATCCTGAGGGTTCCTTTTGTACCATTCGGTACTGAACCCTGAGAAATGAAAAAAAATATAAATACCAAATCAACATACACATCAGAAATACGACAAAATGAACTGAGACAAATTCAGATTTTTAAAAGGTGTATCACATTTTAATATTAATTTCACAAAGAATGATTGTTATTTTTCTGAATGGATATTGTAGTAAAGCATATTTGAATGAGCTAGGATCACTAAATAACCACACAGGATAATTCAAACTCAAGAAAAATATATACCAAATTTTGAATCGATTCTCCTTCAAACTTCAACACTCGTATATCTTTGGAATTAAGCTTTCATGGGGCTATGTTTATATTCAATTTCAATCTTCAATAAAGTTTTTTCTATCGACAGTTAAAGCTGTTTATACGAAGTGGCCCATCTCGTAAATGCGGATGCATTTTTGTAGATTCATTACTTAATCCATAGGTAATTCAATATCAGTAACAGTAACCAGTAACGGTAACAGTGGCCACGGTCACATGAAACAACCTATACCTATAATATTATTTTCTTGAAAAATATGCGCATTTAAAATTACAAATCGACGTGTCCGAGCGTTTTTCCCAACACGGCCTCATTTATTCGTAATCGAATTTATTCCATTTGGCTCTTACACTCTGTATAAAATATACCTTTCCATTCCACTAAATAAAAAATCAATTCATTGTTTCAATATCAGCCAATAATTCCAATTTGAAAAACACTGAGTTATAAATAACCCCTGCAACCAGTGACGACTATTTGGTGGTCCGACTTTCCAAAATCCTTGAGATGCCGAGTTGAATAAACAAACGCTCATTTTTTTCGGAACGGATCGATGAAAGAAAAACGCCTGCCAACGAAAATAGATCGAAATACCAGACTTTCGGTATGTTCTGGCCCGACATTCCGTTCGTCCCATCTGTACACTGGATAAAATGAATTAAATTTGGAGAAAAAGAGACTAGGAGGGAATTAATCCGTGGTTTAATTCAATGCCATTCGTCCGGTAGGCGTTTTTCACCATAGTTTGACATAGGAGCATAGAACAATATTCTATGCTCCTAGGTGTTCTATGCTCCTAGGTGTTCTATTCTCCTAGGTTTTACCAGGCGCCGACATTAATTATCGCCCACCTTTCTTATAGAAATAGCCTTTCCTTCAAGACATCAAATGATGATCACATGACTAATTATTTTTCGTATGAATGTGTATACAGAAAATTGGGTATTCAAAAAACGCCGATAAAATACAATTTCAGTTTTCTACGCCGCATCGATCCTTGAATAAGTTCAGCGGAGCAAGGGAACAAATATGGAGTTCTGTTACTTCCAACCCATGTAACGCCTTCAACAATAAATAACGAAGCATAAGAAACTAGCGTAACCAGTCTCCATTAGTATGCTAATGGACTGATCGTTTCTTTCGCGCAGTTCTTAGAATCGAAGAGAAATATTAACGGTAAAACTGTTTCAAGGAAATGACCGGATAGTGTCGTAGTACCGAGCAGCCTTTCAAGTATTCGCAATTTAAAACAAATCAAGGACATGTCGTCGATAAGTTAGTTGTAAATATATTAAACCGACCCGTCTGTATCGTAATTATCAATGTAGATTCATTTTATTGCCTGTAAAATATACACGTATTGAAAGCGCTGACAATCAACAACCACGTTCATTTGTCTGTAATCTTAATTTCACAAAACTATCTCCGAAACCATTCATTCGGATCATTTTCTGTGATGATAAACCTTTCAGTCTTATCTGTCTTAAATTACATCAACTGAATACACAAAAATTCCATTCGTTAGAGGCTTCTGTTCAACATCAACATCTAACCAACGCGCCAAGGTTCCTACCAACAATCATAGAAAACCAGACGGTACGAAGAAGAAGCCAAAATCGGACCCATGGAAGAACTACTAGATAGAGATGGATTCTTCACACAGCGAATGACGTCATACGACCTGGCACAGCTGCTTACATAATATCGACGTTGCCGCGCTTGTCGAAAGTTGCGGGGTTGCAACGGTTCACGGACGGTGAGCAAAAGCTGGGTGAAAAGTAGCAACAGACTACACAATGGATAGATGGTAGATAACATGGGAAACGAAACGACTATACAAGTCCTGATAGTTGCAGTGTTAATTTTATTCATACATTTTCAAAAATTACGTATCTCAAATATTCGAAATTTGAGTTGTACCAAATGCAACAGAAATTTAATAAGTCTACGAGTCTCTAACTATGAATAGATTTGCTTTAAATCACTTAGAATTTAAGAGCCACGAGGATATTTATTCATTATTCAATTTACTTTTACGAAATATACAATGCCGTTTAAACTAAATCATAATCAAGCAGAAAAACAACAAAGTTCCCTTATTGAAATTCATAGTTTATATTTGTTTATTTCTTTCAACCATTTCGAGTCAATACAATATAAAATTCGTAAAATAATAGTTATCTACATATATGAGGCTCTAATGGCTTAAAATAACAATCAATACAATCTGTATATAATCGTCACACTTAAATCGTTGCTATTTGCTATTTCGTTATTATTTGAAATTCCCCAAAAACGACTTACGCAAAAAACGAATACACATATCTGTTAGCACTTAATCTTGATCTCAGGCTACAAAAAATGTGATACACAACTAGATAGATCACGATGTCCCGTCAGAGTTATTAAGACCCTTAAGTAATATAAATCCAATGTTCTTCTGAAGCAAGCCTCTGCTCTTAATTGTTTATCTGTAGGAAATAACTTATTGTGTATAAAAAACTGTTATTCATTTCACAAATACACTTCATTATTATTATTATCATTCTGAACATTAATGCAGACCGAAACAAACATTTCAAATTTCTGAAACTCACATTTCGACAACTCTTTAGTTGCACTATTATGGAATATTTGGTCTCGCCAAGCATACTTCAACCGTATTTTTCTGAAATTGTAGTAAGTTACGTGAATCAAGAATTTTCATACAATTAAAAACTCAATTCAGACAGTCGACATCCATTCTTTATAAAAGGTGAATGTACTGACGCATTTTGCAACATCGATTTCTATTTGAAAACAACAGGCAGGTATTTCATCACAAGAACGATTGGTAAACCTTCATGTGAAGTTTTATCTAACCATATATGGACCATCCTTATGCGACATCGCCTATAAGGAGAAATCGATTTTTAACAGTCGGCTTTTCAATGGAAATTTGTTTTCCACCTGGTTTTAACAAACCTTAACCTTAACATATGGTTCTCTTCATAGAGAAGAAAATGAAAAACAGAATTCATAGAGGAATTAACTGCAAGTCAATTGTGAATACACGTTGTCACATAGATACCGGTTACGCCGAGGATTGTTCACAGTACCGAGACAACAACAAAGAGAAACTTCACCATCAACCGGGAATTAAATGAATTGCAGTATTCAAAAAACGCATTGTCTTCATTACGAATTGTTTCAGATATCATTGTTCAATAAAATCAAAACACAAGGAAGTTTTTTTTATTTTCATGAAACATCAGAGATGGGTCTCATTAAAATATTGATGTGTACCAGTAAAATCAATATGAGAAGATGAATCATAACTCAAATGTATAAATTAGTGGTATGAAATCGTTGTTTCCATTTCAACGTAGACTGAAAATCAATAAAAATATATCAGAGGCGTAGTACAGTAAACCAGGCGCAACAATTCAGATACTCCTCAAAGATTATTTTGATATTCTACGCAATAAATCGCTGCAAATATCAACGTTTCTATCTAGATTCTAGAAGAAGGTTTGGAACTTTTTCACTCGGCATTTTACGACATCCCAAAGCAACTAACATAAACATTTATGGCCCTTATTGCCTGGGCCCTAGGGGAGACAGAACAAGGGATCCCAATGCAGATGTGGTGTTGGTTCGTCACCAGAAGGGAATCTTTCAACCTGCATCTAAATGACAATAACAAGGATGACGTTGAAGCAATTCAAACAATGCGGAGGGTAAATCTCCATAAACGGCTTCTTCCCAAGATTGAAATTCTTAAAATATCCAATATAACCCCACCACAGAAAAAAATGTATTTTACGTATATCGGTATATATTAATTGTGAAGAATGGTTCCTAGGTACGTAGATATCGAATACAAAGAAGTATATGATATTTATTAATAATTTTTCTCGTAATTTTTATATACTACGAATTTTCATTGTGTCCAGGAAAATACACTTTATTGATATGAAGAAAGTAACAAAGAAATCAGCGTCTTCAACAAAGGTACATTTCTTCTTGGTCTCAAAAACTGATCAATCCTGTAGAGCTCTAATACGAAATCATAATAAGCAGATATAAAATGTATGCATCATAATTGAAATTTGTTGTACTCTTTTATGTAATTCCAAATGTTGATAGAAGCAAGTTGAACTTTGTGGACATAATTCAGCTGAGCTAGCACTATCCTTACAAACTTCCTAGGATTCATAGCCAGATCTTCTTTTCCCTGGAATTCTTCACTGCTAAGTGCTGAAAGCTAGAGAGAAAGTAATATCTAGATATGAAAATTCCTAGTGACGTGTTCCAGCATATTCAAGCTTACTACTCGAATTTCAAATCGATTCCGGGATCATGACGAGTTAAATAGGCACGAATCAAATTCTGCTCTTCTATACCCAAGTTTGATTTTGAAACAAATATTACTTGTTGTTCTAAAACAACATATTTTTTATATCAATTATTAATCACTGTTTTATATGATTAATTAATCAAATATATAAAACCGCAGTCCCGTGAAGAAAATTTTGTGAAAACAATATCTACTTAATATAGGTAAATATAAATTCTTTGCGTCAGTTCTGCATGATTAAGTTCTAAATTTATCCGAGAGAGATAGTACAAAAATCATTCGTTTTTTGGCAAACAGCCCAGTTTCTGGGAGTTAAATAAACATTATACACACTATAATCAGACGGTAGATACATCCACAGGCAGGTGAAATTTTCTATTCAAACAGTCGAAGTCATAGAAATAAGAACCGAATCCGTAATCAAATACCTGTGCATCTTGAACAAATCATAAACGAAATTTGGAATTGAGGAAAATAAAAATTGTTTTACCTTTGCTTGCAACTTCCCCAATATTCCACAATTTTACAGATGAACTTACCAAGTTATTTCATATTTTCAAAATTGCGAGATTCATATATTTCTTCTAGAAGAATTCGAGTTTGGTGAAGTACGAACAAAGGAATCTTAATGTAGTTCATAGAGTTTGAGTATTCTATCTATGTCAATATTGTAGCTGGGCTTCATTGATTGATGGCATCCCTGATGCATTTTCAGAACCATGAACACGTAAAATCGATCCTTATCGCTCAAATTAAGATTCAACGAGATAATTCAATTGAAATATGTAACATATGCAATGAAATACGCATTATAAATAATAATAAACCCTATGATTCTCAAATACTCACCTACCTGCATTTGTCGAATAAAGAGAAATGATACAGACAACAGATCTTTATTGTTAGTAGTTCATGCAGTATATTTTAAATTTATTACGAAGGAAAATTATCTTTACCGTTTGAAGTGCTCTCGTATTCGGTCTTCTCGTATGTTGTCGGGCAAATTTCCTACCCACAAATGCCTAGTCTCTCTGACCATTTTGCCCTAAACACCACATTGAGAAATATTTGTTTTTGGACGCACAAACACTATTTCACAAAAAAACACAGCCGTTTCAGCTTCATCGCGTATCAGGAAAGAGCACTGAGACCGATTCGGTAAACTTGAAAAAACACGATAACCACCCGAAATAGCCTTCACTCACATAACGACACCTCACACTTGAAATTTAATCGTGTAGCACTTTTACAATTTATTCCTTGGATTTGGTTTCACTCATTTTCTTGAAATAACACTTTTTGACACAGTGCGAGCGACTCCTCTTAATAATTTCGCTCTACACAACATGCTGGGGCTTATGCGATACTCTGGTACGAAATGATGCCTGCGCTCCGCCTATCCTGATCACCGACATACGTCCCAGAAAACGGAAAAGCTGCTCGAAAGCTAGAAGGAGAGAACCCGGCGAGTACGTCGAATATCAACCGGACGCTTTCGTGTAGCATTCTATTGCGATCCTTTATCTTCCCTCCCTGTTTAGTGGACTTTTCGGTCGCAAAGCTGCTGTACTACGCAGGTTGTAAAATTTGTGTGATTCTTGGGAATCGAATCGTCCGATTTTATATATTTTACACAATTTGAAAAGAAATAATAATCATAGGCTATATCCGGATATGAAACAAACAAAATTTTCTTAATATACTTACGTCAAGGAGCAATTATTTGATGTAAATGCAATAACAAGCTCATTTGAACCCCAGGAAATCATTTTATAGGGAATATCATGGCATGTTTGGGGTTTTATTCAACAAAATTCCTTTTTTCCTTTGTCAATTTCAGTAAAATGGTTTTAAGCATGTGGAAATCTTGAAATAGGTAGCTTTTTACCTATCTATAGCATTTATAATCTAGATGTATAGGAATATGCAATACGTTCCTTTGTACCAATAATTTGCCAATTCATGACATATTTCATCTCCACCCATCACCTGTGGTTTATGTCTCCTACGGTAAATTTGATTTAAAATCAGGGAATTTCCATCTACAATCCGAAAATATACGTATTCTTTTCCTACAATAATTTGATGTTTTGGTGAATAAGCACAACCACGCCAGCATTTTATGCGATGTTTTCTAGTTGGGTAGTATAACGCTTTAATTGAAGCTGGATGGACGAGTCTACTTCGTGCACAGGGTGGGTACGGGAGTGTTCGCTTTCGACTCGGTGGCCAACAACGGTACAAATTCAACGCATTTACGTTCGCTTCCAGGCAAGCCATGCCTACTCTTTCGAAAGTATCCTACATCGAATTATTCCATTGTTATTTGTAGCATAACTCGCTTCGCTTCGGTTCAATTTATATTACAAGTGCAAGGCTCAATCTATTGTTCGGAATTTTTTCATCTATCGAATCATTTTGAATGCGTTCTAACGAATCGGGTCCAGTTATATTGTAATTTCAGCTAGAATCCACCTATGGTTTTAGTTTCGTTTTATGGATTACCTGATGGAGAAGTAGGTAGAACGATAACTTCTCAAACTCGATTGACTATGGCGTGCTATTTCACGTTTTTTGGTATTGATCAAATTCGGAATATTGAAATCAAAAAGATTCATATCAGGGTCAATGTAATAAATCATTAATCAATCTCAAATTGTCACTTTTGTGAATAACCACTGCCTATTTAGCGGAAATGTTCAGGTTTCATAATAATACCTAATATTAATTCGTGTACTTCGAGCAAAGACTTCGATTCGAGTATTCGACCAATTTTTACAACGAAAGCTCCATCTATAAAGCTGCAAAGAAAAGTCATGCTTCATAATTGTCATAATCATAGAATATCGATAAAAATACAGAAACATCCCTGCAACAACTGAATTTCTGGAACGAAATCATAGATGTCGCCACTGCGGGCAACATCTATGAATCTACCAGCCAAGGTCTTAAGACTTAGGTCTTTTTCGACTTCATTTCGTTGAATGAGAAATTTACCATTATCAGGAGTACGAAATGACCTAATTATTATAATATTATTCTTAATTATTATATTTATAGCATGAATTTTTGGGAGCTTTATAGTTCAACTTTGGCATAAATAAGGCTCTAGTATAAATCACATAAGACAAGGCATTACCAAAGAGGAACACATTACTCGATTTATCAGAATCATCTTCTACAAGACATTCATTCTTCATTCATATTTTCATAGCGTGTCTTACACCAGTCGTACTCTGAATTAATCTGATAGGAATTTATTTTCTGTGCTTCATATCATGTCGATAATAATGTAAACCAAACAAAAATGTTCATTTATTTTATCTTTTGGCAGGTTTCCACGATACATTTATTACTTATATTTTCAGCTAATCGAATAGCTTTTTGAATTTGCAAAGTATCGGAAGTCCTATTGCATTTTAACCAAATTTTTCCATTCAAACCTACAGCAATTTCAAATACATATTTTTTTCCTAAAGTCCACAAAAGGGGATATTCAATATCTAATAATTTCTGTGCCATTCTCGCACTGGTATTAAATGAAAATCCTTCGTTAGATAGTAATCCTAATTTCCCCGCTTTGAAGAATGCATCAACACACATTAATTCTGGTTCCATTACTTTGTGAGCATTATGTACCCTTGCATAAACTATATCACCAACATTTACATCCACTTTCTGTTTCTTTGTAGCCCCTTCAAATGACAGCATTGACAAGGTGGCAAATTCACTGGTACCGATATCCACTTTCAATATATCTCCAGATTTTTTTATCACAATGCCAATAACGAGATCTCCACGTTTTGGTTGATACCGTTTCTCATTGCTCTCTACCCAGTAAATATTGGGAGGTTTGAAACCTAAGGTTCCCACTTTTGTAACCATTACTGAATTGGGGACTTCGTCATTTCGTTGTAATCCTGGTCCAAGAACACTCACTAGCTTATTGGATTTCAATCCAGTTAGGACATCCCCTGGGAAAACTTGTTGGCCTTCTTCACATCCCATTATTTTGCACTGTTTGTTCGCAAATATTAATGTTTTCAGACGTTTTTTATTAAAATCCAATATTCGAATTTCAAACACATAATTTAAGGTTAAGCTGACATAACCTTACACAAATCAAGGCTGTGCTTAAACCATAGAGAAGAAATGGGTTAAACCCAAAAATTAGATGAACTTCGCATTCAGGAGTTCGATTCCTGAAAGAAGGAAAGGTAATTTTTTTGTTGAATTCGAGAATTCCACCATTAAATTACCATGCTTATTTTCAGGAATTGACCCTTCGGAATCTAACAAAAAATTGACATCAGCAGCATCAGGTGTCGAATAAATCGCTAATAGAATTTTTATAATTTTAATAATTCGCTTTGGTTATACTGAAAAAAAACTTCCTGATAAGCTAGGATAGGAAACAAGAAAAAAACTGAAATAAAAAAATTGGAAACACAATTCATATTTATAAAATAAAAATACACAATAAGAATATCCATTATTCATATCATTCCATTTTCAACTGAAGTTCTAGTTAAAAGAAAGAAAATGAACAATCAAACCATATTTACAACTTTCATGTTATTTTTCATTGAATAACACCAACGCTCTATCATCTACACAAACAGCAGTTATACAAGATTTTCAGGATGATTTGATCTACCATAAATTAAAATTATTATGAACAAATTCCTAACTATATTATAAAAATATACCCCATCATAATGGGTTTGTACTTTCACCTATTTTGTTCAGAAAATATATTTCAACATAGCATATGATCATATGACAATGCTAAAGTTTTCACTGAATGAATATATAAGACCTATTTACAAATGATATTTACATTAACTTTAATTTTTTATTGAATCTGGCTGTATATAAATATAATATAGATTTATACAACAATAACATAAATTTCACTCCTCAACTTTCAAATATATTTCTTTCTATTTTGTCCTCATAATTTTTTTTCTTGGAAGGGATCTGGAACAAGTTAAATAATTTAATAACACAAACCCTGACAAATTGAATTTTCTCTTGTACAACAAAAATCAGAAAAACCATTGTCATTGTAAAATCTTTTTTTTTCAGTTCTAACACATTATATCTTTGAAATATAATTTTTAAAGACTATGCTTATGTGGAAGTTCCTTTATAATGTACGTTTGTGTGACTGTTGACTGAATCACTCTTTTTTCCACATTGAGAATAATTTTCACGGAACTTACTCTGGTGAATACTCTTTTCGGGAACGTTTGCGACGAATGCTTCTCCTCAAGGAACTCGAAGAAGAAGACATATTGATGGAAAGATTTTCTTTCTTTGATTCCCTAGATGTATTAATCAAGGAACTGCTCGTACTTTCTATAGATAAATTACCCATGACCTGGAATACGAATTGAGATTTATTGATTGAAAATTTAGATGAAAAACAAAACTTACTTCTTCATCGTCATGTAAGATAGTTTTAAGAATCGTTTCGTCAGAGAAGGATGAGGAATTCAATTGACTGCTTGATGAAGTATTGGATTCATTGAGCTGACTCTTCATTCGAGATCCTGGATACAAACATTCAATAAAATCATAAGCTTTGGAAGGATTATTCAAAATATACTACCTGACAAAGAAACTGCAACACCCAGAAGGAGCTTTTTAAAATTTGTTTGATAAAGCATAGATAGGTTGGCCATTAGTAAATGATTAAATTTGGAGAAAAGAAGTATGAATGTTTTTTCATGTAAACATTTTTTGTTACTTAATATTGTAGTCGTTTTTGCAAATATTTAAATTTCACAACAAACCACCTGTTCGAGGAGATCCAAAGTCGATGTTTAGTTGTTGTTGAAATGCATAGAGCACGTTTACGCGGAATTTATCGCCAGCTGAGTGAATTTGAAAGACGTCGAATTATTGGTCTACGAGAGGCTGGGTTATTTCGAGAAATCGCTAACCGTACGAACAGAAATCCAACTAAGGTTATGAGATGTTGTCAAGCGTGGTTTGATAATGCCCAAATCGAAGAAGATTGGGCACAGGACGTCGAAGGGGCACAAATGAAGTTCAAGATCGACCTCTAAGACTTATGGCCATTAGAGATCGATTTGCGACAACTCGATATTTTGCTGATGAGTGGTTAGGAGAACAAGGCCCTCCTGTAACTGTCCGAACGGTTTTTCGACGGATAAGGTCTTATGGACTGTAGCATTATCGACCCCATCTTGTGTTACCTCTGACGATTGAGCATCGCCGGCAACGATTACAGTGGTGCAGAGAACGTCATCATTGGAATGTTGAATAGCATCAGGTTTTTTTTTCTGATGAACCTCGATTCTCCTTGGGTGCACATGATGACCGAAGAAGGGTAAGACGACGTTGCACATGCAAGAAGGTCACCTTTAATCTTTATTCAAGGTAACATGACTGCGTTACCTTCAAGAGATAGTGAAGCCATATATTCTCCCTTACCTTAATCGGCTCGAGAATCCAGTAATTCAGCGAGATGATGGTCGACCTCATGTTGCCAGAGTTAGTTTAAACTTTTTTGAAGCGACCCATGTGAATCTTTTGCCATGGCCGCCAAGATCCCCCGATCTTTCGCCCATAGAGCATATTTGGGACATCATTGGTAGAAGGCTTGGAAATTTACTCCAGCCCCCACGGACTTTGGCGGCTCTGAGACATGAAGTACGGGTAGCCTGGGATAGTATCCCTCAAGAAGAAATAGACCATCATATTGCATCAATGCCAAGACGTGTTGGGGAGTGTATAGATAATCGGAGTGGAAAAATACATTAACAAATTTATTAAAAAAAAAAAAATGGAAACCCTTCATTTTTTTCTCCAAATTTTAATCATTTACCCCTTGCTACACTATCTATGTTTTACCAAAAAAAATTAAAATTCAAACAGTTCTTCTGGGTGTTGCAGTTTCTTTGTCAGTTAGTATAATTTAAATTCTATAAAAATCTACACCAACCAATAAAAAGCGAAAAAGTTTACGCAGTAATTCAAACACATCAATTCCTAGATTGATGAAGAAAATATTCCTTAATATAAAGGTGCCCAGTAAGTGAGCAGCCAAAATTGATCACATTTGTTGGATTATGATTAGTAAAATAAAAGTATATAGACCTTTTTCTTCACATCAATATATAATTCAAGAATAATTTACTGCATCTGATGAATTCCAAACTACGTCAAAAATATCATGTATTAAGTTATTGGAAAAACCAATGTTTCCAAGAAATATGCCTGGAGTCTATGGGGTTAGAGGATATGGGATGAAAATGTTGAGGATCTTCAACATGCACTAATTTACTATATTGCTCAATTACTCACTTGTCAAAGGTGAAGAAATTTTTATTACTTGTTGTAAATGTGATTTGTTTATGTTCTTGTTTAATTGAACTTTTGTCGAATTTCTATTCAATGGTATAATCGAAACCTTCGGACTTTTATTATTCATCAATGGTGTTTTATTGATGTCATTGATTAAATGATTTGAATTTCGAAGTACTCTATTGGTCCCCTTTTGCATGGAGTTCAATTTCGAATTTGTGCAAGCTTTTGTTTTATCTTTCAGCTTTTCATCATCCTCATCTTTTTGGTTACTAATATTTTCAAATTTTTTGACTGATCTCTCTGGCTTGGTAGTACCTTCAGTTCTTTTCTTTTGAGGTGCATTATTTAACTTTGGTTCTGCTCCTTTTTTTTCGTCAGTATTTTCTTTTGTTTCCCTTCTATTTTTATTCTTATTTCTGATGCTACTTCTTAAACTTTTTCTTATTTCTAATATTTCATTAGGCCTCTTTTGTTTTCCTATTGAATTTTTACGTTTTTGTGGTTCTGAAGCTCCTTCATCTGATGGCTCATTACTTACTTCAGCACATTCATTATTCAATTTTCGTTTCGCACCTTTTTTAACTTTTTCTTTCAGTTCATCATCACTCCTTGTTACTTTGAGCTTGCTTTTTATTTTCTTTTCTTCACCTTTTACCCTTTTTTCTTTTCTTTTATCAAGTAACGCAAATTCGCTTTTAGAAACTGAAGATTCTTCATCGGAAGAGTTGTCACAATCTTTGGAGGAACCTGATTGCAACACTTGTTTATTTACGCTATGTTGTTTGGTAAGTTGACTTGACATTTGAGATCCTAGACACAAACATTCAATGAAATCATATGCTTTCAAAAAACGATTATATTCATTTCTATTTCTATTCATGCCATCCAGTAATGAAAGAAGCTGGTTAGTCAGTAGAACAAACACACAATACACTCTAGAAAAATGAACAAAATAGTCCATTGTTAGCCTAAAATATTTGTTAAAACCAATCACCTGTCAACCCTAACATTTCGTTTGATCACGATTAGTAATTGTGAAAATATTTTTTATTTTCAATCAATCAATCATCTTTGTTCAAGAATAATTTATTGTAAATAATGAATTCAGTACATTCCCAAATATGTAAAAAATAATAAGAATTGAAACTTATGGTTAAAATATGTCTTTAGTCCATGAAGTTAGAGGTTATGGTTCAAAAATGTTGTTAATGCTCACCATGCACTTATTTTCTATAGTTAGCAATTACTTACTTGTCAGGGGTGAAGAGTTTTTAATTATTTGCTGTGAATGAATACGAATTTCCTTATTAAGTTGAACTCTTGTGGAACTTCTATTGGAAGATATAACCGAAACCCTTGTTTTATTTGTTGCATTGTTTGAATGATTCAAATTTTGAAGTTCTTCATTTTGAGTGGAATTTAGTTTTGAATTTTTACTGCTGATTATTTTCTCTTGTGGTTTTTCATTACCATTTTCTTTTGGTTTTCCAGGACTACTTCCTAATTTTTTGACTGATCTCCCTGAATTGGTAGTACCTACAGTCCTTTTCAGTTGAGGTGAATTGTGTAACTTTGGTTTTGCTCCCTTTTTTTCTCGAGTATTCTCTTTTGTTTCACTGCTCTTATCGTTCTTATTTTTGGAAACATTTCTTGAACTCCTTCGTATTTCTGATGTGTTCATCTCTTTTTTTTGATGTGATTCTGGAGATTCGCCATCTGATGACTCATCACTTTCTTCAGCACTTTTATTGTTCCATTTTCGTTTTACACCTCTTTCATCTTCAAGTATTGTTTCTAGTTTATTACCATTCTTCAGTACTTTCGCCTTTCTATTTGTTCCGCTTTTTTCACCACCAACTGTATTTTCCTCTTTATCATCTATCGAAGCATTTTCACTTCCAGTGACTGGAAATTCTTCATCAGAACAGTCGATACTATCTTTGTTATTCTCCTCCACTTGACCATTCCTAGACTCTCGTTCAGGAATATCAAGACTTTTGTGAATTGTTGTCCCATCCTTTGCGTCACATTCCAAATTTTCAACTTCTTTGGTTGAAGTATTTTCTTCGATCTTATCTAGCAGGGCATTTTCACATTCTTCGTCAGAACAGTCATCACTATCTTTGGAAGAAATTTTTTGCACCACTTCATCATCTATATTTTGTTGTTCTGGAGTATCAATACTTTCGTGCCTTGTTGTTCCATTCTTTGGTTCACATTCTGAATTTTCAACTTCTTTGAATGCTTGCATACTAGTCATCAATTTATCACGAAACTTCAATAGATTCTTTCTTGGAATTTTATCTGCCAAATCCTTAAAGAAAATAAAATTTGATTCATAATAAAAAGAGAAATATTCGAATACTTACAGAAACTAACGATTCTGTTGAATTCAACAGGTTCTTGCATTTCTCTTCGTCTTCAATCTTAATTTCCAAATAGCTGAGTAATTTAACTAAATAAGGAGTACAGGCATCGTTTGGTTTATTCAACATCCTTTCGATGAGATCTACCGCTATATCGTAATGTATATTTTCCGTGTCCTAATAAATAAGAAATATATGAAAAACAAGTTTACGTTTTCATTTATCTCACTTACGTTATCATTTATTGTATTTGTTAAGGCAACCAAAAACCTGAGGACATTTTCTATATCAATTTCAAGCAAGGGACTTGATCCTGATGCGTTAACTATAGAAGATATTATGGATACAACAGATCTTTGAACCACTTTCTTCGCACCCTTGGTATTACTTGCAAAACATTGGATAATTGAACCCAGTTGTTGACGAAGTTTTGTATCTTGTTTCTCTGAAATGCATAATTTATCATGATATATTGAACACAAAATGGAAAAAGTGGGTCACATAGCACTGGCGTGAGCCAGAAACTTCAGGGTACTTGTTCATCCAAATTATAGGTAGGTCAGAATTTGCCATATAAATTCGAATATGAATACATCATTCCCTGGCTTAGTGCGAAATTTCATCTCGATCGAATACTCAATATCGAAATTATTATTGAAACAAAATTTGAACTCTCCCTGTTTGTCAACTTCTTTATGGAGTAAATGTTTGCCTTGAAACTGACCGATTATAAACAACAGTCAACAAAGACTGAAAAAAATAAAATGGCACAATAAAACATTATACATTGAACTTCTGATCTGAAATTTCAATTTGCGATAAATATGAGTAATTTTATTATTTTATGCATTTTATGAGTGAACGAGTGAGTTTTTATAACTTATAATATCAAAAAATATCCTGAAGCAACACAGAAAAAGAAAATTCCACTCAATCATATGATTACAACTTTATACCTAGTATTGGGAGCCCGCAGAGATTGTAAAGGAAGTGTAGGAGAAAATTTATCATAGCACTGCAACCTGTAACCTCTTTATCCTTCATATGATATAAGATTTTAATATTCATCATTTTTACATTCAACATGGACTGAATACTGCTTATTTCAAACTCTACGAAGAAATATTCACTTTAGTTCGATTTTGTCAAGTCTTGATGACTGCTGACCAAATTTCCCTTTGTTTCCTGGTAAGTCACAATATGTGGATAATACACCAAGTTACACATACTGGGTGTTCCAAAATATTCAAGAAAATCCTCTTGATTTGAACGACTTGCACATGCAAGTTTGGCTCACATTTATGGCATTTTTTAATTAAAAATGCATTTAATTTGAATAATTTTCCGTGGTTTGATATTCCTAAGAATAAGATTGACTAGAAATATCAAAAGAATGTCCATATAAAACAATTTTTCAAGCAAATAAACGGTTTTAATGCCTACATGAACAAAGCTGAATTCCACTGTTTGACCACCAGCATAACCTCAAAAAATATTTGACAGGTCGTAGCATATTTTCTTTGAGGGGGGTTAAAACCTGTAACTAGCGTATGGTGAAAATAACTTACCCGTTTGAGGACTGTACCATTTCAAAATGAGTCGACAAAATAATTCAGGGCTCACTGGGAAATTATTAACAATGAGCCTACATATCGAAGTAGACGCTGTTTGACGAACTCCTTCATCCTGTAAAAAAAAACAATTATAAAATATGAGGTATTAAATATCAAAAACATAGTTAATAACAAAGAACAAAAGAAAATGGAATATTATACAATTTAAATCATTTCCTACCTCGTCGTCTAACATATCCAAAATTATGTCAATGATGAATTCGATTGTGATATCCTTCTGTGAAATTTCTGGTTCGTTGAAATCTTCAGTGTACAATTTGCGTCTTGAAGCAGTCGGATTGCAATCCTGATTTGTTTCAGACTGAGCGTTTTCTTCCACACCAATCACTTTCACACCATATATACGAATCAGATCGGTGACACATGCTACAGATGTTTTTAGAGCAATTTTATCGTAGTTCTGAATAGCCCTATATGTAGCTATCTAGAAGAGAAAAAAATGATGGATCATACAAAGTGAGACTGAATAAATTATACTTACTGGTAAACAAAGGAAATTAGCATGCTTGAAGGCCAAATCTTTATCCAACAGAGAAAATAAACCGAGGCATAATATAAATCTCCAGTGAACTTCCGATGTGTTATTATTCAAAAGTTGCATTAAAAATTCATCTCTACAAGTTTGTAAGGCGGGGGATATAACATTTGTTATTTTCAACAGTCCTATTAGAATGTCCAAACATCTACAGAGCGTCTCCGGATCGTCCTTAGCCACTCTCACTTTTTCAGATACACAATACATATTTTTCAGGGTATCTAATTGCCTTTGACATTCTTTAATTTCGTTTTGAACAATGTGAGCATGTTGGAAATCTTTCTTTTTCAAAGCTTCTTCTTCATCGATTTCCAATTGATGCATTTTCACCTTCATTTGAGTTATCTAGAAAAATATTCAGTAAAAAACTCTCCTTGTGCATTTTTCCTAAAAAAAAGGATAGTCACCTCAAAATTCTGTTTTCTCAATTTGTCTTCAGAAGGTAGTTCATCTATCAGAGGCTCTCTGATTTCTGATATGACCTGGCAAAGGTCTATGCTAAGGGAGTCTATGTCTCTACTCAGTTGCAAAGCAACTTTAATCATCTTTTCAATAACTTTCGGCTGAAATTTATTTGTTGTAAGAATTTGCAGCACCAACGAGTAGAGAGTTTTTCTGCCCACCTATAAATGCAATGTAATGATTTAAATGTCTTTGTCTTATATTGGGTCTGTATAAATGGTTGTAACATCCTAGTAGCTGTAGAAAGTGTATAAGCTTAGATGCAAAGACGGCAGCAAATAGAAAATTATATTTTAATGTCACTTCTATACTCCATTCATTTTTATAAAGTATCCCGGTTGAGCATGATTCAGGTTTATCAAGTTTTTTTCACTTAAAACTGACGCAGGTTGGCACTCTTGAAAGTCAAATAATTCGGAGAGATGTTGCCAATGCTATTTTCTATTTAATCATTTTCAACTTTGTAAATGGAGTTAGTTCTTTTGAGGTTTAACTGTGACACAGGATCTGTAGTACTACTACATTTTTATACTGGAGTATTTCAAATTGTGCAAAAAGGTATTTTAATGTCTTCTGAAAGCTTATTTTTTGAGAATTTTGAAAAATGAAGAATTCCATAGGTCTGTCTGTTTGTTTAGAAGTTTTTTTGTTGGGTTATTCGAGTACTTTTATTTTTTCTTCGAATGAACTTTCACAAAGTAACGGACCATTCTGTCCATTATTTTTCAGTAAAATTACAACACTCGATTCTTGATTTTCGTAAAAGAAAATAGCATAACTGAATCTTCCAACCATATTTATATACGTGGAATATTTCCAGAATTAACGTAGAAAAAAGTTTCTTCAACATTCGCCAGGAATTATTGAATTCACATAATATTTCCCCAAATTCATTATTTTCCCGAAGTAAATAAACATTTTGATAAATACGTAATTACTACGATCTCTATGTAGAAACGACAACGTTGCGTATGTATCTGACAGGAAAATGACTATAACCTTACATTTTCAAAATATACACGGTGAAATGTGTCATAATTTCATGGCCAGCCGGAATACTTTATAAAAGTGAATGAATATGTTACAATCATTCATAAAGATATGTATCAATCACGAAGAAATTCAATAGTTAACATGTTTTTGAAAAAAATGCATACCTCATCTGACATGTCAAAACCTGAAGAAATTTCAAACAACTGGTATATCACAGTTTGAAATTCTAAATTCTCCCATTCATCCAATGAAACATTGAACTTTTCTTTGACGACTCTGTAAAATGGAAAGTAATTGTTGACTTCTAACACATTCGTTGATGGGCAAAATTAAACTAGTGGTTTCGCAAATATGACCGTTCCAAATTTTGTTTACCCGTAAAAACTACCGACCGATAGAGATGAAAATTAGCATTTAGATGAAGAATGGCGTTTCCAAGGTACATGCAAAGTTTTGTCTAGATCGGGTTACCAGAACCATATAAAATTATGGCGATTTATCGAAAAAATATTCCAATATTTCAGTAATAGAGAATCCGGTATCCTTCACCACTTCTTTGACAGCATATATCAAATTGTTTTGACAGCTGATGTCGAATTGGTGAACATTGGTGAACACCTTAAAAAATGTGAAGCAGAGAAACATTGAAGTAGATGGAGATCCACAAGATATCGCAAATGAAATGAATAATCACTTCATAAAGGCAGGTATAATTTCAACAGAAAGCATCGTGAACACTAATAATGATGAAAAAAACGAAAAATTAGATAAATCCATCCGTTTGAAGAAAATTTCCCCAGTAGAAATCAAAGAGGTTATAAAATCTTTAAAAAATAAACACTCCAGTGGATATGACGAAATATCAAATCACATAATTAAGCAAACAGCAGAAGAAATAATTGAACCTTTGACCCATATCATTAATAACTCTCTCAAACATGGTATTTTCCCTGATAAATTAAAAATTGCAATTGTGAAACCAATACATAAAAAGGGCGATATAAATGACTTTAATAACTATAGGCCTATAAGTATCCTGCCAAGTTTCTCCAAGATATTTGAGATGATATACTGTAGTCAACTAATGGAGTTCTTATTGAAAAATGAAATACTCAGTGATAATCAGCATGGTTATACAAAAGGAAAATCTACAAAGACAGCAGTGTACAAATTCATTAATAAAATAGTTGAAGCATTTGAAAGTGGAGACCTAGCTATGGGAATATTTCTTGACCTAACCAAGGCATATGACTGCTTGGACAGTGAAAAACTATTGAGGAAACTGGAAAGATATGGAATAAGAGGACCTGTCTTGCAGTGGGTGAGGTCATATTTCACAATGAGAAAACAGATGGTGGAAATGGAAATGGAGGAAGAAGTAATAAGATCAAATATGGAGGAACTGCTTTTGGGTATTCCACAGGGAAGCATTGCTGGACCAATATTCTTCATAATATACATCAATGACTACACAGTAAGCGATGACAGTGAAAATAATAAGACAACAACAATTAACTATGCAGACGACACCAACCTACTTATTATAGAGAGTTTATATCCAGATTTGAGGAACATATGTGAAAGTAAAATGGAAGAAACAGATGAATGGTTCAAAGGTAACAACCTCCTTTTGAATAAAGAAAAAACTAAAATCGTACTATTCACTCCAAGTAGTACAGGTATCGAAGAACTTAATTCCATAACACTTAATCAGAATAAATACCAACTTGTGGAGCATACAAAGTTTTTGGGAGTTCACATAGATAATCATCTGGACTGGAAGGAACATATTACAAATCTTTGTACAAAAATTCAGACAGCAATTTATGGGTTTAGAATAACATCGAAATACATTTGTCAACGCAACTTGAAGATGGTGTATCACGCAACAATAGAAGCCAAACTGAGATTCAGCATAATCTTCTATGGATCCGGAAACATAAAGCCTTTATTTGTATTACAGAAAAAAGCAATTAGAATACTGAATAACATGAGGTATGATCAATCATGTAGAGGTACATTCAAGAACTTGGGATTACTAACTATATATGGAATATACATTCAAGAATGTGTTATTTTCATCAAGAAGAATCCAAATATGTTTCGTAAATATGAAAATCAAAAAAGTTATTATAACACAAGGAATAACAATTATATATACCCTAGGCATAATTTAACAACAAGCCAGAAGCAAGCTGAGTACAGATGCTTAAAAATGTACAACTCTTTGCCAAAAGATATATCTATGATCTCTGATATAAAAAAATTTAAAAAGAAACTGTATAAATATTTAGTTGAGTTGGAGCCTTATGGAAATGAAGATTATTTTGCATGATAGGATATAGTTAATATTTTTTCCTTTTAGACACTATTCCATTTCATTTTCATGTACTGAGCAATTTGTGATGAATATGTTCTGAAATAAAGCACTATTATTTTTTTTTTTTTTTTTTTTTTTTTTTTTTTTTTTTTTTTTTTTTTTTTTACGTCCGTGTGAGGGGAAAACCCTTTATGGGCACCGAGAGGGTCCGCACTCTCGGTAGTGTGAGAATCCATGATCTTGTTTGGTTACTCACTAAAAAAAAGTCCGCACTACGGCAACTACTGAATATCGTTTCAGACTACACCTCAGCAATGGGAATGTCGTTCGGTTTGGACAAGTGTGCTGTTTTTCATCTGCGCAAGGGAAAAGCTGAAGACGCAGGAGAAGATATTCGACTGGAAGATGGAATGATTATTCGACACCTCGAAGACGGAGAAACGTATAAGTTTCTTGGGATGAAACAGAGGGGTGTACTGGAGACAACCCAGATAAAAGATGCCTTAACAGCCAGCTACAAAAAGAAGCTTAGAGACATTTGGAAATCGCAGCTGTCGGGAAAGAACAAAGTTTCTGCTACAAATATGCTAGCCATCCCGATTCTCACCTACTCTTTCGGGGTGGTGAACTGGACTGTGAACGAACTCCTCGATCTTGATAGGTCAACAAGAAAAACGATGAACATGAATCGTAGTCTACATCCCAACAGTTCAATACAGAGGATATACCTTCCTCGAAGCCAGGGGGGTAGAGGATTACAATGTTTGGAATATCAACACTACCAACAAACATTGGAAATGGCAGTAAGGGTTCTAAGAAGTGAAGATCCGCTTCTGAAATTTGTCGCTCAGCATGAAATCGCGAACCATGGAGCCTTCCTACTCCGAGCTGCACAAAGGGCCCTGGAGAAGCTCAGCATAACCGGCGTATCGATCAATCCTGAGCTCGCTGGAGCACCGATCACTCAAGCGGACCAAAGAAGCCTAGCAAGACTAATCCGAAAGTCTCAGTCAGATACATTACTCGAACATCATATGAGTAAGACCTTGCACTCCATATATTTCAGGAGCTTAAAAGACCAGGACCTGTCTGAAGAATTGTCTTTCGCCTTTCTGAAGTCAGCTAGCCTTAAGTCAGAGACGGAAGGATTTGTGATGGCGTGTCAGGATGGAGTACTGAATACGAGATGGTATAAAAAGAATATCATGAAAATGGACACCCCAACAACTTGCAGAGCTTGCCATAGGCAACAGGAAACGATTATGCACATCCTTTCCGCCTGCAGCGTCCATGCTCCATCAGGGTATGTAGAGAGGCACAACGCGGCACTCCGAATTCTATACTTCCATCTAAGAGCCGCGTATGGGATAGACAAAGAACCGGTGCTACCATATGTGCCTCTGGAAATTGAAGCGGTGGTCCAGAACGAAAGAGCTCGCATATGCTGGAACTATCCTGTCTCAACAACACGACAGATCAATGCTGTTAAACCAGACATACTTCTTCTGGACAAGGAGCTGAAGGAGTTATTTGTCGTGGAATTCTCCTCCCCTGCTGAAAATAATGTTGTGATGAAAGAAGAACAGAAGAGGCAAAAGTACAAAGATCTTATGTTCGAGCTTGGAACTTTATACCCAGGTCATAAAGTTAGGATGGTCGTACTAATCATAGGATGTCTCGGTGGAATGAGAGCCAACTACGTGGATGAATTGAAGATTATTCCGGCCTGTAGATCACTGGCCGAGGTATTGGCGCACAGAATGCAGAAAGCAGTGTTGCTCGGGTCACTTCATATCATCAGGTCCCATGAACTCTAGAAGCCACTTGCAGCTCATCTCTTTTGTTGAGGGACGCTACGAGGGCAGGATGAAGAACTCCTCCATTTAAGTGTGAAGCACTATTATTATTATTATTATTATTATTATTAATTGTTTTGTCAGCTGATGTCAAATTGTTTTGACAGCTGTCGAAATTTTTTCGATTGCAGTACGATTTCCTAACCTCTGGTTATTGCTTTTATAATTTCTTCAATTGATGCCACTCAACTTGGAATAAAAGACATCAAAGTGGAGAATTATAGGTACACAGGAGTTGTCAAGATGCACGATTCTAAGTCACCACTTGGTCTGACCGATTGAACAATGTAAATGACTAGTTCACGATTCAGATTGCATTTGTCAATATTTGTAACAACAAATGCTGTGTGTCTTATACCTGATGAGTTTATTTTGATAATCAAGTACCATTCATATCTGTAATCCTTGAAATGGACAATTTTGGAAAATAATCTAAAAACTGAAAATCACTGAAAAAAATAACAGAACTTGCTTTTCTATATAATTGCTGAATGAGGTCAACTCTGGTAATATGTTTTCCAAATGCTCCACTCCATTTTCTACTCCTCTGAGGTAACTGATAACACCGGACCAATAAAATACACTCTCCAAACGTATCTGTTGAATAGGGATTAGTTTGTCCTCTCCATTGACAGGTAAATACTTCACTATATCAGTCAAGCTATTATGTCTGGAAACAGAACAATAATAAACTCCAAGATTAAATTTGAACTGTCTTCATGAAGAAAGTTGTTAAGAATCTAGCGTAAAAAAAAAGGAAAAACCTTAAGATCTACCCCCACTTCTTGTTGATACTAACCTCAAAAAAATATTTAAAAGCTCTGTACACAACTTTTCAAAGTTATTTATGTCATTCTCATCAGCATCCAGTCGTAATGATCTAAAAAAAAGTAAATAATTCCCTTCAAAGTGATTCAACCACTTCGGCAGTAGTTTCTCTGTCATTATATGATTTATTTTCTTATTGGTATCAGCCAATCCGCAGGTTAAAACTGTGTTTCTATCGATAATCTTCAGATACAACTTCGGATTTACATCGGCGAATTTTAAGTATGCTGCTTGCCGAACACCGATATCCGTATCAGTTAGCCTCATTTTAATTTTGCTAAAACTTTGTGGATGAGGTGCTATATTGCTAATCACAGCTTTTCTCACCTAAAATGACAAAAGAATCAATCAAAGAGTTAAAAAACAAGGTTAAATATCTTACTTCATTATTTGGATCAGTAAACAGAGAACAAAAAGACCTTAATATTATGCAATCTGGACTTGAAGGCTCTTGAAGTCTTACTAGTGCTTTAATGGCTTGAATCCGAACAATAGCTTTTGGATCCTGAAATATGATAGACCTATGTTTCAAAAAAGCCATACAAGATACTCTTTGCCTACTACAGATGCAAGAGAATTGGTAGGTGAAAATCACAACAACCCATAATGAGTAAAATCATCATGATGTACAGCTATGACTGTTTAAACATTTCATAATTAAATATAACATTCTACTCACATATAATAGTTTAACCAAAGAACTAGTGATGATATTACAGATACTATAATCCATTTCAACATTATTTCCAATGTTTTGTAACAGAGTCATGATAAAATAGCAAGTGTTGAACCTTACTTCAGTTTTTTCTACATTAGCAAACTGAAAAAAGATTTTTATATTCATAACATAATTCAAATATAAAACACCCCATTGAAAAAACAGTATGGGCAATTCTTCACCTTCAAGCTATGCTTCAGAACATTTATAAAAAAAGGATCCAAAGAAATATCGTATACTTGAGAGCCAGTTCCATTAGCGTCTGTAATTTCTATAGGGTGTACACACTTTAAAGTTATCATCATCGCTACTTTGGCTAGAAACTCCAAAGCTCTGGATATAAATGGATTTTTATTTGCACAATCATTTGGGTAACACCTATATAAGGCTTTCACGAAGGCTTCTAGTAATTCGTCGAGTTTCGACTAAAAAAGATTAAATTAAATGATTGTTTGGCAAAGTGCTATTACTACTCACATTAACAAACGCATTTTCAACCAATTTCATCTGTTTTTTATGGCAGAAATCTTTCCGCTGTGCCTTACTGACGGCATGTAAAAATATTTCCTCCATGGACATTTTAAATCATTTCTAAAATCAATCTTTTAAAAAAGAAAACATTGCTCATTCAAAATATTGGGAGCAAGCGTCCTAGAAATCATAAAATTCAATTTGATGTCAACGGTTTCCGTCATGTCAACATATCAATAAGACCACAGAAGCCTGAAAGGCGTAGTTCCGTCACAGACCAGTTGGAAGGTGTAAGCAGGAACTGAGCTGAAACTTTTTTCCATAAATTTATCATATAATTAGTCAATTCATTAACAGTTTGATGAAAATAAATTTGATTTCGATATAGAGTTGATTAGTAGGCCTACCGACAGGGGATCGGGGGTTGACGTCTCAATAAATAGGATCAGGGGCGGCTCCAGGATTTTCTTTTTGGGTAGGCCAGGGCCTACCTAGAACCGCCACTGAATAGGATTCTTTCAGAAACTGCAATATTTGAAGTATGAATGAGATATTTTGAAAATGAGAGCATGAGGGTAGCAAGAAATGGGAATATAAGGCAAACAACAATTTATGAAAAAATAATATTTTATTGACTTTCTTTCAAAATTGCATCTGCAATTAACTGCCTCTGTACATCGTTAACACCGGCGTATATTTCAGTTATACGAGCATCCCTGTAGTGCCTTTCAGCAGGCATATCAGTCACATATCCCATACCACCTAGTATTTGAATGGCACTGTGGGATATGAAAGTAGCAGCTTCACTGGCAGCAACTTTTGCCATTGAAGATTCTTTAGTTGAGCGTTGAGGCTCGTCACACATCACTGCTGCCCTCCAGACTAATAATCTTGCAGCTTCTAATCTCAGTGCCATCTCTCCTAAACGCAACTGCAATAGAAATTTGAATTGGGTAGTTTCACCAAAGAGCTACAGTTTTAGAAATCTATAATGTTCCAAAGTATTAATGCACTAACCTTCACAGCTTGTAGTTTACTTATTGGTTGGCCAAAAGCTTTCCTTTGACCAGAATATTCTATTGCAACTTCTAAAGCACTTTGAGCAATACCTAAAGCTTGAGCTGCTATACCAACTCGCGCTTTGTCCAATTGCATCATAGCCATTTTGAAACCATCTCCAGGTTTTCCCAATATATTTTCCAAAGGTATCCTCACATCTTCAAGAATCAAATTACAAGTAGATGAAGCTCTTATTCCCAATTTATCTTCCTTTTTTCCAAGTGACAATCCCGGTGTAGACATCGGGATTAAGAAACCTGTGATTCCTATCAAAAAAAGGTTACTTCATTGTCTCTTTAGTTTCCTGGAAGGTGGAAATGAAAACTCACCCCTGTGCCTTAATTGCTTGTCAACAGTTGCAAAAACCACTGCTGCTTTGCCTTCTGTACCACTTGTCACCCATGATTTTGTACCATTAAGAATATAACTATCACCTTCTAATACAGCGGTGGTTGACATAGCACCTACATCACTTCCAGCATCTTAAATACGAATTTTAGGATGAAATTGATACAAGTCATTCTTTGAATTCTTATACAGGCTGTCAATTACCTGGTTCACTTAAAGCAAAACATCCTAAAGTCCCCTTAGTGAAGGGCCTTAAGAATTTCTCTTTTTGTTCATCTGTACCACACCTATCCAATAAATTTACATATAAACAATTGTGTACAGAGACTATTGTTCCTGTTCCTCCACAGCCCCTAGCTATTTCTTCCACTGCTATCGCCATTGCTAAAGTATCCTGCCCTGAACCACCCCATTTCTCGGACACATTTATTGATAGGAGTCCAAGTTCCCCCATTTTTTTAATCTGCAATTGTGAAATGTTCTCAAAAAGGTGTCAGTAAGTTCGCATTTGAAAACTCATTTCAACGAAAATCGTAGACTATACAGGGTGTAACATAATATAAGGTGTAAATTTTTGAGCATATGGTATTACAGATAATTTTTTATAAAAATATTCTTGGGGTTTCTCCGTTGTACTTAGGTAGGTATACAGTTCGAAACAAGGACTAATATTTGCTGCGAAATTCGAAATTCGAATGATCTCACGATTTTGATAGATGTCAAATACTGTCAAAAATCTCTCTTGATACGGTCCTGTCCTCAAATTGAAATTTACCTGTTCTGAAGGAAATTTGTGTTCTTTATCTAGCTGAGCTGCATAAGGTTTCAATTCTGCCTCCACGAAATCTCTGCATGTTTTTTGAAGCATTAAATGTTCCTCAGGTAATTTGTGGATACTAAAAGTCCTTATAAATTTTTGGGGACTGCCTAAAATAAAAGTAAACCATTAGTGGAGATCAGGAAAGAAACAAATTTCTTCTCCGATTTCTGTCTATTAATGCATTATGGTACTTACATTTTAGTACGCTAGTTACTTTTCTCCACGTCATTTTGTGTAGGATCGAATTTCTTGAAAGTGTTTTAAGGTTTTTTTAGGATTAAATTCACTCAAAATTCCTGAGGATGGAAAGACTGAAACAGGTTTTTCTAAATGACCTTCCTCTAAAAACTTGCTTGAAGTAGTTCTCGTGTATTGAAATTTATCTTCTTGTTTGTTAAAAAATAAATTATTTCAGTTAACTTTCACAACTCCCTACATTGATAAATTGCCACATAAAGGATAACATTTTGGGATTTAAGAAATATATTTCGTAATGTTTGTACAATGTTACTGACAACAAAAATCAAGATATCTTCAGAAATTACGCATGTAATGATAATATGATAATAATCTATAAACGATAACATAATGGAAAAGTTAACCTTATTTAATGTTTGTTTACGTCAATGATGAAAATCCTAGGACATCCACTGCAACTACAAGCAAAATGTGCCTGTATTCACTATTCAGTAATAGGTACACTCAATGAATATAAGATTTATTGCATTTCAGAATCTGGTCAACGAATATCATTCACATGAAACATAAATTTTGAAAAACAGCACCCAGCTTGACAAAATATGTTTTCTCATTATTAATTCAAATATACATAAATATTAATGTGGAATAATTACCCTTTGTTTCGAAGGAATTCATTATACTTATCGATGAATTTACCTTCTACCTAGTGTTTCCTTCGAAGAATTTTGTTTTAAAAGGAAATGATGTTCACCGTTTTCAAATTCAACACACTTTCATTAAAATCTCTTGTTCCTTATACACAATTTTGTTTATTTTCTAAACTCGATATTTGAAGTCCATATAGCATATATCTAAATCATTATTGAAAGAAAAAATCATTGAAAATGGAGGTATAATTTATTCCGTTCACATCAGTATGAAACCTAAACATTGTACATTCTAAGTTTAAAATCTTATGTATATTTGAACATTTAAGAAAATTCAGTCACAGCAAAGCAATTAATTCTAAATTCTATCATATGCGTCTGATGACGATAAATAACTTGTATTGCAACCTCCGAAGAGGAACAGTGTTCCATCCTAAAAGAAATGGTTAATCAGACTACCCTTACCATTTATCCTAGCTTCTACTTACTTTTATCAAACCTGGCAAACTTCTCCAGAAGTCAATATTTGGAACAACTTCAATTCCTCGTGCTCCCCTAACAAAATATAATAGAAAACCACCACCAACGAAGTAGAATATGGAACTTATGAGCAAAATTATCAACATTGTAGCTCCAGTACTTGATTCTTCAGGGGCTTTTATTATGCATGCATGGGGAGAATTGAGTGTGAATTGCTAAAACAAATATCTTAAAAATCATATATGAACTTATTTCATACAAACTTACATGACTTTCAGGATCATCTATTATTTGGATGTAAGGTATATTGAACTTGGTACAAATTAAACGAAAAGAAGCTATTATGCTAAAATATGATTATATTGTTAATTTCCCTAGGTATCTGATATATCAGGAGATAATAGAGTATAGTTTTATACCTACCTATCTTTGTTTTTAAGAATCAATTCTAACGGCTCTTCTTCATTTGGTAAAACATTATATTTGATATCAGTCGGAGTTCCTAATACAGTGAGACTTGTTTTCGTTTTATTATTATTTGTTTTGTAAACTATCAACTGAAAACAATTTGAAGTAATTTCCAATTACAATAAATATCAAATGAACATACAGAACCTGATAATGTTTCATTAGACTGAATATCATAATCTGAGGGTTTGAATTGTGCTGTAGTACATCCATGGAAAAAGAAACGAAAATTTTCTCCCAAATTTTCTTTATCAGCCTCTAAAAATCTACCTACAGAAGAGTTTTTATTTTCGGGTAATAAATTTGAAATGTCTATTTTTCTATCATCTTCGAAAAAACACACACAAGGGTTTTTAGGATCTCGAATGAGGCATTGTTCAGTATCATCACATCTAATGTGAATTAATTTACAGAAAAAAATTAAAGCAAAAAAACATAATTTAGCCATGATTCATGTCTTCTCTCAAGAAAAAAACCCCATTTGTTTTCTTGGAACGTCAGATCATAGATGCGGACAACAAATAAATAAACAAAAACAGAAGGAATGAATCAGAGAATGAGATAATTCAACAAATGATGAAATTGGAATTGAGAATTCTAGAATTTCATGAAAGCCAAATCAAAAAATCCATACCATATCATATTCAAGGTGAGCCCCCCAGAGCCCCGAATGGCCGAATGACAAGGTGGGTCCAATTTGAGCATTTGTCTATGCTAGTTCAAGAAGAAGAAAGGAATCATATGAAACTGACATATGTTTTCCAGTTTTGTTATCGTTGTCATCTGTTGTCATGTCAAACCACAATATAATTACCACAAGAAGGAAGGAAAGCGTCTAGAATTTTCCTACAAGATAATAAATTAATGACAATTGTTAGAGTATAACACTTTCAAATATGTCGTTAAACACAGCACATATGAATGGTGGAGTTTTGATACATTCCGGTGAATGGTAAGAAAGAAAAACTTTTTTTCTAAAGGAATCTAAATCACTTTCGATTTCAGTATATTACTGTTTTGTGAAAATGTTACCATCGAATGGTCCGGCCAGAACGAACCTGCTTTCAAGGGTTCGAAGACGGGACGTATCTATTTAACGACCCATCGAATGATATTCAACAATAAGACCGGAGAAGATTTAATGCAATCCTTCAGCTTTCCATTTATCACTTTGAGCGAGGTATATAATTTGATTTACCCATTATAGCTCTTATTGATCTTCAATTGTTGTAGGTTGGAGTTGAACAACCAATATTTGGGGCTAATTACATCAAAGGAAAAGTTCGGGCCCAGCCGAATGGGAACTGGGTAGGAGAGGCTAAGTTCAAATTGACTTTTAAAACTGGTGGTGCCATTGATTTTGGTGAGGCTATGTTGAAAGCAGCCCAATTGGGTGAGTTTTATTTTATGAATCAATGTTGCACAATATCACATCCTCCAAATTTTTATCTCTAATGGACGAATGACAAAGAAAATGAGATTAATTTATTCCATTGTCCAGTCAAGGAAAGGTGAAATATTTTCTTTGTCTACATGTCAGCTGTTTTTATGTTCAAGAATTCACATTATGAGCAGTGATGTTTTTAATCGGTATTAATATTAATTTCTTTGAATACATCATTCAAAATGAACTTTGATGAATTTTCGCTCCATCATATATAAGAATGAAAATCATAAGAAATTGGCTATTAGTTTTCCATTTCCATGAATCAAGTCTTTCAGGTTTATGAATAATTAATATGTTAATTAGACAATCCAACGACCTGTCAAATATTATTTGAGATTAGTGCTGGTGGTCAAACAATGGGAATTTAGCTTTGTTCATGTAGACATTAAAACCGATTATCTGCTTGAAAAATTGTTTTATGTGGAAATTTTTTTGATATTTCTAGTCAATCTTACTCTAAGGAATATCAGAGGAGTGAAAATTATTCAAATAAAGTGCATTTTTATTAAAAAAAAACTGCCGTAACTGTGTGCCAAAGTTGGAGGTGCAAGTCGTTCAAATTGAGAGGATTTTCTTGAATATTTTGGGATACTCATTGTGTGTAACTTGCTGTATCATCCACATATTTTGTGACTTACCAGGAAACGAAGGGAAATTTGGTCAGCAGTCATCAAGACTTGACAAAATCGAAGATAAGAAACTAAAGTGAATATTTCTTCGTAGACACTGAAATAAGCAGTGTTCCGTTCATGTTAAATGTAAAACTGATGAATATTTTAATTCATATCATATAAAAGGATGAACAAGTTACAGGTTGCAATGCTTTGATAAATATTCCTTCTCCAATACTTCCTCTCTGCGTTTCTCAATACAAAAAGTTGTGATCATATGATCAAGTAAAATTTTCTTCATCAGTGTTGCTTCCGGATCTATTATTTGATATTACAAAGCATAAAAACTCACTCATAAAATGAATAAAAATATAAAATTCCTTGCGACCTGTCAGAAACGTTTTTTGAGGTTACTGGTGGAATAATTACGTTTGGATTGCCTAATACCAAAAATATGAAATTATGGTTATGACCCTGAAAGTACAACAAAACGTTGATGTGTGGGCAATAAAAATTACAGCGATAAGTAAAAACAGTTCTCGTAAACGCGATTTAAACCTTCGTAGTCTTCAATATGTTCCTTCAAATTAACTGTTTCCTCACCTTATTATTTACAGCTACAAGGAACGCCCAAAGAGACGCACCCCCACCATACGTTCCGCCCCAAACCCAGTGGTACGCGGCCCCGCCTCCCGCTTACGCTCCTCCTCCCCAAGGCTACTACGGCTGGACCCCGCCCACCAACGTGTTTCCGCAGCAACCGCCGAACGGCGCCGTCTTCATGACGGACGCTCCACCACCATATCCAGGTATAAACGTGCCCGGACAGGCCCCGCCGTCGCAAGGAGCTCAAGGATTCGGGTATCCACCTCAACCTCAAGGTTTCGGTTTCGTCCAACCGGGTTACGGCCCACCAGGCGCGGCTGGGGTGGCTCCTGGCGCCTCTGGTGGCATGCAGCAGCCTGGGTTCAGCTCTGCTGGTGAGAATCTGAGTATAAAATGATTTAGGAGTGCGTTTTAAGTTGGATGTTATCAATCATTTATGATAGGGGAAATTGTTTGGCAGGGGGGATGACAGGTGGGAATTTGGAAGATTTGAAAAAACTTAGACAAATACTCAGTTGTTAAAATGGTTGATCGATCCAAAATTATCTTATATAAAGTTTCTCACCTGTGGACATTAATCCTGTGTCGCATATTTTCCTTGGGAATTATCGCACTCTGGAGTAGTTCAAAAACAACGAAATTAATTCAAATAAGAAGTTTTTTTTCAATAAGAGTGATTTTCATTATTCTTCTAGACGCTAAAGCAGCTGAGGCAGCACAATCAGCTTACTACGATCCTAATCAACCTCAGATGGCTTATGTTCCACCACCTGCCTATTATGTGAGTACAATTTTCTTCTCAGTTTGACTCTTGATAATAATAAATAAATTTTCACCAGGAAAATCCTCCTTCCTATAACAACACAACAAACAACAATAACAAGAAGGAACAATAAGCTGCTAATATCTTGTTACATTTACTCTTTATATGTTGATTACTCATATTGTTTATAACTATTATTCCTTGAAAATTAGTGATATATTTGTTGGAGAGATATCGAATTATAAATATATTCTATACATTCATGCATTTTTTACTTTTAGTGTGATATATCTGCATATTCAATTGGATTTGTGTATTCTTTAGTATCAAGGATTATAAGATTTCAAATAAAAATATAGTTATTTCTATCAAGCTTATTTTATTGGTCCTCACAAATTAATTCTTTTTGAAAGTTATTTTCAGTGAAAATCATTAATCGGTATTCAGACGGATTTTGAATATGTACTTTAAAAAGTTTTCACTTCGAGCGGGAGTCGAACCAGGCATCTTTGGATTTCCGGCCCAATGTGCTTCCAATTACACCATCAAAGTTAAATATTTTTCTGAAATTCTATGAGGTCGCACAGACAAAGATGTTTGCGCGGGTGAGGAAGATATTAGGTGGGGGGGGAGGTTGAGGAATATCAATACAAAATTCTATTTTATGTATATTTAATAATTATGATATTGAGTATATGTACACATCCATTATGAACGAAAAATATACTATGCATATCACTACTGGAAAATGAGAGAAATGATAAATATATAAATAATACAACTCTTCACTACATTCTGCCAATCTGAAAACCAAGAGCTCTTGTCGATTTGAGCTTCAGACTCCGGAGCAGATAACAATATTCATTAATTTGTACAATTCAATCACGAGGTCACCTTCAAATTCATCCTAGCCTCAACTATGAAAAATTTCCAACTAGCAATTAAAATGAGACTTGAGTAGAAAACCTATTTTCAGTCTATTTCTTACTAGTTCCGACATTTAAAGAGGGTGCAAAATGATAAACCTGAGATCAAGCGTTCACAATCAAAGGTTTTTCTTTGGAGAAATGTTTCAAACTTTACAACCCCAAAAGTTTCGGTTTTTAGAGAAAAAACGGTAGAACACATCAGTACATAAAAACAATTTCTCGTTATTTAGAGTTACGCTTTCATGATTTAAGCGGATAAATTATATTAAATTAGTTAACTTAGACATCCAACATGCTATAAAATTATCACAACTAAAATAACATCAAGTTACATGGACAAAATTAAAAATATTCATTCTTCGGTGCTGATTTCTTATATCTTCGAGATGAAAAATGCAAAAATAATTAACTACAGTTGAATGGCAATGAGGCTATTAGCACAAAATATTTGTTCAATATATTTATAATTAATCAGTTCAAACAAAGTTCTTATAATAGTATTGCAAGATACATGGTGTTCAGTGGAATTCCCAGATTTTCACAATCATCATCTGCAGGTATACAGGGTGGTTAATTCATGTCTAGTGAGGGATTCCAAGAACTAAAGGAACTAGAATGAAACTCCCGGCACATTTTCAAGATCTTTTTCACTGTTTAATCCGAAAACGGAACTGCTCTGCTTTCGGATTAATCTGAAAAATTACCCAAAAATGTGTCATCCAATTTCTTCAAGTTCTGTTTTTCTTCAGATACCCTCACTATACAGTGACTTTTGCATACGTTGTATACATTTATTGACTAATTTCTTCTATATTAAAATGATTCAGATGACACTGTTTCAAAAAGGAAATGAAACAAGCATAATAACGTTGAAATTGATGATTTAGTTCGAAAAATAATATAATTCGTCAGTTGTACGACTTATAATAGAGAATATAGAGAGAAAGATATAATAGTGTCAGCAAGCATTTTTCAAACATACAAACCTATGCTCAGAAAAGTTGAAAAAATTGTGTTTCTGTATTGTGGAATTTCGCATTTCTTTCAATGAAAAATGGAGATTGTTCACGAATTTTTGCCATCAGATTCACATTGAAGAATCCAACAAACGTTAAAGAATTGGATCAAACGCACCACTACAATGAAAACAAACTCAACAAAACGATGCAACGATGTTAACACTTTTGATCCAATTTCGAATTTTTGGGAATCAATCGAATAAATATTCCACTATGAACACCACTTAATAATAGAAATATAGCACAGCATGCATCATGTAGAATTTATGATTTTGATGAGAAACTCGAGTGAAAAATAGAAAAACATAAAAAGTATCGCTGTGAATCAGGAAAACATATTGCTCATTAGGAGATAAAGCACGATGAGCACCAATGGGGCGACATAAAGGAAAGTCATATTATGCGAATAATTTTTGACTGAATTGTACTCTTTTTTCAAACCGTCGATATCTTGTAGAAGTTTTACTTTCTCGGCATTGACTTGAGACAAACATTCTTTGAGAAGAACCAACTCCTCCTCTACAGCTACAAGTTCTTTATGGCTCACCACTTTTTCACTGAACGACCGTTCGATAGACGCAACTTCTTCCTTTTCCGATATCGGTTCAGCCACAGAATCACCAGCACCGATTTCCTTAGATTCCAACAAAATATTAACCTCGTTTTTCAAATCGTAATTTTCTTTGCGACACTTTTCCAAACTTTCCCGGCAAACACAAAGTTCATCTTTCAATTCTTTGTTGTCCAATTCGAACTTGGAAAGAAGCTTCTTTTCCTCCTCGTACTTGGCATTCACTTCGTCCGATTTTTCTTGGTGGGATTTGCAGAGTTGCTCCAACATTTCGATCCTCTTTTTCAATTCGTTCTGAGTAGATTGGAAATGGTATTTTAATGTCTTGGAATCAATATGATCCACAAGTTCGTTTTCTCTGTCTTCGTCTGATTCTTCTTCGTTTTCCTTCTGGATAGTCTCGGTCGATTCATCAAAGTTTTTCTGTACAAGAAAACATTAAATAGGACAACACAACGACATTGTTATTTGTCACTTACATAATCTTCTTCCTCAGGAAAATCAAATGTCACACCTTTCTCTAACTTTTCACTCGATGCCTCCGACAATTCGATCTGGATTTCATCAGATTTAAAGAATGGAACATTATCGCTATCTTCCAAGTAGAGAGTGCCATTGCTTTCGGTTTCAGAAAGGCTGCTATATTCATCACTCTCGTCATCGGTGACTGATCTGACCTGCGACGAATTAGGGAGAAGAGAAATTTGAAAACGTCAAAGAAAACTTATTAAAACTTACAGTGAGGTTGATGTTGTTTTGTTCATTGCTACCGATCATGTCTTGCTCTTCGTTCTCAAGCATGTCTTCCTTTATTTTCACATCATCCTCCGAACAAATGTAGTTGCTATTCTGAAATGCAGAAATTGAAATTTTCAAAACAAGCGTAACAAATAGAAATATAGAATGAAGATAAATATCTTCCAGGAGTAGTACACATATGGGTAGATGGGTTAGGTTAGGTCATTCACGTAGAAATCCTAAAAAATTTGTGAAAAACCCTTTGTTTATAAGATATTTTTGGGATATCGAGGAAAATATGCACAAGTTAGTTAATATTCAGGAAAATCAAAGAAGAAACTTATTTTGGTGGGAGAAATATGGCTTTTCAATTGCAGAAATAATTGGACAAAATCAATTGTTTTTGTTGAAAAATGTCGTGTTTTTAACATTCTTATTCAAACAAGGTTAGTACTTGAGTATTCCCTAAATGTATCAACTCAATTTTAATCGAGAAATATGAACTTTGAGGTCTTTGCAGAGAATCGTATCAGGTAAGTATTTGGCCCAATTTTTTTTCAAATGTATGTAAAAGACAACTTACCTCTAACTGTTCTATAATATTACTGTTAGTCTTGCCATTCATATCCCTCTTTGTTTCTAAGGCAGACATTTCTTCGTTCTTTTCTTGAAGTTGTTTCTGCAAGTCCTTGATTTTCATCTCATATTCTTTACGCATCTCCTCTGTATTCTTCTGTTCTTCCATAAACTTCTTCAATAAATCCTAAAACAAAAAATACATTGGATTTGTTGGACGATCATATTTCGACGACTGATTTTAGTTACATCTATTTCCTTGTGTAAATCCTCCACTTGTATTTTGGCAAGATTAGTTTCTTGTTGTAAGATATTTTCTTTGATTTCCATCTCTGAAACATACGCAACAGCATCCAATTTTTCGTTATGCAGTTTTTCCAGTGCTTCAATAGCAGCCATTTGATATGCAACATTGTCATCCTGTATACAGAAAAAAATTTTTATCGTACTATTTCACTCAAATGAATAAAAACTCACTTGAATTTTGCTAAGTTCTTGCTTGCACCTGTCTTCGGTCCAATTCTTGTTGGCCTGTGTTAATTGAGTTTCCAATGTTGCAATCCTCGACAATAACCTTTCTTCCCCAACGTAAGCGTCCCAACAGCTACTGGTTGCAGTTTTAGCATTTTGCAACATGGCCTGAAGTTTGGCCAGCTTTTTTTGTAGACATTCTTCCCTATCACTGGCGTCCTGAATTATCTGATTTAGTTTGTATAGCTCATCCAGAGGCACCATTCCTATCACAGAAATCATAACTACTGACAATTTGAAAATGACAAATTAAAAAAAAAACACAGAGAATTCAATGGAAAGATTTTTGTGGGAATCTAATTGTATCGTGAACTTCAATTCGATAAAACAATGGGGAAAGTTCAATATCTCTGCATTCATGGGAATAATCTAGTTTGGGCAATTCAATTCTTATTCAGATTTTTAGAAAGATTTCATTTCAATGTTTTTCAATATTTCATGAATCATTTGTAAGAAAAAATATGTAGCTGAATACTGGGACTGTGACACATTTCTAAGATAAATTTACCATGTCTATTGTTTTCACCAGTACTTGGACTTGCTTTGGCTTCTTTTCCATCTGGCAAATATAGCTTGAGGGTGGCAATAATGCAACCATGGGTAACTTTTCTATTATTTTCCACAACATCTACACCAAACTGAACAATATCACCAGAGCTGACTTCATGATGCTCTGTTTCTGGCGTGAGTTTGTTATTATTTACAAATGTTCCATTGCTACTTTTAGTATCCTGAAATATTGATAGAAAAGTATTCTTCACAGTCACTTCGAAGAATTGACTACTGGATATTTTCCTTGGGTAATTAATGAGAATGAGGAAAAGAATGAAATATGAAACATGCTTTCAATCTTCATTCAATTGCTAGTTGAATGCAACCCCATATTGATCTCTTCGGAATATCAATATGTAATAACAAAAATCTGTTCCTGTTTATATTTTTTCTATTTAATTCAATAATTTTTTATCACACTCATCATTGATAAAAACAAAATATGAATGGGATGCACATACACAAACTTTTGAAATAATCAATCACTTTTACCTGTAAAAAAAACTTCCCGTTTTCATACCATAGTACGGCATGATTCCTTGACAAAACTTTACAATCAAATATAGCATTATTGGGTTTGGCCCTTGCTCTAGCCACAGAACGTCCTACTTTAACATGCTCATCCAGAATTAGTGTTCGATCCTGAAACGGATGTGAATTCTGTCTGCAAATGAGAATTGCCTTTGCCACCATTTTAGTCTCATTACTTGGTATGATCATCTCCATTTCATTCATTCCTGAGGTAGGAAATGTTGCTACATATTTCACCCAATTATCACCAACAACAACCATTGCCTTCAATCAATAAAATTGTGAAAGTTGTGATTCTAAAGGTCACTTCATAATAGTTCATTCAATGTAAGTATGTAACATGCCAAGAATACTCCCAATAACAAAATAGTATGATCAAATTAAATAAATCATGGGAA
This sequence comes from Adalia bipunctata, assembly GCA_910592335.1. NCBI lineage: Eukaryota > Metazoa > Arthropoda > Insecta > Coleoptera > Coccinellidae > Adalia > Adalia bipunctata. Next base: position 24,654,945 of record OU342953.1, read on the forward strand.
ACATTTTATTAATACCCAAGAAAAATTCAAGTGGTTTCACTCATTTATGATCTATTTCTCATTGGTGAAAAATTGCCCTTTTTCAGAGTATTATCCAATAAAAATGATTTATTCCTATCCAGCTTACCTATCGAACGATTGATGGTAAATATTTCATTTGAAATTACCCAACTAGGTGTGAAATATATCAGATCCAATTAAAAGATAGATAATTTTCGTTCATGTTCCTTTTCAAATCGTTAGTTGATATATGCTATTATAATGATAACGAGATTATTTTGAACTTACATATTCACTGATAGCAAGAAAGAAATATAAAAATTATATCGAAATCAAATCTCTTTGACATTTCCCTTTCGATTAATATGGAAAAAAGTAGGAAAGGATTCAGGACGAACACAAATAATCGAAGGAGAAAGTAAATTTCTGTGGTCTACAGCTTTTAGATTTTTCCATGATTTTTCATAAAGTTATGAATGAGGAAATGGAACCATTTATTTGTTGTTGATCGAAATATTCTCAATTTTTTTCATTTGGGAATGCATTAATTATTTCACGTTGAAGCTTATTTCGAATTCGAAGTAATTTATTGTACTCTTTGGATTCCCATTTTATCACTCTATGGTGTCCAGCTGCTTTTATAAAAATAAAATGTAAACAAATAACCTTGAACGTAAATAAAGTTTCTTACAAATAAGAAATAATTTTGGTAATACGAAATGGATAGCGACGAAGAAAAAACAACGCAGAAGCGAAAACATATTGTTATAAAAAATTCAACTGATTTACAAAGAATGAAACTAGAGAAATTGATGAAAAATCCTGTGAGTAATATTCATGTTTTTTTTCTAAATTGTAAGAGTTGAAAATCCACTCCAGTCTGAATCGTAATTCATGGACTTTTTTTAGGAAAAACCAGTTATAATACCAGAAAAGCCTAAATCTAGAGGAGTACCATCAGTTCCCGATTTTGTGAGAAATGTTATGGGATCCAGCGCTGGAGCTGGATCTGGTGAATTTCATGTTTATCGACATTTGAGGAGGAAAGAATATGCTAGACAAAAATATATGCAAGAGAAGGGAGAGAGGGTATGAAATATATCGCTATAATTTGTCTCAATTTGTATTTTTGTTGATGCTAGTTGCTAGAATGAATTTGTACTTCTAGGAGAGGCTTGATGAAGAGTATCATAAAAAATTGGAGGAACATCGACTGATGGCAGAAGCAAAAACTGCAAAGAAGAGGGCAAAAAGATTGAAGAGAAAGGAGAAGGGTAAAAAGAAAAAGCCTAGGTTAGAGAAACATTCTTCTGAGTCAGACAGTGAACCAACAAGTGAAGAAGAATGCACAGAGGTTGAAAATAAAGACCAGTCTACTTTGAATGAAAATCATAATGAAATAAATAAAGACGATGAACAGAAAAACGATAATATGGATACTTCAAATCAAGAACATGAACCAACAAATGTAGAAGAATATGCGGAGTGTAGAAATAAAGACCAAAGTACTTTGAATGAAAACCATAATGAAATCAATGAAGATAATGAACAGAAAAATGATAATATGGATACTTCAAATCAAGAATGTGAACCAACAAGTGAAGAAGAATATGCAGGGTGTGAAAATAAAGATCAAAGTACTTTGAATGAAAACCATAATGATATCAATGGACAAAATAAAGACAATGAAGATCAGAAAGATGGTAATATGGATACATCTAGGGATGATTCGAATCAAGAATGTGCTGAAAATGAATAATCCAAATAATGCAAGAACTAAACGAGCACTTGAAAATGATGTAAATTCACTGAAAATATTCTTTTAATGTTGGAGTGGTAAATTTGTATCAGTTTAGAAATGATGAGTGTACAGAATGTGGGAATGTATATTTGGAATGATGACATTGTCATGTATTTCCAAATAAACTGTTGTAAAATAAATAAATATAAATTCAGATGTTGAATGTCTTGACGAGTCCTACAAATGTTGAGTTAATAAAAACTGATTATTGTTCGTGTTTTTTCAAGAAGTGTACACATTTTTCAATGAGTACGCTTAAATTTTTATACCTACGATCTTTTAAAATAATTGGAATTTCTCGATTTTTTTTTTAAGTGTTAAAGCAAAGTTGAATAATTTTTTTCAGTATTTGATGTTGGCAAAAGTGATAACTGATAAACGTCAAAATGAGAACATCGATTGTCGTTCCTCCTTTTACCTGTCAAAACGCTGTCACTTCCACAACGTTTTCGTTAGTTTCCTCGCTTGAAGTCGCGCAATCTCAATACAATATAGTTCGAGTCCGGTCTTCAAGAAGATAGAAGTCGTGTTGTGTGAATTTGTAGGTTTATTACGTGGTAATATTGTGTCTTTCAGTGATAGGATACAATTTACTCCAAAACTGATAACTTGTAAGTTAATATGCAATATGTGAGAGTAGCTGAATATCATTTGGGTCTGATTTTTGCGTTCTGTTTCGAATGACAATTCCACCAATATGGCTGAAGGGTATCCTCTATTGATTTTTTGAATGTAAATTCCAAAAAAATGCTTGGAATGTTATCAAAAAGTTTTGTTCATTTCAGTCTCGATATTTCAGAGTCAGCTGTCACCTGCTCGTAATTATACGCTTTCTTTATATGCCAACAACAAACAATATCAGTATTATATTCATTGGAGGTCCTGTTGAGGTGTTTAATATCGTTTTGAGCTTTAAACTGGATGTTTTCCTTGAGTATTATCAATGGAATTTGCACTGAAATAACCAATAGAATTTAATCGCTGCGTAACACCTGTAATTTTGATGTTTAAATCGTTCAAAATGTTGAAAATTTGGATTTATTATTCCTAGTTTGTGGCTATGACAATGCTTCGCCTATACAAGCATGCTGAAGCACTTGTTATAAATTTTGAAGTGAATTGTTTAGCACCTCGACTTTGCAATATTTTTAATATTATGTGATCCATTTAATGCCTTTGATGAATCTCTCCATTATTGATATTATTGAGCCATGATGATGGCTAATCCGAAGTTTTGTACCTATTTCTCAGTGCTCAGTTCTGATTTGAAATATTATTCACATTAATGGACATTCATTGTTAGTGCAAGGGTCTTTAATATTGATACAGGAATATATATGGGCATATTGCACTTTTTTATCTACGTGTTTTCATTTCAGGGAATGCTAATATATTAGAGTGATATTTATTGACAAAGGAGCCCCGGAAAAATTTATCATGAAAATGGTTCTGTCTCAACGCCAGCGAGAAGAGCTGTAAGTTGAAATCTCCTTTTTACAGTTTTATCATTTAGTTATTAGGTACCTATGACAGTTCAATCTAAACAATAAGGGATGATATATTCTCTCTGTAGAAGTGCTCAAATTATCCTTCATGCTATTAAGATTATTCATCATTAATTTAATAAGTTAATTATTTATGTATACTATAATTCTGTGTAGAATATCCTGAATCATCTGTTGTGATAATTAAAGTTGAAGGTAAACTACAAACTTTGCACTCTGAAATATGACCATTATTTTGAATACATCAGCAAATACTTATGAGCTACCGTTACTTGGTAAAAAAACACGGAAGTATGACAAACTATTTGTCAAAGAGAGAATCAGGGATGAAGGAAATTTTTAATAGCTATTTAATTACTTCAAACATACTTGACGACATTGTAGAAGTGTGCACATTTTTAACATTCAACATGATGTAATTGATACATATAATCAGTGTAATGTTGGTAGGGTAATAGGTCAAAATAAATAATAATTTAAGATCAAATATATAACTGTTTAAAGCAGTGGTGGAAACTTAAACTATGATGATAGATATGGTGAAGCAATAAGTGTTTCTTTTATAATCTGCGAATAAAGAAATGAGACACATCAGTTGCAAATAGGATCTCCTAAAAGTCAATAATTGACTAGAAGGAAGAAAATTATTTATGTAAATTAAAGTACCATTTCACTTCGTACCCAAATAAGGTTTTTCAAGATTTTGTAAAGCATTTGAGACAGATTTGAAAAGATAACAGGAGACGTTTTAATAGAAGCTGAATGCAAAAAAAGAGTCTTTGCTGAATGGCAAAAGTAGGTACAAAGTTGGGTTTGGTAATTAGTGAAACTTGTGGTACTTGTTGTATAGTGACTTGATATTATCAGTGAATATGGAATCATACGATGTGACGTGTGTACCTAATTTTGTCCGAATTTTTTATGAAGAATAAACGATCGTTCTCGTTGATATGGAAGTTTCTTTTGAAATAGGTTTTTCTATCGATTGTTATGTTCTGCTAGTTCATGTATCACTTTTAAAACTCAATAAACGATTTTTATGTATTGTAGTATGTATATTTTTCGACAAATACATATCTGAAAGTTGATATAGGACTCACATAGAATAATCACCGATTAGATTTCTGTGATGAGGTCCTACTTTTCATTTCTCCCGAAAGGGGTCGCGCTATTCTCCATTGCCTCAAAAGCGCCACGACCGTGAAATATTGCGGATTTTTCCGGAAGTAGGACCCGATCTACAATCTAGGGTGCCGTTTTGATTTACAAATTTTTAGTTAGGAATCGTTACACCAGGGTTTCTATGCATCTATATGGATCCCTTATTTACTCTTTTATATCGAAATATCAACTGATTTCGCGTGTGAACTTCAGACCGTGACGATAATCATTTCCTGTAGTATGCAATCCGATACGGACCTGTCTTGTAGTTCAAGTATAAGTTACACCTACCAGTATTAATCTCAAGCTTACTTCTACTTAGGAAATGAACTCTAGGATTTCATTTGGATCCTTGGGGAAAACCTACGAGAATAGTGAACGAAAACTAATCGAATTATGAAATTTAGGACGCGCTAAGGGCCGATTCACACAAGAGGTTTGACTTTTGATTGTGAGATGGACACGAAGCCTTCGGAACCTTCATGATGCTGTGTTTAGTGTTCAGAAGGCTTTGGTAATCGTTGGGTATTCGCGAATGCCAAAAATGATGAAAGAAATGAGGTTTAGAATTAAATGCCTGAGGAATCTAACACTTCAATCACGACAACGTTTCTATTACAATTTATTCTCATTGTCAACTACGATATTCTAGGTTCATTTGGAACTAATTAAGAATAAAATGATAGAAAATATGTCTTGAAAGGTCTTGAAGGTTGATCATTAAAATAAATAGCCTATCTGGCCAAACATCTTCAGTTTGATTCTTTTGGAATCGTTACCTTTCACTTTCAACAACCGAAGAAAGTGAACCTTCCCTAACATGTCAGACTTCGAAAATTTAATAGGGACGTCCAATTAATTATTTTCAACAAGTCTGATCTGACGGGAACATTATTGCTAGCCGTCCGGTTCTAGGTTATGTCATTAGAAGTCGTTCATAGCCCGGCGGCCTCATAACGCGAAGATTTATGCAGATATGCACATTTACAGACTTTCACTTTCGTGAATTTCGATTGCGTGGGATGACGATCCAAAGCAATGCCCAATCTGATCTATTCCGAGATATTTATCATTGTGTGTTGATATAGAGTAGTTTTGGTCTTGATATTATTGATGTTGTTCGGCTTACACCGACCTATAGGGTTATGGAAGATTTTACCGCTGTACCTAGCTTTATTCTTCACAATTTTAGTATTTTGGGGTCTTTATAAATGATAGTAACATCTAAGTGGCCGTTGACAGGCAATCCAACGACCTGTCAAATATTTTTTTGAGGTTAGTTGGTGGTCAAACAATGGGAATCCAGCTTTGATCATGTAGTCATTAAAACCGTTTATTTGCTTGATAAACTGTTTTATGTGGAAATTTTTTTGGTATTTCTAGTCAATCTTACTCTCAGGAATATCAGACCAGTGAAAATTATTTAAATTAAGTGCATTTTCAATAAAAAAATGCCATAAATGTGTGCCAAAGTTGGATGTGCAAGTCGTTCAAATTGAGAGTATTTTCTTGAATATTTTGGAATACTCAGTGTGTGTAACTTGGTGTATTATACACATATTAAGTGACTTAGCAGGAAACAAAGGGAAATTTGGTCAGCAGTCATCAATACCTGACAATATCGATGATAAGAAACTTAAGTGAATATTTCTTCGTAGACACTGAAATAAGCAGTATTCAGTTCATGTAAAATGCAAAACTGATGAATATTTAAATTTATATCATTTAAAAGGATGAAGAAGTTACAGGTACAGTGCTCTGATGAATATTTCTTCTCCAATACTTTCTCTTCAATCTCTTCGGGCTCCCAATACTAAAAGTTGTGATCATATGATTGAGTGAAATTTTCTTCATCAGTGTTGCTTCAGGATATTTTTTGATATTTCAAATAATAAAAACTGACTTGTTCACTCATGAAATGCCTAAAATAATAAAATTCCTCATATTTACTGCAAGCCAGCAACCTGTCAGAAACGTTTTGAGGTTGACAATGGTGGAAAAAACACGTGGTTTGGATTGCCTAATACAAAAAAGGAAATAGGTTATGGTAACAAACTTCGATATTCTCAAATTGTGCGATGACATAGTCCTGTGCTCCTATGAGAAATAATTGTAGTTCGCAGGTGTATGCTGTTGAAAACTTCATGGAACCGTGCAATTAACTCGTTTTCTTCAGGTCGATGATTCATCTATATTATTATTAAGCAATCGTTACACCTCGCCGAAATCGTTTCTACATTTTTCGATACCATCAACTATTTCGTCAAATGCCGGTGTATGAGTTTCGAGGCTTGTTTAATATTACTTTGTATTTGTTGTTGAAATATAACACAACAAAATCCAAGTCTCTGTTTTCCCACAGAACGAAAGATAATAATCAGGGTTCAATATTTATTCGTTATTTGGTTTATGTGTACTCCACACTTAAGTGTATGTGGTGACAGATTTAATCCTTATCCCATATGTAACCTGATACTTTCGAATTGGCTCATTACTTATTATAAATAAGGAAACAGAAATGATTCCCTTTGAGAAGTAATTATTCAGTTTTTTTTTAATAAATCAATTATTCAGAAATCTGTGTTTGATTGAAATCAACCCTGAAGGAACTTTTAACTCAACATATATTTTAATCATTGTAACAAACGCCGAAGTACTTGAGTCGATGATGGTTTGTGAGGATCTCACAATAAATATCTGTCACTTACAATTATAAATCTGAATTTTAACGAAACAGTTTCCTCTATTCTGGCATCCGCAATTAAATTATAAGAACAATGTGCAATTTCATCACTTTCTCGTTTCAAAACTGGGTTTCACCGACGAAAAGATTTGTCTTCTTAGATCCACGTTTCTCAATCATCAATCGTGATTGATTCTGTCTCTAGACGTAACACATTCAAGAATTCAATTTCATTGAAATTTTTATTTCGAAAAATTTGAAAACCCAAGCAATTCTGATGACTTATCACATTATAAATTACGAATAATTCCACACTTTGATTAGCAATCGTCTGAATTTGTTGGATATATTGGACACCGCATAAATCAACTTTCACGTGATCGATTAGGTCATTAGAGAATCTCACTTTAGACACTTCACATCAAGCCGATAATGATTTTGTGATAGGCGTGATTAGAGTTTAAATGATCGAAAGAGTGTTTTCTGATGATTTGATGGAATGGCGAATGAATTGTACATATATTTTAACTGTAGATTCCTCTCATCAAACTTCGGTTTCGTTTGAAAGATACAGGGTGTCGAAAATCCACGAGGAAAAAAAAGACTTTTCTGTTAATATCTTCGAAACCGCAATCTTGAATGGACTGAATTTTGGTTGATTGTTTACTCTATTTATGGTGCATATTCCTCAATCAAAACTTATTTAATATTTCTCCTGGTATAATAGTTCAGCGTAGCCGACTCATAAATCCACGCAAAAATACTATAAAACCACTTGAAAAAGATAAACGTTTCATATTTTCGAAAGAATCTTTCATGTGAACAAATAAAAGTTCTCTTATGTTTTTTCAATAAAACACGTCGTTTTCGAGTTATCCCCAATTTAACCCGATAAAATTTGACGAAGAAATTAAAAATCATAAGAATAATCTGGATGCTTCCCTGAACTTTGAGTATCACAGAATGGCTGAAATTTATAAACTCTCTGATCTCTATACAAGTTAACAATGTTGTCGGAATGTGTATCAACTTTGTCAAGACTAAAATTTCTATGATGGAAAAACGTTTGATGTAGAGATATGTAATAATAAAATTCCACAAATGTGGGAGATGAAATCGAATTCTAGGAAGCATGAAATTAATCATTTTATACGCACAGTTTCTTTTAAAAATTTATTGTTACCGGTCCATATTAAAAATAAATGTCAATGAAATACAAAATTCGGATATGAATGATGAAAGTCCATACAAACCACGTATCAAATTGAAATTAATGAAAAATGAAATGATACTTAGCACTAAATAATCTGTGGCGTTCATGCGTCGTTCATAGGACTGGCGTCTGAGACACAGAACCAAAGACTCCTCATTGCACAGAACAAAGAATAACGGTTTGTCTTGCGCGCCGTCTACCTCGTATTGCGAGGTAGGTTAACGTCATACCAATGTTCAAAGAGAAAACCAACATTCTGGCATCGTCTTCTCAAAAGCTCTGTGAAATATCATAGAGATGGGTTAGGTTTTTTAATGAGATATTTATGGGATATCGAGAAAAATATGAACAAGTTATTAGTGTTTACGAACTAATCTTCAGGAAAATCGAAGAAGGAACTTATGTTGGTGGGAGAAATATGGCTTTTCAATTGCAGGTATAATCGGACAAAACTAAGTGTTTTTGTTAGGAAATATCATGTTTGTAACATTCTTCGCTTTCATGAACCCTTAACGCTCTTTATCCTCATCCTGCAATTCCAGTCTCTCGATTTAAATCCATAAAGAAGCTGACGCAAGAACCTCGTCTGTATTTCGAGTCGGCGCTGTCGCTCAAACGCGGGCGTTTTCCTTTTCCGTTATGTTTTTACGCGGTGCGTTGCGTACCCGGCGATCATCACCTGTAACGGTACATTTCTTCAGGAATAACCTTTATCGAATCAAGTGCATAAACCCATTCAATTCCGATTACTCTCTTCCCAGGACCGTTGAATCCGTGAGATCTTTTCTCACGACGCACGAGAAGAACGCGAGAAAATATTCACGTCGTTAATTTGATTTGAATTTTGAACGGTCTTCCTTATGCAGGATCTTGTATGACAGCTGACATTATGTCATTCTACCTCCTAATGTTGCCGTTTTCTGCACCATGTCAAACGTGGAAGACAGTAGCATTAGGTTTAAGTATACCTAGAGGAACAACGTCATTGAACGAATTGAAGCCACTTTTAGTTGTAGTTCCTTCTCCCGTTCATAGTGACGCAGTTGTATTTCAGAGAATCGAAATTTTTTACCCTCGCATCTGGCGGTGAGTAGCTGAACTATAAAGCAGTATTCCCCTAAGCGGGCTGGGCACGAATGCGTGATTCATTTATTATTGTAATTCAAATGATCTTCATGATCTCCCCTTCACACTGATTGTAACGAAGGGTGAGTCTTTAACTTGTACATATATTTTAACCGAACAACAGAACAACAGAAACCTTCTTTTCATTTTCCATTTTTCCGAATTCGGCTCTGTTAAAAAGATATAGCCATTTGAAAAAAAATGTGCTAGATACGTCCCTGAAACGATCTTCTGGAATTGATGCAAAGCATATTTCTCGATTGAAATTGAGTTATACTCCAGTTCTAACCTTATTGGAATATAAATGGCACAAACACAATATTTCCTCAAAAAAACACTTATTATAGTCCGATTATATTGGCAATTGAAAAGCCATATTTATCCCACCAAATAAGTTCCTCCTTCAATTTTGTTCATATTTTCCTCTGTCTCCCAACAATATCTCATAAAGAATTGTTTTTACACTAATCGAACATAACTCCATTAACCTAGGTCATAGGATTCGATGTCAATGAACTAACCTAACCCATCTTCCCATTTTCTATGACAGAGCTATCATAGAGCTTTTGGGAAGACCATGCCAGATTGTGTTGATTTTCTCTCAAAGCAAGGAAGCAGTACGTCCCCTATCGTTAACGGATGAATTAACGCAAAGGCACTAGTAGTTCTAATTCTCGCCGATAGAGCGCTACGATCTTAATTTCAGTCGCCTATAACGGTACGCAAGACAAACCGTTGTTCCACAGACCAACAGTTGGTCTGTGGTATTCCATTGACATTTTAGTCTTGACAAAGTTAATAAACATTCTGACAACATTGTTAATTTGTATAGATCATCAGAGAGTTTACAAAGTTCAGCCATACTGTGATATTATAAATCCAGGGAAGCATCCAGATTATTTTTATGATTTTTGATTTTTTCGTCAAATTTTATCGGGTGAAATTGGAAATATGTAACTCGAAAACGACGCGTTTTATTGAAAAAACATAGGAATACTTTTATTTTCTGAAATGATTGATTCTTTCGAAAATATGAACCGTTCATCTTTTTCAAGTGGTTTTATTGTATTTTTACGTGGATTTATGAGTCGGCTAGGCTGTAACTTTTATACCTGGAGAAATATTGAATAAGTTTTGATTGAGGAATACGCACCATGAATAGAGTAACCAATCAACCAAAATTCAGTTCATTTGAAATAGCGGTTCCGAAGATATGAACAGAAAAGTGTTTTTTTCGTGGATCTTCCAAACGAAACTGAATTTTGAAAAATGGTATAGGAAAAAAGTGTTTCGTTTGATGGGAGGAATCTACAGTTAAAATATATGTACAAATCACAGACTCACCCTGTATAATTTGGACGAATCCAACCCTGCCTATGATTCATACTCGTAGTAAAGGATCTAAAATGCCTGTATCTTGACGCTCTTTGGTAGGTGTGCCTTGGTTGACCCGTTGGTCTTCTCCGTGCTCCTCTACACATGACACACTCGCATTATCGTCCTAGCATTACGAGTAACATGAATAGTTTTTTAGGAATTTAAAATGCGTTGATTCGTCCTGCAAGCTACCTCAATCTAGACTTTGAATCGGCTCAGCATCCTTTCCGTGAAAGTGCGATAAATTGTCAACAACACACGAGCTAAAAATCAATGGCACCAAGTGTTGAAAAAAATCGAAAGTGCTTCCTTTCTCGGTGCTACTTCAAGTCGGGCATTTTCCACATATAAGGATGGACCAGGTCTATGTTCGGAAATTCTTTCGACGGTTCAAGTGAAACTGCTCGCTTACTATCTAATCTGATCGAAAGAAATGCCTGTAGGGCATTTCCGACTAAACTGGTATGAAACGGTGGAATAATCGATAAATAACAGCTTGACGTCTAAATTTGTCGTAGGGAGATTACCGAACTACGGAACTGTTTCTCGACACCCTGAAGAAAATATGGATTGAAAATTTCAAAACCTGTTCTTTTGGTATTGACTTGGAGATCGAGTCAATTTTGATGGCGACTATTATGGATGCATACGTTGACCTTACGTTGTTACCGTTGCTCTTCGATGTATCCTCGTCAGCAAGTCCAAATGATTCATTGTGAAGTCTCCCTAATTTGGGTTCATAAAGGATTTTCCAATAAGAGGTGTTATTTTGACATTCAAAGAAAAATGCAATATCTATATATATAAAACAAAGTTGTTGGTTACACCATTTATAACTCGAGATCGGATGGACTGTTTGTTATGAAACTTCATTTATGGATTCGTCTACGGCCTGGTTTTTATAAAATACATAAAAATTCTGAAAAATTTGATTATGTAGGAAATGCTTTTCCTCTTTTTGATGAGGCCACTAGGTGGTGCTACGGTTAATGGCTCTTATCTAGACACTGTAGCGTAGTCGTGAAGGTACTATGTTTGATATTATCGCCACTAGATGGCGATGGTTATTACGATTTGTGAAATCCACCGTGAGTAGGTATATCATTTAGGCGAAGCTAAGTTCGCCCTGCCAGCTAGTTTTAGATAAATGATCGGATTTTCATCTCGTTATAAAGAGGAAGTTATGCCGTTAATAATGGAAAATAAGATCAGCCAAATCACCACGGCTACACGACCATATAATTTTCATGGAATTTTCCATAACCAAATCGCAAAGTGAGGGCACCCTCGATAGCCTCACGAATTCCATCTTTGAGGTCTCTTCTACATGGCCCCAAAGGCAGAAGTCGTAAGGTGGTAAATCACAAGATCTCGGTGGCCAATTGTGATCACCTCTTCGAGAGATAACCATAAACTAGATTGGTAAACAGTCAAATGAATTCAGACGCGTGTACCCAAAGGCGTCGATGTCTAAATTTCAGTTTTCAACCACTCCTTCGGATTATTACAGTGGATGATCGAAATAATTCCCGTAATTAATAGCAAACTCTTCTTTCACCTTCAGCTGAGTGAAAGTTATCGACGTTTCTTATTCTCGATATTCATCATTACGGATTGAGCGGTCTTCTTGAGGTCGGTTGCACTCGAGTGGTCCAACAAGCTGCTGAGATCTTACCGTGTGTGGGGCTCAGTAACATGGGCTGTTGATATTCGTTCAAGGGCGGTCATAAGGGGGGGGCCATGGGGGCCATGGCCCCCCCCAAAGGTGGCAATGCACTTAGAATAAATTCTGGAATACTAGATACTATTGTGACACCTTATGTAATTGTACAAAATGGCCCCCCCCAGAATCAAGATATATGACCGCCCTTGTATTCGTTTAGCCCAGTTTCACAAGGGTCAGCAATAGAGAGAATTTTCAGGTTTCCTTTCTTTTTATAGAATCTGCGCCTAAAAGTACAGGGTGATTGTTTGAAAGCGTCTAATGAAAATATGGTTAGATGGTTATATCGAAAGCTGCCTCATACGTTCGTATTCCTTATGCAATACAGGGTCTTTCACGAGGAACCTCACCCATATTTATACGGGAAACTACTGAACGTATTTTCATGAAATTCAGCACTTATAAGTATTTCACGATGCTGATGAAATCTAAAATATTTTCAAGGCATGATACAGGGGGTGAAAAAATCGCTTTCAAAGTTAGGGATGACAAAATCGTGAAAAATCAATTTTTTCAAATTAGAACCCCATTTTTTTATGGCAGATATTGAATCTACGTTAAAAAATAATGTGAGTGTATGCATCACACCCTTGCCCTAAAGTAGATATTAACTCAGAAAATATCCATTTTAGGGCAAGGGTGTGATGCATACACTCACATTATTTTTTAACGTAGATTCAATATCTGCCATAAAAAAATGGGGTTCTAATTTGAAAAAATTGATTTTTCACGATTTTGTCATCCCTAACTTTGAAAGCGATTTTTTCACCCCCTGTATCATGAATCGCGATTTCGATTTTTAAAGTGGATACATCAATCTTACATCTTGAAAAATCCCAAAAATGAAAATTTTCCTTTCAAAAACCTCGAAGTTATTCTTGTTTCAGCAAAGCTCTATTATCGATTTTTTTTTCGAATTTTCCCGCTCAGAGAGAATTTTCCAACCAAAACTGAAAAATGTTACATCAAAATAACTTTAAATTTTCTAAGGAATCTATTTCTGCAATAAAAAAATGGTGTTCTAATTTGAAAACCGGAAGTTGACGTCATTTCCGGAAAAACCGGAGGTGCTCATGCCTTGAAAATATTTTAGATTTCATCAGCATCGTGAAATACTTATAAGTGCTGAATTTCATGAAAATACGTTCAGTAGTTTCCCGTATAAATATGGGTAAGGTTCCTCGTGAAAGACCCTGTATAAGTATTGAAGAACCTTTACATTATTAGTGGCAAAACTATTCATGCCATTATAAAAACGAATAATAATAATACATTTTCTACAGTTAGAATAATTGCGCTTGATCTGTACGGGAAGAAAGACCACCACGGTGTAGAAATTAATGTGAAAGTATTGAGAGTTCTTGAAAAAGTTTCCAGGCAATGCATCTTCGTTTTCACACGATTCAAATCAAGATTCTTCTCGTGACGAGACAAAAGCGGAATATCATGAAACTGATCATTTCGAAACCACCTGTAATCAAAAATTTATTGCAATATGCAAATCGCATAATCTCTTTCAACAGATCTTCATGCATATTTGGGTTTATTATTTCCAGTAAGTAGCCTCTGGAATCAGCAAGAACTTTCATCCAAACAATTTTTTTTTGGTTTGAAATTCCATTCCACAGTAAATAAAAAAAATACGTTACAACCTTATATAATAATATTCGATTCCAGGCCGATATCAAAACAACGATATTCTCAAGTTGCATTGGATGTTACATAGTGAAGTGGACAACTCAATTCGGCGTTGTTGTCCCCGCCACTGGCGAATAGAATCTCTCTGGCTGCCGTAAACACGTGACGGATTTCTATTTTTTTCTGTCGTCTTGTTTATGTTACGCCCCGGAAAACTTTTCACATTTTTCCAGAAGCAACCTTGGGGATATTTCCACTCCCTGCGTCTGACAAATACACAGCGCAAAAAAATTAACGCACATACTGAAAATCTCATTTTTAATGAAAGATAACTCTTCATTGACTTTATAACTTATTTTTTTTATGTTCTCTCGGGAAGGTTTCGAACGAAACAAGACACATTAAATGGAAGAAAAATTCAGGATTTCACCGAATCTTATGTGAAAGAAGAGAAATAAACAATTTTCAAAATACTGAAATGCTGATAAGTGATTTAATACTTGGTATTTCCACCCCTTGCGTTAATTACAGCTCGGCAACGACGGTTGATACTCAAAATGAGTGATCTTAAAATGTTCTGATCTAATCCTTCCCAGATCTCTCCGAGTTGGATTCCTAAGTCATTACGAGTAGCTGGATGATTTTCTGAACTTCTCAGCCTTTCTATTGAGGTTGTCCCAAACCTGCTCAATCGGATTGAGATCTGGACTTCTTGCTGGCCATTCCATTCGGGAGACTTCAACCTCTTCAAGGTACTCCTGAACGATGCGCGCACATTGGGTCTGGCATTATCGTCCATAAAAATGAAATTTTTACCACTGTATGGGGCAAATGGCACTACATGTTCTTCAAGAATGTTCCTTATATACTTATCAGCATTCATGCTCCATTATCAACGACCACTAGGTCTGTACGAGCAGTCAAAGATATTCCACCCCATACCATAATCGATTATCCCCCGAAACCAGTAGTATTCAGAAAATTGCACTGAGCATATCTTTCATGTGGACGTCTGTATACAAGGGAACGTCGATCACAATGGTAGAGGCAGAATCTAGACTCATCTGTGAAGAGGACTCTTTCCCAATCGGCCTCTTTACAATGGATATGCTCTCTCGCAAAATCCAAACGCGCTCTTCGATGGGCTGGGGTAAGAGCTGGGCCTCTTGCCGCGACACGAGGCCTTAAATCATATTCTCTGAGGCGTTTTCTTATCGTCTGAGTGCTAATTTGCACCTCATGAGTTTGCTCAAGCTGATTTTGAAGGAGGCGAGCGGTTGCAAACCGTTGTCTCAACGAAGAAACTCTCAAGTAACGTCCTTGAATAACAGTTGTTACCCGTGGTCTACCCTGTCCTGGTCTTCGGACATTCATACCTGTCTCCCTGAATCGCTGCAACATTCTGGAC
Organism: Adalia bipunctata; assembly: GCA_910592335.1. Lineage (NCBI taxonomy): Eukaryota > Metazoa > Arthropoda > Insecta > Coleoptera > Coccinellidae > Adalia > Adalia bipunctata. Next base: position 24,670,579 of record OU342953.1, read on the forward strand.
ACACTTGTATGGGAAACTCCAAACCTTTCTGCAATTCTTGTGTATGTCCACCCTTCTTCTCGCAAAACTACCGCTTGGGCACATTCCTCTTGGGTCAAATTGCGTGTTTCGCGTTGCATAGCGATCGAGTGTAGAAAATCAAACGAAAGAAAAACTATTGATCACTAGAATTGATCGAGAACAACTGATTTTAGAATGGAGCCAATACATTCAAAATCTGATGATATCATCTTTTTTTATTCCTGCTGGGAGAAAACATCTGTATTGAAGAAAAACGTTGAAAGTGGATAACATATGCAAGCATAATTCTGATAAAAATAATTATCATTGAGAACACACCTTCAGTTGTAGAATAAATTTGAGATTTCCATAATGTGCGTTAATTTTTTTGCGCAGTGTAGAAATATGCCATCGCGACAGACAGTTTGATTCGAATACGAACAGAAAACTGTTAGTGCTGATTTTTCTCGAATTATGTCATTAAGGCCACACGCCGACATTAAAACGGAGCTCCCTGTACCTGCCTCTGGGACTTCGGGGATATGTGAAATACGACCGGGAAAAGGGCAGAACCTCGTCCGAAAGGGCACAACGATTTCCCGAACGAAAGCAGACAGATCGATAATCTCGACGCTGTAGGCTGCATGGAAATGTCTCTGCGTCATCGCTTGGGCGGATCGGATCCGGTGCCAACTTGAAAATCGTTTTCCACTTTGAATGAAGGTGTCACCCGCTTGATGACTGTATTATTGGAGGTGACACTTTGAGTCTACCTGCATGCACCTATAATTGCTGCATAAGCAACTCAAAATTTCTACTCAAATGGACGTGAGGTGTGTTTGAAGGAACAAAAATTACCTCAGTCTATATCAGCCTTCGGAATCCATTCTGCGTGATCTGGGCCCAAAACCTGTTGATTTTAGATATATCCAATAATCCAATGAAACTTATTTGTAATGAATTTACTCGTGAACTTGTTATCACTGGTTGTTCTTTATTCTGTCAGATGGTAAAGTTATCTAACTTCATAGATTTCAAATTTCAAGAGACCGGTTGGGTAGAAGACCAAAAGAGTGAAAAATACAGTCTAAGCGATCGTTCACAAGAAAATATTGATTTGGTTGCTGAAGACCCTGAAATGTCTATTAGACGACGTTCATAACAACTTGGACTTAGTGGGTCTGAAGCATATAAAGTTCAAATAACACAGGAACTAAAGCCACAATTGATTTATTGAGACAAAAATTTCCTGGACGAATAATCTCCAGAAAAGGTGATGTCAATTGGCCACCAAGATCATGTGATTTGACAACGTTGGACTATTTTCTTTGGGGTTATGTGAAAAGCCAGGTCTATAAGAATAATCCACAATCGATTCCTGAACTAGAGGATGAAATTATTCGTGTCATTAGTGAGAAAGAGCTTCAATTATGTCAAAATGTCATTGAAAATTTTAACAAAAGAGTGGATGTGTGCAGAGCTGCAAGAGGAGGCAATTTGAAACACCCTTTACGAGTATACTGATTAGATGGTAATATCGAAGAAAAAGTGGCCTAAATCAACGTGAAGATGTGGGACGGGCTATATTTAAACGTCTCGTCTTCTTTTCTCGTCTTCGTTCAAATTTAACAGAGTATTTATACCGATTATGATGAAATTTTTGCTCCTGAGTTCGGATTTAGAATGTACCGCGAATTTAATATACTCTCACTTGATTTCTTTCTGATTGTTTGTTATATGCCTTCCCATAATCACTCTGTTTTCTATATATATGAAATACATGAATTAAAGTTCTTTTTTTTTATGTTGTGGTTTTCACGAAAAGGAATATCCTGTAATGTTCAGAGAACATCGTGAGAACCAAGGGCAAGCAGGTAGGAATTGGTGTTCTTCTTGAATTTCTGGAGGTTACATGCATCGGGGAACATCTCCCTAGGCAATGTTTTCCAAAGCCTCGCTGTTCGTTGGATGAACGAGTCTTTGAAGAGAGATGTTCTGCAGGTCTCCAAAGTTACCACGAAGGGGTGTGAAGACTTAACTTGACGGGTTAGTCTGGAAGAGACTGCCAGAGGGGGAACGATTGCTGATAATTCAGAAAAGCATCGCCCATGGAAATATCTATAAAATAGAGACAGATCGCCCACTTTTCTACGGTGTTCCAGAGAAGTGAGCGAGCTTGTAAGCGATGCATCACCGACGAGACGAATTGCCCTATTTTGTACGGAATTCAAGAGTTTTAGGGTGTGTTTAGGTGCAGCACTCCAAATATGGGAACGAATCTGGTCGAATCTGTGCCTTATAGATCATAAGCAGCTGACCTGAGGTGAAATAACTCCTGGCACGAAACAGAAAACCAAGTTTTTGGGATGCAATTTTAGCAATGGATCTCACGTGATTCTCCCAGGAAAGGTTACTGCCGACAGTAATGCCAAGCATCGAAATGGATGACTTCAATGGTATGGTCACTCCCGACAATTTTATGCTGGGCACAGTAAGATCGGCTTTTCTAGAGAAAAGACTTGGAATTGAATGCCGAAATACTTTTTGTCTTTGGGTTGGTACAGAGGTCCTCTACATCCACACGGAATAAGGCAACCCGAACCACATGATTGTTCCACCATTGTTAACCTCAAAACGTTTATGACAGGTCGTTGGTCAGCCTTAAATCTGAGGAATTTTATTATTTTATAGCTAAAGGACCCTTGGTCGATGGCCAATGAGTTTTCATGCTTTGTTATATCGAAAAATAACGAGGAGCAACACTGACGAAGACAATTTTACTCAATCATATGATCACAACTTTTAGTGTTGGGAGCTCGAAGAGATTGTAGATATTGCAGACTTGTAGAGGAAGTATTGGAGAAGGAATGTTAACCAGAGCACTGCAACTTGTAACTTCTCTAACCTTTTAAATGATATAAAATTCAAATAATTATCAGTTTTACATATAACATGAATTGAACACTGCTTATTTCAGTATCTACAAAGAAATGTTAACTTGAGTTTCTTATCTTCGATTTTGTCAAGTCTTGACGATTATTAACCAAATTTCCCTGGATATGGATAATACAGCAAGTTACACACAGTGGGTGTTCCAAAATATTCAAGAAAAGCCTCTTTATTTGAACGACTTGCACATCTGATTTAGGCTAAATGAAAAATGAAAAAATATCGTAATAGTGTGGCTAAATGATTTAGCCACACTATTACGATATTTTTTCAACACAAATGCACTTAATCTTGATAATTTTCACTGGTGCGATATTCCTCAGAGTAAGATTGACTAGAAATATCGAAAGCGGTCCCCATAAAACAATTTTTTATATCCACATGAACAAAGCCTAATTCCCCTAACCTCAAAAAATATTTGACAGTTCATTGGATTGCTCAATTCTAATTTTATTCACCCTTCAATTTGTTTACATTGCCCTATTTTGTGAGATAATCTCAAGTATTGACTTTCATAAAGTATCCTGTATGGCCAAGATTTAGGTTTATCAAGTTGTTTTTACTTAAAACTGACGCAGGTTGGCACTCGTGAAATGTCAAATAATTCTCTGAGAGGTTGTCAATGCTAATTTCTATTTACTCTTTTTTAACTTTGTAACATTCTTTTAAATTTCAACTGTGACACAGGTTTCGTGGTACTATACTACATTTTCATACTGGAGTATTTCAAGTTGTCCAAAAAGGTATTTAAATGTCTTCTGTAGGCTTATTTCTTGAGAATTTTGAAAAATGGGGTATTCCATAGGTCCGTCTGTTCGTTTAGAAGTTTTTCTGTCGTGTTAATCGAGTACTTTTATTCTTTTTTGCTATCGTCGTTGTTGGAAAGCACAAGCTCGCTTTCTATTCCATTCGTTTGCTATTGCCGTCTGTCAATGAGAAAAATATCCTCATGTTTCCATTCGATTCGAAGCCCGATGTTCGAAAGATACCTATCACAACGTAGAGTGGCATTCTGAAACGTAGAAGAGGTCGAGAATGACACTGCCGTTACCTCTGGAGTTTTAATGAATGCTGCAACATTATCTTCGGAATGCAAGTGATGGTTATGATGTTGAAAAGTCTATTCGCATGCACATAAGAAACAATGGGTAATATAGAGGATAATATTATTGATGTGTCTTTCATTATTATTCTCCTGTGATTTTTTTCCTTATGGTAACGTTGTAACTCGTTTGACTACTCCGGGAAGATGATGCCGTTAACCGTTCATTACTTCTTTCCATGACTCATTAGGCTGTTAATACCTGTAGTAAATTTTTAGACGATCTACATTCAGGTAATGTGAAAATTATGCTTTTAAATCGCACCAATGATACTTTAATATAGCGTATAACGCGCATAGCGAATGATAGCGTAACGCATCGGTTGGAAACAATCGTTAAGAATAAACGGAATAGCATAGGAGAAGGAAAGATTTATTGGTTGAAAGAAGCAGAAGGTTTTTTTGGTGATTTTCGGTTGAAAATTCGAGTTTCATAGATATACTATCCCCGTAAAACAATTGAATTGCACGCATGCGCAAAATATGAAACTTAGAGGTTATGTATATTCACAAGACAAGATAATTATAATACTTCATTCACTTTTATGAAGTCTCCCGGTTTGCCATGACATTCTGACACATTTCACCCTGTGTATTTTGAAAATGTTAGGTTATAGTCATTTTCCTGTCAGATGACTAGGCAACGTTGTCCTCTCTACATAGAGGTCGTAGTAATCGCGTATTTATCAAAATGTTTATTTACCTTAGAAATAATGAATTTGAGAGAATATGATGTGAATTCAATAATTCCAAAGACCTGGCGAATGTTTAAGAAACTTTTTTCTCTGTTGATACTAGAAATATTTCACGTTTATAAACATGGTTGGAAGATTCAGTTATGCTATCTTCTTTCACGGAAATCAAAAATCGAGTGTTGAAATTTTACTGAAAAATAATGGACAGAATGACTGGTTACTCTGTGATAGTTCATTCGAAAAAAGAATAGAAGTACTCGAATAACCCAACATAAACACTTCTAAAAGAACAGACGGACCTATGGAATTCCCCACTCTTTGAAATTCTCAATAAAGAAGCCTACAGAAGACATTCAAATACCTTTTTGCAAAACTTGAAATACTCCTCCAGTATGAAAATGTAGTAGTACAACGACACCTGTGCCTCAGTTGAACCTTAAAAGAACTCACTTCATTTACAAAGGTAAAAAAGAGTTAATAGAAATTAGCATTGGCAACGTCTCTGAGAATCATTTGACATTTCACGAGTACCAACCTGCGTCAGTGTGAAAAAACTTGATGAACTTAAATCTTGGCCAACCGGGATACTTTATAAAAGTGAATGGAGTGTAGGCAGTCCATCGAACTGTCAAATATTTTTTGAGGTTAGTGCTGGTGGTCAAACAATGGGAATTTAGCTTTGTTCATGTATATGAAGTGTTAAAAAGTGTAAAAATCATCACCATGCTAATGACTTTGAAAGGGATAAAATTATAGTCCATCGAACTGTTGATTTGTCCTATTTCGAAATTGTAACGAATTGACGGTAATCGACGGAACTGACAGAAGAAAGATATGTTGATTCAAATATAGAGGATAACGTCCCTAGGACATAGCACAATAAATGAGGGAAATGGACTAGCAGAGATCTAATTTCCGAAGTACACCACAGGAAGATAATATAAGTTCTACCGTTTCAGTTGGAGGCTATCGTAGGTTGGGTTATGTGGCACTGGTGACGGCTAACAAGCCAGAAACTAGCCTGTCATTATCCTCCTGTGGTGGCGACACCAGTGGTGTACTTCGGAAATAAGATCTCTGCTAGTCTATTTCCCTCATCGATATGTTTATTGTTTACGAGCAGGTAGATGAATTTCTGGTAAATTGGGCTACTTTACAGTCCTCTTCCATGCGTGAAACGCCAATATATTCGCTTTATGATGGAGAGGGCTTTGTTCAAAGGAACCGCCAGCGATGAAATAAGATAGGGTTGGAAGTTGGCCTATTAGGCAATCCAAACCACGTGTTTTTTCCAACATTGTCAACCTCAAAACGTTTCTGACAGGTCGCTTGTTATCGGTAAATATGAGGAATTTTATTATCTTAGGCATTTCATGAGCGAACAAGTGAGTTTTTATTATTTGAAATATCAAAAAAATATCCTGAAGCAACACTGACGAAGAAAATTCCACTCAATCATATGATCACAACTTTTAGTATTGGGAACCCGAAGAGATTGAAGAGAAAGTATTGGGGAAGAAATATTCATCAGAGCACTGTACTTGTAACTTCTTCATCCTTTTAAATGATATAAATTTAAATATTCATCAGTTTTACATTTTACATGAACTGAATACTGCTTATTTCAGTGTCTACGAAGAAATTTTCACTTTAGTTTCTTATCATCGATATTGTCAAGTATGTATTGATGACTGCTGACCAAATTTCCCTTTGTTTCCTGGTAAGTCACTTAATATGTGTATAATACACCAAGTTACACACACAGAGTGTTCCAAAATATTCAAGAAAATCCTCTCAATTTGAACGACTTGCACATCTAACTTTGGCACACATTTATGGCATTTTTTTATTGAAAATGCACTTAATTTAAATAATTTTCACTGGTCTGATATTCCTAAGAGTAAGATTGACTAGAAATACTAAAAAAATTTCCACATAAAACAATTTTTCAAGCAAATAAACGGTCTTAATGACTACATGATCAAAGCTGGATTCCCATTGTTTGACCACCAACTAACCTCAAAAAATATTTGACAGGTCGTTGGATTGCCTAATTTTGTACGGCAAAAGATACTTATACGATAAAGGAGACTTTGATCTCGATTGGGGAACTGTTTAAAAAGTGTTTCTGTGGAAAAGAAACGAGCGGGGAATGCGCTCTGAAATAATAATTATGACAATTCTTCTGCACATACAGGGCCGTATCTAGGTACTACTGCGCCTGTGGCAAGATTTTCTTCAGCGCCCCCAAATTGGCGTAGATTTTTTTCATCATGTTTCAAATTTTTTTTTTAGTTTTGAATAAACTAAATATATATATATATATACATATACAGGGTGTCCCACGGTCGAGTGCCTATTAGACGTTTCTGGAGAACGGGACATATTTGAAATCCGAAAATTGGGATTATGATATTGTTGGAAATTCTCTACAGGCCTAAAATATTTTTGGAGCCTGAGCAATTCCGGTTATACCAGGAGTGCAAATAAATTTGTTCAAAAAATAGTTTTTTCAATATTTTCGTTTCTGATATGATTGAGTATTCAATGCTGAATACATTTATGTTGAAACCATTGTATTCATGCGAATAGTTTTCAAAATATCGAAAAAAAACCTGAAAAAATGTCAAATATTCATAGTCAGTGTTATGTTCATTATTCTTATTCTGAACATCTCAAGTGTAAACCGTTCTCAAAACGTCAAAGTAGAAGAATGTGGAAACATCATGCATCTTTTGAATTTCATAAATATCATCACAGGGTGTTTCAAATTTTGTGTCGAAAACTGTGATCGAAAATTGGCCATAACTTCTTTTTTTCAAATTAGAACCCTATTTTTTTATGATTGCGTTGGATTCTGCGAAGAAAAATAATGATAGCACTCTCAGATGCTCTTGCTCCTAAATTCAGTAATTTCCGAGTTATTTGAGCTTTTCTGGATTCATGTTGTACGTAGAGTCAAATTCATCGAATCTGAGTAGATTCGATGAATATTCTTATGAAACCATAGTAACAACTAATAATTAGACTTGTCACCTGTGAATTATTAATGGGATCATTCATCGTCTATGGTCACAGAATATTCTCATGCCAACAGATTCGATGGCTATTCTTATGAAACCATAGTATCATAGTAACCATTGAAGTTGAATCGAGAAGTAAGGTTAAGGCCTAAAATAGGACCTATCACTTGTGAATTATTAATGAGATAATTTTTCTTCTATGGTCACAGAATATTCTCATGCGGAAGATAAGATGAATTTGTCTCTACGTACAACATGAATCCAGAAAAGCTCAAATATCTCGGGAATTACTGAATGTGGGAGCAAAAACATCTGAGAGTGCTATCACTATTTTTCTTCGCAGAATCCAACGCAATCATAATAAAATAGGGTTCTAATTTGAAAAACAGAAGTTATGGCCAATTTTCGATCACAGTTTTCGACACAAAATTTGAAACACCCTTTCATGATATTTAGGAAATTCAAAAGATGCATGACCTTTCCACATTCTTCTACTTTGACGTTGTGAGAACGGTTTACACTTGGGATGTTCAGAATAAGAATAATGAACATAACACTGACTATGAATATTTGACATTTTTTCAGTTTTTTTTTTCGATATTTTGAAAACTATTCGAATGAATACAATGGTTTCAACAGAAATGTATTCAGCATTGAAAACTCAATCATATCAGCAACGCTCATGCTCCAAAAATATTTTAAGCCTGTATAGAGAATTTCCAACAATATCATAATACCAATTTTCGGATTTCAAATATGTCCAGTTCTCCAGAAACGTCTAATAGGCACTCGACCGTGGGACACCCTGTATATATTATAATATTTTTTCATAAAATTATTCAGATATTTTCGTCACAAATTCGAAATAATACACAATAATATGGATATTTACCTATTTTTATTGAAAACATTAAAATACTCATCTCAAATAAAATATTTAAATATAAAAATAATATGAATTCTAAAAACAAAACAGACAAACAAAAAATTTTCAACTGAAAATTCATTAACACTGCAAACGCAAAGTGAAATGTTTTTTTGGTTAGTTGACTAGAAAAACTAATCGTTAATCACAATCATATTATTAGGAATATGTTCAAAACCTCGCCTTTCTTGATTTTGCTTCGGCGAATATATCAATTAATTCAGAGTAATCTAAGGTACATGTCACTTCTTTCTCGATGGCGAGGATTGACATATTTGTCATATTTGATAATCGCTCTTGTCCCAAGGAGGAACGAAGATACGACTTTATAAGTTTCAGTTTGCTAAAGGAACGTTCACATGTAGCAGTTGTCACTGGCAAACTCAGAAATATTCTCAACGCCGCGCCGTTTCCAGATTAGGATAAATATTTTCAAGAGTCAGATCATATATCGGTCCAATACGGTAGACGGTAGGGAATCTAGACGAGCCCTTTTCGGCTTGTCAGCGGACACATCTATGTACACGCGGTCGGTTTTCACATCCTACCTGGCGGAGTCGCGACATTGCTCCTTACGCAAAACAATATTTTTGGCGTATACATGAAAACCGTGACATGCTATCTCGAATATTTTGTTGGCGCTTCTATATTTTATTCTTTGAATTTTTTTGGCGCTAAATTTTTTTCTCATTTGATATTTTTTGGCGCCCCTGTGGACCTTGCGCCTGTGGCGGGGGCCACTTGGCCACACCCTAGATACGGCCCTGTGCACATACGACGATTAGTAGAACGCATAATGCACATGAGTCACCTGCTTCTGAACCCACGCTTTTGTCTAGTTAACTAGGAAACCGATACCGTCCTCGAAACATTTGTTTTGTTGGATTACGTTACTCAGATTTCAAATTATCAGCTATGTCCTCGACCGACGACTTATTTTTTCCTTATTGGAATGTTGACTACATTCTTTCGTATGAGCGTTCTTAATCCATAACTGATATTCCTCATGTACCTGTTCCAAATTCTTGGTAGGAGTCCTGCATACATTTATCTTCATTTCTTTGCACTTTGCATAGACAAATGAGGAAATCATTTATGTAGAATTGAAGTGCTGCCATTATAATAAGCTTACATTAGTTAACCTTGATGGCTGCCATATGAGGACGAAATGTAGGCGTTTCAGGATATGGGAAAGAATACCTTATCCCCGTTGGATATACCGGGAGGCTACAGAATAATTTCGTAATCGGTCTTATCAAATTTGTGGGAAGTTAGATATTCCATGTGAAGATAATAGGATTTTTCACGAGACTCTTACAGAACGTTCATCATCGTAATTTTCCTGTCAGATAACTGCGCAATTTCCAAACGGAATTATCATATTGAGAGTAGAAATTAGCATTGGCAACGTCTCTGAGAATTATTTTGACAATGCCGATATTTCACGAGTGCCAACCTGCGTCAGTTTCGAGTAAAAACTTGAGAAACCTAAATCTTGGCCAACCGGGATACTTTATAAAAGTGAACATATATTTTAACTGTACATTATTGAGGTCAAAAGAAACCTTTTTTTCATTTTCCATTTTTCCGAATTCGGCTCTGTTGAGAAGATCTAGCCATTTGAAAAAAAAAAAGAATTGGACGAAATACGTGCCCGATACGATTCTCTGCAAAGAACTCGAAGTTCATATTTCTCGATTGAAATTGGGTTGATAAATCTAGGGAATACTCAAGTATACTCCATTCACAATTATAAAATCACAGCTCTGGCATTGGAAATTTGACACATTTCACTCTGTATCGAAGTTATGACGTTTTTCAAAATATTTTTATGTTCCAAGTCAACACTATGTTGCCCTTTCTACATTCTTAGCGTATTTCTCAGAATGTGAAAGAATTGGAAAAGATGTGATGGACGAAAATAATTAACGTTTATATGAATTGATAGAAAGGATTCCTTTTCTAGTTATTTGCATGAAAAGTACAAGAGATCACTGTTGAAATATATTATTCTTAGCCATGGAAGAAAATTGCATTGCTTTCACATAATTTTCATATGCATGCTTGTGAAGATTTAATGCTTATTATCCTCTTGAACTGGAAGTTCAAGACTTGATGACATTTTATTTATTTGATCTTATGAACAAGGAGTAAAATATTCTGATTGTATAGTAATTTATTGTATTAAAAAATATTCATACCTACATTACTACCACAGTAGGTTTGTACAAATAAAATGGAATAGTTCAAACATATGCTTCACATTTATCATTCACCTGTTCTAAAATAAGACACAAACTCCTGGAATTTGGAAAAAACCGATGTATTCTGGTTCAATATAGCCTTTTTCTACTTTCGGCAAAGGAACGAAAGCTCCAGTGACATATTTCAATTCTACCTGAACCATATTTTCCGGTCGCTTCCGTTAGAAGATCGTATAAGGAAGCCTTTCTTGTCCATTTACACATTCCAAATAAATTTTGAGCACCAAAATCGATACCGAAACTAACCAAACTTCTGGGGGACCGGAATTTCGTTTGAAATCTTTCAAAACGGCCAGATACCTAAAAAAAACTTTGTTATCAAGTGTAAAAAGGTCGATTAGTACTTACTTTCGCTTTACTCACGCCAAAACTCGTGAAAGGAAAAAATGACACTTGCACGAAACTTCTTCTGGACGCCGAAGAACGGAAAAATAGGCGATTTCCTATCGATATTTCTCCCCAAAATCGCCGATCGTTACGAACTAACAAAATGGGGAAAATCTTTGATATTTTTACTTTGATGTAAACAGAAAAACTGGCATCGTCGTTTCGTCATTAACCATGTTCTATGTCCGCGCACAGATTTTTCATCAGGTGCACCAATTCCTGAAAACGAAACCATGGCCAGAGTTGTGATTTTATAATTGTGAATGGAGTATAGGTACTAACCTTATTCGTATGAGAATGTTAAAAACACGATATTTCTTAACAAAAACACTCAATTTGTCCTATTATACTGCCATTAAATAAATAGCAATATTTCTCCCCCCAAAATGAGCTTCTTCTTCGATTTTCCTGAATATTAGTTTGTGAACACTAATAACTTGTTCATATTATCCTCGATATCCCAAGAATATCTCATAAACACAGGGTTTTCCACTCTATTTATAGAATTCTAGGTAAATGACTTAACCTAACCCATCTTTCCATCTTCTATGACAGAGCTATCACAGAGCTTTTGAGAAGACGATGCCAGATTGTTGATTTTCTCTTTAAACATTGGTGCGAGGTAGCGGGCCTACAAGACAGTAACCTGGTCATCAGTGGTAAATACCATCAATAACCAACTTCATTCAAGCGCTTTTGGTCATTGTTGGTTATTATTATGTGCGTCATGAATTAGCCCTTCAACGTCATCGTTTAGACCGCAGACAACTGGACGTAATCGTACTTGAGAAAATTGTGGTATCAAAGAAGTGAGGTTAAATAGGCTTGATTGATTATGTGGAAGACTTTCAGTGAATTAATGTAATATTAACCGTGAAGTGTCGAGTTAAAATTTACGTGTATAAATTGGGATTTTTTTTGTGCAGAAGTTTTTGACTCGTTGGTAGTTGGCAGCAAATTATCAGCGAGGTTATTGTTTGAATAGAAATATCGCCACAGATTATTTCGTGCTAAGTATCATTTTATTTTCAATAATTTCAATTTAATACGTGGTTTGTATCGACATTCTTCATTAATATCCGAATTTTTGTATTTCATTGACATTTATTTTCAATATGGACCGGTACCAATGAATTTTCAATAGAAAATGTGCGTATAAAATGTATAATTTCATGCTTCTTAGAATTCAATTATGAACCGTTATTTTTGCGTGGATTTATGAATCGGCTACGCTGTAACTTCTATACCAGGAGGAATATTGAATAAGTTTTGATTGAGGAATATGCACCATGAATAGAGTAAACAATCAACCAAAATTCAGTTCATTCGAAATAACGGTTCCGAAGATATGAACAGAAAAGTGTTTTTTTTTATGGATTTTCGACACCCTGTATCTTTCAAACGAAACAGAATTTTGAAAAATGGTATAGGAAAAAAGTGTTTCGTTTGATGAGAGGAATCTATAGACAAGTCAAAGAATCACCCTGTACAAGGATAAGAAAGAGTTCTACCAACCCGTAGCTTTTCCAGTGCCGCAGTCTAACCACTCTAACCGCATAAATGGCAACAACGAATGATTATACGGTTATGAAGCAACAGCGAAAGACCGTTGTTCTCTATGAATCGCAGTTCTGGTTCAAGTATTCCAACAGGTCGGAATAGCATTATTTTATAATGTATCCTAAAATCGCCATAAAAATTGCCATGGTACTCAATACTGGATGAATATATCAATTAAGGTGCAACCTTTCGAATTCGTCTCCCTGTATACTGTCAAATATGAGAGGAATGAGGTTCGTAAACGTCTTTTCATCTATCAGTAGGAGAGAGTGATTGGTAAATTTGTCTTAGCAAGTGTATAAATCTAGAGACCACGAAACTTATGTTTATTTATTTAATTACTTCTCAAACTTTAAGAAAAAATTTTTTCGTAGTAAGTGAACACATGAACTCCTCCTTTCTGTGCGAAAGGTATCGGTATCGATCGTGAATATCTCGAGACGGATGGAAGATTATGCAGGCATGTGGCGTAGAGGTACAATTAAATTCCGCCCGTTGTTATTAATTATTTCCAATCATCCATGAATAGGAAACGTCGTGCTTTCTGGTTACATAATTATCGGGTCACAGTGCGGAATTATGAAATCAGAAAGAGACCTGTCATCGGCTTTGTGCGTACTTCTGGTGCAGCTCAAAAATAATAGATTTATACTGTTTTTCTTTCGAATAATGAATGAGCGAGAACAAACATTGTTGGGCTGGATAAGAGCTGATCGATTGAGTCGATACTCAATCGGTGTGGTTACTTTGTTGGAATACTAATTGTTAATTTATTTCTACCTGAGTACCAAACCATTCTTTGGGAAGGTCCTATATTAGAATAAAATATCTTCAAAACAATTCATAGCAAATGCAAATGTAATGTAGGAAGAATTCATATTTATGACAGTCAATAAACAAGATTGTTTAAAGAAAATTGTCACCGATGCCTTTATTTTTGGAACTTAAAAGGACCAACTTCATAGAGATGTTACCAACCTTAAAAGTTTAGAAAAATTTAAAAGTTTGTTCCAAAAACTCATTTACCTCAATTCCAATCCAGAGGAGACACTCTGCTTATTCATGGCTTCAAATACTTGATTGGTGTGATAATCTTGTGATATTATTGATGTCCTTATCCTTTTAAGAGTCGTAATGATGGCATTTTATGAGCGCAGTAACAAGAACAAATCAGAGAGGTATATCAGTTGTTGATAATCATATAAAAAATAAACTTTGTATTTGTAGCAAGAACTAGAGCTTTTCATGGTTTTAAATACTTGATTGGTGTGATAATCTTGCGATATTATTGAAGTATCCATCTGAAAAGTAGTCATATTTGTACTGATTACTTTTTATGGGTGCAGCTACAAAAACAGATGAAGAAAACAGATAAAGTATTTTCGAAAGTCATATTTAAAATGAACGTTGTATTTGTGGCAAGAACTAGAGCTTTTCATGGTTTTAAATACTTGATTGGTGTGATAATCTTGCGATATTATTGAAGTATCCATCTGAAAAGTAGTCATATTTGTCCTGATTACTTTTTATGGGTGCAGCTACAAAAACGATGAATAAAACAGATATAGTATTTTTCGAAAGTCATATTTAAAATGAACGTTGTATTTGTAGCAAGAACTAGAGCTTTTCATGGTTTTAAATACTTGATTGGTGTGATAATCTTGCGATATTATTGAAGTATCCATCTGAAAAGTAGTCATATTTGTACTGATTACTTTTTATGGGTGCAGCTACAAAAACAGATGAAGAAAACAGATAAAGTATTTTCGAAAGTCATATTTAAAATGAACGTTGTATTTGTGGCAAGAACTAGAGCTTTTCATGGTTTCAAATACTTGATTGGTGTGATAATCTTGCGATATTATTGAAGTATCCATCTGAAAAGTAGTCATATTTGTCCTGATTACTTTTTATGGGTGCAGCTACAAAAACGATGAATAAAACAGATATAGTATTTTTCGAAAGTCATATTTAAAATGAACGTTGTATTGGTAGCAAGAACTAGAGCTGTTCATGGTTTTAAATACTTGATTGGTGTGATAATCTTGCGATATTATTGAAGTATCCATCTGAAAAGTAGTCAGATTTGTTCTGATCACTTTTTATGGGTGCAGCTACAAGAACAGTTGAATCAAACGGATATTGAATTTTTGTACAGTCTTAAAAAAAATAAACGTGGCATTGGTAGCAAGAACTAGAGCTTTTCATTGTTTTAAATACTTGATTGGTGTGATAATCTTGCGATATTATTGAAGTATCCATCTGAAAAGTAGTCAGATTTTTTCTGATTACTTTTTATGGGTGCAGCTACAAAAACAGTTGAATCAAACAGATATAGAATTTTTCACAGTCTTAAAAAAATAAAGGTGGTATTGGTAGCAAGAACTAGAGCTGTTCATGGTTTTAAATACTTGATTGGTGTGATAATCTTGCGATATTATTGAAGTATCCATCTGGAAAGTCGTCAAATTTTTTTTTGATTACTTTTTATGGGTGCAGCTACAAAAACAGTTGAATCAAACAGATATAGAATTTTTTACAGTCTTAAAAAAATAAACGTGGTATTGGTAGCAAGAACTAGAGCTGTTCATGGTTTTAAATACTTGATTGGTGTGATACTCTTGCGATATTATTGAAGTATCCATCTGAAAAGTAGTCAGATTTGTTCTGATCACTTTTTATGGGTGCAGCTACAAGAACAGTTGAATCAAACGGATATTGAATTTTTGTACAGTCTTAAAAAAAATAAACGTGGCATTGGTAGCAAGAACTAGAGCTTTTCATTGTTTGAAATACTTGATTGGTGTGATAATCTCGCGATATTATTGAAGTATCCTTCTGGAAAGTCGTCAGATTTTTTCTGATTACTTTTTGTGGGTGCAGCTACAAAAACAGTTGAATCAAACAGATATAGAGTTTTTCACAGTCTTAAAAAAATAAAGGTGGTATTGGTAGCAAGAACTAGAGCTGTTCATGGTTTTAAATACTTGATTGGTGTGATAATCTTGCGATATTATTGAAGTATCCATCTGAAAAGTAGTCAGATTTTTTCTGATTACTTTTTATGGGTGCAGCTACAAAAACAGTTGAATCAAACAGATATAGAATTTTTTTACAGTCTTAAAAAAATAAACGTGGCATTGGTAGCAAGAACTAGAGCTTTTCATGGTTTTAAATACTTGATTGGTGTGATAATCTTGCGATATTATTGAAGTATCCATTTGAAAAGTAGTCATATTTGTTCTGATTACTTTTTATGGGTGCAGCTACAAAGACAAATGAATCAAACAGATATAGTATTTTTTGACAGTCATATATAAAAGGAACGTTGTATTGGTAGCAAGAACAAGAGCTTTTCATGGTTTTTTATACTTGATTGGTGTGATAATCTTGCTATATTATTGATGCACTCTTTTGAAGAGTCTCCAATTTTTTATGATTAATTTTTATCAATTGGTTACAAGTTATTCCTTATCGTTTCATCGTTCAGAGCAATTTTTGCAGGATCTTGAGTTGATATAAAAACAGAAATTCAACGAGAAAAATTGTATGCCTTGCACGATCTAGAAATAATGTGCAGGATCTTGAGCTGATTCATGTATTCAATACGTGATTAGTGTGGTTTCCCTGCTAAAGTAATCGCTACCGTTATCACATGGTGGTCATGCATTATTGTGATCGCTATTTCAATAGGTAGAAACAAAAATTTGATGAGAAAAGTAATCTATCTAGCACAATCTATGAATAATTTGCAGGATCTTGAGCTGATTCATGTATTCAATACGTGATTAGTGTGGTTTCCCTGCTAAAAAAATCGCTGCCTTGATCATATGGTGCTCATGATTAGTTGTGATCGCTATTTCAACAGGTAGAAACAAAAATTTGAAGAGAAAAATAGCACGATTTAGAGATAATTTGCAGGATCTTGAGCTGATACATGTATTTCATACGTGATTAGTGTGGTTTCCCTGCTAAAAAAATCGCTACCTTGATCACATGGTGCTCATGCTTGATTAGTATTGATCGCTATTTCAACAGGTAGAAACAAAAATTTGAAGAGAAAAATATTATATCTAGCACGATCAATAAATAATTTGCAGGATCTTGAGCTGATTCATGTATTCAATACGTGATTAGTGTGGTTTCCCTGCTAAAAAAAATCGCTACCTATATCACATGGTGCTCATGCTCATTGTGATCGCTATTTCAATAGGTAGAAACAAAAACTCAACCCTAAAAATTGTAGTTCTATCAATATCTAGAAATGTGCAGAACCTTGAGCCGATACATGTTCAATACTTGATCAGTGTTATTTCCCTGCTGAAATAATCACTAGCGATATCACAAGGTGGTCATCCTTTATTGTGATCGCTAAAAAGCGATTCTGTTTTTTGTTTCTGATCGAAGATTACTTACGTTGTTCTGATGATGGCCACAATAAGGCCGAAACCACGGTCTGTATCTTTTCTCGTTATTCGAGTCAGTGTCGAGCGTGGCATTTGTAGATGTATGAGAATTTTTTTTAACTTGAACCGAGTACACCACAACTTACGGCTATAATCAAAATAAGAATGTAGGAATAGCAGACAGGAGGATTTCCTCTTTGAAATAGGAAATATTGAAAATAGGAAATAAGAATGCTTCTCTTGAATTTTCTGCTTTACATTTTATGACTCCATCCTGTATTAGATATCATTTTCTCGTAATCATGGGTATCCATATTAAATTGAATTAATTCTTTTCGAAGTTATTAGCCGAAGTAGTGTTCCTTATCACAAATTACTACTTTTACTGGCTCTTCTCCAGAATAATAGATGTATTCGCATATTTCTTGACTAATTACTTCCACTTTCAATTAATTCTTCGGGCTTTGCTCGGTGCATGTGTAGGAGTAATAGCTAGGAATTCCAGTCTGTATTATCTGCTGCCATTGAGTGTTTCATTTACGCCACTTTCATTCTCAGCGACTTCATAAAGGCGAGTTTGGATATTGTTAAGGCGCGTTGAGATAGCATTATAAACCTTGGAATTCTGTTTCACGTTCTTTACCTTTTAGTAGCGCATCACGATTCTGAATGATGAAATGATTCAACTCGAGATAATTTTTTATTTATTACGTTTTATATGCTTTTCTCATCAGGGTGCAATATCATGAACCTTTTTTATATTCATTGAAAGCTCTATATTTCGTAATACATAGTACTTTTTCAGTACTGTTGTAACTAGTTTCAAGGTTGAAAAATACCAGGAGATTTTCATGATGGCTTTAATTGATTGATAGCATTTTATGCTCTGATGTATCAAATTTCGAAATATTTCAGCAAGTTCTTCAATTTAATGCAGCTACATTAGCAAAACAATTATCGAATTCAACTCGGATTTGCCAAAATTTAGCTGTTAGGCTCGTATTAAGCGTGATGACAATTTTGCTGTTGCTGCTAAAAAATTAAGGTTTTGCTAACTTGATATTAAGTGAGCAAAACATACCCAAAAATTAACGGTTTAGCTGAAGTATTTATCCGTTCATTATTCATTATATTAAAATAAGAACATTTTTCTCTGAAGAAAGATTTGAAATTATCATTACTTTCTGAATTGTGTTCTCATTCATGATGATTGACTGTAAAAATTGATAATAATGTCTACATAAAATTTTATTGTGCAGAATCTTGAGCTGATCAATGACTTCATAGTTGATTAGTGTGGTTTCCCTGCTAAAATAAATGCTGCCCTATCTTATATGGTGGTCGTATTTAATTGTGAGCTCTATTATATAAGGTAGCAACAAAAATTTCATAGGAGATAGTTAGAAAAATTATAGAAAAAATTATTATCCCATTGGCAGCAAGAGCTAGAGCTAATCATTTTCTCGATATTTGATTAGTGTATTTATCTTGCAATATTAATGCTGTTTACTTTTGAACTGTAGTCATTCCTTCTGATTACTTTGTTTGGAAACAGCTACAAAAAATAATCGTGATTTGCATCTGATAATATGAACTTCACATTCTTTATATCGATCAGATTTTTATCCTGCAGGATCTAGGGATAATTAGTGTACTCAGTATTTGATTAGTGCGGTAAGCCTGTGCCTTCATGCTTTGTTGTGAAATCTTTCACGATAGATAGCAAGAAGGTTATAATGAATTTTTGCAGAACATAAACATTACTTTTAGTTGATGGTAATATTATTCGGAGTAAATAATTATTTTCGGTCCTTTTTCTGAGTGATAAAAACTTCCACAAATCATATCAATATGGAAAATATGTCTAAGTGTTGAAGGGCAAACTGATAGCTATCTCTGAAAAATAATGTACTTGGTGGATTTCAGATAAATCCAGACCTGATCAAAACAGCGGACTGATGTCATCAAACGTGCGGTCATCCAAAATCTTATTGCGCATTCGGTATGCTTTCTCCGTTTAATTCAACGTTTGCCCTCGCCAAAACGAGTAACTTGCTCGGAGCAAGTTGCTCTCTTACTATTTTCTTATGGAAATGACGGTCGCGTGATGGCTACTTGTTCGAAATGGAATTTGTTCCCTTGAAGCGCTCAAGAATCGATTCCTGTGACGTCTAGGCGACATGAAAAAGGTTTCTTAAATCGATGACCTTTAAAAATAGCTGTCGTTTGGTGTCGAGCGATTTAGTCATTCCAGAAATTATAAATTTATTCAGGAAACAACTTGTCCAGGTCTTGAAACAGGATAATGCATGTTGTAAATTTTTAAATATACTTCAAACAAGATTAAAGAGAAAAATACTTGATCCCACAACTTTTTACACTTTGCTGCCAACAGACAGTACGTGGATAATAAATTTGAGTTTTTGTTACAGAAATAAAGCCATCGCTGACTACTTGAGCACCCAGGGCTTCAGGGACTCCTTGGAAGCCTTCAAAAAGGAGGCTGATATGCCCGGGGACGTCGGCGTCAAATTCGGCGGACTCCTGGAAAAGAAATGGACCTCCGTTATCAGGCTGCAAAAAAAAGTGATGGAACTGGAGTCGAAATTGAACGAGGCTGAAAAGGAGTACATACAAGGCGCGCCTACCAGAAATAAGAGGAATCCCGCTGAATGGATACCCAGACCTCCAGAAAAATTCAGTTTGACAGGTAACGAAGTGTAAATTTAGTAAAATGGGTTTCGACAAAAATAAGCCTGAAATGGAATTAAGGAAGGTGCAACGCTGCATGATTTAATCAATCAGATTTTTGATTTCAGGTCATAGGGCCCCAGTAACAAGGGTTATTTTCCACCCTGTATTCAGTGTGATGGTTTCGGCGAGCGAAGATGCCACCATGAAAGTTTGGGATTTCGAAACGGGCGATTATGAAAGGACACTGAAAGGTCACACAGATTCTGTCCAAGATATCTGCTTCGATTCCACTGGTAAACTACTGGTATCTTGCAGTGCGGATATGACCATAAAGTTATGGGAATTTCAACAGGTGAGTGTTTTAACGTTGTTTTGGGTTCAGAATTTCAGAATTATGTTGTTGTAGAACTACGAATGTATTAGAACAATGCTGGGACATGACCACAATGTATCTAGTATAGCATTCATGCCAGGAAACGATTATGTCGTCTCATCGAGTAGGGATAAAACTATAAAAATGTGGGAGGTCCTTACTGGTTACTGTGTTAAGACCTATGTTGGACATAGAGACTGGGTAAGTTGAATAGTAAATATGGAAACTAAAAAGTTAGCAAACTTCATTTTTTTCAACAGATAAGGATGGTTAGGCCCTCTCCAGATGGCTCGTTGCTAGCGAGCTGCTCTCACGATCAGAGCATCAGAATTTGGGCAGCGGCTTCGAAGGAATGTAGGATGGAACTTAGGGCTCACGAACACGTTATTGAGTGTATCGCATGGGCCCCAGAATTATGCGCTGGGGCGATCATAGAAGCCGTCGGCGTGGATAACAAGAAAGGGGCCGCTATGGGACCTTTCCTCGCTTCCGGATCCAGGGATAAATCTATTAGGTAGGGTACTCATTGAAAAAATTCAAAAGGACCATTGAATTGAATATTTGCTGTTATTTACTTGTTGGTACATTGTTTTCCCACCTTGGGGCCGGTTTTATAAAATAATTTCAATCCTCGGTTGAGCCCAAATCCGCCGTCGAACTCGAATGTCGATTCCGTATTATAAACATCCAACCTCGTTTCAACCCTGGATCGACTCAACCGGTGAATATAGCTCCGTTTGAGATTTGAAACGTTTGACGTTTCTAGATGGCCGACAACTTAACCTCACATTATGTTGAAAACACAACAAAACATTTTGTTGTGTGTTGCTCGGAATGAAAATATTATATGATATTATATTGATAGAATGCCTGATATTAATCACAGTCTTCTGTAGGTTTGCTATGTATTAATAATTCATTTTTGGTGTTTGGAAAAATATTCCTAAATTGAAACTGAATTTTTGTGCCTTATCTTCGAGGGATAGAACTGCCAGGTCCTGTGTGAATATAATATCGAAAATGACTCTAGTTATGATAATAATGAATTAACTACAAGGCATTCAAAAGATAGTAACGATAGTGAATAAGAAATATACCAATCAAATGATTTCACATTTCCTTTCGACCTCTTTGAAGATGGCATGAAGAAGAGATTTTTGTCGAATAAAAATCTCTTTTATCAGGTGGATGAAATTACTCTGTATGAGCTAATCTTTTCAGAGTTGTTTACATTTTCGAAGATTTTTGTGGTATACATAAATCAACATCAGAAAAAAGTCAGAAAGTTGTGAAATGTCTAAACCTTTGGACATTATCAAAAAGTATTCTAGTGCTTATTTTATCATTCTATCAAAATGCCAAGCAATCAACAGGAATAGCAACTAACAAGGGAAAGGTTGTTATTGGCTGACTGAATTTCGGTGTATTAGAACCGTGTTGCTGGAGCTCACTCACCGTTCTAGAAGGATTTCTTGATTATTATTACGTACAGGTGCATGCTTATTTTAATAGGTTGTGAAAATGCTGAATGCTTCAGATGTGAAAAGGATTACTTTTCTTCAAATTTCCAAGTTGCTAAGCTTATAACTTTGGTAATTCTCATCATAGAAAATTTTTAATATACTCTAAAGGAATTATTGATGACACCGATCCCATCTCGAAGATCAATGGATTATCAATTTTTCAATGAAGCTCACATATGAACCATGAATTGAATTTAAATAAGACTCTTTGGCGTGTGAAAGAACATTTTCCATTCTTTTATTCGGGATCTGATCTGACATTTGAAAACAACTATTATTTTTGTGACTTGCGGAGTCCTGCATAATATTGCTAGACTGATTCTATTCATGACTCTCAACCTGAATAGTTAATAATAAATGCTATCTTTACATTAATGTGTATTTCATGTACTCAATCAAACAAGATCAAGAATGATTTGTTCCTATCCTAAATATAACTACATCCTTGTATGACTAAATGTTAATGCAATTTCATTGGATGTTTTGTATTGTCCTAGCTTTTATTTGGTTACTTGGCATAAGAGTTTGAGATAAGACTTTTCAGAATATCAAAATAGTACAAACTTAGATCATTCGAGTCAAATAAGTTGACAAAAGTGATAAAGACTAGAGCGTATTTGGCAATAGCTTCGAGTGGAAAAAATTCGTACGAAGTCTATCGTCATTTCATAAATTACAAATTTTTTTATTACATAATTTGTTTTGATGTAGGAAATCAGATTTCTCTAAATTCTCTGCCGTGACCGTCACAAAACACGGGAATATTCGAATTAGCTTCTTGTTTTGTCATTATTAGACAACGAGTATTGAATTTATCCAAACATGGTATAAAAAAACGTGCCAAAATACTTCGAGAAATAAGATTCAGGTTAGCCAACCCAAAAAAAGCGATCTCAATCCGAGGTTGTTCAATAGAGGCCGCAAATACGTTTATGATACCGAACTTTTTTTCAACCGAGGGTTGACTTCCAATCCTCGTTTGAGTAACCTCGGATTGAACGTGCCCTTTATAAAACCGGCCCTTAATCCTCTTGAGAATGCATCTTATCTGTCTGTTGTCAACAAGATACATATGTGGAGTGTCAAATCTGAAAACTTATCCAAATGTACTGCAAATTTTCACTTATTCCTCGTTAATTTTATTTTTGTCGACAGGATATGGGATGTGGGTGTAGGCTGTGCACTGTTCACCCTCATAGGCCATGATAACTGGGTCAGGGGAGTTGTTTTCCACCCAGGCGGAAAATACTTATTATCAGCGAGCGATGACAAAACCATTCGAATTTGGGACTTGAAGAACAAACGCTGCATGAAGAGTCTCGATGCCCATAAACACTTCTGCACATCTTTAGGTGAGTGAATGCCGCTGTTTGTTTTACACTCTGCCATCAACATTTCTCCCACGACTCAAAAAACTTATGGTTTGAACACCATATGTTTGATGGATACAAACCATATCAATGGACTTCGATTTTGTGTCATGCGCATTATTTTTGGCCTTGAATTGTATGAGCTTGACTTCGATGATGTGTGGTGCCAAGAAGATGGTGCCACATGCCACTCAGCTGGTCAAACATCCGATCTATTGGAAGGGAAGTTCGGTAACCTTGCAAGCGGGTTGAACTCTGTTGGATTTCATTTTATTGGTTTACGTTAACTTATAGAATACACAAATGTAATATTCATTCAACAACGGATCTAACCACACTGTTAGACTTCTTACTACAGTTTTCTCAGACTTTCACTGATGGGTTGTTTTGTTTGCAGATTTTCACAGATCCCATCCGTTCGTAATTTCAGGCAGTGTCGATCAAACAGTAAAAGTATGGGAGTGTCGTTAAACGGATGGACCTCCTGTTCTTCATGTCCTTTGGAAATTGACATAGTCAATATTGTGTAAAGTTATACTCTTTGCTCCCGGTCATAACAGGTTACCTGCGAATATTTGAAAAAAAATTTCAAGTATTCGCCGAATGTAATTGAGTGTTTGTTGAGCAAAAAGATACAACAATACATTAAAGCTATTAAAGTATTGAAATGTTTATTTATCAGGTAATTTAAGACACCTAAGTTTAAGTATGAAAATCAAATGATATAGTTCATAATTATTTTTTGCCCCATTTGATTTATGCCTTAGGTTTTGTTTTCTTGTTCATGTGATATTTTTTAAATGATATAACTTATAAGGCGGAATCTAATAATCATAGTCACCCTAGCTTCAAATATATTCAATATCACAATAAGCTGAAATTTATTTTGAAATTATCTGTCACCGAACGTAAATTTTACCTCTACTAATGAACGAATATATTTTATTTCTTTTAGTCTTTGAAACGTGGAAAAAACTGTTCAATTTTAACGAAAATTCAGATTGAAATTTCAATTTGATTCATTTAGCAAAGTCAATGTTCTGATATTTCCAGAAAATATTCTTTTTGGCCTTATACTGATACCCGATATGTGTGAAATATTTTCTGAACAATGTGTTCCCTTAGGGGTAAGTCTTTAGGAAGGGGAAGGTTTTTGAATCAAGAAAAGTCTTTGAAATGAGCCAAACAAATCTGGTAACTTGATCTATCGATTTTAATTTCTGAACAATTTCATCACGATTTTCAGCTTGTTAAGTCCTTGGTGAAATGAGATGTCTGTGAGTGATGATTCGTTGATAATTTCAAAATATATAGGCTCAAACCTAAAATATAGCTGAAAAATACATTGTAGTTGATGCTTGTTGCTGGAAAATATGGTTCATAAAAAACTCCAATCATATCTTTTTATAATCATAACAAATCCATAATGGGAACTATGTATTTGAAATAAAATATGTGTTGAATAAAATAGTTATGGCTGACATAGTTGAATTGTTGTACTTTCATCATTTAACCGCGATTAGAAGTGGTGTGTTGGATAATTATGTTGATGTTCATATTTTGGAGTGCCAACTGCTTCGAATTTGCATTGGAGTAAATTTTAACAATCTTACATTGGAACAGTACTTACAGAGAATTCAGCTACTTGTCTTTGCTGTAGTAAAAATAAATTAATGCTCTTTTTATGATTTTTTCAGGCTGTTTCAGATTTGGTATGAAATCGTTATTTTCATTGTATAAATTGGGCTAAAAAATGTATAAATGGCTTGCTTATATTATGCATGTGCACAATATAAAAATAACTTATGTACTTTGTGATGCATACTGTATTATCTAAATATTCTTCTGAATTATATTGTGAATATGTTTTCTTCTGTATATAATGAATTCATTCCTCTACAAATCGTTGTTTCATTTCTCTTTTCCGAGAAAATAATCAAGTTGCGTTTTTAGTTCTGACAGATCTAAAATAAATGACTAGATAGTCTCCAATTCGATATGCAATAAAAATATCTCCAAAACTAAAAGATACACAGAACAATGAAAATTGGCGAAAGCGATGGCCCATTTTTGATTTTCCTGCAATACCTGTACGATCAAAAGTTCCAAGCAAGATTAAAAGACAGCTTGGTCAAATCAATACACATTCAATAAACATTTAACATCAAATCGGCACCAAGAATGTGGTATTTGTCCTAGTTGCGAAATGATCCGCAACACTTCACGTTCGTGGCGCTATTTTTTGTGTGAAATAGGATATGTTATGTTTTCAGAGAGATATGACAGATGTCTTGATTGTGTTTACACACCACAGAATATATAATCAAGTACGGTTTATGGTTCCACAAGCATAACAGCTCTATGCTTACGCACTACAGAAATTATGAAAATTCGCTCAATGTTTTCATATGCTCTATGCGCATGACATTGAGAATTAACAATCGCGCATGTTCAAACCGATATTCCTTTTGAATTCAAATTTTGACTTGTTTTGAAGGAGAATAGTTGATAAACTGAAGAAAATGGCGATGCGAATAGCTGAAAAACAAGTAGTTGAAGTTGAAGTGGGTCTTTCAATCAAATGGATTGAGTTTTTTCACAATTTTTAATTTTGCAGACTGAGGATGATAAGGAACTACAAAGTGAACTAAAATTACTGGTCGAAAGAATTATGGTAAGTAGGGCTTCTGGGCAATGTGAAGAATGCCGTATTCTCATGCTTCTGATCTTCAATGATACAGGAGAAGGACGAAAAATTGGTCGGACCAGCTTTGGATATGTTGAAGTATATAATTCGTACTTCCACAACTTCGATGACGTCAGTTCCGAAACCTTTGAAATATATGGCCCTCTATTATCTCTCACTGAAGAACCTTCATAAAAATATGCATGATGGACCGAATAAAAAACATTTGGCTGATGTTATTTCTATATTAGCTCTCGGAACCGCTGGCGGTGATATTGCCAGGAAAGAACATGACTGTCTGAATTATTGTTTGGCAGGTACAAATTTTATTCTTCATTCATCATTTTTTGGGTATGTCGACGAGAAAAGTATGAAAAGCTGCATTATTCAGTCAGAGCTGAAGCTCTTCAAAAAATCTTGTTTAACTAACCATTGATTGGCGATAATTGATCTGATGATAGAACAGAGAAACCCTGATTTTCAAATTTTTTTCTTGGAAAACTAATGATGAATTTTGTGTAGGCTCTGTGGCCAGTATTTTAGTGCCGATTTGGGGTCAGAAATAAACTCAGACCAGAGTCTAAAGAAATAAATGAACTTTGTTCACGTACCAACTCCTAAATAAAAATCATGACCAAAAATTCTAGATCTGGGGTTCGATTGCTGAAAATAGGGAAGACAATTCTTCTGGTTAGCTGGAGGCTAGCAGGACATGATGGATTGTAGATTGGTTTGAGCTATGGCTCCTTGTAATTTTTCTGAATGAAAAATTAAGGATTTTCTATATTTATATTTAGGGTTTCCTTAATTCCAAAGTGATCCTGATTTCAATAAATCTTAAGACCATCTGCCTCCTACCTATCGGCTGTGGCCTCACTGCGTACATAAATACATATTTTTCATAGGAACTATGAGTAACATTGGAGATTGGGGCCATGAATACATCAGGCAGCTAGAAAACGAGATCGTTGAAATGTGGAGTGACGAGAAGATGGCTAAGACTCTGATGCCCCTCATCAAAGACATCATGGAATTCAACTGTCACCATCACGCTGAAATACAAGGCTGCGATCTCCTCATGGAGATAGATCAATTGAATCTCCTTCCTCAGTATATAACCGAAGAAACTTACGATAGGATGTGTCTGTATCTAACTTCTTGCACGAAATACGTAGATGTGTTGGAAGCGAATAAAATAATGAATTTGGTGGCGGAACAGTACATGAAATTCGAGATTCATTCAAGGGCTCTTATAATAGCTCTGCAATCCCATAACAAGGAGTTGGTGACAACTATATTCAAGGCGTGCAAGGATAAGTAAGTGAAAGGTTTGCAGATGGATCATTGAAATGATGAATATATCTTCAAGGGCAACCCTATACCAGTTGGCTTTTATTTGTGGACGACACCTGTATCAAGTTGAAATAGATCAAGATGATGAATTGTATGACGAATTGACGACCATTCTGGGGAACAATCATCTCAGTTCGAATTTTTTAACGTTTGCAAGAGAGGTGAGAATAAAACGAAACGAGTTACATACATGACTTTGGTTCTCTTAATGTTCAGTGTGGAAAATTAATGAAAAAGACAGACACTCATTCATGATTCAGTTATCAATTGATTAATTTTTCGGATTGAATGATTATATTTTCGAATTCCACCAAGGGAATATATGAAGCGATAGTTTATGCACTCGTTTTCGCACCACCATGTAGGTAGAGTGCTCGGCTACTTGAACGATTCCACCAAGGGAATATATGAACGCGATAGTTAATTGACTCGTTTCCACACCATCCTGTAGGTAGAGTGCTCGGCGCGTTTTGTTTTTAAGTGGTATCCCCAGAAGGCCTACTCCACTTCATGTCGAAATGCGCCAAATTTATTTCTAATAATCTGTTAATTAACAAATCAACCAGATATTAGAGGATCACTGAAAGAAAATGTTTCAATTTTAGTTTAGCCTACGATTCTTCTCAAAGTCAAAAAGATACATACAGTATTATGTGAGATTAGGGGAACCATGCCATTAAAGCCCCTTATGGCCGAAAGAAAACCGGAGATCTAGAAAGAAATATAACTTTTCCTTTTTTTTTTTCGATTTGGCGAACTCCGACGAAGAGAATTTTTATTGGCACTTTCATAATTTTTATTTGAAAAACTAGAAGCCGTACAAAGGCCAAAAGCTAATGGGCTGCCAGGACGACCCGAACAGAAATATGAATTTATAAACCAAAAAAATTCATAGGATTTATAGGATTCGAAATTGGCGTACACAAACACTTTTTGGGCTATTGTTTTTGAGTTATAACCCAAACTTATAGTTTTTTTAATGGGACACCCTATATTTCATTACACCATTGAATTGCATATTTTTTTCTGATTGAAGAAGTAGAAGTCGTATTGACCAATTTATGTTGTCTAAATAAATAATATGGGTAATTTTAAGACTTAGGATGCACTTAGGTCAAAACGGTCAATTTTGCACATTCGTGGTTTTGGCACGGGACCGACGATATAATACTTGGTATCTAAAATTAATTTTCATAATTAAAATTCGAATTTCATACTTTGAAGTCGATTGATTCATCAATCAGAGGTGCTTCGACAATAATTATTAAAATTATGACATTGACAGAAGTCGGTAATCAATTATTAGACAAAAATAGAACCGCGCAAAATATAGTCCATTAAATAGAGTAAACAGGATGCATTTACAAAATGCATGAAAATTATTTTTAGTTACGTACCAAGTGTTATTATATTCTTTCAATCAGAAAAAAATATACAATTCAATGGTGAAATGAAATATAGGGTGCCCCATTAAAAACAACAGAAATTTTGGTTTATAACTCAAAAACGATAGCCCAAAAAAAGTGTTTGTGTACGCCAATGAATTCTACGTAAAAATATCTGACCAAGACAGTTTTCGTCCTGAAAATATCATAAAAGGTTATCGAGATACACAGTATGCCCGAAAACGCCATAATTTCAAAACCACCCTGTAACTGTAAGTTTTTTAAATACAAAAAAACTGAAGGCATCTTTGAATTAGTCATGAAAGACTAGACCAGAAATGTCATGTAAAGTTCATAACTTTTTTTTCGTCGAAAAAAAAACAATTTTTTTTTTCACTCGACGAAAAAAAAAGTTATGAACTTTCCCACTTGAAGAACTCTTCAAATTGATTAATAGTGAAAACCTCACATAAATCGGTGGTATCTATCGTGAGAAATCCCGAATCGCGTTTTGAACTGAACGTCGAACGGTATAGACCCCTCTTAAGTAATGCAGTTTATGCACTCCTCCTCAGCCCCAATTTCTTCCAGCTCGACATCATGGACCCGAAAACCCCGGAGGACGTCTACAAGATATGGCTCGAACCTACGACCCCTTATTTCAGCATCCTTGGCGACAACATAGATAGCGCCAGGCAAAACCTGGCGTCTTCCTTCGTAAACGGCTTCGTGAACGCTGGTTTCGGCTGCGACAAACTGCTCACCACCGATACCAGCAGCAAATGGATATACCGCAACAAGGACCACGGGATGTTGAGCGCCACAGCCTCTCTTGGTATGCTTCATCTGTGGGACGTGGACGGCGGCTTGACCCCCATCGATAAATACCTCTACAGCACCGAGGACTACATCAAAGCCGGAGCCTTGCTAGCTTTGGGTATCGTGAATTGCAGGGTGAAAAACGAATGTGACCCTGCCCTGGCTCTGCTGTCAGATTATGTGAGCCACGAAAATGGCGTTTTTCAGACTGGTGCCGTGTTTGGCATAGGACTGGCCTATGTCGGTAGGTGTACTGAAATACGCTTGCTTTCCAAATTCCAAAACTTCGTATCGCATTCTCATACGAATCAAGTTCTATCGAAAGAATCAAAATTGTAATAAAAATCCAGTGGGTATAAAAAGAGATCCTCACCATGAGACATTTTTTAGTATCGATACCACTCTAAAACTTCCTTGGACGTTGCTATTGCAGGAACAGCTCGCGATGACGTTCTCGAGCTGTTAGCTCCTATAATCCAAAGCACGCAATCCGTGGAGATCCTCGGCATCACGAGCCTATCCTGCGGACTCATAGCCTTAGGACGAAGCAACCACAACGTCATCACCGTCATGCTCTCCAAAATCATCGAAGCCAACAACACCGAACAGCTGCGATCTCCTTTCATGCGTCTAGCCGGACTGGGAATCGCCCTCTGTTACATGGGCTGCAAGGACAGCATAGAGGTACCGCACGCGGCTATGGACGTCTTCATGGAACCTTTCAAGACCATGATACAGACCATGTTGAAGATGTGCGCTTATGCTGGAACCGGGGACGTTCTGATCGTTCAGGAACTGTTGCGGATCGTCGAGGAAAGAATTGTATGTAAGGAGGAGAAGGCTAAGGATAAAGGAAAGAAAGATGCGGCTCACAAGAAGAAGGATAGAAGGAATAGTTTGGAATGGGATTATTGCTTGGGGCAGGCCATTGCTGTTTTGGCAGTTGCTGCTGTTTCTAAAGGCGAAGAAATAGGTATGACTGAAGTTTCTCTAATTTCGATCGGTATTCGTGGTTGATTAATAATTAATGATTGTAACGTCACTGTCATAGGTGCAGAAATGGTGCAGAGGATATTTGGCCACATAGGCCGATACGGCGAACCCATAGTCCGAAAGGCTGTACCCTTGGCAATCGCCCTCACTTCCGTTTCCAATCCGCAGCTATCCGTGATCGATATACTCACGAAATATTCGCACGATTCCGATGACGACGTGGCTTGTAACGCCATATTCGGGTTAGGTTTCGTAGGTGCTGGAACCAACAACGCTCGTCTTGCTGCCTGTCTGAGGCAGATGGCTGTATATCATACGAAAAACCCTTCTCAGCTCTTCATGGTGAGATTATCCCAAGGGTTGCTGCATCTGGGGAAGGGCACCATGACGCTAAGCCCTCTCCATACTGATAGGCAGCTGGTGGACCCGGTGGCGATGGCTGGTATGTATGTCCTCATCTTTATCATTGATATCACTGATATCAGTTGAAGAGTATCCCAGCTGATGGCACGAGTCTTATCTTCCAGATCATTAAAAGTTGCAATATCGTACTGATGTGGTTGTAACAGCTCCAGAACCCGATCTTCAGTAACACGTCTCCAAAGGGTTGACTTCGTTCAAACTGAATCTATTCTCATGTAAAAAGCACCTCCTTTGTGATTCGATGGAAGAGCGGCTTTCCACCAATCAAGAGTATTATTACTTAAAGAAAAGAAAAGATGTTATTTAAAATTTTGAAGTTCTTTCTCCGGAAGGGAGAGAGTGTGGGAGAGAGGGATGATAAATGAAACTTTTTGGTTTAAATTTAAGACGTATATTTGGACCAAAGCAAACTAAACAATTTTACAATCGTTACGTATATTTCAACGATCTAAATTATCGAAATATTCGGATATTTCTCAAATCAAATGCGAATAATCACACCAAATCAAATTATTACATCAACTTTGAATCACAAAAAAAATCTAATCATTGAAATCAAATCAAACATCAGTGTAAATTCCAATTATAAAAGTAAAATCGAGTTATCAAAAATTACAGGGTTTGTCAAAATAACTCCGGAAATTATAAACATGGGATGATCTCAAAATAATACAATTTGAACTTTCTAGCACTCAAGAGAGATCTAAAAAAAACAATTCACTTAAAATTCCAAATACTCAAGAGAGATCTCAAAATAATTCCACTTAAACTTTCAGATAAACAAGGGGAAACTCAAAAATAATTTCCACACAAACTTTCAAATACTCAAGGGTGATTACAAAAGAAAAATAATACACTTTTTAAAAGAAAATTCGACTTGTGGTAGATTTCGGGACTCTGGACTATAAAAGATATCTGGGCTTGCATGCAGCTTCCTACCAATACTCAAAATAAGCTAAGCATAAACAAAAGTATCTGACCTTTTTCCTGTACCAAAAATCCTAAGGATGACGAATCTTTCCTGAAACAGAAAAAGAAACACAAAAACACGTCACCCACTCGCTTTCGTAGATTAATCTCACTCCCGATTATACCGGCGATACGCAATCTAAAATAATTCTAAGTAATTTCAGATATCTTATAATTTCGACTTAACACTCTCCTGCCTCCGTTTGAGACTGACCTTTCCAAAAAAATAAAACCAAAACTTATGAGTTTCCCTAACAGCGGAGCCGAGATAACTGAACTAAATTACTTCTTAAACCTTACTTAAAGCCGTATCAAAAACATATCAAACGAGTCAACTGAGAATCTTCCCGTTTAAGACTCCTGCAGTTACTCCTCAACTTCCGAATCAACCTTAAGTTTTTTCGTCTCCACTTTGAGACCGTACTTCTAATCACTGAAGTACCTACCTACCCTGAAACCGTACTACCCTAAGTTTCCGAACCTTATTCGCGAGCACTGGCAACATTCCCGTTTAAGGTTCCACCAGTCACTGCCATTTTCGTCTCCCGAGCAAATTGAAGATTTCCCCTCTTCGTTTCCTCTAAAAACCAATCAAATTGAAGGTTTTCCTTCGTCGATGCTCCAAAACCAATCAAATCAAATCAAAACTTCTTCAATCTTCGTTTTTACGAACCAATCGAATTGAAGACTTTTCTACTTCCTACCTCTCGTAGGTAGGGCCTTCTTGAGATAATGCAGTTTCCCATGTTTGGGAAATGCTGCGTTGCAAAATCCCACAGTCCCAGCTTCGAATTTTTCTGCCGTCGTACGCAGTTAAGGCAACCGATTTCGTGGAACAATTTTCTCTTATCGTTTTAGGTCCCCGGAGAAACTTGAACCGAGAATCAACAATTTCAATCGTTAACGTCTCGCCAGACCTCTTGTGTTGGCTTGATAAACGATTCAATACTTTTCTGGCACAGGGATATCAAATTTCAGAAGTCTACACCGATCAATCAAATTATTACGCTTTTCTTTCTATTCTGGGTAAAATAAAGGGTGTTGAAAATACCGGTTAAATATTACAGGAAAGAAAACGTTCAAGTCCCAATTTTCAAGACATATCCGTTTTATCATTTCAAAATTATCTCTCCTATTACACTCACTCACTCACCATGAAAAACATCAGATGGACATTGCCATCATTCCAATATTTCCAATCATTCTCTAATGCATTTTCAGGATTGCTTGTTCCTCTTGTGGGCCTAGTTGACCCCCATTCCTTGATTCTCGGAAAAGCCCACTACTTGCTCTACACCTTGGTCGCAGCTATCCAACCCAGGTGGCTGTTGACCCTTGGAGAGGATCTTCAACCATTGAGCGTAACTGTGAGAGTTGGTCAAGCAGTGGATATAGTTGGCAAGGCTGGTACTCCAAAAACTATAGCAGGGATACACACCCATACCACGCCAGTTCTGCTGGCAGCTGGGGAGAGAGCTGAACTGGTCAACGAGGACTACGTCGTTTATTCGCCCACTTTGGATGGAATATGCGTTTTGAAGAAGTGTTGATTGTTTTGATTTTGTTGGTTTGTAGTTGTTCTGATGGATGAATAAACTTTTTGATTCCACAGTGTGTTTTAATGATTTATTCCTAATGCAGCTAGCCTTCGCAGCTTCGTATCCTTAATCCCGAAATCTGAAGATTAAATCAAATCACCTGTACCTAAATATCTATGTCTCAGTGGCTTCTTGATAGAAGCGGTAAGTGTCTTCCGGCGTAGATGATACCTCAAAAGACAGTGTCTCGTAAATCGGCTTTCAGTTTCCTCAGTTCCAGTTTACTGAGGGGAGAACCTTTTTCGTGCAGCTCGTCGAGTAGGAGAGTGATGACTTAGCCTGTCTTTGACCATTGATCGTTCGCCAGAACGCAAAAAAGATATTAAAAAAAAAGTACAAGACTTCTCTGGGAAATTTTTCTGTAACTTAATCTCCATGAATTGTTCTTTTGTACATAAAATAACCGGATTCGTAACTTTGATAAAAATTATGGAAATGTTGGTCACAAGTGAAAAAGTTACGTGAATTGGATTATGATCTGAATTTTCGAATCAAAATTCACGAATTCACGGTTTCTTAGTAGGCTTAAAAACTGCGCTCAACAGTCAGCTTTTAGAATCATGGATAAAAAATGTTACTTTACACTCTACTTTTGCTAGAATTAGCCTTCAAAGTCATCGAGGTGGAAAAAATCGAAGAACTAGACATTAACTGGATACCTCAATATTAAATATAAATAAATTT
This sequence comes from Adalia bipunctata, assembly GCA_910592335.1. NCBI lineage: Eukaryota > Metazoa > Arthropoda > Insecta > Coleoptera > Coccinellidae > Adalia > Adalia bipunctata. The sequence continues at coordinate 24,704,760 of OU342953.1, forward strand.
AAAAAACTTGAACAAGCTAAATTAATTTACAAAATGAAGAATAACTTATTGAGAACACAGACCAATTTATGTGTAGTTAACGAAAAGCATGACTATAATGTAAGAAGTAAAAATGATTTTAGGAACCAATTTGCAAGAACATGTATCAGGCAGAGTTTTCCAATATACCAGGGTATTAATGTGTTCAATTCACTACCAATAGAGATAGTATGTAACAGAAGTATAAAAAAAATGTGCCATGACCTCAGCCAGTATCTTAAACTTCAGTAATGTCTTTATGTATTTTGAACGAATATTTTTTTTTTATGTAAAATTTATAGAATTTCTTTAAGGGTTATTGTTGTTTAAAAAACTAATAATGTGAATGTAGACTCTGATACCAGCAGATATGCTGTTTAAGGGTCAGGAATAAATAAATAAATAAAACTACAAAATTATTTTTTACCATTTTAAGATTTTTCTGATCAAGTTATGATAGAAAATGCTGAAAATTAATGAAAATTTGCTTTAGATGTTGGTCAAGAAAAAAAAAATCCCATCTATTTTTTCGTTTGGTTAATTTAAGAGAAGCCGAACGTGTCCTAAGAAAGAACAGGGCAGGTTTTATGCGATTAAAAGAAAATTTTCTTAGAAGGTGTACAATTTGTATTGAGGCTAGAAGTGGCCACTTTGAAAACCTACTGTAAATTTTATAAATAAATTTCTTTTTATTTACATTATGATGTGTGATTTATTGCCATACCTTTTTCTTTTTTTCATCTAGAACTTTTCTTGACCAACATCTAAAGCTAATTTTCATTAATTTTCAGCATTTTCTATCATAACTTGATCAGAAAAATCTTAAAATGGCAAAAAATAATTTTGTAGTAGGTAAATGTCTAGTTCTTTGATTTTTTCCACCTCGATGACTTTGATGGCTAATTCTAGCAAAAGTAGAGTGTTAAGTACCATTTTTTATCAATGATTCTAAAAGCTCACTGTTGATCGCAGTTTTTAAGCATACTAAGAAACCGTGAATTAGCCTTTTTACATTTTTAATTTCGATTCGAAAATTCATATCATAATCCAATTCACGTAACTTTTTCACTTGAGACCAACATTTCCATAATTTTTATCAAAGTTACGAATCTGGTTATTTTATGTATAAAAGTACAATTCATGGAGATTAAGTTAAAGAAAAATTTCACAGAGAAGTCTTGTACTTTTTTTTTAATATTTTTCTTGAGATGGTCAATTCGAAAATTCTCAAAGTTCATAAACAAATTCATAATTCGAAAACCGTGAAAAATCGCATAACATACATGGGGGTGATTCGAATAGCCCATGACACGAGGGACCTGTTTTTTTCTTTTTGACGTCAATCTCTAGGCCACCCTGTATAACTGACGAAGAAGAGAGTTCACTAAAATTGGCCAATTATAGGTATATGTACATATACAGAGTGTCCCATTAGTGCAATGAAGTAGAAAATCTCACTACTTACGTCAGTTGCGTCAGTTTCTCATACGTAAGACGAATTCTTGGTAACTGAAAGATTCAAAGTCATCATAACAAAAAGATAAATGACACAGGATGTCCGATCTTGAGTGCCAAATATGATGAATTCGAAATTGATATTTCTCGATTTTTTCAAAAGCCCTATATATTTTTGACTATGATGCAGAGAATTGAATGCTTCACATTTTTTCAGAAGCAACTTTGGTGCTATTTTCACTCCTGTAGGCAAAAATCTCTGTGCACCAAAACAAATCAAAATTAACATTTCAAATTCTTTTGTGAAGAAATGATAATTTTTATGATGAATAATTGTATGCACATCGGAGGCGGTATTCACCCAGATACCGCCTCCTTATTGTTGTAGGCGGGTATTCTGTCCGCCTGACTAATGGAGCACCTTCCTCCCATATTTTCTCCTTGAGCCAGAAACTGGTTTTGAGCTCGGCATTCGAACACCTTTATGTCCTTAAGTTCTTTTGTGTGAAATTACATGGATACTAATTGAGTGAGATGGAAACCGCCCTGAATTTCGTCCCGAGAGCTGGTGCCCTCTGCAATTATTTCCCAGAAGTTTTGGCAGGATCAATAACTCCACTTTACGACTACTTATATTATCCACGTTCTCGCAGCGAACGGTTTTAATAGTCATTCAGTGAAACCATGAAAATATCGGAGAAAAGCATGATTTTTCAATGATCACCTTTGTTGGATACTGGAAAATCGATATTTTCCCAACTAGTGCGCAAAGTGCTATTATCGCACGCAAAAACCCCAAATACAGACACGAAACGTGTTAGAAACAATATTTTTCCTAGATCCATATAGGATGACAAAATTAAAAATTATATTTGATTTTCAATTCAACTCGAATGGAAAAACTAATAAAAAAATTTTATATGCCAGTAAAAAGAACTGACGTGATGTGAGGAACTCTACAACGCTCCATCTTCCTTGTAGGTAGACGCGCATTCAAGAATCCAACGGGAAATTTTTTTGAAAGCTGTCAAAAAATTTGGTTCTGAAAAAATGATGGCATTATGTGGGCATGTTCTATCCATAATAAACAAATGATTGAAGAATTAACAAAAAACCGGACTGCAAAAACAATTTACTGAAATGAAAAAACAAGACATACACATAATCAATATAATTTTGTAACGATATTCGATTATATCGATTATACAGGGTCTTTCACGAGGAACCTCACCCATATTTATACGGGAAACTCCTGAACGTATTTTCATGAAATTCAGCACTTATAAGTATTTCACGATGCTGATGAAATCTAAAATATTTTCAAGGCATGAGCACCTCCGGTTTTTCCGGAAATGACGTCAACTTCCGTTTTTCAAATTAAAACACCATTTTTTATTGCAGAAATAGATTCCTTAGAAAATTTAAAGTCATTTTGATGTAACATTTTTCAGTTTTGGTTGGAAAATTCTCTCTGAGCGGGAAAATTCGAAAAAAAAATCGAAAATAGACCTCCGCTGAAACAAGAATAACTTCGAGGTTTTTGAATGGAAAATTTTCATTTTTGGGATTTTTCAAGATGTAAGATTGATGTAGGTATCCACTTTAAAAATCGAAATCGCGATTCATGATACAGGGGGTGAAACAATCGCTTTCAAAGTTAGGGATGACAAAATCGTGAAAAATCAATTTTTTCAAATTAGAACCCCATTTTTTTATGGCAGATATTGAATCTACGTTAAAAAATAATGTGAGTGTATGCATCACACCCTTGCCCTAAAGTGGATATTTTCTGAGTTAATATCCCCTAAAAACCTATGTAGCACCCTGTATAGCTACTATGATTTTGAGATGAGCCCAATTTTTTTCCGATCAACACAAAAGGGGAAAATGCAATCATGTAAAAACTTCCAGCTCTAGACGAAAACGCATAAAATTTAATGCTCACGACGATATTCACTACGTTGTAGAAAAGGACACTCACATGTGGGAGGCTTTAATGGACGAAAAAAAGATGGATAGAGCATTCGATACCAGGGATGCAAAAAGAAGAAGGAAACAGAGACTGGGTTTCGAGACTGAGGAAGATGGAAAATTTTATCGCTTAGTACGACTGGAAACTGGTTATAAGCTGCAAGCAAGCGGCCTGTGGCGTAGTGCGACCAAACTTACTGGGGAGATAATGAAGGTATAAAAGCTTCTCTCTAGGAGCGATCTTCGAATATGCAATCATTATCAGTATCGAACAAAATCATGTGTATAAGCGTAATAAGCAAGATTATATTTCCATTGACGCTGTTAAGGTAGAGGATCGATAATCAAAAGCAAAATATAATTATTTTGAAAGCTTTTCCCAGGAGGTTATTCATTGTGGCTTGGCTCGTGAATGTGCAATTGATTGAAAGATGAAACACTGAGCTATGACTAAATTTCTATTCAAAGAATAATACACAGTACAGAAATAAAAATATCAAAATCAAGCTGTATTCTTGATTATAATAATTAATAATACTGATAACTCACTTTAATAATGTTTCCCGGTTGGCCATGAAATTCAGACCCATTTCACCGTGTATATGAAAATGTTGTCCTTTCTACATAAAAGCCGTAGTAATTACGTATTAATCGAAATGTTCATTTATTTTGCGAAAATAATGAATTTGAGACAATATTATCTATGTGAATTCAATAATTCCAAAGACCTGATGGTGAATGTAGAAGACATTTTTTTTCTATTAATACTGGAAATATTTCACGTATGGTTGAAAGATTCAGTTATGCTATTTCCTAGTACGGAAATCAAGGAACGAGTGTTGAAATTTTAATGAAAAGTAATGGACAGAATAATCCGTTACTTCGTGATAGTTCATTCGAAAAAAGAATGAAAGTACTCGAATATCCCGACAGAAAAATTTCTAAACGAACAGACGGACTTATGGAATTCCCCACTTTTCAAAATCCTCGAGAAATAAGCCTACAGAAGACATTTAAATACCTTTTTGCACAACTTGAAATACTCCAGTACGAAAATGTAGTAGTACTACGAAGCCTGTGTCATAGTTGAACCTTAAAAGAACTAACTCCATTTACAAAGTAATAATAGATTAAATAGAAATTAGCATTGGCAACGTCCCCGAGAATCATTTGACATTTAACGTCAGTTTTAAGTAAAAAAACTTGATAAACCTAAACAAGGGCGTCGCCAGCCTTTGAGCTAGGGGGGGGCAATTGCGCTAGGGGGGGGGGGGCAAAAATCAATCAGAATAGAAAAAATGAACTGATTTTCGTATATTATGCTATTATTTCATAGGTTTTTAAGAGATTTTTGAGCTCTAGGGGGGGGCAGCTGCCCCTCCCTGCCCCCCCTTGGCGACGCCCTTGAACCTAAATCATTTAATATGGGTATAAGTTCATGTGAAGTAAATGAAATAAATGAATAAGAATAATTTTTGTTCGATTATGTCTGCAGTCAGAAAGCAATATTTCTTCTTCTAGCTTCGAAATATATTTCTTTTACGATTTTCCTCAATGTCCTCAAGTTCCTCAATCATAGGAGCAAACGCATTACATCATTTATCTTTTTTAATTCATAATCGTTCATTATCGGATTAATCATATCGGAGTGTAGATTATGGTGCTCAAAATTTTTTATTGACATAAATGACAGAATAGTTTTTTCCATTTTTATTTTCAAAATCTTTAATTTTGAAAAAATGGTATAGGACAAAAATATTTTGTTTATGGACGACAAATCTACAGTTAAAAAAAATGTACAAGTCAAAGATATACCAGTATCTATAGAGAGTAAAAATAACTTTGCGATGGCCGGGAATCGAACCCGGATCAACTGCTTGGAAGGCAACTATGCTGACCATTACACCACCATCGCACGATAATAAACCAACCTAAGAAGGTCTTCAAGCTTTTCCTGGGACCTGGAGACAACTGTGTAAAGACTGTAAAGTGTAAAAACAATATTGCGATGGCCGGGAATCGAACCCGGATCAACTGCTTGGAAGGCAACTATGCTGACCATTACACCACCATCGCACTATAATATCCAAATGTAAGAAAATCTTCCCGATTTTCCTGATGAAGCCAACTGTGTAAAGTGTAAAAACGATATTGCGATGGCCGGGAATCGAACCCGGATCAACTGCTTGGAAGGCAACTATGCTGACCATTACACCACCATCGCACGATAATATCCAAGTGTGAGAAAATCTTCCGGATTTTCCTGGAGCCAACTGTGTAAAGTGTAAAAACGTTATTGCGATGGCCGGGAATCGAACCCGGATCAACTGCTTGGAAGGCAACTATGCTGACCATTACACCACCATCGCACGATAATATTCCATCGTAACAAGATCTTCCGAATTTTCCTGGAGACAACTGTGTAAAGTGTGAAAACGATATTTCGATGGCTGGTTATCGAATCCGGATCAACTGCTTGTACGGCAACTATGTTGAATATTTCAGTAATCGCACGATAATATACCAATGTAACAAGATCTTCCAAATTTTTCTGAAGACAACTGTGTAAATTGTAAAAACGATACTTTGATGGCTAATTATCGAATCCGGATTATTGGTTTGTAGGGCAACTATGCTGAACATTTCAGTAATCGCACGATAATACATATAAATATACCAATGTAACAAAATCTTCCACATTTTCCTGGAGACAACTGTGTAAATTGTAAAAACAATATTTCGATGGCTGGTTATCGAATCCAGATCAACTGCTTGTGAGGCAACTATGTTGAACATTTCAGTAATCGCACGATAATATACCAATGTAACAAGATCTCCCACATTTTCCTGGAGACAACTGTGTAAATTGTAAAAACGATATTTCGATGGCTGGTTGTCGAATCCGGATCAACTGCTTGTAAGGCAACTATGTTGAACATTTCAGTAATCGCACGATAATATACCAATGTAACAAGATCTCCCACATTTTCCTGGAGACAACTGTGTAAATTGTAAAAACGATATTTCGATGGCTGGTTGTCGAATCCGGATCAACTGCTTGTAAGGCAACTATGTTGAACATTTCAGTAATCGCACGATAATATACCAATGTAACAAGATCTCCCAAATTTTCCTGGAGACAAATATGTAAAGTGTAAAAACGATTTTGCGATGTCTGGTTATGGAATCCGGATCAACTGCTTGGAAGGCAACCATGCTCACGATTATACCACCATCGCACGATATTATACTTCCAATCTTCCAGATTGACCTGGAGACAAATGTGTGAGGTGTAAAATTTTTTTTCAACTTTTTGGGATTACAAGTTTGGAAGACAACTATGCCGACTAATCCATACCTAAGCATCGCACGATAATATAATATTGTAACAAGCCCTACCATATTTTCCAGGAGACAAAAAAATCGATACTAAATTGCTCAATTCGGCTGAAATAAACAAGCGAATTCAAGTCTCAAGAGTTTTTAAATCTGAGAAATTGATTTATATCGTTTATTGTTTCTCTATGCAGGAATTGCATGTGGTTTCCTTATGACATGTTTCGTATTTGAACATTTATATGAATGATTGTCAAAATGATTTTTCGAAATAAATGAATTTTCGATGTTATGTCTTTTCAGAAATTTGTTAATTTTGCGCATTTCCGATTTCCATTATTCTTCGCTTTGGTTCCAAGCATGGGCGGATTTACGGGGGGTAATGGGGTAATTACCCCACCTTCAATACTCATGAAGGGGGGTAATTACCCCCATTACCCCTCCTCCATGAGTATTGATGACCTAAGAAAAAATTACGTTTCAAAGTTTATTTGAGGATGTTTTGATTTAATGGTTTTCAATCATATTACCCCCCATGAAAAAGAGCTATATCCACCAAAGTATAAAAACTAAGTAGGTACTATGGTTGTACCCATTGGAAATGAATGCTTGTAGCAGACGCATCAGATGCTCCAGTGATTTGATCACAACCAGCTTTTGATTGGATATTGATTGGTGATTGATAGAATCATTGTGCATGTAGATCTGTCTGATGTATGAGCTTCTAACTTTGCCGGATATTTGTATACAGGGTGTTATACACAGGGATTTTCATTTTTGAAATGTTCATAATTGGCTGAATATAAGTTATATTTTATGAAAGGCATTCATATACCCTTTGTAAAATTTTTGATCAGCTCAAGTTGCTAGGATTTAAGTATAATGATTCTATAGGGAGGATTATTAATTTGGATATTTACTAATTATACTATGTGGGCTAGAATGAATGAAGTATTTTAAACATAGTTAGGGGATTATAGATATTGGCAAGAGCTGTTTAGTATGGAGGTTGATTTATCAGGGATTTGACTTATTGAAACTTGTAATAAGGGATTCCGAGATGAGGGAACTTGAGCTGAATATTTGCGTAGAGATGAGTGGAGTTTCTGTGTTTTCAATATCTATCTATATTATGAGTGTCCCTAGTGGACGGTCCTAACGGACGCGAATTTTCCTATTTTTATCTATATTATGTTCAGCGGTATATTTGAAGATTCACCTTTTTCTTAATGAGTGATATCTAAAATCGCGAAAAAGTAATGTTGAAAAATCATTGCAGATGCAATATAGATATGTAACTTAGAAATAGCCTAAGTTGTATTTATCCGGATCGAAGGACCATAAATGGCATTGCTCGTGCTAAAATCTGACTTTGGTGAGAAGGCAGAAGAGAGGAGGACATGGCAGAGCACAAAGAACCAGAGACCCCAGCTTATGGATCTCTTCCCGATCAATTCCGTAAACGAACGAAGCCGAGCTGTTTTGCCCGGAGTTTGGCTCCCGAACACGAACGAACTCAGTGACCGTATACCCGCGAATGTAAGGGGGGTGTTTCGAATGTTACCGCGAAAATAAATTTTACCGGAAAAAAAAAAATTTGTGCGACACCTGAAAAGTGCGTTGTGCCTATTTCAACTTATTGCCGTCGAGTTTTCGCTTCTACAGAGGTTTAAGTGAGATGTGACTGGTGAATGTTGAAAGGCTCGGATCTTTTGAGCTTCCTCAAGTTGTGCTTGAGTGAAATTTTTTGGTTTTAAGTGTTCAAGTGAAGAATTCATGGATTTTACTGATGGTCACGGAATATAGGAATTCTTGCATGGTTAGTATCACTTTTATGAAATCTGAACTATGCGAAGTGGATTTAGTGGACATTTGTAATAACCCATTAAAGATTCTTTAGGGGTAGGTCACTGGGCGCGCAGGAAAATGTTATCCCAGTTGAAATGGAAATTTCGTCCAATTTCTCTTGAATGCCACATAATTCGGATAAAAAAACCAAAGGCCAATCACTCTAGGCCTAGAGCGTAACTGAGAATTAAGGATCATTAGATATATATTGTCAATTGAACAAAATATTATAAAATAATTCAATCAGGCATTTGACAATTAATAACTACAGTGCTATTGTATGAAAAATAAAATGACACAGCAATTTACATTCATCATCCAGAAAATTTGATGAATTTTCTAGATAGGTATATTACATTGAGGAAAACCCCGCCTCAAGGGTATGCTGATTAAAAAAAAAATATGGAAGCGTCAGTAAAGTGAATCCGGTATATTTGTTCCAGAATATGTAGCCAAAAATATCGAAAAATGAAATTGGTTCTATTTCTATTAAAATATGCAATGACTTGTTGAGACCAACAGTCTTCAAAATGACGGGAATATACAGAAAAGCTTATATTTTATTTCGGTACTCCTGTAAAACAAAAACGAACCAGAAAAATAATTCGAACGGAGTTACTAGAAATAATGAAACCATAGCTCGCAGTTAAACGATTTCGTTTCTTCGAAAAATTTCAGATATGTAATAACCTCGGTAATAACTAATCTTCTTCAAAACGAAGTGGATAAGTTCACACAAAAAATCATTGTAGGTATGAGGTATGAGTTATGACATAAAGATAAATATATGAAAAATAAGTCGTTGGTTGAGTTTGCTATCAATTTTATTTTTGTGGCTTTGCTTGTTCGATTTCGTTTGAGTATAGAACAAAAATTCCTACATCTTTAGGGTTGGTTCGGTTAGATTGTGTTAGGAAAATACATTTTTCGTATTTATTCTTCAAATGAAATTTTATTGGTTGTGAAACAGATTTTTACAATTTAATCTACTGATGACTTTCAGTTTGAGTGAATAACATGAATAAGTCTTCACGCATTCTGTTATTCAATTAAGTAAAATTCGATTTTATTCATCATTAAATCAACATGATGTCACTTACATTATTTTCAATATTATTTACAGTAGAGCGATCTTGATTACCAAAATTGAAAGACTTAATGAATTATAAAATTTTTCAATCGGGCATTTGAACATTAATAACTACAGAAGCACTGTTTCGAAATTAAAATGACACAACAATTAACATACATCATCTAGGAAATTTGATGAATTTCCTAGATATATTACATTAAGGGCTACCCCGCCTGACGTGTATGCTGAATAAAAAAATATGGATGCCTCAACAAAGTGAATCCCGTATGTTTGTTGAAAAATATTGAAAAATTAAATTGGTTCTATTACTATCGAAATCTGCAATGACTAGATAGGTATGACCAATACTCTTCAAAATGACGGGAATATACAGAAAGAATTATATTTTATTTCGGTACTCCTGAAAATAAAAAATGAAGCTGCAAAATAAGACGAACGGAGTTACTAAAAATAATGAAATGGTTCGCAGTTTTTTAAAACGATTTTGTTTCTTTTTAGAAAATTTCAGATATGTAATAAATTATCTTTTATAAAACGAATTGGATAAGTTTACACAAAAACTGTTAAATCATTGTATGACATAAAGATAAATATGAAAAATAAGTCGTAGGTTGAGTTCGTTACTCGGTTCGTTATCAATTTTATCTATTGGCTTTGCTTGTTTGATTTCGTTTGAGTATAGAACAAAAATTCCTACATCTCTAGGGTTGGTTCGATTGTTTAAGAATAAAATACATTTTTCGTATTTATTCTTCAAATAAAATTTCATTGATTTTAAAACAGATTTTTGCAAATTTTTCAATGTTGTTATTCTGAATTTCATCTACTGACGAGTCTACTGACTTTCAGTTTGAGTGAATAACATGAATAAGTCTTCACCGAGGTCTTCACCGAGGTCTTCACACATTCTGTTACTCAATTAAGTAAAATTCGATTTTATTCATTAAATCAAAATGATGTCACTAACATTATTTTCAATATTATTTACAGTAGAGTACTCTTGATCCGCAAAATTGCCAAAATTGAATGAGTTAATGAAGACATTCAATTCCATCGAAGTCAATAAATAAAAAAAAATATTTTCTACACTAAAGAATAATATACAAATTTTTCAGTTATTCAATCTCAATAATTACGAATAATTATTAATTATAAACGTATAAGTGAATATTTTTTTGAATTAATATGGATAAACATGATATCGTAATATTCGTAATTTGAATATTTTTGGAAATCATAAGGTTCACAATGTGTCCCAAATTTTTACACTATTTCACCTGAAATTATTGAATTCATTGGTAATTTGTAATTGTTTGAGAGAGCTTTGAATAATTTCAATATATATCGTGATATATAACTATATCATGTGAAAATAAAAAAAAATTAAATAAAATTCTCGATAAAATTCAATATCCCTGAAATCAATGGACCAATTTTGCTGAAATTCATGTACATGAATGGGTGAACGATCTGGATACGAATTTTAACTTGAAATTATTTCTTTCATAATTTTTGAAAAATTGTTGATGAAAAAAACAAGACTTATCTAAGTGCAAGGTACAAAAAAAATCATCTACTAAAACTTTAATTTGAACCTATGGTATTCAGTCAGCTGATCAGTTTATTGTTGTAAACATCCTCTCCCAATTTTCCATTCTGAATTCAGGTTACGAAACAGTATGAGGTAACCGCCTATTTAACTCAACTTCCGAAAACTGACCTCTTGTTAAAATTAAATTCTAGGCCAGGCAAATCTACCTGAATCGTCGAGAAGTAAACTGACAGTCTTCAGGTAGGTATATGTACTTAATCTTTCTCGGAAGAACTGTTGACTCCAATTCACTTCGAATGACTTGGAATGGTTCTGAAGAGCCATATAGCTGTTATCTGCATAAATATGCCATCCAATCAGGACTTTTAACAGAGGTCTCTTTTGTGTTCCGAATGAGAAAACGAAGAGGGGTCAAGTTATGTGAATGCTATTTCGGCCTCGCTCAAAATTTATTTCTGTCATAATTGGGCACGAGCGAACATTTTCAATTCTCCACATAAACTGATAATTTTCATTGCGCAAGATTTGATTTAAATTATATTCTTAATTTTCGCGAGACTGAATTTTTAATTTTTATTTTGGAAAATTCAAAAGGAGAAAAATGTTTCATACAAAAACATTTTAATTTCTCTGTTCGATAAAAATATAGAGAACTCTTGAATACTTACATAAGTAAATAAAGAAAAGAAGAAACCATTCATAAAATTGATACTTCTTTCTTGCTATTTGAAAATGAACAGAGAAAATTATATAATGCATTATATAATCAATACAAATTATATTATTTGTTATAACGTACCTAAATAAAAATATTCACAGAAATTCGAAAAATGCCCGATCATTATAGCTCAATCTTATTGTGCTGCTGCCCCGTATATATCTTCCATTCATTTTCGTTGGTAAGATTTAATTCAATCCAATTATTTTTACACTATCTAGTTCGTTAACAAAATGAATATTTACTTCGATTAATTGTAAACTCTGCTATGTCAATTCGATCAATTGTGTTCAATGAATTATGTGAATAGGACAATTAAGAAATGTAGGGCTTTTTAATAGGACGGAGTATATGTGAATAATAAACTGTATAGGTACGATTTGAAAACTTCTATTGAAGTCTTTACTGTACTCTTATGATGTCTACAAAAATTAATGAGTCGAATTCTATGAATTCAAAATTTTTTGAAAGCCATTCAGTACATTTCCCAAAATTATCCTGCGTATCGTTTCATAATGATTGTAGAAATGGGGCACCTCCTAGTAATATTATCTATTATTTCTTTTGAATCGCCCCATTGACATTAATGAATAAATATAATAATAATTCACGAGAACTAGGGCAATAAAGATGGAACTGAAAGAGATGATTTTAAAACTCCAATGTGCAATATTGAAATGTTTTTTGTTTCAGTCAATTTCGACCCGAATTGGAAAATCGATTTGCACTTATATTCTGACAGATATTCAATCTAATTCAAAATGGACTAAAACTAGAGGAGAACCAATGATGAAAATTATGGTTAAGATTCCTAATGGTTAAATATTTCCACAAATAATTCTCTCCTCTCATAGTTTCATGCGAAATAAAATGGAAATTCAATATGAATACTAGATATTTCTTGAAATTCAAGTTGCAAACATGAGAGTGGAGACTATGGAGAATCTTCTGAGCGTTTCTTGTCAATTTCCTGATTTCTGATTTGGAACGGATCCAGAAATATAGAAGCCAAAACAACAATTTGAACATACTGCCAATTATCGTTTCATATGAGAAATAAATTAATTAACGTTGTAGGTATAATTTATGTTACATCAAATGATGGTCAGAATAATATACAATTTAACTCGCAATTTAATGAACTTAAAACTTGAATATGTAATATTACTTATTCAAGGTAATTTTTCAACAACTCTAGCAAATCTAATTCGGAACCGAGTTCGGAACAGAATACAACAGTTTCGGCCTTTTTCACGTTAATTAGAAGCAATGAAAAATTTTTTTTCGAAAAATAGATGCTATTCTAACGCAACACCAAATTAACAGGTAATATACTTGAAAAAAAAATAGATAGAAGAAGAAGCACATTTTTTACCAATTATTCTCTTCTACTATTTTTTTATACATGCGAAGTCTTGTTTTATTATTATTCACAACAATCGGATTTCTTGTATATATGACTCACGATCTGTACGAGAATTCCGGCCACAATTGCTGCCACTGTTCTAAAAAATCTAAATTCTTCTTCAAATTAGAAATGTGGAGAAATATACTCCCGATGGTATCATCCAATTGTTTGTGGTCATGAGGAGATTGTATCTATTCTGAAGTAGGTTTGATGCAAAACAATAGCCTACTGGTATCAAATGGAAGAAAGTTAATGATATCTGAATTGAATTTGATCTTTATTTAAAAAGAGAGAATGAAGAAGATGGAACGACAATTTTTCTGATAGTTATCCAAAGTTTTTCAATTGATTCTTGATTTAAAAATGCGAATCTACCTAAAAGGTCGATGAACGAGTGCTCAAAAGTTCCTGACATTACGTCAGTGCTATTTTAGGTTCTGTGATAATAAATAGTAGAGGAAAGTCACCAAATATGAAATAGTATCCTAAAATGGAATACCTTCATTTCTCCAAGACTATAAGTAATAAACGGAACATTCGACCATCTTCTGTTTCATTCGGTCTACTAACTATCGCACTCACACCATCGAGTCAGTTGCGCAAACGCTTAACGTGTGGCAGGCGTGTTTTGTTTTGTTGTCGTGAAGAAAATTTTAAAAGGTAAGTAGTAAATGGGTATTACCAGCTGTTATGTTTGCATACATAAGTGTTATACTATTAAGTTTATCGGTATTATGTTTATTTCACCATTTTGTGATCTTTTGTCATTAAAATATTGTGACTTGAAAAAATATTTAGAAGAGCAATGAACTAGTATAAAAATCCCGAGAAAAATCCAAATATGGACAGTCGTCGGTGTCTAATTATGGAATATGCTTGATGTGTGGGCTCTGGGCACATTATGATTGTGCTGGTCCAGAGTTTGATACTGGGATCTGTGACTTTTGCAAGTAATTATGTAACTTCCTTCATTTATCACAATATGTTATAATCATTTAATTGATCTCAAAGATATTAATGTTCATTTTTGTTATTGTTATGTTGATTTCAGCTTATATTCCATATATGGGTTCCTATTCCATATTTGGTAACTCATTTGTGATTTTGTTTTTTGTGTTAGATTTCAATTAGATAACTAATATTTTTGATTAGAGGCTGTTAATTACAACATATAAATATATGACTGATTAGTATAAGCATTAAACTGATTTAATTAAATGAAGTTTTTTCTTTATATCCCAAAAACAAAATGCGAGACAAAATGGTATTCCATATTTGGTGACTTTCCTCTACTGCTTATCCATTTGACAGCAGATTGAAATCGGAATAAACTAAATTTTATAATGGTTTGAAAGATTCCAAAGACTTCCCCGCATCTACATATCTTCTGTTCTGATGGTGTAGACTGTAGGTAGACTGTAGAGTAGAGTATTACCGAGAGTATTACCCAGATCATCACTCCCTCTATATTTCTAACAGTCGACAAAGAAGCTTTTTGTTGTATAGAAAACTGTATAGTAGGTATAGTTGAAGGGAGTGGCATTGCGTTTAGCATTTTATCGAATTAAATTATCATGAAAGTTGGTAAATTTCGATGGCTAAATTCACAAGGCTTCCAGGCTGCCATCACATACCTACATGATATTCCTGAGTGCCCTCTGTTCATAGACAAACAGTGGGTTCGATTTTGTGCTCAAGTGAATGCCTTTTAAAAGGACAGAGAGGGTGTAAAAACAACGGGCATCATAAAGGGATGGCTCAGCGGACCTACCCCTAGAGATATTTGGGTATCGACCGTGTTGATAATCCTAACCTAACCTAACCAGTTCACGCATCCGTGAACTGCGTAGTGGGCGGATATTAAAATTCCAAACCTACGGCTTCAGCGCTGATGTGGAGTTTTGGAAGCCATTTATTGTGGGGTTTCTGGTCGGACTCATCGCAAAGAACGCGTTTGGAATTTAGAAGATCTATAAGGAAAAAGCCGAGGAAAAACCAGTGAAAAGGTTTAGGTAAAAAACTAGTCTCCTCCGAGGTCTCCTCGAGTCTCACCATCTTTTACTTTTTCCCTTTTTTGTTGAAATTATGTATGTAGGTAATTTTGGAGAGTTTATGTCGAGGTTTATGTTTAATTGGATCGAAGGAATGTTCATTACCCTTTTTCTTTCCTTTATTTATTTCTTTTGGGCTCTTCTCAAGAAGAGGAAAAGTTTTCGAGAGATAAAGTGGCATTAGGGACAAAAAGAATTTGAGAAAACTAACTTTTATTTCTATACTATATGTGGAAATTATCTTCAGGCTTTTGGCGAAGAATCTTCCTCTGGAACCGCTGTGAATGCTTTTTCAACTGCTCGTTCATTTCCCGTATTGTGGCTGCATCATTCAATCTCCAACTAGGACGTTGTCGTAACTTGATCTGACCTTGATGAACTTCCAAAAATAGAACCTATAGTATAGTACTCACTTCACATTAGATATTTGGTTTGATCATTGATATATCATTCAGGCTTTGCCCCAGATAGGGCCATCAATATATTCAATTGATCAATTGCTATTCCTTTTTGATTTATAAACAAAATGAGAATTATATCAGAAATAAACGATTGGGAGCTTTTGCGCTCCATATATACGGGGTGTTAGGTAAATATGCAGCAAAAATTGGAAAAACGTGTTGCGAAGATGAAGGACGAAACAAATTTTCGACAAATAACAATTTATTACTAAAATTACATGCAACATTTCTTAACCTACATCAATTGTTGAACATGGCTAGCTCCAGCTTGGATTCAAACCATCCATTGAAAAAGTTCTATATTATGTGAAGCAAAATCCGCAGGAAGAAGTGCCTGAACGCGTTGGATGCGGTATGGGACAACCAATTTTCTCTTAGAATTTTCCCAACAGTCCAATTACTTACAAGTATCTGTAAGTTTTCGCGTAGGAGTAGGGCGAGGAGTAGGGGAATTACGTACAAAATGACATAGGATTTTATTTCAGAGGCATATTTGTTAGTAGTGAATGAAAGTAGAGTCATATTCTGCACCTATGATCTTTGGTCCTCTCTTTATAAAATCTTATCAACCTTTATGAAAAGTACCAAAAAATAAAATATTCTCAGATAAATTGGAATAAACTGAATTCATTTTGTCCGCATGCTATGGACCAAATGACATACCGGCAACAGGTAACTGTAGTTTTCTAAAAACTTATAGTCACAAATCTACTGACAAAGTTTACAAATGAAACGCTTGGTTCTTCTAGGAACATCAGCACAAGATGCGTGAGCCCAATACAACCAATGCATGTATCGTAACCAGTCTTTTCCAGGGCTTATCCTGAAGTTTTCCCGATCTAAATCAGGAAAAAGGTCATAACAATAGACAGATGGACAATCGCGTCCATCATCTCGAAAGTTGCTAGGAACATTTTCTTCTTCATTGTCTTCTTTAAATAATGCCCAAGAGACTTGTCTCCTTTTCTTTGGAGGAGGCATGGACTCATTTTCTGATTTGATTGTAATCATTTTAGGTGTAGAAGTTGAAACTAAGTACGTTTATCGAGTCTTCGGCTCACGTTTGCCTTGTCAACTTATGAATCGTCCTTTAGGGATTGGAGGAATCTCCTCATAGGATCAGCAAGAGAAGGTTAAGATGCATTGCCTTTATTAGCCGCACATAAATATTTTGTTATGAATATGTTAAGACAAGTCCTGGCTCTCTGTTTCCTGATGGAGCCTGGGATGAATGGTCTCGGTGTTGTCCGGTAGATACGGTTAATTCAGCTGAAATACCTTTGTCATTTTGTCCGTTCACTGTATGTCATTTTGTCCATGAAGCGTTATAAAACTGGAAATATATCGAATTAATACAAAAAGTAAAAGTATATTCAACATAAAAAAAGCTTCATGAATACAATGACAAATAAGTAAAGTTTTTTTTTTTTTTAATGTTGTGATTTTCACGAAAAGGAATATCCTGTAATGTTCAGAGAACATCGTGAGAACCAAGGGCAAGCAGGTAGGAATTGGTGTTCTTCTTGAATTTCTGGAGGTTATATGTCTCGGGGAACACCTCCCTAGGCAATGTGTTCCAAAGCCTCGCTGTTCGTTGGATGAACGAGTATTTGAAGAGAGATATTCTGCAGGTCTCCAAAGTTACCACGAAGGGGTGTGAAGACTTAACTTGACGGGTTAGTCTGGAAGAGACTGCCAGAGGGGGAACGATTGCTGATAATTCAGAAGAGCATCGCCCATGGAAATATCTATAAAATAGAGACAGATCGCCCACTTTTCTACGGTGTTCCAGAGAAGTGAGCGAGCTTGTAAGCGATGCATCACCGACGAGACGAATTGCCCTTTTTTGTACGGAATCCAAGAGTTTTAGGGTGTGTATAGGTGCAGCACTCCAAACATGGGAACAGTATTCCAGGACAGGTCGAATCTGTGCCTTATAGATCATAAGCAGCTGACTCGAGGTGAAATAGCTCCTGGCACGAAACAGAAAACCAAGTTTTTGGGATGCACTTTTAGCAATGGATCTCACGTGATTCTCCCAGGAAAGGTTACTGCCGACAGTAATGCCAAGCATCGAAATGGATGACTTCAATGGTATGGTCACTCCCGACAATTTTATTCTGGGCACTGTAAGATCGGCTTTTCTAGAGAAAAGACATGGTTGTGTTTTGTTTGCGTTGAATTCTACCAAGTTATTAGATCCCCATTCAAGAATTGTTGCCAAGTCCATATTTATGTTGTTAACATTTCTTCCTCGTTCGTTTTTGATTTGGCGGGCTGGTATTGGAGCCCTAGAAGAAAAGGCGGTATGGAGGGTACTATCATCCGCGAAGCTGTGCACTGGACACGAAGTTGCTTCCAGCAAATCGTTGATATGAAGCAGAAACAGCGTTGGAGCCAGAACTGATCCCTGCGGAACACCAGCATTTATGGGTAGAGAGTCAGACGAAACTCCATCGACCACTATATGGAGAGATCTGTTTGAGAGAAAACTAGCTAGAAGAGAACATAGCTTTGGGGGCACGCCATAAGATGGAAGCTTGGCGAGGAGTCCCTGATGCCAGACTCGATCGAATGCCTTGGAGATATCCAGTGCTACGGCTAGGGTTTCACCATATTTCTCGGAAGATAGCTGCCATATATGTGAGACGTAAGCGAGCAAGTCACCAGTGGATCTCTGATGGCGGAAACCATATTGTTGGAAATGAATGCAAAATAAATGAAAAAAAAAAAAACTCGTGACCTATTGATTCCTGTTTTCACTCATAACGACCGAATGAGCAAGAGTAGCGCTTGCGAGTTTTCAGAAGTTAATAGAAGCCACTCGGTTCGTGTGATATGGTAGGCAGTTCCGCATTTGATACCTCCAAACCCAAGTTATGATGTCTGTGTCATTTTGTACGTATTTCCTCTACCTGGACCTCCTTCTATCATGTCCAGCACATTGTCCTCCACTTCTACCGTTCTTACAGTCCTTGGCTCTCCTAGTCCACAGAGCGGGAAAGGAGCATATAATACAGGAAATTTGATTTTGTTACTTCGAATGTTTTCGCCCTATACTTCGCAACAAAGCGCTTTTTCAAAAATAATCAAAAGATAAAATATCCTTGAAATAGTTCAAGAAATATCCTCTTGAATTTTAGCTGCATGCTTACCTAACACCCTGTGTAATTGTTATTTTGATTTCGTCATAATATGGAAAAACAAGGGATTAGTGATTGCTGCTTCGTTTTGACGAATTCCTATCGATATTCGATAATTAATTGGAGAAATACTGCAAACTTGCGGATGTCAGTTCCAGAAGATGAAGAGCAAAGTGAATCTTTTAGTCCTTAAAATTGAAATTTAATCCAAAATCTTATTACCATACTCATTACTGAAATACTGGGCGAACCCGTTCGCCTTCCCTAATTACGATTCCAGGAACGAATTAACAATAAGAGCACAATCGACGGATGTATCTCTCGCGCCCAAGAGTCCGTCACTTCATCAATAACTTTCTCGATGGAACAAAGGGAACACGTAACGAAGAGTACGAAAGTCCTCTCTTCGGTACCTCCTCAGTCGCCTGAACCAGCAGACCTTGAGCAATGAGCAGACGTAGATGCATTTAGGAAAGACGAAGACGAGGCCAACTTCAGTTCGGAGCCGTTGTCGATAAAAACTTGTATGCATTATTCTTCGGTGACGATACGATTTATGGTGTATCCGAAATTATGGTGGATACCATTACGCAAGCTATGGGAATTGGCGAATTTTATTACGAGAATGACTTTAGACCTTTGGAGTTTACTTTCATCGAAGATCGTCTTCATCTCCCAAGTCGTCAAAAGAGAATTGGCATCGACGCAATGCAAATTAAGGAAGCTAACATAATCTAGTGTTTTTTTTTGGGGCTATAGGAAATTAATAGAAAAAACATCTGAAATTCAGAAAAATGCATGAAATCTTTATTTGAATAGATAGTATGGTCCATATAATCATTGAGTTTAAATATACAGTGTGTTTGGGCATGAAGCGATAATTTAAGGGAATCAAATATACCTAATTTTATCATATGTAATATCATCAGTGCATCCAAATTTTCCGAAAAAAAATCGAAAAAACACCTTGCTAAGTAATATTTTAACAAGAAGCATGAGTGCAGTTGGCAACAAAAATCCGAGTCGAAGACGAGGATTTTTGCACCTGCACGAATGCTTTTTTGTTAAAAATATTACTCCGCACTGTGTTTTTTCGATTTTTTTCACAGGAAAAATTAGACTATTTCATGAGTAACAGATTATTCTGGATGCATTATGTATCATTAATTTTCGCTGACAACTACTGTCAAGTTTTGCTGGGGGTAAACCATAGAACTTTTAGTACATGGAATGCTATTACCAGATCAAAAAGTGGATAAACATCTCAAGTTGGAGGAATCTCTAAATTTCCATGTTCCCATGGATACGACCTGTCACACCGAACAGAAACACAGAAATGTTTGCTGAAATGCCAAGTGAATCGGATCTTGACGATTAAATTCATAGTATTTCTGTGTTTCTATTCTGTATGACAAGTCGTAACCATAGCAACATGGAAATTTCAGTATTCCTCCAACTGGAGATGTTTATCCACTTTTTCAAGCTGAGCAGCAGGGCTAATGGCATTCCATGTACTATAAGTTCTATGGGGTAAACCCGAAAAAACTGCTGACAGCTGCTCCCATACAGTTTTTCCATCTAGAAACCATTTGTGATTCAAAATTGCGCGTTTCTGATTGGTGGAAATTAAGACGAGGGAAATAGTCGACAAAACACCCACATGAAGGGTTTGCCTCGAGGTTTGCCTCCATATTTTTGGAATAGCCTCCATAATAATTTTTTTTTATTTAGTTGACCCTTTCAAATTATATCGATTTCTTTGGACATAAAGGTCCTACAGATGTGACAAAATGTTTTTTTGAAAGATAATACTACCACCTTTCATTAAAGTAGAACAATATGAAATCATCTAACTCAAAAATGTTATAAAAAAATTCTTAAAAATAATTTTGGTCGAAAAATTCATTGATTTTTTAGTAAATCGTCAATAGTACAAAAACTAGCACATTGAAGTATAATTTTTTTTCAAATAACTAACACGAAAGAAAATCAGCTACAAAACGACACCCACGTCATTTCTGTAAGTTACATAATTCGAGAGTTATTGTTCAAATATGACCGTTACGCGAGCGCCCTAAACGTTTTTTTTTGTTGCTACAAGACAAGTCGTCATGAGGGCCACTGCTGTCTACAGAGCAGAGGCGGCCATTTTGAGCAATTTTTATGATAAATTTGTTATTTTAATCATTAAAAATGATCAAAAGTACAGTACCTACTGAGTTTTTATTTTATTTTATCAATTTTCATAAGGGTCATGTTCAAACAGCAATAACTCTCAAATTATGTAACTTACAGAAATGATGTGGGTGTCGTTCTGTAGCTAATATCCTTGCGTGTTAGTTCATTGAAAAAAATTATACTTCAATGTGCTAGTTTTTGTACTATTGAAGATTTACTAAAAAATTCAGTAAATTTTTTGACTAAAATTATTTTTGAGAATTTTTTTATGGCATTTTTGAGTTAAATGTTTTCATATTGTTCTACTTCAATAAAAGGTGGTAGTATCATCTTTCAAAAAACATTTTTTCCACATCTGTTGGACCTTCATGTCCAAAGAAATCGATATCATTTGAAAGGGTCAACTAAAATAAAAAAATTAATTTAAAATGGCGGCTATTCCAAAAATGTGGTTGTTTTTGTCGATGAAATTAGGTATATTTGGTGCCCTCAAATTATCACTAAGTCATATGCCCAAACACACTGTATACAGGGTGAGTCTCTGACACACTTTTTTCCTATACCATTTTTCAAAATTCGGTTTCGTTTGGAAGATACAGGGTGTCGAAAATCCACGGAAGAAACACTTTGCTGTTCATATCTTCGGAACCGTTATTTTAAATGAACCGAATTTTGGTTGATTGTGTACTCTATTCATGGTGCATATTCCTCAATCAAAACTTATTCAAAAGTTCTACTGGTATAAAAGTTACACCATAGCCGATTCATAAATCCACGCAAAAATTTTATAAAACCACTTGAAAAAGATAAACGGTTCATATTTTCGAAAGAAGCAATCATTTAAAAAAATAAAAGTATGTATTTTCATGTTTTTTTGATAAAACGCCTCGTTTTCGAGTTATTCCCAATTTTACCCGACAAAATTCGACGAAAAAATCAAAAATCATAAGAATAATCTGGATGGTTCCCTGGATTTATAATATCATAGATGGGTTTGGTTAGGTCATTCTCGAGCAGTGACAGGTCTTGGAAACACTTCGATTATTTGGAACCATATATTCCAATCATGCAGGTGACATGTTTCGGCTGTTCTTGCCATTATCAAACCATGAATATGATTTTTGAACCTAAAATCATATTCAAAACTTTTCAAGCGCCCATTTTTCAGATTGTTGAGTAACAGAGGCACCATTGCTGGGAATGGCGCCGAATCGATAATTGATGGTCATCACTAACACTGGCCGATACAGCTGCGAAATTTTCTTCAGTTCGCACTGTACGTAAGCGTGTTGGTGGTTTAATGTCCAACAATGTGAATTTGGTGCGAAATTTAGTCACAATAGCCCGAAAGGCCGCTTCATTGAGTCGGCAACGCCGCATTCTCTTCAATTGAGAAATGCTAATTAAGGAAACTAACATCTCTGAAAGCACATCGTATTACAGTGCTACAGCTTCCAAGCCAAAAATTTCTGAATATGCTCGCGTTGAATTCACATGGACTAAGTATCCGAAGAAGTTCAGGAACGTCAACGACCATAGTACGTCCACATATGATGAATAGACAATTGGTCACTTATTCAGCGGTCCTTTTCTCCGAAGCAGAAATATGATCAAGTTTATTGCTGATGTCATTACCGCGCCATATTCGATTCAACGAGTGCATTGTTCAGGCTTTATATTTACATAACAATGTACGCCAACAATTTATTTTCATGACTCATTTTGTTTATTCTATCCTAGACATCGAAGGTTTTCCGTTGCGGTAGGTGTATACCAGATTGTTATAGCTTCTAAATGTGCTATTCAGCAACGCTTATTAAAATGGCGGCGGAAACCTACGTGAATGTCAGGTTTGTTGAAGTGAGGCCACTGGCACAAAATTTTTCACTCGCAGTTAAAAAGTTGTTCTTTGACAGTCGTCCTCATGTTTTAGTCAATTCTGACTTAAATTGTGAATCATTTTGCAATAGGAGGCTAACCGGGAATTTCTGAAACCGTTGGAGATATAGGTAAAATTTTAAGTTTGACATTTATGGTCTAGTTTTTTATGACAGCGAAGCTGCGATATGGTGAGGAAATTTTTATACGGTCGGAAAGAGGAATAATCGATTCATACGTGGGTGAAATTCCGATTCTTTAGGCGAAGTAGAAGTGTTTTTAAAAAATTCGCGAAAATGTCGAAAAAAAAACCGACAAAAAGGGTCATTTTAAACTCGATAAAACTTTTTCCACAGATATCCTGGCCGTGATGTAAATATACGGATCGAAAGAGGAAAAGTCGATACAAAATAGCTTGGTATTCATATTCCCCATAATTTTTCCATTTCTTCAGAAAAATTGATCAAACTTTGACATTTCGACCATAAAATCACCCGAGTTCTACGATAAGGATAACTAGGTACTTAAAATGTAGATCTGCTGGCCCATACTAGTCAAAATTGACCAAAATGAGGGGATGACTGCAATCTTCACTCTTCAAGCCTTGGGATCTGAAAATGGCGATAATATCGACAAAACCACGTTATGTAAATATTACGTCAGAATGGTACTCAATATTCCCAGGATTGACATATCGTCTTTATTCCAGAAATTTCATTTCCTGATGGCTTATCATGGCTTCCATTCAAAAGATTCTCTGTGGATTTATGTCGAGATAACATTTCTATCCGTGCTAGGGCCTTTTGAATGGTATAGCAAACAAAGCCGTCAAACTGACAATCCCAACTTTCTGTTGTGGAAACCAGAATATAGGTACGGATGCTATAATACAGTAAAATCTCCCCCTAGCAAGTCTTGGATGTCTTTTTCCTTTAATCTAATTTAATAAATATTATTATTCCAAACAATACGTTGGATCTGTTCCGACCTATCAAATTTTGATAAATAGCTTATTGCTATAGATTGTGTATCGGGATGGGGTTAACGTTTCGTCCCAGCTTCGTTCATAGGATTCAACAAAGTCGCTATTGTGAGCGAAGCCTGTCAATGTCGCATGTGTTGAAATTCCAACAATATAAGCAATTTATTGTCTTATTCATTTCTTCATCATTTCATATTTCATGGACGATCAGTGGATTTCCAATAGTAGGTATAATAATTCGATTCAAGATAGAAATGAAGTGGTAAATCACTTCGTTCATTTTTGTTGGACGAAGAGGAGTGAGGACTGATCATTTACTGAATGTGAAGGGGAAAGATATTCTGAAATTTCCTTCTGTAGGAAACATTGGCATTATTATGTCCATTCCAATTGCAAGAGACAACACTTTTGGACTCGAGAATTGGCACCTGGCTTGGAGTTGTTGAACAGGTGTTACTTCTTTTACATCATCCGCTTCTTAATTATTCGAAAAATCGAAATTACTGTAAGGAATAAATTGGACATATGGAAGCGGTCTGTTTTAATTGCTTAAGAAACATTTTCATGAGGATGATTAAACTTTTGAATTCTTAATTATATTATATTTTCCATTTAGTAGGAGGATTTAGATGGAGTTATAGATGGATTAATTATTCAACGGAAATTAGATAATGAGTTGAACTTCAATTTTTATTTCCTGAAAATATCAAGTTAGTATTTCTCTCTTTTCGGATGGAACATTCAGATTTTTCATGCTTCTACGTCGTCGTCTCGACCGAATATCCACGCATCGTATGTATTGCTGTTGTGAAGTAATACAGTTATGAAGGTATACAGGGTGGCCAAGAGATTGACGTCGAAGAGAGAAAAACAGGTCCCCCATGTATGTTATGCGATTTTTCACGGTTTTCGAGTAAATTTTTTCATGAACTTTGAGAATTTTCGACTTGATCATCTTTAAAAAGATAGAATAAGATAATAATCGCTGATAGAATAAGTGTTTTTAATTTGATGTTCCTTGTGCCGATATTCACATTTTAATGTTATTGTTGGAACGATAAACATAATACTGATAATTCATGGTTTCTCAGTATGCTTAAAAACTGCGCTCAACAGTCAGCTTTTAGAATCATTGATAAAAAATGGTACTCAACACTCTACTTCTGCTAAAATTAGCTTTCGAAGAAGTCATCGAGGTGAAAAAAATCAAAGAATTTTTCTTGAACAACATCTAATGCGAATTCTCATTAATTTTCAGCATTTTCTATCATAACTTGATCAGAAAAATCTTAAAATGACAAAAAATAATTTTGTAGTAAATGTCTAGTTCTTTGATTTTTCTCCACCTCGATGACTTTGAAGGCTAATTCTAGCAAAAGTAGAGTGTTAAGTACCATTTTTTATCAATGATTCTGAAAGCTGACTCTTGAGCGCAGTTTTTAAGCATACTAAGAAACCGTGAATTCGCCTTTTTACATTTTTAGTTTTGATTCGAAAATTCAGATCATAATCCAATTCACGTAAATTTTTCACTTTAGACCAACATTTCCATAATTTTTATCAAAGTTACGAATCTGGTGATTTTATGTATAAAAGTACAATTCATGGAGATTAAGTTACAAAAGAAATTCACAGAGAAGTCATGCACTTTTTTTTAATATCTTTTTTAAGATGGTCAAGTCGAAAATTCTCGAAGTTCATGAAAAAATTCATACCTCGAAAACCGTGAAAAATCGCATAACATACATGGGGATGATTCGAATAGCACATGACACGAGGGACCTGTTTTTTTCTTTTTGACGTCAATCTCTTGGCCACCCTGTATATGTATACTCCATTCACTTATATGAAGTATCCCGGTTAGCCAAGATTTAGGTTTATCAAGTTTTTTTACTTAGAACTGACGCAGGTTGGCACTCGTGAAGTATCGGCAATGTCAAAATAATTCTCAGAGACGTTGCCAATGCTAATTTTTACTCTCATTTTTCAGTCGGGCTATTCTTTTTTCGGATGAACTAACACTAAGTAACGGATTATTCGGTCCATTATTTTTCAGTAAAATTTTAACACTCGATTCTTGATTTCCGTACAAGAAAATATCATAACTGAATCTTCCAACCATGTTTAAATACGTGAAATATTTCCAGTATTAACAGAGAAAAAAGTTTCTTCAACATTAGCCAGGTCTTTGGAATCATTGAATTCACATAATATTTTCTCGAATTCATTATTTTCCCAAAGTTAATAAACATTTTGATAAATACGTAATTACTACGATCTTTATGTAGAGAGGATAACGTTGCGTAGTTATCTGACAGGAAAATGACTATAACCTGGGGGATAGATGACGAATTGATTGAGCTATTTTAAACATAAACAAGTTAATCACTTGCACATCTCACTCTTTATTTGGACAAATTAAAAAAACGACAAGACAAACGGGTCCCAAGCTAAGATTTTGAACAACAACAAGGAATTCAAGGACAGAATAATCATCATAATCTTGAAGTATGAAGACATGTTAACGTTAACCACGATGTTCTGATTGAAGTTCCTCCACATGTTCTCCAACACTCCGTTGTCACCTTGCCCCAACAAATATGCCATTCTCAGACTCTCATCCTGGGAATGGTCATTGATTTCTGGCTCAACAAGAGGGAAATCTGGAGGGGGGCGGAAGGAAAAATTGTTGAGAATTTGTCTTCTGCCTCGAATAAGCAAGAGCCTCTCTGACATCTGAGTTATGCATTCGTTCTGGTCCTCTGAACTCACATTTATTTCTGCGCTTTCCAAACATGTTGCTTGAGGAATAGTCGATGCTTCCAGCGTGTCAGCTGGTGATGCAAATTTTTTCTCTACTCCTGTTTCCCTTGTACTATCAGAACCTTGATCATCCGCCATATTAGTATATTTGCGATACTTTCGGTAGCTTCTTCAATTCGATGTTTTCTAGTATGGATGTGGTAGTTCTGGATATGGTTTGTGTTTCTTGGGTCTTGTTAGTTAGGTCAGCTTTCAGGTCTTTTTCATACCGCTGCTTCAGAAGATCCTCCAACATGTCAGCACATGCTCTGGAGATGGTGGAACGTTTCATGCACAATTTTGAAATATCTATTGCTGGTGTTTTCTGATTCATAATATACTTGAAATTTGGAAATCAATATGACGTAGAAGTGGTGTCAAGTCTGAAAGTTTGGAGACAATGGAATGGCGACCACAGATATTCAAACATATCCTGTTACCTAGGAGCATAGATCTATTCTATGTATTTCGGGTTGGCAGTCGATAAGATGCTCAGTCGATAAGATGTTCAGTCATCGAAGCAGTCGATCAGGAGTTCGAAATGGAAATTTACTATGAGCGTGCGCAAAGGAGTAGCCCTTGAGACCCGCCTACCCTATGGATACACGAGTAATTCATATAACACGAAATAGACACAGTAAACGTTCTTGACCAAAGGGTCTTTGTATCAGGTATTTTAACAATTAGTATAGATCCAGGGATCCAGCTTCTTGTATGACATCAATAGTTATATTTAATAATTCTTCACGCCGACAAGCACCGCTGATACCCAAAATTAGGACAACCTACTGTTTTTTCTTCGTATACCAACTTTCGAATCATACTAATTCTATTTCAACATCTATTACAGCATAGTTTTGCTTCTTTCATACGTATCATATCCTTTTCTGATGAAAATAATCCCAAAATTATAATCAAACTTGGTCAACGTAGAAAAACTTGACGAAAATGAAGTGAGGTGAAAAACTTTTTTAAAACACAAGAATTCAAATTTCTTGGAAACTTTTTATTTTCGGTTATTGATAAGTATGACTCAAATGGGTGATACCATAGAGTTTAAATATACCTAGAGGAACAACGCCCTTGAACGAGTTGAAGATTAAATTTTTGGCCGTAAAGTGGCGGCACGCCTACAGTTACTAGATATCTAGTCAGTGTAGGACAGCCAAGTACATTGTTACCTTTTCATTTACAGAAATCTGTAGGATATTTATTTCCCTCTAGTACCATGAATCATAGGCAGGGTAGGATTCGTCCAGATTATACAGGGTCTTTCACGAGGAACCTCACCCATATTTATACGGGAAACTACTGAACGTATTTTCATGAAATTCAGCACTTATAAATATTTCACGATGCTGATGAAATCTAAAATATTTTCAAGGCATGAGCACCTCCGGTTTTTCCGGAAATGACGTCAACTTCCGTTTTTCAAATTAGAACACCATTTTTTTATTGCATAAATAGATTCCTTAGAAAATTTCAAGTTATTTTGATGTAACATTTTTCAGTTCTGGTTGGAAAATTCTCTCTGAGCGGGAAAATTCGAAAAAAAAATCGAAAATAGAGCTCCGCTGAAACAAGAATAACTTCGAGGTTTTTGGATGGAAAATTTTCATTTTTGGGATTTTTCAAGATGTAAGATTGATGTATCCACTTTAAAAATCGAAATCGCGATTCATGATACAGGGGGTGAATAAATCGCTTTCAAAGTTAGGGATGACAAAATCGTGAAAAATCAATTTTTTCAAATTAGAACCCCATTTTTTTATGGCAGATATTGAATCTACGTTAAAAAATAATGTGAGTGTATGCATCACACCCTTGCCCTAAAATGGATATTTTCTGAGTTAATATCCACTTTAGGGCAAGGGTGTGATGCATACACTCACATTATTTTTCAACGTAGATTCAATATCTGCCATAAAAAAATGCGGTTCTAATTTGAAAAAATTGATTTTTCACGATTTTGTCATCCCTAACTTTGAAAGCGATTTTTTCACCCCCTGTATCATGAATCGCGATTTCGATTTTTAAAGTGGATACATCAATCTTACATCTTGAAAAATCCCAAAAATGAAAATTTTCCATCCAAAAACCTCGAAGTTATTCTTGTTTCAGCGGAGCTCTATTTTCGATTTTTTTTTCGAATTTTCCCGCTCAGAGAGAATTTTCCAACCAAAACTGAAAAATGTAACTTGAAATTTTCTAAGGAATCTATTTCTGCAATAAAAAATTGGTGTTCTAATTTGAAAAACGGAAGTTGACGTCATTTCCGGAAAAACCGGAGGTGCTCATGCCTTGAAAATATTTTAGATTTCATCAGCATCGTGAAATACTGAATTCGAGGCTGAATTTCATGAAAATACGTTCAGTAGTTTCCCGTATACAAACTATAACTGCTCGTATTAACACACTTATATACCAACCATATTACTAGTTATCACCGAGTATTCTTCATATATACGCATACGAGGTATTAAATAGGAAGCAGTTCGACTTGTTGTGTACCACGTATTAAAATATTCGAACTGATGCGTATAGTATGCTGTTTTTTTAATACCAGGTATTAAAAATTTTTTTGAGTGTACGACTAAAAGTGGCTTCAATTCGTTCAATTTTTCTCTAGGTATATTTAAACTAGTGGTGATACTAACACCTCCTCCACGATTTACGTCTAATCTCGAAACACCCTATACAGGGTGGCCATTTGAAAACAAAACAGACGAGATTACAGACAAAATAAATTTTTTCGATAGAAATGCTCGGACAGGTCGATTTCTGTTTCGAGGGGGACAACTTAAGATGTAGGTTACGGACGCATAGCGCTTCAACCCTTGCTACTACAACCCTCACCCCCAATTTTTGAATAGGGAAGATAGGGTGAGTGATACCTCATTTCAGTGGCGTAGTGACCTGTGTTCGGCGTGTTCGAAGAACACGGGCCCGGGTCTCCCAAGGAGCCCGGGCGCTTGGGACGACTAGCGCTAATAGTAAGAAAATATCTTGAACACAGGCCCGTGGTGGCGTTACTACGCCGCTGCCTCATTTGGAAGGTATTTTTATACTGATTTCAGCACAGTAATTGTTTTTTCATTTTATGCATTAGTTCTCGAAATATTCTTAACTAAGTATTTGAAAATGAGGTGGTGTTTTCATGGCACTTGTAGTGTTTTTTTGTGAAAAATCGACATTTTGAGCTTCAAATTAATTAATTAATGTGAGTTTTTGATAAATTATTTACTTTACTTTGAAAAGTCTTATTTCTTAGATCAATACTTCAAATCGTTCTGATACCGTACATCTGACCCTAGTAGCATTAACACGTACGGTATGACTTCATTTGCCCAGTGATAGATGTTTTGCAATTTCAAATACAAGTACGGAAATTTTGGTGTTTCGGAAGCACGAAATGTCAATTATTCGCAAAAAATTAATTTGAGTGATAAAATTAACTAACGCAAGAATATTTCGAGAACTAATGCATAAAATGAAAAAACAATTACTGTGCTGGAATCAGTATAAAAATACCTTTCAAATGAGGTATCACTCACCCCATCTTCCCTATTCAAAAATTGGGGGTGGGGGTTGTAGCAGCAAGGGTTGAAGCGCTATGCGTCCGTAACCTACATCTTAAGTTGTCCCCCTCGAAACAGAAATCTACCTGTCCGAGCATTTCTATCGAAAAAATTTATTTCGTCTGTAATCTCGTCTGTTTCGTTTTCAAATGGCCACCCTGTATAATTATAAATAGATAATATGTAGATTTCCGAAATTTTACTTCCTTTTATACCCAAAAGACTCCTGCTCTTTGTGACGCATTTTATATTCATGCTATGTTTTCGTTCTTATGAAATTCAAATTCATAGTTTTTTTTGTGGTTGTTATTGAATGATAAATTGTAAGTCTTTCAATGTGTGTAGGTTTTACCACACCATACTAATTGACCTAACTAGTTTCAGTTTCTCGGTAGACGTATTATTCATGTGGTACTGGTGATGTAACGCGACACACAGTGACATGCATGAGCTTTAATGTTATTCTGAGAAATGAGTGAATAATCTCTTTACAAACGGCCCGCTCCAAGGTCGAAAAATGAAAATTATATCTCCGCTGCCATTCAGTTCAGCTATTTATTGCATTAGCTCGAAAAATTTATGGATATCATTCGATGCCAAAGAGTGAATTTATTCGATTTCTTGATATAGAAGACATGGTTACGAATGAGCAGACCCAGATACTGGCTACTATGCGTCCAGGAGTGACCTAAGCCTTTCTGTAGGCTTGGAAAAGACCAAAATGAGGCAGATGTCCAACAATGGGAGTTGGATAACAAGATTACCCCCTGGAGAAACACCCCTGGACCTACTCAGTCTAAGAAAGTCGTGATGAATTCACCGACCTATACCAGTAAGCTTAAGCTTTCACACGCTGAGCTTCGGGTGATGGAAGGTCAGCTGACTGGGAAAGTAAGCAGATGAGATTTGTAGGCTCTGTGGAAGCAGAAACAGCTGAACACATGGTATGCAAGTGCCCAGAGCTGATTGGCATAAGAACCATTCAAATGGGGAAACCGTTCCTGGATACCCAAGAGGTAACAGCCAAGGCTTTTAAGGATGTTGTCGGTTTCATCAACATCATCGACGACCTCCTTGGGTCTCAATGAATGAGTAAATAGCGCGACCCTTTTGGGAGAAATGAAAAGCAGCAAAAAATCTCAGATTTTCGATCGACAAGAAAGTCTTAAACAAAATCTAATCAGTGCCAACACCAGGTATTCTATGCATCTATTTCCAAAACAAGGGCGTAGCCAGGATTTATAACAGGGGGGGAGGCAAACCATGGTCGTTCAAAACGTATTTCAGGATGAAAAGTAAAGGCAAATGAAAACAAAACTTTAAGTTTTTGATTATACTAAAATTAAAGTAATAACATTTTTCTTGGGTTTAAACTGAATTCATCCAAAACTTTCTTCACTATGCAGTCCTGATTTTAATGGAGTTAGGTTAGGTTTGTGCAAAAACAATTCTTGATGAGATAGTTTTGGGATATCGAGGAAAATATGAACAAGTTATTAGTGCTCACAAACCGAGTCACAAACTAATCTTCAGGGAAATCGAAGAAGGAACTTATTTTGGTGGGAGAAATATGGCTTTTCAATTGCAGAAATAGTCGAACAAAACAAAGTGTTTTTGTTAGAAAATATTTGTTTGTAATATTTTTATTTCAATAAGGTTAGTGCTTGAGTATTTCCCAAATGTTTTAACTCAATTTCAATCGAGAAATATGAACTTTGCATCAATTCCAGAGAATCGTATCAGGCACATATTTGGCCAATTTTTTTTCAAATGGCTATTTCTTTCAGACAGAGCCGAATTCGAAAAAAATGGAACATGAAAACAAGGTTTCTTTTGACCTCAAGAATCTACAGTTAAAATATATTTACAAGTCAAAGACTCACCCTGTATACTTAGCACTATGACAGTTTTTCAAACAGCTTTGTTTTTTGCTGAGAAATATTTCAGTGACAAAGGACACGCGAATAATTTTATTTTTTAAGCTTATTAATTTATCTATTTTAAAATGTTCATAAAAGCAACCAAACGACCACAACAAACAAAATATGTATATAGAACAGAAAACAAAAAAATATGCAGAACAGAAAGATATGTATATTTTAGATTCAATTTTTTGTTTATTAAAATTTAAAAATTATTTAATTTATTTTTTCTTTCAGGGGGGCATGTTGACCAAACAAATAAATCTTTCAAAAAGTAATATTTTATGTTTTTTGTTTGAATTATTCTTCTTCTTTTCTTCACCGTGACAAAAGACTTCTTTTCACGGTTAAAAAAAGTAATCATTTACGCATACATAGTGATGAAGAAAAGTCAATTTTTTTGACAGTTGTACAGAAAGTATTTCTTCTATTCCTTGGTGCGGAGGATTAGAGAAACTAGAAAATCCATGGCTTCCCTTTGGCTCTCACCATGTGGGCTTCGACCTACGCGACGAACTATTATCAGTTCGACTCGATACCCCCCTCGGGACTCCCTACCAAGCCGTCGCCGCCCATCTACCATGCGGTCGTCCCACTACTCGCATACGATTCACATCCGACTTCGGTTGAAATAGCCATAATTATATGCCTTACCTCAACAATTTTAGCGATGTGGCACGTTCACTGGAAAATGTTTATACGATAACCTCGCGATATTTCGAAATCAGTCTCACCTTACTGTAGGTATCGACTTACAGTAGGTATTACTTTACCTGACCAATGGGCCGCGATTGTCAAATGATCCAAAAAAAATTGCAGTTGGGCTAACTTATTGTGACGTTCTTGCTGTACGATACAGCGGAATTTATTTTAATTAAACCAAGTGAGGAAAATGCCCAGCGGAAGAGTTACCACAAACCGTCGTAGTTCACAAATGACGTTGATAACGTTTGACGTTCTTACTTAGTTCACCACAAAGCGTGGTGAAGTTTCAAGCTAACACGAAATTTGAATTAATTAATCCAAATTCACGAAGTGACATAAGGTTAGCATGATTTTTACTGCAGGTTTCATGGTTGCGATCATTTTTTAATGATCTCAGTTATCTTGTAACCCCAAGATTGCTTTTGGAACAATGTGAAGCGGTACATTCGAAAAAATTGAAAAATATCAATTTCAAGTTCATCATATTTGGCAATCAATAACGAACATCCTGTGTATGGCAGATCCAACTTGAAGTTATGATGACTTAATGAATCTTTCAGCAACCAAGAATTTGTATCACATTCGGTTTAGGTCTTGTGTTTGCAACCGTTTCAGGTCTTTTAGCGGAGTGTTTTACGCTCAACTTTTTCTTTGAATAAAATCTGTACCGTAAGAACAAGATTCGTCCTTTTTATAGAGATAGTAAAGGTCATTGAAAATATACAGGCCAATCCATTTAAAAATTCAGCAGTTGTTGAATATCTTTCTTTGGAAATACCCTATATTTTGGAAAATAATTTCTTGAGATACAGTGTAGCTGATGTGGACAAATGTGATCTTTTCTAAGAGGGATATCCTATTCCGAGTTCTATGTAAAGGGCTTTCCAATAAGGGGTGTTATTTTGGCATGAAAAAATTCCATTTGTTTTAAGATAAATGATTGGATGTTTATTTCATTATAAAGAAGAAGGTATGCCGATAATAATGGAAAATTACATCAGCCAAATGACAACTACGACCACGACTACAGGACCATATCCTTTTCATGAAATTTTCCATAACCAAATCGTTAAGGGGACCTGGTACACGACCGAGCTCGAGAGCTTAATCATTTCTCTAGAATGTGTATTACTCGCTTTTCTGTTTTTCTTCGTATATTAGGAAAAAAACCTGGTGAGCTGTTATTTCATGAAAATCTGGACAAACGATTTCATTTCCATGGTATCTCTGTTATTTCTCGGGATAAATGTATGAAATTTTCAGTTTACATGCGAAATAATATGTGAATGTGTATTGATCAGTTTTTTGTTTATTGCCCCTCAATTTTTAAATGAATTATAAAGTAGGAACTTTATTGGTCATATTTTCAACCAGGTTTTTTTCCTAATATACGCATAAGAACGGGGAAAAGCGAATAATACACATTCTGCAAAATATTATTCCGCATGTATACTGAAAATTTCATGCATTTATCCCGAAAATTGACGGAGTTATCATGGAAATGAAATCGTTTGTCCAGATTTTCATGAAATTACAGCTAACCAGGTTTTTTTTCCAAATATACGAAGAAAAACAGAAAAGCGAGTAATACACATTCTAGAGAAATGATTAAGCTTTAATTTAAAAAAAAATTGTTGGTCTACGCCGCATACGAACTGAGATATGGAGATAAAAGCCCAATATTTGAAGGGAGCTCGCGAGCTCGGACGTGTACCCTAATCTTCATGCAGAATGCGGTGTAATGACATTTTTGGAATGCCGAATCACAAAGAACGACGAGGAGTGGACAAACCTGGGTTTTCTTCAACACTTTCCTCTACAGCAGCAATATTCTCGGCTGTTCTTAAGCGACGTGCACGGTTTTTTTCTTTACATCACTAACTTGACCCAACAGCTCAAATTTTTCCACCAACGTGCTTCACGACTTACCCAAAAATGTTAGGGTTTTACGAACCGCCTCTACCAAATTTTCACCTTTTCACACTGAATTTCAATAATTTCAATGCGTTGTTTAAGCGTTTTGTAGTGACATCTACCGAAATACCGGGCTTTTCCAAATCTTATTGGAAAACCCTTCATCTTTATCGCAGGGTATTTTCCCCCAGTATCTCTCCATTTGTATCCGCGATGACGTACGCCAATGATTTTTCCGTCCTCTAAACATTTATGGTACGTACATTATTTATTTTTCCTTGGTTTTTTTCGATCGTTAAAGCACAAACTTTGCGTGACGGATACATTAATCGCTTATCAAAATTCTGATATCACTTTATGATTAAGTTGCGTGCAGTTCATTTCCATTTTTTCCGGTTAAGCAGTGAAAATTTAATGTCCAAACTTCAGAGCAACCATTTGTTACGTTAAGGTGCGTTTCCACCGACTTGCCTAGAATCTAGACTGGAACCAGAGCGCTCAGAGTCTTACTAAATACATATTTTTTATTGAAAGCTATAGCTCCTTGTTAGTCATTTTTTCTTTTCCATTGTTTGGGATTTTTGGTAACTGAACTGAGAAGTGATGAGATCGTGTAAAATCCGAGGTAAAATCATATGATTTATCTAAGTCTTCAGAGAAAAATGAAAGCTTTTCGTTCAGAGTTCATGCATACTTTGAAAGTTTGCTAACAGTGATCCATTTATGCAACGATAAAATTCCCATTCTGAGCTATACAGGGGGTACCTAAATTGAACGAAAAGGGGAGATTCCTTATGTGAGTTTAAGAAAAAAAATCACATAAACATGGGGTCGCAAACGCTTCGTTTCCGAGATACAGAGTGTTGAAGTTTGAATTTTTTTCAAGTTTTTGTCGTATCTGCTACCGATTTCCAGAGAAAAAATTTTGTCGAAGTAATTTAGATTTTTCCGAGGATTTCGAGAGAATCGTTCAAAATTACGACAAAACTACAAGAGACCGAAAAGCAGTATAACAACAAAGCTTCTTTTTACATTTTTTCAAATTAACAGCTGCTCACCGAAAAAAACTTGGAAAAAATTCAGACTTCAACACTCTGTATCTCGAAAACGAAAAGTTTGCGACCCCATGTTTATGGGACTACTTTTTCTTGAACTTACTTAAGGAATCTCCCTTTTTTTGTACGTTCAATTTAGGAACACGTTCAACTTTCATGGAACTAAAATTTCGATTCAATCTTCGGCATTGTGGCTAATGTATTCGTCGGATAGAAATCGTTTTCAAGTTCAGGGTCATGCTAAATTATGTAGCGTGTACGATTCGAACCAACGAACCAACGCTCAATGACGAAGTCATTTATTTGGCCGAACAAAACGCGATGTTTTTGATTTTTAGAACAATAGCGTGGGTGTACGCCCCCAAGCACTCTTTCTCATTTGTTTTCGAAAGATACGAAGTATTTGGTGTGTCACTATGAGATATCATAGCAACGGAGTTACCTATTTGGATTACTGTAATTTTAGTTCTAAGTTCTACATACTTTTGATATATCTAGTCTATATTTAGTAGAGGTGAAAGGGCATTGAAGAATTACTGAAGCAGTAGCGTCATTCATTCGATTGTTTTGCATTGTCAGAGATTTTTCCACTTCAAAGGATACGAAATGAGTAAATGAAGAGTTACTATTAAATATATATAGAGCTCTCCTAAAAAGAAGATTGGACTGATATACCAATCCTTATCAGAAAGAAAATTAAAGAAAAATATTCATGTATGAGATGGAAAAATATGCCAAAAAGCCAACTCACGGTTGATGCTGATTCGAGAGATATATCTATATGTCGGCTGGCCTCGTGTTTTTATTGTACGAATAAGACTCCTTTTTTTCACGGAACTTTCACTTTATCTAAAAAAATGTAATATTTTTTTCCTGATGGTTACATTGAGATTTATGATAAAAAAAATCTAGAAGCCAAGTATCGTTATGCGGGTCTAGTACCTGAATGATCGTTCTGGATAGTTCATTGGAAAAAGCGCGAAAAATTTCCTAATTTCAGTTTTGTGCCTTATTCTTGAAAAAATCTTAATTTTTCTCGTATTGTTAGCATCGTATATTATGAAAACATTATGTCAAATAATTTGAGTTTTTCTTTTTAGGTTTACAAGAAAACGAACACACCATTACTGCGTTTTAGACAAAGGTGAGTTTTAAGTCGAAATAATGAATTTCATTTCTTGTTAATGTATCTATTATTTATTCATCAGAAGTAAGAATTCGAATGATGAATTCCATATGAAATATTCATAAATTAAGTTCACATTTACAATGTTTTAATCAACAGTGAAATACAAAAATTAGAAAGATGGAGAAAAAAAATATCCACAATCAAACAAAAATTTTAGTAAGATGAAAAGTATAAGGGGGTGATCCAATAGCTCATGGGGGTTCTGAACCGAACCTTTTATTCAAATTATTGGGACACCCTGTATAAACAAAATGCAAATAATAGGTCATTCGGAATTGTATGAAAGCACAAAATGATGAACTCGTGTCTTTCTTGAATTCAAAAGTTTGTACCTCTCAACTCTCCTCTCAGTATGTCAGAATCGGGAGTAGGTTTGACACTCTGACCCCTCTGACGATACATGAGCCTCATTTATTGATGTCAGCGCCAGACTTGAACACACAATGCACCAGCACTCTCGAAGCTGTGCAAACATGGGGGACAGATGAATAGACGAGATGCATAGTGGATGTATGGCTAGAAGATCTTTCGATTTTTAAATATGAGAACTGGGATGTGGAGCCTTCAGCCATCATTCATGGAGTTCAAAACCTTTCGTAGAAACTGCAGTTAAACTTGTTTGACTTGTATCCAAGAGAATTTGTGGTGAAACATGAGGGTACTTATCGAATTCTATGTTTCAGAATTTCGATGTTGATATGATATGGAAAATGCAAGAACTGCAGAACTTCTCGAGGATTGTTTTCACTCCATATACTTGAGCGAAATTGCCTTTTTATGTAGCCGTTCAACAAAAAATGAGCATTATCACTAAAGACAATTTTTTGATAAAAAAGTGGATCAACTTCAAGCTGTTCTAGGGCCCAATCAGCAAACAAAAAACGTTTATTATTATCAAGTGGCTTTAGTTCTTGAACCAGTTGGATCTTGTATGGTTGTAGAGTTCTTTCGTGTAGACATATTGGCTACCCTTATGCAGAAGAAAAAAATTTAACTCTGGAATATACTGAGTAATCATAATTAATGTTCAAACATTAACTACAAATAATGGTCAGAAACTTTCTTATTTCAGATGGCACACCCAGTATTTCTGTACCTTGTTGAACGTAAAAATTAATATCGAAACTATCTTCATTGAGTTTCTCTATACCTAAACCTAATATTTTTCAAGTAATTCTCGATTTTCAATTCAACTAGTTAACCTACTATTATGATTAGCGATATTCATGGGAATACTTGGAAATATTTGTGGGGAAATGCTTACAATATTATATGAAATCTGAAAAACTCATATGAAGATCTCAATAATGGTGTTGCGGTCACGCAAGATTTATTATTCCTTTATAAATGATTATCTACTGTTTTCCGAATATCAATTCTTTTTTCAATTATTTTCAAATTAATTTCGCCTAGAAGGTATTAAGTGTCATTATCATTCAATCTTTTCCGGTACATGCGCCCTTAAATTTCTCTTTATTCTTATCGTTTTGAAGTTGAGCTGTACGTCAAAGAATCATGTAACAAACTATTCATTTAAAAAAATATTTGCTCAGGCGATGAACCTTTGATTCTTCATACTTGTTATCTCCAATTGTTGGATTGAGTATTAGTAGACTCAAAGATTCAAAGATATTCACAAAATACGTTTAAATACTACCTTACTACTGAATGTCCTTATGCTGGTGGAACTCGTTCCACTCGGTACTCAACTCACTCTCTGGCCAGAGGTTCACGACCACAGATCTCTTTTGAAAATTACGAAAAGTCTTCAAAATATTGAAAATGTGAAGAATAGGGAAAATGTTGGACTGGAGCACAGGTTCATCGCCTGAGCAAATATTTTTTTAAATGAATCGTTTGTTACATGATTCTTTGAACGTATGGCTTCAAATCGAAACGATCGGAATAAAGGATAATTTAAGGGCATGTACCAGAAAAGATTGAATGATAATGACACTTGATTAATACCTTCCAGGCGAAATTGATTTGAAAATAATTGAAAAAAGAATTGATATTCAGAAAAACAGTAGATAATCATTCATAAAGGAATAATAAATCTTGCGTGACCGCAACACCATTATTGAGATCTTCATATGAGTTTTTCAGATTTCATATAATATTGTAAGCATTTCCCCACAAATATCTCCAAGTATTTCTATGAATATCGCTAATCATAATAATAGTAGGTTAACTAGTTGAATTAAAAATCGAAAATTACTTGAAAACTATTAGGTTTAGGTATAGGGAAACCCAATGAAGATAGTTTCGATATTGATTTTTACGTTCAACAAGGTACAGAAATACTGGGTGTGCCATTTGAAATAAGAAAGTTTTTGACCATTATTTGTAGTTAATGTTTGAACATTACCTAATTATGATCACTCAGAATATTCCACAGTTGAATTTTTTCTTCTGCATAAACCGTAGCCAATATGCCTACACTAAAAAACATTGTCTGTCTCGTTGGCTTGAATTTTTTATTCATTAATTGCAAATTAAAAATACTACTTTTTTCCGATTTTTCGCCATTTTCTTCACAATGGTTCTTCTGAGGCATAAAATGGTTTTTATAAACTCATCATTATTTGAGCTTGCCATTCAATTTTTGAATTCATATATAGGGTATTACATTTAAAAAAGTGTAACTATGGTCTATATCTTTGTTATCGAACACCCTGTATATGTGGAAACAATTTTAAATTGTGCATCTGATTGCCCTTTACATTTCACGAAAAAAAAATTTTTGAATGTCTTCATTTACTGCCTCAAAATAAGAACCGCGTCTGGGGTGGGCCACCCTGTATTTGGCAATTAGTAGAGAGAGAGAGGAGGTCCAGTCGATTGGTATCTCTACTTGAGAACTTTAGACCACAGAGTCGAAGGGAGTAGCTAAACGAGAAGTTTCCCATACACATATACATGTAACTCATTTAGACGTCAAAACCCCTCTATATATCCTTCTTCCCATCTCAATCCAAACTTTCCTTCGGTTGGCATGAATGACGAAAACCCTGAAATCGAACATCACGTGCATTGAAGCCCACGATCCTGGCAGGCTTGCGAATAATGTCATGGAAGAAACGGCACGCGATTTATGAAACTTCAGGGGGTCCACGAGCCAAATGAAATTACGTAATTTTCGTGAAGGAAGTGCCGTATGGAATTTTAACACACCTTATTCGGGGTACAGATCAATTCTGACAAATGATGGGATTTAAATGAAGAATAATGTAAGCCTCTGTCGTTATTTCGATTTAATCGAACCGTAGGACGTTGAGTTACACAAAGGTTGTTATATTCTCAGTGTCCGATGATGTATACAGGACCTCTTTTAACCTCATCCACAATTATGCGGAGAAATATATTAATGAAATTCATTTTCAATGTGTTAACCGGGTTGCAGAGAAAATCTGAAATGTTTTCATGGTTTTGTCACTTCCGGTTATACCGGAAGTAGCTATCGATATCTCTGGGTCAAATCACATTGCCAGTTTTATTTGAGCTTTAAGGTATTAAACGAATGAGAAGGATATTCTTCATCATTTTTGTTCATTTTTAACATTTCCACCATCAAAACGAACAAATATTTATGTGTTTTTTCATTTCAGTATCGATGTCCATAATTTAGATAATCAAACGTCTATCTCATTTTTCTTTTAGCATTTACCGTTTTTTTTGTAAATAATATTACAACAATGTGTTGTTTCCGCGAAATCTATTTCCTTGAATTTTTCTATTCGAAATGATGAATATCCATTTTTATAACGACAATTTATTAGGGTTTGTTTTAGTCGTTGATTAGTGAAATTAATTGTTTCTTACAATTGTGGATTCTAAGATGGAATTGATTTTCTTTTAGATGACACGCCCTGCAGGATCTCTTTCCAGATGACTGGTAAAGGAAAATTAGAGTATTATACTGCCAGAGTGAGATCTAGTTCAGTGTAGGATTTATTGTTATATTCCCTGCGCCCCAACATTTGTTCTATTAAGCTGAATAATCCAATAAATGAAAATTAATGCACTGCTCTGCCA
The DNA here is from genome assembly GCA_910592335.1 of Adalia bipunctata. Lineage (NCBI taxonomy): Eukaryota > Metazoa > Arthropoda > Insecta > Coleoptera > Coccinellidae > Adalia > Adalia bipunctata. The sequence goes on from OU342953.1 coordinate 24,746,052, forward strand.
TCTGGCGGTATACGTTTTTTATTTTGAAGGCGAAAGACTCTTCAGACAAATAATCTCTATTCGGATGATCAGAAGGATCTTATCTATTTGACCCCTCATTATCTCATTGTTCTAAACTGTGAAAGTTTTCCGACAGATGTTTATTGAAAAAATTCTTTATAAAGCCTCATTTGAGAAATATTTTGAGCCTCATCTAATTCCTTCACATTGACGAAGGTAGAGATACAGGATTCATTATTTCTTTTTTCATTTCGACCCCAATAACAAACTGACCTAACAGATGATTCACCCTGTCCGATACTCCGATAACGGTTCTGCTTCAGTGTAGTTCATGCATTATTTAAGGGAAGAGGGAAATCGATGGACGATATTTTCAAGGTTAACATTACTGATTTTCCAATCGCAGTGCAACTCTCGTATTCATACGATATTAAGATCTCAACTGATATTTTTTTTGCTTTCGAGTGACGAGGATCGTTTTGACATTCTTGTTCAGAATGTCATAAGTGTGGTTGTTAACCATGAGAATGAAATCGGACTTCCTTTACAACATTCTTTTTATTCAGTTTATCAATCAATAGAACTCTTCATCAAATTTTCCCAGGCATCATTAATTCTTCGAAATTCGAAGCTGCAATGGCAAGCAATACTACGAAAGCTGTTCTCAGGTGGGATTGTAGATAATTGATTACCAATATGAACAGTGGGGGTCCCTAGAATGGATCCCTGGGGAACACCCGAAGTAATATCATACTCATCAGATGTTGTATCTGACACTGGAACCTTTATGCCTAACACCTTACTGATAAGGCCACAAATAACACTGTGAACACTTCAACTGTTTTCCAAATAGCATTGGAGCCTGCCAGTGTTGCTTCGACTCTCAGAAGCCATCACCAAGAGCAGCTATACAGGGTGGCCATTTGAAAACGAAACAGACGAGATTACAGACGAAATAAATTTTTTCGATAGAAATGCTCGGACAGGTCGATTTCTGTTTCGAGGGGGACAACTTAAGATGTAGGTTACGGACGCATAGCGCTTCAACCCTTGCTGCTACAACCCCCACCCCCAATTTTTGAATAGGGAAGATGGGGTGAGTGGTACCTCAATTCAAAGGTAATTTGATACTGATTTCGGCACAGTAATTGTTTTTTCATTTTATGCATTAGTTCTCGAAATATTCATGCGTTAGTTGATTTTATCACTTAAATTAATTTTTTGCGAATAATTGACATTTCGTGCTTCCGAAAGACCAAAATTTCCGTACTTGTATTTTAAATATGCAAAACATCTACCACTGGGCAAATGAAGTCATACCGTACGTGTTAATGCTACTAGGGTCAGATGTTCGACTAGCTGTTTTATTCACTGAAATCATTCTCCAACTGTACGGTATCAGAACGATTTGAAGTATTGATCTAAGAAATAAGACTTTTCAAAGTAAAGTAAATAATTTATCAAAAACTCACAGTCATGGATGTTTTGAAGCTCAAAATGTCGATTTTTCACAAAAAAACACTACAAGTGCCATGGAAACACCACTTCATTTTCAAATACTTAGTTAAGAATATTTGGAGAACTAATGCATAAAATGAAAAAACAATTACTGTGCTGAAATCAGTATAGGAATACCTTTCAAATGAGGTATCACTCACCCCATCTTCCCTATTCAAAAATTGGGGGTGTGGGTTGTAGTAGCAAGGGTTGAAGCGCTATGCGTCCGTAACCTACATCTTAAGTTGTCCCCCTCGAAACAGAAATCAACCTGTCCGAGCATTTCTATCGAAAAAATTTATTTCGTCTGTAATCTCGTCTGTTTCGTTTTCAAATGGCCACCCTGTATAGTGATTTTATGTCCAAAACATTGGGTTCCAATTTCAGAAAGTTGGGGAGTGTTATATACAGGGTGTCCTGAAAACAATGGATAAGCCTGCAACTATAGATAGACAATGTCGTGGTCTAACTTATTTCAAATTTTGACCTTAATGAAAATTCCACGGTTTCCGAGATATTCATGATTTTCGTATTTTTAGAAAATTTCCAAGTGCGATTAGTTTTTCTAGTGCCATTTCTACAAATGGAGAGGAATTTCGATATGGTTTTTTTTAATTCCACATGAGATAGTTCAGCTATCGGAAACAAAGACTTAAATTCATCAAACTAGTGTAAAAAGTTAGAAACTCGTGAATTACGAAGAAAAATTGAAAACTAAATGAAATTTCCTTCAAGTTTGATGAGCTACAGTGTAAAAAAAATGTAGGACGCCCCTGGTAGACATCATCTTAAAAACTTGCTGAGTTATTGCAGATTCCAAAAAGGTATCATAAGCCTAGGCATTCTGTAGTTTTTCATTCTCGTAACTACTTGATTACCAAATAGTCGAAAAATTTCGAAAAACTGTTTTTGTTGTAATCGTTATTCTGAGCTCATGTGTTAAAGTCAGGAGGTCATTTTTGTTGGAATCTAGTGGAAAATTACGAAAATTATTTTTATTTTGAAAAAAGCAGTAGCGTATCGTTTCCCTGGTTGAATAGAAATATGGCATTATTTGCATTCAACACCCTGTATCTCGAAAACCTTACCGGACCTAATTGTATTCGACAAAATTCCTCATTTTCTTACATTCTGTACAGTGTTAAAAGGAAAGTATCAACTTAAAAAATACCCTGTGTGGCTACAATAGGGGTATGTGGAATATTCATTACAAATAAAATAAAACGAATTATTTTTTAAGTTGATACTTTCCTTTTAACACTGTACAGAATGTAAGAAAATGAGGAATTTTGTCGAATACAATTAGGTCCGGTAAGGTTTTCGAGATACAGGGTGTTGAATGCAAATAATGCCATATTTCTATTCAACCAGAGAAACGATACGCTACTGCTTTTTTCAAAATAAAAATAATTTTCGTAATTTTCCACTAGATTCCAACAAAAATGGCGTCCTGACTTTTACACATGAGCTCAGAATAACGATTACAACAAAAACAGTTTTTCGAAATTTTTCGACTATTTGGTAATCAAGTAGTTACGAGAATGAAAAACTACAGAATGCCTAGGCTTATGATACCTTTTTGGAATCTGCAATAACTGAGCAAGTTTTTAAGATGATGTCTACCAGGGGCGTCCTACATTTTTTTTACACTGTAGCTCATCAAACTTGAAGGAAATTTCATTTAGTTTTCAATTTTTATTCGTAATTCACGAGTTTCTAACTTTTTACACTAGTTTGATGAATTTAAGTCTTTGTTTCCGATATCTGAACTATCTCATGTGAAATTAAAAAAAACCATATCGAAATACCTCTCCATTTGTAGAAATGGCACTAGAAAAACTAATCGCACTTGGAAATTTTCTAAAAATACGAAAACCATGAATATCTCGGAAACCGTGGAATTTTCATTGAGGTCAAAATTTTGAATAAGTTAGACCACGACAGTGTCTATCTATAGTTGCAGGCTTATCCATTGTTTTCAGGACACCCTGTATAGTCTGGTTATGGGAGGATAATTTTTGAACCCATTTAGAAGATGAAATAGAACTATTTTATGGATTAAATAACGTTGCATGTTTTGCATGACAGTTTTGAACTGTTATTTATTAATATTTAGAGAACTCTTCGAAATAATGAGGGACAGAATGATATAACATTCCCAGGACCCATCACTTGGAATGTACGCTCCTAAAATACTATAACCTTGGCTGCTTTTGTGAAGAGGACAATGACGTACGTGCCATTATTGCGAAAATACAGGCTGGCGCGTTTGACGGGCTCAGCACGACATGGCATGCATTGAAGGCTAACCGGCTTAATTCCCCATTTATAATTACAATATCTGCTGTTTTGTAGGAACGGAAGATGGATAGGATCGATAAGGGAGAAGATCGCTACGTAGAGAAATCAGGCGAAGAAGAAAGGTCCTATTGTCGGCATTGTCAGGAATTTGAATGCGAATTTAATTAAAAAGAATGAAAAGGTGTCTTTTTTTCATCGTATGAACATGCGAAAATTCCTGAATTTGCACAACATGGTGATCTAAAGTTAGATCGGGTGAATGTGGTGGCCATAGATGGAGACCATTGTTTGTCTTCAAAATTTCATTCCAAATCTTACCAGGATGTATTGATATCTAGTTAGACTAGACCAGTTCCATGCATAAACAATATATTACGATACCATATCAACGACCAATAACTTATGAGAAGTGTCAGTGTAGAGTTCGACGTCAAAAAAGTAAACCAGAGTTACGCAATAAATTAAAAAAAAAGATGTCCACCGAAATTGTAAAAGTCGAAAAATTGGAGTACCGAGCCATCATCAAGTACCTGTATTCAAAAGGGTTAAGAGGTAAGCAGATTTACGAAGATATGCTTAATACCCTTGGTGATCAATGTCCTTCGTATGCGACCGTGAAAAATTGGACTGCAAGCTTCAAAAGAGGTAAATTTTCCATTGAAGATGATGAGTGATTTGGGCTGAAACGGATCTCTGAAGCACTGAAGATTTCATACGAACGCGTTCACCATATTATAGTTCACGTCAATTTGGACATGAGAAAAATTTCTGCAAAATGGATCCCCAAATGTTTGAATGCTGACCATAAGCGTGCAAGGGTAGAAGCATCGCGTTCGATCTGTGCTCGATTTGAAAACGATGTAGACTTCTTAAACCGAATTGTTACTATGGATGAGACTTGGGTACATTTCTACGATCCAGAAACAAAGCAACAATCGATGGAATGGCGACACTCTGGTTCTCCAAGACCTAAGAATTTCCGTGTCCAATAATCTGCTGGAAAAGTTCTTGCTTCAGTTTTTTGGGATTGCCATGGGGTAATCACGATTGATTTTTTGGATAAGGGTAGAACAATAACTGGAGATTTCTATTCGACATAACTGACCACTCTACAGGAAAAAATTAAAGAGAAAAGACACGGAAAGCTATCCAAAGGTGTTTTGTTTTTACAGGACAACGCCCCAATACACAAATCTCATGTTGCCATGCAAAAAATTCGTGACTTAGGGTTAGAATTACTAGAACACCCCCCTTTTCCACCAAATTTAGCTCCGTCCGACTATCATCCCTTTCCTCAACTGAAAAAAAGTTTAAAAGATCCTAAATTTTCTTCCAACAAAAAGGTTATGAAAGCTGTGGGGGACTGGTTTGAAATATGCGATGCTTTTGTGAATTCCCTGGAGAATTTTTCCATCAAAATCAGAATGAAAACGTACACAACATGGTTTCAATAATAATTCCTCACAATCTAATTCTTTTTACGTTAAAATATTTCAGATTTTCTCTGCATCCAGGATAACACATCGAAAAGCAATTTCATGAAAATATCTTTAATTGTTCTCCCTATAAGCCTATAATTTTGGGTGAGATCGAGATAGAATCACCCTGTATAGTACGAATTGGTCAGACGATCAATAAATCAAGTTAAAAGATATCCTCCTAAGTATATTTCATTGGAAGAGAAGTCTTCAGACCTTCATCGATGTAATGAACAATAATTCCCTTTCAGCCATTTGTGAAATGTAATTAAGGGGAATGATTTGTAACTTTCACAATGTTTTGTTACAGCTTTGCCTGAATCAAGGGTGCACTTCATCCATGTTGGGTAGCCCTGCTGGGCCAGGGGCGCCCTCGCAGCGAGGGCTATGGACTTCTGCTCCAATTCCTTCGGCCACAGGCTATAGTGCTGATGGTGAGTATTGTTTCAGATTCTTTAGTGTGACAATATCATATCTGGTAAAGCCATTTTGAAATTTACGATGATATTCTTGAGACTTTCGTCAAATCTCAATAGGATGTGAAATGTTGTAATCCGTTTATTTCAAAACTTGAATAAAATACAACCTAGCGACTCATCTCATATTTTTCAAATATAAGAGAGCTAAAATATATTTTATGTTCGACTGCCTCATAAACACTTGATTTATCAATTCGTTTATCGATGCCCCCTAATTAACTACATACTTTATTGGACATCACTTTATTGGACACAACTGTTACTGTCTTCTCTCGATTTTGCAATTTTCTTTGTTCCACACCACCTGTTATAGGTCGCATACAAATTTTCATAAGCACTTTTAGTGGCTAAGAGAGATTCTTTGGCACTTGCAGCTGAATTTTCTATGCTTTCCTCTCCCGCACTATCCCTTTTTTGGATTATTATGACGTTTGTCACTAACTTAACAAAGTAAACAACTTTGTTCAGCGAGGTTTCTGAGGTCGCTGATGGTTACTAAGGTAAGAAAAGCAAAATAACACTTAATGTCTTCTTGAAATGAAGCGACGAATATATTAATTGCCAAAATAAAATTTCTGCATTGCAGTCAAACATAAAGCTTTGTATGCAACTCGTACATAATTAGGCTTATGGACTTGCCCAAATTTTAGACACGTCCATAAAGACCTAATTTATGTACTTGTTACATAAATAGCTGTTTTCACGGATAAATTGCAGATAAAAAACGGCAAAATTTCGAGCTATTCCGAGTTTGATTCGCGATAGTTGTTTCGCTAACTTTAAGTACATAAATAACTTGAATGTACTATAAGTTGACCTATCCTGTACGCTTTCCTGTATTCGTCGTCAGTGTTATGCTTTTAAAACTAGATCATCCTCCTACTCATTATTTCTACAGCCTCACAAGAATAAAGGAATTTTCGAGGCGTAGCATGGAATTTTCAATTATTCCGTTCTAATTGTCGCATCAAACCACTGAACCGTCAAATGAACATCTTGATGGTAATACATAAAAATGCAAACAGGAATTCCTCATTGTTTCTCTTTGTTGCTTCACGAACACAGAACTCCCGTTGTTGAACTTTTATCAAGAACTGAATCTATCCAAGTTAAAGCAAGCGATTTTCCAGATCTGATTTCCATATGATATGCCTTCATATAAAAATAAGGCATGAGAACATCCTCTACAAGGAAATCATATCATCTGATTTGAAACACCCATTAACTAGAAAATTGGCACTAAACGATGAAATAATATGAAGGGGTTACCATCAGAACAAAACGACCCAATTCTAATATCGCTTCAAACGAACATCCTGTATTATTACATATTTTAGACTGATATATCAGTGCAAGAGCAACCACTTTTGCGGTAAAATTATTCTGTAACTGACGTAAGAAATGAGATTGTCTACTTCATTGCACTAATGGATCACTCTGTATATGTACATTAAATTTTTGGCATCACTATCTTAATACAACTCTGGTATGATACGGAGACAAAAAACAAGAGATGTTGATATCTACGGAGAAGCAGGCGAGGTAGCAGGTCGGACTGAGGAAGTTTCAGATTCACCTAGAAACTAGAAAATATTCTAGTTTCATTTTCGCGAAAAAGGGGCACAATTCATATAAACATTTTTTGGTAGAATGAATTTTTTTGATTTGTTATACCGCATCTGTCGAAAGAAAAGCCTCACCTTTAAATACACCCTGTATTGTTGGGGTATTCCACACTTTGCTGGCTTCGAGAAAGGTCTTCATCCGGTCCTGCAAGGATACCCCAAACGATCTACCCACTCATGACACAGACACCAGTAAAATTAATTTTAGACGTCACAAAACTCAAGACTGACATCTAGTTAGCCGCGGAGATCGTTTTACCCAGTCCTTGCCAATAAAAAGAGATGCTTCTCCAAATCACTCCCCATTCCTACCGAAGCGTAATAAGTTGCAGGCACATTCAAAAATAGACCGAGGTTGACAGAAAGTCGTATCTCATGAAATTGATGGATTCCCTCTGGATGGGTATGAAGGAATAATCTCCGGTTTAACTGCTCCATCTGCCAAGGAACGATCGAAGCAATCAGGAAGGCAATTCTTGGATGTTGGAAACAATGGTATTTAAGAGGGGTCTATACCGTTCGACGTCCAGTTCAAAACGCGATTCGGGATTTCTCACGACATAGACCACCGATTTATATGGGGTTTTCACTATTATTCAATTTGAAGAGTTCTTCAAGTCGGAAAGTTCAGAACTTTTTCTTTTGTCGAAAAAAAAAAAACATTTTTTTTTCACTCGACGAAAAAAAAAAGTTATGAACTTTCCGACTTGAAAAACTCTTCAAATTGAATACTTAATAGTGAAAACATTGAATGTCAATATTTATGGGGGATTTTTGAGCTCTATTTAAGAAAAAAACTTCATTTGAACATATTCCCTAAACGTCTTACCACAGGGTGGTAAAGTTGTCAAAAATAAATCATTTATTATTAACGTCTACAATACCACTTCAGATATTTTAATGAAATTTGTCATACATGAACTATAAATCAAGAGGCATTTCTCAATGTATAACTTTTTTTTTATTTCCACCAGTGGCGTTCGGACGTAATTTGACCTGCCTATTTGGCAGACATTGATGGTACGCCACAGATTTTCCTGAAAAAAATTATTACTTATTGAACTTCCCAATCATTTCTTATCAAAGTTGATCACTTGATTTTTTTTCAATCCGATGCACGGTTCTCGGTTAAAAAAATAAAAACCGTTTCTCTGCATTGAAATAAATTTATATTTCGAGTTATATTATTATTTATGTGAGTAAGAAAGAATTGTCACTTATCGTAGTAGCCTGTAGCCAAGAATCGATATTTCTGTTGTCAAGGCGGTTGTCATTATTTTATGTAACAGTTCATCAGTCTTCAAATATTAAAATTAATATTTAGATATTAATAATAAATCATTTATTTTTGAAAACTTTAGGTACCTTACTGTATCTCGAAAGGTAAGACGTTTAGGACATAGGCAAAAAAATCACCCCCAAAAATATTGACATTCAATTAGGAAAACCCTCTATATTGCAGTTGAAATAGAGGAAAATATCCATCTCATTAACCAGAACATAAATTGTTTATTTCTTGGGAAACCTAGGGGGGGGACAAGACTTTTACTTTTGTGTATATTCTCTGTAAAGGATTCACGTAGTTACTGATAATAGGAACTAGAAGTTCATCTCGTTCTTTGAAAACGTTTTTCCAACATTGAATTTTTTCATTCTCAACTTTTTATCTAGGTTAATATTGCAACTTTCTCTGATAAATATTTAAAACCATACAGCTCTCATTATAATTCAGAAAAAGTTGGGTGCCTGCATAAAACAATTGACGCAGACAGCTGACAGACGCATTGACTGATAACACAGAATATACTCATTCATCTTCAAGTATATACAGAATATACTATGAATAAATGGTTCCACAGCTCTTGAAATACATAAAAAAAACACTTTATTCAACCTTCTAACATACATCAGGATTAAATCCTCATGCAATGTTCGAAATCATTTTTCCAGTTTAAATCAGAACGTTAAAAACCAATTTTCACGTCTCGAACGAAGTGTAATAGGAAAATAAAAACCGTTCTACAAATCCGTTCTAACAGAGTTTTCTTTTTGCCGCAGGCTTCAGCAAGTACGGCGTTTACTCGCTTTTCCCCGGAGGACCTACGTTCGGCAGCGCCCTCTACTCTCATGCCAACGCTTTCAGCAGATTCACTTCAGGACAATTTCAGCCCAGTCCAGGAAATATATTTCATGCGAGTCATAAAGGTGAGTTTCTCCAGATTGTATTCAATGAAAAGCAGCAATGAATGTTGCACAATTCCCTCGAGTGAGGTTTACCTCCGATTATGTGGGTAGGAAACGATGATAAAAACAATGAATAACAATGTAGCAAGAAGATGGAGTTTTCAGGTTTTTACCGACTTCAAAAAAGGAGGAGATTATGAGTTCTATTATGAACTACTTTTGACCGTCAACCTTCGTTATGAACCAACTTTGATTGGGACAAATTAAACTTAAGGACATAGACGATCCTGAGGATCTGAGCGGCGTGTCTTAGTCGGCTCAGCAAGTAGGATCTATGAACGGGTATACACAAGCCTTAGAGTAGTTATTTTATCATTTAAAAGGCAGTAAGGCAGAGTTGCAGGGTATTTATACCCTGAGAACTAAATGAACTGATTTACTGAAGTATAACACGAACTTGTTCTTTCTATTACTTCTTTAGAGATCTGATTATGACTTGATTATTACCTGTCGCCTATGCTCCTATGTTCTGAATGCTCTGCATAATATTATATCGATTTATTGTTGTCAATTTACTTAATACTTGAAAAATCATAAAAAATGTATCGTATGCGGCTCTTCACATGAATATTACATGAGAAATAAAGTAAATACTTTTTTTTTCGATTCACTGTTGAATTGAACCGAGTGTTACAGCCAAATGGAATAAATTCGATAACGAATAAATGAGGGCGTGTTGGGAAAAACGCTCGGACACGTCGATTTGTAATTTTAAATGCGCATATTTTTCAAGAAAATAATATTATATAGGGTGTCTCATGTGACCGTGGCCAATACCAACTTTCTTATTTCAAATGCAACCCCCTGTATATTATTTATTTTTTGGATTCTTCAGAGAATTCTAGACACAATTCATGCACAACTGCCTGTCTATACCTATCTTTAACTATTTCGGAAGTATTAAGTGTTTTCAGATTTATTGCAAAAATCATCGTTTTAAGAGGGGTTTATACCGTTCGACGTTCAGTTCAAAACGCGATTCGGAATTTCTCAAAATAGAGACCACCGATTTATATGAGATTTTCACTATTATTCAATTTGAAGAGTTCTCCAAGTGGGAAAGTTCATAAATTTTTTTTTCGTCGAAAAAAAAAACATAAATTTTTTTTTCACTCGACGAAAAAAAAAGTTATGAACTTTCCCGCTTGAAGAACTCTTCAAATTGAATAATAGTGAAAACCTCATATAAATCGGTGGTCTCTATCTTGAGAAATTCCGAATCGCGTTTTGAACTGAACGTCGAACGGTATAGACCCCTCTTAAATGAAAATTATTTTATTTAACAAATTCGGTACATTACACTTAAAACCTAATAAGTAATAGTGATTAATTCTTAATGATCAAAAAAAAACAAAAACAAACATTAATGTCAATGTAGGAAATGTTCAAAATGCTCGCCGCGAACGTCTTGGCAACATGCTAGTCTGGTGTAGAATTGTCTTCTAACGTTACTCAACATTTCAGGCGTGACTGATCTAATCGCAAGCGTGATTCGGTTTTTTAGGTCGTCTAGGTTTGAGGGTTTCGTTTCGTATACTTTTGACATATCCCCACAAAAAGAAGTCTAATGGTGTCAGATCAGGAGATCGTGCTGGCCATACTATCGATCCGCGCCTCCCTATCCACCGATTTGCAAAAATTTGGTTCAAATACTGCCGGACATTGATTTGGTAATGGGGCGGGGTGCTCCATCTCGCTGAAACCATATTATATTGGCAGGAACTTGTGGATTTGCTGGATCAGGATATAAGTTTATCAAAGTTGGTACGACATTATTTTGGAGTAGTTCTAAATATTTTTCTCCATTCAAGTTGCCGTCGATGAAAAAGGGACCTACGATATGATTTCCAACAATTCCTGCCCAAACATTAACATTTTCAGGATATTGCGATTGTTCGTCTCTCATCCAGTGAGGATTCTCATCAGATCAATAGCGGCAATTTTGACGATTAACATGACCGTGTAGTGTAAATGTACTCTCATCAGAAAACAAAACATTTTCTGATTGGATCACATTGTTATCTAACATTGCCATCATTTGCTCACAAAAATGCGTTCTCCTATCGAAATCGTCTTCTATGAGATGAGCTCCTGAGTTGCCATCATTCTATAGGGATGCATCTTACTTTCCTTTAATATTCGAAATATTGACGTGTGGCTGACGGTGAACAGCGGAGCTACTTTTCGAACAGAATTAGGTGGGCTTTCTTGAAACTCAAGCATAATATCCAATTTCGTATCATCACTTACTGCATTGGCAGCATTTTTTTTTATTTGTCTTACATAACCAAGCTCTCGAAACTGCTTTTCTATTTTGCTAATTTTTCCTTGGGATATAGGCGGCAAATTTGGAAATTTTTCGTGAAATAAGCGGGAAACTTCCATTTGTGTCCGTGTGTAATCTCCACAACCAATCATTTGAAGAATGGTTATTTTGTGCATTTCTGTTAAATGAACCATTTTTCTAATATTATTACGTACAGTTATCGAAATTCAAAAGACAATAGCACTTACACTGATCACTTATTGTCATGCAAACAGACAACGTGTTACTAAGGCTATATGAGAATAAACAAATCTGTTTTTGTTTTTTTTAATTTCTTCTCAGTAATGGTTTTGCTTACTTTCTTCATATCAAGAGGTAAATGGGAAATAAGTATGTATTGAGTGTAATGTATCGAATTTGTGAAATAAAATAATTTTCATTTAAAATGTTAATTTTTTAAAAAAATCGGAAAACACTTAATATTTCCGAAAAAGTTGAAAATAGGTATAGGACATTGTGCATGAATTGTGTCTAGAATTCTCTGAAGAATCCAAAAAATAAATAATATACAGAGGGTTGCATTTGAAATAAAAAAGTTGGTATTGGCCACAGTCACATGGAACACCCTATATAATATTATTTTCTTGAAAAATATGCGCATTTAAGATTACAAATCGACGTGTCCGAGCGTTTTTCCCAACACGCCCTCATTCATTCGTTATCGAATTTATTCCATTTGGCTGTTACACTCTGTATGTAGGCTGGCGGTACCATAGCGATCGATTTCAGATTCAGATTAGTCAGGAAAAAAGAGTTCGAGAATGTGTTATCAAATTTTTTTTAGCTGCTATAGTTCTGGAGATTCCTTCAGTAGACAACGAATTTTGCCCACTCTGTACAGCACAACTACCAGTGGGGACCCTCGCTTTTAAAACACATAATTCCAAAGCTTCGCATCCATTCTTGCAGCTTCCCATCCCCGACCAGATCCCCCTAATATGCCCGATTCTATCAATCCCGTGTTCTCGCCAACTTGGGGTTACAGCGTGCAGCAGAAGCAGACAAAGGGGACATGCATAAGTGATGGAATTTAATCAACATATTTAATCAGTTAGTTCCACACCCACGTAGAATGTTTCTCGTTGCGTTTCAAAACTGATGCTTGTGCTAGGGGCCTCAAGTGCACGAGCACACAAAAGCCCCAGCTGGGGTTTCGCATGGACCTGGAATGGCGGAAGAGAGATGGACAGCTGTGGCAGGACAACGTGCCCTGTGTTCAGTAACAGAGAATCTTGAGAGAAACCAGTAGATGGACATGACTATGACTTAATATTTTTTTGATATTGGTACAACGTCCAGCTATTTTAATATGATCTCATAACTCAAAAGTATGAAATTATTTCTCCTTCGCCCCATTGAGATTCCTTATCACAACCTTAGTTGGTTGCGTGCATAATTGATATGTCTGTGACATTGATATTCCTGTGACAGTCCCCGAAAATATCGATGCACTTCATGACATGATTGTCATGACAGTATCAGACCGTCGAATTGGGCTAAAACGGATATCTGAAGCACTGAAGGTTTCATACGAATGCATATAGTTCACGTCCATTTGGACATGAAAAAAATTTCTGCAAAATGGATCCCCAAATGTTTGAATGTTGACCAAAAGCGTGCAAGGGTAGAAGCATCGCGTTCGATATGTGCTCGATTTGAAAACGATGTAGACTTCTTAAACCGAATTGTAACTATGGATGAGACTTGGGTACATTTCTACGATCCAGAAACAAAGCAACAATCGATGGAATGGCGACACTCTGGTTCTCCAAGACCTATGAAGTTTCATCTCCAAAAATCTGCTGGAAAAGTTCTTCCTTCAGTTTTTTGGTATTGCTATGGAGTAATCATGATTGATTTTTTGGATAAGTGTAGAACAATAACTGGAGATCACTATTCGACATTACTGACCATTCTACGGAAAAAAATTAAAGAGAAAAGACGCGGAAAGCTATCCAAAGGTGTTTTGTTTTCACAGGACAACGCCCCAGTACACAAATCTCATGTTGCCATGCAAAAAATTCGTGATTTAGGCTTAGAATTACTAGAACAACCCCCTTATTCACCAGATTTGGCCCCGTCCGACTATCATCTCTTTCCTCAACTGAAAAAAGGTCCAGAAGGTCGTAAATTTTCTTCCAACGAGGAGGTAATAAAAGCTGTTGGGGACTGCTTTGCAGAGCAAGATGAAACATTTTTTTTGAAATGCCTACAGACGTTACAGGTTCGCTGTAATGAATGAATTCAATTGAGGAGAATATGTTGAGTAATAAATTATTTTGACATTGAAATTTTGTTTGGTTCTATAGTAGGCTAAGGATTTTTCAATATATCCTCGTAAGTTTTTTTATCTTGGAGTCCTTTGTTTCATCAGAATTCTATCAGCTTCAATAAAAAACAGAAGTGTTCTGATAAAAGTCATATACTTCACCAGAGCTGAAATTTCTGGAGCAACCACTATAGGTTTTATCAGGGTGTCTTCTCTTGAAACTTTGTATCTAGGTTTCTTGTCTTTTTCCTGAGGATTCACAGGCACTATGCATATGAAGACAACACTGTATCTGTATTCCTTCGTCTTTTCCAGCAGTTTTCAGTTCATTCGACTACAATGAAGTATGAAAATTCCTCATTGAATCGAGAAAACAGTTACCAACTTTTGAATTTTCTCTTTTATCAATACAGATCACTTCGATGACATAGACTCGTCAGTCGTCAACCAATTCAATTAACTGGACCAATCCTACAATAAAATATTTTGAGGATCAACAAAAGAACGAATATTTTGTGAAAATGTACTCAACACAAGTGACAGCTAATAACATTTCGGCCATTTTGAACATAGCAGTCATGACGTACTCAGAACATCACGTTTCTATTAGGGATCAAAGGACGTCACTTTAAAAGTCCTCTACAGGAGATTCGGCATTTGGATTCCATTAATTTTTTGGGCAACCCTGTACATGGAATTATATAAGATCATATTGGCGAAGAGTTCTTGTTGCAGAACATCCAACTCGCAGCAGCTGAATCTGAAACTTCCAGTGAGAGCCATTCTGGGAAGCTCAAACTGCTCGAACTCGAAAATTGATGATGCTATCGTTTGTTAATTTGAATTCCAGCGTTTAATAAATTATGGACCACGTTCACTTTTATGCTACTCGGTTGAATAAGTGACGTAAGAGGTAATGGCTTTTCTGTTTAAGATGTCATGATGGACGGATTGGTCGATTTTATAAGGGCGAATTGTGAGGTCTAGGTCTCATGATGACGGGATGAAAAATAAGTTTGTATTAGTTTGGGGATGTCAGTTAAGTGCTGTTCGACTCGAAACACTAGTTCTGTTGAGCGTTATTTCTTCAATAAGAAATAAACCAGTTCTTACCGATGATTTGCTTTATAGAAATTGATTTTTCTTAGTTTTGACGGATGCACGTAATGAATAAATGGTACACGGAAATACAAGGAATTTACAGTGAACATATTGAAGAGATATAAACTTTTGTGTAAAAATAGATGATGTTTATTCTACTCTCAGAAATTTAAAAGCAGGAGTTCCTCAAGGATCCATACTAGGACCGCTACTCTATAATTTACAGAGTGTAACAGCCAAATGGAATAAATTCGATAACGAATAAATGAGAGGGTGTTAGGAAAAACGCTCGGACACGTCGATTTGTAATTTTAAATGCGCATATTTTTCAAGAAAATAAAATTATAAAGGGTGTTCCATGCGACCGTGGCCAATACCAACTTTCTTATTTCAAATGCAACCCCCTGTTTATTATTTATTTTTTGGATTCTTCAGAAAATTCTAGACATAATTCATGTACAATGTCCTATACCTATCTTCAACTTTTTCGGAAATATTAAGTGTTTCCAGATTTTTTACAATTTTACATTAGACTTCTTTTTGTGGGGATATGTCAAAAGTATTGTATACGAAACGAAACCCTTAAACTTAGACGATCTTAAAAACCGAATCATGCTTGCGATTAGATCAGTCACGCCTGAAATGTTGAGTAACGTTAGAAGACAATTCTATCACCAGATTAGCATGTTGCCAAGACGTTCGCGGCGAGCATTTTGAACATTTCCTACATTGACATTAATGTTTTTTTTTTGTTTTTTTTTAATAATTAAGAAATAATCAGTATTACTTATAAGGTTTTAAGTGTAATGTACCGAATTTGTGAAATAAAATAATTTTTATTTAAAACGTTGATTTTTGCAATAAATCTGAAAACACTTAATACTTCCGAAATAGTTAAAGATAGGTATGGGACATTGTGCATGAATTGTGTCTAGAATTCTCTGAAGAATCCAAAAGATAAATAATATACAGGGGGTTGCATTTGAAATAAGAAAGTTGGTCTTAGCCACGGTCACATGCAACACCCTATATAATATTATTTTCTTGAAAAATATGCGCATTTAAAATTACAAATCGACGTGTCCGAGCGATTTTCCCAACACGCCCTCCTCATTTATTCGTTATCGAATTTATTCCATTTGGCTGTTATACTCTGTATACTTACCTACATACTTGATATACCAAAAAATCCAAAAAGCCTGCTTGCTCTCGATACAGTCATAGCAGTTAGGTACAAAAATAATTCACAAAAGACTTCAAAAAGCTGCAGAAGATGCAAGTCAATGGTGTAACAGATGGAAAATCAAAATCAATGGAGAAAAGAGTCAAGCAATACTCCTTCAAAAGAGAAGACTAAACCGAAGATGTCCATAGATGATAATGAAATGGAATGGTAGAATGAAGCGAAATACCTAGGAGTAGCACATTAAGTATGCAGTGGATAAAATGAATGTTGCAATGAACAGACTACACCCGATTATAGGCAAAAGAAGCCAAATGAACAGAAACACGAAGTTGAGGATCTTAAAAGCAGTAGCCAGACCGCATCGGACATATGGACAATGGGGCTATGCAGCCTCATATGAAGAGGATTCAAAGGAAAACAAATTTCTGAGATGGGCATTAGAGACCCCCCCGTTTGTTAGGAATGAACAAATCCGAAGTCATAAAATGGGAGTCAATTACTACATTCATCAAAGGAAAGCTGAAAAAGCCTTTGAAAGAGCTGGTGAACATCGATTACCTATGTCGTTTGACCATAGACTTCAAGTTCTGTCTACTATTTCGTTTTTTACTATTGAATGTAATTTCATCCCTTTCAAATATGTTTTTTGATTTTTTTAACGACAAGTGTTTATAATTGACATACCCATGTGATCTTATTTCTCAAACTTGCATTTTTGTTCCCTCAACTATGTCAGACTACAATAAGTCAATTTTCCAGCTATTCCGACAATTATGTACTTCGAATAACTATTATTAACTCCACATCGTCTGCATCTTCCGATATAACTTGTTTATTTAGTCCAATTAAAAATATACAGACCTAATATGATATTCAAATCAGAATAACAGTATAGACAACAGTTTTCCAACTTGCACATAAATTATTCCGCTATCTGATAACGATGAACGTGTTTAATCGTTAATTGGTCGGTACAATGATCAAGTATCCGGCTTTCCACTTCCGTCCTCCGGATTTGAATAATGTCCACCCCCTTTTCTCCTTGTGAAGTCCTTCGGGTGAATTTTGAATTAATTCTGATGACGAATGATTCTACGTTTTCTTTGTATCGTTTCGTGAGCTTTGTGCATGCGGAGTAGATTTAAAGTTAGATATTCTGGTTTTTGCTTTGGAATATTGGAAAAAATCTGAAGATATGCACGCTTTGATTAATTCAGAGAGGACAGATATACTCCATCCACTTTTATAATGTATGTTCTGATACATTTCTTCGTGTATATTGTGAAAATGTTAGGTTATAGTCATTTTTTGTCAGATAACTTAGCAAACGTTGTGCTATCTACATAGAGGTCGTAGTAATTACGTTTTTATCAACATGTTTATTTACATTGGGAAAATAATGAATTTGAGAAGATATTATGTGAATTCAATAGTTCCAAAGATCTGGCGAATGTTGAAGAAACTTTTTTCTCTGTTAATACTGGAAGTATTTGACGTATATAAACATGGTTGGAAGATTCAGTTATGCTATTTTCTTGTACGGAAATCAAGAATCGAGTGTTGAAATTTTACTGGAAAATAATGGACAGAATAGTCCGTTACTCTGTGATAGTTCATTCGAAAAAAGAATAAAAGTACTCGAATAACCCAACAGAAACACTTCTAAAAGAACAGACGGACCCATGGAATTCCCCACTCTTCGAGATTCTCAAGAAAGAAGCCTACAGAAGACATTTTAATACCTTTTTGCACAACTTGAAATACTCCAGTATGAAGATGTAGTAGTTCTACGAAACCTGTATCACAACCTTAAAAGAACTAACTACATTCTGTGGCTCTCATTTGCCATTTTGACTATAGTGGGAAAAACAACCCAATTTCTTAAATCTAGACCAATGAGGATGCTTCGACGATTTGCTTCTCTCTCCTGAAATGTATCTATTTCCCAGATGTAACTTGAACCTCTATAAATTCACCACATGTTTAATTTTATGAGCCTTTACTGCGAACTAAATGAAGGTTCATCCCACATGGTTCTTTTCACAAAAAAACTAAATGAATCTCCTAAACTTGACCTAAATTCTTGGGTTTGAGAAACCTTCCAGTAATACCATAATTATTTTGAACAGAGAATGAGGAATTGTAACAATAAAACATATGGGAATATTGCCGTTTCAAGGGTTCGATCTTATACGGTTTAAATCAATAAAACATTTTTTAAAACGTGGCAGCTCCTTTCTGGTGCACAAATGAGAGGAAATTCATCTGTTCCAGATGTTGCGATGTGAAACGCAACAAAGAGTAAATAGAAATCGGCATTGGCAACGTCTCTGAGAATTATTTGACATTTCACGAGAACCAACCAGTTTTAAGTGAAAAAACTTGATAAACACAAATCATTGCCAACCGGGATACAAACATATTCTAGTCGAGATTCAAATTAGCCTTTATTCAACGAAATGTTTTTTCTGAATGTTTTCATGAAGCTGATCTAGGAAATTAATAAAAAATGTTTCTTCAGTTTCAGATTCCCTCTTCTCCTCAGGCGGATACAGCTTCGGCGCGCCCACTCCCCCGCCCGGCTCGCCCTACTCGCCCATACCCGTCACCCAGCTGGAACTCCTCACCAAGGGCATAAATTCCAATATCATAATCCAGCAGGCGACGGACTACTCCCTCAGCCCCAAGAAACTCCAGATATCCGAGGGACGGTGCGAGGAGAAATGCTGCAACGTCAAGCAGAAATCCTGCCTCTGTCAGGATGACTCATCCCATGCGTTCAGGGGAAAGTTTTCGAATGGCAGCTCTGGATGCTCCAGGACGAATCCTATCGAGTGGGGAAGTGTCAACGTTAAGAAAGAGCCGGGAAATCCCTGTCAGGTGGCCGAGATCACGACCAGCCTGTCGCCCGTGATCAAAGTTGAGGTAGCTTCTCCCACGCAGAGACATGGAGGCGAGAAAGAAGCCGGTATTTCCAATGGTGAGTAATAAGTGCCCGTAGCCCAGTGGTTAAGGTGATTGACTGTGACGCGGGAAGTCGCGAGTTCAATTCCGAGGCTAGGAAAGAAATTTTCTAGTCTCGGTAGTGGGCCACCATTTCACTGTTGGGTCGAAAATTAACAGTGCTGTGCCTAAGGTGGCCTAAGGACACAGTATCAAAGCCTACACAGGCAAGAGCGCAGATGAAAACATCAGCAAAAACTCTGTCTCCCCGTATAACTGTAGGGATATTGCATTCGTTTACAGAATATGCTGACATTTATATTGACGGGCATTTTCTTCATAGAATACAACTTATTCTTCTTTTCACCGAAAAGATTGACAAAGCCTTTTGTAAAAATCTGAAACAGAAAACAAAGGAAGAAAGAACAAGAAAGGAAAATCAACTAATATATTCAATATCAAATTATTTTGAGGGTACCGTCCCATTTCTGAAACCCTTAAAACCATTTGGAAATTTATATACTGAACAATAATTGACCAAATGGTCAATAGTTTGCTCTTCTTCACCACACTCTCATCTCGTATTATCAATGGAATTCTGTGGAGTTATAAGTTCCTTCAGGGTTGATTTCAATCAAACTCAGATTTCTGAATAATCGATTTATTCAATTTAATAATAAGGAGGTCGATCTATACTCGATGAAAGGAACTGAATAACTAACTGCTTAAAAGTCAAAGGAATCATTTCTGTTCCCTAATTCATAATTTGAAATCAGGTTACATATGGGCTAAGAATTAAATCTGTCACCTTTTCCACTTCAGTGTGGAGTAGACTTCAACCAAATAACGAATAAATATTGAACGCAATTTATGATCTTTCGTTGTGTGAGAAAATAGAGATTTCGTTTCGCTGTAAATTAGAACGACCATGACCTGTTCTAAGAAGATTCGAAAGACACCAAATTTTCCTGGACAGATGAAAACCAGGAACTTTTCAGAAAGATCAAGAATTGAACGAAAAAAACACATTCCAAATTTCTTTGTCACTTTATTTCGAATAGAGGAAATCGTTAATTCTTAGGTTTTCGGGACTTCGATCCAGCCAGTCTTGTATCTGGCAAATAACTCGTATTTGGAAACCTGTCTACGAATATGAGGAGGTATTATGTAAGAAAGAACTGGTAACCAAGCTAAAGCCGTAGATCTAATGGTACCACTAATAATCCTCATAGAAACATTAAGCTGTTCATCAATTTTATGGACGTAATCACTGTTAAACCAAACAGAAAAGCAGTATTCAGCTGCAGAAACAACCAAGGCTAAAGCAGCCGTACGAAGAGTGGTGGCATCGACACCCCATGATGTACTAGCCAATTTTTGCAGAATACTATTCCTCGTAAACTTCCTCAATGTAATCATGAGATCATGCACCAAGTGTTATGTTCAGTCGGTCTTGAATCCAAATTGCCTTCTGTCAGTTAGAGCTTTTGAACATGAACAAATCGATAAGTTAGCTTTCAACCCTCTGCTGATCCATTTCCCTTAGCTTTCAATCTATTATCCAATATCAAACCACCTGAAGAAAGGATGAATCACATAAAATAACGATCAAACGGGGGACTAGGTAAACAGGTTCATAAC
Source organism: Adalia bipunctata (assembly GCA_910592335.1). Taxonomy (NCBI): domain Eukaryota; kingdom Metazoa; phylum Arthropoda; class Insecta; order Coleoptera; family Coccinellidae; genus Adalia; species Adalia bipunctata. Next base: position 24,767,142 of record OU342953.1, read on the forward strand.
ACAAAAATACACTGCGCAAAAAAATTAACGCACAGTCTAAAAATCTCAATTTTAATGAAAGTTAACTCTACATTGACTTTATAACTTATTTTTTATGTTTTCTCGGGAAGGTTTTGAACGAAACAAGACACATTAAATGGAAGAAAAATTATGGATATCACCGAATCTTATGTGAAAGAAGAGAAATGAACAATTTTCAAAATACTGAAATGCTGATAAGTGATTCAATATTTGGTATTTCCACCCCTTGCGTTAATTACAGCTCGGCAACGACGGTTCATACTCAAAATAAGTGATCTTGAAATGTTCTGATCTAATCCTTCCCAGATTTCTCCGAGTTGGATTCCTAAGTCATTAAGAGTAGCTGGATGATTTTCTGAACTTCTCAGCCTTCTATTGAGGTTGTCCCAAACCTGTTCAATCGGATTGAGATCTGGACTTCTTGCTGGCCATTCCATTCGAGAGACTTCAACCTCTTCAAGGTACTCCTGAACGATGCGCGCACGATTGGGTCAATTTTCACCAATGTATGGGGCAAATGGCACTACATGCTCTTCAAGAATGTTCCTTATATACTTATCAGCATTCATAGCTTCATTATCAACGACCACTAGGTCTGTGCGAGCAGTCAAAGATATTCCACCCCATACCATAATCGATCCTCCCCCGAAACCAGTAGTATTCAGGAAATTGCACTGAGCATATCTTTCATGTGGACGTCTGTATACAAGGGAACGTCGATCACAATGGTAGGGGCAGAATCTAGACTCATCTGTGAAGAGAACTCTTTCCCAATCGGCATCTTCCCAATGGATATGCTCTCGCGCAAAATCCAAACCCTTCGCCCATCGATGGGCTGGGGTAAGAGCTGGGCCTCTTGCCGCGACACGAGGCCTTAAATCATATTCGCTGAGGCGATTTCTTATTGTCTGAGTGCTAATTTACACCTCATGAGTTTGCTCAAGTTGATTTTGAAGGAGGCGAGATGTTGCAAACCGTTGTCTCAACGAAGAAACTCTCAAAAACGTTCTTGAACGGCAGTTGTTACCCGTGGTCTACCCTGCCCTGGTCTTCGGACATTCATACCTGTCTCCCTGAATCGCTGCAACATTCTGGACACACTTGTATGGGAAACCCCAAACCTTTCTGCAATTCTTGTGTATGTACACCCTTCTTCTCGCAAAACTACCGCTTGGGCACATTCCTCTTGGGTCAAATTGCGTGTTTCGCGTTGCATAGCGATCGAGTGTAGAAAATCAAACGAAAGAAAAACTAGTGATCACTAGAATTGATCGAGAACAACTGATTTAAGAATGGAGCCAATACAGTCAAAAACTGATAATATCATCTTTTTTTATTCCTGCTGGGAGAAAACATCTGTATTGAAGAAAAACGTTGAAAGTGGATAACATTTATGCATGCATAATTCTGATGAAAATAATTATCATTGAGAATACCTTTGAGATTTCCTTAATTTGCGTTAATTTTTTCGCGGAATGTAGATTCCTGGCAAGAATAATCTAGCTTCAGAACACATAATTAACTCAAAAGATAACGACTCTCATATCTCTTGTAACGCAGAAGTTGCGATTTTATGAGGAGCTCCTATAACTTATTACGCATTCATAATTCATTGCCAAACAGCCAGCAATTTTTGCAATTTATGTTCGCTTTACTAATGCTTAATAAATCTACAATCAAGGCCACGTCATGTTGAGGTACAAATTAAATAACGATGTGATCCTCCAACGAAATGAGAGAATATCAATCAACCAGCCTTCAATACGAGGGTAGAATCAATAATCCACCAGAAAACCCTAAAACTGTCGATGATGTTCGAATAACTCATCTTCAAATGCGCCCTGGAACGCTCAAAATGAAGTGTGATATTTTTTATCAATCGCAGGTAACATCCCGGTGGGGATAGCTGTAGCCAGGCAGCGGATCCAGCAGCCGGAGCTGATCAACTCACCCTCCCTACCCCCGGCAGGTCTGCTCACCACCGTGAACGCCGCCGGCCAGATTAAAGAAATTGCAAGGCTGTCAGAAATCGGTGAGTAAAATATCACTTGGGAGAGAACGCTGAGCGTGCGTTTATACGGCTTCCGTTCAGTGGCAGAGAGGTTTTTAATTTCATCGCTTTTTATGAGCAGTCCAAGGTTTCTGACTGGATATTACTAGGCGCTCAAATAATCTTCACAAGCGGAATTTTTTTTCTGAAGAAAGAAAAAACTGTATCTACTGAAAATTTTCCTGGAGATATGTGTTTTTGATCGTTCTTCGATATTCTAGGCAGTTAAATTCCAGTGCTTTTACTCGCCACAACAAGAATATATGTACCTACTACTCTGTCAAGAAAGTACCGGGAATTTTCAATTAAAACAACATTTTTACATTTAATCGTCAAAATTTATTGGGTCGCCTTCGAAATAGGCTCCATTTGCTCCAATACATCTATGCCAACGGCACTTCCAATTATCGAAACATTTTTTATAGGCGCTTTCCGGGTTGGACTTTAGCTCTCGCGCCGAATTTTGTTTTATGGCTTCAATCGACTCAAAACGGGTGCCACGAAGGGGCAATTTTAGTTTTGGGAAGAGGAAAAAGTCGCAGGGAGCCAAATCCGGCGAATACGGTGGTTGCTGAAGCACGTTTGTTGAGTTTTTGGCGCGAAAGTCAGTCACAATCGTAGCTCGGTGAGAAGGCGCGTTATCGTCATGCAAAATCCATGAGTTGTTCGCCCACAAATTTGGCCGCTTCTTACGGATACGCTCACGCAAACGTTTCATAACGCCTAGGTAATACTCCTTGTTTACCGTCTGACACTCTGGAACGAATTCGTAGTGCACCACGCCACGGATATCGAAGAAAACAATGAGCATCACCTTCATTTTCGAGCGACTTTGGCGTGGTTTTTTCGGTTTCGGCTCACTTTTTGCCACCCATTCCGATGATTGCTGGCTTGTTTGCATATCGTACTCGTAGACCCAGGTCTCATAACCAGTTATAATGCGTTCCATGAATGTAGAATCGGAATTACAGCGATCCAGCATGTCTGAAGCAACCTGTTCGCGATGACGTTTTTGAAGAAAACTCAGGTCTTTCGGTACGAGTCGTGCGGCCACCTTTCTCATGCCCAAAATATCAATCAAAATCGTACGTGCGGACTCGTGGGATATCTTAAGATCATGTGCTATCTCTCTCAAACACTCTTTCCTTGATTTTATCGACGTTATCTTCGTCCGTCGATGGGCGTCCGGAACGAGGCAAGTCTTCGACCACTTCACGACCGTCCTTGAAGGCTCTGTACCACTGATATGCACGAGTTTTCGATAGAGCATTATCACCAAAGGCCTTTTGCAACATTTTCAATGCATCGGCATACGAAAATTCATTTGCAACACAAAACTTTAAACAAATTCTTTGCTCAACGTAATCACCCTTAGTAAAAATCGGCACCCACTCTGACATCGACTGACTCAACCAGCTGTTGCAAACACACTAGTTGACAGATCCCGCTCAAGCTTGGCATAGTAATTAAGGACAGTGGTACCAACCTAGGAAAAAACATTTTTATACCTGCCTCATTGCCCCGCCAGATTTAAATCGATAATTGCCGGTACTTTCTTGACAGAATGTATACTCCAATCACTTACATAATATATCCCGGTTGGCCATGACATTCTGACACATTTCACCGCGTATAATTTGAAAATGTTAGGTTATAGTCATTTTCCTGTCCGATAACTAAGCAACGTTGTCCTAGTAATTACGTTTTTATCAAAATGTTTAATTGCTTTGGGAGAATAATGAATTTGAGAAAATATCATGTGAATTCAGTAATTCCAAAGACCTGGCGAATGTTGAAGAAACTTTTTTCTCCGTTAATACTGGAAATATTTCACGTATATAAACATTGGAAGATTCAGTTATGCTATTTTCTTGTACGGAAATAAAGAATCGAGTGTTGAAATTTTACTGACAAATAATGAATAGATATAGAATAGTCCCTTACTTCGTGATAGTTCATTCGAAAAATGAGTAAAAGTACTCGAATAACCCAACAGAAAAACTTCTTAACTAACAGACGGACTTTTGGAATTTTTTTCTTTCTCATTTTTCCTATTTTTTTTCATCCTGCATAAAGCAAATAGAACAAACAAAGATTTTCGATCAAATATATCGCAATTGAAATAGAGGAAAATATTCATCCTCATTTCCAGAACATAGATCGTTATTTTCTGGAGAAACTTAGGAGGGAGGGGGGCGCAAGACTTGACGATGCGTTCACATGAGATGGGAAATATACGATATACATTTCTTCAAATCAAAATTTGCGATCGATTTAGGAGCTCCAATTTCACAACTGTCCTTTCAATCACTCCACAATGATGCCCGATGGTTTTTTATCGAATAAAGAAAAGCCATATAATGGAACAAACTGCATTTTTTCGAGATCGAGAATACGATCCGATGCTCTGTTTGAATACCATCAACCACTTTTATCTTGTCAGTATAATCGGAAGCATTTTTTTTCGCTATGTTCAATTATATACTTCATCTGAATAATTTGTTTTATGGTAATGCAGATATTAGGTACGAACGTTAATTAGGAGCATTAATTCACGAGCAGAAAGTTTCTAGACTATGTGAATTAATTCTTACTTCGTTAACATGCCAAGACTGCAGGGTAGGTAATTCAGAGTTGTTATCATTTTGAATAATAAAAAAATGTGAAAATAATGGTGATTAAGTGAAGTATTTATTTCATTTAATGAAAAGTTCAAGTAGGTGAGCCACATACAGCAAAAAATATTGACATTGACATTTTGTCAACCTTTTAATGCTATTCTCACTAAATGCTGGGACAGTCTAACAGTTCTTTTCATGCTTTGAAAGTTTTCGCTCAGAGACTGTGATTATTTTTTCAGTCTTAGGCTTTCTTGCACATCATCAAGCCACCCTCAATGTCAATGTGAAAAATCGACAACCTCATCAATTCAAAACTTTTTTTCAACAACATCAATTCGATCGAAATTTGTCAATTCAGAGCTTCCACATAGTTTCTTGATAATACTTGGGTTCCACGGATATTAATAGTCCTTTACATTCCACTGCAGCTTCGAGCGAAAAGCGAAACTTGAGTTTAGTCGGACAACAACGCAGCAGGAAAACTCTTTCACACGCTAATCTGATTCTGCAACACTATTATTATTGTGTTACGTTGGAATATGAATGGGTGTTCGACTTCAAAAGTTATGGTAAGACGTGTCAGAATCTAGATTCCGGAAAATAAGGTAGAAAGAATTTGCATCGTTCTCTCAGGAAGGAAAGAAGGATGATGATAATTTGCAGCAGGAAAAATCGAGAAAAATTAAATTAACACAGAAATTTCAACGAGTTATTGATAACAGCATTTTAAGAAACTACCATTTTAAATGGGATTATCGATTTTTTTGTCGTTAAGTTGACACAAATGTCTTTTATACTCATGCGAAGTTTGAGAGTCGTCTGTCATTATTTAGTTGGTTCACTGTGCTTCATTTCATTAGTGCCCTTTGCGATTTTGACGATGGATAGGAATATCAAACAACAAATCTTTCAAATTTCATATGAAACTCACGGTGAATCGACTTGATCAAAAACACGTTTACTCCATTCACAATTATATAATCACAACTCTGGCCTTGGAAATTTGACACATTCCACTCTGTATCGAAGTAATGACGTTTTTCAAAATATTTTTATGTTTCAAGTCAACACTATGTTGCCCTTTCTACATTCTTAGCGTATTTCTCAGAATGTGAATGAATTGGAAAATATGTGATGGACGAAAATAATTAACGTTTATATGAATTGATAGAAATGATTCCTTTTCTAGTTATTTGCATGAAAAGTACAAGAGATCAATGTTGAAATATATTATTTTTCGCCATGGAAAAAATTGCATTGCTTTCATATAATTTTCATATGCATGCTTGTGAAGATTTAATGTTTATTATCCTCTTGAACTGAAAGTTCAAGACTTGACGACATTTCATTTATTTGATCTTATGAACAATGAGTAAAATATTCTAACTGTATAGTAATTTATTAGTTTGAAAAATATTTATACATTACTACCACAGTAGGTTTGTACAAATAAAATGGAATAGGTCAAACATATGCTTCACATTTATTATTCACCTGTTCTGAAATAAGACACAAACTCCTGGAATATGAAAAAACCGATGTATTCTGGTTCAATATAGCCTATTTGTACTTTCGGCGAAGGATTGAAAGGAATGAAAGCTCCAGTGACACATTTCAATTCATCGGAATCTGAATTCGACGTGTTTTTTTCTGAAACGTGAAAACGATCAACAATAATCATTTAGAGACCGATGATGGCCATCCAGAACCCGTTTACTTACGAAAATAGTGCAATTTCATTCTGCAAGTTCTTTCCTCATAATTCCTCGAAAATCCTACCTGAACCATATTTTCCGGTCGCTTTCGTTAGAAGATCGTATAAGGAAGCCTTTTTTGTCCATTTACACATTCCAAATAAATTTTGAGCACCAAAAACGATACCGAAACTAACCAAACTTCTGAGGGAACGGAATTTCGTTTGAAATCTTTCTAAACGGCCAGATACCTAATAAAAACTTCGTTATCAAGTGTAAAAAGGTCGATTAGTACTTACTTTCGCTTTATTTATGCTTATAAATCGATTTTTTGTCCAATTCAATCTTGCCGTTCGTACTCACGCCAAAAGTCGTGAAAGGAAAAAATGACACTTGCACAAAATTTCTCATATCGACCGGAAACTTCTTCTGGACGACGAAGAACGGAAAAATAGGCGATTTCCTATCGATATTTCGCCCCAAAATCGCCGATCGATTCGAACTAACAAAATGTGGCATATCTTTGATACTTTTACTTTGATGTAAACAAAGGAACTGGCAACGTTGTTTTGTCATTAACGATATTTTCTGTACGCGCACAGACTTTTCATCAGGTGCACCAACTCCTGAAAACGAAACCATGACTTCCTATGTGATTAAATAAAAGTGAATGGAGTATACGCATTTGTTCGATTATAATATAAGAACTTTTTAAAAATGACGTACCTCTGCTAATTTTTATTGTAATTTCGGGCAACATTCTGCTTTCTATATTATGGATGATCTCAAAATCGTGGAATGAACCTCTGTCAATTCAATCCAAATTTTATAATAAAAAAAAAATTAGAAATATGGCCAACTCCAGAAGAAGATATTTACCGAAAATTAAGGTATAAATCATACAATGTGACCTGAAGTCTCTATCAAGCAATCAACCTATAGGTTTCTGTATCTATACAGGAAATATATCGACCTGGTTTCGTCCTCATTTGGACTCACCATGGTCGACTACTCCAAATCGGTAGGAGCAGTTTTCAGTAGGTACCCCTATGAAATGAGGACGAAAATCAAGGTATAAATCATACAATGTGACCTGAAGTCTCTATCAAGCAATCAACCTATAGGTTTCTGTATCTATACAGGAAATACATCGACCTGGTTTCGTCCTCATTTGGACTCACCATGGTCGACTACTCCAAATCGGTAGGAGCAGTTTTCAGTAGGTACCCCTATGAAATGAGGACGAAAATCAAGGTATAAATCATACAATGTGACCTGAAGTCTCTATCAAGCAATCAACCTATAGGTTTCTGTATCTATACAGGAAATATATCGACCTGGTTTCGTCCTCATTTGGACTCACCATGGTCGACTACTCCAAATCGGTAGGAGCAGTTTTCAGTAGGTACCCCTATGAAATGAGGACGAAAATCAAGGTATAAATCATACAATGTGACCTGAAGTCTCTATCAAGCAATCAACCTATAGGTTTCTGTATCTATACAGGAAATATATCGACCTGGTTTCGTCCTCATTTGGACTCACCATGGTCGATTACTCCAAATCGATAGGACAATTTCCATTACCCCCCATAAAATGAGGACCAAACCGTTGTCGATTATTGACCACATCTCCCAGAATGATTACCAGTAATGACCGTTTGTTGGAATACACATTGATAAAAATCGATTATATAAAATGCAAATCGATATTGTTATGGGTGTGAAATGTTTCCAAGAAATTTCCACAGGTCATAAATCAACGCCCTCCTACTTACTGAAAATTATCCATTTATCTCTCTACAACTTCCACTGGATATTAAATTATGAAGGACGAATCATTTTTCGTCCTCTTTCATTCTCATTCAGTTCTATCTTTCGAATAAAATATAATGGCATTAAATCGAAGCTAATGTCAAGGATCAGATATGATTGATTATAGCATGATGGAAATGGCAAAAGCACATTGTCACGCGAAAGATTAGTATGCTCGATCTAGGTATATCGCTCTATAGGTGATAGTATTTATCCTTTGGTCTTTTTCTGAAATTGAATCATCTCAACTTTTAATTACCGGGAACAATTTTTTTTACTGTATTTGAAACTGGCCTTTCGACATTGAGGCCCAAATAGACCAATCTCGCAGAAAACTACTCTTCCCTAGTGATGTCAGTAATATATTTAGTGACTGACTACTACTACTTATCTTCAAGATTTATTATGAACGATAATCCTCTTGAAAAGGTCCAATTCTTTGCAATCATGTTTACCATTTATTTATTTCCGAACCAGTGAATTGCAATCGCTATAACTTGGAACTTATGACGAATAAATAAAATCACTGTTCTTGAAAGTTATTTTCAAGAAATATTGATACCGAATAAAGTCTTTGCTTTCATATTTGCCTTAGAACTTAACTCATATAAAGAGAAAGTTATGCTTTAGGTATTTATAGGTGCTATGATTGCAAATGCCACCTTCATTTTGAGAAACAAATTCAACTTGAAAAGACATCAGAGAAATTCTTTATTATAAATAATTTTTTTGCAATCTTTAACATTGATTCATATTTGCGATATATTCAATTTCAAACTATTTTCTGCAATCGTTAAACTTCTAATGAAGTTATTATAGGCCGGTCCCACAATACATTTATTTGCATTTGCAAACATTCAATTTGATTATGACGAAATACTTCCTCACTATAATTGAGAATAGAAACTTCGTTTCAAACAATTTCAATATATAACTTAGACTGACGAGGAAATTCCATGTATATAATGATTGAGAATGACACCTTGATTTCTATATTATTTACCGATCCATATTAGTTTCGAACCATTTACTTGCAATTGCTAACATATACAACTTTGACTGACGAAGAAATTCCATGTAAGATAATGATTTAGAATGACACCCTTATTTCAATATTATGGACCGATCCATATTAGCGGAATATTTAGTTTCGAATCTTTCAATTGCAATTGCTAACATACAACTTACACTGTCGAAGAAATTCAATGTAGGTAGGTATATAATGATAATATCATGGACCGATCATATCAGCGAAATATTCAGTGGCTAACCATTGAATAGCAATTGCTTACATATAACTCAGACTGACGAGGAAATTCCATTTATATAATGATTGAGAATGACACCTTGATTTCTATATTATTTACCGATCCATATTAGCGAAATATTTAGTTTAGAACCATTTACTTGCAATTGCTATATACAACTTTGACTGACGAAGAAATTCCATGCATGTATATAATGATTTAGAATGACACCCTTATTTCGATATTATGGACCGATCCATATTAGCGAAATATTTAGTTTCGAAACTTTCAATTGCAATTGCTAACATACAACTTACACTGTCGAAAAAATTCAATGTAGATAATGATTTCAATATTATGGCCTCATCTATATTTGCGAAATATTCAGTTGCTTACCATTGAATAGCAATTGCTTACATATAACTTAGACTGCAAGGAAATTCCATGTATATAATGATTGAGAATGACACCTTGATTTCTATATTATTTACCGATCCATATTAGCGAAATATTTAGTTTCGAACCATTTAATTGCAATTGCTAACATAGATATAGAACTTTGACTGACGAAGAAATTCCATGTACCTATATAATGATTAAAAATGACACCCTTATTTCAATATTATGAACCGATCCATTTTAGCGAAATATTTAGTTTCGAAACTTTCAATTGCAATTGCTAACATACAACTTACACTGTCGAAGAAATTCAATATATGTATATAATGATTTCAATATGATGGACCGATCATATGAGCGAAATATTCAGTTGCTAACCATTGAATAGCAATTGCTTACATTTAACTTAGGCTGACGAGGAAATTCCATGTATATAATGATTGAGAATGACACCTTGATTTCTATATTATTTACCGATCCATATTAGCAAAATATTTAGTTTCGAACCATTTACTTGCAATTGCTAACATATACAACTTTGACTGACGAAGAAATTCCATGTATATAATGATTGAGAATTACACCCCTATTTCAATATTATGGTTATGGACCGATCTATATTAGCGAAATATTTAGTTTCGAAACTTTCAATTGCAATTGCTAACATACAACTTACACTGTCGAAGCAATTCGATGTATATAATGATTTCAATATTATGGCCTGATCCATATTAGCGAGATATTCAGTTGCTAACCATTGAATAGCAATTGCTTAAATATAACTTAGACTGACGAGGAAATTCCATGTATATAATGATTGATAATAACACCTTGATTTCTTTAGTATTTACCAATCCATATACATATTAGCGAAATATTTAGTTTCGAACCATTTAATTGAAATTGCTAACATATACAACTTTGACTGACGAAGTAATTCCATGTATATCTATATAATGATTGAGAATGACACCCCTTTTTCAATATTATGGACCGATCCATATTAGCGAAATATTTAGTTTCGAAACTTTCAATTGCAATTGCTAACATACAACTTACACTGTCGAAAAAATTCAATGTAGATAATGATTTCAATATTATGGCCTCATCTATATTTGCGAAATATTCAGTTGCTTACCATTGAATAGCAATTGCTTGAATATAACTTAGACTGACGAGGAAATTCCATGTATATAATGATTGAGAATGACACCTTGATTTCTATATTATTTACCGATTCATATTAGCGAAATATTTAGTTTCAAACCATTTAATTGCAATTGCTAACATACAACTTTGACTGACGAAGAAATTCCATGTACCTATATAATGATTGAGAATGACACCCCTATTTCAATATTATGGACCGATCTATATATTAGCGAAATATTTAGTTTCGAGACTTTCAATTTCAATTGCTTACATGAAACTTACACTGTCGAAGAAATTCAATGTATATAATGATTCCAATATTATGGACCGATCATAATAGCGAAATATTCAGTTGCTAACCATTGAATAGCACTTGCTTACATATAACTTAGACTGAAGAGGAAATTCCATGTATATAATGATTGAGAATGACACCTTGATCTCTATATTATTTACCGATCCATATTAGCGAAATATTTAGTTTCGAAACTTTCAATTGCAATTGCTAACATACAACTTACACTGTCGAAGAAATTCAATGTAGGTATATAATGATTTCAATATTATGGACCGATCATATTAGCGAAATATTGAAAACGGCACCCATTTCTATTGTTAAAGATTTCGTTTAGCGAATTTTCACCGAATCAGAATCTAGAATGCTAGATTAAATTATGTGACAGGTAATCAAAATCTTAAATTTCAGTAAAAACGTTATGTAATTCGAAGTTTCATCTCATGAAACTGCTAAACTGTAGGAACCTATTCATGCAAACGTAACATTATCTTGTTTCTCTCCCCTCTGCTCATAAATCTCCGATTATGACCACTTGTAAAGAATGGCTTTACTTATGCACATAGAATCGACACAAGCTGACATGGCTGCAAGTATGACAGCAGGAGGAGTTGCAGGAGGAACACTTTTACAATGTTCGGACGACCGGAATACCGCATTAACGAGTTGGCCAATAGGAGCCGCTCAAGGCTCCTCCCTCTCCGCGCCCACTTTATGGCAATATCCCGGTGAGTATATAATGCTTTTATAAATAAAGTATAACGTTTCAGAGTCATAATTATTAACCTCACGCTTATGATGATGCCTTTCAGCTGGAGAATCTTATACTAACAAATGCGTAGTTCATACGATATGGTTTGGATATTTTTTCTTTATTTCGGATTGGATCACTCACACTGGCGGATCCAGTTCTTCAGGGGGACCATGAATTTTTTCAGGGGGGGAACGTGAATTGATAGAAATTGTCTACTAACATTATAGGAGTTAAGAATCAAAATGAAATTTTTTTATTGGAAATATTAAGATTTTTTGTCAAGGGGGGCATGCCCCCCTGGATCCGCCAGTGGTCACACATTTATTGTGAGCTACTACTTTCCTCATTCAAACTATGAAATTCTGTATTTAGGTACAAATGTACAATGAAATAGGTGAAATGATCCTTAGACGTTTCACTGAAAATTAAAGGCTATTTAAGGAGCCGAATTTACAGTTGCTGCTTCGAGCCCTACAAGCTATACCTGTTATAGAAACAAATATCAAAATTCGAACATAAAGTTGAAGCAGGCCCGGAACTACGATTTTTTCTGACCGGGGCAAAAATTCATGTTTGCCCCCCCCCCCATTTGTTTAACATTTACATATATGAATTCATAGAAAAAACAAAAATAAATAATACAAATGAATAAATGAAAATAAAAACTAATAATGAGGAAAATATCACAAGGAAAGAAATTGGACTTTTTTCTTCACATAGCATTCTTTCCGCGAACGCATCTATCAGCAATCAGCTCCTCGAAATCTGTTTCGGAAGCTGTTTTGTATTCTATAGCTAAGATCGAGAGGTCATAGAGACTTTTCTGACTCATTAAGGAACGCAAATAATTTTTTATTATTTTCAATTTGCTGAAACTGCTTTCACATCTTGCAGACGTGGTAGGCAATGTGCACTATATTCTAGAGGAGAAGGTGGTATTATGGAACCCTGCTGCTAATATGGAACCCTTGGTTAATTCTGAACTGGCCGTGATATCTACCGTTCAAAAAGTTGAATATCCTTTATCACTTATGGAACAACTTGTGTGGAAAACTGCAGCGTATAGTACGCAGCAGAAATCCAACAGTGAGGGGTTTTGTGTGAATGGGTTAAACGAAACTTTGATGCCGTGAATTCGTGTCAACATAAAAAAGATTTAAATCTGAGTTTTATATATTTTAGTATTCTGCCAGGCTAAAATAGGGCTTTTCTGTTGAAACCTAGTAGGTGATAATGCATTCTACGAGGTTCCTGAAAATTTGCCAAGCGATGTACTGTAACATGTGTTTTTGATAATATGGAACCCCAAAGGTGATGGTACCACAACCTAAGAAAAAAATGTCGAACAGAGGACGGAAAGCTTCATCTGCTGCAGTAATAACCAGCTCTCCTCACAAAATAGAATTGGAGACTTCAATTTCTGTGGATTCAGTATCTGATGTGCGATTTATGGGCACACAACGATTTTTCCGATTGGTGTGTCAAGGATGCATATACGTGTGACTTCTGTCGTTCATAATCTTATATTATGAATTATAAAATATAATTATCATAAGTGGGATTGATATTTTTTATTTATGCACCCAAAAATGCATTTCTTTGAATATAAGTTCTCATTTCTTCAAAGGGTCCATATTACCAGCCTATTTTCTTGGGAGTCCAATTTTGAGCTTTTCGAAATAATTGAGTGTATCTTGTTAAATATTGCTAGTATTCTAAATTCGTTCAAATAAACACAAACTGAATATATATAGCGCCTATTAATACAAAAAACAAGAAGATAAACACAAATCTCTTCGGATTATAAAATGAAAACAAACTGGGGTTCCATAATACCACCTTCTCCTCTATATAATGTCAGCTATACAGACATTATAGGGAAAGCATCTTTCAGATCTTGCCTGTGAAGAATTTGTAGCAGGTCTAATGAAGTCGATCTTTCACTTATTTTAGGAACCAACATTTTGACAACCGCTAGTTCCTAACAAAAATCAACTGCATTCAAGTCTCTTCAATATTTTTGCGCTAAAAGGGTCCCATTTTCTGCAGATCCTCTTTTTGCATGTTTAAATGGGCATGGCCATTGAGGAATGAGAAATTCGTATGCAGAGTCTCTGCGCTTTCTAATCTTTTTTCGATTTCTGACAATAATTTGTCGAAAACAACCTTAATTTCCTCGGAGAATAAACCAACTAGATCCGTTCTTGACTCATCATCGCACATTTCGTCAACCTGCTTTTTCATCTTGGAAACACGTTTATTTCTAAGAATTGGCTCCACATCCAATTCTTCTGAAAGAAGTGTAGCTTCCGAGATCCAGTTTTCGATAAGTTTTTCTGTCATTCCTTGCAAGATCTTCATAAGACCTTGCATGAACGATAATGAACGTGAAATAACTATATCTCCTTTCTGAATTTCCACGTTGACCATATTGATCTCTCGCAGAATATTATCCCAAATTGTTAGGTTCAGTATGAATCTCAAATCCATCACAGCATGAAGCAAATGACCAGCTTCATACTTGTATTCTGCGACTAGTGAGGATTCTTTGATTTATTTCACAGCCTGCACAACTCCCGGTAAATTATTGAGCGAGGCATTAACAGCTTGATGTTTAGTCCATCTAGATTGGCTACTTCCTTCAAAATTTGTTTTCGTCCACTTTTTCATAATTGTCCATCGTGTGGTTGAACTAACAAAAAAACAATACAGTTTTTGTACAACACCAAATAAATTTACTGCTTCTGAACATGATAAAGACGAATGGACACTCACAAGATTCAGAGAGTGTAGATTTCTGGATTGGACTCCTTTATATATATGCCAGCTTGTCAATTTCTAAGAAGTCAATAAAACTTTCCTTTATTTTTAGTATTATAAGTCTTTGCCTTGTTCTGTGAGAGATACATCTGGGGTACAGTCGAACATAATAGTGAAATAGTTGGCCTCCTTGATCTCATTCATAATGCTATTTCGAACTTTGGTAGCCATTAAATCGATAATTTCATTCTGCATATTTTTGGGAAGATAGGATGTTTGTCCTTTTTTTGAGTGGTCAAGATGGCACTTCAGAGTCGGGTCATATTTAATAATAATATTTTTTTCCGAGAAAATCAAAAATAAAAAAAATTTAACCTCTGGCTGTTTTTAGCGCCCCCTTAAGCTGGCGCCCCGCTTGCCCCACCCTAGATCCGGGCCTGAGTTGAAGTAAAATACACGGTGTAAACATTTTGACACACATTGGAACTCAATCTGAATAATATCAAGTATCTGTTGAGGAAAATAGTATAAATAAGCTTCATGAAATTGGTTGCTTAGATTCAAATCCAAAGTTGTTGTTACTAACATAATGTAACAATAATCTTATAATATCTGTACTTGTTCCATCTGAATGACTCCACTATTTGCCACTTATATTTATATACACAGCTCAAGCTTTGATTTTTATTTTGCTTTGGTTTCTTTTTATATGTTTTTATTTTATTTTTTTGTTTTAGCCCCCGTCCCCATGGAATCTATGGTTCCACTTTCGGTACCTATGCCTCCTGTAGGCTTTCAGTTAGTTCGAGATCCTACAAGTGGAGGGTTTTTACTTCTGCCCACTACCACAAGCTTAGGTTAGTTAGATATTTATGTTAACCCACGTCTTTGTCCTCCGTAAACCTTTGCCGCTTTTCTACATTAGCTGAATCAACAATAACACATACCTACACGTTGACCAAAAGCCGATAAATGTGAAATCCTTATTTTCCAACAACAGAATCATGTTATCGACTGGTTCACATTGGAGGTTTTCTAAGGCGTCATGATTTTTCTGTTTCAGAACCAATTCAACAGGCTGTAGTTTGGCCAAGCTACACTCAACAGTCTCCTTTATTATTACCTCCCCTACCCCCTCCACCACTTCAACTTTTAAGTTCGGCAACGTCAGATTACCTTTCGAGTAGTGCAACGTTCCATCAACAGACACAAACTCACAGCACCAGACTATTAGCAGTTACGACAGATACTAAGAGAAAAATTCCTCTACCCCCAACCACTCTGATCAAGATAGAAGCTGATGCGTCAACTCTCGACCATTCGAAAACCATCAGTTCGATTTCGAGCAATTCTGGTGCAGTTTTCTCCGAACAAAATCTGGCACCGCTAGTCACAACTCATGTGATTTACCAGCATCCACCAAATCTGATACTTTCCCAACCAGCAGCAGTAGAAACTTCCTGCAAGTCCCAAGTAACGTCACCTTTACCTTGCTTGACTCCACCTCCTGAAATATCCAGTCAAGCAGAGGAGCCACCTCTAGCGGTGGACGCTAGCAATCAAACCGAAACACCAATTTGTAGCGAAGATGACAATACCTTACAGACACTACCAGAAGTGAATTCAGAGCCTGACCAGGCTTCCAAGTATCAAGAGGAAGACATTCAGACGGAAATCATTCAAATGGATCAAACAGTGCAGGTTGAACCGATGCCTGTAGAGAAGGAAATGCAGACAGAGTTGAGGGTAAATGTGGAACCTGAAACTCCAGTAGTTACTGCTGAGAAAGAACAATCAGAGATGGCAGATCAAAACGTTACTGAGAAAGAAAATGCTAAACCAGATCTGAGTGGTTTAGAACTGCTCTCTAACAGCATCGTGGAATTTGAATCTTGTCGAAGTGTGGTAAAGTCCGAAATACGTTCTAGTATTGACGAACCAATCAGTCCTCAGGTTGAGGAGGAAAAGAGTTGTAATGATACTGAGGAAGTTAGCCGAGGCATTATCCGGCACAATCCAAGTGAAGACAATTTAGGAGGTCTTGATTTGTTGTGTGCTTTAGCAGAACAGAGGATCCTGGAGGAATCTACTGAAATTGATGAATCGAAGAAGGCGAAACAATCCAGAAAGGAGAAAAGGAAGTCGAGAAGGCATTCAGATGAGCCAAGACACAAGAAACGGAAAAGTGATAAAAATAGTGATGAGGAACATAGACATAAGATAGATGTAGGTTTAAAGAAGAATAAATGGAAAAGATCGGCTAGTGAAGGAAACAGTTGTGATAATGAGGTTGATATTAAATGTAAGTGTGGCTCAGAAAGTTATAAATCCTATAAACCACAAACGGAAGAATTAATGGCCAAATATATTGCCAATAAGGGTAACACGAGATGTTGTATGGCAGAATGGCCTTGCATGAATGCCATGGAATTGGACATGAGGATGAGAATAGCTGATTTACAGCGTCAGTTCAAAGAGAAACAGAAAGAATTGAAGAAGTTGGGAAAGCACCGACATCATTCTAAAAAGAGGTCAAGGAAGAGGTCTTCCCATTCTGATAATTCTGACACACCGCCACCCCTACTGGATCCAGAAGAAGTACCAAATCACACTGAAGTAAAAAGTACGATTCTTCTGAAGCCACCAACGCTTTGTGTAGCTGAAAGAGTTGAATCCTCAAAACTCATCAAATCAAAAACTGAGAAGAGTGGGGATAAATTTACTTGGAATGTGGAAGAAACGAGTAAGAGCTTGAAGAGAAAGTGCTCTGTTGAAGGAAGACGGGATTCTCACGACAAAGATAAGAAATCTTCTTCGAAGAAAAGGAAAGTTGGAAGACCAAGAAGGATATCCGAGCATTATATCCCAACTGAAACCATTGTGGCTAAAAAACCCAAGACAGGTAATTTTATTGGATACTTGATGGCAGCCAAGGAGAAGTTACAAATGAGGTCGTCATCGTTTTCCGACAGTCCCCCTCGTTTCATAGACGACAGCAGCATTTTTGTGGAGAAGAAAAATAAAAACAACAATAATATACAAATCGAAGAAAATACCAAGAAATCAGATCCAGAATCTTACGAAGTCGAATCCAATTGGGAGACTGATGAAGATGAAGAAGTATACAGTGATCAAGACACGAAGTCATCGAAAATGGAAGATGAAGAAGAACAAATAGTAGCCAAAACAGAGGTGCAAGATGAAGAAGAACACGAAGAAAAAGTACCACATGTTTGTACCTTGACACCTGAACACCTAGAGATCGAAAATCTGAGGGTTCTAACCGCCATGGGAGGTCTGTTCTATGCTGGAATGATGCATGCTGTCCAACCTCCAGATGTGTATTCCATAACGCTGGATGGAGAAAGAGGCAACCGTCCTCATATCATGTCGAGGGAAGAAATTCTTAGAGATGCTGTAAGTACTTCTGATCCACGACAATTTTAGTGAGGATTTTTGATGAAAATACATTGAATTTTAAACTTTACAGCCTTTTTCCACTCCCATTGCGGGTCTGTATGATCTAGCTAGACGGATAAGATTATCAGGCACTCACATAAGCTTGAGATAACAAATTATTACTTATGCCAATAAAAAATTTAAGTTTTCCATTTACGATTTTCAAATGATGATTCAGACATCTTTTGGCATAACAACATGTCAAGTGGAATTATCACCTCAATTACCTACTTCCCTAAGAGTTATATGAAGGTTTTCTAATATGGACGATATTTTTATGTAATAATTGAATGTGAAATTTTCGAAATCAAAGAAACTTTTTGAGTACAACTTGGCTTTGGAGAAGATTGAATTGACCAAATTTTCGACGACGCTTTGCAATATATCGGATTTTGTATAAAACTAAACTTCTCTGGATTGCTAGTTTTATTCTGTATAGGGGTGGCTTTTCCTACCCCTTGTATTCATAGAGGAATACCACCAAAACTTTTGAGTTCCTTTTCGATCGCATAAAATGCCTGCCTCATTTTATTTTTGCCAGTATTTCGTTTTTTGAGAAAAAAATTAAAAACTGTCTTTCGGACGTCATCTGTAGGAGGCTGTGAATTAACAGGGGGGCTCAAAAAAAAGTTTATATAGGAGACTCACCCTATTTTTTGACATGAAATCACCACCTCAATTTTTCGAAAATCAGATAATGGGTGATTTTTTAAGAGCTATAGGAATTCTTGAAAAATGGCACGGAATCCTTATTTCAATCGATAGTACGGTCCCCATACAGAGTGTAAAAGCCAAATGGAATAAATTCGATAACGAATAAATGAGGGCGTGTTGGGAAAAATTCTCGGACACGTCGATTTGTAATTTTAAATGCGCATATTTTTCAAGAAAATAATATTATATAGGGTGTTCCAGGTGACCGTGGCCAATACCAACTTTCTTATTTCAAATGCAACCCCCTGTATATTATTTATTCTTTGGATTTTTTAGAGAATTCTAGACACAATTCATGCAAAATGTCCTAAACCTATCTTTAACTATTTCGGAAGTATAGAGTTTTCAGATTTATTGAAAAAATCAACGTTTTGAATCAAAATTATTTTATTTCACAAATTCGGTACATTACACTTAAAACCTAATAAGTAATACTGATTATTTCTTAATTATTAAAAAAAAACATTAATGTAAATGTAGGAAATGTTCGAAATGCTCGCCGCGAACGTCTTGGCAACATGCTAATCTGGTGTAGAATTGTCTTCTAACGTTACTCAACATTTCAGGCGTGACTGATCTAATCGCAAGCGTGATGCGGTTTTTAGGTCGTCCAGGTTTGAGGGTTTCGTTTCGTATACAATACTTTTGACATATCCCCACAAAAAGAAGTCTAATGTAAAATTGTAAAAAATCTGAAAACACCTTATATTTCCGAAAAAGTTGAAGATAGGTATAGGACATTGTACATGAATTATGTCTGGAATTTTCTAAAGAATCCAAAAAATAAATAATATACAGGGGGTTGCATTCGAAATAAGAAAGTTGGTATTGGCCACGGTCGCATGGAACACCCCATATAATTTTATTTTCTTGAAAAATATGCGCATTTGAAATTACAAATCGACGTGTCCGAGAGTTTTTCCTAACACTCCCTCATTTATTCGTTATCGAATTTATTCCATTTGGCTGTTACACTCTGTATAATCTGATGTTTGAAGTTTATTTCATGCAAATTTTGACCGATTATTACAGAGAAGATTTCATAAAAATTCAGTTATTGTTCGAAACTTTTTGACAGAGAGGAATAAGCTTTATTTAATGATGGATAATCCATATACATATAGTATGGTCATCAAGAGAATAATAGATATCGATAATAATTTTTCAGTAATTTCAATTACGATTTCAGATGAGGTTTAGCCTTCTCTGAAGAGCGTCCACGGCTTTGTGGTGTTGAATAAATATAAAAATATGAATTATGAACAGGTAACTTGAAGTAAAGAACTAAAATATTACCTAAACATAATGTCATGACATTTTTTGATACCTGAGAAAAAAACGATTATTTAAAAAGAACTATACTAGACATAAATTATATTTTCAAGACATAACATCTCTTTTGGGAAACTTTCATAACACTTTTATCGCAAAATGGTTTTCACATTGAAGAAAACTGAATGAGAATTTATGGATTTATTTATGAAACAAAGGGAAAGCGTACAGCCGAATATCAAAATTGAAAATCCTGAAAATCCTGCGGCAAAAATGCTGGTGGTTAATTCTGAATATCGTATCAACATTCTTCGGCGTACCCCACATACAGTGAATTCCTCAAGTCATACCACAAGCGTAACCAAACAATACATACGAGAGCAAAAACTCGAACGGGGTATTTAAAATCTAGATTTTATTCGGCGATAAGAAAGACTTAGTGAAGCTGCAAGACCGGTTTCCATCTTCCTCTACACGCTACGAAAGAGATTAAAATGAAATATGTAACATTTGGTGGGATCAACGTATTAACATAGATAATATATTACGTTATGGGCAATTCAAGCAAGAAGGATCCTCTTATCGTTTCTTCATGCCTCTATAATTTGAAATTTCTCTTACCAATGTTTACATCGAATTATAATGACTTAAAGGGTTACTTATAATTGAGTATGTTGAGTCAGTTTTAGCTCAAAGACAGAGTTTACGTAAGTTGTGCATGAGCATTTCGAGAGAACTTCAGTCCAGTTCCAAGTAAGTCTTGTATTATCGACGTTTTTCAACCCTTTATTTGCGAACCTTCTTCAAATATAAATATAGTTGGGAATAAATCCCGTTGATATTTTTCCATATATAATATTCGAGTTTATTCAGTTTTGAATAATGTCAACATCTTAAGAAAGAGCCAATCGTCTGAATACCATTTTCAGAACAATCTGAAACATGGTGAGGATTAAAATATACGATTTTGAATACTGCTACAAGAGGCTGAGTTACAAAGTGTGCTTTGAGGAATACCTCCGTACTTTCTCTCCACACACATAAACCTTCAGATGAGCCACAAGAAGTCAGCCTATTCAGCAGAGCTTCATGCTGTTTGAAGCTTTCGATACATCTACAGCAACTTTTTTCGATTCTCCACAGCTCTCGAAAGTTCAGGTCCATACCTCCTCAGTACATTTTCAAAAGACAGATGAGATAATTAGTCTTCACAGTCTGTCACTGATGAGATTATTAGTCTTCAGTTATCTGACCAGTTCCAGGTCAATAACTTCTTCCATGAAGGATGAAGAAGGATTCTTCTTTAAGATCGAAAGGAGAAATATATCAGGATTGTAGGAGGTGGTGGAAAGTGGAAAGCTAATTCTGGCGATCACATCGACACATAGGAGTACTTATAGAGAAAGATTTGGATCGTAACGTTATACCCTTGACGATTCTTGAAGCAAAGTTACAGAATCTCAATAGGAGTACCATATAACCATTTTTCAAAAATTCATCAATATTTTTTCATGAAAAGTGGACTACGCCCAATTCAATAAAAATGTTTTCAGTTCAATTTCTCTTCTGGGTTTTCCAGACAGATCTGTTATTACAAATGTTTATTCATCTTGCAAAAGTGGACAATTTCTTTGTACGTTTTGTTAGATGAATTGAATTTCCATAAAATGTAGTATGTTTCATTTTTCATTTGAGATAATAATGTGGATTGTGGAGTACATTTTCCTGAAAGAAACATTCTTCATTAATTCGGCTATAAATGGTCGCAAAACTTCAGAGATACAGAATTAAAGAGAAAATATTAGTTGATTATTGAAAAACGGCTAATTTGGTCTCCTTGTGAGATCATAACCATCATAACCAAATAAGCTGAATATCTTATGTCATGGAAAAATACCAAGATCACGAAGAAGGCCTCGTGATGATACGGGGTTGAAAAATTAATATAGTTGATAATGTCTATGCTGAATTTTAAACGTTTATCTTTCAAAATGTTCTGGATGTTATGAGCAGGTAATTCCAAACGAGATATTTGAATACGAGCATTAAAAACAAATTGAAAGATGAAGGTTATGTTGCAGAAGAGAACATCAACTATGAGTAAGACCAACAAATTAAAAAAATATGTGGTGTCTCAAATGTTAATTTTTCTAGTAGTTATAAATGCATATTTGATATTTTCATCGAGATAGTTCAAGGGGTTCTTGGAATCGCATTATGCATTTTTCTAAAATTCAAGTGCTGTATTCCTCTGCACCTCAATATAAGTTAGTTATTTCCATGAAAATATTAATCTTTATAATTACTTTTGAAGTAAACCGAATTTTGGTGCACCATATATTACTGTTTGTTGCTTAGTTGCTTTAGACGTTCTAGATTATCTTTTCAGTTTTATTTATTGCATGCTTCATTCGGAATACATTTAATTGAGAACAATATATTTCTGTGAAACACATTTAAAATGATAACAATATTGTTGATTAAAACGAGAATCGATAAATATAAAACATTTGTATGTGTACATGAATTATATACTGCATCTTTATACTTTATAATCTAACAGTAGTACACTTATTTTATTTAACTTTCCTTATATTTTCTTCGCAAATTAATAATAATCTATAATTTCGCTATAGAAATAATTTTGTGGTTTTGAGAATGACAAATTCTTCTGAATACATCCGCTTAAATTTTTCGAAATGTAATTTGACGAATAATGCATAAACTGATTATTGAGATACAGGGCGTTGAAAAAAGCAATTTTGGCTTGAGTAGTTTCTCCGCTTTCACATTGAGTTAAAAGAAATATTCTCGTTTGGAAATAATTATTTAACAACAAAGAATATCTCCTGAACTAAAAAATGAGCTCAATCACAACATGATAGGCAAAGTAAATGGAAGGAAATTATACTAGATTGGAATAAAAATTGGGAAGCTGGATTCTGTTAGAATGAAGTTGAATCGAAAAAACATTTATATTTTACGATGCTTTTGGTTTTTATAAAGAACAAGAGTTTTGATGTGTCTGTGCAAATAATGAAAAAAATGGGAACACCTTAATATAATGAATTTCAATGGAATACTTCTGCAGTAAAATATGAGTAATATTTCGGGGACCAAATATTATACTGAGTTTGAAAGTATCCACGTATATTTGTGATGGCGGTTAATTGGAACTGGCGGCAAGAATTGAGAATAATTTTGTGTTAAAATGTTCATAAGTATAGGGATGAAAAAATTTAACTAATATGTCGATAGGAAAATTCCCGGAACTGCAAATCCCAACATTACCCTTTTTGATGTTCTATATCTGGAAAGAAGTCAGTTTTGAAACGCATTTTTTTCGAATTATCCACACTTCACTCGCTTTCCTCTGGATGACAGCTCGACTTGCATGTTTATCCTGTTTCATGACCGCACTCTGCAGTTTCTATAAATCGTTCCAACCTTCCAGATCGTGGAGATTGCTCCAAAAAGTACGGAGGAACTGCAACCTGGTACCCGCTTGTGTGCCTACTGGAGCCAACAATACAGGTGCCTTTATCCAGGAAGTGTGGCTGAACCAGGAACTCCAAACCCTGAGATGGATTCCAAATTCGTTTGCGTTGAGTTTGACGATGGCGACAACGGGACAATTGCACTAGAAGACATCAGGTTTCTACCTTCCAATCTTCCTGTTATGGGTGAGTCCAGTTCTTCATTGCTCCAGATTTGGCCATGCAGTGGTATAACAATTATGTTTTTTCAGAATACGATCCAAATCCACTCCTGAGTCTAAGTCGTAGGAAACGACGAAGATCTTCCAGCAATACCAACGCAGTGGAAAGACGACAAAACGAGAAAGCAGCATCTCTGAACGAAGATAAGGAGGTCGACCAAATTCAAATGAAAAAAGAAGATATCTCCTCCGAAGATCTACATAAAGAACGCAAAAGGCTGAAGAAGAAGAAGAAGGAGAAGAAGAAGAGGAAACATCGTTGCGAAGAAGAAAACTGCACGCATAAAAAACACCACAAGAAGCATAAGAAACACAGGAAACACCACCACGACAAAGAAAACTCAAACTCAGAAAAGAGTACCTTGGAGATGATTTCTATTCATCCTAATTTAGCTCCACAAGAAGTGGAAGTTGAAGATGTTAAACCAGTCATATTGCAAGAAGTTTTAAGTGATGCAGCTAGAGATGTAGAGTCGCAATTGTGTTTTGATAAGACGGAGGAAACTGAGGACATGAACGTTGATGATGCCCTAACTTCCGATGAGAAGACTGAAGATGATGACGATGATGATTATATCCCAAGTCCTGAAGATGAAGTTACTATTGATGATATACAGGAGATTCAACAGGTGAATAACCACCATGCATTTTTGATGAGGATTTGTCGATATGGTTTTCTGGGTGTTGGATTATTTTGGCAGGCCAACTCCAGGAAAGCCTTGAGAAAGCCCGTTTCTTGAAGAGCTTCTTTTTGGACTTTGACCTTTTTATCCTTGATGATCAAATTTCATATTTTTCTGATGCCTTTTTGCCATTGTCACTCTACCCAAGGACTTTTATCAATGGAACCCAGAAATTCTTCGGCATTATGCTGCTTCCTTTATGTTCCTCTGTTTAGTCCTCTGTATTTAAGATATTACAAAAGCGTTTTCGTAGTGAATCCTGTGATATTTTTTCCAAACGTGATGAGCCATCTTGGATTTTTTGGTTTCCCTAAGACGATTCAGTTTAGGATAATCTGACTCTTATTCTCAGTTTTCGTTTCGTTTCTTTTTCGAGGTTTAAGCTTTGTTATCTATTTTCTTTTGTTATATGTTTCAACGATTCTATTTCTCATTTGGTCTTCAAAAGGTTGTGCTTTGGATGGTTTTATTTGAGGTGAGAATTCCATTGGCTTTCTGCAGATCCTGCTTTGTGGTATTCTATTCTGTTTGTATAGTTTGTTGTTCTCTTCTATCTCCTTGAATCGAATTTCGTGTAGGTTTCAGAAAGCCGTAAATATTTCGATGATAGCATCGGTAGATATTATTGAAAGACATCCACTACTCTTAAAAAATGTTTTCCCTGTTCCTGGCTTCAATTTAAGATGAAATTAGTGTTAAAAATACCTTAAATTTTCCTAATTTCTCAACGTTTCTTACAGTTGAAGAAGATAAGGAATCGTCAAGCTTCTTGTGAGAGCAGCAAAAGTAGAATGAGCGCTTTTCTAACTGAAAAGCATATATGGAGCTGGTCTGGCAAGACAATCAAACGTGTACGAGGCAAAGGAAGGAAGATAAAGTGTTACTACAGTGCCATTGAACGTGGAAAAGAGAGGATTTCGGTAAATATTGAGTTTTGAATTAAAAAAATCTAATTAATCGTCTCATACAAAAAAATGAAGTCTACGATTCAGCGATCTAACGATGATTTCTTTTCAGCTCCAGGATACTGCAGTATTTTGTTCTACAAGCAAACCTGAGAGGCCCTATATTGGCCAAATTACGTCGTTGTACGAGAAAAGCGGTGGAAACAAATACGTCAAAGTCAAATGGTACTACCATCCCGAAGAAACTGATGTGAATCCTTCTCTTTATTATGCGGTAAGCATCTACATATTTATCCCGAAATAGAATTGCACATTGCACGTCTTAGACTGCGTATAGAGTTTACTTAGGGACAAAAAAATATCATTACTTTGTTTCCATTGCCAAAAATGCACCATGCCAAAACAATGTATTGATCTGTTCTATACGAGATGTTGAGATCATCAGCTATCTCTCTTAGGCATAACTGGCGATTTTCAAGCATCATTTTTTTCACAGTTTCGACGTTCTTCGGTATTTTGTGTATCCTTAGTTGCTATATAACTTATGTTTGGATGTAAACTATCGAGTGCTTTGGAGGATGGTAACTTACTCCTTATTTGTCTTGAAATCCTACTGTGATTGCTTGATAGCGCCTCTGTGTGATATCACGTGCACGGATCGAATCAGAGTCATAGAGTATTGCGTTATAGCGAAGAACGACTAGCTGTTTCAGGATAAACACGTGGTTTTCGACACTTGTACGTGCTAAGTTGTTCGAATTTCTCGAGAATAATCACGATTGCAGAATGGCCTGGCTTGCTTGGTCGAAAACTCTGACCCACAGATGAGGGTGATCACATATTCTGAACAAATAACATCACTTTTTCCCGAATCACTGTTTTCATTCTCATTCTCAGCATCTTAATTATGATTAGTAGTTATCGAAACTTGAAAATCTCCAGTTTCTCTTGTTGATGAATTCAGAATCATTACATTTTTACAGGGCGGTGTGTTTTCATCACTCCACTACGACGAGAACGACGTTCAAACGATCTCCCACAAATGCAAGGTCGTATCTTTGAAGGAATACCTAGAAATTCTCAGAACGAATCCCCGACTCAGCAAAGAAAGCAGTTTGTACTATCTAGCAGGCGAATATGAGGCACGTGACAAAGTATTGACTATTTATCCGGACGTACCAATTAACAACACAACAAAATAAAAATCCAGCAATAATTTTCGAAATTATTCCCAGGTGAAATGTTACTGTATATAGTAATAGTGATTTTTGGTGCTATATTCAATCATTAATGATGGATGGTAGATATGGTAGATATTCGTTGTCTATTATCTTTCAAGTGATGTTATTTTTATCAAGTGAAAATGTCGGACTTTTACCCATTGTCAGTATGTTGTATACTATGTAGATGTAGGTTGATTAGTTGTCGATATATGCGCTTCATTAAAACTTATTGGTTTTTGGAAAGGGTTTATGAATTCGTCTAATGACAAATCCTTTTTGGAAACATTTTCACATCAAATGTTGAATGTTATTTTTATCGTTTTTTCGATAAATTAATTAATTTCAAAAATTCTCGGATTATTACAGAATGATTCTTTCTTGTGGGGTACCGGTGCCCCATCTTATAGACGCCCATGCGATGAAGTTGAATTATTTACACTTTACTCTTACTTTATCACACTTATGGAACAAATGCAACAAATTAATTTAAAACCTTCCGCACTTCACCTTTAATATAAATAAATCGATGCTGATAATGGGTTTTGGCTTGTTCCGAATATTTTTATATAAACCCTTTCCAGAAACGAAATCAGTAGCCTTTTCGATGTGTCGAACTTTGACTTCCACTGAAAAGCAATATTATCTTGGTGTAATTCAATAGTTCAAAAACAATAGTATTATATAACTTAGAGTATACTTGATTCTTTTATGTGACAATCGGCTACCAAACCAATTTACCGGTTTATTTCGATATCCATTCGAAACTTACATTATTCGTCGTGTATATGTGGTATTTCCTCTTTTAAAAATGATTTTTAATTCATTGTTGTACATAGTATTGATTGCACACTACATAGAGAGATATAATTATATATTTTCATAGTTATTATTACCAATACGAGTCATCCAGGGTCAGTTACACAAAATTTGAAACTTTTGATCCGTGTTTTTACGAAATTCCGAAATACAAGGACTGTTTCTGGTGCCTAATAAACTAACTATACTGTATGACTTAATATTGGACATAGATTTGTGGATAATAGTGGCTAGGAACCTCTCTATCCCAGGATATATACTTAATAATTAATAATCATGTGCAATGTACCTTATGTCATTAAAGAAGTACTTTAAGATACGCAGAACGATTTAACATATCGCTTTTTGTTTCAATCAGATCTCCTTGATCTTCCATTAGAGCACTTATAATTTTGCTTTTTTATGAAGAGTATAACATTTGGTGGAGTAGATCAGTGTCTACTATTATCCAAATATAATTGATGTTACATGATAGCATTACATGGAATAATATTTCATTTCCAATGATAATGTTTAAAATATACAATTAGTATCGTAAGATTTGTTGCTTTATTAATTGGTGTTTATTATAACCATGAGTCCTTCAAAAGTACATTAAATGAAACATTGTTCTGTATTTTCAAACAATGGCATATGTTGTTTCTTACTTTCAGAATAAAACTGAATAGCAATTAATTGCTTTTTATTTTTTTAATATGATGAGAGACCAAACTTGTTTAGATATCATGTAAATATTATATATATTGATTTTTGAATTTATACTACTACGATTATTTCATTTGAAGGTGAGTCAATCAAATTCGATTGTACCATAAATGGTACATATTCGTTGCTTCCAGCTGCAATAATTCTTGAAGTAATATTTTCAAGGTCATCAAATGCTTTTATGTGGAATTAAATTGACGCTTTTTTATATAATCAGATGTTGTATACGTAGAATCAGTTTTGAGAGTTGAATTTTACTCTTAAAAGTGGGGTGTATTGTGAGAACTTGTATATATACATTTCTATTGAGAGAAAATCTATTTTAGATATTTAAAAAGCAATATTTTTGCATATTTTTCAGACAATATGGAGTTGAGCATTGCTTTGATTATATTTCTAATACGAATATGTATATAAAAAGGGATCACTTTATGCCTATATATTATATTCAACAATATTCTCCGCAAGTATTGAATAAAATGAAACCGAATTTTTAGTTTTCATATCCCAATTCAACAATCCCTATTTGTATGTCTTGAACCTCCACTAGTCCTGTCAGAAAAATTTTGGAAAAATTCCCAGATCAGGCTGTGAAGATAACAAAAAATGAATGTTCAAATAAAATATGAAACTTCAGTTTTCTCTTGAAAATCATGGCTTTCGCAATACAGCGATGAATCAGCCGAAAAAATTGTTTCAATCGATTTTTTCTTCGAATTCTCAATGGGTTAAACTTATGAAATCGGATTTCTTGAAACCTGAAAAATAAAGACATCGTAGTAGTGTAGACCCCCTCTTAACGCCGATAAATTCTTAACTAGATGGCAGCACAATATACGAGGTGATCCTCTTTATACTATATAGCAGGATTCTAACATAGCCTTCTATAGAGAGTATAGGTTGGCTATGCTGTCAACAGCCGATAGAAAATCTTATTTTGAGAGGGGTTTCTACTGACTAGATAAGATCTAGTCACTGTAGTTTCTACTACTAGGCGTTTTCGGTAACTTTCGAATAGTACCTAAACCTTTCACCCATTGCTTAAATTTCAAAACGTCACGAAAATACGAAAATTGATAAGATCAATATTTGTGTGTTGCAGCGATAAAAATGCCAGTAATTTTTTCTATTTTCCGGCGTTAAATTATATAGAAAATATATATTTTCTATTAATATTATGACGTTTGTTCGAAATTATGTTCACTACATTGAATGTGTTCATCTAACTCTCTACCCACAAAACTTTTCATCATCTATTCGTCCAGATTTTATTATGATGTTTCATGAAATATCTTCAATGAAATCTTGTAAACTTTCCTTGAAAGTCTCACTTCAACAAGGGAACACAAGCTGGCACATGTTATGAATATAAGGGTGAATGCGACAACGGAAACACTATTTGATATCCTATAAGGAATTCATGAGTCGAGACATCTCTACAACCCTTCAGTAGAAATGGAAATGCTTTTGGGGTAGGTGGGAAAACATTTTCCTGAATTAGGTTTTCTGCAAACCAGATAAGGCCTCTTGTATATTCTGGGCACCTGATGATCGATGAGGGACTAATATTGTTGAAGTTGTCTTCGGACAATTTCATTCGAACGAACATTGTTGTGTACCCCCCCCCCTGTATTTTCCACCATACTAGATATTCATTATTTATTCTGACTTTAGAAAATTCCTTACTGCCGACTTTCTCATATCCTGCTGAGAAAATATTCGATGAACTTATTTGGACCAGATTCCGTGACTGCCCCCCATTGAAATGTTAATTTCTAATTTTAATTCTAATTAATTATTATTATTATTATATTCAATTTTAATCAGTATTAATTAAAACTAATCGATAATTTTCGAAAAAGAATTATCAACGAATTTTCATAATGAAATCAAAACTTAAGATCACATCTTATCAATGATTAATAATTTGAAATTAATTATTATTGGTTGGAAATGATTTAAAACATCAGTTTGGTCATCAAATATTAGAATAAAAAATAAAGTATGGAAATTATTATTATATATAGATCAACAATTATTTATTGATCAATAACATTTCATCCATATTCAATAATTCCTAACTATAATCCTAATATTTTCAATTTGATGTTGAATTGTTTGAAATTATAAATTACCAATATTTAAAAAATATTTTTAGATAACCATGAATATGGAATATTAAAAAGAAATTATACTTAATTAATCTTCATTGAAACAGATGACTCAACTGTTAATAATCATTTATACCCTTTATAATTAATTGGAACATATATGATCCGAAAAATATAGTTATTACTATATTAATTAATATTTAGTTCATAAAATATTTATGTCTATAATTATAATAATGGGTGTACGTATTGATTATTATATACCTATTGATCATTGACAAATATTTTTTATTCGAAACAATACATTATTTAGCATTTATCAGTTTAATTATTCATATATTTTTAAACACTATATTATTACCCATTAATTAATGAATGATTTTTATTCCAAACAACTCGAAAACTTTGGCAATTTCATACTGCAAACAAACAATTTCTTTCAATGTTAAGGGTCTACATTCCTGAAAAAAGAAGGATGCAGACGCGATTTATTTTTTCCGATTGATGAAGGGATGTATCGATGTATGAGTGTATAAAGATAAAAATAATAAAAAAAATTTTCATAAGTATTAAATGCATGAAAAGGATATTCCTCATCATTTTTGGTTATTTTTCAACATTTCCACCATCAAAACTAACAAATATTTTTGTGTTTTTTCATTTCAGTATTGAAGTCTTTCATTTAGTTAATGCAATGTCTATCTCGTTTTAGAATTTACCGTTTTTTTGTAAATGATATTACAAGAATGTGTTGTTTTCGCGAAATTTATTTCCTTGAATTTTTCTATTCGAAATGATAAATATTCATTTTTCTCAAAGACAAGTCATTAAGGTTTGTTTTAGCCGTCGATTGAAAATCAATTCTTCATAACAATTATGGATTTTAACATGGAATTGAATTTCTTTTAAATGACACGCCCTGCAGGTATCTCCTCCCAGATGACTGATGAAGGAAAAAGAGTATTCCTACCAAATTATACAGGCAGTATGATATCTAGTTCAGGGTAGTATTTCTAGACTCTTCAAGTTCGATACGTTACTTGAAACAGCCTGTACTCCCGAAAATGTACCCGATCAATCAATGAAACGTGCAGCTCACGCAACTATGAAGCACGACACAGAATAAGAAAATTGCATTTTGTAAACTTTTCGCTATACAAGAACTTTTATTGTTTTCTGCATGAATAAAAATATGTTCCGACTGTGGAAAATCTAGGAAAGTTGGTACTCGATCACCGAATTGTTTTCAGAGTTATATACGTGTAGAAATACATACAACTTTTTTCAGACAATTTCATGGTACAGTTAACTCGTCAATTATGAATGCAAAAGGAAAAAGTTTTCCTTCTTTTCGAATATATAATTTTTGCAGTTCTAATTTGATGCTGCTGAAGTTTTCTTTGAAAAGTAGAACGAGAGTGAAATAGCTATTGCGCGTGGTTGATTTGAATTTTTTTATATTTCATTGGGAAGACACTTTAATATTTTTCATTAGGTAATAGATATACTCCATTCACAATTATAAAATCACAACTCTGGCCATGGTTTCGTTTTCAGGAATTGGTGCACCTGATGAAAAATCTGTGCGCGTACATAGAATATCGTTTATGACGAAACGACGATGCCAGTTTTTCTGTTTACATAAAAGTAAAAGTATCAAAGATTTACCACTTTCTGTTAGTTCGAATCGATTGGCGATTTTGGGGCGAAATATCGATAGGAAATCGCCTATTTTTCCGTTCTTCGTCGTCCAGAAGAAGTTTCGTGCAAGTGTCATTTTTTCCTTTCACGAGTTTTGGCGTGAGTACGAACGGCAAATTTGAATTGGACCAAAAATCGATTTATATGCATAAATAAAGCGAAAGTAAGTACTAATCGACCTTTTTACACTTGATAACGAAGTTTTTTTAGGTATCTGGCCGTTTTGAAAGATTTCAAACGAAATTCCGGTCCCCCAGAAGTTTGGTTAGTTTCGGTATCGTGTTTGGTGCTCAAAATTTATTTGGAATGTATAAATTGGCAAAAAAGGCTTCCTTATACGATCTTCTAACGAAAGCGACCGGAAAATATGGTTCAGGTAGGATTTTCGAGGAATTATGAGGAAAGAACTTGCAGAATGAAATTGCACGATTTTCGTAAGTAAACGGGTTCTGGATGGCCATCATCGGTCTGTAAATGATTATTGTTGATCGTTTTCACGTTTCAGAAAAAAACACGTCGAAAAAGCTAAAAAAAAGAAGAAATATGACTAAAGGTGCGTTTGAGTTGACGATCGGCGGAGCGAGTAGAATAGTGAACACAGTAGAAAGAGGAGATCCCGAGCACTTTTGTCAAATCGAACACGGTGGAGTCAAAGATTGCTTACCTAACCTAACGGAAGAATTGTATTGTGACAGAAATTCGAATTTATTTTTGAGAAATAAAACTTTAAAGTAGACGTGGAATGCGCTCGGAGCATTTCGATCGTCAACTCGAACGCCCCATATATTGCATTCCACAGTTGGTGAATTCAGATTCCGATGAATTGAAATGTGTCACTGGAGCTTTCATTCCTTTGCCGAAAGTAGAAATAGGCTATATTGAACCAGAATACATCGGTTTTTTCCATATTCCTGGAGTTTGTGTCTTATTTTAGAACAGGTGAATGATAAATGTGAAGCATATGTTTGACCTATTCCATTTTATTTGTACAAACCTACTGTGGTAGTAATGTATGAATATTTTTTAATCCAATAAATTTCTATACAATCAGAATATTTTACTTCTTGTTCATAAGATCAAATAAATAAAATGTCGTCAAGTCTTGAACTTTCAGTTCAAGAGGATAATAAACATCAAATCTTCACAAGCATGCATATGAAAATTATGTGAAAGCAATGCAATTTTTTTCCATGGCGAAAAATAATATATTTCAACAGTGATCTCTTGTACTTTTCATGCAAATAACTAGAAAAGGAATCCTTTCCATCGGTTCATATAAACGTTAATTATTTTCGTCCATCACATTTTTTCCAATTCATTCACATTCTGAGAAATACGCTAAGAACGTAGAAAGGGCAACATAGTGTTGACTTGGAACATAAAAATATTTTGAAAAACGTCATAACTTCGATACAGAGTGGAATGTGTCAAATTTCCAAGGCCAGAGTTGTGATTTTATAATTGTGAATGGAGTATATGTTATCAACTAAGTATCTATATTATTTAAATACATAGACGTTGGTTGAAAAAAAATTGTATCATATTGAGCAGAAGCAGATATATGATATTCATATCATATTTCAACAATAATCAGATGCTGTACAAAAACGAAAAAAGTTTCCTTCGGGCCGGATTTGAACCAGCGACCTATGGATGTCTCTTATGTGATCCTACTACAGTCCACCGCTCTACCAACTGAGCTACCGAAGGTGTATATATATATTTGTTGCTGGCATGATGATAACGCGGATTCACGGGTTCTAATGCTGGCTCAGAACAAGAATACTTGGGTAGTTTGGTATGGGTACTATACAGAGTGTCCCAGAAGTCGCCCGTTGAGGGGATCGAAAGTGAAAAATATTCGAAGCCCAAAAATCCATGTTTGAAAATTTTTGATAACGTAGATAATTAGTAATTAATTAATGAAAGTGACCAATCAGGAGCGCGCTACAGAAGAATAAGTAGACAGTTGGGGACGCGAGAGTGAGACGCCAGAGCTGCTGCCGGCTATTCACGTTCACTGTTTTGTAGCGCGCTCCTGATTGGTCACTTTCATAACTTAATTACTAATTAACTATGTCATAAAAAAATTTCAAACATGGATTTTTGGGCTTAGAATATTTTTCTCATTCGATCCCCTCAATTGGGTGCGCGACTTCTGGGACACCCTGTATAATCAATAATCATCCGATGTATGTTCACTTCAAATAAATGTTTTCAAATATTTTATGCTCGTCCTTTTTCACCGAACCTAGAACACGATGTTGTTCTTGGATACAGCCATGTGAAAAGAGGCATAAATAAATTAACAGATAAATTATTAGATAAACAATTCAAAAAAGGATGTTTAACTGAATAACCTTAATATTTGTATTCGTTATAAACATAAAAAATTCTGGCAACTCATGCGTTATTATTGAATATAGCTTTATTTCGTTTTTATAACATGATTTCTAATTTCTATCATCACCAACTGACAGAATTCAGAGTCAGCATCAGCCAATACGAAAAGGGGGGTTTAGGAGATCTGAAGAAATTTTCTCAGAATATTTCATTTATTGAACTTCGAAGTTTAATCGTTACATTCTGACAAAATTTCTGCTTACTTGTGCTTTTTCAGGAATATGTTAGAATTTTTGTCTGCCATTTCATTCTTGATGAAAAATCACGAATGATTCGGAAAGTTAGTTGGCAATGTATAAATATTGAATTGAATTCAATAAAATTAAATTCAATAAAATGAAATTAAACGAAACTGAATTCTGAAAAATTGAATTCGATAAAATGGAATTCAATAAAGTCGAATTCAATCAAATAAAATTCAGTAAAATTTGATTCAATGAAATTAAATTCAACAAAATATATTCAATGAGATCAAATTTCATAAAATTAAATTCGACAACAATAATAAGAAATTAATTGTCCTGAAACAAAGTAAGATTCAAAAAATTATGTTTTCCACAGACCATCGGTAACTGATATGAGAGGAAAATGTGAATTATGTATGTAGAACGTTAATTGAAAGAATTTAAGGTCAATTATTCCAATATGCCATTAATTTCAATGAAAAATTTACAGACAATGACATAGAGGTAATAAAAGATTCCATAGTCAAATTCTGATTTGATTGCGTATAACAGGTAGGACTTGATATAAGTGGCCAAAAAATAGTTTCATATTGTATTATGCATTCTTGGGAACACGTTTTTTTGAACGTCAAATTCAACAATATTATTCGAATTGTGATTATCACAAATTTAATTCATGATTTTGTATCCGCTGTTTCCTAGAAGATGTGGATGACACGAAATGAATAGATAAGTATCACAGATAAAGTTCTCATTCAATTGTATTTTTATAACTTTAGTTAGGATTTCATCATTGTGATTTTCCAAAAAAATGGAGAGGGAGCTAACTAGTAAGTCCCAAACATTGGATTATCTGCAATGACACAGCCTATCATTTCTACGTATCATACTAGTACACGACTCCAAAATTTTTTCTACGTGATATCTCCTGATCGCGTAGTAGAACGGTTACTCATTCATAAAGCTATCGCTCCATACCCCCACCATACCATTTTGCACCTATCAACGGCGTCCCATGAGTGGCGTGACTTCTAATAGAACAGAAATGTGATTAAATGGTGATTGTGGAATTATATAGAATAGCACAATAATAGTATTGCTACTGCCCGTCTTTTTCTATCTTTTATTTTGTAACGCTACCTGTCGATCTATGTTGTAAGGACGCAGAAACTTTGCAATTGAAAATAGAACGAAATTGCCAACTTGTGGCACGCGACGTTGCCAGATTTTCTAGATGATAGTCTGAAATACACCTACAGGTGTGAAAAATGGCATTGTTCAGGTGAGGATGCTAGCCAAGAGCATATTCATAGGAGGGGGGATGGAAGAAACAATTGACCCGAGAATCTCTTCATCTTTGGCTATTCTATTCTGGTTTCTTCATTAGATCTGCGAATTAAAGAAAAATTATTAAAAAAGTAATTTAGTCGTTATGGCAAATCTGAATTCAAATCGTTATTTTTTTACATTAAATATAAATTCAATTTACTATCATGAATTTCAGGTGATTTTTATTTCGATTTAGTTAACTAATCTCATTTGAATTGTGATTTTCAGAAATTTAATAAATTTTTCTGAATCTGAATTAATAATTTTCAAATTAAATTAACTTATCTGAATTTCCGTTGGGATTTACAAGGATATCATTAAAATATCTGAATTTCAATATTTTTCGAATTATCACTGACTCATGTGAATTTAATCAATTAATTCTAATTGAGATTTTTCGAAATTGGCTGAATGTATGTGAAGAACAATAAACATTTTCAGGAACTAAGTTCACATTTCTCAATTTCTGCTGATATATTCTATAATCGAATTAAATTTCAGTTCATGTTTCGATAATTTCAAATAATTCAGAAATTCAATACATTTTTCTTCAAATCAGATTCAATTGAGAATTCCTGGCAATGAACTTACCAGATCTGGATACCAATTCATATTTAAGAAATTGAATTTAATTCTAGAAATTTCAGTTGAGATTTGAAATGAATCACCTAATTTGTGTGATTTTTAGGGAAGGGGGTACCTAATCTGAATTAGAATCAATATTATAGGAAATTGAATAGAATAAGCTTAACATTATTCCTGTTGAGATTTACTGAAATCTAACTATTATCAATCTGAAAATGAATTCCTATGTATTTTCAATATTATTTATTTTAAAATTGACTTTACTGAATTTTAATAGAGAATTGCAATTTACTGAAATTGACTGAACTTATGTGAACTGAAATTTTTGTATTCAGGTTTAGAATTGAATTTTCTGAATTCCAATTTATATTTTTTGAAATAACCAATGTGAACTAAAATTGATAAATTCTGAAATTGAATTGATATTTTTGTTATTACATGTATGTATATGTATATTTAAATTGACTTTGAATTTGACTGAACTTATCTGAATTAAAATTGTAATTTGTTGGAATTGACTGAACTAAGTTGAAGAGAAACTTTTGAATTCAGGCTTATAATTGAATTATTTGAATTTCAATTTATATTTATCGAAATAACTAATGTGAACTGAAATTGATAAATTTTGAAATTGAATTAAAATTTTTTTATTATCCATATTAGAATTGACTTTAAATTTGACTGGATTTTAATAGGGATTTAATCCGAATTTCGTTGGACCGGCTTGAGGGAATCTGTCGAAAAAGTGGGTCCAGAAGAATCTTAAAATCGCAGCGAAGCTGCGATACAGTAAGGAAATTTTTACTCTGTCGGAAAGAGGAATGATCGATTTATACGTGGGGGGATTTTCCGATTATCTAGGCGAAGTATAGAAATATTTTTAAAAAATTCGCGAAAATAGCAAAAAAATCCTACAAAAAGGGCCATTTTAAACTCGATAAAACTTTTTTCACAGATATCCTAGCCGTGATGTGAATATACGGTTCGAAAGAGGAAGAGTCAATGCAAAATAGCTTGGTATTCATATTTCCCATAATTTCCCTATTTCTTCAGGAAAATTGATCAAACTTTGACATTTCGCCAATAAAATCACCCGAGTTCTACGATGAGGATAACTAATTGAAAGGTTGATCTGCTGGGCCATACTTCTTTTCTTCTTCCAATTAGTGTGAACTAATTTTTGATTCTTGAATTCAGGGTTAGACCGGTTGGAATAGAATTATCTGAATTTCGAAATAATTTTTTTCGAAATAATCAATGTGAATTGAAATTGATGAATTCTTGAATTAAATTAACTTACCTGATTTTCATTTGAGATTTACTGAAATGGATTATTCAGATCAGTTTCGGAATATATTGAAGTTCAGATTGAATCTGAATATCGACCTATTCTGGAACTGGATTGATTTATCTGAATATCGGGTGCGAATTTCTGAAATTCTACTGAGTACATACTTTGGAATTTCAGTTTCTGAATTTGAATTTATCTGAATTCAATTTTTTCTGAATTTAAATTTTTCTGAATTCAATTTTTTCTGAATTTAAATTTTCTGAATTCAATTTCTTCTGAATTTAAATTTTCTGAAATCAATTTTTTCTGAATATCAATTCGGGTTCTCTGCGGCAATGATCAATAAAAACGTTAAAATTGCGATTATCACCTATCACGGCGTCCGATATGTTGCACCCCGCTTCCACCTCATGTGGCTCATGTCGACAGTTTGTCGGCTTGTCGATGGTATGATTTCAGCTGGAGTTAGACCAATCTTTACGTAAGGCAACGCTGTGGCCACGTTACATTTAGAATACGCGCGTTGGTTTCGCTCCGAAGCCCGAAACTCGCTAGACTCGCAACTTTTCAACTCGCGCGAGTCGTCCATTAACTCTGAGGGAGTGTAGTCGTTTCGCTCGGGACAGCCTGTAACACGTGACAAACGTAATCCGGAAGGTGTAAATTTTCGGAAGTTTGTGAATCCAGAGTTTTCAACCGAGTTACAGCGAGACGACATATTATGCATCCAGTTCTTCAGTCTTTTACACGCAGTTTTGCATTGTTTTCAGCGGTTTTCATAACAGGTGAGTGACGGATTGTAGCGCATCTGTACGAAAATTATTTTCGCGATGTTTGCGGTTTTTTTTTCAGGACACTCGGGTGCGAAGAGAAGAAGTTATTTTTGTCAGTTTTTGTTTATTCATGTTTAATTTGGTGTGGAGTCACAGAAATCAGCGCCAATCCTACAGGTCCTACTCGGATCTACGCCAATATTTAACTCGTTATCTACTCAAATTTTTGATCGTATAAATATCAAGCATTGACATTGATATTTGGCAGAGTGATCGAAGTTACTTTGATAATCGGCGGTTTGTAGAATTCCTTAGATGTCATTAAAAAATTTGAAATCTCGTTCTTTCATTATTTAAGCATGTTAATGTTTACATTTTTTTTTTGGTATTTTTGGGGCATGACTAATTAAAGTTTACTGCACAAGGCCGCATCCATACTATTTATATAAATAATTATAATGAGTAGAACGTAGTAAGTGGGTAGTTATTTCTAAATTGAACGAATAGAAATAGATCAAAATTAGATGCGCATCTTATATGTATATGAAAATGTTGTGTCCGATGTTTGCAAAGCAGTAATTGCTATTCGGTTCCAACTCTCCTCAGGTGGAATAAACAGAAAGTTTGGCACAGTTTTGGCGGACTTCAATAGTACTTTTTCTTATGGTCCACTACAAGCAGGACTCCAGCAACTCATAGAACAACTTATTCTAAGAAGAAAATGTCAAATCAACTTAGGTACATAAACGCTTCGTTCCGAAGATATTGCCAGGCGTTGATATCTCCAGAAAACGTGTATTTTAAATACACGTTACCTACCTCAATTTCTGGAGTTATTCGAACCAAAATTGGTATCGAGCATCACACTGTATGGCGGTGGTGGATCACGGCCCTAGAGCAAGCAGTGCCGTAGTTGTGGGGTTTCACTGCCATAAAATTCGGAACATAACTGATTAGGCTCTGTCTCAAATAAAACTTTGCAATTCTCTAAAATACGAGTTAGTTTTTTAGCCATAAGATTTTGACGTTTCTCAAATTTAAGATAGAAAATGAATATTTGCCCTAAAAGTTAATTGTAGATAGATCATGAACGCATTTTTCGTCGATTCATTCCAAAAAGAAAAGAAAGAAATTCAGATTAATATAACCAAACTGGTGCCTCGAGATGAAAAATGTCTAGTGGAAATCTGCTAACCAGAAACTACTCTTTAGATCGAGAAACAACTTAAAAAATTTTATAAAAATATAAGAAGACGATTCGAGTTCTCAAGAATATAGAATTGTGGAACGGATACAGACAATTCATATTTCTAGTGGTATTACGTATAAAAAAATTAAAATTTGTTGGGCATTCAAGGCAAATATAAAAAATTTGAAAGGTGCATTGGTCATTCGAACATGCATAAACAAAGTTATAATTATGATAGAGGTAGTGAAGTTGGGTCATCAGCCGCTGGCGCCATAAAAATACGTCTTTGCAGCAGATCTCTAAAAAAAAAATATCGCAGTAGCCTTGAGGTAGACGCTGTCTTCCTCACTCGTTTAACAATCGACAATGAACTGAACCATCCGAAAGCAGTGATGAAATTTTCGCTTACTTCTACCTCGAGTGGCAGTCAACTTGTTTGGTAATTCCAACATTTGAACAGGCCTACGAAAACATGAATAAGTTCGTCATTTCGAGTTCTGATTGGAAAATTCTAGAAGGAATTTGCTGTCGCGTATGCTGAATTCCAAATTGATTCCCTGTCTGCGCGGCTTAAAGGCAGGTTCTGGTTTTGCATATACATAATGTTGCCTTTCAAGATAATAAGGACGTGTATAATTAAGTAGGCGTCCATTCTATGTTAAAACGGAGCTGCATTATTTGCGTGATACTTTCCGAAAAATGTCGATTTGAAGGTGATATTGAAAGCAGCGCGTTGTTTGACTAAACGTTTATAATCTTAATAGCTTAATAACATATGAAAAAAATACAATACATCAGAAACAAAACACCTTAAATTTAATCATTTAGAGAATGAGGAATATGAGAATATGATAATATGAGAATATTCATCAGGAGGAATGTTCTAAAACAGTGTTGTCTACAAATACATAATATAATTTGATATTGGGTGAAAACACCACTGGAAGTTTCGAGCGAAAAATATAATTATCGATTTTTGTGGAGAAAAAATTGTTTTTTTGATCATTACGACCAGTTTTTTTATCACATGGATATCCCATAGAAATTTCTGTACGATATTTGTTTCCATGAAAATGAATTAGGTTGATCTCAAAGAAGAATAAAGGAAACTGTTTGGGTACAGTTTCTTCAGAAATTAAATAATTAATTTTCGATAATTATGTACATTTATTGCTTCATTACGAAGTTGAAAAAAATCATGTAATTGTATAAAAACGTTGAATGATCCTGCAATTAATGATTTATACCATAATTCGAATTTTTATGTAGCTATTTTATTCGATTGCTAACACTTGCTGTAAAAATAAAATGTTTTTCATTTAAGTATCTCTCCTCCTTAGTTATTTTTCTGTTCCTTACCTGATTTCTCATTTTGGTTAGGTGTTCTTGCAGAAATAACAAAAAATATGAACTTTCACCTGCTTGAAAAATAATTGTAATCCTCCAAATTGATGAACCAATTTTATACAAAATCTCATTAAATATTCTACAGGAAACTGAAGAAGCTATTGACTCAAGTTCAATTGTTAGTCAATTCATAAGTGAAAGTATGCAGATTAGCATTATTCTAGATAGTTCAATAATTCTCATCAGAAGTATTCAAAGGGCTGAAAATATTTGAAATAAAACGTTTTTTTACGTCAATAACGTTGAAATTGAACTGATTTGCAACGAATAGGGAAGAAATGAAACGTAACTTAATTTGTGAAGCCAGGTCAAAGTAGTTTGAAAGGATTCACATTGATTTCTCTTTTGTCGAGATCAAATTACATAAACATATCGTGAATCTGAATCTATTCTAACTTGTGACCTCATTGGATTTATCCAAAAATTCACCACAGGAAAATTCCTTCGCTCAGTCAAGAATATCTTCCTGGTCCTAAGATTCTCGAAAAAATTCCATGATGAATGGTATATCTAATTTTTACAACTGTGGTAAACTACGTAGTTCGTAGAATTCTGTATTTTAATTTGTTTTCTCGTCAAATAACCAGTTAGTAACCTGTTCATTTCCGATAATTATTGTTTGAGAACAACTGTATAATCATTTTCTACGTCGTGTAGGATCAATATATGCAAAAAACAAAGCGGATTTAACAACAGAAAAAATCGGATCCTGTTTGTCAATCGCAAAATACAGAGTTACAGAAAGTTTACAGATTTAGGAAACTTATTTTGAGAGAGAAGTCCTAACTTTCGATATTTTTTTTGTCATTCGTCTCCCAAATGTTATGACTATCTCCAATAATTTTGTTTAAACAGGCGAATGGAGTGACCGATAAGAAACTTTAAAAAAATTATCGACACTCAAGTAGGCGATTCGTAAGAAACTACTCAAGATTTTGTAAAAATTATAGACAGTGATAAATTGTTTATCTATTCATTTCGAACTAATCTATTCCCTCATCAGATAATAATACTGAAAGCCTTGAGCACACTGTATGCAATTATTTATGTAACTTTCAGATACCTAACTAGTTTACCACTGCTGTCTACTTCTTTTACTAGGCAGTGGTCGGTTTCCTCATTTAAGTTAAGCTACCTACAATATCGTTGGAACTTGATGTTGAATAGCCTTATTCGATTCATGGTAACCGAGGACGAAAGTTCTTGTTTTCGATCTCGTTTGATAGGTTTTCATCATGTTCTCCATGCCTCAAAATGTTGTTCGAATTTGTCAGCTTCTTATTATGTTTTTTACCACTTCTTCGAAGTGGACGCGTGTACCTACTTATAAGATAAGAGGGCAAATTCCTTGCATAATTCTAAAAAAATGTCGCATGTTTATGGAACTTATTTCTCTTTATTATGCATACTTCCAATTCAGAAACACCCTGTATTGATACTGGGATTAGTTCGGTTGTATTTTATTCCACCAGTCTATTCTCTCGGAATTCCCCCTCGCTCTCGTCTCGCAAAGTTTTCAATTTAGTACGGAGGAAATTCAGCATTTGAACCAAATGAAATGCTGGCTTGTTGAATTTCAAGGTTGATAATGTCTTTCTCAACAAACTTTTACCATAAATACAAACTGAATTTATATTTGTCGATCAGGTTCGTACACTGAACGTGTTTTATATCCGATGAAGTAAATAATGTTTTATTGGAATCAACCTTGGATTTTTTTATGCAGTGAAGAACGACTCCACCATAAAGTAAATACTTACATGTAATTAGGTAGGATCATTTGCACATAATTTATTATCGCAAGAGATTATGCGACTTCCAAATTTTTTATCCGAAAAGATGATTAAATTTAATGGGAAATGGCACAATAAAAAAAAATAATTGTTGAATTCCTCTCCCGGAAATTAAATTGATCCGAAAGCTCCGAAGACTTCTTTCTATCTGTTATTGGAAAACGCTGCAGAATTTCACACAATGGATCATTTCACGACGACTCTACAAAAATTCCTGCAGGGCACAGATGAAGTATCGGCAGGAAAAATGCGAACAATGTTTTAAATTAGAACTTCATTCCAATGTAATGAACATATACTTGGGTAACTCTCAGATTCCAGGGCGAAAAATTCCAATTCATGTACTCTTATCTGTTGATTAAAAGTTGAAATCGTCCATACAGTGTATCTCAATTTCGTTAACAAAGTGGATTGTCGTTTTTTACCTTCAAAATCTCACTTAAATCGGAAGAAAAACTAGTTTTGTTTTTTCAAACATAGATTGATTACATCTCGAAATAAAAAATATATAAAGAGAGGTCCCAGAAAGGATACCAATTCATTCACAAAGGAATGATCTTAAGGCAAAATTGTATAATTGCATTTCCTGGAGATCGATGTCCCATTGCTTCATATGGTATATACGAGTACATAGTAATTTTCTTAAAACTCCTTAAATTCATATCCGAAAACAATGAATCACAAGGAAATATTTATCTTTGGTTGAAAACATCAATTAGTCTTTCCTGTATTTAATCTCTACACGTTATTCACGAAGGCAATTTGGTTTGAACAAATATTGCTACTTCTAAAGGTGAAGGTATGAGGATAACTCACAATGAGATTAAAGAAAAACACCATTGTTCAAATCAATCAATGGCGTTTCAGATCTCACTAACCCTGCTAAAATATTTACTTTAGATTATTATTTTCTGTTCAAAGTTGATATTTGAATGAAAAAATCGATGGGAATCGTATGTCATTGGTTCCACTTCAAATACAAATATAAAATCTTGAAATGTCAAAAGCACATTGCATAATTGAATATACATATTAATATTTTCATTATTTTCTGTATTGTCAAGAAATTATTTTGGAAAATGAGGAAGAACCGCGTAAATTTTTTGAAATGACACAAATTAGATAACAAAAAAAGAGAAATTGATTAATTTAGATCATTAATCAATTCACAACAAGAGTTGTGAAATTTGATGGGAGTCATGGTAAATGAAATACTGAACCACTGGAAATGTATAGCCACTCGCTAGAAGAGTGAAATTCCACTTATTTGGCACAAATATCTCTGTTGCTGCTTTCCTCTGCTGTTTCAGTATTCAATCATCTGCAGTCTTCAAACTGTTCATCAAACATACCCACTGTATCCGACACAGTTTGATGATTTTATTATTTTAGTACTTATGATGTAGGAACGAAATAAGCTACGTATTATACAAGTTGTATATGAATAGTTGCGAAAAAGTTTAGGGGGCGATTCCTTGTCAAAAAATAGGGTGGGTCTTTCATATAAACTTTTCTATTTTGAGCCCCCCCTGCTGAGTAACAGCCCCTTAAGGGTATGGCGCCCGAAAATGATTTTTAATTTTTTTATTAAAAACCAAAGAAGTGACAAGAATGAAATTGAGCAAACCTTTTATGTGAATGAGAAGCCATTCGAACTAATTTTGGGTGGTGGCAAAATCCACCCTCAAACCTTCCGCCTGATGGATACATTATA
This sequence comes from Adalia bipunctata, assembly GCA_910592335.1. NCBI lineage: Eukaryota > Metazoa > Arthropoda > Insecta > Coleoptera > Coccinellidae > Adalia > Adalia bipunctata. The sequence goes on from OU342953.1 coordinate 24,811,925, forward strand.
CATTCCTGCTTCTACGACTCAGGCTTATTATCTGATACATTATTTTTTTCTCAAAAAACGTGAACCTTAGAAAGGAATTACAAGATACTTTATTTGTTAAGAATGTATCAATCTAGCTCCTATAACTATGAAATGAACGGTAATGTTGCTGATTAAAGTTGGGGACGAAATTATCTTGTCGCCGACTTATTTTCAATTCCGTCTACAGAAAAATTTCGAATGAAAAATTTATGAATAAAAGATACCATATTATCTTTTAGTTCGATAAAGCTCTACGTTGGCGATATCTAGCATGCACTATTCCACTTCAAAAAACATCAATCAAGAGAGTGCATACCTTTCAAAATCGATCAGGTAATCTACAAAATAGAAGCATGAATTGACGCTTTGAGATTATGCGACCAGGACGAGTACCACTGTGTACGGAAAATACCGTCAAGGGCATTCATTCGCCGAAAAAAATTCCATGATGAAAACCTATTTACGCTTCTCCGATTATCCAAATATCAGTCACCTGATGATTTCGCTGTTGAAATTGCGTATCGTCATCGTATTTCATTCATTTTGGAATTCACGCAAAATCAACTCTGAGGCCATGTTTCTGTTTGTTTTTTCTCGGCTGCGTGGCATCTGCTTTGTGGACTACCCGGAAAATATTTGTGTTGCGAGATATGGAAATCAGGCGGCCGAGCCGCAAATCGGCGGACCGAGAATTAAAATTTTCCTGGCTTTATCGACGCCGCAGAAGGTGGTGTATTTGATTTGGCATTGCTTGTATATAAGTAGAGATTCAAAAATACGCAGAACCGGTGGTTTAGGAAAACGCACCTACAAGAAGAAGACGCAGAAGAAGGTTTTAGACGTACCCTCATCCAAGGTTAATTTTTATAGCGAATATCATCTGAGCCCTCCCTCTGGAAACATATACAGGGTGGCCAAGAGATTGACGTCGAAAAGAAAAAAACAGGTTCATCGTGTCATGGGCTACTCGAATCACCCCCATGTATGTTATGCGATTTTTCACGGTTTTCGAGTTATGCATTTTTTTTTTGAACTTTGAGAATCTTCGACTTGACCATCTTAAAAAAAATATTTAAAAAAAAGTACAAGACTTCTCTGTGAAATTCTTTTCGTAACTTAATCTCCATGAATTGTACTTTTATACATGAAATAACCAGATACGTAACTTTGATAATAATTATGGAAATGTTGGTCCCAAGTGAAAAAGTTACGTGAATTGGATTATGATCTGAATTTTCGTATCGAAATTGAAAATGTAAAAAGGCGAATTCACGGTTCCTTAGTATGCTTTAAAACTGCGCTCAACAGTCAGCTTTTAGAATTATTGATAAAAAATGGTACTTAACACTCTACTTTTGCTAGAATTAGCCTTCAAAGCCTTCAAAGTCATCGAGGTGGAAAAAATCGAAGAACCAGACATTTACTACAAATTATTTTTTGCCATTTCAAGATTTCTCTGATCAAGTTATGATTGAAGATGCTGAAAATAAATGAAAATTAGCTTAAGATATTGGTCAAGAAAAGACCTTAAGCCTCGCCTTAAGCCCATCGATTTTTTCGTTTGGTTAATTTAAGAGAAGCCGAACGTGTCCTAAGAAAGAACAGGGCAGGTTTTATGCGATTAAAAAAAAAATTTCTAAGAAGGTGTAGAATGTGTATTGAGGCTGGAGGTGGCCACTTTGAAAACCTCCTATAAATTTAATAAATAAATTTCTTTCTATTTACATTATGATATGTGATTTATTGCCTTACCTTTCTCCTTTTTTATCTAGAACTTTTCTTGACCAACATCTAAAGCTAATTTTCATTAATTTTCAGCATTTTCTATCATACCTTGATCAGGAAAATCTTAAAATGGCAAAAATAATTTTGTAGTAAATGTCTTGTTCTTTGATTTCTTTCATCTCGATGACTTTGAAGGCTAATTCTAGCAAAAGTAGAGTGTTAAGTACCATTTTTATCAATGATTCCAAAAGCTGACTGTTGAGAGCAGTTTTTGAGCATACTGAGAAACTGTGAATTATCCTTTTTACATTTTTAATTTTGATTCGAAAATTCAGATCATAATCCATTTCACGTAACTTTTTCACTTGAAACCAACATTTTCATAATTTTTATCAAAGTGATGCTTCTGGTTATTTTATGTATAAAAGTGCAATTCATGGAGATTGAGTTACGAAAAGAATTTCACAGAAAAGTCTTGTACCTTTTTTTGAATATCTCTTTTAAGATGGTCAAGTCGAAAATTCTCAAAGTTCATAAAAAATTCATAACTCGAGAACCGTGAAAAATCGCATAACATACATGGGGGTGATTCGAATAGCCCATGACACGAGGGACCTGTTTTTTTCTTTTGACGTCAATCTCTTGGCCACCCTGTATATTGTTGCACATAATTTTCCTCAACCAGAACCAAAAATACCACGTAATCAAATCAGTAATACTGATGACCTAAATGACAGATCATTATCCTACTCCTTACTAATCCAGTGATTCAAATCCGAAATCACTAACCTACGCTCAACATCACCGAGGCGTACAGTCCCAAACAAACGCAAGCGAAAATTTTCCACGACGTGGTAACAGACCACGTCACCTGATCGCGTTATTTGGTACCGCTGTAAACTTACTTAGCAGGTAAATAAAAGGTGAAGGTCTTCCGATATGACGTGTGCTGGGGGACGCCAGAGAGAGTAGACGAGCCCACTGACTACGGCTCGTGATTGGCTGGATATAATCGTACGATTGCCCGTTTTGTGTGTGGAAGGGGCGCTAGTTTTGTATGGGACAGTTGGCATAACTTCGTTCTGGCAACATAAGTAGTTCTATTAGCGATTGACGTCACGAGGTGCGAAGCTCCACACACGCAACCATTTGTGGTACGGCAAGTCCTCGATTCGAAAAGAATGGCAACAATTCATTTTTTCTTCGAATTTGCATATTAAGGACAACAAGGCCTCTTTAGTCGGGGCTGCTGGTCACTCAGGAATCAAAGGAAACCAAGAGGCCATCACCCTAGCCAGAAAAGGAATACAAATGCCACTTATTGTTCAGCTGTTTACAGAATGCCTCGCCTTTGCGACAAGACAAGAGAATTATAGGAGGAACGAGCATTTAGCCTTCTAGAAGCCCTCACAGAAACTAGAGTTCATTAGAGCTCTGCGGCTTTAGGGCGAGCTGTAGATAGCGAAGTACAATAGACCTTAAGGTTCCAGTGGAATGTAACCCCCTTACCAAACTATTACTATAACTTCATCCAATGAAGTACTCTGCATGGTTAAATGCTTTTTATGTGGGAATAATGATTATTTTGATTATTAATATAATTCAGGAAACACTTAGAACGAGTGCAAGATCAAGTGGAATATCATTAGCAGACAGTCCTTCGGCATAATAAGTTATTTCTATCCCTGAGACTATTTTTTTCATATTTGCTGTGAACTACTCATAACAGATTTGCCCGCGCTAAAAATCTTTGAGTGGGTACCTAGCCTTAGTATCCTAGTCTAATAATAAATGCACACAAACGGTATGAACAGTTATTAATGGTTATTTAACTCCTAACGAATCCGAATTGAAGGCAAATAGAATTGATTAATGGATACAAAAGCACATAATGGCCTATTTCTTGAAATCAATGAAAGGCTTTGAGGACCATCGAAGGACAAACTTCCCCTATCATTAACACCATGTTTCTTATTCTTGATTGCCAAGCCGTCGAATTTTGGACTCAAGAAACTGAGAATTTTCCATTATAAATGTCAGTTATGAAATATTACAATACGCACTTATTGAAGTAGAGAGTTTTTGCGCGCTTTTTCGAATTTGTGTCCAGCCCTGTAACCTATTTTTCAATAATTTTTCACTCTTGAATTCGAAATGAATTCCGAAACCGTTGGGACTTTTTTGCATTCCCAAACTCAACTGGAATCTTCGGACTAAAAACGTACGTAAAAATTTCGTTATCATTTTAGTTGACAAATATTCGTGTTACCGACCGGATAAAATTAAATTTGATCTTGTATTCTTCATTTCAATTGATTGGGAATTTTTTTCGAAATATGCACTGAAAGATAAGTTGTCTCCAGAGGTTATCTGACCATGTCGGCACGAAAACCTGTCACAAGAGTTTTATTTCTGTAACTCATTGATGATGGCGGTACAGTTGCCCTTTGGCTTTACAGGTACTGGATTTTTAGCAAGAATTAAACCTTGCTTTTTACAACTTGAATTTGGGTTTTTTTCAGATATTTAGGCACATGAGCTCTGAGTTTAATTTGCTCAGTAAAAAGTTATCTCAAGTTATCGAATCGCTGCGTCAAATCTTTCATATCGAAAACAAAATTCTGCGTTTACTGATAAGAACCGACTGGAATTACTCAACGAAATTACCGCAATCATAGCGTATTGTTTGATCCGTTTACGTCCTCAGATTAAGATATTTCAATGTCAACAGTTGATGCAAATACACACGTGTTTTGACTAAATAATTTTGCGAATTTGATATCGATCACCAAAATACTATTATAGTAATCCTTATTTGGGTCAATTACACTGAGTCACGTTTTGTGCTATGCTAAGCTATTATTGAATGTCTAGATTGTTCAATGGGTACTTTCTTGGAGTTGATTCACTTTGGCATTTTTTCACGAATCGTCGAAGTAGCAATGAACTTGCCTTTTTCTGTTTTCTGAATTATAATGATCAATAATTTTTCTCCTCCAAATTTAATTGAGTATTTTTCAGAAAAATGGAATTAAATGTCAACTTGCTTTGGACTTAAGTTTCTGATATTTTATATACAGAGTGTAAAAGCCAAAAATGGAATAAATTCGATAACGAATAGATGAGGGGGTGTTGGGAAAAACGCTCGGACACGTCGATTTGTAATTTTAAATGCGCATATTTTTCAAGAAAATAAAATTATATAGGGTGTTCCATGCGACCGTGGCCAATACCAACTTTCTTATTTCAAATGCAACCCCCTGTATATTATTTATTTTTTGGATTCTTCAGAAAATTCTAGACATGATTCATGTACAATGTCCTATACCTATCTTCAACTTTTTCGGAAATATTAAGTGTTTTCAGATTTTTTACAAAAATCAACATTTTAAATGAAAATTATTTTATTTCACAAATTCGATACATTACACTAAATACTTATTTCCCATTTACCTCTTGATATGAAGAAAGTAAGCGAAAACCATTACTGAGAAGAAATTAAAAAAAAACAAAAACAGATTTGTTTATTTTCATAGCCTTAGTAACACGTTGTCTGTTTGCATGACAATAAGTGATCAGTGTAAGTGCTATTGTCTTTTGAATTTCGATAACTGTACGTAATAATATTAGAAAAATGGTTCATTTAACAGAAATGCACAAAATAACCATTCTTCAAATCGGTTATGGAGATTACACACGGACACAAATGGAAGTTTCTCGCTTATTTAACGAAAAATTTTCAAATTTGCCGCCTATTACCCCAAGGAACAATTAGCAAAATAGAAAAGCAGTTTCGAGAGCTTGGTCATGTAAGACAAATAAAAAAAATTGCTGCCAATGTAGTTAGTGATGATACGAAATTGGAAATTATGCTTGAGTTTCAAGAAAGCCCATATAATTCTGTTCGAAAAGTAGTCCCGCTGTTCACCGTCAGCCACACGTCAATATTTCGAACATTAAAGGAAAGTAAGATGCATCCCTATAGAATGATGGCAACTCAGGAGCTCATAGAAGACGATTTGGATAGTAGAACGCATTTTTGTGAGCAAATGATGGCACTGTTAGATAACAATGTGATTCAATCAGAAAATGTTTTGTTTTCTGATGAGAGTACATTTTTACACATTGCCGCTATTGTTCTGATGAGAATCCTCACTGAATGAGAGAAGAACATACGCAATATCCTGAAAATGTTAATGTTTGGGCAGGAATTGTTGGAAATCATATCGTAGGTCCCTTTTCCATTGACAGCAACTTGAATGGAGAAAAATATTTAGAACTACCTACTCCAAAATAATATCGTACCAACTTTGATAAACTTATATCCTGATCCAGCAAATCCACAAATTCCTGCCAATATAATATGGTTTCAGCAAGATGGAGCACCAACCCATTACCAAATCAATGTCCGGCAGTACTTGAGCCAAATTTTTCCAAATCGGTGGATAGGGAGGCGCGGGTCGATAGAATGGCCAGCACGGGATCTCCTGATCTGACACCATAAGACTTCTTTTTGTGGGGATACGTCAAAAGTATTGTATACGAAACGAAACCCTTAAACATAGACGACCTAAAAAACCGAATCACGCCTGCGATTAGATCAGTCACGCCTGAAATGTTGAGTAACGTTAGAAGACAATTCTACACCAGATTAGCATGTTGCCAAGACGTTCGCGGCGAGCATTTTGAACATTTCCTACATTGACATTGATGTTTTTTTTTTAATAATTAAGGAATAATCAGTATTACTTATTAGGTTTTAAGTGTAATGTACGGAATTTGTGAAATAAAATACTTTTTATTTAAAACGTTGATTTTTGCAATAAATCTGAAAACACTTAATAGGTACTCCCGAAATAGTTAAAGATAGGTAAAAGACATTGTGCATGAATTGTGTCTAGAATTCTCTGAAGAATCCAAAAAATAAATAATATACAGGGGGTTGCTTTTGAAATAAGAAAGTTGGTATTGGCCACGGTCACATGGAACACCCTATATAATATTATTTTCTTGAAAAATATGCGCATTTAAAATTACAAATCGACGTGTCCGAGCGTTTTTCCCAACACGCCCTCATTTATTCGTTACCGAATTTATTCCATTTGGCTGTTACACTCTGTATATGTATTGTATATCTATCTATAGTTATAATGTTGATTCAAGATTCAAGCATAATATAGGAATTGATAACCAAGCTTTCCAAACGAAGACTAATCTATTTATGATCAACTTTTTCTGCAATGACGACCTACACAAATTGGATCTAACCCATTCCCAGAAGCCCTTTCTTTATGCAGTTTGAAGCACCAGCATGCCAAACTCAATCAATTCCAATAACGTCGTCCGAAATGCAGAGCTTGCTTCCGACACAAACAGAACAATTATTCCTATTATTTTAGTGCTACAACGTAGATCCTATATTTTTGCGTCATTTCCAGATACATCGGAGATTGAATCAACTTCAAATTGGTATAATTGACAGGAATTTCATTCATTCAACTGTGTGGATGCATCAGACTATAACCACTGATAACATGGAATGTCGGCAGTCTATTTTTAGTAAACCTCCTCAGGCATTACGTCCTTTCACGTATCTATCGGGTCTGCATACCCGTACCAACTTGGCACGCAGAATCGGTGTTCATGATGTAATGCCTTCATGGCTGATCTTGAACAGTACCTGCACCGTGTTCTCGTACCTACATGCACAATGGCTATTATGCTGCGGGGATCTATGAATCTTCAGCGTTTGGGGTCCAAACATGCGTAATTATCATCGAAAGTTACCTTGTTCAAAGTTGAGGATATTCAGATAACTTTTCACACAATACGAGGATATATTGAAAAATTTTTAGCCCACTATAGAACCAAACAAAATTTCAATATCAAAATATTTTATTATTCAACATATTCTCCTCTCAATTGAATACATTCATTACAGCGAATCTGCAACGTCTCTAAAGCTTAAAGAAATGTTTCTTCTTGCTCTGCAAACCAGTCCTCCACAGCTTTTATTACCTTCTCGTTGGAAGAAAATTTACGACCTTTTGAACTTTTTTTCAGTTGTGGAAAGAGATGATAGTCGGACGGAGCCAAATCTGGTGAATGAGGGGGGTGTTCCACTAATTCTAACCCTTAATCACGAATTTTTTGCATGGCAACATGAGATTTGTGTACTGGGGCGTTGTCCTGTAAAACAAATCACCTTTGGATAGCTTTCCGCGTCTTTTCTCTTTAATTTTTTCCCGTAGAGTGGTCATAATGTCGAATAGTAATCTCCAGTTATTGCTCTACCCTTATCCAAAAAATCAATCATGATTACTCCATGGCAATCCCAAAAAACTGAAGCAAGAACTTTTCCAGCAGATTTTTGGACACGAAACTTCTTAGGTCTTGGAGAACCAGAGTGTCGCCATTCCGTCGATTGTTGCTTTGTTTCTGGATCTTAGAAACGTACCCAAGTCTCATCCATAGTAACAATTCAGTTTAAGAAGTCTACATCGTTTTCAAATCGAGCACAGATCGAACGCGATGCTTCTACCCTTGCACGCTTTTGGTCAACATTCAAACATTTGAGGATTCATTTTGCAGAAATTTTTCTAATGTCCAAATTGGCGTGAACTATATATGATGAACGCGTTTGTATGAAATATTCAGTGCTTCAGATATCCGGTTTAGCCCAATTCGACGGTCTGATAAAATCATGTCATGCACTGCATCGATATTTTCGGGGACTGACACACAAACTGGCCTTCCCGATCGGTCATCATCTTCAATGGAAAATTTACCTCTTTTGAAGCTTGCAGTCCAATTTTTCACGGTCACATACGGAGGATATTGATCACCAAGGGTATCGACAAGGTGTTTCACGACGACCCAAAAATGTTCGAGTTTTACGAACCGTCTCTGCCAAATTTTCACCATTTTCAGAGTGAAATTTAGTAATTTCAATGCGATGTTGAGGCGCGTATCGTTTTATTTTCATTAATGGCGTAGTATCTACTTGTCAAATGTCAAAAAATAACAGCTCCAGACTTGACATCTACCGAAATAGCGAGCTATTCAAAATAACACCTCTTATTGGAAACCCTTCATTATCAAAATGTTGTATCGTAAAATTGTATTGTGCGTCGTACCGCAACACTGATCGAACACACGTTTTATCTTCACTAACTCATATTTAAATGGGAATAATTGATTTAAAATGGAATTCAAGGTGAAATATGCAAATGATAATTGAATTTGAAAGTGCCAGTAAAACCGATCGCCAAATAAATTTTCATTAACACCAAGTTATATTTCATGCACGATAATTTTTCACTATCAAACCAACGATTATTGTCAGTTATCTTTTGATTTATCGTCAATTTTCTGAAGATAATCGACACAATGCTCGATTGTTTTAACGAGGCGCGAAATGTATACTTCTGTCTGAGCGTTTGATATCGAATAAAAATTCTTAATATTCGAGTCAGAACCCTATGGAGTTATTTCACCAAATAATAGGCTTCAGACATGGGAGAGAAGCTCTCGAAAAAAAGGTGGTAGCATGGATTCATAATACAACCCAGCATAAATATCTTCTAAATCACATGAGACCAAAGAAGAGGGTTAATTAGACGTTTGAGCTTAAGGGGAGGTGGTACACGTCCTAGCTCGCTGGCTCCCTTCAATAATCGGGCTTTTTATTTCCATGATATCTCAGTTCGTATGCAGCGTAGACCAAGAATTTTTTTTTGAAATTAAAGCTTAATCATTTCTCTAGAATGTGTATTACTCGCTTTTCTGTTTTTCTTCGTATATTACGAAAAAAACCTGGTGAGCTGTAATTTCATGAAAATCTGGACAAACGATTTTATTTCCATGATATCTCTGTCAATTTTCGGGATAAATGTAAGAAATTTTCAGTTTACATGCGAAATAATATTTTACAGGATGTGTATTGATCAGTTTTTTCGTTCATTGCCCCCTCAATTTTTAAATGAATTATAAAGTAGGAACTTCATTGGTCATAATTTCAACCAGGTTTTTTTCCTAATATACGCAAAAAACGGAAAAGCGAATAATACACATTCTGCGAAATATTGACGGGATATCATGGAAATGAAATCGTTAGTCCAGATTTTCATGAAATCACAGCTCACCAGGTTTTTTTCCTAATATAGGTACGAAGAAAAACAGAAAAGCGAGTAATGCACATTCTAGAGAAAAGATTAAGCTTTAATTTAAAAAAATTGTTGGTCTACGCCGCATACAAACTGAGATATCATGGAAATAAAAAGCCCAATTTTTGAATCCTTTAATCGTACAGGCTATAGGTATTTGACACATTATAAGAGTACCTTGTGTATGGCACGTAGAATTAATAGAAAGAGATTGTTGCTGGACAACGGGGAATACGTAAATAATTTTCAGAAATAGGTTGAAACGAATTTATGAAAGAATTGAATCACTTAAGAATTCCAGAAACGGAAATTGCTACAGATGTTAAGTTTTAATTTTTTCTCAATAGAATTCCACAACATATACCTTGTATTTATACAGGGTGGTCCAGATCGTAACCAAGAAATTTTGACCACGTATTCTACATCCAAAATAAGCCCTAGTTTGTCATAAAAACATATGTCGAGAAATGTTCCCTCTCCGAGATACGGGGTGTTGAAATTATAGGAAAAAAAATGTTTTTTATTAATAACTTTCACACTGCTTGAAATTTTTTCATGAAATTTGAGACATAGGTTTGGAGCGTCAAGGAGCACTTTCTGCATAATATCATTTCTTTCCTATTCCACCAGTAGCGTCCGTACTGCAGCGAGACTGAATATTTTCAGATAAAAAAATGATACGCCACTGGTTTTTCCGACAATAAAAATTACTATTCAAATCCTTATGTAATTAGGAGCAAATTCGGCCTCTTGACTTTTTGCTGTACGAGGCACCGTTTCCGGTTAAAAAAATAAAACACATTCTCATGCATGATGAAATCGCCAAAATTTATCTAATCTCAGAAAATTGCTACAAAAACCGTAGTAAGCTTTTAATTGCTATATCAAATTTTGGCGATTTCTTCATGCATGGGAATGTGTTTTATTTTTCAACCGGAAACGGTGCCTCGTACAGCAAAAAGTCACGAGACCGAATTTGCTCCTAATTAAATAAGGATTCAAATAGTAATTTTTATTGTCGAAAAAACCAGTGGCTTATCATTTTTTTTATCTGAAAATATTCAGTCTTGCTGCAGTACGGACGCCACTGGTAGAATAGAAAAGAAATGATTTTATGCAAAAAGTGCTCCTCGACGCTCAAAACCTATGTCTCAAATTTGATAGAAGTATTTCAAGCAGTGTGAAAGTTATTAACAAAAAACATTTTTTTTATATAATTTTACACCCCGTATCGCGGAGAGGAAACATTTCTCGACATATGTTTATATGACAAACTAGGGCTCATTCTTGATGTAGAATACGTGGTGGAAATTTCTTGGCTACGCTCTGGACCACCCTGTATAATGTTTATATAAATAGTTGATAAAATATATGAAAAATGGGGTGTGGGTCTTACATATAAACTTTTAAGCCCCCTTTTTCAAGCGTCATCTTTAGGAGGCTGTCACTAAGCAGGTGGGCCCCAAAGAAGGAAAGTTATATAAGAGACCCACCCTATTTCTTGACCAGGAATCACCCCAAAATTTACTTCTATTCATATACATCCTGTATACATGCTAGCGTCCAACCTAAAAAAAATCCTAATATAACATTGGACTGGGTTCTAGTAGTGGTCAAAGGGTTTCGCTTTCAAAAAGTTTCAAGTAACCTGACCAGAGATAGAATAAATAGAATAGCGGCATGGTAGCAGTAGGTAATCAAAAATCCTGCAAGTGACTGCACACCATCAGAGGTTGTTTGTATACACGAGCGTCAAAAAACTGAACACAATTTCACGAAAGTTGTGCTACGTAAGTTGAAGCAGACGTCAACTACATTACCCTTATCTCGTTCCAGCTGTTTGAACTAGAAGTTTTCAATTAACCCAACTGCAACTTCGTCGTGTACAGAACGTGTCCAAAAAACGGGGATTGTCGAACGTAAATCGCGAAAAATTCGAAAATCGCGTTCTTGACAAGCCGGTAGTTTCCGTCGAGATTAGATTAGTTGTTCCGGCAAGAATAATTCGGAATCTGAATATTCATATCACTCTGTATTCGGTGTATAAAGCTTGCTGTGATGTTACGGCGGAAGTTTCAGAATGCGGGAGAATTCGTTGAAAGTTTCAGTCTACTATAAATACTTGAACAAGGGTTTCCTATTTGAATTGTGTTGGACAGGAAAACATGTTTTTACAGGGCTATCATTTCTTAACCTAATTCTCTATTTCTATACTATACTAAAATGGTCCGACTCAAGGGAAACTGTCGAAAAAGTGGGTCCAGAAGAATCTTAAAATCGCAGCGAAGCTGCGATACAGTGTGGAAATTTTTATACGATTGGAAAGAGGAATTATCGATTCATACGTGGGTGAAATTTTGATTATCTAGGTGATGTAGAAGTATTTTTAAAAAATTCGCGAAAAAATCCGGCAAAAGGGCAATTTTAAACTGGGTAAAACTTTCATCACAGATATCCTGGCCGTGTTATTATTTTCCCATTACTTCATTTCGCCTATAAAATAACTCGATTTGCAGAGATCTACCGAAAAGGATAACTACTCAATAGGTAGATCTAGGGGCTCTACTAGTCTAAAACTATACAGAGAAATAAACTGTTACACATGAGTTAGGAATATTGACTTAAATTGCAAAAGAATATAATTAAAATAAGATTTTTGTGATGAAAATTCATATCAATATGATTTCAAGTTGCAAATTAATTTTAGCCTGTAGGTCTGCAGCGTATACAGGGTGGTTGAGAAAAATCGAGTAAAATAACGAGATTTTATTCCCAGAGAATCCAAGCATTTTAAGACTATCGATACAATGTTTGGCCTCCACGGGCATCAATAACAGCTTGACATCTTCTTTGCATACTACACACGAGGTTGTTGAACATGTATTGAGGAATTTGGTTCCATAAACGGGGCAGAAGCTCTCTCAGGTCATTTAAGGATTCTGGGGTAGGTTGATGATTATCTAATCTTCTTTGGAGCATATCCCATGCATGTTCTATGCAATTCAAATCTGGTGAGTGCGGAGGTATTGGTAAATGTGGAATACCAAGCTCTTCGCGCGCATTCTCAACTATGGCTGCACGGTGCGGTCTAGAAATCGTCTAGAAATTGAAAAGTTTCACCAATAGAAGCGTGAAAATTTGGCACAACATTGTCAATGTGGAAATCTGTACGCCCGTTGAAACATATCCCGGCCCATACCATAACACTACCCCCTCGGAATGGATGGACTTCTTAGACATAGCGACGATTACGGGGTATGCGTGCGATTGTCCATACCCTTATTCTTCGAGAATCTGAAAATCGTCTATATCTGGATTCATCAGTGAAAAGGACACTACGCCATTGATCGTTCCAATTGATATGTTGCCTTGCCCATTCCAGTCTTTGACGCTTGTGGTCACCTGTTAATGGAACTCCTCTTAATGGACGTCTAAAACCTAGATTCACCTCTCCCAAACGTCGTTTGATGGTCTCTATGGAAACTTGGACCCCATCTGCATTTTGAAGAGTATTCCGTAGCATTCTACACGTAGATGAAGGGTTTCTTCTCGCCGAAACGGTGATGAAACGATCCTGAGCAGGTGTTGTTTTTCGTCGCCCACCAAGCTCAGGTCTTTCCAACACGGAACCTGTCTCCCTGAACCTATTCCAAAGTCGAGATATCACACTTTGGCTGACTTGGAGCTTTTCCGCTACAACAACCTGAGTTGGGCCACCCTGTAGCATTCCGATAGCCCTATTAGCCTCAGCGTTTGTTAATTTACGTCTTGGCATTTTCAGAAATCCCGTTTCAAATCGAAGCTGATGATAAACTGACTTCATTTCAAAATAAGAATATTCATGAAGCATATGAAAAGAACCAAACTTCAGAAAAAGGCGACCAGATTGATGAAATGTCTCATACTGATTTTTATTGGTTTGATTCGAGTTGTCATTGAGTTTTAAATTATTTTACAGAGATTTTCTCGAAGATTACATACTTTTAAAAACGATTGAATACGATATCCCTAACTCCTGTGGAGCTGTTCAAAGTTTTTTGTGCTATCAAAAAAACGCAATCCTACCTTTCAAATGTTGATTTTTTTTCTTGCCTTACTTAGTAGAGACTGAAATGACTATCAAATTATTTTTGAGTTTTGAATGGTCCAAATGACACAAAACAAAAAGTTTCCATCGGATGTTCTGAATGAAATTTGTATGGATCTCCGGTTTTTTCAAAATTATCCTCACGCCAAAACTGTGATTTTTGTTTATTTTCTGACCGATTTATTTTCGAAGGAATTGAAATTCTTCACGTTCTTTATTATTCTAAAAACTTCAGTGAATACCCTGTGGAAATTTTCCCTCAAAATCAGAGTGAGAAACAAACAGCATTGCTTCAGTAACATTTCCTTCTAACGTTAAAGATCATCCTTGCTAGAGAATATTTTTCTGAAATCTCAAATAACTATGAAAAGCTTCGAAATATAATAAAAGTCATATGACCAAAGTCACATTAAAATTTGATGAAGAATCCAAAGATGTGATAATTTATTGATCATACCATTTGAAAAAATAAAGCTGATAGCTACTTCCGGTATAACCGGAAGTGACAAAGACATGAAAATGTTTCGGATGTCCTCCGCATCTCGGATAACAACCTGAAAATCAATTTCATGAAAATATCTCCAGTAGTTATTTCCGTATAACATAAAGTACATTCTTACGGTAACAAGTTCCTTCGCCATTTCGCAACAACGTCTTTGATGGATTTCAAGACTTGTCCAAAACTTCCCTATTGAATGGGTGTTGAAAATCTCCAGGGCTAATGGGACTTTATTATATCCCATTCCGTTACACTCGTAGGTTCAAGCATATTGGTTCTAATTGAAAGAGCAGCGCTCCAAATTCAAAAGGCTGCAGTAGAAAAGGGTCTGAGGTTTCCACCGTAATAAAGTAGAAGTGTCAATTACCCTTAGGAGAAATACTGATAGAACTGCGGACCATTCGCGTTTTAATGGTGCTAGGAATTAGTCCAGTTCGCCACAATAAAGTTAAATAAAGCGATAACTGTTTCTTTACCGAAATTTATAACCCATCCTTGGTATTACCCAATTAAGTTTAAGACGGGAGCTCTATTGTATTCTGCCAGGCTCAACTGTTTCTCATCCTCCAGGATTTAATCAATTTACATTGTGAAAAGGACGGACAAAAATTTGAACTGGAATATCGTAGAAACATTCTTGCAGCAAAATGATATTTCAGGCATATACATCTAGTAAATACTCCTGTTGTTATTTGTATTTAAATTTTTTGTCGTAAATGTAGGAATTAATATCCATGTTGACGTAGTCTCTCCATTGTTTCCATTCGAATCTTGTGTGGGATGCTTTTGCATCTTTGAGATTAATTACGATCACATTTTCCACGTGAATTTTTATCTTGTCTATAGAAATGAATGAAATAATATGTTTATGAATGAATGGAGTTTTTTCACAGTGACTGGAACTGGAAATAATTATTTTAGTGTACAATAGAGGAGATCCTCATCTAATGCATACAATGTGGAAAAGCCAAATGAAATAAATTAATCATTTACTGAACATATTTTTGGAAAATCCCTAAACACGTCAAATTTCCATTCAAAATTGTCATTTTCTTCGTAAAAATGCGAACAATGACACTTCATAGTTTGAATGTTTCAGGATATTTCATGAATATTCACATCAACCGAGATGAAGAATTTATCACATTTGGCTTTTCCGCACTGTATGAACAAAGAATGAAAACATACAGAGTGTAACAGCCAAATGGAATAAATTCGATAACGAATAAATGAGGAAATTGGAAAAAATATTAAGTGTTTTCAGATTTTTTACAAAAATTAACATTTTGAATGAAAATTATTTTATTTCACAAATTCGATACATTACACTCAATACTTATTTCCCATTCACCTCTTGATATGAAGAAAGTGAGCAAAAACCATTACTGAGAAGAAATTGGAAAGAAACAAAAGATTTGTTAATTCTCATAGCCTTAGTAACACGTTGTCTGTTTGCATGACAATAAGTGATCAGTGTAAGTGCTATTGTCTTTTGAATTTCGATAATTATACGGAATAATATTAGAAAAATGGTTCATTTAACAGAAATGCACAAAATAACCATTCTTCAAATGATTGGTTATGGAGATTACACACGGACACAAATGGAAATTTCTCGCTTCGAAAAATTTCCAAATTTGCCGCCTATATCACAAGGAATAATCAGCAAAAAGAAAAGCAGTTTCGAGAGCTTGGTCATGTAAGACAAATAGAAAAAATTGCTGCCAATGCAGTAAGTGATGATACGAAATTGGATATTATGATTGAGTTTCAAGAAAGCCCACATAATTCTGTTCGAAAAGTAGCCTCGATGTTCACCGTCAGCCACACGTCAATATTTCGAATATTAAAGGAAAGTAAGATGCATCCCCAGAGAATGATGGCAACTCAGGAGCTCATAGAAGACGATTTCGATAGGAGAACGCATTTTTGTGAGCAAATGATGGCAATGTTAACAATGTAATCTAATCAGAAAATGTTTTGTTTTCTGATGAGAGTACATTTACACTACACGGTCATGTTAATCGTCAAAATTGCCGCTAATGGTCTGATGAGAATCCCCACTGGATGAGAGAAGAACATACGCAATATCCTGAAAATGTTAATGTTTGGGCAGGAATTGTTGGAAATCATATCGTAGGTCCCTTTTCCATTGACAGCAACTTGAATGGAGAAAAATATTTAGAACTACCTACTCCAAAATAATATCGTACCAACTTTGATAAACTTATATCCTGATCCAGCAAATCCACAAGTTCCTGCCAATATAATATGGTTTCAGCAAGATGGAGCACCAACCCATTACCAAATCAATGTCCGGCAGTACTTGAAATAAAATGGTTTTTATTTGAAACGTTGATTTTTGCAATAAATCTGAAAACACTTAATACTTCCGAAATAGTTGGAGATAGGCTCGGAGATATAGGACATTGTACATGAGTTATGTCTAGAATTTTCTGAAGAATCCAAAAAATAAATGATATACAGAGGGTTGCATTTGAAATAAGAAAGTTGGTATTGGCCACGGTCGCATGGAACACCCTATATAATTTTATTTTCTTGAAAAATATGCGCATTTAAAATTACAAATCGACGTGTCCGAGCGTTTTTCCTAACACCCCCTTATTTATTCGTTATCGAATTTATTCCATTTGGCTGTTACACTCTGTATTAACGTATATGCATAATATGTATCGACTAATAGGAAATTATTCCATCTGAGTGTGACAGTTCTAATGCCACTGAGTATATCAGCCGTTTTCAGAACATTCCTGGTCTCTAAGGCCCCGGTCTACTAGTACACAAAGAACCGCGCCAAAGACAAATAACTCACAATTTCTAGACATGACGACAACGAGAGCAAAACAAGATTTTGCCGTCCGTCTCGGTCTTAAGGGGCCTAAGAATGAATGAAGGATAATATAGTTCTCCAACTTGCCACTCCCTAGAGTTTTACAGATTTGTCATCTGGAAATGGTGGCATGCAGTTTGATGTTGAATTTTGACTTTTCGGTGATTCATTTGCAGCTTAATGATTTTCGTTTCACTTCTGGTTATGTGAAAAATATCATTCTATTTCTTCAAAAGTTTCACATCATGGCATCAAAACAGGTGTACAATTCGCGCCAGTACAGCAGACAAGACCGAAATCAGTTTTAGTAGAACCGCCGCATCCACCATTTAGCACCTTCCAAACTTGTAATCCGATAAATTTATTCTTTCGTCTGCTTGGCACAGGAAATTAATTTAAAACTGCCGGTTCCCCATTCAACAACGAGCTTAGGCATTTATTCAGTCTCCCACAAACACTAAGACCGTCGCATTGAGTGGAACTCGACATTAATTTGAATAAGAATAGGAAGGAATCCGCTTCGTTAACAGCCGATTGTCCCTCGAAACAATATAAGATTTGGGAAGCGACCACCTGAGCACTTGTAAAGCGTCCTTTGATGTTTATCGAGTTAAAGCGCGCATCCGATTAGTGAATACAATCCCAGACATACTTAAACTTTCGTACACCAGACGTGTGGGGTTCTGAGACGACTTATTCAACTAGACTTCCCCACAAAAGGTCCAAATTTTCAATACGCCACAATTCCGGGGGTATTTGGAAGTTGGGCGTTAGGAATGATGCCGAACTTTCCTAACTTTTAATGCCTTCATCAAGAGCCGCAGATATCGCCACGGAGTGCGACAATGTAAACGAAGTTATTCTGAGGAAATTGAGATGAGAATTCGTCTTCTAGAACGGAAGGAGAAGGTTTGGTTTGGGGGGAAGTTGTGTGAAAATAAACATTTAAATACTTCGGGAATATTCACTTGAGGGGTGTTTTGGTGTTTTTCTCTGCGACTTCTTCAGTTCGATGTACAAAATGACATGGGGTTTTATGTCAGAGGCATAAGGCATAACTTGTTAGAGGCGAGTTACAGCAATGTCATATTTTACACCTATCATCTTTGGTCCTTTCTTTATAAAATCTAATCAACCTTTATGAAATAAAAGTACCAAAAAATGAAATATTCTTAGATAAATTGGGATGAACGAAATTCATTTTGTCCGCATGCTATGGACAAAATGACATACCGGCAACAGGCAACTGTAGTTTTCTACTTAGTTACAAAACTACTGACAAAGTTCACCAATGAAACGCTTGATTCTTCTAGGAACATCAGCACAAGATGCGTCAGCCCAAAGCAACCAATGCATGCATCGTAACCAGTCTTCTCCAGGGCTAATCCTGGAGAAGACTGGTTTTTCCCCATCTGAGGACTGAACGGGAATAAATTCAATATCACAAAAACGCTTATATCTCTTGAACCAATTGAGAAAAAATCAAAATTTGATCATAGTTAGCTTCGTTATGAACGTCAGAAACATGTGGAACATTTACTTCATAGATATTCCATTTCTCTGTCGCAAAATGTCAAGCGAAGAGAAAACACGAGAATTTATAGTGAAACTTTTTCAAAATAATCAAAAAGGGAGCTTCAAAAGAATCGCAAAAGAGGCTCGCGTTCTTCCGGAAACGGTATCAAGAGTTCTTAAGCGCTTCAACGAAGATCAATTAACCGCAAGGAAGGAAAAAGGGGTAGTCAACCGTTCAGAAAATCAAGTCGAGTTGTGGGCTTAGAACATACAAAGTGCAGAAAGTGCCAGATAGGAACGCTGTGAAGAATCAAGAAGCGAAATCAAGAGCAACGAAATTAAAAAAAGATTTCTTGAAAAATTTTTCCTGTTGCGTGATGGACGACGAAACCTATGTCTTGGCTGATTTCTCGCAACTTCCTGGTCAGGAATTTTATACTGCAGATTCTCGTGGAAATGTTGACGAACAATTTCGCGTGAAGAAACAAGCAAAGTTTCCTAAAAAATTCCTGGTGTGGCAAGCAATTTGCACTTGTGGGAAAAGGAGCAAATTTTTCGTTGGCCAAGGCTCTGTTGACTCGAAGATATACATCTAGGAATGCTCGAAGAAGTGACTTACCATTTTTACGTGAGCACAATGTGTCAACAATCTTTTGGCCAGATTTAGCTTCATGCCACTACAGCAAGGCCACTAAGGAATGGTACGAAGCTAATGAGGTGGTTTTTGTCCCCAAAGACGCCAATCCACCAAATTGCCCAGAACTCAGGCCAATCGAAAGATATTGGTCCCTGGTAAGAAGAGAATTGAAGAAGACTAAGAAATCAACGAAAACATTAGCGGAATTCAAGCAAAAGTGGAAGACAGCATCCCAGAAAGTGACTGAGAACTATGAGAAGCATGATGGGAAGAATTCCAGAAAAAATCCATGAATTTTGTAAAAAATAATTTTGTTTTTTTTATTGTAAACACAGTTTTTATTAGAATTAGAAGATAATTCGAAAATGAGTTTGATTTTCGAAATCGGTCCAGTGGTTCAAAAGATATAAGCGTTTTTGTGATAGCGAATTTATTCTCGTTCAGTCCTTAAATCGGGAAAAAAGGTCATAACAATAGACAGATGGACAGTCGTCTCAATCATCTCGAAAGTTGCTGGAACATTTTCTTCTTTATTGTCTTCTTTAAATAATGCCCTAGGGACTTGTCTCCTTTTCTTTGGGGGAGGCTCATTTTTTTATTTGATTGCAATCGTATTAGGTGTAGAATTTGAAACTAAGTAAGTTTATCGAGTCTTCGGCTCACGTTTGCCTTGTCCACTTATGAATCGTCCTTTAGGGATTGGAGGAACCTCTTCATAGGATCAGCAAGAGTGCCTTTATAAGCCGCAGATCAATATTTTTTTATGAATATATGAAGGCAAGTCCTGGCTCTTTGTTTGCTGACGGAGCCTGGTATGAATGGCCTCGGTGTTGTCCGGTAGATGGTATATGGATTAAACTGAGGATGTCTAAAGTCCTGGGAAGTGAACCCTCTATTTTACAGACCGAGATACTACCTGTCTACGTATGAGCTCAGGAGTGTCTTGAAAGGAACCTCAAAGGGGCGCATATCTTCATCACCACGAACAGCCAGGCTGTGCTGAGGTCCCTGGAATCACAGTGCCGGGGATTTCTGGTGACCTGGGAGTGCCGTAACATCATAAAGCAACTGACCAGAGAAAAAAAGTGACTCTACTATGGGAGCCAGGGCATTGTGGTATTGAAGGAAACGAAAAAGCCGATGGGTTCGCGAAAAGTGCATCAAGGTTAACTCCAGCTGGACCTGAGCTTTTGAGCTTTTGTGTGGGCTTAACACTCTTATATCCCCGAATTTTGTTCGAGAGGTTTGATTTTTCAAGGCAGTCGAAATCAATTGAAATTTGCTCCTGTTGATAATTCTCCCTGTGCTTACACGCATATCTTTACCAAATGTAAAGCCAGTCTTCCTAACGCAACGCCGAACACAAAAACGAGCTTTGAAATTACGCACAGATTTTTTCCGCCATAAAATACTGAATTATTAAAACTTGCCGCAAACTGAACAGAACAAGCTGCATTGAAAGTGTGTGGCAAGAAACTTTTCCTTACATATTTTATGGCTCCAAAATCTCCAAGCACCCAAACCCTTTGCGGGATACTCCACGCGATTACAACGCTCCCATTTATTCTTCCCTTCACAAATTCTAGAATAACACATTCATCCACACAAAACCTGTAGGATGTTTACGTTTATCCAAACTTCTACCGGTTTTCCCCGACGCCAGCTCTAATTAATTTTGTAGCTCTATGAAGACGTATATATTTACGCCAAGTAGACGTGTGTCGGAGTTTTTGGTGGTTTAGGAGTTGACACCGGATTAAACCACGTGTCATGAGTTTGAACCACACTGTAAGGACATAAAGGGAATGCCCCCAATTATAAGAATAATGGGGAGCGAGGCTTCTTGAGCGTTTAGCTTATTCAGCGCTATACGGTGGCAGCTTGTTGAACAAATTGGATTTGCAAGGCAGATAGTGTTTGACGTAGTCGTGTCAGGAGATGATGGAATGACAGCTGCATGAGTAGCTCGAGTAGGTTCAGGATATGACGGAAAATAATAATGTGCCAGATAACTTGAGCACTCAAGCTACTCACATTCAGTTTACTTTATCCTGCAATGTATAACGTACGAGCTCATTGCTGGCTTTCTAATTTCTCAAACAGTTCTGCCATGTGTCATGCAGACAATTACGTAAGGGGATATAGTTAATAGTCTGGATTATATTCCACTGTGAGCTCGAGTTCTATTGTGCTTTACATCTCCAGCTCTAGAGCTCCAAAGAACTCCAGTTTCTTTCAGTTTTACAATCGGTAAAATAGTGAAAAAATTCCATTCCTCGGCACATTTTTCACTCGGTGGCTATGTAAGCAAGCAAATTGTCCCATATGGGGCAGTGAATATCTTCATGTAACTTCTGACAGACCATTACATCCACAAAAAGTCACTGTATAGTGAGCAATTTGTTGTGGAGGATGCTTTCAAAATGAAGGTGTCACACAAACTCTTGATACTGCTGATAGACTTCGTAGGTAACGAATAAGACTCAATCTGTAGTCTACAAATTCTCAAGAACCAAGCTAATCCAGCATCTGATAAGCCCCATTGCTAATCGCCAAGTTCTAGCACAGTTTGCCAGCCCGAACTTGTTATTCCACAAGTACGCGCAAGTCAGATTCGAATCCGAGCAAAGCACTCGCCGGCCAACCTTAGTCAAAAACCACGTGTTTTCATAGAGTAAATTCGATTCGTGAGAGAAAAATACAGAAATATCTCTCAAGTCAGCATCAACCGTGACAAAGGTATTCGAGTAGAGCTCCCGTGAATAAATCCTGAAAGAAGCGCAGCTCCTACTAATGATAATACCTGTTTTTATGAAATCATGACTGGTTAAGGGCCCAACATCGGTCCGTTTTACAAGTGTATGGGTCTCAGCTGACTAATATGTGGCCGAGTGAATGATGATGCTGGCCAGGAGACCGCCGTGTCCTGTGCGGAGCTGACAGCCCAATGCATCATTCGGGAAGTGGCCAGGATAACTGATTAGTCTCCCTTCCCTCATCCCGAATCCGATAGTGACGATTCATCGGCAGCTCTAATGGAAAGTTTGGAAATCCATATCGGCTGATAGTGGGCGATCTAACTGGTTAATCCGGCAGGTTTTTCGGAAAATTTGTTAAATTCCAAATCCTCCGATTATCCGGACTTGTCTAATGGATGCTGGGGTTTGAGTCGGTGGAGTAATCGAGATTTAGCAGGTTCTGACGGGTTATTGATGATATGGAAGGATACATTCGGGTTTTATGATCACCTCGTCAATTTTGGGCCGTATTTGTTGTCGATGACGATTATAGTATCCCATCCTCGTCGCCAAATGTATTATGTGATATCTTTGTTAGATATCAATAACAGCGTATTTTTATCTTTTCTTTATCATCTCTTTATCTTAATACCACTGGAAACAGTTTGTATAATTCGCAAGAATGATATAAGGTTCGCTTTTTTTATGAAATCGTTACTTCATTGTGAGGAATGGTCACAAATGAATCATTCAAAGTATTGCCTATTGTAAGCATTGATAATTTCAGTAGTTTCCAACAGCTCATAATGAATAATACCAACCTGATGGTCCCACTAAATACACAGCATAACCTTCGCAGCGTGAATATTCTATCGAGGCGACGACGTAGAAGCATGGCCAGGCAGTAATAGATCCATTCGTCAACGTGGAAATCACCAATCACGATACGTTGTTTTACACATTACTTTATTTTTCGTACGTGAAAGAACCAGGAAGACCTTTTCAATCAGATCGAAAGCGACCTAATTCTTTTCCATTTTCCGAAAATGGCAATCAACTAAAAATTCACTCGAATTGAATATATACCGTCATGCAACTTTTGTGCGTCCTTTCCCAATGTTATTTATCGCTAATGTCAGAGCCTCAAAGAATGTATTTTTATAATATCGTGGTGGCGTGACCGAGTGTGATTTAGTCAATGCAATTTTGTTTGATCCCGCCGAATGTGTTTGGCAAACATGGCAATTTTCGTAGCGTATTGTTAAAAACACGCATCAGGTTACGACATCACTTATTTGTTGATTATTGATTAACAGACCTCAATCAGAGGGTAAAGGTTAATAATAGTTCAGAGGGGTTAATCGATAGGGTTCACACCTAATGTGGTCATTATGTTCCTAACTTCGTTTTGATTTTTGATAATGACATCCGAATTTGATTCGACTGAATAAATTCATGAACATAGGACCGGAAAAGTTTTGTTTTCGTGATACAGGGTGTTGAAGTTTGAATTTTTTCAAGTTTATTTTTCATGGTTTCTGTATTCCACAAGATATTCAACTGAAATTTCCCATAGCCATTACAATTTACAGATTACACCATGTGACCAATTCAGATTGCGAATCTACTGGGTGATATTGTCCTCCAGAACTTTTTTTTGTGAGGCAATGTTTGTTTGAAAAATTTTCTAGAATGAATCATCGATACTGTACTAAACTTTATAGTCTCTTGTATTTTTGGCGTAAATACCACCGATTTAAAAAAAATTGTCTCAAAATCCTCAGAAAATTCAGAATTATCATTAAAATGCAGTAAGTATAAATAGAAATCTAAACTAAAGGTTGTTTCAAATTGCTCGTTTTTTTTAGAATAAATAAAACACATAATTTGCATTAATTTTCAAGAACTTCTTATTGAAGTATTAGTTATAACATTTATGTACGAAAAATAATATCTGCCAAATGGCCTCCTCTTGCAGCTCTACAGACAACCACTTTTTAGTTAAAATTTTCAATGACATTTTGACATAATTGAGGCTCTATCTCACTAATGACACGAATAATTTCATCCTTTAGTTCAGGCATCGATTGTGGATTATCTTATAGGCCTGGCTTCTCGAAGAAAATAGTCCTTCTGTGTCAAATTACATGATCTTGGTGGCCAATTGACATCACCGGAGATTATTAGTCCAGGAAAGTTTCTTCTCAATAAATCAATTGTGTCATTTGCAAAGTGAGGTGTAGCGCCATCCTGCTGAAACCAAATATCGTCTAGATCAATATTCATTAATTCAGGCCACAAAAATTCGATTATCATCCGACGGTATCGATAACCATTGACAGTTACAGCTTCACCAGCAGTATTCTCAAAGAAGTAAGGTCCAATTACACCACCTGACCATAAATGCACTTGTGCCTCATCGGAAAACATAATTTTTGAGAGAAATCAGCTGGTTGTTCATTGATGAAATTGACAAATGAACGACGTTTCAATTGATCTAATGGCTTCAGTTCCTGTGTTATTTGAACCTTACATGCTTTCAGAGCCCAATCCTTGCGTAAAATACGCCATGTTGTGGACCCACTATGTCCAACTTATTGTGAACGTCGCGTCGTCTAATGAACATTTCAGCAACAATTTCACGAACCAAATCAATATTTTCTGGTGAATAGTTTTGAAACTCCGGTTCTAGCAGTAATTCTTAATGTGTATTGGGAATTTCCACTTAATAATCTTCAATCTTCACCTAAGAAAATAAAAAACGCTAAAGGAATGCAAAAGAAGGTTGAGATACTAATTCATTCTAAAAACGCCATCATACCTACTTGATAAAAGGAATCACTTCCTAAAACATCCCCAATTAGACAGGATTTTCTGAAAAAGCCTCAGCAATATTGCCCCATATTCAATAAAAGGACGAAATGAGAATCCTTGGATACACCAAAACGACTCGGACTTCATATTGGACTATTCAGTCCAACGTTTCTATTTATTTTCCCGCATAAGACGCTTCCAACTCCACATGTATTCCTTTCCTTGAATCAAATTTTCCTGCAGAAACGACTGTTTTTATTTTTCTTGGCAATTGTCCTTTTTCAGGACAAACAAAGATGGTTAGCATGACCCTTCGGCTTGTAATTCGATGTATATGGGGATGAGAATGGAAAATTGTCATATTATGAGAATTTGTCCATTCGATTCGTGTTTAAACCAATGGAGAGAGTGTTATTTCGAAAACAATTCCAACCATGTGAATTATTTTCAGAGTTCCGAATTCTCAGGGAAAGAAAACCCATTATGTGCTATTCGAAGAATGAAAAAGGATACCCTTCAAGTCTACGAGAAAGAAAGTTAGTTCGATAACGGATGTATCCGGACAAAGTTGTTTCCCCATAATTTTTAAGAGGCTTGTTCCAGTTGAACCGTATCACCTCTTCTTCAAGTTATCTGTGTTGTAAGTCGCATTGAAATAGACGATAAGGGAAATCACTGATCTAAGTTTCAAGGCACAATGAAGACCTTCTTTAAAGTTTTTGGGTATTGAATAAAATAAATAGAAGGAGAATCCTCCTCAAAATTCGAATTTGTTTCAGTCAATCCAGTTCGAAAAAAAAACAATCATCAAAATAATTAATTGCTTCTATAGTTTTTTTCCATGTCACTTAGTATACTTGACATGATTCTTCTCCTTCTCCAGTTAGTCCTGCAAAAAAAACGCTGTCCTACCTAATGCCTCGCTGAAATAATTAAGGCTGAACATCGACGTTGCTAATTCTCCCTTGAATTCCTCGTATTCGGGAAATCGAACTCAGAATATTTGATGGGAATTTCCATTAATTGAATATTCGCTGAATTCGGTCTTTTCCAAGGAAACGATAATATTACAGCAGACGAGTTGAGACGTATTTATTACTCTTTGGACGTTTCTCTTCATCGCTTTCGGCAATTTCACGATTAAGTCGGAGTTATGCCAATTGGACGGCCAATAAGACTAAAGTCTTCCAGATCTGATAAGGGAAATTTGGCAAGTCTTAATTCCGTTCGTTCTGTTGCTTTGAGCTGATGACAGATGAAAGCTGCCAGAATATATTACTTTTGGCTTTTCAAACTCAACTTGAAGGATTTTATCAGATCTGTATCAATCCCAGAATCGAATAAACAAAACTATTCCTAACTAATAATAAGAAATCTGCTTGACTTCGTCAGTTATTCTTCCAATCTTATTCTTTTTCTTTTTCTCGATATCCCAAGAATATCTCATAAAGAAAGATTTTTCATTTTTTTCGTGATTAATTAAGCTAGGTATACTCCATTCACAATTATAAAATCACAACTCTGGCCTTGGAAATTTGACACATTCCACTCTGTATCGAAGTTATGACGTTTTTCAAAATATTTTTATGTTCCAAGTCAACACTATGTTGCCCTTTCTACATTCTTAGCGTATTTCTCAGAATGTGAATGAATTGGAAAAGATGTGATGGACGAAAATAATTAACGTTTATATGAATTGATAGAAAGGATTCCTTTTCTAGTTATTTGCATGAAAAGTACAAGAGATCACTTTTGAAATATATTATTTTTCGCCATGGAAGAAAATTGCATTGCTTTCACATAATTTTCATATGCATGCTTGTGAAGATTTAATGTTTATTATCCTCTTGAACTGAAAGTTCAAGACTTGACGACATTTTATTTATTTGATCTTATGAACAAGGAGTAAAATATTCTGATTGTATAGTAATTTATTAGTTTAAAAAATATTCATACATTACTACAACAGTAGGTTTGTACAAATAAAATGGAATAGGTCAAACATATGCTTCATATTTATCATTCACCTGTTCTAAAATAAGACACAAACTCCTGGAATATTTAAAAAACCGATGTATTCTGGTTCAATATAGCCTATTTCTACTTTCGGCAAAGGAATGAAAGCTCCAGTGACACATTTCAATTCATCGGAATCTGAATTCACCTGCTGTGGAATGCAATATAGTCATATTTCTTCTTTTTTTTAGCTTTTTCGACGTGTTTTCTTTCTGAAACGTGAAAACGATCAACAATAATCATTTAGAGACCGATGATGGCCATCCTTAGAACCCGTTTACTTACGAAAATCGTGCAATTTCATTCTGCAAGTTCTTTCCTCATAATTCCTCGAAAATTCTACCTGAACCATATTTTCCGGTCGCTTTCGTTAGAAGATCGTATAAGGAAGCCTTTTTTGTCCATTTACACATTCCAAATAAATTTTGAGCACCAAAAACGATACCGAAACTAACCAAACTTCTGGGGGACCGGAATTTCGTTTGAAATCTTTCAAAACGGCCAGATACCTAAAAAAAACTTCGTTATCAAGTGTAAAAAGGTCGATTAGTACTTACTTTCGCTTTATTTATGCTTATAAATCGATTTTTGGTCCAATTCAAATTTGCCGTTCGTACTCACGCCAAAACTCGTGAAAGGAAAAAATCACACTTGCACGAAACTTCTTCTGGACGACGAAGAACGGAAAAATAGGCGATTTCCTATCGATATTTCGCCCCAAAATCGCCGATCGATTCGAACTAACAAAATGTGGAAAATCTTTGATACTTTTACTTTGATGTAAACAGAAAAACTGGCATCGTCGTTTTGTCATTAACCATATTTTATGTACGCGCACAGATTTTTCATCAGGTGCATCAATTCCTGAAAACGAAACCATGGCCAGAGTTGTGATTTTATAATTGTGGATGGAGTATAATATATCAACCTATTTTATATCGAAACAACAATCTTCTATGAATATTTCACAGAGATTTCGGGAAGACGCAGACGTTGCAAGCTTGCTGATTTTTCGGATAACATAGTATGAATATCTATGAATTCCACCATTGATCATCAACCCATCTCAAACGTCAGCCTTTGATCGTTGAACATTCGAATTCAACATCGATTACTGCTCATTACACCTGAGTTCAGTGTATGACATAAAAATTTTTGAGTGATTTGAACCTCTCGGAGTTATGAATATTTCATTTGTTGCATGTCTTATTGAATATCTCCTGGCGAGGTTTCCATTTTCAAATTGAGTTGCGTGACTCGGAAGTTAAACTATGAAATTCCTTAAAAAGTGGTTACTTCCAGGATGAGCAAAGAATTTTTCCCATTTTAACATCTCATGTAATTGAAATTTATTCCTCAAGCGATGTTTTCTTGTGAATCTTCACGTACATTCGTGGACATCACATCTTATTAGTTCTAGTTATTGGATGATCTGAGGGATATAATGAGATACCAAGGTAGAAGAGTTGTTTAAAAATGTTAAAAAGTATCTATCAAACTGAGGACACCGATCTGTTCTAGTCCTTGATTTAACAGTTTCCACCCTGCTCTCTCTTCCTCTGCAAAGCATTCAAATGCTTTGATTTCAATAAAAGTATTGGAATATGAAGGAAGCATATAAGAAGCATTGAATTGAATTTGCATCATGACTAGATTGATGACCAGTTTCAGCCGAGAGAAGTCTAGCCGAAAAATCCGAAGATCAATAGGGTCCTGATCTGTATTCGGATCCTGTCAGGTCGAAAACACATTTCTATGAGCCTTTGTGCCACCAAACATACAATTATCACTTCGGAGAAAGCTCCACGAAGAATTTGAGTTATTGTGATATCGGAACGCCGGGAAACGGATGCTTTTATTATATTTTGGCGGTATTTACGGTTGGTCGATCTGTCCTGGAGGTATTCCACACGTTTGGGAATTCGCTGCTCCTATCCTGACGTACGATTTCGAATTATTTAAGGAATAGAAGTTATATTTTCCTGCTGTGGCACTGCGCTCTGTGAGTGTTTCACGAATTCAATAAATTTTATTGATAGTCTTATTACTCGTCGTATTCGGCCAGGAATAAAATAAATGGTTCCTTTTTGTGTTCACGAAGATATAGGTTGAGCCCTGGAACTTTGATCCTACACAGAGGGAGTCCTAGACTTGTACATTGTGGGGTTTCAAGGTCGACATGAACTATTTTCCATGTTCGTAGGGGTTGATAAAATACGAGGATGTATCGATATCTTAGTTAGCCTAGACCAGTTCCATGCATAAACAAAATATTGCGATACCATATAAACGAACAATAACTTATTACAAGTGTCAGTGTAGAGTTCGACGTCAAAAAAGTGAACCAGAGTTACCCAATAAGTTGAAAAAAAAAGATGTCCACCGATATTGTAAAAATCGAAAAATTGGAGTATCGAGCCATCATCAAGTACCTGTATTTAAAAGAGTTAAGAGGTAAGCAGATTTACGAAGATATGCTTAATACCCTTGGTGATCAATGTCCTTCGTATGCGACCGTGAAAAATTGGACTGCAAGCTTCAAAAGAGGTAAATTTTCCATTGAAGATGACGACCGATCGGGAAAGCCAGTTTCTGTGTCAGTCCCCGAAAATATCGATGCAGTTCATGACATGAGTTTATCAGACCGTCGAATTGGGCTAACACGGATATCTGAAGCACTGAAGATTTCATACGAACACGTTCATCATATAGTTCACGTCAATTTGGACATGAGAAAAATTTCTGCAAAATGGATCCCCAAATGTTTGAATGTTGACCAAAAGCGTGCAAGGGTAGAAGCATCGCGTTCGATCTGTGCTCGATTTGAAAACGATGTAGACTTCTTAAACCGAAT
This sequence comes from Adalia bipunctata, assembly GCA_910592335.1. NCBI lineage: Eukaryota > Metazoa > Arthropoda > Insecta > Coleoptera > Coccinellidae > Adalia > Adalia bipunctata. The sequence continues at coordinate 24,841,847 of OU342953.1, forward strand.
TGTTACTATGGATGAGACTTGGGTACATTTCTACGATGCACAAACAAAGCAACAATCGATGGAATGGCGACACTCTGGTTCTCCAAGACCTAAGAAGTTTCTTGTCAAAAAATCTGCTGGAAAAGTTCTTGCTTCAGTTTTTTGGGATTGCCATGGAGTAATCATAATATTGATTTTTTGGATAAGGTTAGAACAATAACTGGAGATTACTATTCGACATTCTTGACCACTCTACGGAAAAAAATTAAAGTGAAAAGACGCGGAAAGCTATCCAAAGGTGTTTTGTTTTGACAGGACAACGCTCCAGTACACAAATCTCATGTTGCCATGCAAAAAATTCGTGATTTATGGTTAGAATTACTAGAACACCACCCTTATTCAGCAGATTTAGCTCCGTCCGACTATCATCTTTTTCCTCAACTGAAAAAATGTTCAATCTCAATTTAAATGTGTTTTATTTCAATTTTAGGTGGGCGTTCAATGTAGTGTGTTTTTATTTCAAGTTGCATTTGAAAATGGTTTCACTTTGAGAACTGAAATTATGTGGGTAAACTCAGAAAGGATTGGAGTTCTTAATGAAATAATTGAAATCGATTTCATTTCGAAAATTCATTTTTTTTCTTTGAAAAATAGAAGAAAATAACTCATGCTTCTGTTTTATTTCAAACGAAAGACCCATAAAAATAGTTCAACTTCCGATTAAAAGTGAATCTACAGATAATTTCGTTCAGAAAAACAACTTGAAATACGGAATTGGCAGAGAATGGCCAAATTCAAATATATGACAGGAAAAAGTTCCTGCTTCACCCACATATTCACCAATTCCACAGTTCAGCGATTTTCGGATATAGAGCGCCATTGTACATTTCATTCATAATTAGAGAGATATTCATAGAACCTAGAGATAATGTAAGTTCTATGGAGATATTCCATAAAATGCACGGTGGCGCCTCTATCGGATGAGTTTTCCTACTCGCTCAGAACGGCGGCCTTAAAGTACTATCACTCTAAGAAATCGATAACTAGGAGATAAAATATTGTGAATATACTCAAATTAGTTACAAGTAGCGAATAAATTTGTCGAACGGTTAGTTATTGGCCATCATTCTAGAAAAGATCCCATGTGGACCTTGTGCTGAAGAAGCGACATGCTCTAAGGTTCAAACCCAATGAATTATTCCTACTACTATAAAGATTAATTCGCACAACTTTCAAAACGTCTCACTCCCCAGGAAGGGTGCTGATAAGATGAATGTTCCCAACTAAGTTACAGCTCCTTAGTGAATCCGTTTGTGGTAGGCTCAACTTGTTCGTCCAGAGAGACTAATATATTAATTTAGTTCCCGGTTTCACGGCGGTCGCTAAAAGCTGGATATCTGAGTTAATTAGTTAAATCCTTGCCATTATAATATTGAGGTGAATGTTCATTTGGGATATTGGAGTAAATTAAAGGATAGGGTAGGCGGTGGCATTGTTTTGTATCTGGTTAAATTAACCGCCATTATTCGAAAAGTTCGAAGAGAAATGTGACTCAGTTCGAATAAGATACGAGGATATATTGAAAAATTCTTAGCCTACTATGAAACCAAACAAAATTTCAATGTCAAAATATTTCATTACTCAACATATTCTCTTCTTGATTGAATACATTCATTACAGCGAACCTGCAACGTCTCTAGACCTTTAAAAAAATGTTTCTTCTTGCTCTGCAAACCAGTCCTCCACAGCTTTTATTACCTCCTCGATGGAGGAAAATTTACGACCTTTTAAACTTTTTTTCAGTTGAGGAAAGAGATGATAGTCGTACGGAGCCAAATCTGGTGAATAAGGGGGGTGTTCTAGTAATTCTAACCCTAAATCACGCATTTTTTGAATGGCAACATGAGGTTTGTGTACTGAGGCGTTGTCCTGTGAAAACAAAACACCTTTGGATATCTTTCCGCGTCTTTTCTCTTTGATTTTGTCCCGTGGAGTGGTCAGTATTGTCGAATAGTAATCTCCAGTTATTGTTCTACCCTTATCCAATAAATCAATCATGATTACTCCATGGCAATCCCAAAAAACTGAAGCAAGAACTTTTCCAGCAGATTTTTGGACACGAAACTTCTTAGGTCTTGGAGAACCAGAGTGTCGCCATTTTATCGATTATTGCTTTGTTTCTGGATCGTAGAAATGTACCCAAGTCTCATCCATAGTAACAATTCGGTTTGAGAAGTCTACATCGTTTTCAAATCGAGCACAGATCAAACGCGATGCTTCTACCCTTGCACGCTTTTGGTCAACATTCAAACATTTGGGGATCCATCTGGAGAAATTTTTCTCATGTCCAAATTGACGTGAACTATATGATGAACGCGTTTATATAAAATCTTCAGTGCTTCAGATATCCGTTTTAGCCCAATTCGACTGATAAAATCATGTCATGAACTGCATCGATATTTTCAGGGACTGACACAGAAACTGGCCTTCCCGATCGGTCATCATCTTCAATGGAGAATTTACCTCTTGTGAAGCTTGCAGTCCAATTTTTCACGGTGACATACGAAGGACATTGATCGCCAAGGGTATTGAGCGTATCTTCGTAAATCTGCTCACCTCTCAAACTTTTAAATACAGCTACTTGATGATGGCTCGATACTCCAATTTTTCGATTTTCACAATTTCGGTGGACATCTTTTTTTTTATTAATTGCGTAACTTTGGTTTACTTTTTCGACGTCGAACTCTACACTGACACTTTTAATAAGCTATTGTCCGTTGATATGGTATCACAATATTTTGTTTATGCATGGAACTGGTCTAGGGTAACCAGATCTCAATACATCCTCGTAATAAAAAGCGTACCAGCTTATGATTGATACCTACTAAATCGGGTCTAGTTGCCCCTTAATCTTTAATTCCTATGAGAATTTCTGTTAAGTCAGTCTTTCATTTCTAACTACGACTAGTACTAGTCCAAAAATGTTCCAACGACTGTGTCATCAGGGAAATTTTTTCCGGAATATTCTCTGACTCTCTTTCTTTCAGGGATGTAGACCCTTAAAGACAAACAATTCTCTACTCTTCTAGTAAATAACCATTTTATCTTCTCAACGAAGTCCTGTTCATTCTTGAGACAAACGTTGAGTCGAAATAGACTGATTACGATCTCTCAAAACACCGCCGACCAGCGTGGTAATCCTTTGTACAACAAATTTCATTAGGGTTGCAGACAAGCGACGAAATATGTTCGCAGGATTCCGGCAGAAACATAATCAGTGAAGTCAGTCTAGTGTATGTTATCAACTTCCATGCCAGTATGCGTTCAATTGAGTGCAATTATAATGTAGCCATGCAACCGTGTATACAGTTGAGCCATCTTTATCGGAGATATGCACCGCGCATCACACACGAACGGATTTGTATGACGAGATAGTGGATCCGGAGATTCGTGGGTCTGTTATGGAATTGTTGATCAATTAGGCGATTGTTCTGGCTCACGGAGGAATAGACTTGGTGGGGGAGGATCTGTTTGCTATTGTTCGCTGAGATATTTTCAGGAAATTTGATGAAAATGTGCTAAATTCAGACTTTGAGGGCAATACTGCAGTTGGTAAATGCCAGAAGTATGATCTCCTGTAGACTTCAAGTTGAAATTTTAAGCTGACAAATGACAGTTCATTCTTAACCTCACCCATCTCTAAAGCCCTGGGAGGTGAGCCCTCTATTATACAGGCCGAGATACTGGCTGTTTACGTATGCGCTCAGGAGTGTCTTAAAATGAACCTCAAAGGGGCGCATATCTTCATCACCAAGGATAGCCAGGACACGCTGAGGACCCTGGAATCACACTTCCAGGGATTTCTGCTGATCTGGGAGTGCCGGAACACCATAAAGCAACTGACCAGAGGAAAAAAAGTGACTCTACTATGGGAGCCAGGGCATTGTGGTGTTGAAGGAAACGAAAAAGCCGATGGGTTTGCGGAAAGTGCATCAAGGATAACACCTGCTGAACCTGAGCCTTTGTAATAAATTGAAATATTTTGGTTGACCAGAGTGGACTTCTGAAATTTATATTCGTGGCTCCGAAAAATACTTTTTTGCTCATCGGTATGGTACAGGATGCAGGCGAGACGATAACGATTGAAATTATTGATTTTCGGGTCGAGTTTCCTTCTGAAACTGACGATATCAGAAAATCGTGTGCAGACGACAGCAGAAAAATTCGAGGCTTAGATCGTGGGATTTGCATCGTGGTAGTTTCATATGAATTGCATCAACCTTTCGGATTCCACCCTCGGGAGGTGGAAAAAGGCAAATCTTCAATTTGGCCGGGAGACGGAAAAGGCAGTAACTGGAGAAGCCTTAAACGGGAAGGTTCTCAGTGTACTCCGGATACGGATCGGAAATTGAGAGTAGCTGGAGAAGCCTTAAACGGGAAGTTGACACGGGATGCGGTTTTTAGGAAGGTTTAAGAAGTAATTCAGTTTTAGAGGTACGGTTTTAGTGATATTAGAGGAATCGCGGTGTGAAGCGATAAGTCGGAAGAATTAAAAGATATGAAAAAAGAAGCTTTTCACACCTTCCAGTGGGCTTGGAGAAGACCAATATAAGGCAGCGTTCCAACAATGGGAGTTGGACAACAGAATAACCGTCTGGAGAAACACTCCTGGACTAACTGAGTCTATGAAATTGGTGATTATTTCACCGACCCATACCAGTAAGCTCCTAAAGCTGTCACGAGCTGAGCTTCGGGTGATGGTACGTCTGCTGACAGGGCACTGTCAGTACAAATATCATTTGTGCCGTATGGAAAAGTCAGCAGATGAGATCTGTGGATCAGAAGCAGAAACAGCTGAACACATGGTATGCAAGTGTCCACACCTGGCTGGCCTTAGAACCATTCATTTTGGAAAACCTGTCTTGGATACCCACGAAGTACCGTCCAAGGCTCCTAATGCTGTTGTTGGTTTTATCATCACTATTGACGACCTCCTTGGGTTTCAATGAATGAGTAGGGTAGAGAACAAATGGGTGAAGTTTGGGGTGATTCTGAGGAAGAATAACCTCTGCTGATGTAAAGCTGTCATTTGATAGCAAAATAAATGCACAGGTTCAATGAAAGATGTAACGGAGCAAGTTTTCCGGCTGAATTAGAGAGTGCATTAGCTCGCGGTAATTGTCGCGGTGATCGACGCGCCATAGGTCATGATCGCGGGGTCAACCGCGTTGGGCGTGGTCAGCGCCGCGACCCGGAAGCGTATAAGATCAGACGCGCGGTCGGTAATTAATGAATTGCGGTACCGCCAGTCACTTTCTAAGAATCCGAATCCAGGTCCAGGTTGAGTGAAGGAAGCAGTAGTGCAAATCCAGGTTTTCCAGGTCCAGTTATTGAAAATAATCCGAAACAGTGAGTAAACCGAAGGGTTACGCGTGAGCAAGGTATGATTGATATCTTTGATGTTTTTCTGCATTGAATTTTCGTGCAGATCCACCTGGAGCTTCCATAAATCCTTCCCTGTTAGGTCCAACCTTTCTCAGCGGATGCTCAAATTTCATCTGGGTTCTTGACCGAAATCCCAGCGAGCAAACATCGATATCGCATGTCCTGCACTATCAGTATAATCCTGTAACGTTCGGCCAAGAGTGCAGTCCACTAAAATTGAAATTCGATATCCAATCAACCGATAATCCATTACCCGCGATCAAATTAACAAAGACATTACGAACGAAGTAATCGCAGTATGAAACCCGGCTGTTATGAAGGCCACGGCAGCGTGGAATATGCATCTATTTCAGCAGGATTAGGCCTAGAACATGGACAGAGAGCTAGCGCACGTTCGTTCTGGTGAGCAGGGAACACATCGGCATAATTCTGTAGAAATTAAATTTTAATATATACGCCAACATGGCTGAAACCAATACCGCTTGCTGGGATAGGAATCTAACCACCTGTTATTATCGGGGGAGGCATGGAATGAGCATTGAAATTCGCATTTTTGGAGAGGGATGAGGAGGTTTTGCCCATGGCAGTGTTCAACAGCGGATAGCAGAGGGACACCACAAATATTCCTTTGCCATTTCGAACTCGATATTATGATGCATTGGTTTAATCATGAATGAAAGGTTTGACATCACCAAACCAGCGATTCAGCAAACACAAAACGGCCTTAAGAGCTATGATCTTTTTGGATTCGTCGTAGACGTGAAAGTATTTCGAAAAATATACGATTCAGTCAATTTCGGCTTGAGATTATTTTATGAAAAACATCCATTCTTCATTTAGATTCTATATAGTTTATGGTTTGGTAAAGGGGTTACATTCCATTGCGACCTTAAGGTCTAGGGGAAATACCTACGTACAAAATGACATAGGCACCATAACTTGAGTTTGGAGGTATCAAATGCAGAACTGCCTACCCGTGTGGGTTTTATTAACCTCTGAAACCAAGCAAGAGCTACTCTAGTTCATTCGGTCGTTGAATAAGTGAGTGATAACAGAAATCAATAGATCACGAATTTCTTGTCATTGCGCCAAATTTTTAGAAGAAATGGCCAGTTTTCACCATTTTTTCCATTTATATTGCATTCATTTCAAACTATACTTATTTGTTATTTTATTCACGAAGCTTTTTTTCTGTTGAACATACTTTTTGTTTTAATTGGATATATTTCTAGTTTTATAACGCTTTATGTACGGACAAAATGACATTTCATCTAAATTAACCGTATCTATAGGACAACACCGAGACCATTCATCCCAGGCTCCATCAGCAAACAAAGAGCCAGGACTTGTCTTAACATATTCATAACAAAATATTCATTGGCGGCTAATAAAAGCAATGCATCAACCTACTCTTGCTGATACTATGTGGAGGTTCCTCCAATCCCTAAAGGACGATTCATAAGTGGACAACGCAAACGTGAGCCGAAGACTCGATAAACACCTTATGATTGCAATCAAATCAAAAAATGAGCCCATACCTCCTCCAAAGAAATGGAGACAAGTCCCTAGGGCATTATTTGAAGAAGACAATGAAGAAGAAAATGTTCCTAGCAACTTTCGAGATGATGAAGACGACTGACATTTGTCTATTGTTATGAACTTTTCCCCGATTTAGATCTTCTTTTCCAGGATCAGCCCTGGAAAAGACTGGTTGCCATGCATGCATTGGTTGCATTGGGCTTACGCATCTTCTGATGTTCCTAGAAGAACCAAGCGTTTCATTGGTGAACTTTGTCAGTAGTTCTGTAACTATAAGTAGAAAACTGCAGTTGCCTGTTGCCGGTATGCCATTTTGTCCATAGTATGCGGACAAAATGAATTTCGTTTATCCCAATTTATGTAAGGATATTTTATTTTTTAGTAGGTACATTTATTTCATAAAGGTTGATTGCGCAGGCTTGCGATGGCTGTAACCAGCTGAACAGGATCTTCCTCTTCATCCTCAGGGAACTAGCACTAGTCAGTTTCTGACAATAATACGCTTCCTGATGTCTTGTGAGGTTCTGGGCCAGTAAGTGAAGTTTGTGGTCCCTTCCTGGCTAGTGTGTTGGGCTCTTCGTTTCCTTTGACCCCTGAGTGTCTAGAAACCCATCAGAAGCTTCCTTCAGCACACCAGATCAGCTTTGAGTCTAAATTGAGGATTATAGGAGAGACAGCCAGTAATGAAGAATTTATTTCATTAATTTCAAGTGTGAACAATTAAACGCTCAAAATTTCAAGAGAATCAGTAATTAGAGATTCATCTTGTCAGTTTTGGACCTCTGTCCATGGTGTGCTTAGGGACGTCCACATTATCTCATAAATTCGCATATTCCTCTTAGCAAAATTGGAATTTTTCCCTATTTATGATGAATCTTTCAAGTCCTCAATATCGCAATGTGACAGATTTTAATCCCCACAAAAGTGGTAATTGCACTAGAATATCATTGATCAGGAGCACTTTTCCGATTGGTTTTTTAGGTTCCGTTCGCAGAACGTGATGAAGAGAAGATTCCAGGGGTTTTCAGATTTGCTCACACCTGACATCATGAAGTTTGCATATGAATTTTACCACCTTTATTATTTCATCATCATTAGATTGTATCAACAGATGAACCAGAGATTCTTGCGGACGTAGACATCGAGAAACTAACAAAATAAGAAACTGCAAGTCTGATATTCAGTCTCTGCGAGAGGTTGAAGGAAAAAGTTGGAAAAAGCAACATAACGCCGAAAATAGAATTCAATTTGAAGTTCGTCTCTCATTTCGCAGGACATGACAATTGGTATGGAAAATTCGATTATGTTCATCTGAATTTTCTGAGGTTAGTTCAATGCCGTGACAGAATGACATGAAATGATTTTCACTAAAAGAAATCACAGATTCAATCTTCAACTGGAATTTTTCATACAAAGGAAGTGTCAACTTCTTAGTGTCGTAGTTTGATGATGGTTTGCGAACTCTTTCTGTCAAATAACGGCACGAATTGCATATTATCCCTTTGAAGACAGTTAAACCTCCTTCATCACTCCTGTTCTGTCTCGCGCGAATTTTTTTGCAATCACTTCAAAGTGACTCAATTAAAATGCTTTCTTTCATGTTAGATCCTGAGACGTTTTTTCCGAATCTAGGTGCATAAGATACTTTCCAATTATTATTCTCTGTGAAACGGAGACGGAGGGTTCCGATCAGATAATTGATAGGGATGGAAGAGTGAAATTCGTTTTCTTCCCTCAGGCACCTCTTGCAATTATTCACTTTGAGGTGAGCGAAAAATTCTTATATTTTTAGTGCTGCAGGCTATCTCTTGCCAGAAAATCTTCTGTATTTCATCGGTTGATTTCATTTCGGAAATTACGTTCATGTTTAATAATTTCACAGAATGAGCATATTAATCGCATCATCGTTATCACATTTTTCATAAAATAAAATCATTTGGATTCAATCTGAAGCTGTTTAGTTTAGATCAATTTTTTCGGTATTGCTTAAACTGAGCTTGTAAAATAGGATCTTGATTTAATACAGGGTGAGTCAAGAGGAACAGTACGTAAATGCCTACCACGTATAGAGGTCTTATACAGGGTAATTTTTCATTCTGTGAGAATGACAGTGAGGAGACGTATCTTATTCTTAGTTAGATCCAAATGCATAAACAGAATATTGCGATACCATATCAACGAACAATAACTTATTTGCAATGTCAGTGTAGAGTTCGACGTCCAAAAAGTATACCATAGTTACGCAATAAATAAAAAAAAGATATCCACCGAAATTGTAAAAATCGAAAAATTGGAGTATCGAGCCATCATCAAGTACCTGTATTTAAAAGGGTTAAGAGGTGAGCAGATTTACAAAGATATGCGTAATACCCTTGGTGATCAATGTCCTTCGTATGCGACCGTGGAAAATTGGACTGCAAGATTCAAAAAAGGTAAATTTTTCATTCGAGATGATGAGTGATCGGGAAGGCCAGTTTCTGTGTCAGTCCCCGAAAATATCGATGCAGTTTATGACATGATTTTATCAGACCGTCGAATTGGGCTAAAACGTATATCTGAAGCACTGAAGATTTCATACGAACGCCTTCGTCATATAGTTCGCGTCAATTTGGACATGAGAAAAATTTCTGCAAAATGGATCCCCAAATGTTTGAATGTTGACCAAAAGCGTGCAAGGGTAGAAGCATCGCGTTCGATCTGTACTCGATTCGAAAACGATGTAGACTTCTTAAACCGAATTGTTACTATGGATGAGTCTTGGGTACATTTCAACGATTCAGAAACAAAGCAACAATGGATAGAATGGCGACACTCTGGTTCTCCAAGACCTAAGAAGTTTCGTGTCCAAAAATCTGCTGGAAAAGTTCTTGCTTCAGTTTTTTGGGATTGCCATGGAGAAATCATGATTGATTTTTTGGACAATGGTAGAACAATAACTCGAGATTACTATTCGACATACTGACCACTCTACGGGAAAAAATTTAAGAGAAAAGACGTGGAAAGCTATCCAAAAGTGTTTTGTTTTGACAGGACAACGCCCCAGTACAAAAATCTCATGTTGCCATGCTAAAAATTCGTGATTTAGGGTTAGAATTACTAGAACACCACCCTTATTCACCACATTTCATGAGTACCAACCTGCGTCAATTTTAAGTAGGAAACACTTAATAACCTATGGCCAACCGGGATACATTATAAAAGTGAATGGAGTATAGATGCAGATGCAGTTCTAGGAGCTTTCGCAACGAATAAACTTCTGAGAGCGCATACTAAACTCCAAAATACGTGTATTCAATAATCCGGGTATGCCGAATCAAAACCCATGGAGCGAGAATGTAATCCACAATCTGAAAACTCCGTTAAAATTGTGCAACTTTCTGATGAAGTATTATAGTTTATTGTGTCGGTTTAAGCACCGCTTGCCGGAAAACTACATGAAAGCAATGAAGTTTGGTCCGATGATTAGAGTTGGTGATCACGTAGTTTCGAACAGGAGGCCAATTTGATCCTTATGTCCTTTCAATTAAAACGGAACGGAAATAGCGAGTGGTCGTTCGGTTTGACTTTTTGGTTTCGAAGGCGCAGTGAAAGAGTCCAATCAGGAGAAGTGGATTTTTTTATTCTTGTGAGAGAGATGTTGCATCTGGACAATTTTTTTACAGAGGGGTTCTTCACTGTGATCTCCAGTTGTTGGGTCACATTCATCTTCTAATAATATAGGATATGCCCAGAAATCAACAAATTATTCTTTACGAAAAACACATCTTCCTATCAGAGAAGTTGTCATTCTTGAAATGGTAGTAATGTAAGTAGCTTTGTATATTTGGCCATGACTTTGGTTATGTCGCCATATGAGCGACCCCCTGTATACAGGGTGAGTCTTTGACTTTTACATATATTTCAACTGAAGATTCTTGAGGCCAAAAGAAATTTTCCATTTTTCCGAATTCGGTTCTCTTAAAAAGATATAGCCATTTGAAAAAAAAAATTGGGCTGACTACGCCTCTGCAATGATCTTCTGGAATTGATGCAAAGTTCATATTTCTCGATAGAAATTGAGTTTATACATTTAGGTTAGGGAATACTCAAGTACTAACCTTATTGAAATAAAAATGTTGCAAACACGATAATTTCAACAAAAACAGTTAGTTTCATCGGATTATATCTGCAACTAAAAAGCCACATTTCTCACACCAAAATAAGTTCCTTCTTCGATTTTTCTGCAGATTAGTTTGTAAACACTAATAACTTGTTCATATTTTTCACGAAATTCCCAAACAATATCATGAAAAAAGACTTTTCATTCAGATTATCAGAATTTATTATTAAACAACCTAACCTAATCTATTTTGTATCCATTCTGTGAATGTTTGCACAGAAATTACAAGAAGATGTTGTACGCTTGCTGATATTTTCATTGAGGTTAAGGATTAGTTACGAACCATAAAATAAATCACGATACACTTGTGTACACTTGTTTATCTATGAATTCTGCCGTTTCCATCATAAATCGAGTTTGACGCCAAATTTTACCACGCATGCGTAGAGCGAAAACCGAAAGATTGGTTATGTGGAGGCCAACTATAAACAATAACAAACCAGAGTCTCTGAACAAACTGTTAACATTATGTGAAGTTCTGAATACATTCAGTGAATTATTGTTATAATGTGATTCATTATGTGAAGTGAATTAATATAATCTTAACCGTGTCGAGTTTATAAAATTCCAAGAGGATATTGTTTAGATAGAAACATCGACACAGATCATAAGGTATCATTATAGTTTTAATTAATTTCAATTTAATAAGTAGTTTGAATCGAGATTCATCATTCATATCCGAATTTTGTATATCATCGACATTTAACTTCAATATGGACCGGTAACTATGAATTTTCAATAGAAACTGTGCGTGTTAAATCCTCCTTGGTGTTCAATTTTATCTCCCACATTTGTGGGATTTGATTATTAAAATATCTCGACAAAGTTGATAAATATTGTGACAACATTGTGAACTCGTTTAAAGACCAGAGAAGGAATAATATTCGATGATATTTAATTCAGAGACGCATTCAGATTATTAATGATTTTTTCGTCAAATTTCTCCGGGTAAATTTGAAAATAACTCAAAAACGACGCGTTTTATTGAAAAAAAAATAGTTTCTTAAATGATTGATTCTTTCGAAAATATGAACCGTTTATCTTTTTAAATTGGTTTTATGGTGTTTTAGCGTGTATTGATGAGTCGACTACCCTGTAAATTTTATACTAGTAGAGATATTGAATAGGTTTCAATTGAGGAATATGCACCATGAATAGAGTAAAAACTCAACCAAAATTCAGTTCATTCGAAATAACGGTTCCGAAGATATAAACAGAAAAGTGTTTTTTCATGGATTTTCGACACTCTGTATCTTCGAAACCAAACCGAATTTTGAAAAATGTTAAAATATATGTAAAAGTCAAAGACTCACCCTGTATAATGGTAGCGCTTTTTCCATCTTCTGTTGAAGTCCCGCTAGAACAAAGTGGATAACTCTGTATACCCATTGATTCGAGTTATTGGGAGTTCAAAAATCGGGAAGGTTAATAACTCATATACATCTTATTTCGGTCACATTCCTTACATCTATTGTTCTGCAAATTTTTGCAATTCACTGGACAATAGGAGTGGCAATGACTTTCGAATTCGTAAAATCTTTATTCATTTATTGGAATTGATAGTATGCAATCTAACAGTTGATTCGAATAAAACTGATCACGATCTCATACATGGTTCAAAAAAAAATAACATGACATACTTTCAACGAATAATGAAATACAGATTCTATAAAACAAGTTTCACCGAGAATTTTTCCTTAACTCAGGAATTCAGTACACCCAAATTAGCTTTCTGGTATAATAATCGACTTAAGTGAAAATTACTCCCTCATTCCACGTAAGACACCGAAAGAAAGGAAATTTTAAAACTCATTGAAACTCTTTTATTCCAACCCTTACCTACTCGAGAAATCTATCAGGACTCAGGAGATTATTATAGCAGAGGCAAAGAGAACAATGAGATTTTTAAAATACAACAATGTTCTTTCTCTCGAATGGTACAATGGAAGGGAATTAAATCATTCAAGACTTTTTATCAATTCGAAATGAACCTTTGTGTTGCAGCGAAATATCAAAGAAGAGTACGCGAAGCTGAATTGCTGTTATAAGACTTAAGAAGCTTTCCCGTTCATTATAAAGTGAATTAGGAGATGGGCGAAGCTACTTACATGTCCATAATGCTAGTAGTTCAAAGAAAAGGATGATTACATCGGAAAACATGAAGAAGCAAAAATTTCGTTCACTTCATCACTCAGTATCATTCTTAGTTAGGGAAATTGACTTAAATTGCAAAAAAATATAGTTAAAATAAGATTTTTGTGATGAAAATTTATATTAATATGATTTCAAGTTGAAAATTAATTTCAGCCTATAGGTCAGCAGCGTATACAGGGTGGTTAAAAAAAATCGAGTAGTATAACGAAATTTTATTCCCAGAGAATACAAGCATTTTAAGACTATCAATACAATTTATGGCCTCCACGGGAATCAATAACAGCTTGACATCTTCTTTGCATACTACACACGAGATTGTTGAACATTTCTTGAGGAATTTGGTTCCATAAACGGGGCAGAAGCTCTCTCAGATCATTTAAGGATTCTGGGGTAAGTTGATGATCATCTAATCTTCTTTGGAACATCTCCCATGCATGTTCTATGCAATTCAAATCTGGTGAGTGCGGAGGTATTGGTAAATGTGGAATACCAAGCTCCTCGCGCGCATTCTCAACTATGGCTGCATTTCTCTCAAACGTCGTCTGGGTCTGATGGTTTCGATGGAAACTTGGACCCCATCTGCATTTTGAAGAGTATTCCGTAGCATTCTACACGTAGATGTAGGGTTTCTTCTCGCCGAAACGGTGATGAAACGATCCTGAGCAGGTGTTGTTTTTCGTCGCCCACCAAGCCTTGGTCTTTCCAACACGGAACCTGTCTCCCTGAATCTATTCCAAAGTCGAGATATCACACTTTGGCTGACTTGGAGCCTTTCCGCTACAACAACCTGAGTCAGGCCACCCTGTAGCATTCCGACAGCCCTATTAGCCTCAGCGTTTGTTAATTTACGTCTTGACATTTTCAGAAAACTCGTTTCAATTCGAAGCTGTTGATAAACTGACTTCATTTCAAAATAAGAACATTCATGAAGCATATGCAAGGAGCCAAACTTCAGAAAAAAGGCGATCAAATTGACGAAACGTCTCTGATTTTTATTTGATCGATTCAAGTTGTTATTGAGTTTTAAATGATTTTACAGCGATTTTCTCGAAGAATACATACTTTTAAAAACGATTGAAAACGATATTCCTAACTCTTGCGGAGCAGTATATTTGCTTTATTTTATTCTTGTCTGTTTTTTGGATTTTGAGAACAAAATAAAAACTGTTTTTCGGGCGCCATATTTAGGGGGATATAACTAAACAGGAGAGGTTCAAAAAAATATAGAAGACCCTATATTTTGACAAGGAATCTTTCCCTAATTTTTCAAGCAACTTTTTATGTAATTGTTAGGGAAATATTCCTTCATCTACCCCATTATATTTTATATTTCCTGAAATTGACCTAATCGATTACCTACATGATTTTGTGGCATTATTCAAAACACCAGGCGACTTTTTGGAAATTTGAGAAAAAATTATTTGATGGATTCCAACCTTTCCTATTTTCATCATATTTCCTTCGGAAATGCATGAAGACATAAAACATTGAAGCTCTGGATCCTTTCCGAAAGAATTGTCGAGAATGCCACGACCTGGAATGTGATGTGAAACGGAAAATACCACCGATAACTGGGTATTTCTCTAGGCCATATCGTGATATCAAACATTTATTGGGTTGTTTCTTCTGAACTTTTTTCATTTTCAGAACAGTCTTGACATCCAACCTATTAGGGTACAATTTTTCTTTCGAGATATGGCGTAGATTCAACCAACTCTTCAAATTATTACTGAATTTTATTCCATAATTGATCACCTTAAGAGCAGGTCTATGAATTTTTAATTGAATATTCTGTTGGCCTGAGAGTTTGATGAAAATTTCATTTAGTTTTTTGAAAAGTCGAAAGGTACGGAATATCAAATAATAAAATGGAGAAACGAGCATTGTGGGAGTATTTAAATCAAGCCAGTTAGAAATGCAAGCTTTCCGTTCAGTGGGCGAACTCCAAACGTAATTAAATCATCACAGGTGTCTTCAGAATTGTTAAGGTTTGGCTAAGTTCCAGTGGATGAACAGTGGAAGCTAATCAACTGACGAGTTATTAGAATAGACACATAATAGAGATTGATACTCATGTTACCAATTTCGGCAATATGTCAGAGTCTATTACTGAATGCCCATCCTGTATATTATAAAAGTATATGTTATTGAGTCATGTCAGCACATTTCCAAGAACTGCGCATGACTGGAAGAGTTGTACTTGGTAAAGGCTCTTTGATTTTTGTTTCTCTCATTACCTGTACCTTCCTTATACAGAGTGTAACAGCCAAATGGAATAAATTCGATAACGAATAAATGAGGGGGTTTTAGGAAAAACGCTCGGACACGTCGATTTGTAATTTTAAATGCGCATATTTTTCAAGAAAATAAAATTATATAGGGTGTTCCATGCGACCGTGACCAATACCAACTTTCTTATTTCAAATGCAATCCCCTGTATATTATTTATTTTTTGGATTCTTCAGAAAATTCTAGACATAATTCATGTACAATGTGCATACCTATCTTCAACTTTTTCGGAAATATGAAGTGTTTTCAGATTTTTCACAAAAATTAACATTTTAAATGAAGATTATTTTATTTCACAAATTCGATACATTACACTCAATACTTATTTCCCATTTACCTCTTTATATGAAGAAAGTAGGCAAAAACCATTACTGAGAAGAAATTAAAAAAAACAAATGTTGAGTAACGTTAGAACACAATTCTACACCAGATGAGCATGTTGCCAAGACGTTCGCGGCGAGCATTTTGAACATTTCCTACATTGACATTAATGTTTTTTTTTGTTTTTTTTTGTTTTTTTTTTTAATAATTGAGAAATGATCAGTATTACTCATTAGATTTTAAGTGTAATGTACCGAATTTGTGAAATAAAGTAATTTTTATTTGAAACGTTGATTTTTGCAATAAATCTGAAAACACTTAATACTTCCGAAATAGTTAAAGATAGGTATAGGACATTGTGCATGAATTGTTTCTAGAATTCTCTGAAGAATCCAAAAAATAAATAATATACAGAGGGTTGCATTTGAAATAAGAAAGTTGGTATTGGCCACGGTCACATGGAACACCCTGTATAATATTATTTTCTTGAAAAATATGCGCATTTAAAATTACAAATCGATTTGTCCGAGCGTTTTTCCCAACACGCCATCATTTATTCGTTATCGAATTTATTCCATTTGGCTGTTACAATCTGTAGGTATATTTTGAGAATAGACTTATCTATCACTTGTTGGAGAGGTGTGAAAGCTGTAATGATCTCGAGTGGCCTAGTTGCTTTTCTCTATATAGTAATAATGAGTGATTGTTGTCTTTGGTTATTCGAGGAATTCAAAATTTAGTTTTATCTTACTGCATTTTTTGCAGATCATCCTATCTTTTGCTTATATATATATTTTTATTTGCAGTTATAACCACTAAGGTCAGAGGGCAGCAGAATTGTAACACCGCATTTATGCAGTGTGCTCGTCCTTTGTCTGTACTAACCGATTCCGGTCTAAGTTTTGTCACCACCAAGGAAGATCTAGACAGGACATGCCCGTAAGTAAACATTTCATTTTTGGTTATAAATCAGGAAATGCTGTTCTTTCATATAGTGAGGAAAGAATTTTGAGGTTGATTAACTTCTTTTTTTACTTCATCAAAATACCTCAAAAATAGTGGCTAACTCCATTCCAAGAAACGATCGATAATTTATTCTTTTAAGGAAGTATCCTCTCTCCTACTCAAGCTACAGACTTAATTCTAATGAGTATCTACATCGGACGACGGTTTAAGTATGCAAGCCTTTATTGACTCTGATCAAACCTGACCCACAACTTCGGAAACTACTTAACAATTCAAGGAAATGCTCTGAAGTTCGAACGTGTTTATTTGAAACACATCTTTATTGGTTTTAGGGGTTTAATGGGGTAGATTAAGCTGACTGCAAGGTTAATAATTTCGTAGCTTCAATTCAGTGACTGAATTACGGAGGTTAAGTTTGACATTAATTGCAGTTGGCAGGTTGTCAATATCCAAATAATCGTTGAATTGATTGAACAACAATCGATATAATTGTGAGCACTTATCTATTTAGATTGGAACACACGCTGCTAATACAGGCAAATTGCAGGGATTAATTTATGAGCTTGCATCGAGGTAGCGTCACAAAATCACCTATAGAACTCCGCATTTCGAACTTGTAAGAATCACCGAGCAATACAAGGTGCGTCAGCAAAACTTATACGATGTGGTTGTAAGGTTGACAAAAATCTGCCAACTAAAAATAATTTTACTTATACAGGGTGCGTCAAAAAAAAGTTATGGAAAAATAGGTAGTTTTTTCCAATGGAACACCCTGTATTTCATGGCATAATTCTTTTGAGGACATCAAGAGCTTTTTACTTATACCTCATTTCTTAAATTTCATCACGGCGTTGCCACATAATTCGTATTTTTAGGATATTTTTAGTGTTTTAAGGGGTTCATCAAAATTTTTATAGCAACCGCTGTGTTCAATCTAGATAAACGAAATTTTTACTGTGTTTAGCTTAAGGAGTCAGCTTCATCATTCGGTAAACATCTGAAGTTTTCTTCATACAGAGTGTCTAATATAAAAACACCCTGTATTTTTCTCACAAATAATGCCCTATGCCTAACTCGCTTTGTTTTTGAGATATTCCACATTTAAGTATAAGACATACTTTGTAAAAAATGTAGACATTTGAAAAACATAGTAGATTTTTGTCAATCTTATAACCAAGTCTTATAAGTTTTCTCCACACGGTACAGTTTAGGCACTTTTTCAGCCGTACGCCTTGCTGACGCACCCTGTATAGTGGAACCGATTTTAGCATAAAAAAATCGAAAAATTAACAGGCTTTTCAATCTGAAATTGTGTGCTAATAAATTGATTAAATATTAATTAAATAATTTCATAATTTGATAGAAATTGGAGTATTGATACGAATATAGAGTAGGTATATCATGTAAAACACTACCTACTAATTAAGGCACATATATTGGGAACTAGTCGTTATACTCTTGTGGGCCGTTTTATTGATTTCCGAGTATTGGAAAAAGAAGATGTAGTTGAAATGCATGGTTGGAAACGCCATCCTAGGAGGTGTGTATCTATTGCCCTGTTTGCAAAATTGCGATTCTAACGGGTTAACCTTCCGTAGAGGTTCATGTGTAAATATCCAGTGAAACAAACGGGCATGAATAGATATCTATGCCACAATGGGTAAAGCAAATCCATTCTCATATGCGTTTTTCATGATACACGAATACAACAGCGTCAGTTCCTAGATTCATAGCTGTGATAGCGCCGAATATACGTTTGTTCATTAAATTAATTTTGAAACGAACGCTATGTCTGGAAAATTTGTGGATTTTCCGCTGATATAATTATTTCGTCCTCCCTCATGTTTAGAAAAATTAGCTACTGATTCCGGTGTGTGTTTTTATGTTGTGATGAGTATAATATGGAAAATATTTGTTTCTGGTCCTAATGGACCTCTCGTTCCTGTAGAAAAAATCCCAAAATAACTCTTTTTTCTCTGATGTTAATATGTCAACAATTACTGGAAATGCACTTCACAAATTCTTGGTCCATGAGCATTCTCATCTGCTTGAATACATCTACAAAAATGAAAATGAATGGAGTTAGATAAAAGTTATCTGAGACTACAAATTGAATGAAAGGTCCTCAGTGTCACACAAAAGTTTAATCGAAACAAAAAGTTGAAAGATCGACTTTTCTCTGAAATGGTATTTAATAATCGAACAAATCAATAATGAAATGAATGTGTTAATATACAATAAGAATGGATTGAATTTACCTAAGAAAGTAAACCAGTATTAAATCTAAAAATCTTATCTCTATCACAGATCTTCTTTGATATTACGATATATCTAAACAATATCTAGCTTCGCGGACACACCCACTCAACAGATTAACTCAAACTAGTTGAGATTGGAACGAGACGAAGGTCTTTCACACGAACCGAAACTGGACGATGTTTTTTCGTTTGTTATAACCCTAACAAAACAATTTCTCATTTTGAGTGCCCCAAAAAAAATGGAAATTTCGCTTAAGAAAAGCGATCTCTTGGAGATCGCAATAGGACTTCGTATAAGAACCACAGTGTAACCTCTCAATGAACTCATACTCTCATGGAGAAGTCTCCGTTTCTGGGTTCCTTAAGTTCGAATCATCCAATGTGATCTAATAGAGCGTGAATTCTATCAGTTGACGTACCTATTCAAGTGACGCTTTGGAGAACATTTAAAATTTCTTCATTACTGGGTGTCCTTTTTTCCATGTCACACAGAATACTACATCGAGATTTAAACAGCATCATTCCCTGCAATTCGCTACGACATACAGAATAAAAATTCTTCCCGGAAAAGGACCAAAGTAAAGCACAAATACAACTGAATTACTTTCCGGTGCAAACAACTCCCTGAAACGCCTACGTTAAATTCAGCCATCCATAAATGAAGCTCACGCCTGGGGGTTCGTGAATTGTCAAGGTAATTTTTACTAGCACGTCTTCATTAAATCTTGATGACGGAGGCGGATTGTACGGGCAATTGAAAAAGAAAACAATAAGTCAAGCGTAACGGAAATTTTTCCATGAATGAAAATAAAGTTTGGCCGCATATAAACTGGATGATTAGTTTCACGCTGAAGATGTAATTGGAAAAAGTTTCGGTGCGCTTCCTCATTTCGCGCGTACTGTTCCAATTACTGGAATATCCATGGAAATATTGCGCCGAATTTTTTCTTGAAAAGGTTTCGGAGGAACTTTTTGAGATCACCTGCAAGGCAAAGAGAATTCATATTTTACCGTTCATTATTTGCTGCAAGGAACCATTTTAGAATCCAATAAAAATTGAAATGAAAACTTTCATAATATTGGACACGGTGTTTCATTGGTTAATGAGAATACTTGAACGGCGAACAGAGGTCCCTGAGACTGTTCTAGATATTTAGAGAAAAGTATACCTATATGAAAGAGCTGATGGTGATTTTTTATAACCTACTGATACTATCATAGTTCAATCCTACTCTCCATTTGGCAATATTGGACAGCTCTCACTGAAAGCTATCCTTTCTCATAGCTATAGTTCGAAAGGGTGTTACAGTGCACTGCTGAGATCTAGTGATCAGAGCTTCCCACACCAATGCTCCATCTATCCTCCAACTCCAAAGCTCCAATGAACTACAATATTTGGATGCGAGTCAAGGAAGCTAAGGCCTCATTTCTCCTACCACCTAATCGTCCAAAGCATTGTTTGCATTGGATTGCAATGTCGAGACAATCTGTAACTAGTTGTTTGAGAGTTTTCTTTTCTTCTCCATCAGATGCTTCCTGGAGCGACAGTGTCCTGTGCCTAAGAATTCCAGAGAGGAGGAAGTGCTCCTACTGAAATCCAGATACCTTTATTTGGATCTTGCAGTTCCTCTTTCAGTTTCTTCTTTCTCCAAAAACTTTTTTTATAGGAGCACTTTCCTATTTCACAGAAAGGTTCTGAGCCAGTAAGTTTAATCTTTCTGGTATCAGCTATTAACAAGCTTCTTCCACAGAAGTTTCACTTCCTAGGAATACTCCCAGATATTTCATTTCATGATACCTGCCTTCAATGAGATGACTTTCATGGCTGGAAGTTTTCTTTACCGAGTAAAAATAATTACTGAAGCCTTGGTTGGGTTACTGTTTAGCCTCACTGACAACCACCATTGCTGGATTATTCTGAGGCCCTCCAGTAATAAGTCACAAAGGATACCGTAGAATTTACCTCTTACTATAAGGACTATGCCACCAGAATTTCCAAGGCATTCGAAGCCAAGCTCTGTTAGCCTGTTTATATTTCACCTCCTTGAAGTGTTGCGCTTGTAGCTTTGACTCCTCGCCTTTTAAGTGCTTCTCTGACTCCTGTGCTGTGTTGTCAAAGGCCCCAGATACGTCTAGTAAAGCGCACGTTTCAATTTTTTCGTTATTCAAGTTTTATGGATGACCTCAGTCAACTGATACACAGCAGTTACGAGGATATATTGAAAAATTGAAAAATTCTTAGCCTACTGTAGAACCAAACAAAATTTCAATGTCGAATTATTTTATTACTCAACATATTCTCCTCTTAATTGAATACATTTATAACAGCGAATCTGCAACGTCTCTAGACCTTTAAAAAAATATGTTTCTTCATGCTCTGCAAACCAGTCCTCCACAGCTTTTATTATCTCCTCGTTGAAATAAAATTTACGACCTTTTTAACTTTTTTTTCAGTTGAGGAAAGAGATGATAGTCGGACGGAGCCAAATCTGGTGAATTAGGGGGGTTCTAGTAATTCTAACCTTAAATCACGAATTTTTTGCATGGCAACATGAGATTTTTGTACTGGGGCGTTGTCCTGTAAAAACAAAACACCTTTGGATAACTTTCCGCGTCTTTTCACTTTAATTTTTTTCCCGTAGAGCTATGTCGAATAGTAATCTCCAGTTATTGTTCTACCTTTATCCAAAAAATCAATCATGATTACTCAACATGAGATTTGTGTACTGGGGCGTTGTCTTGTAAAAACAAAACATTTTTGGATAGCTTTCCGCGTCTTTTCTCTTTGAGTTTTTCCCGTAGAGTGGTCAGTAATGTCGAATAGTAATCTCCAGTTATTGTTCTACCCTTATCCAAAGAATCAATCATGATTACTCCATGGCAATCCCAAAAAACTGGAGCAAGAACTTTTCCAGCAGATTTCTGGACACGAAACTTCTTAGGTCTTGGAGAACCAGAGTGTCGCCATTCCATCGATTGTTGCTTTGTTTCTGTATCGTAGAAATGTACCCAAGTCTCATCCATAGTAACAATTCGGTTTAAGAAGTCTACATCGTTTTCAAATCGAGCACATATCGAACGCGATGCTTCTACCCTTGCACGCTTTTGGTCAACATTCAAACATTTGGGGATCCATTTTGCAGAAATTTTTCTCATGTCCAAATTGACGTCAACTGTATGATGAACGCGTTCGTATGAAATCTTCAGTGCTTCAGATATCCGTTTTAGCCCAATTCGACGGTCTGATAAAATCATGTCATGAACTGCATCGATATTTTCGGGGACTGACATAGAAACTGGCCTTCCCGATCGGTCATCATCTTCAATGAAAAATTTACCTCTTTTGAAGCTTGCAGTCCAATTTTTCTCGGTCGCATACGAAGGACATTGATCACCAAGGGTATTAAGCATATCTTCGTAAATCTATGCTTACCTCTTAACCCTTTTAAATACAGGTACTTGATGATGGCTCGATACTCCAATTTTTCGATTTTTACAATTTCGGTGGACATCTTTATTCATTGCGTAACTCTGGTTTACTTTTTTGACGTCGAACTCTACACTGACACTTCTAATAAGTTATTGTTCGTTGATATGGTATCGCAATATTTTGTTTATGCATGGAACTGGTCTAGGCTAACTAGATATCAATACATCCTCGTAGAAAGATATGCGAGTTCCAAAAGGAAGAGGCTGAATCAGATATGTCCTACCTAAGTCTGACCCTCACTTCATGTTCTTCCTTTATTTTTCAGGAACTTCCAGGAAGCCCTCAGATGTATCAGAGCTTACACTCGACGTTGCATGAGCTACGATCAGAGGAAACACTTCAAGAAGCTCTTCCATGGAACGACCCTGATGGTTCACGAGTTATGCAAAAATGGAACATACCAAGAAGGTGAGCTCCCATTCAAATTTACAGCACGATGAATAGCGGATCAATTTTACTTTTTCTTCATATTTTTCACGGTCTCAACATCGATTTTATCGATTTACAGAATATCTCACCTACGCGCCATGCATGAAGAACGTAGAAAGTCAAACGAAAGGTTGCTTCAACAAGTATGCCACAGCTATGCAAGACATTCAGACCAAAACAAATTTAGAAGAAGAAAGAGAGGAGATCATGGACACAGATATATTTATGTACGAAAAAAGAAAAAGGGAAACAGCAGATAAGGGCATCAGAGATGTTTGTTGGTGAGTACTCTCAACAATTGATAATTCTCATTATGAAAATTTGGAGTCCAACAAGAAGAAGCATTTCCCTGCCCTTTATATTCTTTGATTGTCCATTTTTCGGAAGGTGTGTCATACTTTACCCAAGGGTAGTGTCTGTGTCAGGTTATCATAATAATAATACGGTTCATGGAAAAATCCTTATTTCCCTTAATTAAACAAAGCTTGTATCATTCCTTGTTGAATTTTAAGGTTCATCGAAAACTTTTTGTTATTCATTATATGCAGATTTCTTAATGGAATCAACAAACTACATTCAAGGAAACTCTTGTTGTTTGTTGTATTCGTGTAAATTCAGAGCCGTTACAAGTTCGAATTCCAACTGGAATATTCCACTCCTCTAGTAAAACTTGGAGAAATACCCATTAAATAGCATCTATTCCACCTTCATTAAACTAACCACGTCCTGACCTTATCTGCCTCTAGTTCAATCCCACTTCCACTAACGCAAAAGCCACTTCCAAAAGTGGCGGTTAAATTGTGTTAAATATTAATTTCGAGTAGATAAACATAGCATCGGTGTGGCCTACATTAAAAGTACATGCTCTTCAAATTCGACTTAATGAAAAGTTAATGGAGCGTAACCCTTGAGATTACGTGCTCCTATGCTGGACTAAGCCAAAATTCATATTAGGAAATCACCCTTGCATAGGTCTGAGGGAAGCTCTTATCGATAAAGGCTCCTGCAAAAAA
This sequence comes from Adalia bipunctata, assembly GCA_910592335.1. Classification (NCBI taxonomy): domain Eukaryota; kingdom Metazoa; phylum Arthropoda; class Insecta; order Coleoptera; family Coccinellidae; genus Adalia; species Adalia bipunctata. The sequence goes on from OU342953.1 coordinate 24,865,889, forward strand.
CGTAATTACGGGAAATGAAATCTGGAGTACGTATTTTCATGAGGAACCTTTTGCAGATTCAGATATTTTTCAGGGTTTTAGGGAATAATTAGAACGTATTAACAGAGTGCCTCACATTGAAATGGAAACAGAACTCTTCGAATAAAAAAATAATCGCTGGGATACGGCAATCATTCCACTCATTTGCACAGCAACCCCAACCCTTCAAATTTGAATGGGAAATAGAGGTTATGCGATACATCATCCTACATTCAGAAAAACGATGCAGCTGAGTTGTCGTTCCCTTTGTCCATCAATTTCAAGAGTCCTTCACCATATTTTTTACTATCTTCCCTGAAGAATGCCTGTTTATGAATCTTCTCGTATTCCTGGATGATTGAACGGGATCATTGGGTTTTGGACAGCCGTTGGAAGTGATCTACTTGGACGCATAAGCATTGGAGAAGGTTCTACACATTTGACAACTGCTTTCCAAATTGGATAATATCGGTATTTGAGTTGATGTTCTTCCTTGGGTAGAGGCTTTTTTGCCTGGGGGTCACGAGGGAAGGGAGTGAACTGTTTACATGGGTGTACCTCAAGGATCAGTGTTAGGTCCCTCCTGTTTCTATTTTATGAATATGTTGAGTAAATTCCAGCTCAGTATCTCATTCTCAATATTATCTTGTGTTTTATTTTGATACAAAGTTGTTATTTCCTCATTGAACGTTTTCAGGAACTCAAATTACAAAAAAGATGTTATGCGATGTCAAATACAAATTTTGGCCCCTTCATATAATTCTGCTGCATTTCACATTTTCAAATAAGGACTGAACGAGAATAAATTCGCTATCACAAAAACGCCTATATCTCTTGAACCAATTGACAAAAAATCAAAATTTGATCATAGTTAGCTTTGTTATGAACGTCAAAAACATGTGGAACATTTACTTCATAGATATTCCAATTCTCTATCGCAAAATGTCAAGCGAAGTGAAAACACGAGAATTTATAGTGAAACTTTTTCAAAATAATCAAAAATGGAGCTTCGAAAGAATCGCAAAAGAGGCTCGCGTTCGTCCGGAAACGGTATCAAGAGTTGTTAAGCGCTTCAACGAAGATCTTACAATTAACCGCAAGGAAGGAACCGGGAGGAAAAAGGGGTTTCATAGCCCAAAAAAAGTGAAGAAAGCCATCAGCCTTTTTCAGAAGAATCCTAACCTTTCAGGACGGAAAGTGGCCCAAATAGTGGGTTGTTCGCAGTAAACCGTTCAGAAAATCAAGTCGAGTTGTGGGCTTAGAACATACAAAGTGCAGAAAGTACCAGACAGGAACGCTGTGAAGAATCAAGAAGCGAAATCAAGAGCAAAGAAAATTAAAAAAAGATTTCTTGAAAAACTTTTCATGTTGCGTGATGGACGACGAAACCTATGTCTTGGCTGATTTATCGCAACTTCCTGGTCAGGAATTTTATACTGCAGATTCTCGTGAAGATGTTGACGAACAATTTCGCGTGAAGAAACAAGCAAAGTTTCCTAAAAAATTCCTGGTTTGGCAAGCAATTTGCACTTGTGGGAAAAGGAGCAAATTTTTCGTTGGCCAAGGCTCTGTTGAATAGAAGATATACATCGATGAATGCTTGAAGAAGCGACTTTTACCATTTTTACGTGAGCACGATGTGTCAACAATCTTTTGGCCAGATTTAGCTTCATGCCACTACAGCAAGGCCACCAAGGAATGGTACGAAGCTAATGAGGTGGTTTTTGTCCCCAAAGAGGCCAATACACCAAATTGCCCAGAACTCAGGCCAATCGAAAGATATTGGGCCCTGGTAAAAAGAGAATTGAAGAAGACTAAGAAATCAACGAAAACATTAGCGGAATTCAAGCAAAAGTGGAAGACAGCATCCCAAAAAGTGACTGAGAACACTATAAGAAGCATGATGGGAAGAATTCCATAAAAAAACATGAATTTTGTAAAAAATAGTTTTGTTTTTTTTATTGTTTTCATTAGAATTAGAAGATGATTCGAAAATGAGTTTGATTTTCGAAATCGGTCCAGTGGTTCAAAAGATATAAGCGTTTTTGTGATAGCGAATTTATTCTCGTTCAGTCCTTATAATAGGTAGAAAATCTGAGCACATTTTATAATTGATTTTTAAATTCTTTCAGCAATTTCCAAGAATATGTGGAATGCTCTTCTAGTACGATGCGACAGCATTGCGGGGAAGGTGCAGAGAAATTCAGTAGAAAGTTCCTAGATCAAATGTCCTCAGCTATGATCAAGGTGAGTGTCTTTATAGATTAAAATTCAGTGAACACCACATCCATCGTGCGAGACAAAGCGTAAAATTTTCTAAATCCTGAATTGTTCGCAACATGATTCGGATAAAACAGTCCATAAAAACTCATGATTACGAGTAAATTCGGCTAAACTGTTAAATGTGAGTCACCCTGTAGATTAAAACTCAATGAACACGTCAACCATCTTGCGCGACAATGCGGTCTGGATGAGATTTCTGTGGTGACATTTTCGTAGTTCCTGAATTCTAGTTTCCCCAAGCATTGAATTCTTTGCGACATATTTCAAATATTGCTGTTTGATATCCAGATAAATATTTTTATCGGGTTTTAATCAAGTCTGCCACTGCCGATATATGGAATGAAAACATGCCATATTTGTTCAGGATATATGATCCCAACATTGGGGAATTCAGAATGATGATATTTATACAACAAAGAGTCGATATTTCCGTATGGGAAAAATTTTAAAATTAGAGTATCATTTTTTCGTATCAGTTTTGTATTCACAAGCAGCATTTTCTTCTTAAACTGATGCTGAACTATACAAAGCGAGTTTTCTGTTCGAGATTAGCATTTTTCTGCGAATTCAAAGAATTTATAATGATAATAATCGTTCAAGAACATACATAGGGACCTTTTATGGGGATATTACCCAGGCCCGGATCTAGGGTGGGGCAAGCGGGGCGCTGGCCCTGGGTGCCAGCTTAAGGGGGCGCTAAAAATAACCAGAGGTTAATTTTTTTTTATTTTTGATTTTCTCGGAAAAAAATATCATTATTAAATATGACCCGACTCTGAAGTGCCATCTTGACCACTCAAAAAAAGGACAAACATCCTATCTTCCCAAAAATATGCAAAATGAAATTATCGATTTAATGGCTACCAAAGTTCGGAATAGCATTATTAATGAGATCAAGGAGGCCAACTATTTCACTATTATGTTCGACTGTACCCCAGATGTATCTCTCACAGAACAAATGAACCAGGTTATACGATATTTAAAGAGAACGTAGTCTGGATATGAGATAAAGCAAAGACTTATGATACTAAAAATAAAGGAAAGTTTTATTGACTTCTTAGAAGCTGGCATATATATATATAGGTAAAGTCCAATCCAGAATTCTACACTCTCTGAATCTTGTTTGTGTCCATTCGTCTTTATCATGTTCAGAAGCAGTAAATTTATTTGGTGTTGTACAAAAACTGTATTGTTTTTTTGTTAGTTCAAACACACGATGGACAATTATGAAAAAGTGGACGAAAACAAATTTTAAAGGAAGTAGCCAAACTAGATGGACTAAACATCAAGCTGTTAATGCCTTGCTCAATAATTTACCGGGAGTTGTGAAGGCTGTGGAAGAAATCGAAGAATCCTCACTAGTCGCAGAATACAAGTATGAAGCTGGTCATTTGCTACATGCTGTGATGGATTTTAGATTCATACTGAACCTAACAATTTGGGATAATATTCTGCGTGAGATCAATATGGTCAACGTGGAAATTCAGAAAGGAGATATAGTTATTTCACGTTCAATATCGTTCATGCAAGGTCTTATGGAGATCTTGCAAGGAATGGCAGAAAAACTTATTGAAAACTGGATCTCGGAAGCTACACTTCTTTCAGAAGAATTGGATGTGGAGCCAATTCTCAGAAATAAACGTGTTTCCAAGAAGAAAAAGCAGGTTGACGAAATGTGCGATGATGAGTCAAGAACGGATCTAATTGGTTTATTCTCCGAGGAAATTAAGTTTGTTTTCGACAGATTATTGTCAGAAATCAAAAAAAGATTAGAAAGCGCAGAGAGTCTGCATACGAATTTCTCATTCCTCAATGGCCATGCACTTTTAAACATGCAAAAAGAGGATCTGCAGAAAATGGGACCCTTTTAGCGCAAAAATATTGAAGAGACTTGAATGCAGTTGATTTTTGTTAGGAACTAGCGGTTTTCAGAATATTGGTTCCTGAAATAGGTGAAAGATCGACTTCATTAGACCTGCTACAAATTCTTCATAGGTAAGATCTGAAAGATGCTTTCCCTATAATGTCAGTATAGCTGACATTGCCTACCACGTCTGCAAGATGTGAAAGCAGTTTCAGCAAATTGAAAATAATAAAAAATTATTTGCGTTCCTTAATGAGTCAGAAAAGTCTCTATGGCCTCTCGATCTTAGCTATAGAATACAAAACTGCTTCCGAAACAGATTTCGAGGAGCTGATAGATGCGTTCGCGGAAAGAAAATCACGCCGCGTGATGCTATGTGAAGAAAAAAGTCCAATTTCTTTCCTTGTAATATTTTCATTATTATTTGTTTTATATTTTCATTATTCATTTGTATTATTTATTTTTGTTTTTTCTATGAATTCATATATGTACATATTAAACGAATGGGGAGGGGGCGAAGTCATGAATTTTTGCCCCGGTCAGAAAAAATCGTAGATCCGGGCCTGATATTACCACAATATAGATGAATACAGATAGAACTTGACACTAACCTGTCGAAAAAAATATAGTTCTTCGAAACAAATACAAGCAGGAGACATTCTTCATTCCAACAACTAATGCTATGAATTATCAGCTCTATGATTATAGAACAGCTGACATACTTCCCCACCTGATAAATAATTTTCCAATCGAGCAAAGCAACGTGGGATAAAGGGGTCAATCAGCAGATAAACACTTTAATCAATCTCGCAAATTGGACCGGACAAAGCTTCAATTACACTCATTTCCAGACGATGAGTTGACCGATGATCTTAACCTGTCGGTTGCTTTCAGTTTTGTAGGAGACGTAGCGTGAAAAATTATAAATCATTACCTCGTCAAATTCGATTGAAGCTCTTTATTCCATTATCTTCATATCCGAATTTTTTCAAGAAATATACACATTTCAAAACCGAAATGGTGTATTGCCTATTGCTCTTTAAGATTCTTGGAAGGGTTGCCACCTCGCTTAGTTTCATGTGGGTCTCCTTGTATATTCGTCCACTTGAGGCGAAGATCCAGTGGGGCTCACTACACCAGTGAAATTAACTAATGGAAGCTGAATATCAGCAGATGCTTTTCGATAGAACTGAAAAGTTATAGCTATTAAAGTGCACATAATTTTGTCATTTCTTGAAAAGACAATTTCAATCAACTCTGGTCCTGTATTGAATCTTTCCCCAATTTCGATAATGTAAATTTTATCGTTTCGTGTGAAGAAGGAAATCATAAGACTCAAGAGATTTTTATTTCTCTGTTTAACAAATGAAAATTTTTTTATAGAAGTCACTGACGTTTGTGTGAAGCTCTGGGATCGAATCCAGTTCATCCTGGCGTGTGCTTGAAACAACAATATTTTTATACTCAAATTTAAAAACATGAGCTGTTGAATTTTCTAAATGGCGTCAATAAATGAAGCCTTCATGTGAAATTCATATCCATCGACGGAAAATATGATGTGGGATCTAAAATATGCTATCAAATTTTCTTCTGCCCATAAATCTCCTCATTTGACGAAGGAACAAAAGGGGATGTGAATAATAAAACTTGTATAAATAGATACGTCGTAACGTATAAGGATATACAATATATGGTATTTACGTGATTATGCTAGATGGTTTTATGACGTGGATTCGCGTGTAATCCTTCAACCGAAAAGGTTACATCGAATGCAAGATTTAAGTTTTATTGTGGGTTATGAGAATTTTGGGATAGGAGGATGAAATTGCTATTGCACGAAATTTGAAGGACTGGTTACGAGGCAATTCACCTATTCAGAAGTTCGTCATTCAAGCACTTCATGTAAGCCTCCTATTTTTCAATTGAAGATGAGCTTGTAATATAGCAATGGTTCATATTATGTTTCAGATTCATAACGGATTTTTTCAGCACTTATTTGCTTAGGAACTAAATCAACTTTGGAAAGAATGTATTTGAAGTATCAATAATATTGGTCGATTACAAAAAATCTATCTTGAAATATTGTCGATAATTCATTTCTAATTTTGTAAATGTCCAAAATTTAGAATGGGCATTAAATTCAAGAAAGGGAGAAAGGATTATTAATATTGTTAATTTTTCTCATTTCTGTAAAAACTATTGGAAAAAATTGTGAAATTTTTGGTTCATACACTGAAATATTTTTCGTCAAAAAGATTCAAGTTTGAGGAAATAACAATTTCATGGTACTATTCGCTTTATTTATTGGTGTCCTACCAAAATAACATCAAATTAAGTAGTTTTCCAGCTACAAATAGGAAAAACAAGATAAGAAGTAATTTTCCTACCACTTTGAGTATCCATATCACCATTCTAGAAGATACATGAGATTCTGACAGGTGTACAACTTTCACTAAAAGCATTGAGTTTAAATATGCCTAGAGGAACAACGCCCTTGAACGAATTGGAGCTAAAATTTTTGGCCGTAAAGTGGCGGCACATAGTAGCTACTACGGGACAGTCTGGTCCATTTTTTTAGCTATTCAATTTTTAGAAATCTGTAAGATATTCATTTCCTTCTAGTACTATCATCATTGGCAGGCCAGATTCGTCCAAATTATACAGAGTGTAACAGCCAAATGGAATAAATTCGATATCGAATAAATGAGGGGGTGTTAGGAAAAACGCTCGGACACGTCGATTTGTAATTTTAAATGCGAATATTTTTCAAGAAAATAAAATTATATAGGGTGTTCCATGCGACCGTGGCCAATACCAACTTTCTTATTTCAAATACAACCCCCTGTATATTATTTATTTTTTGGATTCTTCAGAAAATTCTAGACATAATTCATGTACAATGTCCTAAACCTATCTTCAAATTTTTTCGGAAATATTAAGTGTTGTCAGATTTTTCACAAAAATCAACATTTCAAATGAAAATTATTTTATTTCACAAATTCGATACATTACACTCATTACTTATTTCCTATTTACCTCTTGATCTGAAGAAAGTAAGCAAAAACGCCTGAAATGTTGAGTAACGTTAGAAGACAATTCTACACCAGATTAGCATGTTACCAAGACGTTCGCGGCGAGCATTTTGAACATTTCCTACATTGACATTAATGTTTTTTTTAATAATTAAGAAATAATCAGTATTACTCATTAGGTTTTAAGTGTAATGTACCGAATTTATGAAATAAAATAATTTTTATTTAAAACGTTGATTTTTGCAATAAATCTGAACTTAATACTCAAAGGTTAAAGATAGGTATAGGACATTGTGCATGAATTGTGTCTAGAATTCTCTGAAGAATCCAAAAACTTAATAATATACAGGGGGTTGCAATTGAAATAAGAAAGTTGGTATTGGCCACGGTCACATGGAACACTCTATATAATATTATTTTCTTGAAAAATATGCGAATTTAAAATTACAAATCGACGTGTCCAAGCGTTTTTCCCAACACGCCCTCATTTATTCGTTATCGAATTTATTCCATTTGGCTGTTACACTCTTTATATCTTTCATATCTTTGTTACAGATGGTGTGAAAGGGGGATCATGTAGATAATTTTAATGAATAAAAATTGATGAATCGATATGAATAAGAATATATACGAAGGTATATGTGTGGCAGTGGCAGTGACTCTATATTTTATGTCAAATATAGTCAATACGAGAACCAACAAGAAAAATTAATAGGCCGCCCTATTCGTTTGTCTTCTACCCTAATTGCGTAATGACTTTTTTAAACCTCCCACCAGCAAATAAGAGCTGTTAATGCTTAGCGTTTCATAATGAGAAAGCATCAAAATTCTAATCCCAACGGAACTTTACAGCACTATAGCCATACGCATCGTTAACCCTGTATAGCCTTAATTTTTATGTCAAGTTTTAGTCCATGGATTCGTCGGAAGAGGCGCTAGTAATTCCTTTTTATGGCGGCAGAATTAACGTGAAAAGAAATATGAAACAGCCATTTCGGCTTGCGAAATTTCGAGTACGTGGAATTATCGAGTTTTGGTCAGTTGGTGAAGTCGTATGAATTACTAAGAGTACCTATTGCCATCAAACTTACATCGAGGATTAAATTCTTCATTACCTAGCCATTTTTAAATACATAATTCCGAAGAAGTTTCACGAAGCTGAATGAGTTTTAATATTCCGAAAGTTGTTTGAAGGATATGAGCGATGATTAATTAATGAAAAACAAGAATAAAAACGAATAAAGATGGAAAATAATTATGCTTACCTTAGTTTCTCCTCAATTTTCTAGGATGAAATACTAGATTGATAAAATTTGGTGTTATCATTTCCACTTGAAATCCTGTTTGTGAAAACCTTCAAATTTCAATTTTCGCTTTCACAGGGTAGGCATGTACAAACATTCTTACCTTAGATTCTTGAAGTGGAAAGAAAAAGTGAAAATATATTTGAAGCTCTTTTCAAAACCTTATGAATTTTGGATGATGTGTTCTCTTTGACTTAATACTTTTTCATAAAAAATTACCAGCTGTCATGAATATTAGATTATAATTAATGTTTTTTGTTTCAGAGTCATTGCCATGAATATACCCCTAAAGTATGTGGTATCGACGTCTCATCAGCCTCGAGAGTATCATTGTCCATAATTGTGTCGATATTGATCACATTATCTCACTTCCTGCGATAAACCACCAAATATTAGCAATATAAAAACTTTTATATTCTGTAAATTCTATATGAAATGTAAAGGTGTAAAGATGGAGCAGTTTTCTCACTCTTGTTCCCTGTCATGTTCATTGGTTCAAACCTCATTCATATTCATATCTTGCAAAGCATGGAACAAGGGAGAGAAAATTGTGATAAAAATCGAAATTTTCCCTAAATTCGATTCAAAAGACTGATGGTACATGTGACAGTGTTAATACCTTAGAGAATGGGTAGGAATCTCATATGTTAAAGCTTATACTTGTTTCGAAGTCGAAGCAATAATAAGTGATTCTATTTTTATGTTATGTGCAATTAAGTAGCAATATGTTTCATGCAGTTCATCTCATCCTCATCAAGTCGCAAACAAGCCATTTCGTATTATTTACTGCAGACTTTAGTCAGGAACGGTTTATTCATAAAGGCGTCGCGCTTAACTTATTTATTATTGCTTCCCAGACCTACATCAAGATTCCAATTTATCAATTTTCAAATCATCCATTCTCCCTTCACTATAGACTGATATGGTGCAGTAATTTCTCCTTTTTCACATTATATAGTGCAATTTAATCCAAACAACATTTTCTCCACGTCATTTCGGATCAGCAGATCGACCGTAGTACGTATTCCGTCAGAAATTTATAGTTTTGCACGATGCGATAAGAGAAGCACTTTTCTTCATCTCTGAATGGTCTATAATCATAAAGGAGGTGCTCGAAATACCTCACGGAACAACCAAATCAACCGAACTATGCAAATTTCTCCCACAAACGAAAGAATTGAAGGTATACCAGCATATTCCACCGCAATTACCCGAAAATCAACGTCTGGCATGCAAAATACCAATTCATTTATAGAAAAGGAGCTGGCCTCAACACGTGAATTGGAATTTTGTTCCTGATTATGTTTTTTTAATTGTCGGTTTTCCTTATTGTTATTTATGTATTTTATGACCTGTACTCGTATGTAGTTCATTAGCTAACTGCAGGTATTAGTTCTAAACGGAATCGTGAGGAATTTTATTCATGTTAAGGTTCAATTTAGATGGATCAATTTTATGCCATATTTTAAACGATAAGTATGAAAATGTTATTAGGGAAGCTACCCCAAAATGTTGAATCTGCGATTGTGCATCTATGAAATTGAACAACTCAACACATGTTCTGCTATTGGATCTGGAGTTTTTCTTTCTTCATATACATATCTATCTATACATATTTATTTGTTCCTTGGAATAAAATCGAGATTGTAAATATGTTAGAAAGTCCAATTTCGCATTACCGCGATTTGTAGTTCTAATATCTCATACTTCATTTTTCATAATGAAAATTCTGTATAATTCTATATTTTATTAAGCAAATGTGAACCTACACTAAGGCTGTATATTTTAATGCATAACCATGTCAATATTACTTGACCTGTGTGCAAAATATCATGCGTTAAGCAAAATCATCACATTTACATATCGAATTTCCATAATTTTTCTGAAAACTAGATTTTGTCAATTGTTGGTAGATACCTAATACTCATATCATCATTATGGTGAATAGTTCAGATCAAAATAAATAATATAAATTTCTATAGCTCTAGTTGAATGGAAAAGAGAATTGTTAATGCTGTACATACTGAAATGAAAATAAATTATTGAGTTATTAAATGTGTGATTTTCATCTCTTCCTTTTGTCCAAGATTCACATCAAGAATTGAGGGATATGAATAGGGCTTCTGAAAACTGGCATTGTTGTTATTTCTTTTTTCTAGGCACCAAGGTAGGGCCAGAATTATTTTAAAATTGCTATTTTGGCGAACTCCCTGGTGCCTGAAGCGACCAATCCTCTTGCATCACCTTAGAGCCCCCTCTGTGAATTGGAATTCACATAGATTCTTTTGATGAGACTATACAGCATAGACTGACATCTATGGAGAATTTTTCAATCCGAATAACAACTTGAACGATCACTGCTGAATAGTGATAGTGAAAATAATGATAGATGGCCGTGTAGAAGAAGTGCAGGAAAGTTTCGTCAATACTGAAAATGCGCTGTTCATATTATATTATTGCATGTCAGTAGGATGCATGTCAGATGATTTTCATAAAAAATTATGAAAAATCAAAGATGTAGTCTTGTATCATCGAATATTCTTATTTGGGCAACGAAATTAGTGAAAAGAAAACAAGGTTTGGAATGGTAACTCTTTATTTTATTCTGTTAACATTGAATAAATGGTTTATGCATTCTTATGATGACAGATATTATGTTTGGAATGCAACGCAATCGAATCGACTCACAACATTTTTCATAAAGCGAATACTTATGATTTGGACTTCATTCAATTGAAGGAAATGAGTACAAAGCTAAACCGCCACCAAACAAAAACATCAACAATGACCAATAGCACCCGATGTAGCAATTTCATAGAAAATTTGAAATTCTTTTATGGGCATATTCCTTCTGGAGTTTGAAATATCTGAAGATACATATTTTAGAATGTATGGAATTCAAGAAAAAGCTCCGAGTCGACTCTATTTCGTTTTGAACAGAATATCAATATAAAATAACTTCTCTTTACTTTCCTATCTACAATTAAGTTTATGTATATTCGTTAGGACATTAGATATTTGATACAGTTTTCAATTCTTTCAGAGCCTAAATACAGACTCTCTTTCTAGAACATGAATAAGAAGAGCAGTTGTTTAATTCTTTTCCAATTTAGGATTCCATTGCTGTCGATTCTTCCAAATTCACAAAATATTAGATCTCTTAATGGTTATTTAGCAATTCCACAAAGATTCCACAACAATTGTCAGACATTATTAATAGCAAATTTCTTCGAAATCAAGTACCTACATACTATTGATAAAACAATGGAACCCAAAGTACTGTTGAAAAGGTTTATATGAATGAGTTTGAAAATAAAAAGACAGCTAAGGACCATATTCACAGCTTTTGCTTATACTTGCATGAATGTTGTGTTTGGTCAGCTGTGAAGACTATAAGATAAACCATGAGATACATATGTCCCAAGAGTGGGAATCAACAAAATGTCAGATCGATCTCGAGAAAGATTTTTAGACAATATCGATTCTACACTGTGAGATAATTCTAATGGTCACTGGCTTAAGACGTGCAAAATTGGCAAAGAGTTTATGGTTCTGAAGAAATACTTGCAAAAAGAAGCACTATTGGACGGAAATCCACTGTGAGGTGGATAATCAATAGGAGAAAATGAAAGGAATAGTCCACGACCCTATATAAATTGTTGTATTCCTGTTGATGATTAGGGGGAACTTTTCTAATGTTGGACAGAACTTTGTGCTATGCTATAGCTTCTGAGATTTGATGAAATTATAACCTGATGACATTAAGCCGAAACATGTAGTTACATTGACAAACAATTGATGAAGCATTCTGATTGAGAAAAAAAACTTTTCATTTCATTTTTTCTAGGAGAAGCACTGCCATAAATCAATGCCTTCAGCTTAATGCTGACATCAAAAAGGATATCGAAGTGATACCATGAAAAAAATGACAATAAGAACTGAGGAGAGATTCAGTAATTTCATCAAAGAGTTAACAAAATATACAATGAATGGGTTAGAAATTCTGTAGAGCATCAATGTCCAACTGATTACTACAAGTCGGAAGTAAAGGTCTTATACTTTATGCCAGTTTTGTTGTACTATTTCGGATGTTCCATACAAACTTGAACTTCTTTATTTTTTTTAGAACTAGAAACATGCTGGATAGGGTTCAATTAAAATAACAAATATCCTCATTCACAAAGTATATGCCATTCCTGTCTTTGTTCCATGGGGTTAGAGATGGCTATGTTCCATTGGTCAAGCGCTTTACCCTTTGCGAACATGTAGGATCCGAGTACACATTTTCCAATTAGTTTATCTGGAATTAGAAAAAAATGAAAATAAAAATGACGACGAAACTACAGTACAAAATAACTGGTGTTTGAAACAACACATAAGATGTACTATAACTTCTAAACATGCTCGAATGCAAAGTGTAGACTATAAATAATTGAGGCTATACTAATAGAAGTGTGGGGTAGTGTAAAGTGGCATGTTTTGATTGGTCCATAGGTGTGCAATTTTGTTTATTGTTTTTCATCTTATACAGTTGAAAGTTATTTATTTTGTAGTTTGCTAAGGGGGTTCATTCCACTGCGACCTAAAGGTCTTTTGCCCCTCCCCTCCAATCAGAGCTTGATCGCAATTATTTCTGACTGAAAAACACTCGACCGCCTAACGATAGTTCTTGGTTCTTGTATAATCCTGCGCCGGCTCCTATTGTGGTTTTACATGCATATGAATACCATTTAATGCTATTTACTTCGAAATTTTGGGTACTTTATTCCTATAGTTAAAAAATTTTTGAAATGTTATCGATGATGGTCACCCTGTATAGCGCAAATCGAAACAGATTTCCGTTATGTTTCGGACGAGATGCAAATAATCACCTAGACCCTATAAACCTCAATCAGTGCCTTAACAATTCCATTTCTCCCACAGAAACGTCATTATGTCACGCTGTTATTTGCATGGATCGAATTGCGTAATGAGGAGAGTTTGAATTTCCGTACTGACAGACTTTCTCCTTCCTACACAGCTCACCTATATCGGTTATATTCTTCGAAGTGGAACTTCGTTTGAATGATGGATGTAGTGGTGCTAGCTAACTACAATCTATTTGGAGCAAATGTAAATATGTAGGTAACTATAAGAATAGGAACAGATTGTTGATCTATGAATAATATCTGTCAAAATGTCAGAAAATGTAGCTGTTGTTCTCATTTTGCGGTTTTTTTACATTACCTCTATTTGCGAAAAAAGATTCAATAGCGCAATGGGCATTGCATTATTGCAAAATGAATTCTCGGATTTTGAATCAGAGTTTCTGAACTTCCTTTACTTTTGTGGAGCAGTATAATTAGGATGGAAACTACTGACCTTATGAAGGTTTTTTCTGGCTGAGATATTAATACCAGAGAAAAGAGGGATATAGGATAGATAACAATCATATGGATTTATATAATATAAATAAGTCTCATTATATTGAATTGAATACAATAATTGAATAAAGTAGGTACATCTATCATAGCGAAATAATATGTAGCCCAAGTCAGTGTAAAAATTAAAATAAAAAAAACCTTTTTAAAAAAAGCTTTTATTCAAATGCTCTAAAAAGAAAAAAATAAAATTTTCCTTTTAAATTTTAACTATCAACTTATAACTTCATTATACACAATTTATATGATCATAAAAGCTTGTCGCGCGATTAACTCGTGCAAATAAACTAGTACCTATTCAATTGAGTATCTTAATCTGCTAACCCAGTCAACCAGAGAAGTAACAGTAAGTCGCAGGGAATACCAAAAAATATCGCATTGAAGAACAACTTTGAGACGTATCATGGATTTACTAAGTATATCACATTGTGGACATTAACATCCACATATTGTTGAGTTTGTGAAGTTCCCAATTTCACTTATTTAGTTGTTGCATGTAACATTAATTCGGGATGTTCAAGTGAAGTGTACATTGCTACTACATTGCGACTTATCTCTGTTGATATTTTTCAAATGTTGCAATTGTGATGTTATAAGGAAGCGTAATGATCTACCATGAATAAATTCCTATGAACTCTCATTTAGAGCCCAGCGACTTCCCGAAGAAAACCTTAAGTAACGTTCGAAAGCGTCACAGCCGATACGGAAATTTCATATAGGTACTAATTCGATAAGATATATTTTCGTCCTAAATTTTAAAAAATTGAAATATTAATCCAGAATATAATGGAAAATACGAAACGTATACATGGTGACATTTTATTTTAAGGATAGATATAATATGTGAACTTACGAACTTAGGTGTCTTGGTGTGAAGTGAGGTTAACTCTTTGGGTGTGAGTGTGACATCAGTACATTTTATGTTGAGTGGTGTTGAGCGTAGAAGTAGAAATATATTCAGGGACATTTATATTCTAAGTATATTGTAAGTATTAAACATTGTTAATTTTCATATTTTTTGTTCTCTCTTTGCCCATTTTTCGACTTTTTGAACGTTGAATATTCCGACATAATTACTAATCATACAAAATGATTTGATTCACACAAATTTCACTCCCATCATCATTGAATGAAAAATTGGATTTATTATCACCTATCAATTATTTTGGCTGAGTTAAAGCATCGTGAGAACTTATTATTATTATAATAGTTGAAGTTCCTTAAACGAATTGGAGAACATGAAATTTTCAAATTTTTATATTTCGAAATGGCTGAGATAATCCATTGGTACAGGTATATCGAGACAGCCAGTATAAATATACTTCCTATTAATTGCCAATGCAAAATTGCTTAAAATTAGAGAGAGCTTTATAGCTGATAAAGGCCATCTATGGAGGCCTTTGAGCTCAAAAATAAAGATTCTGTCCAAAATTGAAGGATATCCAATATTTCCTTTTCGGGTGAATAATGTACCAGTGAAAATTGTCTCTGTCTAACAGTAATTTTTAAGTGGAGGTTTTTGCAATCTTCTTGAAATTGAAATCTCAATTCATCACTGCCAATAATTACTACAGCTCTATTTTTTCTCTTTCAGCCAGACCATAATGCCGCTCCCGAAACGGTCTATATTTATTTTTTTTTATTTTGTTCGTTTGTTCTTTTATATTTCATTATTTTTATTTTTTTAAGTATTCAATATATGTTTATATGAAATGTAATAAAAACCTATATCAGTATTTCACATAGTTGTTTATTGACTTTATACTTTTGGTTGTGAAAATACTATAAACAACAAATTGTTATACAATATAAAATTTTAATTTTATTGTTAATAATAATGAGGTATGTGGAAATAGAAACATCCAGTGAGTTTTAGTTATTTCTTTACTTTCAACTATTATTTTTTCCCATGCAGAGCTTTACAGCTTTGGATACATTGCCTGTTATATAAAATACCAGCTATATTGTGCACCTTATAAACTGTATATAGAAAAATTAGTAGTTTTTTTACACGGTGTACAGATTGAAGTTCTCAAGAAACAGGAACACCTTTTTTATTATTATATTATAAATATAATATACCTATGAAGAACCTTTTGGAAAATATCAAAAAAAAGGTGTTCCTGTTTCTTGAGAATTTCAATCTGTACACCGTGTAAAAAACCCACTAATTTTCCTATGTACATTTTATAAGGGTAACAATATAGCTGGTATTTTATATACCTAATATGCAATGTATCCAAGCTTTCAAAACATATTCTATTTACTTCGCATAGAAGCCCAAAAATTAGTAGTTTTTTTACACGGTGTACAGATTGAAGTTCTCAAGAAACAGGAACACCTTTTTTATTATCATATTATAAATATAATATACCTATGAAGAACCTTTTGGAAAATATCAAAAAAAAGGTGTTCCTGTTTCTTGAGAATTTCAATCTGTACACCGTGTAAAAAACCCACTAATTTTCCTATGTACATTTTATAAGGGTAACAATATAGCTGGTATTTTATATACCTAATATGCAATGTATCCAAGCTTTCAAAACATATTCTATTTACTTCGCATAGAAGTCCATAGAAGTTGCAAAATCAACTTTATTTGAGAGTGCACATTGCGACTTAACAATTTGAACCTAAATATAACTCTAACGGAAGTTGCGGTCTGGTAGTTTATTTCGCTAAAAAATCTTTCCAAAAACTGCCAACATGAGAAGTCGCAATGTTGTTATCTATGGTACATTTTTTACATCTACTATGTGATGTCTTGGGTAATTATTCGCGATATGCGATGTTGCGGACATTAAGCACTCTCCAGTAAGTACTGGTGATCTTTTTCAGATCAACATTGTGAAGTCGCACATCCACAATGTGAGTTATTCACAACTTCCCTGCGACCGAAATTGGTTAGCTGGGAAATTAAATTTTTTTCAGTTTAATTAAATACTTATAGGTACTAACGCGAACATCGCCCTCGCGACAAGCTTTTATGATCATATAAATTGTGTATAATGAAGTTATAAGTTGATAGTTAAAATTTAAAAGGAAAATTTTATTTTTTTCTTTTTAGAGCATTTGAATAAAAGCTTTTTTTAAAAAGGTTTTTTTTATTTTAATTTATTTTTTACTTTTTAGTTATCGCTATTTCGCCATCTTGGATGTTCCGCCATATAGCATTCACAATGACGTCAACATTATTTTTGGAGTTATTCTCAATAAGCCTTTCATGTGATACCCATATTATAGAAATGCAGCACAAAAAACTATTCCGCCATCTTGGATGTTCCGCCATATTGGATTTAGAACGACGTCACAGTATTTTTCGAATTACTCTCAACAAGCTCTTTCATTTGATACCCATATTATAGAAATGCATCACAAAAAACTATTCCACCACCTTGGATGGTCCGCCATATTGGATATAGAATGACGTCACATTATTTTTCGAATTACTCTCAATAAGCTCTTTCATTTGATACCCATATTACAGAAATGCATCACAAAAATACTATTCCGCCATCTTGGATGGTCCGCCATATTGGATATAGAATGACGCCACAAAGCTTATCGTGTATTGTCATCCAAACTGAACGCGTATACAAAATTTCAGCTTAATCGGTTGAAGATATCTGCTTCAAAATTGAGTAGCAAGATTCCACCCGAACATACAGGGTGGGGCAGAAGAACCTATCCGATTTCAAATCCCTTTTTCTCAGAAGAGAGAGCAGGTAGAGTAGTGGGGTAAAAACCGTTAGAAAGCTGGTTTTATGCCATTTGTCAGTAGTCAACATGCCTTGGTCTGGTGAACATCGTGCTTTTGTTATTGAGCGGTTTATCGAATGCGGCGGTTCGATAATTGCTACACAACGTGCTTTTCGAATTCATTTCGGACTCGGGCGTCATGATCCTGTTCCACATCACGCTACGATTAAAGTGTGGGTGTCAAATTTTAGACAGACGAGTTCAGCATTGAAAAAGAAGTCGCCTGGACGTCCCAGGACAGCAACAGGACCTGAAAACGTGGCCAATGTGAGAGCCGCGATTGAACGTTCCCCGCGTCGTTCGGCGCGAAAACATTCGCTCGCTTTGGGGATTTCCAACCGCAGTATTCGGCGAATTTTGCACCGGGACCTCAAAATGCATCCCTACAAAATGGTTGTTGCACAGAAATTAAGTGAAAGGGATTTTGAAACCCGTACGAACCTGTGTCGCGATCTCCGAGAACTGCCAAACGACGATGTTGTGCTCTTCACGGACGAAGCCCATTTTCACCGCTCCCAAGGACGACATTTGAGTGATGTGCTTTTCAAAACTTAAATTTAAAAATGGCATAAAATTTACGATATGTTAATAAAAAAAATTTTTTGACAAGCTGAGTGGTTTTAATTTTATAACGTTTTGAAATCGGATAGGTTTTTCTGCCCCACCCTGTACATACATACATACATACATACATACATACATACATACATACATACATACATACAATGCAAGTTAAATAAAAGCTTTTAAAACACGTTGAGTGCCATGTGAGACCACATAGGTATCACACTTTTTTGGGAGCGGCGAGCCGCGTGAGACCACTCTGGTCTCACGATCAACGACGCATAGTTATCTAATTCGCGTATTTCTCCAGTGATCTCACGTTTATAGGTGGCGAAAATGTTTTGTATCTATATTTTGTGCATTTGTTCTCATTTTTTTTTTATTTTGGCAGAGCTGTATCCATTTCGGAATCGGACGTATCTTCATCTGGATGTTATTCATCTGCTGAATCATCACCAACAATCGGACTCAAAAGTACATAAAAAAATGAGAAAATTGATGTTCCATATATTAATTTCATTCAAATGAGCACCAGAGAAGTTGAATATGCAAAAAAAAAATCGTGGCCACTGGGTCAGTTTTTTCAGAAGTTAAAGGGTTCAAAGGATCAGATCAGGATGTTTTGAGTGCAATAAAAAAACAAAATTCATTCCTCACATCAAATGTAGTACAAAAAGCATACACATACATGCAACATAAAAATAAAAATTCAACTATGGCATATACAAAAATGTTTTAAAGAAACATAATCCGCAGAAGCCTCCCTTATACCAACACGTACCCCTACCGTAACCAGAAGTTGCTTGAAAAACGTGGAATGCCACACTGCTGATATCCACCTGATTCGGGGCCAGTTTGAAATTAAACCCTTCTGTAAAAGTAACTTCTCCAGCCATGGAAGGTCTGGCTACCCTGGTCCTTTTTTCCTTGATGCTCCTGTAGTGCTGATTCAGGGTGATCCTGACGTAGGCTTCAGGTTTGTCACCTTGGAACTGGAAATTCAGAGATGAAAATACAATTTTCGAACTTCTCAGCTTTTCTCAACGATTTTAATTACGGTTGGTGTTTTTACTGAATGTTTTGACATTGACAGTTCGGTCTTAATGTGCGTTAACATCAGTGCCAGCTTAAAATTGTCTTGTCCTTATTGGATAACCCCATTTGAATCAACAGTCTACTTCATGAGCAAGACATCAATATTTTCATGTCAATCAATTGTCGCCAATTTTTTTTGGCGGACATTTCAGTCATAATTTGA
Source organism: Adalia bipunctata (assembly GCA_910592335.1). Lineage (NCBI taxonomy): Eukaryota > Metazoa > Arthropoda > Insecta > Coleoptera > Coccinellidae > Adalia > Adalia bipunctata. The sequence goes on from OU342953.1 coordinate 24,885,391, forward strand.
AAAAATTGAACCATGGGAGAGCTCGGATTTCTAATGTCATTACAGGATGCCAGGTAAATCCTTCAGCTACATTGATATTTGACCCGTGTTGAGGACTATCTGTGTTTATTATTTACATTTATCGAGAAACCTTTATTTGATGTTGATAAAATCGCTGAACACAAAGTAATACTCGTATTTCTCCAACTGAATTAACCTTCCGTTGTCACCACAATTAATTCTCCATTATCTGTTGAAGTCCTTGATCTTTTTTCATTTATTTATGTAGAACTGATGGGTCGAGGTGAACTGAGCATTTGAAAAAAATTAGAGTTGCTTCTAAAAAAGCCTTGTTCAATTGAAAATATACTGTTGTTATGAATTGCGATATTCCAATCCAATAAAAATGAAAATTGATTTTGTAGCGAATCATCTTCCACTAGTAACTAGTTTATTATTCGAATCTAATTATTTTAGCCTTATCAAAATGTAATAACAGAAGTCTTTATGTTCTCGTAGATGTTTTTATAAGGAAATAACACTTATGAAGATCATAAAAAATTTTAATTTATTGTTTTCAACTAAATTGAATGATTAACACTAATTTACGTTGACATATCCTCATCAATTATCCTTCTATAAATAACTCCATAATATTTTCCAGGATTTTTTGCTCAGTGGAGAACCTGTTGGAAATTGAAATGCTGGCATCAAAGATCGAAATCATTATTATATCATATTCATATAAAGCCGGACTCCCACTACTCGTGTATTTGGCAAATATTTGCCACTTGCCTATATTTGGCATGTAGTGGGAATGGTTCACTCGGCCAATACTTGTCAATCTTGTCATTCAAATTCGAAACTTCGTCTACATGCCAAGTACGCAAATAATTGCGTACTTGCCAAATATACGAGTAGTGGGAGTCCGCCTTTATCCGAATGTTTGCAATGAGCGAAAATAAGTAAATAAAAAAATATTCAAAATGAAAGCAATGCATTAGAAAAATAAGTTTTTAAGTATTGCTTATTTGTATTAACATGAGATCGAAGGGTGAAAAATATAGTGAAGAAAAATATTGGAAATAAATTAAAACACCAATAATGCTAGTCAACAAGTTGAGACGAAAATACTTTTATTTCTGATACAGAAAACTATCATGATACTCTCCATTGCGAGTACAGAAACCAATTAATAAATCCATATCTTCTATCAATAAAAAAAAATAAAATTTTCTACACCCAATTAATGATGTTGACAAAAAATAAATAAAATACTAAAAAAACAATAAAGCCTTATGAGATATCACCGTTTGCACCTCCATATCTAATCAGTATTCCGACCTCTGTACCTCAGAATAATGCAAATTTTGGTATGATTTTGAGGCACATTGTTACACAATGACAAATATTGAAAATAATTCAATTAATCTCTTGTCACTTTTCTTTTCGAGCAGTCTTTAAATTTCTCCGTCGTGTATCGACATCCACAAGAAATAAGCTCCTATTGTTGTGATTATACCCAGCAAGAAACAGAAAATTTGTGGAAGGAATGGAAAGGATATCCCTCTCCTCTTCTCCATAGCCTTTTGCATCAACATTAGCTTTTTGTTACTGTATGGAGGATATTTCAAGGCTTGAATCTTGTCAGGTAAAGCGGAAAAATTCTTCCTTAACACACTCTTCTTATGAACGAAAGTATCGAAGGTGTTCTTTCCATGGTAAGCTCCTATACCACTATTACCAACACCGCCAAAGGGCAAAGATTCAACAGCGATATGCATGATGACATCGTTAACTGCAACGCCACCACTTGAAGTGTTATCCAGTATTAGTTTGGTGTCTTTCGAATTACTGGAAAATATATAAAGAGCTAGAGGTTTTTCGCCTTCATTTATGAATCTAATAGCATCATTGACGTTTTTGACATTGACGATTGGCAGGATTGGACCAAAAATCTCTTCTTGCATCAAGGGTTCATCTGGTAGAACGTCTATAACCACTGTTGGGCAGATGAACATGTCAGTGGCATCAGTATGTCCACCAATCGCTATTTTGGCATCCTTGAGCAACCTGACAAGTCTATTAAAATGGTATTCGTTGATGATCCTTCCGAAGTCTGGGGAATTCTTGACGCTATTACCAAAGAACTCTTTGATGGCTTTTTCGGCATAAACAAGGAACTTCTCTTGGACTTCCTTAGTGCAAAGGATGTAATCTGGGGCCACACAGGTCTGACCAGCGTTTACGCACTTCCCCCAAAGAATCCTTTTGACTGCTATTTCTATGTCGGCTGTGTTGTCGATATAAACTGGAGATTTTCCTCCTAGCTCTAAGGTGACGGGGGTCAGATGTTTTTGGGCAGCCTCATAGATGATTTTCCCAACAGCTGTAGATCCGGTATAGAATATATAATCGAATTTTTGTTTCAAGATGTCGGTTGTCTCGGCTATTCCACCGCAAAGGACTTGGCAGCACTCGGAGCTGAGGTAGTTGGGGAGGAGTTTTGCTATCAGTTCTGCTGTTGCTGGGGCTTTTTCTGAAGGCTTGAGGACCACACAGTTTCCTGCAGCTATGGCACCTGAGAAATAATCAATGATTATGTTTTGTTGTAATTTAAGTACGAAAGAAGAGAATTTGTGTAAATGGATGAGTAAACTATTTCAGATCACAGTGGTATTCAAAAAAAATTGAGCAAAATTCATGCTATTTTTCATGTTTTCATCTGAATAATGTCCCCATATGAACAAAATTAACTGTTTCGAGCAATTTTGAGAAATTAATTCTGAAAATGAAGAAAGTAAAACGTGAAAGAAAGTTTAACTGAAAACAGCTATGCATCTGAGATCCTGGCTTGTTAGGAAAAGGAGGAGGAAGATATAATTCGAAGCTGGGTGTCTTTCAGCTAGATTCATGCAGAATCTCAAGAAAGCAAAATCAACTGGGCATAAAATGGAACAGCAGAGCAACGAAGAGCTCCGAAGTAGAGTTAGAACCAAACTCGAAATCATAATGAACAAAAATACTTGTAACCGAAAACATACAAATTGAAGTTAATCAATGATGCCACATCAGTCAATCATTCATCGAGATCGCTATCAACAAGAAAGAAAAGAAAAAGATAAATATTACAATTGAATGAAATGATAAAGAACTATTTCAATAAATAAAAATAAACAAGCAGTAAAATACTTTGAAAAGAAATAAACAAAGAAGTCAGTGAAGAAAATAATTATTGAAAATGAAATGGATGGGAAAACGATCAAACTACCAGAGATAAAGAAGTGATTGATTGCTATATAGGATATAATTCCAATAATTACTGAACCTTATAACAGAACCATACTAAATCAGCCAAACAATATGAATTGGACTCGCAAAAGAGAATCAGCTATCGTGAAATATTGTGAAGGCATTTTTGTCTATTTCGCATCAACTAATGTTTTTTTCAACACGAAGCATATTATTTACAATAAACGAGAATGGGTTTATCATTTTTTATGTCATATGCTATCTTCAATTCAATGTGGGTTCTCAAATGGTTTTAGACATTTTCAAAGGAAGAAAAACTTTGAAACTTCTGTAGGTATTCTGTGAATCAAAAATCGTAATCTCTTTAGATTGAGATTAAAAATGGACGCAAATTATTGAAACAATTATATCATCTGAACTACTGAATATCTTTCGTTGGTCACCCTGTAAAATAGATTCCAAGGTATTTCTGTATCTACTTTTTTTAAACATTAAAGCGTACTTCGTAGTAGGTCATTACTACAATCCTTATTCAGATATCAAGTTATTAAGAGACAATACAATGCCAAAAGTTTTCTCGAACATTGTGATCTGCATACTTTTCAACAAACTATTGATGCCGCTTGATTTGATATTTTTCAATGCCATTAATTATACGCTTCGAAAATAAATTAAAGAGAGGTCTGGGTCAACCAAAGACTGGCGATGAGCATAATAAACAATGAAGTTACGAAACATAATGCACCATTTATGGGAACAAACCATATATGGATCGCACCAAAACCACACCTCGAATATTCTGATTATTTATTCGAATCGGAATTAGGCCTCAACTCTAACTAATTAGAATTTTCTAATCCTAATGCAGAATATTTGAAAAAATAATAAAGAAATTTTGCCTTCCACAAAACGTTCTAATCAACACATTTGTCTTTGTTAATGCTAATGGTTTTCTTTTAGAATTTTGATGAAAATTGAAATAAAATAGCGTTCCCACGTAGGTTAACTATTTGATTTAATTGCACGAATACTGAACCTATTGCCCATTTACGGAAATAATCAAAATGTTATGTAAAGAAACATTGAATCGGTAACTAGGCACCCAGAAATTATTATGAACGCTCTGCTTTGATTACACATGTAATTATAAATGCGTTACTCGGATAGGTAATTAGAATTTGTCCAATGACATTCACAACTTTTTCCTCAATCATACTTCTGCTGTGAAATGGGATATTCGTAAGTAATATCATAAGTGCATCCAATTTTTTCGAAAAAAATGGAAAAAACACGTTGCTAAGTAATATTTTAACAAGAAGCATGAGTGCTCTGGTGGCAACAAAAATCCGAGTCTAAGACGTTGATTTTTGCACCTGCACGAATGCTTTTTGTTAAAAAAATATTACTTTGCATTGTGTTTTTTCGATTTTTTTCACAGGAAAAATTAGATGCACTAATGGTATTTGACAAGACTATTTCAAGAGTAACAGATTATTCTGGATGCATTATGTATGTATTATTAATTTTCGTTGACAACAACTGTCAAGTTTTGCCGCGGGTAAACCCGAAAAAACTGCTGACAGCTGCTGCCATCCAGTTTTTCCATCTAGAAACCATTTGTGATTCAAAATTGCGCGTTTCTGATTGGTGGAAATTAAGACGAGGGAAATAGTCGGTAAAATCCCGTCTGAAAATTTTCTGATTTTTATGAACATTTGAGACGCGATCTTTTTCAACCTATGCCGTCTAAATACGTAGATCTCATCTATCTATCCAGTGAATTTTCTCAAATTCTACCTGAAATGATTCCCATAATCCCCGTAGTTCCTAGCGCTTACAAAATGAATGGCTGATACGAATTCACTGGCCTAGAATAGAAACAAATAGATGAAAGTAATAGGGAATCATATTCAGAGGTTCTCCGGGAAATGAAAGTGCAACGATATGGTATAATTTATGCCTCTACAGTCTTAACAATTCTCTATACTGTTGACCAAGAACAATGTTAGTTTCTCATGAAAATTACTAAGACTACTAAGAGATATATTGAACGTTCAACGTTTCCTAAATGTTTTTTCTATTTTTAACAAACTCTTACATCGAGGGTAGTTTATTCACAAAGAGCCTTAGAGACGACTACGACGATTTTGTTTGAATTCTAAAGATTATTTTGATAGGCACGCCCTTGAAGAGTAATTGGTTTATCCCCAAAATTGAAGAAGAGTAATACCATATTATATTCCCGATATAGATACGAGATTATAGATTTTTCAAGAGACACGATGTATAGGGAAAATTAAACCTAATTTAAGGAATGTGAATTTGAAAATGGGATATTTGAAGATGAATGATCCGTTGAAGTGTTTGTGGTTTATTCAATGAGAGCTTTCATTCGATATGCCACTTGATGCACTTTTCAATCGATTCCGACAGACAGACAGACACGATTACATTTCCTCACCGGATGTACTGATACTGAACTTCGAAAATGACAATAAATGAATTAATTGAGAGTAGAAAATATTCAGAATTGGTAATTTGATTTATGATAATTATCCAATTAACAACTGTTAATATGGTCTCCGCTCAACAAATTTATTATCGTCATTAATGACCCAAATTTATTAGGGAGAAAACATTAGGTCACATTAGGAAATAATTTTTGGTGTCGTTTCTCTAATAAGAGAGATGACCAATATTTCGTTATTTCTGTGTCCACTAAGGTAATGAATATTTCCAGAAATTCTAACAAATTGACTTAATGTTAATGAGAGTTGCATATTTGGCAATGATAATTAGTTTTATCTTAGGTTTGTGAATTTTGAATTTTTTGAGCAAAAACCTAATATTTTAATTGTAGTAGATTCAATATAAAGTAGACTGAACGCTGAATACAAACTCAATTTTATCCATTATGTAATTTTCCTCATTTGAGTACCCAATTATATTTTTATGAGCACCTATTAATTCCAAATATATCCAATGACTTGAGCTTTCTGCATCGGTATATTTGAAAATATACCAAAGAGGCTTCAATTTACTGAATAATTAACAGAACTCGTTTTTGAAGATTCCGGATCTGAAACTTCTCCCGCTTGGTGAACTTGAAATTCGATAAGGTTATACAGAGTGTAACAGCCAAATGGAATAAATTCGATAACGAATAAATGAGGGGGTGTTAGGAAAAACGCTTGGACACGTCGATTTGTAATTTTAAATGCGCATATTTTTCAAGAAAATAAAATTATATACCAACTTTCTTATTTCAAATGCAACTCCCTGTAATATTATTTATTTTTTGGATTCTTCAGAAAATTCTAGACATAATTCATGTACAATGTCCTATACCTATTTTCAACTTTTTCGGAAATATTAAGTGTTTTCAGATGTTTTACAAAAATTAACATTTTAAATGAAAATTATTTTATTTCACAAATTCGATAGATTACACTCAATACTTATTTCCCATTTACCTCTTGATATGAAGAAAGTAAGCAAACACGCCTGAAATGTTGAGTAACGTTAGAAGACAATTCTACACCAGATTAGCATGTTGCCAAGACGTTCGCGGCGAGCATTTTGAACATTTCTTCCCTCATTGACATTAATGTTTATTTTTGTTTTTTTTTTTTAATTAAGAAATAATCAGTATTACTTATTAGGTTTTAAGTGTAATGTACCGAATTTGTGAAATACAATAATTTTTATTTAAAAAGTTGATTTTTGCAATAAATCTTAAAACACTCAATACGAAATAGTTAAAGATAGGTATTGGACATTGTGCATTAATTGTGTCTAGAATACTCTGAAGAATTCAAAAATAAATAATATACAGGGGGTTGCATTTGAAATAATAAAGTTGGTATTGGCCACGGTCACATGGAACACCCTATATAATATTATTTTATTGAAAAATATCCGCATTCAAAATTACAAATCGACGTGTCGGAAGGTTTTTCCCAACACGCCCTCATTTATTCGTTATCGAATTTATTCCATTTGGCTGCTACACTCTGTATGGTGAGACTGCGGTCCACTAATTCTGAATCTTAAATAAAAATAATTTTTCAATTCGATCGTATAGGTATATTCTTAATATATGCGGTTCATATATGCTACTTGAAATCACTCGAAGAATTAGCAATTTGTGTATTTGCTTATTAAAAGATATAAATTTCTTCTGTTATCCATTTTTTTTCTTGAAAATAATCTCATACGTATTTTTCAAATAGCATTTCTGGAAATATGCGGTTCGAAATAACAATACATCAATCATCTTTGATTCAGTGAAACTTTTCGAGAATCTGACTTTTTACTAATCATTATGGTAATCTTTATTCTGTTCATCAATTTCAAGGTAATGACTCTGAAATTACACTTTACGGATACGGAAAGAGAATCATTTGCAGCCAAAATATAACGAAGGAGAGCATGTTCTGCAACATTAATGCTGAGGTCAATGTCAAAAATGTTAATAATAGCGTCTTGTTTTGAGCATAGTGTGGACTGGACATAATGCTACTTCCGTGTTCCATGTCTATATAATCATAATTTTTATTCGTAGGTAATCAACGATTGCCTCATCATAATTTGCAAAATTATTAGAACTCCCTGTGAGAGATATTGTAGTGTTCATTTATTATAAGGAATAAATACTATGTATGTAAATAAAATACAAAATTTCCAAGAAACTAAAAATTTTTGCTGAAGAAAATAGTACTTTACAGCTTGATTTCATATTTGCTTGACAATTACGTAAATTAGATGTATATGATGTAAATGTGTAAATTAGTTCATTGCAAGACTAATAGACTGAACATAAATCATAATGCAATTCGAATGATCTTTTGTACAATATGAATTATTTCACCTTTCAATCAAATTTGCACAAAAGTAGCCATCATTAGTGGGCAGTTTTCATTTTAACAATATTCAACTTCATTATCTCCGTTGTTGGATTATTGCATTCGAAAATCAGAAAACTTCATACCAGTTCTTTAGATTCGGTCCTGAAACAGATTAACACTCCTTTGTTTTCTTACTTTCATAGTTTGAATACTCTGAGTAGTATTAAGAAGCGAAGAAGGAAGTAGGTACTTTTGTAATTGTAACTCAACCTATTGTAACAGTTTGAACTTCGATATGACTGGAGTATGCTTATTGTTTACCTATGCAATAATGAAGCATGAAGTTAAATGCCATAAAATTCACCGGAGGATTGTTTGCTTCGTTTCTAAAATTAAACTGCACTCGTTCGAATCGAAAACAATGTTTTCAAATCGGGAAAGCAGATTCGTGTTGAAATTCTTGGAAACTGCATGAAATTGTTTGAATATTGCCAACTGAATACTATAGTTTGTTATATTGTGATAAAATGAATCATATGCAGAACGCAATGAACGCATCAAAAAAGAATTGGGAAAGTCTGATACAAAAACGAAATGAATTAGAAACAAGACAAACAATAAGTGCAAACAAACTGACTATAGCCAACAAAATGGGAGAAACAATGAACACATCATTCAGAAAAGTCTGCTCGAAATCTAAATTAATGAAAATCTCTAGAATTCAACAAAACTGCTAGTAAAAGGGGTAGAGCAGATTGAACAACAGACAGTCTCGAAACTCTAAACAAGGAAGTGAATAAGGAAATAAGAAAAGGCAATAAAAACTACATACAGAGTGTAACAGCCAAATGGAATAAATTCGATAACGAATAAATGAGGGGGTGTTAGGAAAAACGCTCGGACTCGTCGATTAGTAATTTTAAGTGCGCATATTTTTCAAGAAAAAAAAATTATATAGGGTGTTCCATGCGACCGTGGCCAATACCAACTTTCTTATTTCAAATACAACCCCCTGTATATCATTTATTTTTTGGATTCTTCAGAAAATTCTAGACATAATTCATGTACAATATCCTATACCTATCTTCAACTTTTTCGGAAATATTAAGTGTTTACAGATTTTTTACAAAAATTAACATTTTAAATGAAAATTATTTTATTTCCCAAATTCGATACATTACACTCAATACTTATTTCCCATTTACCTCTTGATATGAAGAAAGTAAGCAAAAACGCCTGAAATATTGAGTAACGTTAGAAGACAATTCTACACCAGATTAGCATGTTGCCAAGACGTTCGCGGCGAGCATTTTGAACATTTCCTACATTGACATTAATGTTTTTTTTTTGGTTTGTTTTAAATAATTAGGAAATAATCAGTAATACTTATTAAGTTTTAAGTGAAATGTACCGAATTTGTGAAATAAAATAATTTTTATTTAAAACGTTGATTTTTGCAATAAATCTGAAAACACTTAATACTTCCGAAATAGTTAAAGAAAGGTATAGGACATTGTGCATGAATTATGTCTAGAATTCTCTGAAGAATCCAAAAAATAAATAATATACAGGGGGTTGCATTTGAAATAAGAAAGTTGGTATTGGCCACGGTCACATGGAACACCCTATATAATATCATTTTCTTGAAAAATATGCGCATTTTAAATTACAAATCGACGTGTCCGAGCGTTTTTCCCAACACGCCCTCATTTATTCGTTATCGAATTTATTCCATTTGGCGTTACACTCTGTATATCATATATACTATACAGGTCCGGTACTTAAATAAAAATAAATGAATAAATAAATTGCTACGTTTTTCATTACTTAAATTCCATAAAAGTTCAAGGAAATGGACACAACTTTTTGGCCTTTTTCCTTATTTTTTTTCATTTACAATCTTGTGCCATAAGACCTAGATGAAGTGTAAGTAGTAAAATTTGACATTATGAAAAATCATAATTGCAGAAATCAAAAAAAAAAGAAATAAAAAGAAGGAATAATAAGAATATATTCGAAATAAATAATTATATCTCTTAGACTGCTGAAAATTGTATAACATACGAGAGGATTTGTATAATGCTCAATATGAGGTAACTGAATTTTTTGGAATTCAACTAATCATCCATCCTGTATTTGAATATTTGTGTGAATAATCATCAAATCAATTTCATATTACAATATAATAACAATGCTTTCACCTTCATTAACGAGGCATTTGCTAAGTGAAGTGATAGATATATTACATTGATTTTAATTAAAAGAAGACTCAAATATTTGTCCATAAACGAAAAACCACCAAATGAAGAGTTTAAAAGTATTATTCTGATGATGAAAATGATTTTGTCTATACCCGATGTTTTCTTAAGAATGTAAGGACAATGATTAGGGTTCTTGACTAATAATAGCAAGAGTCTTCTTATATCAAATCTCAAAACTATACCCGCTATGTAATTGAGTTTTTTTTTTCTTAATATTGAGGAAATATGTATATGAGGAATTCTAAGAGCTACATCTACAAAAAAGAACTATGAGAATCATGTTTTCAGTCCCCTTCAGAATCATTACAAATTAATCGAATTATCAACCACTATTTCTCACAGAAGAAAGTTCCAAAAAGCAGGAATTTTTCAAAAAAATTTTTATTCCTGTTATATTTTCTTCAAAAAATGGCTTCTGAGAAACATTAGAATCAATATAAATGAATCAAAATCAACTAATTCATAACGGAAACGGTTGATCGGGTAAGTAGTCTACTTACCCGATCAACCGTTTTCGTTATAAATAAGTTATAGTCGAGATAAACAACTACTCAACTAATTCAATTTACTTCTCCAAAAAAGGGAAAAAATCAAGAACTCAATTTTAATCCCTGCCCCAAGAACTTCTTCAAGTTGTTCTTCTTCTTATTTTTGGGAAAAAATTTACTTCCCCTATTTTTCCCAATGAACCGTAAAACCAACAGAAGCCAAAATTTCTGAAATTTAGTTGAAAAAAAAACAAAATGTATTGGCCAAATTTGGATAACGATGTAGTGATACTTGTTCTAGATACAAATTTCGAATCAACAGGAATAGAGGTGAAGATAATGAAAATTTTCACTCACCTGCCACGGGATTCAAGGCAATATTCAACGGATAATTCCAAGATCCGATAACTAAAACGACCCCATAAGGATCCTTGCGGATTTCCACATCATCGAACATGTTCACCAACCCCTTTTCAGGGTATTCGGGCTTGGCGTAATCGTCCAGATTCAAAAGAAGGTTTTTCACCTCGTTGAGGGTGAACTGAATCTCGCAAAGAATGGATTCGGTCTTTGGTTTCCTCAAATCTTTGTACAGAGCATCGCAAAGATCATCCTGATTGTCCTCGAAGAACTTCACCAGGTTCTTCAGCTGGGCTTTTCGAAATTTCAGCGATCGTGTTTTATTCGCGTAAAAATTTTGGCGTAGGGTGGCCACCACATCAGCCGGATTTTTCAGCGATACAGGAAGCATATCGATCACTGCTTCGGTAGTCGGCTTCATTGTTTTTGTATGATAATGAGCGGTGGTTGGTTTTCTTTCGGAATCTCGAGCAATGATTGTTGGTTCTTGGTTGGTGTTTACACTTCCATTGACACGCGACGATTGTCGATCTAGTAAACTCTACGCCGGTAAGTTTGCAAGTAATGGCGCATAATGGGTTTTGCAGAGTTCCTTGATTGCTTCGCTTGTGATTCTGGTTCACTCCTTCCTCTTGAACTTGCTCGGGCTGCTTTGTCAAGGACGAAATTTCGATTCTATTTTTGTGAAACATTCAACGGCGACGTGTACGAATATCAGTTTTATTTTGATTGTGGATATGATGGAATTCCCAAATTTCTTTTACACAACTCAGTTATCGAAGTGGGTATTTTTATTCTCACGTAATGTGCATTGGAAAAAATTGTATTGCACAGTGCCATGAATATTAATTCATAACGGATATTTCTTGCTCCATTTTGCAGTTTCTAGGAAAGACAAGGTTATCATTTGGCCCGATTGTCTATAGTTTTCGAATTTTGAACCGAATATTATATGGTCTTTGACTATGAGGTTGAACCCTCTGATGGAGAATTAGTGGTCAGTTTTAGTTCTGTCCATAAACAAGATTAATTTCGAAAAAGAGTCTTTGATTATTCAGTGCAAATTTTATGTCTGAATGCGAATATCCAAATGACAAAAAAGTTTATGTCTTTCCATTCGACTATTTCCATCGTCTTAATTTTCACCAATCATGAACGCGCCATTTTGAATCACAAATGATTTCTAGATGGAAAAACTGTATGGCAGGAGCTCTGGAGCTGTCAGCAGTTTTTTCGAGTTTACCCACGGCAAAAATTGACAGTTGTTGTCACCAAAAATTACAATTATTAATTTAAGTTTGTAGTATTTTGTCATTGAATAAATTACCTGTTTTTCAGTTTTTCAAATTGATAGATACCAATGCATAATGCATCCAGAATGATCTGTTACTCATTAAATAGTCTTGTCAAATACCATTCGGGAATCTAATTTGCCCCGTGAAAAAAATCGAAAAAACACAATGCAAAGTAATATTTTTTAACAAAAAGCATTCGTGCAGGTGCAAAAATATGTTTCTTCCAGCACTCATGCTTCTTGTTAAAATATTACTAAGCAACTTGTTTTTTCGATTTTTTCCGTGAAAATTAGATGCCCTCATGATATTACTTACGATTATTTATTATTAGGTATTGTTGCCATTTTTGAAGGCCATTTCCGGAAAATTGCAGCTTCTTTCGGATCACCTGTAGAGTAATCCGTGAAACTGCAGGAGACCTAAAAACTCTTTCGGGAATTCAATAAAAAAATCATTTATTTATCCCGAACGGTTTTTAAGATATGATCTCTAGATTTGACCATCATAACCATGAAATTTTTTTGGAAAAATAGGAAGACGTCAAAATTAACTCAGATGAATTATGACAAGTGAAGTATTCAGATGAGAAGTAATTATTTCATGGATATTCAGAATTCATATAAAAATTGGGCATTTTTATTCGAAAATATTGGTGGCTTCGTGTTTGACCACTTTCAGACCAGCCTTTAGAGTCAAAAATTATTTCATCTGATGCGCTGGAGAATTGTCGATTCCGCCAAAATTAAATCATTATGACTTATGGAGCAATATTGATTCACCCTATATGCAGGGCGGAATCTATTTCCGGTTCTACCGGAAACGAATGTTAACGTAACACCCTGTATATTTTTGAATTTTTCGTTCAATTCTGCACTGATTTGATGTATGATATGCGCAATCACTTCAAGCGATTGTTGAGTTATAACTTGATTGCCAAATTTGTTGACAGAAAGAGTGTCACAAATTAGTGTTTATATCTCCAAAATTTCTTATTGTAAAAATTTCTTTTTGCAACAGTGGATCAAGAAAAGTACGCTGATACTGCTTCTAGTATAAATTATGAGGAAATATAATACAGGGTGCCTGAAACAGAGCTCCAAAGTGAGCCTCAATAAAACTATGAGATCTCATTTTTTTTCAAATGGTAACCATATAATTTTGTAATTCCGATCGATTGCTCGTCAGAAAATAATCAGAGTGTGCTAAACATTTCATGTCTTTAAAAGCAGTAGTGTTGCCGTTATCGAATAAAATTCGAATTTCAGGTTTGGCTCAGTCAAATTTCGTTGGTATGCTCGTCTTTTTTAAAGTAGGAAGTGTCATTCTTATTTTCAAAGGAGAATATCCAATAATTTCTAAAAGTTCCACTTCGGCAATAGAAAACAGTTGAACGAATAATCATCCATGTGCTGCCACCTGTTGAAGAGGTAGTAATGTAGCAGCAAAGCCATGAACCTCACAGCTGAAATTCTACTCATTTAGTCATTTCTCATTGTAAATTGAAAGTCTGGTAGTTCGAATTGAGATTCCCAAAAAAGTCGACATTGCATTGCGTAAGTTGGACACTCTGATGAAGAATTCGTGGACAAATTCAATTCTGTTCGACCGTAAGTTCGAAGCCTCGATAACTCTCGAAGACAAAGACCTATACAAAATTGGAATAATTTTTGAAAATTTTATATTTCAATATTTCAAAAATAACCAGAATGAAAAAAGCCTTATTCAATTCTCTCAAAATTCTTCATTTAAATCAATGGAGGATATGAAATGAGAAACCAAAAAAATCGTTTTCATCGTGGTTTTCAAGAATTTCTGAAACAGAACTGTGAAACTTCTTAGAATTCAATATTTCAATGCAGTAGTTTCTGAGTGATGCGCAAACGAATTTTCATGGACATCAGACAGACAAAAATTCTACAAATGGTTGTTCTTCCTTCTAATACTTTCATATGAACTCTTAACATCCGTTTCTCAAATATCTTCATGTACAGACATCGGATCTGTTATAGTTATATTATACAGTGGGTAAAAAAAGTAACACACTTCAATAATTACTGTCCTACGAAAACTGCATAATTTTATTATTTCGTGGGATTGTCATGGACTTCAAAATACATAACACCATGAAAAATTTGTATTCAGTATTTTCAATCATTTCTTTTCCAGAGAACTTATAGTAACATGGAATGCTATTTCCAGTAATCCAGTATGGAAACATGAAAAACTAGCTATTCCACCAACTGAGATGTTTGTTTTATTTCAAGCTAAACAGCAAGGCTAATATCATTCCATTATAATGTAAGTTCTATGAAAAAACCCTATCAATGATTTTGAATTCAATTCGATTGACAGGTTTTTCGTGAAAAACATTTTTCGAATTTCACATGCCATAGGTACCTCATATCTTCAGCAATTAGTTACTAGCTTAAGTTGTATTCGTTAGAAGTTTCGCTGCGGCTTGAGTAACTGAACAATAATCAGGTTTTAAGTTTTCTTCTACAAAATTCGAGAATATTGCGAAATCCTTTCACTATATTATGTAGGTTCCCAAAAATAAGAACGTATATTTCATTTAAAGATCAGAGTCACTCGAATGGTATAGGTGGATGAAGCAATTCTCAATTTTTATGGAAAATTTCATCAGATATTCACGGAGAATGAATAAAGGTTACATTCTAGATATATCAGCAATATTAAAATGATCATTCATATCGTGTATATTGTGGTTATCATGATGTCTCGATTATCGAAAGATATCACATTGAAGTGGAAAGAATAATTGAATTAAGCCTCAAAATAGGGCGAAAATATATTGTTGAACAGATTTAAATAGAAATATTTGTCGAACAATATTCTTGATTGAAATCTTATTCGATTTGGAGAAAATGTGGGAGATGACAATATATGTAAAATTAAATTCGCAGAAATATTCCATTTATAATTTATTAATTGAAAGTGCTGTTGAAAAATATAATGGCTATAAAATGTAGATACATGATTGCCCAAAATTCGTCATCTACAATTGATAGATATTAGGAATTACTTGCAACGATATTCATGTTGACAAACTCTACTATATGATGTTCATTTCGTATTATCTGTACCTATAATGGTCAAGTTCGAATAACCATACGGTTCCAACTTCAAACCACATATTCATTGTCAAATATGACTTCTCTGAGATCTCACTCTATATCGCTCTAGGGTTGAAGGGCCTAGCTATCCCATCTACTTAGTCCACCGCCTCTAACTGCTCTCTTGTGGTGTTTTACTCTAATTTGGGTTCAAATTATATTTTTTTGGACGAATATCTATCATTCATTGAATTACGAGTAGTATCAATGTTGAACAATGACCTATCGGAATTGCCATGTATTTCGATGAAAAGAAATCCAAAAATCATTTTCCAAATATTCTTCGGAAATGACAATTCCATTCAATTATCTATCCATTCTTCATCCATCACAAATTAATTAGAGCTCTCTTTGTGATGGCTGAATAACCAATGATAACCATAAGCTACACCAAACCCAAGCAAAAATATCAATGTGTTAGAAATGTATCTGAAGGGAATTCCTCTTCTCTTCTTCACCAACAAATTCAACATGGTTGTTTTAGCTTGACTGTATGGTGGATATCTGGATTGCAACCCCATTTCTGTTATGGAATTCAGCATGGTTTTCAGCACACTCTTTTGATGGGAGAAGGTCTTAAATCCTTCTTCTCCATGGTAAGATCCCATTCCACTGCTACCTACCCCTCCGAAAGGCAGATTCTCCACGCAAATTTGCATGATAGTGTCATTGATAGAAACAGACCCACTGGAGGTTTCCGTCAAAAATCTCTTCTGTACTTTCTTATCTTGAGAAAATACGTAAAGAGCCAAAGGTTTTTCATTTTCATTAATATACTCAAGAGCTTCATCGCAACTGCAAACAATCATTATAGGCAATATGGGACCGAATATTTCTTCTTGCATCACCTTATCAGATTTCTTAATGTCAATCAAGATTGTTGGGGATATGAACTTTTGGGATTCAAGGTATTGACCTCCAATAGCTACTTTCGCACCTTCCAGAAATTTAAGCAGACGTTTGAAATTATTTTCTGATACGATTCTGCTCATATCGGAAGGAAACTTTTGGTTTCCATAGAATTCAGTCAAAATAGTTCTAGCAGCTGTTAAAAATTCTTCCTGTACGTCTTTGGTGCACAAAATGTAATCTGGACATATACAAGTTTGTCCTGCGTTTAGAAATTTCCCCCAGAGAATTCTTCTCGCGGCCAATTCCATGTCAACAGTGTCATCGATATAGCATGGGCTTTTTCCTCCCAATTCCAATGTTGTAGGCGTCAAATGCTTCGCGGCAGCTTGGTGGACAATTCTGCCGACAGTTGTTGATCCTGTGAAGAAGATGTAATCGAATCTTTCGGCTAAGAGCTCGGTTGTTTCCGGAATTCCTCCTAAAACCACATAAAAGGTTTCTGGGTCCAAGTATTTGGTGAGCAGTTTGTACAGAAGATCTGCTGTGGCTGCTGACAGCTCTGAAGGCTTCATAATGACACAGTTCCCAGCAGCGATGGCACCTAGAATAGGAGGATGAAAATTTATTCTGATCTATATGAAAATATTTATCAATTTTAGGTCATGCATGCTTAAGGAAAATTACATGAAACTCAGAGATAAAGTACTATTGGTTTCTGTTTCCTTGAAATTATTTGATACCCTATGTCGAATAATTCGAGGTGAAGTTTTGATTAGGAGATAAAGTTAAAGGGGGAAAATGAAAAAGAACCATAATATTGTGTTTCCATGTGGTACCATGAAAACTACGTAAAACATTTTCTTCGCAAAATGATTGTGTACAAAATAAAAATTTTACAGATGATTGGTTACGGAGATAACACTCGAACACAAAAAGAAGTAAGTCGCTTGTTCAATGAAAAAGTTCCAGATTTGCCGGATGAGGATGTGAATAAAAATAAGATGTTTGAGTTGATTCAAAACATTTACATACAAATACAGAGTGTAACAGCCAAATGGAATAAATTCGATAACGAATAAATGAGGGAGTGTTAGGAAAACGCTCAGACACATCGATTTCTAATTTCAAATACGCATATTTTTCAAGAAAATAAAATTATATAGGGTGTTCCATGCGACCGTGGCTAATACCAACTTTCTTATTTCAAAAGCAACTCCCTGTATCCCTGCCAAAAATACCGCATGAAATCTCATAAGAACATATAGGCAATTTATGAGATTTCATAAGGATCAATGAGAAGAAACTGTATCCTATACGTACGTTATTCAAGACATGTAAACTTCTTATAAGTTTTTATGAGGATTTATAAGTATATGTAATTTATAAGCATACCCGAATACAAGGTGTACGAGTTTCTATCAGGTAGGATTCGTTTGAGGAGGCTATGAGATTCTATACGGTATTCCAGTTTCAATCATAATAATGTTTTATGCTCATTCACAAGCCTCAAAATCTACGAGGAGTATGTGGAATGTATCAGGAATTCCTTATGTAATTTTATGCAGATCTTATGAGTTTTAATGTGGCTCAAATTAACTGAGAATTCACAAGTTTCAGTGAGGAAGCTCGGCTGTGAAGTATAAGAGTCTGTATCAGGCATTGTTAGATTTAGGCGGCTACGAGATTCAATAGTGTATTCCAATTTCAATCATTATTATGTTTCATCCTCATTCACGAGCCTGAAAGCCTATGAGAAATATGTGGAATGTATCAGGAATTCCTCATGTAATTTTATGCGGATCTTATGAGTTTCAATGTGGCTCGAATTAACTGAGAATTCACAAGTGTCAATGAGGAATGTCGAGTTTATAAGAGTCTGTATCAAGCCGCAAGGGCGGATTTACGGGGGGGGGGGGGGGGCTGCCAAAAATGTCTCATAGAAACTGATAGAAAATGTATGTACGAGAACTTATAAGATCCTAATTGGATAGTGAAACCACGAATCCGTATAAAACCATATACGATATTCATCAGTATTTAATGGAGACTACAGATATACATTGCTTCAGTTTCTAATGGCATTTCCTAACGTAAATCATATCCGTTTCTATAAGCGTTTCCTACATTGAATTGTCCTTGTTCCTACGAGTTTTTATAAGAATCTATAGTTTTCAAATGTGGTTTTCACACACAATACCTATCTGTTTCTAATGTGTTTCTACAGATAACTTATATCCGTTTCTACGAGTTTCTATAAAAATCTATAGTTTTCAAATGTGGTTTTCACACACAATACCTACCTGTTTCTAATGTGTTTCCACAGATAACTCATATCCGTTTCTACGAGTTTCTATAAGAATCTATAGTTTTCAAATGTGGTTTTCACACACAATACCTACCTGTTTCTAATGTGTTTCCACAGATAACTCATATCTGTTTCTACGAGTTTCTATAAGAATCTATAGTTTTCAAATGTGGTTTTCACACACAATACCTACCTGTTTCTAATGTGTTTCCACAGATAACTCATATCTGTTTCTACGAGTTTCTATAAGAATCTATAGTTTTCAAATGTGGTTTTCACACACAATACCTACCTGTTTCTAATGTGTTTCCACAGATAACTCATATCTGTTTCTACGAGTTTCTATAAGAATCTATAGTTTTCAAATGTGGTTTTCACACACAATACCTACCTGTTTCTAATGTGTTTCCACAGATAACAGTGTTAGTTTGAGGCGGCTATGAGATTCAATATGGTTTTCCAATTTCAATGACATTGATATTTCCATCAACAGCCTCAGTTCCCATGTGTAGAAATTCACAGGTTCAATTGAATAATTGAAATGAGAATGTTGTTGTGTACCAACAGAGTGGACACTGGACAGTCATTTCAGGATTCGACAGACGGCGCGTGCATCGGAAAGTTCAGGTTATAACGCGGTCGACGCCGACGCATAGACTTATAATACAAAATGGACGAGCCACTCGGAAAAATGCTAGGTCCCAGCATACAGACTGATTATCGTCATCCTTGTCATATGATTTACAACCATGTTGCCGCTTTTACCAATAAATTAAACCCAACTTTCTGAGATTCGTTTAAATGTTATGAAAATTGTATGAAAGAACCATTCAAACATAAATTTTCAATTTGAACATTCATTCAATGAATTCGCAAAAGTTAGTAATTTCATAAAAATCACACGAAATCAACAAAGTAAAGAAAAAATTAGTGGAAACTAGTAACAGAACAATTCGGTAAATTTGACGATAATTCTGTTGTAGCGGCAACACTGATGCCTTCCGAATTGCTTCTTGCCTACCAGTTTGGTAGGCAAACTATATACCTCTCTGTTTAGTCAGAGCCTCCAGATTGCCCCTCTCTCTCTGTATCCGGGGACCTAAGCTTCGAATGCAGAAAGATCGGGTGGCGTGGCAGGGCACTGCGCGTGCGCGGACGCGTGGAGCGTGACTGCGTGGACGTAAAACACGTGTGATGCAAATTGAGAATTGACGAATTATTTCTTATTTGTTGGGAAATTGCAATAATAATTAATTTCACTTTTCTAGAATAAAAATGTGATGCATCAGTACCTTTATGAAAGACTATTATGTGTTTTCGGTCTGAAGAGAACATTGATGTTTTTGTGTGAAGTGGGGTTATAATGTTATATTGTAGAAAACTAGAAACAAGCTGGAATCTGATGTGAATTATATCTTTCTAGAAGAAAAATGTGATGGATCAGTGCCTTTATGAAAGACTATTATGTGTTTTCGGTCTAAAGAGAACATTGTATTTTGTGTTAAGTGAGGTTATTCTGCAGAAACAAGTTGGAATATACTTAGTGGAAATTATATGAATAGGTATGGTTTTCTGTAATTATGTGTTCTTCTCAAGTTACTTCTGTAAAATTATTCCATATATTGTCCTCAATCTCAATGAAATTATGAAATGTCAAAACGGATCAGAAATAAACATTTTAAGCCGCTATGAATTCTTTCACTCCAACTGTATAAATCCACCAACCAATAGTTCGAACATACAGGTATATGAAACGTTTTATTATAATCCTAGGAATTTCAGTCAGAAACATATGGAAGAAATTTTAACTAAACGTTTAAATTGTCAAATTCTCATTAGCGAATGATTAACTGTGAATTATAATGATTTCTGGCGAATATCGGTGATGGTAAGATCTCGGGTACGATATGAATTTACATTTTCACTCTAACTTCAATGTTATACATTCGTTCTATTATCTAATTGTACTAATTTTCTGAATTGCCATCAGAAACACATTTGAGAACTATAGATCCTTATAACTTGTGACTGATATTAAATCTTAAACATTCTCATTTATTTTCAAACCTCATTAACTCGTAAAACATACAGCAGAAATTAATTTTGTGTAGAAACAGATTTGAAACAGGTAGGTATTACGTGTGAAAAACTCATTGAAAAACTATAGATTCTCATAGAAACGGATATTAAGCATGTGTGAAAACACATTAGAAACCGGTAGGTATTAAAAGTGAAAACCATATTTGAAAACTATAGATTCTTATAGAAACTCGTAGAAACAGATATGAGTTATCTGTGGAAACACATTAGAAACAGGTAGGTATTGTGTGTGAAAACCACATTTGAAAACTATAGATTCTTATAGAAACTCGTAGAAACGGATATAAGTTATCTGTGGAAACACATTAGAAACAGGTAGGTATTGTGTGTGAAAACCACATTTGAAAACTATAGATTCTTATAGAAACTCGTAGAAACAGATATGAGTTATCTGTGGAAACACATTAGAAACAGGTAGGTATTGTGTGTGAAAACCACATTTGAAAACTATAGATTCTTATAGAAACTCGTAGAAACGAATATAAGTTATCTGTGGAAACACATTAGAAACAGGTAGGTATTGTGTGTGAAAACCACATTTGAAAACTATAGATTCTCATCAAAACTCGTAGGAACGCGAACGGGTATGAGTTATGTGAAAACCACATTTGAAAACTATAGAGTCTTATAAAAACTCGTAGGAACAAGAACAATTCAATGTAGGAATCGCTTATAGAAACGGATATGATTTACGTTAGGAAATGCCATTAGAAACTGAAGCAATGTGTATCTGTAGTCTCCATTAAATACTGATGAATATCGTATATGGTTTTATACGGATTTGCGGTTTCACTATCCAATTAGGATCTCATAAGTTCTCATACACACATTTTCTATCAGTTTCTATGAGACATTTTTGGCAGGGATATTATTTATTTTTTGGATTTTTCAGAAAATTCTAGACATAATTCATGTATAATGTCCTAAACCTATCTTCAACTTTTTCGGAAATATTAAGTGTTTTCAGATTTTTTACAAAAATTAACATTTTGAATGAAAATTATTTTATTTCACAAATTCAATGCATTACACTGAATACTTATTTCCCATTTACCTTTTGATATGAAAAAAGTAAGCAAAAACCATTACTGAGAAGATATTTAAAAAAATTCAATTCTACACCAGATTAGCATGTTGCCATAACGTTAACATTTTTTTTGTTTTTTTTTTAGTAATTAAGAAATAATCAGTATTAATTATTAGGCTCTTAGTGTAATATACCGAATTTGTGAAATAAAATGATTTTCATTTAAAACGTTGATTTTTGCAATAATTGTGAAAACACTTAATACTTCCGAAATAGTTAAAGATAATAATAGGACATTGTGCATGAATTATGTCTAGAATTCTATGAAGAATCCTAAAAATAAATAATATACATGGGGTTTCATTTGAAATAAGAAAGTTGGTATTGGCCACGGTCACATGGAACACCCTATATGATATTATATATTATTATAATAATCTTGAGAAATATACGCATTTAAAATTACAAATCGACGTGTCCGAGCGTTTTTCCCAACACGCTCTTATTGATTCGTTATCGAATTTATTCCATTTGGCTGTTACACTCTGTATGTACCCACTGCTCTTTTTCAGAAGAATAAATGAAATAAATAAAGTCCTATTAAGCGTTGAGGAAATGAGGTCAAGTGTGCTATGGATAGAGGACATACCCTTCATATATCTGGAAAAAAGTCCAAAAAATCTCAAAACTCAAAGAAATTTCCTATTTCGAAAAGAAATGTTGTTCAGTTCACAATGAAGGAAGTGAACAATTAACTGACAATGCATTGAAAAATCTGTGAATATTCTCAAAGAGTTCCGACAAATGATGTTCATGATTTCAAAAGCATCGATCCAAATGTCTAATGGCTCTTTCCATTATTTTGCATTATTTCTGAAGGAAATTTCAAGAACCATTTACGATAATATTCATTGCACACTAAAGGGTGTTGTTCGAAACTTGTTTTTAAAATCTGATTCAAAGGGTCTTAGATCGAAAAGGAAACAGAAATATTTTCTAGCAAAAAAATCCGGATTATTGAAAATCGCTCTTCATCAGTTTTGTTCGAGAGGGAGTCATTTTTTTACAAGAAAATCGTCATTTGAAAAGGGAGGATAGATCGTGCTTTATGTCATTGAAAAAGTCGTTCTCTTCTGAAAATGACAGCAAACTTTTTTTCACCTTCGATAATTCACGAGGGACTCAACTATTGGTTATCTTATGGATAACAGACGAGAACCTTTTCATGAATTTGAAATCGAGAATAAAACGAGCAGGTTGATTTGGAGCTCAGGTAGAAACTGAATAAATTAAATCTTGAACCCAGTGAACGCGGAATCACTGAGAAAATTACAAAGTTAAGACCGTATCAAAAACTGGTTCCCTTGCGGATTATGCCTCTCATTTTAGATTCGAAAATAGGTAATGTTATGGTTGCACAACTGCATTACAAAACCGACCTAAGGTTTTGGAGCTGTGTAGACAATTTCGTGTGAGCATATAGTTTGTTTAATTGATCGATTAAAATATTTCCAATGTTCATATTATGTAATAACTGCGGATTATTCCATTTGAGGAATTTGTTCGAGATATAACAACGTAACAGTTCTATGGAAATTTAAAACAATTTATAGGGACATTTGTGGAGAATTATTTCTTATTTTCCACAGTAGCTTCCAATTTGGAAAATTACATATTACCCGCATTCACCACAATTATTTACAGGAAAATATTTCATGAAATTCACGAGATTCAGTCATTTTCTCGATGTCCTCTGAAAATTACTTCATGAACTCATACCCTATTGTTGGGTGATTCCCAAGAGATACACCATCAGACAAAATGCAAATTACTATCATATGCAGAACGTATTACTTTTGTTGAAAGTTAATTAACAAATGAAGAACTGCAAATTACAGTCGGTTCATACGACTCTGAAATAATGACCTGCTATTTTCATTTCAATCAAAGTTAGCTGAGAATATACAGAGTGTAACAGTCAAATGGAATAAATTCGATAACGAATAAATGAGGGCTTGTTGAGAAAAACGCTCGGACACGTCGATTTGTAATTTTAAATGCGCATATTTTTCAAGAAAAAAATATTATAT
This sequence comes from Adalia bipunctata, assembly GCA_910592335.1. Lineage (NCBI taxonomy): Eukaryota > Metazoa > Arthropoda > Insecta > Coleoptera > Coccinellidae > Adalia > Adalia bipunctata. The sequence goes on from OU342953.1 coordinate 24,909,381, forward strand.
AGGGTGTTCCATGTGACTGTGGCCAATACCAACTTTCTTATTTCAAATGCAACCCCCTGTTTATTATTTATTTTTTTGATTCTTCAGAGAATTCTAGACCCAATTCATGCACAATGTCCTATACCTATCTTTAAATATTTCGAAAGTATGAAGTGTTTTCAGATTTATTGCAAAAATCAACGTTTTAAATAAAAATTATTTAAATTCAGAAATTCAGTACATCACACTTCAAACTTAAAAAGTAATACTGATTTTTTCTTGATTATTAAAAAAAACAAAAAAAAACATTAATGTCAATGTAGGAAATGTTCAAAATGCTCGTCTTGGCAACATGCTAATCTGGTGTAGAATTGTCTTCTAACGTTACTTAACATTTCAGGCGTTTTTGCTTATTTTCTTCATATCAAGAGGTAAATGGGAAATAAATATTGAGTGTAATGTATCGAATTTGTGAAATAAAATAATTTTTATTAGTAAAAAATCTGAAAACACTTAATATTTCCCAAAAAGTTGAAGATAGTTATAGGACATTGTACATGAATTATGTCTAGAATTTTCTGAAGAATCCAAAAAATTATATAATATACAGGGGGTTGCATTTGAAATAAGAAAGTAGGTATTGGCCACGGTCGCATGGAACACCCTATATAATTTTATTTTCTTGAAAAATTTGTGCATTCAAAATTACAAATCGACGTGTCCGAGCGTTTTGCCTAACACCCCCTCATTTATTCGTTATCGAATTAATTCCATTTGGCTGTAGAATTATCAAAACACAAAAACGGTAAAAAAAATTTCATGATGACCAATGAGATAATAACTAAAAATCTTAACTTATAACAGATAAAAAACATCCAATTGTAAGCTACTTTTTTCTTGAATCAATTTTTCAGATGTGAATCAATACAAATACATTCAATACAATTACAAATGAATGTTTTTTTCTCTGTAAGATCAGCTCATTCAACTTGATATGAAAAAGAACTCTGAAATATCCTTCTGAATATTATATTATTGGCTTATCATAGTCAACTCCTGATGAAGTTTGTTTTAACGTATCGGAAATAAATGTCGAAAAAATAATCAATTTTCTCATTAAGTTTATATTGTATTTTCTGAATAAGCAAGGGTTTATTAAGTGATTGAATTAGGCTCTTTCTTATTACAATAATTTTTTAACAGTATACTAGTAAATTTGATAACAGAAGCGACAAAAAATTGCATTACAGTTAATAAACAAATAGAAAAAGACTAATTGATAAATTTCCAAAATAACGTCAAAGAGAACTTATTCTTTTTATCGGCTAATTTACCGATGAAAATGGCAATTATTGATGCTATTGCTAGTTCGACCAGCTCAAGAACCAGCTTTCCCAATTAGTTCTTAAATTTTTTCCTCTTCATGAAAAACAAGGAAAAGTCTTATTCGTCCCATGTTTCCTTCTCACAATTAGCTGGAGAGGATTTATCGTAGCAGATGAATCAAAATGTAATTTCAAATTGATTCTTCGGAATTAACCAAGGATAATTTTCGGAGGAGAAGATTAGAGATAACGCAAATTCAAAATGAGAGAAGCGACTTACCTACTAATGGTCCCAAAGTCAGAAGTATCGGATAGTTCCAAGCACCAATAATGAGCACAACACCATAAGGATCACTGTATATTTCCACGTCTTCCAGGATGTTGATCAGACGCTTCGAAGGCCTTTTGGGCTTCGCCCACTCATCCAAATCCATCAAAGTGTGCCTTATATCGTTGGTTACCAAGAATATCTCGGTTACATTCACCTCCTGAGGGTGCTTCCTCAAGTCTTTATAAAGGGCGTCTTCAATCTCCTCCCTGCATTCCTCGAAAAACCTCAACAAGGCTGTCAGCTGCTCCTGGCGATATTTCAACGGTTTGGTTTTGCCAGTTCTGAAAGCAGCCTTGGCAGCTCGCACCACGCCAGGGGTGGTCATCAGGGGTTTCGGCATGTTCTGGTTCCTGACGAAAAGTGGATCTACGATATCTATGACTGCTGGATGCCCGTTTGAACCGTCTGTCATCTCTACCCGTGGTAGAATGAAGTCATCCTTGGTATCGGTCATCTCGGATGGCCCCACGTTTTTCAAATGGTGCGTTCAGGTCGACTGAACGAACCAGTTGGCCGATACTGGGTGGAATCCGCTTTGGAAACGAGAACGGTCTGATATCGATACGAGATTCAAGTTGCGCGCCAAGTTTTGAGTGGAATAAGCTCCATTTAGTTTAGCGGATTATTTGGTTCAATCGAGAAATGCGCTGAAAATGATAATTTCCGATGTGACGCGTGTGTTTTATATCTCGTTGATAGAGGATGTTGGACTCATTCCATCATTTATTCCTTTCATTTTGTATTTCTGTTGTATCCTCTTTACAGGCGGATTCGAAATTGCAGGGAACTGCAATAGTGCGTTCTGCTGCAATAGCTGCACAACCACGCATCTTAGAAATTTCGTTCGAAAACAGGTTTCTTGTATTTCTATTTCTGCATCCCAAAAAATTATTATCCAAAATACTGGGTGTTTCCAAAAAGAGAAATTCAAAAAACGGGTGATTTTTTAAATGAATTGCTAGGTATATTTTCATGTATACTCCATTCACAATTATAAAATCACAACTCTGGCCTTGGAAATTTGACACATTCCACTCTGTATCGAAGTTATGACGTTTTTCAAAATATTTTTATGTTCCAAGTCAACACTATGTTGCCCTTTCTACATTCTTAGCGTATTTCTCAGAATGTGAATGAATTGGAAAAGATGTGATGGACGAAAATAATTAACGTTTATATGAATTGATATAAAGGATTCTTTTTCTAGTTATTTGCATGAAAAGTACAAGAGATCACTGTTGTAATATAATATATTACTTACGCCATGGAAAAAAATTGCATTGCTTTCACATAATTTTCATATGCATGCTCGTGAAGATTTAATGTTTATTGTCTTCTTGAACTGAAAGTTCAAGACTTGACGACATTTCATTTATTTGATCTTATGAACAAGGAGTTAAATATTCTGACTGTATAGTATTTATTAGTTTAAAAAATATTCATTCATTACTACCACAGTGGGTTTGTACAAATAAAATGGAATAGGTCAAACATATGCTTCACATTTATCATTCACCTGTTCTAAAATAAGACACGAACTCCTGGAATATGGAAAAAACCGATGTATTCTGGTTCAATATAGCCTATTTCTACTTTCGGCAAAGGAATGAACGCTCCAGTGACATTTCAATTCATCGGAATCTGAATTCACCTACCGTTGAATGCAATATAGTCATATCTCTTCTTTTTTTTAGCTAAACAGCATATACAGGGTGTATCTTAATTCTTAATAACACCGAAAAAAATTAAAGGGGTGATTCTTTGCAGGAAATTAAAGTGGATAATTGGTATAAAATTTTTTGAAAAACCTCCCCCCCCCTCGAAAAAGTTACACCCCTCCGAAGGTAAATGAAAAAAATTGTTTTCCTTTTTTAATTTCGTTTTATTTTAATTAAGCTGAGGACACGAAACTTCAACTTAATTATCATTTGTCATTGAAATTACCATGTTGGATTTTTTTCAACCCTGAAGTATGCTCAGAAAGGGTTGAAATAGTAGCCCTCTTAATTATTTTTTTCACATTTTTTTTTGTTGAAAATTTTTCTTTTAAAAAATCATGGCTGAAAAGCCCAACTAATACACAATTTTTTTTTTCGACAAGTTTTCTCGAAAACTCAAGTATTTACGAGAAAAAAATTCGAAGCGTTTTCAAAATATAAAATTGATATCTAGTAGTTTGTGCTTTGCAATGATAATTATAAAAATAATAATACCGATACTAGGATTGTGCATACTTCAGGCTTGAAAAAATTCCAGCATATGTAATTTCATTGACAAACGGTAATTACCAAGTTTCCTGTCCTTAGCGTAATATACAGGGGAAATAAAAAAGAAAACACCTTTTTTTATCTTCGAAGGGGTGTAACTTTTCCGGTAGGAGGTTTTTTAAAAAATGTTATACCAAATACCAACTTTAATTTTCGTCAAAGAATCACCCCTTTTATTTTCTCGGTGTTATTCAGATGCAGCCGGTTTATTGAAAAATAATTTCTTGAAATGCATAAATAGAAATATGTACAACAAATTTTTTTCGAACGAAATTATCTGGTATGGCAGATGTAAGCAGGACGAACTATTGCCGGACCCTATTTATATTTTTACGTGAATTTCAGTGACATAATCGATTTTTTCCGAGAATCAAAGATTTTTGAGATATCGATATATCTCCCCCTTTTTTCAAGGGAGCTCACTATTCCTTTGTATTTTAATTTCTCCGCTCTTTGAAGATTTCTGAAAATATAAGCTTAATTAACGTCACCATGAGAATTAACCCCCTTTTCTTATTCGCCTTTGAATTGCTATGCTAACGCAAAGAATATCACATTCATTTACTTCAGACTTATGAGAATGATAATGGTATCATGCACAGTGCCCCCCCCCCCCCAGTGATCGAATATTCATAGATGATTAACAGTAGAAAACCAAGGACTCTACCCTGAGGGACTCCCATAATGATCCCCTCACTCTTCAGACATAATAACCATTTTTTTTTCTTTTTCTCAAGTTACTCTTCACGATCCGAATACAGAACCATTTAATTTTCAAGTACTGCTACCAATGGAAATGTTCGAACAAAGTTTCCTCTTTCGGTTGCATTATAATTATTGTCGAAAATCTGAATTCAATATCGTTATTCGAAGCATTGCGTCAAACATCTATTCCTGTTGCTTCTACATAAATAACATGATTATAGTCCAGAACAACTGGAACCCGTAATTGAAATAATACTTAAAGGAGGAGGATCTGCGAAGACAATGGATTATTCAACAGATTTTGAATAAGTGACGCTGAAAATTGTGAATAATTCAAAACTTCGGCCGGAGTTTGTGTAAAATTACCAATTAGAATAGTGGTGCCTGCTACAAAGAGGTTTTGAGGAAATTTCAGAAACGGAATTTCATTATTGATGAAGCTGTTCAGGTTCCCTCAAATGAAGCTTCAATTTTCAGATGTTTCCTTGATAATTGACAGGTATTAGTGAAGAGTATCTATTCTGGATCATAACAATTGAGATATTATTGATCGAAAAAACTTTCTAACCGATATTTCAGTTCAAATTCATTCTAATATAATTCGAGGTTTATTTTGGAAAGAAATCACGCAGATGGTGAATGTCAAGGATTCAAGGACTATGGTGTACTGAAAATTTGAGTCCTGTCAGGTTTAATTAGTTTAAGATCAATAAGATCTGATATTTTAAATGTAGTGAGAGAACATGAGAATTATCTTATGTTATAAGGGATCCTGAAATAGGATTTTATATTTGAAGCAATGAGAATCATTCACTTTATCGTTTATAGGGAAATCTATAGGTCCTTGATAATATGTATTTAAAAAATAAATTATCGTATGCCTCCAAACATGGAAAATTTTTATGGTATTCCCTGAAATTATTCCATTTCATTTCGAATCGAAATGTAGGTAGTACGCTAGTACCTGACCATTTGAAGTTTATACAGAGTGTAACAGCCAAATGGAATAAATTCGATAACGAATAAATGATAGGATGTTAGGAAAAACGCTCGGACACGTCGATTTGTAATTTTAAATGCGCATATTTTCCAAGAAAATAAAATTATATAGGGTGTTCCATGCGACCGTGGCCAATACCAACTTTCTTATTTCAAATACAACCCCCTGTATATTATTTATTTTTTGGATTCTTCAGAGAATTCTAGACATAATTCATGCACAATGTCCTAAACCTATCTTTAACTATTTCGGAAGTATTGAGTGTTTTCAGATTTATTGCAAAAATCAACGTTTTAAATAAAAATTATTTTATTTCACAAATTCGGTACATTACACTTGAAACCTGATAAGTAATACTGATTATTTCTTAAATATTAAAAAAAAACAAAAAAAAACTGATCACTTAGAAAACTTGTAAGGCTATGAGAATAAACAAATCTGTTTTTGTTTTTTTTTTAATTTCTCAGTAATGGTTTTTGCTTACTTTCTTCATATCAAGAGGTAATGGGAAATAAGTATTGAGTGTAATGTATCGAATTTGTGAAATAAAATATTTTTCATTTTAAATATTAATTTTTGTAAAAAATCTGAAAACACTTAATATTTACGAAAAAATTTGAGATAGGTATAGGACATTGTACATGAATTATGTCTAGAATTTTTTGAAGAATCCAAAAAATAAATAATATACAGGGGGTTGCATTTGAAATAAGAAAGTTGGTATTGGCCACGGTCACATGGAACACCCTATATAATTTTATTTTCTTGGCAAATATGCGCATTTAAAATTACAAATCGACGTGTCCAAGCGTTTTTCCTAACACCCCCTCATTTATTCGTTATCGAATTTATTCCATTTGGCTGTTACACTCTGTATAAATTTTAACATTGAACAGTGTAAGTGGGTTGTTTCTGGTAAAGTTACCGATGAATAATTACGAAGTTCCTACTGAAAAATCAGCTAGAACAATCATTACGTTCATGAAGTTCTCCCATTTTCTTTTACGTGTTTAACCAATTAATGTTACAGTTGTATAATGAAATATAATCTAAGCTGGAAATGTAGTAGTCATTAAAACTATTATCAGGTGAATTTCGAATGAAAGAACATTATCTTTCACTTGTTGAATATTTATCCATGCTTAAAACAAAAACATAAGTCGATGATATTCGTTGACATGCATTTTCGTACCAAATAGAAGAGAATTGAAAATAATTAATAAATCGATTCAAGTTTCAATTGATGTTTCGAACTTATTGAGAATATACAAAACGTAATTACCTACCTGGGACATTTTACAACGAAAATTGCTATAATACTTGCCATTTTTGTTGAAAAAGATGGGTTTTGCTAATTCAATAAAAGAAGACTTCATTTTGAAAATGATTAAGACAAATAATATTCGTATCAGCCTAAATGAATTTTATTATGTGGCGACAACGATTCTCTTCTAAATGACCTACAAATTCCTGACGTTGAGTTATGAGACACCCAGTATATTGGAAAGTGTAAATTGCTCCTCTTGGAGAAAAAAAGGGTTTGTGAGTTATTGAAAAATATGTGATCTCCAAAATAATAAGGGTGGTACTCACAGCTTCCGATGAATCTTTGAAGCCTTGAACTCTTATTTGATTACTCGATGTGCACTCATGCATAGAACGTACCGATGTCTTTTGCACAGCACTAATTTGATATTTGGAACAGCACTAATTAATTTCCTTGGCACTTTATGAATTATGATGAAATATGTGGATTTTTATAGTAAAAGGAAAACAAAGTGCTTAGCGAGCTTTTGTTAGAAACAACGGTTGCAGACGAGGGTATTTTTTCTGAATTCTCTAAAATGTATGGGTTTTGAACGGTGCTCAGAAAAATAAGGCTGATTCTGTTCATATCGGATGGTCAAAGGCTGCAGATTAAAGAGCGGATTGATCACAGAACAAAGTCTGTAAGTTACAGTATTTTCAGTGTCCACCTACTATATCATGATCTGTTTCAACATAGTTCGGTTGATTTATTATTTACATAGATAATGTCTGAATACTTAACCTTAATCTTCAGGAAATCTCAGAGAATAGAGTTAAGAATTACCTTTTCAACTCTTCATGGAGACATATTTTGTCAGTTTGCTCGATCAAGATAAGATCGAGGTGTTCTGAATTAAAACCCAAACTTTTTGAACGTTGATCTGTTTCCAATTTTCATATCATCCGTTCGAGTTAGTTCATTTCACGTATACAAGGTGTTTTCAAAGGTAGAACTCAAGATAGGGAAGATATAAGCATTTGACATAGAATTCTATCTCGTGAAATCAGAATTACGGATCTGATCTCACTAATGTGAGGGTCCAGGACCGTAATAGTTCGTTTAAGAATCTATTCAGTTGGTGATTTTTTCAACTTCTTCAGCTTGAGTCTTTTGTTTAGGGGATTTTTCGGTGAGATAGTTTATTTTCATTCGTTCTACGTCCTGTTGAAGAAAAGATGCACGTTTGAAACGTATGCCTTCAATTGTATCAATCTGCCAGAGTTTTTGAAGAACACAACATTTTTTTAAATCATTTTTGGAGCTCCTAAAGCTTCGGTTCCTTTGTTCGAAGTTACAATAACAGTAAATTTTTTTACCTTCAATCTTCGTGCTTCTATGACTGTAACTGATAATCGATTCAGGTTCTCATTGTATACTAAAGATATGAGCAGCTCTCCAAGATCAGATCTTATTTCATGTGGTTCCTGAAAAAATAACATTTGTTAGTTTGAAAATGAATAAAATGAAATAGAATATATGTAAGAAAGGATTGAAGTGAGAGAGGTTTCAAAAGAGCTCCATGAATTCTCGAGCAAAAGATGCATACGATTAGTAAAAAGTATATTCAGTATTTACTATTATAAGAAATTTCATCAAGGATCAATCATTGCAAGCAACAATAATAGTTTATCCATTTCTGGTTAGGCTTCCAGCATTTTTCTACATAATAGTAAATACCGAAGATATGAATATGTATATCTATCAGTGTTCGTTATTAATAGATTAGAACTGATAGAGGAGTACTACAGGACTCTATTCAGGGGCCATTTTTGTGCATTCTTCATACAAATGACTGTACACTGTATTGTATGTAGACTTTCTTGAATGATATAAATGAAGCAATATTGTCACAATTTCTATTTATGTATAAGAGATTGATAATAGTCACCTTTTCTAAATCCATTTTGAAAAGTTGTTGCTCGGATCCATCTCCAAAATCGAGGTTATTCAAAGGATAAGTAATGTGACCAATTTCACTTCTCTTCTTCGTTCTTCCTCCATCGATGACAGTCAGCTTCAGTATTCGTTCATGCATTTCTTTGGATGATACCTGGAGTCAAACGAATAGTTCATTATCCTTCCTTAGCAATAGCTACTTGCATTTGAGTGCATCATGTTTTTACTTTGATTTTATCTTGAAAAGAATCTTATATACTCAGATACCTAATAATAATTATTCGAGTCTGATACTTTCTGAACTAATCAATTCTATTAAAACATTGCTTATTCTCGTCTTAATAGGTGAGTACATATTTGAATATGATTGTATATAGAATAATAGGGTACCTATATCACATGAATAAGGAGTGAAAATTTTGTTTTGTACTCCATATCTTATTTGTGTAACCTTTATTCGAATTATCTTTGTCTTTAATATATTCTGTATTCTTTGTGTTGGGATATTCTGTATGTATTTTCTCTTACCTGGAACACTAGAGTTTCATCGAAATATGGATTACACGTCTTCTTTTTCTGTTTGGATTGCAGATATCTTCTTTCATCTGGCAAGAGATGAAGTCTGAAAAAAAAATGAGAATGTTGATGAATAAGAAGAAATACTATAATTCACAATAAAAATTTGACAACTTCTGAATTTGTTAGATACTAGAAGCACTCATTATTCATTCGAAGAAAATATACTTGCTGAATTAAGGAACGAATGCATCATTTTTCTTGACTCACCTCACAAAAGGATCGCAGCTATTGACTGTGCCCACTGTTCGGGAAGGAAGATTTTTTGCTTTCAAAAGGGAAACCAGCAGTTTTTCAGTGGACGGTTCGTAACGTAGAGAAAACCACAAGCGTCCTATATGTCCTTCAGGCCATTGTATTTCGTCCATATCCAAGGTATTCTTGTAGAGCGCTGGTTCTATAACACCTAGACCATAACAACCTGAAAGATGGACAGTTTGAGCTGAACAATATGTCGAAAACATCACTTGATGCTTATGCTACATTTTTCCGAAGTAATATAACATGATATATTTACGAAAAAAAACTTTCAAGGAGAGAAATACTTACTGAATGAATTTGACCTCTGATTATGCGTTGTAGGTAAAAGAAGGCATTCAGTATCCACGTCTGAATCGTCAATGCTAGGTTCATTAAGATTGCCCATAGAGGAACTCCTGAGTGGAGGAAGACTAAAATGGATTTCTTTCGTTCTGAAATGTGGTAAAGTATTTATTGTACTGTTCGAAAGATTCATAGATACATAGACATCTTATTTTTAAAGAACACAAAATGCAGAATGAGTTACCGCTTATGAGTAAACGACACAAACCAAACAAGACTTTATAAATCTACGTGTTTTGTGTATTCATTTCGTGCAAAAAATACAATGGGCCAGTAGCCCACCTGGTAATAATACCAGGCCATAATGCAACCGCGCGTACCATTGTGTTCATTGTTCATTTTGTGGTATATTGAACTCCACACGACAAATTGTACTAATTAGAACACTTGGTACTACAAATAATGAATTTTCACCTGATACTCTGATACTAATGAAGAAATGGAAAATAATGAGTTAGAAGGGAGTAAACATTTAGATTTCCCATATTCGAAAATTGGCGAGAAAAATGGAAACTTCTCTCAAAATTTCTGATCTTCCTCAATTTTAGTTGAGCAGTATATGTACTTCGAGGCGTATTGATAAGTTTGTAACATCTCATAAAGAACTGCCCATATTGAATACACCTCACCACCTCTTTTAAAGCCGCTCGTAACCTTTGTATGGTGATCCATCAAATGCTTCATTTATCATTCATTCAATCCATAAAATATTTTCAGTTCGTGTAACCTGCAGTAAAACTGCTAAAGGTCATGAAATACACTCGGGTAACCCACAAATTGATAAATATCTTGAGAAAATCCTGATGATCTCGCTATTGAACTCTGTGTTGAAGGCTGAATGAATATTCTATTTTCCTCTTTCTCTTCGAACGAAGGAAAATGTCTCTTAAAATAGGTAAGAGGTACTTACAGAAAATGTGCGGTATTTCCTTGATTCGATGGGTAAACTAGAATAGATCCGGATTTTTCTTCATCCTTGTTCCTTCTCCTTTTTATGAAAAGAAGAGATGCGATGAAGAGGAGGAATATGAGTACACAGGACGCAACCACAAGTGAAGAGTATAATATTTCTAGAAAAAAAAGTTATTGGTTAATTCGCTCAAGTATACAGAGGGTGAGCCACGAGCAATGGAGCGTTAGGCATTTACAGTTTAATGCTTATTAATTTTTGATTGATGTGTTCGTCTCTTACCGTTAGGGCTGTCTTTTTTCGGCTCTGCGACCACCGATTGCACGAAAGTCTCCCTAGTGGCTTCAACGAAATCGTTGAGAGGACCCTGCGAGGTTCGAATGCTGAATGGTCCCCATGGATCTGCTTGGTTGACGTTCCAGTTGAGCGGAATTTTCTTCACGTATAACCTCATTGTGCGATGTTGTTCACATTTCTGATCTGAAATTGGGGTTGAACATGAAACGTATGAATATGAATTATTCGTTGTAAGGAAGCTCGAATCTACACTCAGAGTTTTGGTTGAAGAATTCGTTGAGCCATTTTCTAAATTATCGATCGTACAATATGGCATGAAGTCCACTTAAAAGATATAAATTGAACGGTCTAGCTATTGATAAATTTTCAGAGGATATAGTATAAATCTGCTTCTTGTACCTTGGTTTTTTACTCTGGTTTTTTTAATGGTTTTTGTCGGTTTGTCTCTTTCTTGTTTTTATACCAATTTCCAGATCAGCTAGAATCTTGAAACTGTAGAAATAGCTTGAAAATGAAGCACACTTTAGAATGAAACCACCTCTTCCTCTCTGTTCGTGTTTGGTTTTCTGTTTGGCGTGAATTTGAAAATACTCATGTAACCGGTTCCTTCACCAATTTGTAACGAAAAAACCTGCTGAGGCTAAGATTTCAAAACCGTATACATATATTGAGTTGTAGCCCTATAATCATTATGTTTTACAATTCTACAATCGTGTAGATCACGAGATATGCTTATTCGACTTCCACAATGGAGTTCATCTGACCAATGTTCTGATTGATGTTTTTGAGTATGTAATTTTCTTCTTCATGCTCTAATGTCTGAAAGGCTTGATGGATTTCAACATTTGAGGTGTCATGACATTCGTATGAATTGTGGAAGTAACATCGCTACTTTTCCTGAGAAAATATTGTTAATGCAGTCTTTATATCCTGAGGATAGCTTTCTGCAAAGTTTATTGACAATATGTCATGTTTCGGAATGTTTGGACCGACACACTGATAATTTTCCCTGAAATAATAATGATAGTGACCTCATCATGCACTTTGGATCAAAATGGTCTTTTATACGATACAATTAGGAGTTATGGTTTCGAATTTGTGATGAGTTTGAAATAATTCCGAACGATTTGAATGATAGTCCACATCATCTAGGATACAGGGTAGCCCACCCCAGACGCGGTTCTCATTTTGAGGCAGTAAATGAAAATATTTTGAAAAATTTTTTTTTTCGTGAAATGTAAAGGGCAATCAGATGCACAATTTAAAATTGTTTTCACATATACAGGGTGATCGATAACAAAGATATAGACCATAGTTACACTTTTTTCAATGTAATACCCTGTATATGAATTCAAAAATTGAATGGCAAGCTTAAATAATGATGAGTTTATAGAGACCATTTTATGCCTTAGGAGAACCATTTAAGAGAAAATGGCGAAAAATCGAAAAAAAGGAGTATTTTTAATTTGCAATCAATGAATAAACCCTTCAAGCCAACGAGACAGACAATGTTTTTTCGTGTAGACATATTGGCTACCCTTATGCAGAAGAAAAAAAATTAACTCTGGAATATACTAAGTGATGATAATTAATATTCAAACATCAACTACAAATAATGGTCAAAAACTTTCTTATTTCAAATGGCACACCCAGTATTTCTGTACCTTGTTGAACGTAAAAATTAATATCGAAACTATCTTCATTGGGTTTCCCTATACCTAAACCTAATAGTTTTCCAGTAATTTTCGATTTTTAATTCAACTAGTAAACCTTCTAATATGATTAGCGATATTCATAGGAATACTTGGAAATATTTGTGGGGAAATGCTTACAATTCGTTTATGCATTGAAAAAGATGGAGGATCATTCGAGCAGTTTATGTAGATTTTCAATTATTTTTTCTGGTGATTTTTGTTATTTGGTTGTTCCTTTGTATGTCATGTAGATCTGTTATTGTTATAGTTTTTAAGAATGTAAGTTTACTATTCCAATATCGTTAATTTAACTGTTTCAAAATATTTCTTCGTTCTCTGCATTGAATAAAAAGTATAGTTTTTGCATTAATGCACACAGAACTGAATATTCGCTTACCGAAATATACTTCCTCTACTTTGATTCTTCATACTTGTTATCTCCAATTTTTCGATTGGGTATTAGTATACTCAAATATTCAAAGATGTTCACAAAATACCTTCAAATGCTACCTTACTACTGAATGTCCTTGTGCGGGTGAAACTCGTTCCACTCGGTACTCAACTCACTCTCTGGCCATAGGTTCACGATCACAGATCTCTTTTGAAAATCTCGAAAAGTCTTGACCATATTGAAAATGTGAAGAATAGGGAAAATGTTGGACTGGAGCACAAGTTCATCGCCTGAGCAAATATTTTTTTAAATGAAACGTTTGTTACATGATTCTTTGAACGTATGGCTTAACTTCAAAACGATCGGAATAAAGAAAAATTTAAGGGCATGGACCGGGAAAGATTGAATGATAATGACACTTAATACCTTCTAGGCGAAATTGATTTGAAAAGAATTGATATTCAGAAAAACAGTAGATAATCATTTATTAAGGAATAATAAATCTTGCGTGACCGCAACACCATTATTAAGATCTTCATATGAGTTTTTCAGTTTTCAAATAATATTGTAAGCATCTCCCCACAAATATTTCCAAGTATTTCTATGAATATCGCTAATCATAATAGTAGGTTAACTAGTTGAATTAAAAATCGAAAATTACTGGAAAACTATTAGGTTTAGGTATAGGGAAACCCAATGAAGATAGTTTCGATATTAATTTTTACGTTCAACAAGTTACAGAAATACTGGGTGTGCCATTTGAAATAAGAAAGTTTTTGACCACTATTTGTAATTAATGTTTGAATATTAATTTTGATCACTCAGTATATTCCAGAGTTGAATTTTTTTCTTCTGCATAAGGGTAGCCAATATGTCTACACCAAAAAACATTGTCTTTCTCGTTGGCTTGAAGGGTTTAGGTATTCATTATTTGCAAATTAAAAATACTCCTTTTTTTCGATTTCTCTCCATTTTCTTTTAAATGGTTCTGATAATGCATAAGATGGTCTTTATAAACTCATCACTATTTGAGCTTGCCATTCAATTTTTGAATTCATATATAGGGTCTTACATTGAAAAAAGTGTAACTATGGTCTATATCTTTGTTATCGAACAACCTGTATATAAAAAACAATTTCAAATTGTGCATCTGATTGCCCTTCACATTTCACGAATAAAAAATTTTCAAAATGTCTTCATTTACTGCCTCAAAATGAGAACCGCGTCTGGGGTGGGCCACCTGTATATCGGATGTTTTTTTAGAGTGACAAAATTTTCGATAGGGATAACTGTGATTTGACAGAAGGTAGAAGCATTGACACATTATCATGGAAAGACTCACGCCGCAACAACGTTTACAAATTGTTGAAATTTATTTTCAAAATCAGTGTTCTATTTGCCAAACTTATAGAGCACTCCGTGAAATTTATGGTTTACATAATCGTCCATCAGAGCAGCTTATTCGTCGAACTATCAATAGATTTCGGACAACATTTCCTCTACTTGGTGCAACAACAACAAGACAAAGAACTGTACGTACAGAAAATATCGCTGTGGAAGTGTTAATGAAGATCCAGAACTGTCTATTCCTTGACGTTCACAACAAGTTGAATTCTGTACATCCACCACATGAAAAATTGAGTGAAGATCTTGGTCTACACCCATACAAGATCCAAATGGTTCAAGAACTAAAGCCATTTGACCATAAAAAGCGTCGTTTGCTTGCTGATTGGGCCCTAGAACATTATTTCGAGAAATGGTCCAATTAATTGTCCTCCAAGATCTCATCCGATCATAATTCAAATGGATTATTTTCTTTGGGGGTTAAGTCATTGGTTTATTCAGAACCAATAGACGCTCTGGAAACCGATATACCTAACTCGTGTTATTGCTGAAATAAGGACTGATGCCGGAAATTTTTTTCAAAAGATAAATGTCATAAAATGATCTTTCGAATAAAAAAAATGGCTTCATTCTCACTTTATATGTGTTTTATTTCAATTTAAATTTCTATCACTCTAAAAAGAACACCCGATACTAAAATATAAATTATGTTGTGAATGGTACAATCAGGTCGATTCTGTTCGCATCTTGTTATAACATTGCTAAATCTACAATATTGTTATGATTATAAAACATAACCAAACTTTACTGTGATGGCAATATCTTTTCTATAACCATATTACTATTTCCAAACAGAATCGACCTGAATGTCTGATCAAAAACATTAAAGCATCATGTGATCAAAGAAACAACAAAAGCTTTGACAATTTGAGTTTTAGATTTTCTTCAAAAATATCGAGTATGATAGATAGGGCCTCAAATCATTTTTATTGAAGTCAGAGTCCTAGAAAACCAATATTTTGGTATCTACCTTGACCTATAATCCTTCCTTTATTCTTCACAGATTTCTTTTCGAGTTTTGTTCACAAGTTCGAAGCATTCAAATTATAGTGTTATGAATCACAAAAAAGTACTCTGAATGATTCAAATGGGTTGAAGACCTTCCCGAAAGACTAATTGAATCAAAATTATCTGACGAAATATTAGGAACTAAAACAGTTTAGCAAGCTTACAAAAAAAATCAGGAATTCAGAGAAAAAAAAACCATAAAACAATTAAAACATTTTTCTTTAATATAGATTCTATATACAAGCATCTTCATCTAACTGAAGTATAATAAAACAATCCCTTTTGTTTATCTTTCGAAATAACAAGTTTTCTGTTGGTTGTATCACCATTGTGTAAGGATACTTTCGAATCAGTATCGAAATATTCATCTTTACTTTCCAAATCATCTTCGTTCTTGCTGTCTGGATAATCAGAAACCATTTCCTCTACGTTCACTTCCTTCAAACGATTGATGTTTTTCAGAATTTCATCCACTGTGACTCCTGCATCCTGTTCCTTCTTTGTACTATCAGAGTTGGCTTGGGTGAACTGTTCTTTTGGATCCATCGGTCTGTCAGTCTGTATAATCGCCTCCAAAGAAATAATTTTCGGATTTCTTTCCACCACATTATGCCTTCTTATTATAACCTTGGATTCATCTGAGGCAGCGTCTTCAGCTTTCTGAGTAGTTGTTCGGGTCCTAATGTGTGTTGGTCTTCTTCTCGGGTAAACCCTTCTTGGTTTCTCATGCTCAACTGTATCAACCTTGGTGTTTGTTGCTGAAGAAACAATCGATCTTTGAGTGGTTGATGGTCGTCTTCTTCTCAGTTTTTGGAATTTTGTGGTTGTTGAGTGGGTGGTAGTAGTAGTGGCTGGTGTAGTAGACCTGTTTACTTCAAATATTTCAACTTTTCCTTCGGTAGATGTTTCTAAGGGTTTTTCCTCTGATTCTGCGATTATCACCAAGGGATTTGGTTCTGTAATAGTCTCTGCTTCATTAGAAGAATCAGTGGTGGATTTCGGCCGAGGGCGTTGAATGGTTTTGTATTTAGAATAGTCGATTTCAGTTCTTGGAGAATAAGTTTTAACTTTTGGCAAGAAATCGTTGACATCGAAAATTTTCAAATTCTGACCAATATCTACAGCTCCTCTACCCGGCGAATTTTGAACAGTACTCAAAGCTGTGTCTGTATCTTCAAATTCATCTTTTGTGGGCTCAGTTGTAGGAGCTGTTGTGGTAGTCTTGTTCTTTTCCTCAATAGAAATGTACGCATTGTTTTGTCTCAGTTTTGAAACAAACGATAAGAATTCTGGTGGAGTTGTACTTTCTGTTTTAACAGTTGTTGTTGACGAAGGACTTATTCCCGTTTCAATCCCGTCCTTCTTAGTAGTTGGATCAGGAATGCTGATGTAATCCTTCTTACTTTTCAATATTTGTACGAAATCCACGTAAGAAGGACCGTTTATTGGTGTTGTACTAGTCAACGTCCTCCGAGTTGTGGTCTGTTGAATATTCTTTGGAATAGAATCTTCCACTTCTACTTCTTCAGCATCTACCTCATCATCATCCGGGTTAGATTCTTCTTCTTGTTTAGGATTGTCGTAAACGATTTTTTTCAACTTTTCATCCCAATGCCAGTTTTTGGGTCTATGAGGAACGTAATCGTCTTCTTCCTCTTGGTGTTTCGATGATTCATCTTCAGAGTTTTGCCCTCTAACTACTTCAAAATATGACTTTCTATTAGGACTTCTTTTTCCCCTTCGGAAGTTGTGATATTTGTGGTTATTATTCTTTGAGGATAAGAGTTTCTGGAATTCGCTATAATCATAAACTTTTTGTTTTGTAGATGGTGGTTTCATACCCACCACGTGGTAGTTATTAATAACTTCACTACCAGATACAACTGGTTCCGTGAGTGGTTCTTTTAGGGTTTGCTGGATGGTTCTGTAGTCATACTTAGATGGAGGCACCAAGCCAATGATATCAACCAATTTCTTTATTGGAACTTTATAGACAGTCTCTGTTGTATGTGTTCCAGAGACTTCACTATCGACTTCTTCCACATCTGCTCCCACCACAGGAGAATAAGTGGAAGATTGTACAGCAATCTTCTTTCCACCATATTGTGAATCATCCTCAGTTTCAGCATAGTCATCATATTCTCTTTCAGTGGTGACAATATACCTGATAGATCCTCTTTTCGTTTTTATAGTTGAAGGGCTTAAAGTTGTAGGAACAGTTGATGTTTTATAAAACAACTTCATGTCATTCGAATATTTAACGGCGTCAGGTACTTTAATGTGTATTTTCTTAGATGGTACCCTCATTCGTACACCAGGATTCTTGTACAAATTAATTTGGTTTGGTTCGTTCTCAGTAGAGGCTTCTACTCTAAGAGGATCATTTGAACCATTCCTAATGTTATTGATCACATCTGCAAATACATTCAACTGGTCCAATGGCGTTTGCTCATAAGCTATATTATAATCACTTCTGTAGCTGTTAGGAGTTACAGTAACTCTTCTGGATGTGTCCTTCACGAAATTTTCAACATTGAATTTTGGTCGACTTCTTTTTATTTGAAGAGGTCTTCTATGCTTATAGGTTTGGTAGTTTGGTCTCATTTGCCACTGGGATGTTTCAGTTGCATCTTCAACAACTTTGCCTTTTCTCGGATTTTCAGTTATGCTGACTGTTGCTGCAGTACTATGGGATGGTAGAAATTCCAATAATTTGATTTGGTCGTAAATGTGATTTGGTGTTATATCGATGGAGTACTTCGGGGTGGTAATAAGGCTGACAGAAGGGGCTTCAGTTGTGAAATGGTTTATGCTCTTGAATGTATCCACGTTGATGACTTCAACTTCGGGTGTGAAATGTTCATTATCGAAATATTGTTTCTTATTTTTGGATTTCATTGTTGGATTTTGGTGAATCCTAACATCATTAACAATCTCTTCAGAATCAAGTTCTTCTTGATTATCTTCTGAGTATCTTTGTCTATTGTCGCTAGGGTGATTTTCTTTTGGTCTTATTGAGAATTTGCTGTGGTACTTTTTCTTGAACTTACTATTTATTGGTTCTTCAGTTTTCTGATGATGGGCTTGAAAACCTGCACTTCTTTCATGTAGTACCTTGAATAGCGGTCTTACAGGTGGTACTTCTTTCTCTTGGAAGAAAGGACTGTCCAGTGGGTTTTCTCCAAAGTATTTTCGTTTGAAGCAGTCAATTCGTTGTCCTAGTTTGCCTAGTCTGGGTGATTTACCAGCCTCTTCACTATCTTCAAGTTTTTCCCCACTATTCACAGATTTCTCGACTTCTTCAATTCGTTTAGGAATGGCTTCAATGTCTTCGTCAACTTCTGGACATTGAATCCTATTGGCTTGTTCGTAGAATGCCATACGTCCCTCAGTTTTTTCTGGAATATTGTCGTAACTTTCCGAATATTTCAGAGGGGAATTTGGGTTTATATTTTTGGAGGTGTAGTAGGGATATTTTTCTTTTTCTTTTTGTTCGTAGATTTTCTGATGGTCCTCTCGAACTATTCCGTTGATGAAATCTGTTTTAACGTCGATTTGCGGAAAATCGTTTGTGAACCTTTTCCTTCTTATATTTCGGACTGGCGTTGAAGGTAGTTCTTCAGGAAGAATTCCTGTTTGATTAGGTGAGTTGAATTGGTTCAACTCGTTAGCATTAGTGTATTTGACTACTTTCGGTAAAACCTGAACAACTTCATCAGGGTTTGTCATTTTTGTTATTCCACTGGTAATTTCCATTTGGGTTCCATCAGGTTGTTCTTTCAGTTTTCTTGTTATTGTTGATTCAGTTTTGAATAGTTTATTATGATTCTTTGGTGTGAACTTCTTCCTTTTCGATACATTGGGATGATTCACTTTCTGATAAATCTTCAAACTTCCATCCCCGTTTAGATCCCCTTCATTTTTATGATTCTTGGTTGGTTTTTTTTCTTGTTCTTCTTCTTTGTTGTATTCTTTGTATCCTTGTGAGTCTGCTGCTTCCTTTTCATGACCTGCGTGGTCGTAGGCGCTATCTTCGTAACCTTCCTCAGTATAAACAGTTTGAATCTTGGAATCTTTTATTACTTCTTTCAATCTACCACCCTCTGAATCTTCTGAATCAGACGGTAGGTGTTCCTCATCTTCACTTCTTCTCACTTGGACGTACATTGTTGATGGTATAAACTCTTTTTCTTCGCTCGATTCCGATTCTTCCTTTTCAATTTCTTCTTTGTAACCTTTCTTTTCAGTTTGTGTTTTTAAATCTTCTTTTTCGGGGTATATTTTGCTCCTAGCGTGATCAAAATTTTTATTTTTCTTGTCGTATAATTTTTTACCTTTTAGAAAAATTTCATAACCTTCTGGTTCTTCTGTATCTTCTGATAGTTCTTCATATTTTTGTTTAGAGACGAAGGGCTTGTATTTTGGACCTGGTTTCGCCCATTGTCCTTCTCCAGGATAAATTGGGGCTGTTGGAATATCAATGGGATGTGCGTGGTCACTCTGCAGTGTCGATGGCCTTTTAATGTCCAATTCAGGTTCTGTTATCTTATCATCGTCTTTTTGTTCATATTCGTACGTTTTATCATCTCTGTAGTTTTTATAGAGGGGAGAGCTTCTACTAGTTACGTATTCGCTGGACGATGGTAAGTAGTAGGTATTGGGCAATTGTCTTAAACTTATGTTTGGTTTTGAGGACACTTTTGTACTTAATCCATAAGGTGCGATGGGAGTCCAAACAGATTGCTTTGGTCTGTGTTTCTTAAATAATTTGGGTGGTTTGGACTGGAAATAATAAGGTCTAGGAGGTAACTTCGATAGTTTATGTGGTCTTTTGTAGGAGTGAGAGTATTTTCGTAGTCTTTTCTCCTGGGGATAAATTCTGATATCCTCTCTATTATTATTTGTAAATTTCTTGTGATAACTTCCATATCCCAGTGGTTTGAGGTGTTTTCCTTCCGATTGTTCTTCGGGCCATACTGTAGGTACTCTTATGGCGCTTATGGTGACGACTGATGTGAATACTACAAGGATAATATTCATGTTGGGTCAAATAAGAAATTTCTTATTTCATTGGGTGACGCTCAAATATTCTCGATCATCTCTGGAGATAATCACATCGCGTTGGTCCAATAGAGCAAAGAAATGAAAGTCTCTTCATTGTTTAGATGATGAAGGGCCTCCTGAAATAAACGAAAAAAAATAAATACTAAATAAAAAAACTAAAATTGAATTTGATAAGGGGAACGATAGAATATAGGTACACATTATATTGTCGATCGATGTGATAATATCGCTGCAGAAATGAAATCGTATTTACCCCTTTCTGTTAACGATTGTGAGCGTGTTTCATTGGCGTGGCTTTACTGCAGACTATTTAATCTTGAGCCACCTGTGCTAAAAAATTTATTAAAAGTATAAAGATATGGATCAATATTGCGTTCC
Organism: Adalia bipunctata; assembly: GCA_910592335.1. Classification (NCBI taxonomy): domain Eukaryota; kingdom Metazoa; phylum Arthropoda; class Insecta; order Coleoptera; family Coccinellidae; genus Adalia; species Adalia bipunctata. Next base: position 24,930,518 of record OU342953.1, read on the forward strand.
AATTTCATAGCCGGATATGAATGTTTATGCCACCAGTTGACCGCTTTATACTGGGCTTTATGAAGCTGCCATGTGTGTATTTTATTAATGTCGTTAATATTAATGGCGGATATATCCGTTCCCGAGAATTATGTGATCGTTTCATGAATGGGAAAGCTGTAGAATTTTGCTGAAGGTTGAAAAGAATTTGCCATTTTCGGAGGGAATGATGAGTAGGTACTCAGAAAAAGACTTTTTCTCATCTTCTTCTAGTAGAATTTAAATCTGTAAGGTTGGTTTGTCCTTCAGATAAATAGCCATAAGAGTGCACCAGTGTGTGATTCTCTTAGACAATATTGTACTTTTTATAATTTCAACTTTGGTAGGAGTCGGAGAGGATAGATCGAATTATCGAACGCTAATGAAGAAGACCTATTTGTTATCTGTGTCTCTATCCCTCTGACGTAGACGGAACTCTATGGCTACAAACACATCGATCAAACTTCATGAATTTCACAGCTTTGAAGTTTTCTACTGCCTGAAATGTCGAATCGATTGTACAGGGGCAAAAAGAATACGAAAAAGAAAAGCCAAACCCTAATAGGAGTTCCAGAGCCCGCGAGGGATTCTTTACTCGATGTACTTTGCGATAACCTGGATCAAGCGGGGAAAAATATTTATGTCAACAGGATAATCTACCTTGGGGAACATTCCTTCGATAGCGATGGAGCGGATGGCGTTACCGATATTTTTCGGACGATCGTGAAGGAAATAAACAGTGGTTACAATGACGAACCGTTAAGTGGTAAGTTTTCATCATCTATTGTTCATGGTTAAGAACTGCATTTTTCAACTGCCTAGAGTCTCAGATGAACAAATTATTGAGGAAAAAACAAAACGTCGACAGCACAAACTTTTAACTCAAAGAAAAACAAAAACAACAAGTCCTATCAATGAAATTTTATGCGAGTAATGTGAAAGTAGAGGGAGTAGGTATGAAATGACATAGGGCTTTATTTCAAAATCATAATGTGTTAGTAAGTTTCTTCATAAAATCTAATCAACCTTTATGAAATAAAAGTAGCAAACAATGAAATATTCTTAGATAAATTGGGATAAACGAAATTAATTTTGTCCGCATGCTATGGACAAAATGACATACCGGCAACGGGCAACTGTAGTTTTCTACTTATAGTTACAAAACTACTGACAAAGTTCACCAATGGAACGCTTGGTTCTTCTAGGAACATCAGCACAAGATTGGTGAGCCCGATACAACCAATGCATGCGTCGTAACCAGCCTCATCCAGGGCTAATCCTGGAGAAGACTTTTTTCCCGATCTAAATCGGTAAAAAAGGTTATAAGAATAAACAGATTGGCAGTCGTCTTCATCATCTCGGAACATTTTCTTCTTCATTGTCTACTTCCAATAATTCCCCAGGGACTTGTCTCCTTTTCTTTGGAGGAGGTATGGGCTCATTTTTTGATTTGATTGCAATCATATTAAGTGTAGAAGTTGAAACTAAGTACGTTTATCGAGTCTTCGGCACACGTTTGCCTTGTCCACTTATGAATCGTCCTTTAGGGATTGGAGGAACCTCCTCATAGGATCAGCAAGAGTAGGTTAAGATGCATTGCCTTCATTACCCGCAGATGAATATTTTGTTGTAAATATGTTAAGAGACAAATCCTGGCTCTTTGTTTGCTGATGGAGCCTGGGATGAATGGTCCCGGTGGCATTTTCAGTAACAGCAGACGCGCTAGATCATCGGCGATGCTTCGGCTTCTTTCGGCTTTTCAGTAATGGGCGATCGCGATAGACTAGTAGACTACGCGGTTGTTTGACTAACACAACAGACGGCGCAGACGCACTACGACTGCCTGAGTGATTAGTCATATTTAATATTTAACTAAGACTAATGTTGCAGAAGCGAAGAAGAAAACTCGAAATTTAAACTGTCCTGCAGAATTAGTTATAACTTTAAAAAAGTTTATCCCAGGATCAAAATCGACCATTTCGGATCCTTTACTTCCAGACTGGCCATGTATAATTCAATTTAAAAACACTCATAATCACAGACTTTTGTGTATAGACAACCTAAGCGAAAGACCTTTAGGAGCAGAAGCAAAAAAAAAAATTTTACAATTATTTGAAAAGGGCCATTCAGTGAGTTCAGCTTACCATACTTTCTGCATGATGATGATGGAAGAACTAGGGAATGATTATGAAAATCAACTTTTAGACCGACATAACATTCCAACCAAAACTGATGTTCAAACACTTTGGAGAAAGCATTTTAAAGATACTTTCCGAACTCGAACAGGCGAGGGTATGTTGTTACAGTTATAAAATTGCCTTAAAGTAGCTTTAGAAACCAATAACACTTTATACAAAATTAATTGCCTCGAAGGAGATTATTGTGTTGCCATTTGCACACCTATAATGCAAAGAGCGGCAAAGTTGCCACAAGCTTCTGAAATTATGTTTGTGGATGCGTCTGGAAATTGCGATGTGGAAGGACATAAAGTTTATTTCTTTTTGACGCAGTCAGCTGCTGGTGGCATTCCTTTAGGCTGTATTTTAAGCAGCAGTCAAAAGGCAGATGTGTTTCGATTAGGTGTTGCTGCTTTGTTTGAAATCTTACCTATTAAAGTAGCTCCTTCAGTCATAATGACTGATGACGATTTAGGTGAACGTAATGTTCTAAAATTATTTTGGCCCAATTCTACATTACTCTTATGCTCATTCCACGTTTTAAAGGCGTGTTGGAAGTGGATTCAAACTTCCAAACATGGGATTCCCAAAGAAGAATCGCAAAGAGCATACGCAATATTCCGCAATATTCTCACCGCTCGAACAGAAGAAAACTTAAAGGATGCGAAAAAGCAGTTCGAAGAATTTTCAAAATTTCCAAAATTTACTCAATATGTGGAATCAATGATAGATCGGATCGAGTTATGGTGCCTATTTTATAGACGTAACTTGATGATTCGAGGAACAAACACAAATAACTACATTGAAGTTACATTCAGGTTGCTGAAAGATATAGCGTTAGAAAGAACTAAAGCCTTCAATTTAACGCAGTTGTCTGATTTTATAGTAAATAATTTCGAATGTTATTATAAGCAACGGCTTCTAGATATGGTTTTAAACAGAGTGACAAAGTCCACAAAATTACGGTACATCCATGATGATGAAGATGTTTTACCGTCAAGTATTGTCAAAAGAGGTAATTTGGAGTTTAGCGTAACTTCTTCTAAAAATAAAGATGTTACATACATAGTTGATATGATGTCTTTCCAATGCAGTTGTTATGTTGGATACAATGGAAAGCACTGCAAGCATCAGGCTGCTGTAGCAAAAAAAGAAAATATTATCTCTTGTGTGAACACCCTATCTCTTGACATGAAAATGAAGCTTTATGAAGTAGCATGTGGAGAACATCCAAATCCAGAGCTATTTCTTCCACTTCAAGGTGACAATGTGGATACTTTAAGCATAAACCAGCCTACACCAAACAGCCTATCCGAAATTACTACTGAATGCATTTTAATAAATGAAGATGAGGCAAGTGGTTCTGCGTGTACTTTAAATGTCAATGTTCCCACTACCAAGGAACTCGATGATTTGAAGGATGATTGGAAAAAATTTTCTAATGAAATCTTGACACATCTTGACAAAAATCCGATAGAATTTTATCCTGCAATTTCCTCTTTCCTAAAAAATCGAGAAAAGTGTGCTGAAAGTAACAACTCTCTTATATCAGGGTTGCATAATTCTTTTAAATACCACGGAACAACTCCAAAGCATAAGCGCCTGGGTATAAGAAAAGGAAAAATGATAAGTGTGCAGCCAACGAGTGAAGCTAGAAGAAAATTGGCAATGGGTGGTAAAAAACATTCCTCAGCTGGTAGAAAAGTGAAAAGCTTACTTAAAAAAAAGCTGAAGCACCCCATTCTCTACAAGAATGTGTCAACATGAATGTGGGCTCAGGTGAAAATAAGTTTAAAAAATGAAATTGATTTGTCATTTTTCTGAGGTCATTTTTAATAATTTATAAATCATTAAATCATAATGTTATGTATTTTTTTGTTTTTAAATGTGTTCTATAAATAAATTAATAACGAAAACAAAATCATTCTTTGCTAAGCTAAAATAAATATATTTTTTTTAAATCAGTTTCACTTGAAAGTTAACTTGAGGTGAGAAACAGTAGACGTTCTAGACCTAGATCGTCTGCTGTTACTGCTAGTTGCTAGTTGTTAGCCCCTAGATTTGGAGATTTGGGGGGTTGTTTATGAGGAATGATGAAAAAAATTCATATCTCGGAGAAATGAGAGTGTTCCATGAAAGAAGAATTGTATCATTTGATTAATCCGAAACAAGCACAACCTTCTATTACTAAAGTTCTCCCGACTTCTGGCGACCCCCCTACAGAAGCTTCTCGACCCCCCAGAGGGTCGCGACCCACAGGTTGAAAAACACTGTACTAGTCTATCGCGATCGCCCATTACTGAAAAGCCGAAAGAAGCCGAAGCACCGCCGATGACCTAGCGCGTCTGCTGTTACTGAAAATGCGTTGTCCGGTAGATACGGTTAATTCAGCTGAAATACCTATATCATTTTGTTTGTTCATTGTATATGTCATTTTGTCCATAGAGCATTATAAAACTAGAAATATTTCGAAATAATACAAAAGTATATTTAACATCTTCGTGAATACAACAACAAATAAGTGAAGTTTGAAATGAATGCAAGATAAATTAAAAAAATGATGAAAACTGGCCATTTCTTCTAAACATTTGGCGCAAAAAAAAAACTCGGGACCTATTGATTTCTGTTATCACTCATAACGACGGAATGAACTAGAGTAGCGCTTGCGAGTTTTCAGAGGTAAAGAGAACCATCATCATATACAGAGTGTACAACAGCCAAATGGAATAAATTCGATAACGAATAAATGGCACTCCCTCATTTATTCGTTTAGGAAAAACGCTCGGACACGTCGATTTGAATTTAAATGCGCATATTTTTCAAGAAAATGAAATTATATAGGGTGTTCCATGCGACCGTGGCCAATACCAACTTTCTTATTTCAAATACAAACTCCTGTATATTATTTATTTTTTGGATTCTTCAGAAAATTCTAGACATAATTCATGAACAATGTCATATACCTATCTTCAACTTTTTCGGAATTATTGAGTGTTTTCAGGTTTTTTACAAAAATTAACATTTTAAATGAAAATTATTTTATTTCACAAATTCGATACATTGCACTCAATACTTATTTCCCATTTACCTCTTGATATGAAGAAAGTAAGCAAAAACTGAAATGTTGAGTAACGTTAGAAGACAATTCTACACCAGATCAGCATGTTGCCAAGACGTTCGCGGCGAGCATTTTGAACATTTCCTACATTAATGTTTTTTTTTGTTTTTTTTAATAATTGAAAAATAATCAGTATTACTTATTAGGTTTTTAGTGTAATGTACCGAATTCGTGAAATAAAATAATTTTTATTTAAAACGTTGATTTTTGCAATAAATCTGAAAACACTTAATACTTCCGAAATAGTTAAAGATAGGTATAGGGCATTGTGCATGAATTGTGTCTAGAATTTTCTGAAGAATCCAAAAAATGAATAATAAACAGGGGGTTGCATTTGAAATGAGAAAGTTGGTATTGGCCACGGTCGCATGGAACACCCTATATAATTTTATTTTCTTTAAAAATATGCGCATTTAAAATTACAAATCGACGTGTCCCAGCGTTTTTCCTAACACCCCCTCATTTATTCGTTATCGAATTCATTCCATTTGGCTGTTAAACTCTGTATAAAACAAGATATTGAGAATTATTTGTTGAAAATGCTCAAATCCTATTTCAATTTCAGGCATTTTCCTCCACTACAAGAAATACTTCGTTCACATGCTGGAAGGATCTGAGGACAGCATAATGAAGCACTTCCAGCTCCTAATGGAGGACGATTCCTTCAAGAAGTTCTCGAAAATGAAATTAGTGCTCATTATCAACCACATCAATCAGCGTTTCGTCAGGGTTTGGATGGATATACCGGGAAAACCAGCCACACTCCTCGAGAAAATCGATCCCGACTGCGACATGGAAAAATCGGGTAGATATATATTCAACTGTGTGCAGAAAGTTTATCAGCTATGCCGAGAAGTCAGAGAGATGAAGGCGAAGAATGAAGAAGACGAGGATTCGTTGGATCTCAAGCAGAAAGCGATCTTGACATCCAATATAAGTTTTGACGGCCCTCGTTATGAAGAAGTTCTCAAAGCCTACTACCCAGAGATAAATCTGTTGCAGTTTTTGGTCCAGACAAGGTTCTTGAAGAATTTGGAAGACTATATCAATATTTATGGATGTCCTGTAGTACCTGATTCGTATCAAAATGACGTCTGGCCCATTCCAAGTACGATGGTTCCTTACACAATCTTCGAGAAGCCGAAGGATCCTTGTGTTGATCTACCAACACATAAGGTTGAACAAGTCGAAGAAATAATAATAGACGATGAAACACAAATGGAATTATCTGAACAACCGTAAAAAAAGTGAATTTATTAGTTTTTTACTTCTTCTTGGTGTTAATTCTACAACTCTTTTCGAACGAATTATTTTCCGCTCAATAAATATTCACTTAGATTTTTTCCTTTCTCTGATTCAATTCATTCTTTGCGCGAGCTCACAATGACGAAGTATTCTGTCAGCAGGAGTTTACTCACTTCAAGGTTTCATTCTGAGACAATTGAGCATACTGTTGATTTCAAAATCATTCAAAATAAAAATCACAATTGGGATTATACAGGGTGAGTCTTTGACTTGAACATATATTTTAAATGTAGATTCTTGAGGCCAAAAGAAACCTTTTTTTCATTTTCCATTTTTCAGAACTCGGCTCTGTTTGAAAGATATAGCCATTTGAACAAAAAGTGGCCAATTATGTTCCTGATACGATTTTCTGCAAAGACCTCAAAATTCATATTTCTCGATTGAAATTGAGTTGATACATTTAGGAAATACTCAAGTAGGGCTAACCTCGATTTGCGAAAGAATGTTACAAACACGATATTTCTTAACAAAAACAATTAGTTTTCTCCAATTATTTCTTCAATTGAAAAGCCATATTTCTCCCATCAAAATGAGTTTCTTCTCCGATTTTCTGAAGATCAGTTTGTAAATACTAATAACTGGTTCATATTTTCCTCGATGTCCCAAAAATATCTCATAAAAATTTTTTTTTCACTTCATTTATTAACCTAACTCATAGGATTCTAGGTCAAATACCAAACCTAACCCATCTTCTATGATATTTCACACAGCTTTTGAGAAGACGATGCCAGATTGTTGATTTTCTCTTCAAACAATGGTATAACGACGCATGCGTATAGCGATCACCGGCGTGATGTAAACAAAATAACAAATCATTTCTTGTTATAGAAGCGGAAAGTGATTAGTTAAGGGTTTTTTTCGATCTAGTGATGATTATGTAAAGATCTTCAGAGAATTATAATAATATTCACCGTGTAGTGTCGAGATTATAAAATTCCAAAAGGATATTGTTCAGATAGAAACATCGCCACAGATTATTCAGTGCTAAGTATCATTTTATTTCTCATCATTTTCAATTCAACACGTGGTTTGTATCGAAATTCATCATTTATGTATCTGAATTCTGTATTTCATAGATATTTGTTCTCAATATCGACCGGTAAAAATAAACTTTTAATAGAAACTGTGCTTATTAAATGTATAATTTCATGCTCCTTGGTGTTCAATTTCATCTTCCACATTTGTGGCATTTTATTTTTACATATCTCTTCATGGAACGTTTTCACATCATTTAAATTTTTGTCCCGACAAAGTTGATGAAAATTCTGACAACATTGTTAACTTATGGTGCGATGAATTTTTCAGCGATTCGGTGCTATTTGAAATCCAGGGAAGCATCCGATTATTCTCGAGATTCGTGATTATTTCGTCAAATTTTATCCGATAAAATTAGGAATATTCTATTATGATTGATTCTTTCGAAAATATGAACCGTTTACCTTTCTCAAGAAGTTTTATAGTATTTTTGAGAAGATTTATGAGTCGGCTATCCTGTAACTTTCATACCAGGGGAAATATTGAATGAAATTTGTTTGGGGAATATGCACCATGAAAAGAGTAAACAATCAAGCAAAATTCAGTTCATTTGAAATAACGGTTCCGAAGATATGAAAAGAAAAGTGTTTTTTTCATGGATTTTCGACACCCTGTATCTTTCAAATGAAACCGAATTTTGAAAAATGGTATAAAAGAAAGTGTTTCGTTTGATGAGAGGAATCCAAAGTTAAAATATGTGTACAAGTCGAAGACACACCCTGTATGTACAAAGCTTCTGATCATCTTTCACTTATCAAGTACCAATAAATGTTATCTTTCTGGTTTACTTCAACTTTCAGCATTTCAACAAACAAAAGTTTGCTTTTGATTTTTCAAAATGCGAATTTATCTTCAAAGGGAGATCTACCAACAAGGTGAATCTACTTAAAAGGTAGATCGCCGGGCCCAAACTAGTTATCATCATAAGATTTCATCACATGAAACTCATTAACAAACTGTTGAGTACCTACCTACGTTTCAATATCATAGGTCTCAAGAAAACTATAACCTGTAACCTGAATGTAAAATTCAAAGCAAAAGTACTCTTCCACAATTCTTTCAGTAGAAATGTTACTCGAAAGATATTAGGAGGAAATGAAAAAGGTAATTTCCCTAACATATTTCATCATTTGTGGTACGTTTATTGGCTTTTTCCCCCTGAGCTACGTAATTCCAGGAAAATACTCCAACAATATCTGAACAAAAATATGCTCTCCTTGAAGTTACAAGAACGAAGAAATATATTCCCTCAAGATATTTCAGCGGAAAATATGGAAATTCCACCATCTGTATCTAGTGCACACTTCAGAATATATTTCACAGGTACCCGAAAAGGTCATGCCGGTGGTCTGAAATCTGGATATTTCTGTTTCCTTTCACACGTATATTTCATTCTCTGGATTACTTCATTCGATTAATCCCCTCGAAAAAAAAGAGGGATTTATTATGGATATCGGACATATCAAGCAACGTAACACTGTATAACACAGAGTTCTCTTCGAGAAATCTCGTATGTGTTCATTGTTCAGTTGAACTTTTTTACTATAACCATTGAGTTCAAATATAACTTGAGTTGAGGAACATAGTAGCTACTGAAGGAACTATAATCTGACAGGACAGTCTGGTCCATTTCGTTAGCTATTCATTTACAGAAATCTGTAGGATATACAGGGTCTTTCACGAGGAACCTCACCTATATTTATACGGGAAACTACTGAACGTATTTTCATGAAATTCAGCACTTATAAGTATTTCACGATGCTGATGAAATCTAAAATATTTTCAAGGCATGAGCACCTCCGGTTTTTCCGGAAATGACGTCAACTTCCGTTTTTCAAATTAGAACACCATTTTTTTATTGCAGAAATAGATTCCTTAGAAAATTTCAAGTTATTTTGATGTAACATTTTTCAGTTTTGGTTGGAAAATTCTCTCTGAGCGGGAAAATTCGAAAAAAAAATCGAAAATAGAGCTCCGCTGAAACAAGAATAACTTCGAGGTTTTTGGATGGAAAATTTTCTTTTTTGGGATTTTTCAAGATGTAAGATTGATGTATCCACTTCAAAAATCGAAATCGCGATTCATGATACAGGGGGTGAAAAAAACGCTTTCAAAGTTAGGGATGAGAAAATCGTGAAAAATCAATTTTTTCAAATTAGAACCCCATTTTTTTATGGCAGATATTGAATCTACGTTAAAAAATAATGTGAGTGTATGCATCACACCCTTGCCCTAAAGTGGATATTAACTCAGAAAATATCCACTTTAGGGCAAGGGTGTGATGCATACACTCACATTATTTTTTAACGTAGATTCAATATCTGCCATAAAAAAATGGGGTTCTAATTTGAAAAAATTGATTTTTCACGATTTTGTCATCCCTAACTTTGAAAGCGATTTTTTCACCCCCTGTATCATGAATCGCGATTTCGATGGATACATCAATCTTACATCTTGAAAAATCCCAAAAATGAAAATTTTCCATCCAAAAACCTCGAAGTTATTCTTGTTTCAGCGGAGCTCTATTTTCGATTTTTTTTTCGAATTTTCCCGCTCAGAGAGAATTTTCCAACCAAAACTGAAAAATGTTACATCAAAATAACTTGAAATTTTTTAAGGAATCTATTTCTGCAATAAAAAAGTGCTGAATTTCATGAAAATACGTTCAGTAGTTTCCCGTATAAATATGGGTGAGGTTCCTCGTGAAAGACCCTGTATATCCCCCTCTAGTACTTAGAATCATAGGCAGGGTAGGATTCGTCCAAATTATCTTCGTTACAATCGTTGTGAAAGGGAGATCATGTAGAACATTTGAATTACAATAATGAATAAATCAGACATTTGTGCCCAGCCCTTAGGAAATAGTGCCTCATAGTTAAAAAATTTCGATTCTCTCTAACACAACTGCGGGAGAAGGAACTTCACAACTAAAAGTGGCTTCAATTCGTTCAATGGCGTTGTTTCTCTAGCGTTGGGTTTCTCGAAGCGTAATCACCGCGGTGATCCGAGATCAACGGTTTGATTCTCTGGTTTTGGAACTGTCAAATCGAGTTAATTCTAGATCAACCTACGATCACCGGTGATTTGATTTTTGCTGAAGAAAATCGAGAATTTTGTAATGATTTCAGTTATTACGCAAGTTCCTCTAGTGTTCTCAAGATCAGTAAGTTCACTGAGGAAAGTAAAAGGCGAACGATATAACAGGAAATAATTTAATTCAATGCAGGTCGGTATTGGAAACTGGTTATGAATATCATGGCATGGGAAAAATTACCAGCTGTGAACTGCGGTAATCTTTTCGTTTCATTTTGCATGCTTCTGGAGGTGGAGCTCGTTTTTCTTCAGATTTTTCAATACTTGTGAGTTCTCCACAGGAAATCATCATTATCCATGAAAGGTCTCAATTTCTACAAGGAAATTAGCTTAAGAAAACTACGTCAATTTTCATGATGAGTCTAACAATGAAGATATTTAGTGAATTTGAAGAAACTGGAAGCAAACTTTTCTGTAGAAAGAGAAAATTCGAAATCCACTAGAGAACTTGACTATCTAAGGATTAATTTGCATTGGTCTTCTAACAATCCAAATACCTATGATATAATTTCAAGGTTGGTTGATATTGAAATCAAACCAGACAATAAAGATTCACGCTTCTTTGGATGGCAAACGAGGCATCAAATATGGATTCGGCCAAATTTTCAATGCTTTCCTTTCTTTCTTCGGTTGACTAATGCTTCATTTCATTGTCCCTTTCATCGCCAACATATTCTGAGCGTTTGTTCTGTCTTGAATTCAATATGGAAAATGTATAGTTGATGAGAATCTTCTTCAATCTAAGTATATCATTTTAATTCGTGTTATCGCACAGCTATTTTTACCATTGGAGAGAAAATATTTCGTAGTTGAAATATTATTATTAACTCTTGGTCCTGACAATGCGGAAATTGAAAAATCCCTAATATACACATGCAAAGCTATCTTCCTCAAGGATGATATTCCACACGAAGCAATCTCCATGTTTGTCACTAATTGACTTTATAGCAGATAGGGAAACCATCTAGGTGAGAAATTGAGCATTTCCACGTAAACAAACAAGATGAATGTGTATCCTGTACATACACAGGTTCGAAACAGGAAATTATACCTATATCGAAACCTGGAGTGTGACAGATCCACTCTGCCGATTGCCTTTGATAATGTCGATGTCACGTGAAAACAGTTCAGGAGGATTATCTTTCACACTATATCTAACTCAATAAAATGAAATAGTTCTTGAATTTCTCGAATTTGCACTTTTGATTCTTCTCCTGATTTATCGTGGGGACCATGTCCCTCCCTTAGACATAGATATTGACAAGAATCCCTTTATAGTAAGTACATAGTTCAATCGATATTTTCAATAAAAATTTGATTTCAAGTATTTTACTCCTATAATGGTAAAAAATTTCTATCCATTCATGCCCCCCCCTGTGAAAAAATTCATGCCCCCCCTGAAAAACTGTCTGGATCTGGCAGTGCTACCCCCCTCAGTATTTCTCAATCTGTTCTGATAAGAAAAGAATGTTGTATACGAAAACATGAAGGTTCCTGTTGTTCTCTTGTCTCTTGAAGAAATCTACAGGGTGTACCATACGTGTCCATACGTGTCCAGTACACAGCTTCGCGGATGATAGTACCCTCCATACCGCTTTTTCTTCTAGGTCTCCAATACCAGCCCGCCAAATCAAAAACGAACGAGGAAGAAATGTTAACAACATAAATATGGACTTGGCAACAATTCTTGAATGGGGATCTAATAACTTGGTAGAATTCAACGCAAACAAAACACAAGCATGTCTTTTCTCTAGAAAAGCCGATCCTTCTGTGCCCAGCATAAAATTGTAGGGAGTGACCATACCATTGAAGTCATCCATTTCGATGCTTGGCATTACTGTCGGCAGTAACCTTTCCTGGGAGAATCACGTGAGATCCATTGCTAAAAGTGCATCCCAAAAACTTGGTTTTCTGTTTCGTGCCAGGAGCTATTTCCCTTCAAGTCAGCTGCTTATGATCTATAAGGCACAGATTCGACCTGTCCTGGAATACTGTTCCCATATTTGGAGTGCTGCACCTAAACACACCCTAAAACTCTTGGATTCTGTACAAAAAAGGGCCCTTCGTCTCGTCGGTGATGCCTCGCTTACTCGCTCACTTCTCTGGAACACCGTAGAAAAGTGGGCGATCTGTCTCTGTTTTATAGATATTTCCATGGGCGATGCTCTTCTGAATGATCAGCAATCGTTCCCCCTCTGGCAGTCTCTTCCAGACTAACCCGTCAAGTCAAGTCTTCACACCCCTTCGTGGTAACTTTGGAGACCTGCAGAACATCTCTCTTCAAAGACTCGTTCATCCAACGAACAGCGAGGCTTTGAAACACATTGCCTAGGGAGGTGTTCCCCGAGGCATATAACCTCCAGAAATTCAAGGGGAACACCAATTCCTACCTGCTTGCCCTTTGTTCTCACGATGTTCTCTGAACATTACAGGATATTCCTTTTCGTGAAAACCACAACATAAAAAAAATACGAGGAAGTCCTTGGAGCTCGAAATGGACAATAATCCCTTTATTAGTAGTCCTATAACGTTGATAAAAAATTTCTATCTATTGATGCCCCCCCCCTGAAAAAATAAATGCCCCCCATGAAAAAATTCATTTCTACCAGGAAGACTTACGGCGAAGAATAACGTAACTTTTTGGAACAAACGCTACCTCAGTTTCTGGAGGTAGTACCATTGGCAACGTGGTTTATGCATGATGGTACAACAGCTCATTTTAGTGTAGTTGCTCGAGAGTTTTCAACAGCAGCATACGGAGATCGCTGGATTGATCGAGGTGGGCCTCACGTATGGCCTGCTCGATCCCCGGACTTCAATCGCCTGGATTATTTCCTATGGGGCCATTTAAAGTCATCAGTTTATACATGGAAGATGTGGAGGATTTAATAGATCTTTAAGTTTCTGGGTTTCATCGCAAGTATATGAACTACTTCCCTTGTTCATTTCCATAATGATATTTTGGAGTGTTCATAATAATTCAGTGAATGAGAACTTCCACCACTAATAAAAATCTGAAACTTCCTTCGAGTGGCTTTTCCACATTCCTTGAGATCATTTCAAACGTTCGAAGCATAACAAATTATATTTATTATTGAAATTAAATCATTCCATTTGAATACGTACAGCGAACTGAAGATTATTGTTGAAGAATGCTCACACTCGGACAATAAAACTAAGAATGTTCATAACGGTATACTCTGCATGAAATTATTAATTAAAGTGACTCACATTCACCTAGAAAAGATGCCTCCGGTATCTCAAGACGCCATATGTTGTCGTGGTGAATTGAGACTAAATAAGAGTACTCTTCGCGATTGGTTCCTATTCATGAACTTCGACAAGAGAAATTTGTTTTGTTGATTATTCGAACACGGCAGCTGTTGAGATGTGTGACTTATACCGAGATACTTTTGAAGAAAATGAAATTGTAAAACAAGAATCTCCTTTGAAATTTAATTTAGGACGGAGGTTTCGAATTGTTATTTATCAAGAGAAGAGAAAAGTACAGTGTCCAAAAAATACCGGAATTCGGTCGATGAATCGTATGAAGAATTGTATAGCCTTAAAAGTAGGCCCCGAAATAATTCAGTAAGAATAGTGTACAGGGTCCTGCAATAGTGCGAAAATCTTCCATAGGTGCCGATGTATCTCAGAGATTTGGTTGGAAAGTAGACCTCTTGTACCTTCATTTCTGCATCTCAGGAAATTATTTTCTGATATACAGGGTGTCCCCGATAAATATCATTCAACAAATGCATGATTTCTTTAATGGATCAGCCCATATATTTTCACATATTTTCAATGAGCTTCATTAGCTCTTTCATGATGCAAAATATTAGAGACATTTTTCGAACTGTACAGATCTTATTCGAAAGAAAACTGCAAAAGGGTGAGGGAAAAGCAGTTCAGTAAAAGTCTTCTGACGATTTCCAGAAGCGATAGTGACATGAACTTGATCTCGAAGTTTTTTAAATGAAGGATTTGCCTTGACACGGTTCCTAAACGATCGACCTGTCATATACAGACAGTTATTGAGGTCCAAATATGAAGAACTTGGAATTATTATATCTCGATTTTTTCAAAAGGAACACCTGTATTTTTTCCATAATAATGTAGACAATTGAATACCTCACATTTTCTCCGAAGTGACCGTAGGATTATTTTCACTCCCGCATCCAGCAGACACGAAAAATGATATCGCAACTGAAAATTTTATTCAAATCAAGTTATTGCTACTTAGAGCTCAAAGATACTTCCGAATACAGTGAATCAGTATGAATTTTTCGGAAAAATGGATGGTTGATATGATTTTTATGTTAGGGCAATGCCACAGAACCTGTTTTTTTAGGAAGTCGAACTTATGCTGCCCAATATCCCGATAGGAAACATTCATCCCATTTTTTCCAAAAATTCATATTGATTCACTGTATTCGAAAGTATCTTTGAGCTCTAGTAGCAATAACTCGATTAATATTTTTTTGAAAAGCCGATAAAAACTGATATACATAATTGGTTGAAAATGTGATCAAGCAGTACGCTTGTACGGAAAAGAAATATCATTTTTCTGATGATGCTCAGGAAGTATGATTCTGGGAAGGTTTTGAAGTTTGTCAATAATTATTCATTTAGTTTTATTATATTGTTTGACCTCTTTTGAATGTCCGTTAGTTTTTATTAGATATGATATTATTTGAATAGAATTTTCAGTTGCGATATCATTGTTCGTGTCTGTTGGATGCGGGAGTTTGAATAATCCTAAGGTTTCATCTGAGAATGTAAGGTATTCAATTGTCTACATTATTGTGGAAAAAAATACAGGATGTTCCATTTGAAAAAATCGAAAAATAATAATTTTGAGTTCTTTATATTTGGACCTTGATAACGGACACCCTGTATATGACAGGTTGATCGATTAGAAACCTTGTCAAGGCAAATCCTTCAATTAAAAAACTTTCCGATCAAATTCACGTTACTATCGCTTCTGGAAATCGTCAGAAGACTTTTACTGAACTGCTTTTCCCTCAGCTTTTTGCAGTTTTCTTCGAATAAGATCTTTACCGTTGGAAAAATGATCCTAATATTTTGCTTTATGAAAGAGGTAATGAGGGTCATTGAAAATATGTGAAAATATATGGGATGATCCATTAAAAAAATCATCCATTTGTTGAATAACATTTATCGGGGACACCCTGTAGGTATATCAGAAAATAATTTTCTGATATGCAAAAATGAAGGTACAAGAGATCTACTTTCCAACGAAATCTCTGAGATGTCTGGTTCGGCAGCTATGGAAGATTTTCGCACTATTGCAGGACCCTGTATTATGTAAATATAAAATATGAATTGGCTCTGTAGCATCTTCAACGTGATTATCAAAGCAGAATCAGGATTCTCACAATAAGCCAACAAAGAGTCAATTATGATAATGCCTATCTTTGGAGGTTTCCTTGATCAACAATCTAACGAAGATTACTTCTCAGTTCTCCTCCATGACAGAGATTTCCACTGTGAAAATGCTTGAATATAAGGGAAATTTACAGCCGTGAAAGGCGTAATTGACACATCAATTAACGTGACCCCAATTTTGTTGGTATTTTCTGGCAGCATTAGATAGAAAATATGGCAGGCAGTTGGTAACATAATTAAGTTTCGAAGAGCCCCCTTATCTTTGATCAGCCTGACAAGGGACAGCGGAAAAGCCATTTCCTCTCAAATAACTAGATCGGTGGCCACAGTTTGAAGTTGGCGGGATTCAGAATCTAATTTCCCTCAACATTCGTGGAGAGATATTGGTCTAATTAAGGACATTTCTTCTGCATTCACAAATTGACTTATAAAAATGAATCCTGAGTGCACAATCATTCTGACTGAATTTCTGATTTTAATATTCAAATAATGTTTCTCGTCATGAACGACGCTGTATATCCAGTTCCCGAGCTTAAGGACTGAACGAGAATAAATTCGCTATCACAAAAACGCCTACATCTCTTGAACCAATTAAGAAAAAATCAAAATTTGATAATAGTTAGCTTTGTTATATGAACGTCAAAAACATGTGGAACATTTACTTCATAGATATTCCAATTCTGTCGCAAAATGTCAAGCGAAGTGAAAATACGAGAATTTATAGTGAAACTTTTTCAAAATAATCAAAAATGGAGATTCAAAAGAATCGCACAAGAGGCTCGCGTTCGTCCGGAAACGGTATCAAGAGTTGTTAAGCGCTTCAACGAAGATCTTACAATTAACCACAAGGAAGGAACCGGGAGGAAAAAGGGGTTTCATAGCCCAAAAAAAGTGAAGAAAGCCATCAGCCTTTTTCAGAAGAATCCTAACCTTTCAGGACGGAAAGTGGCCCAAATAGTGGGTTGTTCGCAGTCAACCGTTCAGAAAATCAAGTCGAGTTGAGGGCTTAGAACATACAAAGTGCAAAAAGTGCCAGACTCCTAGGAACGCTGTGAAGAATCAAGAAGCGAAATCAAGAGCAAAGAAATTAAAAAAAGATTTCTTGAAAAATTTTTCCTGTTGCGTGATGGACGACGAAACCTATGTCTTGGCTGATTTCTCGCAACTTCCTGGTCAGGAATTTTATACTACAGATTCTCGTGGAAATGTTGACGAACAATTTCGCGTGAAGAAACAAGCAAAGTTTCCAAAAAAATTCCTGGTGTGGCAAGCAATTTGCACTTGTGGGAAAAGGAGCAAATTTTTCGTTGGCCAAGGCTCTGTTGACTCGAAGATATACATCGAGGAATGCTTGAAGAAGCGACTTTTACCAGTTTTACGTGAACCCGATGTGTCAACAATCTTTTGGCCAGATTTAGCTTCATGCCACTACAGCAAGGCCACCAAGGAGTGGTACGAAGCTAATGAGGTGGTTTTTGTCCCCAAAGAGGCCAATCCACCAAATTGCTCAGAACTCTGGCCAATCGAAAGATATGGGGCCCTGGTAAAAAGAGAATTGAAGAAGACTAAGAAATCAACAAAGACATTAGCGGAATTCAAGCAAAAGTGGAAAACAGCATCCCAGAAAGTGACTGAGAACACTATAAGAAGCATGATTGGAAGAATTCCAGAAAAAATCCATGAATTTTATAAAAAAAAGTTTCGGCTTTTTTATTGTAAAAATAGTTTTCATTAGAATCAGAAGATGATACGAAAATGAGTTTGATTTTCGAAATCGGTCCAGTGGTTCAAAAGATAAAAGCGTTTTTGTGATAGCGAATTCATTCTCGTTCAGTCCTTATTCTGAGTTTCCTTTATGGGCCTTGGAACGTTTAATGCTGAATATGATGAAAAAGCTGTCTCCATGAAAGACAACGTCAATTACCTGAGTAATTCGCTCAACGAGAAAGTACTTCCGGAAAATTAGAACTTCAAACAGCGGCAAATTGAAGAGGGTGAAGTATGTAGTGCATCAAAGCAGAAGTGAATATAATGCGATATTCATTTGATGCGGTTAGCATTGATGAAATGTAGAACGGATAAGATCAGATGAATTTCATTCATTTCTTTCGTTCTGTCTGCAAGGTTTTTACAGAGAAAACGACAAATTTATTTCAGTTCTGGTCCCTACCTTCAGTATATCACCAAAAACTTTTCAACTGATTCTGCAGAGCTTTAACTTAATCAAAAACCAGAATATGTTGGGTTTATTGAGTAAGTTTTTGCAAAAGTTTGGGTTCCATTTGATAGCGTAGAGCTCAGTGGCGGCTCGTAGTCATTTGGATTGAGGAGGCTAGAATTGTGAAGTGAGAAGTCCACTATTTTTTAGTTTTCTTGTACAGGATAAGTAAAATAGGATTTCGCGTTGATCGATCCTCAATACCATTCACATTTATTATAAAGGGTGTTTCAATAAGAGCACAAGATTTTAGCGTTCAATAAAACATTGCTTTCTGAAACATTTATTGATTTATCAGATCAATTTCCCGATTTATTTCTCAGATCTAAATAACCGTAATTGGAATAATTTTGTTTTACAAGAAGAAATACCACTACTGTGATTTCGTTTCGACTGAATGGGTAAACAACCTTGGAAAAGTTATTTCTTGAAATCTTCAGAAATGGTCAATTTCACACATATAGTTGATGAATAATTTTCATAGTTTTCAGGAATAGAATCAGAATTGGATTAAAAAAAATGAATTCTTATTTAAAAAAAGGATTTCTTGATGAAAACTTGAATCGAAATTCGACATTTTTTCGTGGACACCTGTAGAATTTTACCGCAAAAATGATAATGCAAAATGTGCAACATGGCTTCAATGACAGTTTCTAGAAAATCCATTTTTTGATAATTATTAGAAGATAATCACAATATTTTTTCGAAATTTGGAAAGTTTGTCCGGTACAGAACCAATTTTCATCACGCAATCAGCAATCATCGAGTCCGAGATCCATTTCGAAGCGGAAATTGGAAACAAATCATTTATAAACCAACTTAAGTACCTCCACAAAATAGCAATTCAGGTGCAACTCGAATCCAAAGTTAGGTAACCAACCAGCCAAGTCTCGCAAAAAAAACTTTTCGGTTAATCCAAAGGGTATGCGGCAAAAAACTATCACTTTCACAATTCACATCACTCGCAGTGTTTCAGGGGACAGCAACCAACTGTTGACGCTTACTTCTTCGGCAAACAAATGAGGAGCGAGCATTAAACTATGAGCTTAAGTAGGTACTCGCTCTACTTGACGGAAAGACAGTGGTTTGACGGTAAATTTACAATGTTTAATTCTTTTTAAACGCCAGCTCCGCCAGCGGGTGAAAGTGAGATTGCGATTCTGATTCTCACCCAGCTACTTATCTCTGTGTCTGTGACCGTTACGTCTTTTAAACGCGGATTATAATCCGTCTATGGTGGAACCGAAATACACAGGGTGTTAGGTTGGGTAAACATGCGGCAAAAATTGAAGAGGTTATTCCTTGCACTATTTTAAGGGTAGGGGAAATACGTACAAAATGACATATATGGACAAAATGACATAGGCATCATAACTTGAGTTCGGAGGTATGAAATGCGGAACTGCCTACCACATTACACGACCCGAGTGGCTTCAATTAACCTCTGAAAATTAGCAAGAGCTACTCTGGTTCATTCGGTCGTTATGAGTGATAACAGAAATCAATAGGTCACGAGTTTTTTTTCATTGCGCCAAATTTTAAGGAGAAATGGCCAGTTTTCACCATTTTTTTCATTAAAATTGCATTCAATTCAAACTTCACTCATTTGTCATTGTATTCACGGAGCTTTTTGTATGTTGAATATACTTTTTGTATTAATTCGATACATTTCTAGTTTTAAAACGCTATATGGACAAAATGACATACACAGTGAACGGACAAAATGACATAGGTATTTCAGCTGAATTAACCGTATCTACCGGACAAAACCAAGACAATCCATCTCAGGCTCCATCAGCAAACAAAGAATCAGGACTTGTCTAAACATAATCATAACAAAATCTTCATCTGCGGCTAATAAAGGCAATGCATCGCATCTTAACCTACTCTTGTTGATCCTATGAGGAGGTTTCTCCAATCCCAAGGACGATTTATAAGTGAACAAGGCAGACGTGAGCCGAGGACTCGACAAACGTACTTATTTTCAACTTCTACACCTAATAAGATTGCAATCAAATCAAAAAAGAGCCAATACCTCCTCCAAAAACAAGGAGACAAGTCCCTAGGGCATTATTTAAAGAAGACAATGAAGAAGAAAATGTTCCTAGCGACTTTCGAGATCATGAAGACGACTGTCCAGTGTCCATCTATTGTTATGAGACCTTTTTTCCCGATTTAGATCTTCTCCAGGATTAACCCTAAAGAAGACTGGTTACGATGCACGCATATGTTGCATTGGGCTCACGCATCTTGTGCTGATGTTCCTAGAAGAACCAAGAGTTTCATTTGTGAACTTTGTCAGTAGTTTTGTAACTATAAGTAGAAAAATACAGTTGCCTGTTGCCGGTATGTCATTTTGTCCATAGCATGCGAGCAAAATGAATTTCGTTTATCCGAATTTATCTAAGAATATTTTATTTCCTGGTACTTTTATTTCATAAAGGTTGATTAGATTTTATAAAGAAAGGACCAAAGATCAGAGGTGTCGAATATGACATTACTGTGATTCACTACTAACAAGTTATGCCTCTGAAATAAAACCCTATGTCATTTTGTACGTACTTCCCCTATTTAATTCTCTGATTATTTTTGGAAAAGCCTTTTGTTGAGAAGATATGGGACGAAACAAATTTTCAAAAAATATTAATTTATACCATGTAAATTACATGTAACATTTCTTAAGGGTCTACGTCCCTGAAAAAAAGGGAGTCAGAAACGATTTATTTTTTTCTGATTGATGAAGGGATGTAGGAGTATATGAAGATAAAAATAATAAAAAAATATTTTATAATTATTGAATGAATGAAAAGAATATTCTTCATCATTTTTGGTTATTTTGTAACATTTCCACCATCAAAACGAACAAATATTTTTGTGTTCTTTCATTTCAGTATTGAAGTCTATCATTTAGTTAATCAAACGTCTATCTCATTTTTCTTTCAGAATTTACCGTTTTTTTGTAAATAATATTACAACAATGTGTTGTTTTTGCGAAATTCATTTCCTTGAATTTTTCTATTCGAAATGATAAATATCCATTTTTATCAACGACAATTTATTAAGGTTAGCTTTACCCGTAGATTAGTGAAAATTAATTGTTTCTTACAATTGTGGATGCTAACATGGAATTGAATTTCTTTTAAATGACACGCGCCGCAGGTATCTCCTCCCAGATGACTGGTAAAGGAAAGAGAGAGTATTATACAGCCAGAGTGAGATCTAGTTCAGGGTAGAATTTCTTGTTATATACCCTGCGCCCCAACATTTGTTCTATTAAGCTGAATAATCCAATAAATAAAAATTAATGCACTGCACTGCCATCTGGCGGTATACGTTTCTTATTTTGAAGGCTAAAGACTCTGAACCAATTGATAAAAGTTTCCTACCAACATTATAGGAGTTGAGGACTCAAAATGAAATTTTTTATTGAAAATATCAAGGACCAATTGAACTGCTATCAAGGTTCCAGGGGGGGGAGGTTTAGCATGAATTGATGGAAGTTTTCTACTGACACTATATGAGTTCGAGACTTGAAATGAAATTTTTTATTGAAAATATCAGGAATCAATTGAACTAGAATGCAGGAAATATGATTTTCTTTCTTCGAATGTTTTTCGCCCTAAATCTACGCAACAATGCAATATTTAAAAAATAATCATCGGATAAAATATCCTTAATAGTCCAAGGAAGTAACTTCTTGAATTTTTGCCGCATTTTCACCTTACACCCTGTGGAAAGGTGGTTACTTCGACATTATATCAAACTGTCTAGTCTTCCGAACAAGGAAAACAAAGATTACATGGTGTTATTGAAAACTACTTTATCATTATGGAAATAAAGAGAAAAACCCACTTCACAAAATGAAAAAAATTATTAACAATAAACAGAAGGCAAAAATTACAATCAAAACGAAACCTATGAATACAGTGCGCGTCAAAATTATGGAAAAAAATCATCTTCTCAGAAGAAAAATATTTGTTTCACTTTAACCAAATTTTTATGCATTTTTGAAGGATTTTTGTTGCACCCTGTGCCATCCCCATTAACCCCCCTCAATTTTTTGAATAAGGAATGTGGCTCAGAGTCATGTGGTACTTTTTTGGCAAGGTCTTTGTATCTTCTTCACAGGCGTATAGAAATTTTCAAGAAAACATTTTTTTTTCAATTTGTTTGTTCAAGGAATAAATTTCCAATGTCACTCAATTTTTTTTCTCCATCAAAGGGTTCGTAGGGGTTGAAAGTTGTCCATGAACAGAACTGTAATGGTCGACTTTCATTCGGTGACAAATTTCATCAGGTACCATCGTCTCAAAGTAAATGAGCCATGACAAAGTGCACATACTTACTGAAAACCTCTTTGAATTAATTTTTCAAAAAAACAAATTTTTTCTGTAAAAAAGATACAAGGACCTTGCCAAAAATGTACAACATGACCCACTTTACCTATTCAAAAAATTTAGGGGGTTGATGGGGATGGCTCAGGGTGCAACAAAAATCCTTCAAAAATGCATAAAAATTTGGTAAAAGTGAAACAAAATTTGACCTGTTTCAGGATTTTGTTGCCAATTATTTTTCTTCTGCGAAAATGAATTTGTTCCATAATTTTTAACTGTATAATGTTTAAAAAAACAGCACGAAAAGAATAGGTAAAACACTTAGCTTCACGACTTCGAGTAGACAACAAAGACTGGTTTCATCTAAGTAGTTGGTGAATAATTGGTCGAACAGTTTAAAACTTTTAATGATGTCCTAACTTCAAGCGTATAAGATGTCACCTCTGCTCCACAAGTCTTCATCATCGGGCGACAAATCTTGAACTAGAGACGCTTTCGAATTGAACATTAAACGTTGCTTTTAATGAACTTAGGTATACCTGATTCATTGCAAAACACTCACCGTAGAATCGATTAATTGAAAGCGATTCTGTGAACGATGTCATGGAGAATATTCGAGTAAGGTGTATTTTAAAACATACTCGTTCTTAATTAGATCTTGGATCTCAAATGAAAGAAGTTATGCTCGTATCTTGAAAGACGAGTGGAAACATTAATTTCTTAGTTTGTTTGGGCTAAAAATATCCATTTCCACCCACAGCAGTCAAAATATCCTCTGATCTCTCAGATAATATTATCCAGAAGACAATTTTCATTTTAAGTAGCCAGAGCACGTCCTCATCTTCAGGATCTACTAATTACACAATTCCCTCAGGGAATCTTGTACCGTAGGATGTACGTTACCAGTAACCACTGGTTTAATTAGCCGAGGAGGTAATTTATCCATCCATATTTCATACACGAAGATTAACATTGTGTTTGGGTGTTGATCCTGAATTAGTATTTGCTACTGTAACATCTTTCCTTGAGAACGAGACAATACATTCAAAAGAAGAAATTCTACAGAAATAAAAAGCTAAATTATGTAAAAATTAAATACAGCGATGGGTGATTGTGGGACTAATAACACCTTTTATTATGGGACAGTAGTCTGGTTTGGTAAGGATAGAAAGTATGAGGAAAATGTGGAGTTCTACAGCTGTCTTACATGCAGACGAAAAGAACTATATTTTTAGAAAACTGCCTAAAATAACCTTCATTAAGTGGGTATATATTTTTGAAATCAGAGGAAAGAATTCTACCGATTAGGGGAATGAAATACATGGTGTACCATTTCAAAAATAAAAATTCTCATGAAATTTTTACATTCACTATATTCGAATTATCTTTGAGCTCTCAGTAACAATAACTTGATTAATATTTTTTTGGAAAGCCGATAAAAACAGATATAATTGGTTGAATACGTCAATAATGAATTGCTTGTACAGAAAAAATATATCATTTTTATGATGATGCTCAGGAAGTATGATTCTGGGAAGGTTTTGAAGTTTGTCAATAATTATTCATTTAGTTTTATTTCATTGTTTGACCTCTTTTGAATGTCCGTTAGTTTTCATTATGTTATTATTTGAATAAAATTTTCAGTTGCGATATCATTTTTCGTGTCTGCTGGATGCGGGAGTGAAAATAATCCTGAGGTTACTTCTGAGAAAATGTGAGGTATTCAATTGTCTACATTATTGTGGAAAAAAATACAAGGTGTTACATTTGAAAAAATCGAAAAATAATAATTTGAAGTTCTTCATATCTGGACCTTAATAACAGACACCCTGTATATGACAGGTTGATCGTTTAGGAATCGTGTCAAGGGAAAACCTTCAATTAAAAAACTTTCAGATCGAATTCATGTTACTATAGCTTCGGGAAATCGACAGGAGACTTTTACTGAACTGTTTTTCCATCACCTTTCTGCAGTTTTCTTCGAATAAGATCTGAACCGTTGGAAAAATGTCCCTAATATTTTGTGTCATGAAAGAGGTTATGAAGGTCATTGAAAATATGTGAAAATGTATGGGGTGATCCATTAAAGAAATCATGCATTTTCGACAGGAAGTGGAAAAAAAAAATTATTTACAAGATATTTGGTTTCATACATAAGTCCCAAATGTATGTTTTTTAAATCAATAAATATTTAAATACTTTGATACAGAAAACCATGTTTTATTGAACACAGAAGTCTTGCGCTCTTATTGAACCAATATCCTCAATATCGCTATAAATTCAAAAATTGTTTTCTTCTTTTCATTTTGGCTTGTTTCACATCCTGGTGAGAATACGAAAAAACAAGGATTAAATTCGTGAAACAGAGGATTCATCTCAGAATTAGCATAACCATAATTCGTATGTAAGAGTCGGTTAAATTAATTGCCTGTCAAGTACTCGAATATCTGTTTTAGATGCGCATGAAGATATCAATAAATTCGTTTCAACCGGTGAAATTTCAGATTTATGATTAGGCATGGTCAACAGAAAGATGAATTATTTATCCATTCGAAATATTCAATTGCTACGACGATTGTCGATGCTGATCAATGAACGCAGTGAATAGTATTGCAGAGTTTATATGAAGAGAAATCTGTATTTTCTTTCTCATTAAACCGGACACAATAACTTAATTATTCACGTCTCCAGTAACCATGGTTGAAATTAAAATAGTTGGTGATGTTTTTCAAGCCACGTCATGAAATTCTGAGTAATTTGGTACGAAATAGTTCTTTTTATGGATTCGTACATCCGAAAACAAAACGGAACTTTTATGAATTTTACCTACAATGTGAATGAACACATGCGTTGAAGATCTAACTAGATATGTAGGAAGATTCGCATTTTTCAGTTCAAGAAATCAGTTGGAAAACATTTTTGACAACTCCCAAAAAATTATTTAGCTTTCGAAGAAATCGTCTAGGATTTCTGATCTGTTGTTGCAGAAATATCTGGACAAAAATCTCCATGTAGCTGGAATAAGCCATTCTTCTACTTAAGGTGGAATTTTATTTCGACTGATCCCCGAATTTGACAGCAGCTGTCAATGAAATCGTCCATGATCCCGGTTATGTTATTATAGAAAAAGGTTGGGATATTTTCTATAATTCGCTTAAATGTTATATGATGATTCTGGCTACGCAATATGGACAAAATTTGGCATGTAGCTTCAATACACAATTTTCAATTTGAGTGCAAAATTTCATTCCACTCGAATCAGTAGCTTTGAAATTAACAGGGGAACAAAATTTCGAAGGGCTATAATTATGAAATCCCTTGTCGAATTCTGTCTTTTTACGAATTCAAGCCATGCATTCGAGATCCAAACCTACCCTTAGAATTTCTAGTAAGGTTATGTTTCAACCTAATAAGAGTAAATAAGTATGTAGTGGAAATTGTTCCGCATTATCATCTCAGACCACACAGTTATAACTGAACTCAAGTTTCAAATGAACTAATGACAACGATGCAGATTATTTTTTAATCGTAACGGATTACACAGGAACTTACAATTTTCTCAAGATGAATTGTCACAATGGAACATCAAATAGACAAAGGGAAATTGAGTTGAAGAACCATCAGAAATTTTCACCGAATATACAGGGTCCTGCAATAGTGCGAAAATTTTCCATAGCTGCCGAACCAGACATCTCAGAGATTTCGTTGGAAAGTAGACCTCTTGAACCTTCATTTCAGGAAATTATTTGAATGAGATTTTTTTAGAAAATTTGAATTCGATATATTCTTTCAATTTTCTTGAATTTTTGGAATTGGATATTTTCTCATTATTCTTTATTCTTCAAAATTTTATTGTAATTCTATTTTTGCCAAAATCGCATTCAAGATTTCGAGCATGGGGAAAAAGCCAATGGGGGGAATGCCATTTATCGACCGCGATCATATTTGACATTTCCTTCAATGGAAAATCATCCACTTTCATGGTGGAACCTTAAAATTTTAAGTTCCAAAATTTTGATTTCAAAAAATATTTCAGGATCTTCTGAATAATGTTTTGCCATTTACCTATTCAATACACACTTCGATGATATAAATATAAAACAATGTAGACTTCTAGAAAAATGTGGTGAATTTCCGATCCGATTGAATCTAATGCTACAAAATTATCGGATGTACGTGAGAATTCGACCTCCACAAATCAATTTCAATCTATTCTTGCATTTCTAATATGGAATTCCTTCTACCACGGTGGATTTAAATATTGTCAACAAATCGAATTTTACCTAATCAATAATTGACTGAATGAAGGAGAAAGTAACGTAGAATAGCGATTATCCAATTGTTTTTTTATCGGAAAAAGAAGTCATGCTGCACAGAAATTACATAAATAGAGTACCCAACTCATGTTTCTGTTTTGTGTAGGAAATAAGTCTTCAGCTCTTTAAGTATCTATTGATACCACCCAATTTTTTGATGGCATCCTATAATTTGATAAATTCTCCTTCAGAAAGGAAGTTAACATGAGAGGAAGTAGGAGGCAAATTCAATAATGTGGAACCTTAACTGAGAAGTCGAAGGCAAGGAGAAAACATGACCACAAATTAGCAAATACGAAACGAATAGCTGCCTGGTGTGTGTTGAAAAAAGGACCCAATCAACAAAGACACGACGTTCTTGATGATAGACCGGCTTGAGTTCTTGTGTTAACTGAACTTTAAAAGCCTTAAGACTCTGATCTTTATGCAAAATACGGTGTAATGACGTTTTTGGAATACCTAATTCCATTTCATTTCGGTTCTCTTTATTCAGCTTGATAATATTGTAGAAAATAATCTTCTAGGCACGTGTCGACGTTTATTCCGTTAAAATAGATGAGGCCATCAAAATTTTCATGCCTCATTTCACGAAACTATCGTAAATAGCTATCAAACTTCTGCGGTATAAAACTTCATACTCGAAATCTCTTCCGTACAGTCTCAACACTATGCAAGTTCATTTAAATGCTAAATCAGTAACTAGAATTATTTTTCATGGAATTTTCTACAGGATAAAAAGTTCACTCGGTGAAATTTATGTTCAGAAAATATTCCCTAACCTGTTCCGACTTGAAGGTTCCATTTCTAGAAGTGCGCTCTAAGTAACACCTGGCATCCCTCAGGAAATCCATTTCTTGACCAAAAAAATTCCCGGGATATAAAGCGAACTGAAACTTGATGGAACAAGTTGAAAAATGCTGGAGTGAATTACATATTTCTTCTCATGTCAGACTATAGTGATGTATGTTCTTTTTGCAGTTCACACTCGTATTATTATATCTGAAAATTCAGTAGAACATTCAATATTTTCGAATTGAAATTGGAATATTACAATATGTATTTGAATTTTTGGGAAAACTACTTCAAATAATCGAAATACTCTTAATTAAATTGATGATTCATCATTCACTAAAGCCCAGTCCGTCAAATAAATAAACTGCTCCACATGAGTTAGGGATATTGACTTAAATTGCAAAAAAATATACTTAGTTAAAATAAGATTTTTGTGATGAAAATTCATATTAATATGATTTCAAATTGCAAATTAATTTTAGCCTGTAGGTCTGCAGCGTATACAGGATGGTTGAGAAAAATCGAGTAAAATAACGAAATATTCCCAGAGAATTCAAGCATTTTAAGACTATCAATACAATGTATGGCCTCCACGGGCATCAATAACAGCTTGAAATCTTCTTTGCATACTACACACGAGGTTGTTGAACATTTCTTGAGAATTTGGTTCCATAAACGGGGCAGAAGCTCTCTCAGATCATTTAAGGATTCTGGGGTAGGTTGATGATTATCTAATCTTCTTTGGATCATACCCCATGCATGTTCTATGCAATTCAAATCTGGTGGGTGCGGAGGTATTGGTAAATGTGGAATACCAAGCTCCGTAATACGCGCGAATTCTCAACTATGGCTGCACGGTGCGGTCTAGCGTTATCGTCTAGAAATTGAAAAGTTTCATCAATAGCGGCGTGAAAATTTGGCACAACATTGTCAATGACATGCTCCCTATAGTGTGAGGCGGTCATATTCCCAGGACAAATGTGTAGATCTGTGCGCCCGTTGAAACATATCCCGGCCCATACCATAACACTACCCCCTCGGAATGGATGGACTTCTTGGACATAGCGACGATTACGGGGTGCGTGGGATTGTTCATACCATTATTCTTCGAGAATCTGAAAATCGTCCATATCTGGATTCATCAGTGAAAAGGGCACTAAGCCATTGATCGTTCCAATTGATATGTTGCCTTGCCCATTCCAGTCTTTGACGCTTATGGTCTAGAACCTAGATTCACCTCTCTCAAACGTCGTCTTATGGTTTCGATGGAAACTTGGACCCCATCTGCATTTTGAAGAGTATTCCGTAGCATTCTACACGTAGATGTAGGGTTTCTTCTCGCCGAAACGGTGATGAAACGATCCTGAGCAGGTGTTGTTTTTCGTCGCCTACCAAGCCTTGGTCTTTCCAACACAGAACCTGTCTCCCTGAACCTATTCCAAAGTCGAGATATCACACTCTGGCTGACTTGGAGCCTTTCCGCTACAACAACCGGGGTTAGGCCACCCTGTAGCATTGCGATAGCCCTATTATCCTCAGCGTTTGTTAATTTACGTCTAGGCATTTTCAGAAAACTCGTTTCAAATCGAAGCCGTTGATAAACTGACTTCATTTCAAAATAAGAACATTCATGAAGCATATGCAAAGAACCAAACTTCAGAAAAAAGGCGACCAGATTGACGAAATGTCTCATACTGATTTTTATTGGATCGATTCAAGTTGTTATTGAGTTTTAAAGGATTTTACAGCGATTTTCTCGAAGATTACATACTTTTAAGAAATATTGAATACGATATCCCTAACTCTTGTGGAGCAGTATATTTTCGTATCCACTAATGAATTTTGAGTTACTTGAATTTCATATTATGTTGTTTCTAGCTCTGATTTGGGTTTGATAGTGCAGAGAATTGAATTATTTCATCAAATATAGTCCAACTTTATCCTACACATTAATTTATCTGCAAGAAACTCAATACGTGGATTGTTAACATTCTCCTTTCCAATATTGGAAATTCAACATAGATTATAGCAATGTGCGTCCCCAATGAAATCCAACTGATGTTATTATGTTATGCTAGGCTAGATTATGTTGCTATTACGGATTTGTTACTGATACAGTTCGAATTTCCTAATCAAAAGCTGAATCCTAAGGGCACCTGGAAAATTACTGAATATATCTTTGTATAATTGAGACCAACAAAACTTGTTCATATAGTTCAATATATCATTCTGATATACAAGTGCGCTGAAGTATAGAATATCTCATTACCTACGATAGTAACGAATGAATGATGAAAAGATTATGCTTTGGCACTGAGGCATCAGCGTGGCATAATTTCAATCATGAAGAGTTTTCCACTTCTTATGTGATGCCGATTGAAGGGTGTTTCAAATTAGATTAAATAGAACACATAATTTGCATTCATTTTCAAAAACTTGTTATTGGTAGTTGAAGTATCAGTTATAAAATTTATGTACGAAAAATAATATCTGCCAAAGGGCAGCTCTAGCTCTACAGACGTCCACTCTTTTGTTAAAGTTTCAATGACATTTTGACATAATTGAGGCTCTATCTCACTAATGACACGAATAATTTAATTCTTCATTTCAGGAATCGATTGTGGATTAATCTTTTAGACCTGGCTTTTCACATAACCCCAAAGAAAATAGTCCAACGGTGTCAAATCACATGATCTTGATGGCCAATTGACATCAACGTTTCTGGAGATTATTCGTCCAGGAAATTTTTGTCTCAATAAATCAATTGTGTCATTTGCAAAGCGAGGCAGCCATCCTGCTGAAACCAAATGTCCTCTAGATCAATATTCATTAATTCAGGCCACAAAAATTCGATTGTCATCCGACAGTATCGATCTCCATTGACAGTTACAGCTTCACCAGCAGCATTTTCGAAAAAGTAAAGTCCAATTACACCACCTGACCATAATGCACACCAAACAGTGACTCGGTTAGGACGCGTAGGTTTCTCATGAATAATTCGTGGGTTTTCCTCACACCAGATACGACAATTTTGTTTATTAACATTGCCATCAAGTTTAAAATGTGCCTAATCCGATAACATGATTTTTTGAGAAAAATCAGCTGGTTGTTTATTGATGAAATTGACAAATGAACGACGTTTTAAATGATCTAATGGCTTCAGTTGCTGTACTTTTTGAACCTTATATGCCTTCAGAGCTAAATCTTTGTGTAAAATAAGCCATGTTGTGGACCCACTAAGTCCAACTTGTGAACGTCGTCTAATCGACATTTCAGGGTCTTCAGCAACACTTTCACCAAATAAATATTTCCTTGTGAACGAGCGCTACGACTTTATTTTTCACTTTCTTCGGAACTGCTGAAGTGGATGAATTCTAATCCAAAAACTTGAAGGTTCACTTCCGAATCCTGTAACGATTCATCGAACAATCAAAAAATCCTGCACGTATGTGGTGACCCTTCTGAGTTGTCTGCATCCATCATTCATTGCCTCGTGGAATCCTTCAACTAAGTTTGTGATATCCGAAAACCATCCCTTTGGGTTAAATTAGATACCAGCAGTAAGGAACAAACTGAGTTACGTACATTACGGAACCAGATTCCCCTTGACCTCCCTTCAATTGGATTCTCTTCCACATCCTTCGATAACATCATTTCCGGCAATCCTTCAAGAACATCTGCCATATCTGGGAGACCAATTACTGTTCCGTATGATATCGCTGTGATGCGAATGGCGTTCAGTAGCCATTCCTGTGTTCATTCCACTGAAATCTGGTTAGGAATTGCCTGCTTCTTGATTACGAGATTTGATGTTCAGATTTCAAATGGGATTCGATAAACTTTTTCACTGCGCATCAAACGATTCTTTATTATTCGAGTCGAGAGCTTTCTTGGAGGGAAAAATGGACTGTATACTATCAGCTTCATTTTTTCGACTTAATCGTAATTGGAGAAGTGCATTGATCGGAGAGATTGTAATATGAAGGAGCAATGTCAGGGCTGTAAGGCGGCTGTGGTAGGACTTCCCATTCGAGCATTTCTAAGTTACATCTCTTGGGCTTAGTTCATACGCCATCCAATTTCCAACATTTCCGATCATTCTCATTGCTTTTAAACGATGGCAAATGGCTGGTTCAGTGACTCCAAGTGTTTTCGAGAGTTCCCCTTACATTTGTGATGAATCTTCATCGATTCCTGCCTCTAATGCTTCATCCATAAACTTTGGTGGCGCCCTGGATAGTTTTTCGTCTTCCCAATCAAAATTGCCACTTTTGAACCGAGCAAACTAAAGGGTTTTCTAATAAGAAGTGTTATTTTGAATAGCCCGTTATTTGGGTAGATGTCACTTTTGAAGCTGTCATTTTTGACATTTAAATGACAAGCAATTATGTAATACATGAATCTTTAATAAAAACGGAACGGTACACGCTTCAACAACGCATTGAAATTATTAAAATTCACTATAAAAATGGTGAAAATTTGGCAGAGATGGTCGTAAAGCATCTTGTCGAAGACCAATACAGAAATTGGTGGAAAAATTTGAGCTGTTGGGACAAGTTGGTGATGTGAAGAATAAAAACTCGTGCACGTCGCTCAAGAACAACCGAAAATATTGCTGCTGTAGCCGAAAGTGTTGAATAAAACACAGGTTTGTCCATTCCCTGTCTTTCTTTGGAATTAGGTTTTCCAAAAACGTCATTACGTATTTTGCATAAAGATTTCTTTGTAGGCTTTAAAGTTCAGTTTACACAAGAACTCAAGCCGGCCGATCACCAAAAACGTCTTGTCTTGGCTGATTGGGTCCTTGAAATGCTTGAAAATGATCCGGAATCTCATCGACAAATCATATTGAGTGATGAGGACCATTTCCACCTCGGTGGCTTCAAGAACAAGCAAAATTGTCGCATCTTAGGCTCGAAAAACCCAAGAGTTATTGTCGAAAAGCCTCTCTATCCCCAACGAGTTACTGTTTGGTACGGTTTATGATCCGGTGGGGTCAGCCAGTTTGCGATTTGGTTATGGAAAATTTCATGAAAAGGATGTGGCCCGGTAGTCGTGGTCGCGGTGGTCATTTTGCTGATGTTATTTTTCATTATAAACGGCATACCTACCTCTTTATAATCAAATATTAGTATATTGTTCTATGAGCGGTAATGTGAGTCATAACACACGCAGATAAATATTGCAGCCCGAGCTGTCAGGCAAAGGGTGTATAATTCATCAAGTGTGTTATAACCATTACCGCGAATTGAACACTATACTTTATCTTCGACTTCTTCAGTAAAATTCGAATTAATCTGCATTTTCAGAATTGACAACAGTTGTCAAAAGCGATTTCTGTGGTCGAAAATCGAATCGATATCGAATCCCGTAGAAAACGTTAAAAATTCACGTTTTCCAAATGCAATTTTTGGATATTCAGACCTAAGAAAATGTAGAAATGGATGGCGAGAACGATACCTTGATGTCTGAAATAGAGTTCCCCATTGACCCGACTTTTTTATTCATTTCGTAAGCTACATTTTTCCTATTTGTATTAGAGTGTGTTAAAGGCGTGAGTTATTATTACCTCACACTTTTGGTTTATAGAGACTATTACAGATCAAATTCAGTTGAATAATGTATATATATTATTCTATGGGAGTAGATAAACTAGAGCACTATAAAGATAGGTATGCTAGATAGACCTGGCTCCTGGCTCTATGGTTGATTGGGTCCAACCATAGACTCGAAAATTACAGGACTCAAAATTTTCACGCCATCCATCGGGGTGATACTCCAACATGAACAATAAATTATTATTAATTTGACTATTAGATACCGCGGCATTATTCTAACACCACGAACCTAACCTATTTCCAATGTTTTTCATGTGAGCATGCTGAAAAAAGTCACCACAAGATCTCTCATTCCGAGAATATGCTCATTCGATGACAGATTTCATTTCTTTCGAAGGGGTCTGTAATTTTCGAGTCTATGGTTGGACCCAAAATGGCGGTTTCTGGTATACTCCCCTTTATACAGCCTTAGATAAACATCCGATCATTTATGTAAAAGAATGGCATTTTTTTCGAATCTCAAATAACACCTTTTATTGGAAAACCCGTTAGTAGCGATGATTCATCAAACCAAACGAAATTATTTCTACTCCTGATACTGAAAAAGACCTGTTTTCTTTCCAATTGAGATCCTGTATTTCTCTTTCATATAAATTTCGGAGCAATGCGAAAAGTGACTGAATAAAAAAAATCCTTAATTCCATATTATCATCATACTGCAGATAAGATATCCGAGTATCAATGGAAATAAAACTCTGTGAACATATAATTAGAAACACAAATAATCCCTCCTACTTAATTATAGTCCATCCTCGGCTGAAGTTCAAGTTCAAAGTTCATCGATTTTGTGGGGAATCCTAGGTTTGAGAAAAATCAATTTCAATATTTCACTCCCAACCGATGGATATCATTAAGCAGCTGTCACGATACCGTCGTAAATAACTTTTACTTGTGATGGGTTTTTTTCATGGATTACATTATGCTCTTACAAGATGGGATTTTTATAAAATGAGTGTGCTGTGAAAATATGTTCATCTACGTGGCTTTTTATCCAAGCACGAGATGCTCCGGAGTTTCTACAATTATTTTGTATTTACCGTTAGAGAAATGACCCATGATCACGTTGGCATTGTAAACAAACGAAAATCCATTTTTAATAAGTGTCACTGTGAATATTCAGAAATGAATTCGTAACTTTCGTCCGAGGAGAATTGGAGATTTGAATGGAGTCACTGACTTAGTGTTGGATTTTTCAAGAGCTATAGAAATTTCTTTGAAACAGAATCAGAAAAATGCATTAAATCTTTATTTCAATCGATAGTATGGTCCAAATGAAAGAAGCACCAAAATTCCTCACCCAACATCTCCGGCTGAAATCAAAGAGATAATAAACAATTTGAAAACAAGAAAGGCTCCTGGAAAAGATAAAATTACAAAACTCATTCTGAAGAAATGTCAAAGAAAGAAACAGCAGCTCTCACTAACATAGCAAATGGAGTGATGAGAACAGAGCACTTTCCAAAAAGATGGAAAACTGCCGAAGTGATTGTTTTCAATAAAGACAAAAAGTTCCCACGGAACTATAGCCTGCTCCCAGCTCTAGGGAAAATTGTGGATAGAGTCTCAGCAAGACGACTTAATGAAGAACAGAAGCCCTGGCGACGATACCGAGTGAACATTTTGGATTCCGAAAACAACATTCAACTGAACAACAGCTCCTAAGAACACAGAAGGATTACAGAATGAACAAGCCACAGGACCACTATTACTAGATGTAACCAGAGCTTTTGATAGAGTATGGCATGAAGGACTAGCATACAAAATGATAACCGCAGGTTATTCATCCAAGTTATGCAGAATAATAAGAAATTATTTGAGGGATAGGAACTTTTGTGTGAAAATATATTATGTTCATTCGACAATCAGATATTCAGAAGCAGGAGTTCCTCAAGGATCCATACTAGGACCGCTACTCTATAACATATAAATACATGCTATACCAAGAAATCCAAGATGCCTGCTTGCTCTATACGCAGACGATACGGGCATAGCAATTAGGCACAGAAATACAAAAAAAAATCGCAAAAGACTTCAAGAAGCTGCAGACGATATCAATCAATGGTGTAACTAATGGAAAATCAAAATCAATGGAGAAAAGAGTCAAGTAATACTCCATCAAAAGAGAAGACGATAATGAAATAGAGTGGCAGAATGAAGTTAAATACCTAGGAGTAATATTAGACAAAGAACTAACATGGAAACAGCACATTAAGTATGCAGTGGATAAAACGAATGTAGCAATGAAAAGGCTTTACCGGGTTATAGGCAGAAGAAGCCAAATGAACAGAAACACGAATCATAAAAGCAGTCGCCAGACCGCAGCTAACATATGGATCAACAGCATGGGGCTATGCAGCGAGAACCCATATAAAGAGGATTCAAAGAACAGGAAACAAATTTCTGAGATGGGCTCTAGATGCTCCCTGGTTTGTTAGGAATGAACAAATCCGAAAACACATAAAATAGAAGTCCATTACTACATTCATCAAATGCTGCAAAGCCTATCAAAGAGCTAGTGAACATCCAAATGACGACCTTAGAAGGTTTGTTGACTAGGACCCCGCTGAAGATGAAAAAACAGCGAGAATTCACCGCAAAAGACCTAGAGACCAATTGCGAAAATGAAGATATAGAACTCCACACTTAGAGAGAGATGAGAGTCTGAGAGATATCCAATTGAAGGATGAACACCAACACTCAGCATAAAGAATGCGAAAGGGAAAATATAACAGATAAGAAGATGGAAGGTTTATATAGGCTTATGCCCGGAACCAACCACATGAGAGGTGTTTAGTCGGTAAGAATCCGACACTACCCAGAATGACTGGGTGTCTGAGGTAAGATTCACCTCTTCTATAACAAAAAAAAACTCTCAATTGGTTCATGGTTTCGCGAGCTGTGTGGCATGTGGCACCCAGCAATGCAAGTCAAGTTATCCATTTTGGGCGAAGAAAAGTTGGATATCAACAAACATGGGTTCTATTCCTGCTCGGGGTGTAACTTTTTCCGGAAATTCAAAAATTGTCTACATGCTATATGAATTCTCTTTCTATCGATTATTGATATGGTCATCACTAACACTGGCCGATACAGCTGCGATATTTTCTTCAGTTCGCACTTTACGTAAGTTTGCTGGTGGTTTTATGTACAAGAATGTAAATTAGGTGCGAAATTTAGTCACAATAGCCCGAGAAGTCGCTTCAATGCCCAATGGGTCGATTAAACTGACCCTAAAATGAAAGAAGCGAGCGATGAACTTTCTTGAGAGAGCACGCATTTTGGTAATAAAATTCAATGATTTGCAAGCGTTGTTGTTTTGTAGGACGATTCATGGTTAAATTATAGACCAAACTGATGGACAGTGACACAAAACGTGCGTAAGGTCTTGGGGTCCGAGTGATTTACTAGAATCTCGAATTTTCTAGAGAAATGATCTCGATTTCCTTGGCAATGTGACACTCGTTATACGTTCTGACATGTAAGTTGGGGGGAAATTGCCTATGACAGGCATGCGAGTTATATATGGAATCCTGAAAACCATCGTCATCCCTTTTCACCTACTCGCACAGAAACCTCACACCCTGATATTTGAATAAGGGATCGTGTGAGACACATCATGAACACTTTTTGAATATATCACAAAAGTAACTTATGTTGGTGTTGTTTCAAATATTCGACCGCTTTATACCAACCTCTCAATTCATCAGAATCTTAAATAGCCGATATTTAAGGGGACACTTCCGAGCTCGCGAGCTCCCTTCAAAAATTGGGCTTTTTATTTCCACGATATCTCAGTTCGTATACGGCGTAGACCAACAATTTTTTCTTTAAATGAAAGCTTGATCATTTTTCTAGAATGGTGAGCTGGTGAGCTGTAATTTCATGAAAATCTGGACAAACGATTTTATTTCCATGATATCTCCGTCAATTTTCGGGATAAATGTATAGAATTTTCAGTATATATTGAGGGGGCAATAAAAAAACTGATCAATACACATTCTGAAAAATATTATTTCGCATGTAAACTGAAAATTTCATACATTTATTCCGCGAATTGACAGAGATATCATGGAAATAAAATTCTTTGTCCAGATTTTCATGAAACGACAGCTCACCAGGTTTTTTCCTAATATACGAAGAAAAACAGAAAAGAAATACACATTCTAGAGAAATGATTAAGATTTCCTTAAAAAAAAATTGTTGGTCTACGCCGCATACGAACTGAGATATCATGGAAATAAAGAGCCCAATTTTTGAAGGGAGCTCGCGAGCTCGGACGTGTAGCAGGTCCCCTTAATAAGAAAAAATAAATAGCTTTGGCAGGAAATTGGGAACGAGCAATTGTTCAAATTCCTGACTATTTCACTAATAAATCAACAGGATCTCATTTCAATCGACTCAAATCAGCGGTTTTCAACGTGCATATCATTTCACAATTTCCTAAGTGAGGTGTAATTTTATTCAATAGTGATTTCATTCCTTCGTCCAAAAGTTGAAAAAAGTGTTGATTTCTACTTACCTTCGAAAACTTCACGACGCAAATTTCCACTCCAGTTGTACCCGATGATTAATACTAAATTATTTAATGGTAACAAATAATTTATCATTGATTTCGTATCCTTCCTGTTTAATTGTTAACTTTAATATCAGCAAACACGTCAAATTCACCCTACCTCAATTATTTCCTCTTCTAGTCGCTTTTTCTTCAGTTATAACTTAGAATTCGAAATTATTGGCTCAGAAAAAAGGCATGAAAAGACAATTGCGGATGTTTTCATCTTCTCATCCTCCACTCAAAAAAAACTCACCCAAAAAGATAGGAATATCGTTTGAAAACGAGACAAGCGCGATCTCAGATTCGCTCAGCACTCCACCGGCTGAAACACTAAAACACCCTGCCGTGGCCGCAAACGAGGAACGGAAGAGAAGAGCAGTGAAATGCCAACCTACGCTTACTCCCTGTGCGCCTGAAGTCGAATTACCACGATATTTCTCGATTCAACCCCCTGGAAAAGAGTTTTTTTGCCTAAAACAGTTCTTCGGGTCGTGTCCTCCAGCTTTTCAGTGGAATATGAATTATTAATTTTTGTATATAGTCAAAATACTATTAATAGGTACCTGTTTTGTACCTAGGTTAGTTTACCTAGGTGTTTCTGGTTTTATTTTTGTACCCTTATTAGTTTATCAGAATAATGGATTACTCGCACTGCTTCTGGTTGGTGGACGCTGGTAATCCACGTAATGTCGATGATTAGGTAACTGTTGTGACTTCACAACTGATGTAAGGGGGGTATGCTATACTTAACTATAAGCACCCAATGGTAATCTTGATGATTACTGCTAGTTGTTATCCGTACTTAGAGAACAACTATGAAGAAGATGAGGAAGTGGTGAAATGTGATCGCACTCTCAACAACAAATAAACTGTATTTTTCTTGTTACCTCAACTTAGGTAACAAGCACGAAACGATTATACAAGTATGAATCTACCTTCTATATGATAATTTTATAGCAAGAGAGCAAAGGTGTTATGATTACGAATACTATTACTTTATTTACTCCCATAGAATAATGTATCCATTATTCAACTGAATTTGATCTGTAATAGTCTCTATAAACCAATAGTGTGAGGTATGAGGTAATATAAACTCAGGCCTATAACTCACTCTAATGTAAATAGGAAAAATGTAGCTTACGAAATGAATAAAAAAGTCGGGTCAATGTGGAACTCTATTTCAGACATCAAGGTTACGTTTTGCCATCCATTTCTACATTTTCTTAGGTCTGAATATCCAAAAATTGCATTTTGAAAACGTGAATTTTTGACGTTTTCTACGGGATTCGATATCGATTTGATTTTCGACTATAGAAATAGCTTCTGACAACTGTTGTCAATTTTCAAAAAGCAGATTAATTCGAATTTTACTGAAGTGTGTTACTTTTCACTCCCTCTGTAGACGTGCTGAAGACCACTGTTTTATCCAGGAAGTATAAATTCCGAGCAACTAATGCTCCCATTCATCAAGGAATAACCCCGGATGCAGCAGCAACATGACATGAGAAAGAATAAGTATTCGTGTATCTTCCACGAAAACGGTTTGTCGGCAGCTTTATGTTTCTGGCCTCTGAAATAAAATACTAACGAACACTGGGATTCTCTGTGAACGCACTGACGAAGCTGTGAAGTAAATCTCTCAAAAATTCGAGGCACGCAGAGTTGCACGAACAAAGACAAAAAGTATGCGGACACGATTACAGGATCATATTCATCAAGTACCTAGACTGCAAGTCTAACTCGGCATATAACCAAAAATGTAACCATAACCTTCTTTTAGCCTTCTATAGAAGCAGAAGGCTGTGATGTAACCAAGAGGATTGAGCAGCAATCCGCTTCTCCTTTTTTCTTGTCATTATTAATTAAGTCGACGAATACGATCACCAAACGTTGATTCAGGAAAGCTCCAGTTATCAAGAAATGAAAATTGATGGGAGCATACTTTATGGGGATTTAGTTATGACCATATTATTAAGACAGGGAATGATGTCACAAAAAGCTCGTGACAAAAACTATCCAGTATCCAGATCCACACTGAATGCAAACTAGATTAGGAAATTCTGTATTTCTCCTTCAGTTTATGCGTTCCTGGTGGGAATTGTACAACACGTGGGGTAAAATGACACAACTGTATGTTGTGTACACACACACATGTGGGTTATTATCCACATGTTATATCGTAAAAGGCCAGCCATGATAATGATTGCTCCATTCATTTTGTTCCGTTCTCACCATTGTGATCGATAGAAATGGCCACAGAATTCTCAGAATAGGTATCCTCTTAGATTTCATGTGCTCCTGACATTATGGGACAGAAAACTATAGTCGATTTCAAGCGGAGGACCAGTTATAACCGCGGTTATCTCTGGTCCTACCCTTGGTTCTTCTTGTTCTAGCCCTTCAGGAATCGCGCGAAAATAAATCCTATTTAACCTCACTTCTTATAACCACAATCCAGCTATCAAGTACGGTTATCTGCGGACAAAATTTGACGTTGAACGGCTAATTCATGACGTCACATGATTATAACCAACAAGGATCAAAAGCGCTTGAATGAAGTTGGTTATCAATGTTATCATTGGTAATTACCACTTAGGACCAGGTTATCCGCTTGAAATCGACTTATGTTTGGCAATTTGGCATTGTGCGATATCGCTATCGTCTACTGGGGCATCCTTGAATATTGAACCTTCCTCATCTTTTACGTACATATACATATCTGTGCGTGCTTCTCATGCTCTCTCTCCATTTATTCTATCTTCTATCTTTCTGAATATATCCTCTCCAATGTGTGGTATATCTGTATAGGTATCATTGTCTGCCACGCCACTGTTTTACATACATTTTCTATTCCTGTTCAAACTGATTCTGCAATCTACATTATAATGAGGCAAAGGCAGAACTAAATTTAGGTGTAGATTCGTTCTTTGATCAGAAAGTGCAGTAAAGACTTCCTAATTCCTTACTGTGTCTACCAGAATACATGGTATACTTTGATATTGATATTTTCTGACGAAAATGCACAATAAAGGAAAGGCCCAGATTCATGAAGAAGTCACAACAAAGAAAGGCTTAACTCATTAACCCTAAGAGTTTCAATTCCTATACTCTGTTCCTTAACCATATCCGAGAGAATATCCTGATCCCTTTACCTAATGGAGGAGGAGTCAACGAAGTCATCAAGGCCTACTGACTTCGACAGAAAAATCGAACTCAAATCATATCGTCTGCTGCAAGCTCAAAGCTGCTGAATTTCGATGTAACGTGGAAGGAGCTCCTGATCCTGAACACAATTCAGGGTATAGTGCAGCCATCTGTATGTTTGTTGATCAACTAAATTCCTCAACCGTTCAGTCAGTGCGTATTAGAAAGAGAACCACAAATATATTTGAAAAATAAAAAACAAAACTTGAAAATTGGGAACTGAAAGGATTCAGCTTGAGTAAATGTTATTCTTTCAAGATAATCAAGGATACTCTGAGTATCTATGAAATCGAATCCAGATTATGTCAAAGCTTTTTCTGAAAAGGACCAAATTTGTGTATTCTTGAAAATTGGAAACTAAAGGCTGAAGGAACCTCTGATTCAGGAAAAAATGCATTCAATCTCAATAGGTAGCGCTGAACTATATACCTACCTTGAAAATTTTCCAAATTTCTGAAGGATATATAAAAAATAATTATTCTCAGAGACGTTGCCAATGCTTATTTCTATTTAGTCTTTTTTAACTCTGTAAATGGAGTTAGTTCTTTTAAGGTGACACAGGTTTCGTAGTACTACTACATTTTCATACTGGAATGTATTTCAAGTTGTGTGAAAAGGTATTTAAATGTTTTCTGTAGACTTATTTCTTGAGAATTTTGAAAAGTGGGGAATTCCATAGGCACGTCTGTTCGTTTAGAAGTTTTTTTGTCGGCTTAATCGAGTACTTTTATTCTTTCTTCGAACGAACTATCACAAAGTAACGGACTATTCTGTCCATTATTTTTCGGTAAAATTTCAACACTCTATTCTTCATTTCCGTACAAGAAAATAGCATAACTGAATCTACCAACCATGTTTATTTATAAACGTTGCGTAGTTATTTGATAGGAAAATGACTATTACCTAACATTTTCAAAATATACACGGTGAAATGTGTCGGAATATCAAGGCCAACCGGCATACTATATAAAAGTGAATGGAGTATACATTTTTAATTCCTTCTTCGAATGATATTTTCAAAAACATTGAAAAATGACCTGGGGTCATAATAATTTGAATTGCTTCAGTAAAAGAACGAACTCGATTTTTTTTATTGGAATGTGGCAGTTTCCAGTTTTTGAATTAACAAATAATAATGCTTTAATCTTTTACGTCGATTGTTTCAGCTTGAAATAATGTCTTTCTCAGACTTCAGAACTCTGAGCATCCATAGATTATTCTCGAAATAAACCTACCATGTATCTAATTCATCTCATTTGGATGGTAGCGAAAACAGTGTGTGTGGAATTGTGGAAATGGGATCTTGAAAATACAGTGGAACCTGGTTAATTGGGATCTCAAGGGACCAAAGTTTTCGTACCATTTAAAGAGGTTCTCATTTATACAGTTTTCCAATTAGAAAGGTTCAAAATCATAGTGGTCTCATTTACAGAGGCTCCACTTATAGAGGTCGAAATGTACTGTTATTCCATTCATAGAGGGGTTGGGGTAGAAATGTGTTTAAAAATCACTCTTTTGGATATGTAGATATTTATTCAATACATACAATATACGTACATACCTACTAACATACATAGAAGAGTTTATTACTTAAAGTAATCTGTTACGTTTGTTTGTATTTGTTTGGTAGGTAGTTGCTGAAACCTGTTTCTCGATGAAATAGATTTGATAAAAAATAGAATGATGAATATCTGACATTTCAAAATACTTGTGTAAAATTTCTAAAGCTTCCATCGCCCCACGCTTTGAAATTTTTACTGGGGTCTCTTCAGATGCCGATGACGTGCTATATTTCCTTTTGGACATTTTGTACGCTTTAACTCCCTTGTTTGGAGTCCAAACCGGAGATGATACTGGCGAACAAACCACGTGCGAAAGAAATTGAAATGTTTGCGAGCAAACGTGTCGAATCTTGCGGAAACCTGATAAAATGTCTCACTTATACAGGGAATTGCGCTGCGAAGTCCAAATTATAGAGGTAAATGTCGGAAAAATACTACAAATCAAATCTCATTTAACCAGGTTCGAAAAGTCCCATTAACACAGGTAATTCGATGAGAAAGTGCCAGGACCTCATTGGAATTATCAATAATAGAGGTTTCCCATTTATCCAGGTCCCAATTATTCAGGTTTCACTGTATTACTTTAAAAACTCTCTGTTCAATGCTTATTACATTTTATTGGTTCAACGTCTTAAAACTATACAATATAAATAAATCTCAGTACAAACATTTTATAATAGTATATACATTTATACACTCTTTTGTCGTGACAATATATTATTACTTAAAATTGTGTTTTTATTCATGTAACACTTGTATTGTAATAATCATCTTTGGTAAAAATTGAAAAAGTGACTCGTTTTTAGTCCATTGAATGGGAAAATTCGAATTTGTTCCATATTTCTATACCTACATATATCACAGGAGCAACGAAATTCGATGCAAAAATACGTATTTGAATACAGCATTTTTTTAATTGGCACATTGAGATATTAGTTTTTGTATGGGTACCACTGAGTTATGTAACTCTTTGATTATGGTCTTTTCGCCTATTCATGTAGGTACATTACAATCTAGGCAACATTTTGAGACTTTCAAGACCAGATTAATTGTTAACAATCTTTTCTCTAGGCTACTTCTTCATAACAACTTCAATTTAAAGATTTACCGGCGTAATGATACGATAACAATTAATATAATCAGATATTTCAACTCAGGTTTGATAGTAGAAGATATCCCAGAAGTGTTCAATGTATGTACGATCTTAGCTGACGTCAAAGAACTGAGGCTCAGTTCGCTAGCTATTCTGGGACTTTGTAAGTTAATAAGACTAGCCAATTTCTCGGCCTCTCGAACACATGTTTCAAGCTGTATATCTGTAGGATTTCTTTCGGTGGATTGCACACTAACGAAAATATCCAACTCTACCGTCAGATACCCACGTAACGAACATTGTACGACCTGTATCTGTCTCTCAAGTGACTTGAGAAGAGCTCTGAGCGTTAGGGAGTCTGTGCTTCCGTTTTGGAGTGCGTAGAGAGCACGGTCTATCTGTTTCCGAGAATACAGAAGCCTCAAGGCACCTCCACATACCGGGCAGCAAGCACCAGGTGGCGTTATACCAAGACAGTTCGGATTGGACAGTTCTTCACATATAACATTGGCACAACTAGGACTCTTGGAGTCAGTAATCAGTCCAACGGCCACGCAAGGTCCTAGGTAATCTACAGAAACCATGTCAGCAAAAGCTGCGCATTCGGAGAGGTATGTCCTTCCGTTGAT
This sequence comes from Adalia bipunctata, assembly GCA_910592335.1. Classification (NCBI taxonomy): domain Eukaryota; kingdom Metazoa; phylum Arthropoda; class Insecta; order Coleoptera; family Coccinellidae; genus Adalia; species Adalia bipunctata. The sequence continues at coordinate 24,974,994 of OU342953.1, forward strand.
GCCGCATACCTGTCCACTGTGTTGGCAGTTCATCAGACACGGGCCTTTGTAGGCAAATCTTGAGTTATTGTGAGCCAGGAAGCAAGAGTTGGGATATTGCCGGTTTTCTGTATCGCAAACTGGATCTTCTGGGAAATTTTTGCAGTTGGTGGAACCATTCACTGAAACAGAAAGATAAATTGAGGTGGAGCCAAACTATGAGCTTCGTGATCATCATGTGGTGAATATTTTAGCTTCAGCAGAATTAAGGTCTGAACGAGAATAAATTTGCTATCACAAAAACGCTTATATCGTTTGAAACACTGGACCGATTTCGAAAATCAATATCATTTTCGAATCATCTTCTAATTCGAATGAAAACTGTTTTTACAATAAAGAAACCAAAACTATTTTTTACGAAATTCATGGATTTTTTCTGGAATTCTTCCCATGATGCTTCTTATAGTGTTCTCAGTCACTTTCTTGGATGCTGTCTTCCACTTTTGCTTGAATTCCGCTAATGTTTTCGTTGATTTCTTAGTCTTCTTCAATTCTCTTTTTACCAGGGCCCAATATCTTTCGATTGGCCTGAGTTCTAGGCAATTTGGTGGATTGGCCTCTTTGGGGACAAAAACCACCTCATTAGCTTCGTACCATTCCTTGGTGGCCTTGCTGTAGTGGCATGAAGCTAAATCTGGCCAAAAGATTATTGACACATCGTGCTCACGTAAAAATAGTGGAAGTCGCTTCTCCAAGCATTCCTCGATGTATATCTTCGAGTCAACAGAGCCTTGGCCAACGAAAATTTTGCTCCTTTTCCCACAAGTGCAAATTGCTTGCCAAACCAGGAATTTTTTAGGAAACTTTGCTTGTTTCTTTACGCGAAATTGTTCGTCAACATTTCCACGAGAATCTGCAGTATGAAATTCCTGACCAGGAAGTTGCGAGAAATCAGCCAAGACATAGGTTTCGTCGTCCATCACGCAACAGGAAAAATTTTTCAAGAAATCTTTTTTTTAATTACTTTGCTCTTGATTTTGCTTCTTGATTCTTCACAGCGTTCCTGTCTGGCACTTTCTGCACTTTGTATGTTCTAAGCCCACAACTCGACTTGATTATCTGACTTGACTGCGAACAACCCACTATTTGGGCCACTTTCCGTCCTGAAAGGTTAGGATTCTCATGGAAAAGGCTGATGGCTTTCTTCACTTTTTTTGGGCTATGAAACCCCTTTTTCCTCCCGGTTTCTTCCTTGCGGTTAATTGTAAGATCTTCGTTGAAGCGCTCAACAACTCTTGATACCGTTTCCGGACGAACGCGATCCTCTTTTGCGATTCTTTTGAAGCTCCATTTTTATTATTTTGAAAAAGTTTCACTATAAATTCTCGTGTTTTCACTTGACATTTTGCGACAGAGAATTGGAATATCTATGAAGTAAATGTTCCACATGTTTCTGATGTTCATAACGAAGCTAACTATGATCAAATTTTGATTTTTTCTCAATTGGTTCAAGAGATATAGGCGTTTTTGTGATAGCGAATTTATTCTCGTTCAGTCCTTATAATGATGAAGAATTTTGTACTTACCACACATAAATTGCTTGCAAGGTTTGTGCATCAGAGAAAGACACACTTTTGGATCTGGAACACATTTGTATCCAATTGGGCATTTCTGACTTTTGCATGGATCTTGGCATGGAAGCAGATCAATATTTGAATCACTGAGCATTGCACATCTGAAAATATCAAGAAAATTTGATGTCTTTTCCTCAACGCACCTTAACTTGATGTCATGATATTATCTGAGGGAAAGATGAGAGAGATATGAATCTGAGATGAAATATTAGGTAATCATCTTTAGAGAGATGAATAAGCTGATAGGTAAGCCATTTTGGCAGTCTTCTACATTAATTGCCAAAAGCTTCAGAACTTAGATATGGAGAGATATGGGTAGGAAAAAATTGAATAAATAAATAGTCTCTGATCGAATACTCACTTTGCCAAACAAGCTGATGGATATGAATTCCCATTGCTACCACAAACAGGTATGAAGTGTTGAGGACAATTGCAAGGCAACGTAGTGTAAGCAGTATTCCTGCCACTTAGAGAGCTCGTCTCGCATTGCTTCTTACTGCATATGACTTCTTCAGCAAAACAGCTGCAATGGTTGCAGTCAACTTCAAAAGAGGATCCATGGGGTTGTTGCGTATTTCCGAGAAGGCAAGGCGTCAATGGTATGCATAAAAGTGGCTGGCACTCTTCAATCCGTCCTTTATTACACTTACATATCTTCAGACACCCCCTTGGATTATTTGGAATTGGGATCCTAACGTAGGTACCGTGAGGCACCATATACTCGCTTACATTTCCAAGCTTGCAACCTGGTTCGCAAGTATATGGAGAACAGCGTGTGCCATGCACGCACTTATGGTTAACCACGCATACTTCATTAGCCTCGCATGGGTTACCTTTGCATGGAGACGAAACCTGCGCTGCTATTCTCTGAGGAACGTTCTTCAATGGCGTTGTAAATTCCTCCAAACTAATACAAGAAGCTGTAGGATCTTGTGGCGATATGCTGGAGCAGATGGTGTCGGCAGTGTTCTCCATATCCATTTCAGCCCAATCCACGCACTGGGACAAGATGTCCAAGCAGTCCCTTCGGCATATTTGGGTTGAGTGAGTGTGGCGAGAGCATGGTTTGATTTCTAAAGTGCAAGCCACCGTTTGCCAGAGGTTTGGCGAGCAGTTAGTGGAGTTTCTGAGGGGCAGGCTCAATCCGAAAAGGGAGAATCTGTTTTCGTTTTGCCAATATCTGACGTCGTTCCTGGCAGCGTCGTCTGCTTGAGTGGTGCAGGATCGGAAAAGCTGAGTTGGTCTGTTGTTGAAGTTCGTACAGAAGCTTAGTCCATCGCATCCAAGTTCGCAGGGTTCGTCCACTGAAAACATAAAGAATTGGTTGAGTTTCATGAAATGCAATGCTTTTTTAACGTTCGAGAAACTAATTACTGGTTATAAACACTGGGTCTTTATAGGTACGCATGCGAAGCAAGGTTTCAAAATACTTTTGGTCATCATAAGTGAGATGTTAGTCTCAGGATCTAGATTTCCAGGCAAAGGAGAGCCTTCAAAGGAGTCAAATCTCGCTGTCTGTGTATGTAGGGGTTCTTGGTTCAACTGCCTTGGATTCACTTCCCTCCAATGCCGAAAGTGTTGACGATTTATCGAAAATGATCTCACAGCTAGGCACTTATGACTTCCTGGAGTATGTGGTCATAGTAGAGTACGAATTTTGACCTCGTCACGACAATCAGTGATCGTTCTACCTACATGGCATATGATATTGACTCACCTTCGTCAATGCAGTTCCGCAGACTTTCCTCAGATGACTGATTCAAACATTTTGTCTGAAAATCTTTCCAATACGTTATCCAAGACTTGCTGAAGGTTTTGGAGCACAATCGTTGACATTGGGGGTTGTTTGCTTGCTGACAACAATGCCATTTGGCGCTATCTATCCCCACCCTGGAAATGATGGATCCTCCTACTGAAGTTGTCGGAGATTCTGGAGACTGGAAGAAGCACTGCCAGAAGAAATCCTGCGAAAAATGAGAATTGAACGATAGGAATCATCAAAGATACTCAGAATAGCTTACCTGTAATAAAATTGGGCCGCATCCTCCCACCTCTAGGTCGTCCACTAATGATTGCAGGGTGGTTTCAGTGGTTGATAAAATTCTTCTGCACGTATCTCTACATTTACTTTTGTTGGACATATCACAGCAATGGCTTACTGCAAAAACATCGGTAAATTCGGATACTCCCAAACATGAAAATGCTACTCACGTCTTTTTGGATTGATTGGTGTAACTTGTACGAAATCTTTGATGCACTCGCTGACATCTTGACTAGTGGTATCACATATATCTTTGACTCTTTGTCGTTGGTAATCGCTAGGACTCAGCCTACTACGGAAAATATCCAAACAGGCATCTCTGCAATCATCAGTTCTGGCATTGGCGCAGCAGCTGTCTCCCTCTCTTTGGCGATCCAGGCAGCTGTAGAAGGCTATCTCATCGCTTTGCCGGCATCCTTGGGCCAAATCGTAAGGGGAGATCGCCGTTATGCAAGCCCTTCGACAGCTTTCGCTATTTGGCACTTGGCAGCAATATCTGCCCGACCAGTTTTCCCCTCTGGAGATATCTGTAAGTAGAATGGTTTGAAACTTTCATATACAATATTGTTGAATATGGTGGACCTTATATAAAGCCTCTTTTGATTTCGAAACACATTCGCGACAGGCAGAGTGCAGTCAAATAGACAAAGCGTCATTCATATGGTACACGGTGTACCATATCTATTGGTGTACCGTACACCAATAGATCAAAATCTGATGATGGAACAAGCACACTTTTGTAGATTTATCGAATCCTACAAAAATGAATGGCCTTGGTTTTGGATGGAGAGAATAACATGAAATCGCATACTACTGATTATTAAATTATCATCGTGAACTAATTTCATTCAATACAGAAATAACCGAAATGTCAAGCTCAAACCTATGAAATAATAACAGTAAGATAACCTATAACCCCGCTCTTCACGTCTGGTTATGAATTGCGCTTCAACTGAATCTTGGTGTTGCCAATATCGTGCTGTTGAATTCGCTATTTCCATTCATAATTCATGGTTCTACCGCTTGGAAATCAATGCAATACCGAAAAAGAAAAGAGGAAAACGAATCTCATTGTTTTTGAAAGAAGGACTTCATTCGTAGAATGACCATACAAAGCTACAGAAGGTACACTGTTCATATAGCTTGATGATGGTTCTCAATGCAGAAGGGTAAATTTTAAGGTTTTCGTGTCCAATATTTCATTCGTAACTTTAACACCATCCTATGTATGATGGAAGAATGACAAAAAGAATACAACTCCCAAAATGCCAAATTAAATACCATTAAATGGTTTGCCGATGGTTCTAAAACCATGACAGGGACCGGCGCTGGAGTGTCTTTTAGGCAGAATTGAAAAGATGCTTTGACATAAGGCTGGAAAGAAAGTATCAAGGGTGTGACATAGCGATTCATTCTGATAGTCAAGCTGCTATCAAAGTACTCTTATGTCGTCGCCTCAGAGCTGATATGGGAGAGCCGAAAAAAACTTAATGGAGTAGGCAAGAACAACAAGGTCTCTTTAGTCTGAGTTCCTGGTCACTCAGGAATCAAAGGAAACGAAGATGCAAAACCCTAGCCAGAAAGGGTGCACAGACGCCACTAACTGGCCCAGGACCTTTCTGTGGTATAGGCTAATGCACCTATAAGAGAGAGTTTCTGGAAAAAGAACTGAAAAAGAATCACTCTGGGAGAGTCTTCCAGGATTGGATCATACCAAAAAGTTCATTCGGGATTTTGGAATTGTGGCTTCCTCACAGAACCATTGTCTACTTAGGAAAGCATATGATTGGGAATGGGCTTATTCGAAACTAACGAGTGCATATTCTGGTTACAGAATACCTCGTCATTGCAAGCCTGCGCAAAGAATGTCTTGGGCAAGAAAATTATAGGAGGAACTAGGATTAACCCTCGTTGAAGCTGTCCCATATACTGTATTTCATCAAATCTCTGGAACTGGAGAGGGCTAGCTGTAGGAGGCGCGATGAAAATAGCTCTGAAAGGGGGCACAATAGACTTCAATGTCGCAGTAGAATGTTACCCTCTTACCAAACTTCTTTTTTTTTATGTTGTGGTTTTCACGAAAAGGAATATCCTGTAATGTTCAGAGAACATCGTGAGAACCAAGGGCAAGCAGGAAGGAATTGGTGTTCTTCTTGAATTTCTGGAGGTTATATGCCTCGGGGAACACCTCCCTAGGCAATGTGTTCCAAAGCCTCGCTGTTCGTTGGATGAACGAGTCTTTGAAGAGAGATGTTCTGTAGGTCTCCAAAGTTATCACGAAGGGGTGTGAAGACTTAGCTTGACGGGTCAGTCTGGAAGAGACTGCCAGAGGGGGAACGATGGCTGATAATTCAGAAGAGCATCGCTCATGGAAATATCTATAAAATAGAGACAGATCGCTCACTTTTCTATGGTGTTCCAGAGAAGTGGGCGAGTTTGTAAAGCGAGGCATCACCGACGAGACGAATTGCCCTTTTTTGTACAGAATCCAAGAGTTTTAGGGTGTGTTTAGGTGCAGCACTCCAAATATGGGAACAGTATTCCAGGACAGGTCGAATCTGTGCCTTATAGATCATAAGCAGCTGACTTGAGGTGAAATAGCTCCTGGCACGAAACAGAAAACCAAGTTTCTGGGATGCACTTTTAGCAATGGATCTCACGTGATTCTCCCAGGAAAGGTTACTGCCGACAGTAATGCCAAGCATCGAAATGGATTACTTCAATGGTATGGTTTCTTCCGACAATTTTATGCTGGGCACAGTAAGATCGGCTTTTCTAGAGGAAAGACATGCTTGTGTTTTGTTTGCGTTGAATTCTACCAATATATTAGATCCCCATTCAAGAATTGTTGTCAAGTCCATATTAATGTGTTAACATTTCTTCCTCGTTCGTTTCTGATTTGGCGGGCTGGTATTGGAGCCCTAGAAGAAAAGGCGGTATGGAGGGTACTATCATCCGCGAAGCTGTGCACTGGACACGAAGTTGCTTATAGCAAATAGTTGATGTGAAGTAGAAATAGTGTTGGAGTCAGAATTGATTCCTGAGTGTTCCAGATGTTTCATGAGCTCGAAGTTGATGGCTTTTTCCATGACCTTTGAAATAATAGATAACAGAGCGATAGGTCTGTAGTTGCTAGGTGGGGCTTTTTTGCCTTTTTTAGGTACTCTTGCGGTTTTCCAGTTGGATGGAAAAATACCCAATTTGTAAGAGTGGTTGAACAATTTGCAGAGGACAGGTGTTAGTTCGGGGGCACATTTTTTGAGAACAATCGGTGGGATTCCGTCGGATCCACTGGCTTTGTTGGTGTTGAGACCCAACAGAATCTTTCTGATAGTAGGTACGTGGGCGAAAGGTTATTTCGGACATATGGCTGTCAATAGATGTAATATTCGGGGGTTGTTTTCCCGATGAATCTAGAGTGGAATTTTCAGCAAACAAATGCGCGTCGTTGGTAGTGTTCCATCTTCCTTGGTTAGAGGGGAAAACGAGCTGGAAGTGACCTTCTTTGCCTTTTCATAAATGACACTTTGGCGTTGGCCATCATAATGATACGTGAAAATTTATTCATTGCCTTTATAAACTTATTCTGGTAGACTAGTTTGGATTTAGATAGTTCTCGAGCTCGCAAGAAGTTCTAAATACAAATTGGCTAAACTTTTTTGGCTAAAATAACACCTATTTTTGGAAAACCCTTTGGAACCATCTAAGACTCTCAAGTCTTATTGGTGAATTCGAACTTCCTTTCGAGGATTCATCCGTTTTCCACCCCGATTTCTCGAAAAGTCATGATCTGATCGTCGCATCCATAAACCAACACTGTGTACACACCAATAATTGACCCCAAAGACAGTTCCCTAATGGAAAGTAGTCTCAAACATCCAATTAATTCCGAAGATGCGTTTCGTCGCGCCTAATGAGCAGACAACAGGAATTTTCGTTGGCGGATTGATCAACATCGTAAACTGCGAGACGTCGTGATCGTCGTGACGGGGTAAGCTTCCAGTCAGGAGGGTAGGCAGGCATGCAGATGTGTGCGATACGATGCTACCAGGCTCTGCGGTCGAAGTGTCCACCGGGTCAGATTTATGGTCTTCGGGAGAGGCATCGTGGTTCACGTTCGGACGACGGTATTCAGGCGGTCTGGTAGAAATAACCTCGAGGTATATCTTTCGCTGGATTCGTTAGTTGATGATTCGTATCTGATACAACGTTAATAGAAAAACAGGAGAGAGAGAAAATGTTCCAGTAATGAAATAATAATAATAATCAATAGTCACACGAGTCAATCATAACTCTCGGGTTTTCCGATCCCCAGATGCGACAATTTTGCTTGTTGACGAAGCCACCGAGAAGGAAATGGACCTCATCACTCAAGATGATTTTTCAATGGAATTCCGTGTCATTTTTATACATTTCAAGGACCCAATCCACAAAGACAAGACGTTGTTGATGATCGGCCGGCTTGAGTTCTTGAAACTGAACTTTATAAGCCTCAAGACCCAAATCTTCATGCAAAATATAGTGTAATGACGTTTGTGGAATGCCGAATTCCAAAGAACGACAAGGAATGGAGAAACCTGGGTTTTCTTCAACACTTTCGGTTGCAGTAGCAATATTCTCGGCTGTTCTTGAGCGACGTGCATGGGTTTCATTCTTCACATCACTAACTTGTACCAACAGATCAAATTTTTCCACAAATTTCTGTATTGCGGTTCAACAAGTTGCTTTACGATGACCCAAAAATGTTCAATTGTCACTAACCGTCTCTGCCAAATTTTCACCATTTTCATAGTAAATTTTAATAATTTCAATGCGTTGTTGAAGCGCTTGTCGTTCCATTTCCATTAATGGCGTAGTTTCTTCTCGTCAAAAAATGACTGCTTCCAAAGTGACATCTACCGATATATCGGGCTATTCAAAATAACATCTCTTATTGAAAAACCCTTTATTATAAATTTTATACGACTCATTCTCAATCTCCTTTCTGAATAATAGAGTGAAATATATTCATTTAGATCATTTTCAATAATTTTGAAATCAAAATGATGAAAAGCAAAAGAGCACTTTCATCTACACGAATGAATTTTCCAGATTTTCCAGGAAAAAGAAGAGATAAAGTCGATCCTCTCTTGTGGAAGTCCATTATTAAGTATTGAAACTACTACACTATCACCATGATAGAAGACTTCTTGTCTTGAAATCAGGAAGAAACCCCAATTGATTATGAAGTATAGTTGTACTTATACTCCATTCACTTTTATTTAATCACATAGGAGGTCATGGTTTCGTTTTCAGGAGTTGGTGCACCTGATGAAAAGTCTGTGCGCGTACAGAAAATATCGTTAATGACAAAACGACGTTGCCAGTTTCTTTGTTTACATCAAAGTAAAAGTATCAAAGATATTCCACATTTTGTTAGTTCGAATCGATCGGCGATTTTGAGGCGAAATATCGATAGGAAATCGCCTATTTTCCCGTTCTTCGTCGTCCAGAAGAAGTTTCCCGTCGATATGAGAAATTTCGTGCAAGTGTCATTTTTTCCTTTCACGACTTTTGGCGTGAGTACGAACGGCAAATTTTAATTGGACCAAAAATCGATTTATAAGCATAAATAAAGCGAAAGTAAGTACTAATCGACCTTTTTACACTTGATAACGAAGTTTTTTTTTAGGTATCTGACCGTTTTGAAATTCCGGTCCCCCAGAAGTTTGGTTAGTTTCGGTATCGTTTTTGGTGCTCAAAATTCATTTGGAATGTGTAAATGGACAAAAAAGGCTTCCAGAAAATATGGTTCATGTAGGATTTTCGAGAAATTATGAGGAAAGAACTTGCAGAATGAAATTGCACGATTTTCGTAAGTAAACGGGTTCTGGATGGCCATCATCGGTCTCTAAATGATTATTGGTGATCGTTTTCACGTTTCAGAAAAAAAAAACACGTCAAAAAAGCTTAAAAAAAGAAGAAATATGACTATATTGCATTCAACGGTAGGTGAATTCAGATTCCGATGAATTGAAATGTGTCACTGGAGCTTTCAATCCTATCAATCCTTTGCCGAAAGTAGAAATAGGCTATATTGAACCAGAATACATCGGTTTTTTCCATATTCCAGGAGTTTGAGTCTTATTTCAGAACAGGTGAATGATAAATGTGAAGCATATGTTTGACCTATTAAATTTTTTTGTACAAACCTACTGTGAGTAATGTATGAATATTTTTCAAACTAATAAATTACTATACAGTCAGAATATTTTACTCCTTGTTCAAAAGATCAAATAAATGAAATGTACCTATATCTATAAAACTTTCAGGAATTGACATTCTTGCTTATTAATTTATAACCAAAACTCAGTTACTATTGCATTGAAATTATTAGTTTCTCTGTAAACAAATTCGTAAATTTAGTTATTATGTTTATTTTCTTTGTGATGAATGAAATAAACTGTTATTTATTTGAAATAAAGAAATACTAGAAATAGAAATGTTATGCACCCTCACAATCATATCACATACAATATCATGATGAAAACAAAGCACATCGATAAATCTTTACAATCATAAATCCAAAAACTTCTTTATATGTAGAATATTGTTCACAATTTTCTGTTGTGTTCTCCAAAATGAAATATACATTCTAAGAAATACGCTAAGAATGTAGAAAGGGCAACATAGTGTTGACTCGGAACATGAAAATATTTTAAAAACGTCATAACTTCGATACAGAGTGGAATGTGTCAAATTTCCAAGGCCAGAGTTGTGATTTTATAATTTGAATGGATATTTATCATTCCACTATTTTCGGACAGAACAATTTCTTCTTTTCCTGAATACAAGGTAAAAAAGAAGAGGAGAGATTCCTTGCATATTTTCAATGAAAAAACGTCACAAACATTATATGGGACAGTAGACGTTTCGTTTTCGAGATGCAGGGTGTAGGTTCTAGTTTTACTAGGGAGTATTTGAACGAAAATAATGAAGACAGGTGGATTGTAAGTGGTGGACATCTGTCATGGTCCGCCAGATCCCCAAACTTGAGTAGAATTTTTTTTCTCGAAATCGGTAGCAGGTACGACAAAACTACAAAAGACCATAAAGCTCAGTTAATAATGATTCATTCTTAAATTTTCCAAACTAACAGATGCTCACAAAAAAATTTCCAGAGGAAAACAGAAGAGAGTGCTCAAAAAAAAATTCACCGTCTCGACTTGCAATCAAACTTAGCATGTAACAAGGTGTCAACTCTAAATCGTAATATCTTGTGAAATGCAGATAAATTTCGACAGTTTTCATGAATCGTCAAACCGTACCTCCAAAATCCGTTAGTTACATTCACATTTATCGAAACCTGATTGCATCAAAATCGAGTGTCTTCTAAGACACTCCACTGAATAGGATCGGTCGTTGACGTTCATCGGACTCCAAACTGTCATGCAAATAAAATAATATCAATTACTTGAAACACTCACCTCTGAACGTAGCGTTGAGACACTCCCAAAAAGTTGTCTGTAAGGAAGAAAAAAATTTTATTAATTGAAATGACAAAATCGATAGCATCTCAGGTGATATTTTATTTCACTCTCGAGTCCGTTGCCCACGCGTTAAATAAAGTATACACCAGAGTCCAACCGTGTTAAATCCGTTGGTGCCCACTTTATCAACTGTAGACCGAGTTCGCTTACAAGATATTTCTGGTCTTGGTACAGAATGAACATAACATGCAGCGTTAAATATTCCAGAGGAACGATACACACCGATTGGTATTCGATATGTTATAAAATTTCAAATGTTCATTTAAGTTGAGCACGAGAAATCAAGAAAAAGTTATGATCAACAGATGCCTTTAAGATTATTCTGAAGAGGAAAAAGAAGTTTTACAAATCAAAACTATAAAAATACAGGATCTATTGAGTTCACTGAAAACAAATCCAAAAACTCCGAGAAGGAATGGCTTATGTTCATAGGTTCTGCATATCTTCAGACAACAGATAAGTATTCCCGAATTCATCGAAGAAACCATTAATATTGATATTCCGATTCCGGACATGCTGACAGAAAACATGTGATGTCTGATCTGGATGACATCATCTCTCACTCAACACAATAATCTGCAAGAAGTGAAAACTCTTTTAAAGTCAGCTGGAATTCAATATGCCCTTATCTCTTCAAAAACGATTAACATTTCTGAAACGTCAAATGAAAACATGAAGGTTCACATCTGGGTGCCTTCATTTCCCTGCTTCACCTCTTGAAACAACGAACAACATTAAGTGGGACCAGTGAGATCTCCTATTGAAAATGATTAACATCGTCTTAACGTCACAATGTCAATCTAATTGGATAAGGGGAGGATGGCATTTTCAAGTGATAAATTCCGGGCACTCTACATTGTTTCTGGTATTCTGGTTTGACTCTGCTGACAGGAAAGATAGAGTACAGATAAGAGCATGCCTTGAAGAATATTTGGTTTCAGCAATTGTGTGCTCTTGAAAAAGGACGTTTTTTGCCCATATTGTAGAATTTTATATAACAAAATTGACGGTGGATCCTTTTCAATGGGAGACCCTGTTTGAGAGGTATATAATATATACTAGTATGGGCCAGCAGATCTACCTTTTAAGTAGTTATCCTCATCTTAGAACTCGGGTGATTTTATAGGCGAAATGTCAAAGTTTGATCAATTTTCCTGAAGAAATGGAAAAATTATGGGAACTTTAAATACCAAGTTATTCTGCATTGACTTTTCTTCTTTCGATCCGTATATTTACATCACGGCCAGGATATCTGTGAAAAAAGTTTTATCGAGTTTAAAATGGCCCTTTTTGTCGGATTTTTCATTTTTAAAAAATACTTTCACTTCGTCTAGACTCTAGAGGATCGAAATTTCAGCCACTTATGAATAAATTATTCCTCTTTTCGATCGTATAAAAATCTCTTCACTTCTTCTTTTAAGATTCTTCTGGACCCATTTTTGACAGATTTCCCCGGGCCGGTCCACCGAGTAACCATTTTAGTATAGTATAGAAATAGAATGATTATATTGGTGAAAATTGCTACAATACGTACCAACTGAGATGGGCAATATTTTTGTACTTCTAGAGTTGTTTGATTCCTCAATCCACTATTAGCAGCTAAATCCACTAATGCTATCTGCAAAAAAAAAGTTGATTAAGATCTATTGAACAACAAAATAAAACTGGAAACAAATAGAATAATTTCAAAGTTCTATAATATTGTCGTGGAATGTTAATTTGTACCGCGAAAATATCCTATTCTGTTATTATTACTGTGTAGCTGTTTTTATGGATTTGGCTAAGGCTTTCGATATTTCTCCTCATTGTTGAATATGGAAACCAGGAAGTTGCTCTCGAATTATTGAAGAATTATCTGAACCAAAGACAACAAAAAATGACAAAAATATCGAACATATTCAGAGATACACTGAAAATTTAGATGGGAATTCCACAGGGAACAGTACTTGGCCTAATTCTATTCATTTTATATTTAAATTCACTACTAGAAATTCAAGTGGAGGGTTCAATTTTATTATAATTATGCTGATGATACAGCTTTGACCAGAACAAGATAATTTGAGTAGAACAATGGAAAAAAAATATGGCTTTAATATTAAAAAAAAAAATATATACCATTTTTCTTACAATGCCATTACTTATATTTTTGACGATGTTGACTGTATTTTCAGATTTTCAAACTTCAAATAGTGCTTTTGGTATAACTTCAGTCAAATTTGATCGGTTATCTCAAAATGTCAAGAAACCAGTAAGAATACATAATATTTCAGTGCTTAAACCGAAGTGTTTTAAGTCTTGCTCACATTCTCAGTATATAAATGACGGAACAACACATGCTGCTTGAGTTATTTCAGTCCTGGTTGAAAGACAAATAGGTTACATTTCCTCTTTTATGAAGTATCCCACTGAATAGTTCATTTCACAAGGCGATTGTTCATTGCAGTTAATGATTCTGAAGTGTCTCTAATTTCAATTATTTTTCATCTTCAATTCATTCATTCTATATGGGAGGTGTAAAATTCAAATCGTATAACATGAATTGAATCGATATTTATTTTTTTTTGAGCGACCAGTGTATGTACAGGGTGCGTCAGCAAGGCTAAAATAGCGCCTAAACTATAGCTTATCGAAAAAAATCATATAATATGGTTGTAAGGTTGACAAAAATCAAGAAAATAAAAATAATTTTATATATATGCAGGGTGCGTCAAAAAAAGTTACGGAAAAATAATTAGTTTTTTTAAAGGGAACACCCTGTATTTCATGACATAATTCTTTCGAGGATAACAAGAGCTTTACACTTATAGCTTATTTTTTTATTTCATCAGGGCATTGCCACATAATTCGTATTTTCAGGATATTTTTAGTGTTTTAAGGGGTTCATCAAAATTCTTATAGCAACCGCTGTGTACAATCTAGATTCTAGATAAACGAAATTTTTACAAGCGTTAGCTTAAGGTATGAGCTTCATCATTAGGTAAACATCGGAAGTTTTTTTCATACAGAGTGTCTAATATGAATTTATTAATTCACTCAAATTAAATATGCGATAGCTCGATTTTTTCAAATGGAATACCCTGTATTTTTCTCATGAAATTTGTTTTTCAAATGTCCACCTTATTTACTAAGTATGTCCCATACTGGAACCGCTCTTTTTTGAGATATTTCACATTCTTTAAAAAAACGACCACTTCGTAAAAAAGGAAGACATTAGAAAACAAATTTCACGAAAGAGAAAAATACAGGGTGTTCCATTTGAAGAGATCGAGTTATCGCATATTTAATTTTAGTAAATTGGTGAATTTATATTAGACACTCTGTATAAAAAGAACTTCAGATATTTACCGAATGATGAAGCTGATATCTCATGCTTACTACTGTAAAAATTTCGTTAATCTAGATTGAACACAGCGGTTGCTATAAGAATTCTAATGAACCCCTTAAAACACTAAAAATACCTTAAAAATGGGAGTTATGTGGCAACGCCGTGATGAAATTAAAAAAATTAGGTATGAGTGTAAAGCTCTTGTTGTCCTCGAAGGAATTATGCTATGAAATACAGGGTGTTCCATTTGAAAAAACTGCATATTTTTTCGTAACTTTTTTCTGACGCACCCTGTATATGTAAATTTATTTCTTGTTTGTAGATTTTTGTCAACCTTATAACCATGCCATATAAGTTTTTTTTCACACGGTACAGTTCAGGCGCTATTTTAGCCGTACTTACTGACGCACCCTGTAGAATGGAAATGAATCAACTGAATTATAATACATACAATTTGTAGTTTTTTTCTAATACCCCACCAACAATAAAATATTCAAAATACAAACTTCATTACCATTTTCGAAATCCTATGCTGGATAAAACTATTTGTCCGTAAATAATTGTTATAATTCAAAAATGAGCTGAATGAGTCTATCGAATCTGCATAAGCGAGTATTTTACAGCACCTTTTTGTGGGATCTCTGGGGTTCAGGCATGATATATTGAGTGACCTTCTTCAAGCTGGGCGCTACATGGTGCCACAATTCAGTGGAACCCTATGAATGTGAAATAAAACAGGATCTGCTATCTGTCAAAGAAGAGACAGAAACATATCTTGTTTCTTCATAAGAAATTGGTGATTTGGTCCCAGCATTTTTGGTGATTGAATTTATACAGGCTGGTTCTCAAGTTGAAGCAGAAGGTTTAAAGATAAGAACAAATTTGTCAAAGAATATTTTGTCTTGAATTAAGAAAAAAGAGAGAAACAGTCTTTCAAATTCATGGCTTCTCTCACTTTTCTACATATTGAACATCTTGCATTAATATGTGCGTGATGCTACTATTTAAATTTCAGTATCGTTTGTGGTTGTGTTTTTTCTGAGAAAGGAATTGCTCCATCCTCAGCACGACAAGTGTGACTGCAATTTCAAATCCTATCAAATTCTAGGAATGCGAAGTACATGATAAACATTCATTCCGTCATTTGCTTATAAAGTAGTAAGTTGCTTGGGTAAGGTGTTGAATAAATGAATAACCGATAAACTAATGGTTGCTATCGAGTAACTGTTACAAGAAAAAGAAGTAAAGAACGTGAATATTTTATTGTTTGACTGTAGTGAACTCAACAATATGTTCATCTCTTCTGTTGGAAAACTATGATCTATTGAAAAAAAGAGTCGAAAAAATGATGATTTGGAAGTAACTCAAATGAAATGCAAAAGTGCTTCCAAAACTGGTTTGAACGCATGCAAAAATTTATTGATCTTAGTGAAAATATTTTGAAAAAGAATAAAGCCATTCCTGATAATAGATATTTGTTTTTATCGACCGGAGTCATATCCGGGGAATACAACTACTGCACTGTTTTATGTGGACCACCTGTATGCATATTATATGGCGAAAATAGTAGTAAACAATAACTTCTTTCATCTTAAGTACATCCCTACGATTTACAATGAAGAATTGGGAGGAAAAACACACATTCTGGACATGAAAATTTCGTGAATCTGGTGAGATTCATGTTTGTCACTGAAATCCTGAAAAGCACCTTTCATTGTTTCCTTCTAGTAAAACGCACTTCAATCATTCAGACGTTCACTTATCCGTAGTCAAAATATAATCAGAATTCTTCAGCTGCTTGGTGTTAAATGGGCAAGGTAACTTATTATTCGGCGTTTGTTTATTCTTCGGTTGATTAATTTAAACTTGTCACGATTTCGAATTTATAATTCGTGGAGGTTGTGACATAAAACACGAATGAAATATTTTAAACAATGACTCCTCGGAGGAGAGATGGTCGGATTGACTACTTTTTTTATGTGTTTTGGGTGACAAGACTTTGTTTACTACCTGGCATCGAATAAAACTTTATTATATTCTGGTCACCTCTGGTTAGGTAGTAGAGTGTTGGAAGATTAATGAAGATATAAGTAGTCGAAATCCATCCAGTTTTTTCAAGAACCCATTTTACATCTTCACGATTCATCTTGACCACATTCTCGAACGGATTTATATTTCGTATTCTCATCTGAAGTTGTCTTTACATATTCATAACAAAATATTCATCTGCAGCTGATGAAGGCAATGCATCTCAACCTCTTGCTGGTCCTATGAGGAGGTTCCTACAATCCCTAAAGGACGATTCATAAGTGGACAAGGCAAACGTGAGCCGAAGACTCGATAAACGTACTTAGTTTCAACTTCTACACCTAATATGATAGCCCTCAAATCAAAAAATGAGCCCATACCTCCTCCAAAGAAAAAAAGATAAATCCCTAAGGCAATAATTAAAGACGACAATGAAGAATAAAATGTTCCTAACAACTTTCGAGATGATGAAGACAACTGTCCATCTGTCTATTGTTAAGACCTTTTTCCAGATTTGGATCGGGAAAAAACCAGTATTTTCCAAGATTAGCCCTGGAAAAGATGGGTTACGATGCATGCATTAGTAATAGTGTAACTATGAGTAGAAAACTACAGTTGACTGTTGCCGGTATGTCATTTTGTCCTTAGCATGCCGACAAAATGAATTTCGTTTATCCCAATTCATCTAAAAATATTTTATTTTTTTCATACAGGTTGATAAGATTTTATGAAGAAAGGACCAAAGATCATAGGTGTAGAATATGACATTACTGATGTAATTCACTACAAACAAGTTATGCCTCTGAAATTTTGTACGTAGTTCCCCTACTGAAAATTACTGGTCATAGCAATAAACATTCTATAAAACCATACTGGATTCTCGATCGAGAACAAAATCATAAATATCAGATAAGCATGTTGAAACATCTTCTATAGTAGAGAACAGCAACAAATCTAATGTTACGTTAAATTTAAATTATTGTACTTTCACTAACTGTTTTTCGAATAAAATATGAATAAATGTTTCGTTGTGATGAATTTCAAATTTTTTTTGTCAAAAAACTTTCCTCCGAATATTCCTCGGACATTGATAAATTCTTCATAATATGATGACAAGGAACGAGCTCTCAATTGTCATAAAATTATCGTCTATTTTCAATATCAAAATGGATATTATAACTGAAAACGAAAAACAGAACAAAATATCCTTAAAATGTGCATTTCTGACAAGAATGGACAAAAAAACTTGAAAGACGATGAACTAGAAGACGTTCCTATATCACCGTACTTAAAGAAAAAATTGGTATGATACACAAAATATGCATATTCGGAAACCATCACTATCCTTGAAGTTTTGACGGGTAGTTTATTTTGTGGGGAAATATTCCTAATGTTACATCCAACTATAAATATCTACAAAGGACACCTTCCCGAAAAAAGACATTGAGATTTATGGGCTCACTATTTTGTATCCCTACATGTTTTAAAGCGGCAGTCAATAAACCTGAATCCCACATCTTTTAGCCTTTGAGAGTTTTCCAACTTGTCAAAGATCAAAGCAACCGATTTTGTCGCATGAAGAAAAGTGTGCCACGTTAATAACAGAGATTATTTCGGAATGTCATTTGACGTATTGAAAGGAACGTTACATAATTTCAGCCTGATTTTTTCTTTCGAAATACAGGGCGTTCCTTGATTAGAGGTACAAACGAAGAGGGGAGATACCTTGCTTAATTTTAAGAAAAAAAGTCCCATGGACATAGGTCCGCAAACGTTTCGTTTTCGAGAAACAGGGTGTTCTAGGTTTACTGGGGAGTATTTGAACGAACATAATGAAAAGAGGTGTATTCGAAGGGGTGGACATCACTCACGGCCCTATAGATACCCAGACTTGAATATTTGAGATTTCTTTTTATACTTACTGGATTTTTTTGACAATTTCATTCAGGAATTTTTTTCTCGAAATTTATAGCAGATACGAAAAAACTACAAGAGACAATAAAGTTCTGTAAAACAATAATGATTCTTTCTAAAAATTTTCAAACAAACAGGGGCTCACCAAAAAAGTTCTGGAGTGAACAAGGAACAGTGTTCCAGAAAAAATATCACCCAGTAGATTTGCAATCGAAATTGACATGTGACCTGCTGTAAACTCTAACTTGTATTATCTATGCCAAATTTCAGTGGAACATCTTATGATATGCAGATACTATGAGAAGAAAATGTTGAAAAAATTCAAATTTCAACAGCCTGTATCTCGAAAACGAAACGTTTGCGATCCCATATTCATCGGACTTTTTTCTTAAAATTATACGAGTAATCTCCCTCTTTCTTTTCGCCTTATAGATGTCTCATCCAGATTGAAAAGTCATCATATTTTTCGATTTTTTTTTAAGCTTATTCATCTGGAAAGCTTCATATGGGACATCTTGTATGTTTCAAATTAAACGAATTCAGTTCTCTCAATTCAGTGAATAAAAAACTTCTGCCAAAAAATATTCAAAACGCAAAGATTCCGGTGCTGAAGAATCTATAGAACTAATAAACTGCAGGAGACATGTTTTGAATACCTGAAGACCAAACATCCCATTCTACTCGTAATTTACCACTTCAACAAATGCCTTAATCCTAAATTGAAGGCGTTCGTGACGATCTGAAATCCTCAGATCTCTGATCTTACGATAATCTGCATCCCATTTCAAAACGTTATCCTTCATCAACACCCCTCTAAATACAATAAATTTGAGGGGACATTAATCTCGTTTAATCTCCGATTCCACAGATTCAAAAGATAACTGTTTCCACTTGTGAAAAATGTATGACAGATTCAACATAAAAGAACTACATATACCATATAGACGACACAAGAATATAATAATAGAACGGTAATTCTACGCTAAACGTCGTACAAAAGAAGCATTCAATATTCACACGAAGGTGTGAAAAACCGAATTGAAACCTTTCAAAGATTTCCGCTATATTGTACCTTTTGCAATTTAAAATCGTTTAAATGGTGAAAAGAAGGGATGAATACAAAAGAACGATCTTGCTCAGGTTTCCATTGTTGAGAATCCTGAATCGGCAAGGTTCTTTTGATTCGCCGATAATATTCCACTTACTAGAAGATTTCGGAGATAAATTGATGGTTTATTGGAGCAAATGTAGTGCAATGAATAGCAGTGTGAATATTAATTAAGAAAAACTTGATTGAGTCGGTCTCTACCTTATGAAAATTTAGTTTTATCCAACAAATGCTCAAATTGGTTCGCCACCTTCCGTGAAGAAGTATGAAGTTTGCTCCGATTTCCGTCTCTTATTCTCGAATTTTCCGGAAGTCATTCTCCTCTCTGCACCAATAACACACCGGAGTTAAATAATTTATTCTCTTTTCAATATTTTCCTATCTTACTTGTCCAAATACGAGGATATATTGAGAAATTCTTAGCCTATTATAGAACCAAACAAAATTTCAATGTCAAAATATTTTATTACTCAACATATTCTCCTCTTGATTGAATACATTCATTAAAGCGAACCAGCAACGTCTCTAGACCTTCAAAAAAATGTTTCTTCTTGCTCTGCAAACCAGTCCTCCACAGCTTTTATCACCTCCTCGTTGGAAAAAAATTTACGACCTTTTGAACTTTTTCTCAGTTGAGAAAAGAGATGTGGACGGAGCCAAATCTGGTGAATAAGGGAAGTGTTCTAGTAATTCTAACCCTAAATCACGAATTTTTTGCATGGCAACATGAGATTTGTGTACTGGGGTGTTGTCCTGTAAAAACAAAACACCTTTGGATAGCATTCCGCGTCTTTTCTCTTCAATTTTTTCCCGTAGAGTGGTCAGTAACGTCGAATAGTAATCTCCAGTTATTGTTCTACCCTCATCTAAAAAATCAATCATGATTACTCCATGGCAATCCCAAAAAACCTTAGCAAGAACTTCTTAGGTCGCCATTCCATCGATTGTTGCTTTGTTTCTGGATCGTTGAAATGTACCCAAGTCTCAGCCATAGTATCAATTCAGTTTAAGAAGTCTACATCGTTTTCAAATCGAGCACAGATCGAACGCGATGCTTCTACCCTTGCACGCTTTTGGTCAACATTCAAACATTTGGGGATCCATTTCGTAGAAATTTTTCTCATGTCCAAATTGACGTGAACTATATGATGAACGCGTTCGTATGAAATCTTCAGTGCTTCAGATATCCGTTTCAGCCCAATTCGACGGTCTGATAAAATCATGTCATGCATCAATATTTTCGAGGACTGACACAGAAACTGACCTTCCCGATCGGTCATCATGTTCAATGGAAAATTCACCTCTTTTGAAGCTTGCAGTCCAATTTTTCACAGTCGCATACGAAGGACATTGGTCATTGATCACCAAGGGTATTAAGCATATCTTCGTAAATCTGCTCACCTCTTAACCCTTTTAAATACAGATACTTGATGATGGCTCGATACTCCAATTTTTCGATTTTTACAATTTCGGTGGACATCTTTTTTTTCAATTTATTGCGTAACTCTGGTTTACTTTTTTGACGTCGAACTCTACACTGACACTTCTAATAAGTTATTGTTCGTTGATATGGTATCGCAATATTTTGTTTATGCATGGAACTGGTCTAGGCTAACTAGATATCAATACATCCTCGTATATCCACATTATTTTGTAACGAGCATTCAATATTATCAATGGCAAAACAAGTCCCCTCAAAGAATTTCAACCTTTTGATAACGACGTTCTGCAAGCTCACAAATTAACCACAATATTTTCATGAACATAATTCTTATCTCATCGTTGTCCATGAAATTGGCTCAAACATGTTATCGATAAAACGTTGTCGTTCACGTTAATAAAACGTTCTTCTCATTGAGTTATAATAAGTCCTCCCATAAACTCATAACATGAAATACGATTAGTATTACCAGGAAGCCATTATGGGAGAAGATCAAACCGGAATTTTAATTGAATACATATCTGATTTGAATATTTATCGAAATATGTGCAGTGTAAGATCATTCGCAAGTCTATTCCATATGTTCTTGCAAAATCATAATTTTTGTTCATTAATTGTGAGAGTAAATTTCTTTAAATATTTTTTATAATGATCCCAAGACCTCAGTTGTTGTAATAATCGCATATTCATCGATTTTTATGTTTCACTCAAAGCTTAAAATTGTGAGGATGTGTAAAACCGTCTATTCTAATCGTCTCAGACAGCAAATCATTTCCTCTCACGTCCTGAGGTCTATTTTTCTATTACCACATTGTGTATTCAAGGCGTAGAAAAGTTTTATTGCATTCATGAGACGGTTTTTCCTCTCCACTCGAATATTTATTCTGTAAGTGTTTGAGGTTTCTTAGAAACCCAATCATTCTAATACAGAAGAGACTCAAGGAGGAATGTCAAATAAGTTCTTATGAATTAATAGAGATTTTGAGTTGATTTGGACTAAAATTTGTTTTTCATTTGATTCATTATCCATCATAGTAAGCCTTTGAATCGTGCATACCGGGTATCCACCGAACGCTGATTCTTTCGTAAGTATATCATAAGGGCATCCAATTTTTCCGAAAATAATCGAAAAAACACGTTTCTGAGTAATATTTTAACAAGAAGCATGAGTGCTGGTGGCAACAAAAATTCGAGTCGAAGACGAGGATTTTTGCACCTGCACGAATGCTTTTTGTTGAAAAAATATTACTTTGCACTCTGTTTTTTTACATTTTTTTCACAGGAAAAATCAGATGCCCGAATGGTATTTGACAAGACTATTTCATGAGTAACAGATTATTCTGGATGCATTATGTATATATGTATTATTAATTTTCGTTGACAAAAACTGTCAAGTTTTGCCGCGGGTTAACCCGAAAAAACTGCTGACCGCTGCTGCCATACAGTTTTTCCTTCTAGAAACCATTTGTGATTCAAAATTGCGCGTTTCTGATTGGTGAAATTCAAGATGAGGGAAATAGTCAGTAATACCAAATATGGCATATTTTTCAAATTGGAATTTCGAGATATACGGAAATCTCAAGGATGTCTCCTTCAAAATAAGAAAGAAGGAATGTGTTTCCAGTAAAAATGATGCCATTTCACTCCAAATATTTTACACACCATTCGACATTTGCCCGTCAGCAAATATGTTTTTATAAATATCAAATTATAGGTAAGGTTTATGGAAAAATTATAAATTGGTTGAACAACCATCAAGAGTTTGTTTTTCTACTTAGAAATCCAAAATCTATTAATGGTGAACAAGTAGAAAATAAAGATGACCCCTTTCTAAATTAGAATTGACATTCATTAGCGTTTTCTCAGAAAATAATCAATTCGTCTTCTCTGAGCTCTGTTCCGCTTCGAGACACACCCTGTATACCTAGAAGAACACCAATCAATCCAAGTGTACTCCGACAATTAAAACAGACAGTCCACACATTAGCAACACGAAATAGACACCAGCGGCTATTGTAATAATAGTATATCTTTAGAATAAAACTGCAAGATACCTTGGCTGCATGAGAAATTATCAGACATTAACATTGCAAATGTATGTCCTCCCTCGGCCGATTTGATAATAAATTATTGAACAATAACCACCCACTCTACACTCTTATACTTAGAGAGAGAGACGTGTAAAGAGATGGCTCCACGTGACCGGATGTGCTGCTATCTACCATCAGTAGCATTTAGTATTTTCATGAGCTTCCTCCTCATGAAGACTGCATGAGTGATGAGCTCACTCTCATGTAGTGCTAACTAGCATAATGTACAGGGTGGAGAAAATACTGAATTGTACAACCCGAAGGAATAATTTTTGAACTGTATTTTTTACCATTTGCATATTTGTGGTCCTTCAATTTGATGTAGTTGGATCCCCCCTAAAATTTCTTCACAATCTTGTAATCGCAAAATCATTCGGTCGAAATGATAACACGCAAAAAAATATTTCGAAATACGAGGATGTATTGATATTTAGACCAGTTCCATGCATAAACAAAATATTGCGATACCATATCAACGAACAATAACTTATTAGAAGTGTCAGTGTAAAGTTCGACGTCAAAAAAGTAAACCAGAGTTACGCAATGAATTCAAAAAAAGATGTCCACCGAAATTGTAAAAATCAAGCTTCAAAAGCGGTAAATTTTCCATTGAAGATGACGACCGATCGGGAAGGCCATCAGTTTCTGTGTCAGTCCCTGAAAATATCGATGCAGTTCATGACATGATTTTATCAGACCGTCAAATCGGGCTAAAACGGATATCTGAAGCACTGAAGATTTCATTCGAACGCGTTCATCTTATAGTTCACGTCAATTTGGACATGAGAAAAATTTCTACAAAATGGATCCCCAAATGTTTGAATGTTGACCAAAATCGTGCAAGGGTAGAAGCATCGCGTTCGATCTGTGCTCGATTTGAAAACGATGTAGAATTCTTAAACCGAATTGTTACTATGGATGAGACTTGGGTACATTTCTACGATCCAGAAACAAAGCAACAATCGATGGAATGGCGACACTCTGGTTCTCCAAGACCTAAGAAGTTTTGTGTCCAAAAATCTGCTGGAATAGTTCTTGCTTCAGTTTTTTGCGATTGCCATGGAGTAATCATGATTGATTTTTTGGATAAGGGTAGAAAAATAACTGGAGATTACTATTCGACATTACTGACCACTCTACGGGAAAAACTTAAAGAGAAAAGACGCGGAAAGCTATCCAAAAATGTTTTGTTTTTACAAGACAACGCCCCAGTACACAAATCTCATGTTGCCATGCAAAAAATTCGTGATTTAGGGTTAGAATTACTAGAACACCCCCCTTATTCACCAGATTTGGCTCCGTCCGACTATCATCTCTTTCCTCAACTGAAAGAAAGTTCAAAAAGTCGTAAATTTTCTTCCAACGAGGAGGTGATAAAAGCTGTGGAGGACTGGTTTGCAGAGCAAGAAGAAACATTTTTTTTGAAAGGTCTAGAGACGTTGCAGGTTTGCTGTAATAAATGTATTCTATTAAGAGGAGAATATGTTGAGTAATAAAATATTTTGACATTGAAATTTTGTTTGGTTCTATAGTAGGCTAAGAATTTTTCATTATATCCTCGTTTGCTTCGTGAAACTATTCTCACGCATATATTTCCTTAGCAGCATTGAAAAAATGGCTCGATAAGAACGGCTTCTGTTGAATAACAAGTCGAATATAACCAGCCACCAGCCGAATGTCCAGATTGGAAGACATGTAATATGATATCTGATGTCAAACACTTCATGCTTCGTTCTTAAGGAAGTCAACAGCTGGCTGATAATTTGATCTACCATATCGAATTGGATGTTGACCATATTAACCCAGTAAATAAAGACAAGATGCGGTGGAAGCTACGAAATATTGTTGGTTTTCTGTGAAGACCTTCGTTTTGATGATCCCAACAAACCTTGAAAATGGAAAATGCGCTCTATTTGAACCGCCAGATTTTGTTTTAATGAGATGAATTAAAGTTTTCCGGATTCTCTCATACCCAATTGACACACAAACGTAGAAGAAACTTTGCTTTTCTCAACTCGTTGAGAAAACGTGAAAATGTCTAATCTGAATTTTTACTTCTCTTTTTTGCATTGGAAAAGAGGAAAACTGAATGGAGTACCCATTCTTATTTCAATGGAAACTTTTGATCTTGCGCCATTTGTTAGATGTCAATTATTCCCCATTGAATATTAAAAATCTAGAAATGGTTGAGAAATTACACTGCAATGAAATAGTATCTTGTTGTTAGAGCTATCCCACGCTCATCTTCTTCACAGTACCCGAAATAGTCCATATTTGAATATTAATTGAAGAAATTCTTGCACAGAAACCAATGAACATATAGAGAGGACAACATGCAAGTTGTCAGTTGAGGAATGTATAAAATTAAGCAGTTAACTAATGGCTCACCAGATAAATTAAGTTCCTTGACCGCATACTTCTCCAGACGCTCATATTAGCTTCAATTAGCTATTTAAATTCATTAAATCTAGTCTGGTCCAAAATAAACGTTTGTGTTGGTTTTGGCTGTACGTTTTTCAGGAATACACACATCGGCAAAAGTCTTGGCCCCCCTGTCAACTCTCAACTTGTTGAATGTAACATGACAATTTTTTGTTTGTGGAATCAAAAATGAATAATCGACAAATTTAGATTTTTTCTCTTTTTTCCCATTTTGTCTCATCTTGTTTAAATCAAAGAGCAACAAACAAATATTTTCTATTGAATATACACACAACCAAACTTATATGGAATCACCCTGTTATTTGGAAAAAACGAATTTTAATTAAAAAAAAGTCGCTGAACGGTGAAGAGCAGTTTTCCCAAAACAAGTTTATTACAAAAATAATATAAATTATTACAAGATTATTTTTATAATAGAACAGAAAATTAAAAGTGTAAATTTCTCTAAAAATAATTTTTATGTAACTGAGAATTGAACAACAAATAAAACGATTTTAACAAATCAATAATCAGTATTACCATCCCTGGCATTGATACAAGCTTGAATTCGACGAGGCATGCTTTCTATTAAGGTGTTAATTTCTTCTTCTGTAATATTTGCCCATTCCTCTAAAGCCGCTTGTATAAGTTGCTCTGCGTTACCAGGATTATTTTGACGAGCTCTAATTTTTCTTTTGATCCTATCCCACAAGTGCTCGATAGGATTAAGTTTCGGTGAACAAGAAGGCCACTCTAAAATAGTCACACCTTCTGTTTCGAAAAAATTTTTTGCAACTCTGCTGGTATATGGAGGTGCATTATCCTGCATAAATAGGAAATAATCTCCAAAAGCACCTCGCCAGAGCCTCACTACAGGTTGTAGCACTAGATCAACATACCTAGGCCCTGTCAGAGATTGTCTAATGGGACTTAAAGGAGTTTTCTCACCAAACATAATTCCGCCCCAAAACATTACAGTACCTCCTTTGTATTTAGGGATCGGTCTTGCAGCTTGGAGCCTAGCTTGCCTCCCTCTACCTCAAAATGCCTACACGCCGGTCGTCTGATCGTAGGCCAATTCTGGTCTCATCCGAAAATAAGACATTTTTCCAATCTTCAATAGTCCAATTTTCATGCTCTAAACACCAATTAAAACGGTCAACTTCATTTTGCCTTCTCTTGAATAATTCCCGAGCGCGAAGTCTTTTTCTGATAGTTTCGACAGAAACACTAACACCTGTAGCTTGCAAAAACTGCCTTTGAAGCTCTGAATGAGATACTGCGGGATTTCTTCTTGCTGTTTGGGCTAAAAAGCGATCCTGCCTTTCTGTAGTTACTCTTCCACGACTTCTTCTCGGCCTATTCTTTAGGGTTCCTAACTCCAGAAACCTTGCATAGGTTTTTGAAACAACCCCTTGTGTAACCCCCACCGTTCTTGCAATCTGTCTTTGTGACATACCTTGTTCTGCCATAGTAATAATTCTTCCTCTCTGGACTTCCGATAACCCCACATAAGGCATTTTTTTTTAAAAATCGCAAAAAAACAAAATATAAATTCACTGCGACGTTCGAACGAAATGGTAAAATCGACACTGCAAAGCCAAATCTTATCAAGTGCTTATGAACCTAACTGTTTTTGTGAGTAATACATGCACTTTTTATTTGCTTCTAACGAAAAAGATATCAATATAATATATCATCTTAATACTGGGTGATTCCATATAAGTTTGGTTGTGTGTATTGCAGTTAAAAAACATAGATTGCTTATTTCTTGAAAACCCTAGGGGGGCAACACTTTTGACGATGTGTGTATATCGGTGGAATAGTACTGACTATTTCCCTCGTCTTAATTTCCATTGATCAGGAATGCGCAATTTTGAATCACAAATGGTTTCTAGATGGAAAAACTGTATGACAGCAGCTGTCAGCAGTTTTTTCAGGTTTACCCGCTGCAAAACTTGACAGTTGTTGTCAACGAAAATTAATGATACATACATAATGCATCTAGAATAATCTGTTACTCAAGAAATAGTCTTGTCAAATACCATTCGGGCATCTAATTTTTCCTGTTAAAAAATCGAAAAACACAAAGCAAAGTAATATCCTTTAACAAAAAGCATTCGTGCAGGTGCAAAAATCCGAGTCGAAGACGAGGATTTTTGTTGCCACCATCACTCATGCATCTTGTTAAAATATTATTAGCAACGTGTTTTTTCGATTTTTTTTTCGGAAATATTGGATGCCCTTATGATCTTACTTACGAAAATTGGGTCCTACTTCCCTACGTTAATACTGATTTCATAACAAGAAGATTTCTTGGTTCAAATAATATTTGTTGTGAAACTTTAAACTGGCTTAGTAGGAATAGTAGGATGGAGTTGCAGGTAACTGTTAGTGCCTTGAAATAAACCCATTCATTACTTTACACCCTCGTTAATTCATCCTGAAATAGCCAGTATCTCTTCCACTATTTCCACACCGCAATTGTCAGACTCGTCCAATTTATTGCGACAAAATATGCCATAATTAATATGATAGGACGACAAAGGTACCAGCTTTAATGTGAAGATGAAAATACACACTTGGCCATCAGCCAGGGCGAAGCCCGTCTTGGATCGAGTTGTTCCTTTTTCATTCTCCTAGAAATAAATAGCTCAGAAGGCTCTGTCTATTCATTTCATATATATAGTGTGTCTCAAATGGCAACAATCCAGTAGTTCATCACGGTCGAATAATTTCAAATAAAATTTTTTTTCGAAATAAAGTACTCTGATAGCTGTACATTCTGGTATGCAAGAACAAAGAACTAGGAACTACCAGTTAATACAGGCTATTCGCCTCTCAATTCAAGTCCGAAAAAAAACACTTATTGATATCTATTTATTGGCTTAGAATGGAAGTTTGGGGATAGAATTAATTGTTATGTTTAATGATCTCGTATAATTCAAATCCTTACCTTTTCACAGACATTTCTACATGAACCAGTAGCGTGTAAGCAGCACATCAGATCTGTAAAAAAACACATTCAGTCAAATCCTATCTTATTATTTCATTTTCAACCGAATCAATAAGAATTTCGTTATAGGTACAGTGTGTTTCGGTATGACTTAGCGATAATTTAAGGGCATCAAATATACTTAATTTTATCTACAAAAACATCCACATTGGGAAGTTTACCCCCCTATTTTTAGAATAGCAGCCATTTTAAATTAATTTTTTTATTTTAGTTGACTCTTTCAAATGATATCGATTTCTCTGGACATAAAGGTCCTACAGATGTGAAAAAAATGTTTTTTGAAAGATAATACTACCACCTTTCATTAAAACAGATTAATATGAAAACATTCAACTCAAAAATGTCATACAAAAATTCTTAAAAAAAAATTTAGTCAAAAAATGTACTGAATTTTTTAGTAAATCCTCAATAGTACAAAAACTAGCACATTGAAATATGATTTTTTTTCAACGAACTAACACGGAAGGATGTTCGCTACAGAACGACACCCACATCATTTCTGTAAGTAACATAATTTGAAAGTTATTGCTGTTTGAACATGACCCTATTGAAAATTGATGAAATAAAATAAAAACTCAGTACTGTACATTTGATCATTTTTAATGATCAAACTAACAAATTCATCATAAAAATTGCTCAAAATGGCCGCCTCTGCTTTGTAGACAGGCAGTGGCCCGTATGACGACTTTTCTTGTGGCCTTGGAAATCATTGCATTGTCTGCTCTTATTTCGTTTGAAACAGTCATTATTTTTTGCACAAGTTCTTCTCTGGTGTTTGGAACTGTGGAATATACCCTTTACTTCATCCATCCCCATAAAAAATAGTCTAGCGGTGTTAAGTCCGGAGAGCGTGGTGGCCAAGCAACTGTTCCACCACCGCATTGATTTCCAGGGCCACAAGAAAAGTCGTCATGATAGCCACTGCCTGTGTACAAAGCAGAGGCGGCCATTTTGAGCAATTTTTATGATAAATTTGTTAGTTTGATCATTGAAATTGATCAAAAGGACAGTAGGTACTGAGTTTTTATTTCATTTTATCAATTTTCATAAGGGTCATGTTCAAACAGCAATAACTCTCAAATTATGTAACATACAGAAATGATGTGGTGGTCGTTTTGTAGCTGATATTCTTGCGTGTTAGTTCATTGAAAAAAAATTGTCCTTCAATGTATTAGTTTTTGTACTATTGGGGATTTACTGGAAAATTCAGTAAATTTTTTGAATAAATTTTTTTTAAGAATTTTTTTATGACATTTTTGAGTTGAATGTTTTCATATTGTTCTACTTTGATAAAAGGTGGTAGTATTATCTTTCAAAAAAAAATTTTTCACATTTGTAGGACCTTTATGTCCAAAGAAATTGATAGGGGGGTAAACTCCCCAATGTGGGTGTTTGATAAAATTAGGTATATTTGATGCCCTTAAATTATCGCTAAGTCTTACCGAAAGACACTGTATAAATTAGTGAATATTGAGTCCTTGGTAAGAAATCAGTTTGAAGTAGTAGCAAAAGAGCTTTCTCAAACCTATGAAGTTTTGTCATCCAAAAATGAATCTGAGAACGATTAAGGGAAATATAAGCTATATAATAAAATCTAAGATCACTTTGATCCTTGAGAATAATATCATCTAAAACGATCACAATATTGTCACAACACATCTAATATGAGACAACTTCAAATAAAATGTTTGCATAACTTCCAATCTTTGCTTTGAAGTCGAAATAAACCATTTTCCGGGTTGTAAACCTGCCAAGAATGACTTGAGCCTTTATTATTCAATAATAAGCGAAAATAATTCCTAGCCCACGTCGCATCGACATAAAAAGACTAAAAATATATTTTTGATTGAACTAGCAATTCTCTCCGCAGCTTCAAACGCTCATATTTACCGAAATCAATCAGTATATGAGCAATAAGCATTTTTCCACGTGCCTTTGAGAATTCATTCCGAGTTATTGGTCATTCTTCTAATCTTTCATTATATTTTTCTGTTTTCCATTGCATTTTAGATTTCTTTTCCTTTTTTTGTAGGTGCATATCAATCAATCCAGGTTTATTTGAAATTTTACGCACAACAGGAACAGCATTTGAAGGCTGCAACTGCAGCAGCATTTCCTTCGCAGCAACCCAAAACCTGCTCTGGAAATTTCGATTTAGAGTTTAGATCAATCTTCATTCACTAAATGACCCTTCAATACTGAAGTGCGGGAATGTTATATGAAAATAAATATTTCTATTCAACTCATGCAAAACCTCTTTCTGCATCATCATTAGTTCCTTCAGCTTGGAACGAAATACGAACAATATATCAGTACCAAACTCCATTTCGAATAAAATAGAGTAACTTGATAGAATTATGGTTAATGAAGTACCAAATTGATGGCCTGATGGATCATTCGTACATCAGTATTGTGCTTACTCTGACAGTGGTATCAAGGCTGTATCTTCCATCCCACATACAAACATTTTATTCACATTGCAGACCCAATATAAGTAGATGTTGACTTATTTATGGATCAAATATATACAGTCGCGCCAGGAGCGAATTAAGATTAAACGATTTAATAACTCTCAATATTGATGATGCCATTAATTCTATTATGGTTTGCGGTTTATTGGTTTTGGTGAGTACAATTCATTTCGATGTTATGGTATGTCAACATCGTTATCCTTTGCTACAATGGTACAATACGTTTATATGGTTGTTGCTGCATTGGCAGGATGATGGTACCATAAAATAGTCGACCAACATTGACAATATCTTCGATAGTTTTATACGCCTACATTTTTCACTTACAATTAAATTGAACTAATTGAAACTTGAGGAAATTTTTTTCGGGTAAACCATCCCTGTACAGGGTGCGTCAGTGGGGCGTAAGGCTAAAATAGCGTACCGTGTGGCAAAAAACTTATATGGCATGGTTATAAGGTTGACAAAAATCTACAAACGAGAAATAATTTTACATATACAGGGTGCGGCAGAAAAAAGTTACGGAAAATATTCAGTTTTCTCAAATGGAACACCCTGTATTGCATGGCATAATTCCTTCAAGGACAACAAGAGCTTTACAATTATACCACATTTTTTTTATTTAATCACGGCGTTGCCACATAATTCGCATTTTTAAGGTATTTTTAGTGTTTTAAGGGGTTCATTAGAATTCTTATATATAGCAACCGCTGTGTTCAATCTAGATGAACAAAATTTTTACAGTAGTTAGCATAAGGTATCAGCTTCATCATTCGGTAAACATCTGAAGTTTTTTTGATAAAGAGTGTCTAATATAAATTCACCAATTTACTCAAATTAAATATGCGATAACTTGATTTCTTCAAATGGAACAACCTGTATTTTTCTCTTTCATGAAATTTGTTTTTCGAATGTCTACTTTTTTTTACGAAGTAATGTGAATTATCTCAAAAAAGAGCGGTTCAAGTATGGGACATACTTTGCAAAAAAGGAAGACATTGGAAAAAAAAATCATGAAAGAGAAAAATACAGGGTGTTCCATTTGAAAAATCGAGTTATCGCATATTTAATTTGAGTGAATTGGTAAATTTATATTAGACATTCTGTATAAAAAAAACTTCAGATGTTCACCGAATGATGAAGCTGATACCTTAAGCTAATTCTGTGAAAAATCCGTTATTCTAGATTGAACACATCGGTTGCTATAAGAAACCCCTTAAAACACTAAAAATATCCTAAAAATACGAAATATGTGGCAACTTGTTGTCCTCGAAAAAATTATTCCATGAAATACAGGGTGTTCCATTTGAAAAAACTACATATTTCTCAGTAACTTTTTTTGACGCACCATGTATATGTAAAATTATTTTCATTTTGTTGATGTTTGTCAACCTTACAACAATATTATATGTATAAGTTTTTTTCGACACGGTATAGCTTAGGCGCTATTTTAGACGTACGCCTTGCTGAAGCACGGTGTATAATTTTTTTAATTTTTCCTGGTACGCCGCTGGTGTATTTGTTGTTTTGAAGAATGTGCATCCTTATTATCGGTTAATATGAACTGAATATCAATGAAATTTACGGAGCATTCACTAAAATATTAATCAGTTTCAATTTTTTTCTTATGATTGCATATAAATTTTATTTTGAGAAGAAAATAATTTATTAACAGAAAATTCGCCGTAGTCGTACAGGCTGGAATTATATTGAGAACTAGTACAAATATTAAACAAATTCAACAAATTGAACAATTTTATTTTTCTGATGTATTGCATTTGGCCTGTTTCTTCTTCCTATTCGATATATGTAATATTCAATTTGTGAAAAGTTTAAAATTGTTGCTTTTGTTACATTCATTAAATATTTACCAGTTCTCAAAATATCATAGATTTTGCCGATTGTAGCGTTCGAAGCTATAAAAAAACAGTACTTATATTACTCCCTGTATAATGCTTGAAACCCCCTTCATGAAAAACAACAATCCATTGAACAATTAGCTTCATCAAAGACCTTCACTGTCGAGATACAATTAATATACGAACAAGTACATATTTCTAATTAGGAAGTTAATGCATACCGTATTAAGTATTCAACTTTCTAATTCATATCTAAATCATTGTCATCTGTAATGGAAAACACGAACCGGCAATTAAAATGATACTTTTCCTTCAAATGGTACGTATTTGAAATATGAAGAAGCATTATAAAATCATGAGATATGATATGCTTGGTCCTCTGCAAAGACTATATTTAGCTTGATTGAATTTATATTAGGCAGATTATAATTTTATGTTCCTCCCATACTAAATCATTCAATTAATTCTGTTGGTATATCCCCCAATGTATTCACCAGGGTATATTTACACAACGTGAAATCGATAGCTGTTCCATTAATTTTTAAGATAGCAGGGTCTTGTTCATATTGATTTTCTTGTATAATGAGTTTCTGACAGTTCTTCAGGAGGATTGATGGTTGATAAGTTTTATAAAATGCTTTCGGTAGGAGATTAATCGCTTCGTATTTCTTGGGATCCAGTTCATCAACGAGAAATTTAACGAACTGATAATCCGGCAGTTATCAATTTGTGTGATAATTTCAAAAGGGACACAAGATAAAAGATTACAAACAAACGAGTTAACGTTCGACAAACCAATCAAAGTTATAATAGCGCTGACAGATAAGATTCAAGATATAGGTACAGTTGCACACATCAATTTAAGGTTCCATTTTTCTTATTGCGCCTACTCTTTGAAAAATATTCGACAGAGAGGAAACTAAGTTATAAATGAAAACTGAATCTTGCAAATGAAGTATAGCATAGAAATTTGCACACAGCTCAGCTCCGTTTTATGGAAATGATAAATGAAATTATAATTGGGATTTGTGCTAGTTCGCCCAATATGTTAGCAGAAATCTCAATAAAGAATTATTGGAGAGTGCAAAAAAACTGACTAAGAATATAAATCGCACATCATTTGCACAAAATACGAAATGAATTAGTAATTGATAATTGTGTTAGATTGCTGGTAAGTGCACAAAAAACATACTCTGTAAATAGGTTAAATTGCATATAATTTGCACATAAATGCAGCGATTGTTTAATCGAATTGACTGTTAACTTAATTGGATTTCCATGCAAATTACTGGTGAATGCACACAATATCAAGCTTTGCAAATAATACGCACATAATAACAGATATGTATTTGAGTATTTGAATGTTCAATTCCCTCCTCAAGACACAATTTCTCGAAAAAACATTCTTGAAACAGGAGACCCATAAAAATCCATTAAATGAGAGAAAACACAATAGCCGCAGATATAACTCAAAAATTATTGACATAAAATGCAATCTAATTGTGAATTTCGAAAATATTTGCAGCATGGTGAGTGTGTGAATAACCTTATGTTATTGTTTTTAGTGTATTTGAGGGAATCGAAATAATATATCCTTCTTGGTAAACAAATGCCATAGGTATAAAATTAATAAAAAAATTGTATTCTCCAGTATTGTAAAAAAACAGGAAAAAAATGTTGTGTAGTTTGATGCAGAACTAATCTGTATTGTTTTTTAATCTTGGGGAAGGGTGGTCAAGAGGCAAATGAAGAATTTTGTTTTATTACGAATGAGCTGCCCCCCTGACTTCCCCAATAATTTCATGCACAATCGTCAAAATCCAAACTTCATACGTTATTGAATGTTCATAAAATAAGCAAATTTTTTGGATACAATTTTGAATGAAGATGCAAAACAAAAACAAGAATTTTGTCCAACCTTGTGCCCAGACACTGCCACCGGACCACAAAACTGTCAAAAAGCAAAAAATCCATATGGCACTTGAATGAGTCCCTATTGTCATTTTGACGTCTACGCAACAGCACGTGACCGCGGTCCCACCGGTATGATTCCAACAGTTCTGCTCATCCCGAGTTCATTAACGAGACTGAATCTGGAGTCCGAGAGCTGGGGCACCGTCTCCAGAGGAGTCCACGCCTTAACGCTAAAGGACCTGGCACACGGCGCTATGTAAACAACGAATTGGTAAAGCTCCCAGGGTACTCACACACATCAGTTTTATTCGAAAACTGGACCACAAAATTGATTGAAACGAGTTTATGAAAAAACCCATATAAATTGGCGCCCGTTCAGGTAAGCCCAGGGGGGGCACGATGATTTTTTTACTCAATTTTTGTATTCTTCTTAACAATCAAGTAACCAAAATAAATTTCAGAAATCATTTTAATGCTGACAAAAATCAAGACGAAAAGAATTATTCAATAAAAATGTTTACATATAAAATGAGGAATTTTTCTGAAATTAAAAAGCACAAATACCAAAGATCAATGTGGATTAAAAATTGAATCAGTTCGATATCTGAAGAAGACCCATATGATTCACACGCAGGTCAGGTGAATAAATGTATCTCTCATTATATCTTTCAAGATTTTCAGCATCACTTCAATATGAATTTAGAACAATAGAAAAATGGATAAAACTGAAATCTAAAATTGAATGAAGTCTTTCTGACAACTTAAGTGAGATATAGAATATAAATCCCAAAAAGGAACTCGAAATAAATATGAAATTAAGAATGTCCAACCCCATTAACTAATATCAGAAAATAAAAAAACATTGTGATAATAATTATGATTGTGAAATAATATATCTAGCTGAAATGGAATATAAATATAAGAGGAGATTCTGAAATAGATAATATGTAGAGAGTAGAAAAAAAAGAGCATTTTATCGAAAATACGTTCTCATTCTTCGAATCAAAATATGTAGTTATTTACATATTTAGTTATTTTCATAGCAATCTTTACCGTCCCACTTATCTTGGAATCTATGATGAACTTTAACAACTCAGAGGCATTTACGACATTCTCCTCTCTGTCAAGTACGCCTTGACCATAACCACCTACTACTTTTGCATACCGCATGCCAATTATTCGCGAACCAGTTGTTGCGAGAAATATACAAATATTAATCTTTAGATATTCGTACTCCTTTCATTTTCATTCGTGTTAACATACAAACCTACAAGAAAAAGCTACAGCACACACGACAAGGAAAATCGTTCCATATTCTCATTTAGATTCAATAAGTATAAATGGAATTTATTATTATTGTACATATTCAGGGTGTCCCATTAAAAAGCTGAAAATTTCATGTAAGACGCATTAATTTAGTGGAACTTAGGAACGGTTGAGACGTACGTAAAGCTGACTCAGGGCTGAAGTGTCTCAAGTGGTCGACCAGACGCCCCGGCCCTTGGTGGCAACGGGGAAGAGAGGCAGTCTACGACGGGCATTTCGAGAGAAAGTTGTGTAGATTATAATATAAACATTAACAGTGGATTACGTAGTCGAATACCAAATAAAGTATAGTTTTGATTCCTCTGAGAGTATCATTTCTGAAATACGAAGTAAAAAGGATTCTTACAGTGCAGCGGCGGGATATTAACGCTCTATTCGAAGTGACCGGTGGTTATTGAATTGTGTGGTGGAAAGTTTTCGTGTGGTGGTTAGTTCTCCATTGATAATGGGACGTAAATCGAAAAGACGCGATTCTTCCTCGTCAGACTCGAATTCTGACAACGATTACGGAAGGTATCGTCGGAAAAGTGGACATTCAAGCAGAATGGCAAGGAAACGTTCTTTGTCGCGTGATGACGCATCTCTAACGCCACCTCGGAAAACTTCAAACCCGATTCGGTTTCAAGAAAGAGATCAGACTACGAATTACTCGAACTCTACACTTAGAAATGCCTCGAACGAACTCGTGAGTGATCAAAGTGATACAGTGCGAGAACAAAACGAGAAAATAAAACAACTCGAAAGCATGTTATCCGAAATTCTGGACAAGAATACAAATGTTGCTCGTACTTCGCAATCACTGATTGTTCGTGCCGATTGCATTCCTGAATTTTGTCCTGGCAAATCGCAGCTGACTTCGAAGAAATGGCTGGACAAAATAGATCAGATTGGCCAGATAAATGGCTGGAACGATTCTGTGAAAATTTACAATATGCAGTCTCGTTTAACAGGTATGGCTAAATCCTGGTGGAATAGTTTGGAAAACTATAAGCATTCGTGGACGCAATGGAAACAAATGATCGAAACTGCTTTTCCTGATCATCGTGATTTTCCATCACAACTGAAAAAACTAATTTCAAGGAGCAAAATATCATCGGAGACATGGACTGAATATTATTTTCATAAGATGGAACTCCTCAGGTCATGTGAAATACAGGGAAAAAAATGCAGTGGCCATGATTATAGATGGAGTAAGAGATAGCGCAATACAAAATGGGGCTAAGGCTGGAAGATACAGTGATCCCGAAACGCTTTATAGCGAATATCTTTCTTCTCTTGCACCTGTGCACCTGCGGTGTGAGATGAACGAAACCTATAGCAAAAAGTTTGCTAAGGTGCGTCGCGAAGATCGCAATAGGTTGCCATTTTTTGAAAAAAATCAAAAATATTCCAATAATGTGCCAAACAAAGAGGGAATAAAGTGTTTCAATTGTAATCAATTGGGACACATTAGTAGAAATTGCTCGAAACCACGTAATGAATGCAAATTCTGCAAACGTTTGGGACACAACGAAAGCAAGTGTCCTCGTAAGCAAGTGCATTCTTCTAAGAATGTGATGAAATGCACTTTGCCCTCAGAAAATAAGACAACCTACATCGTACCTTGCAGTATCAATGGGTATGTAACCAGAGCACTCATTGATACAGGCTGCGCCGTCGTGACGGTTCGACACCAAATTGCCAGACAACAAGGGATAATTTGGAAACCCTGCAACGTGCAGATTAATGGATATGCAGGTGGAACAGCTGCTGCTTTGGGAAAAGCTAAAGTAAACTTAAGGGTGGATTTAGTGGAAACTGAAATTGAAGTGCTCATTGTTCCGGATGAAATACAAGATATTCCAGTGATGATTGGACAAACGCTACTTGACAGAGCAAACATTACACTGGTTATCAAGGACAATGAAGTTCGATTATTCAACTCTAGCATGGCTCAGTTACCACAGTTGGAACAACTTCCGATAAGTAAAATAAGTATGACTGCAGCTAAGGACGTAGAGATTCCACCAAACCACATAGGTTACGTTGAGTTCACTACATTAGAACAGTATGATGGGGACATCTTCATAGATTACCAGCAACGGCTGAAACCATCTCAGGAACACGTTTTACCAAGATGCATTACTTCCACAACCAGTGGAGTACTACCAGTTCTAAATGCATCACGGAATGTTCTGAAGTTAAAAGCAAACGATGTGGTTGCCAGAGGGGAAACTTGCCAGGAGAACGTCTCCGAAGGGGTGAGTGTTTCAAAAGTATCTGTCACACAAAGACGATTATTTAGAATATCTGATATCAATTGTAACTACGATCTGACCGATGTCGAGAAAAATGAACTTCTTACTTTAATTAATAAATATCGGGATTGTTTTGCTGAAAATTTGAACGAATTGGGAAATGTGAAATCATCGGAGATGATAATTCGTCTCAAGGACGATCAACCCATCACCTATAGGCCTTATCGCTTATCGATGAGTGAAAGGGAAACCGTGAGGGGTATGGTGAAGGATTTGTTGGATAATAACATCATCGAAGAATCCTCTTCACCATATTCATCTCCAATTTTGCTGGTGAAAAAGAAAAATGGGGAGACTAGGATGTGCGTTGATTACAGAGCCTTAAATGCGAAAACTATTAGGGACTGTTATCCACTTCCTCGTGTGGACGACCATTTAGAACGTCTGAAGGGTTGTCGGTTTTTCACATCACTAGACATGGCTAGTGGATATTACCAAATACCAATGGCTCAACAATCCGTGAGTAAGACCGCCTTTGTAACTCCAGACGGACACTATCAGTTTTTGCGTATGCCGTTCGGGCTAGCAAATGCCCCAGCGGTATTTCAAAGGACAATGAATCAGGTTTTAGGATCTTTACGATTCGTAGAAGCCCTTGCTTATATGGATGATGTCCTGTTACCGTCCATAGATGTACGAAATGGATTAGAAGCTCTGGAAAAAGTTTTTAGAGTCTTTGAGAATTCAGGTTTAACTCTCCGATTATCGAAATGCCATTTCTTTTTGAAAACCATCGAATATCTGGGACATGAGATTAGTTATGAGGGTGTGAGACCTGCAGCAGGAAAAATCAATGCTGTGAAAAATTTCCCTACTCCTAAGAATGTGCACGAAGTAAGGCAATTTTTAGGATTGGCGAGCTATTTCAGGAAGTACGTGAAAAACTTCGCTCAGATAGCTAGACCACTGACAAGTTTAACGAAGAAGGATGCCATATTCAAATTTGAAGAAGAACAGTGCATAGCTTTCAGAAATCTTTGTGAAATTCTAAGCACGAGACCAGTTTTAGCGATATATAATGCTAGCGCAGAGACTGAACTCCATACAGATGCTTCTAAGTGGGGAGTAGGTGGTATTCTATTGCAAAAACAGAGTGATGGTAATTTGAAGCCTGTTTTATACTTCAGTCGACAAACAAGTAAAGAGGAACAACGATACCACTCTTATGAATTGGAGACAATGGCTGTAGTCAATTCGATGCAGAGGTTCCGAGTGTATCTGCTGGGAATTGAGTTCAAAGTAGTTACTGATTGTAACGCACTCAGAACCACGTTGTCCAAAAGAGATTTGATACCAAGAATAGGACGTTGGTGGATGGTAACCCAAGAATTCACATTCCACGTCGAATATAGGCCAGGTACTCGAATGGCTCATGTAGATGCATTGAGTCGAAATCCTGTGGATGAACCTGAAGGGTATCAAGATATTCAGATACTTACCATCGATATCACCGAAAGCGACTGGGTGCTGGCTGTTCAGTTGCGTGATCCGCGATGTAAATATCTGCATCAAGTGTTATCACAAAAACCAAATGATAAGGAGGATGAGATAGTGCACAAGGAATATAAACTGAAAAACAATAGAGTTTACAAACTCACGTCTGATGGCCTAAAATGGGTAGTACCTAAATCGGGTAGACATGCTGTCACCAGATACTGTCATGACTCAGCTGGACATTTTTCCCTGGATAAAACGTTATCTCTCATAAAACAAAATTATTGGTTCTCGAATATGAAGAAATACGTTTCAAAATACATACGATGCTGCCTAAATTGCTGCTATAATAAGGAATCTACCGGTAAGAAGCCTGGGAAACTGCAGCCTATAAAGAAAATTTCTGCACCTATGGACACTCTCCATATTGATCACCTTGGGCCTTTTGTCAAAAGCAAGATAGGAAATTCTTACCTCATTGTATGTGTGGATGCATTCACTAAGTATGTTTCCGTTAAGGCAGTTAAAAATACTAAGGCAGCACCAGTTATCAAGTTCCTAAAGGAAATCTTCGAAACGTTCGGAGTTCCACGGCGTATAATCTGCGACATGGGAAGTGCCTTCACAAGCGCAATTTTCAACAACTTTACCGAACAATTAGGAATAAAGGTAGTCCATAACGCAACAGCAACCCCAAGAGCTAACGGACAGGTCGAAAGGTATAACCGGACTATACTTTCGGCCCTGGCAACCATGACTGACGATGAACAAAGATGGGACGAAATCATAAACAAGGTCAAATTTGGAATTAATTCTTCAATCCAAAAGTCCACAGGAAAGACACCACATGATCTCATGTTCGGTTATGTTCCAAGAGGTATGAGTGACTCATTTCTCTCGAACGAAATTCAGATTCCTGAATCTAACGAAAGGATTCAAGAATATAGGAAGGAAGCAGAACGCCAAATCGAAATTTTGCAGGAAAAACAAAAAACTAGGTACGATTCCAAAAGGAAGGAACCTGTTAAGTATTCCGTTGGACAGCAAGTGCTCATTAGGCGAACTGTCAGCTCTAACGATGGAAAAAGTAAAAAACTTCTGCCGAAATACAGTGGACCATTTGTTGTGAAAGCTGTATTGGAACACGACAGATATCTCATAGAAGATATGCCACGAGCTGATAGATCCAAAAATTTTTATACAGGAGTATGTGCAGTAGATAAAATGAAACCGTTCATAACGAGGAGAGACAGTTTCGACCAGTCGAGCGATGAGGAACAATACTCACCAATAGGAATGCAAGGAATAGCGAAACAGCATCGTGCTGTTAACGAACAGCAAAGTGCTGTTGACCTCCAGCAACGTGCTGTTGGTCATGGGCAACGTGCCCTTCATCAGCAACGTGCTGATAACGAACAGCAAAGTGCTCTTGACCTCCAGCAACGTGCTGATGGTCGTGAGCAACGTGCTCTTGAACAGCAACGTGCTGTTGACCTCCAGCAACGTGCTGATGGTCGTGAGCAACGTGCTCTTGAACAGCAACGTGCTGTTGACCTCCAGCAACGTGCTGTTGGTCATGGGCAACGTGCCCTTCATCAGCAACGTGCTGATAACGAACAGCAACGTGCTGTTGACCTCCAGCAACGTGCTGATGGTCGTGAGCAACGTGCTCTTGAACAGCAACGTGCTGTTGACCTCCAGCAACGTGCTGATGGTCGTGAGCAACGAGCTCTCGAACAGCAACGTGCTGTTGACCTCCAGCAACGTGCTGTTGGTCATGGGCAACGTGCCCTTCATCAGCAACGTGCTGATAACGAACAGCAACGTGCTGTTGACCTCCAGCAACGTGCTGTTGGTCATGGGCAACGTGCCCTTCATCAGCAACGTGCTGATAACGAACAGCAACGTGCTGTTGACCTCCAGCAACGTGCTGATGGTCGTGAGCAACGTGCTCTTGAACAGCAACGTGCTGTTGACCTCCAGCAACGTGCTGTTGGTCGTGAGCAACGTGCTCTCGAACGATCACGCTTAGGCGAAGCTTAAGAGAGCTTGTACCTAAGAAGAACGATCACGCTTAGGCGAAGCTTACGAAAGCTTGTACCTAAGAAAAAATTAAGTGGTAACAAACTGTAAATGTGAAATGTTCTCATTTTCAGTACCTGTTGTGCATGATGTGAGTAATGTGTTTTTCTGTTTCAGAAAAGCAACAACTGTCCTCGGGAC
Source organism: Adalia bipunctata (assembly GCA_910592335.1). Classification (NCBI taxonomy): domain Eukaryota; kingdom Metazoa; phylum Arthropoda; class Insecta; order Coleoptera; family Coccinellidae; genus Adalia; species Adalia bipunctata. The sequence goes on from OU342953.1 coordinate 25,017,044, forward strand.
GAGGAGTTGGTAGCTATGGCCGACTGTAAGACGCATTAATTTAGTGGAACTTAGGAACGGTTGAGACGTACGTAAAGCTGACTCAGGGCTGAAGTGTCTCAAGTGGTCGACCAGACGCCCCGGCCCTTGGTGGCAACGGGGAAGAGAGGCAGTCTACGACGGGCATTTCGAGAGAAAGTTGTGTAGATTATAATATAAACATTAACAGTGGATTACGTAGTCGAATACCAAATAAAGTATAGTTTTGATTCCTCTGAGAGTATCATTTCTGAAATACGAAGTAAAACGATTCTTACACAAAATATGTAGTTATTTACATATTTAGTTATTTTCATAGCAATCTTTACCGTCCCACTTATCTTGGAATCTATGATGAACTTTAACAACTCAGAGGCATTTACGACATTCTCCTCTCTGTCAAGTACGCCTTGACCATAACCACCTACTACTTTTGCATACCGCATGCCAATTATTCGCGAACCAGTTGTTGCGAGAAATATACAAATATTAATCTTTAGATATTCGTACTCCTTTCATTTTCATTCGTGTTAACATACAAACCTACAAGAAAAAGCTACAGCACACACGACAAGGAAAATCGTTCCATATTCTCATTTAGATTCAATAAGTATAAATGGAATTTATTATTATTGTACATATTCAGGGTGTCCCATTAAAAAGCTGAAAATTTCATGAAAAGAAGTAAAACAATCTCAGGGCGGAGTTCAGATGGTATGCAAAGACACCTCTGATCTGCCACTCAAACTCTGATTGAAAAAAAATAACATCGAATTAATATATTCGAAAAATATATAATCCAAAAAAACCGATTACAATGTGAAAGTAAAAGCACAATAAAAGATTAACAATATGTTGTTGAAAAGGTCGTTTCCTCTTAAATAAGACAGTGAACATGTTTTTAACATCTGATTATTTTCTAACTTAAAATTTTTCTTCGAAAATGAAGCATTTATCAATTTTTCATCCACATCGACATGAATGGATAAAGAAAGTGGATGACAGGATGGTATTTTCTTCTTTGTTGGATTTTTTTTTGTTTCCCTACCATATCGATCTATGAGTTTTTAGCCCCATTGTCTGACTGACACCAAATGTCAGCTCGAAGAAATGATTTTTTATTCACCTTCAAGTCCAAAAACATGAGATATTTTGAAAGAAATTTACTTCTAGTAAGTAGGGCGTTATTTATAGAGAAATTTCCCTATAAATTGTAATAGTAAATAAGATGAACTGAATAGAATAGAATAGATGTTAATTATAGGAACTCCTGAAATTACAAAACCTCGGAAAATCATATATTCATCGTTCAATTCGCGAATTCTGCTGCGATAAGGGTGGAAAGGCAGATTTGGCGATCATTGGGGTTGGACCTGCAGGACTTTTTGGAGCATTAAGGGCTGCCCAAAATGGAATTAAACATGTAAGTAGGTTCACTCGAATCGACTGAAGTATGAACACCTACGTGTGGTACCTACAGTCTTCGTCCATTGATAAAATCTCCTCTTTTACTCATTTTACAATTTTAATTTTGAATGTCCAATGAAGTTTCTTTAATTTTTCGGTGAATTTTTAATGTTTTCTTTCAATCTTCAAACTCAACACCTAGCCTACCCAGAACTGGTAATTTTTTGAAAGATCTTCAAGAACAAAGTGAAGCAGACTTTATTTTCAATATGACCAATTTTTTGTGGGTTTGCTAACCAATTTTCACCTATCATTCTGAATCGTCACATATTTTTTGCAAGAAATAGAAGTTTACAACTTTTATTTGAGAGAAAATCCTTAATCGTACAGTGATAAGTGAGATTGACCGTACAAGAATTGTGGCTCTAATTGAAGCCATGCTCAAAGGTTCTTGGCTAGTCTTAGTTTTGAAGGTGCTTCATATCAAAAAGATTCCTAAATAAATTTCATTTTTCAGATAGTTGTGATCGACAAATATCCAACAATGGGTGGTACTTGTATCAATTATGGTTGCGTTCCCACAAAATGTTTGTTGAAATTCACTCACACCTATCATCAAGTGAAGACAGGATTTCTTGCTATACAAGGAGTAATAAGTAAGTCAGAACTTATGAATTTGCTATCTACACAAGCTCTACTCTCTGGAATTATTGATCGTATTTAGCTCCTTATCAACTAAACAGCAAGCGCTAGTTAAACTTTAGTTTGATGGCATGATATCAACCGTCAGTCAATAGAGAACCGAATACATCTATTGGTTCGATATTTTCAGCTTCTGAGCCGAAACTAGATCTGGACCAAATGATGCGGACCAAAGCGAGCGTTATGAAGGATTTGAGCGATTATATGCAGAACCAGTTCAAAACTCAAGGTATAAACATCATCAGGGGCAAAGCCAAACTATGCGGTTGCAACAAAATCTCAATAGACGGTAATGACGGAAAGCAATCAGTTATAGAAGCTGAGAACATTCTTATAGCTACAGGTTCCGCAGTACGACAGTTTCCTGGCGTAGAGGTGAGTTGTGGTAGCAAGGAATTGCATGTGGTCAACTCTTTTGTTTCAGATTGATGAGAAGCAAATAGTCTCATCGACTGGCGCAATGAATCTGAAGGAAGTTCCTAAGAGTATGTACATCATCGGAGCAGGAATAATTGCTGTTGAAATGGTGAGCATTCGCTATAAATGATTGTTGCATCCTAGTGACCGTAGGCAGCTTCGTTTGGACAGTGGCCAATGCCAATGACAAAGGCCACTAAAATCATTGATGAAGACCGTGTACATTTGTCCACATAATAGTCAATTCCTGAAGCACACAAGTCATTCACCTCACAAATGAACTTGTACTGCGGGGCTTAAAACTACCAGTACCTAACTGCCAGAAGTTGAAGAGACCAAATAACTATGAATCACTCAATCTCCGATATCGAATAAGTTATAAAAGTAGCGTCAGTAGCAGGGCTAGGAAACGGAAAAATTGGAAAAAGAAGACCCTAAATGGGTATACTATTGTTGTGAACAGGGGTTATAGCAATCATGATAACATAAACAACAGATGTATGATAGCCGGAAGACAGCTCTATAGATGCATGTAAAGACAGGGATAACTCAGTGTAACATGACAACATCTCCTACGGCTAGATGTTGTTTCTTCCACAAGCACATAACATAAAGATAGAAGCTAGATCTGTTGCACATTGATGCAAGGACTGCCATCCATGAGCAGGAAGCATGGAAGTCTCTACCAAGAATAGAGAAAGAACTTAGAGCAGACCCTAACACACGGATGTGCCCCTATTCCATTGCAACAAATAATCTGTTATAATCTAACATCTGTCATATGAACATTTAAGTTATGATTCCACCAGAAAGAGAAAACAGAGAGGATGGAATACTCATCAGAATACAAACATGAAGTCGATCATTTCCATAGCATCAAAGTTTGAAGGTTCAGGGTTTATTCCTCATTCATTTCAGGGATGCATTTGGACTAGGCTTGGCTCTAAAGTGACCATAATAACTCATGATGACAAAATAATTGGTACCAGTATCGATAAGGATATCAGGAAAAAATACCAGAAAATATTGGAAGGCCAAGGACTGAATTTTGTGTTCAACACCAAAATTTTGAAGGCTTGCAAAGGCAACAACTGTGTGAAATTCCAAATAGCTGATAATGATGGGCACAACAAAAAAGAGGTAAGTATCGTTGATCCTGATCTTATATGATGTCAATGAATATACCTGCTCCCACACATACTTCACTGCGCGAAAAAATTAACGCACATTATGGAAATCTCAATTATAATTATTTTTATCAGAATTATGCATGCATATATTATCAACTTTCAACGTTTTTCTTCAATACAGATTTTTTCTCCCAGCAGGAATAAAAAAAGATGATATCAGATTTTGAATGTATTGGCTCCATTCTAAAATCAGTTGTTCTCGATCAATTCTAGTGATCAGTAGTTTTTCTTTCGTTTGATTTTCTACACTCGATCGCTATGCAACGCGAAACACTCAATTTGACCCAAGAGGAATGTGCCCAAGCAGTAGTTTTGCGAGAAGAAGGGTGGACATACACAAGAATTGCAGAAAGGTTTGTAGTTTCCCATACAAGTGTGTCCAGAATGTTGCAGCGATTCAGGGAGACAGGTATGAATGTCCGAAGACCAGGACAGGGTAGAGTACGGGTAACAACTGCCATTCAAGAACGTTACTTGAGAGTTTCTTCGTTGAGACAACGGTTTGCAACCGCTCGCCTCCTTCAAAATCAGCTTGAGCAAACTCATGAGGTGCAAATTAGCACTCAGACAATAAGAAATCGCCTCAGAGAATTTAATTTAAGGCCTCGTGTCGTGGCAAGAGGCCCAGCTCTTACCCCAGCCCATCGAAGGGCGCGTTTGGATTTTGCGTGAGAGCATATCCATTGGGAAGAGTCCGATTGGAAAAGAGTTCACTTCACAGATGAGTCTCTAGATTATGCCTCTACCATTGTGATCGACGTTCCCTTGTATACAGACGTCCACATGAAAGATATGCTCAGTGCAATTTCCTGAATACTACTGGTTTCGGGGGAGGATCGATTATGGTATGGGGTGGAATATCTTTGACTGCTCGCACAGACCTAGTGGTCGTTGATAATGGAGCTATGAATGCTGATAAGTATCTAAGGAACATTCTTGAAGAGCATGTAGTGCCATTTTCCCCATACATTGGTGAAAATTTCATTTTTATGGACGATAATGCCAGACCCCATCGTGCGCGCATCGTTCAGGAGCACCTTAAAGAGGTTGAAGTCTCTCGAATGGAATGGCCAGCAAGAAGTCCAGATCTCAATCCGATTGAGCAGGTTTGGGACAACCTCGATAGAAGGCTGAGAAGTTCAGAAAATCATCCAGCTACTCTTAATGACTTAGGAATCCAACTCGGAGAAATCTGGGAAGGATTAGATCAGAACATTTTAAGATCACTCATTTTGAGTATGAACCGTCGTTGCCGAGCTGTAATTAACGCAAGGGGTGGAAATACCAAGTATTAAATCACTTATCAGCATTTCAGTATTTTGAAAATTGTTCATTTCTCTTCTTTCACATAAGATTCGGTGAAATCCTTTTTCTTCCATTTAATGTGTCTTGTTTCGTTCAAAACCTTCCCGAGAGAACATAAAAAATAAGTTATAAAGTCAATATAGAGTTAACTTTCATTAAAATTGAGATTTTCAGAATGTGCGTTAATTTTTTTGCGAAGTGTATTATAACCTGATCTTCATATCATGATTTAGTTGTAGTTATTCTTCAGTAGCTACAACGAATCTCTTTTATAGCTACAGCCAAAGGAACTGGAAGACTTCTGCTCTACCTATTCTATATTCCCAACAAGAAGTTTTTAACTCTTCGACAACCATGTGTTGAATTTACGAAGTCTATGATCTATTTGATTCATATGAGTTACCATCAGCAGTACTTCAAAGTCCTCCCTTTCTGTTTCAGCTAGAATGTGATGTCTTAATGGTGGCAGTAGGAAGAATACCTTCCACTGCTGGCCTCGAATTAGAAAGGGTTGGAATCGAGACTAATGAAGCCGGTTTCATTCCTGTAAATTGCATTTATCAGACAGCTGCTCCTAACATTTACGCCGCTGGAGATGTCACTCTTGGACCAATGACAGCTCATAAAGCGATAGAAGATGGTATATTTTCATAATTGTCTTATAGTTGAAGTATATTTCATTTATTCTGAAGGTATATTGATGGTGGATGGCTTATGTGGTAGAGAGGTGCAGTTAGACCTAAGTTACATTCCAATGGCTATCTATACCCATCCAGAAGTTGCTTGTGTCGGCAAAACTGAAGAACAGCTGGAGAAAGAGAATCGTCCCTACAGGGTGAAAATATATTTGGTGTTCATAATAACCTCTATTATTATCACTTATAGTTCGAAATTTTAGTATGGAAGGGGGAAACATTATTTTGAAAAATTTAGATTTTGGCTGGATGTATTGATTTTAGGTTTCGTGGTCTACATTCGAGACATGTGCAAGAGCTCGTACAGATTTGGATACAACTGGCTGTATAAAGGCTCTGATTTGCTGTAAAACTGATCGTATACTGGGTACCCATATAATAGGAGAGCATGCGGGAGAAATTATTAATGAAGTAACTTTAGCCCAGCAGTACGGTTTGACAGCTGAACATGTGGCAAGGGTGGTTCATGCTCACCCTACGTATGCAAAAATGTTAAAAGCCACTTTTTCTCATTAAACACATTTTCAAGAGAACCTTGTGGTATCTTATTTTTGAGTCTTATTTTGAGTTCACTTATTTTTATGTTGTGGTTTTCACGAAAAGGAATATCCTGTAATGTTCAGAGAACATCGTGAGAACCAAGGGCAAGCAGGTAGGAATTGGTGTTCTTCTTGAATTTCTGGAGGTTATATGCCTCGGGGAACACCTCCCTAGGCAATGTGTTCCAAAGCCTGGCTGTTCGTTGGATGAACGAGTCTTTGAAGAGAGAGGTTCTGCAGGTCTCCAAAGTTACCACGAAGGGGTGTGAAGACTTAACTTGACGGGTCAGCCTGGAAGAGACTGCCAGAGGGGGAACGATTGCTGATAATTCAGAAGAGCATCGCTCATGGAAATATCTATAAAATAGAGACAAATCGCCCACTTTTCTACGGTGTTCCAGAGAAGTGAGCGAGTTTGTAAGCGAGGCATCACCGACGAGACGAATTGCCCTTTTTGTACAGAATCCAAGAGTTTTAGGGTGTGTTTAGGTGCAGTACTCCAAATATGGGAACAGTATTCCAGAACAGGTCGAATCTGTGCCTTATAGATCATGAGCAGCTGACTCGAGGTGAAATAGCTCCTGGCACGTAACAGAAAACCAAGTTTTTGGGATGCACTTTTAGCAATGGATCTCACGTGATTCTCCCAGGAAAGGTTACTGCCGACAGTAATGCCAAGCATCGAAATGGATGACTTCAATGGTATGGTTACTTCCGACAATTTTATGCTGGGCACAGTAAGATCGGCTTTTCTAGAGAAAAGACATGCTTGTGTTTTGTTTGCGTTGAATTCTACCAAGTTCAAAAATTGTTGCCAAGTCCATATTCATGTTGTTAACATAATGTTAACCTCGTTCGTTTCTGATTTGGCGGGCTGGTATTGGAGCCCTAGAAGGCAGTATGGAGGGTACTATCATCCGCGAAGCTGTGCACTGGACACGAAGTTGCTTCCAGCAAATCGTTGATATGAGAAGTAGAAAAGTGTTGGAGCCAGAATTGATCCCTGCGGAACACCAGCATTTATGGGTAGAGAGTCAGATGAAACTCCATCGACCACTACATGGAGAGATCTGTTTGAGAGAAAACTAGCTAGCAGAGAACATAGCTTTGGGTGCACGCCATAAGATGGAAGCTTGGCGAGGAGTCCCTGATGCCAGACTCGATCGAATGCCTTGGAGATATCCAGTGCTACGGCTAGGGTTTCACCATATTTCTCGATAGATAGCTGCCATATATGTGAGACGTAAGCGAGCAAGTCACCAGTGGATCTCTGATGACGGAAACCATATTGTCTATCGTTGATAATTCCTGAGTGTTCCAGATGTTTCATGAGCTCGAAGTTGATGGCTTTTTCCATGACCTTTGAAATAATAGATAACAGAGCGATAGGTCTGTAGTTGCTAGGTAGGGCCTTTTTGCCTTTTTTAGGTACTGGTTGTACTCTTGCGGTTTTCCAGTTGGATGGAAAAACACCCAATTTGTAAGAGTGGTTGAACAATTTGCAGAGGACAGGTGTTAGTTCGGGGGCTGGTGGATAAAAGTATATATCGTATGATTTATGAGGATGGCAGATGATTCAGCAATTCAGCATGCTAAAAGAACAACAGAGCAATCTTTTCGCAGTTCTGAAAGGTTTTTCTATTGAAAATCGAAACCATCATATAGTAATAACAATAAAAGCCTATTGAGACCATTCTTGGCTCAAAATTCGTCAAATTCGTCAAATACAGACACCGTGGCAAGATGATATGATCCAAGTGGAACGAACGCTCAAAAATCCTAGGGAATTATCTTGTTGCATCCAGATCTTTTTTAGGATCATGTCGTCTTCTTTCATTTTCATAACTGTCAATATATTTATTCAAGATTGATAATTTTGTTTGAATTTCCTAATTTTCAACACTTTTGTGAATAGATTTTTGAGTTTTTTCTAGACATGAAAGATAAAGAGGTTGGTTCTCTTCTGTTTTTGACCGATACGAGTTATTCTAGGATAATGGGACATCTGCAACGCAATCGAATAGAAAAGGAGGCACTTGAAAGAGAAACGATTTACAAGAAGCATTTGAAGCAAGAATCCGATAAGATGGCTAAGAAATGGCCAGACTCAGTACAGGTAAGCATGAATAATCTGAACTCTGTATGCTCAATAAGTTTTCATGTGCCACGAAGAATGGAAAACTCAAAGTACCTAGCTCGAGTATATGATATTCTTCATTCATGTGAATGTCGTCCATTCTAATAATTTAATGATATTGAGCAGAAAATTTGTGGGCCTTTCCCATCCTTTGGAGTCCGATTACAACAACTGTCTCCAAGTGGTGGCATGGTATCATTAATTCAAAATTGTAGAACATCAAGAACAGAGAGCAAGAACGAAGAATAATGAAGGAACAACAAATCGAGGAGATGCGAAACGCCCAGTCCGAGTATTACAAAGAATTCCATAGACAAGAACGAGAAAAATTCATTGCTGAAATACGGGATAAAATGAAAATGAAGAAACAACCAAACTCAGCATTGTCAAACGCTCTTCTAGAGTCTCAAATCAAAGCTGAAAACCTGGCTAATCTGAAACTGAGAAGGGAAATACAACTCGATGAGGACAAGAAAGAAGAAGCATGGGTTGAATTAGTTCACAAGACTGTAGGAGAGTTCAAACGGAACGAAGAAGAAGAAAAATGCAAAGCTCGTGAGAAGTCTAAATTGGTGCAGGCTTTTCAGTTGAAACAGTAAGTCAAGTTTCCAACTCATATCATCATCGATGAATAGCTTCACTAACTTGGTATGCAGTATGGACATTTATAGTGTACTAACATCAAGGCCAGAACTTCTCAAAGTTGTGTAACATCTAGTGATTGAATGGTATCGTTCTCAAATATCTTCCCTTATTCTCACTTAGAATTGAAGAGAAGCTGAATAAAGAACTTCAGGGCAAAATGAATAGATTGAAGGAAGAGCAAGAAGATTTGAAGAGACTGGGCGACGAAATAAAACAGCGAAAGGATGTTGAAGTGGAAGATGTAAGTGCGAAGGTTGCTTAGTACTTTTTGTCGAATGTTACCTCCATCTCTGGTTTGGGTAGGCTTACGCAAATGCTCCAAGAATTGGTGGATTAATAAATAAATAAATAAATAAACATCAACGCTTTTTACGATTCTTTTTTCACTATTTCTTTCAATGTACAGGGTTTTCTTACATTTCTCCACATTCCATATAACTTCCTTTTCTCAACTGAAACATTTTCTGAATATAGTTTTCACGTACATATTTCTAAAATGTTTGCTACTTACAGTTCAAAAATCGTAAAATAGAAGTTAAGAAGTATTTGTCCTCTGAAACCCAGAAAAAAGAGAGAGAAAAAAATATCCTGAAAACAGAAGAAGCAGAACTAAAAGAAGTTTGTGGCATATATAATGATTCTTACAAAAACAGGTGTTGCAGAATACATAAACAGAGGAATCGAGTGAGTATAGGGACGAAATAATCAAATCACACTCTTAAAACTCTCCTGATGCTAATTTCAATCATTGCAAATATAGATAATAAACAAATAAATTTGAATAATCCGTATAACTTACAGGAGATTGAAGATACCATTGAAGCCAGACTCAAATTAGGTCTCTCGAATAAAAAAGCAGAAGAAAATAAGGAAGAGAAACAGAACCAAATTATACTGAAGCAACAACTGGAAGAAGAAAAAAGGTAAAACATATAAAAAATGATTAAATGAATCCATTGTGATTAATTCAAAATAATAGACATATTCTGAACATCGAAATAATAATATCATAATTTGAGGTACCAACAAAACGAAGAACAGAGTGCAAAACACAAAAATGAAATGCAATATGAAATGGATGGTTTCTTTAAAGACATAAAAACAAAGAATCAGAAGAGAGAAGAAGAAAGAGCTGAAATATTTCGCTCCAAAGTAGCAGAACGTTTCAAAAACACAGAACAAACTGAAAAGTATGATGAGAAAAGGATGAAACAAATAAAGGAGAGCGGAATAGTATTTTCGAAGGAATGGGATAAGCAAATTGTAAAATGTTTATTGTTTTTGCAACATTCATTTCTTCACTCGTATTTTCAGAAAGAGAAGGAAGAAATTAACAAAAAAATCGTTCCTGAAAAACCGGAGAAGTATTATCATGAAATGGAAGACGCTAATTTCTTTTCTTATGCTAAAGAGGTGTTGGATTATGCGCGAAGCAAAGGAATGGATGACTATTCTATAAGAAGAGAAATAAACGTATGAAAAATGGTTTATTCATAAAATTGAAACTTTTCTTGCTATACATTCAAGGAGGTACATTTGAAAAAACGACAGACAATTCAAGTCAGTCTTTGAAATGAAATTGTCTTCAGAAAAATGTTTTATTTTCTTTAATCTTCACTGACTTCTTTGTTATTAACATTTAGATCCTACTTTCTATTCACACTTCCTTGATTCAATTTCAGAAATACTGCAGAAAAAATCAACTGAATATACCAGAGTTTCCAGAAGGTTCAAGCACGAATAAACCTACAAAAAGTGAAGTAAAATTACCTAAAATATAATATAATTCGTTATGGGGGAAATCCAATGCTGACAATTTTAGTTTCTAATTTTTCGTCATGTTACACTTTTGTACTTATACTATATTATGTTCTTCTTCTCCAACCAAATATTTATATATTTTATAATTTATACAAATATTGTATCGAAATATATGTATAATGATGACAATAAACAATAGATAATTCTTTGATTCTATCTTTATTTTCGACTCAGTATTCACATAACGATAATCCATGGTATTCTGTCCATGAGGTTTTTATATATGTAATTTATGTTCTTGGTATATCATAGACCTCAAAGTATTATAAACTCTATGGGTTGGACCATTTCACATAAATGCATAGATACATCGATCTTCTACCCAAACAACAAACAGACAACGAACAAAGCCATGGCAACATTGATTTAACCAGAAAGCTGTCATTGAGTTTGAAGCTGGGCTGCTCATTGCTGATCAGTTACTGTAGATCCAAAATGGAAATAGAAAGAGAAATATGTATCATACCAAGAAGAAAATGGAACTCTATTACCAATTGGTTAACTGAAAATGAACGTCGTCAAGCGAGCCTAGAGAGAAAGAATGCCTATTTGAAATACATGAAGGAACTAAGTACTCAATTGGTTGCCGGGAATGACTCACTGAAGGTAGAATTTAGAAGTAGACCATATTCGGCAGGAATACTGTCTTCTAGAGTTGCCTATGGGGTTCTCAACAAGAACAATAAAGTATTTCACCTAAGCCTGAGTGTATCAATACAACTTCAATTTCATTCATCAACATTGATCATAGTCCAACTTTTTATAGGAAGCAGCCAGTAAACGCCTAGAAGAAAAACGAAAAGAGCACGAAATTAGAGAAAAAATCATTGTGAGTGATTATACACGTATCAGGCAAAATCAGAAGATTGAAAGAGACCAAATAATAGGAAAATACCAAAGGTCGAAACTCATCAGCAGAACACCTACATTAGAATTAACCAGGGCATTGAGGGAGGCCCAAGTTTTAGGTGAAAGAGAAGAGGAACTCAAATTAAAAAAAGCCATCAAGGAGAAGGAAAAAGAGATGGAACGAAAAGACCAAAATGAGCTTCAGCATCAATGGGAAACATCGAACATTTTCCATAGAAAAAAGGAAGAGACCAGGAGGTGTAGATTGAACGAAGTTAAATTCGAAGTTTGGAAACAGTAAGCTTCGAGACTGAGAAGAGCTTTCCAATCATTTCGTTCATATTTTTAGATTTCAGGATAATCGTAAGAAAAGGCAGGAGGAATATACTGATATTATTGACCAGGAAAGAGAGGAACTCCAGAGGATGGCTGAAGAATTGGAAGAGAAGAATAGAGTGAGAAAAGCACGGGTAAGTTCTTAAATTTTCCTCCTCTCCTATAAACACTACCTTCATTTCGATTTGGAAGATCAGACAAGCGCTGCTTTCTGAGGATTCTTGGTGTTCCAAAATTTTAATAGACGAAAGGTTTCTGATTCAAATTGATTTCCTTAAGAAAACTATAAATACAAATGATATGGTGTACAAAAATCCATAAAACATTGAAAAATTTTCAAAGCAACTCTCAAATAAGAAGAAAGCATTGTCCCTCCTCAAGAAGGCTGCTGAAGATGCCCATCACCGACGATATTCTGAAAAGAAGCATGACCAAGAGCTGTATAGGGTCAATGAAGTCATCAACAATGCTTTGACTACAAGACGCTGCCACATCAAATCGAAACTGAAGAAGGTACATCCTTGATTTTCAGTTTATTTGGTCTTTTAGTTTCTTAATTGGTTTTCCCAGCTCTAGGATGTATTATTACAGGAAGCAATTGATAGAGTTGAGCAAAATGTGGACGTATATGTGAAATACATTTCTCAATTACCACCCATGAAACCAAGTGAGGAAACTATTTACCAGAATGGAGTACGCAAAAATCAGGAAGAGTAAGTTGTCATTCAGTTTGCTTATGCACCCACAGGGTATCAAGGTATCTCCCAGATTCTTAGACTTGCATTTCTTCAAAGATATTGCAGCCCATCTTCGATAATCAATATGAAAAAACATCAAGAAACCCTATTCCTTGTAGCTCTGGTCCTCTAGAATCCGTTGCAAAAAATAACTCACACTCTTGAGAAACATAACTCTTTAGGTTCAACGCTAAGCCTTTCCAATTCCAACAATTGATTCCAAGAAGCAAATCTCTTCGTAGTCTGGAGCAGTAAATTGAGCGACTCATAAAACTTCATAATGTTTATTAGGTTCAATAGAAAAATGGAAGAAAAGCGCGCAAAACAGAAAAAATTCGCCGAAGACAAAATAAAGAATTATAAAGAAGATATGAGTCAACAGAAACTGAAGGAAGAAGAAGAGGCAGAATTGAAACGTATGGAAATGATGGAGAGGTACAAAAAAGCTGAAGCGATGAAATATCTGGATGAACTCAACGGAAAAGAAGAAATGAAGCAGAAGAAAGTATACGGCAAATATCTTCTGGATCAAGCGGTTAGTTGAGTGTTGCCGAATCGCAAAATGTTATAATTTTTAAGATTTTCAGGAAGAACAGAAGAATATAATTAAGCTTGAAAATAAATTGGAAAATGATTACATCGCATACAGTTTTTCTAGAGAAGAAGATCATTTTGTTGAATATGCAGATGAAGTTATGAAATATGCGAAAGAAAAACATTGGCCGACTGTTCCTATCAAGAAAGCAATACAGGTGACCATCATGAAGATAAAGTTTCATTAAATTCTTTGGGAAAGATTTACAACAATTTTTTTTCTTACATTGCAGAATTACAAAAAGACCCAACCATTGATGCAAAGGAAGAAGGCAGCAACAATGACGTCTACAGTTTCTTCTCAAGTTGAGTAGAAAACGAGAATTATTTATATTAAGCACAATTACCGTATTTTGGGAAATTTATATTTTATATATTGATGTATATTCTAATTTGAATCTCATAAAGAATAAATAATAATTTAGTGTTTTACTTCAGGAGGCTTAATTGGCTAAATTATTTTCTTAATAGTAGGGGAAGATAACAAAGAAAATGAGAAAGAAAATTATTTGGGAGGAGGATTTTGCATTCCATCGCAGTATTTGAGGGTTACAACCCCAAGTTTTACGTGATAGGCTTTCATTAATTGCTCCTTCAGTGAAGGTATTTTCTTTGGAAATTTATCGTGTTGACGAACGAACGGACAGAATAGAATTAGTCCACGAATTCTTCATCAGTGAGTCCAACCTGAAATAATTCAACATAAATCGTCGAAACAGAGAAGCATAGAATTTTGAGGAAATCAATCAATTCTGACAATTTTGTTATACATTATTCGTCAACCTTATTTGTTTTATTCTGTTTTTTTTTCATGATGGAAACTAGATATTATTCCGAGAAAGGACGACCTGGGGGTGAACACAAGCTTGCCCTTCATGCAAGTAGAAGAGTGTTCGATAGAATAACTGGACATCTTTATAGGAAAGAAAGAATTAGGGAAGATTTGGCCAAGGAAGCAGCCCACAGGAAATATCTCAGAGATGAGACTAGAGCTATGACGTCCCAGTGGGATAACTCTGTTGATGTAAGTCGGGCAGTCGAGAATGCATTTACTCACATGAAGATGTTTAACTTCATGTGCATAAATGTGTTCAGAATTTCTACCATTTGATATATTGAAACCATGATTGCACTTTTCAAAGAACTTGAGGAAGAAGAAAGAAGAGGCTCGACAACAAAAATTAGCCCAGAAAGCAGATGACAGAGTAGAGCAATACTTCAAAGTACTGAAATTCCAAGCTGCTGAACGGGAGGCTTACAACAAGGAAGTAGCAAAAAAGCTGTTTTTGTTGAGAGGAGCTCAACGAGAAATAAACTCAAGTGTTCTATATTCTGAATGTTTATACGCTAACGAAAAACATATAGAGCACAAAAATAGAGAGAAGGAAAAAGCAGTTAAGGACTGGAGAGAGTACGAGCAACAAATAATAGAAGAAGACAGGAAATTCAAGGAGGATGAATTGATGAAAGAATGTAAAAGACGAACAGCTGCCGAGAGACATTTGCATTTTCTCAAAAATCAGTAAGTTTCTGGAGAATAGATATAAAATATCAATAAGAAATATTAATAGAAAACTGCAAAAATTCCACAATATTTTTAGAATTTCGGAAAAAGAGAAAATTCGAGATGAAGAAGCGAAAATTAAACTCGAAACAGAAACAACAGATATTGCTAAACAAGAAGAGGAACTAAAAATCATAAGAAAAAACAAGGAGGAGGACGTAATTCTTTTTTTTTAATTTTCTTTGCTGACAATACTTTGGTATGTCTATAGATTATACAGGATGTTCCAAGTTCGAGTAGCTTATGACGATTCTAGAGAACTGTGCCTATTTGGATTATAAGGTTGTTCGAGATTCTCAAAAAAATTTTTTCTTCTCAAATATCTGGAGTTTGAATAGGGTCTTGACATAGAGTTTGAATATCCCTAGAGGGACAACTTCAGTGAACGAATTGAAGCACATAGTGCCGAAGTTATGTTTCAGAGAATCAAAATTTTTTACCCTCGCATCTGGCGGTGGGTAGCTGAACTATAAAGCACTATTTCCTAAGCGGGTTAGGCACGATTTATTTCTGATTGTAATTCAAATGATCTACATGATCTCCCTTACACACCGTTTGTAACGATATATAATTTGGACGAATCCAACTGTGCCTATGATTCATTGTATGATTTCTGTAAATGAATAGCTAACAAAATGGACCAGACTGTACCGGCAGATTATAGTTCCTTCAGTAGCTATTATGTGCCGCCACTTAACGGCCAAAAATTCAAGCTTCAATTCGTTCAGAGGCGTTGCTCCTCTAGGTATATTTAAACTCAATGGTTTTGATAACACCCTCATTTTGAAGTGTCATCATTAAGCTTTCTTCTTCAGTATCTCTCATTTCGCTAAAGTATGAAAACATAGTTTCCGAGTGCTCTGAAGATGTCAACTTCTGTACCAAATACTGTTTTTTTGCGGGAGTTCATTTTATTGGAATGTCTTTCATTTCGTAGTTTCTAAAAGCAAAACGTTGCTCCATGAAAATTCTGGAAGACTCAAGGAAAGAGAAGGTTAAGAAACGTGAGATTGCTGAGAAACAAGATGTCGAACTGGAAACAGTTTGTGGTATATACAGGGATGCCAGAATCAAGATGAACTGTGCAAGGGAGCGTATGAGAAAGCAAGTGAGTTGTGAAAATTCCCCATTATTCATCATTTTTATCCTCTTTCCTTTTGAAACAGGGTATACAAAAGCGATTAGATAATCAAGAAAAAGTTTCTAAAAAACTAGAAGAGATTCAAAAGCAGCAACTTGATGATGAGGAAGAAATAATCGCGAACGCAATAGCTGAAAAGGATGAAGAGTACATTTTTCGCTTATAAGTCTCAGAAAAAATATATTTTCATACTTAATTTTCAGAGATATGCTGAAAAAGAGACTACGTGAGGAATACGACAAAAGACTATTGAGAGAAAGGAAAGCAAATTATGATAACGCTCTTCAAGAAGAGAAGAAAAAAGAAGAGATCGAGAAAGAAAAGCGTAAAATAGAAATGTTAAACAGAATAAAACTGATGGAAATTTGTGATAAGGAAGAAAAACAGAGACAAGAAAATAAATTGAACCAAAAGAAAATGTACACAGGAATGTTGGATGAGCAAGTGGTAACAATGAAATATCGTATTGGAATAGGCAATAATATATATGCACTCCATCTAATTTTGCACTTGAGTGCAGTTTTACTTAGTTGTCAAACTGATACTCTTTTTCCAGAAAGAGAATGAATCAATTCGAGCTGAGGAAAAAGCGAAAAATGATGCGTTCAAATGGAATGATTTCCCGGAGAAAGATCAAAAGTTCTTAGAATACGGTGAGGAAATGCTGGAGAAGCAGAGGGCTGCTGGAAAATCCACCTATCCAATCGAACGTGCTATCATGGTAAATAATCATTTCTCTATATTTGGAAAAACCAAATTTTCCAATGCCAAGTCTACTGGATGGAATTTTTAGGATTACAAAAAGAAGCACTGCCTGATACCAGTGAAACCAAAAACTTCTGTAACGAAAGGATCAGGAGCACAAGTCAAACTTCCCATGATTACAAGAAGAATATGTCCAAATAAGAATATATCACCAGGCGTCCAAGACTGTTTTTGTACTCAGTAAAATCACTTATTGTTTTTTCTTAATCCAAAATATAATTTTTTCTCTCTGATTCAACCTTCTTTTTGTCTTGCGTTGTATACGAAATGTGTGTTTCATTTTTATGGGAAGAATATAAATGTTGCAACTCTCATGTCGTATATTCAAAAATGAAAAAGAACACATATCAATTATCAATGGAAGATTTTGGTTCTTCTCATTGAATGATTCCTATATTTGAATTAGAGACCTAGGTAATGAAATACGTGAGAAGTGCAATGTCAACCTAATAGAGAAATTAATCTTTTCTCTATGGTCAAGCTAATCCACCCCACAGGCTACAAGTGCACTTTACGGGCACACGGTATTGTGTAACGACTTGTACAGCGTCATCTTTTGTTCCAACTGTATATTAAAGCCTTCCAGAGGATTATCGATTCCGAAATCTCGCATGATGAATAATTGGTAGCATTAACAAGCCAAAAGATGGCGCTGGGAATACCAAATCTGCTATGTGTGTGCTCGCAATCAAAGTCACATAGCAACCGCCTTTTTGGCAAAAAACCAACTGCTTGAAATACAAAATGTCTTCAGACAGTTTAGAGAACAAAAAACTTGCGATGGTGGCTTTATACGGTTCCGGTATTTTCAATTCATGTTCGCCGTACGGTATTCAATGTAGTTAAGCAACAGGTCGCACCACCTATGAACGAGTCTTGGAACTAAAGCTTTTTCCGCCTTATTTTGGGAAAGGAGCCTCCTGAAAAAAAAATTCCTTCGTGAATGCTGGACTGAGGTACAGTGACTACAGTGACTCACAGTGACTTATCTAGTCACTGTAGACTGAGGTATGCGATTTCATAGATCGGAAGATACTGCCTTTTGCTCACATTTGGTGATTGAACTTTTTAAGCACACTGTTAGATGTCACTCAGTCTATAAATATATGAGATATCGAAATAGGTAACACGATTTAGATGGCGGAAGAGTTTCTCTTCGGCATTTCAGGGACTTCCATTTTCAGCTCGGAATTTTCAACTTGGCTGAAACCACAGACCAACTGGTCTGTGATGAAAATGAATATAGATTATAAAATCAAAAAGAAGTATCACTATTTCTGTTCATATTTATTGTGTAATACTGTAATATGATTCAATTTGACTTATGTAAAAAATCTTTTTTTTTTATAAAAAACTATTTCTAATTCTCAACGTTTGACAGTTTGAGTCATCCTGTATATCCTCGGACATAAGGTTCTTTAACGTAATCGTATCAAAAAGTACTTGATTACAAAATAATTCAGTGAATACTTTTTATCGCTCATCATACTGATATTATCAATAAATAATAAATATAAACTGATTATTTTCTCAAACCGAGTGCATATGTACCTGAAATCTAATTATTTATTGAAGTTCTGCCAGATGTTTTGATCTCAAGTATACCATACCACAACCTAATCTGATAAAAGATAAATAATATTCTTGTTTGTCCAGCTTTTTCATAGAGAAACACAAGCACAATTATTTTGATGATTCTGATGTCATCTCAAAAATTTTTGGAATTGATCATTCCATTTTCACATTGATCTTTATCACAATGCCTATAAATTTAATCGCTTAAACTATCAAATCTATTTTGAGCATGATTTTGTTTGGAAAATAGTTGTACGTTTTGCTGTATCCCTGTATCGGGCTTTTATTTTATTATTCTATTACCACAAACACAAACCTGGAATTCCCTTCATTTTGTATTTGTTTTATTTTTATTAAATTTTCCGGTATTTTCTTGGCTGCTTGCATATCTGCCCACTGGTTTAAATTTCAGAACGAGAATCCAATAAATAATGAATAGCATTTTCATTCTCTCAATTGAGATAAAATGAAATTGGTGTAAATCAAGAACAATGAAATTCCCAACAGAAAGACTGCAATAAATTTTTTTACGACTTACAATTATGAAGATGAAAACAAAAACACATTTTAAGGCCAAGAATAGGAAAAGCTTAGTCGTAATAATCAGTTGAAATGAGAAATTGAATCACCACTTTGTGGACACTCGCATATTGTCAAGTGGTGCTTGGCTATTATTTTGAACATTTGCAATGATTTGTCAAAATTATCATTCTAGTAACTGACAGGAGTCTAAGTTTCTCGCTTTTGCAGATGTATGAACCAATTCGAAAAAGCAGCATCTATCGAAATATGCAAAAATATATCAATTTAAGTTGAAAGTTTAGGATTTTTCTGGTTAATCGTAATTAACAACAAAAGCACATGAGATTTCACTACTCTTTTTCGTTCTAAAGACATTAACTTGTTTCCAGAATATCCCAATCCTATTCATATTTTCATGAACTCATTGCCTAAAGACACCTTAAACAATTTTTTTACAATACAAACTGATAATTCGAGCTCATAAAATAAATAAAAATAACAACTCTCAAGGCTACAAAAATTGATCGGCATGTTCATCACACAAGCTTCCTATCGATCAACTAAAGATATCATCAGTAACGGATAAGATTTGGATAGGTTATCAACTATTCAGGATTATACAGGGTCTTTCACGAGGAACCTCACCCATATTTATACGGGAAACTACTGAACGTATTTTCATGAAATTCAGCACTTATAAGTATTTCACGATGCTGATGAAATCTAAAATATTTTCAAGGCATGAGCACCTCCGGTTTTTCCGGAAATGACGTCAACTTCCGTTTTTCGAATTAGAACACCATTTTTTTATTGCAGAAATAGATTCCTTAGAAAATTTCAAGTTATTTTGATGTAACATTTTTCAGTTTTGGTTGGAAAATTCTCTCTGAGCGGGAAAATTCGAAAAAAAATCGAAAATAGAGCTCCGCTGAAACAAGAATAACTTCGAGGTTTTTGGATGGAAAATTTTCATTTTTGGGATTTTTCAAGATGTAAGATTGATGTATCCACTTTAAAAATCGAAATCGCGATTCATGATACAGGGGGTGAAAAAATCGCTTTCAAAGTTAGGGATGACAAAATCGTGAAAAATCAATTTTTTCAAATTAGAACCCCATTTTTTTATGGCAGATATTGAATCTACGTTAAAAAATAATGTGAGTGTATGCATCACACCCTTGCCCTAAAATGGATATTTTCTGAGTTAATATCCACTTTAGGGCAAGGGTGTGATGCATACACTCACATTATTTTTTAACGTAGATTCAATATCTGCCATAAAAAAATGGGGTTCTAATTTGAAAAAATTGATTTTTCACGATTTTGTCATCCCTAACTTTGAAAGCGATTTTTTCACCCCCTGTATCATGAATCGCGATTTCGATTTTTAAAGTGGATACATCAATCTTACATCTTGAAAAATCCCAAAAATGAAAATTTTCCATCCAAAAACCTCGAAGTTATTCTTGTTTCAGCGGAGCTCTATTTTCGATTTTTTTTCGAATTTTCCCGCTCAGAGAGAATTTTCTAACCAAAACTGAAAAATGTTACATCAAAATAACTTGAAATTTTCTAAGGAATCTATTTCTGCAATAAAAAAATGGTGTTCTAATTTGAAAAACGGAAGTTGACGTCATTTCCGGAAAAACCGGAGGTGCTCATGCCTTGAAAATATTTTAGATTTCATCAGCATCGTGAAATACTTATGAGTGCTGAATTTCATGAAAATACGTTCAGTAGTTTCCCGTATAAATATGGGTGAGGTTCCTCGTGAAAGACCCTGTATATCGACACAAAAACTCAGTGTGAATAAATCTAATAAAAATTTAATATAACAACAACTATCAGCTTAGTATCAAAATATGAAAACGTTATTTTTCGAAGCGGACCCATGCACTTTCAAGAGAAAAAATCATCATCAGCCAATAAAGCTCTTCTTTATCAGGAGGAATTGGCCTTTTTATATTCAACTACCTGATATTATCGATTGAGAAAAAATTATACGTTCAATAAAAGATATCGCTCAAAGCATTCGGGTATTTCAATTCTGATAGGAATCAACATTAACTATCATTTACCTACATTGTTTCGAGAAATGGATCAGGAACATAATATTGACAATGGCTGCAACATCAACTTTACTAATTGCCAATTAATTTCATATCATCATCCTTGGTATTGATGATATCGTTATCAATGAATTTGGCGTCTACTGAAGTGTGAATCGAACAAAACAAAGGCGCCAATGCTGGTAAGGAAAGTTTCACGAGTCTAAGAAAACATTTTTCTTATGGATAGAAATAGGATTCCTTCCATATTATATCCTCCATATTGGGTCAACGGGAATTAAAACACATATTAACATCAACCTGTATATATTCATAAATAAATAAAATTTTCAATTCGCTATTTACAATGTTACATTTTCACGAAACTATTGGCAAGATTCTTCCCAAAATTATTCGAGTATTTTTGGATTTATACCAATATAGGAACAACTTTCCATTCGACCAGATTTTGAACTTCAACATTATTGTCATCTCTTTTAATTTTTCAAGGAAAATATCCAGATTTTGGCACATGGAGATTCACCTAGTATATCTACATTTGAGGGTTACATCCTAGGAACACTTGAAGAACAAGTATTGAGAAATGATTATATGGCACTAGGAAAAATGGAGATTTGGCCGTTCAATCATTGTCGTCTTTTTTCTTGCGTAATTTACCTTCCTTCTGTATCGTTTTGGTGATCATATCTACGCTTTCCGTTAGCATTGCTGGATCGTCGTCTTTAACAATATTCGATAGCGTCATTATATACGAACAAGCTATCCTTAACACAGACAATTTTGAGAGTTTCTGGTTGTGGGAGTACGAAGGTATCGACTTCCTTAATGTATCGAAGGCTGCACTTATGGTGTGTACCCTTGTCCTTTCTCGAGCGTTGGCTTCTATCCTTCTTTCTCTCGTCATGTTCTTATAGTTCCTTTGTTCCCTCTTTCCTGAAGTGCTTTCTGGTCTTTTCAAGGCTGGAAAGGCTTCGGAGCTGTTTATGATCAACCTTTCAGTCTCGTGTGTTGTCAGACAAGAAGCTTGCGGGTGGAGGGGTACTCTTGGTACCTCATGTCTCGACGTACAGACTTCCGACTCCTTCTTAACACTAATTTCAGTCTTTTGGCACTTTTTGATTAAAGCTACAGGTTGGTCAGAGTCTTCAACCTCAGGCGATGGCGGCCTAAAATATCCGTTGGGTATCCCTGCTGTCAGTTCCAGAGGGTTGGGAAAACTGTAAGGGTGCAGAATAGGTACTGGTGGAATGACAAATCTGGGTCCGATAACATTCTGGGTTACAGCGTCCTCCTTTCCTGATTTCACAATGGACACTAGATTCACTTCCGGTTTCTTAACGTCCGGTTTCTTTTTGGGACTCCAGGGACGGAAGGGAGCACTCTCACTATGTTTTTCCGAATTTTTTTCGGACTGGACTTTCAGGCACATTCGTTTCTTCAAGGGTCCAGTGAAAATCTCCGGTACTTTGCGAGGTTCCGAGCATTTCCTCTTGTTCCTGGATGATATGGGGGTGACTTTGACCTCGACGCTGTCTTCGCTGTTGTCTGTAGGAGAATGGATGTCCTCGAAGAACTCTTCGTCTTCGGTCGAGCCGAAATCCACGTCTTGTATCTTGGACATGGCGAAATCTGGAAGAAAAACGGACTGTTTAGAATGTTTAGATCATCTTTCGAAATTTTGCGTTTGGGAAAAATCTTTCGTCTTCGAGACTTGTTAGTTCAACAGCTCGTTTAACAGAAACATTTTATTAAAAAAACATTTTTTTTTCTCTACCATTTTTTCCTCAGGGTCTTCATTTCAGAGATATAGGGTGTCAAAAATTTATATTTTTTTTCAGTTTTTTGCTAATATCTCAGGGACATTTCGAATTGTGTTTCTGTACACACATTGTCACTAATAATAGCTACTTTCTTGCACTTTACTCGGTTTCATTAGACTTGCCAGAGGCGGAGAAATTAAATTTGCACAAAGGTTTTACCCCCCAACTTTTACACCACTGTACAATGTTTTACATAAAAAAGGTATTCCTGGTTCATTACTCTAAAATGAACCGTTTTCGAGAAAACTGGCATTTTATGATCAAAAACATTTTGCTAACGCATTGTAAATTTCTTGTACATAATTGGATAAATTCTTGTAATCTTTCTTGTTATGGTTATGAACCATGAGTGCCTTCTTTATGTAAAACACATTGGCGCATCAGAATTTGCTGTGCAAATGCAAATTTGTCCAGTTGTGTGAAAGTTGGAGGGTAAAACCTCAGTGCAAATTCAAAATCTCCGCCATTGGCACGTCTAATAAAACCGAGTAAAGTGCAATAAAGTAGCTATTATAAGTGACAATGTGTGTACAGAAACTGAATTATGTAATTCGAACGGTTCCTGCGATATTAGTAGGAAACTGAAAAAATATAAAACCCAGAGGAAAAAATGGAAGAAAAAAAATGTAATTTTTTCATGAGAATTTTACAGTTGACTATTGATACACTCATGTAGGAACAACCTGTATGTGTTGTACCTTGTGTTAATGGTGCTATTGGTGCTTTGGCAAGGAAATGGGAACACGTTAGAATAAATACGTTTCATTTTTCAGTATCACTTCGGAGCTTTTCTTGCATGTTTCATCAGGAATTTTCGTGATTCAGACTTCAAACGATTTATTTTCCGATATAGGTCCAATCAATTTGCTATTGTTCTATTTGTTGCATTTGTTCGCCGCAGTTATTCCAGAAAACTGAGTATTGTTGATAAGAATCAATCATTTTCGAGGAAAGTAACATAAAATTACATATTACCTGTCGACTATCATTGG
This sequence comes from Adalia bipunctata, assembly GCA_910592335.1. Classification (NCBI taxonomy): domain Eukaryota; kingdom Metazoa; phylum Arthropoda; class Insecta; order Coleoptera; family Coccinellidae; genus Adalia; species Adalia bipunctata. Next base: position 25,040,884 of record OU342953.1, read on the forward strand.
TAAAATTCATTTTTTCTTCAGTTCTATTGGTTTCATCTTAAATATTAGTTATGATCTAATCTTGTATCTTATTTATTAAATCCAAAAGTCAACAGAAAAAGTTATGAACTAAATTTTCACCTTCTGAGTGGATAATGGACTTCTTTATCTTGGGTTTAAACGAAAAATTAATTATGATTTAATCAGTTTCTGATTTGAAAACGATGATTAGAGTATAGAACCGAATAGTAGAGAACCAACCAGTTGTAAGTCTCAAGATGTTCCTTGGGTCATTGAATTTCTCACTGTATTACGTATTGGCAATAAAAATTGTTTCACAACTTCGAATTGACGGAAAAGTTTATTGTTTTGGAATGTTATTTTCGGGAAAATCACCGCTGCGTTTGAAACATCAATTTCCTCAGTGATTATCAGCAATTTCGAACCCAAAAATTAATTATGTAATGACATATTTCTCGAGAACTAAAATAGAACCAGACAAAAGATAAATTAAGAAATAATGCGGACAGCATCCTCACCTTCTTGTAAACAGCTTAGTTTCCTTAATCCATACGTCATAATATAGGAAAACACATTTAAAATATCACAAATAATTGTTCACCAAGATTAAGAACAGTTCAGCACAATGCATGGAACTTTTCGCGTAGCAGGTGCACTGAAAATTGAGGCTCATCCAGCTCGAAGGACCAGATGTTGCACTTTGCAGTCAGGATCTTGACGCATACGTGTATTGTTTCAGAATGATGATAGTAGTGGTCCGAGCTGACCGATTTATGAGCAAGTTACCAAAGCGAAGGTCCAAAGAACACTAAGTCGACATGGATATTGTGTTGTAAAAGGTTGAAGGCGGATCGTAGGCGCCGTGCATTGGCGCCAGCTGTCTCGTCTCCAGGCTGGGAGTGTGAGAAGTTACAGTCGTGCTGGGTTTGGAATGTAGACTTTTGGCAGGTGCTCGTTCCGATATAGGATATACCCCTAATCTACCGATGTTTTCCACGCGGACAGGTCCGGCTTTATTGGTTTTTCGACTAGGACTCTTTTGTTTTCGCAGCCACAAAGACTTTGATCGAGACAGCACGCTCATCTTGTTGTGTTATTGGTATTTAAGTGACGCGCACTACTGATTTGGACTAGGCTGGCTGATTTACATGTGCTCTATAAGGAAAAGTTCTGTAAATGATGAGTAATTAAGCAGGAACTTACGCTGAATATTAAATTCATTATTTAGATATCCAGAACTCGTTTCGGAGGTAGCCGTATAGGTGCTCGTTATGGCTCTGTTCCAATGCCAAAATTTGTAGATTCAAAATCCGTAAAAAATTCTGTACGTACATGGGCGTCCCCAGCTCAAAAATCCCCTAAAAACTCACGAAATAATAGCTAATAGCATAATATACGAAAATCAGTTCATTATTTCTATTCTGATTTTTTTTGCCCTCCCCCCTAGCTCAATTCCCCCCCCCTCCCTAGCTCAAAGGCTGGGGACGCCCTTGTGTACGTATACAAAATAAAGAACCGAGAATTGATTGTTTAAAGGATGTTTCAATTTTCAATAAGAGCGCAAGGTTTGAATTGGGCGCCATGTTTGACAGTAATAATGTCACATGATTGTGACGTGACAGATCGAAAGTTGACAGATGGGAGACAGTAAACATGGAGCATTACACGGTAGAACAATAACTTTTGGGTTTTCCCAACCCCAGATGCGACAATTTTGCTTGTGGACGAAGTCATCGAGGTGGAAATGAGCCTCATCATTCAATATGATTTTCGATGGAATTCCGGATCATTTTCATGCATTTCAAGGACCCAATCAGCCAAGACACGACGTCGTTGATGATCGTCTAGCTTGACTTCTTGTGTTAACTGAACTTTATAATCCTTAAGAGTCTTAAGACCCAAATCTTCATGCAAAACACGGTGTAATGACGTTTCTACTTGTTCATAAAACATCTGAAAGGAATGTATGGAAAGATTGGAAAGGTATGTAAAAAGATCTGCCATGCCTCTACGAAGGCAGCCATGAATATATTATGTGGCTTACAGTATATCGACTTCATCCAAAACACTTGGGTTTGACTGATAAAGAACATATGTACATCAGAATAATTAGAACGAAACATTGTAAAAATAATTGTAACTTCCAGAATTAACACCCAAAAACTATTGCACATTAATTGGTTATTAATATGACTACAGACTGATTCATTGAACAATTCATTGAATAATTTTATTTTGTAAGTTTCAAGTTTTACATCGTTTTTATGATTCACAATGAAACGGTGAATATTTTCGAATCCATCTCTTCAGAATGTTTAAAAAAGCACCACACATGAAACCAAGATAAAAACGAGAACGAGAAGTCAAGTTATTCATCATGGTACTTACAGTTGTAAAACCTGCCAACTACTGCTATTGGTGGATTTCATAATGTCACACTCGAAGGAGGAAATTTTGCGGTCCATTTAATAAACAAACACTTATTCAGACGGAAATAACTCGAAGGAACATTTCTATTTTGATGGCACTGAACAGCAGAAGCCAACTTCCTAGTTAAGGTTCTAAAAAAATAAACCGTCTTCTTTAGATTTCTGAAACTTTTTCAGAGCTTCACTTTCAAATACTTTTTAATATTTAACCTAATTTCTTTAGAGAACTCAAATTAAGTATGCTCTTTCATAGTATTTAGTTATTATGTGTCTATAATACTCTAGTTATTATTTTTATAGCTTGTCAATGGAAATCATAGATTTTATTAAAATTTACGTCTTTATCCTCAGTTAATTGCTATTCGATATCAAACAATTTTAATTTCATTGCTTAACCTATATTCATTCAATTATTGCGTTCTTGTTTCAAATTTATTTTCAGCACTTTCCCTTCAGCAATACATGTGAATATTGATGATATATGAAATCATATCATAATTCCACATTTAGTGTTAAAATTGCGCATCAAAAAAATAACTGTGCTCGATACGGTCCTGTTATGGGAGGCAGGTTCTTTCTTTCAGAAATCTCTGCACCTGTAATGAGGACTAAGAGGACCTACCCAACATTTAAGCATAATAATACCTCAAGGATAATGAACGTTATTCATATGAAGAGCTAGTCCTATCATAATAGCGCTTTTAAGGACTATTTGATTTCTGTCATTCCCCGTTTATTTATCACTGGTGACCCACCAGTTTTTGAGCAAGTAGCAGACAGGTACCACATTGTTCGATTTCAAATGGGATAACCCATATTTGTGTAGCGAAAATCGTACTGACGATAACAGAACTACCTGCTGGTTAATTACAGAGAAATTCTCAATAAGATTATTAGTAAGGAGCAAAATTCTGGTTAATTTTTAAATAATGAACCTTTGGATGAAAGAGCACTGGAAAGCTCCTTCAGTGCTTCAAGGGACCCATTTTTTGAATGAACTCATTTCAATTCTTCCTCATCACCCAATTTTTTTCTACTGCGTCAGAAGGAGGGTAATGTTTTTCGAATGTATGTATGTCTATTTCATTATCACGCTTATCAGCCCCAACGGCTTGATGGATTTCAACATATGAGGTGTCATTAAAGTCGTATGAATTGTGGGAGTGACATAGGCTATGTTTTTTCCTGAATTTTTCTTCATTCGGTGTTGAAATACTGTTTATGTGATTCGAATCGAAGAATTTTTGCTTGTTTAATTTTTTTTTTCATTACGGTTCAGGTTCGATTTAAATCATATTGTTAAGTGCTTGTTTCTATCCATATTTTCCCTCCTACTTGTTAAAATCCTAAATCCGTCACTGCTACAATCGAATAACTATTCCGTAGATTTGGATGATGAAAAATGGAGCACCGTCGTTGTGGAGTACCTACCGACTAGTACTTCGAAATGATAAATTCTGAGTTCACTTGCACTTACTGGCCTATTGAGATAATCATTTATCATTATTTGCTTCGTTGTTTGATATCGTCAGTATCGTGCGTATGCGTAATGAAGTTTCTTCACATTTGAAATATGTAAGACGGCATATCTGAAATACTCCACACAACTCAATAATGAAGAAATAGATAACATAAAGCCGGCATTAGATAGTTTACGAGGTAGACCGAGAACCACTAAAGGCTCGATAACACTCCTGCCCGAGAACCCTAAACATCTGGTGCTATGCCGAAGAGTCTCAATAAACCAATAAAAGTTGGTTTCAGGGTCCGTCGGTCTAATCCTGCCATTAAAATGTTTGGTTTATTTGGCCTTTTTGAAGGTACCGTACCAGATGTACGCTGCTCCCGGACTTATTCGAGTGTGTAATACCGCCATAATAGACTAGTCAACAAAGAAGGTGTAAAGATGGAAATTGAGAACCTATATTTTCGGCTGAAAGCTGAAAAAACTTGTTTCAGTCAATTCCGGCAAGAACTGCATGCTAAAATTAGTGCTGCACGGTCAAAAAATTTAGAATCTACACTTTCGTCATCCATACTGTAAAACTGATGAATCCAAATCGAATTGTGTGGCCTTAATGTATACCTAGCTATCTGCAGTGTGTTTCACTTTAAGTGGCGACAACTCATTATTTCACAATGGGTCAACTGATTCTATGATTTTTTCTAGATATAAAGATTTTTTAACTATTCCCTTTTTGCCGACACTAATTTTGACAGCTCAAGCACGTTTCGTGTTTTGTGTCACTCTCACTGTCAAACATCTTCAGTTTGGTCTATGTATAATTTAACCATGAGTGCCTGGTCGACCCAGAGTAACATCTGCAAAGGAAGACCATTAAAATATCACAAATTTTACTCGAAGGAATCGAGTTATGTGAGAAGCCAGATCTATAAGAATAATCCACAATCGATTCCTTAACTAAAAGTCAACCGAAGACTAAGAAAGAACTACAGGATGTTATAAAACACATAATGATAAAATCAGACTAAACAGACATAGTCAAATACTCAAAAATGCACTAAGGGAGCTTAGAACGAATAGATAGAATAAGAAAATCAGTGAACTCAACACAGACGACCACTCTGCATGGAAAATGCAAAAAAAATTACGCAATGAAAAAACTCAAATTCCACCACTGCATGGAATGGCATATTCAAAAAGCGATAAATCTAACGCTATTGCCGATGCTATAGAAAGGGAGTCAAGAATAAATTATTGTGAAGAAGATGATGAGGACCTAGAAGAATTAATTGAAGATAATGAAGAAGAAATGAAAGAAGCACCACCGGATGGCAAAATCCCTCACCCAATATCTCCGGCCGAAATCAAAGAGATAATCAATAATTTGAAAACAAGAAAGGCTCCTGGAAAAGATAAAATTACAAATCTCATGCTGAAGAAAATGTCAAAGAAAGGAACGGCAGCTCTCACTAGCATAGCAAATGGAGTGATGAGAACTGAGCACTTTCCAAAAAGATGGATAACTGCCGAAGTGATTGATTTCAATAAACCAGGTAAAGACAAAAAGTTCCCACAGAACTATAGACCGATAAGCCTGCTCCCAGCCCTAGGAAAAATTGTGGAGAGGGTCTTAGCCAGACGACTTAATGAAGAAACAGAAGCCCTGGCGACGATACCGAGTGAACAATTTGGGTTCCGAAAACAACAGTCAATTGAACAACAGCTCCTAAGAATGACCGAAAATATCACAGAGGGATTTCAGAATAAACAAGCCACAGGACTACTTACTACTACTAGATGTAACTAGAGCTTTTGATAGTATGAAGGACTGGCATATAAAATGATAACCGCAGGTTATTCATCCAAGTTATGCAGAATAATAAGAAATTATTTGAGGGATAGGAACTTTTGTGTGAAAATAGGTGACGTTCATTCCACACTCAGATATTTAAAAGCAGGAGTTCCCCAAGGATCCATACTAGGTCCGCTACTCTATAACATGATATATCAAGAAATCCAAGATGCCTGCTTGCTCTATACGCAGACGATACGGGCATAGCAATAAGGCACACAAATACAAAAATAATTCACAAAAGAGTTCAAGAAGCTGCAGATGATATCAGTCAATGGTGTAACGTGTAACAGATGGAAAATCAAAATCAATGGAGAAAAGAGTCAAGCAATACTCCTTCAAAAAAGAAGACTGATGATGGAATCGAAGATATCCATAGACAATAATGAAATTGAATGGAAGAATGAAGCTAAATACCTAGGAGTAATTTTAGACGAAGGACTAACGTGGAAACAGCACATTAAGTATGCAGTGGATAAAACGAATGTATAGCAATGAAAAGACTATACCCGATTAGGGGCAGAAGAAACCAAATGAACAAAAACACGAAATTGAGGATCATAAATTCATAGAAGCAGCTAACATATGGATCAACAGCATGGGGCTATGCAGCGAGAACCCATATAAAGAGCCAAAGAGGATACAAAGTACAGAAAACAAATTTCTGAGATGAGCATTAAACGCCCCCTGGTTTGTTAATTGTTAGGAATGAACAAATCCGAAAAGACATAAAATGGGAGTCCATTACTACATTCATCAAACGAAAAGCTGCAAAAGCCTATGAAAGAGCTAGTGAACATCCAAATGACGACCTTAGAAGGTTAGTTGACTATGACCCCGCTGAAGATGAAAAAACAGCGAGAATTTACCGCAAAAGACCTAGAGACCAATTGTGAAAATGAAGATATAGAAATCAACACTTAGAGAGATATTGAATTGAAGGATGAACACAAACACTCAGCATAAAAAATGCGAAAGAGAAAATACAGATAAGATGATGGAAGGTTTATAGGCTTATGCCCGGAACCAACCGCAGGAGAGGTGTTTAGTCGGTAAGAATCCGACACTACCCAGAAAGACTGGGTGTCTGATGTAAGATTCACCTCTTCTAGAACAAAAAAAAATCCTGAACTAAATGATGAAATTGTTCGTGTCATTAGTGAGATAGAGCCTCAATTATGTCAAAATGTCACTGAAAAGAGTGGACGTCTGTAGAGCTGCAAGAGGAGGCCATTTGGCAGATATTAATTAAACTGATACTTCAATTAGCAATAAAAAGTTTTTGAAAAAAAATGCAAATTATGTGTTTTATTTATTCTGAAATAAACCGCGCAATTTGAAATACCCTTCAGATTGTTTATTTCTTGATAAACCAAGGGGGGCCAAGACTTGACGATGTGTGTATTTCGACATGGAAATATTTTCTCCCTCCCGAAACCATATAACCCGTAGGTGTCAAGTCGACTAATGTATCCCCAGCGATCAAAAACAGCCTGTCAGAACCTATAAGCGCCTATTAATTACCACACTACTGCCATAAAAGCAATCTGGTGAGCTATTTTCCCGTCGTATCGGCTCTTGGCGCCTAACCGGCCACGCAACAATATGCATTCCTCTGTTTATAATTACGTTCACACAATCGACCAGCCTTTGTGTGGAGAACAGTTCGGTACACACTCCCGGTTCGTCTTTCAGTAAAAGCATTCGGCCTCGAACCGGCCCAGCTCTGGATTTCATCCGAATTGGGGTGGTGCCCTTGTGGGTTTTTTCATTTTGTCGTCATCTTAGGAAACAGTCAAAAACGAGAACGAGTTTCCAAACCTGTTCGTATTCAAATCCTCTCCGTTCGTGAAATATCCAACCACCTCGAGTCCTCGAGAGATTCACGAGAGATGAGGATCATGGTAACACGTTTTCTGGGGGCTCTTCGACTAACTTCAGTTTTTTCTCCATTCTTCAATTCGTCTCAAGTGCTTAAGAATGAATATTTTATCCTCTGGAAGTCTAGATCTAGGTGATGTGGGTATGGGTCTAGCCTAACCATGCCTATTCAGCCTTTTTGTCTCGTTTCAAATGATTGGGAGGAACATTAGTTGTACCATCAAAATTGTCGCTTCCAAATCATCCCCTTTCGAGTTCGTCAATAAACCCTTGATGGTTGTTCAACCAATTTCTAATATTTGAAAATCGTTCAATAACTATTTTTTTCTCTAATCGTGGGAAAAGGAAAACTATTTTGACCTGTTTTCTATGCGGAAAGCTCAACATTCCAGAATAGTGGGCAGTTGCTAAGCAATTAGAAATTAGCAGTGCGGTAATATTCTTACCGCACTGCTTTAGCGTGCGTTAATGTTACAAATGGATTATTACAATAAAATGAAACAAAGCATGGTTTCAATTTTTATATTGATAAAGTTGTTATAAAAGAAATAAAAGAAACATCTAATTTATAACGATATTCTTGAACACAGATTAATTGTTGTTAATATTTATATTTATTGTGGGTACAGTTTGTACAATTTGTAAATTGTACTGGAGGGCAACGAGAATTTAAAGACGTTGAAGCTGCATGGCTATAATTGTTTGGTTTATCTCGTTGCGATCATTTTCATTTGAAGTCGAGGCAGGGGTGTTGAATATTTTATTAGCCACTTCTACTTTATTATTAAGTGATTCGTCAATATATTCTTCCTCCAAATTGGAAGAATTCCATCCTCCGTAGCGCTTTAAAGAAAGAATATCAGCTCCAGCATCTACCAAATGTGTTGCCGATGATCTTCGGAAACAATGTCCTGTATATTCTATCGGATTTGGCAGCTGTAAGTAACTTGCAACAATTCGCGAAATTTTTCGAATTGATTTATTCCAATGACTGTCTTCAATCCATTTCCCTTGTTGAATTAAAAAAAAATCTAGGATTTTCGAAATCATTAGGCCTGAATGATACGTATCTACTTTCTATAATCATTTGAATAGGTTCCGTTAATGATGACTGATCTAGTTTTATTTGTTTTCGTTTCTGGTATTTTTACCAGTATTTTTGAACCGAAATCTTCTATATCCTGAACTTTCATTCGGACAAGCTCATCTCGTCGACAGGCTCCTGCTATTCCAAATATGAGAGCTACCTAAAAAGTAATCAAAAATTGTATATTTCGTATTTTATGTAGTATAAATATTTATATATTTTATAAATTTAAGTAATACTATTTCATTTTACTTTGGTCGATAAAAATATGTCGTCTGGAGCCTCTAAAATGAATTTCTGAACTTGTTCCTGGGTTAAAATTTTGGATTTTTTCGGTTTGTATCCTGTAGCTTGACGTTTTGGAAATGCTCTCAGTTTTTGGTACTGGGCAATGTTATTTCTAAAAGACAAAGTTGATCGAAGCATGGAATAATGTGCCCACAACGTCAAATATTTCATTGTTTTAGCTAATTCAGCAACATACGACATCAGTACATTCTCAGAAAAGGATACACTGTTGTTTTTTCTGCAAAAATCCATGAAGCGTTGGTACGCAAGTTCATATTTCTCTCTAGATTTCTGTCCATTATTTTTCAGTAAAATTTCAACACTCGATTCTTGATTTACAAGAAAATAGCATATCTGAATCTTCCAACCATGTTTATATACGTGAAATATTTCCAGTATTAACAGAGAAAAAAGTTTCTTCAACACTCGCCAGGTCTTCAGAATTATGGAATTCTCATAATATTTTCTCAATTTCACTAATTCCCCAAAGTATATAAACATTTTGATAAATACGTAATAACTACGACCTAGGTAGAAAGAACAACGTTGCTTAGTCATCTGACAGGAAAAAGACTACAACCTAATATTTTCCAAATATACACGGTGAAATGTGTCAGAATGTCATGGTCAACCGGGATATATTATAAAAGTGAATGGACTCTAATTAGATATTTAAAAAAAATATTTTGCAGAGGGGTAAAAGTCGAATGGGGTGAAAATATTCGAAGTGAAATACCAACATTTATATTGGAGACACATACTTTCTTTCTTATTTCTAAGGTGTCATACTTGATATTTCAGTAGAGCTTAAAATTACAATTTAAAAAATATGCCATAGTTGGTATTTTACTGAAATTATCTTCGAAAATTAGAGATTACAAGTTTTCTCATGTATAATCATTGAAGTGGTGAAGAACAGAATTGGAATGTTTTTTTAAGTTAATGGTGAATGTGGAATTCTGATTTAGATAGTGAGGATTTCAGGCAAAATAGATTCGTATATTTTTGGAATGGCAATCTCAAGCACAACTGAAATATACAAAAATCTCTATATAAAATATTGTTCTATAAAAATATATTCATTAGCATTTTTTGAAGATATGCTCTTACCATTGAATATATTAAAAAGGTACATAAAAAAAGCCACAAAAATTTTTCCACAGAAAAAAGTAACAGCCACTCTTCATATTGCTCACAATTCAAAAATGCACATTCACAAAAATTACCCTGCAACACTGAGACGATGAGACACCGACATCAGTTTCAGGTGCCGTTATACTCTGGCCGACGGCCCCGATTCTCCATTCAAAAAGTGCCTTTCATTTTTCCAAGTTCACGCCCTCAATTTTCCACCTAAGAGCTCGATTTTTTTTTTAATTCTCCTGGAATTTAAGACAGTTCTCTGCGATTTCACACTTTCTGGAAGTCTTTTCAGTATTTCCATCATTTTTTGCATTATTTAATCACCTATCCAAATGGAATTTTTTTTTAATATAGAAAATTGATTTGTCGAATGCATTTCAATGAATTTTCTGAAAAAAAATTGATGAACAACCGCCGAAAATCGATTATGAAGTCAATTTTCATGAACTCTCAAATTCAACCCATTTTTTTTTCATGCGAAAAAATAAATTTTTGGAAAAGAAGAAATTGGAGTGGCCCTCAAGACATCTTTTAACTTCAATTTAAAAAAATCAAGCTTTTAGGTGAAAAATTGGGGGCGTAAACTTGGAAAAATGAAAGGCACTTTTTGAATGGAGAATCGGTGCCGTAGCCGATTTTTTCATGCGAAAATATAATTTTTTCGAAGAGAGGAAATTGGAGTGCCCTCAAGACATCTTTTAACTTCAATTCAAAGGAAAAATCAAGCTTTTAGGTGAAAAATTGAGGGCGTGTACTTGGAAAAATGGAAGGCACTTTTTGAATGGAGAATCGGTGCCGTAGCCGTCGGCCAGAGTATGACGGCCCCTTAAGAATACGACTTCACATTCAGATGTGTCCATGCAATTTGGTCTACTCTGGTACTCTTGATTGAACATTCATTGGTAATCATGTAATCCTCCAAGTAAATTGGGTGATTTTCGAAGTCGAATATTACTTAAACGAATGTCAAATCTCAAAAAAAATTCACTGTCATATTCAGACGAAAAAGATACTTTTCGCTTTGTTTAGTCCTGAAGATCTTCTCCAGAGAAATGTCATATTCTGCATCGCCAACTGTTGGAACGCTGCTCTATAGTGGTCCTTTCCAAAGCCACAGAAGGGTTCAACCTTTGATGCACTTTTAGCGAATGCATCAGCCTTCTCATTACCCCCAATTCCACAGTACCTGACACCCATAAGAAAGACCCAGTATGACCAATAGTTCAATATATCGCCATATCCATATGTCCATTTCAGAAAAGCATAGCGTGTGTGTCCAGCCTCTTATGTACCTATCTGTTCTAAATGGCTTCGAAACTGGTTGGTAATCTAATCATGATTTCACCTTTTGGAACTCCGATTGTTTCTCCTTGAATGATCGTTAAAAACTATTGTAGGTGGCATGAATAGCGTGTCTTTTGTTGGTCGCAAACGCAACGGAATTGGCTCGGTATGAATCAGTGGATAAGTTATACTTATACTTTATACCCACCCATTATTACTCTAATCGTCTAATCCAATGGACATTTCGCAATGTAGGTACATTTCAGTTCATTCTATCTATCAATGGATGTGAATTACCGGTAGAGAAGGAATGGGAGAATTTTCTAAGAATTGGATTGACGTAACTTTGTGATATAGTGATATAGAGAGAATTGATGCAAGCTAGAGTAGTAGCGTAATAGTTGTTCTTCCTGGTATGCACGTTGTGCAAAGGTCTTGATTATTACGGAGTCAATCGTTCAAAATGGTACACAGAAATTTCAGCCTCTCAGACATCGACTATTTTCAATCACCCCTCCTATAATTTAGGCGAAGTCATGTTCAGTGTGAGACGTTCTTTGTTCGATATTTTTATCCATTATTAAGAACGCATGACTCTCTACCCATAAATGCTGGTGTTTCGCAGGGATCAGTTCTGGCTCCAACGCTGTTTCTGCCCCACATCAACGATTTGCTGGAAACAACTTCGTGTCCAGTGCACAGCTTCGCGGATGATAGTACCCTCCATACCGCCTTTTCTTCTAGGGCTTCAATACCAGCCCGCCAAATCAAAAACGCGAACGAGGAAGAAATGTTAACAACATAAATATGGACTTGGCAACAATTCTTGAATGGGGATCTAATAACTTGGTAGAATTCAACGCAAACAAAACACAAGCATGTCTTTTCTCTAGAAAAGCCGATCTTACTGTGCCCAGCATAAAATTGTCGGGAGTGACCATACCTTTGAAGTCATCCATTTCGATGCTTGGCATTACTGTCGGCAGTAACCTTTCCTGGGAGAATCACGTGAAATCCATTGCTAAAAGTGCATCCCAGAAACTTGATTTTCTGTTTCGTGCCAGGAGCTATTTCACCTCAGGTCAGCTGCTTATGATCTATAAGGCACAGATTCGACCTGTCCTGGAATACTGTTCCCATGTTTGGAGTGCTGCACCTGAACACACCCTAAAACTCTTGGATTCCGTACAAAAAAGGGCAATTCGTCTCGTCGGTGATGCATCGCTTACAAGCTCGCTCACTTCTCTGGAACACCGTAGAAAAGTGGGCGATCTGTCTCTATTTTATAGATATTTCCATGGGCGATGCTCTTCTGAATTATCAGCAATCGTTCCCCCTCTGGCAGTCTCTTCCAGACTAACCCGTCAAGTTAAGTCTTCACACCCCTTCGTGGTAACTTTGGAGATCTGCAGAACATCTCTCTTCAAAGACTCGTTCATCCAACGAACAGCGAGGCTTTGGAACACATTGCCTAGGGAGGTGTTCCCCGAGGCATATAACCTCCAGAAATTCAAGAAGAACACCAATTCCTACCTGCTTGCCCTGGGTTCTCACGATGTTTTCTGAACATTACAGGATATTCCTTTTCGTGAAAATCACAACATTAAAAAAAACGCAAAAGAATCTTGAAATAACTGACGACATTTAGTACTGAAAGCAAACTAAACGACAGACATCGTATAGAGGACAGTTGTGACTATAGTCCGTTCAAATATAAGAAGGAGCTTTGTAAACAAACAGAATCGTCTGGTTTGCGCACAATAAAGCTCCTATTGGTCAAACGGTGATAACAACGCTCTCTTCGACCGCCCTAAGAGACTGCCAAGATCGTACTCGGACTGTGGATGGTACTGGATAGAAATTATTCAATAATTTGAGTCAGCAATTCCCAGATTAGAACTTTTTTCCTCAGAAACTCTAGTGCAAAATTTCTGTTATGATTTGCAACTGTCATAAACATTTTATATCCGACGTACTTACCCTATTTTTTATTTTGTTTTGTTTTTATATTATTATCTACTAAATAATTTCTTTTTTGGATGTTCGAGATTGCGGCAAGGTCATTCCAGGAAACACCATAGTTTCAGAGATTTGGGTCGGAATCTTGCAAGATTCCGACAAAGTAATTCTGGGAAACACCAGATTTGGGTCCTTTTCCCTAATGGGTGAAAGCCATCTTGATTTGCATAAATATCGAAGTTTTCAATTGACAAGACTCGAAAAAGATCTCTGTTCAAATTTATAATGGTCATTTACTTGTAATATCCGAAATATATTTAGTTTCGGTCCATAATTTCATATTATTCTGTACGAAACTCTTTGTCGGCTGCTCAAGATTCCGACAAGGTAATTCCGGGAAACACCAGGCTTGGGTACTTAATGGATTAAAGCCATCTTGATTTGCATAAATATCGAAGTTTTCAATTGACAAGACCAGTTAAAATACCTAGAGCTACTGTGAAGGTCTAGCTGTTCAAAGTGTTTATAGATTTTGTTGTGAAAAGTGTATTGTGTTGGAAAATCTTTTGACAAAGTTTATAATAGTGTTTATGGAACAATGTCGAATTCGGAAACGGATACTGCATCTGAGGGTGATATGTGGGGACCACCACGAAAAAGGTCCAAAAGGTCGCATTTCTCTGCTGAAGAGAAAGAGATAACTTTGAACATTTTTCGAAAAGAATTGGAAGAACGTCCTGATTTATCGAAAAGAGACTTAGTAGGAATTGTTTCAAAATCCTCAGGAGTCAGGAGTGAGTAATTCAGCTGTATTCAGAATTCTCAGAGAATATGAAGAGAATAAAACATTGACGCCACCTAAGAGGAGAGCCCAGTCGTTAAAAATAATCGATTCGGTTGATGATTTCGATATGAACCTTATCAGAAGAATTGTCCACGGTTTTATTCCCGGAATGAAATCCCAACGATTTCTAAAGTTCTAGAAATCGTGAATGATGACGACAGTTTGCCAAATTTCAAAAGAACAACGTTCTATAAATTATTGAAAAAAATGGAATTCAAGTTCAGTTAGAACTGAACGATTGTGTGAAATCTCCTCGATTCGACGAAAAGAAACTTTACGAAGGCCCTCCTACCGCTGCGCCAAACGTGTTATTATTGCTCCTTCTTACATTTGAACAGAGTGTGGACAGCGACAAAAAGGATATGGACAATAAAATGGTGAATTTCTCTCTTGAAAGTGTGTATATCTGACAAAAACCCTATTCATATTTGGTGTAGTTATACGGAAAATATATTGGAAATATGAGTTCACTCACTCCCATTTGATTGTTGAAGTCAATCAACTAAAAGTGAAGATATGCATTGGTCGAACACATCTATCACCGTCAGTACTTGGTCTTCTTATCTGGATAATGAATGAAAAAATTCGTATGTTTATGAGCTACTCTACTATGCTATTTCATAAAGGTAAACAAAAGTTTTCAATAAGCTAGACATGGAAACTTTCGGCCAGCCAATCTTTACGTCAGTTGCATTCCAAACAAGAATTCGGGTATATGACCTTATCGTCAATATGCAACTCGATTTGTATTGAATTCGAATATTTTGAAAATTGAATGAAACATTTTTCTTTTCAATTTATATTTCTGTGGGGAACAATGGCAAAAAAGGAATATTCAGGATGACCAAACCTCGAGGGAGATTTTAAATAATGATTTTATGCATATGGCATTGGCCTCTAAATATCGATGATGGAATTTTTCAAATAGGAAGCATCAGAAATTATATCATTTTACCTTCAAAATGTGATTAAAAAAACATAACATTGTATTCTCCAGATGGTACCTTGAAAACTATGTAAAACTCTTTCTGGCAATGTTAGTTTCTCTATAACGCCATCGAAAATTGTTTTGTTTTATAAATTGTCTTATTTGTATTTGAATTTCATCATTTTCAATTTTGAATAATGGTTCTATTAACGGAAATGCACAAAATAACAATTTTACAAATTATTGGTTACGGAGATAACACCCGCGCGAACACAAAAAGAAGTAACTTGCTTGTTTCCTGAAATATTTTTGCAGTAGCCGTCTATATCTCAAAGGATCATAAGTACCTAAAATAGAGAAACAGTTTCGCCAGTTTGGTTTGGGCAGATTGAAAAAGCAGCTGCTAATACACCGTGTGAGGATGTGAAATTGGGTGAAACTTGAGTATGAAGAAAATTCACATAAATCGAGTAGAGTTACCTTCAAAACATTCCATATTATCAGCCATACATTTTTGTATCGCTGCTGTAAGTGATAGTGTTAGAGAAGATTCAGATTTGTCTATTTGTCGACCTTCACAACAAGTGGTCTCTGTGCATCTACCACATGGAAAATTTTGCGCCAATATCTTGGTCTATACCCATCCAAGATTCAACTGGTTCAAGAACTAGATCCACTTGACCATAACAATTGATTTATTGAAAAAAAGATTTGGCGACAACATTATTTCGAGAAAGGGTTCAATTAATTGGCCACCAAGATCATGCGACATAACTCCAGTGGATCATTTTCTTTGGGAAACAACAGACGCTTTGGAAGCGAACATAACTCGTTTTATTGCTGGCTGATTTACTAGAAAAAGTGGTCCAAAATTGATCTGGTCAAATGCGGTTCCTCTTAATTTGAATGTGTTTTATTTCAATTTAAAGTTCTATCACTCTAAAACAACATCCAACACTTTTTGGATTACCAATTGAGTAGAAAACAAATATAATGTTTCCTTTACGTATAACGGAAGGGCCTTTTACAATCCACCATTAAAAATTTCAATTCTGATTGGGATGAACTGATGAACAACCAATGAATAAGATACGTCTGTCGATTGAAGTGTTTCGGATAATGTGGACGCCGTTTTATCAATTCGTGTCGTCTGCAGCATAACTGGGAAGCAACGCATTTGGAGTGAATTACTACTTTAGTAGAGCTACTATAGATTTTCCTATTAAGTAGTTATCCTTATCGACAGATCTCTGCAGATCGGTTGATTTTTTAGGCGAAATGTCAAAGTTTGATAAATTTTCCTGAAAAAATGAGATAACTTTGGAAAATAACAAAACCAAATGCTATTTTCTCACAAAACGAAAGACCATAAATTGGGTTCAATATTTATTCGTTATTTGGTTGAAGTCCACACTCCACACTGAACTGATTGTGGTGAAGGTGACAGATTTAATTCTTATCACATATGTAACTTGATACTTTCGTATAGGCATATTTCGTATTATGAATTAGTGAACAGAAATGATTCCTTATAAGCAGTTGGTTATTCAGTTCTTTTCATCGAGTAAAGATCGACCTCCTCATTATTAAATTGATTATTCAGAAATCTGTGTTTGATTGAAATCAACCCTAAAGGAACTTATAACTCAACAACTTTTCCCATTTCGATCCGTTTGTTTCATCGAGTTTAAAATTGCCCTTTTTGCCGGATTTTTTTGCGATTTCCGCGAATTTTTCGAAAGTACCTACTTCTACATCGCCTAGAGAATCGAAATTTCACCCACATGTTAATCGAATATTCCTCTTTTCGACCGTATAAAAATGTGTTCACTCTATTAAAGATTCTTCTGGATCCACTTTTTTGAAAGACTCCACAGAGCTACCATTTTATTATAGTATAGAACAAGAACTAGTATGGGCCAGCAGATCTACCTTTCAAACAGTTATCCTTATCGGTAGGCCTCCGGTCGCGGAATCTGAGCGCAGTTGTCAGATTGTGTTCCTGGCTTTCTCTATAGAAGGCTGTGGCCAAACTCTGACAGCTTACAGCTACAATGTCAAATAGTTCTCTGTGATCTGCAGATCTGGCGATTTTTCAGGAGAAATGTCAAACTTTGATCAGTTTTCCTGAAGAAATGGGGATATTATGGAAAATATGAATACCAAGCTATTTTGCGTTGACTCTTCCTATTTCGATCCATATATTTACATCCCGGCCAGGATATCTGCGAAAAAAGTTTTATCGAGTTTAAAATTGCTTTTTTTGCCGAATTTTTTCGCGATTTTCGAGAATTTTTTTGAAATACTTCTACATCGCCTATAGGATCGAAATTTCGCCCACGTACGAATGGATCATTTCTCTTTCCGACCGTGTAAAAATTTCTCTCCTATATCGCAGCTTCGCTGCGATTTTAAGATTCTCCTGGACCCACTTTTTCGACAGATTCCCCGGGCCGGACCACAAAGTTACCGTTTTGGTATAATATAGAACTAGTATGGGCCAGCAGATCTACCTTTTAAGCAGTTATCCTTATCGGTAGGCCTCCGATCGCGGAATCTGAGCGCAGTTGTCAGATTGTGCTCCGGGCTTTCTCTATAGAAGGCTGTGGCCAAACTCCGACAGCTTACAGCTACGCTACAATGTCAAATAAATCTCTGTGATCTCTGCAGATCGAGCGATTTGATAGGAGAAATGTCAAATTTTCATCAATTTTCCTGAAGAAATGGGGAAATTATGGAAAATATGAATACCAAGCTATTTTGCGTTGACTATTCCTATTTCGATCCATATATTTACATCCCGGCCAGGATATCTGCGAAAAAAGTTTTATCGAGTTCAAAATTGCTTTTTTTGCCGAATTTTTTCGAGATTTTCGCAAATTTTTTTAAAACACTTCTACATCGCCTATAGGATCGAAATTTCGCCCACGTACGAATCGATCATTTCTCTTTCCGACCGTGTAAAAATTTCTCTCCTGTATCGCAGCTTTGCTGCGATTTTAAGATTCTTCTGCAAGGCCGTAGCCAGGGGGGGTCCGATGGGGTCCGGACCCCCCCCGAAATTTTTCTAGAGCTCAGTTCAACGGACACCCCCCTTCCCCCGAAATTTTTTTCTAGCTACGGCCTCAGACGGACCCCCCCCGAAATTTTTTTCTAGCTACGGCCTTGTTCTTCTGGACCCACTTTTTCGACAGATTCCCCGAGCCGGACCACAGAGTAACCGTTTTAGTATAATACTAGTAGAGCGCGTAGATCTACCTTTTAAGTAGATCAATATTGAAGGTAGATCAATATTGAAGGTAGATTCGCATTTTAAAAAAAGAGGCCATCGGTAGGAAGAAGAAGAAAAAATCATCTTTGGCAGGTGTCAAACTCTATGACGGACATCGACAAACCACAGCATTTCTCATTTTTATGTTTGACGGCTCTGGGTGAACATAGATAAGGACTCATCTGTCATTGTTGTTCGTGCTGTATTATAATTCACACGTTTTTTTCGTTCTATCTCACTCAGACACATTGTGTCATTACATGGAACTTGTGTCTATAATTTTACACGGCTATGAAAGATCATCGACTCGACGTTCATCTGTGTTGCTGATTTAACAGTAATATTAAGGACATACTATTTTCTTGCTGTCTCACTCTGATACATTCTATAATTTCGCGACAATTACATCTCTCTCTTATCATGCGGACATTCCTTTCAGTATATAATCGAAAAAGTGCACATCGAAATAACACAAATATATTGAATCGCTATTTATTGGACAGAAATTTTAAAAAAATGCTGTATTCTATCAGTCTGATGCGTGATGAATATTTTCTCTTTCCGACCGTGTAAAAATTTCCCTCCTGTATCGCAGCTTCGCTGCGATTTTAAGATTCTTCTAGACCCACTTTTTCGACAGATTCCCCGGGCCGGACCACAGAGTAACCGTTTTAGTATAATATAAAAACTAGTATGAGTAGATTCGCCTTTTAGGTAGATCAATGTAGATGGTAGATTCCTAGATTCGCATTTAAATGAAAAAGAGGCCATTGGTAGAAAGAAGAATAAAAATCATTTTCGATAGGTTTCAAACTCTATGAAGTAACATAGAAAAATTACAGCTTGTCTTGTTAACCATCTTATGTTTGACGGCTATGGTATAGAACAATGGCGAAGCTTAGCTTCGTTTACAAAAATATGTTCGATGTATGGATTGTCATTGGTCACGGATACAATTACCCTCATTAACCTCTGCAAATCTTCCTTGTTAATTTTGGGCCATTGAGTTTGGGCTCATGTTGAATCGGGTACATGTAAAACGAACCAACGTTTACCGCTGCTTGAAACTCAATCTGAGTATCGCAGGCTATAATTAGTCCCAGTCTAAATACAACAGATATTTCTGTTCCAGCTGAATTTGGTATAGCGTCCACTCCTATATTCACATGCACCGCACCGGCAAAAAAAAAAAGATTTATTTGTTTATGAGCGCCCCTAACTCAGCTCTGACAGCCCGAATCCTCACTCCCTGAACCACCCTCATCAATAGCAAGTGTCAAGGGGGGTGGAGAAAAAGATGATATGCGAGATGAAATCGGCAAGAACGGCGTCGCCGCTGCGCCAATGGACAGAACCTCGTCTCTCCGATGGATCAGTGACCGTGGCCAGCTGGCGCCATAGTCGCGCCATAAATAATACCGCACAAGTAGTGCTACAACATCGGAATGCCACCGGCCAGATGGTCGCCTGTCGGTGGGGACATGTCAGATGGACCAGGTTAGAGCTCGGATCGGCTTTCGCTTGCCAAGCGCTATTCGACTCGCTACCGGATATTACTAATGCTTTTCCAATTGTTTGCATCTAGTACAGATTGGTTTTCCGGGGAACAAGTTACTGAACTTTTTTTGCAACGGTTCTACATCTTTCTCGGGCTTTGGGAGATTTGCGACTGATCAGAGTGTGGCGTATGGCTGAAAAAAAACTGAAGAAGACAGAATTATACTCAATCGAATCAATCTACCACCGGATGATCTACCTAAGAGCTTTCCCACTGACATCGTGAGGATCAACAGTCGGCCTGCCTAGGTCTAGGTGTAAGTTCCCGAGGGAGACAAGATCCGGGCAAGATATGCACACCATATGTTCAGATCTGATCCGAAGTCCAGATCTGTTACAGGTCTGGAGTCTGGACTGCGGATCAGATCTTACAGATTTCCCTTTCGTGTTTGCCTTGCTATTGTTTACGTAATCGTCCATCAGAGCAACTTAAGGTGGATTTATACAGCAACTAAAATAAAATAAGAACTAAAATAAAATAAAATAAGAAATAAGAGCAGACAACATAGGTTTATAGAGATCACTAGAATAAAATAAGAAATAAGAATGAACCAATCAAATCGCAGATTTTTTGACAATGACTTTTGTGTAAGTTTAGAAAATCGCCTATTCCGCCTTTTATTCAAGGCTTGTCATCAATAACAACATCGCTCCCATCATGATTTCCTGGTCACCCATATTAAATATATCATCAATAATGATTTAAAAAAATATTCATTAAATTTTAGGTTAGCTTGTCAAAAGTATCAATACGGAAAAGATTGGGGAGTGGATTTGGGGATTTGGGTCATGCGCACTATCATTTTCCAAATAAAATAAGCGAAAAAGATAAAAGTTGACCATCTCTTAACTTAAGGTGGATTTATACAGCAACTAAAATAAAATAAGAACTAAAATAAAATAAGAATGATCACTTCATGCATTTCAATGACAGCGTTTATACAGAAAATAAGCTAAAATAAGGAATAAGAATTAGAATAAGAGATGGTCAACTTCTATCTTCTTCGCTTATTTTATTTGGAAAATGATAGTGCGCATGACCCAAATCCACTCCCCAATCTTTTCCGTATTGAAACTTTTGACAAGTTCTAGTTTTCTAACCTAAAATTCAATGAATATTTTTTTAAATCATTGTTGATAATATTTTTAATATGGATGATGATGATGATAGGAGCGATGTTGTTATTGATGACAAGTACTGCGATTATCGCCTTGAATAAAAGGCGGAATAGGCGATTTGATTGGTTGATTCTTATTTCTTATTTTATTCTAGTGATCTCTATAAACCTATGTTGTCTGCTCTTATTTCTTATTTTATTTTATTTTAGTTCTTATTTTATTTTAGTTGCTGTATAAATCCACCTTTATTCTGATTCTTATTCCTTATTTTAGCTTATTTCCTGTATAAACGCTGTCATTGAAATGCATGAAGTGAACATTCTTATTTTATTTTATTTTAGTTCTTATTTTATTTTAGTTGCTGTATAAATCCACCTTTATTCGTCGAACTATCGATAGATTTCGGACAACATTTTCTCTACTCGATGCAACAACAACAAGACAAAGAACTGTGCATACAGTAGAATATATCGCTGCTGTAAATGATAGCACAGTATATACTCCATTCACAATTATAAAATCACAATTCTGGCCTTGGAAATTTGACACATTCCACTCTGTATCGAAGTTATGACGTTTTTCAAAATATTTTTATGTTCCAAGTCAACACTATGTTGCCCTTTCTACATTCTTAGCGTATTTCTCAGAATGTGAATGAATTGGAAAAGATGTGATGGACGAAAATAATTAACGTTTATATGAATTGATAGAAAGTATTCCTTTTATAGTTATCTGCATGAAAAGTACAAGAGATCACTGTTGAAATATATAATTTTTCGCCATGGAAGAAAATTGCTTTGCTTTCACATAATTTTCATATGCATGCTTGTGAAGATTTGATGTTTATTATCCTCTTGAACTGAAAGATCAAGACTTGACGAAATCAATTATTGATTCTAATCAAGAATTCATTAAAAAAAATCAACGCAAAGATATAAGATGAATTGATGGGTAATTACAAGAATCAAGAATAATGGAACATCATATCCCTCTACTGGAATCCGAATATGTGATATGATTGTGAGGGTGCATAACATTTCTATTTCTAATATTTCTTTATTTCAAATAAATAACAGTTTTATTAATTCATCACAAAGAAAATAAACATAATAACTAAATTAACGAATTTGTTTACAGAAAAACTAATAATTTCAATGCAATGTAAATTAATAAGCCTGAAAGCTTTATAGATATACATTTCATTTATTTTATCTTATGAACAAGGAGTAAAATATTCTGGCTGTATAGTAATTTGTTAGTTTAAAAAAGATTCATACATTACTACCACAGTAGGTTTGTACAAATGAAATGGAATAGGTCAAACATATGCTTCACATTTATCATTCACCTGTTCTAAAATAAGACGCAAACTCCTGGAATATGGAAAAAACCGATGTATTCTGGTTCAATATAGCCTATTTCTACTTTCGGCAAAGGATTAATATAGGAATGAAAGCTCCAGTGACACAGATTTCAATTCATCTGAATCGTTGAGTGCAATATTTCTTCTTTTTTTTTAGCTTCTTCGACGTGTTTTTTTCTGAAACGTGAAAACGATCAACAATAATCATTTAGAGACCAATGATGGCCATCCAGAACCCGTTTACTTACGAAAATCGTGCAATTTCATTCTGCAAGTTCTTTCCTCATAATTCCTCGAAAATCCTACCTGAACCATATTTTCCGGTAGCTTTCGTTAGAAGATCGTATAAGGAAGCCTTTTTTTTCCATTTACACATCCAAAAATAAATTTTGAGCACCAAAAACGATACCGAAACTAACCAAACTTCTGGGGGACCGGAATTTCGTTTGAAATCTTTCCAAACGGCCAGATACCTAAAAAACTTCGTTATCAAGTGTAAAAAAGGCGATTAGTACTTACTTTCGCTTTTTTATGCTTATTAATCGA
Organism: Adalia bipunctata; assembly: GCA_910592335.1. Classification (NCBI taxonomy): domain Eukaryota; kingdom Metazoa; phylum Arthropoda; class Insecta; order Coleoptera; family Coccinellidae; genus Adalia; species Adalia bipunctata. The sequence goes on from OU342953.1 coordinate 25,063,900, forward strand.
TTTTTGGTCCAATTCAAATTTGCCGTTCGTACTCACGCCAAAAGTCGTGAAAGGAAAAAATGACACTTGCACGAAATTTCTCATATCGACGGGAAACTTCTTCTGGACGACGAAGAACGTAAAAATAGGCGATTCCTTATCGATATTTCGCCCCAAAATCGCCGATCGATTCGAACTAACAAAATGTGGAATATCTTCGATACTTTTACTTTGATGTAAACAAAGCAACTGGCAACAACGTTTTGTCATTAACAATATTCTCTGTACGCGCACAGATTTTTCATCAGTTGCACCAATTCCTGAAAACGAAACCATGGCCAGAGTTGTGATTTTATAATTGTGAATGGAGTGTAATTCAATCAATGGAAAAAACCCGAATGATTTCTTGAAAAATATACCATCGTTATCAAGAGCTAACTGCTGTCATTTTATTTATTATCGAAGCAGCTCAATACCTCAAATAAATGTTGTCGTGATAGAGTGAATTAAATTGACAGTTGAGATCCTGAAGAAGGAAATATTCAACGAATTAGTATCTGGAAAACCGCTTTAACCAACCCAACAACGCAGTTCTGAGAGTGGGTCACATTTCATACTCTTTGTCTGACAAAACCACAGGTGCTTCAGTTCTTTCGCCACCTGAAGAACAGGTGCGCATCTCAGGATTAAGCAGGTTCTTGCTTTCGCAGATGGCAAGGAAATGAATTATGTTTACCTCATTTCTCGATAAACACTGTTAAAAATTGACTTCTCTCCAAACTGGAAGCGTGAAAGTCCCGAAACTAGCAGATGCATTTCATTACCAGAAGTTAAGTTAATGAATAAACAAAAAAGATGTAGATAAAGAAGAGAATGGAGTGTTTGAGTTTTGAATATATAATAAAACTTTCCCAAAATTTTTGTTTCTCTGTCCTTTTTAGTTGCTTCGATATTTTCAATTTGACCTACGTTCTGTTTTTTGTTGAAAATTAAATTTAGATGAAATAAAATTTTTCACAGGGAATTGGACAGATTTTATTCTTAAATAAACTTATAACATTGCCGACGTTTCGGAACGACTTGTTCCTTTTTCAAGGCTGTATTAGAGAATTATTAGGAACACTGATGGTTTCATTCACATTACAAAAAGCAATTACCTCGTTATAGTAATCTGTCCAATTCCCTGTGAAAAATTTTATTTTTTATCAACATGGACACGAACTCTTATGAATTGAATTTAGAAATTTTACAAGATTTCGACTCATAGGAGTTATGCTATTTCCACATGAGAATCAAAACCAGGCAAGAATCGATCTATGATTTCGCAATTTTGCCGTCCAGATAGCTAAACTAGAGATAGATAGACAGATTGAGAGATAGATAGACAGATTTATATAGATAGACATATTGAGAGACAGATTGAGAGATAGATAGACAGATTTATATAGATAAAGAAATACAGGGTCTTTCACGAGGAACCTCACCCATATTTATACGGGAAACTACTGAACGTATTTTCATGAAATTCAGCAGTATTTCACGATGCTGATGAAATCTAAAATATTTTCAAGGCATGAGCACCTCCGGTTTTTCCGGAAATGACGTCAAATTCCGTTTTTCAAATTAGAACACCAATTTTTTATTGCAGAAATAGATTCCTTAGAAAATTTCAAGTTATTTTGATGTAACATTTTTCAGTTTTGGTTGGAAAATTCTCTCTGAGCGGGAAAATTCGAAAAAAAAAATCGAAAATAGAGTTTCGCTGAAACAAGAATAACTTCGAGGTTTTTGGATGGAAAATTTTCATTTTTGGGATTTTTCAAGATGTAAGATTGATGTATCCACTTTAAAAATCGAAATCGCGATTCATGATACAGGGGGTGAAAAAATCGCTTTCAAAGTTAGGGATGAAAATCAATTTTTTCAAATTAGAACCCCATTTTTTTATGGCAGATATTGAATCTACGTTAAAAAATAATGTGAGTGTATGCATCACACCCTTGCCATAAAATGGATATTTTCTGAGTTGATATCCACTTTAGGGCAAGGTTGTGATGCATACACTCACATTATTTTTTAACGTAGATTCAATATCTGCCATAAAAAAATGGGGTTCTAATTTGAAAAAATTGATTTTTCACGATTTTGTCATCCCTAACGTTGAAAGCGATTTTTTCACCCCCTGTATCATGAATCGCGATTTCGATTTTTAAAGTGGATACATCAATCTTACATCTTGAAAAATCCCAAAAATGAAAATTTTCCATCCAAAAACCTCGAAGTTATTCTTGTTTCAGCGGAGCTCTATTTTCGATTTTTTTTTCGAATTTTCCCGCTCAGAGAGAATTTTCCAACCAAAACTGAAAAATGTTACATCAAAATAACTTGAAATTTTCTAAGGAATCTATTTCTGCAATAAAAAAATGGTGTTCTAATTTGAAAAACGGAAGTTGACGTCATTTCCGGAAAAACCGGAGGTGCTCATGCCTTGAAAATCAGCATCGTGAAATACTTATAAGTGCTGAATTTCATGAAAATACGTTCAGTAGTTTCCCGTATAAATATGGGTGAGGTTCCTCGTGAAAGACCCTGTATACATATAGATGGGTGGATGAGAATGATCATAATCATAAACTGGCAGGAATCGTCATGATATATCTATGATTTCGGAATTTTGTTGTCGAGATATTTCAACTAGAGATAGATGGACAAATTGAGAGACAGATAGGGAGATAGATAGACAGATAGATAGATAGAGAAATAGATAGATGGATGAGAATCGTGATAATCAAAAACTAGCAAAAATCGACATGATATATCTATGATTTGGGAATTTTGTCGTCGAGATATCTGAACTAGAGATAGATGGACAGATTGAGAGACAGATAGAGAGATAGTTAGATGGGTGAGAATCGTGATAATCAAAAACTGCGAAGAATCGTCATGATATATCTATGATTTTGAAATTTGGTCGTCGAGATATCTCAACTAGAGATATATAGACAGTTAGAGAGACAGATAGAGAGATAGATAAAGAGATAGATAGATAGACGGATGTGAATCAAAATCCAGATGGATGGATGGACAGATAGACGAATAGATAAAGTGTTTAGTTGAATCATATTTTGAACTTATGAGAGAGTCCTCATTTAGTATATCTACCGAATCATTCCTCTATAGCTAGACTAGATAGGCTGATTGCTTGCCTGTCTTCGGTCGCAAGTCTAGTTGGATCGGGATTTTCGGTAAATGGAGCAGGATCAAATTCTTCCAGTGCGAACGACATCTGAGCGAAACGGATTCATCTCTTTTCCCCTCAGCATTCACTTGCTCCATCCATAGGTCTGATTTACGGCCACGCATCTGTGTTCTCTGGCACAGATGTGATGCCCCACACATTAACATTACGTTTTACAGATTTGTTTTCAATTTGTACGGAATTGTATCGCCACATGGGAAGCTTCTTCTAAAAATATCCCGAAATATACATAGGAAAGGATTGCGATGTTCTCCCCTTGTTTGCTTCTGAGGAAATGATGAATTTTTGATTGGTTGCTTCAAGTTGGAGAATTCATTATGAAACTTTGTAGTTGTAGTTTCTACCTATTCCCCAATGCTGCAGGTGGTGAAACTATCAAAAACAGTTGCGATCAGAACCGGAGTTTCGTAATAGAATTTTTTCGTAGAAATTCAAAGACTTCTGCAGTATAAATAGAAGAAATGTGAAGGGGTAACCTTACAATTCTAAGTTTGATACATCAGTAACACAGATAGAAGCATCTGCATAATCTGTGTCTCCCGGTATAAGAGTAGTGACAATTAATTTGTTTGCAGTACAAGCTGATATATTTAGGTTACTAGAACAAAATGTTCCCGTCGAGTTAGATTAAATACCTTGAAAGTTGAAAGTTCAACTAAGACGAATAAAAAGGAAGAAAAACGAGACAAAAGCAGCGAATGAATCAACTAAAAAAAATACATTTTCGAAGTTATACCTTTGCACACTTCATGTACATTGTACAGAGTGACCAGAACTAAAGGGTGTTTCAAATTGCGCGTTTTTTTTAGAATAAATGATATATAGACAGTGCACTGAATTCGTCTGGGTATTTTGACATTTAAGAAGTGTGATGTATGACATTTATAAAAATGGCTTCGTACAAGAAACAACAACGCGTTCAAATTGTTGATTTTTTTTTATGAAAATCTGCGATCTGTGGAAAGTGTTTTTAGAAGATTACGTGCATTTTATGGTTCACATAATTGTCCATCTGAAAGCACTAGGTATTGGTCGAATTACTAAAAAATTTCAAGAAACTGGTTCGGTGGAAGACCAAAAAAGTGAAAAATACATTCGTAGCGGTCGTTCACAAGAAAATTTTGATTTGGTTCGTGAAAGTGTTGCTGATGACCCTGAAATGTCCATTAGACGACGTTCACAACAAGTAGGTCCACAACATGGTGTATTTTACACAAGGATTTAGCTCTGAAGGCATATAAGGTTCAAATAACACACGAACTAAAGCCTTAAGATCATTTAAAACGTCGTTCATTTGTCAATTTCATCAATGAACAACCAGCTGATTTTTCTTTTCTCAAAAAATCATGTTTTTCGATGAGGCACATTTTGAACTTGGTGGCTATGTTAATAAACAGAATTGTCGTATCTGGAGTGGGAAAATTCCACGAATTATTCATGAGAAACCTACGCATCCTAAACGAGTCACTGTTTGTTGAGAATTAGGTCAGGTGGTGTAATTGGACTTTACTTCTTCGAAAATACTGCTGGTGAAGCTGTAACTGTCAATGGTGATCGTTACCGTCAGATGATAATCCAATTTTTGTGGTTTGAATTAATGATAATAATATTGATCTAGAGGACATTTCGTTTCAGCAGGATGGCTGCCTCTTTTTGCAAATTGATTTATTGAGACAAAAATTTGGTGGACGAATAATCTCCAGAAACGGTGATGTCAATAGGCCATCAAGATCATTTGATTTGACACCGTTGGACTATTTTCTTTGGGGTTATGTGAAAAGCCAGATCTATAAGAATAATCCACAATCGAATTATTCGTTTCATTAGTGAGATAGAGCCTCAATTATGTCAAAATGACATTGAAAATTTTAACGGATAAGTGGACGTCTGTAGAACTGCAAGAGGAGGCCATTTGGCAGATATTATTCTTCGTACATAAATGTCATAACTGATACTTCAATGAGCAATGAAAAGTTTTCGAAAAAGAATGCAAAGTCAGTTCGAAAATTTAATTGAGTGTCTTATAAATAGGTACGAATATTTTCAATGTAATTGTTGAAATCCTTCATTTGCTTACTAATTTCATATTATCTTTTTGAGTTTATAGGACCTCTACTCTTTTTTGTTAGTAAATAAATAAATAAATTTACATCTTAGGAGTCTGAAATAATGTATGAGAACATGATGTTCGCTTTCGAAAAGTTTTCAATCTCCTTCATTCAACGATGCGGTATTCTTGTTCTGTATATTTTTAAATGATCGAGAGGGTCTTTTATGGTGTTTTTGTTCAGTCATAAAGATGTCCTGTTCCGTTCCGGAAGCGGGAAAATCATTGGCTTCGAAGCAGATGCAACCGCCCACTGTTTTACAGAATTCCAGATGTGCACTTGACTTGGTGTTTAGGTTAACTTTCCTATTAGATTACGGTTAAACATCTGGAGACGTTCGCCGTTGTTTCCGTTTGTCTTCGCCTTTTCCGTACCGTACCCCATTATCCATTGTCGGACTGTCGAGTGTCGGTTCTTGTTGCTGGCCTGGTTTGCTGTAAATAGAAATGCGACAATGCCTACAATAGCAGAGATGTAGTTTTATGACGGCGGGGTTCATATGTTCCACAGATGTTAGCCTTTTTGGCCTAATCCAACAATTTTGTATGGTGAAATTAGGAAATATTTCAAAGAATATCTGTCCAGATAAAATATACAAGTTCTCAAAACTAAAATACAGGCTGAACATCAGGTAGCCGAACTGAAAACTAAAAAATAATTTTAAATTATGAAGAATGATTTTGAGTTTTTCATTTCAAAGTATATTTCAGAATATTTTCAAAATCTTTTCCCCATTTCTCCTCAAATTCACCATTATCTCAAGCCGTAGTAGGCTCGTCCTCACAAAAAACACTGTTAGTAGAAACAATGGCATAACCATTGAATCAATGATATACTGTATTCCCTATTCCTGAATGATTACTATATTTTATTCAATGCTTATCTTGTTCTTCCTATGCCAATGCTGCCTATTTTTGATTCAATTATAGGTCTCATTGATTTGATCTAAGCAGTAAAAGTATTCAATGAAATGCTATAATTGGGACAAGAAAAGCGTTAGTCAGTTTCAACGAAAGAATAAAATTAAAACAACCCCAACTTTTTTTTCTATCAATTAACTATAATATTTCAGGAGAATGAATATATTATTGAATAACTATACATTTGGATTGTTTGAAATGTAGGATATATTAAAACTGAAACAAGATGTAATTTCTTCAAAGGTAGTTTACTATTAAAAAATGAATGCTTGATTTTGATTTAAATAAACTTCATATTGGAGAAAGAAACTACATCAATTGAATCAATATGATGCAGTTGTTAGAAATATTTTACTATATTTGAATTGAAAGTTTATTATTGTTAATTTAACTCTTTGATTTATTGATTGAATGATAAGATGTGTCAAATAAAACAATTTTGAATATTTTATGGTACTGTGATAATAAGCGACAATATTAAATAGGGATCTTAAGGGATATTTTTCTTTTCGATTTTCTCAAAAAACTACATAAGCAAAACCTTGTTGAAAATAGAATGAATGTTAGAGAATTGATAAGATTTTTACTAACATCAAACTCTGTAAGTAGTGGATAACTGTGGGACACAGTTGTTTGATCAATACCCAGTTTCATAAAAAAACAAGTTACAATTTTACAAGTAAAAGTACTTGTAATGCACATTGAAAACAAGTGAATTTCAGCAAATACTGCTCCCACTTTAAGTTGGATTACAATTTTACGAATTAATTTAATCGGTATTGTTACCTAAGTTCTTAGTTAGTTATTTTTATGGAGCGGATATTGGACAAAAAACTTGCAACTCGCAGAATATCTGCCTGTTAACTTATAACTTGTTTTATGAAACAGGCCCAGGTATATCACAAGCAACCACTAAGATTTGGTTCAATTTAATTTTGAAATTGGTTCCTCCTTCGAAAGCGATGGTGCACCAAGTTTTAACTTGAGGGGTTGAAATAGTGAAATAACTAACATCCTAGCAACTATCGGTAAAATAAGTACCATTATTAGATTGTCTTTCGTTTATGGCACACATTCACAATAAAACGGAAGGCTTTGAGACATTTTCATATGAATATGAAGGTACTGTTATGATTCCCTATATGTGAGTTTTAAATAATATGAATTAAATGAATTTGGAATCAAACAAAACAATGAAAATTTAAATTTTGATATACCCGGTATACTCTATCCCAATTGAGGGTCCAAAATTGAAAAATTTAGATTTATATGAACTTTTATTCTAATATCAAATTCCTAAAATATTCTAATTCAGATAAAATAAACAACCTATTCTAATTCTATAAGATAAAACTACGCTTACTTATTTATGATTATTGTCCGTACAATATATTCCTGTTTTCACAAAGTTAACATTCTCTTCATACTTCTTCTGTCTTCTTATAGCTTCAATAATAATATTTGGCTTTCAGGATCACGTCAATTCCAATATTTTCAATTATTTTTTCTTATTATTCTCTTGATATTTCTTCTGTCTTCTTTTAACTTCATTAATAATAATTGGGATTCAGGATTGCGTCAATTCCAATTATTTCTTATCTTTTCAATTATTTTATTTCATTTTCCCTTCAGTTTTCCAATTTATTTTCTGACTTTTCTTCTTGATTTTACAATTTAACTTCTTGACTTTTCTATATCATTTCTGTCGCTCCACCTTTTTTCATCTCCCCGGTTTCCATCCTTCAAAAACCTTTCACATCCTTGATTTCTTAATCTAATCTAAACTATTCATATAAACTATTCTCTATGTACTAACTTCAAAAAAATGATGTTTCTGTATCTTTCATTTTCAATTTGGCCTCAATCAATCGAAATTAATTTTGAATTTTAGAAAGATATTTGGAACCATAACAGTACTTACCCTGAAAATGTGGAACTAGAGATTCCATTCCCCACTTATTTAATAGCTCTTCCATTTTCAAACTCTTTTTTCGCAGTAACACACACACGCAACACGCAACTAAATACTAAATCAAAATCCTGTCGCGTCTTGTCTTGATGCAGTCGTCTTCGTAGCTTTATTTACTATTTTTGAATCAATCATAGGCTTCATTGGAATAAATCTAGTTATTGTTCCGTTACTTTTTTTAGCTATTGAATGAAATGAATCAATTCATTCAAATATAGGTTGTATTCAAAGCAAATATAGTTCTTTTTTATTTCAATATTATTCTGATCGATTCATTCAAATAGAAGTCTTATTTAACGAATAAGCAGTTCTTCCTTATTTCAATATTATTCTGACTATAATTGAATGACAGCCGTATTATTCAATGAATTATCTGAATTTAATTACTTCAAAAATAATTTATTGATATAACAAGAAGTTTTATTGGGCCAACTGAAACGATGTCAATGAAATATCTACTATTGCCGTTAGCACAGTCTTTTTTGTGTGTAGAATTTTGTCTATTCGTCCAAAAAAAAACTATTTTCCGGACTATGTTAATTACCACTTCTCAAGGTGAAGAAAAGTAATCATTTACGCATCCATAGTGATGAAGAAAAGTCAAAAAGTCAAGTTTTTTTGTTCAAAAATTAACTTTATTCTTCGTTGCAAAATGGCGAAGGATCCTGTTCGTATAAGGATATGGTAAAATAATTACTTTTCTCTATTTCAGTATCGTAATGAGTTCATTAGAGAACTGAAAACAGTACTGTAATGAACTCATTACAGCATTGTTTCCAGTTATATCTTTCGTTTTGTGGTTGTCAGCACTGGCTTCCGATCCTATCCAATTTCATGGCATTTATTTAGAACTGAAAGAATCGTATTGGAAAAGTGAAAAAATTTGTACTCGCTGAGTTTGGGTCCCAGATTACGAAAATGATAACGAGAAGTCGGCAATCCTCTTAGTTTTTGCAAAAAAAATCCCAAAGTTTCCGTTTGGAAGTGGTTATACGTAGTTCTATAGCTAATTTTCTTCTATTTTCTCAATCAATACTCGTTGGAAATGTTTTATTTTTCAATTTCTGAGCCATACTGCGTTACATTGAATAGGTTTACCATAATGTAGAACATTTATTTTATATGTCCTAATTCATAAATGCGTTATCCAAAATACGCTAACAAAACATTATCTGAAATTCAAATACCTAACCGAATTCTCTTCAGACCACTTCACAAGTTTTTCGTGTTCTTTTTCATACATGGATTAGGATTTTTGAAGTATTAATTTATTCGCAACATTATTTGCAATTTTTTTTAATTCTGGAGGTGTTTAATCGATTTCTTCAAACATAATTCACGAATTCAATGCGTAATTAAAATGATTTCATAATTCGAAACGTGAGATTGAAATGTCAATTAACAGTCACACCAACTGCCAAGATACAATACAAAAGTCACTGGGATGTTTAATCTGAATTTTTCATTTAATTTCGACAGTTTTTCACAAAACTTGACTGAAATAGAGAAAATATCGTCTAATACTCGTTGCAGAAGGCATTTCCAACACTCATGCGTTCGTTGGGGCCAATCTATGAATAGATAGATCTACACTTACAAAAAAATATATATTTAAACAGAATCTGTAATTTGAATTCTCCTGTGACGCGTAGTTTGGGAAATAATCGACCTTGAGTCGAAAAATCGCGAAAAATAGATCATTTTTGGACTGCCGTATTTCCCAGAAAAATTGATTTATATAGATGCTGATTCTTTTGCATATAGATTGATCCTTTGTGAATCAAAAAAACCGATTTTCATTCATCAGAGTCGAACAGTTTAGATTTTCTGATTTTTTTCGCGCAGGTCCAAATTTTCCGATTTTTCATCGTTCGTGAATCAAAAACTGTTTTCCTCACGAAAGAACTGATTGAATTTTCTTAATCTACCTAATCGAATTAGTGAATGGTTCGAGTTTGAAGTCGATCGGAGCCAAAAAAAATTTTTCGAAAAATAATTAATTGAGAAAATCCAAACAGATTTTCTCTGAGACTAAGAGAGTTCGCTTTGACGGACTGCGAAGTCTGTTTACCGTATAGTGACGTCATCATAATCACTTCGTTTCAGCGGGAATTTTGAAAACTATTTTTATTTACGCATTTTTTATTGGTATTTGCTATATTTTTTCCATGAAAATATTTCTTTCGTGTTTGTATAGGGCTTATCTACAAATTAAAATCATTTCCAAAAAATAGTCAACATCCCTATTTATTATTGATGATACAAACAGAGATTGCTACCGAATATGGCTCCCACAGAATTGGAAGAAAGAAAAAAAATACTACCTACTAATATACCCATTATGAACAATAATTATAGATAATTTCGTCGTTTCCTCACAAAATTTAACAACGACCAAAGAACAGATTGATTCTATGAAGTGATGACTCCACCAAGATCACGTAGGTCTAATCTTTCTCAATCGGCCAAAAAAATGTAGCCATATGTCTTTCCATTGACTCTCATGGTTGATTATATCGGAAACAAGCGAGGTCGAGCCCAATTCGGCTTAGTTTTTGTGCCCCCTAATACCTCTTTCTGCCGATCTGCGGGACAGGTGGGTGAAGACTACCAGACTGACTGAGCCACCTGAAGACACCGCGAAACACCTGATTACCTGAATTAATTTGGGGTAGGGCTGCAGTAGACACTTTAATGACTCCTGGCAACTGTGCCCGTCGCATCTGTTACCATCTCGGATTATCCTTTCGATAATTTTTCAGAATGGATTTGCCGCAGACTGCAAACAAATATATAATAAGACAGGTGTGCCGATGCTCCAAGTTTCGACTGATCATCGTAGATTTGTGAGGATAACATTGATCATTTGGAGTATTCGTTAGACGAAAAGTCCTCCATATGGTACCCTGATGGATCAAAATCTGCCTAGGGAACAGGCAAAGGAGTATAATATGGTCCTAAGCTGTGACTATCCGTGCCAAGAGAGCAAGACTCCTACGATTTACATGCGGAAATAATTGACGATATTATTCTTTCATTTTATGATGCGACTGGACAAAAGGACCCCGCACTTTCCTTATGGCAAATGGCGTTCCGTCAAATGTTCTGATTTTTTGGTATAATGTAGAACTTGACCTACTGATCAAAAGTGTCCATGGCCCCCACTGAATCCTATCACTAGTTTTTGAGATATAGGGCGTTGAAGTTGAGAATTGCCCACTTTTACTACGCGCGTATCTCAAAACAGAATCGAATGAACTTCAATTTTTCTCAAGAAACATTTCGTTCCATTCCCAGACGGCAACCATATAGAGGAATATGACCGAAAATCGTTACGAATACAGGGTTATCCATAGGTGAATGCATGCCCGATTTTGAATGTATAAAATATGTCAGTTCCAGAGCTCAGCGAGAACGTTCGCAAAATAAACTATTTCACTAGATATGTTGTTGTTACATCGAAAAAACCTGAAATACCCAGAATTCATACTGGGTGATCCATTATTATAGAAACTATTCACAATGAAGGTTAAGTGGACACCCTGTATTTTTGGATTGATTTAACGTGTTTTTTTTTATTTTTTTAGAACATATCATCATGGACTTCAAAGAATGCAGGGTGATTCAGTCATTAAATAAACGGTCAACCTCACGAAAATACCCAAAAACCACCTTTTTCTTCATCACCCTCTATTTCAAGATTAACTCCGTTGAGGTGGGAGTTTTCTTTCACCTCTGTACTTGATATGAAAACATCAATAAGGCTGAGAGTTTTTATCCACTTCCTATGACCAGATTTTTTATGTAGGTAATATGAAAATTATTAATTTGCAATTCTGATTGAAATCAAATGAAAAACCACTCTGAAATCGAATCGAAAACTATACTGATAAAAAACACTACAAGGAAATTATCTTCGATATAGCTTTTCAAAAATACCCATGCTGTTCAATACTAGGTACCTATTTAGGCCACAATCGGACCTCAAGTTACGATTCTTGTAGTGCTTTTTATCAGTAGTTTTCGATTCGATTTCAAGAATTTGATTTCAATCAGAATTGCTAATTAATAATTTATTACATAGAAAAATCTGGTCATAGGAAGTGGATAAAAACTCTCAGCCTTATTGATGTTTTCATATCAAGTACAGAGGTGAAAGAAAACTCCCACCTCAACGGAGTTAATCTTGAAATAGAGGGTGATGAAAAACAAAGGTGGTTTTTGGGTATTTTCGTGAGGTTCACAGTTTATTTCATGACTGAATCACCCTGTATTCTTTGAAGTCCATGATGATATGTTCTGAAAAAATCAAACAAACACTCTAAATCAACCCAAAAATACAGGGTGTCCACTTAACCTTCATTGTGAGTAGTTTCTATAATAATGGATCAGCCAGTATGAATTCTAGGTATTTCAGGTTTTTTCGATGTAACAACAACATATCTAGTTAAATAGTTCATTTTGCGAACGTTATCGCTCTGGAACTGACATATTTGATACTTTCAAAATCGGGCATGCATTCAATTATGGATAACCCTGTATTCGTAACGATTTTCGGTCATATTCCTCCATATGGTTGCTCCCTGGGGATGGAATGAAATGCTTCTTAACAAAAATTGAAGTTCATTCGATTCTGTTTCGAGATACGCGCGTAGTAAAAGTGGGTAATTCTCAACTTCAACCCCCTGTATCTCAAAAAGTAGTCATCGTATTGAGTTGGCGCCATGGACACTTTTGATCAGTAGGTCGAGTACTACATTATACCAAAAAATTAGAACATTTGTCCGAACGCCATAAGGAAAGTGCGGGGTCCTTTCTTATTTTTGATGAACCACCTCCACATACAGTTCAAGAAGTCATACGGCTTTTACTGTGACTCTGGAGAGAAATTAATCTAGGCGAAGGCGTTGTCAAGATCTAGTTGATGTTCCAGGTTCCAGGACGTTGTTTCTCAATTTTTTGAGTGAACTGAGTTTCTACTACAAATACCAGAATCTTTTCCCCAAAGTTTCGTAAACTACGTATCCGATAGGGTTTTAATTGAGTAAAACGGCTGTAAAATAACGACTGAGTGTACAATTATTGCGGAGATTTCACCTAGATCCATCGGCTAACTTCTAGAAGCGCGACCCTGAATCCGATAACATGCCGAGGCTGGAGACGGCGCCACTGCGCCGCCAACGCTGCAGTTTCAGAGCGCCAGACTCGCGAACACCTGGCAAAACGCTGGACCACTCTTTACTTGTCACACGCTTTTTCTCATTTAACGACGAGAACATCGGGTTCCGAGAAACACCCACTTTCTATCTATGGTCTCATGCCCGGTAACTGCATTGCTATGCACAAAACAGAGGCGTTACGTTTCACATTCGCGACAACCGGAAAAAACATCTTGAACGCAATGATCATAGTTCATTTCTTGCTTGTTCAATTTCAACATAGGTATACTCCATAGTCCATACACTTTTATGAACTATCTCGGTTGGTCAAGATTTAGGTTTATCAAGTGTTTCAACTTGAAACTGACGTAGGTTGGTGCTCGTGAAATGTCAATTAATTCTCAGAGACGTTGCCAATGCTAATTTCTATTTACCCTTTTTAAACTTTGTAAATAGAGTTAGTTCTTTTGAGGTTCAACTGTGACACAGGTTTCGTACCTATAGTACTACTACATTTTCATAATGGAGTATTTAAAGTTGTGCAAAAAGGTATTTAAATGTCTTTTGTAGGCTTAATTCCTGAGAATTTTGAAAAGTGGGGAATTTCATAGGTCCTTCTGTTCGTTTGAAAGCTTTTCTGTTGGATTATTCCAGTACTTTTATTCTTTTTTCGAATGAACTATCACAAAGTAACAGACTCTTTTCTGTCTATATTATTTTTCAGTAAAATTTCAACACAAGATTCTTGATTTCCATAGAAGAAAATAGCATAACTGAATCTTCCATCCATGTTTATAGACGTGGAATATACTGCTCCACAAAAGAGTTAGGGATATCGTATTCAATCGTTTTTAAAAGTATATAATCTTCGAGAAAATCGCTGTAAAATCATTTAAAGCTCAATAACAACTTGAATCGATCCAATAAAATCAGTATGAGACATTTCGTCAATCTGGTCGCCTTTTTTCTTAAGTTTGGTTCTTTGCATATGCTTCATGAATGTTCTTATTTTGAAATGAAGTCAGTTTATCAACGGCTTCGATTTGAAACGAGTTTTCTGAAAATGCCGAGACGTAAATTAACAAACGCTGAGGCTATAGGGCTATCGAAATGCTACAGGGTGGCCTAACTCAGGTTGTTGTAGCGGAAAGGCTCCAAGTCAGCCAAAGTATGATATCTCGACTTTGGAATAGGTTCAGGGAGACAGGTTCCGTGTTGGAAAGACCAAGGCTTGGTGGGCGACGAAAAACAACACCTGCTCAGGATCGTTTCATGGCCGTTTCGGCGAGCAGAAACCCTACATCTACGTGTAGAATACTGCGGAATACTCTTCAAAATGCAGATGGGGTGCAAGTTTCCATCGAAACCATCAGACGACGTTTGAGAGAGGTGAATCTAGGTTCTAGACGTCCAATAAGAGGAGTTCCATTAACACGTGACCATAAGCGTCAAAGACTGGAATGGGCAAGGCAACATATCAATTGGAACGATCAATGGCGTAGTGTCCTTTTCACTGATGAATCCAGATATGGACGATTTTCAGATTCTCGAAGAATAAGGGTATGGACAATCCCACGCATACCCCGCAATCGTCGCTATGTCCAAGAAGTCCATCCATTCCGAGGGGGTAGTGTTATGGTATGTGCCGGGATATGTTTCAACGGGCGCACAGATCTACACATTTGTCCTGGGAATATGACCGCCTCACACTATATAGGGAGCATGTCATTGACAATGTTGTGCCAAATTTTCACGCTGCTATTGGTGAAACTTTTCAATTTCTAGACGATAACGCTAGACCGCACCGTGCAGCCATAGTTGAGAATGCGCGCGGGGAGCTTGGTATTCCACATTCACCAATACCTCCGCACTCAACAGATTTGAATTGCATAGAACATGCATGGGATATGCTCCAAAGAAGATTAGATAATCACCAACCTACCCCAGAATCCTTAAATGAACTGACAGAGCTTCTGCCCCGTTTGTAGAACCAAATTCCTCAAGAAATGTTCAACAACCTCGTGTGTAGTATGCAAAGAAGATGTCAAGCTGCTATTGATGCCCGTGGAGGCCATACATTGTATTGATAGTCTCAAAATGCTTGAATTCTCTGGGAATAAAATTTCGTTATTTTACTCGATTTTTCTTAACCACCCTGTATACGCTGCAGACCTACAGGCTAAAATTAATTTGCAACTTGAAATCATATTAATATGAATTTTAATCACAAAAATCTTATTTTAACTATATTTTTTTGCAATTTAAGTCGATATCCCTCAAGTGGAGCAGTTTATTTTCAGTATTAACAGAGAAAAAAGTTTCTTCAACATTCGCCAGGTCTTTGGAATAATTGAATTCACATAATATTTCCTCGAAATAATTATTTTCCCAAAGTAAATAAACAGTTTGATAAGTACGTAATTACTACGAGCTCCAAGTAGAGAGGACAACGTTGCGTAGTTATCTGACAGTAGACAGTAAATATTTGTAGATCACTAATTTTTCCGATAATGTTTGTGCTAATACTACTCAAGACCCTGTATATAGCTTACAGCTTTCTTAAGTATCAATAAAACCTAAAGCATGTGAGCTACACAAATTTACCTTTAGATATTCGATGAGCGTACTATAACTTATCATCTTATTCTGAGAATTTGAGCTCTTAAGTATCATTCAGTTCTTACTTATGGGATTTCAAAAATACGACGGAAAGCTTCGGGAAACCTTATAATTTCTCTACCAGTATTAACCTCAAAACATTTTTGACAGGTCGATTGTCAGCGGTAAATTTAATAAATATTATTATTTTATGAGTGAATCAATGAGTTATTCTGCTTGGAATTATCATATAATAGCCTGAAAGACTGACGTAGAAAATTTAAGACAATCATATGATCACAAGCATTGTTTAAGGACATGTCACAAGTTATATGATATAATATTTTGATATTCTTTAGTTTTACATTTAACATTACCTGAATACTGGTTATATCAGTACCAACAAATAAATGTTCACTTTAGTGTCTTATCGATTTCGTCAAGTATCTTGTTGACTGCTGACCAAATTTTCCTTCGTTTCCTAGTAAGATCAGAGCAATAGTCTGCTCACAATGAGATTGACCAAAAATATCCCCATGAAGCAAATACTTTTTTAGTATCTAGTTGAACAGAGCTGAATTTCCATCGTTTGACCACCAGCACTAACCCCAAAAGTCAAAAGATATTTGACAGATCGTTATTTCCTATTCAATTTCAGGGGAAGACGTAGAGATTATAATGAATCATTAGGAACGAGTGGTTTTCACTTCAGAACACGTTTTTTCCCTGCATGAGTATCTATTGTTGATTAAAACACTGTTTACTTGAAAATATTTCTAATAATTTCAATATTGCAACCAAGTCATACATGATTATGTCCAGATGGAGAAATTGACCTCAACTATAAATTTCTTTATCAGATGATGTTTCAATTACTTATTTTTTCATACTGTTACTATGGCTCAGAATTCCATGATAAACAATAAATAAAGCTAGGAAAACTTAACGAAGGAATGTGAAATTGTTGGATTATTTAGGAACACACAATAAGACTTGTTCAAATTAACTCCCATTCAATGACAGAAATAAAAACAAAATAATTTCACCATATTTTGAAGCTCTTACATTTCTTCACATATACATTTTATACAAGGTGACAAACATCGAATTTTATAAAAATCTCTTTTTACATCTAAAGTATGATCAATGTATACTAAGGAAATACATATTAATTACAGGTTAAGTCAGTCCAGATATGTACAACTGTTAAAAGTATCCTCTTTCAATCAAAAGAACCAGGTTTGGAAAGTAAAGGTTCTGTTGATATATTGGAATATCATCATTCAATATAACATTAACAAAGCCATATACTTGAATAATTCAAATTACGCTCACCTTATATCAAGTAACCATATTGGCACACAAACTTCTAATAATGAAAACCAATTTTGCCAACTTTAAATTCACGACAATTATAATTTCAACCTACAGATTCACAAGCAAACTGGTCAAATCGTCTGTATAGAACTGTATGTTTTAACTTCACAGTTATTGAAATGTTCATTTCATTATCTAGAAAATCACAATATGAAAATGAACAGATTAACATTTATGTATGTGAAAGAAGATATCGCAGTTCAATAACAAAAATAACAGATCGATAACTAAATAATCAAACAAGATACCTTCAAGAGTGTTTTGGAAAACTCAATTATTGAAGGAGAATAACATACAGAGAAAAAAAGAAATCAACAAGAAATGAAAAAAGTCTTATTCACAATTGTATACACTTTTACAAAAGACACTGTAAATTTTCAGATTTCATTTCATTCTCAGAACAACGTTGTTACAAACAAATAAAATGCTTCGGAAAATGTATACCCACACGAAATTTGGTTGGAATCTAATCCTAGGTCATAACCTCAACTGCAAATATTTCAAAATCAACATGCAATTCTTTTTACCACGTTCAGCATATACCAAAAACGAAATTCCATTGATTAAACAAAACTCACACCGAATTTGTGGTTCAGTACGGAAATGTAGATCAGTCATTTGTTTCAATTTCAAAAATCTAAGTATCATTTTTCAGTTGCTCAAAATCAACATAAGATTTTGTCAATCAAGTTAATGATAACAAACACAACCATAACTTCATGTATTTTCCAACTAAAGAAATTCACAATTGTTTTTACTTTTGGAATCGATAATAACGTTAATATTGTATCTTTTTCTATACAAAATACTTCTGTCCAATTGACGTTACGAAACTAAACATATCCTTACAATAAGAGCTCGCCTAGGACAATTTATCCAGAATGTTCGTCTGAATAATTTCAAACGGCTCATTTCTTCATTCTCGATGAAGGTGGATCCTTCGAAGAGCTACCCCTCCTGGGGAGGCCTATCTGAGCTGTTGTCTGACTAGGGGGCGCCATGGGTAAGCCGGAGGCGCTTCCAAAACAATAAAACATTATTAATAATTTTCTATCTCTGTGAGAGTTCTTGTTGGGAATCGTTAAAATTACTGATGAAATTGTTTCTTCACAGTGCGTCCTAGAAAGTGGTGTCAAAGCACTTCTTACCCTAATCACCCATGTTCTTCGGTATTCAATTGTTATAGACTTAGGACTTAAGAATAAATGCAAACAAATGAAACCATAGAGACAGAATTAATTGAACAACTTTCATGGAACAGAAATTGTAAACAAGGTAACAGATTGTTAAAAAAAAACCACTACAGAAAATTATAACGATGATCTAGGTTAACGCAAGAAATACTAATGGTATTTTTCAGCCACACTGCTTGAGTTCCATAACAATTTGTTCGGAGTAAAGGGTGCCAAAGTATATACTAAGTTCAAAAATAAAATGACAAATAGAGAAATTAAAACTTCCAGTAAAAATTGGACAAATGTACAGTAGATGAATGAGGAATTGGTTAGGGTGGAAAATAATGTCAAGATTTGTAATTCTTGTTTTACTTGCAGGTACTTCGGGAATTTAATTTTTTTGGCGCTAATTTTTTCCGTGAAATTTCCGTTTCATAAAAACAAATATTTTTCTCGAAATTTGAAATTCACAAGAAAAATATAGTTACCATAAATAAACAGTGAATTTTGATGCAATATTTTTTGCATTGATATTGAAAATTTTCTGATAATTCTCGACTTTTAAAGAAAAAGAAATTTTGGAAATACCTACTTTGATACTCGGGTGTTGAGTAATTTCATACATAGTAGTAATTTTTAAGGTTTTTTAGGTTTTCTTGATGTTAAACGTTGTAGGAAGCTGAAAAATGTTAGAGAGTATCGATGTGAAAATAGTTATTTACATTAGTTTCTCAAGATATTAACTCACTTTGTTTGTTTAGTAGCATGGTCTGAGGTAGGTAAGTTCTGTGCTCCTTGATTAGCCCTTAACCTTATGGAAACTCTACGTTCATAACTATCGTATAATCTAGGGGAATCTGTAAAAATGGTTAGTATAAAAGGTAGAACTAGTCATTTGAAGAACTAAAACATGCCCCATCAACTTCAACTGTTCGTAGTTTCAACCAGAATATTGAGAATTTATAAAAATTTGAGGAAATTGAATAAAGAATTATTCAAAAACCGAATTGTTCATTTGCGAATAGGTTAATAAGCGATCCAAAGCCCAAGAAACTGTTTCTCATATCCATATATGTTCAAAGAAATTCAAAATACAAACATTTCAGAATAATTGAAGAAAAATAATGAAAACTCATTTCTTCTATTTATTTTTCATATCCTTTCGTAAAAAAAGAACCTCAACCTCAGAAAAACCTTTCTCCTACCTTCAATCATTCTCAATGCTGCTATAAATTATTTCAAGGTAAAACAAAAGAACATAAAACTAAAAAGAAATGTTTTATTTTGAAAACTTCAAACAGAATTCACTAGAAATTATATCTTATTTAAGACATTAAAATAAAAAAATACTTAATCTTATTTACATAATTCGTAAAACATAAAAGTTCAGAAAATCAGGTGGTAAGTGCAGTTCACTTAAACTGGTTTTGCACCAACCCAGTAAAGTTGAGCAGATTTAAGTTAAAAATTGACCAAGCCATTAGGTGAATTAATGATCCTGACAACCATTTCTTTCCACTATTTCCAGAAAGTATGGCTCAAATATCTGCTCAAATCAAACATAGACGTCAATTGGTACTTTCATACTAACCACATAACAAATGAAAAATTTGACGGGACTCAACTCTACTAGACTGAACAGACTTGGTGCGAAATAAGTTCAAATGAAGTGAATCCTGGCAGTAGAACAGATTTCAACCGTAAATTAATTTTTGTACAAGTAGTACAGTTGGAGATATGGGTGAACAGGTTTATTCAGTACCAATTTCCAGAGTTTCATATCACTCAAAATATTTTTATCACTTCATTCATCAAAGGTCACAGTAAGAATGAGATTTTCTTCATAAATATCGAAAAAAATAAACCGATTGTTACTAAGCAACAGTGCTAAAATAAAAACACAATTATTGTCAATTGTAGTTCAAATGTCCTGGATTTGTATCTTGAAAAATCCGCTGTTTTGCACGTTTCGTACAATTTCTATAGGAAAGAGCTCATTTTAGATAAGAACAATAAGGAACATTTTTAGGAAGAAATATTTCTTTAACTTGCTGAGATACAGAACACGACTTGGATACCTTTCTCAGCTTTAAAAGTGTTTATGGAAAAGAATAAACAATTTCTTGAGTTTGAATTTTTTCAATCAGGATATTACAAATTATCACAATATGTAGAAAATGAACCTTCATTGATGATTATTTTGGTTAATTAGTCCATTGCTCGTGTTTGGTAAGCAATGGTCCTCATATCTGACCAACACGTTCACCCGATATAACGCCCTTAGATTACTATGTTTGGGGAAAGATAAAAATATGGTACATTTACTTACCGATATTGAAGACAGCACACTAAGCGTCAGAAATGCTTTTAGGTTCGTTTTGAATAATCAATGACCCCTCAGAAACTACAAGCTTGGAAGCTTTTAACTTGTACGAGTTTGGAGAAGCAGTTGTGTTATGTGTAGGCTTTGTTACTGTGTGCTTACGCCACCTTAGGCACAGCACTATTAATTTTCGACCCAACAGTGAAATAGTGGCCCACTACCGAGACTAGAAATTTTTTTTCCTATCCTCGGGATTGAACTCGCGACTTTCCGCGTCAGAGTCAATCGCCATAACCACTGGGCTACGGGCAGTATTTGATAAAAACTCGAATTTGGCATGTTTTTGTGTATACCCTGTAGAATTTTTACGTTGAAATCAGAGTTCAAAACGTACTACATGGCTTAGATAACAGTTTCTAAAAATTTCATTTTACTAACGTTAAAGGGCAAGTAGATATAATAATTTTTCCGATCAATCCAAATAGAGAATATTTGACCTTGAGTTTAATCAACTATTGAAAGCTTCGGAATATCAGTCCAGTTATGTAATGTAATTGCGATCAGAATTTGATGGGGAATCCAAAAATGTGATGATTTATTGAGCACTCCATTTGAAAAATAGTTACTTCCGAAATATAAAAAGAAACGACAAAAACATAAAAAAATAAACTTCTTCTCTGCTTCTCTGCAAATAAAAAGGTACACATTCCCTTTTTTTGAGTTAAGGCTAACAAATTTAGATTTTTCAAAAAAATTCCGATCTCCATGTCACAACAATTGTGCAATATTTAGATATTATCAATTATGTTGAAAATTGAGGACCAGGCTTCTCCCAAAGAAGTTCTTCAGAATATTCAGATCCCAGGAGAGTACCTACCTTCCTATGAGTAAATAAAATTATAAAAAAAAAGAAAATAACATCCAGAATAGAGCTTTTCATGCACAACAGTGGTCCCATCGGTATTCTTTCGTTCTCAATTCGTGTTCGAACTAAGCAACCAAACATCATCAATCAAGGCCCTCGAATTGTCGATAACAACGAGCTCCGGATCACACTAGATTGTTAATAATAATATGAATGTCCAACTTCCGCAAATTCATTCATTTATGAAATCAACGGGTAACAGTCGAAGTTAAGAGGTACTTAGCTTTAAGGGGCTTACTACTAGTGATCACGTCGTCCAATGGGTTTGCAACGACAGCGTTATTTGGCGGGGCCATCAATTCTAAACCATGGGGCCTTCTCGACCTTGTTGGTAGAGCTGAAGTGGTCGAATCCCCAGGAGTGGCAACGTGGGATCCGTAGCGAGCGTTCCTCTGCTGTTGTTGCTGTTGCTGGTTGTTTTCATCACCGTGACTTCCTCTTGAGCATCCTATGGACAAAGGTAGACATTCAAGAAACACAAATTAAAATAATACGTTAGAATCATTCGAATTTAAAACGATATTGCGTACACTCACCAAATTTAAGCATATTCCAGTCAAAAACATAATCGTATGTGAAACCTTGCCGGTGGAAAAGCGTTCTGAATAGTTGCCTCAAGTAGTTGTAATCAGGATTCTGTTCGAATTTTAGTTGTCTGCAATAATGTAAGTATCTGAAGAATTCTCCAGGATATCCCTATAAATCAAATTGTATTGGCTTTAGGCAGGCGTAATAAAAAACACGAAGTAAATTGATGTTTCTGCTTTTACACAGCAGACCCAAAAGGGTAAAGTATATTTTTTTCAGAATAGAAGAAGTTGCGAAAGAAAGGAAACTTGAAAACTCAATATATGACAGCTAAAAATCTTCTAACTGACTGGTATCTGAATAAAAAGTCCCGTTGGGAATATTTTACTGATTAAAAAAGAACGCACCTTGCACAGTTCCTCAAGAGGCGTCGACATTTTTTTCTCTGATATTCTTTCGTATTTTTGTCTTTTTGTTGCTGCTTTGAGTCCTTGCCAAGGCAGTGAACCCCTATTGAAGTACATTAATACATAACCTAATGACTCAAGATCGTCTCTTCTTGATTGTTCTATGCCGGAGTGTGTGTTTATACTAGCGTATCTTGCAGTACCTGTAACAATAAAAAATGATAATATTTGAGATAAAATCATAATTCATTATGATTTCAAGACTAAGGAAAATGATATTGGTTGACAATTGTCTCTTCATGCATCCTAATGCCAGCTCTTAAGCATGAGTAGTTTGCGACTATCTCAAAGAGGCTGAAATATCAAAAATATGCCTGAACAAAGTCCAAACCTCAACCCAATTTTTCATTTTTATTTACTCAATCATATGATCAGAACTTTTAGTACTGAGAGATTGTAGAGGAAGTAGGTATTGGAGAAGGAATATTTATCAGAGCACAACAACCTGTAACTTCTTTTATCTTTGATATGGAAAAAATTCAAATATTCACCAGTTTTACACTTAACATGAACTTAATACTGCTTATTTCGGTATCTACGAAGAAATGATCACTTTAGTTTCATATCTTCGATTTGGTCAAGTCTTGATGACTTCTGACCAAATTTCAATTTGTTTTCTAGTAAGATACTTGATATTTAAGTAATACAAGTTACTCACAGTGGATGTTCCAGAATATTTGAGAAAATACTCTTGATTTGAACAACTTGCTCTCTTGAGGACACATTTGCGACATTCTTCAAATAAAAATGCATTTAATTTGCTCTGATGTGCTTGAATAAGAATAACAGAAACAAATGCTTCAAGCTAACAAACAAAGCTTAATCATTTCTCTAGAATGTGTTTTACTCGCTTTTCTGTTTTTCTTCGTATATTAGGAAAAAAAACCTGGTGAGCTGTAATTTCATGGGAATCTGGATAGACGATTTTATTTCCATATCTCCGTCAATTTTCGGGATAAATGTATGAAATTTTCAGTATACATGCGGAATAATATTTTGCAGAATGTGTATTATTCGCTTGTCCGTTTTTCTGTGTATATAAGGAAAGAACCTGGTTGAAAATATGACCAATAAAGTTCCTACTTTATAATTGATTTAAAAATTGAGGGGGCAATAAACAAAAAAACTGATGAATACACATTCTGGAAAATATTGTTTCGCATGTAAACTGAAAATTTCATACATTTATCCCGAAAATTGACAGAGATATCATGGAAATAAAATCGTTTATCCAGATTTTCATGACATTACATCTCACCAGGTTATTTTCCTAATATACGAAGAAAAACAGAAAAGCGAGTAATACACGTTCTAAAGAAATGATTAAGCTTAAAATAAAAAAAAAAATTGTTGGTCTACGCCGCATACGAACTCAGATATCATGGAAATGAAAAGCCCAATTTTTTAAATGAGCTCGCGACAGCTAAATTTCCATTGTTTGATCACCAGCACTAAACTCAAATAGTTTTTGGCAGGTCTTCGGATTGCCTAAATGAGATTAAATTCGCATTTAGATGTAAAATGACTTATTCGAGGAATATATGAAGTTTTGTTCAGATCTCGTAAACAGAACCATAAATTTTAGCGAATATATCAACAGTCATTGTCGATTTTTTCGACAGCTACTCTAAATTTCCTTCTGGCAGTTGTCCAATTATTGTTCAATTGGTTTCTTGATCTTGAACCAGCGAATCTACCTACAAGGTTAAACAGGAGCTCAAAAGCTCCTGACCCCAAGTGCCTTTTTCTCCTATAATTCTCGTTGTCGTAGGATTAAGTCCACACTTTTTTCGAGACCACCTACAGCGTTTTAAGAAAAAAATAAACCCGACTGGGTGAGTTTCTCCAGGTTCAGTATCTATTTAAAATTCTATTCACCTTCAATGATATCGGAACGAATCTGGCAAAAATGAATGATCCTAAATGGAAGCGGAATATATAATCAAGGAAATCCTAGAGTAGAATGCAAGACGCATTGCCCTTGTACTAACACCATGTCCTATAATGTACACACGCATTCATCATTGCTTCAAGAGTCTCTCCAAAGCGAAATTGCTACAATCAACGTCCGCTTTTAAGGCTATTACAGAAGCGGAGAGTTATTACATCGCGAACGGGTAAATGTTGTCCATCCTTGACAATGCAACAATCATATAATATTTCATTGCGCAAATGACATACTAATAAGAAAAAAGTCCGAGCTCATGGGAATGAGAGGTCGGTAACAGACAAATGCAGACGGCGTTCTACCCAGGATATTATTATGGTACCATCAGAGTAACTGTTTTATATGAACTGTCAAGTCTGGGGCCACTGGACGATTAGATTTCGTGACTACGATTCGTGCTTTTCGGCGGTACTTATAATTGCATTTCTTACGGTAAAATGCGACACCTGTGTCAAAATTTCTTAATGTAAGTTCGTTAATCTAGAAAAACCATTGCAAATTGTAATGAAACTCTTCGCTAGGAATTGGCGCTTGTTGAGAAGATCAGCAGAGGATGAAATGAGCTCCACTTGTTAGTTTTTGTAATTGTAATCGAGCCTCTTTGGGGGATATGTGGTTTCATTGCTGCCAATACCGCATATTTCGCTTAAAGCCAAAAATTTTCATTCCTAAAGATGATTTTTCTATTCAACCCTTTCAAGCTTAGTGGTATAGGTACTAGACATACCACAACTATTCAAAGCAGAATCGAGAATGAATCTTATACTAATTAACTATAAGATTCATTCTTGATTCAAAGCAGAATCGAGAATGAATCTTATAATAGTTGTGGTATGTCTAGTATAAGCTAAGCTTGAAAGGGTTAAAGATTTCCCTCAAACTGCAGAAGATCCTAAACTGAGAACGTGGAACAGACTGATAATATTCATTTTGAACACAGCCAGCCTGGTGAGACGATTATTACGAACAGAAGTAAGAATAAAAGCTCTTAAAGTTGCAACCATCGACTCAGAGATGCAGCAGTAATTTTAAATAAATTCCAAACGCTGTGCGAAAGTAATCTTCACCATTATGAAAATGTTCACCTGGACTGACACTTTAACGTCGACAGATCATTGAAAACATTCACAGGTGCTTTCCAATAGGAATATAAAATTGTTATGTCCCTATTGTAGAGCCCTATAAAAGGAAGTGGTAAATTTTCGCTGTTTCTTCCTCTTTTATATGATTCCATCGTTTCTATACGTTCCCTCTCAGAACATATGCATTTTCGAATGACCTGCTTGCTGTTTTTAAATTGTTAATGATGAAAGTTATGAAAATAAGCGAAATTATGTCAATAAATTTGTAGCGATAAGCCCGTGTTGTTATGTTTTTCTAATTTTCTCCGCAGAAATCAACGATAATATGTTGATTGAAATTCCAATCCTGTGCAGATGTTTATTTTTATAATTTCATGTAAAGGTCAAGAACACTTTCAAAGACTATAAATAATTCTATTTGCAAATGAGAGTAGCTTGAATTACCTTATGTAATAATCAATTAGAATATTGTTCTTATCATAATCAGGATCTAAGGAATAACCGTTGTGTTGATAAAACTTGTCCGCAAAAAATTCAATTTGAATCATTCTAACATTCTTCAATACGATCAAAATTAATATGTATTCATTTATTAAGGTCATGAAGTCGGCATTTAGCACCAGCGACCTTAGCGAGTACTCTAAACTTATAGCTTTTTCAAAGCGACGGATATCCACCATAATGGTCCAATATTTTGAGCAATATAGAAACCATATCAACCTTAATTTTCAGTGTAAAAATCGCTTTTATTAATAAACCTGCTAAAACAACTAAAAAACTAACATTCGTGGCAGCATTGGATCATTTCGTCAAAATAATATTTGTCATATTGACTCTTATAATATTAGAGAGAGATTTTGAGCCTTTGTAAATACCATGTTGCTGAAGATCTTTCCCCTCGCTTAGCAAGACACAGCCTTGGTGTTTCTCACGATGCCACCAACCATCATTAAATTCTTGGCAACGCCACTAACCTGTTAAATTCTTATTTTCCCTGTAAGGTATGTGCTCATTCGTCTTGCCGTCCCTGTATTTTTTGGCCAGTCCAAAGTCAATTATGTAAACTAGATTGCCCTTCTTGCCAAGGCCCATGAGGAAGTTGTCAGGCTTGATATCCCGGTGGATGAAGTTGCGAGAATGAATGAAGTCGGTGCGAGATATCAATTGGTCGGCTAAGAGGAGTACAGTCTTGAGGGAGAACCTTCTCGAGCAGAAGTTGAAAAGGTCCTCGAGAGACGGACCTAGCAGTTCCATCACCATCACGTTGTAGTCACCTTCCGAACCGCACCATTTTATCTGCGGGATACCGACTGAAAAATAAAAGAAACAAATGTTAAGATTGTGATTGAATTAAAACAAGTCTCTTGATGAAGTTACGAGGATGTATTGATATCTAGTTAGCCTAGACCAGTTCCATGCATAAACAAAATATTGCGATACCATGTCAACGAACAATAACTTATTAGAAGTGTCAGTGTAGAGTTCGACGTCAAAAAAGTAAACCAGAGTTACGCAATAAAAAAAAAGATGTCCACCGAAATTGTAAAAATCGAAAAATTGGAGTATCCAGCCATCATCAAGAACCTGTATTTAAAAGGGTTAAGAGGTAAGCAGATTTACGAAGATATGCTTAATACCCTTGGTGATCAATGTCCTTCGTATGCGACCGTGAAAAATTGGACTGCAAGCTTTAAAAGAGGTAAATTTTCCATTGAAGATGATGACCGATCGGGAAGGCCACTTTCTGTGTCAGTCCCCGAAAATATCGATGCAGTTCATGACATGATTTTATCAAACCGTCGAATTGGGCTAAAACGGACATCTGAAGCATTGAAGATTTCATACGAACGCGTTCATCATACAGTTCACGTCAATTTGGACATGAGAAAAATTTCTGCAAAATGGATCCCCAAATGTTTGAATGTTGACCAAAAGCGTGCAAGGGTAGAAGCATCGCGTTCGATCTGTGCTCGATTTGAAAACGATGTAGACTTCTTAAATTGTTACTATGGATGAGACTTGGGTACATTTCTACGATCCAGAAACAAAGCAACAATCGATGGAATGGCGACACTTTGGTTCTCCAAGACCTAAGAAGTTTCGTATCCAAAAATCTGCTGGAAAAGTTCTTGCTTCAGTTTTTTGGGATTGCCATGGAGTAATCATGATTAATTTTTTGAATAAGGATAGAACAATAACTGGAGATTACTATTCGACATTACTGACCACTCTACGGAAAAAAATTAAAGAGAAAAGACGCGGAAAGCTATACAAAGGTTTTTTGTTTTTACAGGACAACGCCCCAGTACACAAATCTCATGTTGCCATGAAAAAAATTCGTGATTTAGGGTTAGAATTACTAGAACACCCCCCTTATTCACCAGATTGGGCTCCGTCCGACTATCATCTCTTTCCTCAACTGAAAAAAAGTTTAAAAGGTCGTAAATTTTCTTCCAACGAGGAGGTAATATAAGCTGTGGAGGACTGGTTTGCAGAGCAAGAAGAAAATTTTTTTTTGAAAGGTCTAGAGACGTTGCAGGTTCGCTGTAATAAATGTATTTAATTGAGAGGAGAATATGTTGAGTAATAAAATATTTTGACATTGAAATTTTGTTTGGTTCTATAGTAGGCTAAGAATTTTTCAATATATCCTCGTAGTATCGAAGTTTAAGCATGGTCATCAGTAAGTCTGGACTTGAACCCTGTCTAGAGCAAGTTTGGGAGTATCTAGAAGGGCTCTTAAGATTTATTAATATTGCTACAGACAGTTTTAAACACCCATTTTCTTCAAACTACACAATTTATCAAATATTAAAAAAATTTAAAAGTGTAATTAACACTTCTGGACTGAAATTCAAGTAACAGCCTTCCAGATCAGTTAAAAGGGCATATCTATCTGTCTATTTTTTTTTAGTCAATGCAACTGTTACTCTGGATTTTGAAAGCTGAAATACGTCCAGATTTTCCAAACAATCAAAGTGGTTCACTATTGGATTGGACAAATATAATCCGTGTTGGATTTGCATAATAGAGCAAATTAATTTCGAAACATTAATTAATGTCATAAAATTATCTTTCAAATTAAAAAACTTCAACCTTCGTATATGTTTCATTGAATTACAAGATTATCAACATGATCAGATATTATTGGCCATTGCGAAAGCTTTCGATTGGTGCAAATTGAGTCAGAATTCAAGAATTGAGCTCTGAGTTGCATAAATCGCATATTGTTTGGAAGTTCGAATAAGTCTTTGACGCATGTTCAACAACAAATGCCGTCGGCCATGGAAAACACCCATTGACGTCAAGCGACATCAATGAAACACCCCTTCTCCCCACATGTTATAGAAATACAGGGGTAGATAGATATAGACGTAACAACCGAAGGGTTGAAACTTTGTCAAATTATTTCTCCCCTTCGATTAACAGCGGCCCTTCGTCCTCATTATAAGTCCAAAAATACATCCAATTACGTCAGATCCAGCACGAAAGATCGACGAAAAATGTAGAGGACGTCAAGACCGATAAGGTTTTGGAGGGCTTCCGAGAAAGGGCTTCATTCCTCATTATATCCAAGCTGTAGGCTCACAGGGTATACACTGCCTTGAGAAATTAACGCACAATGTGAAAAAAGAGATCTCAAACTCAATTAACTTTGTGTATATAGTTTAGTTATTTTTTATTTCCGATATTATCAACGACTTATGAATTATCTTAAATAAAAATCAGAGAAAATTCAGATTACATTGCATTCAACAATTCTAATTCTATGGGTTTGGCTATTTCATCCCTATAATAATAAAGGGTGAAAAAAAGACCTTCTCCTTTCTCAAAAACTCCAATCAAAACTTGCAACTACTCCAAGTTTTCATGACAGATTGGAAAATGTAAAAGTGAAAGGATGCTGGAGAATAGAAGTTCCTTTCATAACAGTTTGCTAATTCGGGATTGGGATAATAAAACCATCTCACAAGGCCTCTTCAGCATGTATTTGAAAACATCAATTATAATCGTACCTTTTCGAGACAGCTCATCAAAACCGAGGGGAGATTGAAATTTTCGATGCAAAATCGATGAGAAACAGCGATTTATTTTAATTCACTCATTTCCCAGAATTTGAATCGATATTACCAGTGCTTGGGATGTTTTGTTGGACGAATTCAATTCATGTCGAAACCTTCAATAATGCAATATTATATTTCTACCTAGTCAAAGAAAGGATTGGAATATGGGGTACCCTACTTGAGGAGAACGATGAAAGGACCCTTTGTTAGTCTCTCACAATTTACAAAGTGACCCATTCTACATACAACTTGAGTTATTTACCAGTTTGGAAAATACAAGTTTCGATAACTGTAGATGACTGCTCATGTTATCAACTGTTCAGTTATGGTGTTCCACAAAGCACCATTCTCGGCCCCCTATTATTCTTGATAAGTTATAAGATATAACCTCTGGAGTTTTTACAATGCTCGAGGCTATCACAATGAATTCCACTAACTTCGCAGCACTTAAAGTTGCATCAAGTTGATTAATTTTTGTGAGAGTACCTAATTATTGTAAAGGCAAATTTTTCGATTTCTCATACAATAGTCGTTAAATATATTTAAAAAAGAGAATTTGAGATATGGACTGGCCTCCACTCATACTTTTTGTAGGAAATAATTAATTTACTCGCTTAGATAAATCTTAAGAATTAACTCAAAATTAGAAAGAAATACGGAAGAATACGAGTTCCTAGCGTATAATTCATGTGTGATTCGTAAATTTGGAGAAACCATTTCGGTTTTATATGATAAAAAGTATTGTTTAATAACCGCAATGTTTTTTGGTATTCATGACTCAATCGACTTGAGTTCTTAGGAAATTACGACAAGCATTCGATGTTATCTTGATATTTCTTAAATTCGCATTGTGAAATTGGCGGATTCATTACCTACAGTATGATTAATATTTTTTCAAATGGAACTTCAGTAGATGCTATTGGACGAACATTATCACATGAACGAATTGGAATTTAGGTCGGCAATTCCTTCAATAATTGAGCGCTGAAACTCACTGATAAAAAATTCGTGGTCAAAGTTGATTCAGTCCATCCGGCCTGAAGCTTTGATGAGCGATTTCAGTGCCAGGTTAGAGGTTTTATAAATATTCTTCATTATATTTTTGGAGACAGAAATATTACCGAGAGGGATTACTACACAAGTCAAGGTGAGGCAGTGCTAGGAATCCTGAAATGATCGAAATCTAGTTGGATTTGAACCGAACGGTCAAAAGTTCTTGTCCGAATGAGGAAGCATTAATTAAGAGTCCGGCCGTAGTTCTTTGACATCACCTGGGACAAGAGCATGACAGAACTACATTTTATCCACTTACAACATGAACCTGCTCTCGAAATGAATAGAACTACTTATATCAGAAAACTATTTTTGTCTTTATCTATCCCAAATCATCTATTGAAGTTCAAATGAGGAAACAAATTCAGGGTTTTTTTAAAACTGGGTGATTACTGATTAAACAATCATTAGTGCTCGTTCTGGGAATTTCAATTGATTGATAGAGGACTTTTTGAACGAGTATCAATGTCGTAGACCGACTCAACTGTTATCTATGAATTAATGTATTTTCTTGGGATTTCCTAAAATTGGAAAATCAAAAGAATTGGCTTTAGCCTTCAGACCTTCTAATCAATAATTCATTTAAATAAGACAATAACACAAAATAAAAAAAAAGAAAAGACGTTATAAATACACTAGTGGAAAAAATTAAGGGTTAAAAAAATCCAAATTTTTTGAGTTTTTTCAAGTGGCTTATTGCCCTTGAAAATGGTCGCACTGAAATAAAAAAAAAAGGATTTTCAAGCTCGAAGTTTCTAGTTTTGAGATCTCTACGATGAATTTTTTTTTTCATGCAACGAATGTTTTCGAAATTCTTTTGGGTCTTTTTTTTGGTCTACGAAGTTTGAACAATTTTTTCCAACTCAACCACTATACAGGGTTTTCATTTCAAAACTTGCCACCCCTATTATTTCCATATATATATATTTTTTTTCAAATCGCCGAGACCCGTCAATTTTGTTTTTGAGGGGGAACAATTATGACGTATAAATTAGCTCTCCCCCTTTAACCCCCTACCCTCCAGAGCCACCCTTACAAAAATCTTAAATGAGAAAGGGGGTCGAGTGATACATCATTTTAAAGGGCTTTTTATTCTCTATATTTTGGCATATTATTTTTCAAATTTGGTTGTTGCGTTGCCGAGTAAGGCGTGTGTCAATTTGAAAAGTTCCCACCACCTATTATCACACTATTTTTATAAAACAGCAAAAAAATGAGAATATGTTTTTCTTGTAACTCGACGATACATGTAAATAAATATTTTCGACAAAAATGTTGTTTTTTTATGCGTCTGATAAGCGTACGCATACTTACTTACACTCTACGTACGAGCTCACTCGATGCATCAACGCGATCTTGCGCCTAACGCAATAAACCAACAACACCCAAATTTGAAAAATAATATGCCAAAATATAGAGAATAAAAAGCCCTTTGATATGAAGTATCACTCGACCCCCTTTCTCATTTAAGATTTTTGTAGGGGTGGCTCTGGAGGGTAGGGGGTTAAAGGGGGAGAGCTAATTTATACGTCAAAATTGTTCCCCCCCAAAATCAAAATTGACGGGTCTCGGCGATTTAAAAAAAAATATATATATATGGAAATAATAGGGGTGGCAAGTTTTGAAATGAAAACCCTGTATGTTCACTCAGATTAAATTTGTTTTCTAAAAAAGTTTGATACGACCACTTCTCGCTAAGATATCGAACATTGAATGGAAAAGGTCTTTAGGCATCAATATCTCATCAACCGCTGATCGCACAAGAAAATGAAGGTAGGTTTTGAAATCTTGAATAAAACCCCAACAATAATCAGGTACGGTTTATTGAAAAAAAAATTTAATGTTTACGTTAATTTTAAAAATCAAGATAAAAATTTGGAAATATGGAGAAAACCAGTAATGTTGAGTGTGCCTTTTACAGTTCAATATGCATACAAAATCCCCACAAATGTTTTTTCAGTTTTTAATGCATTTTTATTGATGAAAATGTTTGAATTTATGGAAAAAAAAATATAAAAAAAAATTTTTTCATTGTTTGATCTCAAAACTAGAAACTTGGAGCTTAAAATTTTTTTTTTCATTACAGTATGACCATTTTTAAGGGAAATACAGCCACTTCAAAAACCTCAAAAAATTTGGAATATTTTTTTCATCCCTTAATTTTTTCCACTAGTTTATTTATTTTATCTATTCTGATCAGTGCTGTGCCTAAGCTGGCATAAGGACACAGTAACAAAGCCTTCACAGAACACAACTGATTCTCCTAACTCGAACAAGCTACAACCTTCTGAATGGTCTTCTCGGGAAACCTAGGAGTTATCAGTATAAT
Organism: Adalia bipunctata; assembly: GCA_910592335.1. NCBI lineage: Eukaryota > Metazoa > Arthropoda > Insecta > Coleoptera > Coccinellidae > Adalia > Adalia bipunctata. Next base: position 25,097,163 of record OU342953.1, read on the forward strand.
CATAATCAATCATCAACATTTTGAAGCCTTCTTGCAGTTCATACTTTGTTGTTATTTTGATCCTCTACACACAGAAAACTTCAAATGACTCATACTTATGAAAATACTAGCGACTCGCCCCGGCTTCGCACGGATGCAATGCAATCCTTATTAACAACAGTAGTGCCGGCGCCGCACCGCTATGTCCCTGCATATTAAATCTGTAATATCTTCGGAAATATTCATTCAAATTGCATGCTGTAAAGGGCCATATTGATCTATATTGAATGGACAATGTATTTAAGGTACTTAATTTGATAAGGATTCATGCTGAATTGCTTAAAATAACTTCCTGAATAAGCCATTTTTTCTCGTAAAATGTGAAGGTGAAAAATGGTTATTGTGGGTTATCCTTACGAGATAGACATATACCATCGCGGACTTTTTTGTTGACCTTTTTTAGGAGTACAATACCGAGTACATTATTTTGATTTATCCCGTGGGGTTCAGTTAGCGTTTGCAATGTAAACGCAAAAAAATGTGTCTATTTACGACATCACATTAGGAACCTGTGAATTCATCAGTGTTTCTCTACAATATTATGCATGTTTCATACATAAAAAAAAGCGTTTCAAAATCCGTTGCGTAGTTTTCAAGATTTAAGCATACATAGGGATAGAAAGCGACTTTGTTTTATACTATGTAATTACACGGCTGGGCTGTTTTATGTGGGTCACCCTGTATATTCTTAGTCATGTTATTATTTCCTACGGTTCCGGTTTTCCTCGTTATTGGTTCATACCGAATATGGGAATCCGCATTGATCGGTTTGAATGACGCACCCGATTAAAATCATTCTATGCTTTGTTTTAACTGAGTCAACAGGAAAGTCAGTGATTATGAAGCACAAACCCGTATTTGTCAGCGAAAAATTATCCTTAAATGGGATTATTTTGCATGGAACACCGATAACTCTGCCCCGACCAAATTTTCGAAAACCATCCATTATTTTATTAATTCGCATTTTCTCAATTTGTGAACTTCATTCAGAAGAATGAATAAATAAACCAGGGCAACAAACCAACGGTTGGTCATAATCCAGTGAATTGCGATAAAAGCACAAATTATCATCATTAAACTCTATTTATCTAGAGAGAGTTCCAAATGAACGAGACAAGATTTCAAGAATTGATTTCAATGGACTTCCTTTGATTACTCACAACTCATAACTGTTAGGACATTCAACATTGCCTAAGAATACTCAATGGAGTGTTTTGAAGGAAATGATTTATTTAATTCTCGATGCGCTTGAAAGGAAAGAATCCAATTCAACATTGAACTTCTGCCAACTCTACGAAATAAACAAACGAGATTCGTTCGAAATGAGACTGAACACAATATCCATCACGATGTTAAATCAATAATAATAAATAAAAGATTGCAGTCAACTTAACGGACGTTCAACAAGTGGATCCACTAGGCATTCGCCGTGCAACACTTCCAGGAAGTGAGTACGTCTCACGTAAACGCAGCATATCGCAGGCCTCATCGTCGACGTGATTTAAACACAACAGAATTTTTCAAGATGGTCTATCCAAGATTATAGGCACAGGAAATATGGTTTTCAATTAAATTTCAAAAACAAATCCATCACATCATATTTTATTTTGTAATTGGAGTCCCTTCTTTAATCGAGGTATCACATTTAAATTTTCAAAAGGCAATGGGAGTGATGTCTTGGTCCTCCTAGGGGGAAAAAAACAATCTATGTTCTGGAAATGATATGAATATTTTTCTCTATTTCAACTGCAATATATTGGATGGAAAATCTTTGTTTGTTACTCTTTGATTTATTCAGGATGATACAAAATAGGAAAAAAGAGAAAAAATCTATATTTATCGATTATTTATTTATTTTTGAACAATTATAGGAGACCTATTGATTTCTGTCATCCGCATTTGATACCTCCAAACTCAACTTATGATGCCTACGTCATTTTGTCCATATATGTCGTTTTGTACGTATTTCCCCTAAATAGTGGAGCACGAAGAGTTAATCGAATAATTAAGCATCTCTGCGTACTGCTTGATCTTTCGACCAAAGCTTTGTGCAACCTGGCGTAAAATATCAGCTGAATCCTGAAAATGATCCTGTTTCATTTTCACTTGGCCACCCTGTATTCCCGGTGTGCTGGCACGACGCGAGTCGGACACAATCGAGTATCCTCTCAATAACAATAGATTAGTTAGATTAGAGTTAGATAACCGAAATTTCGGTCGTCGAATCGAAACGATATTCGAGTACTTGAGGAGCCTTGTAACCGAGAAATGTTACAGGACCGTTATACTTTAGCGGACCTGTGCACGAAAAATTTTTCCACACTTTTTTTTATCGATGTTAGCATGACGTGCGGTATTCCTGTGAAACGCCTTACGTAACATTCACAATTCACTGCGAGAAATCTTATTGTGTCTTCTATTTGAGTAGAGCGAAAAGAAGATTGTATTTTACGTCAACACATTCCTTTTAGGACGAACAATAAAAAACGGAAGCAGTCTTTGACCTATACTATTTTTATGCAGGTAATTCTTGAGATCGAAAAAAGCCTTTTTTATTTCCATTTTTCCTTGTTAAAAAACTGGCGAGTACATGCCGGACAGGATTCTCTGGCATGGATGCAAAGACCTCCAAGTTAAATTTCTTACTTAGTACATTTAGTGAATACACTAATGACCAACCTATTTTTTTTAATATAATTCGAGCAATGAGAATAAATACATTCTATAAGCTTATTTGCTGGCTTCCTAGCTGAGTGCTCCCAAGTGTCGTTGCAAAAATTTTGAAAAAACTATATTACGTGAGAACAACACTAAGATATGTTAACATTAATTAATACTTCATTCAATTTGTCCTCGATAACTAAAAATATCTCATAAGGAAACGTTTTTCCATATTTCATCGATTGGTTTGTCCCGCCAGAAAGCGAAATTCAAATTGTGATTGGATAAAAATCTGCTTCACGATATCCACAATGTCTTCCTAAATATTCAAGATCTATTTCCTCCGCATACTCTACTCCATTCACTTTTATAAAGTATCCCGGTTGGCCAAGATTTAGGTTTATCAAGTTTTTTTTACTTAAAACCGACGCAGGTTGGTACTCGTGAAATGTCAAATAATTCTCAGAGACGTTGCCAATGATAATTTCTATTTATTCTTTTTTAACTTCGTGAATGGAGTTAGTTCTTTTAAGATTCAACTGTGACACAGGTTTTCATACTGGAGTATTTCAAGTTGTGCAAAAAGGTATTTTAATGTCTTCTGAAGGCTTATTTCTTGATAATTTTGAAGTGGGGAATTCCATAGGTCAGTTTGTTCGTTTAGAAGTTTTCTGTCGGGTGATTTGAGTACATACTTTTATTCTTTTTTCGAATGAACTATCACAAAGTAACGGACTATTCTGTCCATTATTTTTCAGTAAACTTTCAACACTCGATTTTTGATTTCCATACAAGAAAATAGCGTAACTGAATCTTCCAACCAAGTTTATATACGTGAAATAAACTGCTCCACATGAGTTAGGGATATTGACTTAAATTGCAAAAAAAATATAGTTAAAATAGGATTTTTGTGACGAAAATTCATATTAATATGATTTCAAGTTGCAAATTAATTTTAGCCTGTAGGTCTGCAGCGTATACAGTGTGGTTAAGAAGAATCGAGTAAAATAACGAAAATTTATTCCCAGAGAATTCAAGCATTTTAAGACTATCAATACAATGTATGGCATCCTCGGGCATCAATAACAGCTTGACATCTTCTTTGCATACTACACACGAGGTTGTTGAACATTTTTTGAGGAATTTGGTTCCATAAACTGGGCAGAAGATCTCTCAGATCATTCAAGGATTCTGGGGTAGGTTGATGATTATCTAATCTTTGGAGCATATCCCATGCATGTTCTATGCAATTCAAATCTGGTGAGTGTGGAAGTATTGGTGAATGTGGAATACCAAGCTCCTCGCGCGCATTCTAAACTATGGCTGCACGATGCGGTCTAGCGTTATCGTTTAGAAATTGAAAAGTTTCACCAATAGCAGCGTGAAAATTTGGCACAGCATTGTCAATGACATGCTCCCTATAGTGTAAGGCGGTCATATTACCAGGACAAAATAAATGTGTAGATCTGTTGAAACATATCCCGGCCCATACCATAACACTACCCTCTCGGGATGGATGGACTTCTTGGACATATAGCGACGATTACGGGGTATGCGTGGGATTGTCCATACCCTTATTCTTCGAGAATCTGAAAATCGTCCATATCTGGATTCATCAGTGAAAAGGACACTACGCCATTGATCGTTCCAATTGATATGTTGCCTTTGCCCATTCCAGTCTTTGACGCTTATGAGTTATGGTCACGTGTTAATGGAACTCCTCTTAATGGACGTCTAGAACCTAGATTCACCTCTGTCAAACGTCCTCTGATGGTTTCGATGGAAACTTGCACCCCATCTAAATTTTGAAGAGTATTCCGTAGCATTCTACACGTAGATGTAGGGTTTCTTCTCGCCGAAACGGTGATGAAATGATCCTGAGCAGGTGTTGTTTTTCGTCGCCCACCAAGCCTTGGTCTTTCCAACACGGAACCTGTCTCCCTGAACCTATTCCAAAGTCGAGATATCACACTTTGGCTGACTTGGAGACTTTCCGCTACAACAACCTGGAGTTAGGCCACCCTGTAGCATTCCGATAGCCCTATTAGCCTCAGCGTTTGTTAATTTACGTCTTGGCATTTTCAGAAAACTCGTTTCAAATCGAAGCCGTTGATAAACTGACTTCATTTCAAAATAAGAACATTCATGAAGCATATGCAAAGAACCAAACTTCCGAAAAAAGGCGACCAGATTGAAGAAATGTCTCATACTGATTTTTATTGGATCGATTCAAGTTGTTATTGATTTTACAGCGATTTTCTCGAAGATTACATACTTTTAAAAACGATTGAATACTATATCCCTAACTCTTGTGGAGCAGTATATTTCCAGTGTTAACAAAGAAAAAAGTTTCTTCAAACTTTGGCCAGGTCTTTGGAATTATTGAAATCACATAATATTTCCTGAAATTCATTATTTTCCCAAAGTAAATAAACATTTTGATAAATACGTAATTACTATGACCTTTATGTAGAGAGGATAACGTTGCGTAGTTGTCTGACAGGAAAATGACTATAACCTAACATTTTCAAAATACACACGGTGAAATGTATCAGAATGTCATGTCCAACCGGGATACTTTATAAAAATGAATGGAGTATACCTAGATAAATATGATATGAAAAATTATATTATAGATCCCGATGAAAACGCCGAATTTCAGGTATTCGGTGCTTTTTATCGTAGACAAAGGGGCGAAACGAAACAATTTCGTTGGCAGCGCACACCTGACGGTGGCGGCACCGCGAGCAGGTACCATTGCATAACTCGGTCTACCGCGAAGGATTTCACCTTCACGAGAGAACCGGGACATCGACCATTCAAGACGTAGGTTCTCTCCTCCGCGCTAGAGAATGAAGAGACCGAGGAGGCACCGACGATATTATCTACCTTTTCCCGGACATTCCTATCTCGGCCGGCTCGGAGGCTCCGGCACACAAAAAAAAATCGACGACGGTGTACGCACCTGAGGTGGAGTTCCGCATGGATAGGCTCCGATGTGAATTATTATCGACCCGTTCTTCGTGCGATAGAGGCCCGACCGGAAGGCAAAAAGCGATCGATTTCGTCTCGAACAAAAGAGATACACACAACCAAACTTATATGGAATCACCCAGTATTAAGATGAAATATTATTTTGATATCTTTTTCGTTAGAAGCAAATAAAAAGTGCATGTGTTTACTCACAAAAACAGTTAGGTTCATAAGCACTTGATAAGATTTGGCTTTGCAGTGTCGATTTTACCATTTCGTTCGAACGTCGCAGTGAATTTATATTTTGTTTTTTTGCGAAGTTTTAAAAAAAATGCCTTATGTGGGGTTATCGGAAGTCCAGAGAGGAAGAATTATTACTATGGCAGAACAAGGTATGTCACAAAGACAGATTGCAAGAACGGTGGGGGTTACACAAGGGGTTGTTTCAAAAACCTATGCAAGGTTTCTGGAGTTAGGAACCCTAAAGAATAGGCCGAGAAGAAGTCGTGGAAGAGTAACTACAGAAAGGCAGGATCGCTTTTTAGCCAAAACAGCAAGAAGAAATCCCGCAGTATCTCATTCAGAGCTTCAAAGGCAATTTTTGCAAGCTACAGGTGTTAGTGTTTCTGTCGAAACTATCAGAAAAAGACTTCGCGCTCGGGAATTATTCAAGAGAAGAGCGTTAAGAGTTCCAGAACTATCAAGGCAAAATAAAGTTGACCGTTTTAATTGGTGTTTAGAGCATGAAAATTGAACTATTGAAGATTGGAAAAATGTCTTATTTTCGGATGAGACCAGAATTGGCCTACGATCAGACGACCGGCGTGTTCGCATTTTAAGAGGTAGAGGGAGGCAAGCTAGGCTCCAAGACCGATCCCTAAATACAAAGGAGGTACTGTAATGTTTTGGGGCGGAATTATGTTTGATGAGAAAACTCCTTTAATTCCCATTAGACAATCTCTGACAGGGCCTAGGTATGTTGATCTAGTGCTACAACCTGTAGTGAGGCTCTGGCGAGGTGCTTTTGGAGATTATTTCCTATTTATGCAAGATAATGCACCTCCACATACCAGCAGAGTTGCAAAAAATTTGTGAACCAAAGTACACATTTTTTGAATGAAAAAATTCGGCACCCAAAAGTCAATTGTGTTCGGCCAATCCAGCAAAACAATACCGACAATTTGCACTCGTTGAATTACGCATTATTCCAACAGCAACAAAACAAAATACTTTCTGACGAATAGCATCTTATCAGTTATTCATTATGACCGAAAGATAACGAAAAGATACAGAAAATGTCAACGGCCTATTCAAAATATTATATGATAACCATCAAAACAATGATCGGCATTGGACAAAGGCGGAATTGAAGAAAATGCGAGAATGCGACGAAATCTGTTCGAGGACAACTAGTCGGAAGCTATCGAAATAGTATTTTGTCGTTTGGACTTCGAGGGACGGTCTTGGTATCGATGATAACTGTTATTGGACGCTGAGCGCTTACAGCAAAATAACGGCTCTCAATAGTTTCATTGGCCTATGGATTATGGGTATTGGAAAAAGGATATTCCATAAAGGGTCTTCCATAGGAGAAAACTCGATCTATGTTTTATTCTAAACGTTCTAGTAATTCTGAAAAACATTGACTTTGCGCCAAAAATCTGTACACCACGCCTCTAGTTGGTTTTTTTAATGATACAGGAAACGCTCTCACTTTCAAATTATCGCAGTATGAACTACTACTAATAATGCAGCCGCAAGCTGAATAATCGGATAATGTATGCATCTTTCCTGAAATGCTTAGACGATCGGCAATCGGAAGAAATCATCTTCTATGGCAATTTTCGCTCATCAATATTAATAGGAGTAGTAAGAGTGAACCATCTACCAGTAACAGACCACTTTTTTCTTCATACAATAATTATCATTTCACTTTCATCCTCAAAGTGGCCAAACTGCTATGCAACCGGCAACGATTTATGGAATTGAAATGAGCAACGAGGATCCTAATGAATTTTCTATTTTTTACGGTAATAATTTTTAACGTTTAGTGAAAAGTTTCGGATTAAAATACCTTTAATCTTTAGCAAATGAAAAACGATAAAAGTTCTATTAATTGTCACAAAGAACTATGCAGAAAACCATTGGTTCTAAAATATTTATGTAGCGGATGAATCATTGGTAATAATAGACACAATATGAGTCCAAATATAAACATGCACAAAAGCCTAAAGCGGTAAATGTACAAGAAAGAACATGCTAATCATGCCAAGTAGCAGCAAGTGTTTCCACCATCAGTGTCAACGGCCTAAAAGGCCTCGTTGCAACACATGATACCCATTTTTTTTAGAATGAAGTTCTAAAGTTCTTGCATCCAGTCCCTATCTCCGTCGCTATCAAAATGGAACAAGCTGAAGAAATAAACGATTTGTTGCCGTTTCCTGACTAACACGCGGTTGAAGAATGTCAAGACGACAATCTACCGAAGACAATTGTTTTGATATGCACAGCGGAAATTAATCTGAGTAACTTAAATCGATAAGAACAAGATGCATATGGAATATTTCGAATGCCAATTATGTATTACATACTATCATAAGTTTGTTACGAAACTGTTTTTAGGGTCTAAATTCGAGTTTGCTCACTCAATAATCGAAAATTCGGCACTCATATTTTACCGGAAAACTGTTTTCAAAATCCCAAGTACCAAATTCTACAGTCAAATAATACAACATTTTTTTGTGACCACCCTAGTGCGGAATTTATAAACCAAATTCAACGTTTTATAAGATTGTTTTATGTTTGTCTGTATTCTACAACAACTTAATGACTGCGGGATGTTTTATGAAGATCGAAAATGATTTAAGTACAGTTGAAGTTACAGCTTCAATTTTCTTTCGAATGTGGCAGTTTTTTGTCGACAGGTATGTTGTTTTAGGGTTAGTCTCGAAAATCGTGACCAAATTGCGAAGAAACCACATGATCCATTCAAAAAAATTCATTAACCATTGAAATAAAAGGACCGATAACTTTTCATGTAACATTGATTCCCTAATTCATATAAATTCTTCAGTTTCACAGACACCTAGAGGTATCATAACCTTTGACAGAGCAGCACATATTTCCTTCATTTGTCTAATAGAAACTTCTATTTAATATCGCTTATAAAGGGGGGTTGCTCCAAAACCTGGGGTTATCAGTATAAATATCAAACAATGGTTATCCCTTAAAATTATTATCCTTATCTTTAAATGATAGATATCAATATTACATAGTCATTGGAAACATCTATTATATACTCAGTTGATTATATCTTCAAATAAAAATACATCCAATAGTATATAATTATTATTCATAGCAATCAACAAAAAAGTGATCCGTTAAAAGAAAATTACAAATCATGACATAAATGAAAGCCACTGACTTTATCATGATAAGTTTATCGAACTATGAATCATTTTATTGTATTAGACGAAGTAGTACGCATGGTACACATGAATAAATATTATCAATTGAGAAAGAACAAGGGTAAAATAATCTTGAAACCATTGAAAATAGCAATTCAATTTCAAATGTTGTGTTCCTGCCACATATTCACAACTTAACGTAATAGCGAAGAATAAAATCCAAATCAGTGTAAGGTGAAATGCATAAATGGCTTATTCAAAACGCCTTCCCACATAACAATAAGTCCTCTTATTGACATTCAACTCTGTGGCAACAGCATTGAGCAATCTGATCATGAATCAGACCCACAAATGAATAACAGATAGTCAAAAAACACTCACCTCCACCCTGCATCATTTTGTAAAATTTCGATTCTATATGAAGTTGTGGATGTCTTGTTTTGATACATTCTAATTTAATAGCTACTTCTTCACCAGTCGATATATTTGTTCCTAAAAATCAAGCAAGGAATTGTTTGTCATTATCATTGTCCTGAGTACAATCACTTTGTTTACCAATGTCAATAACAAAAAACATGGATGAAACATACCTAAATATATATCTCCGAATGAGCCAGAGCCAATTTTTCGTCCTAATCTATATTTATTTCCAACCCTTAGCTCCATTCCTAGGCAATGTTCACTCTAACACATTTAAGAAAACCTGATAGTGCCGTATACTCAGGCGGCCATGTTCTATTCAGCCTTTACCTAATCGAAGATATTTAGACGTAACACTGTCTTATAATCAACGGGCGATATTTAGCAACTCGGGTCAATAATTAAAACTACTTTAGAATTCCTGGTTTATCACAGATAAGTTAGTTATTAAATTCAGTTACCAAAATTTCGAAGTTCTTTCATAGTTCAATAATTAACTACGTGAATATCGTTCGTAACAAATTAGACAACTGAGGAAATCAAAGAATATAAAAAACTGACGGGAGTACGCAATGACATTGACACTTCCGTTTTCTGTGACTGGAACAATTGACCTACCTTAGTTCAAGTGTACCATGTGTCGAAAAACCCCCGGGAACCGAAGGCTTGTTTGATTCCATTTCCGATTATTGATACCATTACCAGAGAACATGTCTCTGCCATTACCATTATTAAATTCATTACTAGCATATTTCTCTTAAATAAAAAAAATACTCCGGAAATTGGTTGCTATTTTGAAATTAATGGCCATGATTCGCTGCAATTTTATAAATGATACTAGTGTCAGGAATACATTTTTCAAATTTATTATTATTTGGACAAAAGTTATAATTAATTAAGCTCGTTCAAAAGAAATATATTCTTAACAAAGAAAAATTAAATATCTTACTTTTGAGAAAAAACAATAATGGAACTAGAGAATTTATAGTGTATTTAAAAAAAATTATTAGTAGCTATTGGTATAATTATTAAGGGACAATATTGGACTAGTATAAAAGGAAACTGGAGAACAAACATATAATTTCACTACAGATTTATTGACGTCATCTTAAAGTATAAGCATTTGCATCAGATGAGTTATTGTTTTAAACCTAGATTTAAAATTGTCGGCCATATTTCCTTGATCTTTAGTAGATGGGAAGATCAAATAAAAAAAGGGTTGCATAATAGTTAAGAAGCGATGTACGAGAATAAGAACCACCTTCAGGATAAATCCGGTATCTTGCTTTTGGACCAGTTCCACAATCTTCGTTAATGTGGAAATAACATCTCCTCTGAGTAAAGAGTTAGCCAAATGGAGCAGTGTATCGAGCGGATTTTCTGCAAGAATATTTTTATATCAACTTTTTGTCTCATATCTAATGTTACATAATTGAATTAGAAATTGGGTGTTATGGTAGAATTTTGTCAAATGTGTTTGAATATTTTATCATGTGCCGCATATGGGCGTTGTCGAGAGGGAGACAGCTCATCATTTCAAATTGGCAGAATACAAGATGAAAAGTTTCAAAGTAGTTTGTGCAATAAATGAGCCCCTCTAATGGTCCTTTGATTGAGTCTTTTATCTATGATATTGTCCCAAGGACTGGTGACGCCGATGTCCTCAATACAGATGATTATACAAATCTATTGATGTTGTTGAAGCATACCTTTTTTGACCTCTGTTTTCTTTTGATCCTTATCTGAAACAAAGTACAAGAAATATCGAATTTAGTTCCTATGAACAATTATACAGATCATCCTCAACTTTAATGGCAGATGAGAAGTTTATGGAGAAATACCATAAAAATTCGGTTTCTTAAATAATTATTTTTGCTTTACATGGATCTATAATATATATTAAAGAAATAGATGGTGTAGAACAAAGTTCAGTTAATCCCGAATATTAATGTATTAATTTATGAAGATTAGATATGCTTGCCTTCTTTTTTTCCAGTTATTTGGTGAACACATATTAACAACAAGAACAAAATGAAAATCCTCATAGTGTGAATACGGAGGTTAAAATTTCGCTATATCATGGACGACATAATTTCGGTATCTTGAAAAACGGGTAATTTTGAGTTCCATTACGTAAATAAAAGTGCAAGCAGATAACACGAAGAATAGTAAACCATTATTTCAATGGATATCTAGGAAATAATATTAGTAAGTGTTATGAGTCATGCCGACAATGATGAACATTTTTCATTGTGAAAATAAAGATAAATTTTCGAAACTTTTAGCTTCATCACACATAATATACATACATATAGGTAATAAAAATTATAACTATTGGATTATATCGATTAGAAAAACATCGAATATTGAAATGGTGTATTTTAATTTTCCTCCTCTCTTAATATTCATAATCCAGAAGAGTAAACCGAGGACCGATTTCACATACAGGGTGACCAACTGAAAACGAAACAGAGCGACTTCCAGGAGCTGCGTCAACAGTTAACAAAAGCGTTTAGAACTGTCGATTTTCGTTCAAAGGGGTACACTCTATTTTTGTATTCAGCCCCAAGCGATGGCAAGAAACGTCCCAAACTATTTGAATGGGATAGAGTAAGATTTCTTTCAAAAGCTTTTTCAATTTGACGCTAATTACGAAGTGAAACGACAATTTTCAGTCACCACGTGTATGACCGATCAAAACGACGAAAATCTTTCACTACTTCTCGACCGTTTTTGATGCACTGTACCACTTATAAGCACGTGGTTTCAATATTGCCGATTCACTGTTTCACTTCCAGAACCTCCAAACACCAAATTCTATCACCGTCAAATATGAGACAGATATTTGTTGTTGATATCCTCTGAAAAAATCAAAAAAACTCACTTGAGATGAACTGATGTCTTTCAAACTGCCCTCGAGTATAGAGGTCAGTTGTGCCAACTTACCTATACAACAACTGAAAAACTTTGGTGTCACAGAAACTACAGGAAAATAATAAATTCATTTTATTTTTAACACAAAATTGATATCGAAGATGGAAAACCTTATCACATTATAAGCATTACGATTTAAAGCAACAAGGAAAAATATTTCTAATAAAAAAAATTTTGAGGCTTGACGGCAGTCTGTTACATCAAAATGCAAAATGAATTTGAGAAATAATCTCGGAAATAAACAACCTCAAAATTCTAACTTGAGATGCGACTAAAATGAATTAATTGAACATGTGCATCACACTAATAAATAATATTTTTGTCAAAGAATTTTAAAAATTAATCGTTTCAGTAACATTATCCTATTGAAACAATCGACATTCAAATTTTTGAATTACATAACGCACTGATAATAATTTCAATAAATTTTTAGTGAAAAAACAGTCAATAAACTTTGGAGAAACTAATCGGAATCACATTTTCAAATAAAATAGTCTTTATCTAAATTTATTATTGAATTTACCGAATACGAACAATATTTTCAGTTCTGCTAATCGAAACAAGAATACAGATCAGAATGTTGTCTGCAACTTTCCAGATCAAGTAACCAGTATCAAAATGACGATTAAACTTCATCCAATTAAGATTGAATGCAGAAATATTGTACACACACATGTTTGACTCGTAAATAAGTCTGAAGAAAAAGAGCTGCAATTCAGTGAAACTCGACTCAAATTTTGTGATGTATTCCGAAGTTCCAGACCTGTGCATCGGTTTAAGTTTCAAGGTTGATATTGAAACAACATCTTATTTTATGTTGCTGCCTTTTCATTTTGTTGCAGCAGAAGGATAGAAAACTTGTTTTTTTTCCTATGTTGGGAAAATTCTCAAGGACCCAGTATATACATTGTAGTTTTGAGCACTATTTGTTTGGAAAATAATCGCTTACTGCAAATTAAACGAAGGCATTGAATTGATTAAATGAATACACTCGTTTATTGTGATATGAATGGTTCAAAAATAGTCGTATTAAAACTAAGAATAACATCAATAAAAAACGAAATGTTATACAGCAAAATCGTATTTAGAATAATCAGAATAATTTGGTGAATTCAATGAGATAAATTAAAATTTTTCGAAAATGACTAGAAAATCTATCACATTCTGAAATAGCTATAAATAATTTCGTCCACTGGCAAAACTCCATCATTATTTTCCTCCATTTTAACTTGCTTTCGGAGTCTTCGCCATTCTCTCATTTTATGCTCATAAAACTGTACATTTTCGGTATCGAGTAATTTTACATAGACATGCATGATACCTCTATAGTCATATTCCAATCCAGAATAAGCTTCTCCGAATAAATCAGTGTTAATTTCTATGGATCTCTTGTATAATATTTCTGCGTCACTGTGACGACACATCTGATAATTGTATAGTGACGCCAAATGCCCCACACTTAAAGCTACTTCATAGTCGTACGGCCCCAGCAGTTCTTCTTTAATGGCGATGGCCTTGAGATGCATTGCTTCCGCTTCTTTCAACTTTTTCATACTTTGATACAGTCTCCCCAGATTACCATACTGTTTTGCTGTCAATACATTTTTTTCCCCAAAAGTTTTAAAAGAAGAGTCCAAGGCTTCTTTGTGGAGACCTTCAGCTTCCTTCAGATATTTTTCTGGTATTTGGGAATTTTCCAAGACTGGGAGATCCAACGCAATTTCTTCTAAAATTAGAGCCTTCACTCTTTTAGCTGACGCCATTAGAAGATGATCCGTAGGCAAAATTTTGTTCATTATTTTCAGTGCAATTTCTCCATGTTCGCTGTAAATAAATTGAAGAATTGGAGGAATGTCCTGACTTGCATCATGTTCAAAATCTATTCAATTCAGTGAAATCTGTACAGCCACAAAGATAAGAAACATATGAATTTACCTTGCCTCAGCAAAACTTCCCGAACTGTATTCATGTACATACAAAACATAAGCTAGATCCTCATGTGCAAGAGCGACATTTATGTTATATTTCTTAAATACCGATTTCCTGATTTCCAGTGCTTGTTCATAAACATGGACACTCTCTTCTGTAGAATCCGAATTTAACAGATAGAACCCATAATCACTCAATGTATCTGCAAAATGAGGATGCTGATCTCTAATATACAATTCGGAGGCAAGATTGAGAGCCTGTTTGATCAGAAATCCAGCTTGATTAAAGCACCTTCTCACGATGCATGACTTGGCTGCCTGTCTCAATACTTCAATAACAGTTCTGAAAAAGTAGGTTATAGTAGTGTTAAAATATATTGAAATGGGTACAATACTTACTTTGTTGGTATCTCATTATGAAGGCATCTTAGTGCTTCTTGGGACCATTCTATTGACTAAAAAATAAATCATTTCAATGAAGTTTTATATGTGTGTATTAACTAAACGAAAAAAAAGGTGTTTTTCGTAAATCTCCCTAAAAATACCCAAAAATTATTACCTGCTGGTAATCACTTTTCATATAGTATAATCCAGAGAAATTTGAATAAATTGCAGCAAGATTTGGGAGTGCGTCATTGGTCTTCAACTCTTCAATGACTTCTTTTATCCTTCTAAATGTATATTCTGCAGCTTCCAATTCTTTGAAAGCTACTCTAGCATATAAGGTCCTAAAATATAACATGCAAAAGATATAGCCAAACCTTGAAACAATTATTGAAATTAAAAAAATCTAGTGGCTAAACCTGTTGAATTACATTTCGCTGCAGAAACAATTGTGGGAAAATTAACTGTATAATATGATTTCTTGTATCCTAATTATTCCCATCTATTCAAGTTTTATTTTGCACAAAGAAAACATAAATAGTTGACATAAAAGTAGGAACACAATCAAGAATTTATCTTAATCAGATACTGAATATAACTAGAAGATAGACCAAGTCACAGCTAAGTATTTTTGAGTGTGTATCTATATCATGTTTGTTTTGATGAATCAAGTGAATTTAATGATCTGTATTCCGTATCATTTATTTTTAGGCAATTTTGTCATTGAGAAAGATAAGAATTATTTTTAATTCTGTGAAATTGGACGAAATATACTTTCAGAAGAATGAAATGTGAATTATTGTTTTTTTTTTCAAACACATCTAAAGTAACACACTCACAGATTGGGTACTGGAAAGAATATCTCACCTATGATAGCATTCCAATAGTTTCTTCAATATTGATACATCTCTAGGAAATTTAAGACATAATTCCTCTGTTATAATCATCAGTTCCATGCAGCTGTCGTACCACCCTCCTTCATTGAAGAAGCCACCTAATTTTAGTCCAACATCGATCATATCTTTATTTGGACTTGTTTCGATACTTGCAAGTGTTTCATAATTGTTAACTAGAGATTTATATATACTCATGCATTTATTGCCATGATCGAGTAATGATTGATAAATTTTCAATAGTTTTGTACGTTTGCAAGAGACTGACAAAAGTCTATTGAGAATATTCACATCCCCCAACTCTGGACCCAGCAAACACAAATGTTGACCACAATACAACTAAAAAGGGGAAATTCAAATTAAAGAATCTTCTTCAGATCAATTCTTAGAGTAATCATTATATGTATTCAAAGTTCTAGTGAAGTATATACAAAAGCTAATTAAAAGTAGCTGATTTGCCAAGACATTGAACACAATAAGCATACTTGAATAATACTTTTATTCTGATAGTACAATTGTAGTCAGCAGTTTAATGTGAAAATATACATTCTCAAATACATAGTGCCAAAGACAGAGATTAGACATTATTTTCACCATAGTAAATTCATACAATCTTCGAGAAAATGGAAAATACCAAACAAGGTGGATGATAAATATTTATTGTCAACAGATCAGAATTCATTGCAAGATTTAATCATTGTTAACCTGATGAAATTGGCTAAGAGCAAATCGAAATATAGCAAATTTGTACTGTGATAACTTAGGAATTCCAAGCACAAACAAACCAGCAAATAAAGAATGTAATGACAACATCCAATTAATAATTTTCTTATAAATATCAATTTTAATTCACAATTTTATTGCAACATATCTCCTAACAATTAAAAGATTATTAGCATTTTATATTAAACTATTATCACGGATATCAGACTAAAAAAACCGTTAATGAAAGTGAAAGAGAAAGTTGTACCTACCTCATAATAACAATCAAAAAGAATTTTGTTTGGAAGACTTCTAAGTTCTTTTCCATATAATCTGTCTCTGTATCCCCGAACAGAATTCTCACTAGCCACCTTTAAACAAATATCGTACAATGAAGACGGTGTATGTGTCATTTTTAAATTCAGAACAACCACTAGGTATTTGGAAAGAACTGGCAAAATTTAATAAACATCCAAAAACAGCTGATAAATTATCAACAGATGAAGTGTTTACGGTTGCACATAGAACAATAATATAAGATGGCTACATGTCATCGTAGAACATCGATAACTGTGAACTCTTTTTTTCAGTTTTTCTTCACAGAACACAAAATGGGAGGTAGCTGTGGCAATCTTTGAAAACATCGTCAGGGGCTTTGATCAGCTTTGACCGTCGAAAATCATTACCAAAATTAATATCCATTTCTGCTGAACATTTAATAAATTTCAGGCTGTATGCTGAACGTGCTTGCTACTGCGCTCCTGATCCATATTTTTCTATGTTTAAATTTCGCATTTCTCTATGAAAGCGGAAAATTGTGAAAAACAAATAAATTGGAAGTTTCAATTCAATGGTATATGGATTATTATCAAATCTACTAAAAACATCGAATCGAAGTAAAATACTATTCAGAAGTAATTTTCAGCTGAAATAACAAGAATTACTATCATGCCGGCCGAAGTGAGAAATCTTAAATTGAAGGTAGAATTAGGGTTGCCAGATGTCCGGTTTTCGACCGGACAGTCCGGTTTTTTCATGTTTGTCCGGTCGAAAAAATCTTCGTAAACCGGACAAAAGCTTGAGTTATCCGGTTTTTTCATCGAGTACATTTGAGTTGTCCGGTTTTTTCATCAAGTACATCTGGCAACCCTAGGTAGAATTGATGATTTCCACTTTTCGCCTTCATATTTTTACACCTAATTTTACAGATCGTGTTTGCAGTCCATCTAATATTAATATCATTGAGTTCAATGGGGTATTGGAGTACATCAGCGTACTTATTTTATAACACCATATTTTGTTTGATGTTAGTATGGGGAATTCATGCCCATGAAAGTGAAGAGCCTATACAAATGGTAACTTATCCTTGTACATAATTACGTTTTGTCTAATCTTCTCCTCTTTTGTTTCAAGGCACTCATAGTAAACGTTATAGCAATTGCTTTGGATATATTCATATTTATTTTCTCTTATCCGGCAGATCGTAAGTTTATAGATATTGATTCTGACAAGAACTGAATTTATCGCTATTTCAGATGCGAGTGCAAGAGAAAAATTTTCAGCTGTTATAGCTATTTTTAACTTACTGGCACGACCTGCATCTTCAATGATTCTTTTCAGGTTAGCCCAACAAAGAGGATCAAGTACAGGTAATACTTATTATTTTTTGTCTTCTGTATATCAACATGGATTGTCATGGCTGCCTACAAGGATCAGAACTGTGATATCTGTATCTGTGATCCTTCTAGCCACCCATGATGAAGTATGATGATTCTCCAGGCACAAACAAATACTTATTTCTTTGATGGTTATTCCATTATAATTTTTTTTAATATAGATACTTTGGCTGAAATATTCACTAGAGGAGCTACTAATCAGTCTAACTATGAAGATATGGATAGAAGTACTCCACCAGCTCAATCATCAAATTATGATTTTACTACTGCTGAAAGAATTTAATGATTTTTAAATCAGTTTTTGTGAGAAAATCTTATTTATACTGTAGTTGGCCATTTTTTTAAAGTTATATTATTGTTGTGTATTCAGAACTTTGTTTTATAATGATTTTAATCTTCGTATCAGTTTAAGATTTTCTGAAATGTGCCTTCTTCATTGATGACATCTCATTTGAATATTTTTAAGCGTGATGCAAAAACTCAAGAACATTTCCTACAAATTTTCCGCACATTGATATAATTGAAAATCATCAAAAAAATCATTGTAGCTAACTTCATTATTTAATGGTTGAACAACTCAAGGGGTGAAAAAATCATTTTCATGGTCAAGTGTTGGTAGTTACGTTTGATATTTTGTTAACTATTCAAATATTGATGTGGTTTTTACTTCAATTGGGAAATGATTCTTTTGTATATACACCAAGGCATGTGTTCTATGTGTAAATACGTCACCTCCATTTAATTTTGTGTTATTTTCGAAAAATATTTGTTTTGTTTGATGAAAAAATTTCATTTTATTATATCACCTATAAACACTATCATATTTAAAAATATCTATTTAATCATCTAACAATACTTGACTTGATTTTTTGTTTTAAATACAATATTGTGTCTAAACAATTTTTATTATTTTGGGCCAAAATGAAAAGAAAAATAGAAAATTACTCCGCGGAATTTGAACCACAGAACATACAATAATTTGAACTCAACCATAAAGATCATAGAAGACAAAAACACAGAACACAAACTGGTAGATCTAATAACCAAAGAGCAAAGACTGCTTAAAATCACAGACTGGTCTTTGTTAAAATTGAGTCTTTGTAATAATAATAAAAATAGATAAATTGATAAAAGCTTAGATTCATTATATACCAAAAAGTAATGATAATATAATGAAAAACAGCCTAGTTTTCCATACCACAACGCAATAAGATTGACTTTGATATATTACTATGCAAATAAATTACATTTGCATGAAATCGATTGACGACTGGAATTTTGAATATAAATCAGTCTGCTGATGTTAATCCAAAAATCAAATGATTAATCCTTTTCGTCAAACAGCAAAGTTACAACAAACATGTTGAGTTTATGTGCTATTCCTCTTATTCTGTATGGTATCAGAAAATATGTTGAGAGCAAATGGGGCAAGTGTAAAAACAAAATTCAATTAGATGGAAAAATTGCAATTGTTACTGGTGCCAATTCAGGGATTGGTTTTGAGGTGGCTAAAGAATTGGTCCGTAGGAATGCTACTGTCATTTTTGCATGTAGAAATTTAAGCAAGGCTGAGCTTGCAATTGAGGAAATCAGAAGAGAAAACAAGACCTCTGCTAGTTTGATTCCCATGGAGCTTGATTTAGCTTCACTAAAATCCATAAGAATCTTTGTTGAGAAATTCAAAGACAAGTATGAGCGTCTTGATATTTTAATCAACAATGCTGGAGTATCCATGACGGAGGAAACAAAGCATGAATTAACCAGTGATGAGCTGGAAATTCATTTTGGTGTAAATTACCTAGGCCATTTCTACCTTACTAATTTACTTCTGAACATTTTGGAAAAATCAATACATAGTAGAGTTATCATCGTTTCTTCAAAACTCCATGAGAAAGGACAGATAAATTTGGATGATCTGAATTCTATAGACATTAAGTCTAAAAGCCTTTATTCAAATTCTAAACTGGGAAATGCCTATTTTTGCAGAGAACTTGCAGAAAGAACAGTTGATAAAGGTATAGATGTTTTTTCAGTATGTCCAGGTTGGGTAGGTATATACAAATTTATTTAGACACCATATCAAATGGTATCATTATATTATTTTATCCCCAATAGCATTCTTGTTTATGAGAAATGCAAAACAGGGTGCACAAACTATAATTTATTGTGCTACAGAACCTGGTCTTCAATCTGGAATAATGTATAGGGATTGTAAAATGTATGAATCTAAACATAAGTTTGATCCCATTGTGTCTAAGGAGTTGTGGACAAAGTCTGAAGAGATCATTGAAAGAATTAATAAACATGTCTCCCTTTAGCTCTTCAAAGTGTTTTGAAAAGTACAAATTAATATTTATTCTGGTTGATTATATTATGTTTTCAAATGTTAAAATGTTGTTATTTTTTTAAATGAAATCATTACTTGATTTCTTTATTGTTGAAATGAGTGATTGAATTATATTATTTTCAATAAACGGTCAGATGAAGTGTAGAATGTTCAGTTTTTTTGTGTCAAATGCGTTTTACGTTTTAGAGTTTCCTAGGAAAATGATACAACCACTGGATGAGAATTTTCGGAATTTTAATCCCTTGAATGATGAACAATTTATTTGAAAAATATTTCAACTTTTGGGAAGAATATTCCAATAGTTTTTCATTCACTGATGTGAAAAGTTCACTCAAGCTTTGATTTTCAGTATTGCCTTTGAAATTATGATTATTTCTTTTAAGCATTCAATGAAGTGCCCAAATTTTTCATTCCTGTCTTGTAGGGAGAACAATATTGTGATAATAAACGCCATTCTACTCATTCATGAATGATATTTTTTCAATTGTTAGCAGCTCTTATATCGAAGAAATATTTCATTTGATTGAGAAGGTAACATTACTCAGATAATCTCATTGTATTTACAGAAAAACAAAACTCAAATTGTATAGAGTTAATCTATTTATTGTTCCCAGAAATAAGCTCTGAGAAGAAAGAATCATCATCCAGATTAACTTCTGTATTACTTTGCTCATCATAAAGATTATCCAAAACATTAGAAATCTGCTGAAATGATTCACTTCTAGTCATCAATTCTGTATCATCTTCCAAAAATGAAGAAAATCTTGTACCCCTCAGTGATGACTCTGATTCATTAGGTTTTATGGCATTAGTTGAAAGTGGTGCTTGGGAATAAATTATTGATAAAATTGGTTCTTCCTCATCTGATTCCACATTTCGATCAACTTCAGTCTTCACTTTATTGGTGGGATTAGAATTCAATAACACATTTTCATCTTTTTTACCTGTTGGTTGTTCAATTTTCACACAAATCTCTGCAGATGACAGAAGTACCTCCTCATCTACTTTTAGTAAATCTTCACTTTCTGAATCTTCGGTATTTGGTATGCTTGGTTTGATTTCATCCTGGGATGGAGGTAGCAATATTGGACCAGAGTTTGATTTCTTCTTCCTTTTCGCTGGGTTGTTTACATTTTTAGTTCTCTTGGAGCCTCTCTTCACTACACAACTGTTTCTAATATTATGAAGATCACCCCATTCTTTCAGTTTTTGTTGGTATGCCTAGAATTAAATTCATCTGAATGAACAAGCTCGAATTATCGACAAGATTCGAATTGTTCATACTTCCAAATCATCTTCCTTGGGAGGTTCAAAAGAATCACAAAAATTCCAAGTGAGCCTATTCCACCAAAATCTATAATTGTCTGCAAACGCTAATGAGTGCAAGCGATCAATCCTAAATAAAATTTCTCATTAACAAACAGAAAATTAAAGTCTCCTCCCTAACCTGTAGAAATCATTCAGTTTTCCAACACATCCAGGACTTGCCCAGTTCAGCATGGACCATTTGAGTTTTTGATCAGGGTGCTTCTATTGAATAAAATGAAAAATTTGAGGATTGAATTTACTAAAATTTATAATACGTGCAAACTCCACAACCACCACCATAAATCTACTCACATAAAAATTTCTTTTAGTAAGCCCTATATTAAAACTTCCCTTGAGTTTTTTTATAAGAGGTTTTGTTGCTAGCACATCAAGATCATCCACAATAACACAGAATAAATCATCATCTAACAATTTTTCTGCCAACTTTATTAAGTCTGAGCTAAGAAGACAAACACCCAAATGATCCAAGTCTGTAATAAATAGAAAATTAATATGAGTGTTAAAAACAATACAATATAATTTACTGTTTGGAGTGATTATTTTTGGCTCAAATCCTACTTCACTGGCATGATAATGCCATTTGCATATTGAATACTCGGAGGAAATAATCAAAACGAATGACCTTTTATCAATCTTATGTTTAAATGAACTTAAAAATGCACAAACTTGTAGAGGCATGTTTAACTCCTCATCTTGGTTCAGAATAGCACCACTTCTCTACAACGATAAATGATGACAATTAGATGCTTTTCTTTCTTCACAATTTCAGAAAATTACTTTTTTTATAAAGTTTTCGAATAAAAATTGAATTCCTATAATATGGGTGTTTGAAATAGTTTTCAGAATTTCATTGGGTATCCTTTCTGGGTCTTTGTTTTTGTTGCCGAAGTACCAATCAGTGGTCAAATCAAATGGCTGAAAAATTTCTCATTCAGATACGAAATGTTCCTATTAGATAAATCTCAACATTACTTCCACAAAGGTAAACATAATAATCAATTATTATTGGTACATTTCTTGAAATCTGCACATGACGTAAATGCTTATTATTTGTATGTACAAAATCATTAAATACAGAATAGCTACAAAAATCGAAAAACTCGTTTTCGTATTATTTTCGTTATCAATCAAATAATCGTAGACACTGTTCATTTTGAATTTCCATGGATGTTTTTGATGATGTTTTGAAGATGAAATTGTCAAAGTGACATTTGCTAATTAGGTTAGATACCTGTTTACAAGAAATTTGTGATCTACTACTGCAAACAGCTACAGCGATCATCGCCAAATGCCAAAAATCAAAATGTTGAGACTTTTGACCAACTCTTTTGACGTTGAATTAAGCACCAAATGCTCTTGAACAAATTCTACAAATGTCTGTTTGTTCGATTATGATTCTAATTTTCTACATATCAAATCAGTTTCGTCATTCTAGAAGTTGAGACAGTAGTTCATTTCTCTTATGAGCTGAAAAAGATGACGTGTAAGACGTCAAAACATGAAACCTTGCTTAACCTCACTTTCCGCAGGTAAATTTGTCCTGGGTAGATTACGATTAATTGAATTAAGGAATTGAATTAAGCTCATTGATGCTATTATTCTCAATGGATTTATAAAAACACATGTTATGAAGACTATTGGTTATGTCATCTGCGGACTCAGAACCCCAACTGGAAGATTCGTCGTCTGTAGACGGTCATGAAAATGATGTTGATGAGAACGAGAACCCAGAAAACCAGGATATTTCAGAAACTGAACAGAAAAACAAGGTTGAAAAGAAATTGAAAAACAAGTATCTCAACAAGATGCTTTATTTACTGAAGGAATTCCTTATTATGGTTGTTGTTGCCATGGCATATGCTGCAATAACAAATGAGTAAGTCTTCTTTGAATTGAAACAATTTTGGAATAAAGTTTAATTTCAACAGTGAAGCAATGTATCGCAGGAATTTGGACAAATGAAATAAAATCAATTATGATTTTGCCGACGTTTCGGAACTAATTGTTCCTTTTTCAAGGCTAAAAGAAAGCGTTTATTAACTACATGAAGATAAATATACAACATTACACATCATACCTCATCATACAACTAATAAAGACATAAATTTAAAATGATTTATGTCTTTATTAGTTGTATGATGAGGTATGATGTGTAATGTTGTATATTTATCTTCATGTAGTTAATAAACGCTTTCTTTTAGCCTTGAAAAAGGAACAATTAGTTCCGAAACGTCGGCAAAATCATAATTGATTTTATTTCATTTGTCCAAATTCCTGCGATACATTGCTTCACTTTTGAACATGGACGTGAATAATACAGAATCTTTAATTTCAACATAAAATATTCCAACAGTATTCCTAAGGTTGGTAAAAGTCCAGCTGCATATAGGTTTTTCTCAGAGGATCCTTATATAACAGATTGGTATAGAGGAGAGATAAGTGATGCCATTAGTCAAGCAAAAAGTGCAGACATAGCCTTTGTTATGTTTTATGCCCCTTGGGATGCTGAATGTCAGCATGCACGGAAAGAATTTCAGGTTTGTATTCCAACTAGTCGGAAGATATTTAGGAGGGTACTCTTATCCACTTGTGAATGCCGTTTCTCAGTGTTCCAGAAGTAGAGATGATTTATCAAAAATTATCATTGAATTTTTCAGATAGTAGCCAGATATATGCATAAGCAGGTTACATTTTCAGCTGTGAATTGTTGGCAACCAGGTAGTGAATGCAAAACTCAGTATAGTAAGGTACAAAAATGGCCAGTCCTTGTAGCTTACCCTACACACGGAAGGGGTATTCAGTATAATGGACCTCTTGAAGCAGTTCATATAATTGCCTTTCTTAAAAAATTGATTTCTCCTTTTACAAAATCTAATGTAAGTATTTAACTGAATTTGAGGTTGAATTTCAGACACCTGCATACACATTCTTCAATAAACTCTGAAACTCCACTCAGCATATTATTTTTCTAGGCAGCTATTGTAATTGCTGAAGTGAACGCTGCACCCTTTAGTAGAGAATATAATATTCTCTATCAAGTGGCTGTGAGACTATTGGAAAGGGATCCATTTCAAGAAATAGCCATTTCTGTTCATCTACATCCTCCATATTATGAAAGTGGTGAGGAACGTGTTCCTAGAGTCTACATTCGTATATGGAATCAAACCTTGGTAAGTATCTTAGTTCTTGGATCCCCATACAGTTCTAGTTGTGTTTGTTTGTTTTCTGAAAAAAATCCTTCACAACAAACTATTATTTATACCACAATTACTTGAATTTTTGTTTCAGATGTATAATGATGGAGATTGGGAGGTGGAACCTATATTAAATTGGATAATAAAACATGTCCACCAAATTACCAACTGGATTTCACCAAGCGGGTCTAAAAGTATATCATTATCTAATTATTTGCAACCAGGACCTGCTCTTGTACTTTTCACTCCTAGGAATCCATTAGCAATCCATAATGACTTCTACAGTATGGTGAGTATTTTGTTTATAATGCTATTTCATTTGGACCTGGAGATTTTATTATTTTTAGATGAGAGAAACAGCTTATGAGTACAATAATTGCGAGAATAATACCCAAATAACTCTTCGCCAGCAATTCATACACTCGGAACGATTGAGTGAGGCTCAAAATGATCTTATATTATTTATAATACTTACATTGTTTATGTAATTATTTTTACAGATAAATATGTTCAGCAATTCAGACTAATTGAAGAATGCGGATGGAGCAAGTTTAAAATGAAAAGGATATCGTCTCCCAATCTCTGGAGCAATATTTCATACTGTTTCGAAAAGGAATATCGAAAGACTGAAAATATAAAGGAGAATGATGACAGTATGCTGAATGACTATGGTGGAAAAAATCGTTTATGTGTGAAATTACTTGAGAATTTTCAGATTGATGATGAGGAATTTAAATACAAAAGATTAAGCAGTGGCAATACCCAGTACAAAACATCTAAACTGTATGGTAATAGTTGATATTTTTCATTAGATATTTTCGCATTACGAAGTGAATCATTTTCAGACGTGCCTGACGAAAGATCTCCAGTAAATCTGAAAAAAAGCGTAGATGTAGAAACTTGCAGGTCGTTTCTGATCGCTCAGAGGTATCAGCAACTTGTATTCTCCAAAGAAATATTCGGACGTGATTCTAATAGTTTGGATGTTAAAGGATTGAAGTGCAAAACGAATAAAACACTTCATTTCATTGCCATGGATAGTCTGTATTATCATCATTTCGCAGAGAAGTTGGGTATCGATCTCTCTAAGAGTCCTGACAAAACAGCAATGGTGATATTGGACGATAAAGTATGCATACTTTGACCTAAATTTCATTGGATTTGATGATTTTTTTGTAGATGGAATCGCATTATATGATGAAGGGTGAGGTCACCGAATCTAATATAAGAAATTTTATTCATAACTATACCGCTGGTTCACTTGAGCGTGCCTTAAGCTCATTGACTACCGTCAAGTCGGAAATGACTCATTCCTATCCAAATAATCGCCAATGTAGTTTTGACAATGCCGAATTCTGCGTGATGGATTTATCAGCAACTAATTTTCGAGAAACCATCTCCCAGACAAATAAGGTGAGAAAAAGATACAGTTTATGCGATAACTGTTTATTTCAGTTATAGGGGTGAAAACACAACTGAAATATCCTCTATTTTTCATAGTAGAATACACTTTTATCCATTTGAAAAATGGAGCGACTGAAATTTCGAGATAACAATATTCGGCGACAATTTCCGAACATCCTGTATGAATTTTGAAATATTTCGAATTATAAAAAAAGCTTATGGTCTTATTCAGGCCAATCTTAAAAATTTTCGACTAGACTTCCTTGGATCTGAAAATATTAAATGTTTTGTTGAGAGAACCTTATTCCACATCAAGGTCTTCTTTTTTCTAGGCTGTGATAATTTTCTACTATTCGAAACAGTGTTCATTCTGCAATGGTATTTCATATCGTTTTTTGACTGTTGCCAAATACTTTTCATTGATGGAAGAATTGCAGTTTGCCAGAATAGATGGTGATTTGAATTTGTTACCCTGGGAATACACAATGGAAGTATATCCTACCATATTATTCATTCCGGCCAACCAGTGAGTGAAAAGGATGTAAAAATCGCAGAAATATTAGAAATTTTATTTTTCAGGGTTTCGGAAAGTAGAGTATTTCCAATGGATATGTCAATAACTGTGCCTAATCTAGTTGGCTTTATTTTGGCCAATTTACAATCTAGTTTTAAGTTGAAGGCAATGTGGGTCCTTTGTGAAATTGTAAAGGTAATTTTCAACTTGCAGTTTTATATTTTGTTTTTTCAGATTCCTCTTTTTTATATTTCATTCCTCTTCTTTTTGTTTCATTCCTCTTCTTTTTGTTTCATTCCTCTTCTTTTTGTTCCATGTCTTTTCATTTTGTTTAATTCCTCTTCTTTTTGTTTCATTTCTCTTCTTTTCATTTCATTTCTCTTCTATTCGTTTAATTCGTCTTCATGTTGTTTTATTCAATCATAAAATGAATATTTTTTATTCTATTTCAGTTTAATCCTGATAATATGGACTGTATCTCATCTTTAAGATCGCACATCTCTCAAGTCATTGATAAAACTCTTCAAGAATGGAGAACTGTACGTAAAGAAGCAAAATTGTTGATGTCCTTGAAGCTCCAACATTTACATGATTTACATTTCCTTTTTTTGAAATATCCTTGCAATATAACTTTGGTAGAAAATATATTTGATGGACTGAAGTTACTAGAGTTTCACCCACTTGAGTCAACTGTTTGAAGAAAAGAAATTATCCTTTCATGTAATGACAGATAAAAGGTGGGAAAATATTGAATTCATAGGATATGAAAGACTACTAGAAAGTTAAATTGTCTTTAATTTTTTTAAATTTCACATTGATATAAAAACAAATTTCTTGCAACAAATCTTCCAGAAATTATCACAATATTGAAATTTTAAACAAAAGTACCGCATATTGTTGCTTGAATGAAACGACAATAATATTTTCATTAATTGCAAAGTTTGAAAAGTAAAACGACATAAATCTTTTTTTCACATCCGTCTCCTATCTATTGTATAAGTGTATGTTACTTTACGTTCAATTCATTCCATTAGGTATATTTTCAAAATGTGAAGAAGCAAATCAAACAATTTATAATTTTTTAGTCATTTATTTCAAGTCTGGTTTTATTGAGGGGCCAATTTTATGACTTGCTATTATAGTTATAAGTCTGTATAGTTCAGATTTAAGTTTAAATTTGTTTGAATCAGAGACTTCTCCTGATTTTAAGTTTTGTAGAAACGATATATCAGGCATATGAATGTTAGTATTTTTTTCTCAATGATTTGTTGAATTTAATTAGGTTTTATCTCAATTTCTCCAAAACTCACTGATGTTATTCATTATTTTTGCAAATTATATTCTTCATGATTGTTGTGTATACATAAATGATCAGAGATCTGTGATACAGCCCAATTCTAGGAAATAAATTTTATCATAGTTGATACCTAGGAAATGTATTAATTGTAGATTTCACTGAAAATTATACAAATAGGTATCGGCTATAATATGTACTATTGTAAATAATTAGATAATCTTAATATATTGTCATTAAATTATTCTTCATATTTTCATTAAATTAACTTCCTTCACCATTGGATCCATGACCTTTTGTTCAGGTAGTTTTCTTGTGTTGTGAGGTGAGTTGTGTGAAAGTTGTTTGTATTATCGGCACAAAAATAGCAAATAGGAAAATATATTCTTTAAGAATATCCAAAACAAAGGAGGAATAAAAAGATAAAAGGAGAGCTATTATTGCGAGCTTGTTCAATTTTTGAGCTAGTGGATACTGAACGCCTCCATAACTCCAAATTTCTATCCTAACGGATTTTGAAATATTCGGGAAATAAAATTTTAGAAAATAAATAACTTTGAAACCATTGAGCCGATTCGGTCCATTTACGATCTTGGATGGGGCATCTGAAACTGAGATACACCCTGAATATTCCAAGACTCCGTATCTTTTCTTCAGAAAGCTATCATATTTACGGCCGGACGGACAGTAAAGGGCGTAAATGGGTAAAATTCGTTTCAGAGATCTTAAGGTTAGTGCTTTTATAAACAGGCCACTTTTTTCGACAAATTTCATGGCTATGAACTGGAGATCATATCTTGGAAACCGTTCGAGATGAATGTATGATTTTTTGATTGAATTCTCCATGAGTTTTTTCGGAATGAATGGAAAAACGTAGGACGGTCAATGTTGAATGGTAAACATGCTTTTTTTGCAAGATACATATGTGTTCCGAAAAATGAGTTAAATCAAGCGCAGAAGAAGAATCATTTTGCACCACGACAATGCTGGCCCTCACACATCAGCTCAAACAAAAATGCTTTTGAGCAGTCAAAATGTGGAACCCATAGGTCCTGTCCTTGTTTGGCACCCAAAGATTGCTTCTCTTCATCGCAGAGAATCAGATCAAAAATCAATCGCGAGGTCAATGTTTTTCGACACCTGAAGAAGCAGTTGATGCGTTCAGATCACATGTTTTGGACGAACCTCAATTAAGGGAGAATATTTTGAAAAACATTTCCAATTATAAATATTTGTTTTTATTTGTCCACCTCAAACGTTTATATAAGGGTTAATTACGGTAAGTGAATCGGATACGAAATAAAGTTAGGAGACATTTCTTGTAGAGTATGAATCACTTTATTCAATCACAAATTTTAAATTTGGTTTGAACTTGGTTGTAAAAACGATTTTCCAAATTTTCTGGCACACTACAATTACTAAAGTGGTAGTTGAAAGCACAATTTGAAGCTAAAGGTAGTTATACCTGATTTGATTCGAATTTATTTAGATATCGAAAAATATTTAATCTTTTTTGAAAGTCCATTCACTGGAAAAAAATATTAGTGGTTTCCAAAAATCTGGTTAAAATTAGGTCCAGTTTGAGGACAGAGCTTCTGTTCTGTCCTGATATTAAGCAATTTGGTACTTTTTTCCAACAGGGTCTTGATTTTTTTATGATTCCTCCTCAATTATTTCATTCAGATCAATCAATGTTGCTTCTGTCTGGATTTCTATTATTCCAGCTCATCCCGTTTAGATGCGCAGACAGTAAATTCTTCATTTAACATTCAGTAAATTACATCGAATTATCAGAAGATAAACAGACAAAGTGAGCAGATATTATAAGACAGTTGGTGGTCTGCATCACGACATGCGAGAGGCCGATGGGGCCCTTCCTCGGGCTGAAATGGGTGGGACGGGGCTCTGTAACATGTAATTTGTATGTCAACAAATGATAATAACGGATGAGCTAACGAGTTTTCGACTTATTTATTTCTTCGAGCGAGCTGGGGCGTTGCTTGTTCGTTCCAGACATTCTCGAAGCCTCGCTATTAAATCTGGAGATGCAATGAGGTACTGGTTATCGATTGGTAGGTACCGTAGGTACTGGGAAACAGTGGCGTTTAATATTCTTGGGCTTCAATGAAAATTGAGATCTACAGAGTGTTTCAATTGAAGAGGCGAGAATTTAAAATTTCACAACGGATGGATCGATGTAAAATATACTGCTCCACAAGAATTAGGGATAGGTATCAAGGTATCGTATTCAATCGTTTTTAAAAGTATGTAATCTTCGAGAAAATCGCTGTAAAATCATTTAAAACTCAATAACAACTTGAATCGATCCAATAAAAATCAGTATGAGACATTTCGTCAATCTGGTCGCCTTTTTTCTGAAGTTTGGTTCTTTGCATATGCTTCATGAATGTTCTTATTTTGAAGTGAAGTCAGTTTATCAACGGCTTCGATTTGAAACGTGTTTTCTGAAAATGCCAAGACGTAAATTAACAAACGCTGAGGCTAATAGGGCTATCGGAATGCTACAGGGTGGCCTAACTCTGGTTGTTGTTGCGGAAAGGCTCCAAGTCAGCCAAAGTGTGATATCTCGACTTTGGAATAGGTTCAGGGAGACAGGTTCAGTGTTGGAAAGACCGAGGCTTGGTGGGCGACGAAAAATAACACCTGCTCTCCTGCTCAGTATCGTTTCATCACCGTTTCGGCGAGAAGAAACCCTACATCTAAGTGTAGAATGCTATACGGAATACTCTTCAAAATGCAGATACCCCAAGTTTCCATCGAAACCATCAGACGACGTTTGAGAGAGGTGAATCTAGGTTCTAGACGTCTATTAAGAGGAGTTCCATTAACACGTTACCATAAGCGTCAAAGACTGGAATGGGCAAGGCAACATATCAATTGGAACGATCAATGGCGTAGTGTCCTTTTCACTGATGAATCCAGATATGGACGATTTTCAGATTCTCGAAGAATAAGGGTTTGGACAATCCCACGCATACCCCGTAATCGTCGCTATGTCCAAGAAGTCCAAGCATTCCGAGGGGCTAGTGTTATGGTATGGACCGGGATATGTTTCAACGGGCGCACAGATCTACACATTCGTCCTGGGAATATGACCGCCTTACACTATAGGGAGCATGTCATTGACAATGTTGTGCGAAATTTTCACGCTGCTATTAGTGAAACTTTTCAATTTCTAGACGATAACGCTAGACCGCACCGTGCAGCCATAGTTGAGAATGCGCGCGAGGAGCTTGGTATTCCACATTCACCCAATACCTCCGCACTCACCAGATTTGAATTGCATAGAACATGCATGTGATATGCTCCAAAGAAGATTAGATAATCATCAACGTATAAATTGTGGGAGTGACATAAGTTATAGGTTTCTTTCTGAATTTTCCTTCAATCAGTGTTAAAATACTGTTTATGGGGTTTGAATCGAAGAATTTTTCCCTTTATCGGCGTGCTCTGGGCAAACAGTTCGGTATAATTGAAAATGATGCTCTACAATATTGTATAGGGTGATTTTTTGAGAGCTATAGAAAAATTAAAAGAAAAACACATAAAATTCAGAAAAATACATGAAATCTTCATTCGAATAGATAGTACGGTCCATAAAAAATGTGTTAAAGATTATTTCATGCAAATGTTGACCGCAGCTACCGGCTACGCCTCGAATGGTCCATCCGCTTAGTCCAAATTTGGCATAGGTACTCTTTCCAACATTTCGGCTGGTATCTCACGAATAAATGCTTCAATGTTGGCTTCCTATGCGTCAATCGATGCGGACTTGTCAGTTTAGACATGAGCCTTAAGGGGCCGTTATACTCTGGCCGACGTCACCAATTCTCCATTCAAATAGTGCCTTTCATTTTTCCAAGTTCACGCCCTCAATTTTTCACCTGGAAGCTTGATTTATTTTTTAAATTCTCCTGGAATTTCTGCGATTTCACACTTTCTGGAAGTCTTTTCAGTATTTCCATCATTTTTTGCATTAATTGAGGACCTATCCAAATGGATTTTTTTTTAAATATAAAAAATTAATTTGTCGAGGGTTGGTCAATATCAAACTGACCATGAAATGGAAGAGACGAGCGATGAACTTTCTCAACAGTGCAGCCATTTTGATGATAAAATTCAATTATTTGCAAGTTGAATTATTGACCATTCCAGAAATGTTCCTGTATCTCATGTTTCTAAAAAGCTTGGCGTCTTTTAAATCATCCTCAAGATTTAAGGATTTTCAAGAACGATGTTGTTGAAAATTTAGTCGTCTCAGGTAGGTAACAGGCTTCAGGGAAAAACAAACATCTCGTTTGCCTGTGAGGATGCGATGTATAATTAAGTGAATACGTAATCCTATATCTTTATGAAATATAGATATGGGTATACAGCGGTGGTTTTTGATCGAATAGAAGAAAACTGGTTTCGGCTTCAAGGAATATGATCCTAATGAAAGATGATTTTTTTCGTGATACTCATATCTACCGGATTCATCTTTAGTGACGGGTTCTGTAAATACGATACGATCGATAAAATGATGGATTGGTTCAGGACTTCCAACCTATTCATTATAACTTGTTTCAGCGGTACCAATACGCATTCTGTATGATTAAGTTACTTACCTACTCTTAGTTTTGTTTCGAACAATCTGTCTGAGCCCTGGAGGAAGGAGGAATTCGTTAATTCTTTTCCAAAAGCACATTTTTTACGTTGAATTCAACGAACCGATTTTCGTATACAGGGTCCTGCAATAGTGCGAAATTCTTCCATAGTTGCCGAACCAGACATCTTAGAGATTTCGTTGGAGAGTAGACCTCTTGTACCTTCATTTCTGCATCTCAGGAAATTATTTTCTGATATACAGGGTGTCCCCGATAAATGTTATTCAACAAATGGATGATTTTTTTAATGGATCACCCCATCTATTTTCACATATTTTCAGTGACCTCCATAATCTCTTTCATGACGCAAAATATTAGAGACACTTTTGCAACGGTACGGATCTTATTCGAAGAAAACTGCAAAAAGGTGAGGGAAAAGCAGTTCAGTAAAAGCCTTCTGACGATTTCCAGAAGCGATAGTAACACGAATTTGGTTTGAAAGTGTTTTAATTGAAAGATTTGTCTTGACACGGTTACTAAACGATCAACCTGTCATATACAGGGTGTCCGTTATTAAGGTCCAAATATGAAGAACTTAAAATTATCATTTCCCGATTTTTTCAAATGTAACACCCTGTATTTTTTCCACAATAATGTAGACAATTGAATACCTTTTCTCAGAAGTAACCTTAGGATTATTTTCAGTCCCGCATCCAGCAGACACGAAAAATGATATCAAACTGAAAATTTTATTCAAATAATAACATAATAAAAACTAACGGACATTCAAAACAGGTCAAACAATGAAATAAAACTAAATGAAAAATTATTGACAAACTTTAAAATCTACCCAGAATCATACTACCTGAGCATAAAAATGATAATTTTTTGCCGTACAAGCAATACATATTGATCACGTATTCAACCAATTATATCAGTTTCTATCGGATTTCCAAAAAAAAATATTAATCGAGTTATTGCTACTTGGAGCTCAAAGATACTTTCGAATACAATGAATCAGTATGAATTTTTGGAAAAAAATGGGATGGTTGATATGATTTTCATGTTAGGGCAGTGCCAGAGAACCTGTTTTTTTCGGAAGTCGAACTTATGCTGCCCAATATCCCGATAGGATAGGAAACATTCATCCCATTTTTTCCAAAAATTCATACCGATTCACTGTATTCGATAGTATCTTTGAGCTCTAGTAGCAATAACTTGATTAATATTTCTTTTGGAAAGCCAATAAAAACTGATATAATTGGTTGAATACGGGATCAATATGTATTGCTTGTACGGAAAAAAACTATCATTTTTATGTTGATGCTCAGGAAGTATGATTCTGGGAAGGTTTTAAAGTTTGTCAATAATTATTCATTTAGTTTTATTTCATTGTTTGACCACTTTTGAATGTCCGTTAGTTTTTATTATGTTATTTGAATAAAATTTTCAGTTGCGATATCATTTTTCGTGTCTGCTGGATGCGGGAGTTGAAATAATCCCAAGGTTACTTCTGAAAAAATGTAAGGTATTCAATTGTCTACATAATTGTTGAAAAAATACAGGGTATTCCATTTGAAAAAATCGAGAAATAATAATTTCAAGTTCTTCATATTTGGACCTTTATAACTGACACCCTGTATATGACAGGTTGATCGTTTAGGAACCGTGTCAGGGCAAATCCTTCAATTAAAAAACTTTCAGATCAAATTCATGTTACTATATTTTCTGGAAATCGTCAGAAGACTTCTACTGAACTGCTTTTCCCTCACCTTTTTGCAGTTTTCTCCGAATAAGATCTGAACCGTTGGAAAAATGTCCCTAATATTTTGCGTCATGAAAGAGGTAATGAAGGTCATTGAAAATATGTGAAAATATATGGGGTGATCCATTAAAAAAGTCATCCATTTATTGAATAACATTTATCGGGGACACCCTGTATATCAGAATATAATTTCCGGAGATGCAGAAATGAAGGTTAAAGAGCTCTACTTCCCAGCGAAATCTCTGAGATGTCTGGTTCGGCAAATATGGAAGATTTTCGCACTATTGCAGGACCATGTATACGAAAATCAGTTCATTATTATTCTGATTTTTTTTGCCTCCCCCTAGCTTAAAGGCTGATGGGGACGCCCTTGTGCAACTTTTAACAGGGACGAAAAAGGTTTTCAAGACACTTTCTCGAAAAATTAGAATATCAAAATTTGAACCAAAAAGTTTACCAATTAACCAAAATATCCAGTTGACAATAAACGTGTTGACAAATGACAGATCATGAAACGCATTCTGGAGTCAAAATTGGTATTTCTTTGTTAGAAAACCAGATATTATGAGATGTAGAAATTATGATAAAAAAATATTCTCCATATTCAAATTTTGCCATAACGCGACCTCTCCCATGGGTTTGATAAAGGTAGGTACCATCCCATTCATTTAATAAAAACAAGTTTCGCGGCTACTTCCATCCCGAAGGCCATTCAGCAATTTATTTTCTGAATTTACCCATAACAAACTTCATAGAAATTAAATAATACACGTGTATATTCCACACACGGCACAATGGGCCGATAATCACCTTTGCGGACTTTCAATCCCTTCTGTTTATGGACCAATAAATTTCAATAAATAGGCGGCCTCTTTGATCTTCATTCTCCAAAGAACGCTACTTCTTATCGAAAAGAACCGGTGGGTAATAACAAGGTGTTTTCTAAAGGATCTTTTCATGACTGAAACCGCAGATATATTTATTTATTCGACGTAAACAATTTTCAATAACGTTCCACCGATGTTTGATGAGATTTTTTTGGGTAAGCCGAAGAAGCGGCAACTATTCCATTAGCGGAACCCGAAATGCCCTTATCATGTGAAATTATCTAGGGATTATTGTCGTTTTAGATTGAGGATTATGAGCGCTTTGAAGAACGCGATTTCTTTACTTAGAACAATGATGTTAAGTCATCGATCAACAAGTTTTTCGGAGCCTTTTATAGACAAATAAGGCCATCATAGTACCCCGAAAAGTCGTATATTACGGTAATCTCATCGGTACTCATCGTTCGCTTGCATTTCGATAATGAGTACCGAGGCCGCTTACAGGTTTCGCGTCTAACGCACTGTTGATATCTCCAGCAATCAAGGCTTTAAAATGGGTGTTTCACATGTTTTGGATGGATTTATGTATTATTGGGAATAGTGAATTAAATAATTGAACTTTTCTCCGGTGTTTCCCTAAGAAAATATGTGAGAATTATCGTAAAATTGTACACAGGGAGCCCTTGTATGCATTACCGATATTTGAATGGGACATTTTCATCTACAGCCGAATGGAATAAATTCTATAACGAATAAATGAGGGCGTGTTGGGAAAAACGCTCGGACACGTCGATTTTTAATTTTAAATGCGCATATTTTTCAAAAAAAATATTATATAGGGTGTTCCATGTGACCGTGGCCACTACCAACTTTCTTATTTCAAATGCAACCCCCTGTATATTATTTATTTTTTGGATTCTTCAGAGAATTTTAGACACAATTCATGCACAATATCCTATACCTATCTTTAACTATTTCGGAAGTATTAAGTGTTTTCAGATTTTTTACAAAAATTAACATTTTAAATGAAAATTATTTTATTTCACAAATTAACCTCTTGTTATGAAGAAAGTAAGCAAAAACGCCTGAAATGTTGAGTAACGTTAGAAGACAATTCTACAACAGATTAGCATGTTGCCAAGACGTTCGCGGCGAGTATTTTGAATTTCCTACATTGACATTAATGTTTTTTTCTTTTTAATAATTAAGAAATAATCAGTATTACTTATTAGGTTTTAAGTGTAATGTACCGAATTTGTGAAATAAAATAATTTTTATTTAAAACGTTGATTTTTGCAATAAATCTGAAAACACTTAATACTTCCGAAATAGTTAAAGATAGGTACCTATTGGACATTGTGCATGAATTGTGTCTAGAATTCTCTGAAGAATCCAAAAAATTAATAATATACAGGGGGTTGCATTTGAAATAAGAAAGTTGGCCACGGTCACATGGACACCCTATATGATATAATTTTCTTGAAAAATATGCGCATTTAAAATTACAAATCGACGTGTCCGAGCGTTTTTCCCAACACGCCCCCATTTATTCGTTATCGAATTTATTCCATTTGGCTGTTACACTCTGTATAAATTCACTCATTCACAGTGACCTATCTCACATCCCTTGAAACGGAAGTCAATTTCTGTTTTTTTTTCATAACCACTAGCAGATCTAGAGATTTTTCAAATTGAACACATTGAAATGTAAAGTTCTATATAAAACTATTTTCTATGCACGCCTGTAAAGAAGATACAAAGACCTTGCAAAAAAAGTACCACATGACCCACTTTCCCTATTCAAAAAATTTAGAGGGTTAATGGGGATGGCCCAAGGTGCAACAAAAACCCTTCAAAAATGCATAAAATTTAGTGAAAGTGAAACAAAAATTGACCTGTTTCAGGATTTTGTTGTCAAATATTTTTCTTCTGAGAAAATAAATTTGTTCCATACTTTTGACGCGCACTGTAGGTATATTAGATTCAAAGAATGTATTTGATATTTTTTCCGGTCACATTCCGATTCCACAACCTACAAGATGAATAGACCAGCTCTCAAATGCTTCTGACTTAACATCAGAATCATCCTCCAACAATAATAAAACCTTGCAAAACTTTATGTAGCAATTAATATTAATCAGGTTCATCAGAAATTGTTTCATTTCAGACGAAATTACTTTTAGGTATATCTTCTCATATTAGAACATTACTGCTCTCAAAAAGGTAAACAATTCCAAATAGTTAATAAACGGTAGGAGCTAAAAAGTTAACGCGCTACTTAAAAAAGGATTTGTTATATCCGGCAACCTGACTGAAATAGCTAGAATGTTTGCTTTTGAAGGCAGGGCCGGACCTACCTGCTATAACGTATGCGAGCATTACATTTTTGTGTAACATTTACATACGTAAAATAGCATAACTGTGGCTGATTTTCAATATATCAATACATTATTTCTTTTCAAAATATAATGTAGCAGAATCGAGATTGATTTTGTGGTGAACATTTTTCTCAAATATGTGAATTGGAGAAATGAATGGGGCTCTCAGTTCACTGACTCACTCCTTATACAGGGTGTCACATTGAAAAGTAAACAGAGATCTTTTCTAGAAGAAAAATTTGCGTGGCAACGCTAAACCCTTTGATTTGAATAGGAAAGATGGGTCGTGTGATTTGTTGTTGTTTAAAAGTACTTTTCCTTCCAAATATGACAGTAAAAGTTTGGTTGAATTCTGATCATTTGTTTGAGTAATATTCGACTTTGAAAAAGTATGAAATACTACAGAATTCACCTGGACCATAAGAGAGAAAGGGAAAATTTTTGTCAAGTTATATAGTGAAGGAGGTAAAACAAACCATTACATCAAAGTAATCAACATTACTTCTCACGAAAGAATATAAAGATAAAGACAAGAGACCTGGAAAAAAACTGGTAGTTTTTGTTTTAAAACAGTTACATTTCAGTGGATTTCTGAATATTTTAACATTGGATGGGTTGTATTTCTTGGAAATTTGAATCAGTGCATGCCTCAGATCATTCAGGTTCAGATCATTATCACTTTAAATACATAATGTCATTCTGGAACTTTTTTAAACGCTTACGAGATTTCCTCTCATATTAGCACTGATGGAAAGTCTCATTTCAAGTTACCCAAAGAATGCTGTATGGACTTAGTCAGTTTCTTTCAATTTAATTACCTCTATTCCGTTTTCTTCTTCTACAAAAACCAGGTATACTTTATAAGGTACCAATAATTATGGAGCCGTCAGTACGACGTCAACCATGCCCGAACTGAAATGTTTATTCATGACACGTGCAAAATGAACGAGGTATCAATTATAACTCACATTGAGATTGTATCAGTTGAACCGATTGTGAATGGCATTACCATCATAAAAGAGAAGCTCCATTTTGCATTCACGATAAAACAATCGATAGCATTATCGCGATGCATTACAATTTATGTATGCAAATATACTTTCAGGATGGAAAGAGCGTTCATTTAACATGAATTATTCGAGAATTCTCATTGCATGAATGGTTCATTTTACTGAGGTTTGTTCATGACCATCTAAAAGAGACATCAACCTGAAATGTTGGTCTGAAAATATTCTTAATTCGCTGTCAAGAACATCTCCAGTCGTTGAATTTCTTCTTGTAACATTACTAAGTTGCATTTTCTGCTCAAAGACATCCCCTTGAGTTATTTGGTGTTGGTTCATTTTCATTCAAAAGTCTGAAGTCGCAAGGTGTTAAGTCAGGAGACCATGGAGGCCATTCCATTGTTCCACCTCTTCGAATCCATCTATCATCAAACAACAGACCTAATAGATGTGATGGGGTCCTGTAGCACCCTCTAGCTGCCCAATACACTGTATGAAAAGGGTGAAGAAAGGATAAAATTTATTTCTCACAAAGGCTCAATGCATTCAACGATTTCTTGTTATAGTTCTTTTTTGTAAGAAAATCATTGCTAATTCTAAAAAATCATTTTTTTCTGTACTTTCTACGTTACTGGAATTCAAGAAATGGTCGATCCTATAGTTATACAGGGTGAGTCTTTGACTTGTACATATATTTTAACTGTAGATTCCTTCCATCAAACGAAACACTTTTTTCTATACTATTTTTCAGAATTCGACTTCGTTAAGAAGAAGGGTGTCGAAAATTCACGAAAAAACACTGTTCATATCTTCGGAACCGTCGTTTCAAATGAACTGAATTTTGGTGAAGTGTTCGCACTGTTCATGGTGCATATTCCCAAATCAAAACTTATTCAATATTCCTTTCGGTGATGAACGGTTCATATTTTTGAACGAACCAATCGTTTCAGAAAATAAAAGTATTCTTGAACAATTTTTTCCTTTGGCTTGCAATGGCAAGGCATTCTGTGTCTAGGTGTATAGGAGTTTCTTCCTCTTCCCCACATAATCTACACTCTTCAGTGTCCGATAAACCCATCCTCAACAGGAGCACTTCCTGAGGCGAAAATGTCCTGTCAGAAAGTCGGTGAGGAGCTGTAGTTGGTTCTTGGTTCTTACTGAGATCCAGATGCCTTTTGGACCTTGGACCTTGCAGTTTCAAAGTTCCGAAGGAACTTTTCGGAGTGATCCATTCCTGGGAGATTCCGCCAGAGTATTTCCCTTTCGGTTTCCTCCTTCCCCAGAAACTTTTTCTTACAGCTGCATTTCCCTATACCACAGAAAGGTTCAGGGTAAATGGCATTCGGGTGCCCTCTCTGGCAAGCATATTGGTTTCTTTTCATTCCCGAATGACCGGGAACTCAGATTAAAAAGAACTTATTACAAGAGACCATCAATTACAACTCACCCTGTGTTCATGCCTGTATTAGAATTGCATAGATTATCGATTGTTGAAGTATAATCTTCTGAAAGCTAATTCGCGCTCTTATTTTTTCCTTTTTTTGGAGATATACGAGGTTGTATTGATATCTAGTTAGCCTAGACCAGTTCCATGCATAAACAAAATATTGCGATACCATATCAACGAACAATAACTTATTAGAAGTGTCAGTGTAGAGTTCGACGTCAAAAAAGTAAACCAGAGTTACGCAATAAATAAAAAAAAAAAAGATGTCCACCGAAATTGTAAAATTCGTAAAATTGGAAAACCGAGCCATCATCAAGTACCTACCTGTATTTAAAGGGGTTAAGAGGTAAGCAGATTTACGAAGATATGCTTAATACCTTTGGTGATCAATGTCCTTCGTATGCGACCGTGAAAAATTGGACTGCAAGCTTCAAAAGAGGTATTTTCCATTGAAGATTATGACCGATCGGGAAGGCTAGTTTCTGTGTCAGTCCCCGAAAATATCGATGCAGTTCATGACATGATTTTATCAGACCGTCGAATTGGGCTAAAACTAATATCTGAAGCACTGAAGATTTCATACGAACGCGTTCATCAATTTCTGCCAAATGGATCCCCAAATGTTTGAATGTTGACCAAAAGCGTGCAGGGGTAGAAGCATCGCATTCGATCTGTGCTCGATTTGAAAACGATGTAGACTTCTTAAACCGAATTGTTACTATGGATGAGACTTGGGTACATTTCTACGATCTAGAAACAAAGCAACAATCGATGGAATGGCGACACTCTGGTTCTCCAAGACCTAAGAAGTTTCGTGTCCAAAAATCTGCTGGAAAAAATCTTGCTTCAGTTTTTTGGGATTGCCATGGAGTAATCATGATTGATTTTTGGATAAGGGTAGAACAATAACTGGAGATTAGTATTCTACATTACTGACCACTCTACGGGAAAAAATTAAAGAGAAAAGACGCGGAAAGCTATCTAAAGGTATTTTGTTTTTACAGGACAACGCCCTAGTACACAAATCTCATGTTTCCATGCAAAAAATTCGTGATTTATGGTTAGAATTACTAGAACACCCCCCTTATTCACCAGATTTGGCTCTGTCCGACTATCATCTCTTTCCTCAACTGAATAAAAGTTTAAAAGGTCGTAAATTTTCTTCCAATGAGGAGGTAATAAAAGCTGTGGAGGATTGGTTTGCAGAGCAAGAAGAAACATTTTTTTTGAAAGGTTTGAAAGGCCGTTGCAAATTCGCTGTAATAAATGTATTCAATTCAGAGGAGAATATGTTGAGTAATAGAATATTTTGACATTGAAATTTTGTTTGGTTCTATAACAGGCTAAGAATTTTTTAATATATCCTCGTAGAGTTCAGAAGTTATCAAATAACTAATTTATATTTTTCCGAAGCAAAATTTCAGGTACGGCTCTGCTAACCAGAGAACAATCGCATCTCTTTACGATCCTCCATACGGGGAAAGCAGAGAGCAGGGCGGGCAGCTTTGGACCGAGCTTATTTACATGATCGGGCAAGATCGTGTCGCTCGCAGAGCTTTCGGAACGACTACATTCCTTGAACCCGAACGCAACCATCGGCCGTCTACCTACTAAAGCAACCTTTCCTCGAAGATCTACCAGAAACGCACCAGCCGGTCAAAGAAGTCAAACCACTCCAGCAGTGTTGAGCGTTCTTCGGTCGCGGTACAACGTGGGTGAACTTCTGTGTTTACGCGCCTACCAAAATGCCGTCGATTTGGTTGATGCCATTGCTTTTGTCCGTCGCCATCGCGGAACCCTTAAGGACATGCGAACCCATCCGCATAGACCTTTGTTCCGGTCTTGGTTACAACATGACAGGCATGCCGAACCTTGGTGGCAACGACCAACAGCACGAAGCTGATTATACGCTTAAATCCTTCTCACCCCTGATCCAGTACGGTTGTAGTTCGCAACTAAAGCTGTTTTTATGTTCGGTGTACGTTCCTATGTGTACTGAGAAAGTGGCGAATCCTATTGGACCTTGCAGAGGACTCTGTGAAAGTGTCAGGTCGAGATGTTACCCTGTGCTCAGAGGCTTTGGCTTCCCCTGGCCAGAGGCTCTCAATTGCTCGAGGTTCCCAGTGGAAAACAATCATGAACATATGTGCATGGAAGGACCCAAAGACAAGGGTATAGATGTGACAGCTCCTGTTGATCCTGCAGTGCAGAAGTTCAATTGCGCTCCCTCCTTCACCAGGAATGAATTCGGGGGATGCGTGCCGACTTGCGAGACCAATTCGTTGTTTGAGGAACACGAGAAGAGGTTTGCAGAGGTAAGTTTGAGGTTTCAAAGGAAAAGATATGAAGAGCTAAGTTATACCGAAGATAATGTTTGATCTTCATATGAGGGAACTGAATTATTTTCCTTGGTTGTCATATTTTATTCAGACGAGTCCTTATAAGGACGAAATCATGGTCGATCAATTCCTGTCGATAAGAGGAACTTTCTGGTCGATTATTTCATGGAGGCTAGTGACTAGTTTGATAAATACTGTGTTGGTTACCATCGACAGGTGGAGTACCTTTTATGAAACGAATAATGTTATGATGAAAGTATTTTAAATAACTACTTGAACAATGAGAAGCGAATTGTTGAATACTTGAATATGATTTAGTTGTGACCACTTGGAAATGCAAAGTATGAGGAGGTTTGGAAGAAGAATTTGTCCAATTACCAGAAAATTCAAGGAACAATGTCGAATGGCTCGCTGACAATTTAGGATATTGTAGTATGTGAAGGTCTGATTAAATAATTAAAATAGGATAACCGCACTGTTACATTGGTTGATATCGCAGGTAGGGTTATGTGGCACTGATGACGGCTAACAAGCCAGAAACCGGTATGTCACTATCCTCTTGTGATGGCAGCAGGTCTCAGCGATTTACTTCGGAATTAGATCTCTACTAGTCCATTTACCTCGTCTAATCAAATGTCTCCTGGGTACAACGAGAGAGCTGTTTTTGAGATACAGGGTGTAAAACATGCGAAGGTGGAGTTGTTTTGTTACCAACCTTCAGGAAATCATTAACGTGGCGATGATTATTGGGTTTCAAAAAATTAAGGATAACAACCATAATCTTAGTATTAACGAAAATAGTTGGAAAACTAGTAGAGCCTTTAGATCTACCTATCAATTTTCCTGAAGAAATGAGAAAATTATACAAAATATGAATACCAAGATATTTTGCGCTGACCTTTTCTCATTCGATCCGTATATTTTCATCAAGGCCTGGATATCTGTGAAAAAAGGTTTATAGAGTTTAAAGGACCCCGCACTTTTTCAATGGGAAATGGCGTTCCGTCAAAATGTTCAATACGGCTGAGAGTTTTTATCCACTTCCTATGACCAGATTTTTTTTTATGTAATATGAAAATTATTTATTTATGTTATTCTATTCTTATTCCAGCTAAAAATCTGGTCATAGGAAGTGGATAAAAACTCTCAGCCGTATTGATGTTTTTATATCAAGTACAATGGTGAGAGAAAACTCCCACCTCATCGGATTTAATCTTGAGATAGAGGGTGATGAAAAAAAGAGGTGGTTTTTGGGTATTTTCGTGAGGTTCAAAGTTCATTTCATGACTGAATCACCCTGTATTATTTGAAGTCCATGATGATAGAGTGGTAGAGCGGTGGAATTCGGACCCAAAGGTCCGAAGTTCAATCCCGAGCTAGGAAAGAAATTTTCTAGTCTCGGTAGGGGCCACCATTCTCACTGTTGGGTCGAAAATTAACAGTGCTGTGCCTAAGGTGGCGTAAGGACACAGTAACAAAGCCTACACAGAACACAACTGCTTACTCCGAACTCGGCACAAGTTACAAGCTTCAAAGCTTGTAATTTCAGAGGGGTCTCCACAGGAGACCTAGGAGTAATCAGGATAAACAATATATCATAAACAATATATCATATCAAAACAATATATCATATGTTCTAAAAAAATTAAACAAACACCTTGAATCAACCCACAAATACAGGGTGTCCATTTAACCTTCCTTGAGAATAGTTTCTATAATAATCACCCAGGATAAATTCTCGGTGTTTCAGACTTTTTTGATGTAACAACAACATATCTAGTGTAATAGTTCATTTTGCGAACGTTCTCGCTCTGGAACTGACATATTTTATACTTTCCATATCGGGCATGCACTTAGATTTGGAGCGGGAAACAGATTTTATTCATTTATATAATCTGGTCCTTGTAGCCATTTCTTCACACGTGCCATATGCCATGTATTGTTTGGTTTAAGAAAACAGTTTGTAATACTCTCATTCAAAAGAATATATATATATATATTCAATT
Source organism: Adalia bipunctata (assembly GCA_910592335.1). Lineage (NCBI taxonomy): Eukaryota > Metazoa > Arthropoda > Insecta > Coleoptera > Coccinellidae > Adalia > Adalia bipunctata. The sequence goes on from OU342953.1 coordinate 25,141,635, forward strand.
ATGGATAACCCTGTATTCGTAACGATTTTCGGTCATATTCCTCTATATGCTTGCTCCTTGGGGATGTAATGAAATGTTTCTTGAGAAAAATTGAAGTTCATTCGATTCTGTTCCGAGATACGGGCGTAGTAAAAGTGGGTAATTCTCAACTTCAACGCCCTGTATCTCAAAAACTAGTCATAGGATTGAGTTGGGGCCATGGACACTTTTGATCAGTAGGTCGAGTACTACATTATACCAAAATTTTAGAAAATTTGACGGAACGCCATTTCCCATTGAAAAAGTGCGGGGTCCTTTGACCTTTGCGAATTTTTTAGAAATACTTCTACATCGCCTAGAGAATCGGAATTTCACCCACGTGTGAATCGATTATTCCTCTTTTCGACCGTATAAAAATTTCCTCAATGCATCGCAGCTTCGCTGCGATTTCAAGATTCTTCTGGACCCACAGAGTTGCCATTTCAGTATACAGGGTGTTTCTGAATTCATGCGGAAAATTCAGGAGGTGATTGCTCGTATGAAATGAAGATGGGTCTTTCCTATAACAAAACTTCCTCAGTACATCCCTTTCCGATTTATCAATGTGGTGACTAAAATTGAGTTTTTTTCTCAGTAGCTATTGGTTTTGAGAAAAAAATGTAGGAAAAAAAACTGTTTGAAATAAAACAAGGATTTCAAGTTATAATTTCATTTCATGAATCTCCATCTCGAAAAAAGGTTTTGATATGAAATATAATAAGGGTTGCTAATTTCAACCTCGCATAATGTAGCAGGAATATTGAAAAAATACCCCTTTGCGAGTACACGAAAATTACAGAATTTCAAGACTAGCTTTACTGAAATTTTAGAAAGAAAATAAATTTAGTCACCACTTTTTAAGGGCGATATCTCGTAAAGAGGTGGGCTGAAGAAATTTTGTTATGGGAAAAACCCATCTCAATTTGATACGATCAATCACCTCCTGAATTTTCTCGCATTAATTCAGAAACATTCTGTAGAAAAAGTGTAAGGCAGCAGAATAAACCATCTTAAAGTTTCAAAGAGTGATTTCAAATAATTTCAAGAGAGCAAGGTTTGGAGATCTTGCTGGCCATTGTGACATCTTTCGCCATTGATGCAAGAATTGAAATATATATATTGCAGATATATCTGTTATTAATATGTCTTCGGGAAGGTCGTTCTGCACCAGCTGTCGCATAAAGTTGTGGAAGAAGATCACCATGTGGCAGATGTGTGATTCAGGCAAGCATCCTGGCACTTGTGGGATTCTCTTCCGGCCTATGGTTTTCAAAAATACCGCTTTATCTTCGGGGTTTCGGTTTCAGTAGCCGGATATTCATTATTATGAGTGGTTTTGGCACAAACAGAAATTGCACCCTTAAGGTTTTGGTAACTTCAGATGTCAGTATAGAAATCAAGAGAATGGTTTTACAACTTCTCATGAGTTGTACTCTGATTCTTTTTCCTTTTCTCTCAAACACATTATTTATTGTATTTGGGAAAATAAAAATCTCCTTACTCGGAAATAAATTCTAAAAGTTTGGAACTAGCAGTAGGTAAATCAAAATCAGGGTACGGTAACTCTGCTGAAACCATTGAAAATAATGATGGCAACAGCAACTAGCAACATATGTCCCTTGTTTAATTCTCATGTGAACTGGAAATTTATCGTGTAAATAAACGGAAGTTCTAGTTGATATCTGGATAAGCAGAAACCACGGGTAAATATTTATGCACACCGTTTTTATGGATGCAATAAAGGCAGCGTTGATATTCGATTTTGGACGTCGAATACGTGATTCTATTTTGGAAGCCACAGATATCCTCGAACCTTCAATTATGGATCAACGTACTCTCATTATCTAGAAATTGTATTAGTGATGTTGTACAGTTATTTTATTATTAGCGGGCACTAGTTTCTAAGAATATAACTTCCGATCACATCAACAACTGTTAATATTGACTTGAAGGTTTCGAAATAATTTAATTTTTTGTTTGAATCAATAGTTTTGTTTTGATTTTCTAGGTATACCTAATGTCTTTTGCATGAATAGGCCTCGAACAATGAGGTGGAAAACAGAAATCAATAAGCATTGAAAGCTCTCAAATTCATCACTGTTATTCAATCTCATTTATAATGGGAATCATAGTTATCAAACTATTCAGATTAACTAATAACAAACTGCTCCACATGAGTTAGGGATATTGACTTAAATTGCAAAAAAATATAGTTAAAATAAGATTTTTGTGATGAAAATTCATATTAATATGATTTCAAGTTGCAAATTAATTTTAGCCTGTAGGTCTGCAGCGTATACAGGGTGGTTAAGAAAAATCGAGTGAAATAACGAAATTTTATTCCCAGAGAATTCAAGCATTTCAAGACTATCAATACAATGTATGGCCTCCACGGGCATCAATAACAGCTTGACATCTTCTTTGCATACTACACACGAGGTTGTTGAACATTTCTTGAGGAATTTGGTTCCATAAACGGGACAGAAGCTCTCTCAGATCATTTAAGGATTCTGGGGTAGGTTGATGATTTTCTAATCTTCTTTGGAGCATATTCCATGCATGTTCTATGCAATTCAAATCTGGTGTGTGCGGAGGTATTGGTAAATGTGGAATACCAAGCTCCTCGCGCTTATTCTCAACTATATGGCTGCACGGTGCGGTCTAGCGTTATCGTCTAGAAATTGCAAAGTTTCACCAAAATGAAAATTTGGCACAACATTGTCAATGACATGCTCCGTATAGTGTAAGGCGGTCATATTCCCAGGACAAATGTGTAGATCTGTTGCGCCCGTTGAAACATATCCCGGCCCATACTATAACACTACCCCCTCGGAATGGATGGACTTCTTGGACATAGCGACGATTACGGGGTATGCGTGGGATTGTCCATACATTTATTCTTCGAGAATCTGAAAATCGTCCATATCTGGATTCATCAGTGAAAAGGACACTACGCCATTGATCGTTCCAATTGATATGTTGCCTTGCCTATTCCAGTCTTTTACGATTATGGTCACGTGTTAATGGAACTCCTCTTAATGGACGTCTAGAACCTAGATTCACCTCTCTCAAACGTCGTCTGATGGTTTCGATGGAAACTTGGACCCCATCTGCATTTTGAAGAGTATTCCGTAGCATTCTACTCGTAGATGTAGGTTTTCTTCTCGCCGAAACGGTGATGAAACGATCCTGAGCAGGTGTTGTTTTTCGTCGCCCACCAAGCCTTGGTCTTTCCAACACGGAACCTGTCTCCCTGAACCTATTTCATAGTCGAGATATCACACTTTGGCTGACTTGGAGCCTTTCCGCTACAACAACCTGAGTTAGGCCACCCTGTAGCATTCCGATAGCCCTATTAGCCTCAACGTTTGTTAATTTACGTCTTGGCATTTTCAGAAAACTCGTTTCAAATCGAAGCCGTTGATAAACTGACTTCATTTCAAAATAAGAACATTCATGAAGCATATGCAAAGGACCAAACTTCAGAAAAAAGGCGTCCAGATTGACGAAATGTCTCATACTGATTTTTATTGGATCGATTCAAGTTGTTATTGAGTTTTAAATGATTTTACAGCGATTTTCTCGAAGACTTAAAATTGTTTATAACTCGGGCAGTGTATTTGAATATTATTTAATTATCTACATTAGTTCTGTCAAACGATTTTTCCAATAGTTTTTGAGAAAAGTTAAGATTCAGAAACATTTCCGTCAGAACTGTACCCTAAAAACAAATAGTGATAAAGGGTGGTGAGTTTTAGTCGTATCGCCCTGTATAGATAGATTCCGATTTTAGTATTTCGGAGGCGTCGGAACGAACCGTTTGCTATTTGGAACGATTTCTGGTGAATCCTCTCGAACCTGCCTCAAGCTACCACAGTATTTCTTCATCATCTCAAGAGTTCATCGAGCCTCGTTTGAGTCGTGGATCTAGTTCGATCAGTACCTCGTTAAGCCGTCTCACAACCGTACAAAATGCAGTACAAACAACATCAATATTCCAAGATCGAAGACCTTGAGGCATGACAATCAACTATATCAAGTTCAGTCTTCAATCATACCATACCCGAGCATTCCTGAGTATTTATCGACTCGGACGTATCGGCCAGAAAATCACTCTGCGGTCATAATGGGCTGTGGTTCCGACCCAGCGCACCGCGATGGTCTTATGGTACAGCCAGGATTCACACCACCCATACTGCACGATTTCGATTCGATTTTTTGTGAAGTTATTCGCTTCACGCTTGGCTTGGCGGTATAAAAACTGGGGCTTATCTATCTTTTTCAACGTGTTCTGTGGTTCTTTAAACGCCTGGGGAGCTGAATGTAAGAACTCTAGTTTCATATCTCTTGCCATCGATCTCAATAAAAAATAAATAAAAAAATATATAATTAGAAATGGAAAATTTTAATGGTACAGGGTTATGAAAAAAAACAGATAAAATAGCCATAAGTGGACATCAAAATGTTTGATACATACAGGGTCACAATTGACCTGTTCCGGCATTTTCTCTGAAAACATTTTTGTCCCGACATAATTGGCCTGGCAAGTTTTTAAATTGTCACCCTGTATACAGAAGAGTAAAAATTTGATTTCTCAAAAATGAACATTTGGTAGACAAGAAACAGCAACTTTCGAAACCGTCACAAAACCTCTGATCTTCCTCAACTTTTGTACCTAAAAGGTTCTTTAGTTAAACGATGGGACGTTCTATTAATTGTGGATATCACTTTTCCAGGTTTGGGTATCCCTCTGGGCACTCATTTGCTTTGTAACCAGCTTTGGGGCCGGTTTGACCCTCATAATTGGAGGCGGAAGGGCAAGAGCCCCCCCTTTGGTCAGCATGGCGCTATGCTACTGCCTCATTAGCATCGGCTGGGCCCTCCGAATGTTTTCCGGAAGAATGACAGGTGGATGTCAAACAGGGGATGTCAGTGATGGACTGGATAATGTTAACTGCTCTTTCGTTTTTCTGCTAATCTACTACTTTGGAATGGCTGCAAAAGCTTGGTAAGTAGCTTCTGATAGAATTGTTCAATATAGATGTAAAGGTTTTCCAATAATGAGTGATATTTTGAATAGCACGCTATTTCGGTAGATGTCATTTTGAAGCTGTAATTTTTTGACATTCGACAAGTACTTTTTCGAGGATGAGGCTGGAGCAACAGTTACAGTTGAGAAAGAGATGATAGTCGGACGGAGCCAAATCTGGTGAATAAGGGGGGTGTTATAGTAATTCTAACCCTAAATCACGAATTTTTTGCATGGCAACATGAGATTTGTGTACTGCGGCGTTGTCCTGTAAAAACAAAACACCTTTGGATAGCTTTCCGCGTCTTTTCTCTTCAATTTTTTACCGTAGAGTGGTCAGTGATGTCGAATAGTAATCTCCAGTTATTGTTCTACCCTTATCCAAAAATCAGTCATGATTACTCCATGGCAATCCCAAAAAACTGAAGCAAGAACTTTTCCAACAGATTTTTGGACACGAAACTTCTTAGGTCTTGGAGAACCAGAGTGTCGCCATTCCATCGAATGTTGCTTTGTCTGGATCGTAGAAATGCGTACCCAAGTCTCATCCATAGTTACAATTCGGTTTAAGAAGTCTACATAGTTTTCAAATCGAGCACAGATCGAACGCGATGCTTCTACCCCTGCACGCTTTTGGTCAACATTCAAACATTTAGGGATCCATTTTGCAGATATTTTTCTCATGACCAAATTGACGTGAACTATATGATGAACGCGTTCGTATGAAATCTTCAGTGCTTCAGATATCAGTTTTAGCCCAATTCGACGGTCTGATAAAATCATGTCATGAACTGCATCGATATTTTCTGGGACTGACACAGAAACTGGCCTTCCCGATCGGCCATCATCTTCGATGGAAAATTTACCTCTTTTGAAGCTTGCAGTCCAATTTTTCATGGTCGCATACGAAGGACATTGATCATCAAGGGTATTAAGCATATCTTCGTAAATCTGCTTACCTCTTAACCCTTTCAAATTAAAATTTTTACAATTTCGGTGGACATCTTTTTTTTTTTAATTTATTGCGTAACTCTGGTTTACTTTTCTGACGTTGAACTCTACACTGACACTTCTAATAAGTTATTGTTCGTTGATATGGTATCGCAATATTTCGTTTATGCATTGAACTGGTCTAGGCTAACTAGATATCAATACATCCTCGTATTTTGCAGTATTAACGGCATACTTTCCTCTGTATAATGAAATTAAAATCCGATCATTTATCTTAAAAATGACATTTTTCTTTGAATCACAAAATAACACCTGTTGTTGGAAAACCCTCTAGTTACCCTTATTTATTTTATGAAAATTCTTTAAAGTCAATGCTTCTGCATGAGTTCATGAAGCATTAGAAATGAATCAACATGAGAAATTGCCTCATACGTACAGGGTGTCCGGGGAATAACTGTACATACTCATACCAGAGATAGAGTTGGACTAGCTGATTACGAATTGACTATAAAAAATTAATTTCTGGATTTCCCTAGAAAGCTACAGGGTGATATTCCAGCTTCATGGAAATACTAAGACCATCATAAAATCCAAACTTATTGACGGATATTATTGAAACTTGGGGGGGTTTTTGGCACATGCTAAGGTCGAGTCTGAAAGATATCAATTATTCCATTATTCCAGGGCCGGACTCATTAATCTTCATTTAAAGTGTTCAGGGTAAAAAAACACTTTGTATTTCGAATTACAAATAATTGATTCGCTTTTTAGAAAGAAGCTAAATTATGCTTCAATTTGTGATATCGCTTGAGGTTGTCACATCAACAATTATTTTATTATGAATTTTTGAATTTGGATAAAGTTCGATAAATTGATTTTTTTACCATGAAGAGAACTGAAAATCACATGTTTGAATATAAAAAGCGAAGGTATTAGTAGAAAATTTTCAAAAAAGTTCAGAGCTTTAATAAGCACATTCCATAACTAAACAATAACAAATTAAAGAAACTAAAATACTGTGAAGAGTACCTACCTAATAAAAATGAAAATAGGAACGAATGAATTGCTGATTCAACGTTATTTTAGAAGTGGTTCGAAATGAAAACCATTAGCTTGTATACATTTCTCTTGCCGAATGTTCAAATTGGATACAGCCTTGCGAATCATATCGCTATTATTCCTTAAAATATCGCAACAGTTGGTAATTCTGTTCATCAGCTGTTCTCTTGACTGGATTTCTTCAGAATATACCATATCCTTCAATTTTCCCCATACAGAATAGTCTAGCGAAATCTGGAGATCGAGGAGGCCATGGAATAGGTCCTCCTCGACCTATCCACCTATTTGGATAGGTTTATTATTTATTTTCGACCTCCACAAAATGACCTGTTCAGGAAAATAAATTAAAATTTTCGAACTTTATCCAAATTAAGAAATTCATAAAAAAATAATTGTTGATGTGACAACTTTGAGCGATACCACAAATCGAAGCATAATTAAGCTTCTTTCTAAAAAGCGAATCAATTATTTGTAATTCGAAATACAAAGTGTTTTTTTTACCCTGAACAATTTAAATGAAGATTAATGAGTCCGGCCCTGGAATAATGGAATAATTGATATCTTTCAGACTAGACCTTAGCATGTGCCAAAAACCTCCCAAGTTTCAATAATATCCGTCAATAAGTTTGGATTTTATGATGGTCTTAGTATTTCCATGAAGCTGGAATATCACCCTGTAGCTTTCTAGGGAAATCCAGAAATTAATTTTTTATAGTCAATTCGTAATCAGCTAGTCCAACTCTATCTCTGGTATGAGTATGTACAGTTATTCCCCGGACACCCTGTATATTCTGTATAACACTTCAATATGAATTTAGAAAACGAGTGGGCCAGTAGTTTAACGTACGCTTATGGCGAAGTCATTAGTTAGAAAAGGCCTTATTTCTTTTCCAAATCATTGGATGATACAGTTTATTTGAATTCACAGACAGACAGACAGACATAATTCAGATTATCCTGAATTTCCTTGAAATCCTAATGATGAATTCTGAATCCTATGCAAATAATAAACATTATTTTGCGATGTTTATTCAGCAGTCCCGTACAGCGTCCAGCTTCCCAATTTTCTTGTTGAATCTACCGAGAATAGAGATTAACCTTTTGTTTGCCGAAATTGTTATTCAAACAGCGAAGAATGGAACGGAAAGCGCTGGGATGATTCTTTCTTCGCAGTGACCTTCTACAAATCGGGCGCCCTTTGAATTTCGCCGCCTTTAACGAACATCATAAAATACGGCACAATTTTCCGATGACTTCCGTTTCTTCTCATTGGGGTGGATTTTGAATCAGGTCGAAACATCGTTAAAATTTGGTCCAGACTAATTTTATGGGATTCAACTGATTTATGGCGAATGCGTGTACAGATCGGGATATATCCGGAGGTAGAAAGTTAAGATTTCGGTCGTCAGGTTTGCGGAAAGACTGTGGATGCGTTCAGGTACTCAACAAAAAAGGTTGAGGTATGTGAAGAAGTTTATTATTGAATTTACAAAAAAATTTCGGCACAATGAGTCGGTCTTGGGTAAAGCTCTATCATTATTCTCTTGATGTTAAGTTTCTGAGTAATAGATAAATTCTTGGTAGAATTTTTAGTAAGAGGTAAAACACCGCACTTTCCTTATGGCAAATGGCGTTCCGACAAATGTTCTAATTTTTGGTATAATGTAGTACTCGACCTACACTACAAAAGTGTCTATGGTCCCAACTCAATCCTATTACTAGTTTTTGAGATACAGGGCGTTGAAGTTGAGAATTACCCACTTTTACTTCGCGCGTCTCTCGAAACAGAATCGAATGAACTTCAATTTTTCTCAATAAACATTTCATTCCATCCCCAGGGAGCAACCATATAGAAGAATATGACCGAAAATCGTTAGGAATACAGGGTTATCCATAATTGTATGCATGCCCGATTTTGAAAGTATTAAATATGTCAGTTCCAGAGCGATAACGTTCGCAAAATTAACTATTTCACTAGATATGTTGCTGTTACATCGAAAAAACCTGAAATACTCTGAATTCATACTGGGTGATCCATTATTATAGAAACTATCCACAATGAAGGTTAAGTGGACACCCTGTATTTTTGGGTTGATTTAAGGTGTTTGTTTGATTTTTTCAGAACATATCATCATGGAATTCAAAGAATACAGGGTGATTCAGTCATGAAATAAACTGTGAACCTCACGAAAATACCCAAAAACCACCTTTTTTTTCATCACCTTCTATTTCAAGATTAACTCCGTTGGGGTGGGAGTTTTCGTTCACCACTGTACTTGATATGGAAACATCAATACGGCGAAGAGTTTTTATCCACTTCCTATGACCAGATTTTTTTTATGTAATATTAAAATTATTAATTTGCAATTCTGATTGAAATCAAATGAAAAACCACCCTTGAAATCGAATCGAAAACTACTGATAAACAACACAAAGAATCGTAACTTGAGGTTCGATTGTGGCCTAAATACCTATAGCATTGAATAGCATGGGTATTTTTGAAAAGGTATATCGAAGATAATTTCTTGTATAGGTACTTATTTTTTTTATCAGTAATTTTCGATTCGATTTCAAGAGTGGTTTTTTATTTGATTTTCAATCAGAATTGCAAATTCATAATTTTCATATCACATAAAAAAAAACTGCTCATAGGAAGTGGATAAAAACTCTCAGCCGTATTGATGTTTTCATATCAAGTACAGTGGTGAAAGAAAACTCCCACCTTAACGGAGTTAATCTTGAAATAGGGGGTGATGAAAAAAAAGGTGGTTTTTGGGTATTTTCGTGAGGTTCACAGTTTATTTCATGACTGAATCACCCTGTATTCTTTGAAGTCCATGATGATATGTTCAGAAAAAATCAAACAAACACCTTAAATCAACCCAAAAACACAGGGTGTCCACTTAACCTTCATTGGGAGTAGTTTCTATAATAATGGATCACCCAATTTGAATTCTGGGTATTTCAGCTTTTTTCGATGTAACAACAACAAATCTAGTGAAATAGTTCATTTTGCGAACGTTCTCGCTCTGGAACTGACATATTCTATACTTTCAAAATAGGCATGCATTCAATTATGGATAACCCTGTATTCGAAACGATTTTCGGTCATATTCCTCTATATGGTTGCTCCCTGGGGATGAACCTAATTGTTCCTTGAGAAAAATTGAAGTTCAATCGATTCTGTTTCGAAATACGGGCGTAGTAAAAGTGGGTAATTCTCAACTTTGAACTTCAACGCCCTGTATCTCAAAAACTAGTCATAGGATTGAGTTGGGGCCATGGACACTTTTGATCAGTAGGTCGTAGTATGTACTACATTATACCAAAAAATTAGAACAATTGGCGGAACGCCATTTGACATAAGGAAAATGCGGGGTCCCTTCGTATTTGTCTGTTATTTTTCTTGCCTTTCAATGTCTTTGAAGTTTTTTAAGACTTGAAGATCCCTCTCAACATAAAAGGAGAAACGTAGGCGGAGTATTCAATCGGCTTTTTTACAGTCCTCTCATATACAGTGTGGAAAATCCGAATGGAACAAGTGCATTATCTTTGTTAATGTACATATTCAAATCAAGGGGTTTAGTTTTGTAAACTAGTAGAGCCCCTAGATCTACTTATCAGGCAGTTATCCTTGTCGGTAGATCTCTGATTTTATGGGCGAAATGACAACGTTTGATCATGTACACTTGTACAGGAATCAAAATAATGAATTTATTCCAATTGGCATTTCCACACTCCATAACAAGTTAACACTTCAATTCAAGTGTAGTTGAACCCGAAAAGAATCCTTGAAACAGTCCAGGTGAAAACAGATGTGAGAAACACTTTCAAACCTTGTTAGTTCCAATCGTGAGACGATCGTTTTTAATTGTTTTCTGGTTGGAGTCCACGCGATCGGTGGAACCTCGGCGAGGCATCGCTCAATCTGTTAACAAGAGTGATTGTCTCACTAACCGCACGTTTGGATAATGTGAGGTGAACATGCGGAGATACTTGAAAGAATGGACAGGATCGGAGTCAGGCTCGAAGTGACCATTTTCTCGACAAAACTCTCTAACTTCGATACATCGTCGTATCTTTCAGTTTGAATATATACACTGCGCAAAAAAATTAACGCACATTATGGAAATCTCAAATTTATTCTACAACTGAAGGTGTTCTCAATTTATAATTATTTTTATCAGAATTATGCATGCATAATGCATATGTTATCCACTTTCAACGTTTTTCTTCAATACAGATTTCTCCCAGCAGGAATAAAAAAGATGATATTATCAGATTTTGAATGTATTGGCTCCATTCTAAAATCAGTTGTTCTCGATCAATTCTAGTGATCAATAGTTTTTCTTTCGTTCGATTTTCTACACTCGATCGCTATGCAACGCGAAACACGCAATTTGACCCAAAAGGAATGTGCCCAAGCGGTAGTTTTGCGAGAAGAAGGGTGGACATACACAAGAATTGCAGAAAGGTTTGGAGTTTCCCATACAAGTGTGTCCAGAATGTTGCAGCGATTCAGGGAGACAGGTATGAATGTCCGAAGACCAGGACAGGGTAGACCACGGGTAAAAACTAACAACTGCCATTCAAGAACGTTACTTGAGAGTTTCTTCGTTGAGACAACGGTTTGCAACCGCTCGCCCCCTTCAAAATCAGCTTGAGCAAACTCATGAGGTGCAAATTAGCACTCAGACAATGAGAAATCGCCTCAGAGAATATGATTTAAGGCCTCGTGTCGCGGCAAGAGGCCCAGCTCTTACCCCAGCCCATCGAAGGGCGCGTTTGGATTTTGCGAGAGAGCATATCCATTGGGAAGAGGCCGATTGGGAAAGAGTTCTCTTCACAGATGAATCTAGATTCTGCCTCTACCATTGTGATCGACGTTTCCTTGTATACAGACGTCCACATGAAAGATATGCTCAGTGCAATTTCCTGAATACTACTGGTTTCTGGGGAGGATCGATTATGGTATGGGGTGGAATATCTTTGACTGCTCGCACAGACCTAGTGCTCGTTGATAATGGAGCTGTGAATGCTGATAAGTATATAAGGAACATTCTTGAAGAGCATGTAGTGCCATTTGCCCCATACATTGGTGAAAATTTCATTTTTATGGACGATAATGCCAGACCCCATCGTGCGCGCATCGTTCAGGAGTACCTTGAAGAGGTTGAAGTCTCTCGAATGGAATGGCCAGCAAGAAGTCTAGATCTCAATCCGATTGAGCAGGTTTGGGACAACCTCAATAGAAGGCTGAGAAGTTCAGAAAATCATCCAGCTACTCTTAATGACTCAGGAATCCAACTCGGAGAAATCTGGGAAGGACTAGATCAGAACATTTTAAGATCACTCATTTTCAGTATGAACCGTCGTTGCCGAGCTGTAATTAACGCAAGGGGTGGAAATGACAAGTATTAAATCACTTATCAGCATTTCAGTATTTTGAAAATTGTTCATTTCTCATCTTTCACATAAGATTCGGTGAAATCCTGAATTTTTCTTCCATTTAATGTGTTTTGTTTCGTTCAAAACTTTCCCGAGAGAACATAAAAAATAAGTTATAAGGTTAATGTAGAGTTAACTTTCATTGAAATTGAGATTTTCAGAATGTGCGTTAATTTTTTTGCGCATTGTATTTTTTGGTTTCTCCAACAAGTGGACACTGAATGACATTTGTTATTGTGAAATGTGCATTTCTCAAATATCCATCATCGTTATAATTATTTTTGATGGATTCTTCCTGCAGCTTTGAATCCATTCTGCGATTTGACCTCCGTTGATATCCAGGAAGTAAATTTACATCAACGCCAGAGTGAACCTCTAAAAAACCATTTTCTGAAATGATTTGTAATTCTTCGTTCTCATCGGGCTTTCTTTCCACTCCGTACCTGCACCAACATAAAACCACTCAAAACGGACCATCTGAACGTGAAGGTGATGATCCAAAATGGTAATGGGTTCGTTGGGAGCCATGACCATCTCGAAGACCGGACCAAAGCTCCGTCGGTGAAGGGTAAAGGGGGCGATCCTAAAAAGTCCAATACCAATGGATCCTGACAGGACCCTCTATCATAATTTATAACCACGGTCGTAGCAGGTTGGGAAATATCAATAATTTTTGATAATTTATACTCGGGATGGTTGGTAGGACTGTTTATTTACACAAAGGTATAATTGGCTGTTCTCCTAAATTAAAGATTTAATGGGCATCGGAGGATCTATTGGTTTTGAGAATGTTGAAAGATTGCGATCACGAAATACCCTTGTCGTGTCCGATGTAATAAGGCATTAATCATGAATTTTTTTATGGGTACCAGTACCAGTAGAGTTGGATGATTAATAGGTCTACTAAATGAAGTTTTTCATTTGGATCCATGTTAACTAAAGGATCTTTCAATATTTTTTCCTACTTTTCGAAAGCCTCTTGGTGTTTTCTCCTTTCGATAATTATAAGAGAAGGGATTTTTGAGATTTATGAGTTTTTTTTTGTTCTAGAAGAGGTGAATCTTACATCAGTCACCCAGTCTTTCTGGGTAGTGTCGGATTCTTGTAGACTAAACACCTCTCCTGCGGTTGGTTCTGGGCATAAGCCTATAAACCTTCCATAATCTTATCTGTTATTTTCTCTTTCGCATTCTTTTATGCTGAGTGTTTGTGTTCATCCTTCGATAGGATATCTCTCTCTATCTAAGTGTGGAGTTCTATATCTTCATTTTCTCAATTGGTCTCTAGGTCTTTTGCGGTAAATTCTCGCTGTTTTTTCAACTTCAGCGGGGTCATAGTCAACTAAGGTCTAAGGTCGTCATTTGGATGTTCACTAGCTCTTTCATAGGCTTTTGCAGCTTTTCGTTTGATGAATGAATGGACTCCCATTTTATGTCTTTTCGGGTTTGTCCATTCCTAACAAACCAGGGGGCGTCTAATGCCCATCTCAGAAATTTGTTTTCTGTACTTTGTATCCTCTTTATATGGGTTCTCGCTGCATATCCCCATTCTGCTGATCCATATGTTAGCTGCGGTCTGGCGACTGCTTTTATGATCCTCTATTTCGTGTTTCTGTTCATTTGGCTTCTTCTGCCTATAATCGGGTATAGTCTTCTCATTGCTACATTCGTTTTATCCACTGCATACTTAATGTGATGTTTCCACGTTAGTCCTTTGTCTATTATTACTCCTAGGTATATAGCTTCATTCTTCCATTCAATTTCATTTTCGTCTATGGATATCTTCGATTCCATCTTCAGTTTTCTCTTTTGAAGGAGTATTGCTTGACTACTTTCTCCATTGATTTTGATTTTCCATCTGTTACACCATTGACTGATATCATCTGCAGCTTCTTGAAGTATTTTGTGAATTATTTTTGTATTTCTGTGCCTAATTGCTATGCCCGTATCGCCTGCGTATAGAGTAAGCACGCATCTTGGATTTCTTGATATATCATGTAAGTATATGTTATAGAGTAGCGGTCCTAGTATAGATCCTTGAGGAACTCCTGCTTCTAAATATCTGAGTGTGGAATGGACATCATCTATTTTCACATAAAAGTTCCTGCCCCTCAAATAATTTCTTATTATTCTGCATAACTTGGGTGAATAACCTGCGGTTATCATTTTAATTGCTAGTCCTTCATGCCATACTCTATCAAAAGCTCTGGTTACATCTAGTAGTAGTAGTCCTGTGGCTTGTTTATTCTGAAATCCTTCTGTGATATACTCGGTCATTCTTAGGAGCTGTTTTTCAGTTGAATGCTGTTTTCTGAATCCAAATTATTCACCTGGTATCGTCGCCAGGGCTTCTGTTTCTTCCCTAAGTCGTCTGGCTAAGACTCTCTCCACAATTTTCCCTAGGGCTGGGAGCAGGCTTATTGGTCTATTGTTCTGTGGGAACTTTTTGTCTTTGCCTGGTTTAATGAAAACAATCACTTCGGCAGTTTTCCATCTTTTTGGAAAGTGCTCTGATCTCATCACTCTATTTGCTATGCTGGTGAGAGTTTCTGTTCCTTTCTTTGACATTTTTTTCAGCATGAGATTTATGAGTTAGTCTCAGTGTGGATTCTTAAATGAAAAACTTTCATAAGACCACTGGCGGATTTGAGATTGCGGCTGTGGGGACCATGCCCCTCCCCCTTTGAGGTCGACAATAAACTCTTGATGGCTCGGTCAATAATATTCGATCGTTCTCGGTTAGACAACAATAAAACGAATCAAGTCTCAAGTTTCACAAGCAATCACATTAATCAAACAGCGGTCTGTGACAACCTCACCACTTTTTCTTCGAGACTTACGACTCCAGCCGTTCATTCCCAACCCTTAAACGCCAATAATGGCTCATAAAGTCAACACACACGTGAAGTTTATTACCTCGGCCGTATTATCGGAAAATTCTTGTTAACCCAGCAATCCATCATCCATGATGGATTCATGCAGTGTACAAACAAGCTTTTGGAAGCCGTACAAATGTTTCGTTATGCGATCCGCAATTGTTAGACGGCAGGCTGTCGGTTTCCTTTCAGATCCACCTTTATGGTAAGTGGCATTGTTCGAGAAACAAAAGGACATTAATTATTATAAAGCGAGCGAAATATGAAAGCTATTCAATTCTGGTTATAGCTTCGGACAAAGGGCTTATTCACTCCGACTTGATGGTCTCCCATTGAACGATGTTGCTACAGCGAAGAAATTTATTTATTCATTTTCTAGTTTTTCTGTCAGGTTTTTCTCCATTGTGCTGCTTAATAAAACGATATCTGAAGACTACCCGGTAGCATACAAATCCTGATCAATTCCCCATAAATCCTTATGAATTTCATAAACACTTTCGGTTAAGAAGATAGCACAGAGCTTTCTGAAGGTGAAGAAAGAACTCCAAAGCACTTTTACAAAGTCATAAGAACAACAATAGGTGCCCCATGGTATATAACTAACTAACAGATCAGAAAAGACCTTGAGATATAAACATTAGAAGAAATTATACACAAATAGACCCAAAAACTGACAGAATTGATAAAAAAGACACAAGAATGAGCAACTGCGAGACATTTTGAAGATTCCAGTGAAAAACAGACAAGAGAAAACACAACATAAATTGTGAGAAGGCAATAAAGAGAAGAAAGAAAGGAAGGGAGTGTAAAACACCGAAAACCGAAGAGAATGAATGATTCTCACAAAGCAAACTTAGAAGAAGCAAGAAACACAAGATGAGAGAGAAAGCTAGAATGGAAATTGGATGAGTGATGATTGGAATACTCCTATTAGCGACTGAATGTTCTAGTTGTTCCGGGATCAACAGTGAATACTTTTCAAAATGAAGAAAGCTTCAAACTGACAGATTATAATACTAATTCGTACCTACAGTCCTACAGATATTCCGAATAAACCGCCACTGTCAAATAGACAAAAACATTCCCAACAAGGATTTTTCGAATCCGCTTATAGCAAACACCCTAATGACAGCTCATGTCACGTTTTTCTAGTTCGAAAATGCAGGTACAAGAACCAGCTTAATTGAAATCACAAAAGGTGGCTTATAAGAATCGGAAAGTACAAAGACATGGATTGATTTGTTATGAGATGAAGGTAACTCTGAAGGATACAAAAATTCAAAATTTTCACGTTTAGCTGGTCTTGAAGTGTTCCTTTCAATGGTTTATACCACTAATATAAAGGGTGTTTCAACACAATAAATAAAACACATAATTTGCATTCACTTTCGCAAACTTTTTATTGGTTATTGAAGTATCAGTTATGACATTTATGTCCGAAAAATAATATCTGCCAAAGGGCCCTCCTCTTGCAGCTCTACAGACGTCCACTTTTTTGTTAAAATTTTCAATGGCATTTTGAGATCATTGAGGCTCTATCTCACTAATGACACGAATAATTTCATTCTTCGGTTCAGGAATCGATTGTGGATTATTCTTATAGACCTGGATTTTCACATAACCCCATAGAAAATAGTCCAACGGTGTCAAATCACATGATCTTGGTGGCCAGTTGACATCACCGTTTCTGGAAATTATTCGTCCAGGAAATTTTTGTCTCAATAAATCAATTGTGGCTTTAGATCTTGTGTTATTTGAACCTTACATGCCTTCAGAGCTAAATCCTTGTGTAAAATACGCCATGTTGTGGACCCACCAAGTCCAACTTGTTGTGAACGTCGTCTAATGAACATTTCAGGGTATTCAGCAACACTTTCTCGAACCGAATCAATATTTTCTTGTGAACGACCACTACGACAGTATTTTTCACTTTTTTGGTCTTCCACCGAACCGGTCTCTTGAACATTTTCAATAATTCCACCAACGGTGCTTTCAGATGGAGTATGGACGATTATGTGAACCACAAAATTCACGTTACTTCTAAAAACACTTTTCACAGAACGCTGATTTTCATAAAATAATTCAACAATTTGAACGTGTTATATCGCATACGAAGCTATTTTTTTAAATGTCATGATGAATCACACTTCTTAAATATCAAAATACACAGACGAATTCAGTGCGCCTTCTATATTTTATTTATTCTTGAAAAAAACGCGCAATTTGAAACACCCTATATTTTGTCGTGACAATGAAAAAAAAAGTAATTATATCTGTAATTGGCAAACCAATAAAGCAGAAGAAATAGATGGTTCTGTCGGATGTACAAATCTAAAAGTTATGAAAATTTGAAAAAAAAATTCCATATTATTTATGCATATCTAGTAGTGGATTTTATCACAGTCCTCCAAACATCTACTTCCCACTGTTTTGTCTCAATTACCAACACCCTAGCTACCGCATTCTATTTTTTCGTTAACAAGCGTCAAATATTTCGACTCCTTTTTTTGTTCCGAATAAGAGGGCAAGCAGGTGGGTCAGAGCCGGTTTCGATGATACACCAGTATATAAGAGAGAGATAAAGAGCTCCCCAACACCGAAGGATTGCCAGACGATCTGAAATCCTTGGTATTTCGGCCATACTGGAAGTCTTTTCCTCATTCTATTTTGCTGGTTCGTCATTTCCCTTTTGAGAACTTTCTTCGAGAATAACCCACATTATATGTAAAATTTTTATTATTTATTAAATTCGTATGAAGAAGAAAATGCAAGGCGAATGGCTGGACTCACGATTCAATCATTGATTCGAACATGCCAGCAGAAGACGCTCTTTGATAAAACTCTTTCCCATCCTCTCAAGCCGTAAAAAGACCATCTCAAAATCAGATAACGTGCGAGAGAACTGGATCTTTCAAAAACAACCTGTTTCCCTATCTACAATCTGAGTAACATCCATTGTAGGATTGTCTTCTTGATGCTCTTTTTAAACCCAGGCCGCTAGTCCTGTCCATTCATTTATCAGATTGTATCTTTGGCCGACACTCCGGTCCAATCCATTATCTCCTTGTATAAGTTATAAACAGGCTGTTATTCTGTAGTGACAAGGAGATGCCTTTCGGAAAATGGCATATAACGGGCGATTACAGTCCCTGATTTAATTTCATGTCAATCAACCAGATGAATAATGTTAATGTAATTTTCAACTGAACTGAGATGAATGTTATTACTTGGTTGGAATGACGGCTTCTTAATGGGCTCCGAAGATCCATGAGGAGCTACAGTTTTCCTCAATGTATCGAAGTTTGTTTCTTCATAAACTACCATCCTATAATTTTGAAAAGTGAAAACACTGTAATCCTTTAAAAATTATCAACTGAGTTCCCTGAATAGTTTAATTAACTAGAAGAACCCCTAGATCCTAGATCTACCTATTAAGGGGCCGTTATACTCTGACCGACGGCACCGATTCTCCATTCAAAAAGTGCCTTTCATTTTTCCAAGTTCACGCCCTCAATTTTCCACCTGAAACCTTGATTTTTTTTAAAATTCTGCTGGAATTTCAGACAGTTCTCTGATATTTCATAGTTTCTGGAAGTCTGGAAGTATTTCCATCCTCTATTGCATTAATTAAGCGCCCATCCAAATGGAATTTTTTTTTAAATATATAGAAAATTGATTTGTCGAGGGCCCTCCAATGAATTTTCCAAAAAAAATTGATGAACAACCGCCGAAAATCGATTATGAAGTCAATTTTCATAGACTCTCAAATCCAACCCGATTTTTTCATGCGATAAAATAATTTTTTCAAAGAGAAAAAATTGGAGAGCCCTCAAGACATCCTTTAACTTCAATTTAAAGAAAAAATCAAGCTATCAGGTGAAAAATTGAGAGCGTGAACTTGAAAAAATGAAAGGCACTTTCTGAATGGAGAATCGGTGCCGTAGCCGATTTTTTCATGCGAAAAAATAATTTTATCAAAGAGAAGAAATAATTTTATCAAAGAGAAGAAATTGGAGTACCCTCAAGACATCCTTTAACTTCAATTTGAAAAAAAAAACCAAGCTTTTAGGTGAAAAATTGAGAGCGTGAACTTGGAAAAATGAAAGGGACTTTTTGAATGGAGAATCGACGCCGTAGCCAATTTTTTCATGCGAAAAAATAATTTTATCAAAGAGAAGAAATTAGAGTATCCTCAAGATATCCTTTAACTTCAATTTGAAAAAAAAACAAGCTTTTAGGTGAAAAATTGAGAGCGTGAACTTGGAAAAATGAAAGGCACTTTTTGAATGGAGAATCGATGCCGTAGCCAATTTTTTCATGCGAAAAAATAATTTTATCAAAGAGAAGAAATTGGATTTCCCTCAAGACATCCTTTAACTTCAATTTGAAAAAAAAAACCAAGCTTTTAGGTGGAAAATTGAGAGCGTGAACTTGGAAAAATGAAAGGCACTTTTTGAATGGAGAATCGATGCCGTAGCCAATTTTCTCATGCGAAAAAATAATTTTATCAAAGAGAAGAAATTGGATTACCCTCAAGACATCCTTTAACTTCAATTTGAAAAAAAAACCAAGCTTTTAGGTGGAAAATTGAGAGCGTGAACTCGGAAAAATGAAAGGCACTTTTTGAATGGAGAATCGATGCCGTAGCCAATTTTTTCATGCGAAAAAATAATTTTATCGAAGAGAAGAAATTGGAGTGCCCTCAAGACTTCCTTAACTTCAATTAAAAAAAAATCAAGCTCTTAGGTGAAAAATTGAGAGCGTGAACTTGGAAAAATGATAGGCACTTTTTGAATGGAGAATCGGTGCCGTAGCCGTCGACCAGAGTATAACGGCCCCTTAAGGGGACGATATACTTTTAAATTAAAGTTGAGGAATGTCTTGAGGGCACTCCGATTTCTTCTCTTTGAAAAAATTATTTTTTCGCATGAAAAAATCGGGTGCCGTCGGCCATATATATCGTCCCCTTAAAATGCGGTGATTTTATAGGTTAAATGTCAAAGTTTGATCAATTTTCCTGAAGAAATGGAAAAATAATGGGAAATATGAATACCAAGCTATTTTGCATTGACCTTTCCTCTTTCGATCCGTATATTTACATCACGGCAAGGATATCTGTGAAAAGTTATATCGAGTTTAAAATTGCCCTTTTTGCCGGATTTTTTCAGGATTTTCGCGAATTTTAAAAAATACTTCTACATCGCCTAGCAAATCGAAATTTCAGCCACGTATGAATCGATCATTCCTCTTTTCGACCGTATAAAAATTTCCTTACCTTATCGCAGCTTCGCTGCGATTTTGAGATTCTTCTAGACCCACTTTTTCGACAGATTCCCTCGGGTTAGCATGTTCGTATAGCATAGAATGAAAGGTTTTAATACTCTGAGGTTTTCTACTAAATTATTCAAACTGATCTTCACTCTGTGATAAGGAATCAAAATCGTGAATAAAAACTTTCTCAACTGACATCTCATATCGTAAAATTCCCAACAGTCAGTGTCAATGTCAAACAAAAATCTTTATACCGTTTCAATTCGGTAAAACTCCAATTTTCAATTAAGATTTATATCCGACGAGTCCATTCTGCTCGACTAGGCCGGTCTCTTCGAACATTACTTCTCGCCATCGCTGGCTCTTAAATTGGCTCCAGATTTACGATGTTATAAGCCGGCGGCAAGAATATTTGACTTAGCACGCCGGCTCGGTAATAAGAACAAAACTTCAACGAAACAAACGATCAGGCAAAGTTCATAAAGCGCCCTATTCTTCGGTAACGCAACGCTTAACTTGGAGGAACGCCTTTACGAACGTTACCTGACTGGTCTTAACGAGGTTCTCGTTTATCAGTTTTTCAAGTTCACGGTTCGGCCGTATACGGTGTGTACGAGAGAAAACGGCAGAAGAACTTGTGGGAAGTATGTCACTGTTCAGGATATGTTTGGGGAGGTGGTACCAAGAAAGAATTCGATTTTCTTGGTTGTTTTATTCGATGATCGAGCAAGAAATTGATTCCTTGAAATCAAGGTGCATATAGCTCCTTTCCTTCTGTTATTATTATAATTTTGACTCAGGGTAGTTATGGCTCGGTTATCCTTCAAAGAACTGCGACCACATAGATCTTTTGTTATCTACCCTACTCATTCATTGAAGCCCAGAGAGGTCGTCGATGAGAACGACAACATCCTTAGGAGCCTCGGTCGTTACCTCGTGGGTATCCAGGACCGGTCTACCCATATGAAAGGTTCTTAGGCCAGCCAGCTCTAGACACTTGCAAACCATGTGTTCAGCTGTCTCTGCTTGCTTCTGATCCACAAAGTCTACAAATCTCAGCTGCTGACTTTCCGATACAGCTTTAGGAGCCTAATGGTGTAAATCGGTGAAATCAACACGAATTCCTTTGACTGAGCAAGTCCAGGAGTGTTTCTCCAGAGGGTTTTTCTGTTGTCCAACTCCCATTGTCGAACTGCTGCCTCATATGGGTCTTTTCCAAGCCCACAGAAAGGCTCAGGTCCAGCAGGTGTTTACTTTGATGCACTTTTCGCAGCCCATCGGCTTTTTAATTTTCTCCAACACCACAATGCCCTGGCTCCCATAGTAGAGTCGTTTTATTGCCTCTGGCCAGTTGCTTTATGGTGTCACGGCACTCCCAGGTCAGCAGAGATTCCTGGCAGTGTGATGCCAGGGACACTCCTATGCAAATACGTAAACATCCAGTATCTCGGTCTGTGAAATAGAGGACTCACTTCCCAGGGCTTAAGAGATCCTCAGTTAAGGTCCATATAACCCAAAGCTAGCGCCTCTTTCTGATTTTGATCTATCGGTAAACGATATGGATGACTCTGTCCAAGCGATTTACGAAACTTACTGCACTAGGAAGGGGGCTATGACCGTTTCAAAAGGCGTTTGGATCTCGAAGATTGTTGGCATAACATCCGATGGTTTTGCCAAGAGGTTTGAATCCAGTTCATTTCCTTCTGCTATCTTTTGGGCCAAGTCAATCCGATGAGAGTTGTCGTTGTTGTCTCTCTGAAGATCCTCCATATAGCTGCATATTTTTCCTTTTATGTTGTTATCAGAAACCTTTTCAGTTCCCCCAAGTGTTTGAAGACGCCTTTGCATGTTTTACCTCAAACCGATTATGAAGGTTAAATAAGGTATAACCATAAAAAGAAATGATTGATTGAATTGTTTCACAAGATCTCATTCTCTCGCTTATTCTTCAAGGTCGTGATTAATTGAATGCTACCACACAAAGACATGCGTCACTTGGCCGAGAGCCCAAAGGACTGATTGGAAACCAGCATCCCAAAAACTTGGTTTTCTGTTTCGTGCCAGAGCTATTTCACCTCAGGTCAGCTGCTTATGATCTATAAGGCACAGATTCGACCTGTCCTGGAATACTGTTCCCATATTTGGAGTGCTGCACCTAAACACACCCTAAAACTCTTGGATTCCGTACAAAAAAGGGCAATTCGTCTCGTCGGTAATGCCTCGCTTACAAGCTCGCTCACTTCTCTGGAACACCGTAGAAAAGTGGGCGATCTGTCTCTATTTTATAGATATTTCCATGGGCGATGCTCTTCTGAATTATCAGCAATCGTTCCCCCTCTGGCAGTCTCTTCCAGACTAACCCGTCAAGTTAAGTCTTCACACCCCTACGTGGTAACTTTGGAGACCTGCAGAACATCTCTCTTCAAAGACTCCTTCATCCAACGAACAGCGAGGCTTTGGAACACATTGCCTAGGGAGGTGTTCCCCGAGGCATATAACCTCCAGAAATTCAAGAAGAACACCAATTCCTACCTGCTTGCCCTTGGTTCTCACGATGTTCTCTGAACATTACAGGATGTTCCTTTTCGTGAAAACCACAACATAAAAAAAACGCGTAGTGATTTCGTGGGCTACGAAAGGGTCTCTTGAATAAGCCAACCAATGGAGATCTAGGCTCATCCCATAGTTGCCGTTGCCACAACGGAATACTAAATGATACCAAAATTGACTATTTTCAGTTTTCCTTTTTCTACATTAAAGCAAAAAATGAGTATGAGTCTAGACATATAATAGACGAATATTGTATATCCAATTGGTCTGGTAGACACTTCATATGACCTTCCTTGTCTCTTATTTTATTTATTTACTTATTCGACAGATATTTATCTTCGTTTACGGTAACTGAACCACACACGGGTTGCATGAATAAGATACAGGGGGAAATTATGTAAACATCTGAGTTTGATTGCACTTGAATAAACACCATGAAGATACCAGGTGGCTTGTTTCATTCCATGTTAGTTTGGTAATTTTTTTCATATAATTAGATGGGTTGCATGCATTTGGAGTCGTTTCCTTGTTGTGATTAGGTATGTAGTTTAACTGTTGAGTGAAAAAGTACCTTTCGAAAGAATTTTCTGAAAATTATTACAATAAAATCAAATCTATACTTACTAATATTATAAAGAGGAAAAATTTGTATTTTTGTGTGTTTGATACGAATAGGCTCAAAAACTACTAGATCGATTTCAGAAATTCTTTCACCCTTAGAAAGCTACATTATCCCTGAGTGGCATAGGCTATACTTTTCACCTGAAGAAATTAAGGATACCTACAATAACTTCAATAATTACAAAAAAATCAGCCATAATCAGCTATTTTCACGTGCGCTACAAAAACCGTAAGAGTTACGTGGATACAATGTATGGCGGAAATGTACCTCTTAAATGGTTCTAGAAAAAAGTCCGCGATAGCATATATCTATCTCTCAAGATTGACTTGCTATTACCTGTTTATGGTAATCAGATGTTTTCCAATATTATGCACTATTTGGGAGTGTGTTTTTATGAATTGGGTATTGATCCTCATCCAATCTAATACGTTATTTATCCCTAGTATTTAATTCAGAACGAAATTGCCCTTCACATCATACAATTACAACTAGTACATCAAAAGATATGGCAGGTTGAAGTGTTGAAGATGAAACCGCCGCGTGAAACAAATTTCTACCCGGGCGAAGCTGGGACGTCCTGCTTGTTCTTCATAATTTCAAGAAGGCAGATAGGAGAACTGCTCGTAGAACATTCTTCTCTTGATCCCAAGACAGAGAATCGAACAAAAATTCCAAACGACTTCGTTTACGATTCTATAAAAGTAAAGATAATTGAATAGCTCATATACCATTTGCAACGTGCAAAAAAGAAAAGCCTTTAATTATCAAGATAGCTGTATAATCTGTTATGATTCGCTTATCAATATTCATATAACGTACTTGCATTCGTTTCAAACTGGTCACTCATCTCATTCCCATTAAATTTAAGCATCAGAAGTCCGCTCTGAAAGCTGGCAAGTCATACGACATGAAAAACTAGCAGTTAAGGATATACTTCAGCCTCGACCAGTTCCATCCTGATTGTTAAATTATCGTTCGTTTCAACGAAGCTGAGATATTATTGGTTTTTCAGCGAAAGCATGCCGTAAGGTCTCTACCCTGAAACTACTCTGCGTTAAATTTTATGAGACTTCTGTTTAACGAATAAATAACGAAGTTAATATCAGGTTACTTGAAAATGGAGTCCCCACAATACTGAGTCTGCCTAGTTTCCACACCACTGAAGAATCTTGATCTATCATTACAAAGTATTCGCTGTCTGTCCCTATGTATGCTTAAATCTTCAAAACTACGCAACGGATTTTGAAACGCTTTTTTCGATAAAGTGATTCAAGATGAAGGTTTATATGTATGATACATGCATAATATTGCAGAGAAACACTGATGAATTGAAGGTTTCTAATGTGATGTCGTAAATAGAAACATTTTTTGCGCTTACATTGCAAACGCAGACTGAACCCCACGAGTTATATCAAAATAATGTACTCGGTATTGTACTCCTAAAGAAGGCCATCAAAAAAGTCCGCGATGGTATATGTCTATCTCTTAAGGATAACCCACAATAACCATTTTTTATCCTTTACATTTTACTGGAAAAAATGGCTTATTTAGGAAGTTATTTCAAGCAATACAGCATTAATCCTTATCCAATAAGTACCTTAAATACATTGTCCATTCAATGTAGATCAATATGGCCCTTTACAGTATGTAATTTAAATGAATATTTCCGAAGATATTACAAATTTAAAATGCAGGGACATAGCGGTGCGGCGCCGGCACTACTGTTGTTTATAAGGATTGTATTGCATTCGTGCGAAGCCGGGGCGGGTCGCTAGTAATTTATAATGTATGGTTTGTCATTGGGTATGCACACTATAAAAATTTCATCGGAATTGTTCTTTTGTTGTTTAATAATTGAATAATTAATGAAACCTTAGCTATCTCGTTATCTACTTATATCATTATATTACAGATAACATCAATAAATTCCAAGGGAAAAAATTCAAGAAATGTTTAAAAAAATTCTAGTTAAAAATGCAATGTATAGTTTGGATGAATTTCTGAAAAATTGATTATTTCTGTAATTGTTGACGAAGCATGTAAATATTTTGATGCTGAAATAAATATTATTATTATTATTATTATTATTACAAATTATTTTTAAAAACTATTCTGGTTGTTTTTACAACTTTTCCTGAATATATTCAGGCTCCACCTGTGTCCTATTTGCAATTCAATGAGACCTTTATACAGGCAGTTACGTCATGAGTTTCATATTAATTATATTTGATTTGATGAAGTTTTTTTAATGAAAGTCATTTGGTCGTAGATTAAATGAACATTCTTATAGATATGCAGGGTGTGGTGTAAGGAATGGATAATACTACCTGTAGGTAGTGTTCAGAAAATATGTTTTATGTTAAGTAAAAGTCCCTTGACATTTTCGAATATTCAAAAAAATTACACCCTTTGGCAAGACTCCCAATGAAAAACGTTTTCAATTTGTTTTTTGGATAGAATTACTGTATAGATGCGTAATCGAATGTAAAATATGGTTCTTGGGGTACAAGCATTATTACAAGCTTTATCTAAAGGGTTTTCCAATAAGAGGTGTTCTTTTGAATAGCTTTTTCGGTAGAAGTCATTTTTGAAGATGTTATTTTTTGACATTTGACAAATTTGGGGTAAAACTCGAACATTTTTGGGTCGAACCGCAATACAGAAATTGGTGGAAAAATTTGAGCTGTAGGGACAAGTTATTGATATGAGGTATAAAACCCGTACACGTCGCTCAAGAACAGACGAGAATTTTGCTGCTGCAGCCGAAAGTGTTGAAGAAAACCCAGGTTGGTCCATTCCTCGTCGTTCTTTGGAATAAGGCATTCCACAAACGTCATTACAACGTATTCTGCATGAAGATTTGGGTTTTAAGGCTTATAAAGTTTAGTTAAGAGGGGTCTATACCGTTCGACGTTCAGTTAAAAACGCGATTCGGGATTTCTAACGATAGAGACCAGCGATTTATATGAGGTTTTCACTATTATTCAATTTGAAAAGTTCTTCAAGTGGGAAAGTTCTTAACTTTTTTTTTCGTTGAGTGAAAAAAAAAATTAAGGTTTTTTTTTCTATGAAAAAAAAAGTGGAACATTTCTTGAAAATGATATGGTCCTGTAGTCGTGGTCGTGGTGGTCATTTTGCTGATGTTATTTTCCATTATTAACGGCATACTTTCCTCTTAATAATGGAATAAACAACCGATCATTTATCTGAAAAAAATAGCATTTTCTTTGCTTGTCAAAATAACACCTCTTATTGGAAAAGCCTTTACCTTGAGAAACGTAGATACCTCGAGAAGCTTGAGAACTTATTTCGTAGATAATTACTGCTGTGAAGAACACGCTCTTGTTGATGTTAAAGCCCATTTCTCACATTTATCTTAGGATCGGTAAATCTTGAGAGGAACCGTTCGAGTCAACAAACTTTCCAACGCCTTCTATTTGCTTCTCTCATGAACATTTGAGAGAACGAGAAAGAATAAATACCTACTTCTTGAAATGCATGACTCCGACATTCATCAAACAACTACCATAACCCGAGAAAATTGATAAACAGGTGTCTACGGCTCAAATATTTGAAGAGGAGCTTCTTCATTTTGCCTTGGTAATTACATGTCGATGTGCCAACAAGGCCTCACAAGGGGCCTAACATATTGTGTGGCTCAAGGGTCCAAATTATATTTATCCACCACTGGATCTATTTAGTAACACGATAGTTTATCGTATCTCGTATCCTATTTCCTCTTCAATGTTTGCATAATAACCTACAGAAGCTTTTATAAGCTCGTTTCCTGTATCCAATGTATTTCACAAATTATAGAATAAATTAGGAGATAAATTAGGGATAGGAAAAAATAGAGATGCAGAATCGGTGCCGTAGCCGTCGGCCAGTGTGTTTTCATTTCAAGTTGCATTTGAAAATGGTTTCACTTTGAGAACTGAAATTTTGTGGGAGAACTCAGAAAGGATTGGAGTTCTCAATGAGATGATTGAGATATTCATTTCAACAGTTCATTTTTTTTCAAAAATAGAAGAAAATAAGCCAACTTATGCTTCTGTTTTATTTCAAACGAAAGACCCATGAAAATGGTTCAACTTCCGATTAAAAGTGAATCTACAGATAATTTCATTCAGTAAAACCACTTGAAATACGGAATTGGAAGAGAATGGCCAAATTCAAATATATGGCGGGAAAAAGTTCCTGCTTTACCCACATATTCACTAATTTCATAGTTCAGTGATTTTCGGATAGGGAGCGCCATTGTACATTTCATTCATAATTAGAGAGATATTCATAGAACTTATAGAGATAATGTACCTAAGTTTTATGGAGATATTCCATAAAATGCACGGTGGCGCCTCTATCGGATGAGTTTTCCTACTCGCTCTGAACGGCGACCTTAAGACTTAGGGCCGGTATAAACTGTCAAATAGCGCTACAGACAGGAATGCTATTCGTAAACGTCTTTATCGTAGTTATTGTTATCAATACTTCTCTGAAAATCGAGTGATTTTATAGGCGAAATGTCAAAGTTTGATCAATTTTCTTGAAGAAATGGAAAAATTATGGCAAATATGAACACCAAGCTATTTTGTATTGACTTTTCCTCTTTCGATCCGTATATTTACATCACGGCCAAGTAATCTGTGAAAAAAGATTTATCGAGTTTGAAATTGCCCTTTTTGCCGAATTTTCTAGCGATTTTCGAGAATTTTTAAAAAATACTTCTACTTCGCCTAGAGAATAGAAATTTCACCCACGTATGACTCGATTATTCCTCTTTTCGAAGATATAAAAATTTCCACACTGTATGGCAGCTTCGCTGCGATTTCAAGATTCTTCTGGACCCATTTTTTCTAAAGATTCTCTAGGGTCGTTCCAAAAAGTTTTAGCACAGTATAGAAAGAGCAAAACCTATCTCGACTTCATGTATTGCTTCTTTTCCTATGTTTAACTCAATGTGATGTAAAAAAAATATGGTCACCTCAGTGCCAAACTGAGAAAATACATGCCCGTTTCATTTAGATTCCGAAATGGTATAACTCACTGTATTCCTAGCATTTAATACAAAATAAATCACTATCACAATGAGTTAAGAGCTTTTTTCTTGATTACAAAAGTGAATAATATTGAAAATTTCCGTTGTTTCAGGTGGGGTTGCTTGTGTGCCTGGTGGGTAGCAAGGGTAGGACTCCAGTGGGCCACTGAGAAAATGAGGAGTCTGGAGACCATTTTACACGTTTGCGCCTGGGGGTTCCCTGCAGGTCAGACAGTCGTGGCCCTCGTTCGTAGGGATGTTGATGCGGATGATCTCACAGGTAGGTCTTTCCGATAATTTATATTGTATTCTTCGGCTAATATGTTTTATTTATTAATATTGATAACTCTAAATTATAGATTTTTGAATTGAGAGGGCTGTGAATAAACTATCTTGAACCTTTTTATAATTTCATACCCGCATTGATACTGTTATAAGTTATACTTACTAGAATTCTTATGAAATTATATAAAACAGATAGGATACATTTAAACATAATTCCCAGCAACAACCTGATAAAATAAATAGCGTATATCTCCTCGACAACAGTTGGTGAAATCACGAATCTACGCTGGACATAACAGTGAAATTTGGCACGATATTGGACATAAAACGACAAACCGAACATCATAAGGCCCTCTTCCGAACCCAGAGTTAACCATCAGATATTTCCTAAACCAAAACGAGAGCTCTCATCACGTCACCCATAAAATCCATTTGGCCTCCGGCCAAAAGTTACATGCCCTAAAAATTATGAAGAAGTACGTGAGAGAAAAAGCGGATCTCGAATTGCTGAATAGCACTGTTGGCATTCCGTCAGATTTAGCGACTTGTTAACCACTCAATCTCGACAACTCGTCGAGTTGTCCACTTGGATTTCAGATGTCCCGTGTCCCAAAACAACGCGAAGAATTCCAATGGACAGAATGCGTCCAGTGGAATTCGAGTTGAAAAATTGACGTCGTGCTCAATTATGTAGCACTGGGTGATGCGGTCATAACTTATGACTGCTGTGGAGATGAAGAGTTACACACCTTATTTTTTAATCACTTATTCTACCGATCAACAACCTTTGTTGTGAGGATTCCCAGTTAACTTCAAAGAAATGTAATTCGGACGAGTTTCGCTTAAGTTTGGACTTTATTTATTTAACACAGATAAAAAGATAAGGTGATAAGGCGCAGCCTTTGAAACTGAAAAAATTCAATAAATAAGATGCGGCAACTAGTTCTCCCACATATGAAGGAGCTGTCGAAAAAATACGAAGAAAGATATTGGAAAAATTCTTCTTCATTTTGAGAGCCTACATAATCAAGTTTTCTTCATTTATGTCTTGTCATTTGGATGATACTATTTTCAAGACATAAATGGAAGAAATTTGATTATGCAGGCTTTCAAAATAAAAATAATTTTTAAAATATCTTTTTTCGTATTTTTTTAACAGCTTCTTAAAATGTGGGAGGACTAGTTGCTGGACCCTGTATATTCGACACATACAAAAATGAAAAAAAAATCTTCTTTCGGATATTTAAATTATTGATCAGAGTCCAATGAAATGATTCCTTATGATTAAATCATGTACATTCAAACAAAATATTTCAATGAAAATTACAAAAATTCAACAACATCTTGTCAATATGCAGCTGTCAATAAATCCTAAGGAAACGCTGACTCAAGTAAAGAACATACCTTGATTCTGGTGTTAATTAATGTCCGACTACGTATAAACATAAATTATTCATGAATTTAACCCATCGCAAGCTTCTAGAGATGATCCAAATTGAAAAAAAAAATTTAGAGCCGGACAGAATTAAATTTAATGATTTCATCAATATGAAGACTAGTTTTTTGTAGAAATGTCGAGGGGAAGTTGAAAATTAAATTACAGGGTTTCCACATATGTGATGATTATTGTTAATGTTATTCATTTGCATCTTTATTATCCGGAGTTGTTAGTCGAAAATGATCAATATTATTAAAAATCGATCAAGCAAATTTGTGACCATTTCAACTGTCTGAGGACGAAATTATTTTCGTACTTTCATTTTTGAAATATTTTATTATACAGGTCATACTGTTACAAAATACATTGTATCTAAAATCTGCAAAAAAACCAAAAAACCAGTCAGTATTGACGTATTCCAATTGATATTTGTTGCTCCTGTGTAAATGAGAGAAATTCGTGTACTGCAGTCAATCTTTCTCTCTCACTACAACAGCTTCTCATGTTTAACACGTGTCACTTTCAGAGTCATTATACCGTGCAACTCAATTAAGCTCAATCAAAGAAAACATTAATTACGAGATGTCCGCAATGTCGGCGCCCTTTAGATCTTTCCAGCCGGTATAAAGATGCTATTTATGGAGCTTGAAAATGTTGCCTCCCAGGAAAACGAGAATGATGAATATTGAAAGATATAAGGAGTTGGCGTTTCGATATTTTAAAATTTCGAACAACCTTTTTACTTTCAACAGTATAAAATTCCAGATAATATCTAGACGGACTGAATAAATCTCCCTTTTTGTTTGTACCTCCTATTTAAGAACACCATGTGTAGTAACTGCTTTGCGAAATACCAAAAAACGGATTAAACAAAAACGAAGAACAATCTGCTCGAAAGTAATCAGAATGAGAAATCAAGTGGAGCTTCCTCAAAAACCTTAGCAAATACGAAATAAATTACCGAGTAATCTCGATCTTGGCAAGTTTCCACCCGATTTTTTTTCAAACCTGAAACAAGATCGATTATCATGCCACTGAAGAACCAGAGGACATCTTAAAACAACATTATGCAGTCGCCTTGCATAATAACTATGATTTGGACATCATAATTTCGACAATTTCATGCGTACAGGTTGTGGGGTGGCTCCGTATCTCATTACCAAGATAAATATCTCGCAAGTAGACTCGGATGAAACGTCTGGCTCATACGAAAAATGAACTGCTAACTCGAGTGTACTGCATTATAATAAGTAATCGTTGAATATCTTTATTTTATTCATGAGATTCTCCGTAAATCCTGAAATAATTAGCTGGGTACATTGAAAGTCTCGATTTGGAGAACAGGATACTGTTGTTCTGCCTCTTTATGATGTAGGTGGCTGACGGCTAACGTACACAGTTGTTTTTTGTACGAACTCATTTTGGAAGGATTTCATCGTCTCAGTCATGCCATCCAATTTTGGCCATGAAAAATCATTAATCATCTTTCGATAGCGCAATCCATAAACAGCACCAATAAGTCACACGTTGAGGATAGAGAGGCTTTTCAACAATAACTCTTTTTCCGAGCCCCAGATGCCACAATTTTGCTTGTTGACGAAGCCACCGAAGTAGAAATGAGCCTCATAACTAAAGATGATTTTTCGATGGAATTCCGAATCATTTTCATTCATTTCAAGGACTCAATCAGCAAAGACACGACGTTGTTGATGATTGGCCGGATTGAGTTCTTGTGTTAACTGAACTTAAGGCTTAAGGGGACGTTATACTCTGACCGACGGAACCGATTCTCTATTCAAAAAGTGTCTTTCATTTTTTCAGGTTCACGCCCTCAATATTCCACCTGAAAGCTTGATTATGTTTTATTATCCTGGAATTTCAGACATTTCTCTGCGATTTCACACTTTCTGGAAGTCCTTTCAGTATTTCCATCATTTTTTGCGTTATTTAAGCGCCTTTTAAAACAGATTTTTTTTTCAAATATAGAAAATTGATTTGTCGATGGCACTCCAATGAATTTTCTGAAAAAAATAAATTGATGAACAACCGCCGAAAAACGATGGATTATAAATAATCCATACATAATGTATCCAGAATAATTTGTTACTCGTGAAATAGTCTTGTCAAATACCATTCGGGAATCTGATTTTTCTAGTGAAAAAAAACACAATGCAGAGTAATATTTTCTAACAAAAAGCATTCGTGCAGGTGCAAAAATCCTCGTCTTCGACTCGGATTTTTGTTATTTGTTATTTTATTTCAATTCCATAGAAACGTCAACCTCCACTTATCTTTCCGCTTCGGCAACTGCCTTGCTATCCAATCGCTCGTCTTTGGCTTGTTCTGCCTGGAAACCTATTTTTCCCTCGTTTACGAACCAAAGATGTTTTTGTTACTTTTTACTTGGTTTCTGCCTAATCATGAGGTGTTCCATTCTTTGTTTGGGAAAAATATTTTCAAGTCGTCCCCCACGCAAAGGCGAAAGTTCTGAACGCTCAGATCCTTCAACGAGATGCAAACGATAATCCATCAACACGTAGGACGGTTCTTATATATTCGAAATTGCTTCGGAGGGATCATGGCTGGCTTTTCGATTAACGAGAAGCTTTAAGAACCGGCTCTTTCTTGTCACCACCGCGAGTGCCGTAACGAGAAACGAATCGTATGCAAAACAGCCGCCGGTTCTTTAGCGGCTCTAGTCAATACCAGCCAACACATTATTCAGAAACTTGTTGCAATAACAGTGGCGTGAGCTGTGGGAGGAGAAGTTTTGTTTCAAGTCGATATCTTTCTGAGTAATTGCATGCAGTGTGTTCT
The DNA here is from genome assembly GCA_910592335.1 of Adalia bipunctata. NCBI lineage: Eukaryota > Metazoa > Arthropoda > Insecta > Coleoptera > Coccinellidae > Adalia > Adalia bipunctata. Next base: position 25,175,033 of record OU342953.1, read on the forward strand.
GAAAGGTCCATATATGCTTTGGAAGTTGAAACCTGGGTTCTTCAGCGTCGTATCAGTCAGCCGGGCTAACTCTTGCAATAAATAAAAATGAGAAATTTAACAGGCATCAAGAAATGAAAATGTTGGAAGACATAATACGTGTCGGCGTAGAGAGATGTGAATGCCTAGCCTATAATCGAAAGGAATACGAATAAATGTATTGCCAACATAAAAAGCTAATGAAAAAGAACCTACATTCTTATTCATTCCGGAAACTGGCTCACATATACGTTTCAAAAGCAGCAACAACCATTTCATCATAAATTACAATATTTAATAAATAGGAGCAATCCGTTATCATTACGCCGACTTCAATTCAACAAGGGTTTAAGTATAGGTTTCTTCTTTTCGTGAAGCAGTTAACAGATGAAGAACTGGATAAATAATTTATTCTACGAGCTACGGGAATTGCTTTCAGATCCGACGATAGATAAGTGGTTATTACGTGAACAAGTTGGAATTTTATTTGCGAGAAATATTATAGAGCCAGGATATTGTTATTGAGTTATCGCCTATTTTATCATGTCTCCACCAGAAGGCAATATTATAGATTAATTCTACAAGGAGAATAATTTCGATACTGACCAAAGATGGACTGCCAACGATCGACAAGCCATCATCAACACTTTTTGAATTAGCTTTCCTAGACACAATCACATCATATTTGAGCTGATGACATCAGAACTCAGCATTATAATATTACACACATTATGATAAAACAACAACTACAGCACAATCGACCCAAAACTCCAAAACATATCTGTTATTATGTACGAATTATGTGCAAATAATGTATGTGGTTGATGTTTTATGAATTCACCAATGATTTCGATAACTAAATAATTTATCACTCAATTTAACAAATACTGGAATTATGAGCTTGTTATGTGTGATATTCATACTCCTTTTTTTCTGCACTCTTTTATAATTTGCGATAATTTCGATTGAACTAAGGCAGGATTTATGTGCAAAGTAAGGTTTTTGTGCAACCACCAATTACTTTTCCATGGGAATTATGTGCAAATCAGAGGTGATTTATGTGCCCCATATGCAATTTTTTTGTGCAAGCACCATTTCATTCTTGACTCGGATGAGGATTATAATGGAATTCTCGTACACTGGATTCATCTTTTCATCAGTATCATCTTTTCAATCTCTGTTGAAGAAATATTCCTTCTGCTGCTCAATTGTTGAATCATAATCAGCAAAAGATATACTGAATACTGATATACAGAAAATATGATGCGCTTCGATCTATTTTATTTGAATCAAATATCTATTTCATGATTTTTCACATTCAAAAATTCTTTATTGGCAATTGATGTGCAAATTATTGGTGATTTTATCAATATCACACAAAAATTATACAGAATTTCTGCTTGCATTTACATTGTGCCAGCTCAAGGAACAATTCTCTCGGCCAAATTATAAGTGAGTGCACAAAAACAGAATTTGCACATAATTCTATCTTTTCTACATCTAAGTAGATTGATACATCATTTCTTTCTTGAAAATTGCACCATCTTGAACGGCAAGCTACCACAATTCTCAATTAAAAAGCATTAAATAGTTGAGAAAAATTGACTTCATATAAAAATTACATATAATTTGCTCATAATCCTAGCATGTGTGACATTGAAATCGGGTGAAAAGTACTAGAACAACTCTCTATAGAAAATTAGTGAGGAGTGCAGAAAAAACTAGTTTCGCGCATGAATCACACATAATTTGCACATAATTCCAATGAAATTGAAATCAATTTATAGAATATTTTAGCACGAATCATGGAAAATCATTTATCGATGAAGGAAAACGTGAATCATAAATCACTTATAATTTGCACATAATTTCATCATTTGTGACATTGGAATCGAATGCTTGCACAATTATCAATGAAATTATTAATTGGTGCAAGAAAATATCATATATTATACTCTTTTCATGATGTGCAAATTATTGATGAGTGTAAAAACAATTTTAGCTCTTGCTCAGCATGCTGGCACAATTCTTTCGACGCACTGGTGAGTGCATCAAATAAAACTGAATTTGCACATAATTCCATCGAAATCGAGAGAAGCATTATTTCCATATTGAAAATTGTACCAGCTTGACCGGCAAGCTAGCCCAATTCTCAATAAAAAATCATGGGATAGGTACTAGAGGAGAACTTACTTCGTATATGAATGACATATAATTTGCACATAATCCTAGCTCGGAATCGAGTAATAAATACTGGTACATTTACCTATAAAAGATTAATGAATAGTGCGGAAAAAATTGCCATCGCGCATAAATCACATATAATTTGCACATAATTCCAGCATTTTTCGAATTGAAATCGATTGATAAAATATACCAGCACAATTCTCAATAGAACCAATAATTGGTGCAGGAAGAACTGAAGCATAAATCACATATAATTTGCACATAATTCCAACATTTGTTACTTTGAAATCAAGTTATCGATGCTATTGCTTGCACATAATTCGTACGTAATATTTGTTGGTTCGATTGCAAAGTAATGGTGGTGCTACATACCAATGTGGGTGACTAGAATAATAGTTTAAAGGGGTGTCTTACGTGGCAGATTCACTCAAGCGAATGAAGGGTAAGGGTAGTAGTATGGATAATATTGAAAAATGTGTACTGATATATTTCGATGGTTATTAGGTTAGATGAGGCAGGTATGGTTTATTTATGGAATTATTTACTAATCTGGACATGGAGAGTGTTCTCCTGTATCGTCTTAAGAACCAGACGCAATATATCTCGGACTACGCCTATGTCACCTGCATTATTCAGATTTTCGCATTGGTTCTCGCGAACGATATGCAAAACGCGAATACCTTCATGGCTGGGCGGATAAAATATATCACATATCCGATTATGCTAAACCAAAACATCCGAGTAGCCCAATCGTCTTACATAGCGGCCCATTCAGATGTCAGAGGAACAATTTATCTGAGAGCCAGTTTTAATCTGGCTGAGTTTATGTAACCCGAGTCCAGACGACTAGACCGTCCTTAATTATGGAAACAATGGTCCACTGTACGACATATGCGAAAGGTGCTGGCCTTAACAATGGGGGCCTGGTGTCTTGGTTTTTTTCTCGGCTTACCAGAAGGTCGGTAGGAGGAGATACTGGCGAATTCATGGGTTAGCGATGATAATGAGGATGGGTAGATGCTAGCTTCTGGTGTTGGGAGCTGAAAATTCCTTTCTACAAGAATAAATTTACATACTGAATTCTTCGGAATGTGTCCAAAGTGAACCATTTTCTTCAGGATTGTGATGTTATACAAGGCGAGTCTTTGACTCGTAAACTTTTATAAACTGTAGATCATTCTCGTCAAACGAAACACTTATATTATCTAACCGTTTCGCCTACACCTGCGGTAGGATGTTCGGAGGTTGTAACCCGACGATTGACTGCTCCGAATTGGTGTGGTGATGTTACTGGATCTGTAGCTCTATTTATAGCTGTAGCGGTCTTTATGAACAATTGGATGGACTCGCAATGGGAAATCCTCTAAATATAAGCAAATGTTTCATTAAAAAAATCGTCGATGAGTTATTTTTCATGCATATACAGGGTGAGTCCTTGACTTGTACATATATTTCAACTGAAGATTCTTGAGGTCAAAAAAAAACTTTTTTTTCATTTTCCATTTTTCCGAATTCGGCTCTGTTGAAGAGATATAGCCATTTGAAAAAAAAATTGGGCTGACTACGCCTCTGAAATGATCTTCTGGAATTGATGCAAAGTTCATATTTCTCGATAGAAATTGAGTTTATACATTTAGGGAATACTCAAGTACTAACCTTATTGGAATAAAATGTTGCAAACACGATAATTTCAAGAAAAACAGTTAGTTTCATCGGATTATATCTGCAACTAAAAAGCCACATTTCTCACATCAAAATAAGTTCCTTCTTCGATTTTTCTGCAGATTAGTTTGTAAACACTAATAACTTGTTCATATTTTCCTCGAAATTCCCAAACAACATCATGAAGAAAGACTTTTCATTCAGATCATCAGAATTTATTATTAAACAACCTAATCAAATCTATTTTGTATCGATTCTGTGAATATTTGCACAGAAATTTCAAGAAGATGTTGTCAGCTTGCTGATATTTTCATTGAGGTTAAGGATTTGTTACGCAACATAGTATAAAACACGATACAGTTGTGTACCGTGGTATAAATATCTATGAATTCTGCCGTTTCCATCATAAATCGACTTTGCCGCCAAATTTTACCACGCTTGCGTAGAACGAAAACCGATTGGTTATCTGGAGGCCAACTATAAACAATAACAAACCAGAGTCTCTGAACAAATTGTAAACATTATGTGAAGTTCTGAATACATTCAGTGAATTATTGTTCTAATGTGATTATTATGTGAAGTGAATTAATATAATCTTTACCGTGTCGAGTTTATAAAATTCCAAGAGGATATTGTTCAGATAGAAACATCGACACAGATTATAAGGTATCATTTTATTTTTCATTAATTTCAATTTAATAAGTAGTTTGTATCAAGATTCATCATTCATATCCGAATTTTGTATTTCATCGACATTTAACTTCAATATGGACCGGTAACTATGAATTTTCAATAGAAACTGTGCGTGTTAAATCCTCCTTGGTGTTCAATTTTATCTCCCACATTTTTGGGATTTTATTATTAAAATATCTCGACAAAGTTAATAAATATTGGGACAACATTTTAAACTCGTTTAAAGACCAGGGAAGGAATAATATTCGATGATATTTAATTCAGAGACGCATTCAGATTATTCTTGAAATTAATGATTTTTTTCGTCAAATTTCTCCGGGTAAAATTGGAAATAACTCAAAAACGACGCGTTTTATTGAAAAAGAATAAGAATACTTTTAGTTTCTTAAATGATTGATTCTTTCAATGGTTCAGTGGTTTTATGGTGTTTTAGCGTGTATTGATGAGTCGACTACCCTGTAACTTTTATACTAGAGATATTGAATAGGTTCTGATTGAGGAATATGCACCATGAATGGAGTGAAAACTCAACCAAAATTCAGTTCATTCGAAATAACGGTTCCGAAGATATAAACAGAAGAGTGTTTTTTTCATGGATTTTCGACACCCTGCATCTTCGAAACCAAACCGAATTTTGAAAAATGGTATAGGAAAAAAGTGTTTCGTTTGATGAGAGGAATCCACAGTAAAAATATATGTACAAGTCAAAGACTCACCCTGTAGTTAGTAAATAACGAACTATAATGAAAATGTGAGAAATGGACTAGCGGTCCAACTAAAGGACGTGATCTCTATTTTCATCATAATGAAAATGTGTGATATTGTTTATGCACTTCTATATCTTTTTTTTTTCTTCCAGGAACTTGTTACGTTGGCAACAAGAACTCCGACACCCTCCTCAGCTTAGTCCTGATCCCAGACATCGCCTACTTTGCCGTTGGAATCACCCTACTGATCTTCGGTTGCATCTGCGTGATCAGAAGGCCTGCCCAATCTGCTGCCGCACCTCTCACCTCTGCTGCCCCAAGGAAAGAAAGCGACTTCTTAGGCGCCATCTGCACCCTGTACGCTATTCCCACATTCTGCGTGATGGCCACCGTCTACTACGAGTACAACGAACGCGAACTATGGATTTCAGGGCGTGCGAAACCGGCCTTATGGGCTTTTCTGATCCGTTACTTGATGTCTCTCTTCGTAGGGGTCAGCACCGTTTTTTGGATCTGGTCTTTCAAGACTGTGACTGCTTGGAGGTCGGTTCTGAAGAGGTTCGGGCCTAAGCAACAGCCGCCTTTGAAGGTTCCAACACTTCCGGTTTTAAGATATGTACCTCCTCCTCAAAATTCGATTTCGAGCACTTTGAGTACTGGTAGCAGACATTCTATTAGAGCCCATCCCCACAGGAAGCCTAGGTTGCATCATCTGAAAGGCCCTGGAGGGGAGACTATAATATAGGAGTCGATAGATAGATGAAATACACCAGTTAGATTGAAAATGAAGAACCATTTGATGGTATAATTTTTTTTACTTGGAAAAGAATATAAAAAATTTATTTGCTTCGAAAAGTGTTAAAGCCATTTTATTTACCTCGCAATAAAATTAAACAAATCTAAAATGTAGATATTTGTACATAATTTCGGTAGATATAGATTGTAGGTTGTTATTAAATAAGTGAATATCACGAAATTTCTAAACCTTGTTACTAATGAATGTAATGTGTATATGAATCCAATATTCAATTCTGTTATACTGTATTTTCAGGGATTCAACAAAAATTTTTTTCGTTGGAAGCCATAGTACGACTGAAATTCCTATGATTATTCGTAAAGTTGGAATAATTATTTGAAATCCATTAATAAATTTTTATCCACATTTGAGAATTATGTTATGGAAAACCATATTGGTATCTTAATAAATGTTAAAAATGAAAAATAGTTGTACATATTTCAGTATCTTGAAGTAACTGTATTGTGGTAGTATAGTTGTAAATATTCGGTGCCATAGTGTATGTACTTACTATCATTTTATCCTTCCATTAGTTGCATTATAGTTTGTAAATCCTATTTATTTCGAATATACATTGTTGTGATATATCTTTTGTAAATAATGAATAAATTGAATATTTTAAAGTTGTTGTTTCATTCAGAACTGTTCCTCACAATATTTGGAGCGTAATTTTGCTAATTTGGGATTGCATTATACTAGATTTACTGAATATTTGTTACAAAAAAAAAACTCAATGAGGTAGGCAAGAAGAATAAGGTCTTTTTAATCTGGGTTCCCGGTCATTCGGGAATCGTAGGAAACGAAGAGGCCACTACACTGGCCAGAAAGAGCGCATAAACGCCACTCACTGGCCCAGAACCCTTCTGTGTTATAGGAAAATGCACCTATAAGAAGGAGTTTATGCTGAAGGAGAAAACCGTAAGAAAAAAATCTCCCAGGGATGGATCACTCCAAAAAGTTCCTCCGAAACTGCTAGGTCCAAAAAATATCTGGATCTCAGTAAAAACCAACTTCACTTACTCACTGGCTTTCTCACAGGACATTGTCGCCTAAAGAAGCATCTGTTGAGAATGGGTTTATCGGACACTGATGAGTGTAGATTCTGTGGGGAGGAGGAAGAAACTACTATTCACCTGGTTACGGAATGCTATGCCATTGCAAGCCAAAGGAAAGAGTGCTTTGGTCAAGAAACTTTTAGAAATGGGGAGTTATCCTCCTTGAAGCCGTCCCAGATACTGGATTTCATCAAATTTCTGGAACTGGAGGGCGAGCTGTAGGAGGCGCGATGATAACAGCTCTGTTAGGGGGCACACTAGACCTTAAGGTCGCAGTAGACTGTAACCCCTTTTCACTATAACTACCAAAATAAAAAACCTTTGCACTTATTGTTAGATCGAGTAGTGATTCCTTTAGAATAGCCTTCTCTGTATTCATTATGCTATTCAGTACGAGGATGTGAAGAAAAACTAAAAAATCATCATAGAATTTCCAATTCACCGTTGAATTCAAAAGAAAAACAGAAGAAACCTAATCTGAACTCAACCATATTTTGTCCTTTGAGTCGTTAGATTATGCTTTTGATGTTTCAACCGGAAACGGTCTAAGATTAATGAGGTGATTAAATCAAACCAATCATCGTGAGTGATACAAAACAACAGAAAGATTTTCCATAGCTAGTTTTATATCGTTATTTCTTGTGACATATCGGAGCATCGATTCCTAACTACATGTATACATGCTATCAGTAGATTATCACGGAATCTTTATTCCGTGAACGAAGAACGTTCAATAATATAATGCGAATGGATGTCAAAGAGAAATTCAATATATTCAATTCTCTTTTTATGCTTATAATTGAGATTGATAGTACATATTTTCACTGCTGTTGTGGTAAAATCTATTTAAATGATCTTTACTTGAATAAATCTAGCGCATTCGCCATTCTGCAATTACAACATTCGGTACATTGTGATAGGAATGCTCCAAGCAAATGCTGCCTCTGGATTTAATGAATCGTCATTGGCGGATCCAGACAGTTTTTCAGGGGGGGCAGCAATAGATAGAAATAGATTTTATAGAACTACTAATAAAGGGATTATTGTCCATTTCGAGGTCCAAGGAAGGGTCCATGACTTTTGAAATTTAGGGCACTATAAACCTCAAGGTTGCAGTGCAATAGGAATATTTCTGCGCGAACTCACCTACCCTAGCTTTAATTAATCATTTTAAACCATTTATTTATCTATAATTCTATATGGTATTAGAGAAAACTTAATTTTTGAAAGTCCCAGCTCCTTCACCATTTTGTACAGCATAATAGTATTTCGTTTGAAAGCCTAGGAATTTAATTCCCTTTCTCAGTCTACAGGGCTCATCTGTCTAATGCTATATGTGAGATCATGGCTAGTCTTCGTCGATGATTTTTCTCGTGCTGTTCTGACTTGCTTGTGCGTGCCAAACTCATTGCCCCATAATTGATTACTTATTAGCCGCACACGGTCGGTTAAGGCCTTTTTTTTTCGAAATTATTCGAGACTTTTTTCGACAAATGTATGTTCTTTCGGGATAACCGTAAGAAAAGACGGATCAGACAAGGATGAAACGGTGGAATTATCCCCAAGCTACTCGTGCATGTTACTTCAATTATTGTTCGTTCTGAATTTACCCTGGAGAGTATTAATTTCTGAAGACAGACATCCGAAACGTGAAGAATTTGGATGAAAGTTATTAATTTCAGTACATCGCAACGAACAGAAAGCGATTCTGTGGTTGAGAGTGGCTATAAATTACTGCAGGCAACGCAAGGACTAATTCTCCTATTAGGCTAGGATGTAGGATAAACTCTCCAAGTTTTGGTAATAACTCAGGTGAGAAGGTCAAGACTGCTTTTAGGATAAAGCTGCAGTACCGGGTATTAAACGAAGAAATAAAAGAGCAGGTCAATAAATTCCATCTTTTGATAACCTTCAATGTTATTGTGATATTTCTTGGTTGATCCTTTATCCTTTAGAATCTGGTGAGGTTAATTATGCTTTATGAAAGACTGAGATAATTGCGTGTTAAAGAATTTCGAGAATTTTAATATATTCTGTTTTTCTATATTTTCGATTCTTTTTGGAGCTATAACCAAATGCTATTTGATTTCATGTACGATTTCATAACATTACTTCAGGTAACTATATCCTTAACAATATGTAATTTCAAGCAAATTAAATTCGATAACGAATAAATGAGGGGTGTTAGGAAAAACGCTCGGACACGTCGATTTGTAATTTTAAATGCGCATATTTTTCAAGAAAGTAAAGTTATATAGGGTGTTCCATGCGACCGTGGCCAATACCAACTTTCTTATTTCAAATGCAACCTCCTGTATATTATTTATTTTTTGGATTCTTCAGAAAATTCTAGACATAATTCATGTACAATGTCCTATACCCATCTTCAACTTTTTCGGAAATATTAAGTGTTTTCTAGAGCATTTTGAACATTTCCTACATTGGCATTAATGTTTTTTTTTAATAATTAAGAAACAATCAGTATAACTTATTAGGTTTTAAGTGTAATGTACCGAATTTGTGAAATAAAATAATTTTTATTCAAAAAGTTGATTTTTGCAATAAATCTGAAAACACTTAATACTTCCGAAATGGTTAAAGATAGGTATAGGACATTATGCATGAATTGTGTCTAGAATTCTCTGAAGAATCCAAAAAATAAATAATATACAGGGGGTTGTATTTGAAATAAGAAAGTTGGTATTGGCCACGGTCACATGGTCACATGGAACTATATAATATTATTTTCTTGAAAAATATGCGCATTTAAAATTACAAATCGACGTGTCCGAGCGTTTTTCCCAACACGCCCTCATTTATTCGTTATCGAATTTATTCCATTTGGCTGTTACACTCTGTACTTCTCTCACGCTAATGAGAACTAATTTCATATAAATGAAATTCGAAGAAACAAAAATCTATTTCACTTCCAAGGAAACAAATATCGAAGTAGAGAAAACAAATTCTTCATTTATGAATTCCTATTTCGTATTCATTTAATCAGATTTTTCATACGCTTTTAAGAATTCCTTCATAAAAAATATTATTCGATTGCATTTATTTTAATCTATTTCAAAAACGACTTCTTGTCTTGAGGAAGCATCATAATGCCTTTCAACATGGTTCGCATATCCAATATTTCCTTAATCCAATTGGTTTTAATGAGTAGGAGTATGGGGCAAGATGGACTAGGTGTTCTTATGGTCATGGTACACTTTCAAGATTTGTGTGGATAGTTAATAATAAATGTTCGACCATTAACTCGCTTTGTTAATCTTTGTCAACGTATTCTCTTTTTTTAGTATTACTCTTCATTTAAGTTTTCCTCATGACTCGTTCTAGGATGCATATTACCCTATAAAATGTTTTTATCGCAATCATATCGAAGAACATATTCATCAACAGGTCCTGAAAATTTCATCACTCTGAAGTTGGAGGGCAGGTAGATATGACCATACTACTGATCATCATAGAGAATATTTGTCTAAATAACTCTGAAAAGCAGACAACAAATGGAAAAATATCCCAGCTCACTAGTAGCGGACTTCGCAATATTAATCATATATTCTTCTGAGGACAGAAAATTGTACCATGTTTTGATGACCTCATTGATTCATGATTGTGGATGACGAAACTGACCCCTGAGGAACACCTGCGTTCAAACTGAAACTGCTTGGACTGACTCAGGAGTTAAATCCTTTGTCGATTCACGCCATGTTCATTTTCATATTTTGAGGTCAGTTTCCTATTTTTATAGTAGAATTATTGGTCCTTTGACAAGGATGAAAATTGAAAATTAATTATCTAGATAAAACGGTGTATCTTATACGTTCTTATATGAAAATTATTCCACGGATTAAATGATATACTATCATGAAACCTTTCGTGTTAAGCCATCGAGAACCACTGGTATTTCAGCTTTCCCCATTGCCCATGTAGACGAAGCATCGATCAAACCTAAACACTTCAGGAAATGGCAAATCACCAGTTTGGAAATGCAGAATTACCCTTGATGGCTCACCTCAAAATAGCTTATTATTAGCTCCGACTTTTGTCAGAGCCATTTACATGTTCATTGTAGTATATCGCTGCATCAATGAAAAGCCCCTCACCCCTGCTGCTGCTGCGCTAGCGCATCCACTTGTTTATCGACTGGAGCCAACTCCGGCACCACACTACACCAAAACTCCGGGGACGCAGGTTGCGTGATCCCCCTTTTATATTAGTTCCGGTTCGTTTTCAGCAGGAGGTATTTGCCTAATCCTGACCTTTATGGGTTCATTTTTCATCGCCTTCAAAGCGGTCGGAAATTGTCCGTCAGTATGTCCGTCGGTTCATGACCGCCTTGGCGCGAAAACAGTAAAGTTTCATTGATCTTTTTACCGTGAAAGATGAGTGAAAATGAGAGTCCAGCCAAAAACACCTGTGCACGCGGAATCGCATTCATGGGTGAGTTATTTTTCGAAATTTTTAGTCTCTCGTTGAATTGAAGTTTTTTTCAGCTTCTTGGTGGTTGTGTAGTTCTCGGATTGGCAGTTATTGGTTTGACACTTCTCCTGATTCGAAAATGCAGGTAAGATACAGTCTTTAAATTTCATTGTCCACTAATTGGAAAATTCCGAAGAATTTCATTGATGATGTTATGAGCATTCCAAGTATGAAGTCATTGATCACTGATCAGGTATATCTTACTTCACTTGTATGACTCAATGAACACCTACATAATAATTCAATTTCATTCACCTACATGACATACGACGCTTATTTAATGAGCACAAATAGTTTAATATTAGGTATCGATATCTTGTGAAGCCATGCTCTCACAAGTAGAATATAATCCAAGGTTACTCAATTGGAAATTCGTCTCTTACAGCTATCTATATTTGTCAATTAATTCACAAATTAGAGTTACTTGAAATAAATTCGTATACATCAAAGATGATCAGTCAAGGAGTTCATTTAACACTAAGCAGAAAAAAAATAGATCGTGAAAATGCAATTCTATATATGGAAAGACGAATCTTAGACACAAAGCACATAAAATTTATTAATGTGAGTAACAACCAGTTGACAACTTCATTCCAACAGAGTTATTTGTGTTCAAAGAGCAGGTATTAATACGGCGACCAAACATAATTCTCAAGGGATGTTCTTGAAGATATAGGAGTTCCACAGGGTAGCATCCCAGAACCTCTTTTTTAGTCTTTATATTGATGACCTTTCTAGGAATTGAAATCGATTTCTACCAAAATTTGTATCGGGTGTTTTTTAACAGTGATGAAATTTTCGATAGGGCTGACAGTGATTTGACAGAAGGTAGAAGGTTTTGACATTTCTGTTCAGTAAGCATTGTCAAATTGTCATGGAAAGACTCACGCCGCAACAACGTTTACAAATTGTTGAAATTCATTTTCAAAATCATTCCATTCCATTTGCCAAACTTATAGAGCACTTCGTGAAATTTATGGTTCACATAATCGTCCATCAGATCAGCTTATTCGTCGAACTATCGACAGATTTCGGACAACATTTTCTCTACTCGATGCAACAACAACAACAAGACATAAAACTGTACGTAAAGAAGAAAATATCGCTGCTGAAGGTGATAGTGTTAATGAAGATCCAGATTTGTCTATTCGTCGACGTTCACAACAAGTGCATCCACCACATGGAAAATTTTCCTTGAAGATCTTGGTCTACATCCATACAAGATCTAACAGGTTCAAGAACTAAAGCCACTTGACCAAAGTAAGCGTTGTTTGTTTGCTGATTGAGCCCTAGAACAGCTTGAAGTTGATCCACTTTTTCATCGAAAAATTGTGTTTAGTGATGAAGCTCATTTCTGGTTTAACGGCTTCGTGAACAAGCAAAATTGTCGTGTATGGAGTGAAAACAATCCTTGTTCTGCAGGTTCCATTGCATCCTGAAAAATGCACTGTATGGTGTGCTTTACACGCTGGAGGCATAATCAGTCCATATTTTTTTGAAAACGAAGCTGGAGCTAATTTAACAGTGAATGGTGCTCTTTTCAGATCCATGATCAATGATTATTTGTTTCGAAATTTGAATGGTATCGACCCAGAAGTGTTTTGGTTTCAAGATGGTGCTACACCTCGTGCTACAACCGTAACATTTGATTCATTGAAAGAAAGATTTGAGGATAACATTATTTCGAGAAATGGTCCAATAAATTGGCCTCCAAGATCATGCGATATAACTCCAATGGATTGTTCTCTTTGGGGTTATGACAAGTCATTGGTTTATGCTGATAAACCAGATAGAATAGACGTTTTGGAAGCAAACATAACTCGTGTTATTGCTGAAATAAGGCCTGAATTACTCGAAGAAGTGGTCCAAAATTGGTCTGGTCGAAAGCGGTTCCTCAGGGCTAGTTGTAGTTTGTAGTGGACAAATGCCGGAAATTATTTTTGAAACATAAATGTCATAAATGCAAATTTGGCTTCAATCTCAATTTAATAGCTATTTATGTAACAAGTACATAAATTAGGTCTTTATGGACGAGTCCAAAAGTTCATGGCAGAACGAGCAAAGCGAGCGAGGCCAATAATTTGGGCAAGTCCATAAGCCAAATTATGTACGAGTTGCATACAAAGCTTTATGTTTGACTGCAATGCAGAAATTTTATTTTCTGAAATGGCAATAAATATATTCATCGCTTTATCACAAAGAAACATTAAGTGTGCTTTTCTTACCTTAGTAACCATCAGCGACCTTAGCAACCTCACTGAACAAAGTTGTTAACATCGTTAATTCTGTGACAAACGTCATAATAATCCAAAAAATGGATAGTTCGGGAGAGGAAAGCGTAAAAAATTTTGCCGCAAGTGTCAAAGAATCTCTCCTACCCACTAAAAGTGCTTATGAAAATTTGTATGCGGCCTATAACAAGTGGTGTGAAACGAAGAAAATTGCAAAATCGAGAGAAGACTGTGACAGTTTAGTCCAATAAAGTGGTGTCCAATAAAGTAGTCAATTATGGACGCTAAACGAATTCATGAATCCAGTGTTCATGAAGCAGTCGAACATAAATGTGTTTTATTTCAATTTAAAGTTCTGTCACTCTAAAAAACCACCTTATACCAATATACTCTTCATGTTAAAATGAAGCTTCACATGATGAGATTATTATTGAGATCGATTTTTTTTGCTGATTCATTTCTGAAATATGGTATGAAATATTGAGAGTATTGTAGCGGCAAATTTACTAAACATGAAATAGCTGGAAATCAGCTCTCCTCAATTCGTTTTTGAAGATTCTCAACTGCTAGCTTCTTTCACATATATTTTTGTTATTTCCGAGGAATTCTTATAAGGACGAAACTACAATATATGGATCATTCGATAAAAATTGATAGCGTGTTCACATATTTGTATAGTTATGGACAAAGCACAGAAGAAATACGGAAACAATGGTAACGTTCTTCTTTCTGTTCCTCTTTGAATCCTTTCTTGATTGAAATATGGCATCTGGATGATATCACGTGCATGGATCGAATTAAAGGATATTTTCAAATCGTAACAGTTCTACAGGAGGTTGATCACATCCGATTTTAATTCTCCAAATATTACGCCTAATATTTAGTTTCCATAAATCTTCAGTTCCTAAATAAGAATTAACCTGTACAAAGACTGAACCAACCGGGTGGTAAGTCCCATTCCACTAATAGAGCATTGTTTCAAAACGGCGATACAAGGAAACTAGGCACAACACCTTGACCGACATTTGCACTTCTGTAAATAGGTCAAGAGCTCCAGGAAATGTTGCTGAGGGCTTAGCGGGAATATTGTCCAATTTACTCGACGGCTAGATCTCGAGAATAACGCTCAGCCCTTAGGGCCTCCATCAGTTTCCATTCTGCTAGACTAACTCTTTTCTTCGGCTCCGAATAAAAAGTGTTTTTTCGACATTGACGGTGATCCGGGGAAAATTTAGACCGGGAAATGGGCTATATTCGAGTGTTTCCCAAGCGTACAATGCTGCAGTTATCTTTAAGTACGGAGGGTTTCTGAATTGTTTGCTGAAATGCAAACGCGAAGAATGAAACGGTATATTAAATCGCCCTGAAATGTGGAGAAGTAGGTATTGAGATATTTCAGTGCCTTTAATGTTGATTTAAGGTGGGCGTTCAATGTAGTATGTGTTTATTTCAAGTTGCATTTGAAAATGGTTTCACTTTGAGAACTGAAATTTTGTGTGTTAACTCAGAAAGGATTGGAGTTATTAATGAAATAATTGAGATCTATTTCATTTCGACAGTTGTTGTTTTTTCTGTCAAAAATAGAAGAAAATAAGTCAACTCATGCTCCTTTTTCATTTCAAACGAAAGACGCATGAAAATTGTTCAACTTCCGATTAAAAGTGAATCTACAGATAATTTCAATTAGAAAAACAACTTGAAATACGGAATTGGCAGAGAATGGCCAGATTCAAATATATGGCGGGAAAAAGTTCCTGCTTTACCCACATCATATTCACTAATTTCATAGTTCAGTGATTTTCGGATAGAGAGCTCCATGGTACATTTCATTAGAGAGATATTCATAGAACTTATTGAGATAATGTAAGTTCTCTGGAGATATTCCATAAAATGCACGATGGCGCCTCTATCGGATGAGTTTTCCTACTCGCTCTGAACGGCGACCTTAAGTCAGTACCAGAAAGGCAAACTTCACTACGGATCTAAAACCTAATCTAGGTTATAACAATACAGGGTCTTTCACGAGGAACCTCACCCATATTTATACGGGAAACTACTGAACGTATTTTCATGAAATTCAGCACTTATAAGTATTTCACGATGCTGATGAATTCTAAAATATTTTGAAGGCATGAGCACCTCCGGTTTTTCCGGAAATGACGTCAACTTCCGTTTTTCAAATTAAAACACCATTTTTTTATTGCAGAAATAGATTCCTTAGAAAATTTCAAGTTATTTTGATGTAACATTTTTCAGTTTTGGTTGGAAAATTCTCTCTGAGCGGGAAAATTCGAAAAAAAAATCGAAAATAGAGCTCCGCTGAAACAAGAATAACTTCGAGGTTTTTGGATGGAATATTTTCATTTTTGGGATTTCTCAAGATGTAAGATTGATGTATCCACTTTAAAAATCGAAATCGCGATTCATGATACAGGGGGTGAAAAAATCGCTTTCAAAGTTAGGGATGACAAAATCGTGAAAAATCAATTTTTTCAAATTAGAACCCCATTTTTTTATGGCAGATATTGAATCTACGTTAAAAAATAATGTGAGTGTATGCATCACACCCTTGCCCTAAAGTGGATATTAACTCAGAAAATATCCATTTCAGGGCAAGGGTGTGATGCATACACTCACATAATTTTTTAACGTAGATTCAATATCTGCCATAAAAAATGGGGTTCTAATTCGAAAAACGGAAGTTGACGTCATTTCCGGAAAAACCGGAGGTGCTCATGCCTTGAAAATATTTTAGATTTCATCAGCATCATGAAATACTTATAAGTGCTGAATTTCATGAAAATACGTTCAGTAGTTTCCCGTATAAATATGGGTGAGGTTCCTCGTGAAAGACCCTGTATAGTATATGAAGAATTGCGAAAACAAATATGGTGGTGATTCGTCGTCATAAAATATGGGGGGTTTCACATAAGACTTTTTACTTATTTTGAGTTGTACATTTCGTTTGTCAAGCCTAAAAAATTAGGTTATTCACCTCAATTTTTGTTCCTTTTACAGGGTGTTTCAAATAGCGCGGGGTTCTTTATAATAAATAAAACTCATAATTTGCATTCATTTTCAAAAACTTTTTATTTCTAATGGAAGAATCAGTTATGAGATTCACCTATGTACGAAAAATGATATCTGCCAAATGGCCTCCTCTTGCAGCTCTACAGACGTACACTCTTCTGTTAAAATCTTCAATGACATTTTGACATAATCGAGACTCTATCCCACTAATGACACAAATAATTTCATCTTCTGGTTCACGAATCGATTGTGGATTATTCTTATAGACCTGGCTTTTCACATAACCTCAACGAAAATAGTCCAACGGTGCCAAATCACATGATCTTGGTGGCCAATTGACATCACCGTTTTTGGAGATTATTCGAACAGGAAATTATTGCCCAATAAATCAATTGTGTCATTTGCAAAGTGAGGTGTAGCGCCATCCTGCTGAAACCAAATGTCCTCTAGATCAATATTCATTAATTCAGGCAACAAAAATTCGATTATCATCCGCATTTTCAAAGGATTAAGGCCCAATTACACCACCTGACCATAATGCCCACCAAACAGTGACTCGTTTAGGATGCGTAGGTTTCTCATGAATAATTCGAGGATTTTCCTCACCCCAGATAAGACAATTTTGTTTATTAACATGGCCACCAAGTTCAAAATGTGCCTCATCGGACAAATCAGCTGGTTGTTCATTGATGAAATTGACTAATGAACGACGTTTTAAATGATCTAATGGCTTTAGTTCCTGTGTTATTTGATCCTTATATGCCTTCTGACCATAATCTTAGTGTAAACTACGCCATGTTGTGGACCAACTCAGTCCAACTTGTTGTGAACGTCGTCTAATGGACATTTCAGGATCTTCAGCAACACTTTCACGAACCAAATCGATATTTTCTTGTGAATGACCGCTACGACTATATTTTTTACTTTTTTGGTCTCCCACCGAACCGGTCTTTTGAAATTTTCAAATAATTCGACCAATAGTGCTTTCAGATGAACAATGTAAAGAATAAAATTCACGTAATTTTCTAAGAACACTTTCCACAGAACGTTGATTTTCATAAAATAATTCAACAATTTGAACGCGTTGTTGTATCGTGTACGAAGCCATTTTTATAAATGTCATACCCCACACTTCTTAAATGTCAAAATACCCAGACGAATTCAGTGCGCCATCTATAGTTTATTTATTCTTGAAAAAACCGCGCAATTTGAAACCCCCTCTATAATAATATTAGGTAATAATAATTATTATTATAAGATCGAATTTTCGGGTCAAGCCATCACGTATCAATTTCATCAAACATAACTTTTCGGGGTTACATTTTTTGGTTATGCCAAGAATTACGAAATTTGGCGTGTTATAATACTCGCAGTTTGATTAACTTAATGAAAATTCGCACGACAGTACACTCTCAGGTTTTATATTTAGAAATCCAATCATGAATTAATCGCATAAATTAGGAAACCGCGTTTTTAATCTTAAGGTTCACACTGTGTACTTACCAGGGGCATTTCCATAAAACAATCTCCAAAGTTCACGATACTGTTTGTTCCTCAATTTCCTAGTTTATTTAACCTTCGGATATAAAATGAAATCTTTATTTATCACGTGAGCAAACTCTGGCTTTTCTATAGCTTTAAAGCACGATATGTGTTGGCCAGAGCCCAAAGTATCATGGATGAGTTGAAAAAAATCGATATAATTTTGCTGATTGCCCGTTACCTTTTTTAGATTCCAATTTTGAGTAGGGGAGCGAGGGGCTTGTTGTAACAGTTTTCATGAAAAGTAATAAATCTTGAGATCCATTGATTAAATTGCTACCGAATGAATATGGATGGATGCTGTAACTCTTCCTCTACCAAATCAAGTTAAAATAATACCATAACTATTGGTCATAATTTCACAATCAAATATTTTCTAGAAGAAGTGCGGTGTTACAACTTACCTCGTGCTTGGGGCAAGTTGTAACGACAAAAAAGACAACAATAATACCTCTGATCATTTATTCTTTGTTTATTTTTAACAAAATTTACATCTTTCTGAAGTAGGTATTATTTATTCATTATCGAAAATCAACTTAAATACACTTATTAAGTAATCAACACCTAAAAATTAAGTAATTACCAGCTTTATTCAGTTAAACACTACTTTTAATCATCATGGCACTTTTAAATCACTTCTTGACTTTGTATTGCCTGCTCTGCTCTGACTTTTTTATACACCCTCATTCTGGAAAAAAAATATTTAGATATCTTCATCATAACTTGGGTCATGTGTAACATGTTACAACAAGCCCTGGGATTTTGTTACAACTAACCCCATGGTATGATTTTTAACATTTATCAAGATAATTATTCAAACAATTTAGCAATCTTGAAAACTGTTACACATTATCAGAGATAGATAAATTTGAATGTAAATAAGAAACAGAAAGTTTGAAATTAGTCGATAATATTTACGCAAAACAAAATTTTACGACAGTACAATTTTATATTACCTGGCAAAAATGAAGCACGAGCACACTTCCACTCACTGCGCAGGCTGGCGATATAGTAGCTATGGCATAATTATGCGGCACGGTTTATAGGTTAAATCGGATCAAAGAAATACGCTAATAAAGTTCAAGATCCTAGTGAAAAGAGCCTGTTACTACTTGCCCCTGTTACAACAAGCCCCTCGCTCCCCTACCTATGTTTACGAGTGAATCCTCAGAATATTTCAAACGAATTTGATGGTCCTTGCGGATATCTCTCTAAAATGATATAATCATTCCACCATTTTGACATAGGATAGTATATACGAGAGGCGTAGCACAATTTTGCCATATTTCTTCGAAATCGTTGAAAATGTGTGAAACTCGACTGGAAAATACAGAACGGAATGATCTCATTAGTCTCCATTATAAAGTTTGATTCAACACATTTTTCAGTCGAGAATGATATGTGGCAGATGCTCATTGAGTGCATAACTCAGACAAGGCTGTAAAAGCAAACTTCAACACCATCCAATTTAACTTTCAAGTTAAGAGTTGGATTCATTTAACTGTCGTGGAGATAATCCATGTACTGGCGGGTATAAAATAGAATTCTTCAATTCAGAATTATGCTAGCCTGCCGGAATTCGGAATTATACAGGGTGATTCCGAAGGAGACCGTCAGATTTTGGGAGAAGTTTACACAAGTCAAGGCAGTTTCGAAACAATGTTTTGCTTATGGTTGGGGGCCTTTATTGAGAGTCTACAGGGTGATTTGCAGCGGTAGGAGGGCCTTCGTAAAGTTTCTTTCCGTCCAGAGTCGAATCGAGGAGATTTCACACAATCGTTCAGTTTTAACTGAACTTGATTTTTTTTTATGTTGTGATTTTCACGAAAAGGAATATCCTGTAATGTTCAGAGAACATCGTGATAACCAAGGGCAAGCAGGTAGGAATTGGTGTTCTTCTTGAATTTCTGGAGGTTATATGCCTCGGGGAACACCTCCCTAGGCAATGTGTTCCAAATCCTCGCTGTTCGTTGGATGAACGAGTCTTTGAAGAGAGATGTTCTGCAGGTCTCCAAAGTTACCACGAAGGGGTGTGAAGACTTAACTTGACAGGTTAGTCTGGAAGAGACTGCCAGAGGGGGAACGATTGCTGATAATTCAGAAGAGCATCGCCCATGGAAATATCTATAAAATAGAGACAGATCGCCCACTTTTCTACGGTGTTCCAGAGAAGTGAGCGAGTTTGTAAGCGATGCATCACCGACGAGACGAATTGCCCTTTTTTGTATGGAATCCAAGAGTTTTAGGGTGTGTTTAGGTGCAGCACTCCAAACATGGGAACAGTATTCCAGGACAGGTCGAATCTGTGCCTTATAAATCATAAGCAGCTGACCTGAGGTGAAATAGCTCCTGGCACGAAACAGAAAACCAAGTTTTTGGGATGCACTTTTAGCAATGTTTTTCAATAATTTACAGAACGTTGTTCTTTTGAAATTTGGCAAACTGTCGTCATCATTCACAATTTCTAGAACTTTAGAAATCGTTGGGATTTCATTCCGGAAAAAAAACCGTGGACAATTTTTCTGATAAGGTTCATATCGAAATCGTCAACCGAATCGATTATTTTTAACGTATGGGCTCTCCTCTTAGGTGGCGTCAATGTTTTATTCTCTTCATATTCTCTGAGAATTCTGAATACAGCTGAATCACTCACCCCTGAGGATTTTGAAACAATTCCTACTAAGACTCTTTTCGATAAATCAGGATGTTCTTCCAATTCTTTTCGAAAAATGTTCAAAATTATCTCTTTCTCTTCAGCAGAGAAATGCGATCTTTTGGACCTTTTTCGTGGTGGTCCCCACATATCACCCTCAGATGCAGTATCCGTTTCCGAATTCGACATTGTTCTATAAACACTATTTACACTTTGTCAAAAGATTCTCCAACACAATACACTTTTCACAATAAAATCTATAAACACTTTGAACAGCAAGACCTTCACAGTAGCTCTAGGTATTTTTACTGGTCTTGTCGATTGAAAACTTCGATATTTATGCAAATCAAGATGGCTTTAACCCATTTAGGAAAAGGACCCAAATCTGGTGTTTCCCGGAATTACCTTTTCGGAACCTTGAGCAGCCGACAAAGAGTTTCGTACAAAATAATATAAAATTTTGGACCGAAACTAAATATATTTCGGATAATATTACAAGTAAATGACCATTATAAATTTGAACAGAGATCTTTTACGAGTCTTGTCAATTGAAAACTTCGATGTTTATGCAAATCAAGATGGCTTTCACCCATTAGAGAAAAGGTCCTAAATCTGGTGTTTCCCGGAATTACTTTGTCGAAATCTTGCAAGATTCCTACCCAAATCTCTAAAACTCTGGTGTTTCCTGGAATTACTTTGCCGCAATCTCGAGCATCCGAAAAAGAAATTTTTTTGTAGATAATAATATAAAAACAAAATGAAAAAAAATAGGGTACGTCGGATATAAAATGTTTATGAAAGTTGCAAATCATAACAGAAATTTTGCACTAGAGTTTCTGGGGAAAAAAGTTCTAATGTGAGAATTGCTGACTCAAATTATTGAATCATTTCTATCCAGTACCATCCACAGTCCGAGTACGATCCTGGCAGTCTCTTAGGGCGGTCGAAGAGAGCGTTGTTATCACGGTTTGACGAATAGGAGCTTTATTGTGCGCAAAGCAGACGATTATGTTTGTTTACAAAGCTCCTTCTTATATTTGAACGGACTATAGAGAAACCTCTGAAGATACCTAGAATGCGCGAAATACTCAGAATCCACAAAATGATGGAGACTCTGAATGAAACATTCCCCTTCCTATGATTCTTCGATATTCTTGAAATTTGAACAATCCTCCTTGTGAAGATGATGTGGCTTAATGAATTATTCTTCTCATAAAATATTTCTCCCCTAATGGCATCTTCCACGCAGATTCCCCGAAAAGTTCAAGGAAAGTGAATATCGGCATTGAATTCTGAGGAAAATGTTTCCGGTAGGGAAAATTCCAAGATTAGAAGGGGCCCATTTCCATTGAATTGCCTCAGCAGGAAAGTTGAGCTTTTGTGAGAACAAACACTATGTGGATACGAAAGCGAGAACTGGGCTGCGAATTGAATCCGTAGAGGGGAAAGAACCACCAACTTTGGATCGAATGAATTATTATTCAATATGCGTATTTCACTTCTGA
The DNA here is from genome assembly GCA_910592335.1 of Adalia bipunctata. Taxonomy (NCBI): domain Eukaryota; kingdom Metazoa; phylum Arthropoda; class Insecta; order Coleoptera; family Coccinellidae; genus Adalia; species Adalia bipunctata. Next base: position 25,197,600 of record OU342953.1, read on the forward strand.
CCCTCTATAGAGCCATCTGTAAAATATGAAATGTCCCGGGTGAACTTTCTATACTGGCCAAACTTTTCTCATTGACGTCAATTCGACAAGAAAAACTCTGTATAGTTGTTCGATCTCAAAAATGTCTCTACCGAATCACTAGTGAGGGTCAGTTCTTTATTATTATTTGAAATGTTTATTAAAACCACAAGAATTGATGAATTTCACGCTGTTTGAGTAAAAGGTTAGTTCACTCATAAGTTTGGTCCACAAATGAAGAAGAACGGAAAAGCTCTAACGGGCTCTGTGATTTCGATAATCTTCGATGTTCCCGCTGGATTCTAAACCCAGACAAAGAGCCAACATAGAGTCAATATTCCAATCAACATTCGCCCAGTCAATATACTCCATTCACATTCATCCTGTAAGGCCAAGATTTAGATTTATCCAGTTTTTTCACTTGAAACTGACGCAGGTTGGCACTCGTGAAAGTCAAAATAATTCTCAGAAACGTTGCCAATGTGACACAAGTTTCGTAGTTCAACTACATTTTCATACTGGAGTATTTCAAGTTGTGCAAAAAGGTATTTGAATGTCTTCTGTAGGCTTATTTCTTGAGAATTTTGAAAAGTGGCGAATTAAACCTATAGGTCCGTCTGTTCTGTTCGTTTAGAAGTTTTTCTGTCGGGTTATTCGAGTACTTTTATTCTTTTATCGAATGAACTATCACAAAAGTAAAGGACTATTCTGTCCATTATTTTTCAGTAAAATTTCAACACTCGATTCTTGATTTCCGTACAAGAAAAAAGCTTAACTGAATCTTCCAACCATGTTTATATACGTGAAATGTTTCCAGTGTTGACAGAGAAAAAAGTTTCTTCAACATTCGCCAGGTCTTTAGAATTAATATAATTATATTATATTATTATTATAATTCACATAATATTTTCTCAAATTCATTATTAGTAAATAAACATTTTGATAAATACGAAATTACTACGATCTTTATGTAGAAACGACAACTTTGCTTATGTACCTATATGACAGGAAAATGACTATAACCTATAACATAACATTTTCGAAATATACAAGGTGTCAGAATTTCATGGAGAACCGGGATACTTCATGAAAATGAATGGAGTGTATTTCATTTGAAGGAGAGGTGACTTTTCATGGCTCGCTCTCAATTAACTCATAATCGCCATGAAAAATGACACTTCTCCTCCTTATGTAATAATATATCTACTATTTTCTACTTTGAGTCACATTCTTTTAAAATTTTAGAAGTGGATTGTTCTGAAAAGTTCAGTTTATTGGAGGAAGTTCACGACCAGCTTTTAATCTTATCGCACTCTTTTCACCATGATAAACCGAATTTCGAAGAGAACAGCGAAGCATTTTATCCACCGAAAGTTATCAGGCCATACAATACGAAATTTCGTGCTACCTACATCCCCAAGTTCCCAATTTTCCTCCCTGTGCTCCATACAACTTTCACATGATTCATCATGATATTTCCGACCAAACACTGAACTTTAGTCACGAGTTGAACATATCGGAAATTCGATTTCGGCCATGGGATATTCAGTGGATCGAATGAGGAACTCATAAATTCAAACCTGTTCGATAAAACTTCGATGGAATCCATCAACTTTGTAGCATAATGAAATAAATAAAATACGAATTCTGAACAACAGCAATCTGGTTTCAAATTCGAAAGAGTTGGGTCTATTCCATAACACCAAAGAAGTCACTCGTGTAATGACTTGATAAGACAGAATTGGATGGATATACGCCATATATCTAATAACAACAATATGGATTATACCTACCCTTAGACAAAGGAAAAAGGTGAACAGAAAAGTAATCTAAAAAGGCAGAATGTCATGAAAAACTCACATCAAAATCTTCAAGCATAATTCACAGAAAATGTTTAATGTGACTTTTCCTTGACATTCTGCCTTTTTAGATTTCTTTTCTGTTAGCCTTTTTGCACCCTCTGATTTTGATGACTTCACCTTTTTAATGCTAATGACCTCTTAAAGATTTTATGTTCATTTTGACTTTTGTTCATTTTGTTTCGTTTTATTATTCCGTCATGTCATCTTGCTCGTTAAGTTACATTGTTTTTCCATTTTTTTGATTGTTTTTTGTGCTTTATTTCGTTTTTTTGAGCTTTCTTTATGTTTTCTCAATGTTTTACAGCTTCACTTACGTGATTACTCCTGAGGATAAGCTTTATTCAGCTCGAAACATGTTGAGAGATTAAAAATCACCTACGTAATTTATCTGGTAAAGTGTTCTATTACCTATTATGGATCGCCCAGATATCAGCACATTCACTTCAAAACTATTGAAGCTGTCACTTTCACTACTAATAAAATGATATCTTTTTTTTAAATTTACATATTTGGACTGCTTTTATTTCCAAAATTTTGCCGTACCTTACATTCTCTCCACGTCTAATTGAAGTTGCCTTTCGCGGAATCAGGGCCGAAATAGTTTAATCAACTTGGTTATTACTAAATCGTTTGATACCACTGGGATTCGTGCCTAATCGAAGTTTGCTCTACCCCTCTTCCACAGAGCGCAATAAAGCTAGGATTAACTAACGAGTGTAGGAAATTGATATTGTTTCGTGAGGAATTCAATCAGGGCGATGGTTTCTTCGGAGAAGAGTTTTTCCATTATCTTGTTCCACAAGATCTGTACAAAATCGTTATTTATCAATTCTTCTTCGAAAGATGGTTATTACAGTTTTCACCATCTCTAGTAGGCCAACAGTTGGCAACTTGGCACTTGAATGTATTCGAGATTTCACTTTACAGGTTGATCCCAAGAAAAGGCACAACCTCCTTGGCAGCAATGGCCGAGTGTCAACTGTCAACTCATTTTGAAGATCCTAAAATTTCCTTTTCAGAGACGTCCTATGAGATTTTCAGATCAATTGTTTGGCAAAAAAACGTAGTTTCAGTCCTGAGTTTTTCCCATTTCATTTTGTACGAAAATGAAAATTATTTAAATTGAATAATCGAACTGACCTCAATTCGCTTCCAAACAATAATAAAAAGTGATTAGGATATTTGACAAACCTTCAGAAATAATTGATAATATTTAACCTACAATAAAGATTGTGTATTTCCTCCCTGAGCGCCTGAGCCAAATCTAGTTTGGACTCCTTTCTTCTGATCTTATTCAGAAAGACTTCTGGTGTTCTGCTGAACTAGTAAGACTATCCTCTGTTCAAATGTAAGAAAGAGCAATAATAACATGTTTGGCGCATCGGTAGGAGGGCCTTCGTAAAGTTTCTTTCCGTCCAGAGTCGAATCGAGGAGATTTCACACAATCGTTCAGTTTTTACTGAACTTGAATTCCATTTTTTTCAATAATTTATAGAACGTTGTTCTTTTGAAATTTGGCAAACTGTCGTCATCATTCACGATTTCTAGAACTTTAGAAATCGTTGGGATTTCATTTCGGAAAAAAAAAACCGTGGACAATTATTCTGATAAGGTTCATATCGAAATCGTGAACCGATTATTTTTAACGACTGGGCTCTCCTCTTAGGTGGCGTCAATGTTTTATTCTCTTCATATTCTCTGAGAATTCTGAATACAGCTGAATCACTCACCCCTGAGGATTTTGAAACAATTCCTACCAAGTCTCTTTTCGATAAATCAGGATGTTCTTCCAATTTTTTTCGAAAAATGTTCAAAATTATCTTTTTCTCTTCAGCAGAGAAATGCGACCTTTTGGACCTCTTTCGTGGTGGTCCCCACATATCACCCTCAGATGCAGTATCCGTTTCCGAATTCGACATTGTTCTATAAACACTATATACACTTTGTCAAAAGATTTTCCAACACAATACACTTTTCACAACAAAATCTATAAACACTTTGAACAGCTAGACCTTCACAGTAGCTCTAGGTATTTTAACTGGTCTTGTTAATTGAAAACTTCGATATTTATGCAAATCAAGATGGCTTTAACCAATTAAGGAAAAGGACCCAGATCTGGTGTTTCCCGGAATTACTTTGTCGAAATCCTGCAAGATTCCGACCCAAATCTCTAAAACTCTGGTGTTTCCTGGAATTACCTCGCGCAATCTCGAGCATCCGAAAAAGAAATTATTCAGTAGATAATAATATAAAAACAAAACAAAATAAAAAATAGGGTACATCGGATATAAAATGTTTATGCAAATCATAACAGAAATTTTGCACTAGAGTTTCCGAGGAAAAAAGTTCTAATGTGGGAATTGCTGACTCAAATTATTGAATCATTTCTATCCAGTACCATCTACAGTCTGTTCCGACTACGATCCTGGCAATCTTTAAGGGCGTTAAAAGGGAGCGTGGTTTGTGACCGTTCGACGAATAGGAGCTGTTTGTTTACAAAGCTCCTTCTTATATTTGAACAGACTATAGATAAAGAGACTCATCTTAATTTAATACAAGCAATCATCTTCTGAATTCTTTCTCATGAATTTATCTCTGTAACATAGGGTTTTCAAAGACAAGCTGGAAAATAAGGGAGGTTCATTTACACTGTGCAAAAGAAGAAAAGATCAACAATTGATTGGATTTGGATGTCAGAATCGAAAAACGCCTCGCTAAGCCAACTAAGTGCTCTCAGTTGTCATTTCTGACTAAAGTGGGAAAAACAACTCATTTCTTGAATCTACAGACCAATGAGAGGATCTTTGGACTTGGGTATTCGATGTCTGCCATGTGTTCCCTAATGCAACTTGTTCTGCAATAAATGTATCACCGTATATTTAGTTTTATGAGCTTACGCTGAAAAACTGAGTGAAGGTTCACAGGACATGGTTATTGTCCCAAAAAACCAGATGAATTCCCCAAACTTGACCTAAATTCTTGGGTTTAGAACCTTTTTAATTGATAACCCATAAATCAGTCCAAAGTGAGACGCAACATAAGGGAATAAAAGGATTATAATGATGAATTCTTCCTCAGGAATATCTCATTCATACAGTAACCAAAATTTCGAAGTAACTACCATTAAAGGGTATACAGATGGATCTAAAACCAAGATAGGGGCCGGCGCCGGAGTGAAAATGGCAAGTATAAGATAGAGTTTTTGGGGAAGGAAGAAACTGAAATGAGAGTACTCTGGAGGAATGTCCAATTACTTTTAATGACATCGTTCCATACATGCCTACCGTGCCTTATAATCCCGTTTGTAAACATAAACTCCTTCAAACTGCGTTTTATCCAACAGAACTGGACAATTCCAGCAAATACGGGATTCCACCAATCGATAATAATCCCTACTAATAGAGAACCCTTACAAAATCAGCACTAATTCGAACACAAAGAATCACAGTAATTTCGTTATCGGGATAAAACCATAAAATATCAGTACACATGTTGTTCTTCAAGAGAAAACACGCCGTTTTTCCTTTGAGTGTACCGATGTTCAACCTTTATCAATCCATCAACAAAAAAGAGGATGAGAAGGAATCGAGCGTGATTGGCCATGATAGATGGTACCAGGAGAGAACTGGAAGGTCCAGTATGAAGAAGAAGAAGAGGCCGCCGAGAAGAGCACAGAGCGCTGCAGAGTTTTCACCGCAAACTTTGAACGCTGCAAACAGGAGGGCTGCCTTCAGGACCAGGAGTCAGAGTTCGGAAAATAAGGAAGCGGAAAGCACCAGCGGAACTACCACGAAGACGACGCCAACTTTGACAGATTCGTTCGCTAAATTGTTGTTCACGAAGAGGTATGAAGACTGCTAGTTCTCGGTGTTGACCTATGAGTAGTTCAGATTATTGGTTCTGGAGAACTACTCAAGTTTCATGAAATTCTTTTCCATTTTGTTTTTCACTTGGTTATCTTGGAAGTAGCTATTTCCATCATTTTACATTTCCTTGATCAGGACATGAATTGACAAAGTTGGAACGACATCATTTTGAAGTATTGCTGAATAATTATCGCCATTCAACTTGCGCTTGTAACTTCCCAGAAAATGTTCTTCCTGGAAATATTATGAAAAAGGAAAAAGAATAAATCCTTCTCTACGCATCTAAAGAGAGCATTTACTTTAAATGGTATTTTATACTTATATTTTTGGCTTGGCTTGTGATCGTTTATGTTTGGTAGGAATCTATGCTATGTTATAGTAACTCAGATTTGTAATAACTCAGATTAGTGAAATATAGGATAGGAAATAATGAGGTGAAATAGATAAATAATACACTAAAGATTGGACACAAAGGTGGAACAGGCCTTTATTGGTCCAGCGAAGAATTTCGAGAGAACGGCTTCCTAAGGGAAAACGAACCGAATCCAATTCCTCCTTGGATTTGAAAGCAAAAACCCTTATAGCATTACAGATGAAATGTTTACAATCCATAGATCAATAATTAATAAGACGAGCACTGGTGATATGTACAATGTGGAGCTTCCTATACCCCGGTAAGGTTATTACTGGCACAATCCTGATAAATAGTATAATTCCAAGTTGTTCTAAGGTTATAGGCATATAAAGTGTGTCACCTGATTATTATTGAAATTCCTACGCAGTGTAATTGCATTTCCTAGTGTGAGAATCCTTCCTTCCAAGTGTTACGAGTGAAATCCTATTAGTACGTTGGTTTGAAAATGACGGTAAACTCCTTATATTTCCTGATGACTGATGAACGTTGGCACCCTCAAAGCACTCCTTGCTTATCCGGTACGCCATGGCCCGAAGACGAGGCTTGGTTTACTGAGTACGTTCGAATGTAGAACTCTCAGAGGAAGTCTCACTGCCACTGTTGTGGGGGAAGGTTTTCTTTGGCACAGACGATATAAACAGTTTATCCTAGGCCTCCAAACCAAGTTATCATTATACGTAAAATATTATCCTAAAAGCAACCACTCCAATGCCTATACCATAATGTTCATTGAAAAGTTAAATGTGCAGTAGTTCTTACCAACAGTATAAGAATATTCCAAGGGGGTTGATAGTAGTAGAACGAAGTTCCACAATATTAAAACAATTCGTTTCGTACAATTGTCTCGTATACGTCAAAGGCATATGTTTTTCTGAGAATCAGAGGTTTTTTTTCTCTACATATAGAAGTATTGTAACAATTAGGTAAATAGGAATATGCGTTTCCCTAGCTATGATTAGAGTTTTAATTCGGACCGGCGCCTTCGCCATTTTACAACTCGTATGTATGTACACTGTACAGGGTGATTGTTTATATTTTACTCAATAGCTATCTCAATTAATATTGGTCGTACAAAAATGTTTAAAAGGACAAATTTGTAGAATTTTTATGGGCATTCAGAATTCAGTATTAACAAATGCATAAAAGGATCGTAAACCTAAAAATTTTATGAGAACTTGATTCTCTCATGAGAAATCTACAGTTGATCTTTGATACACTTTTTTAGAAACACCCTGTAGAGTTGTTGAAATTTTTATTATTTTATTTTAGGTAATTATTAAAGATTTTCATCATTTCATCAACATTTTTCAGTTAGTTACGGTCGGAGCCTTATATTATTGGGCAATTGCTGAATGTTGTATAGTTTTCCTCGAGAATTTTTTTTGTGTCACCCAATTCTTTTGTTGATAATAATTCATTCGAAACTGAAGGTTTTTATTATTTTATATAAATGATTTTGACGTCTGTGAATCAATTAGAGAGAAAGATTTACCGGCATGCAGACAATTTTTTGAAATTCCGGAAAAAGTTACACACTATGCAGGAATTGGGTAAGAGCCCCAAACCGGAAAGTAGGAAGACGTAAGTTCGATTTCTGCACGGTGTGAACTTTTTCCGGAATTTCAAAAAATTGTCTGCATGCCGTTTTTATTATAATTGCCCCTATATGTCCACCATGCGGTCAAACTTCTTTCGTTAATTTTGGAAGTATAGCTTCTATAAAATTATTTGAAACTTTGCAACAGTAATCGAAAGCCTCAAACAATATTCGGTTGAAACGCGATATAGTGAATTAACAAAAACATTGTTTCAACCCACCCAAACTCACGTCATTCACAGAACGATTTCAATTAACCACATACAAGGGAAATAAATTCGTTCAGATTAATGGAAAACCCAATTCCAGCACATAGTTTAATTAGGTTAATAGAGGGGTTATGGTTCCATGCTCAGGCCCGCCGCTAGCTGTCTGAGCGCCCGCGTGCAAATACTGTTATGCCGCCCCCAATAGGGCGCTACATCAGGGGCGTATCCAGAGAGCAATTCGGGGGGGGGGGGGGGGGGGGATCGTTTCCATTCGAAGATTTAGTGTGAAAAACTCTTTCCTGGGGATGTGTTAATTACCCCCAGTACCCCCCCGTAAATACTCCCCTGCGCTAAATATGCTGAGTCTTCTCTAGAAGGGGTTCCCCCATTATGGTGGGAAAAAAATAAAAAACCTATTGAATTATTGTTATATATATATTATATTATTGTTATTTCTATCGCAGGGGGGCACCTGCGGAACTTCGGGGGGCGGCAGTGCCCCTCCCGGAAATATACCTGAAAGAAACACTGCAGTGAATTCACTGAATTCCGTGGATATACGGAAATTATCGATGTTGGCCGCCTGTCCTCCTGATCCTTCAAAGAAAAAGTCTCTCTAAGGGGGATGGGGAGACCTTGCCGCCCCCAATGTTGAACGGAGTTGGAGAAATTTCAAAGCAGTTGGCAAAGTTTCGATCGCATATGGCAAAATTTCTATGTTTCTATGACAGTTGGCAAAATTTTAAAGCAGTTGGAGTTGGACAACCCCCCCCCTTTTTTTTTTCTCCCCCCCCCCGCTTACCACGTTGTTTGTCCCCTCCAAAAAAAAATTCAATTTCACTGGATTTGCCGCCCCCCTGGACGTGCCGCCCTTGTGCCGGGCACGCCTTGCACACCCGCTTACGGCGGGCCTGTCCATGCTCTTTCATACCAATGACTAGACGCAAATAGCTTATTAAGCATGAAGTAACAAGCCTTCGTTTGGCTCATGGAGACAAGAAAGAGGAATAAGTGGAAAGATAGAGACGTTTCGGTTTCATTTTCCCCTTATTTCCAGGTTCTTTTACCTTTGTTCCCTGTGAACTGAGTTCAAGTTTCTACATCACAGGGATTGATCGGTGATTCTTTCTTTCATCCTGACATATTACCTCCAGGAAATTATAAGTGCTTACTGCTTTTGCTTTGGGATAAGATTCTGATCTCTCCAGAAATAAAAGTGGTAATTGGGTTCTATGAAGTCGCAATTCGTTAATATACAATTTATTTTTGGGGGAAGCTTTGAGTTTATCGACCATTAGGTATTTTACAAATACTAATAACTATACCGTAACTATAGAAATAGAGACGATTTGAATGGTTGTATTATGCATTCAACTGATTATTTTTTCAATAGTTTTGGCTCAACTTATTTTTGTCTGCTCCTGAAGTGGTGAAAAACGATACGACACTGTCATTTGAATTAGAATGAGGGGCAAAATAGTCCTTGAGGTCGCAGTAGAATATAACCCCCTCATCAAACTATAAACTATATTTTCAAGTCCAATCGATATAAATATTATTTTATATTCTTGTACTCAGTGGTTTATGTACCACCTGTATAGTGATCCAATTTCCTGTATTGTTTTTAGAATGACCAACTTATTTATATTCGGTACTGTACACACCTATAAATTCGATTGCTTCCACGCTAGCAAACAAATCCATAAATGAAACAATTATAAGCTTAGCTCCTGTACATCAATTTTTCATGTGGCTCCAATTTTAGACGTCTATTGATTGATTGCATGTCCGTATGCTTCGTCGGTATCACAATGCTTCCAACACCACAATTCGAATTCAATTTTCGTACAAAGAAACACTTCATTTACAATATATTCGCTGCAGCAATCGAATAAAATGGGATTTGTAAGAGGAATTTTCTTCGAGTAATATTTGCCAATACTTACATATATTTCAAGAGTCAGCTTATACTGTCGAATCGCATATAATATAATAGTGTGAAGAAGGTGAAACAAGTAGGGTCGAGTGAGAAGAACAAAAGTGGATTCCGAATATTTCCAATAAGATTTTGAAGACATAATATTTGCTAGTCTTCCTGTAATATCTATATTCAGGGTGATTTCGGAGGAGACAGTCAGATTTTAGGAGAAGTTTACACAAGTCAAGGTAGTTTCGAAACAATGTTCGGTTTATGGTTGGAGGCCTTTATTGAGAGTCTACAGGGTGATTTGTCCGATTCGACCGATTTTTCTTTTATTCATTACTTTGGTATGACTTGATCAATATTGATGAAATTTTCAGTGTGGAACAATATGATTGTCTACTTTCAATAATTCTAACACTTTTTCAAAAATACTGGGTGAGAATTATGATAAGTTCAGATTAAATTTGCAGGTTGAAAAAACACCCTGTACATTCCGTTTAAAAAAATTCGCTACCTGCTTCTGATTCTACCATAAGTTTAAATTAAATTACTGCAGCGTTTTTATTTTTTTTTGGCACACGTCCAGTATTCCTAGAAATTTTTTTTAAAGATGAACAATATCATTATTTCGCTCCAAGGTAGTGAGGATATTCTGAACTGGATAGTAAAGCACTGCCTTGGAGCGAAATAACGATATTTTACATCCTTTAAAATTTCTTCTAGGAAAACTGGACGTGTGCCAAAAAAAATAAAAACGCTCCAGTAATGTAAACTTATGGAAGAATCAGAAGCAGGTAGCGAATTTTTGAAAACGGAATGCACAGGGTGATTTTTAAACCTGCAAATTTAATCTGAACTTATCCTAATTCCCACACTGTATTTTTAAAAATGTGTTGAAATTATTGAAAGTAGACAATAATATTGTTCTACACTGAAAATTTCATCAATATTGATCAAGCCATACTAAAGTTATGAATAAAAGAAAAATCAATCAAATTGGACAAAGCACCCTGTAGACTCCCAATAAAGGCCCCCAACCATAAACCAAAAATTGTTTCGAGACTGCCTTGACTAATATAAACTAAAAAAAATCTGACGATCTCCTCCGGAATCACTCTGTATATGGACCTCTACATTCAAGATTTTTTCAAATTCTTTTTCGAATCTCGATCCTACCAGAAAATGTTCATTATTTTATTTTAAGTGTGACACCCTGTAGACGTCCATTAATCTGTTTGTAGTTCGGGAAGACGTTTTCGGTATAAAAAAGAACCATTTTCTCGTGGATGAGTGATAGAAACCATCCAGAAAATGAAAAAAGAAAGCACTCGAGAAAATGATACTGCTCTTTTTCTTTCAATCTCAATTCCTCGAGTTGGAATCGAAAACATTCCATAAATATATGTCGGGCAAAAGTTTGTTGCCTTTTCGATATTTATGTCTCTATATGTGTACCGATCGATAAACTGTGGAAACTTCTCTTCTTTTGTGTATTTCGAAGAGCTCCTCTGCGAACATCCTACGGAATTTTGATTATACATAATCTATAAAGACCCTGTCGGGTAAGAGGTCAAATAAAAATTTTATTGAAGAAATATTCCAAGAATTCCCACATTATTAAAAGTCTTGGCTTCCCTAGGTTTCTCAAGAAATAAACAATCTCTGTTCTGGGAATGAGATGAATATTTTCCTCTATTTCTTCTGCAATATATCTTATAGAAAGAAAATCTTTGTTTGATACTCTTTGCTTTATGCAGGATGAGACCAAATAGGAAAAATGAGAAAGAAATCTGAATTTATCGATTATCTATTTTTGATTGATTATAGTCATTCATTGAATGTTCAATTCCTGCCTAGAAGCAGATCACAATACTCTTTTTCAGCACATTCATGAATACAATTGCAAGAGCTGCAAACTGATATGTCACTAGACCTCTATTGTCATTAAAGAATGTTGAGAGGTTTGCTACACTCGAATATATTCAGTTGGTCTATTAACTATTTTACTTAAGCTATCCTGTAGATAACAACGTATATCAACAAAATGTCTCCTGTATATTCCGAGAGGAACATAATTCACGACAAAATGTAAATCTCTTAAGCACACGGGTTCTCGAAGAAAATATTAAAGTTTCATAAAATAAAAATAGGAGTTCATTTCTCTCGTTTCATAAAATATTCTTCGCTTTGAAACTTACGATATGAAAGTCGAACGACTAAAAGTAATTTTATTTTCAGATCTGCATCAACGCAAAAACATGAATACAGTGCTCTGAAAACTGATGGCGGATGCGAGAAATATAGACTGGAGAAGCAAGTGAAAACCGGAGCTTTTCTTGCTTGCAAGCAATATTTAGCAAATAATGACAGATACGAGCTGAATAGCCAATTATGTAATATTGGGTCTAGGGTAGATAGGCATTGGTGAGTTTATTTATGCTATTTTCTAGATTTCTATTTACCTAATCGATATGGTGCAGTTACCGAATGTTTTGATGGAGAATTGAATGAAAAATTCGTATTTTTCTTGGAAATAACTATATCTGTACACCACGTTTACAAATTGATAAAATCAGTTGTCAACTCTATTTTCAGAATGAAATGTGGAAATTAACACATGAAACATGCAGTATTTTAAGAATTATATCATTCGGACGTTTATAATTTTTTGCCACCACGTAATTTACAAAAAACATGATGTCCTTCCTCCTCTGATCATCTCACAATGAGATCCGATTAAAATTCTACCTAAATAAAGGGTTTTCCAATAAGAGGTGTTATTTTGACTCGATAGCCTCACGAATTCCATCTTTGGGGTCTTGAATCGACGCTGGGCTCTTGAATCGACGCTGGGCTCTTGACGTAGACCTTCTCTTTTACATGGCACCAAAGGAAGAAGTCGCAAGCTGTTGTTGAATCACAAGATCTCGGGGTGGCCAATTGTGATCACCTCTTCGAGAGATAACACGGTCCGGAAACTTTTCCCGTGAAAGATCAATGGTTTCGTTGCTTGTGTGGCACGTAGCGCCGTCTTGTTGAAAGGAAACGTTGTCCGGATCAATACCATCCAATTCTGGCCATAAAAATTTATAAATCATCTCTCGATAGTGCAATCCATTAATCATAATTGTTTCCCCAGCCTCATTCTCGGAAAAATAAGATCCAATGACCCAAAATCCAAAATAACACCTCTTATTGAAAAACCCTTTAGTCATGTCATATTCATCCAAAAATTCTTCACAGGTTCACCGTCCTGGATAACGTACTTGGTGCTGAGAGACTTCTAGTCCTCATTCCATTGCCGTCCACTTGTCCAATTCTTCCTAATGAGAGCAATAAGAAGAATTTACTGGAACTTTTCAGAGGCCTCCAACATCCCTATATCCACCCGATTCTAGATATCGAGTTCTGGGAGGCTGGAACAGCCTTAGTTACGCCACTGAACCCCGATGGTAGCTTGAGAGACCTCATATACGCAACGCCTTGGCAAGAAGAGTACAGTGAGAAGTATCATGGTAGAGGTGTAGGGTTACCTTTGAAGACGGTGAGAGGAATTTTTCAAATTGGGTGAAGACTCTTCACTCTTCCTCCACAAACATCAAGAGATATATTACCATGTTTCAATTAACTGAAAGCTTAAAGTTTATTCGTTTCAGATTCAATGTCTTGGTCGTCAGATTTTGGAAGGTCTGCTCTTCTTGCGAAGCAGAGATTTCCCTCCGTTTCACCACCTCCATTCTGGAAACATAATAATTCAAAATGGGGTAGCCAGAATAGCTGGATTGGAGAACACACTATTTGGCCTTCCTCCAAAACCTCCAAGTCCGTTCGAAACCATCGCCTTCGGGTATTTGCTCTTCGAGATGGCATCAGGTTACGATCTTTCGTCTCCTCCAAGTCCAGCTCATCTCCAGCTGGAGTTGGAGAGGCTGCCCAAAGTGGCGGAAACGATAGATCAAATTTTCCAGAACACTAGGCCACCAAGCATAGAAGAAGTTATTTATAGTGAACTGTTCAGAGGAGTGGAACTGAGGGAGTTGAGAGGGGCTGCTATAACCCAGAATCGTATGTCGCCAAATGTTAACGAGTTATTGGAAGTTGTTAGAAATCCTGTGCCACCTTCACCAGTGAGGCGGTAAGTGAGATAACTGAAAACAATCTATTTTGACTTTTTTGGAATGGGATGGGGCTCAAGTTCAATATGAAGGCCAACGTTTAATTTGGCGAGAGGAATCTGGGGGGAAGAATTATATACAAGTCAATGACTCACACTGTATATACATAGTTATAAATTCAAGTTTGTTATGTAATGATCTGGTATAGAACCATCATTTTTGAACTTGAACCATTTGACTATTTTGATATCTTTTTCGATTAGATTGAAATAAATTTTGGTTTTGCATGCCCATAGTCGACTTTACGAAGATAGTCTCGCTCCTTGGTTCTTCTGAGAATTGGTGAGATTAATGCGTATTCACCCTTTTCGCAAATGCTTTCTGCAGTTTCAATGAAGACATGTTCAGCTGTACTGTAGAAGTTGTAGATACGAGGATATATTGAAAAATTCTTAGCCTACTATAGAACCAAACAAAATTTCAATGTCAAAATATTTTATTACTACATATTCTCCTCTTAATTGAATACATTTATTACAGCGAACCTGCAACGTCTCTAGATCTTTCAAAAAAAATGTTTCTTCTTGCAGCTTTTATTACCTCCTCGTTGGAAGAAAATTTACGACCTTTTAAACTTTTTTTCAGTTGAGGAAAGAGATGATAGTCGGACGGGGCCAAATCTGGTGAATAAGGGGGGTGTTCTAGTAATTCAAACCCTAAATCACGAATTTTTTGCATGGCAACATGAGATTTGTGTACTGGGGCGTTGTCCTGTAAAAACAAAACAACTTTGGATAGCTTTCCGCGTCTTTTCTCTTTAATTTTTTCCCGTAGAGTGGTCAGTAATGTCGAATAGTAATCTCCAGTTATTGTTCTACCCTTATCCAAAAAATCAATCATGATTACTCCATGGCAATCCCAAAAAACTGAAGCAAGAACTTTTCCAGCAGATTTTTGGACACGAAACTTCTTAGGTCTTGGAGAACCAGAGTGTCGCCATTCCATCGATTGTTGCTTTGTTTCTGGATCGTAGAAATGTACCCAAGTCTCATCCAAAGTAACAATTCGGTTTAAGAAGTCTACATCGTTTTCAAATCGAGCACACATCGAACGCGATGCTTCTACCCTTGCACGCTTTTGGTCAACATTCAAACATTTGGGGATCCATTTTGCAGAAATTTTTCTCATGTCCAAATTGACGTGAACTATATGATGAACGCGTTCGTATGAAATCTTCAGTGCTTCAGATATCCGTTTTAGCCCAATTCGAGGGTCTGATAAAATCATGTCATGCACTGCATCGATATTTTCGGGGACTGACACAGAAACTGGCCTTCCCGATCGGTCATCATCTTCAATGGAAAATTTACCTCTTTTGAAGCTTGCAGTCCAATTTTTCACGGTCGCATACGAAGGACATTGATCACCAAGGGTATTAAGCATTTCTTCGTTAATCTGCTTACCTCTTAACCCTTTTAAATACAGGTACTTGATGATGGCTCGATACTCCAATTTTTCGATTTTTACAATTTCGGTGGACATCTTTTTTTAAATTTATTGCGTAACTCTGGTTTACTTTTTTGACGTCGAACTCTACACTGACACTTCTAATAAGTTATTATTCGTTGATATGGTATCGCAATATTTTGTTTATGCATGGAACTGGTCTAGGCTAACTAGATATTAATACATCCTCGTATATTTCAATTTGCAAGTATACTAAAACCGTAAATCTGGAAGTAGGCACACATGTACTGCTACACAAAAATATAATCAAGGATTTTCGAAAAATCATGTCTTCATCGTCATTCCTTTTTTCCTCAAGCTCCAGCTTATCACTTAGGCTTCCTTCAGTTTTGCTTGCTTGTAGATACCAATTCAACCAGTATTCAGAAATTATCTTCTTCTAGAAAAGATGTGATCGTGGTCATAGAAGAAAGGAGATTAGAGGACATTCTAGAAGAAGACAACGAAGATAGTGATACAAATAGTAACGCTGATGCTAGGTAGTAATAGAGAAACATGTAGGTCTCAGGATTTAGCAGTAGAGGTAGATGGCTTTATTTTAAACTTACACTCGTGGCCAAATTCTGGACCAAGAGATGTCTTGTCCGAAAAATTCTTAATGTTTCAATTGTTTGGGGCGTAAATTATTTTGGAGTACGGTAATAAGCAAAGCACTATGGTAGTTTACTAAGAAATGTTATTGTTGTATGTCGAAAATTTTACAATATTTCCAAACAAGAATTATTTCCTCAAGTAGAGCCGATTTTGTAAAAAATTAAAATGACCTCTTTATTTTTCATCATCATCGAACTATGCATAATTTTCATTGATCCTTTGAGGGTTTATGAGAAGTGTATATTAAAGAATTTTCAACATACAAACATACTCAATTAGTGTATAAAAATATGTGAGCAGAACAAGCAATATATTGATGATTGTAAGTTGTAAGTTAAGAATAATATTTTCAAAGATATAAAAATATCCGAATTATATTTTTGCATGCCAATAAATGTAACGTTTTTAATTACTCTCAATTATCGGATACTCGGGTCCTTCTCATAAAAATTCGATTTTTTCAATTGGTGATTTCCACAAATATTATTAATTATCGAAACTTTCATTTTCATTTGAATAGAAAGGCTTTATTTCCACTACGATATGAATATTAATACATATTTTCTTTCTGCAGACATGCCTATTTTCGTCAACTTCAACAAAATGTAAATATAAGATATAAAAATACAAACGAAATTCAAGCTTGCAATAAATTTAAATTGTGAAACGATGTACGTATTCTAAAACAATCAAGAGGCGTTATGATGTTGATGATTGGTGTACAGATTAATAGAGATAGTTTACTTAAACTCATAGATATTTTTCAATGCAGAATTAGCTTTTTTCCTGTTTTGGTGATAAATTAAGTCTAGCCGTCCTTTAGAACTTCCAAGCAAGTACGCTAGCTCATTATCCCACTTAATGAGATATCTGGAAAAATCAACTATACATATTCATGTATGTATATTTCTCATTCCTGAAAAAAAAAGTCCCATAAACATTTCGTTTTCGAGATACAGAGTGTTGAACTTTTAATTTTATTCGACTTTTTTTCTCATATTATCTACACTTTACAAGACATCCAACTGAAATTTGGCATAGATATTATATTTCTCATCACGTGACATGGCAATTTCGATAGCAGATCTACATAGTGATATTTTTTCTGGAACACTGTCACCTGTTTTCCTCCAGAATTTTTTTTTGGCGAGCAACTGTTAATTTGAAAAAATGTAAAAAGAAGCTTTGTTGTTATACTAAACTTTTCGGACTCTTGTAGTTTTGTCGTATCTGCTACCGATTTCGAAAAAAAAATTTTGAACGATTCTCTCGAAATCCTCAGAAGAATCAAAATTGTCATAAAGATCTATTCACGTCTGTGGATCCGTCGGGTCATGACTGATGTCCAATCCACCTGTTCTCATAAGTTTCTTTCAAATACATACTCCCTAATAAACCTAGTACACCATGTATCTCGAGAAGGAATCTCCCCTTTTCGTTTTTACGTTCATTTTGGGAACACCTTGTATATATTTTCCAGGTATCTCTTTTTCGTAGAATAAAATTGCTGAGAACATATCTTCACCGTCCTATACACCGAAAAGTCAATTTGTTACTAAGACAATGTTTTCTCACAGATTGCAGGTACATATGTTCAGGAGCAAAAAGAAATCTAAATATATTTGTCTACATTATTGAATAATGAATGATATTTTCATTTCGACAATCAATATTTCGAAAACTAATGACAATATAGAAGTTATTTTATTCATTGTTAGTTATGGCAAATATATCCGCCTGCAGCGTTTCAATTCTTTCGAATAATGGTCATTCAATGTCGAATATTGTATTTACTTATTATTTTCAATAAAATGTATGATGAATCGTGTTGTTCTTTTGGTCTTACCTTTCAAATAATGCTTCGAAATATTCAGAGAATATGAAATACCCTGAGTAGATTCAGGATACGTGAAAATCTATGTGTAATGAGGATTGGGACTGAGCTTAACTTATCCAAAGTGAATTCCTCTTTGTTGCACGTAAACAATATGTGTAAAAAAACTCAGCTTTCAGGAAGAAGAACAAGGGGTAGGATCACAAATTTCAAAATGTAACTCAGCAAGGAATATTCGACTTTTTATTCGAACTCCAATTGTTCATATATATGAAAGGAAAAATTTAGTTAACATTAAAATTAAATACTGAACCAATAATTGTAAAGCTACAAAACAAAAATAATAAATAATTACTATTGTCTTTCGAAGCGTATTTACGAGTCAATTGATTCTGATTGAAGTCAGTAAAATTTGTTTGCAAATATGCTCAATAAAGAGTTTGAGATTGGCATTGCTGAAAGCCTTCGGATGTTCTATATATTCCTCACGAATGTTTATGATAGTGGTAGTCTCCTTGGCAAAAACCTGACAGCTTTCTGACCGTATTTCGTCTTTGGTCCAGGTTTAGGATTACCATTTTTCTTTATACCAACGAACCAATCGGGATACTTTACTGACTTGTAAGCATTGAAGAGACCTTCCAACGTTTCATGGAAAACTGTGCCGTCATGAGAGTATTCTTGCTGGAATACAAAAACTGAGTAAATGAATGTTTCTATCTTTAGGACTCACTTCTCCGTATAGTTGACCTCCATCATTAAAACAAAGGCAGAGATTACTTTCCATACCTTTTATCTGCACGAGCCCAGGGCCTGCACTCAGGAGTTCCAAGAAACCTGATGAAGTTATGGGAAATTCAGTAACCGATGTTGAATTCATATCATTCAAATCTTGAAAATAGACTAATAATGTTGAGCTGTCCACACTTGATAGTTAGATATATATTACACATATACTGAATGAACAGACAACAGTAAAACCAAGATAGCCAAAAGAGTTTTTATTCTATGGTAAATTTAGATCAGATTTAGACTCGATACATCAAAAAAAGGCTTGATTTGTGGCTAGCCTCAGAAGATGAACACTTTTTTTTGGATTCTCATCTAAAAACTGTTGAAGTTAGGACATATCACAGCTTGAGAGTATTTATCAAATTGAAATGATAACTCACATTCTGGATCATCATCCTCTTGTGAACCCTCTACTGTTCCATCATTCCTTATGGTCAGATGGTAGCCCGTTTCAGAAAATAATTTCATTTTTTGTCCATTCCAATGTGATTCACTCATGCTTTAAGGTTGCACACTGAAAATATAAAATATTGATTTCATTACTGCAACAAAATGAACAGATCAATTAATATGTGACTTCATGAGATCATCATTTGATCAACATTGTCGAAATACGAAAATCGATTTGGATTAGGAAGCCAATTCAGTTTTCCAATCTATATGTCAGGGTACTTTTTATTTAGGTAATTATGCACAATCATTGATTATCCAACCAATTTTTGAAGAGACTTTTTGGGTCCCATCTCTAATTGTTAAATGTATCTTGAGCAACAAGGAACAACAAATTCTTATAATAACGAAGCGAGTGTCATATAAATAAATCCAAATAATAATTTCTCCTCTCTGAAAATCACTTCACACATCAATCTTTGATTTTGGTCAAATGGTCCAATAAAGAAAATGCATGTTTGAATGAATGTAACAAATTATTTTTATGTTTCAACTTACCCCATGCCCATTTAGACAGTATTAATTATTGAGCTCTCATTAACACAGCACTGGTTACATCTGATTAAACGCGTGAAAAATTCAAGCAATGTACAACAATGACTCCTTAAATCAATGAATAAACTTCCTCCATTGCATTCACTGGTTCACTATTTCCACTCATCGAACGCCCAAATATTTATTTTCAGATAAAGTTTTCCATTCTTATCCCGGCTCGTGACTAATGTTACTTTTAGCGAATATTTCAATTACATACTTACGATCCAGTATAACTAGAGAAATAATGGAAGGATACTCAGGAAAATAATAAAACTGAGATAAATCACAAAACATAATTATATTAAAATTGAATGAATAATATTAAATTTGTATTGCGATACGTATAAAAATATCTTCGTAAATTATCAATACTGAATTGACGATAACACTTTAATCTTATCCAAATCTTAGTCTAGAATAGTATACAAAAATCAATTAAATGCTTTCATTCTTGGAACTTCGCTCTTCTTGGAAGAAATTGAATGGCCTTCTGAGTATAACCAGTTTTAGGACCACGTTTGAAATTTCCAGACTTCTTGATCCCAATATACCACCCCAAATGTGCGTATTTTCTGGATAGGTAAATATTGTACAATCCCTTCAGGGATTCAATGAAAACTGTATTCTCCTCATTCATGCCAAACTGGAAAGTCATATTTCATGAAAATTATGGTAAGTTCAATCTGAATAAGGAAACATACTTCGGTATATAGACGTCCTTTTCTGTCCATGCCGATAAAAGCATTGGTGGCAGTACCCTTGATTCGTACATGACCTGGTTCACCAGCATTTATGAGCTCCAAATATGCTGAAAATAAATGGATTAATTCCCAAGGAAGAGTTATAATCTCGTTTAGATGAAACAAGAAGAAAATAAAGCCAAGTTAGCAACCCAAGTAACACAGTGTGCTGTAAAACTTCTGCGGCAACGTTGCGGCAGCAATAATAAATGCTATTTAGCATTCACAGAAGTCCATATAGTGTCTGCCAAATAGCTGCCGCAATGTTGCGACAGAAGATTTGGAGCGCTTTTTTCTTTCTGTGGCAATGTTATAACAGCTATAATGCATTGCTGTTATCAATGAAAAAATGTTACTCATAGCAATAAAGTGTATAAAAAATGCATTTCACAGAGCTGTTTTCCTTCTTTTCAATGAACAAAAATGCTATTTCGCAGCATCATAGCTTTCCAGTTCTACCAATCAAGTTGGTGGATGTGTGTTTTGCATATAAACTGTCAAACATTTATTATAGGTTGGGTAAACTTTCAGCTGATAGTTTCGTGCACTCAATGTCAATGTCAAATTTCCTATCATCTTTTGATCATCTGTGATATATTTATTTCTAACATCGAAGTTAGCAGAAATTATGTTTTCCTCGCATCTATACCAAATTTTTTTGTGCCAACAGAGATTTATCGTGAAATCTATCCATCTGCCTCGAACAAAATGAGGGGCCTGCAAAATTCGTACGATTTAAACAAAAATTGTCAATTTGAGCAAAAAACAAAACTTCGAAACTAAGTAAAACTAGATTTATTTTGGCATATTCAAATGATCCGTATCACTAACAAGGTAAAATTTGATTTACATGTGATTCGTGTTGGTGCATAGGCCTGAATATGCTAAATATTTTTTTCTCAATTGATATGTTTTCAATGTTGCCACGTTGATCAATCAAACGCTAAAATAAGGAGTTTGATATTGGTTTACCTGTGATTGAGTTATATTTTATGCAATTTCATTGTTTTTTGGCATATTTTTCTGATTTTATAAAAAATTATTAATACTATCCGTTTTTTCCTAACGTTCTGAAACAAAAAATTTTTATGAATGCATATTTTGTTGTTTAGAATCCAGTGGCGTATTTATATTTTGTGAAGGTTAAAATCAGATAAAAATAGATGTGAACTAAAGATATATTTCTTGAATAGGAACCTCTATATTTCATAACAGTGTTAAAATGTCGATTTTTATAGAACCATTGGTTTCTCTCAAGTCTCAAGAGACCGAAAATGAGGTTGAGGTATCCGATTTCCGCTATCTATAGTCTAAAATTTTCTAAAATTTGTGATACTAAAATATCAAAATGCGTTCACCTGTCCAACCATATGTATAGGTATCTACCAATCTACCTATGTATTGGAATTAGCAATATCTATCTCATATTTTTCATGTATTTATAAATGTCTCCAAATTAACATCTGATAATATATCGCCTCTTCATCAATTTTTAGATTCAGTTTGCTCCTTTTCCTAACTATTGCATTTACCTACTAAAACATAGGTTACATAATTACATTCCACATTTCCTATTAAAAAAATTCAAGAGTTCGTATGGCAACGTTGCAGTTGTCATTTCCGTTGGATATTCGTGCAAGTGGCGACCATTTCTAAAGAAGCCTTGATAAATAGTCATTCTGAAGCAATATAGCATTTATCTAGCATTTTTGTAGTCATTGTAGTACAATATTTCTGCGACAGCTCTATTGCTGCTCACGCAACAATATAGCATTGATAATTCATGTAGTAGCCAACACACCAAAATGTCAAATGTGCGCACGCGTGGAGATTGTCCATGTTGTCAGATGGCATTCAAAGGTACAAACTGTACCTCAGACGAATAAAATATATCTTTATTCCTCTGAGAATTGTACATACTGGCCAAAATGGATATTTTCACGGACAGGAGTGTTGATGGAAACTCACATAAAAAATTATTCATTTCATAAAACTCTTTATTTTCTTACTCCGTTTAGGTTTAGAGGTAACATTTCAATTTTTCTAGGAGTTTCAAGTAATATCCTTGGGTCTTTTGGCAAATCATAGACTCCAAATTTTGGAAAATTGACAACAGATCTTTCAATGCTGAGTGTTTTATCTATTGTGTCAAAGCCCATTGCCTTAATTCAGTTCTTGGACATACACAGTTTTCAATGTGGCTCGGGTTTTGACCGAATTCATCGTCATCTTCACCATCTTCGAAATGATCTTCATATAATTCAGCTTCGTCGGGTACTGTTTCTGCAGTAAAAATTTCTTCGCTTGATATTTCTAGACTGGTTGTCTGTTGTCTCTTTTAGGCTAGTTGATTGAGCATTCTCTGTTTCATGGTCAATTTGGTTGGTTTTTTCGTTTCTTTCTACAAACTCATGAGGTACATTTTTAATCTTACTTTGGACAGATCTATAGAAAGTTCCAGTCCTAGAGAACTTTTCGAATTTTCCTAGCGCATTTATCAAATTTTCATTTTCGTCCTAACGTATAGGTTATACGAAAAATCAAACATAACCTAGCTATAATGTTATGAAAATTGAAATGCTATGTAATACATGATTACAGCATTTAAGCTGTCGATGCAAACTCATAGTCATAATTTGAACATCACAGCATACCAGAAAGCGAAATAGCTTTCGGAGCTATATGGCTATTTGAATTGCATTAAAACTAGAACGGCAGACGAGGTAAATAGCAATAATGCTGTCGCAGCAAATAAGCTGTGTTCGTTGCATTTATTGAAATAAAAATGCAATTATTATAAGCAAAACTACAGACGAATTAAAAATGCTGGTCCACAGCTAAGATTTAGCATTATTTGAAACAAAAAAGATGAGTCTTTGCTGTAAAAGCAATGCTGTCCATATTGTGTTACTTGGGAAGTTACATATTTTTTTTTATTTATTTATTCCTGACCCTTAAACAGCAACTTGATCGATGTAATCAAGTAAATATCCATTAGTCTTAGTATTTGAGACAAGGTAAATATGAGACAAACTTCCGGGCAACTGGATAAGAAAGTCAAGTATCTGAGTTTCATCCCAGCCAAGTTATTTTCACTTTCTAAATGTTGAGGCTTTTCCCATAAGAGGTGTTATTTTGACATTGAAAGCAAAAAGCCATTTTATTGAATGATGAATGATCTGATGTTTATTTCGTTACAAAGAGGAAGGTATGCCGTTAATAATGGAAAAAAACATCAGTCCAATATCTACCACGACCACTAGTACAGGACCATATCCTTTCATAAAATTTTTCATAACCAAATCGCAAAGTGGCTGCCTCTTATTGGAAAACCCTTCATTTGATGGCAAGCCACAAAAGACAAAATACACTGCGCAAAAAAATTAACGCACATTCTGAAAATCTCAATTTTAATGAAAGTTAACTCTACATTGACTTTATAACTTATTTTTTATGTTCTCTCGGGAAGGTTTTGAACGAAACAAGACACATTAAATGGAAGAAAAATTCAGGATTTCACCGAATCTTATGTGAAAGAAGAGAAATGAACAATTTTCAAAACACTGAATGCTGATAAGTGATTTAATACTTGGTATTTCCATCCCTTCACTTCCTTCCCAGATTTCTCCGAGTTGGATTCCTAAGTAAATAAGAGTGGCTGGATGATTTTCTGAACTTCTTAGCCTTCTATTGAGGTTGTCCCAAACCTGCTCAACCGGATTGAGATCTGGACTTCTTGCTGGCCATTCCATTCGAGAGACTTCAACCTCTTCAAGGTACTCCTGAACGATGCGCGCACGATGGGGTCTGGCATTATCGTCCATAAAAATGAAATTTTCACCAATGTATGGGGCAAATGGCACTACATGCTCTTCAAGAATGTTCCTTAGATACTTATCAGCATTCATAGCTCAATTATCAACGACCACTAGGTCTGTGCGAGCAGTCAAAGATATTCCACCCCATACCATAATCGATCCTCCCCCGAGACCAGTAGTATTAAGGAAATTGCACTGAGCATATCTTTCATGTGGACGACTGTATACAAGGGAACGTCGATCACAATGGTAGAGGCAGAATCTAGACTCATCTGCGAAGAGAACTCTTTCCCAATCGGCCTCTTCCCAATGGATATGCTCTCTCGCAAAATCCAAACGCGCCCTTCGATGGGCTGGGGTAAGAGCTGGGCCTCTTGCCGCGACACGAGGCCTTAAATCATATTCTCTGAGGCGATTTCTTATTGTCTGAGTGCTAATTTGCACCTCAAGCTGATTTTGAAGGAGGCGAGCGGTTGCAAACCGTTGTCTCAACGAAGAAACTCTCAAGTAACGTAATGGGAGTTGTTACCCGTAGTCTACCATTCATACCTGTCTCCCAGAATCGCTGCAACATTCTGGACTCACTTGTATGGGAAACTCCAAACCTTTCCGCAATTCTTGTGTATGTCCACCCTTCTTCTCGCAAAACTACCGCTTGGGCACATTCCTCTTGGGTCAAATTGCGTGTTTCGCGTTGCATAGCGATCGAGTGTAGAAAATCAAACGAAAGAAAAACTATTGATCACTAGAATTGATCGAGCCAATACATTCAAAATCTGATAATATCATCTTTTTTTATTCCTGCTGGGAGAAAACATCTGTATTGAAGAAAAACGTTGAAAGTGGATAACATATGCATGCATAATTCTGATAAAAATAATTATCATTGAGAACACCTTCAGTTGTAGAATAAATTTGAGATTTCCATAATGTGCGTTAATTTTTTTGCGCAGTGTATATTGAAATTTTTCTATAATTTATCGATAAAAACATACTCACTGTGTAAATCGTCCTCGTTTCGAGTGCCACGCACACCATGATTGTGGTAAATTGCTAACAAATACCCATTTCTACAATATAACTGCATCCTTTGTCCATATTTTGGGTTTCCAAACTGAACATGTCGGAGGTTATTTCTCCAGGACCCTGAAGAAGTTGATGGGGGTGGCCATTCGATCCGAAGAGATCGCTTACCCTTGGCACTATTGGATGCATCGCAATGGCTTAAAAATGTGGTTGAAATTATACAGAAATTTATGAGAAAAACAAATGGAATGTGGAAAAGCCAAATGGGGAAAAATCATTATCTCTTTTACTGTAAATATTCAAAAGATATCTTGAATTTTGGTTGGTTACGGAGGTAACACTCGAACACAAAAGGAAGTAGAGTCGCATATCCCAAGAGACAATAAGTAAAATAGAGAAGCAGTTTAGAATCTAGGTTTTTTTATTCGAAAATCATTTCGAATTCTGTTGGAGACTTCAAATAGCTCATAAATCAATTTCGCTCTTTTTTTAGTTTGAGATGAAATAGTATTTGACGTAACATACATGTGGCTTGCCTCAATCTGAACCGTAACAACCAATCAATTTCTGAATATTTTCGAATCTATAAATATTTATTCGAACTCAACACCGCTATTGATTGAAATAGTTTCTGTTTCAACATCTTACTTACCAGTTTAATTGTCTTTTTTCTCTCAAACTCACAGCACTGTCATCCAATTCGTCACTTTCACTATCACTGCTAGATGGAGGCGAAGCTGTGCCTTTGGGATAACTCATGTTTTTGGCTGTATAATACTCAAACCTTTTCTAATTGAACTTTACAATAAAGCAATTTAGCTCACTTTATATGAGATCATACTCTGCATACACAATTTTCTTACAAGGTGATAGCAGAATATTAATTATTCACTTCATTTACCGAAGCTCATAAAGACAGCGTTGTTTATACGAACGGAGCTTCGGCAAGTTTGAATTTGGATGGATAAACATGAATGGCTTTAAAAATAGAACCAAAACTATTACGAGAGGAAGTCTACATGTTTTCTTAATTTAGTTCCTTTCGATATGCCGATTTCATAATTCATAAAAGCGAGACTGCAATAAAAACAGCGACTGAACTTACCGAAATCCACGGATGATAAAGTCACATAACTGGATCGGGATTTTAAAAATCTGACCAGGTTTTTCTCATCTCGGTACAAACTTAACCTAGAAATAGTGTGAGGAAGGGCTAATCAATAGTGTTGGAGGAAGGAAACGCGAATGAAATGCCGACATTATTCAATGAGCTGAATAATTTAGGTTCATTCCATTGCTTGAGTGGGACGAGATCCTGAGCAGCATCAAATGAACTTGAATTTGAAATATAATTTTTGAAAATCATGATACACCAATCTTCTGTTATTTTGGCTGTATGTTTGCAAAACGATGTGACTAAACGATAGAAATTTAATTGTAATTAGACGATGAAAACTTAACACAGATAGAAACAGTTGCAGGGTGTGCCATGCATTGATTCACATTTCCGAATGGGGTAGGTACCGGAAATAAGCTATTTTGAAGGCCATGGAGAAACAAGCCTTTAATAACCCTGAATACACTGCGCAAAAAAATTAACGCACATTATGGAACTCTCAAATTTATTTTACAACTGAAGGTGTTCATTATTTTTATCAGAATTATGCATGCATATGTTATCCACTTTCAACGTTTTTCTTCAATACAGATGTTTCCTCCCAGCAGGAATAAAAAAGATGATATTATCAGATTTTGAATGTATTGGCTCCATTCTAAAATCAGTTGTTCTCGATCAATTCTAGTGATCAATAGTTTTTCTTTCGTTTGATTTTCTACACTCTATCGCTATGCAACGCGAAACACGCAATTTGACCCAAGAGGAATGTGCCCAAGCGGTAGTTTTGCGAGAAGAAGGGTGGACATACACAAGAATTGCAGAAAGGTTTGGAGTTTCCCATACAAGTGTGTCCAGAATGTTGCAGCGAGTCAGGGAGACAGGTATGAATGTCCGAAGACCAGGACAGGGTAGACCACGGGTAACAACGGCCATTCAAGAACGTTACTTGAGACAACTGTTTGCAACCGCTCGCCTCCTTCAAAATCAGCTTGAGCAAACTCAAGAGGCCCAGCTCTTACACCAGCCCATCCAAGGGCGCGTTTGGATTTTGCGAGAGAGCATATCCATTGGGAAGAGGCAGATTGAGGAAGAGTTCTCTTCACAGATGAGTCTAGATTCTGCCTCTACCATTGTGATCGACGTTCCCCTGTATACAGACGTCCACATGAAAGATATGCTCAGTGCAATCTCCTGAATACTACTGGTTTCGGGGGAGGATCGATTATGGTATAGGGTGGAATATCTTTGACTGCTCGCACAGAGCTAGTCGTTGATAATGGAGCTATGAATGCTGATAAGTCTATAAGGAACATTCTTGAAGAGCATGTAGTGCCATTTGCCCCATACATTGGTGAAAATTTAATTTTTATGGACGATAATGCCAGACCCCATCGTGCGCGCATCGTTCAGGAGTACCTTGAAGAGGTTGAAGTCTCTCGAATGGAATGGCCAGCAAGAATTCCAGATCTCAATCCGATTGAGCAGGTTTGGGACAACCTCAATAGAAGGCTGAGAAGTTCAGAAAATCATCCAGCTACTCTTAATGACTTAGGAATCCAACTCGGAGAAATCTGGGAAGGATTAGATCAGAACATTTTAAGATCACTCATTTTGAGTATGAACCGTCGTTGCCGAGCTGTAAATAACGCAAGGGGTGGAAATACCAAGTATTTAATCACTTATCAGCATTTCAGTATTTTGAAAATTGTTCATTTCTCTTCTTTCACATAAGTTTCGGTGAAATCCGGAATTTTTCTTCCATCTAATGTGTCTTGTTTCGTTCAAAACCTTCCCGAGAGGACATAAAAAATAAGTTATAAAGTCAATGTAGAGTTAACTTTCATTAAAATTGAGATTTTCAGAATGTGCGTTAATTTTTTCGGGCAGTGTATTTCAATATTTTATTCCGAATGTCCGAAGTCCACAATCTCTTTAAATTGAGGAAATTCGATAGAGGAAAATTAAACAAACACCTGATTTCACATATTGTATTTGTATAATGTATATTCATAAAATAATACTTTATTCTTAATTTCTCATAACTAAGATCTCTTCTTGTAAGCCCACCCCTATCCAGCCATCCATTTTCAGCGCTGAGGTAATTGCTCAATGGAATCACTCGAAATATCAGTCCTGAAAAAACAGGAGAATACAAATTATTGCAACTCTATAAAGAAGAAAGTAAAAGATTTAGAGCATCAGCTCCTCAACAAAAAGTGTTGAAATTTCGAAAGAAATTAAAACTCCTTTCTTAAAGGAAAAACATCACTTCAAATCAATCGAACTTATAACATTACTCCAGATAGAAGTTCGTTTAAACTTCATGACTTTACGCACCTTCCAGTTTCCTCTGTTGCTAAATCACTTTCATCGCTGTAACAATGAGCCTGTGAATCCCCCTGTGAATTATAATTTAGGTTACAAATTGCTTTTGCGAATGAAAGTCGACCATTACAGTTTTGTTCTACAATACCAGCCCGCCAAATCAGAAACGAACGAGGAAGAAATGTTAACATAAATATGGACTTGGCAACAATTCTTGAATGGGGATCTAATAACTTGCTAGAATTCAACGCAAACAAAACACAAGCATGTCTTTTCTCTAGAAGAGCCGATCTTACTGTGCCCAGCATAAAATTGTCGGGAGTAACCATACCATTGAAGTCATCCATTTCGATGCTTGGCATTACTGTCGGCAGTAACCTTTCCTGGGAGAATCACGTGAGATCCATTGCTAAATGTGCATCCCAAAAACTTGGTTTTCTGTTTCGTGCCAGGAGCTATTTCACCTCAGGTCTGCTGCTTATGATCTATAAGGCACAGATTCGACCTGTCCTGGAATACTGTTCCCATATTTGGAGTGCTGCACCTAAACACACCCTAAAACTCTTGGATTCTGTACAAAAAAGGGCAATTCGTCTCGTCGGTGATGCCTCGCTTACAAACTCGCTCACTTCTCTGGAACACCGTAGAAAAGTGGGCGATCTGTCTCTATTTTATAGATATTTCCATGGGCGATGGTCTTCTGAATTTTCAGCAATCGTTCCCCCTCTGGCAGTCTCTTCCAGACTAACCCGTCAAGTTAAGTCTTCACACCTCTTCGTGGTAACTTTGGAGACCTGCAGAACATCTCTCTTCAAAGACTCGTTCATCCAACGAACAGCGAGGATTTGGAACACATTGCCTAGGGAGGTGTTCCCCGAGGCATATAACCTCCAGAAATTCAAGAAGAACACCAATTCCTACCTGCTTGCCCTTGGCTCTCACGATGTTCTCTGAACATAACAGGATATTTCTTTTCGTGAAAACCACAACATAAAAAAAAAACTTTCAACCTCTACAAACCCTCATAACTGAAGCGCAGTGTGTTTCACGTGAGGGGGTTGAAAGTTGTGCACGAACAAAACTGTAATGGTCGACTTTCATTCGGTGACAAATTTCGTCAGGTACCATCGTCTCAAAGTAAATAAGCCATGACAAAGTGCCACATACTGAAAATCTCTTCGAACTAACTAATTTAAAAAAAAATTTTTTTCTTGAAAATTTCTGCATGCCTGTAACCTTGCCAAAAAATTACCGTATGACCCACTTTCCCTCTTCAAAAAATGTATAGGGTTGATTGGGATGGCACAGGCCACAGGGTGCAGCAAAAATCCTTCAAAAATGCATAAAAATTTGGTAAAAGTGAAACAAAAATTGACCTGTTTCAGGATTTTGTTGCCAAATATTTTTCTTCCGAGAAAATAAATTTGTTCCATAATTTTGACGCGCACTGATGTATGAAGTGGTGAAGTCTTTCATTTACAGTTGTAACCCAAAATAAATATACTTGTCAATTACACTCACCTGTATACTGCCAGATTTCCTGTGAAAATATTGAACTGAATGAATAATGATGAATAACATTTCTTCATTCATTTGGATATAAATTTCCATGAAGAATTTATACAAGAGAAAATTATTAATCGGTATTCAGACGTCTTTTTTCGAATCCCGGAAAAGTTTTTTACTTCAGGCGGGAGTTGAACCCGCGTCCTCTAATTTCCGGTCAGAGATGCTAACCAACTACACCACCGAAGTTACTCATTTTTCTGGAATTCGATGTTAATGATGCCAGGCAGACTAGGATGTCTGCGCGGGTGAAGAGGTTAAGAGGTGGGGGAAACTTTTCCGGAATTCGAAAAAATCCGTCTGAATACCGATTAATGATTTTCTCTTATTATTTCACAGACGTTAATCTCCAATTTATATTTACAAAATTTATACAAGGTTGTTCATTAACTAGGCACACACGAAAGGGAAATCTGTGAGATCTGATCCGAGTCCAGATCTGTACAGATCTGGACTGCGGATCAGATCTCTTTGCTATTGGGGAACGAAAATATTTGGACGTCGAAAAAAGCTTTCTTGGTCAATGTAAGAAAAAAGCCAGGGTGTTGTTACATTTTTGTTTCGAGATTGTATGGGGTTAATAAAACTTAGGTATTTCATTTTCAAGAATTCACTTGTGAAAACATCAAAGATAAAATCAAACGACAAACATTTTATTGATTTTATCTTTGATGTTTTCACAAGTGAATTCTTGAAGATGAAATTTCGTTTTCGGGATACAGAGTGTTGAACTTTTTTTTTCAAATTAACCTATTTCTCATAGTGTGTACACTTTACAAGATATTCAACTGAAATTTGGCATAGATATTACATTTGAGAGTTCTCCACGTGACATGGCAATTTCGATAGCAGATCTACAGGGTGATATTTTATCTGGAACACTGTCACCTGTTTTCCACCAGAACTTTTTTTTGGTGAGCAACTGTTAATTTAAAAAATGTGAAAAGAAGCTTTGTTGTTATACTAAACTTTTTGGTCTCTTGTAGTTTTGTCGTATCAGAAACCGATTTTGAGAAAAAAATTTTGAACGATTCTCTCGAAATCCTCAGAAGATTAAAAATTGTCATAAAGATCTAGTAAGTATAAAAAGAAATCTGAACTATTCAAGTCTGGGGATCCATCGGGCCATGATTGATGTCCAAACCACCTGTTTTTATAACTTTCTTTCAAATACTCCCTAATAAACCTAGTACACCATGTATCTCGAGAACGAAACGTTTGTGACCCCATGTTTATGGGACTTTTTTTCTTAAACTTACCCAAGGAATCTACCCTTTCTCTTGTACGTTCCATTTAGGAACACCCTGTATATTAGATGGGGTATATACCACGAATTAACAGTTATATTTTTGTATTCTTCCTAGTCGCTTGTTTGTTTTGAATGAGTTTGTTCGCAATATTAATTATTATTTCATTGGAGTAGAATGAAAATAAATTTGAGGATAAATACGAATACCACGAATTTTCAACCAAACATATATTATTTCATCCCCCAAACCCTCAAAATCCCATCATATTTACCCAGAATCCAAGCTATCTTCTTTCATTGACCTTTGAGCTTTCCCTGGTATAGACTGGGACGATCCTAGATCAGACAGAGAGTCTTGCTTATCCGTTCCTGATGCACTGTCTCCTTAAAAAAATAATAACCATATGACCCAAGACTGGACACACAGAGAAAACACATGGATCACCACCACTATTACATTGTCTTAACATATTCCTACCTGTGACGGACATTCTCGACGCCGAAGGTCCAAATTTCACTTTTCCCTTGCTGTCGGCTGCGGAAGACCTTTCGGACATCTCAACGATAGGGGGAAGCCCTCTCGATTCTCCAGACGTACTGCTTCCCTTGATGATGGACACGGATTCCTCCACTGCGGAATAGGCCTGGATGTCTCCTCTGGAAGACCGCGATTGGGAATCCGAGCTGAAGTAAGTTCTTGGAGAGCTCGATTTGGGGCTCGATGGCA
The DNA here is from genome assembly GCA_910592335.1 of Adalia bipunctata. Classification (NCBI taxonomy): domain Eukaryota; kingdom Metazoa; phylum Arthropoda; class Insecta; order Coleoptera; family Coccinellidae; genus Adalia; species Adalia bipunctata. The sequence continues at coordinate 25,229,908 of OU342953.1, forward strand.
ACGATTTCGGACTAGAACCTTCCGATTTCGGGCTCGAAGTCTTTCCTCTGCTGGTATCATCGGTGAGGGAGTAGTAGGCTTGGGAAAAAGTTAAGTGAATCCACTGGAGAATGATTTACGTATACAAAAATGCGACGAAGTATTCCAATTCTCTGTCGCAAAATGTCAAGCGAAGTGAAAACACAAGAATTTATAGTGAAACTTTTTCAAAATAATCAGAAATGAAGCTTCGAAAGAATCGCAAAAGAGGCTTCAACGAAGATCTTACAATTAACCGCAAGGAAGGAACCGGGAGGAAAAAGGGGTTTCATAGCCCAAAAAAAGTGAAGAAAGCCATCAGCCTTTTTCAGAAGAATCCTAACCTTTCAGGACGGAAAGTGGCCCAAATAGTGGGTTGTTCGCAGTCAACCGTTCAGAAAATCAAGTCGAGTTGTGGCCGTTGTGGGCTTAGAACATACAAAGTGCAGAAAGTGTCAGACAGGAATGGTGTGAAGAATCAAAAGGCGAAATCAAGAGCAAAGAAATTAAAAAAAGATTTCTTGAAAAATTTTTCCTGTGGCGTGATGGACGACGAAACCTAAGCCAATAGGCTGATTTCTCGCAACTTACTGGTCAGGAATTTTATACTGCAGATTCTCGTGGAAATGTTGACGAAGAATTTCGCGTGAAGAAACAAGCAAAGTTTCCTTAAAAATTTCTGGTTTGGCAAGCACTTTGCACTTGTGGGAAAAGGAGCAAATTTTTCGTTGGCCAAGGCTCTGTTGACTCGAAGATATACATCGAGGAATGCTTGAAGAAGCGACTTTTGCCATTTTTACGTGAGCACGATGTGTCAACAATCTTTTGGCCAGATTTAGCTTCATGCCACTACAGCAAGGCCACCAAGGAATGGTACGAAGCTAATGAGGTGGTTTTTGTATATAAAGAGGCCAATCCACCAAATTGCCCAGAACTCAGGCCAATCGAAAGATATTGGGCCCTGGTAAAAAGAGAATTGAAGAATAAAATCAACGAAAGAATTAGCGGAATTCAAGCAAAAGTGGAAGACAGCATCCCAGAAAGTGACTGAGAACACTATAAGAAGCATGATGGGAAGAATTCCAGAAAAAATCCATGAATTTTGTAAAAAATATCAAATTTCAAAAAACTGCAATTGTTTCCAAGTGATTTCATGACACCACAAGGGAGTGAGAAAAGGAGTTTCTATTTTGCCTGTTTTCTTCATAACTGTGAAAACACAAACTTCCTTCGAGATATAGGGATCCAGTCCATTTCATCAATTATAAAAATTCATAATAATATTTTTCAAGCTGTACTTACTTTTACTTCCACAACTGCACCACAGTTTTCGTCTTCGTCCCCTGAAATTTAAACGTTATTGAATATTTTTGATCAACTGTAACATCATAGAAATCAACTTACTTCTCACCAAGAATCTTGTCGAGCAACGTTGAAGATCTCCCTATAGAAATATCGAAGAGTCAATGTACTGAGTTAGAAGTATACTCCATTCACTTTTATAATGTATCCCGGTTGGCTATGATTTAGGTTTATCAAGTTCTTTAGTTTTTTTACTTTGAACTGACGTAGGTTGGCACTCGTGAAAGTCAAATAATTCTGAGAGATGTTGCCAATGCTATTTTCTATTTTCTCTTTTTTAACTTTGTAAATGGTGTTAGTTCTTTTAAGGTTTAACTGTGACACAGGTTTCATAGTGCTTACTACTAGATTTTCATACTGGAGTATTTCCAGTTGTGCAAAAAGGTATTTAAATGTCTTCTGTAGGCGTATTTCTTGAGAATTTTGAAAAGTTGGGAATTCCATAGGTCCGTCTGTTCGTTTGGAAGTTTTTCTGTCGGGTTATTCGAGTTTACCTATGTATTCTTTTTTCGAATAAACTATCACAAAGTAACGGACTATTCTGTCCACTATTTTTCAGATAAATTTCAAGAGTCGATTCTTGATTTCCGTAAAAGAAAATAGCATAACTGAATCTTCCAACCATGTTTATATACGTGAAATATACTGCTCCACAAGAGTTATACGGATATCGTATTCATTCGTTTTTAAAAGTATGTAACCTTCGAGAAAATCGCTGTAAAATCATTTAAAACTCAATAACAACTTGAATCGATCCAATAAAAATCAGTATGAGACATTTCGTCAATCTGGTCGCCTTTTTTTCTGAAGTTTGGTTCTTTGCATATGCTTCATTAATTTTCTTATTTTGAAATGAAGTCAGTTTATCAACGGCTTCGATTTGAAACGAGTTTTCTGGAAATGCCAAGACGTAAATTAACAAACGCTGAGGCTAATAGGACTATCGGAATGCTACAGGGTGGCCTAACTCAGGTTGTTGTAGCAGAAAGGCTCCAAGTCAGTCAAAGTGTGATATCTCGACTTTGGAATAGGTTCAGGGAGACAAGTTTCGTGTTGGAAAGACCAAGGCTTGGTGAGCGACGTAAAAACAACACCTGCTCAGGATCGTTTCATCACCGTTTCGGCAAGAAGAAACCCTACATCTACGTGTAGAATGCTAAGGAATACTCTTCAAAATGCAGATGGGGTCCAAGTTTCCATCGAAACCATCAGACGACGTTTGAGAGAGGTGAATCTAGGTTCTAGACGTCCATTTAGAGGAGTTCCATTAACACGTGACCATAAGCGTCAAAGACTAGAATGGGCAAGGCAACATATTAATTGGAACGATCAATGGTGTAGTGTCCCTTTCACTGATGAATCCAGATATGGACGATTTTCAGATTCTCGAAAAATAAGGGTATGGACAATCCCACGCATACCCCGTAATCGTCGCTATGTCCAAGAAGTCCATCCATTCCGAGGGTGTAGTGTTATGGTATGGGCCGGGATATATTTCAACGGGCGCACAGATCTACACATTTGTCCTGGGAATATGACCGCCCTACACTATAGGGAGCATGTCATTGACAACGTTGTGCCAAATTTTCACGCTGCTATTGGTGAAACTTTTCAATTTCTAGACGATAACGCTAGACCGCACCATGCAGCCATAGTTGAGAATGCGCGCGAGGAACTTGGTATTCCACATTTACCAATACCTCCGCACTCACCAGATTTGAATTGCATAGAACATGCATGGGATATGCTCCAAAGAAGATTAGATAATCATCAACCTATCCCAGAATCTTAAATGATCTGAGAGAGCTTCTGCACCCGTTTATAGAATCAAATTCCTCAAGAAATGTTCAACAACCTCGTGTGTAGTATGCAAAGGAGATGTCAAGCTGTTATTGATGCCCGTGGAGGCCATACATTGTATTGGCAGTCTTAAAATGCTTGAATTCTCTGGGAATAAAATTTCGTTATTTTACTCGATTTTTCTTAACCACCCTGTATACGCTGCAGACCTACAGGCTAAAATTAATTTGCAACTTGAAATCATATTAATACAGGGTGGGGCAGAAGATCCTATCCGATTTCAAATCCCTTTTTCTCAGAAGAGAGAGCAGGTAGAGTAGTGGGGTAAAAACCGTTAGAAAGCTGGTTTTATGCCATTTGTCAGTAGTCAACATGCCTTGGTCTGGTGAACATCGTGCTTTTGTTATTGAGCGGTTTATCGAATGCGGCGGTTCGATAATTGCTACACAACGTGCTTTTCGAATTCATTTCGGACTCGGGCGTCATGATCCTGTTCCACATCACGCTACGATTAAAGTGTGGGTGTCAAATTTCAGACAGACGAGTTCAGCATTGAAAAAGAAGTCGCCTGGACGTCCCAGGACAGCAACAGGACCTGAAAACGTGGCCAATGTGAGAGCCGCGATTGAACGTTCCCCGCGTCGTTCGGCGCGAAAACATTCGCTCGCTTTGGGGATTTCCAACCGCAGTATTCGGCGAATTTTGCACCGGGACCTCAAAATGCATCCCTACAAAATGGTTGTTGCACAGAAATTAAGTGAAAGGGATTTTGAAACCCGTACGAACCTGTGTCGCGATCTCCGAGAACTGCCAAACGACGATGTTGTGCTCTTCACGGACGAAGCCATGGAAAGCTACCGCGAGCGCCTAAATAAGTGTATCCGCTCCCAAGGACGACATTTGAGTGATGTGCTTTTCAAAACTTAAATTTAAAAATGGCATAAAATTTGCGATATGTTAATAAAAAAAATTTTTTGACAAGCTGAGTGGTTTTAATTTTATAACGTTTTGAAATCGGATAGGTTTTTCTGCCCCACCCTGTATGAATTTTCATTACCTACAAATATCTTATTTTAACTATATTTTTTGCAATTCAAGTCAATATCCCTAACTCATGTGGAGCAGTTTATTTCCAGTACCAAAGAGGGAAAAGTTTCTTCAACATTTGCCAGGTCTTTGGAATTATTGAATTCGCATAATATTTTCTCCAATTCATTATTTTCCCAAAGTAAATAAACATTTTGATAAATACGTATAATCACTACGATCTCTATGTAGAAACGATAACGTTGCGTATCTATCTGACAGGAAAATGACTATAACCTAACATTTTCAAAATATACATGGCGAAATGTGTCAGAATTTCATGGCCAACTGGTATACTCCATAAAAGTGAAGGGAGTTTATGAGAATTTGTATGCCACACATGAAATACTCTTAGGTTTTATGAAAATGATCCGTGTTTTTGGTTCAGTGAATGCCTATGACATGCCCAAAGGGTTAACCATTCTATATGGAACATTATGATCAGAAATGGACAAAATTCACCTTGAACTTTCGACTTCAACTCAAACAGTGTCGAATAGAAAAATGAATTTCAATCTATTTCTGCCACTCTGATACTGTTCAAGTGTTTCTTCATTTCAAACTCAATAATCTTCTTTCTAATTTGTACGATTGAATTAAGGTACTTCCAAATTGAATAAATAACAAAAGTTTGAAAAATTAATGAAGTCAACTCACTTGCAGGACCAGATCTTCCAGATTTGCTGAAATACAATTTTATTAAATTGAGATCGTTGAAATTTTTCAAGAAAAACTCACCTAGAATCACACCTTGCTGGTTTTCCGCAAGTGCACCTTTCTGAAGTTTAAAAATAAATCAAAATGAACGAAAAACTGTTGTTTTAAGTAACTTACTTCTTGCCATCCTGCAGCATATTATGCATGATGCCAATAAGAACCACAGTAAAAGAACAACCAGCAACGCTATCAGTATCACTTTCAGTTTGTGTCTGGTATACTTGAAAATCGTTCAATAAGTATTATAAAGAGGAATTTTCGGACGACTTACTTCGATAAACGGATCTTCGCTAACTCCAGCCATCCTATTGTAACACTGTCTCTCATGTAGCAAATCAACATGCTTAACACCTACAACGAAACGTTATTAAGAGTAATTATACTCGTCTAATTGTTGATTCTTTCGGAGTGGTTCGTAAAAATGTCGTTCGAGATTTTCAACGGTTTGCAAATGCTTGGCACCAATCTGATTGTCAAAAGAAATACCACTAAATGTTATGAAAATGGTTCAAAAACTACAAAAGGAAGTATTCAGGACATTCATCTGACCTTCTGTATCAGCATAATTGCACAAACCTTGGCATTCCAACGTTTTGAGCAACCTTATAACCCCACCGAAAGCCACGTAGGTCTTGTCGTCGTTGAACCTGGGCACCACCTCGTCCAAGAGCCAGGTGTAGAAGTTGTCCCTGAAGATCCTCAGACAATCGGCGTGGTTGCACTTGCAGAACAGGCACCTGTAACTCTGCACGTAGAACCTGATCAGAACGTAAGCTGATCTTGCGGAGTTCACGTCGAAGATTGGACAGTTTTTGAACGGGACTGCCAAAGCGTGAGGTTTCATTTTGCAATCGAAGAAAGGTACTGGTACCGCTACTTTCATGCATCTTCCGCATGTCTTCATCTCGTCGCAGCATTTGAGCCGACGATAGAGTCTGATGTTGCTGCAGGGTACCTCTCCTTGAAGGCAGGCCGCTTTTGGACGCATCGGCAGTCTTCTGGCGTCGTAGTTTTCCCCTTGAATAAACCTGTATCAGTTTGGAGGCAAATAGTGTTGCATATAGAGGGTGTCTCATTTGAAAGTGTCCACCCTCAATAACTCAACAACGAATCATTATTTGTGAAAACACTCAGAGAGGTCGATTTTTTATGACATGATCTGGGATTTTTTAGCGATTTCGGCGAATTTTTAAAAACACTTCTACAACGTTTAGAGAATTGAAATTTCACCCACGTATAAATCGATTATTCCCCATTTCGACCATATAAAAATTTCCCCACTGTATCGCAGCTTTGCTGCGATTTTGAGATTCTTCTGGACCCCCTTACCATTTTAGTATAGTATAGAATGGAATAATAGAACATGCTATCTAAAAAATGTATGAATGCTCACAGTTTTGGGGTCTTGGTGGGGCCCAGCCTTGCCCCTCGGTCCTCAGAACTTCCTTGAGCTGATTATAGTACCGATTCAATCTTCTCATGCTTCTCCAGTTGATGATACCGGCGTAATAGGAGAAACGAGCAATCGGCAGGATGAGAGAATGGAAATATCCACCTATGGAAATGAATATAAATATTCTACAAGGATGATCATCAAATGATTGAAGACAGAAACCAAGGCAGTCTCTCAATTCATACCAATTATATCCTGCATCGCGTAGATGCTCAACTGTTTTTTCCTTCCATCTGGAAAAGCATGCATGGTGGTTAATATCAGGCTGAAATACTTGATCAAGTCCGAAGCAAACTCATTGTCGAGCTCATACAGGATTCTTGGACATGGTAACAGCAGCTCCAAGAACATTCTGGAGTGGAGCAGGGAGATGCTGTCTGAATCCCAGCATTGTTTGTTCAGATCGGATTCGGTGAAGAGTGTGGTTCCAACGTTTGGTGCACGGAATGTGAAGCTGTATGGAATCAATAAAATAAATATTGGTAAAGTTTCAAACATAATGACATGTTCGGTCACTGTCTGAGGGTATTTGTCAAAGTGACTTCGAGGTGCTAGATTCTATTCGAACGAAATCTCCTTGGGAACACCTGGAAGTGATTGATCTGCGGATCTCAACCTCATGATATCTCCTGGGAACAAGGAAGAATAACAAAAGTGAACTCATTGTGGGTTTTCGGACTAGATGTTCGTGAGGTACTACAAACCTCTTGGTTCAAGGGGCATTCCACGTTTCGTTCTAGCTCCTACCTCTGAACTTATCAATACAGCTTGGTAGGAGCCTGTAGACATGGGACGCAGGTGATTGATTCTACCCTTAGGGTACGTACATGCCGAAGATGCAAGGATGAGCGCGGTGGAGGTCGCGGTCGCGATCTAGTTATAAATCGATGCATTATGTACGGCATCGATTTATAACTAGATCGCGACCGCGACCTCCACCGCGCTCATCCTTGCATCTCCGGCATGTAAGTACCCTTAGGCCATTCTATATAGTTAAGGGCGCGATATACCTTTCCTTTCACAAAGTTGACCGAAGCGACAATAAAAGTTTGACGCAAGTTCTTCAAACACTGAAATAGGCCATCTTTCAGCAGTAACTTGAAATATTATGGACTTTGACGAAGCATATGGTTGTAAAGTGAAAAATCATCTCATCACGAAACACCAAACTGAACTGCTCCACATGAGTTAGGGACATTGATTTAATTTGCAAAAAAAAATAGTTAAAATGAGATTTTTGTGATGAAAATTCATATTAATATGATTTCAAGTTGCAAATTAATTATAGCCTGTAGGTCTGCAGCGTATACAGGGTGGTTAAGAAAAATCGAGTAAGATAACGAAATTTTATTGCAAGAGAATTCAGGCATTTTAAGACTATCAGTACAATGTATGGCCTCCACGGGCATCAATAACAGCTTGACATCTTCTTTGCATACTACACACGAGGTTGTTGAACATTTCTTGAGGAATTTGGTTCCATAAACGGGGCAGAAGCTCTCTCAGATCATTTAAGGATTCTGGGGTAGGTTGATGATTATCTAATCTTCTTTGGAGCATATCCCATGCATGTTCTATGCAATTCAAATCTGGTGAGTGCGGAGGTATTGGTAAATGTGGAATACAAAGCTCCTCGCGCGCATTCTCAACTAAGGCTGCACGGTGCGGTCTAGCGTTATCGTCTAGAAATTGAAAAGTTTCACCAATAGCAGCGTGAAAATTTGGCACAACATTGTCAATGACATGCTCCCTATAGTGTAAGACGGTCATATTCCCAGGACCAATGTGTAGATCTGTGCGCCCGTTGAAATATATCCCGGCCCATACCAAAACACTACCCCCTCGGAATGGATGGATTTCTTGGACATAGCGACGATTACGGGGTATGCGTGGAATTGTCCATACCCTTAGTCTTTAAGAATCTGAAAATCGTCCATATCTGGATTCGTCAGTGAAAAGGACACTACGCCATTGATCGTTCCAATGGATATGTTGCCTTGCCCATTCCAGTCTTTGACGCTTATGGTCACGTGTTAATGGAACTCCTCTTAATGGACGTCTAGAACCTAGATTCACCTCTCTCAAACGTCGTCTGATGGTTTCGATGGAAACTTGGACCCCATCTGCATTTTGAAGAGTATTCCGTAGCATTCTACACGTAGATGTAGGGTTTCTTCTCGCCGAAACGGCGATGAAACGATCCTGAGCAGGTGTTGTTTTTCGTCGCCCACCACGCCTTGGTCTTTCCAACACGGATCCTGTCTCCCTGAACCTATTCCAAAGTCGAGATATCACACTTTGGCTGACTTGGAGCCTTTCCGCTACAACAACCAGAGTTAGGCCACTCTGTAGCATTTCGATAGCCCTATTAGCTTCAGCGTTTGTTAATTTAAGTCTTGGCATTTTCAGAAATCTCGTTTCAAATCGAAGCCGTTGATAAACTGACTTCATTTCAAAATAAGAACATTCATGAAGCATATGCAAAGAACCAAACTTCAGAATAAAGGTGACCAGATTGACGAAATGTCTCATACTGATTTTGATTGGGTCGATTCAAGTTGTTATTGAGTTTTCAATGATTTTACAGCGATTTTCTCGAAGAATACATACTTTTAAAAACGATTGAATACGATATCCCTAACTCTTGTGGAGCAGTAAGGTATATTTGAATTATCTACTCCATATGGAGATCTAAATATGCGTGAAAATAAAACAACCAGTGAATCATTTGACATCTATGTATTGGCACTTCGAAGTATACATTTGGATAACTCGATTTTATTCGACATGAATTCTTCAACTCTTGCTATGGACGTATTTGATCAGATCTACAACCCTACTGGAATAACCATACTCGTTGTCGTACCAAGAAATCAGTTTCACGAAGTTGTTGTTCAGCGAGATTCCGGCTTTGGCATCGAAAATGGACGAGTGAGTATCACCAACGAAATCGGTGGACACCACTTCGTCTTCGGTGTACCCCAGTATGCCCTTCATGGATCCTTCCGATGCTTCTTTGACCACCCTCTTGATGTCGTCATAGGAGGCGCCTTTACCTGTGGAGAGTAAGTACATAATTTATGGAACTCATCCGTCTATGGTTTTATGGCAACTAACCAAGGCGGCAGGTCAAATCGACGACTGAAACGTCGGGAGTTGGTACTCGGAAAGCCATGCCGGTTAGTTTTCCTTCCAAAGATTTGATGACTTTGGTCACGGCTTTGGCTGCACCGGTAGCAGCAGGTATGATGTTTTGGGATGCTCCTCTGCCGTCTCGCCACAATTTGCCAGAGGGACCGTCCACTGTCTTTTGCGTTGCCGTTGTTGAATGCACAGTTGTCATCAAGCCTTAAACGTGAAGAGTTATCGGATAATATGCAATTTTCCAACAAATGTTCACACACAGCGAACGAGAATTGAGATTGTAAGCTACATCGCTTTCAGAATTTCATCTCACCTTCAACAATTTCGAAATTGTCATGGATTACTTTGGCCAAAGGTGCCAGGCAGTTTGTGGTGCAGGAAGCGTTCGAGATGACTGGAGCGTTTGGGTCATAGTCATCCAAATTGACGCCACATACGTACATGGGGGCATCAGCAGAAGGGGCTGAAATGATTACTTTTTTGGCACCACCATCAATATGCGCCGAGGCTTTATCTGTTGTTGTGAAGACGCCAGTAGACTCAACCACGTAGCTGGCACCAACTTTGCCCCAAGGGATTTGCTGAAAATTTTGTCATACATAAAAAAGTGGATCTCTAAAATGATAATTTACTTATTCTAATCCAATTTTTTCGTTGGGATACTCTGTATATCTCCTTTGATTGAGATAGAAGATACGTGGTGTTCCTAAATTGGTAGTACAAACGAAATGGGGTGATTACTTGAATGATAACTGTTATTTCAATAAGAGCGCCAGATTTGAATTGCGCGCCATGATTAGCAAGGCACACACGAAAGGGAAATCTGTGAGATCTGATCCGCAGTCCAGATTTGTTACAGATCTGGACTGCGGATGGGATCGCTACCGCCGATCTGGTCTATCGCGGATCATATATGTCAATGATCCCGACAGACCAGATCGGCGGGAGCGATCCCATCTGCAGTCCAGAGCTGTTACAAATCTGGACTGCAGATCAGATCTCACAGATTTCCCTTTCGTGTGTGCCTAGCTGTTGACAGTCATAATGTAACATGATTATGACGTGACAGATCGAAAATTTATAGATGGGAGTTAAGGTGTGCATTATGGTCTAGAGGAATAATTGGACCGTTTTTCTTCGTAGACGAAAAAGGTAATGCAGTAACAGTGAATGGCACTCAAAGCTGATTTGGGAGTGACGGAAAAAACTCAATGATGTAGACAAGAAGAATAAGGTCTTTTTAATCTGGGTTCCCGGTCATTCGGGAATCGTAGGAAACGAAGAGGCCAATACACTGGCCAGAAAGAGCGCACAAACGCCACTCACTGGCCCAGAACCCTTCTGTGGTATAGGAAAATGCACCTATAAGAAGGAGTTTATGCTGAAGGGGAAAACCGAAAGAGAAAAACTCTGGCGGAATCTCCCAGGGATGGATCATTCCAAAAAGTTCCTCCGGAACTTTGAAACTGCTAGATCCAAAAAATATCTGGATCTCAATAAAAACCAACTTCACCTACTCACTGGCTTTCTGACAGAACATTGTCGCCTAAAGAAGCATCTGTTGAGAATGGGTTTATCGAACACTGACGAGTGTAGATTCTGTGGGGAGGAGGAAGACACTCCTATTAACCTGGTTACGGAATGCTATGCCATTGCAAGCCAAAGGAAAGAGTTCTTTGGACAAGAAACTTGTAGGAGTGGGGAGTTATCCTCGTTGAAGCCGTCCCAGATACTGGATTTCATAAAATCTCTGGAATTGATGGAGGGCGAGCTGTAGGCGGCGCGATGATAACAGCTCTGTTTGGGAAGCACAATAGACCTTAAGGTTGCGGTGGACTGTAACCCCTTTTCACTATAACTATATAACTACAGGGTGTCCCAGAAGTCGCGCACCCCATTGAGGGGATCGAAAGTGAAAAATATTCTAAGCCCAAAAATCCATGTTTGAAATTTTTTGATAACGTAGTTAATTAGTAATTAATTAATGAAAGTGACCAATCAGGAGCGCCCTACAGAAGAATAAGTGGGCAATGGGGACGCGAGAGTGAGACGCCAGTCTCGGTTTACTGCGTGAAAAGCCGGCAGCAGCCATCTCATTCGCGTCCCCACTGCCTACTTATTCTTCTGTAGGGCGCTCCTGATTGGTCACTTTCATTAATTAATTGCTAATTAACTACGTTATCAAAAAATTCAAAACATGGATTTTTGGGCTTAGAATATTTTCCACTTTCGATCCCCTCAATGGGGTGCGCGACTTCTGGGACACCCTGTATAACGGTGAATGGCGAAAGTTTTCGTGCTATGATAAAACACTTTCTTTTGCCTCATTTTGTAGCTTTTTTCTTGGCGACATTTGGTTTCAGCAGGACGGTGCCACATGTCAAACCGCCCGTGAAACATTGACGATCTTGCACGAGTTTGCACCTGGTCGTCTCATTTTCCCCCAAAATAGCTTTTGCGATTTAACGCCTTTAGACTTCTGGCTGTGGGGTTATCTGAAGTCGCAGGTTTATGACAAGAAGCCTTCAACCATCGAAGCATTGAAAGCCGAAATTAGACGATGCATCAATGAAAAACCACCACATGTATTCAATACCGTGTTTTATTGAACACTGCTGAAGTCTTCCGATCTTATTGAAACACTCGTCATCAAGAATATAAGTTCGATAAATATGAGTCCGCAAACGCTTGGTTTTCAAAATACAGGGTGTTGAAGTTTTAATTCTTCCGATAAGAAATTTGAGGAAAATTTATAAAAAAATCTTGTGATATCCTTTTTACGAATATTGACAATGTTAACATACTTTGGGGTCTTTCTCGTTGAATATTGGTATTTTCCTGCCATTGATGACCAAGGCTTTGTCCTCGTGACTTACGTCACCTTTGAATCTACCATGGGTCGAATCGTATTTGAATAAATACTCCATATAGGCGGCATCTAAGAAAGGATCGTTGACACCAACGCATTCAGCACCTCTTTCCATCGACGTCCTCAGCACCAAACGTCCAATTCGGCCGAATCCATTGATGCCGAACTTAGGAACTCCTAAAAGATTCAGTCGCGATTCAAATATATTTCATATTTTCGAAATAAATTTAGAGCTCTGTAATTCCTGCTTTTTACCTCCCCCACCAGTTCCTCCGGTTGTACACTGACACTGTCTCTTAGATCTGTCCCCCATACTGATTTATTCTCTTATTTTCCCCGTGAAAAAATAAAAAATACGAAATGTCGAACTGAACACTAACAAAATTCCACGAAAATTGATTTGTTTCCTAGGAAATAGGAGTGAAGCTGACAATTTTGATTTCCCTTTCGAAACAAAATTGGATATTTCGAGAAAACACAATTTCTTACCTCCAGCTCCTGATCGTCCAGAACACTGGCAATGTTTTTTCGCAGCGGCCATTGATTTTCAGGGGTAAATTGTTGTTAAACTACAAGGATTTAGAAGATTTTCCGAAATGAAACTGAATAAAACGGAAGACAAGTACTGAAAGGATATGTCACTGAAGTTTTGTCGGGTGAAATTTCCATAGCTACACTACAAACGCTCTTGATGTTTCATTTCGCTTTATTTGCTTTCAAGGGGTAATTTTTCGGTAGAACTCAAAGTGAATTACTATGAATTCCACCTTAAAATTACCTTCTCTACTTGAAATAAATTGATATAGTAAGGCTGAATAGGTACACCCTGTCTTTTAGTGTTAGTCTGTTAGTTACAGGAGCGTTCATGAGATTTTCAAATAAGTAAATCAATACGAGGGAAATATTGTTAATCTATGTTTGAAATGTAATCAACCTGAGACCATAGTGTAAGTTATCAACAAACAACAATATTATGACTTTCGCTTTCAGATAGGCTATAATTCAAAAAATGTGACCGAATACTAATGATGAACTGGAAGTCATATTCATATGATTCATAATTCAACAGGGTGGCCCACCCCAGACGCGGTTCTCATTTTGAGGCAGTAAATGACGACATTTTGAAAAAAAAATTTTCGTCAAATGTAAAGGGCAATCAGAGGCACAATTTAAAATTGTTTCCACATATACAGGGTGTTCGATAACAAAGATATAGACCATAGTTACACTCTTTTCAATGTAATACCCTATGTATATGAATTCAAAAATTGAATGGCAAGCTCAATTAATGATGAGTTCATGAAGATCATTTTATGCCTTAGGAGAACCATTTAAGAGAAAATGGCAAAAAATCGAAAAAAAGGAGTATTTTTAATTTGCAATTAATGAATAAACCCTTCAAGCCAACGAGACAGACAATGTTTTTTCGTGTAGACATATTGGCTACCCTTATGCAGAAGAAAAAAATTCAACTCTGGAATATACTGAGTGTTCATAATTAATATTCAAACATTAACTACAAATAATGGTCAAAAACTTATTATTTCAAATGGCACACCCAGTATTTCTGTACCTTGTTGAACGTAAAAATTAATATCGAAACTATCTTCATTGGGTTTTCCTATACCTTAACGTCCTTAACCTAATAGTTTTCCAGTAATTTTCGATTTTTAATTCAACTAGTTAACCTACTATTATGATTAGCGATATTCATAAGTAGAAATACTTGGAAATATTTGTGGGGAAATGCTTACAATATTAATTGAAATCTGAAAAACTCATATAAAGATCTCAATAATGGTGTTGCGGTCACGCAAGAATTATTATTCCCCAAAATTAAAAATCGAAAATTACTGGAAAACTATTAGGTTTAGGTAAAGAAAAACCCAAGAAGATAGGTAGTTTCGATATTAATTTTTACGTTCAACAAGGTACAGAAATACTGTGTGTGTCATTTGAAATAAGAAAGTTATTGACCATTAATTGTAGTTAATGTTTGAATATTAATTATGATCACTCAGTATATTCCAGAGTTAAATTTTTTTCTTCTGCATAAGGATAACCAATATGTATACACGAAAAAACATTGTCTGTCTCGTTGGCTTGAAGGGTTTATTCATTAATTGCAAATTAAAAATACTCCTTTTTTTCGATTTTTCGCTATTTTCTTTTAAATGGTTCGCCTAAGGCATAAAATGGTCTTTATGAACTCATCATTATTTGAGCTTGCCATTCAATTTTTTAATTCATATATAGGGTATTACATTGAAAAAAGTGTAACTATGGTCTATATCTTTGTTATCGAACAGCCTGTATTTGTGAAAACAATTTTAAATTAGGTATTTTCAAAATGTCTTCATTTACTGCCTCAAAATGAGAACCGCGTCTGGGGTGGGCCACCCTGTATATTATTATTCATCACTGAATTTGGTACACAGGAGTTTCAACTTCCTAGTTCCTAGTCTCAGATCCGATGAAGGGAAGTTTGTTAGTCTGGTACGGCCTTTACTTCGGCGGCAGAGTTGAAACGGGTATTCCCCATCATGCCTGAGTCCGATGATCCTCTGAATGAAACCAGATAAAATAAGGAGTATCACTGGGAATTACAATCAATTTATTATCAATCTACGTGCGGAAAATCAGCGGTTTGTTAATCTTCTAAGAAATTCATTTGTTTCGTTCCTTACTTGGACATAAAAATGAATATTCACTGTGCTATTCGAAACAATCGACAACACTGATATCTTTGTGATTCCTATAAAACCATCCAGCTTCACTTTACCGAATATCAGAATTAATTTAACTGAACGTGAGTGAAGTATAACAAAATGAGTGAGTTAAAGTTATTCACAAGAGAAGAAGTTTCAAACAATAATGGAAAAAATAACAAGGATACTTGGGTTATTATTGGTGGAAATGTTTACGATGTGACCAAATACATGGCAGAAGTGAGTAAATCATATCAATACTTTTGCTTTCTCTCAAAAGAAATGAAAATTTGTTTCAGTTGAATAATTTGTTCAATCAGCTTCTTTCATTTCTAAAATTGTGCCTTTGTTGGGATAAATCAAATTTATGCAGTTTAAATTTTTTTTAATTTTTCGAAGACCTACAATAATTAATTGGTTTATTGTTACCGCATTGAATGATATCCGGTTGATAATAACCTTCATTCTCACTATTCTCGTAACAAGACAAACTTACCTTTTAGTCCATGCTGAAGAGGTTTTTCCACACTTGAATGAAGATGCAATGGGCCTACACTACTTACCTCGAATAGGCGGAGGTTTTTTCAATTCCCTACAAAAGTTTTGTTTGTGAAAAGGTTCCTCTTGAATTCTTTCAGAGCTATTTGAAAAAAAAATACAACTACCTTTTACAAGTTGGTATATACTTTTGGCGTCTTTAGGTGTGGAAAAAGTCTCTTAAAATTCAATAGGTATATTTGGCCTATTAATACCGGTGGTTTATAAGTAAGCGATGATTACGGGGTATGCGTGGGATTGTCCATCATACCCTTATTCTTCGAGAATCTGAAAATCGTACATATCTGGATTCATCAGTGAAAAGGACACTACGCCATTGATCGTTCCAATGGATATGTTGCCTTGCTCATTCCAGTCTTTGACGCTTATGGTCACGTGTTAATGGAACTCCTCTTAATGGACGTCTAGAACCTAGATTCATCTCTCTCAAACGTCGTCTGATGGTTTCGATGGAAACTTGGACCCCATCTGCATTTTGAAGAGTATTCCGTAGCATTCTACACGTAGATGTATGGTTTCTTCTCGCCGAAACGGTGATGAAACGATCCTGAGCAGGTGTTGTTTTTCGTCGCCCACCAAGCCTTGGTCTTTCCAACACGGAACCTCTCTGTCTCCCTGAACCTATTCCAAAGTCTAGATATCACACTTTAGCTGACTTGGAGCCTTTTCGCTACAACAATCTGAGTAAGCCACCCTGTAGCATTCCGATAGCCCTATTAGCCTCAGGGTTTGTTAATTTGCGTCTTGGCATTTTCAGAAAACTCGTTTCAAATCGAAGCCGTTGATAAACTGACTTCATTTCAAAATAAGAAAATTAATGAAGCATATTATGCAAAGAACCAAACTTCAGAAAAAAAGGCGACCAGATTGACGAAATGTCTCATACTGATTTTCATTGGGTCGATTCAAGTTGTTATTGAGTTTTAAATGATTTCACAGCGATTTTCTCGAAGATTACATACTTTTAAAAACGATTGAATACGATATCCCTAACTTGTGGAGCAGTTTATTTCCAATTACCTACTTATAATACACTTTGTGAAGGTGGCTTCAAAACTTTTCAGTTTATCTTAATTTGTTTACATACAGAAACTGATAGAGCGATTAATATACTAGACGACATAACATTGGGTCGATCACTAATCATTGAAATTCCTTACAGCATCCAGGTGGAGCTGAACTCATAGAGGAATATGCTGGAAAAGATGCCTCATCAGCTTTTTCTGATGCAGGTCATTCCAGTGATGCAAGAAAACATCTGAAAAGTATGAAAATTGGAGAAATAGTTAAGGTGAGCACATTTGATATTTTGATTCAGCTACAAAAATATGCCTGCATACAATAATTTTCCGATTGTCGTTTCAACAGAACTCTCCAACATCATTCTGTAAAAGAATGAAATTATATCTTGATTATTAGTGACGTCCATGTTATAAATATTAAAAAATTTTTTATCGCAGGAATTTGGACTTATTTAATTCATTATCCTTTTAGTACATCACCAACGTTTCGAATCGGTTGTGATTCTTTCTCAAGGCTCGTATCTCCTCGGATTGAATATCGTCAATTTTATTAAAATAATTGTCTGAGTATCTCGTTTTGATTTCAATTCAATCTTCAAGTGTTTTGAAAAATGGTTCATGTGTTGTTAAAAACAATATGAGTAGACAGGCTCGCCCCCCGGTACGTTCCGCAAATCACAATGAGCAACATGGAGATGACATTTAACTCTCCTGCAAAACATTATATATGCCCGCCACAGTATCACATTTCGGGTAAAAAATTAACAGGTAAAACACAACAATGACAATAAATAAATAATTTAACAAAATAGGTCAAACATCTTGTTTATGGTGGATGCGCCTTAGATATATTAAAATGACTTTCTAAATAAAATACCAAATGAACAAACACAAACATCCAGGCTCCGAAAGTTCTTAGTTATTTCCATCATTAAGATCCACCATTTTGAGTCCCTGAAACCCCAGCATTGCCCAATATAAGACTATCATACACCAAACTGAGATGTTGGACGTCTTCCCTATAGTTTACTGTGTTGTTGGACCTTATAAGTATCATCTCACTAATCAGCCGTCTATTGTAGATAGGTTCGTAATCCAGAACTGTGACCTCCGAGAAGTTGAATCCATGTCCCTCAGTATGAACGTGTGCAGCGAGAGCCGTTCTCTGTGTTATGTGAGATTTTTCTGCATCATTCTTATGTTGTCTTATCCTTTCCTGTAGTAGTTGTTTTGTCTGGCCTATGTAGCATTTTGTGCAGTTATTGCATTCTATTTTATAGACAATTTCTGATTGTTGTAAAATTGGTGTTTTTTCTTTTAGTTTTGTGTAAAATTTCTTCTTATTATTGAGAACATTATAGAATGCTGCAGCACTATTGTATTCGCGGAAAATTTTTTCAATCCTATATGATAGTGTAGGATAAAATACAAGTTTGAAATATTTTTTAGTTGTTTTATTTTGTGATGTTAATGTGCCCTGTGATGTGCTCACTGTCTCCACGTTTGTGTCTATGCTCGATTGGGTAGTGTGTCCAGCTCTATTGTAGATGTTTATACAGGTTTTTATATAGTAGGTTGGATAGTTGTTCTGCTTCAGGATTTCCGTTACTTTATTCAAACTATCCACTCTATATTCATCATCGCTCAGAGAAATCGCTCTTTTTATCAAATTTCCTGCTATATTCCTCTTTTGCGAGAAACTGTGTGTTTGTTCCGGTAGCTCAGGTAATTTGTAGAGATATGTGGACTGTTTTTTATGCGTAAGGTTGAAGCTGGAGCGAAAGCGAGATATACAGAAATACAAGAAATCATGAAAATATTGCGGTCAACAATGATGACTTACCGAAATAGCAAAATCTTAGCGTCTCTGCTCCAAATCCCAGCTCTTCTCAGGGACCCTTTGCTGCGGGATCAGCTCCAGTTCTTTTCGTTCCAATAGCGGTGTTACGAACACAATCAAATTGCGGTGTTGAAAACACAATCAAAAAGCGAAAAATATTCAAGAAATATATGCGGTTGTGATCAAAAGCGTGATATTATCCAAGACAAATCAAAGCGTAGCGTATTCAAGATCAATCAAAAACTTAGAAGTAGTTATCAAAAGCACTATTCACAGCGAAGAAGTGTCAATCATAATGATGATGGAAAACCAGCGATGTTTTCCACGACGAAGAAGTCACCAGTGTTGACTTGGTTTATGCGCGAACCTCTAACACTTAGCGATCGCTTCAGCCTCAAACTTACGGGAAGACCCAACATTCTCCGGGCCGCGAAAAATGGCAAAACAAATTAACCGAGCGTTTGAAAAAAGGAATGGCCTTCAGCGATTTCTATGTTGAGTGCGAGTGAGTGACTTGTCACACACTAAATACAAAAAAATTATTACAACAATAATTATTAAATCTTACATAATTTAGAGAAATCAAAATGAAATATGCGTAAAAGTTTTCAAATGGGTAAGGGACATAATTTGACGACAGGCCTCTTCAAAGACCCAGTCTGGGTTTTGACGGACGCAACGCGTGATTTTAAGTCTGCGGCGTTGGATAGCGAGACAATACGCCCAAGGGCCCACTGACAAGGAGGGAGTCTCTCATCTTTGATGATGACTAAATCTCCTATCTTAGGAGGGTTTTCATCGGGAGAAAACCATTTCGAGCGTTGTTGCAACGTGTTTAGGTATTCCCTATGCCAACGCTTCCAAAAATCTTGCTGAATACGTTGCAGACATTGCCAACGACTGAGACGATTCAACGGAATGTGGTCAGTATCTGGATATGGAAGAGCATTGAGTGGCTCAGTAGTGAGGAAATGCCCTGGTGAAAGCGCTGATACGTCCTCTGGGTCTGAAGTTAAGGCTTCCAGCGGCCGAGAGTTAAGAATGGCTTCGATAAGGCACAAAACTGTTTGGATTTCCTCATAAGTGAGGATTTGAGAGCCTAATACTCTAGTGAGATGCGTTTTGACAGATTTGACACCTGCCTCCCACAAACCTCCCATGTGCGGAGCAGAAGGGGGATTAAAATGCCATTGAATATTTTCTCGTTCAGAGGCGGACTTCATCATTTTGTTTAATTCGCGATTGGCGCCAACGAAATTGGTGCCACAGTCGGAGTGCAAATGACTTACTCTGCCTCGACGCGCGATGAAGCGTTGAAGTGCAGACAAAAAGGTTTCTGTCGAAAGATCGGTGGCCAATTCTAAATGGAGAGCTTTTGTGGCAAAGCACACAAATAAACAGACGTAAGCCTTGGTCTTTTTTGCTCCTCTATGACGACCCATTGTAATATAATAAGGACCGGCGTAATCTACACCGCTGTTAATGAAAGGTTTAACCTGGGAGACGCGAGAAGCGGGTAGAGCACCCATAGGGGGTTGAAATGATTTGGGTCGAATTTTGAAGCATGTCAGACATTTACTGAGCGCTGAAGATATGGCTTTCTTACCACTGAGAATCCAAAATCTCTGAGCAATAAGAAATCGAAGCGTACGCAGTCCTGCATGCAAATATTTTTTGTGGTACATATCAATTACAAGAGACGTTAGGCGACCTTTCTGTGGTAGAAGCATTGGATGTTTAGATTCGAAAGATAGCGAAGAAGAATTGAGCCTACCACCGACTCTCAATATACCATGTTCATCCTTGAAAACTTGTAATTTCCGGAAATGTTTTGAAGGAGTTTTCTTACTGAGTTCGGAGGAAAAGGCATGTTGTTGCGTAGCTTTAACCAAATGAAGTAGAGCTTCATTGAGCTCTTTCAGTGTCAAGTTTTCGAAGCGTTTTTCAGTTCCCTTTTTACTATTATTGCCGAAACGAAGAATATAGGACAGAATTCTCTGAATTTTAGATAGTGAGGAGAACTTGTCTAGTAGGGAAATATAAATGGAAAAATGCGATTCATCTGCAATTGCTGCAGAAAAATTATCCACCTCAAGCTGACAATTTGAATTAACATTCGAAGGGGGTGAGCTAAGCAATAAGGGAAGTTCTTTGGGTCCATCAAACCACATCGACTGAGAGACAAATTCTGAAGGCAATGACCCGCGAGATCCACAATCTGCAGGGTTGTTTTGCGAATCGATATGATGCCATGAAGCGCTAGGTATTTGGTCTTGTATATGAGCAACCCGATTTGACACGAATGTGGGCCATCGGTGTGGAGATCCCTTTATCCAATCTAAAGCTATCTGAGAGTCTGAAAAGGCGAGCACTTTAGTGAAATTGAGGGCTTCAGCAAAAGTGTCTAAGCAAAATGCGAGAAGAAACAGAACCGCACCGCAAAGCTCAAGGCGAGGAATAGTGATTCGTTTGAGGGGAGCAACTTTGGTTTTGGAACAAACAAATTTATTATATTCTAGATCCTGTTGATCGATGATGCGTATATATACAACGGCACAATAGCCCCGTTCAGAAGCGTCACAAAATCCTAGAAGCTGATAGGATTTCGCATTGGGTGAGATTAGTTTGCGTGGAATAGAGATAGAAGATAAAATTGCGATTTCCGCCTTGAAGGCATCCCATACTCTAGCGACTTCAGGTGGAAGTTCATCATCCCAACCAGTACCTGAGGACCAAACCTTTTGCATAAGGTGTTTTAAAAGGAAAGTCGTTGGCGCTAAGAAGCCAATGGGGTCGTACATACGAGCTATTTGTGATAGCAAGTGGCGTTTGGTAGAAGATGCCTCCGAGTATTCCACGCTAAAACTAAAGCAATCTTTAGATGGGTGCCATTGTAAACCTAAAACTTTGAGAGAAGAAGGTTCATCGTTTCTGTCAAAGGATAGAGGATCAATTGAGAGGTGAGAAGGCGGTAGTCCTGACAAAATGGAAGGACAATTAGCAGAAAATTTTCTAAGTTCGAATTGACCTCTTTTCAACAGACCTATCAATTCATTTAGAAGACATTTAGCGCCGTCCAATGTGGAACTTCCAGTGACAATATCGTCGACATATGTGTCTTCATGTAAGGCCTTTGAAGCCAAGGGAAAATCTACCCCCTCATCCCTAGCCAATTGAACGAGGGTGCGTAGAGCGAGGTATGGAGCACTATTAACACCATAAGTGACTGTGAGCAATCTATAATCTTGCGGATCTTCATCGACTGAAAATCTCCAAATGATCCGTTGATAATCGGCATGTTCGGGATCTATGCGAATCATGCGATACATTTGTCTGATATCAGCGCATAAACAATATTCATGCAAGCGGAATTTTAATAAAATAGAAATGATGTCTTTTTGAAGTTTTCTCCCAGTTAGGAGATGATCGTTTAGTGAACCTTCCTCCTGAAATGGTGATTTGGCGGAGGCATTGAATACGACTCGAATTTTAGGTTGATTATTTTGAGTTTTCACTATACAATGATGAGGAAGATAAAATGAATTTTTGTTGATGAGATGACGGGGAATCAATTCCATATGATTGGATTCTAAATAATCGCGCATGAAATCAGCATAAAGCTTATAAAGATTTGGTTTCTTCGCGAGCCTACGTTCCAGCGACATGAATCGTTGCAATGCCAGATCTCGCATTCCAGTAAACTGGGGAAGGCAATTTCGGAATGGAAGAGAAACAACATATCGGCCTTTTTTGTCACGAAAATGTTGATCAGCAAATAATTTTTCACACAATTTATCATCAGGAGATAATGGATCTACTGAGGGTACATTATCAAGTTCCCAAAATTTTTGCAAAGATCTGTCAATCAAAAATTCGGAATTTGACACGAAAAATGATGATATTTGCGGGGCTGCCTGGCAGCCAAACCTTCCCATCAAAATATACCCCAGACTGGTGTTAACAGCATCAATTTGACCGGGTTGCCCAACTATCTGTTCAGGCAATAGAATTTTTGAAAATATATCAGCACCCAATAAAATGTCTATTTTACCAGGTGAGTGGAAGTTTTCATCAGCTAAATTTAAATGTTTCAAATGAGACCAACAAGATTCAGGGATCTTATAAGCAGGTAACTCATCACAAATTTTATCTAAAATTATTGCGTCTGTTATCAAAATTGGGTTGCCTAATTTGAATGGGCGAAACATTAAAGTCAAACAACCATGTGTTGTGTTTGTCTTCATTAGATTCAGACCCTTTACCTCAACATCAATTTTCCGGCGAGGAACACCCAACAAATTTGCGGCCTTTCGACTTATGAACGAGGACATTGATCCACTATCAATAAGGCAGCGAAGTAAATGAAAGTCGCCAAAGTTATCTCGGACCTCGATCAAAGCAGTGGACAAAAGAACTGCAGATGACCGATTAGAGACACCAATAGATGCGGACAAAACGGACTTATCCGTGGAAGTCGAAGGTTCCTGTGAGACAACAGGGGTATCATTGGAAGACTGAGCGAGATGTAATAGAGTATGATGGCGTAGGTGACATTTTCGACAAGTGTTTAAGGATTTGCAAGATCGTAGATCATGAATGCTACTCAAACAATTGAAACAGAGATGTTTCTGCTTCGCAAAGGAATGACGTTCTTGCGGAGTTTTTTCTAAAAATTGGGGACAAGAATGTAACATATGATACTGCTTGCATACTACACATATAGGAGCGGTTTTTGAGCGGGAATTTTTGGTATCATTAGAAAAGAAGGTATCAATGCGTGATTTTTCAAATTTTCTAGCGTTAGAGGATTTAGTATTAGTGGAGTTTTGCGGCGTCCCTATTGTATCCATTGCAATGCAATACTTGTCTAGAAACTCAATAAGCGATTTGTAATCTGGAATTGAGGAAGATGGGTTTTCTAATTCGAAGCGGGCAACAGTTGCGGTATCTAAGCGTTTTATCAACATCATGAACATTATAAAATCCCATGATTCTACAGGAAGATTCATGTTTTTAAGTGCAGCCAAATTTTCACTGAACGTATTGAGCAAGTTACGAAGGGCAGATCGAACACCACAATTAATTTTACTGGTACTTTCTATAGCGTTCCAATGAGCTTGAGCTCTTAATCTTTCATTGGAAAAACGAGTCACAAGTGAATCATATGCGATCTGGTAATTATCAGCGGTCATAGGTAAAGTTCTGACAAGAGATAGGGGTGGACCTTCTAAGGAAGAAATCAAATAATTGAATTTTTCGATTTCTGTGAGCGACGAGTTGTCATGAACCAAAGCATCGAATACATCAATATAACTTACGAAATTAGTATAATCACCTTTGAATTTCTGAATTTCTATTTTTGGAAGGCGAACGTTACAAGTTTTCTGAGGAAAGGAAGAAACACTCTGTTTGCGAGATAATGAAACATTGAGCGAATCTCCATTTGGATCGAATAATTGGGTGTAGATGCTTTTGATTTCAAAATAATCATCTTGAAATTTCTGTCTCAACTTCTCCTCTGATGCTAAATCAGTACTTTCTTCACCTTGCAACATGATAATAGTCACTGTTTGATGTTGTTTATTAAATTCCTCGCGAACATCATCAATTTCGGTGAAACGGATTTTAAACAATGTTTTGTTCTTCGAATCCGTAATGGATTTCTTTGCGAGATCTAGAAGTGACGCAATTTCATTGATACATGAAGTTCTGAGATGTTCCGCGCGTTTCAGTTTGATATCAGCCATGATTTCAAAAGTATGGAACGATATCACAAACGTGTGCGTAAACGAGGTAATTTCAATTCGATCAAATCGATAAGCGAAAATATGCTGTGATAAGATAAGCGGGACTGGTGGATTACGTCACGAGCCGTGCGGCGCAAAAAATTCTATTAAACAATGTAAAAACTCACTGATTAATTAGACAAATTACAACAATTTATGCGAAAATTCAATATCCGGACGAAGAGGCCAATGTTTGTTCCGGTAGCTCAGGTAATTTGTAGAGATATGTGGACTGTTTTTTATGCGTAAGGTTGAAGCTGGAGCGAAAGCGAGATATACAGAAATACAAGAAATCATGAAAATATTGCGGTCAACAATGATGACTTACCGAAATAGCAAAATCTTAGCGTCTCTGCTCCAAATCCCAGCTCTTCTCAGGGACCCTTTGCTGCGGGATCAGCTCCAGTTCTTTTCGTTCCAATAGCGGTGTTACGAACACAATCAAATTGCGGTGTTGAAAACACAATCAAAAAGCGAAAAATATTCAAGAAATATATGCGGTTGTGATCAAAAGCGTGATATTATCCAAGACAAATCAAAGCGTAGCGTATTCAAGATCAATCAAAAACTTAGAAGTAGTTATCAAAAGCACTATTCACAGCGAAGAAGTGTCAATCATAATGATGATGGAAAACCAGCGATGTTTTCCACGACGAAGAAGTCACCAGTGTTGACTTGGTTTATGCGCGAACCTCTAACACTTAGCGATCGCTTCAGCCTCAAACTTACGGGAAGACCCAACACTGTGGTTGGAATGGAAATTTACACATCTACCTGTGCTGATCGGCTTCATGTACCAATTTGTTTTCAACTTATTTTTCTCCCTGATGACCAATACGTCTAAAAATGGAATACTCTGGTTCTTTTCTCTTTCTAGGGTGAATTTTATTTTTTGGTGGAATGAGTTGAACACGTTTAGAGTCTCTTCAATTTTTTCTTTAGGTATCAAGAGTAATGTATCATCCACATAGAGTTTTATTAGCGGGACATGGAAATTCAACCTCGATAACACATACGCAAACAAAGCGAGCATAACTAAGTTCGCAAATGTTGAGCTTGTCGAAGAACCCATTGCTGTACCCTCTGTATTTATTGACGATATTCAATCCGAGGAGATACGAGCCTTGAGAAAGAATCACAACCGATTCGAAACGTTGGTGATGTACTAAAAGGATAATGAATTAAATAAGTCCAAATTCCTGCGATAAATTTTTTAATAATTTTTTTAATAATGAAATTATACTTTCAAACATATAAATATCATTTTTCCGCGTTGTCTGTTACCTTCCCATTGATTTAACACAATTTTACTTTCAGGAACCACAAAAGGAACTTCACAAAAATGATGAATCTTCAAAACAAACCAGGTAAATTTCATGGTCCTTAACTTTGACAATGATAACGAGCAACCTGAAGAAACAAGAACGTAACTGAATTTTTGATCCCTTGAACCTGGGCTATAATATTCAGTTCATATTTTTATAAATTGTTAATGTACGAAGTTATTTCCATGAGCAGTTCCACGTCATTATAAATTATCTTCAGAATGTTTTCTGACATGTATTCTAATTATTTGTAGGAGTTTTCTTGACGTGATATCGTGTGGACTATGCGGGAGAGGGATTTGACAAACTACAAGTAGCATCTGATGAATCAACTGGCCTTTTCCTTTCAAGATTGAAGCGAATAGTTTTGGGTAATGCGTGAAGCTCCCAAGGAAATACACAAACCAAAGAAATGAAGCAGATAGGATTGTTGAATTCTTCAACAGTTCTTCTGATAATGACAAGAATAGAATGTGACGGTTTCAGTGCTGTTCAATAAATGAAATATTTATCAATTTAGAGAATGAAATTTTTATCAACATGAAATTTAATATCTATATCTACTCACTCTATATGAGGATGAACTCAACTGCATATTAAGATTTGTCTCTTTGTCTGCAGAAAAATACTAACAATAATTCATTTGTCAGTTCCAGTGAGAAATTCAGATTTATTTTGGAATCAGAATTCATTAATATTCTCAGCAACAGAAACTCAACAGAACATTAGTAATGTTTTTCCTCAGACATCCATTGGTGATAAACAGTTTCTCTTTAGGGATATTATTGCAATTTTCCAGAAAATATAAAACAATTATAGTTACAAAGAATAAGCAGCTCCTCATGGCTATTTTATATTATGTATTTTTCGATTAGCAATAGAAGTTTGACCACTTCTGTGTATTGGTTTTGTGTGAAATATTATAGAAAAGTTTGAAATGAAAATTTTTAATTATGACACATTTTTCATCAATCGCAAAAAGCTGTAAAAGTATAATAAAGGACCTCCGAAACAATTTATTGACTAAATTTTTTTTCAGACTCCATACTATTTTTTCATCATTAACTTGAAAAGAAACATTTTCAGGATCCTGGTGATATGAAATTTTATTCAAAAAATGGATTTGTTTATAGAACTGTTAAAGTCATGCTAGTTGCTAGTAGAAAGTTAACCACCTTGTATAAATTCATATTTTACAACAATTGTTATAATATTTCCTGCATATCCGCTGTGAATTTGGATAATTAAATTTATCCTTTGTTTCATTCTTTAGATGGAGTCGAAATGATGGTGAAATCTATTATAAATAGTCGGAACTTTTAAATTTCCAATAATTCGATTTGACGAACCTACGAGGATGTATTGATATCTAGTTAGCCTAGACCAGTTCCATGCATAAACAAAATATTGCGATACCATATCAACGAACAATAACTTATTGGAAGTGTCAGTGTTTAAAAAAAAGATGTCCACCGAAATTGTAAAAATCGAAAAATTGGATTATCGAGCCACCATCAAGTAACTGTATTTAAAAGGGTTAAGAGGTAAGCAGATTTACGAAGATATGCGTACTACCCTTGGTGATCAATGTCCTTCGTATGCGACCGTGAAAAATTGGACTGCAAGCTTCAAAAGAGGTAAATTTTTCATTGAAGATGATGACCGATCGGGAAGGCCAGTTTCTGTGTCAGTCCCCGAAAATATCGATGCAGTTCATGACATGATTTTATCAGACCGTCGAATTGGGCTGAAACGGGTTCATCATATAGTTCACTTCATTTTGAACATGAGACAAATTTCTGCAAAATGGATCCCCAAATGTTTGAATGTTGACCAAAAGCGTGCAAGGGTAGAAGCATCGCGTTCGATCTGTGCTCTATTTGTAAACGATGTAGACCGAATTGTTGCTATGGATGAGACTTAGGTACATTCCTACGATCCTGAAACAAAGCAACAATCGATGGAATGGCGACACTCTGGTTCTCCAAGACCTGAGAAGTTTCGTGTCCAAAAATCTGCTGGAAAAGTTCTTGCTTCAGTTTTTTGGGATTGCCATGGAGTAATCATGATTGATTTTTTGGATGAGGGTAGAACAATAACTGGAGATTACTATTCGAATTTACTGACCACTCTACGGGAAAAAATTAAAGAGAAAAGACGCGGAAAGCTATCCAAAGGTGTTTTGTTTTTACAGGACAACGCCCCAGTACACAAATCTCATGTTGCCATGCAAAAAATTCGAGATTTAGGGTCAGAATCACTAAAACACACAGATTCTTGTATTCACGAAAAATTTAAAGAGTAACCTAGTTTAACCATGAAAAATATATGTATAGGCAGTATAGGTACGTATTGAATTTTGAGATCTTGAACTATTAAGAAATCATCAACTTGACACCCTGTATTTATTGAACGAACAGTATTTGTTGCACTCATTCTTATTTTATGCTCTGCTGTTCCCAGTTTCCTAATTTCCCGTTTCTTACGACTCGCCCTGTATGAATTAATAACGAAATAATTATATTTTTTCATGAATCAATAGACAAAAATTTTATCCTTTATTTGACGCTGAATCATATCTGAAGTCAGTACAAGTTTGAAAAAACTGATACATCATGAGAAAAACTGTACAGGGGTTGTTCAAATATTTATCTGACGACAGCCGATATTTTCACATTTGCTGCTGATAAAAGGACGAAATTTGAATTTTCCCTTGTTTCGGTATTCAAAAACGCGAAAATGGGGGTGTAATACAATACGAAATTGTTCAGACCTTCAATTTCATTATAATTGTCTCCAAAAACTAGAAATTTTGGCCGGCCTTCGTACATGGAATTGAACTGAGCAGGACTCATTTTCAGTTATATAAGATGTTCGTCATGAGAGCAAGTTTCGGAATGGGGATTTTTTTGTGGATTCAAAAGACTATCGGATTCAGTTTCGACACGATTTTTGTGGGGTGAACATACAGGGCGCGCGCGTTCTCTCAGTTTCCTATGTAGTGACGTGATGCAAAATAATTTGTTTGTGCCTTCAATGTGCTGTGTTTAGTGTATTATCAAGGAGTATATTCGAGAAACCGTAAGTTATACCGTATGTTTCACTTTAACATTGATTTTCAATTTTGCGCCTAATATACCATCTCACTTATTTTGAAATTCGCCTTTTCCATAGCTTACTATACAGTAAACGAAAGAGCACCAAAAATGACGAAATGATACCGTGAGTGAGTGTATCAATTCGGGCAAAAGTATCTGGCGATTTTTTACATTCGAAAATATGCCGTTTGTTAATGTGTACTTCTAGTTTGTGATAAATCGGCAGAATTTTCTTGAATAATATTTTGCAAAGCACCCTTAAGGGGACCTGGTACACGTCCGAGCTCGCGAGCTCCCTTCAAAAATTGGGCTCTTCATTTCCATGATATCTTAGTTCGTATGCGGCGTGAACCAACAATTTTTTTTTAAACTCGAAAAAATTAAAACGAAATAATTCATCAGTTATGGGGACTACATGGATGATTTTGGTATCAAAATGTAGGTTTTCGTGGTCGCTCTATTCAATAAAATCCTTTCCACAGCCCTAACCATTATGGTTTAGATTTTTCACCACCAAAATGGTATTTTTCGAAAGATTGGAAATTTCAAATCGTCATAGCTCCCGTTTCCTTGGTCGCTTCAACATGAGGGTTGTATATTGTTAATCATCATTGTCCAACGACCAACGTATTTCTATAAACAATATATGATTTCGAAAATCCTAAATTTTTGGGTGAAAAATGCATAAGGGGTATGACCCCCTAAAAACCCCAAATTTGACATCAACACGAATTCCCTGTAAAATCTGATAGTGTTATTCAATCGATAATATCTTCAACCCATTCGAATCTCCCAGAATACTCAATTTGGTGATCCCCATCACCCAACTGGATAATGCGGAAAAAAGTATGCGCCCAGATAGCGGAAACAAGATTGCGCCAAAAAACAGTGATTTAGCTATTGCGTTCATATTCCCTTAGTGGAATTCGTTCAACTGGATAATGCGAAAAAAAGTAGGCACCCAAAAAGCGGAAACGAGATTGCGCATTTCGATATAAAGTGGAGTAGGCCTACTGGGGATACCACTTAAAAACAAAACGCGCCGAGCACTCTACCTACAGGGTGGTGTGGAAACGAGTGCATTAACTATCGCGTTCATATATTCCCTTGGTGGAATCGTTCAAGTAGCCGAGCACTCTACCTACAGAGGGTGGTTTGAAAACGAGTGAATTAACTATCGCGTTCATAAATTCCCTTGGTGGAATTCGTTCAACTGGATAATGCGGAAAAAGGATGCGCCCAGAAAGCGAAAACAAGATTGCGCCAAAAATGCGGAAACAAGTAGCGCCAAAAAACAGTAAATTACTATCGCGTTCATATATTCCCTTGGAGGAATCGTTCAAGTAGCCGAGCACTCTACCTACAGGGTGGTGTGAAAACGAGTGCATTAACTATCGCGTTCATATATTCCTTTGGTGGAATCGTTCAAGTAGCCGAGCACTCTACCTACAGGGTGGTGTGGAAACGAGTGCATTAACTATCGCGTTCATATATTCCCTTGGTGGAATCGTTCAAGTAGCCGAGCACTCTACCTACAGAGGGTGGTTTGAAAACGAGTGAATTAACTATCGCGTTCATAAATTCCCTTGGTGGAATTCGTTCAACTGGATAATGCGGAAAAAGGATGCGCCCAGAAAGCGAAAACAAGATTGCGCCAAAAATGCGGAAACAAGTAGCGCCAAAAAACAGTAAATTACTATCGCGTTCATATATTCCCTTGGAGGAATCGTTCAAGTAGCCGAGCACTCTACCTACAGGGTGGTGTGAAAACGAGTGCATTAACTATCGCGTTCATATATTCCTTTGGTGGAATCGTTCAAGTAGCCGAGCACTCTACCTACAGGGTGGTGTGAAAACGAGTGCATTAACTATCGCGTTCATATATTCCCTTGGTGGAATCGTTCAAGTAGCCGAGCACTCTACCTACAGGGTGGTTTGAAAACGAGTGAATTAACTATCGCGTTCATAAATTCCCTTGGTGGAATTCGTTCAACTGGATAATGCGGAAAAAGGATGCGCCCAGAAAGCGAAAACAAGATTGCGCCAAAAATGCGGCCAAAAAACAGTAAATTACTATAGCGTTCATATATTCCCTTGGTGGAATCGTTCAAGTAGCCGAGCACTCTACCTACAGGTTGTTGTGAAAACGAGTGCATTAACTATCGCGTTCATATATTCCCTTGGTGGAATCGTTCAAGTAGCCGAGCACTCTACCTACAGGGTGGTGTGAAAACGAGTGCATTAACTATCGCGTTCATATATTCCCTTGGAGGAATCGTTCAAGTAGCCGAGCACTCTACCTACAGGGTGGTTTGAAAACGAGTGAATTAACTATCGCGTTCATAAATTCCCTTGGTGGAATTCGTTCAACTGGATAATGCGGAAAAAGGATGCGCCCAGAAAGCGAAAACAAGATTGCGCCAAAAATGCGGAAACAAGTAGCGCCAAAAAACAGTAAATTACTATAGCGTTCATATATTCCCTTGGTGGAATCGTTCAAGTAGCCGAGCACTCTACCTAAAGGGTGGTGAGGAAACGAGTGCATTAACTATCGCGTTCATATATTCCCTTGGAGGAATCGTTCAAGTAGCCGAGCACTCTACCTACAGGGTGGTTTGAAAACGAGTGAATTAACTATCGCGTTCATAAATTCCCTTGGTGGAATTCGTTCAACTGGATAATGCGGAAAAAGGATGCGCCCAGAAAGCGAAAACAAGATTGCGCCAAAAATGCGGAAACAAGTAGCGCCAAAAAACAGTAAATTACTATAGCGTTCATATATTCCCTTGGTGGAATCGTTCAAGTAGCCGAGCACTCTACCTACAGGTTGTTGTGAAAACGAGTGCATTAACTATCGCGTTCATATATTCCCTTGGAGGAATCGTTCAAGTAGCCGAGCACTCTACCTACAGGGTGGTGTGAAAACGAGTGCATTAACTATCGCGTTCATATATTCCCTTGGAGGAATCGTTCAAGTAGCCGAGCACTCTACCTACAGGGTGGTTTGAAAACGAGTGAATTAACTATCGCGTTCATAAATTCCCTTGGTGGAATTCGTTCAACTGGATAATGCGGAAAAAGGATGCGCCCAGAAAGCGAAAACAAGATTGCGCCAAAAATGCGGAAACAAGTAGCGCCAAAAAACAGTAAATTACTATAGCGTTCATATATTCCCTTGGTGGAATCGTTCAAGTAGCCGAGCACTCTACCTACAGGTTGTTGTGAAAACGAGTGCATTAACTATCGCGTTCATATATTCCCTTGGAGGAATCGTTCAAGTAGCCGAGCACTCTACCTACAGGGTGGTGTGAAAACGAGTGCATTAACTATCGCGTTCATATATTCCTTTGGTGGAATCGTTCAAGTAGCCGAGCACTCTACCTACAGGGTGGTGTGAAAACGAGTGCATTAACTATCGCGTTCATATATTCCCTTGGTGGAATCGTTCAAGTAGCCGAGCACTCTACCTACAGGGTGGTTTGAAAACGAGTGAATTAACTATCGCGTTCATAAATTCCCTTGGTGGAATTCGTTCAACTGGATAATGCGGAAAAAGGATGCGCCCAGAAAGCGAAAACAAGATTGCGCCAAAAATGCGGAAACAAGTAGCGCCAAAAAACAGTAAATTACTATAGCGTTCATATATTCCCTTGGTGGAATCGTTCAAGTAGCCGAGCACTCTACCTAAAGGGTGGTGAGGAAACGAGTGCATTAACTATCGCGTTCATATATTCCCTTGGTGGAATCGTTCAAGTAGCCCAGCACTCTACCTACAGGGTGGTGTGAAAACGAGTGCATTAACTATCGCGTTCATATATTCCCTTGGTGGAATTCGTTCAACTGGATAATGCGGAAAAAGGATGCGCCCAAAAGGCGGAAACAGGATTGCGCTAAAAATGCTTAGACAAGATTGCGCCAAAAATGCGGAAACAAGAGTGCGACAATAAACAATATTCACGTCGGAGTTCGCCAAATCGAAAAAACACAAGGAAAAGTTATATTTCTTTCTGGATCTCCGGTTTTCTTTCAGCCATAAGGGGCTTTAATGGCATGGTTCCCCTAATCCCACATATGCTGTACGCATCTGTTTGACTTTGAGAAGAATCGTAGGCTAGAACTAAATTGAAACTTTTCCTTTCCGCGATCCTCTAATATCTTGTTAATTTGTTGCTTAACAGGTTATTACAAATAAATTTGGCGCATTTCGACATAAAGTGGAGTAGGCCTTCTGGGGATACCACTTAAAAACAAAACGCGCCGAGCACTCTACCTACAGGGTGGTGTGGAAACGAGTGCATAAAATATCGCGTTCATATTCCCTTGGTGGAATCGTTCAAGTAGCCGAGCACTCTACCTACAGGGTGGTGTGAAAACGAGTGCATAAACTATCGCGTTCATATATTCCCTAGGTGGAATTCGTTCAACTGGATAATGCGGAAAAAGGATAGTTGGCGGTAGCGTTTCTTTTTTTCAGATTTTTTCAGGTGGAAGAGAAGGTAGGTCCCAGAGAACCCTTGGTCTTTCAGGGCTGAGTTGCATGGGATTTCCTGGATGCCATTCTAAACTTCAGCCATCGATGGACCAAGAAAGAAAAATCAATGTGAGTGATTTTTAGGGTCTGTGGTGGTGGTTAATTTCAGGTTAATTGACATAAATTGAATGAAGGACCAAATAGTGACATACATAAAGAAAAATTTTGGTTTCGATGCCTCTCAGTTTGGGTTTCAGGAGGGCTCGAGTACACTTGGTGCAGCAACAGAGGTCTTGGAGTTCGCATATGGGGGGCTGGATAGGGGTGATCTTGTCATTCTGGTTTTTATAGACCTAAGAAAAGCATTTGATACTGTGGACATATCAATACTAATGAGGAAGATGGAGCTGATGGGTTTTAGGGGAGAATCTTTCAACTTGTTGAGTACATATCTGAAAGGGAGATATCAGTATACAGTTGTGAATGGTGTAGCTAGTGAGAGATCATCTGTGAAAGCAGGGGTCCCACAAGGGAGTGTTCTGGGTCCACTACTCTATCTATTATATGTCCATAGTATGAAATATCTACAATTGAATGCCAAATATGTCACATTTGCTGATGACACAGTTTTAATGTTTAGCGGGCAGAGTTTGGAGGATCTTGGGATGCGAGTGTGTGAGGGTCTTAAAATCTATGCCCAGTGGCTGCTCCAGAATAGATTGAGCATCAATATGGACAAAACGGTATATTTATTAATAAAAAACAAGAATAAGAAAGTAAATAGCAACATCAGTATACAAATTGACAACACTGCTATAAAACAGGTAAATGAATATAAATACCTTGGTTTGACTATTGATGAGAAATTGAACTGGAGTAGCCACATAATGTCTGTCAAGAACAAATTAGTGCCATTGATAGGAGCCTTGTATAGGTGCTCAAATCTTCTAAGCCCCAACACTAAAAAGAGTGTTTATCATGGACTCATTGAATCCAGATTGAGGTACATGATCCCATGTTGGGGTAATGGAGCTGCTACGCATCTGAGACATTTGCAGATTGTCCAGAACAAAGCCATCAAAACCATATTTGGATATGAAAGACTCACAAGCACATACATAATATATCAAGAAACTGGCCTAATGCCCATCAGTAAAATACATCACGTAGAAGAGGTTAAAATGATTCATGGTATAATAAATGAATATTTCAAAACAACACAAGTGGTTCAATATAATAGAGGAACACATGAACACGGAACAAGATCTCAGGACCTAATTAGAAGACCATCGAAAAGAACTAGCCTGACTCAACGCTCACCAGTATTTGTTGGAAGTCTGATGTTTAATCAGCTTCCGGAAGAAGTAAAGTCTGTGATACAAAAGACTAAATTTAGTAAAGTTCTTATGGACTATGTAAATAGTATGTGATATTAAGAGACTATTTAAATTTTGAGAATAAGCTCTGTGATATATGTTTTGTTTTTTGTATGTTTTTTATATATGTATTATTTTTTCGTTTGGAGTTCGTGGTTAACTGACCAATATATGATGTACCTGTAGGCCTTGTCATCAGTTCGCAGGAACTGTTTTAAGGTCAGCTGTAAATTGCTTAATAAATAAATAAAATAAATAAATATCAGAAAGGTTCTGGCGATGGAGAAATGTCTTACAGAACACAAGCGCCAATAAATGCGGAAAAAGTATGCGCCAAAAACAAAGCGAACAATATGCGGCAAAAAATAGTTAGCGGTAGCGTTTCTTTTTTTCAGATTTTTTTAGATGGAAGAGAAGGTAGGTCCCAGAGAACCCTTGGCCTTTCAGGGCTGAGTTGCATGGGATTTCCTGGTTGCCATCCCCAACTTTAGCCATCGATGGACCCACAGCGAGTCATCAATGTGAGTAACTTTTAGGGTCTTTGGTGGTGGTTAATTTCAGGTCTATTGCGGTAACGGAATGCGCCAATAAATGCGGAAACAAGTATGAGTTTTTTACTTGAATTGTTGAAGGCGCAGGTGGAACTTACAAAAAGTTCAAAAACAACATCCCAAGAATACGAGTTCAAATAAAAAAAAATGTCCAAAATGAATTTGTATCCTTTCAATTTCAAGATGAATGAGTAAATTCACAGCCAGAACAATATTCATTTATATATTTTATGGCGATACATTTTCGAATTTAATTCAAATTTACACTTTCACTCATGTACCTGTATGAAAAATCTACACATATCTAAATGAAATGAACTTTTCTTATTTTCAGAGTCATTCGCACATAATACTCCAAAAAAACAAGTTCAACACCAAAAACAAAAATCTATTTTAACGATTTCGATGATATTCAAATCACCATCTGTTATGGGGATTATAATTATTATTTCCAGGATGTCTAGGAGCTGGTGGGAAGTTGTTCTGTCTGTTAGGATGGTTAAAGTTTCCGCCTTTAAAGGGTTGACCACCTCTAGGAAAGTTGAAGTTGCCTCCGAACTCATCCCCTTTATTTCTCATTTCATCGACCGGCCCTTGGTTATTTCCCTGATGTCCTCTCATCTCTCTAAAATCGTTTCCCCTATAATTTGGCTGTCCATCTCTGAAATCATCCGGGCCTTCTCTGTATTCCGTCCTGAAATTACCCATAGGACCCCTGAGGTCAGAGTTTCCTCCTCTGAAGTCATCACCTCTCATTCTAAAGTCTCCTCGTCCAACATTCGACTCGAAATTATCAACAGGTCTTGCTTTACTCGGAAAAGGCATACCTCTCTGGGGATACTGGTTTGGGAACGTCTGCAATGGTCTCTCATGAATATTTCCTCTAAACGGAGCTCCTTGCACATTAGAATATGGCTTGTTTGCCTCAAGCTGGTGCAGTCTGTCTGCTCCCTGCACATTTGAATATGGTAAGTTTGCCTCGAGCTGGTACGATCTGTCTGGGAAGGGTGAGTTGACTGATGGGCGCATATCTGGAAATTCTGAAATGATTGGATATTCTTTAAAGTCCTAGTGGTGTACAGGGCGTTTACTGAAAAGCGTGTATTTCGAAGGAAGCAAAAACTCGCCAAAATCACAAGAAAATAATTAACAACATGGGAAATAAAATACAAAATACTTATAGGATGAACTGAATCTTGAAACATGGAGAATCACATAATTCTTTGGTGAATATTAACAGGAAACCTTCAAGAATTGTTAAGAATCGTAAAAGACAAAAAAAAAACGATGAAATATTAAAAGATAAACTATATTCACTTCAGTCAAAGTGTGCCAATCCGTCCGATAACTCGATTACAATATTTGACACAACATTCCGGATAAATTGAAATCAACTCACCTTTTTCAGGCATTCTGTTCGAAGGTCCAAGCAGCCTAGTATCATCTTTGACATCACGACAAATAGGTTCTATGTTGAATTCATCATAAGGCTTATTTTGCCGACCTCTATTGAAACCCTGCGAATTATATTCCCCTGGGTTTTTCATATCTCTCTGAATCCCAATGTCGAAGTCGTTATAAGTATTCCTGGGAATACTGGACGGGCCTGAGGGTACCTTGCTATGGTCTGGGAATGATTGGGGATTGATATTCAGCTTCGGTTCTTGCTGCGGTTGTTCTGCCTGATTTCTAATGTGAGAGAGGTTTTTAACGTTACCCAAAATATTTCCTGAAATGGAAGAGACGCCTTTGAATTGTGTTCTTCAAATAATTAACTTGTCTTCAATGCTATTAGGCAATCCAACGACCTCTCAAATATTTTTTTGAGGTTAGGCTGGTGGTCGAACAGTGGAATTTAGCTTTGTTCATGTGGACATTAAAACCGTTCATTTGCTGGAAAAATTGTTTTATGTCGACATTTTTTTGATATTTCTAGTCGATCTTACTCTCAGGAATATCATACGAGTGAAAATGATCTAAATTAAGTGCATTTTCAATGAAAAATGCCATAAATGTGTGCCAAAGTTGGATGTGCAAGTCGTTCAAGTCAAAAGGATTTTCTCGAATATTTTGGAACACCCCGTGTGTGTAACTTGGTGTATTATCCACATATTAAGTAACTTACCAGGAAACAAAATCGAAGATAAGGAACTAAAGTGAATATTTCTTCGTAGACACTGAAATAAGCAGTATTCAGTCCATGTTAAATGTAAAACTGATGAATATTAAAATTTTATATTATATAAAAAGATAAAGAAGTTACAGGTTGCAGTACTCTGATAAATTTTCTCCTACATTTCCTCTACAATCTCTGCGGACTCCCAATACTAAGTTTAAAGTTGTGATCATATGATTGAGTG
Organism: Adalia bipunctata; assembly: GCA_910592335.1. Classification (NCBI taxonomy): domain Eukaryota; kingdom Metazoa; phylum Arthropoda; class Insecta; order Coleoptera; family Coccinellidae; genus Adalia; species Adalia bipunctata. The sequence continues at coordinate 25,267,452 of OU342953.1, forward strand.
AAATTTCCTTCCTCTGTGTTGCTCCAGGATATTTTTGGATATTATAAATCATAAAAACTCACTAGTTCAATCATAAAATGCATAAAATAATAAAATTCTTCATATTTATCGCAAACCAGCGACCTGTCAGATACGTTTTGAGGTTAACAGTGGTGGAATAATCACGTGGTTTGGATTGCCTAATAGAAGGTGTTATGATGAATCGTTAGCGTATTTGAGCGATAATATTTATGAATTCTATCTAGATTCTTCATTTGAAGAATACATTTAATTCTTGAGAAGCCGAAATGAAGATACAAGAAACATGTTTTTGAACGAAATTTCTAAGATGCCTGATTTCTATGGAAGAAGAACACACTATTGCAGGACCACATATAGAAGTACAGATCAAATATTTGCCTATATAATAAGTATAGAAGTAAAATATTGCCCACTTACCTAGACTTGACACACTCATTGTTATCCCACTCAGAGATTTAGCGATATCTACCGAACTAACAGGAATGTTTGAAATAATATTTATCTTCTCAGGGGGGCTCTTGCTAACAGTTGAAACACTTGGAGTTGCACTCATACTTCCTGCAGAACTAGGGACGTTTTTATTCAGAGAACTCATCAGCGACGTAATGAATGCCTTAGCATCATCCAGGTTTTTATCTTCAAGATTTTTATCTTCCATCCTTTTTTGTTCTTTCTCATTCTCGATCACCTTCTGTGAAACAGCCTTCGCAACATCCTCAAAGGAATACTCTTCGTCAGAATCGATGTTGACAAAACCTGAATTATCCTCTTTACTTTGTTCAGGTGCTTTTTCAGGCTCATCCTTTTTGCTTGAGGATTCTTCCATCTTAGCCAGGAAGGGACTGTATTTTCCACTATCGTTCTTCTCTTCGTTGTTCTCCGATAGATTCACGAACTTTCTCAACTTCTCTACCCTCTCTGGCTCCTTGGCCTCGAGTTTTTTCAAGTAATTTATGAGCCCGAGCTGTTCGTCATTAGATAAGTCTTTGAAATTTTGCAGCAATGTTTCAAGGTCTGAATCGGATAGACCCTCCATGTTTATTGTTGATTTATCCTGGGAACTACTGGAAGCATCTTGGTCTTCTTCCATCTTTTGATTAACAGTTACTTTCTCTTTCTTCTCGATTGGCTTAGGATCCTCTTTCGGGTTGTCTTTTTTTATTTCTGTCGATTGAGAACCAGCAAATTTTTCGAGGAAAGTGGCAGTCGTTAATGTTTCTGAGGTATTCTTCTGAGCCTCTGCTATTCCAACCTAGAAAAAAGATGTTCTTGTTGATCAAAACCTTCATGTATGTTAATAACAATATAATCATCATTCCATTAATCCGTTTAACTCACCACTGCATTTATAAGTTCCTCCAATTCACTTTGAGTAACATCGGTTTTCCCTTGAGCTATTAATGCATTAGCTATTTGTCTGGCTATTTTTCCCTTATCAACTTTTCCAATTCCAGGTACTACGACAGGTTTTTTAGGTAATTCTTGTTCTTTTTGCTTCTTTCTCTCACCGGCTATATGAATTAAACTAGCCGTTTTCTTTATAGCATCTTTGAAAACTTTCTCCTGTACCCAATCCACTAACCCAGCTTGAAGTTGTCCTGAAATTGAATATGACTCAATTAGTTAAGAAAAATTGCTAAAATTTTGAGAACAGTCACCTTTGAGTTTCTCTTTCACTGTTTCGAATAGCACACAATTAATTTCACTGTCTAGAAGATTTTCAGAACTATTGGCCAACTTCTTCTCCATAGCGAGAGCTTGAGCTAGTAAGTCTATTATTTTGGGTCCCAAAGAACCTAACTTTTCCTCCAGAGCAGTTAGAAGTCGCAAAATGGCAACGATGTTGACTTCACCATCGTCTTCTGGGATTTCTATCTGACGTTCTAATACTGGTTTTCTTGTTACATCACGGAGAACCTTAGGTGGAGCATATGGATCTTTCGGATAAAGTAGATCGAGTTCCCATGGATCTCTGGTCCTGTAAGGTCGTTCCCAATGCTTATCATCATAATCTCTCCGTCTTTCCCTGAAATAGAATCAGAAATAATGGAATGAGGCAATCCAACGACCTGTCGAATATTTTTTGAGGTTAGTGCTGGTGGTCAAACAATGGAAATTTAGCCATTTTATAAACTTTTCACAGATTAATTATCACCAATACCATTACCTTTCTCTCTCCCAACTGGTCTCCCTCGATTTACCTCTCGACCTCGACCTATCGTCGGACAGATCCCTCAATCTGTCGTATTTATCACGTCTAGGAGATCTATCCCTTGATGGTGACGGAGAACGCTTCCTTTCATCTTTGAACCTCGAAGGAGGAGAAGGCGCTCTCTGGAGGGGCGAAGAATTTCTTCGACGAGACAGCGGTGACAGTTGAAGTTTCGCAGAATCTTTGATTCTTAGAGTTGGAGGGGATGGTCTGCGGGAAATAGGCGAATCTTCACGACGTGATAGGGGGGAATCTCTGCGAAGTGGTGGCGAGGAGTTTCTTCGACGATGGGAGCCAATAGGAGATAAGGAATTCTTTTTGTCACGGGAAGGTGGGGAAGCATTCATCTTTCCTGGCGAACGTCTACGGAACTGTTCCTTCTTTTTGAAAGGGCTTCTAGAACGATTTGTTCCTCTCTTGAATGAAACTCCATCTTCCTCATTATCTTCTATGACGATCACCTTAAATAAAAGGATTTACGAATCGATTGAACCGGATTTACCACAATACAGGGGGAGCAAATTTCCATATTGGTATAGGGCACCTTCGTAACCAATAAACAGATAAAATCAAATTTTACCTCGGGATCATTATCGGGTTGAGCAGCTGTCGGGACAGGTTTGTTACCAGAACCAAGTTTCCTTCTTTCTCCAATCTTGAAGCAAATAGGAGACGGTTCCTCACCCAGGCCCAAACGCTTTCTCAATGCTAATTTACTCGTTCTCACTTCCTCCTGATGTAATTCCAACATACGTTTATTCCAGAATTCTATCCACTCCGGTTTGAAATCGTGCGTTGCAGCATTTTTACCTTCTGCTTGTAATTCTTTGTACCTAATCGAAAAAGAAAACAGAGAAATGTATGAAGTGGATCTGCGGGTATAAGGTAGAAGAAAAGTAATTGTACCTTGCATTCCAGAATTTCTTCCATTCATCGTTGTATTTCGGGTGTTTTTCTGGATTCTCCTTGTGTTTTTTCAAAACGAGCTCCATCTGATTGTCAATAGCTTTGGCCAACCGTTTGAACTCATCCATTTTGTCAGATCTGTCATCTTTGATATTTCTTTCAGTGATCTGAGGTCTGTCCTTCCTATAACTAGCCTTTTGCCAGGGCAAATATCCTTCCTTTCTGGACAATGCACCCTTATCATTTCCAGGTCTGTCCTTTCTGAAACTAAACGAAATCTCACAATCGTCGAGATATCAAAATCAAGAATAAACCAAATATGGTCAATATCACATATTCCATGTATGTATTAATATTGTACTAACTTATCATTGCTCTTGATGTTCCTTTTGGGGCTCCTAGGATCAAAGTCCTCCAAATCACTACTAGAAACATCAGACACAGGAGAAAGGGACCTCTTCCTTATATTTTCAATTTGCGGTTTCAATCTCTTGATTGGTTTAGCAACAACAGGTGGTGATGGGCTCTTCCTCCTTTTTCCAACCATCGGATGCGTTTTTGGTTCTGTGAAACATTTTAATATAAATGATAATTTGAACTTTGAACATCACTTCATGGACGTAGACCTAGAGGAATCTTACAAATATAAGATACATTGAATTCTGAATTACCACTTGGACTTACCTTCATGAACCTTGGTCAAATCTTCTCTAGTAACTACATTTTCGAATGTATGTCCTGATAGTTCGCTAAAATGTTTTCCTTTGGCAACAAGCTCGATATAGTGCATGGTGTTTTTATTGTATTTGGTACTATCCACTTGTATGGGTTGTAAACGGCCAAAAGTTGATTCAATAGCCTCGCAAATTTTTTGGAGTCCCGATTGCCAATTCCTTTTGTAAACCTTCGTCATGAATGGCGCAATATGACGATAAGCAGTTGGAAAATGTTTTTGCAAATACTGAAAGGACGGAAATGACAGTTGCTGATTCTAAATGATGAAAAAGATTCGCCTTACCGTTATTTGATGATTGTAACTTGCCAAATGTGTGAGGATTGTCCTAGGATCTCCCTTCTTATGACACAAGACACACATGTACACTGGCTCTTTCGAAGGATCATAATCCAGCAGTTCTAAAAGGTATTCAAGTCCTACCAAAGGAGCTGCATTGAACTTATCCAAACGCTCCTACAATTCAAAATTTGAAAGAAGTTCGCCAATTGATTATAATTTATTGTTCCTACTTGAATTTGAGTCTGGGTTGCTTCCTGTTCTCCTTCGAAACCTGGAGGCAAAGGTTCGCCAGGAGCAACAACCATTCCGAGGCCAGTATCCGCATCGGTCTTCTCGTCATCATCTCCTTCAGGGACGTCATCGTTTTTGCCATACCGCAATCTTGACAAGTGTTTTTTGCCAAGTTCGTGGTTGAAAACTCTGCCAAAGACTCTCTTGTCGCATACCCTACAGAACCAATGTTGTGCTCCCTGTACATATTCCAACAAGAAAATGTTGCCATATGTTCCATCCGGCAAAAAAGTTTTCTTAGACAGAGCTTCTTCTTCTGCAGCGTCCTAAATCCATCATTTATATCAGTAATTTTCTTGAATGTGAACTGTTTCAATATGTACAAATAATTTATGGGTAGCAAAGCCTGATGCCATACTGTGTTGCTCCAATATCAGAATTGATAATTTTCAATTCAAAAACAAGCTATAATAAAAAAATCATTTTTAAAAAAAGCTTTTATAATAACAACATTCATCCGCCATTTTGAAGCCGCCATCTTGAATTCCTCAATTTTGAAAAATCGTAATTTCCGACCCAGAAAACCCCCAGATACCAATTTTGAATAGAATCGGATCATAATTACAAAACTCGTCCGCCATATTTTAGCCGCCATCTTGAATTTTTCAATTTTGACGGAAGAATCATCATTGTCGAACCCAAAAACCCCCATATAATAATTTTGAATGGAATCGGATGATAATTACAAAACTCATCCGCCATTTTGGAGCCGCCATTTTGTTTTTTTCTATAAAAAATATTTCACGATGCATTGTTACCAGAATTATGTACACCTGCCAAATTTCAAATCAATCGGACGATTAGAAGTGTGTCATATTCAACTTGCAAGATTTGATTACAGACAGACAGACAGACAGACACCGGGACAGGTGAAACTAAATAAAAGCTTTTAATTACCGACAAATAATCCCTTCAGGACAAACTATTTATACAGAACACACCCGATATCCAAAAAACATCAAAAACAATGATACTGCATATTCTATTTCCAGGTGATTTTGAATGTTTGTAAATTCCATATTCCCAATATTTCATTTTTATATTCTATATCCATTCTCATCCATGGAAATTAATAATGGAAGACTTTCAAAGGTATGTGAACAACAATAGCACATACCTGAGAATGTATTTCATTGATCTTTTTATGTAGTGACTTCAGGGAGATATGACAGAATTCTGCTTCACACCTTTGAAGCACTATTTTGGCTGTAATTTGTTGACACTTATTTTCATTCACAAGTCATATTTATGTATTTTTTGAATAACGAAAAATGTCCACGAATCTGATCATGATCACTTATTACTTAATCGATGGTATTTTTACATACATCATCTCATTATCTTATAAGTGAAGATCATATTTCAATTCACAATATTTACAAAAGCCTAACATGCAGAGATTCAGATTTTTTACTCTTTTTCCGGTGCATCTATGATTCTGGCCATGGATATTCGAAAGTTTACTATGTTCTCTTGATTAAACGATGGAAAGAGCCCGAACTACATTTTATTATATTCGGAAATCAGGTCACGCAATCAATGAAAGCACATGTCCTCAAATCTATATACAACATTGAAGTAGTGAAATTCATCATTGCAATTTGAATATTTGGGAAAAATGTCATCCCATAATTTTTATCGCGTGTATTATCGTGTATTAGGTGTATCTATACCATTTTATTTGTATTTTTAAAAGAGCAGGGGAAGTCCATTTTATGTAACTTCATTTATAAAATAAAGGTTACTAAAATTATATCCTACCATCTATTCACGTTAGGATCAGCATTACAGTAACGTCATGATTTTGTCCAACAAAGTGTCTTTGTTTGTAACATATGTTTATAACAAGTGCAATAAACTACAAGACAAAAGCAGAATGCTAACATTCACTAATCAGTAGTTTCAAGGGACTACCAATAATATCTGTATCTTTTGAAACAATAAAAGGTGGTGCCATATTTAATATGAATACTATGAGAGTATTATTTCGTTGAAACTATTTGGTAATATAATATTGTTCCACAATGCAGAAAGTGTCTGCTGCATCTTCAATTTTTTTCCCACCATGATACATACCGTTACAGATCTTAGATTAAAGATCCTTGAATCAGAAGATTTGAACCAATTGGCTCAAGTCATAATTTATTTCTTGAGTGTTTCAAACGAGGACAATATCAAAAATATGATATTGTTCAATTTTCTGTATTTGGTACTTTGATAAACTGTTTTCACTGCCACTAATTGCTTACAAAAGTTATGGGTAACTTTTCATAACTTCTCTATTCCACAGCCCACAAAACTCTGAACAATGTAACTGCTAAATTTTCAGACCTTCAGGATTCGATTTTAAGATGGTAAAAATGAAAAATACAAGTTTATAAACAACTAGCTTTATCCATTGAAATAGATGATTAATAGACAGTTGATGAGGTAGATGAGTATCCAATTAACACAAAAAAATTACTTTCAATCACTCATCGTGTGGTAGGTAATGGATGAGGGTATTCAAATTCTCAATTTATTGGAACAAAACTATTCACACAGAATCAATAAATAGTCTCTAATCTCTCATATTTCAAGGAGGGTTATTAAGACTAAGAACACAGACAATATAAAAAGCTCTCAAGCCATTGATATTCGAAGACTACCATGGTAGATGAAATACGAAAGTGGATAGTTCTGTTGAAGGAAATGAAGAAAATAATAAATGTACCTCCTTCAGTACGAGACTAACATTGAGAATGTTATGTTATATAACATGATATAACATTTGAATTCCCCATGAGATCAAAAAAGGAAAAATTAGTAAATAATATTCAAAGAGATATTTGTCATTAAATACCAAATACTACTTACCTTTCTGAGGTTTAGGGAAATAATACAACAACAATTCAATGAATAATGAGTAGTACCTTTTTAGTTGGCTTGAATTCTGGATTACAAATTGGATCGTCCTCTGTCCCTGGTGCAAGAGGTTCCATTGTCACTGAATCACTATCACTATACACAAATCGTTGATATCTTTCAATTCCTGTGAAATCACAATTAAATAATTAGATATATGTATGGTTCGATCCCTGAGGAAATTTATTCTAACATACGGAAAACTTACGGTGACCAAACTTACCTTCAGATCAGGATCATTCCATAAATTTACAAATCGCGTATACCGCCATTATCACACTAGCCGGATAATTCAATCTTAATGCTACGTTTGACTATCGTCAGAGTTTCTCTCACTATAAAATGCAATTATATTCTTGAAAACTCAATTTGGAAAAGACCGATAGGATATTCATTGCGAACCGTTATGGTGTAGGTCGTAGGATATCCATTCTGTAAAATTGAAAACTTACCGCATGTAAATACTCTGAGAGCTGGGGTCAATGCTTATTTCTATAGAAACAATACAGGAGAATCCTGTATCCATATAATGAAATCAATTAATCCAGAAAATGCTTTCAAGATTATTCCAAACAATCTGAAATAAAACTTGCATCACCTGTCACTGTCAGTAACGTCAATCTGACAGCTTTTTTGGCAGTTGGATGTTGATTGTTGAGCACAGATTAGTTCCTTGGTACTTTCACTCACTAATTATTTTAAGCACCTTTTACCACTTCTAATCTCACAGCAGAAAAATTCGATACTTTCAAAATGTGTAGTTCGTCTCAATTTACAAAATCTTGTCTTTATCCTAAAACATAATTGCCTACCTGACCACAGACAGAGCTGTAGGCCGTATGCGCCAGTTCGTAAAATAAAATCGGCCCAAAGATTTCCCCTATTTCGGTTTTATTCATGTTTAAAATTTTATTTCCCCAATATGTCAAAAACCAAATATCCGATCGGGTTGAGATTTATTATTAAGTTAAATAATAACTACTTTTGAGTGTATCCAAAATTTTATGACGAACGTGTGTTTAACTTGTAAAAGCACTGATGTGAAGTCAGGAGCTTGTGAAGGCTCGTTTATCCATCTTGTAAGTATATCCATTTTGTATCCAACGGAAAATTAAACTTACCTGTTTCTTCAGAGAAGTAACTTTAGGTTAAAGAGAACAACAATTACTGAATGATTTTTATTTTGGGAAATACATATGGATGTAATCAATACATAAATGAAAAAAGGAATAATTTAGAAAATTCACTTTCAAAACATCCACTACAAATAATTCTTATTCCCACATTACTAGCAGGTTTCAGAAACAATTATAGTTATTTCACACGAATGCTCATTCCTTGGTGCTGATGTGTTTGATAAGATCAACAACTCTGCAAGAGTAACCATATTCATTATCGTACCACGCAATCAATTTAACGAAGTGGGGGTTAAGAGAAATTCCAGCTTTAGCATCGAAGATTGACGAATGGGTGTCTCCAATGAAATCAGAAGAAACAACATCTTCTTCAGTATAGCCCAAAATTCCCTTCATGGGACCTTCAGAAGCTTCTTTAACAGCTTTCTTGATTTCGTCATAGGAAGCTGGCTTACCTGTGAAAAATAATAAAGTTGAGAAATGAATCCTAAATCAGCATTAATATGATACTCACCAAGTCTGCAAGTTAAGTCTACAACAGAAACATCAGCAGTTGGCACACGGAAAGCCATACCAGTCAACTTTCCGTCCAAAGATTTGATGACTTTAGTTACAGCCTTGGCAGCACCAGTAGCAGCTGGAATGATGTTTTGGGCAGCACCACGACCATCTCTCCAGAGTTTTCCAGATGGGCCATCAACTGTCTTCTGAGTTGCAGTGGTGGCATGGACAGTAGTCATGAGACCTGGAAAATAATAAATCTGGATTATAAAAGTGTTTTTTGAAAAAAATTAAAATGATTTCGGTTCACCTTCAACAATTTCAAATTTGTCATGGATGACCTTGGCCAATGGTGCCAAGCAGTTGGTTGTGCAGGAAGCGTTTGAGATAACAGGAGCCTTTGGGTCATATTCATCAAGGTTGACACCACAAACATACATTGGGGCATCTGCAGAAGGTGCAGAAATGATGACCTTGACTGCACCTCCTTCAATGTGAGCCTTGGCTTTTTCCGTAGTGGTGAAAACACCGGTTGATTCTACAACATATTTGGCACCAACTTTTCCCCATGGAATGGCCTGAAATAAATCATCAAGTGATGGACCTATTCATATTCGAAAAGAGACAAAATGAATGAGCTGCGCAAAGTTAATTTTCTCTTACTTTGGGGTCTCTTTCACTGAAGATAGCAATCTTTTTTCCATTAATGATGAGGTTTTTGTCATCGTGGCTGACTTCGCCCTTGAAACGTCCATGGGTGGAATCGTATTTGAAAAGGTATTCCATGTAGGCAGCATCCAGGAAAGGGTCATTGACTCCAACACATTCAGCTCCCCTTTCCAAAGAGGCCCTGAGAACCAGACGACCAATACGTCCGAAACCGTTGATTCCGAATTTAGGAGCTCCTATTGAATGATTTTAGAAATAATAAATCCACATAGTAATGAAATTTCAGATAAATCTGAATTTGAATATTTAATTGAATATTTAAGAGGATCCTTACCTTTGTCACCCATGTTGCTACAAATATTTTAGCCTGAAACAATATCCAATTATATTAATTCATGTAAAAAAAACGCATTTCCTAATAGTTTGAAATTGAATGATCACATCATTCACATTATTTTATTATCTCTTCACGTGTGGTGACTGGTGATAATGATAAATAAACTTGGAAAGATTATTGATAATTAATCAACGCCCATCTGTAACTTTAATGCATACTTCAATAAGAGTATAGGGACAAGGTCAAAAAGGTCATATAGTTCTAAGTAATGTAGCCGGCTTTTTTGGAGGATATTAAAATATAAGTAATATTGGGATTCAAAACCGAGAATATTTATTCAAAGGGACATACTAAATCACTGACCCACACGACGATTCGGCTATTTAAAATTAGTAAAAATTATATATTAGTTTTTCATCATCGGAATTCGTCAAATATCGTGATGATCAACTCAAAATTGCATGCACATTCAAGTTATTTATAACAATTCATTTTAGAACATATTGATCAGAACTTCAAAAATCTATTTACCTTAGGAACGAATATGAAATAAGCGCTTTTCCACTGGAAATCTACGGCCAATGTGTCATTTGAAGGAGAGCCGACGTATAAAAAGATAAAATCGATCACGTGACAGAGATCTGAGGAAAGTCATGTCCGCGCAATTTGAATTTAGTATGAAGCGCTTTTCACACCGTATAAACAAAGACTTGGCGCAACATTACGCAAAAAATTATTTATATTCCCTTAGATATTTCAATGATGATATCCTACTGAACAGTTTTCGGTTCCTAGTATTTTGATACTTTTTTTCAACGATTTCGTTACTCATTTATACCATGGTTGTAAAATCAAATTCTTCACCAGATCGTAAACTTTTTACGGTAAAAGATCGAATCTCAAATCTTGTTCAAGACTCACGCATTCACAGAATTTTTAGGATAGGAATCTCCCTGTAAAGTTAATTGGAATCGTGTTTGTAAAAATGGTCATACTTCAAGAAAGTACCAGTAATTGCACATTCAAAAAGCCCGCCTAATTATTTTTGGCGCAAAGTTGGCACACCTGGAGACTGCGGAATCTTTACCATTAGATTTCGAACTTTGGGAAATCCCCGGTCTACGTTCTCATGGCGTTTGAGCTTCATCTGTCATGTTGTTTGTTCACATTTAATTATCATGTGTAATTAAACGATTTTAAAATTATTACTCCCAAAAATGATCTGTCCTAAATTTCGCATTGCAAATGACTTGTGAAACAACCCAAGCCCAACCTACCAAGCTGCTCTTCTCAAGAGAGGAACTTCAGCTCTATGATCCTCGTATATAACCTCGAAAAACTTTATGTTCTTCTGTGCTTGTTTCTTAACCTCTCTTATTTCTCGTGAATCGTGTTGTGTCGGTGTTTTCGAAAAGTCCCAAATTTTGTTTGATTTAAAATGGATATCGGCGAAGATGATTTTGTACAATCAGATGAAGATTTCGATGACAAGAAACACGAGAAACTGTTGGATAAAATTCTCAGTATCAATAAATCGCAGCAGTTGAAGAAATCCTCTCGTACTGAGCCAGCTATACAAATATCAGAATTCGATTTAGCTAAATCGATAACAGGTAAAACAGGTGTGATTCATGTTGGCGACTTGACTAACGTCCTGCAAAAGAAAAAAGCGCATGTTACTATAAAAAAAAAGGTGGATACTAGTAGCAAAATTACCAGCACTCTACCGAAGCCACTTGAAAAACCTTTAGCAGATCAAATTACCAGAACTGTAGCATATGAGAAGGCACGTCTAGAATTAGATCGATGGGAACCAATAATAACTGCTAATAGAGTATCAACAGATTTACTTTTTCCTATACCAACGAGAGACTATGATAAAAATGTAGATTTGACAAAAAAATGGACAGTAAAATCAGCCTTCGATATTGAATTGGAAAAAAACAGTCCCCAATTAGTTGAAGAAATACAAGTGGATACACAAAAGGTACAGTCAAAAATGACTCTTAAAGAATTAAAAGAAAAGAGGAGAGAACTAGCTAAGATTCGTGCTAAACTGAGTTATCAAGAAGCAAAAGCAAGGAGACAGAATAAGATCAAGAGTAAAAAATATCATAGGATCCAAAAGAAAACCAAAATCAAGCAACAGTTGAAAGAATTCGAAGAACTGAAGAAAACAAAACCTGAAGAAGCTTTAAAAAAACTAGAGGAAATTGAGAGGATAAGGGCCCAGGAAAGGTTCAGTTTGAGGCATAAAAGTACAGGAAAATGGGCCAAACATAAGCAGATTCATGCCAAATATGATAAGGAGGTGAGTAAAATCTGAATAGAAACTAATTGAAAAGTTATAGGTCTTTGATTCATGTCTTAAATTATCTTGAATTTCAGAGCAGGGCAGAGTTGGCGGAACAATTGAAACTGAGTAAGGAGTTGACACAAAAAGTCACAGCCAATAGTGACTCTGAAGATGACGATTTCGATCCAGCACTATCTGATGATAATTTCATGAAACAAACATTTTCATGGTTTAAAGAACCGGAAAATAGTGAGTTTTCCAGAGAAGAAACATCAGGCAATACTGAGGCTGCCGAAGAAGAAAATACATTAAGTCAAAGTAGTCAAATGCTCAATGAAGAAGAATCAGCACATTCCAATATTGAAGTGCCAGAAAAAGAAAAAACAACAAATGAAAGTACTGAGGTGCCTGACGAACAATCAACGATTAAAAAAAGTAAGATGTCCAAGAAGGACAAACAAATAAATAACAATAGTAAAACGAATAATGGAATGGATCAGACGCCCACCAAAAATAATGATAAACAACCAAAAAAACGAAAGATATCTAGTTTGAATACTTCGAGTACTTCTGATTGGGATGTGGAACTTATGGATGACAACATTGATGTAATATTTGATGAAATGGAGAAAAAAATGAATGAAAAATTGAAAAAAGAAGGAAACGAAATGATGAAGCGATTAGCACCGAAAAAAGCTACCAAGAAAAAACAAAAAGTTGATATAATTGAAGAAGAGAAAGAAAGCTTATTGGCCCTCCCAATAGAGAGGAAAAGGCCCCGAATAGATGAGCCGTTAATGCAAACATCAAAAACTAAAATACCTGAAGGGGAATTGTCCGATTTGAATAGTATTTTGAAAAAAAGCAAAATGAATATTGATAAAGACAAAGCAGCTCCAAAGGAAACAAAGAAAAGTGAAAAAATTAAAGGAAACAAAAAGCAAACAGTCACTCAACTAGATACTATAATTCCAGATATGATTACAAATATGGATGATTATGATGAGGATGACAATGATATTTTTCAGCAAGAATTGAAAGAAGAAGCAGCAGATGCTTTTCAAGATGATCTTGTTCAACAGTTTGCTAAAGAAAAGGCTGAAACCAGAGAAAAGAATAAACCAAAAGATGTTAATTTATTCTTACCCGGTTGGGGAAGCTGGGGGGGTGTCGGAATTGTACAAAGTAAAAGGAAAAGAAAGAGGTTCATCGTGAAAGCTCCTAAAAAAGTTCCAAGAAGAGATGATAATAGGGGTTTTCTTATCATCAATGAAGATGCAGATAAAAAGGTAAAACAGCATATGGTTGATGAATTACCTTTCCCCTTCCAAAGGGTCAAGGACTTCGAAGCTAGCATTAGGGCCCCAATTGGTAGGACCTTTGTGCCTGAAATGGCTTTCCGTAAATTGATTAAACCTGCCATCAAAACTAAGATTGGTGCCGTCATTGAACCAATGGATAAGGATGTTTTGTTTAAAGATCCAAAGTTGTGAAGTAATCCATAAATCAGTGTAAATATGTATATAAATTTAATATAAAATATTAATATGAGTATCTTGTTTATTTGCTGCCACCCTATGTTCACCCATCTCATACATTTTTCTAATGAAGAGAAACTATTTATTCTTCGTAACCTTTTTTTTGCTAAATAAATGTTTCTTAAGAAATTGTGGATGCAGAATTTTTTATTTTGTTCGGCATTTACATCATTAGGGGCGTTCGAGTTGACGGTCGAAATGCTCCGAGCGCACTCCACGTCTACTTTAAAGTTTTATTTCTCAAAAATAAATTCGAATTTCTGTCACAATACAATTCTTCCGTTAGGTTAGGTAAGCAATCTTTGACTCCACCGTGTTCGATTTGACAAAAGTTCTCGGGATCTCCTCTTTCTACTGTGTTCACTATTCTACTCGCTCCGCCGATCGTCAACTCAAACGCACCTAATTGGGAAAAGTAGAATTCGATAGGTGGAGCTCTGAAATGTCAATGTCATCTTAGCAAGGAGTAAAACAAATCAGGTGCTGTATAAGCCCTTTGATATTTAAGTGGTTTTATTTTGCTGTTTTCGTTTTTTCAGTTTCATGAGAGTAAATATTATTTCATCCTTCACTGACATAACTGTGCGTTTCTTCCTTTTTTTTGGAAACATTTCTGTTACTAATTCCACAATAGTGTTCAGTAATTCAAAAGATGGTAATCCTGTTAATGTTGTCAGTTCTTCTGTAGAGGTTATCCTTGTCGAAAAGGGTTCAAATAAATCACCACTCTTGACTTGTGTTGCACAATCAACACCAAACTTTGTTTTTAAAATAGAATCTTTCAATTGTACCAAAGCTTCAGCAGCCTTAATTTGATCAGTTCCTAGAAAAAAAAAAATAAGTTCGGAAGAATAACAGAGAATTATTCTATTTACCATCTCTTTCCGAAGTACTGCATGTTAAATTTGAAATTTCATCCACTTCGAACAAACTTGAGACATTGTCAGCAACCTCAATAGTACTAGAATTCTCAGTCCTACTCTTTGGTTGTTTTTGTTTTCTGGAACATACTTTGTGGCTTGACTGTGGTAGTTTTAAGGAAGGTACTGCATTTAAAAGAAGATACTTTTTCTTTCTAAGACCTGAAGAATATGTTACTCATTTATATATTGTTCACCTTCAGAAATATAAACTATAGCATCCACTATTAACTTATAATAACTATTACACACTTGGTACTAACCTTGACTATGACCATAGTAGTCTTCCCTTTTAAAATGTAAGGAACACACGGACATACCATCTGTAACTGGTTTCCCCATTTTTAGTTTCATTGCCCAAGCCTTTCTTTGAGATATATTTTCCATAACTCCAAACTCATTTTCAATATTTACCATTCTTCCCATGGGAGGAAATTTATGGAAAGATAAATCGGGATTTTTCCCTTTACGGCTAGTGCAACCAAATACAGAACAGTTTCGATTATGCAGCGACATAATTCAAAGTATAAAACTTTAAAAAAGGTAGACAAAAATCAAACTTGATCTGCAATGAAGACGAAACATAGAATGAAAACAAAACGAATTATTTTACTCGTTGCTTCAATTACAATTTTTTCCGCCAGAGGTCTCATTGTAATTGAATTCTACTCCGCCCATTCGGAAAAAGCTTTCTAGCAAAATAGTTCTCTCAAAAGAACCAAGAGGTCGCCAGTTTCGAAACTTGAAAGATGACGGACATGTCAAATATTAGGCTAGGTGTCAGAACTGTCAGAAACTGAAAGAGCATAATGAATATCTCCTATTGAATTATACAAAAATATTCGAAAGCTTGCTTTCACATTGTGTGAATAACAAAATGTAAGCATGGGCATCAGAAAAAATGTCAACAACGCAACACGTAGGAACTGTAACACTCAAAACTTCGTGTGTACCAATATTGAAATCAAATTTGGACAGAATATCTGTGTTGTTTTCAGCGAAATTAAGTGAAATTAGTGCTTCGGACCCCATCAACGAGGATCAAAATGTTACTGTCTACAATGTTTATTCGATGGTGGCTAATACGAACCGAACAGTTGGTTCGGATTTTATAACAAGACTTCAGGTGAGGCAAGATAAATATCTAGGCTGCAAATTCATAAGCGGATCTGACCCAATTTCATCAGAGAAAAACTTTTACTTTCCTTCAAATAATGAAATCTAATGTGTATGTTCGTTTTTATGACGATGTGGAAAAGATCTCCAATTTACCTGTATCTACAAATGATATAGTCCACGAAGGGAAGTGGCATTTTTGTTTCTCACATGGTACGATTAAGTTTTTTAAAGATAATCAATAAAAAAAGCAGTATAAAGATTTAGTATGAATGAATAACTCTAAATTGACCTATTGGTAAGATAAATCTATCATATATTTTATGATGGGGTAAGTTTATATATGAAGTGGCTCAAAAGACCCCTTGTCTTTTAATTGCAGATGAAATTATAACTAATCTTATTGTTCAACTGATGTAGACATGAGTAGCTGTAGGAAGTGAAAGCATGGTGTCACAATTTTATTATTTCACTGCATTGCATCCTTTTGAATTTTTTGACTACATAAAAGCGTTCTCTACCGAAACAAGAAAGTCTGGTTCTTCACTTTGCACACAGACATATTATTTTCTTTCAATATTACACGAATCTTATATGTAACTGCAACTGGGAAGATCAATGTCGAAGCTCTCAGATTCAAAGGAGAATTTTTCATTCTTCACCATTCAGTGGAGGGTAATGATTAATGAACTGTAATTTGTACAAGCTCTGAGCTTTCAAGGTTTATCAGATGAAAACTAGAATAAACAACAACAGTATGTGAGCTCGAAATTGAGTCATTTTTGTTCCTTATAGTTTGTTTGCTACTCTACAACATTAAATAAAAATGCAATTTTTTCCCTACAGTTAAATCTTGAATCCGCCACTGATTCAGGATGAATCGAATCCAACAGAATGATTTATCAGCAGAGGTAATAAAATGTTGGAATCAAAACAAATGGATAAAAAGATCTGATTGATCAGAAACGCCTGTTTCAAAACTGGAATTTTCAAAGAAACAATCTTTTAACCATTTATCCTCCACCACTATAAAGTACCTTTATTAAATCTCCAAATTTCAGTGATGATTTCTACCCATTATAATATATTCATTGATACATAGAGGATTCCACTACTATTTTTGGATTTTTATTGATAAATATTATAAATATTTATATCATATTCTGATTATATCCTCTTTTGGTCCATATCTTAACACGCTTACGTCACTACGTACGTAAATAAGATAAACTGTCTCTAAGACACCAAAGAGGATCATTATACAAGGGATTTTCATTATCAATCGATGATTGGAATGAAATATGCTTGCATGGAAAATTTCAATTGATAACTCTGATATTTTCAATAGAAGTTTAGAGTTAGGAGGTTTTAATTATCAAGACTAGTCATTACACTGTAGAAGCAAACAGGATGAAATTATATAGTTTTTCTCAAAGTTTGATACATGGGATTTCTAAAAACGATAACTGAATAAAAAAAAATTGTCTGTTCTCAGAAACTACAAGGTCTATTTCAAAGCCTCTTTGTCTATATTGCCAAAAATCTTAATGTGAATTCAACTTCAACTTTTCCATCATGAATTCATTCTTTCTCCTAAATACTTTGGATACAAGTTTGGTTGTGTGAAAACAATATTGTCTTCATTATTCTTAGTTGGTCGCGTTTATGTTTAATTTTGTCAATCAATCGCATAAAAAATATTTAGATTTTGATTTTTTTATCTGGACCCCCTCTTGTTGCGTTTGAAAATCTGGTAGCACACGTATTCTGTCATTTTCTACTTGTATACAAATTATTTTCCGAACTGCTGCCAGTGAAAGAATCGTTGTGATCAAAGAAAAAGGCCATCGCCAGCCTAGATCCGGGTCGAGTCTCTTGCGGCAACTTATGCAGAGAAGACGACGGCCACCTTGTTCTTTCATCGGTCGGTCTTTGAACTGTCGTGGGACTCCGGGTCCGGACTGACTAGTCACACTCCTACTGCTACCAGCACAACGATATTTGATCGATTTAACTCTTAGGGTGAAAAATTACCAGATGAAATTATGGAGACATCTAATGTTACTATGGAAAAGTTGCCTTAACGATTAATCATTCAGAACATCCTTTTTGCGGACCATACTTGAGTGTTTTGAGCGAAACTTGAAGATGAATTATGGAAAAAATGAAACTGAAATTTTTTTTGAGAACTGGATGATTTATGATCAAGTAAGATGTGAAAATATGGGTTTTAGGGTAACAAAAGATAATCTGAGATCCTTTCCATGAAAGTTTCCATTTTCACCATCGAAATGGATTTTGTTTTACAAAAATTTCGTGTTGGCAAAGGTTAATTTTCTGTAATTGGATACACTTGAGATTTGTCTATTGTTGATCAGCAATGTCTATATGGACATGTTCAAGATTTGATCGATTTCAAAGTGATCAATTTTGTTTTTGAATTACTCAGAAAATCCAAAGAAAACAAAGTATGGTCAGTATCATTTTTTTCTGGTTTTGTTGTTGGAATATTGTGGTAGAACCTTGAATCAAAACTTGTAATAATCTTTCCAAGGTGTGTCTAAGAGACCCATGCCTATTGGGAAATTCCTTATTGTATTCTGAATGATTGTAAATTCCCAAAAGTTATAGCATATGCATTTTGCGGTCAGATTGCTATTTATTATATTATCCCCCAGGCTATCATCCTTGGCGAAAACAAGAAAACTACTTCTTGCAATAACTTATCCATGAAAATTTGGCGCTCAACAAAGTAATTTTGTCAAGTACTCTTGTTCAAAATTAGTGGAAGGGTTCTCTTGTTGAAATCACACTAGTTATCTAGACCTCAAATATTCAGTCAACTATAGTGATGAATTCAAATCATTGAAAAAAAACTTATGTGCAATTTGAGATTTTGGCTCGAGAATGGTCAATATTTATTAATCCTCACTTAATATACACCAGAGGTAATTACATGCAAAGGTTTACAACTCAGACTGAATTCACAGTCTAAAAATATAAGGAAAAGCCCCAAAAAGAATATAATATATAAAAAATAAAATAAAAAATGATGAAAATAAAGCTGTCTGAGTTTTTCTCAAACTCAATAATATGAAAAATACCCAAACTCAGAACACCTGTCTGTGGAATTACGACAGAGAGGGTTTTGCGCAAAATTTTATTTGGTTATCATTATTTTATAACCTGAAGAAGAGATTCTTATTCTAATTAGCATATTGTGTCCTCATTCTTTTATTGAACCCGCTCATTGACGTACACGATACGCCAAATTATTTCGAATTGAATAGATAATAGTGTACGAATGACGTAACTTATCATAAAAATAAATAAATAGTTCTATTATTCGCAATGTTTATTGTTACTCGAATTTATAGACCAAAACAAGATTAATAGAACCGGTCGGAATGTCTACGAAAATATTTTCGTGAATGATTGAATTTTGAGGAATTGATCGATCAGAATTTATTGCGTCTATTCGGATTTTGCTATCGTTTTGATTCACGTCAAGAGTCTTTAGCCTTCAAAATAAGAAACGTATACCGCCAGATGGCAGTGCAGTGCATTAATTTTTATTTATTGGATTATTCAGCTTAATAGAACAAATGTTGGGGCGCAGGGAATATAACAAGAAATCCTACCCTGAACTAGATCTCACACTGGCTGTATAATACTCTCTCTTTCCTTCACCAGTCATCTGGGAGGAGATACCTGCGGGGCGTGTCATTTAAAAGAAATTCAATTCCATGTTAGAATCCACAATTGTAAGAAACAATTAATTTTCACTAATCGACGGCTAAAACCAACCTTAATAAATTATCGTTGATAAAAATGGATATTTATCTATTCGAATAGAAAAATTCAAGGAAATAAATTTCGCGAAAACAACACCTTGTTGTAATATTATTTACAAAAAACGGTAAATTCTAAAAGAAAAATGGGATAGACGTTTGATTAACTAAATGATGAAATGAAAAAAACACAAAAATATTTGTTCTTTTGATGGTGGGAACGTCACAAAATAACCACAAATGATGGGGGAATATCCTTTTCATTCATTTAATACCTACTTATAAAATATTTTTTTTATTATTTTTGTTTTTATACACTCATACATCCCTTCATCAATCAGAAAAAATAAATCGTTTCTGAGTCCCTTTTTTTTTCAGGGATGTAGACCCTTAATGGGCTGTTTTCTTCAACTTGGAAGGAAAGTTAATTTTGAATAATATCCAGGGAGGTACCTCCTACCTCCATGATAATAACCAAACTAATCATGACAGCCAATGACATTTCTACCATTTCGAAAATGGCCGCCTTGACGTTTGACTACATAAAATGTTTTGGATCAGATTATAAGTTCCGATTTCAATTAACCTTGTGAGAATTGAAGAATCTGTTAGGTATATTCGTTATTCGTGGCTCGTCGATGTCTTTCACTTTCACTGCCTATTCTCTATCGCTATCCGGTTCCTGTTATCATCGAACTATTCTTTTCGAATTTCAAACATTGCGTGGGGAAGTTTATTAGGATCCGAATCATTTCATTGCTGACGTGTAATTTCCTATGATTTTTGTTGCGTAGAAATGATCAGATTTCTCAGGAAAAAAAACGAAATGGGAGGGAATACCCAAGCTCGCCCAGAGCTATAGAAATACCGTTCTGATATAGGTTCGATGAAACGGTATTTTCTAAACTCGTAAAATGGTAGACCTTACGATATGGCTCGAAATACCATGTTTAAAACAGTGGACATAGAGATGTTTTCTGATAGTTTGACATTTCTACAGACCTAGAGGCCAGGCTGCACCATCCCCTATCGATTGAATGGTCGAAAAATTGTGTGTCCTGTCACGTGAGAGGTTGACATAAGACAGATCTATCGTTTTGGATGATCAATAGAGTGATCTTCTGTTGAATTAGACAGACGTACAGAGAAGAAACATTATTGGCATGGACATCGCCTTATCTATATCTCTAGAGATTAGCCTTTTTCAGTTGCTTCCTTTTCCAAGAACCCTCTCTTATACGTGCATTTTTGCGTATACCACCGAAGAATTCTGGGTCCGTTAGTGGCGTTTGTGCTCCTTTTTTGGCCTCTTCGTTTCCTTTGAGTCCTGAGTAACCAGAAACCCAGATACCTTATATTTCGTGACTACTTCATTCAGTTTTCTCGTCACTCCCAATTCAACTTTGAGTCAATGGCATAGGAGTTTACTGCTTTAATAGAAGCTTGACTTTTCTAAAAAAGGATGGTACTTTCACCCTTGAAAAAATTGGCATAGCTGTCTTTGCTTCAAAGCCCTACAACTTGGCTCGCAGTTGATTCAACACATCCCGACCGTTAGAAAGTACCAAGGAATAAATTACTAAATTCATTTGAACTCGATCCGAGAGAAACTCGACGAGAAATCGTTGCCGTGTTTGGGAAATATCCCAGCCTGATGGACCGTTCTTACAATGTCACCATGCCCTGACAGTCCATGATATAATTCAATCAGTTGCAGTAACAGATTTCCCAATATTTTCTCGTTTATGTTCTAGCACCAGACTTCACACCCAATTTCAGCGCTCTGGGATTTTAGGAAGTACATTCTCATAAGAAATTTCATGACCATACCTACCATAATTGGAGTGAAGATATTAAATGTTTGCGGTATTTCTAGTATACAGGGTTCTGCAATAGTGCGTTCTTCTTCCATAGCAGCCGAACGAGACATCTCAGAGATTCAGTTGGAAAGTAGACCTCTTGTACCTTCATTTCTGCATCTCAGGAAATTATTTTCTGATATACAGAGTGTCCCCGAAATCATCCATTTGTTGAATAGCATTTATCGGGGTCCCCGATAAATGCTATTCAACAAATAGATGATTTTTTTAATGGATCACCCCATATATTTTCACATATTTTCAATAACCTTCATTACCTCTTTCATGACGCAAAATCTTAGGGACATTTTTCCAACAGTTCAGATCTTATTCGAAGAAAACTGCAAAAAGGTGAGGGAAAAGCAGTTCAGTAAAAGTCTTCTGACGATTTCCAGAAGCGATAGTAACATGAATTTGAACTAAAAGTTTTTTAATTGAAGGATTTGCCTTGACATGGTTCCTAAACGATCAACCTGTCATATACAGGCTGTCCGTTATTAAGGTCCAAATATGAAGAACTTCAAATTATTATTTCTCGATTTTTTCAAATAGAACACTCTGTATTTTTTTCCACAATAATGTAGACAATTGAATACCTCACATTTTGTCAGAAGTAACCTTCAGGATTATTTTAACCCCCGCATCCAGCAGACACGAAAAATGATATCGCAACTGAAAATTTTATTCAAATAATAACATAATAAAAACTAACGGACATTCAAAAGAGGTCAAGCAATGAAATAAAACCAAATGAATAATTATTGACAAACTTCAAAACCTTCCCAGAATCATATTTCCTGAGCATCATCATAAAAATGATATTTCTTTTTCGTACAAGCAATTCATATTGATCACGTATTCAACCAATTATATCAGTTTTTATCGGCTTTCCGAAAAAAATATTGATCAAGTTCTCCATATTTGGACCTTAATAACGGACACCCTGTATATGACAGGTTGATCGTTTAGGAACCATGTCAAGGCAAATCCTTCAAAAAACTTTTAGTTCAAATTCATGTTACTATCGCTTCTGGAGATCGTCAGAAGACTTTTACTGAACTGCTTTTCCCTCACCTTTTTGCAGTTTTCTCCGAATAAGATCTGAACTGTTGGAAAAATGTCCCTAAGATTTTGCGTCATGAAAGAGGTAATGAAGGTTATTGAAAATATGTGAAAATATATGGGGTGATCCATTAAAAAAATTTTTGAATAACATTTATCAGGGACACCCTGTATATCAGAAAATAATTTCCTGAGATGCAAAAATGAAGGTACAAGAGGTCTACTTTCCAACGAAATCTCTGAGATGTCTGGTTCGGCAGCTATGGAAGAAGAACGCACTATTGCAGGACCCTGGATACACCAAAATTAATCTGTCTCCCTATGGTCATTTTCGACTGAAAATCACATTTGGGCAAAATGACAACCCTCTTGTCCGTAGGAACAAGTGCTCAAAAGGACAGTTGTGGTTTTCATGCTGGGAAATAACCTCCACTGTTACACCTTTTCGTTTCTGGTAAATAGAGAATCATTTCATTTTAAAATCGGCTCATCGGTCTACTGCACTGTGAAACAGGATCTAAAACCAGATTTGATGACTCCGAGACGAAGGTAAACAAATGGAATTATGATAATCGTGTTCTTCAAATAACGGTTTATCTTCGAGCCAAAGCAGAAGATACACCTGTCCCGATGTTACCGAAATATCGTGTGTGCCATGACATTTTGCCAAGTAGGTATAAAAAAAATAGGCAAGGAAACAAGTATACAGGGTGACAATTTGAAAACTTGCCAGTCCAATCATGTCTCGACAAGGATGATATTTTGAGCAGAATCACCTATAAATGATAAATATCCATTTTTATCAACGACAATTTATTAAGGTTTGTTTTAGCCGTCGATTAGTGAAAATTGATTGTTTCTTATCTACAATTGTGGATTCTAACATGGAATTGAATTTCTTTTAAATGACACGCCCCGCAGGCGAAAACAACACATTGTTGTAATATTATTTACAAGAAAAAAACGGTAAATTCTGAAAGAAAAATGAGATAGACGTTTGATTAACTAAATGACTTCAATACTGAAATGATAAAACACAAAAATATTTGTTCGTTTTGATGGTGGAAATGTTACAAAATAACCAAAAATGATGGGGATCCTTTTCATTCGATCAGAAAAAAAAATCGTTTCTGACTCCCTTTTTTCAGGGACGTAGACCCTTGAAAAGAACGAATTCCTTAGGGTTCTCTTCTCCTCTCTTTCTTTCTAATTGAAATCTTAGATGCGTAGATTGTGTATTCAAATCGACCCATCCCTATTTGATATCTTCGAAATGTTAAGGCTCTGTATATCACCAGAGACCGTTTCCATGAAACTATTCGATGGGACGACCGGTATATCGCTAAGTGTCCGTCCAATTTTTACATTTTCCGCTCACTCAAAGTCCAAGCACGTCCTCATTAACGGACCGGCTAGTTCCGGCAAGAAGTACCTCTAAAGGTAGCTTGTAAGTCGACGGTCAAATGGTAAAGCAAGCCTCCTACGCTATTATTAATTCTTCAATGAATTTCGGACCAGGGTTCGAATCTTATCGGGGACGAATAAGAAATTCAGAACCTAATATTTTCGTTTTTTTGGAGAAGATATAAACAACTCGTCAAAGGTTCAGAAATATCCGATTTGGGTTGGCGTCAGACAGAAGTGGTTTTCCCGGTTTAGAAGTGGCAATTTTAATTTGGAAGACGAAGAACGACCAGCCGAAGCGCCACCAAAGTTTATGGCGAGGCTCCATCACAAACGCAAGAGGAACTCGCAAAAACACTTGGCGACACTCAACCAGCCATTTGCCATCGTTTGAACGCAATGGGAATGATCCGAAAGGTAGGAAATTGGGTGCCGTATGAACTAAAGCCAAGAGATGATTTCGACTGATGGGAACTGCTCCAAAGTGAAACAAGAAAAGGGTTTTCCTGACTAAGACGTTGACTTGCACTCTGCAAGTGCCCAGAGGCAGGCTTTCCAAGTTTCAGTTGTGACCAGAAAGCTCCTGACCTTGGGAAGACGCCGTAAGGTGGTGCTGACTCCAGAAATTTATTGCAGAATAATATCAGTTAGCAGTTCCCCAGAAAGCTCAATTCCGACACATACTTTTATAAATCTGATGTCGTTTATTCAACCAATGCTCTCATATTCTTGCGAATCTATACACGCCAACACTTGTACAAAATTCAATTATTGCATCATCCCAGTAAATCATGATGGTGTTGCTTCAAGGTCCGCATTGATTCCTCAAGAAGTCGAAGGAGGTATCCATGAAGCGAAAGCTGTTTTCTAAGAAGGCGTTGGATTCAATGATACAAAAGAGCGATTATGATCAATTGAGATTCCTCAAGATCTGTTGGAGAGAATATTCTGAAAATCCGTATACATTTTTGTTGATCGAATGAAATGATCATTTGTATACTAATTAAATCAAGGTCTTTTCAGATAAAACTTTGTCCCATTTTACAGACGTCATCAAAAAAGGTTATCGGGTTTATTTATGCAGATATTTTATGCAGCTCCCTCGAAATACTTGAAGTAGGTATTTCTAGTCTGTGTCTAATCGGTTTTGAAGC
Source organism: Adalia bipunctata (assembly GCA_910592335.1). Taxonomy (NCBI): domain Eukaryota; kingdom Metazoa; phylum Arthropoda; class Insecta; order Coleoptera; family Coccinellidae; genus Adalia; species Adalia bipunctata. The sequence continues at coordinate 25,292,584 of OU342953.1, forward strand.
CGAATTTCGATAATACATATTTGGTGCCATGTAAATGGGAGTACAAGAAATGAAAACAATTTCTTCATTCCACGTTGCCAAATAAAAAGAGTAATTCATTTTTATTTATATTAATATTTTATAATATTTCAAAATATTTTCAGTTGAGGTCAAAACGCTTTTGCATGCGTTTTAACCAATTTACTGAAACTAAACCATTTGAGATACCTCCAAAACATGTGATTTGAACATTTTTACAGGTTCTGTTACCAATTCTGGGCAATGGTCCAAAGTACAAGTTAATTTTATTACATTTTTTCAGAAGGCTATGAAAAAAGAAATACACTTGAGGCACAAGAAATGGATAAAGCGAGAAAAGCTTGTGTGACTCCTGGAGTTCTTTTCCAGTTGTTTTGAAAACCCTTTTGCTGGATATCTGCCCTGCAGTGGTGCCTTCCAAGGGTTCAGGTCCAATAAGTTTAACCTTTGATGCACTTTTCGAAAGTTCATCGGCTGAATACTGCTGTTCGGTTTGGTTTAACAGACCTCATGTTCATAAAATTTATGGCTTAATGTTTCTATGAGAATTATTAGTAAACCCATTAGATCTACGCCTTTACCTTGGTTATCTGTTCTTTCAAAGTATCCCCTCATATTTGTAGACATGAAGTCTTGGGATGAATTTAATTCCTTCCCAAATTTATTTCCAATTACGAGTTATATGCCAGATATAAGACTGGCTAGATTGAAGACTCGAAAACCTTTGAGGATTAATAATTTCCTCTATTCTAACAAAATAATAAAGAAATTTGCAGTTTTGAATCAACTTCATATGAATTTTTCAACAAAAGTTTAATTCTTGATACTTCTGAAAAGTTCCTAGTTTTAATCTGTCATGGTCGATGCAATAGTATGCTCTTGAAATGGAATACCATTGATAGCCCGAGATATGAGTGTGGTGAAGGACAAACTATTAACCATTCAGACAAAAATTGTTCAGCATATAAATTTCCAGAAGGTTTTTAAGGATGCTCATTCAGTATCTAATTGGTTTTTGAGATGGATCGGTACCTTCCAAACAATTTGATAATGAATATATTAGATTATTTTCCTTTCTTGTTCATTCTCCTTTTGTTTCAGATTATTATAGAATACTTTGTCAATCTCTTTGGAGAAAGGAAATAAGTTGTATTCTATGAAGAAGATACCCTTCAGCATAGTCATCAGCTTATTCTATAAACAAATTCAATATCCCTACACTTATACGGGAGACAGAGTTTTTGCTGAGGTTTTTCTCTGCTAATACTGATATTAGGAGCGGGGAATAAATGTTTGTTGAATGATCAGTTTCTTGTTGCTTTTTCATTACATATGCCATAATGTTTGATTTTCTTTCTCTCAATCTGTATTGCTCTCTTTCATAAGAATATTTATATCAGCTTTTTCATTTCCCTCAACGCCTTGGTGCCCTAGCACCCACAAGAGAGTCACTATTGCTTCTAGCCAGTTGCTATACAATGTTATGGCATTACTTGGTGAGCAGTTAGCTGTGGCAGTTGCATACCAGAGCTTTTAGTGTTTTTTGGCAGTCTGTTGTAAAGTTACTGTGAAACCGTTTGATGTTTCTTTTCAAACACTCTTGGGCGCACACTTAGCCAGTATTTCAGCCTGTAAGGCTGAGGGTTCGTTTGCAATAGGTGTAGAGAACCTCAATTTCAGCCCATATACTCCTATTCTTCTGCAGGTTTTGATCCATATGTATACCATATTTAGTTGATTTAGAATTCTCATGTATCCCATCCAATTACTAGCTAGGAGCTTTCTGATAAGGAAGATACCCAGAGTCCCAAAGCACTTCGCAGGGTGTATTACCTAGCATGTAAGTGATATTCACTATTAAAAAGTTATCAGATCTCATGTAGAGCCAAGTCGATGATCCTACAAGATACTGTGCAAGTCCTAAGGCGCAAGTCTCCCTGAGACGCGTCCGTCGTCGGTCGCGTTTCTGCCCCGTACAATTTTCGTGGATACGGTCGTATCCATGGTTTTCCAAATGTATCGCTAGGAAGTTTTACGAGGCAGACCCGCGTCCGTCGTCGGTCGCGGTTCGGGGAGACCAGCGCCTAACTCAACAAAACCCACATGGATTGGTGGGCTCAGTCCTGGCAACCATCTTTACATGGATTATACACACAACCAAACTTATATGGAATCACCCTGTTATTTGGAAAAAAACGAATTTTAATTAAAAAAAAGTCGCTGAAAAGTGAAGAGCAGTTTTCCCAAAACAAGTTTATTACAAAAATAATATAAATTATTAAAAGATTATTTATAAAATAGAACAGAAAATTAAAAGTGTAAAGGACCCCGCACAAATTGAATGGGAAATGGATCCCAGTCGAATTGGCTGAAATTTGGATATGTTGCAGTTTATGTCTTTCTGATCAATAGTCTCCATGGGCCCGAGACATAAAAATGGACAGTTTTTTCGGATCGCAGGTCGAAAGTTGCAACTAGTGCACGCAATCAAAAATGAATTCCCATCTATTAGGTACTTTGGGTGACGGCATGCATACGTGGCATGAAATTAAAATATGTATTTAAATGTGAATTACTGCAGGGTTTGAATTTTCTTGTTGTGTTCTGTTTCCGGCATCTAGCACTGTTTGAATTAGTATAGTTGAAGGGTAGCGAATAGCCTGATAACGTGCGTAATAGATGGGAATTCATTTTTGATTGCGTGCACTAGTCGCAACTTTCGACCTTCGATACCGAAAAAACTGTCCATTTTTAGATGTCAGGCCCATGAAGACTATTGATCAGAAAAGTATAAACTACAACATATCCAAATTTCAGCCAATTCGACTGGGATCCATTTCCCATTCAATTTGTGCGGGGTCCTTTCTCTAAAAATAATTTTTATGTAACTGAGAATTGAACAACAAATAAAACGATTTTAACAAATCAATAATCAGTATTACCACCCCTGGCATTGATACAAGCTTGAATTCGACGAGGCATGCTTTCTGTTAAGTTGTTAATTTCTTCTTCTGTAACATTTGCCCATTCCTCTAAAACCGCTTGTATAAGTTGCTCTGCGTTACCAGGATTATTTTGACGAGCTATAATTTTTCTTTTGATCCTATCCCACAAGTGCTCGATAGGATTAAGGTCCGGTGAACAAGAAGGCCACTCTAAAACAGTCACACCTTCTGTTTCGAAAAATTTTTTTGCAACTCTGCTGGTATGTGGAGGTGCATTATCCTGCATAAATAGGAAATAATCTCCAAAAGCACCTCGCCAAAGCCTCACTACAGGTTGTAGCACTAGATCAACATACCTAGGCCCTGTCAGAGATTGTCTAATGGGAATTAAAGGAGTTTTCTCACCAAACATAATTCCGCCCCAAAACATTACAGTACCTCCTTTGTATTTAGGGATCGGTCTTGCAGCTCGGAGCCTAGCTTGCCTCCCTCTACCTCTTAAAATGCGAACACGCCGGTCGTCTGATCGTAGGCCAATTCTGGTCTCATCCGAAAATAAGACATTTTTCCAATCTTCAATAGTCCAATTTTCATGCTCTAAACACCAATTAAAACGGTCATCTTTATTTTGCCTTGATAGTTCTGGAACTCTTAACGCTCTTCTCTTGAATAATTCCCGAGCGCGAAGTCTTTTTCTGATAGTTTCGACAGAAACACTAACACCTGTAGCTTGCAAAAATTGCCTTTGAAGCTCTGAATGAGATACTGCGGGATTTCTTCTTGCTGTTTGGGCTAAAAAGCGATCCTGCCTTTCTGTAGTTACTCTTCCACGACTTCTTCTCGGCCTATTCTTTAGGGTTCCTAACTCCAGAAACCTTGCATAGGTTTTTGAAACAACCCCTTGTGTAACCCCCACTGTTCTTGCAATCTGTCTTTGTGACATACCTTGTTCTGCCATAGTAATTATTCTTCCTCTCTGGACTTCCGATAACCCCACATAAGGCATTTTTTTTAAAACTTCGCAAAAAAACAAAATATAAATTCACTGCGACGTTCGAACGAAATGGTAAAATCGACACAGCAAAGCCAAATCTTATCAAGTGCTTATGAACCTAACTGTTTTTGTGAGTAAACACATGCACTTTTTATTTGCTTCTAACGAAAAAGATATCAAAATAATATTTCATCTTAATACTGGGTGATTCCATATAAGTTTGGTTGTGTGTATATTATTTATAGTGGCAAATGATTTGTGTCTTATTTTCTATCTATTGAAGAGGCAGCTGCCTTCTCAGCTTTGATGATTTTATATCATTTATTTCATTTATATTCACATGGATTATTTTGATGAAATCTAGATGTCGCGAGAACTGCTCTAAAATCGCAGATCCATTTTTGGTACAGTGAAGGTGAACCGTTTTCCATCTACTTTGCATCCGCCTTGACCGATAAGGCGACCCTTAACCGCGAAACGACATCCGGTCCCGCCGAGAATGTAGGATCTAGGCTGTCTCCGAATATTCCCATCGTTTTAGTCGCAACTCGCGACCATCATACCGTCGTGACTTAATTGCTCGAAACGCAAGTAAGCGAACTTACCTACACGGTGCGCTCGTATTACTTTCACCCCTCTTTCTCCGACATCGTCCCGAATTTAGATCCGGCTCGCTACCACCGGCATCTTGTTCTGCCGATCCTCGAACGAGCTGAATTCGACTTCGTCTCTTATTCGCGGAGAGAGAGTGTGTACGAAGCGTACCTCCGTCATTCGGTGCATTGGGCCACGGTCACAGATCGCGTCGTATCCTCCAGTGCATCCGGCTCGAAGGACCGCTGATCGCCAATTCGAGCGCTGTACGTTTTCGAGTGTCGTTTTTCGGGTTATCGGTGCATGTTTACGCGAACCAGGATATAATGTTTCAGATGGGATCTCGTGAGGTCATGGAGTAACGAAATGAAGCCAGGTTCCGGTTTGCATCAATGACATGATAGTCGCCGGAGAGGTAATTCACGTCTGTTTTGTTTGCGTGAGTGTGTGTCGGTTTTGGTGATTGCTAGATGATCGTTTGTTGTTTTATCGAGACGACGGATGTACTGTCGAGTACCGAGAGTTTGTGACTTAGTATGGTTAGTGTTTTGGTGAATCCCCCTTGCGAAGGAGTGATTTTTACGTCGGACATCGAGGTATAACTTGAGATTCTTATCTTCCTACGTGCAAAAGCGAATGATTGATCTAAGGTTCCCTGAAAACACTCCCAAATATACTGCGTACTACCAAAATCACACTTGTTAGCACCTCCACTCTCTGATCCGCATGGAAAGAAGTTCTCTGACAAAGAGCTAACGTAATCCCACTTTTCTATACTCCCTCTGTGTCATTTCAGAGCAACAAAGTTAAAATGAAAGTTGAATTCTGAAATGTTCAGTTTTTTTGTTAAGTATTTGAATTTTGCCAAAATCCGGCAGTTATTAGAATTATTTTCCTATTTTATAATTATTTCCTCATTCCAAAGTTGAAATACATAAAATATAAAGTATATGGTCCTAAACTGAGGCTTTCCGTGTCTATAGGGCAAGAACCCTCCATGACAGAATTAATGGCAGTCTAGGCGTGCATCCAAGAGTGTTTGAAAAAAGACCTCAAAGGTGCGCGCATAATTATTGCAATAGTCAGTCAGCACTAAAAGATCTGAAATCTAATTGCCAGTGCTCAGTACTCATCTGGAAACGCCGCAATATCAGAGGCGACAAAGAGACTCTCTAATGGGTGCCAGGGCACTGGAATCAGACTGCCAGGGATCTCTGCTGACCTGGGAGTGCCGTTACACCATAAAGCCACTGGCCAGTGGCAGTAAAGTGACTGTACTATGGGTGCTAGGGCATTGTGGTGTTGAAGGAAATGAAAAAGCAGATGATCTTGCGAAAAGTGCATCAAAGTTAACACCTGCTGGACCTGAGCCTTTCTGTGGGCTTGGAAAAGACCAATATAAGGCAAAGGTCCAACAATGGGAGTTGTACAACAGAATAACTCTCTGGAGAAACACTCCTGGACTTACTCAGTCTGCTGACGTGGCACTGGCGGTACAAACATCATTTGTATGGGAAAGTCAGCAGTTGAGATTTGTAGGCTCTGTGGATCAGAAGCAGAAACAGCTGAACATATGGTATGCAAGTGTCCAGAACTGGCGGGCCTAAGAACCATTCATTTGGGGAAACTGGTCCTGGATACCCACAGCCTGCCTCAGGAACTTACACCTAAGCCAGCCGACTCTATGCTCACGATTTGATTGCCACCTCTCCTAGAGAGATCATACGATTTATGAGGATGGTAGATGATCTCCTCGGGAACTGATTCAGTAGGGTATAATAACAAATATCTGTATGGTTATGAAAGGTTCTTCTATGGCCAATCGACCCCAGCATATAATAATAATCATAATTCTGCCACATTTCACCTTCCACTCTCATACTTCTGAGAAAGAGATAATACCAAAAGGTGGAAGCATCTCGAGATCCCCAAGGCTCAATTTTCTTGAGCCTCATTCAACAACATCTGCTTCTGTTCCTTACAGGACACTCACATAGTACATGCTGTGTAGTCTCGTCATCCACACCTTGAATCTGATCTTCGAAATGACATTCCCAGTAGCATAACCAATGGAGCCTCATAATAAATACAAGCTGTTTTGGGCCCGTCTGTAAACCAAACAGAGTATCTAAAGAAGGAGCAGGCAATGATAGAGTCAGATATAAGAGAGTTTGGTCCTCTCTGAATGACTACACCTCATCTGCAAACCTTCCTAGTGATGTAATGATCAAGAAAGTAAACGCTGAGAAAAACTTCAGTACAATGCTAAGCAAAAGAGAGGATTGGGAAAGGGAATACACCAACTATAATCTCAAGAAAATACAATAAAATGGTATACAGACGGTTCTAAAACCGCTACAGGAGCTGGCGCTGGGATTTACGGGACAAGTACCAAGTGTGCACTATCGTTAGGCTCCTATACAAGCGTCCTTCAAACGGAAAAACTTGCTATCAGAAGTGCGATATAGGTATTTATACAGATAGTCAAGCTGCTATTAAAGCACTGAGCTCCTACGTCATTGACTCAAAGCTGATTTGGGAGTGCCGGAACAACCTCAATGAGTTAGGCAAGAAAAACAAGGTCTTTTTAATCTGGGTTCCCGATCATTCAGGAATCGTAGGAAACGAAGAGGCCAATGCACTGGCCAGAAAGAGCTCACAAAAGCCACTCACTGGCCCAGAACCCTTCTGTGGTATAGGAAAGTGCACCTATAAGAAGGATTTTATAATGAAGGAGAAAACCTAAAGAGAAAAACTCTGGCGGAATCTCCCAGGGATGGATCACTCCAAAAAGTTCCTCCGGAACTTTGAAACTGAAAATATCTGAATCTCAGTAAAAACCAACTTCACCCACACACTGGCTTTCTCACATGTCACTGGCTTTCTCACGGGACATTGTCGCCTAAAGAAGCATCTGTTGAGAATGGGTTTATCGGACACTGACGAGTGTAGATACTGTAGAGAGGAAGCAGATACTCCTATTCACCTGCTAACGGAATGATATGCCATTGCAAGCCAAAGAAAAGAGTGCTTTGGACAAGAAACTTGTAGAAGTGGGGAGTTATCCTCCTTGAAGCCGTCCCAGATACTGGATTTCATCAAATCTCTAGAACTTGAGGGCGAGCTGTAGGAGGCGCGATGATAACAGCTCTGATAGGGGGCACAATAGACCTTAAGGTCGCAGTGGACTGTAACCCCTTTTCACTTTAACTATATATACCAAACGAGTTCACCAGCTTGCCCAGATTTTCAACATTTTTCACTTCAATCTAGCTAAATTGTGAAAGTGTTTTGACTTATCTTCAGAATTCACTGGAGGCAGGTCCAAGACTATCTGATAGACATTCTGGCACTTATACTGCAAAGACAAGCCAGTCGTTGAAGTTCGATTGACTTCACTCTAGCTTGCCTCTGATTTGACTTTAAGTCACCAAATCGAAGAGCCTTATAGGCCTACCACACGCTCAAGCTTCACCACAGTTTGGCTTGCGCAAACCGGCTTGAACACTGAACACTGAGGGAAACTGTATACAATTCTCCCAACCACACGCTCAGTGTTCAGTAGGGTGGAGCGATTTTCTCAATTTTATAATCTGATGATGCCTGGTATCGGAATGAATGTCTTTTAGGGTGAGTATAGACCAAAAAAAATCTCGCTCTTATCGGACTTAATCTTCAGGTTCCTAGAAGGGGGGGAAATTTCTCAATATCAGTAATTTTTTTAACTTCGAATTTTAAATCTAAAACATATTTTTATTATAGTCTTTTAATCCTTTGTGTTATAATTTATCTTATTCTTCTCTGAAAACTCATAAAAAGACCCAAGGGCGTCGCCAGGGGGGCAGCTCTACCCCCCCTAGATCTCAAAAATCCCTTAAAAACTTATGAAATAATATCATAATATACGAAAATCAGTTCATATTTTCTATTTTGATTGTATCTTGCCCCCCTAGCTCAATTGCCCCCCCTGGCTGGCGACGCCCTTGAAAATACCTGTGCCACTTACTGACTTATTTTCAAATTCCTATCAGCCATTTAAATATAATAATTTAGCTTTTTTCCACTCTCTTACTAGTATAATAATTACTTATCTGGAAAACTACTACATTACTAAGTTTATATATTACTCAATATACATTAATTACGTTAAGTTTGTTATACCTATAGGCTCTAAGTGAAATTGAGAAATTGGTCATAAAATTATGAGGCACTTGCCAATGTCCAATATTCAATTTTTTCTAGATAGAGTAATCCGATAGCTCAGCAATCTAAAACACGTTCCTTTAGGCCTTAAGCCAAGCAACGAGCTTGAGAAATTGGTCATAAAATTATGAGGCACTTGTCAATGTCCATTTTTTTCTAGATAGAGTAATCCGAATGCTCAGCAATCTAAAACACGTTTCTTAATGTCTCTAGCCAAGCAACGAGCTTGAGAAATTGGTCATAAAATTATGAGGCACTTGTCAATGTCCAATTTTCAATTTTTTCTAGAAAGAGTAATCCGAAAGCTCAGCAATCTCAAACACGTTCCTTTTGGCTCTTAGCCAAGCAACGAGCTTAAGAAATTGATCATAAAATTTAACTCACTTGTCAATGTCCAATTTTCAAATTTTTTTAGATAGAGTAATCCGAAAGCTCAGCAATCTGAAACACGTTCCTTTAGGCCTTTAGCCAAGCAACGAGCTCGAGAAATTGGTCATAAAATTATGAGGCAATTATTGGTCATAAAATTATGAGGCACTTGTCAATGTCCCATTTTCATTTCTTTCTAGATAGAGTAATCCGAAAGATCAGCAATCTAAAATACGTTCCTTTAGGCCTTTAGCCAAGCAACGAGCTTGAGAAATTGGTCATAAGATCATGAGGCACTTGTCAATGCCCAATTTCCTATTTTTTCCAGATAGAGTCATCCGAAAGATCAGCAATCTAAAACACGTTCCTTTAGGCCTTTAAAGCCAAGCAACGAGCTCAAGAAATTGGTCATAAAATTATGAGGCACTTGTCAATGTCCAATTTTCATTTCTTTCCAGATAGAGTAATCCGAAAGATCAGCAATCTAAAACACGTTCCTTTAGGCCTTTAGCCAAGCAACGAGCTTGAGAAATTGGTCATAAGATTATGAGGCACTTGTCAATGCCCAATTTTCGATTTTTTCCAGATAGAGTCATCCGAAAGATCAGCAATCTAAAACACGTTCCTTTAGGCCTTTAGCCAAGCAACGGGCTTGAGAAATTCGTCATAAGATTATGAGGCACTTGTCAATGCCCAATTTTCAATTTTTTCCAGATAGAGTCATCCGAAAGCTTAGCAATCTAAAACACGTTCCTTTAGGCCGCTAAAGCCAAGCAACGAGCTCGAGAAATTGGTCATAAAATTATGAGGCACTTCTCAATGTCCAATTTTCATTTCTTTCCAGATAGAGTAATCCGAAAGATCAGCAATCTAAAACACGTTCCTTTAGGCCTTTAGCCAAGCAACGAGCTTGAGAAATTGGTCATAAGATTATGAGGCACTTGTCAATGCCCAATTTTCAATTTTTTCCAGATAGAGTCATCCGAAAGCTTAGCAATCTAAAATACATTCCTTTAGGCCTTTAGCCTAGCAACGAGCTTGAGAAATTGGTCATGAAATTATGAGGCACTTGTCAATGTCCAATTTTCATTTTTTTCTAGATAAATTGGGAGAGCGGGAATGGGTGGAACCCGATTTGCAGCCACCTCCCCGTGGTGGGTTCTGGGTTGGTCTTTAGCGAAGAAAACCAAGCGAAGAACTGTAACTCGTAAAATAAACCAAATTATTTGGTTATTTATACATTTTTATTTTACGTTAATTTTCGGGGTCGTCTAGGAACCTGAAGACGTCACATTTAGGAACCCAGATTTTGCCATTCCATTAACCACATAAAAAGACACCAATCGAGCACCCAGGTCAAAAGAAAAATTGAAGATAATTTTTTCTTGTATAAAATCGCTCCGCCCTAGTGTTCAGTGTTCAAGCCGGTTTGCGCAAGCCAAACTGTGGTGAAGCTTGAGCGTGTGGTAGGCCTATTAGACTGCCACTGGCCACACCGCAGCTGTGTACAACCACAGTACCAAGCTAGGATTGAGGTTTTGTGTTCGCATATACAATTTCCAATTTAGTTTGTGATCCAAGGTCATTCCTCTAGAGACATATCCCTACAAGGTGATATTCGAAACTTTCGGATACCTAACCTAATCCAAAGAACTGTCAAATTTTATTTAAGGTTATCTGGTGGGCAAACAATAGATTTCGGTGAGCTTGAACCTTAGGAATACGGATACTCAGTAAAAACGATTTATGAGGCATTCTGGCGAATAAACACTCGAAAAGTCAATTGAGTGTTAACCCAAGTAAATTTACGAATAGTCAATTAGGGGACCCTGTGAATCGTGAAAACAATTATCCGATTAGTCTATAGAAAAGATTCTATAATTTTATGATAATGTAATAACCGGACCTACTTTCGAATCTAGACTCGTGTTTCTGAATCAGCGCGGTTTTATTTATGAACAAGGTTGAGCGGAAAGAATCATTTAAGATACAGGAATTGCCTGCTTGAATGCCGGAAGTCTTCGAGCAGTTGATATAGTTTTTAGGGTCAACTGCACGAGAGCGAAACAAAGAAATTTGGCAAAATTTACCGGATTCAAAATCGTAATTTTCATCAGTTTAAAGCTGGAGAAACAATATTGCAATACTGATGGATATAAAATGTATTTCAGCGACAGGGTATCATTTTGAAAGTTTTCAATCACTTCCTCTACCCCCTGGATTGTCCACTCCAATGATATTTTAGGAATTCAAGTAGGTAAATGTGACTATTTTTATACAACGCACGGTGTAAGTAGCTTAGTGCTTAAATCGAGGCTTAAATAAACCTACTTATTTCTATTTGCATCCTACTATGATCGTAGTAGTGAATGGAAAACAATGAAAACGTGTATTTTCAATACTAAACAAATCAAATCAAAATGCGAAATGCAATTTATATGCAGGGTAAATAGTTTCTTCTTCTCATTTAATTATAGCTGCTAGGAATTCAATGACGTCTGGGTAAGACCCGATGTTTACAAATATGTAGCTTTCATTGTTCAATCGAATTCATATTCACGACTGCTAATTATTTAGCCATAAATGAAAACGGTTGCAATAATATTGATTATAATTAATGGACTCATGACTACTTCGTTGAACGAGAGAGATAGTGACATTAGTTTATTTGAAGCTGATCGGCTTGGAGAGCGGCCTAAAGGTGTTTATGATTTATGGTATTTATTCTCATTCATGAAGGCAACAATTTATACTGTAAATAAAAGATGGATATCAAAGTTTGAGATTGTGTTGTTTTAGTATATTGTTTCCCTTGTCTTTTCAAACGACCACATACTAGTAGTCTGGAAAAGAAAGTTCAACACCAGAAATAAGTCTTCTTGTGGAACTGAGCTTTTGAAGTAATAAACTATCATTATGTTGCAAGCAGTTTAAAATAATTATCCACACCTCCTTTTCGTTAACTTCATATTTAAGTAACAATGAAATCGAATGGAATAACTATTAATGTAATCAGAATGCTAATTGAAAATATTGCGGTAAGATTTTCTGTTGAATATTCTCTGTTGTAAATTAGTTTCATGACTGGTGAAATTTACTGTTAATTAACTGTATGAAAAGTTTCTGAAATTATGTACTGTTCAGGGAATTTCTGGATATAAATATTGTTGCATTCATGCAGGGTTCGATTAACTTTACAATTATTGATAATATCAATATATCAGAACTAGCAGGAATGTAAGATTTGACTGTATGGAGATAAATAATATTATGACTTCTTTTAATTCTTCTGTTTAATTTATATCTGGGTGATTTTTAGCCTCAACAATTGATATAGTTTCTTGACATTTGGTCCAGATGTCCATAAAACAAAACGATATGTTTATACAAATTTTATTAACAATTTTTTTACTTTCAACAACGTAATATCCTTCTAAACATGTAAAACTAATGAAATCAGATTTTTCAATTCCATAATCACTTGATACTGATAACTAAGATATTTGAAAACAAATTGTATAATAAATATTTTCTTTAATTTCAGAAATATGTTGATGACATCTGCAAAGAAGCCTTCACTGGTGCAGTAGCTGGAGAGGATTCAAGCTATGACTCTGACTACGAAGCAGACGTCCCAACTAAGCACCAGGATGTTTCAAGGACCACCAGCGACACCCTGGCAGCAGAGTATGCTGATTACATACAGACCTCACCGGATTCTGATCCAGGCTACATTGCAAGGTATAACATCCACTTATCGAAGACGAAAATATCGAATACCTCTTCTCCTTCTATGCGATTTGAGCTATTAACATCGCCGATGTAGTTTACCAACTTAATTGTGCAATCTTAACCCTGTTTTGGTACATTATTCTAATTTTATGTTCGTCTTATTTCAGGTTGGAGTTTGCTCTCAAACTAGGGTACACAGAGAGGCAAGTACAAGCAGCTCTACAAAAACTGGGGTCAAATCCAGCTCAAAATGAATTACTGGCAGAACTCATCAAGCTTGGCGCTCAAAAGGGGGGTTCCTGTGACAGCAGCCCCTCAGAAAGTCAACTTGATATATCGGAGCAAGTGGATATAGCATTGAATATTCAGACACTTCGTCCTATAGTCATAGATGGCAGCAACGTTGCCATGAGTCATGGAAATAAGGAGGTGTTCTCATGCCGGGGAATCAAAATTTGCGTTGACTGGTTCAAAACGAGAGGGCACAAAGATATAACCGTTTTCGTTCCTAAATGGCGCAAGGAGGGCCCCAGACCAGACAATCCGATCGTCGACCAAGAGATATTGGCGGAATTGGAGAAGGACAGATTATTAGTTTTTACTCCTTCGAGGTTAGTGGGTGGAAAAAGAATGGTGTGCTATGATGACAGGTACATACTCCGGTTAGCGGCCGCTAATGATGGAATTGTGGTCAGCAATGATAACTACAGAGACCTGTGTCAGGAAAGTGCTGAATTTAGAAAGGTCGTCGAAGAGAGGATACTCATGTATTCGTTTGTTAACGATAGATTCATGCCTCCAGATGATCCGCTTGGTAGATCGGGTCCCACTTTGGACAATTTCCTGCGTACTCAGACTAGGAAAGGTGATCCTCCCCCTCCTTGCCCATACGGAAAGAAATGTACATATGGCAACAAATGCAAGTACCACCATCCTGAAAGAGGACCTTTACCACACAAAACGGTGACTGAGAGGCTTTCGGAGCATGCACAACGCCACTTACAGGTAATAAATGATGGATAATGTGTTGAATGTGTTGAATAGAATAATTGGATAGTCAGTCAGTGAATTCGTTGTTCTTCATCGTTTAAAAATATTTCATTCATTTTCTTGTTGAATGTTACCTTAAGGGATTAAAACTGAAGATTATAATTGTTACAGGCTCGGGAAGGAGACATAAGAAAGACCCCACTTGGCAGAACAAGGTCTAATGTTCCACCGCCAAAGGAAATTCAACATCCGATAGTTTCCAAAAGTCAGAGCGTGGACAACGTGGGAACGTCATATCAAAACATGCAATCCCAAGAAAATCTACATAGAAAGCTACAAAGACAACTGACTTTGAATCCCAACTCAGATCCTCGTCTCCTGAATCGCAGATACATCCCGGTTCAACCGTCCAATAGTAACCCTTTGCAAGGGACGCTCCCTAACCCTTTCTTAAGTCCAACGGGTTGGGACATGCATCAACACGTTACCAGGATCGCGTCAGCGCCAGATTCCTACAGGAACTGGCCCCAAAATCAAACGATACCACATAGACCCATGCACAGGCTTTCCAGTTGTTCAGACCCGCAGCTGAACATTTGGCCTGCGCAATGGGCCGGACAGCCCTCAGTCCATTCTTCCATGTTGGAAGAGAACAGACGAAAGATGCATTATCACTTGGCAGCTATTTTTCCAGAAGAACAAGTCACTCAAGCAATGCAATTGTATCCTGAAGAGACGAATCCTCAAAAGATCTGCGCAGCTATCTTATCGATATTTCATAAAACATGAGGTGTGAAAATTATCCTGGAATCGTGTATTCTCTTCAGTTATGGTGAGAAAAGTATTCATTCGTTTAGGAAAAACCTAGCGCGTTAGGTTTTTTTTTCGTTAGTTCTGTATGTTTGAAAGATTCAAACGTATTTGAGCTCTTTGTCACGGCTAAAATTACCATACTCGATATTGAGATAGGAAATGTAATATTCATTATCGTCGCAATTCGTATTCTCAAGTGTGTTGAATATATTTTTTTGTTTATAAAATTATGAATATTGTTACAAACTATGGATCAAAACTAGAAACTAGAATTTGATACCCAAAAATTCTTTTAAGCCCTATCCTGTGCAATTTTGGAATATGAAATGAAAATTGAGAACGATTTCGACATATTTTAACAGATTTGACAATGATAAATCAACATCGTCATATCTTTGATACTATTTATTTAGAAATTAATTCTGACGTTGAAGAGTTTGTAACAAGATTCAAAATGATTTTGGTGTGCAATTTGTTTGAGAAGGTGCTAAAAATGTTGAAATAGATATTCCTGTCCATCTTGGAATCTCAGTGAAATTTTATATAATCAACGATGCAATTGAGTGTAACCCATGTTTCATCGTTTCTTGTTGTTACATTTGTATTATTTTTTCAGTTAATTGGCAAGACAAAGTAAGTCTTAGATTTAGTAATGTTGATTTAAATACTTGGAAATATTAGTTTCATATTAACTTCATATTGAAGATGTAACACAATAGCTTCTTATTGTAGTTTGATGTACTAACTAATTTTTGCTTTATAAATAATCGCAAAGTTGATACTATGTATCTCTGGTAAATTGTTCCAATTCTTTTATAGTATAGTATATTACGAAAATTAATATTATTAAGAATTACATTTTTCTTATAAATGTTAAGAAAAGATTGAGTAGATGCAGCAAACTTTCAGCCAATCGAAACATTTGTGTTTCCATATCCTTCAAATAGTTGAAATGAAAATCTTCGTCTAAAAGTGAATTAAATGTTTAGTGCCAATACATTGAAAATTCATATTCTCAGTAATGCATTTGATGTCTTGATGGTTCACTTTGTTAACCTTATTTTTTGACTAAACGCAAGTTTGAAGAAAGTAAGTGCCAGTAAATTAGGGAATTTCCAAGAGGAATAACAAACGATATTCTATTGATGCCTAGAAAAATTTGTGTTTCTGTGAAATACACATGAATTATATCCATCGCTTTAACGATTTTTTGCAATAAGTTGATATTATTGTGTTGTCCAGAAGTTGTGCAAGTTTAGTGATATTCGAAAATAAACGACCTACGGTAGAGGATGTAGATGTACATCACCAAATCTAGGAATGTTGAAAATGTAGCAGTTCATGTTTAAATGTAGTTAATGTTTCAAAGTATTTCTTTTATTTGTTAACCCAGAATGCTTCCTATTTATTTTTAACCATTAAAC
Organism: Adalia bipunctata; assembly: GCA_910592335.1. Lineage (NCBI taxonomy): Eukaryota > Metazoa > Arthropoda > Insecta > Coleoptera > Coccinellidae > Adalia > Adalia bipunctata. The sequence goes on from OU342953.1 coordinate 25,308,666, forward strand.
ATTTGATGACAGACTTTTGTGTTTCATTTCTATCCAGCAGTAACATTGCTCTTTTTATTAAATTCAACTTGGTTTCGCTACTTCCGGAAGTGAATACCAATTTGATCGTTTTTCACCTCTTTGCAATAATTACGAAAGTCGGCCTAATTAATCTCAGGAGGGGGCGCTTTAGAAAATTATATAGAATCATTTTCGATCTTCTTGAGCCTAACATTACTCTAGAATTTCGACATTTTTAAATTTCCAGGGGGTAGGCCTTGGCTAACACTCCCTCACCTTCACGGGCGCCAATTATTATACAAACGTTAAGATCACGAGAAGATTTCCGCAGGCTCCTTAAATGTGTGAATCATTCATTGATGAATGATTACGGCACGAAAATGTAGAAATTTTGTATCGAAAACTGAATAAATAAAAGAGTTTCGAACATTCCCGCTAAACTTCCTAGGTTTTTCAAACCATAAAAAATGATGAAAGTTGGTCCGTTACGTCACAACTATAGGGTTGGTACCCCTTGGTTCAACCTGGAAAACGTTCTGATTTCTATTTTCTGATATAATTTCGAGCAAACCCACTTCAGACATACTAATGAATTCAAATTTTTTGCAAGAATTATCTAATGCCATGACATAGGTCCAGGTTGGTCATGACAAACCTGTCCAAGTTGGTCTGTGTTCTAACCTACTTTGCGTTGGCAACACTGAAATTGAAGTGAGTGTTGGCCGTGAATGTGAATGTTTTTTGATTGAATAAATTGTATGATTTAATCCAAATATTCTCATTATTAATTCGGAAATTATGATGTGAATCTAATGAGAAGTGTGAAGATGCTTAGCGTTGAAATGTGCTTCTGTTATGAAATCCGGAAGGTAAAAATTGTTGTAAGAAAAAAATAAATAGGTGAATTGCCCTTTCTGCTGACATTTAAAAGGTGAATTGACGTATTGCAAATAATGTTGATATTAATATTTGAAAGGAACTCCCTGTTTATTAGTCATGTTTAGTCGTTAGATCAATATAATGTCTTCATACTTGATCATTGGATTATTGATATCAATAATGTATCAAGAAGAATCTTGATATTAACGGTATTTTGACATTTTAATAAAATGTTTCTTGGCTTGGGATGCTTTTCTTTAATTAAATTAGGAACTTAAAGCTTACAATCTACCTCTTGCTTGTGTGCGAATTTCAAAGGTGAGATGCTGGTTTCTCATGAAGCTTGAGGAAATCTAGATTATTTACCTTTCTCTTTGAATACTTAACTACATTAGTTGTCAAAGTGACTACCTACATGGTTATTTGATCCACTTAAATCAGTTGTTTTAACAGTGCAGTAAAAGAATTATGAAGTATTTGTCGCTCTTCAAATGAATACAGGACAGTCTCATCATGAACTTCCTGTAAGTTCTAATTAATATATTAATATACCAAATGCCAGTCAACATAAATTTGAGTTTACCATTTATAATACTTGGGTGATCTAATTGTATGTTTTGTTAATGTAAGCATGATCTAAGATAAGGCTTGTTGGTTATGAAATCATCTCTAATAAATGGTGCTGTTTTTTCGATACTAAATACAATTGGTTATTTCCTTGATTCTCTTGTAAATAGCTATCTGGTATATATATGTAAACAATAGGGGATGGATATTGTCGATAAGTCTTGAATGCTTTCAATTCATTTGTTATCAGGATGAATCATAGATTGAGCAAGAGCCATTAGTTGCTAACTGAAAACATATTCAATTTCAGATGCTGATATTGAGAATGATAGATTGTTCATTACTGTATAATTTTTTCATAAAAAGTATCTTTTCTGGATTCTTTTTTATCTGGGAAAATCACTGTTCACAACCTAAATTAACAAATTTATATCATTGAAAAACGTGTGATAACGAGAATAAACAAAAATAGTTTCATTATAGCAATTGATTCATTTCAAATATTCATCATAGGTAGAACCGAGTCTGTGCTACTTATCTACTTCTTATTATAATAGAATTGAACAATATTCAATTAAATTTTTGATTTAATAAACCTTTTTCAAAGACCTATTTTTTGATAGTTATGCATATGAAGTTGTGAAATATTGAGTCACTGGATCATTTCAGAATAAATTCATGTAATTCTATGAAAGTAAAATAATCTGAACAGAACTGAAGAAAAAGGTCTTCAGAAATGATCCCTACTTGAACTTTTTTCCAGTCGGATCGAATCTTCTGAAATATAATTTCACCCTGAAGTAACATTCCATAATGCCGCTCCCGAAGAGAGTGATAGAACCAGTTCACGTTACCAGGGGTACACTCCCTGAAGATTTCCCTCTTCCGTCGGAACTAGAGGCAGTCACCAATGGTACCTTGGCAAATACAGTTCGTCAGCTATCTTCCCTTTCAAAGCATGCAGAAGATTTATTTGGAGAATTGGCCAGAGATGCACAGCAGCTCTATGATCGATCCAACTCACTCCAAGCGAGAATAGATAGGCTGGCCATAAAAGTGACTCAGCTGGATAGCAATGTGGAGGAAGTGTCCTTGCAAGACATCCATATGAGGAAAGCATTCAAGAGTGCTGTGGTCTTCGACCAGCAGGTAATAGTTGAAGGGATGGGGCAGTGCGCTGAATATTCACGAAGAATTCTTTTTACGCATTTTGCATTTTGACATTTGAAATGGGAAGAAAGGAAATTGAATGATTTTCGTTGATAATAAAGTTTATAAGTGATTAAAGATGAACTATTGGCGCATACTTAGAGGAAAAAATATTTACACCAGCATATGGTTGATTTCAAATTAGGCAATCCAACGACCTGTCAAATATTTTTTTGAGGTTAGTTGGTGGTCAAACACTGGGAATCCAGCTTTGATGAGGTGGTCATTAAAACCGTTTATTTGCTTGAAAAATTGTTTATGTGGAAATTTTTTTGGTATTTCTAGTCAATCTTACTCTTAGGAATATCAGACCAGTGAAAATTATTTAAATTAAGTGCATTTTCAATAAAAAAATGCCATAAATGTGTGCCAAAGTTGGATGTGCAAGTCGTTCAAATTGAGAGGATTTTCTTGAATATTTTGGAACACTCAGTTTGTGTAACTTGGTGTATTATACACATAATAAGTGGCTTACCAGGAAACAAAAGGAAATTTGGTCAGCAGTCATCAATACTTGACAATATCGATGACAAGAAACTAAAGTGAATATTTCTTCATAGACACTGAAATAAGCAGTATTCAGTTCATGTAAAATGTAAAACTGATGAATATTTAAATTTATAACATTTGAAAGGATGAAGAAGTTACAGGTACAGTGCTCTGATGAATATTTCTTCAACAATACTTTCTCTTTAATCTCTTGGAATTTTCTTCGTCAGTGTTGCTTCAGGATATTTTTTGATATTTCAAATAATAAAAACTCACTTCTTCACTCATGAAATGCCTAAGATAATAAAATTCCTCATATTTACTGCAAGCCAGCGACCTGTCAGAAACGTTTTAAGGTTGACAATGGTGGAAAAAACACGTGGTTTGGATTGCCTAATATGTGTCAATATACAGGGTCTCTAGATTTTGATGGGATGGGCCTTATACAACTTCCAACTCTTCTGGAAATGGAATTTGTGTTCACACCTCTTTATTCTAAAATGAATGGCTTTTCTATAAACCGTAAACTTTTATGAACTCCAACAACTATTCAGTGTTATCTATTGTATGTTTGATAGTTAAAGGCTGTACTTTTTTCAAGCTTTCATATTACTTTATTGAGTCTGAAACTGGTTGATGAGTAAGTATATTAAATGGGAGAAAATTGTTCCAGATATTCTCCAGAGCAACAATGCCAACGGCAATGCTGGAAACTTACAATTCTTGCGACAAGCCACCTCCGCTAGACAAACTGAACTGTTACAGAGACGACGGTAAAGACGGTCTTAAATTCTACACAGATCCAAACTACTTCTTCGAATTATGGAGGCAAGAAATGCTCATCGACACCGAAAGAATGATGCACGATAGAGGAAAGAAGCCACACAGACCTCGTACGGCGGGAGGTGAAGGGAATCGGCACAAGAAGGGTGTAAGAAGACCTCACAACACGAGGGAGAGGCAGAAACAAATCGCCATGGGACATGGGGAGTATATCATGCCCCAAAATAGCATCTATAGAACTCCGCAACAGGTCCAACCTATGCCGTTAACGGAAGAAATCATACAGGAACAAAGGCCTCCGAGACCGAATTCAATCGAAATACGTAGATCATATCAGCAAGAAGTGACTGATGGTTTGCCATCTCCGACATATCCTCGCTATGACGAAAACCCATACCAGCAAGGCATGTACGGACAGGGTCCGCTAAGTTCCGAATCTCTTTACCAGAGTAGTACGCCAACAAGGACGACTAAAGTTAGACCGAGTCAGCCGCCTCCGGCGCCCCCAAGCAACAGCAGTACTCCTTCAGCAGCTAACACTCCGACCAGAAGCTATCGAGGTATGCCCACCGGCAGAGATACCCTGCCTCCTCCTCCACCACCTCCGGACACTATGTCCCCACCGAACGGAATTCCTCCCCATCTGGCCAGATCGCAGAGTCAATCCAGATCGAACAGTCCCCATTCCCATCAGGCCACCCCCGAACCTAACCAAGACTTACCCCCACCGCCGCCAATTCCCAAACAAGCGTCCCCTCCGAAAGTTCAAACACCAGTTCAAGCCTCCCCGCCACCGCCGCCTCCTCCGATGCCACTCAGCATAATGACGAATGGGGCGGTGAATCTTCCGTTGGTCAACGGAGACCTCGCGAAGATTCTGCAACAGTCTCCTCCGAAGTTGAACCCAGTGAAGGATCGTCCTGTCCCTAAACAACTTCCGCCGTTGGACAATCCGAGAAACGATCTACTTAAGGCCATCAGAGACGGTATAAAGTTGAGGAAAGTGGAGAAAACGGAACAGAAAGAAGTGGAACGCCATGATGTCGCGAGTATTTTGGCGAGGAGGGTAGCAGTGGAATTCAGCGAGTCTGAATCTGGTAGCGACTCCGAAGACAGCGAAGGATGGGGCGACAATGAGACGTCGGCGTGACATAAGCGAAAGGCTAGTATGTCTAGCCAAGTTTATGGGTAGAAGAACAGTTACAACGAATATACAGGGAAAGAAAGAAGTCTTGGGTGCTGGAAAATTACTTCAATGCGATCAAAAATAAACGAAAAAAACAAACAAGGTTATGACCATCAAAATGAAGCAAAGAAAATTGGAAGAATGAGGAGCACCCAAGTCTGTCTGCATGCTACTGGGATTGCTCCAAAGATAATCGACTTGATGAAATCAAAATGAATTTTTTAGTGGTTTTGTAGACATGCATAATTTGCAATAATGGCTGCAGATGATTAATATTCATGAAAATATGCGTAGAATTACAAAAATTATTTATTATAAATTCTATCTTACTAACGAGCCATATTTAATCTTGCGGGTGATGACAAATAGCAGTTTTTGAAAGGTATGTGTACATTTTTTTTTAGTATCCAAAACATTTCCAATTTTGTGGCAAAATATCCGCTGATAATTGTAGTTCGTAATCCGTAATGTAGAAACTTGTGCCAACTAGACATTTGACTTTATATTCTTGCAGAAGGGACTTCCTAAGAACTGAATAGAAAAGATTGGGTCACGAATCTTAGTCTGCCAATTTTGAATTTTCATTCCAGATCCAATTCTGATTATTTCTAATTATTATTGAGGAATTTTCAGCGAAACCCAAAGAAAACTGCTGTTTCTCCATTTTCCTAAAGATATCGACCTTTATTTATATTGTGGAATCCCTTTACGTGGTTTCTAGTGTTCCCAAGACGTAAAATATGAGTTTTTATAGAGTACAATATTTTCATACTTTTGTATATAGTGTTCTAGATTTTGTTGTTGATTTTTTCATTTTATTCTAATTTGTTCATATTTTATTGACTTCAAAATTATATAGTGTAATAATGTGCAAATGAAACCAATGCTTATGTGTCTGTTTTTGAATCATTATGTATATTTATGGCCTGATGTTATGCCAAAATTCAGTATTAGAAAAAATCTGATACTAATGTATTGTATCTGTGAAATTTTTATAATTCGGTGTGAAAATACTGTAAATACTATGACTTACAAAAATGCCCTTCTGAGGAAGGAAATTCAAAAAACGTACTTTTCACTTTTTCTATTATACCAAAAATGCTTCAGTCTTATTGTAGAAAGTTAATTATTTTGATGTTCCCATTAAAAAATATAAATAAAAGAGATACCAGGTACAATAAACAATTTGTCAGGTGTATTGTGCAACGTGAAATTGTAAAAAATTAGTGAATGTTTATTCTAAATTCTGAAAAAAATGTTGAAATTTATACTATCCACAATAATACTCATTTTAATATCTGTTATGATTTGTAAAATAGTGGGAATAATAAATATTGAATCAAAATTAGAAGTCTTCATCTGCCCTTCCAAGTCACACGATTTCACAAAAACAATGAACTGTGTTTACGAAAGTTCATATTTTTTAACACAAGTTAGATCTCGTCGTCGAAATTAACCAATTCACTAAAGATCTCCAACATAAAACTTTGGAGATAAAGTTATCATCAAAATGAGAAGTACGAATCTGTTTTCGATCAAACTCTACCGCTGGCATGCACTGTCATTATAGGAGAGCTGAGACTCCCAAAATTCGAAAAATGTTGAAATAGAACGATCGCCGAAAATCATTATCCAACATTGAAGTTACTTATCAGTGTTTTCACAGCGGTAATGACTGGGGTATGCCAATAAATGCTTCGGAAGGTAAAGATGCTGATTTGAAATGAGCGAATAAATGAAGTTGCGTTATTTATTATACTTGAAGCTGAATTTTATACACAAAAATTTATGACGTTCTCATAGGAGGAGAAACTAAAATGACACCATCTCCTCGGACAAACATCATAGGTATATTACGTTTGGTAGTACGGTAAATTTCTTCATATGTTTCTTCATCAATTTCAACAGTTGTTATGGTTTCTTCAGCATCACTGAGAATCATATTCATGTGTTGGTCGTAAGCCTGAAATCAGGATATTTTGAAGAAATTATTGTTGTCCTCAAATATGAACTTTTACGCATTGAAAACTTACATGAAGTCGTCCTCTTAGTTCCCGATCGTTCCTCATTTTTACATAGATCCTTTCATCTAAACTCAATCGTACTAAATCTAGGGGTTCTTTCACAGTTATAGATGGAATCTAAAAAGAATTTCCACTATAATCTTACCATTGAATCTCTATTTATTTATAGGTATTGTCTTACATTTTCATACTCGTCTGCCATGATACCCAATTAATTCGAAATATAAGTTCAGAGAGTCTCTTCACTAGGTTGATTTAAATATAAAAATTTCAATCTCAAATCGCTGAAAGCCTGAAAGTGAAAAGTTTAAAATTCTAACCAAAAATTCATTTCTGTTAGATTCTAACCTATAAATCGGGAGGAAAACAACTCAACCTCAAAATGACACACATATGACACAGTTGTCAACCCTACTTTTATGTTCTAAATATATTTATTCCCCGATTCCTCCTATATTTGCTATAAATTAGCCAAGGTTCTTCAATAATTCTACACTCAATTGATCAAATTCCATTCTTTAAAATGAATCAGCGAGTTGTCATATTCCTGTTAAATTCAAATTATTCTAGATACATGTCGCATTTTCTGTTTTCGTTTATCTCATTGAGACTAGCAGGAATACGAAAGATACGTACGTCTTTTCCTTACTGAAAAATCCCCAGGGTTGTGTATGTGTATAAATCAGGTATTGATTCAGCTAACATTTATTTGTACTGCCCATTAAGATTATAATTGGAGATAATTGAAAGTTAGGGCAGTAGAACACAAACTGAATGTTTGTTTCTGTATTCCTTAACAACAATTGATTGATTTTCTTGCTCTGACTTTGAGAAGCAAAGTGGGTAGAGACAACAAGAGAGTCAAAGGAAATTTGGTGTATTATATTAATTGTGTTTCGTTCGAAGAAATATTAACAGAATGGATGGAAAGATCTTAAGATGGACATTGGGAGGAATGTTACAAACACTGGACAGTATATAGAAACAGTCCGTTCATTACACCAAACTGTCACAGCCTTAAGAACTGCCTTAGAAGAGAGCAAAAAAGAGATTCTACATCTAAAAACCAAAGTCTTGCCAATTAATTCTATTGAACAATCTTTAACTGCTCTTGCTATAGAAAATCATGCCCTTCGTAGAAAGTTATTGCAGAATAATATTGATGATCCTTCTAAAGAAAAGCTGAACGAATTGAATGATGATGGTGATGTCAACATTGCTGTATCTGAAGAGTCAGTTAGATGTACTGATAGGAATAAGAAAGTAGTTGGTTTTAATGTTGAAGAGGAGCCTTCTACAATAAAAAATAAAGAACAATCAATTGTAGAACATTCATCTCATGAAAAAACGAATGATATCATCTTGAAACAATCAGAAATCAATCAGTATGATGTACAAGAAGTGCTAGAAAGAAATGATTTTGTAACGTCAGAAGTGAAGAATTTTGAAGGTACATTAGAATCTACTGAGGCTGCAGTGAAAAATTTGTTACCAGAGGTTGAGTTGAAGACTGATTCTCAAAAACAATCACCAACAGATCCTATTATTGAAGAAAAAGTACAGCCAAACTTAGCCAAGGTTGAAATACCACCTTGCATTGATAATATACAAAAATCCCAATTGAATTCATTTGTGACTGATTCAAAAAAGGCCAAAAAAGAAAAACGAAAAGGAAAAAAACACCTGAAGTTGCCATCGGTTCTAGGTCTCAAAAGTGCTCATAAGCATAAAATACGAGCATCTGTTCACATTAAAGCAAAATCTTTTGATGAAAAAAAGAATTCTAAATCTTTAGACAGTCTAACAATTGTAAAAACCCCATTGAAAGAATTGAAAATTTCTAAAACTACACATTTTTTCAATCTGAGGAGTGAAATAAGCTGTGAAATATCCAAGAGCTCCTCAAATATGTCAGATCATGATAAATTCAATATGAATAATAAATTTCAAACTGAACAAGAAGTGAATTCCAATGATAAGGCTGAAGATGATTATCAAAACGATATGGAACAAGAGCCAGAAGTGGACGATATAGAACTTATATTCACAACAGATGATACAAAAGAAGCTGATTTTAAAGAACAGCTAGTTTCAATAGATTCTGTTGAAAGGCAAAATAATGCTAGTAGTGTTAAATTGTTGGCCCCTGATCAAGAACGAAGTATAGATATATCTGATAGAGAACTGGATGATGATGTTTTTGATGGTTCTTTTGACCACGACAATCAAGATTGCAATGCTCTGCAAGTTTTCCAACTGGAACGGGATAATTCTCAATTGTACAATTCAAAGTCCGATAATTCAATAAATCAAGATGAAAAAAGTTTGAGGAGTTATTATTCATATCAGGATTCGAGTTTCGAAAATAAATCCATGGAAAAAGATGAGAGCTTCGATAGGTTTGAAGAAAGGGTCAGGTTTGTTGAAACTGATATTTCCAAAGTGGGCATTCAAGAAGTTGAATATACAGGAATTAGAAGGAATACCTGCCCTAATCCTCTACAGTATAGACCTCTTTTGCACAGGTCAGTAGATACCTAAATGTAATTTTTTACTAATTCTAAGTATCCTCATAACGGTTTTGTAATTGTCAAAATTTGGCCAAACCTGGTTGACATCTTGTATTTATATGGGGAGTTGGGGACTATGACATTATATTTTTAAGTTGAATACTGAAAATATTGAAAATAATTCATATTGGTGTCGATTTAATCAGGGAAGCAATCAACAAGGGTCTAAATGTGAAAAAGAGTAGACCAATTTTGGCCCATTCTAATGCCATTAGAAAAGAATCTGGGGCACAGACTGACATATCTGCCCTTCCCGGATCTGCTTGGAGATCTGAAAGTAGTTTGGCCAATAAGGTAAAACGTAAAGCAGCCCTTAAAGTATATAAAAAAGACACGAGATACTTTATAATTTGCAGGCGCACCTCGGTGATCATTTCACCACTTTACCATCAAAATTCCCCCTTCCTGGTCCTCGTTTGAAATTATCAGAAAAGACCACTGTCGAAGCACGAAGAGTTCTGTTATCAGACATAGGTTTCACAAGCATGGTACCCGAATTGTCAAGATCTGCAGATCATCTCTGTCCCTCAGCCTTGAAACCACCCGTAACGACTTACGGCCAATTTCTGAGAACCCCTGAGCTCTATTCTCCAGCCTATACAGTAAGAATTGTATTGGAAGAGTCTTGCATGATATTTTATGAATGCAATGTTTTATAATTCAACATCATTTCAATTCAGTTTGCTTTGTACCCTGCACAGGCCCTTAGAAAACATTGATGTGTTGCCGAATGCAATCTGAAAAGCAATTTGAGACAGGATTGCTTTTCAGTTGAGTGTTAAATCATCTTTTAACTGCTGTAAATAGAATCGTGGTGCCTCCTGCTTTTGAGTGGTAAGTTATGTGTTGTACATAATATGTTAGCATTTTAATGATTCAGGTCCAAAATTAATTCCGTATTTGGAGTAATTAGGATCATTTCTTAGAAATCTTTCAAAAATTAATTAATTGGAATTAAAAGTTTTTTTGAAGAGACTGACAATAATCAATTGATAAAAGACATGAATCTAAACAGTATAATTTATGAAAAGTACTGAAGAAGTAAGACAGGTGTCTGTACACATGTTCTGATAAAATTTCATCTCTGACATGACTAAATTGTAACATAAGCTTGATAATTTTCTTGTTCTGCAATTCTGCATGCTGCAAATATCGACCATACATTTTTTCTTTGTAATTTGTTTCTGCATTGAATTGATATTGTAAATAACTATTATCTCGATCGATATACGCACTTCTTTTAATGATGCACTATTTTCTAATGTGCTGGCTTTTCCATCGAAGCTCATTGATCAACAAAACATGGAATGCGAATAAAAGACCTCCAGAAATGATCTACGATTACAGAGTCAACGTTTCACATGGACCACAACCACTGCCACCCCTAGTGAGGGAAGTCAATCCCATTCCCGTTATAGCATCAATCCCTTGACCCCTCCAGTTCAAACTAGAAGGTGCTCAGCACCTGTCTCACCGTCGAGAAGAGGTACCCTGAAGAGTGCCACTTCCAGAGTTCGTTTCGCTAACGGCTCCCTCCCCGAGTTGAGAGGCGATTGGACCCAAATGACAGCTGACAGCGGAGACTCGACAGATAGTTTGGTGGAAGAAGCGGAAAACTACTTGAGGAGGTCGATTGACTGTATTCTGGGGAGTTCGAGAGAGAAAGATTACAGGTGAACAGGCGGTGGTTGTCTTTTTCTTAGCTCAGCCATTTTCAAATGTAATTTTGCATGAAATAAAGGAATTAATTGGATTTTTATTAAAAATTGAGGGAATTGAGGGCTCAAGTTATGAGTATATGACTACCTTTCGATTCAAATTTTTCAAACTATTTTTATTTCTTACAACTTCAACATCTTGTATTTCGGAAGTGAAAAGAGTTAGAACCCATGTTTGTAGGAAATTTGTTCTTATTTTCATGAGCTGTATCTACCCTATCAGTTTGTTTCACCTTCTTCTATGTCCCTTCGAGTTTTTGGACTACTTGTTCCACCGAAGAGAACCACCAGTCATTACATCTATAAATAAATCTTTCGAAAAAATTTATCTCACTCGTTGGCGAAATACAATGAAGATGCAAATGATTGATAGTGTTGAATGGTGGCTTATGAAACCCAAACAAGATTTCTTCCATATTGCCTCCTGATTGTTCCAGAACTCTTCGAGTCTTCTGTACCATCCTTTCCAACAGCGGAATATGGGAGGCAGTCAGTTTGTGTATATTTTCGATGTGGTTCTTAGGTATTGTCAAGAAGTGATAAGTTGCCACAGGGTGAATATTAGAAAATATTACCATTTCTGTATCTTGATAGGCAATATTTGCGGGTTCTTGACCTGTGATTATTCCGCAGAATATGCATTTGATGACAGACATTTGTCAAAATGACCATTGGAAAAGGAATGCAGGTTGACTGGGATTGTACAAAAACCTTCAAGAATTTTGAAACATTAGCATATAAATCATATTCAGTTCGTCAAAACATCTTCAAGATGAAGATTATTATTACGGCTTGTATTCATGGGGTAGAGTTTATAGGTTCCTTATGGCCTTTGAATGTAGTATTAGGTCAAGTATTCTCAAATTTTTATGAATACATATTCCCAAAAGAAACCTTAAATGATTCAGGTGTCACTATATTTTCTTAGAAAAAAAAAGTGTGGAAAACCAACTCCATCTCTTCTACCAGCATTCATCATATTAAATTTTTCACCTTTAGCGATTCTAAAAGAAACATACTTCGTCGAGCATCTGCCCCTGAATCTGCAGGTGATAATACACCACCTCAGGGCTGGCAACCCTTCTTACCCAGGCAACCGAGAGATTTAAAACCCGATCATTGGGTGAAAGTCATCACACCTGAAGGAAAGGTTAAAGGTGGCAGAGTTCGCTACATAGGACCTGTAGCAACGCAGGTAGATCAATTTGTGGGGGTGCAACTTGCTGTTCCAGAAGGACATTCTGATGGTACTTATAATACGAGAAGATACTTCCAGTGGTGAGTTAACTCAATGTTGGATTGAGTTTCAAAGATATGTTTGTTCGAGTTTGACCTGTTTGGTTCATTTATTTGGAACTAAGATCCTCCAATTATACAGGGTCCTGCAATATTGCGAAAATCTTCGATAGTTGCCGAACCAGACATCTCAGAGATTTCCTTGGAAAGTAGACCTCTTGTACCTTCATTTCTGCATCTCAGGAAATTATTTTCTGATATACAGGATGTCCCCGATAAATGTTATTCAACAAATGGATGGTTTTTTTAATGGATCACCCCATATATTTTCAATGACCTTCATTACCTCTTTCATGACGCAAAATATTAGGGACATTTTTCCAACAGTTAAGATCTTATTCGAAGAAAACTGCAAAAAGGTGAGGGAAAAGCAGTTCAGTAAAAGGCGTTTGACGATTTCCAGAAGCGATAGTAACATGAATTTGATCTGAAAGTTTTTTAAAAAAGACTTTTACTGAACTGCATTTCCCTCACCTTTTTGCAGTTTTCTTCGAATAAGATCTGAACCGTTGGAAAAATGTCCCTAATATTTTGCGTCATGAAAGAGGTAATGAAGTTCATTGAAAATATGTGAGAATATATGGGGTGATACATTAAAAAATCATCAATTTGTTGAATAACATTTATCGGGGACACCCTGTATATCAGAAAATAATTTCCTGAGAAGCAGAAATGAAGGTACAAGAGGTCTACTTTCCAACGAAATCTCTGAGATGTCTGGTTCGGCAGCTAGGGAAGATTTTCACACTATTGCAGGACCATGTAGATGATGATCGAGAAATAAAAATAAAAGCCAACAAAATAAGTACATTGTATTTATTTCAGGACCATTTTTCAGTATGGCGATATCGCCAATATATTTACATAAAATAGCATTACTACTTTCTTGTATTTCTAATATTTTCCAGTGAACCATACCATGGAATATTTGTGCCATTCAAAAAAGTAATCATGGGATGGAGACCGTAAAAGGAACAGCTGGATAATATATTTCATTCGAAGAAATATTGTTCATAACTTCAGGAGATTATATTAAATGTACCTGCAGATTTATCCTGACTGTGCCATATTTTGCTGAAAAGTTTTGATATAAATTATTTCTTCTGTGTGTTTCAAACACTCAGGGGCGCAGCCAGGGGGGGGCCCGAGGGGCCCGGGCCCCCCCCGAGATTTTTCTGCATGCAAACTTCTCTACCTGTATATCAGTAGATACAGTTGAATATTTGCGTCGGGCCCCCCCCGAACAAAAATACAGTTGAATATTTGCGTCGGGCCCCCCCCGAACAAAAATTCTGGCTGCGCCACTGCAAACACTATTATACTGAGTTACTGACATGGCAAAAGAGTACATAATTGCTAAAATATTGAAGGTCTCTCATTACTTTTGCAAAATTTGCGCGCCTTTGCCACGTAAAACACTTTGGCAATATTGCTTTCGGGTTTTACAGTTTATACTAATATTACATAACCCGAACGCACCTTGATATTTGGTTCTCTTGTCAGAGCTTTTCAGTGCTATAAAATGTGAAGAACAGGACTTTCTGCAGACAGATATTTCATTTTGTGCAATAAGCTTTTCTGATAGTTTCACTGATCTAGTCCTGTTCTTTGCCGTTTGATGTATTCGAGAAACAGGGTTATCAATTTGAGTTTCGTTCTTGAGCCAAGGATATTTGATATTTTTCCTCTTAATAAGGATTATATGATTTCCTTAACTTTAAGGTATATTCTCATATTATTCGTGATAGTATCCTGTTCTTATATCTTCCAATTCAAGATCTGATCAAAAACCTATTCAGTGCTAATTGAAGTCAGTTTAAATAAGGCAGTATGCTGAGTTAATTCTATTTTTAATAATGCTGACTTTAAAAAATATTTTCAACTATAAGGTGTTTCAAAAATGCCTCTGATGATGGTGAATGTCTTGTTATTATCTCATTTTCGTAGATGTATTGTAAACTGCATTTTTTTTACTATTTGCAATAAAGTAAATTTGGTAGACATTTTTGGAACAGCTTGTATAATTAATTTCAGCATATTTCTATCCAGCAGGAATTTTGAATAGCTTAAATGAAAAAAGATAAACAAATAATGGAGTGCACAATTTTTTTCTTCTAATGAATGGATATGAATAAATGTTTGTTATTATATTTGTTGTGGAGCTTTGGTTCCACAATTTTAATTTTATGAGATCTATATTTTTTATTCATAATTAACCTGATATTTGAAATCACTTCCATTTATTTAGTAGTTATAAACTGATGTTGGAAGTTGTTGTAGTTTATCCAGTGAATTTGACTGAAATGTCGAGCAGGAAATAAAATAATACTTAAGAATCACCTGTAAAATAAATGTAAAATAGCATTATGTATATTTTTTCGCATTTGTTTTGAATTTTTATTTTCAATTTATGAGGTCTTGCCTATGGTTACACGCTAGAATGGTTCTGGGTACGCAAATCTGGACGAAATTTTTGCATTTAGCTTGATCACGTCATTTTTCATCTAATAGCAAAATTTCATTCCGACCGAATCAGTAGTTTTCGAATTATCAGGAAAACCAAAGGTTCGAACGGGCATATTTCTATGTTTTTCGTTTTTCAAAAAAGACAGAAATTATCAAAAAGGTTTTATTAATATAATCAGATCATCATTACATTCAGTTAATATAACTGAAAAAAATTAAAAGAGGAAATAATGAGAGAATTTACGGCGTGCTGACAAATTTTTTGAATTCATACCGTCAATTCTTTATTTTCATATTCACATTAATTTCCTTGAACAAGAACAAGACTCAATGTTTCGTTCTTTGAGAAAAGTATTCAAGATGAAAAGATTACAGGAAGAAATATGCAGATCGCTTAGAATGTGAAGAAAATGAAATAGATGAAGAAAGTAGATTTGAAAGGAGCTGAGGCAAGAAGTGAAAGTTAATGAAGACAGAAGGAAGACTAGTTTCCACAAAAGTTCCATAATTATCGATTTGTTGTATGTAACTACCAACTATAATTTATGTTTTGGATGTGATTAATGGCCATAAACTGGGAAGTCTGCGTACCATCCAAAGGAACCATGATCTCCTGTATGAGCTCCAAAGTCAACAGCGTCATGGTGATCATGGCCTCCTGCTTGTCTTTGTGGTCTTATGCTGTCGGATGCCGGTTCTTGATCAATATATTGTATGGGCGTGTATCTTGCGAAAATGGATGTAATGCAGAGAAACACGAAAAGTAGTCGCACAAACTGAAAAAAATTTAATTACAACAGCTACACAACACATTTTTCTAATGATATTTCATCAAAAAATCTGGAATTAGTTACAATTAGCTAAAATTTCAGTGAATTGATACTACCACCACTAATTGAAATTTCAAATAGGGTAGCTACTATGATTGTACTCTTTATTTTATGTTTCTGAAATGAAATAATGAAAATCAAGACAAATAAAATAGTTGAAGTTTAGTCTCACCATATTTGAATTTATCAACCGAATTATATCACCGAAGTACTCTGAATGAACCCAAATTTCATCCGCTATTTATATTAATTTGGTTTCTTTCTGGCGTGAACGGAAACTTTCTTCGTAACAGAAAACCGCAAAATTCTTTCTATTCTAATCTGCAATCAATGAAGCAGAACATTAGTAACTTCTCTTGACTTTTTACGAACAATTGAATAAATAATCATCCAGTAGTATGAAGAAAAGGTATTTATTCTTCGGAGAAATTTGCTTTTTCGCAGATAATTTTTTGAGTGAAATAGTAAAACCGCGGTGGGACATCATTCGTTGTTAAGAGGCATGCGCAAAATTGGTATTTGAAATTAATTGTAATATTATAAAATTTCGTTAGAATTTTTCTGCATAAGAGCAATGAGGAAGAAGTCTTTGATAAAATAAAAAGGTTTCTTTTTCCAAATAATTTGTAGCCGTTTTTAATCATGCTAATATCGAAAGAAGTAAAATTTTTATTTCTGTGGTTAACTACAGAATTTCTATGTTCCTTAAATTGGTGAATGCGCAAAGTCAGTTCTTTTCAAGTGATGTCTTCTGTGTGAAAGTTTGGTAACGAAATAGTGTTACAAAATGGTGAGTACATGTGCTTAATAAATATTATTTAGATGAAGTATTTGAATCCTTTCATGGAATAAATTTTTTGTGTTATGCTTAGATGGACCTGAATTAATGTAAAGCTTGCGACTTTCTAGTAGGCTCTCTACTTAACCTATCTAAACCTCATGGTCACGTTTTGATAAAAGTAATGTTTTAGACGTGCAAAAGACGTAATGGAGGAAGATCCAAACACGGACGTGGCCACGTTAAGCCCGTTCGTTGCACAAACTGTGCTAGATGCGTTCCTAAGGACAAAGCCATCAAAAAATTCGTCATCAGGAATATTGTCGAAGCTGCCGCTGTTAGAGATATAACTGAAGCTTCAGTATACAACCGTAAGTTCATTTATTTCAAAAATGTTATGAAATAAAATGTGATCCATTATTGTAACAATATACCTAGTAAGCTTGGAATCTCCATTTGTACACTTGTGAGCATTTTGCATAATGGTACTGTTTTCCATTGATTGACTTGTTATAATACTGACTGCTTATTTCTATTTGGTCTTTTATTTTGTGTTTACATCATTGTTATATTCTATTCATACTTGCTCGTTAATGACTTCCAATTCTTGAATTCATACCTGTTGATTATTATCGTAGCCTTATTTCGATATATTTAATATTCCAGAATATACCCTACCCAAGCTTTATGCAAAGTTGCACTACTGTGTATCCTGCGCTATCCACAGCAAAGTGGTAAGGAATAGGAGTAAGAAGGACAGGAGAATCAGGACCCCACCTCAAAGGAACTTCCCTGGCAGAGACAACAGGGCCCAACAGAGGAAATGAGTTAATTATTCCATAATTAAATAAAAAAAGTCACAAAAAATATTATCTTTTATTTTTCTCCATCCCTATGAAGACAAAATATACAGAGACATTTTTTCGATCCACTTCAGATTATTTAGTAAAATTTAAAGTGTCATGGAGAGATGCCAAGATATTAACATTGCTTTGTAAAGTACGACTAAGCTTCAAACTACGAAGAGCAATATTTTGACTAAAATCAATTGATAGGATATGATATCCTGAAAGAAATGTGTTGACTCCTGGTTATTCATTTTGCTGTGAAAATTTTAGATTGGCAGCCAGTGATATGAAGTAAAAATTGCATTGAAGAAACTGCCCCCCAAATGGGTGAATCTAAGAGGTATTATTTAATATATTTCGCTGATATTCTGTTATGTTCCCCGAGGCAGGTGTTGCTAAGACCACACTTAATATTTTACCTTTCAACAAGAAAAACAACAACTTAAATAAATACTAGAATCTTTAATGATAACCAATTACAGAATTTAATGTTGGGTTTCTGTAAATAATGAACATCCACTTGTGCATTGAGGAGCTTCTATTGTACTTGATCTAAATTCATTTGGTCAAAGAATCCATACTCTTCTTTAGATCCTTTTCAAAAACTTTTTTGGTATCAGAAAATCCATGTTTTGTTTTACCAAATGAATTGGGCCCAGATGATGTTGGGGTATCCCTAAAAAAGTGCATATTAACAATGAAAGACAAACTTAATTAGAATCACATGAAGACCTTACATCACATTCTTCTACAATGAATAAGAAATGTGATGCATAAGTATCTAACCGTTTATGGCTATAAATTTTTAATTATTAACCTTAACAACAGTAAAGTTTCAAAATATTACTAATTTTTGTAATCAACACTTCTTTCCGACCTAAAGATAGACAAAAATGATAATTGACTGGCAGCTTCATACCTTCCAATATTTCTCATTCGCATCTTAGCTTCTGGAGGCATTTCTTCTGGTTCACTATCATCATCTGCATTAAAAACAGCAGCTACTGATAGTTTAGGTTTGTTCATTTCCTTAGCCTTATTAGCACCTAATTTAATCTGGATTCCTAAACTTTTCAGTCTGTTTTTGGCCCCTAGCGCAATATTCTCCATTTTTTTCTCTTCCTTAACAATACCTTCCTTGCTATCCCTGGGTCGGTCATGTGGAGATCTTGATCTCGATCTATGTCGGGAATCTTCTTTTCCTAGCAAATACTGACAAATTTAAAACATTTTAATAAAATATCAAATAAGGCATTTTACTCAAATTGCAATATACATATTCATCAATACCATTCCGCATACAATTACCGTGTTTGTAACTCCTCTTATCTGGCTTCTCATCCATATTGATTTTTTTGATAAATCTGGATATGAACAATAATATCGTAGAGAATTCGAAGGAATATAATATTATGAATATGAGAAATTGCTGACACGATATCTAAGGAACCAATAATAATGTTAATTATATAGAAATCTCAATGTTGACTTTTTTTAGAATAATTAATTCAATTGTCACTAATGTCAGTGTCATTTTGACAGTTACATGGAAAACCACAGACGAGGATGAACTTCTTTCTTTTCTTTTAAGTACTGCGTTTATATCTATTTCACCACAGCCGTCCCTACATCAAGCCGTGTAATTGAGTCAACAAGGCAACATTGGAAGAGGGAAAGGGTTAAGTTTAATTTTTGATATTATTCATGTTTGAATCGAAACGGTGACATTTGGTCAATAGATCTTCATTCATCACATTGTAACAACAATAAAACAACCAATATTTTCTAACTAAAATTTTATATATCACAGTCCAACGATTAAAAATTTTCTTGTTGAGTAAATATAAAAAATAACGAATAAATTAATACAAATTCAAGTGATACTAAAGTAAAGAGAATGGTAGTCCGAAAATTTGGTATTTATCAAGTACTCTGGAATAGAAACCAACACGTATCATTTTCGAAATGAATGCATTTTTCTGATCAGCAAGACCTTCTAACTTCTTGCGAATTCCTTAGTTTTTCGGAGCAATCTCTTCAAGGTGATGTGACAAGTACACCTATGCATCATGCGTTATCATTCGCAAAGTAAAATTGTCATTTTCCGATTCAACTATAGTTGAAGGTCCACCCCAAACTTCTGTGCGCAATTTTTTATCCAAGGCGCAAAACTTGCCACTCTGGTGTACACTCCAGGTCTGTCTTTCTTCGCACAGCCATCTCCCCAAGAAACAATACCAATCAGTTCATATCTTCCGTAGCGTTCGCAAACTAAAGGACCACCAGAATCTCCCCCACACGCGTCTATTCCCCCCCTAAGATGCCCAGCGCAGAGCATAGAATCGAGAATTGGTTGTTGTCGACCTCCATAAATTCCTTCTTTGCGGCATGTTTCCAGAGATAAAAGGGGCACAGCTGCTGAACGAAGGACTGGAGAGAGTTGGTCGGGCGTCTTGGGGTCGCTAGCGCCCCATCCCGAAACCTCGCACCACGTTCCTGGGGGTGGAGATTCGTGGGAAAAGCAAGCAGGGGTTACAGCAAGGTTGATGTTCATTCCTGGAAAAAAATCATGTTTTCTGAATTATTCGACATACGTATTGATTTGAGGAGTTGGGCAGATTTTTCCATATTACAGGGTGGTGTTGTACTTTCTTTTTCATTTCGGGGAGACTTAGCATAATTCTAGGGAAGAGACGAAAAGACTTGAAGTATGTTCCCTGTGCCGTTAGTGCAGGAATGCAGAAGAAACGGCGGAACATATACTATTCCATGTCTATGGTGAGTGGGACTCCTCCCTGTCGTCTCGCGGCATTTTTGTCGTCGTGCCTTCGGGTCTGAGTCTGTCTAGTATCACTTTTTTTGATGGGATTGCATTGGTAACTTGCAAACCATAAGAGTTAGAAGGTAGTTCTAATGGAGAAAAAGTTGCATTCATAGAAGCATTGTCAAGCAGTTCAAACAAATCGAGATTATCAGGGCCGGTTATTGAGTTATCATAAAAAAAGTAAATTCTGTCATTTTGATTTTTCTTTTTTTCCCACTTTATTTCAAATATTATCAAAACATGTTACAGGAATTTTTTATTCGACAGTAAATTATACTCAAATTGACATAATCAGATTTCGTATCCAACGTTTCGTACTCTCTGGGCCATCCTCAACCTCATTTGTTTCAATACGGACCTGCATATTTTATGACACTTTTCGAAATAACTTTTAACGCTGAATTCAACGATATATCATACAATGTCATTTCTTGTTATGTTTTTTTATCCACGGCCTACTACTTGAAAATAATACAAGGTGCGGCACGGAGGGCGGACGTTTTTCAGATGGGCATAACTTTCCCCCACTGAGGACGAGAGAAGTGGGGAAGGTGCCGTTAGACTCGTGTGTTCCTAGCATTTATTTACCAGTTGTCGTCATGGAGCCTTGGACGGTGGAGCATCGTGTTTTCGCCTATGATAGTTTCGTCCGAAATAATGAGTCAGTCACGGTCGTGCAGCGTGAGTTTCGTCGCCATTTCCACATTCATCGGAATAGAGCTATTCCCTCTCGAAACACCATCCTTCGTTGGGTTGAATCACTTCGCAGACGTGGTGAACTGATCAACAGAAGACCAAGAGGACCTGTGCGAACAGTTCGAACGCCTGAAAATGTTGAACGCGTTCGACAAGCCATTCTTCGCAGTCCGTCGCGATTTATCCATATGCGATTTTTTCTTATGGGGACACCTCAAGGCTAGAGTATACGAGACCAAGCCCCGAACTCTGGACGAATTGAAAAGGGCTATTCGCGTGGAAGTTGCCCAAGTTGGAGAGAGTCTACGCGAACTTCCAAGAGCGCCTCCAGCACTGCATCACCGATTTCGGCCACCACATGCCTGATGTGATTTTCCACACTTGACTGTCTCAAATGCTATTTCCTTGAGAATCTGATTCCGTCAATAAATGTGTTTTTGAGTAAAAATTAACGCTTTTATTATTTTTTTAAAACCATCCATCCTCCGTGCCGCACCCTGTACATTCAATAAACCTAGAGTTGTGTGTATGTAAGAAAAACAAATCTATCAACGATATCGATGTATTTATCGAAATGTATTGCACAATTGCACGTTTTTTGTTAATTAAACTAGAGGTATACAGATCCGACCCGAAAAATTTGGATAAGGGTCAAAATCACCTGAAAATCAACTTTGAATGACATTGTATGATATGTCGTTGAATTCAGCGTTAAAGGTTATTTCAAAAAGTGTCATAAAATATGCAGGTCCGTATTGAAAAAAAGAAAAATCAAAATGACAGAATTTACTTTTCTCATGATATCTCAATAACCGGCCCTGATAATCTCGATTTGTTTGAACTGCTTGACAATGCTTCTATAAATGCAACTTTTTCTCCATTTGAGCGACTTTCTAACTCTTATGGTTCAAAAGTTACCAATACAATCCCATTAAAAAAGTGGCCACTCTGTATATGTGAAATATTTCCAGTATTAACAGAGAAAAAAGTTTCTTCAACATTCGCCAGGCCTTTGACAAATACGTAATTACTACGACCTCTATGTAGAAAGGACAACGTTGCTTAGTTATCTCACAGGAAAATGACTATATCCTAACATTTTCGAAATATACACGGTGAAATGTGTCAGAATGTCATGGCCAACCGGGATACATTATAAAAGTGAATGGAGTACATATAGGATATGTTTAATTTCTAATGAAACTTTATTCAGAGTGAAAACACTGTTTATGTGATTTGAGTCGAAGAATTTTCCGAGTTATCGGCTTGCACTGGGCAAACACCTTTAGAAAATCAATAATGTGGCCATTATTCTATGAAGGAAGTTAATTATAATTATTTTTAACAATTCTTTGTGATATTTTTCTTTTTCTTTCATCTTGTACGGATATTGATCCACAGCATGATGATGGCGACCAAATGGGGGGCTTCTGATTTCAAAATCTTTCGTATTAGTCCATACCAAAACTTTGCAATTCGACTTGGATTCATTATCCATAATAAGCGACCAAAAAACCTTCCAAAGCATAATGATATAACTGAAAAATTGCCAAAACTTGTAAGATGCTGGAGAGTATAAGCAGGGCCGATCCTAGGGTGTTGGCCGCCCGCATGCAGAATCCTTATGTGCCGCCCCAAAGACAAAAAAATATATATATTTTTTTGGAATATACACTGTGATTTTTTTTTGAGTTTCATTAGAAGTATTCGAGGAAAGAATTCTGATACGAATTCAAGATTCTGTATTTTTGTTTTAGAGTTTATGAACTTGCATTATTGTGTAATATTTTCAAGCGAAATCTACTTCCGGTTCTACCGGAAACGAATATGTTATTTCAAATGCAATAACCTGTATATTTATACATATTTTGTATTCTGCACTGACTTGAGGTACCAACCACTTCAAGCGATTGTTGAGTTATTGTCTGATTGTCAAATTTGTTGACAGAAAGAGTGTCACAAATTAGAGTTAATATCTCAAACATCCCTCATTATTAGAAATTGATTTCGCCACAGTGGAACAAGAGAAAGTACGCTGATACTTCCCCTTGTACAAATTATGAGGAAATATTATAATATTTCCTCATATCATATCATTCCTGTATACAGGGTGTCTGAAACAGGGCTTCGAAGTGAGCCTCAATAAAACTATGAAATCTCATTTTTTTCAAATGGGCACCATATAAGTTTGTTTTCCGATCGATGGCTCGTCAAAAACTAGTTATAGTGTTCCATACATTTCATGTCCTTAAAATCAGTATGTATGTAGTTTTGCCGTTATTGAATAAAATTCGAATTTCACGACTAAAGCCAGGTTTATTTGTCTAAACATCAGAAGCTACTGAATTTGAGAGCAAGATCATCTTGGAGTGCTATCACTATTTTTCCCCGCAGAATCCAACGCAATCATGAAAAAATAGGGTTCTAATTTGAAAAACAGAAGTTATGGCTAATTTTCCATCACAGTTCTCGACACGAAATTTGAAACACCATGTGAAGATATTCATGAAATTCAGAAGATGCATGACCTTTCCACATTCTACTATGACGTTATGAGAAGGGTTTACACTCGGGATGTTCAGAATTAGAAGAATGAACTTAATACTGTCTATGAATATGTGACTTTTTTCAGTTTTTTTTCGATATTTTGAAAACTATTTCAATGAATACAATGGTTTCAACAGAAATGTATTCAGCATTGAGTACTCCTTGTACAACCGGAAGTGCTCAAGCTCCAAAATATTTTAGGTCTATAGAGAATTTCGAACAATATTATAATCCCAATTTTCAGATTTCAAATATGTTCAGTTCTCCAGAAACGTCTAATAGGTACTCGGGTTTGGGACACCCTGTATTCAAAAAAATCTTCAATGGGCCTCTTTTTATTGATAGGAAAAAAACTGTACATATTGGATTGAAGGGAGGGATTACCCCGTTACTTTTTCCGTAAATATTTTGATAATCCATCTGCCCTCCGACATCTTCTCTGAAGATTTTTATGTTATTTTACACAATAAGAATGCAATTTACATGCACGTTTATACTTAATATTTTTAAAAATAAGAAATTCACGTCCGTTAGGACCATCCACTAGGGACATACAATAATAATAATACTTAATATTTTTATATACATACTACTGTATTCGTGTACTAGATGATGAATCATGTACTAGATGCATGATACATACATTTCAATAAAATAGAAAACATTCAATGAAAAATATGTAATATAGAAAAGAAACACGAACAGGTAGTGAGGATGGGGATTCTGATCTTCTTTGTCGGTGCGTCGATTGGGTGGTTCGTGACTCTTCAAGATTCATCGTTGACACTACAAGACTTGGTGTTGACTCTTGGAAGATAGGATTTTCTAACCCGCAGGTTGTCACGAGAATTCTAAGGAATAAAAAGGTTGTTGTTGGACACCGTGATTTCAACAAGGTGAGGATATCGGATGATGAAACTCCATTACAGAGGAAGAAATTGAGGGATTTGCGGGATGAACTACGGACAAGGCAGGAAGGGGGGGAAGTGGACATAACTATAAAGTATGTACGAGGTGAGCCTACCATTGTTAAGACTCCATCATCTCCTTCTGCCCAAAAAAACTAGGAAGTTGTGCATTTTCTTCGCTCAAAGAATGGAATTTTATATACACTAACCTACAATCACTCCATTCAAAATACAGCGAATTACTAACCTTCGTGAATTTGAATAAACCCCTTCTGATATTTCTCACGGAAACTTGGCTCCGGCCTACTATTCCTGACGCCCTGTATGCTATACCCGAGTACTCCATCTTCAGGTGTGACAGTGTCACTACAGTAGGTCATGGTGGAGTTTGTATTTACGTTCATTCCTCCATAAGCTCAAGTTTCGCGATTACTGCAGATTCTCTACCAACACCAGGAGTTGACAATATTTTTCTAACCGTTTCTAACACGGCTTTTTCGCTGAAATTGGGATGCATCTACAGACCCCGTCCATCACAAAACGACAACTGCATATTTGATTATTTGAAAACTTTGTCGGATTCCAATGTTCCTTTACTCGTTGTCGGGGACTTCAACTGCCCAGATGTGAAATGGCCATTGTCGCCTTCAAATTTGCCCCCCTCCAGCTCGCCCTCTTATAATTTGTGCACCATGCTATTGGACTCGAACTTACAACAGCTAGTGGATAGCCCAACTCGTTACCGACGCGGTCAGAATCCTTCACTTCTGGATCTTGTTTTGGTCAACGACGATAGCCTCCTTTCCGATATAACGTTTCACCCTCCTTTTGGAATGTCCGACCACGTAACGTTGGCTTCTACACTCCAGTTTACTCCTTCTGTTCCTGCTCACAGACAAACAAAAACAAGAAATATTACAGCTTTTCCCGAACTTAATCATGACCTTCGGGGGGTCGACTGGGACTCGATCTTTCGAGATCAATCGGTCGACAGTATGTGGAGGTCCTTCTCCGAAACATTGCACTCACTTCTGTCCAGGCACACTCGAGTTGTGAGGAGCAATATATTTCCGTCGAAACCATGGATCACTTCGAATCTCCGAAAGATGGTCCGATTGAAGAAGACCCTTTGGCAGCGGTATAGACGCAGCAGAGGTGACAACGATTACCATAATCATAGAGAATGCTCTATAGATCTGAGAGCCAGGCTCACGCAAGCAAAGCGTGAATACGAAGCATCACTTTTGCATACACCAGATGGCAAAAAGAAATTTTATAAATATGTTCGAAACACCCTCAAAACAAAGGTCTCTACTCCAATAATGCGCGATGCCACTGGAGAGTTATGCGCGGATAACAGAAGCTCTGCTGAGGTTTTGGCAGATGCTTTTGCCTCGTCTTTCACCGATGAACCTCCCGGTCCAACGCCTACCATATCGTTGCCAAGATCTGCAGAAAGTTTGGAGGAGATATATTTTTCTGAAAGTGATGTGGAAAAACATTTGATGGATTTGGATGTTTCCTCTGCTCCTGGTGCCGACAAGATATCGCCATATATTTTAAAGAAGTGTGCTCAAACCCTTGCTTTGCCCCTCTCTTTGGTCTTCAACCGTTCCTTCGCCACATCAACTTTACCAAGAGAGTGGCTCAGTGCATCGGTTACACCGATTTTCAAGAAAGGTTGTAAGACATCTGCTTCTAACTACAGACCAATAAGCCTTGTGTCAGTTGCAGCCAAAGTATGTGAGAGAATGATTACATCCGAGATTCTCAATTTTGCTATTGCAAATAATAAATTTCCGGAAAACCAACATGGCTTTTTACCTGGTAGATCGGTCATTACAAATCTCCTCAGCTGTCTGGAGGATTGGACAAAGTCGTTGGATTCCAATATACCGATGGATGCAATTTACCTGGACTTTGCCCGGGCTTTCGACAAGGTTCCACGTAGACGTTTACTGAGTAAGCTGGAGCATCTTGGAGTTCGAGGGTGCCTCCTCTCATGGATCGAGGCATTTTTATCAGAACGTCGGTTCTATGTGCGTGTGGGTGAGTCTATTTCTACTTCAAGACCTGTTTTGAGCGGCGTGCCCCAGGGATCAGTTTTGGGACCACTTTTGTTTCTTTTATACACATCCGACTTGCCTGGGTTGGTCAAATCCTGCATCTCCATGTTCGCTGATGATACGAAGATATATGCTGCACCTGGAACTGATAATGACTGCCTTCAGGAGGATTTGTCCACCATCCAAGGGTGGTGCGATGACTGGCTTATACCCCTCAATATTGAAAAATGTACGGTCTTACACATGGGTAGGAGAAATCCTAGACAACGCTACGTCATTAATGGTGTTGCGCTGTCGCATTGCTCCAGTCATATTGATTTGGGCGTCACCATAACAGAGGACCTCAGTTGGTCAGATCATATACAGTCTACGTGTTCCAAGGCCTCCAGAATTTGCTATCTACTGGAGAGAGTGTTTGGAAAATGTTCCATCGGTACATGCCGCTCCTTGTACACGACGTATGTGCGACCTATATTGGAGTACGCCGGACCTGTCTGGGATGCGAGGCTGGCTGGTGATAGAGCTGCCTTGGAGAAAGTCCAGAGGAGGGTCACAAGAATGGCTTTTGCTGCTGATCGTCCCAGTTATGAGGATCGGCTTCGGATGATGGATTTGCCCCGTTTTGAGGATCGTCGAATGCGTGGTGACCTCATAACAACATACAGAGCCTTGAGAGGACTGTTTGGTGTTGACCTAACAAGTCTATATCAGCTCAGTTCCGATCAGCGTCTACGAGGTCACCAGTTCAAGCTATATCGCGAAAATTTCCACTGTGCAGCGAGACAAAATTTCCTACCGAATCGAGTTTTTCGTGTCTGGAATCAGCTCCCCCCGGTGGTGGTGAACAGTGCTAGTGTAAATTCGTTTAAGAACAATTTGGACCAATTTATTTCAGTTTAGTTAGATAGATTAAGTTTGGGCTGTATCTGTTGTTCGTTTATATATGTACTGAGTCCTATAGATATTTATCTTGACTCTTATCCCTAATAAATAATAATAAATAATAATAATAATAATAATAAATAAAAAAAACAAACTAATATGTCACAAAACACTATGTGCACAAACAGGAACTACTACATTATCTCTACGATTTAATTCTGAACTAGTTTTCCTAAATGCCATCGCTTTTTCTCTCGATTATAATCTTTTTGTTGTTCCGCATCAAAAGTACAATTCTTTTCCAATCTCAATTTTAACTAGCACATACTATGCTAGCACCAAGATTCCACAGAATTTACACGTTTACGCAATTTCATGTTTATTTCAGTTCATGGAATTTTTTTAGAGTAATAATCAACAATTAAAAACAATAATTTTTTTAAGATTTGTTGAAAATCTTATTTTTTACAAACTGACATATAAAAGTGGCGGCCTGCGGCCGCCCCTTGAATTTGGCCGCCCGCGTGCGGGGCACGCGCTGCACACCTGCTAGGATCGGCCCTGAGTATAAGAAAGAACAATCAAAAGAACAAACCTGGCTTGGCCAATAGCAAAACAGCAATATCATGGCTATAAGGACCCAGCTGCCTGAAATTCGGATGCAGAATCGCCCTTTCAACTTGAACCAACTGCTCGAAGGGCGAAGTACCAGCAGGACCATGTGCACCACCAACAGCAGTCAGCCCATCTTCATAACAATGGGCTGCAGTTAGAACCAAGCGATTTGATACAAGCGCTCCGCCACACTGATGCTGATCACCCCTTCTGAGTTCCACCTGCCACGGTACTGCACCGTAAGGCGGTACCTCACCACCAACAACCCTTGGTTCCCTCTCAGGCATCCAAGAAACCGCCCTGGCACCACAGGCAGCAGCGGGAAATTTCGGATAACCACCGCTTCGCGAATGTTTTACGGTACTACCCAAAGTACCGCCGAAAAGAAGTACCGCGAGTACGAGTACCATGTCGACGCGTGACAACAGACTTCGCGATCGAATAAAAGACATAACTTCCCGTAACCAGTAGGTTCAACAGCGGACGAGCGACTTTTGGTAATGAAAGTACCGAGACGATTTTATTTCGGCTGTGCCCCGGTGCTCATTAAACGGCGCGCGCGGGGTTTTAAATCGTGTCGCGCCCCAGCCCATGCGATATTCTGCCACGGTTATGTCATTGGCCCGCACAAAACAATTGCGACGCGACACAGATTGATAGGAAATCACCTTGGCCGAGGATCTTCTCACTTTCTCATAGCTCACGACTGCCGGACGGCATACTCTCGCTATCCGGATAAGGAGAATAAAGCACTCTTGCTTTCTGCGAGGAATTCTGAACGTTGGAATCCATTCATTGATGTCAAAAGAAAAGTAGAGGTAGTAGGTTTATATGCTAGATTCGGGAGTTTAGAAAACTCGGCCAACTGCGACGTAGATATTATGCACGTTTGGATGGAATTGCATCAAGCCAGCGAGACCATTTCGATCGTTTTGTAATTCAATCGAATTTTTGGTTATATAGGGTCTTTCACGAGGAACCTCACCCATATTTATACGGGAAACTACTGAACGTATTTTCATGAAATTCAGCACTTATGAGTATTTCACGATGCTGATGAAATCTAAAATATTTTCAAGGCATTAGCACCTCCGGTTTTTCCGGAAATGACGTCAACTTCCGTTTTTCAAATTAGAACACCATTTTTTATTGCAGAAATAGATTCCTTAGAAAGTTTCAAGTTATTTTGATGTAACATTTTTCAGTTTTGGTTGGAAAATTCTCTCTGAGCGGAAAAATTCGAAAAAAAAATCGAAAATAGAGCTCCGCTGAAACAAGAATAACTTCGATGTTTTTGGATGGAAAATTTTCATTTTTGGGATTTTTCAAGATGTAAGATTGATGTATCCACTTTAAAAATCGAAATCGCGATTCATGATACAGGGGGTGAAAAAATCGCTTTCAAAGTTAGGGATGACAAAATCGTGAAGTTATTCTTGTTTCAGCGGAGCTCTATTTTCGATTTTTTTTTCCGCTCAGAGAGAATTTTCCAACCAAAACTGAAAAATGTTACATCAAAATAACTTGAAATTTTCTAAGGAATCTATTTCTGCAATAAAAAAATGGTGTTCTAATTGAAAAACGGAAGTTGACGTTATTTCCGGAAAAACCGGAGGTGCTCATGCCTTGAAAATATTTTAGATTTCATCAGCATCGTGAAATACTTATAAGTGCTGAATTTCATGAAAATACGTTCAGTAGTTTCCCATATAAATATGGGTGAGGTTCCTCGTGAAAGACCCTGTATAAGGATTTCCCTATGATGAACTTTAGTAGATGATGTTTCGTACCTTGATTAGTTTACCAAGGTTGTTCTAGTTTTATTTTTGTACCCTGATTGGTTTACCAGGATAATGGTTTTCTTACACTGCTTCTTGTTGGTAGGATGCTGGTGATCCTCGTAAATCTCGATGATTAACTGTTTTGACTTCACAACCGATGTAAGGGGGTATACTTAACTGTAAGCACCCTATTGTAATCTTAATGATCTTATGAACTCTACCTTCTATATGAAAATGTATAGCAAGGGAGCAAAGTGTTTTGGTGAATTACAAACTAATTAATCACCGACGATTCTGAATTACAACTGATTCATTACTGTTCGATTACTCTACTTTACTGGTTATTCACTTTACTTTACTGATTATTGACTTTACTGACTACTTGTCTCTGTAACATAGTGTTTTAGACAAGCTCGAAATCAAGGGAGGTTCATTTCCTCTGAATAAAAGAGAGAAAGATCAACAATTGATTGGGTGTCTGGATCGAAAAACGCCTCGCTAAGCCAACAAAGTGTTCTCATTTGCCATTTTCGACCATAGTGGGAAAAACAACCCATTTCTTGAATCTACAGACCAATGAGAGAAACCTTGGACGATTTGGTATTCGACGCGTGCCATGTGTTCCCAAATGCAACTTGTATACAGTATACTGCAATAAAAATATTACCATATACATTGCGCAAAAAAATTAACGCACATTCTGGAAATCTCAATTTTAATGAAAGTTAACTCTACATTGACTTTATAACTTATTTTTTATGTTCTCTCGGGAAGGTTTTGAACGAAACAAGTCACATTAAATGGAAGAAAAATTCAGGATTTCACCGAATCTTATGTGAAAGAAGAGAAATGAACAATTTTCAAAATACTGAAATGCTGATGAGTGATATAATACTTGGTATTTCCACCCCTTGCGTTAATTACAGCTCGGCAACGACGGTTCATACTCAAAATGAGTGATCTTAAAATGTTCTGATCTAATCCTTCCCAGATTTCTCCGAGTTGGATTCCTAAGTCATTAAGAGTAGCTGGATGATTTTCTGAACTTCTCAGCCTTCTATTGAGGTTGTCCCAAACCTGCTCAATCGGATTGAGATCTGGATTTCTTGCTGGCCATTCCATTCGAGAGACTTCAACCTCTTCAAGGTACTCCTGAACGATGCGCGCACGATGGGGTCTGGCATTATTGTCCATGAAAATGAAATTTTCACCAATGTATGGGGCAAATGGCACTACATGCTCTTCAAGAATGTTCCTTATATACTTATCAGCATTCATAGCTCCATTATCAACGACCACTAGTTCTGTGCGAGCAGTCAAAGATATTCCATCCCATACCATAATCGATCCTCCCCCGAAACCAATAGTAGGTATTCAGGAAATTGCACTGGGCATATCTTTCATGTGGACGTCTGTATACAAGGGAACGTCGATCACAATGGTAGACTCATCTGTGAAGAGAACTCAAGCTGATTTTGAAGGAGGCGAGCGGTTGCAAACCGTTGTCTCAACGAAGAAACTCTCAAGTAACGTTCTTGAATGGCAGTTTTTTGTTACCCGTGGTCTACCCTGTCCTGGTCTTCGGACATTCATACCTGTCTCCCTGAATTACTGCAACATTCTGGACACACTTGTATGGGAAACCCCAAACCTTTCTGCAATTCTTGTGTATGTCCACCCTTCTTCTCGCAAAACTACCGCTAGGACACATTCCTCTTGGGTCAAATTGCGTGTTTCGCGTTGCATAGCGATCGAGTGTAGATAATCAAACGAAAGAAAAACTATTGATCACTAGAATTGATCGAGAACAACTGATTTTAGAATGGAGCCAATACATTCAAAATCTGATAATATCATCTTTTTTTTTATTCCTGCTGGGAGAAAACATCTGTATTGAAGAAAAACGTTGAAAGTGGATAACATATGCATGCATAATTTCGATAAAAATAATTATCATTGAGAACACCTTCAGTTGTAGAATAAATTTGAGATTTCCATAATGTGCGTTGATTTTTTTGCGCAGTGTATTTAATTTTATGAGCTTAAACTGCCAACTGAATGAAGGTTCACAGTACATGGTTATTGTCTCAAAAAACCAGATGAATTTCCCAAACTTGACCTAAATTCTTGGGTTGAGAAATCTTTCAATAGCTGACCAATAAATCACTCCAGAGGGTATTTTTAAACAAAGAACGAGAATTGTAAAGGCATATGGAAAAAATATTACAATTCGAGTGATCGATCCCATATGGTTAAAATCAATTTATACATATTTCGAAGGAGACAGCCAGACAGCTCATTTCTTGTGGACAAGAGAGATGTAATTTATCTTGTCCAGATGTTGAGTAGTGAGACGCAACACGTAGATTTTGCAGTTTCTTTCATATATTTAATAGACTTTAGAAGAATGTTTCCCATCATATGCATTGCTTTTGAGTACTAGTGTAGGCAAAGAAAGAAAACATCGTAATTGGAGATCATTTCGAATTCCACCGGTGTTGTGATTCACACGATTTACCAGAAGAAATTGGTTTCAGGAAGATCAAGGACCTGTTGGAATCGAGGAAGTGGCCCGTAGCAGGTTCGCATATTGTTTGTTTATGCAAAATCAATCTGGAAAATTGCGATGCATCGAAGATTCGTTTATAACCCGTTGGAGATTCCCAAAATGAACAATAATTATATGGTTCTGTCCAAATATGATCAGTTCGATGACCTAAAACTCAAGGGATACTTATTATTGAAACAACTTCTTCACCGAATGATGGTATCAATCATAACTGATGGATAACAAGAATCTTGCTAATTTGCATATATTGAACTGATCATATTTCGAATTACTTATATGTTCCCAGTTCACGTAACTGTACAGACAGAAAAGTGAACACCCAGTAATACAACAATTTTTTATAAACACTTTATTAAGGGGACGTTATACTCTGGCCGACGGCACCGATTCTTCATTCAAAAAGTGCCTTTAATTTTTCCAAGTTCACGCCCTCAATTTTCCACCTAACAGCTTGATTTTTTTTCAAATTCCCCTGAAATTTCAGACAGTTCTCTGCGATTTCACACTTTCTGGAAGTCCTTTCAGAATTTCCATCATTTTTTGCATCATTTAAGCGCCTATCCAAATGGATTTTTTTTTAAATAAAGAAAATTGATTTGTGGAGGGCACTCCAATGAGTTTTCTGAAAAAAATTGATGAACAACCGCCGAAAAACGATTATGAAGTCACTCGATTTTTTCATGCGAAAAAACAAGTTTTTCAAAGAGAAGGAATTGGAGTGCCCTCAAGACATCCTTCAACTTTAATTTGAAAAAAAATCAAGCTCTTAGGTGGCAAATTGGGGGCGTGAACTTGGAAAAATGAAAGGCACTTTTTGAATGGAGAATCGGTGCCGTAGCCGATTTTTTCATGCGATAATAGTATATTGTTTACCGGGTAGGGAAAGCCTTACATTCCTGGACGATTGTGAAGATTGCTAAGTCGAGGCGTAAGCCGAGACTTAGCAGCACAGAGTCCAGGAATGTGGATTTTCCTACGAGGTAAACATACTATTTTTCCGCAAATCGTTTGAAATTCGACAGATTTTAATCAATTCTGAAAAAAATCGCGAATTATTCCAGTCATAAATAAATGGAGCTTTGAAATTCGGAATGGAATTGGTTGCGTTACTATGGAAACGTATCTATTAATGCTGAATTTGTCAAACTTGACGAATATTAATTTAATTGCTGGTCTTTTCGAAGACAAAACAGTGCAAAATGATAAGTGATGATGTATTTTCCATTTCTGGAGCTGGTTGAGGCAGTGAATGCTGCTTCATTAGAATTATTGCCGAAGAAATCTAGAGAAAAGTACGAATATGCTTATGTAGAACACTGACAACTGTAGGGAAATATCATTTCCTTACAGTAAGGAAATGAATATTTCTTAACAGTTGGGAATTTCCTAGCGATTTGCGGAAAATGCCTTTAATTTTCCCAAGTTCACGCCCTCAATTTTTCACCTAACAGCTTAATTTTTTTTAAATTCCCCTGAAATTTCAGACAGTTCTCTGCGATTGCACACTTTCTAAATATAAAAAATTGATTTGTCTAAAAAAAATTGATTTGTGGATTACTTAAGCGCCTATCCAAATGAAATTTTTTTTTAAAGGAAATTTATTTTTCGAGGGCATTCCAATGAATTTCCTGGAGTGCCCTCAAGACATCCTTCAACTTCAAGCTCTTAGCTAGAAAATTGAGGGCGTAAACTTTGAAAAATGAAAGGCACTTTTTGAATGGAGAATCGGTGCCGTAGCCGATTTTTTCATGCGAAGAAAATAATTTTTTCAAAGAAAAGAAATCAGAGTGCCCTCAAGACATCCTGTAACTTCAATTTAAAAAAAATCAAGCTTTTAGGTGAAAAATTGAGGGCGTGAACTTGGAAAAATGAAAGGCACTTTTCCAATGGAGAATCGGTGCCGTCGGCCAGAGTATAACGTCCCCTTAAGAGAAGAACCTAGACCTAGACGATGAATTTTTTTCATTTGACTTTTCCACACAGTATAATGAGGCCCAAACAGAATCTATAAAGATCGATACCATGCAGAAGCCAGTTTTCATGGTTTTGATTTTTCAAAAATATCATGGAATCCGTAGAAGAGGCGTTCTTGTTGCCTTTAGCGCCTCAAGAACTGCGGCATCAAGAAATTCACTTACATAAAACACTTCAATGGCGGCTGCTCCCATTATATCCTTCTGAATTATTGGGACGCCTAGAATGGAGTATTCATTGTTATTTTATCATCTCTCTGATCTCGCGGATGACGAGAATGTCAAGATGGGAAGATTTATCATTTCAATTATTTCGTAGAGCGATTTTGTCGCTTTCCGAAAGTGTGTCGAATTGAATGGACGCCGATATGGATTTCTGATGCCGCATCATTCATTTCGTCAGCAGGTTCTGTCGACGGACATAATTGGATTTTCCAGGTATTTGGTATTTCGGACCCGTTTTCTCCGCTCGGACAGTCGTGGTTTCTCGTAATTGAGATTTTAATGAAATTTTGGGCATCCGCATCCACACACTGTTTATTTTATCTCATCGGGCAATCGCCAATTATGAATGCGAACCTTGAGGTGCGCCTCAAAATTGTTGTATTAGATTTCTTTCATAGGCCATTGGTTCAATCCATTCTCAGTTTTGTCCTACAAAGGAATAATTCAAATGGATTCAATTTTGATTGCGATCGATCAAAGGAGAGATAGTTATCGACAAAAAAACAATTTTATTCCGGTGTCGACTAACTTTGTATAGCTATACAGGGTATTTCACGAGGAACCTCACCCATATTTATACGGGAAACTACTGAACGTTTTTCATGAAATTCAGCACTTATAAGTATTTCACGATGCTGATGAAATCTAAAATATTTTCAAGGCATGAGCACCTCCGGTTTTTCCGGAAATGACGTCAACTTCCGTTTTTCAAATTAGAACACCATTTTTTTATGGCAGATATTGAATCTACGTTAAAAAATAATATGAGTGTATGCATCACACCCTTGCCCTAAAGTGGATATTAACTCAGAAAATATCCATTTTAGGGCAAGGGTGTGATGCATACACTCATTTTATTTTTTAACGTAGATTCAATATCTGCCATAAAAAAATGGGGTTCTAATTTGAAAAAATTGATTTTTCACGATTTTGTCATCCCTAACTTTGAAAACAATTTTTTCACCCCCTGTATCATGAATCGCGATTTCGATTCTTAAAGTGGATATATCAATCTTACATCTTGAAAAATCCCAAAAATGAAAATTTTCCATCCAAAAACCTCGAAGTTATTCTTGTTTCAGCGGAGCTCTATTTTCGATTTTTTTTTCGAATTTTCCCGCTCAGAGAGAATTTTGCAACCAAAACTGAAAAATGTTACATCAAAATAACTTGAAATTTGTAAGGAATCTATTTCTGCAATAAAAAAATGGTGTTCTAATTTGAAAAACTTTCGATCTGTCACGTCATAATCATGTGACATTATGACTGTCAAACTTGGCGCGCAATTGAAATCAGGCGCTCTTTCTATACTATACTAAAATGGTAATCTTTGGACCGACCCGAGAAAATCTGTCGAGAAAATGGGTCCAGAAGAATCTTAAAATCGCAGCGAAGCTGCGATAAAGTGAGGAAATTTTTATACGGTCGAAAAGAAGAATTATTGATTGATATGTGAGTGAAATTTCGATTTTCTAGGCGATGTAGAAGCATTTTTAAAAAATTCGCGAAAATCGCGAAAAAATCAGGCAAAAAGGGCAATTTCAAACTCGATGCAACTTTTTTCACAGATATCCTGGGCATGCTGTAAATATACGGATCGAAAGAGGAAAAGTCAGTGCAAAATAGCTTGGTATTCATGTTTTGCACAATTCTCCCATTTCTTCAGGAAAATTGATAAAAGTTTGACATTTTACCTATAAAATCACCCGATTTTCACCTACCTATAAAGATAAAGATAATTACTCAAGGGGACGTTAAACTCTGGCCGACGGCACCGATTCTCCATTCGAAAAGTGCCTTTAATTTTTCCAAGTTCACGCCCTCAAATTTCCACTTGGAAGCTCGATTTTTTTTCTAAATTCTCCTGGAATTTCAGACAGTTCACTGCGATTTCACACTTTCTGGAAGTTTTTTCAGTATTTCAATCATTTTTTGGATTATTTAAGCGCCTATCCAAATGGATTTTTTTTTAAATATAGAAAATTGATTTGTCGAGGGCACTCCAATGAATTTCCTAAAAAAAATTGATGAACCACCGCCGAAAAACGATTATGAAGTCAACTTTTATAGACTCTCAAATTCAATCCGATTTATCATGCGAAAAAATTACTTTTTCAAAGAGAAGAAATTGGAGTGCCTCTAGACATCCTTTAACTTCAATTTAAAAAAATCAAGCTTTCAGGTGAAAAATTGAGGACGTGAACTTGGAAAAATGAAAGGCACTTTTTGAATGGAGAATCGGTGCCGTAGCCGTTGGTCAGAGTATATCGTCCCCTTAATAGGTAGATCTAGGTGCTCTACTCGTTGATATGTACATATATCTATTTCTGCATCTGGAGAAATTATAATCCAATATACAGAATATTTTTCTAAAAAAAGATATTCAACAAACGAGTGATATTTCGCACATATTGCCCTGTATATTTTCACCATCTCTATCAAAGCGCAAAATCTTAGAAATAGTTTTTTAACGGTACAGATCTTATTCATAGAAATCTCGAAAAAGTTGAGCGGACAGCACTCCGCTGAAAGACCTAAATCGGTTGCAAAAAAGACGTGAATCGAATATGAAATGAATCCTTGGTAACTGAAAAATTCACAGAGTCATCATCAGTCATCATAGACTGATCTGCAATACACAGGATGTCCGATATTGACTGCCAAATATGATGAACTTGAAATTGATTTTTTGAATT
The DNA here is from genome assembly GCA_910592335.1 of Adalia bipunctata. Lineage (NCBI taxonomy): Eukaryota > Metazoa > Arthropoda > Insecta > Coleoptera > Coccinellidae > Adalia > Adalia bipunctata. Next base: position 25,346,091 of record OU342953.1, read on the forward strand.
TTTTTAAATATAACGCCATATTTATGTTTTTAGTAATCTAGTGTGAAGGGTTATTGGGATATCAGCCGTTTTTTCAGAAAAACTCTTTTTTCTTCTGCTCGAGCTTTCGAGATTTAATTTATCTCTTCATCAGGAGCAAGGAATTGAGTTTTTTAACGTCAAAGAAACCTCCTCCTCTACCTCTATCATGGAGAGTCTCAGTTATCGTCTTCGCCAATTACAAACACTTCAAAAAAACATTTCTACAATAACATCAATCAATCTCCCTTCCGTTTTATGAAATATTAAGATTGTTTGATATTTTATTACACAGTAAAGGAATTTTCTGAGATAATATTTCATAAAACGGAAGGGAGATTGATTGATGTTATTGTAGAAATGTTTTTTTGAAGTTTTTGTAATTGGCGAAGACGATAACTGAGACTCTCCATGATAGAGAAGGAGGTTTCTTTGACGTTGAAAACCTCAATTCCTTGCTCCTGATGAAGAGATAAATTAAATCTCGAAAGCTCGAGCAGAAGGAAAAAGAGTTTTTCTAAAAAAACGGCTGATATCCCAATAACCCTTTACACTAGATTACATAAAATACAGCAAATAGTAATACTTTATCTACTCCCATAGAATAATACATCCATTATTCAACTGAATTTGATCTGTAATAGTCTCTATAAACCAATAGTGTGAGGTAATAATAACTCACGCCTATAACTCACTCTATAATACAAATAGGAAAAATGTAGCTTACGAAATAAATAAAAAAGTCGGATCAATGGGGAACTCTATTTCAGACATCAAGGTAACGTTCTCGCCATCCATTTCTACATTTTCTTAGGTCTGAATATCCAAAAATTGCATTTGGAAAACCTGAATTTTTGACGTTTTCTACGGGATTCGATATCGATTCGATTTTCGATCACAGAAATCGCTTTTGACCACTGTTGTCAATTTTGAAAATGCAGATTAATTCGAATTTTACTGAAGAAGTCGAAGATGAAGTATAGTGTTCAATTCGCGGTAATGGTCATAACACACTTGATGAATTAAACCCCACGCCTGACGGCTCGGGCTGCAAAATTCATCTGCGTGTGTTATGACTTAAATTACCGCTCATAGAACAATATACTATTACTTGAATTTATGTTTTTAGTACAGGGTGCGGCAACTATTTCTTCCACATTTAAAGGAGCTGTTAAAAAAATATGAAAGAAGATATTGGAAACATTCCTTTTTATTTTGAAATCCTACATAATCAAGTTTTTCCTATATTTATGTCTTGAGAATAATCTCATCCAAATGACATCCTCAACCAGCGACGCACATGTGGAGTTATTCCCAAGACATAAATAAGAAAAACTTGATTACCTATGTAGGATTTCAAAATAAAAAAGAATTTTTCCAATATCTTTTTTGGTACTTTTTTAACAGCTCTTTCAAATGTGGGAATCGAATGCTTCACATTTTTCGAGCAGCTACCTTGGGGTTAATTTTACTCCTTTTGATGACTATGAATCTTTCAGGTTCAGGTTCAGGCTGGTATTATCTACCTGAGATAAAATTCAGAAAATTGGCCATAGAATGTTACGACCACATATTGAAGCCGAAACCCTGTAGAAATGTCTCATTCCATGGATTTTCTATCTCCCAGATGTGAATAAAATGATATTTAAATCAACCCTTAATTGATAAGTCTGTTGGCAGTCGGACCTGGACTCGTAGAATATGGTGGTTCTCGGGATAGTCAATCAACGAGCTGAAGTTCTGGTACTCGTAACCGGGCATTGTTTGCAATCTCTGATACTCGAAACGGGATGTTTATTGCACGCAAAAAGAAAGAAAAGCAAGACAGAATCCGCCCAGGCGCCTTGCCGAATTATCATAAATATCGAATTTAGACCAACAATTCGGAAATGCCGGAGCTACTTTCGATCGATGGTACTTTCGATTTCGACTCGTTTATTTTTTCCGGCTCATCGTGATGATATATCGGAGATACGGTGAGGTTCGGACATTTTAACGGGCTTCTTACAACATCTTGGCTTGGATATTGGGATCTGTTTTGCAATATGCACTTCTCGGACGCGGTTTCTTATAAACTGGCCGACAATTTATGAGGACTTGAGCCCGGTATGAAGGGATTTCAGATTTGCAGATTCGGTCGAGAAATTTCGCTTTTGGTTGGAGAATGACGTATCTATTCAGGCTTAATGAAAAATTTTATCCCGTCAGCAGAATCATATACGGGGTGTGTATAAATGGTTGCGAAAGAATTAGGGCGGTGATAGGGTAGGTTTTTCATTTTAAATTTTCTTTATTGAGCCACCCCTGCTTAGTTACAGCCTCCTAAAGATGGCTCGAAAAACAGTTTTAATTTCTTTTTCCATAAACCCAAACACTGACAACAAATTGAGCAGACATTCAAGGGGACGCTATACTCTGGCCGATGGCTACGGCACCGATTCTCCATTCAAAAAGTGCCTTTCATTTTTTCAAGTTCACGCTCTCAATTTTTCACATAAAAGCTTGATTTTTTTTTAAATTGAAGTTGACGGATGTCTTAAGGGCACTCCAATTTCTTCTCTCTAAAAAAATTATTTTTTCGCATAAAAAAATCGGGTTGAATTGGAGAATCTTCAAAAATTGACTTCATAATCGTTTTTCGGCGGTTGTTCATCAATTTTTTTTTTTAACTCATTGGAGTGCCCTCGACAAATCAATTTTTCATATTTGAAGAAATCCATTTGGATAGGCGCTTAAATAATGCAAAATTGATGGAAATACTGAAAAGAGTTCCAGAAAGTGTGAAATCGCAGAGAACTGTCTGAAATTCCAGGAGAATTGAAAAAAACCGAGCTCTTAGGTGGAAAATTGAGGGCGTGAACCTGAAAAACTGGAGCTCTGGCTGACGGCACCGATTCTCCATTCAAAAAGTGCCTTTTATTTTTCCAAGTTCACGCCTTCAATTTTCCACCTGAAAGCTTGATTTTTTTTAAATTCTCTAGAATTTCAGACAATTCTCTGCGATTTCAAACTTTCTGGAAGTCTCTTCAGTATTTCCATCATTTTTTCATTATTTAATCGCCTAACCAAATGGATTTTTTTTGAATATACAAAATTGATTTGTCGAGGGCACTCCAATGAATTTCCTTAAAAAAATTGTTGGACAAACGCCGAAAAACGATTATGAAGTCAATTTTCATAGACTCTCAAATCCAACCCGATTTTCTCATGCGAAAAATGATTTTTTTGAAGAGAAGAAATCAGAGTGTCCTCAAGACATCCTTTAACTTCAATTTAAAGAAAAAATTAAGCTTTTAGGTGAAAAATTGAGGGCGTAAACTTGGAAAAATGAGAGGCACTTTTTGAATGGAGAATCGGTGCCGTAGCCGATTTTTTCATGCGAAAAAATAATTTTATCAAAGAGAAGAAATTGGAGTTCCCTCAAGACATCCTTCAACTTCAATTTAAAAAAAAATCGAGCTTTTAGGTGAAAAAATGTGGGCGTGAACTTGGAAAAATGAAAGGCACTTTTTGAATAGAGAATCGGTGCCGTAGCCGTCGGCCAGAGTATAACGGCCCCTTAAGGGAGCGAGAAGGCCCTTAAATTTGTGGTGGTGTTCCTCTATGATAGCAAGGGAAAGAAAAAGCCATCCCTAAACCTTGCTTCGCAAGAAACTTATTTCCATATACATATTTTACAATGCAAAAACAAGTTTTGGATAGCTTGATCTGTTCTTAAAAATTGAGGTCTCTTGTAATTTCTGGAATTATTTTCGACAATGCTAGAAAATTATTGGACGCACTTTTCGACTAGTAGCAATTAAACTTTCACCATTTTGATAATAATTTTTCGAAATCAGGACGCGTTGTTCTATCGTGTAATGCTCCATTGTTATTTACTCCCATCTGTCAACTTTCGATCTGTCACGTGATAATGATGTGACATTATGACTGTCGTACATGATCCGCAATTCAATCTTGCGCTTTTTTCGAAAAACCCTTTATAACATCTAATTATGACACAATGATTAACAAATTCAAAGAACTGGACCAGAAAAACCAGAACCAAAGATCTGTTGACACATTCTTGAACTTTCCGTGGGATTATGCAATATTTTGATAATTATCAGTTCCATTAAGTGCCGAAGGAGAAAATTGCATGGCAATTAAATTAAAACATATTCCACTCATGGAATAATTATTCGATGAAATTTTTGTCAAGAATCAACCGAATTGAATGTATCGACTGTTGGCTAATAGTGAAAGTTCCTTCGTAGGTACGCAGTAAAAATAGTTGGCATTTGAATAATCTTTCTGCAATTTATTCATCCACGTGCTTTTATTATGGTTCTCCTGCATGTCCCACATATAATATAACGCGCAAATAGAAATGTATTGTGATAAATTATGTGTGTCATTACCATACCAAATGCATAATCGATATCTCCCAGATGCTTTATTGTTTTGGGGCGTATAGAAGGTCGAAGATGGAATTTTTCACGGCTTTTCGGTTTATACGATGAGGTTTTATGAATGGAAAAATTTTCGAAGGAATCCAATGGCATTATCTGAATGCCATCTCGACAATGGTTTATAAGATAAACAATAGAACGTTCAATGTTGATTTTTAATTGTTCAGTTGTCTTCGAATGATCAGCATACACTTATGACTTAACATTTCTCCAAAAAAAGGAATCGCAAGGTGTTAAATCACATTACCTGGGAGCAAGGGCGTAGCCAGGAATTAATTTGGGGGGGGCGTGTTTGAAATTTTGGCAATTGACTTTGTAAGTGCCGGGAATTGTGAGGGTCGCTTTCTGTAGGAAGTATTTGTTGTTTTTAAGAATTCAATAATCCTTTTCCTACTTCTGAAACAATATTCAACATATAGATATTCCTGGTTAGGTTAGGTGAACCTATTTTTCAAATATGCTTCAGAATTTAATTTTTATTCACTCAAACAAAAACTTGAAAAACAATATTTATTTCCCAAGCAATACTTACAGGATGAATCAATATGAAATTAGTGTGGATGTGTGCTTTCATTGGAACTAAATAGAATTTTTTAATGTTTTATTCCAAAGTAGTGCCAACAACATAAAAATAGGTATTAAAAATGAAACAGTGAGAAAACTCAAACAATCGGGGCTATTCACTAAGCAAAGTTGTTATGGATAGCAACTGTAAATCGTCGTTATCCCATGCTTATTACATGGGATAACGACGATTTACAGTTGCTTTCCATAACAACTTTGCTTAGTGAATAGCCCCGAATACTTTATTATGATGAATTCCTTCAGTTAAAAACTTATCATTCTTTTTTTTCTAGCGAATTGGTAAACCACTCCATTTTCATCAATTTTCACACTATAATGAATATTCATTAGCACCAACCCATTCAATCTAGTTTCACTAGAAGAATTGCGCAGGAAATTTTTAATTCTCCTCAAGCTGAAAAAACTTCTTTCTGGAGTAGCAGTAGATACTGGATTCGTAGCTAAAATTTGTAGTAGGATGTAGATGTTCGGATACATATTTTGATTGCACTCATCTAAGCATTCTAATGCCGATTTTGAAGTGTTTTGAAGTTAATTGTTGGATAGTATGGTCTAGAATGGAATGAAGAAATTGATTTTAAAATATGTTGTTGTATCTAAGGCGTTCGGTACGATTTCCACCAGAAGAAATATAAATATAAATAAGGAATTATTGGTTCGACGGATCCATTTGTGTGCGATGTTATGAAACTTTAATATCATCCATATTGCTGATATGAATTGATAATTCGGAAACACCTGATAGTTGTTTAGTTTTAGAGCTTGAAGAAGAAATAGACATACTTACCTACACTCGGAAAACATGGCTTAAACCGGTAAAAATAAGTTACTTATAGTCCTCAATCATATGACAAGAAATTTAACTTATTCCCAATTCCCCATAGCCGGAAAACGCCTTCTAAACCAGAGGCACTAGATTTCCCATAAATAATAAGGGTAAAGATTTGAGGGGCCAGTCGGGCCTCCGTTAAATTATTTATGGTTAATTAATACGGACATAATGAATGCAGCATTTTGACTATGGAAATTTCTCCGGGGAAATGGGAGCCGGTGGTAGGAAAGAATGGAGGATTTGGAGCAGCCTAAATGTAATTGGAAGCCTCATTAATATTTAAATCATTCGATTTCACGCTGCCATTTTCATAGGCCTCGCTAGTGTAAATATTTGCCTGTATGACCCTGTGTGTATAGTGCTAGATTTTTAATATGGCGATGTGCAGAAAATTAGGGGAGGAAGAAACAGAACAGATGATGTTCGTACCCTATTAAGAACAAAATTTTATTTTTTTTTATTTTTATCTTTATACACACTCGTACATCCTTTCATCAATCAGAAAAAAAAAATCGTTTCGGACTCCCTTTTTTTCAGGGATGAAGACCCTTAATTTCGTCATAATTAAAAGGAAATATTCGTGAATATGAACTGGTGCTTTGAAGAAATGAATGAACTGATGACTAGTCGGATATACACACAACCAAACTTATTTGGAATCACCCAGTTATTTGGAAAAAACGAATTTTAATTAAAAAAAAGTCGCTGAAAAGTGAAGAGCAGTTTTCCCAAAACAAGTTTATTACAAAAATAATATAAATTATTAAAAGATTATTTTTATAATAGAACAGAAAATTAAAAGTGTAAATTTCTCTAAAAATAATTTTTATGTAACTGAGAATTGAACAACAAATAAAACGATTTTAACAAATCAATAATCAGTATTACCACCCCTGGCATTGATACAAGCTTGAATTCGACGAGGCATGCTTTCTATTAAGTTGTTAATTTCTTCTTCTGTAACATTTGCCCATTCCTCTAAAGCCGCTTGTATAAGTTGCTCTGCGTTACCAGGATTATTTTGACGAGCTCTAATTTTTCTTTTGATCCTATCCCACAAGTGCTCGATAGGATTAAGGTCCGGTGAACAAGAAGGCCACTCTAAAACAGCCACACCTTCTGTTTCGAAAAATTTTTTTGCAACTCTGCTGGTATGTGGAGGTGCATTATCCTGCATAAATAGGAAATAATCTCCAAAAGCACCTCGCCAGAGCCTCACTACAGGTTGTAGCACTAGATCAACATACCTAGGCCCTGTCAGAGATTGTCTAATGGGAATTAAAGGAGTTTTCTCACCAAACATAATTCCGCCCCAAAACATTACAGTACCTCCTTTGTATTTAGGGATCGGTCTTGCAGCTTGGAGCCTAGCTTGCCTCCCTCTACCTCTTAAAATGCGAACCCGCCGGTCGTCTGATCGTAGGCCAATTCTGGTCTCATCCGAAAATAAGACATTTTTCCAATCTTCAATAGTCCAATTTTCATGCTCTAAACACCAATTGAAACGGTCAACTTTATTTTGCCTTGATAGTTCTGGAACTCTTAACGCTCTTCTCTTGAATAATTCCCGAGCGCGAAGTCTTTTTCTGATAGTTTCGACAGAAACACTAACACCTGTAGCTTGCAAAAATTGCCTTTGAAGCTCTGAATGAGATACTGCGGGATTTCTTCTTGCTGTTTGGGCTAAAAAGCGATCCTGCCTTTCTGTAGTTACTCTTCCACGACTTCTTCTCGGCCTATTCTTTAGGGTTCCTAACTCCAGAAACCTTGCATAGGTTTTTGAAACAACCCCTTGTGTAAACCCCACCGTTCTTGCAATCTGTCTTTGTGACATACCTTGTTCTGCCATAGTAATAATTCTTCCTCTCTGGACTTCCGATAACCCCACATAAGGCATTTTTTTTAAAACTTCGCAAAAAAACAAAAACTGCGACGTTCGAACGAAATGGTAAAAATATCAACACTGCAAAGCCAAATCTTATCAAGTGCTTATGAACCTAACTGTTTTTGTGAGTAAACACATGCACTTTTTATTTGCTTCTAACGAAAAAGATATCAAAATAATATTTCATCTTTGAATTCTTGGAATAAATTCAATTTATTTCCAAATTCTTTTTCGTTACTTTCCTACGTGCCAGAAAATAGAATTCCACGACTGAAATCCCGTAAACCTATATGGTCGAATAACTTTCTTACTTCGAACTACAACGTTAAAGAAATCTGGAAATCCGAATGGGATGGATGTTTTTTGTCTAATAAAGATCTAATATCTGATCCATCGAATAAAGTTCCTGGTTTTGATCTTCCCAGGAGAATATGGTCCCTTCTTAATCGAATAAGAACAGGTCATGGTCGTTGCAATAGTATGCTTTTCAAGTGGAATTCGGTTGAGAGTCCTAACTGTGAATGTGGTGAAGCAGAGGAAACTATTGATCACCTAATTAATAGTTGTTCGATTTATAAATTTCAAGATGGCATTAGAGCCATACACAATGTAACAATTTCATTTTTGCAATGGATTGAAAATTTTAGATCAATTTGATGAAATTCATTATGTTATAAATTGCATTCTTTTGTCTGCTTCTGCCTTTTTTGATTTCAGATTGGAGTTTTTTTTTCGGGTGTTTGGAAATCCTACCTCCGAAGAGCCGTTTGGATAAACGAGATGTCCTTCAATATGTTATATTCAGATATTTTCACACTACACAATTTTATATTATTTTTTTACGGGGAGACAGGGTTTTTTCGGCTGAGGTTTTTCCCTGAGCTCTAGTATCATACGCAGAATGTTATGGTACCCCGTTTTTTTTTAACCTCAGCTAGGACCTTTTTGTATCACTATGTATTGTATTATTCTAGCTCTCTAATTCAAAAGAATATATATATATATATCTTAATACTGGGTGATTCCATATAAGTTTGGTTGTGTGTATGTATATCATATAGGTATTCTCTGAACGCTGTATTTTCGTATGTAGCCTCTCTTTCCCAAACCGAATGCTTGAAAAGACCACAGGATGAATAAAATCGATGCTTCCTTCTCCCTAATCAAGTGTTGAGAACACACCCTGCCGTACGGAGGATTCGCAGGACTCGCATTCATCCCCCCTAAAACCTGAACTTTAACAATAACATAACCTCTTTGGCTTTCGCGTAAATCCGACCGAATTGCTGGCCCGTGAAATTGCACTGGGAGACATTCACTTCCTTCTCCTCTCTTTAAATTTCTTCCTCTGCCGCTAGGAAATCCTGTTTCCGATGAAAGGAGTTGCGAACAACGGAGTTGTTGCATTCTTGATTTTACAGGATTCACTAAATTCGGTGTTTTGTGAAGCAGTTTCGGGATACAGTTGCTAATGGTGGGTTTACATCAGCTGGGTTAGCAGGAGTTGAAAGGTTTCGTCCCAAGGAAAAATATTTTCTTTCGCTTCGATTTATGTTGATTTCAATTGGTCGACGAGTTGATTTTAGGAGAAATTTTGATTGAAAACCAATAAATCAGGTACACAAACACAACATCCTCAAATAAACTTTGGAACGTAATTTTTTCTTAGGTCTTCGATACTCATGAGGGGGTAATTACCCCCATAACCCCCCCCCCCCCCCCCGTAAATCCGCCCTTGATTTCCAGCCACTCTTTTTATGTCGTTTCTCCACTCCACAATTCTCTTCGTCCTCCTTCCTGATCACTCATTCTCGCCACATGCCCAGCCCAGTTCCACTTGAGCTGTAAAATAGCCTCAACTGGAGGCTGACTCCCGTTCGGTTCCTTATGGTTCTAGTTGGTATTCTGTCGATGAAAGTAACTCCCAGCATTGACCTTTCCATTCTGGTTCTCCAATAAGAGTTGTTATTTTGAATAGCCCGCTATTTCGGTAGAAGTCACTTTTGAAGCTGTCATTTTTTGACATTTGACAAGTAGAAACTACGCCATTAATTCAGATGGAATCATACACGCTTCAAGAACGCATTGAATTTTCAAAATTCACTTGAAAAATGGTGAAAATTTGGCAGGGACGGTTCGTAAAACTTGAACATTTTTGGGTCGTCGTGAAAAACCTTGTCGAACCGCCATACAGACATTGGTGGGAAAATTTGAGCTGTTGGGACAAGTTAGTGATGTGAAGAATAAAACCCGTGCATGTCGCTCAAGAACAGCCGAGAATATTGCTGCTGTAACTGAAAGTGTTGAAGAAAACCCAGGTTTCTCCAGTCCTTGTCGTTCTTTGGAATCAGGCATTCTACAAACGTCAATACACCGTATTTTTCATGAGGATTTAGGTCTCAAGGCTTATAAAGTTCAGTTAATACAAGAACTCAAGCCGGCATCGTCGTGTCTCAGCTGATTGGGTCCTTGAAATGCTTGAAAACGAACCGGAATTCCATCGAAATATCATCTTTGAGTGATGAGGCCCATTTCCACCTCGGTGGCTTTGTCAAGAAGCAAAATTGTCGCATCTGGGGTTCGGAAAATCCTAGAGTTATTTTCGAAAAGCTTCTTTATCCTCGGGGTCATTGGACCTTACTTTTTCGATATTGAAGCTGGAGCTACAGTTACGGTGAATGGATTGCGCTATCGAGAGACGATTTTTTTATGGCCGGAATTGGATGGTATCGATCTGGACAAGGTTTACTTTCAACAAGACGACGCTACGTGCCACACAAACTATGAAACCATTGATCTTTTACGGAAGAAGTGTCCGGACCGTGTTATCTCTCGGATAGGTGATCACAATTGGCCACCGAGATCTTGTGATTCAACACCTCGCGACTTCTTCCTTTCGGGCCATGGAAAAGAGAAGGTCTACGCCAAGAGCCCAGGTGGAATTCGTGAGGCTATCGAGGGCATAGGGAGCCACTTTTCGATTTTGTTATGGAAAATTTCACTCGCCTGACGGCTCGTGCTGCAAAATTCATCATGTTGAAACAACACCTCTCATTGTGAACCCCATATTTATTCATAAAAGAATATTGGAATGTGAATCTCGATCTTTCCTAGCCTTCCTATCCACCGATTTGGAAATATTGCGTCCTCAAAATTGCGAAACTGCATCTCTTATGTCCTTTGCAACATAGGAGGCGAATCCTGAATTATTTCATGAACAAGAGACTTAGTTCTTTTTGTGTTCGGGTGATATCTCCGTAAATTGGTAAAATGTGTGCTGAAGACCCTCGCCTCCCCAGTCCTGGTTGTGACAGTGTTCTGGTCTCAATTCGCTTAAATTTCCACTGCCCTTTGACGTATTCGAATAAAAGTGGTCCACTCAGCTCACAACGTGAGGTAATGTCAGGGTTAACTTTTATACCCCCATTTCCGCCAGCCGTGCGACTTGTCCTCTTTTAATGAAAGGGTTTTGGGGCCCCGAAATCAGTCAGATGCGACGTTTAGGAACAAAAGCCCTCGGCAACATAGGAACATGTGCGTCAGTAAATATTATACAGCTCCCTCTAGGTTCCGTGTCATAATTTCTCTGAATGCAGGAATAATGGTCTCTAGAATACTCATTAGAAGGACGGCAACTTTTTGTTCGAAAGAAAAAGACATTCCGGATGGTCCACACATCAAGGAGTTCACATTGGACTGTTTGTCGGAGAGACCTCAAAATTTGAACAGGATGCATTTTATTCACTAAAGCTTCTGGCCTCTGGGATATTTCATTCCCAAGTAAGCCAACCTCAAGCCAGAATAATCAATTGACAACCTTGCAGGGACCAACCTCATTCGACCAGACCAATTTTGGACCACTTTTTCGTGAATTTCAGGCCTTATTTCAGGAGTTATATACGAGTTATGTGGGCTTCCAAAGCGTCTGTTGTTCCTGGTTTATCAGCATAAACCAATGACTTGACATAACCCCAAATAAAATAATTCATCGGAGTTATGTCGCATATTATCTTGGAGGCCAATTAATTGGACAATTCATTGAAATAATGTTATCGCCAAATCTTTCTTTCGGTAAACCAATTGTTATGGTCAAGTGGCTTCAGTTCTTGAACCAGTAGGATCTTGTATGGGTGTAGACCAAGATCTTCACGCAGAATTTTCCATGTGGTGGATGCACAGAGTCCAACTTGTTGTGAACGTCGACGAATAGACAAATCTGGATCTTCATAAACACTATAACTTACAGCAGCGATATTTTCTTCTGTGCGAACAGTTCTTTATCTTGTTGTTGTTGCATCGAGTAGAGAAAATGTTGTCTGAAATTTATCGATAGTTCGATGACTAAGCTGCTCTGATGGACGCTTATGTGAACCATACATTTTACGAACTGCTCTATAAGTTTGGCGAATAGAACACTGATTTTGAAAATAAATTTCAACTATTTGTAAACGTTGTTGCGGCTTGAGTCTTTCCACGAATATTTGTCAATGCTTACTGAACAGAAATCTCACAACAACATGGCTTCTAACTTTCTGAAATAACACCCGATTTGCGACTAGGTACATCAACAGCAGTTGTGTCCATGTCAGAGAAAAATATTATTTCAACACAAGAACTTTCGTCGTTGTACCGAATAGTTCAAGGAACATGTCATTCACGCAAAGCACATTTAATAATTGTACTTTTGATATAAAGGAAATGTAACTTATGTTCGATAAAATATTCTAAAATCAAATTTCTTCTTTTATCTATATGTATCTATATATATCCTGGAAAAAAGTACTCACTTTTTTCCCGTGAAAAGTTATATTTTGTTACCTGTCAACAGAGATAAAATGTCAAATTTTTTTCCCGTCACAGAAAAATATCCATTTGTATCAACGACAATTTATCAAGGTTTGTTTTAGCCGTCGATTAGTGAAAATTAATTGGTTCTTACAATTGTGGATTCTAACATGGAATTGAATTTCTTTCAAATGACCCGCCCCGCAGGTATCTCCTCCCAGATGACGGAAAGAGAGAGTATTATACAGCCAGTGTGAGATCTAGTTCAGGGTAGGATTTCTTGTTATATTTCTTGCGCCCCAACATTTGTTCTGTTAAGCTGAATTATCCGATAAAAAATTGATGTACTGCACTGCCATCTGGCGGTATACGTTTCTCATTTTGAAGGCTAAAGACTCTTAAAGAAGCACTAAATCTGCGTTCTGGCTGTCAAAGCCATCACAGATAAATCGATTTAATCCCTATTTGAAGTGGGTTACCAATAATCAGAAAATTTCAAAGAAGATTTTGAGCAACAGCAAAATACGATTATTTCATCTATCATTACCGAATCGTACGAAAGTTTGAAAAGAACGAAAATAAAAGCAACCATTGACAAATCGTATCTTGCAGAAAGCGGAAAACGTAAAACGACGAAATCGGCACGGAAGCAAACAGCCGGTCATCACTTTTATTTTTTCCCTTTTTCGTTCTTCGCACCGAGACCAAATGCAAGTCATTGATCAACTTGTCGGGAAAACAAAGTTGAACACAAGTATGGGCATAAATAAAACGTCGAAGAAACTACCTCTCTGTTTGTGGGGAACGTAAAAGAACGACCTAGATAATAAACCGACTGGAAAGGTGTTTAAATCGAATTCTCAGTCCTGAATAGAAAAACAGTTCGTAGTTGTTTTTTTTTTCGAGAAACTGGTCATTATAAAAAGGAAAAAATGAATAAATCTCTTCGATCAAACGCTCTGCGAAAAATACAAATGAATACAAATAATTTAAGTATCGTTGTTTTTTTTTAAGTGAACTTTCGATAGGGATAACTATGATATGACAGAAGGTACAAGCCATGCTGTTCTGACATTTCTGTTCAGCAAGCATTGACAAATCATCATGGAAATACTCACGCTGCAAAAGTGGTCCAAAATTGGTCTGGTCGAATGCGGTTCCTCAGAGCTATAGTCGTGGTGGATATATACCGGAAATTACACTGCGCAAAAAAATTAACGCACATTATGGAAATCTCAAATTTATTCTACAACTGAAGGTGTTCTCAATGATAATTATTTTTATCAGAAATATGCATCCATATGTTATCCACTTTCAACGTTTTTCTTCAATACAGATGTTTTCTCCCAGCAGGAATAAAAAAAGATGATATTATCAGATTTTGAATGTATTCGCTCCATTCTAAAATCAGTTGTTTCTCGATCAATTCTAGTGATCAATAGTTTTTCTTTCGTTTGATTTTCTACACTCGATCGCTATGCAACGCGAAACACGCAATTTGACCCAAGAGGAATGTGCCCAAGCGATAGTTTTGCGAGAAGAAGGGTGGACATACACAAGAATTGCAGAAAGGTTTGGAGTTTCCCATTCAAGTGTGTCCAGAATGTTGCAGCGATTCAGGGAGACAGGTATGAATGTCCGAAGACCAGGACAGGGTAGACCACGGGTAACAACTGCCATTCAAGAACTTTACTTGAGAGTTTCTTCGTTGAGACAACGGTTTGCAACCGCTCGCCTCCTTCAAAATCAGCTTGAGCACACTCATGAGGTGCAAATTAGCACTCAGACAATAAGAAATCTCCTCAGAGAATATGATTTAAAGCCTCGTGTCGCGGCAAGAGGCCCAGCTCTTACCCCAGCCCATTGAAGGGCGCGTTTGGATTTTGCGAGAGAGCATATCCATTGGGAAGAGGCCGATTGGGAAAGAGTTCTCTTCACAGATGAGTCTAGATTCTGCCTCTACCATTGTGATCGACGTTCCCTTGTATACAGACGTCCACATGAAAGATATGCTCAGTGCAATTTCCTGAATACTACTGGTTTCGGGGGAGGATCGATTATGGTATGGGGTGGAATATCTTTGACTGCTCGCACAGACCTAGTGGTCATTGATAATGGAGCTTTGAATGCTGATAAGTATATAAGGAACATTCTTGAAGAGCATGTAGTGCCATTTGCCCCATACGTTGGTGAAAATTTCATTTTTATGGACGATAATGACAGATCCCATCGTGCGCGCATCGTTCAGGAGTACCTTGAAGAGGTTGAAGTCTCTCGAATGGAATGGCCAGCAAGAAGTCCAGATCTCAATCCGATTGAGCAGGTGTGGGACAACCTCAATAGAAGGCTGAGAAGTTCAGAAAATCATCCAGCTACTCTTAATGACTTAGGAATCCAACTCGGAGAAATCTGGGAAGGATTAGATCAGAACATTTTAAGATCACTCATTTTGAGTATGAACCGTCGTTGCCGAGCTGTAATTAACGCAAGGGGTGGAAATACCAAGTATTAAATCACTTATCAGCATTTCAGTATTTTGAAAATTGTTCATTTCTCTTCTTTCACATAAGATTCGGTGAAATCCTGAATTTTTCTTCCATTCAATGTGTCTTGTTTCGTTCAAAACCTTCCCGAGAGAACACAAAAAATAAGTTTTAAAGTCAATGTAGAGTTAACTTTCATTAAAATTGAGATTTTCAGAATGTGCGTTCATTTTTTTGCGCAGTGTATTTTGGCTTTTGTGACTTGCCATCGAATGAAGGGTTTTCCAATAAGAGGCAGCCACTTTGCGATTTGGTTATGGAAACAGGAACAATAAAGTTCTCTGCAGCAGTATTTGATAGATACAGATAAAAGTTGATTTTCGTCCAATGCATGGTCACCAGAAGAGTGGTCCTTTGTACAGAAATTTCAAAATCGACTTGTTCAATAACCTATATTTATTCGTAAGTAATATCATAAGGACATCCAATTTTTCCGAAAAAATTATTATTAATTTTCGTTGACAACATCTGTCAAGTTTTGCCGTGGGTAAACCCGAAAAAACTGCTGACAGCTGCTGCCATACAGTTTTTCCATCTAGAAACCATTTGTGATTCAAAATTGCGCGTTTCTGATTGGTGCAAATTAAGACGAGGGAAATAGTCAATCGTAAAACATTTCACGTTCCAGATAATCAGATAGAGACCTCCGTGTTTTTTTCCAATTGAGCATACCGACCATTATCAGTTATTCAATCAGTCCGCTGAAGCCACTGGCGTTTTCTTCCTGCGCTGATCTTTTTCCAGTTTCGGATGTTTACATTCCATAACTTGGCCAATATATATTCAAATAAGGCCAAGAATAACTCCGAAGATGATCCAAAACGGTACTGGGAATTCAAATACAGACTTCAGCTACAATAACGGACTTATATCAATCTGGTCGCAGTTCTGAAAAGTTCTTCTATATCCAATCAACCCCATCGTATGATAATAATGTGCCTGATAGAAAATTCGCATACACAAGAGGACTACATCATAATCTGCTCTTCCATTTCCTACTCCAAGTACCGTATACATTTTAATTTGTACTCAATCACATCAATTTTTCATTGAACCCGGGGAGTTCCTGGAACGTTTCCAGGAACCTGGAGTTTGGACCCATATCGAAAATGGGCTTAATATTCAGGCACAGTTCATATTGGCCGATTAATTACGGATGTCGTTTAATATGCAGCACAGCATCCTCCCTTAACAGTTGCCGTAACGGTAATGACCTCGTTAGTGCGAAATAAATATAGCAAGTTGGTAGACGCCTTATACGCATTTCCAGAACAACGGACTTAATCAGGACTTAAAGGAAATTAACGCACATGAGGCCCCTCTATTAATATTTTCTCAAATTTTGAGATATCCTAGAAGATCCAATGAGAAGGATGCCACAATAAGGACGATATGTTTTCTATACTCAATGGCAGCCGTATTTGAAATGCTAGATATGTCACTAATGTCATTAGTGTTCATTATACAGGGTCTTTCACGAGGAACCTCACCCATATTTATACGGGAAACTACTGAACGTATTTTCATGAAATTCAGCACTTATAAGTATTTCACGATGCTGATGAAATCTAAAATATTTTCAAGGCATGAGCACCTCCGGTTTTTCCGGAAATGACGTCAACTTCCGTTTTTCAAATTAGAACACCATTTTTTTATTGCAGAAATAGATTCCTTAGAAAATTTCAAGTTATTTTGATGTAACATTTTTCAGTTTTGGTTGGAAAATTCTCTCTGAGCGGGATAATTCGAAAAAAAATCGAAAATAGAGCTCCGCTGAAACAAGAATAACTTCGAGGTTTTTGGATGGAAAATGTTCATTTTTGGGATTTTTCAAGATGTAAGATTGATGTATCCACTTTGAAAATCGAAATCGCGATTCATGATACACGGGGTGAAAAAATCGCTTTCAAAGTTAGGGATGACAAAATCGTGAAAAATCAATTTTTTCAAATAAGAACCCCATTTTTTTATGGCAGATATTGAATCTACGCTAAAAAATAATGTGAGTGTATGCATCACACCCTTGCCCTAAAATGGATATTTTCTGAGTTAATATCTACTTTAGGGCAAGGGTGTGATGCATACACTCACATTTTTTTTAACGTAGATTCAATATCTGCCATAAAAAAATGGGGTTCTAATTTGAACAAATTGATTTGAAATTCGGCATGGAATTGGTTGCGTTACTGTGGACACGTATTAATCTTGAATTGTCGAACTTGACGAATATTAATTATTTGATTGCTGGTGTTTTCGAAGACAAAACATTGTAAAATGAAAAGTGCTTTATTAATTTTTTCAGTTCCCAGGACCTCACAAAGGGTAGATGCGGTCCTGGTTATATCCGTTTTCCGGCCAAACGCGCATCCTGATCACTTTCTCATCTTCCAACTCCACCGACAATCCACAGCCAGTACTATAAACGCGGGTACCACCGAATTTCCGCGTTAAACCGAATTTTATTATCATTACTTTCCATAAATTCCGGAATCACCCACTAAACTTCGACCAATCCGTGTTTCTAGCCAGAAAAAAGACGTTGCACGTTCAAATCCACCCTCTCCAATCTGGAAAACCATCAATTCCGTGCCACGAAGGCGTGAGGCTTGTCTGCGGATAAACGAACACTATCAGAAGTGCATTTATGCACTCTTTATCTTCCTCTCAGGGAAACGACTTGACTTCGGGACGTGAGAGGATCAGTTTCCAATAATCCTTATCGATGGAAGCATCTTCCAGAGAGCGCTGAACGGAGATCAGATATGCGAGATGGAATTTCCTCATAATTCGAATTCTTCGGATGTAACTAGACGGCTCTTATTGAAAAAATATGAATTTCAGGGTCTAGACGCAATAAACGGATATCGGAAGTGGCACGTCTTCTATCAGGAGATGTTAATGAAAACATATTTAACGATAAGGCTAAGCTGAGCCGCGCAAACACCTTGATCTAAGGATCTAATGTACAACTCCGAGTCAGGTAGCAAAACCTACCCTCCTCAGTGTCACGTCCATCAGTTTTCCAGGAGACAAGATGCAGCAGCCTTTTCCTGAACACAGCCTCACAATTGCAAAGTTGTTCAGTTGTCGCGATGGCTTCTTGACAAAAGCGACAGCTATCATCAGGTACCTTTCCCATGTTCCGAAGATGATAATTCACAGAACAGTGTCCCGTGAGTATGCCCGTCATTTTCCCCAGTTCTAAATTGCTTAGTGAGAGAACTTTTTTGGCCCAGCTCGTTGAGTACGAGAGGAAAGACTTAGCCTGTCTCTGTCTTTGGATCAGTCTCCAGGACCTAGTCTCCCTCTTTTCTTCCCATTCTTCAACAGTCATCGCTTGGTGGCTTGCTGGAAAGCCGCAGAATGGCCCTGGTCCAATGGAGGGGATTAGTCCTTCCTCCTGGCTAATCAGTCATTTCATCACCACGCACTCCACAGTGACCAGGTGCCCCAAAAAGGTTGACCTGATCGTTGAGTCAAGCGCTAGTAAGGCTGCTCTGCTGTCAGATAGTATATAAATTCTTTTTACGGTAGTTATAGCACAGGCTGCCTCTTGAAATAACGATGGACAAAAGCCCATTGATAGGACATTTCCTGGAGAGAGGCTTATTGGTCTATAGTTCTGTGGGAACTCTTTGTCTTTGCCCGGTTTACTGAAAACAATCACTTCGGCAGTTTTCCATCTTTTTGGAAAGTGCTCTGTTCTCATCACTCCATTTGCTATGCTGGTGAGAGCTGCTGTTCCGTTCGTTGACATTTTTTTCAGTATGAGATTTGTAATTTTATCCTTTCCAGAAGCCTTTCTTGTTTTCAAATTGTTGATTATCTCTTTGATTTCAGCCGATCCAGAGAACTTCACCTGAGGTAAGATCTTTTCAACATTGTCTCCTTGACACTCGTGATGCATCCTTCTTATGTAGACCCATCCATCGGCTGTCTGACATTTTGATCAAGCCAATATTTTCAGCTTCAAGCCCAATGAGACCCTCATATTCTGACCAACCAATTCCCCTTCTTCGCCACAAGAAAGGGGCTGAAATAATTTTCCTCGCGAAGCCCTCCGTTACCTGGCTACGTCAATGATCGTGTTGCACGCCGCCTTTGAACACGCTGTCACGAGTCACTGCGGCGATTTAAAAATAGCAGCCATTTTCATTCTCGACGCAACGCGACAGTCGCAATTCCGAGTGAAGCACTCGGGTGGCGTTGACCTTCATGAGCTGGCGATAGTTCAGTCGCTTCGTGAAGCCGGTTGCGTTATCGATCGTTTATTCATTCAGAATCCAGCGAACGTTCTTCGAAATGTCTGATAATGAATCTTTAGGAGACGACGATGGAAAAACCTTGATAAATAGAAAGCGTTTACTCAGAGAAATCAAAAAGAGGCCAGCCCTTTATAATAAGCACATGGATGAGTATAACGATCGCCGTTTGAGAGAAAAGCTATGGTCTGAAGTTTTTGTGCAACTGATTGAGAACTGGAATGAACTGTCGGCGGATGAGAAGAAGACCACAGGTGAGTGTGAATAAAATACGTACAGAGTAATCCACTTAAAATACAAAAAATAAACACCCCAAAAACTACGTGGTTTCGTTTTCATGCCGCAATCCGGACTTTGATTGCTCACAGTCCATAATTGCCTAACTGCCTTTGAGGGTAGATTCTGATCAGGTCTATCAGAACCATCCATTACGTATCGTAAGCTCATCTTGTATACAAAGTGAGTCTTTGACTTGTACATTTATTTTAACTGTAGATTCCTATCATCAAACGAAACACTTTCTTCTTATACCATTTTTCAAGATTCGGTTTGGTTCGGAAGATACAGGGTGTCGAAAGTCCATTAAAGAAAACACTTTTCTGTTTATATCTTCGGGACCGTTATATCAAATGAAATGAATTTTGGTTCATTGGTTACTCTATTCATGGTGCATATATTCCTCAATAAAAACTTATTCAATATCTCTCCTATAGTATACAAGTAACAGGGTAGTCGACTCATCAATACACGCAAAAACACCATAAAACCACTTTGGAAAGATAAACGGTTCATATTTTCGAAAGAATGAATCATTTGAGACACTAAAAGTATTTATAGTTTTTGTCAATAAAACGCGTCGTTTTCGAGTTATTTCCAATTTTACGCGAAAAATTTTAATTATAAAATCCCACAAATGTGGCAGATAAAATTGAACACCAAGGAGCATTTAATACGAACAGTTTCTATTAAAAATTTAGTGTTACTGGTCTATATTGAAGTTAAATGTCGATGAAATACAAAATTCGGTAATGAATGATGAATTAAATTAAATGTATTAAATTGAAATTAATGAAAAATAACATGATACCTGATAATCTGTGGCGATATTCCTATCTAAACAATATCCTCTTGGAATTTTATAAAGTAGACACTACACGGTTAATATTATATTAATTCACTCCACATAATAATCACAGTATTACAATAATTCACTGAATATATTAACTACTTCACATTATGTTTACAGTTTGTTTACAGAGCCGAATTCGAAAAAATGGAAAATGAAAAAAAGGTTTCTTTTGGCCTCACGAATATACAGTTAAAATATATGTACAAGTCAAAGACTCTCTTTTGAAGCTTGTAGTCCAACTTTTCACGGTCGCATACGAAGGACATTGACCACCAAGGAAGCATATCTTCTTAAATCTGCTTACCTCTTAACCCTTTTAAATACAGGTACCTGATGATGGCTCGATACCCCAATATTTCGTTTTTTACAATATCGGTGAACATCTTTTTTTTAATTTATTGCGTAACTCTGGTATACTTTTTTGACGTCGAACTCTACACTGACACTTCTAATAAGTCATTGTTCGTTGATATGGTATCGCAATATTTTGTTTATGCATGGAACTGGTCTAGGCTAACTAGATATCAATACATCCTCGTTCTTTCGACGAACTTGCTTTCAGCTATTTTCCTATCCAGTATACAACACCCCACTCATACTGCTACTTTCATTTCAGGAACTGAGATCAAGAAAAAGTGGAAAAATCTAAAAGACTGTTTCCAAAGGGAGATTGCAATTCAACGTAAAGTATCATCAAGACCAACATCCACAAAAAGACGGAGATATATCCATTACGATGAATTATCATTTTTGTTGCCTTTTGTAACGGAAGCAGAGACCAGTAGCAATATTTCTCTCTATGACGACGACGTGAAGCAAGAGTATTATCAAGATACATCAAACAGCGTAGATGAGAACTGTATCAAAGTCGAAGAAATGGACACACCTACAGTCTCCAGACGAAGTACTTCTGTAATATCTTATGAGGCATCATCTTTGGTAGCACCAAATGATGAACTCAGTGAAGAAAAACACTTTGCGTTGATGTTGGTGCCGATGTTGGCAAGACTCAATCAGGAGCAGAAGCATTACGCCAAGGTTGAAATATTGAACGTAATGCGGAATGCTTCATTGTTATAGCATGGACATCTTCAACAGCACCATTTCTTCTGTTAAGGTTATGAGCTGGTCGTTTGCAGCTTGTAGATTACTTATTGCCCAAAGTACCAGCTAACACCATCGCAGTGTTTACAGTAATGAACAGGAAGTGTCGAACTGTGAACATATTCCATTCAATTTATTCGGAAATTAAGGGATCTATGTTATATTTCTGTTTTTTATTGTAGATTCTTCTCTTTTTTGTGTATTTTATATGGATCTGTTATATATTGTAAATTTCCCAAATAAATTAAAGAAATTGTATTTTTATGTTTCTCTCAATCCTATACATATATCGGGTGTTTTTTTTTTCAGAGTGATTAAATTTTCGATAGGAGCTAGAAGCATAGAATGAATGGAGGGAAGGCTCCGCTACAAAAATGAACTGCCAAAAACGTCCGCACTTGTCAGTTCGCCGCAAGGTTATGAGATGGCGCCAACGTCGTTCGTGGCTCCAGCATGGCTATAACGATACATATTCAAAATGAAATTCGTTTTGACAAATTTATTTCCGATCATAGAATTTCCATATAATTGCGCATAAATAATTGATTAGAATGCGGTGATATGTCAACAATATTGTTATGATTAATATTTGGTGTTATTTTGAAGGGTGAGACTTAAAAAAATTCTTTTATTTAAGTAACGTACAGGTCTTCTTCTAGAAGCTGAAAAAAACAGAGATGGAATTGTCGAATTTTAATGTAGTAAGAATTTGTTTCGATTTCTTCATATGGAACAACCGGACGTCATTTCAAGTCAATCAGAAGGCGTGATTATTCTTTCTTCAGAAATTTTGAATGCGTCATGATCCCACCGAGGCCTTTTTGGCTAAAATAGGTAATAATAGAATTGTTCAATATGTTTTGATACTTGTCAATAAAAATTCAAACTGTTTACTTTGTTTTTTCATTCAATAATTATATAGTAGGTACATAGCATAATAAATCACACTATATCAATTAAAAATATTATACTTAGCAACAAACGTTGAAATGAACAAAACCAACAGGTAAATTAGATAGTTGAAGCCGCAGAAATGTTTTTTTTTATCGAAGCCGATTCAATTCGTATATTATAGTAACTTCAAACAATATTCGAATTCAATACAATTTGTTTCGACCTCCTTTAGTCCTTTCAGTCAACAACAAAAAGTTTTATTATTCAATCACTTTGGTGTTGGTCGTAAAAATGTATCAATAAAAATGACAACCACATAATATATTCTTTGCAACTGTAGCGCCACAGAATAAGACATATGTGACATATAGCCCTATTTGCGATCACAGCGTTATCTATCGGGCGCCACACGAAACTCTAACCTCCGCCGAAATTGGAAGTTCAAAATGATCTGTCGAGCGTATGAAGCCTTCCCTCCATTTATTCTATGCTCCTAGATAGGAGTAACTGTGATTAGACAGAAGGTAGAAGCATTTTTGTTTTGACATTGTTGTTCGGTATGCGTCGACAAATTATCATGGAAAGACTCACGCAGCAACAACATTCACAAATTGTTGAAATTTATTTTCAAAATCAGTGTTCTATTCGCCAAACTTATAGAGCACTCCTTGAAATTTGTGGTTTACATTATCGTCCATCAGAGCAGCTTATTCGTCGAACTATCGATATATTTTGAACAACATTTTCTTTTCTCGATGCAACAACAACAAGACAAAGAACTGTACGTACAGAAGAAAATATCGCTGCTGTAGGTGATAGTGTTAGTGAAGAAACAGATTTGTCTATTCGTCGAAATTCACAACAAGTTGGACTCTGTGCATCCATCACATGGAAAATTTTGCCTAAAGATCTTGGTCTACACCCATACAAGATTCAACTGGTTGAAGAACTAAAGCCACTCGATCATAATAAGCGTCGTTTGTATGCTGATTGGGCCCTAGAACAGCTTGAAGTTGATCCACTTTTTTTAATGAAAAATTGTGTTTAGTGATGACATGAATGTCATAAAATTATCTTTCAAATAAAAAAAAATTGGCTTCAATCTTTATTGACATGTGATTTATTTCAATGTAAATTTCTATCACTCTATCACATAAAGGGTGTCAAAGATTGTTCTGGGTTTTGGTTCTTAGTGAGTGGCCATTTTGCATCAATTGGGAGATATGCTTATCCTAAAGAGCAATGTCCCTTGAATATTCGGCTTAACAGAGTATGATGTGGCATGGCTAGGAAATCTTCATGTTAACCGACTTTCTGGATATAAATTGAAAGGTCCCATACAGATCCTTGAGGGACATCAGGACGTAGAATCTGAATGGGACACAACAATATCAAAGCCAAACTATTGCGGTATTTTTCACATCCAACATGACTAACAACCAATCATTTTCCTCATCCCGAACATAATCCGACGTTTGTTCAACACGAGCGATGTTTTCCTGTTGAATTATCATAACAAGGTCCCGAAGGCTGTTCCGCGATCGAGAAATATGCTGTGCAGGGATTCGTTTTTGTTTACGAACCCTAGCGACGAAACTGTCGCATATTAAATTTTCCTGATAAATTGGGATAGTTGAATTTGTCGGAACGAACGTATTTTCGAGAGCGGAAGAAATTGCTCGCTTGTTATAGCTGCGAGTTTCAACGCAATTTATACTTACACTCCAGCCCGTCTTAAGCTGAAAGAACCCCTCTATTCGTTCGATGTAGAGCTCGATGTCTGACATGGAACTTACACCCATTTATTGCCGACAATTTTTTGGAGGGAGGCATGTGAAATACTTCAGCTGATTACACATGGGGACTTTTCTAAATGGAGATTTATCCCACAAACCAATCAACTCTATACCATTTGCATCTGGCATAATTTAGCATTTTCTTAGGCCAAGACACTAGGAATCAACTCATGATTGTTCTGCGCCATTTTAAACTCTCCTCATCTTGCTCTGCTACTGAGGAACTGTTGATCCCACTAAGACAGTCTGGAAATTTGGAGTGTGAGGCAGGCTGAGATTCCTCCGCACCTTTCTATCTTATTTTCCAGAAACAAGTTATCTAAAGGTCTACTTCCTCCTTTCACTTACCAACTGATAACTATGTAGAATACCTTGACTCAGTTTTAGGGCTGAGCTACAATCTTCTAATGACTGAACGAGAATAAATTCGCTAACACAAAAATGCCTATATCTCTTGAACCAATTGAGAAAAAATCAAAATTTGATCATAGTTAGCTTTGTTATGAACGTCAGAAACATGTGGAACATTTACTTCATAGATATTCCAATTCTCTGTCGCAAAATGTCAAGCGAAGTGAAAACACGAGAATTTTTAGTGAAATTTTTTCACAATGATCAAAAATGGAGCTTCAAAAGAATCGCAAAAGAGGCTCGCGTTCGTCCGGAAACGGTATCAAGAGTTGTTAAGGGCTTCAACGAAGATCTTACAATTAACCGCAAGGAAGGAACCGGGAGGAAAAAGGGGATTCATAGCCCAAAAAAAGTGAAGAAAGCCATCAGCCTATTTCAGAAGGATCCTAACCTGTCAGGACAGAAAGTGGCCCAAATTGTGGGTTGTTCGTTTCCTGAAAAATTCCAGGTTTCGCAAGCAATTTGCACTTGTGGAAAAAGGAGCAAATTTTTCGTTGGCCAAGGCTGTGTTGACTCGAAGATATACATCGAGGAATGCTTGAAGAAGCGACTTTTAACATTTTTACGTGAGCACGATTTGTCAACAATCTTTTGGCCAGATTTAGCTTCATGCCACTACAGCGAGGCCACCAAGGAATGGTCCGAAGCTATAATGAGGTGGTTTTTGTCCCCAAAGAGGCCAATCCACCAAATTGCCCAGAACTCAGGCCAATCGAGAGATATTCGGCCCTGGTAAAAAGAATTGAAGAAGACTGAGAAATCAACGAAAACAATAGCGGAATTCAAGCAAAAGTGGAAGACAGCATCCCAGTAAGTGACTGAGAACACTATAAGAAGTACGATGGGAAGAATTCCAGAAAAAATCCATGAATTTTGTAAAAAATAGTTCTGGTTTTTTTATTGTAAAAACATCAGTTTTCATTAGAATTAGAAGATGATTCACTATTGGTTTATAGAGACTATTACAGATCAAATTCAGTTGAATAATGAATATATCATTCTATGGGAGTAGATGAAAATAATTTATAAGTATTGAATAAATGAAAAGGACATTCCCCATCATTTTTGGTTATTTTGTATCATTTCCACCACCAGAACGTGTTTTTTTTTCATTTCAGTATTGAAGTCTATCGTTTAGTTAATCAAACGTCTATCTCATTTTTCTCTCAGAATTTACAACAATGTGTTGTTTTCGCGAAATTTTTTTCCTTAAATTTTTCTATTCGAAATGATAAATATGCTTCTTAACTCGCTTTTTTATCAATTTATTATTAAGGTTTGTTTTAGCCGTCGATTAGTGAAAATTAATTGTTTCTTGAAATTGTGGATGCTTAGGACGTGGAATTGAATTTCTTTTAAATGACATGCCCCGCAGGTATCTCCTCCCAGATTACTGGTGAAGGAAAGAGTGTATTATACAGCCAGTGTGAGATATAGTTCAGGGTAGGATTTCTTGTTATATTCCCTGCGCCCCAACATTTGTTCTAATAAGCTGAATAATCCAATAAATAAAAATTAATACACCGCAATTCCATCTAGCGGTAGGTATACGTTTCTCATTTTGAAGGCTGAAGACTCTTAACGCTTATAAATTTCATTCAACACAAGAACTCAAGCCGGCCGATCATCAACAACGTCATGTCTTTGCTTATTGGGTCCTTGAAATGCATGAAAATGATCCGGAATTCCGTACAAAAATCATTTTGAATGATGGGGCCCATTTCCACCTCGTGAACAAGCAAGATTGTCGCATCTGGGGCTCGGAAAACCCAAGAGTTATTGTTGAAAATCCTCCCTACCCTCAACGTGTTACTGTTTGGTTCGGATTATGGTCCGGCGAGATCATTGGACCTTACTTTTTCGAGAATGATGCTGAAGCAACAGTTACGGTGAATGGATTGTGCTACCGAGAGATGATAAATTATTTTTTATGGCCGGAATTGGATGGTTACGTTTACTTTCAACAAGACGGCGCTACTTACCACACAAGCAACAAAACTAACTATTGATCTTTTGAGATTTAACAGAAAAGATTCCGTTGTGTTATCTCTCGGAGAGGTGATCACAATTGGCCACCGAGATCTTCTGATTTAACACCTTGGGACTTCTTCCTTTGGGGTCATGTGAAAGGAGAGGTCTACGCCAAGAGCCCAGAGGACATTAACTTTGCGATTTGGTTATGGAAAACTTCATGAAAAGGAAATGGTCCTGTAGTCGTGGTGGTCATTTGGCTGATGTTATTTTCCATTATTACCGGCATACCTTCCTCTTTATAATGAAATAAAACAAATAAATTCTAATTCGTGAAAAGAATTCGAAGAAGTATTTTCGATTTGAAATTTCAAATTAATATATACTTATTGTTTTCCATCCACCTCAACTTGAAGAAAAGAAATGATTCCAATCCAAAGAACTATTGTGGAAATATGGAAGAACTTTTCATTTTTCGTACTTATACAAATATTGAATAAACCCATTCCATTTTGTTATGCACATTTCCATCGAAATTCCCGATACGCAAATCGGAAAAAACTCATATTCTCCCTTTATTATCCGAGAATATGTTCAGAACTCTGCCTCAAAAGTTACAAATACTTTGTTGGGAGCAACAGTGCATGAAAGGAATGAATAGAAAACCTGCCGCCAATTCCCTATCCACAGGAGTTTTTTTTGCGGAAAAGCCAATAAAATGGAAATATTTTCTGTCCAAGGACTGAACTATAAATCTTTGGAGATTTCTATAGGCGAATTTCGACGAAGCATTCTTTCATTTCAACTGCTGGATGAATGAGAAATGAAACTGGCAGAGAAAAATTAGACGTATTTCCGTCCATTGGACAACCTTTGTCGTCTTGATTCGTTCCTGATGGCATTCGGATATTCAGCTGTTGTGTATTGGGCACAAATTGAAATTGCAGAGTGGAATTCCTGTGCCCTGGATTCCAAAAGCGATGTATTTTAAGTTGAATAGAATGAGTGAAATAGATAATCTAGGTTATAAATCTTGATTCATCTTTTTCAACTAGAAGAAGAACATGCAGTTATAAAATAAATACCCAAGAATCATTTTGTCCTACTGCATACTCAATTCTTTCCTTTAACAATGTGAATTCAACTACATTACCCACCGAAAAAATTCTCAAATTCGCTTTCCATGCACAAACGCATACCCTCGAAGTGAGACCATGAATTGAACGCCTTTCTGTTACTGGCCTAAAAGATTGATGAGTCCCAGGGCACGTATAAATGGTGGCTCCATCTGTTCAGCCGCACGTCATATCTCGCAATTCCATAAATTGATTATGCCCCGAAAATATATCTTTGCTTTGGGTGATCCGTCAAGCTGAATGAGCTCTAGGTATTGTTTCAGCTGGGTATTGGATAAACGACTGTTGGAGGGAAAAAACGACCACAAAGCTTTTCCCAAAGAATTGGCAATGTTTCATTCCACTTGTTCTTGACGGATGGACGCACATGTATCAGTAAGATTGTAGTGCATCTGTAAGGTTTTCTCAGCACCTAACGATCTCAATGAGTGCTGAGAAAAACTTAGGTACAGATGCACATCAAATTCTAGAAAAAGTGGTCCAAAATTTGTCTGGTCGAATGCGGTTCCTCAGAGCTAATTGTGGTAGACATTATGCCGCAAATTATTTTCAAAACGTGAATGTCATAAAATTATCTTTCAAGAAAAAAAAATATCTTCAATCTTAACTTAATTGGGTGGATCTACTGGCAGCGGGGGATGTTAATGTTGCCGTTGACTTTTTTTACAAAAATATCTATCAATGCCTGGATGAATGTATACCAAAAAGGACACTAACAAACTTCTCTGGCCATGCCAAGTTTCCCCCCTGGTTTTCCGCAAACTTGATTAATAAAGTCAAAAGAAAAAATCGCCTACATTCCCTTATTAAGAGACGTAGTGACGAGTTTTTAAAACTAGAGTACATATCTTTGAGAAAAGAAACTAAAAGGCAGAGTAAAGCAGAATTTAAGTCATATAAAAAATCAGTTGAAGGTAATGTTAGTCAAGATCCTCGTAGCTTCTGGTCTTATATTCAAGACAAGACAAAACAGGGAGGACTGCCGGTGGAAATGAGATTTGGCGATGAATTTCTCTCTTGTCCATCGGACATTGCAAATGCCTTTGCGACCTTCTTCGGGTCTGTGTATGGGACACCCGGTGGCGCAATTCAAGATAAGAGTAATAATAATATTGGGTTCACATTTTCTAAAATAACTGAGACAGATATAGTGAAAAGCATAAAAGGGTTGAAGTCTAAGAGAACGACAGGTGTTGATGAAATACCATCTTACATATATAAAGGTTGTGTAGATCACTTGATCACACCCCTTTTACACATCTTTGATCTATCTATTGAGCAGGGATGTTTCCCCGACTCTTGGAAGACAACATTGGTTGCACCTATTTTTAAATCTGGTAAAAGGAATGAAATTGTGAATTATAGACCAATAAGCTTGTTGAACACCTTGTCAAAAATTTTTGAACATATTCTTTACATTGATATCTATGAACAATTCAACCACAAAATAACAATACACCAGCATGGGTTTGTTCAAGATAGATCTACTGTAACAAATTTGAGTTTATTTTCTGAATATGCGTCACAGGCCATTGAAAGCAAGGAGCAGTTGGATGTCATTTACACCGACTGTGCTAAGGCATTTGACAGGGTGGATCACAATGTACTTTTCAGCAAACTTTTGGACTTCGATTTTTCAATGAAAGCCGCAAATCTGATAAGGTCTTATTTATGGAACAGGAGGCAAATAGTGAAGGTCGGTAGGTCAAAATCAGCTCAATATACGGCAACCTCAGGTGTTCCTCAGGGAAGTAACTTGGGCCCCCTGCTTTTCAATATATTTATTAATGATTTGCCCACTGTGGTGAAGTCATCAACTTGTTTGCTTTATGCAGACGATTTCAAATTATTCAAACAAATATCTAATGTTGATGATAGTGCTGGTTTACAACACGATCTTGGAAATGTTTACCGTTGGTTTACCAGGAATAATATGTCACTGAATATAAAAAAATGTATGGTCGTTACTTTTACTCGAAAATTAAATTATTTCATTAATGATTACAGCATAGGAGATGATATTATTCAGAGGAAAACTGAAGTAAGGGATCTGGGGATTAACTTTGAGATGGGTTTGAGGTTTGGTCAGCACTATAATTGTATAACTACAAAGGCTTATAGAGCTTTAGGCTTTGTCATTCGTAATAGTAAGAATTTTAAAATCAGCACTATTATAGTGCTTTATAATGCACTAGTTAGGCCTCACGTGGAGTATGCATCTGTTATATGGTCACCAACAGCGCATTCCAATATTGATTTAATAGAAAAAGTACAGAAAAGATTTTTAAGGTTTCTGTACGTAAGACAAAATAATGCATACCCTTACATGGTGTCTTACAGGTCAATGCTTGATTCCTTCAACATTGCAATGCTGAGCGTTAGAAGGGAAACAAAATCTGTTCTCTTTGTTTATAATGTAGTGAATAACTACAAATATAAAAATGTTGGTCTTATTAATTTCGTGAAAATAAAAGTCCCAAAGATTAGACTAAGAATTCTTACAAATGAGATTTTTGATGTTCATCCGGGTAGCATATCTCCTCTGAACGCTATGCTTGGCATTTGTAATAGGTTGCTTTGTGGTGCGGGTTCCTTGGATTTCTTTTTCTCTGATCAGAAAGAGATTTTACGTTGTTGCGGTGGGACAGGTCACTGACGTTGAAAGTTTGCGTTGAGTTTTTTGTTGGGGGTTGGGTTTGCTTTGCTGATTTTCTTATATGTTTTATTTTATTTATTTTTTTTTTGTATAGTATCTCATGGTTGTCTAGATATATAAGTTTTTGTATTTTTTTTTATTATCAGCTCTGTAATGACGGGTGGTTATTTAGTTTGTAGCTTTACCAGTAAGTACTATAACTCATAGTGTTTGTAAGGTGAATGAATAAATAAATAAATAATTTAAATTTCAATTTAAAATTTTATCATTTTAAAAAAACACCCGATACAAATTTTCAGACAGAATGTCAACCGAACATCGCTGAAGAGCGTATTCAGCCATACATAATTGTAAGGGTATTTTCAAACAGCGAACGATAATTGTAACTAAAGGCATATGGAGCAGTATTGCAGTTCAAGGGTTCGATCCCATAAGGTTAAAATCAATGTATCTATATGATATTTTCAAAGGCGACATCTAAAATCGTATGATCTCCCTAGGAGCTTTAGCATAGTGCCAATAGTGCCCTGTCAGCAGCCCCATAATACGCCAGAGCCCTATAGCCTTAGCTGGACAAGCTTCCTTGTTTAAGACGTCGAGGACTCTACAAATCCTCTAGCTTGTCTTAGTCTTGAAGATCTTCTCCAGAGGAGTGTTATGGTTTGCATCTCTCTATGCTGTAACGCTGTCGTTTGGTGATCCTCTCCAAGGCCACAGAAGGGTTCAGGTCCAACGGGCTCAACCTTTGATGCACTTTTCGCAAGTGAATCGGCCTCCTTATTATCTTCAGTTCTCCTGGACAGTTGGCTCATGGTATTACGCCATTCCCAGGTGAGCACTAAGATCTGGAAGTCAGATTACAGGTCACGGTTTTGGCGTTATAACATCCCCAAGCAACTTTCACAAACCATCAGTAATATCCTTGGATATCAAAAGCTAACATCCACCCATTTCTGAGGATTTAAAATGGCAGATCCAGAAGTTCTCGTCTTTTATATTGAAAAGTTGAGGGATGTTCAGGGTCCAGGTTATTTTATTTTGTTGAGATACATCACTACTACATCAAAAATCTTCAGCTTATTATTGAAAATGTTTGACACCCTGTATGTCATTTGTACACCTGAATTCATAACAGAAACCTAATTAAATGCCCCAAATGATCAGCTTCCAATGAGTTGAACCCTAATTTAATTAGCCAAGGGCATCAGACTCCTCCATATTATCCATATTGTCACCTTGAAGATGAAAAGGGCGTGGAGGATCCCCAAACAAAGACAATAGTTTCCTTGAGAGTCCGAGTGTCATCTTTCCGGAGCGTGCTCAAAGCACCTCTCTCACCATCGAGATCGGGTTGCTTTTGATGTGTTTACCCCTTTCGCAGGGGCAGCAAGAAATCCTGAGCTTGCAACATTGAGACGGCGTTAAAGGAGGGCAGCTCGAACACACACTTTCGAGATTGGGGGACGTGAATGGTCCTTCACGTCGTATTTTGCCATAATTGGAGTTTTTGAAGAGATTCGAGAGGAGTGACTCGATGCATGTTTGCAGGTGTATTGTGAGGGTTTGGATGGAAGATAATGACACCCTTATTATTCCACTACCAGACAAGATATATCGATAATATTACACACTGATTGTATTGAAGAATATAAGGACGATATTTCTGAAAGGATGTCTACATCAGAAGATCATGATATTGTGGAGACTCACTTTTCACAGCGTGTGCAGCATTATGAGCGGAGCTGGGACGAAGACGAAAAGTTAACCCCCAACATTGATACAGCGACTAATTTTGGCTTTCTTTGCTTCAGGCTTAGTGACATTAACCTCTGACTTCAGAAAACCCGACAGACAGAAGTCTAAAGGCTTCAAATAGTAACAGCATGGGGGCCAATTATAGTCACCAAATCCGGAAAATGACACGACCAGGAGCAAACTTGTGCAAGATAGTCAATGTTTTGAAAAAACACAGTAGGGGTTGACGATGCCTTAGCAGCATACCATGTGCATTCAAGGCTCAGATATGGTCAAATTGATGCTTATAGAATATTTTCGATCCAGAAAAGGTCTTTGAGAATGGTTTTCAGTTCGAAACAAACTGAAACTTGTAGAAGTATTTTTGTTGTACACAATATTTTAACACTGTACGACTTTTTTATACAGGGTGACAATTTGAAAACTCGCCAGTCCAATTATGTCACGACAAGGATGTTTTCAGAGAAAATTCCGGAACAGGACAATTTTTATTCGGAGGGGGGCATATTTTGAGTAGAGTTGTGAGCCGAAATATCCTCAACCCTAGGTATAGGAGCTTTCAACCTTTATTTCTTTATAGGGAATAGGGGGTGAGCTATACCTCAATTGAAAGATCACTTGATCCTTCACATAAATACTATGGTTTGCAAATTTTTATTGAGGTTTAGCTCACCGTCTATTCCCTATGAAGAATTTAGGGGTGATAGCCCCTACACCTAGGGTTGAGGAGATTTCGGCTTACAATTTTGCTCAAAATATGTCCCCCTTCCTTTAAAAATTGACCTGTTTCGGCTTTTCCTTTGAAAGCATCCTTGTCGAGACATAATATTGGCCTGGCAAGTTTTTAGATTGTCACCTCCTGTAACTACTTCAAGGAA
This sequence comes from Adalia bipunctata, assembly GCA_910592335.1. NCBI lineage: Eukaryota > Metazoa > Arthropoda > Insecta > Coleoptera > Coccinellidae > Adalia > Adalia bipunctata. The sequence goes on from OU342953.1 coordinate 25,379,182, forward strand.
TCAATAAAAATTTGCAAATAATAGTATTCACGTAGAGGGACAAGTGATCTTTCAATTGAGGTAAATCTCATCCCCTATTCCCTATTGAGAATTTAGCACCTTCACCTAGGGTTGAGGAGATCTCGGCTTACAATTCTGCTCAAAATGTCTCCCTTCTAATAAAAATATACATAATTGGCCTGGTAAGTTTTCAAATTGTCACCCTGTATTTTAATGTGTAGTATATATGTGCTCAATAATTATAACCATTTTAAGATCTTGCTCCTTAAGCATGATTATAACACTAGACTAGAGGCAAGGTTTATCTATGTGTTGAGAAAACAAATTATATATTCAAAAACTTAAAATACATTGCCTCAAATTTTCAAAAAAATTAAAATGCGGGAATACAGAAAAAGTTTTTGATTGAAAAATGTTATTATGTTCTTAGTGAATATTTTCAACATTATGGTTGAAAATATTTTTAGCACTCCATTTTCTTATGATGAAATCAGATGAAAAAAATTCAGCAATTGCAAATTTTTATTATCAATATTTAACAATCATTACTTATGAAAATTAATATTAATCTTAAAACTAGAACAATTATTCTAACATTAATGCCCTTTGACGTTAGGGAGCTTCGCAACACATTATAAGAATCCTCAGCACCATCAGTACTTGTAGAAACCGGAAGTACAATATTGGATGATGATCCAAAATCTGTTGAGGTTGGGAGAATTTTTTTAGCAATGACATTTCTATATGCAATGGAATGATCAACATATAGCCCTCGGCTACCGTCGTTGACTTCCATCCACCATGTTTTTTTTATATCCGTAATATTTGCTCCTGATTCTGCTAGCAATGAAGCGGAGGATCTTCGAAAACAGTGTCCTGTATATTGCTTTGGTTCTGGCAGTTTGAGGAATTCGGCAACAATAGATGGAATTTTCCCAAATGTATTGATACCAACTGGATTGGCAATGCATTTATTATTCATGTATTTCAGGAAAAAACGACGATGTTTGATGACAGAAGGGCGCAGTGCAAAGTACTGATGATAATAGTCAACATACTTTCCAATGATACTGAAAGAACGACTGACTTTCGTTTTTGTGTTTGGAAGTTGTATAACCAATGATTTATTTGTTATCTCGATGTCTTCCACTGATAAATTACACAATTCTTCACGCCGACAGGCTCCAAATAGTCCGAAAATAGTTGCAACCTTAACCATCGAGTATTTCTCAACTGGTGCCTTTTCGATTTTTTGGGACGATATCCTTCACTTTTTTTAATTTACTAACATCCGCACCATTTTTGACAAGGGCGCTTGACTTTATCATTGAAAATTTGCTCCACAAAGTTGATGAACTCCATATTTTTGATTTTTCTTCTAAGTATGCCAGGAAAACAGGTTCACCGATGTTCCCTTCTACATTTTTCAATTTACACCATGCCAGGAAATTGTTATATGCAATATCGTACTGCTGAACAGATTTTTTAGGTAGGAGTTCCAGATTTGCTTTTCTTGCAGACTCTCGACAAACATATTAAGCAGTTTAAAACCCAAGACGAAAATTGGACAGGAGCGAAATTCAAATGAATGTTCTCATTTGTTAGTAATCATAACGTTGGCAACGTTTGCCATACACAACAACCTTCTGATTATTTGAATATTAAAATGCATTTTGAAGTTTATTGTCATTGCAAATTCGCCCATTTCATTATCAAAATAGGGCAGTTGTACAAGAAACATTGTATGGTATTTGTGTTAGAGGTGATATTATTTTGTTCGTGAAATTGTTCAATTCGCTTTGCTCATTTCACAAACTTTTTCACTCACAAAATAAAACGTCACTTTTTACACTCATACCATAAAAAACTATCAAGGATATCAGTTCGTGTTTTGACTTTGTTATTGGGGTTATTATCTCTTATTTTTGTTTATCTGAACGTGATTGACAACTGAGGGTATTTGTAGTCCAAATCCAGATTCATTATTATTATTATGACTGTTAAACATGGCGTGCAACTCAAACCTTTCGCTCTTATTGAAACACCCTTCATTGAACCTTGATGGAAAAGTTCTGATTTGTTCTTCCATGAAAAAAAAAGTGTCGTCTCAGTTTTCTCCGATGCGTCAAACAAAGTTCTACCGCGTGGGTCCTCCATATGAAAAATTGAAGTCTCCAGCCTCAAACTGGCCCGGAATAATTGAATCAAGACGCAAATCCGCCTCTCAGCCTTTCCATAATTGGATAAGAAGGATAAGATCTGGTTCGCGTAGGGATAAAAACAGGCAGACTGAGCGACAGCGAGGACTCAACTCAACATCGCACTCCGGCAAACAGGGAAAATTGCGTTATGTTTCAAACACGCTCCACCAAAATGAAACCAATTACCAAATGCGAAGAACATTCGACCCGAGTGGGTGCTTCGGCAGCACACTGCTGAATATCGGGCAGCTTTTAATTATTTCGTAAAGATGAGGAATAAAACGCAACGTTGCTCATTTGCTCGTTCAAAGACATGTTTCGAGCCGTTTCACAAGCTTTTCAAAAGTCATAATTATGGCTTTTGGCCTCGAATGGACGTAGAAAGTTGCACGATGAAAATGTATAATGAGAGCAGGAAGAGGCTGTTGAGAGCGTTCAGGTCGGTTGTACTTGACGGATGTAATGTTGGAATTCGTTGTATAGTTTCGATTTCAAGAACGGGATTGCGATGTAGGTGCTGGAAAACTTTTCTTCTGGAGGTCGAATAATACTTCTTCTATTAACTGAAAAAAATTCGCTGAAATTGTGATGAGTTATTGACATGAGTGCAAATGACTCTTGGAGAGTATTGAAATGATTGTGCTGGAGCTTCTCAAAACACACCAGAATGTGTATAAGGGTTTTTTTTATGTTGTGGTTTTCACGAAAAGAAATATCCTGTAATGTTCAGAGAACATCGTGAGAACCAAGGGCAAGCAGGTAGGAATTGGTGTTCTTCTTGAATTTCTGCAGGTTATATGCCTCGGGGAACACCTCCCTAGGCAATGTGTTCCAAAGCCTCGCTGTTCGTTGGATGAACGAGTCTTTGAAGAGAGATGTTCTGCAGGTCTCCAAAGTTACCACGAAGGGGTGTGAAGACTTAGCTTGACGGGTTAGTCTGGAAGAGACTGCCAGAGGGGGAACGATTGCTGATAATTCAGAAGAGCGTCGCCCATGGAAATATCTATAAAATAGAGACAGATCGCCCACTTTTCTACGGTGTTCCAGAGAAGTGAGCGAGCTTGTAAGCGAGGCATCACCGACGAGACGAATTGCCCTTTTTTGTACGGAATCTAAGAGTTTTAGGATGTGTTTGGGTGCAGCACTCCAAATATGGGAACAGTATTCCAGGACAGGTCGAATCTGTGCCTTATACAGGGTGCGGCACGGAGGATGGATGGTTTTAAAAAAATAATAAAAGCGTTAATTTTTACTCAAAAACACATTTATTGACGGAATCAGATTCTCAAGGAAATAGCATTTGAGACAGTCAAGTGTGGAAAATCACATCAGGCATGTGGTGGCCGAAATCGGTGATGCAGTGCTGGAGGCGCTCTTGGAAGTTCGCGTAGACTCTCTCCAACATCGCTCTCTCAACTTGGGCAACTTCCACGCGAATAGCCCTTTTCAATTCGTCCAGAGTTCGGGGCTTGGTCTCGTATACTCTAGCCTTGAGGTGTCCCCATAAGAAAAAATCGCATATGGATAAATCTGGGGACCGGGGAGGCCAATGAACATCGCCAAACCTGGAAATAAGGCGACCAGGGAAGAGAGGGCGAATAACGTCCATTGATGCTCTGGCTGTGTGGGCGGTCGCCCCATCCTGTTGGAACCACACACACAACTGGTAAATAAATGCTAGGAACACACGAGTCTAACGGCACCTTCCCCACTTCTCTCGTCCTCAGTGGGGGAAAGTGATGCCCATCTGAAAAACGTCCGCCCTCCGTGCCGCACCTTGTAGATCATAAGCAGTTTTCCAATATGTGTTATTTTGACATTCAAAGAAGAATGCCAACAGTTGTACTGAGTTTATTTTTGTGTAATATTTATACGACTATTTCCCTCGTCTTAATTTCCACCAATTAGAAACGCGCAATTTTGAATCACAAATGGTTTCTAGATGGAAAAACTCTATGGCAGTAGCTGTCAGTAGTTTTTTCGGGTTAACCCGCGGCAAACCTTGACAGTTGTTGTCAACGAAAATTAATAATTATACTCCATTCACAATCATAAAATCACAACTGTGGCCTTGGAAATTTGACACATTCCACTCTGTATCGAAGTTATGACGTTTTTCAAAATATTTTTATGTTCCAAGTCAACACTATGTTGCCCTTTCTACATTCTTAGCGTATATTTCTCAGAATGTGGATTCATTCGGAACTAATTATTTCAATGCAATAGTAACTGAGTTTTGGTTATGAATTAATAAGCAAGAATGTCAATTCCTGAAAGCTTTATAGATATACATTTCATTTATTTGATCTTATGAACAAGGAGTAAAATATTCTGTCTGTATTGTAATTTATTAGTTTAAAAAATATTCATACATTACTACCACAGGAGGTTTGTACAAATAAAATGGAATAGGTCAAACATATGCTTCACATTTATCATTCACCTGTTCTAAAATAAGACACAAACTCCTGGAATATGAAAAAAACCGATGTATTCTGGTTAAATATAGCCTATTTCTACTTTCGGCAAAGGATTGATAGGAATGAAAGCTCGAGTGACACATTTCAATTCATCGGAATCTGAATTCACCTACCGTTGAATGCAAGATAGTCATATTTCTTCTTTTTTTTAGCTTTTTCGACGTGTTTTTTTCTGAAACGTGAAAACGATCAACAATAATCATTTAGAGACCGACGATGGCCATCCAGAACCCGTTTACTTACGAAAATCGTGCAATTTCATTCTGCAAGTTCTTTCCTCATAATTCCTCGAAAATTGAAAGATTTAGAAGATCGTATAAGGAAGCCTTTTTTGTCCATTTACACATTCCAAATAAATTTTGAGCACCAAAAACGACACCGAAACTAACCAAACTTTTGGGGGCCCGGAATTTCGTTTGAAATCTTTCTAAACGGCCAGATACCTAAAAAAAACTTCGTTATCAAGTGTAAAAAGGTCGATTAGTACTTACTTTCGCTTTTTTTATGCTTATAAATCGATTTTTGTTCCAATTCAAATTTGCCGTTCGTACTCACGCCAAAAGTCGTGAAAGGAAAAAATTCCACTTGCACGAAATTTCTCATATCGACGCGAAACTTCTTCTGGACGACGAAGAAAGAAAAAATATGCGATTTCCTACCGATATTTCGCCCCAAAATCGCCGATCGATTCGAACTAACAAAATGTGGAATATCTTTGATACTTTCACTTTGATGTAAACAAAGAAACTGGCAACGTCTTTTTGTCATTAACGGTATTCTCTGTACGAGCACAGACTTTTCATCAGGTGCACCAACTCCTGAAAACGAAACCATGACCTCCTATGTGATTGAATAAAAGTGAATGGAGTATACATAGATGCATCCAGAATAATCTGTTACTCATGAAATAGTCTTGTCAAATACCATTCGGGCATCTTATTTTTCTTGTGAAAAAATCGAAAAATCACAATGCAAAGTAATATTTTTTCAACAAAAAGCATTCGTGCAGGTGCAAAAATTCTCGTCTTCGACTCGGATTTTTGTTGCCACTAGCATTCATGCTTTTTGTTAAAATATTACTTGGCAACGTGTTTTTTCGATTTTTTTCGGAAAAATTGGATGCCCTTATGATATTCTATTCTAAAATCCTATATTCTTGAACTTGTAATTTCTGAAAATTTAATTCCCCAAATGACAATTAGTCCCTTGCTGGATGATACTATTTGCGGTAATCACATCAAAGGTCCATCCACTCCATGAATAATAGACCAATAAGCAATCGCATCCGAACTCTTAAGTCGAAATCATGAAAAGTAGGACCCTGAATAAACATCCTCCCCCATTTTCCGCGTCATACGACGGAAGCCCTCCAGAAAATGCCAATTGGAACCTCAGAGAATTCATCCCCGTTCGTATCCTTTGTCTCCCCCGGTATAATCAGTGTTTGTTTAGGTCTCACTCTCTTAATCTCAGGGGTTGTTGTTTGGTTTTTCCATCGGCTCTCGGGGCCGGAACGTATTTATATTCTCGCCGAGTGCGACACGAAACTTAATTTGCCATTTTCTGGGGGTCGGAAAATTGACAGCTGCATTTCTAATTCGCACAAAATGCGATCATACCTCTAAATGCAATCCGGGAAATGTGGATATGGAGGGGGCAGATGATATGAATTTTACGGCTAAGGGATTAGGTCAATGGATGTGGAAAATCGGCTTTGCATTGTTTTGGAATAGTCATTAAAAAACTCGACTCGATTCCTATCGAAGTTGCCAGTGAACAACAGGCTTTAGCCAAATATGTAATTTCTTCCATAAAAAAACCAGATAAGAAAACTAGATTTCATTGAGAAATTTTAATATATTGTATAGGGTGTTTTTTTTAGAGTGATAGAATTTTTGATAGGGATAACTGTGGTTTGAGAGAAGGTGGAAGTCATGTTGTTTTACTTCTCTGTTCAGTGAGCATTGACAAATTATCATGGGAAGACTCACGCCGCAACAACGTTCACAAATTGTTGAAACTTATTTTCTTTATTTCAGTATCGTTCATTACAGTGCTGTAATGAACTCATTACAGCATTGTTTTCAGTTATATTTTTCGTTTCGTGGTTGTCAGCACTGGCTTCCGATCCTATCAATTTTCAACTCACGTCAATTTGGAAATGTCAATTTCGTAACAGTCACCAACTGCCAACTGCCAAGATACAATACAAAAGTCACTAGGATGTATAATCTGAATTTTTCATTGAATTTCAACGAAATTTGACTGAAATAGAGAAAATATCGTCTAATACTCGTTGCAGAATGCAATTCCAACACTCTTCGCTCGTTTTCGAATTTCGCATTCGTATTGGAATGGGAGCCCGTTCTGCAACTAGTTTTAGAATATACTATTCAAAATCAGTGTTCTATTCGCCAAACTTATAGGGCACTTCGTGGAATTTATGGTTTACGTAATCGTCCATCAGCTTATTCGTCGAACTATCGATAGATTTCGGACAATATTTTCTCTACTCGATGCAACAACAACTAGACAAAGAACTGTACGTACAGAAGAAAATAACGCTGCTATAAGTGATTGTGTTAATGAGATTCAGACTTGTCTATTGGTCGAGGTTCACAACAAGTTGGACACTGTGCATCCACCACATGGAAAATTTTGCGTTGGTCCAATTAATTGGCCTCCAAGATCATGCGACATAACTTCAATGGATTATTTTCTTTGGGGTTATGTTTATGTCAAGCCATTGGTTTATGCTGATATACCAGAAGCCAACATAACTCGGGTTATTGCTGAAATAAGGCTTGAATTACTCGAAAAAGTGGTATAAAAATGGTCTGGTGGAATGCGGTTCCTCAGTGCTAGTCGTGGTGCATACAGAGTGTAACAGCCAAATGGAATGAATTCGATAACGAATAAATGAGGGCGTGTTGGGAAAAATGCTCGGACACGTCGATTTGTAATTTTAAATGCGCATATTTTTCAAGAAAATAATATAATATAGGGTGTTCCATGTGACCGTGGCCAATACCAACTTTCTTATTTCAAATGCAACCCCCTGTATATCATTTATTTTTTGGATACTTCAGAGAATTCTAGACACAATTCATGCACAATGTTCTATACCTATCTTTAACTATTTCGGAAGTATTAAGTGTTTTCAGATTTATTGCAAAAATCAACGTTTTGAATAAAAATTATTTTATTTCACAAATTCGGTACATTACACTTAAAACCTAATAAGTAATATTGATTATTTCTTAATTATTGAAAAAAACAAAAAAAAACCTTAATGTCAATGTAGGAAATGTTCAAAATGCTCGCCGCGAACGTCTTGGCAACATGCTAATCTGGTGTAGAATTGTCTTCTAACGTTACTCAACATTTCAGGCGTTTTTGCTTACTTTCTTCATATCAAGAGGTAAATGGGAAATAAGTATTGAGTGTAATCTATCGAATTTGTGAAATAAAATAACTTTCATTTAAAATGTTAATTTTTGTAAAAAATCTGAAAACACTCAATATTTCCGAAAAAGTTGAAGATAGGTATAGGACATTGTACATGAATTATGTCTAGAATTTTCTGAAGAACCAAAAAAATAAATAGAATACAGGGGGTTGCATTTGAAATAAGAAAGTTGGTATTGGCAACGGTCGCATGGAACACCCCATATAATTTTATTTTTTTGAAAGATATGCGCATTTAAAATTACAAATCGACGTGTCCGAGTGTTTTTTCCAGCACCCCCTCATTTATTCGTTATTGAATTTATTCCATTTGGCTGTTACACTCTGTATATGCCGGACATTATTTTCAAAAAATGAATGTCATAAAATTATCTTTCGAATAAAAAAAAATTTGGCTTCATTCATAATTCGAATTTGTTTTATTTCAATTGAAATTTCTAACACTCTGAAGAAAAACACCCGAATTATCTTCTAATACTGTGAGAAAGCGTGCAGAAGTTAAAGATCTTGGGGAAAGTAACAAGTTAAAAACATACAATAATACACATACACACAACACAATTCGTATCACCCCATTTTTTCCATAAAAAGTTGTATGTACAAAATGACATAAGTAAAGTATTATTATTTGCTGTTTTTCTTATGTAATATAGTGTAAAAGGTGAAAGAATTTTCTTCTGAGATAATAATTCATAAAACCGAGAGGAGATTGATTGGTTTTATTGTAGAAATTGTTTTTTAAGTGTTTATAATTAACAAATAAGATAACTGAGACTTTCCAGGATATAGAAGGAGGTTTCTTTCACGTTAAAAAAACCTCAATTTCTTGCTCCTGATGAAGAGATAAATTGAATTCTCGAAAGCTCGAGCAGAAGGAAGAAGAGTTTTTCTGAAAAAACGGCTGATACCCCAATAACCTTTTACACTATATTACAAAATGACATAGGTATCATAACTTGAGTTTGGAGGTATCAAATGCGAAACTGCCTTCCATATCATACGACCCGAGTGGGTTCTATTAATCTCTGAAAACTCGCAAGCGCTACTCTAGTTCAATCATGAGTGATAATTGACATCAACTGGTCACAATTGTTTTTTCATTGCGCCAAACTTTTAGAAGAAATGGCCAGTTTTCACCAATTTTTCATTTATATTGCATTCATTTCAAACTTTACTTATTTGTCATTGTATTCACGAAGCTTTTTTATCTCAAATATACTTTTTGTATGAATTCGATATATTTCTAGTTTCATAACGCTTTTAGACAAAATAACATAGGTATTTCAGCTGAATTAACCGTATTTACTGAACAACACCGAGACCATTCATCCCAGGCTCCATCAGCAAACAAAGAGCCAGAACTTGCCTTAACATATTCATAACAAAATATTCATCTGCGGCTAATAAAGGCAATGCATCTTAACCTACTCTTGCTTATCCTTTGAGGAGGTTCCTCCAATCCCAAAAGGACGATTCATAAGTGGACAAGGCAAACGTGAGCCGAAGACTCGATAAACGTTCTTAGTTTCAACTTCTACAACTAATAGATTGCAATCAAATCAAAAAATAAGCCGATACCTTCTCCAAAGAAAAGGAGAAAAGTCCCTAGGGCATTATTCAAAAGAGACAATGAAGAAGAAAATGTTCCTAGTAAGTTTCGACATGATGAAGACGACTGTCTGTCTGTCTATTGTTATGACCTTTTTTACCGATTTCGATCGGGAAAAACCAGTCTTCTCCAGGATTAGCCCTGGAAAAGACTTGTTACGATGAATGCATTGTTAGCATTGGGCTTAGGGCTCACGCATCTTGTGCTGATGTGCCTAGAAGAACCAAGCGTTTCATTGGTGAAATTTGTTAGGAGTTTTGTAACTATAAGGAAACTACATGTGCCTGTTGCCAGCATGTCATTTTGTCCATAGCATGCGGACAAAATGAATCGTTTATCCCAATTTATGTAAGAATATTTTATTTTTTGGTACTTTATTTCATGAAGGTTGATTAGATTTTATAAAGAAAGGACCAAAGATCCTAGGTGTAAAATATGACATTACTCTAATTCACTACTAGCAAGTTATGCCTCTGAAATGAAACCCTATGTCATTTTGTACGTACTTCAACCCTTCCAATACAGGGTCTTTCACGAGGAACCTCACCCATATTTATACGGGAAACTACTGAACTTATTTTCATGAAATTCAGCACTTATAAGTATTTCACGATGCTGATGAAATCTAAAATATTTTCAAGGCATGAGCACCTCCGGTTTTTCCGGAAATGACGTCAACTTCCGTTTTTCAAATTAGAACACCATTCTTTTATTGCAGAAATAGATTCCTTAGAAAATTTCAAGTTATTTTGATGTAACATTTTTCAGTTTTGGTTGGAAAATTCTCTCTGAGCGGGAAAATTCGAAAAAAAAATCGAAAATAGAGCTCCGCTGAAACAAGAATAACTTCGAGATTTTTGGATGGAAAATTTTCATTTTTGGGATTTTTCAAGATGTAAGATTGATGTATCCACTTTAAAAATCGAAATCGCGATTCATGATAAAGGGGGTAAAAAAATGGATATTTTCTGAGTTAATATCCATTTTAGGGCAAGGGTGTGATGCATACACTCACATTATTTTTTAACGTAGATTCAATATCTGCCATAAAAAAATGGGGTTCTAATTTGAAAAAATTGATTTTTCACGATTTTGTCATCCCTAACTTTGAAAGCGATTTTTTTACCCCCTTTATCATGAATCGCGATTTCGATTTTCAAAGTGGATACATCAATCTTACATCTTGAAAAATCCCAAAAATGAAAATTTTCCATCCAAAAACCTCGAAGTTATTCTTGTTTCAGCGGAGCTCTATTTTCGAATTTTCCCGCTCAGAGAGAATTTTCCAACCAAAACTGAAAAATGTTACATCAAAATAACTTGAAATTTTGTAAGGAATCTATTTCTGCAATAAAAAAATGGTGTTCTAATTTGAAAAACGGAAGTTGACGTCATTTCCGGAAAAACCGGAGGTGCTCATGCCTTGAAAATATTTTAGATTTCATCAGCATCGTGAAATACTTATAAGTGCTGAATTTCATGAAAATACGTTCAGTAGTTTCCCGTATAAATATGGGTGAGGTTCCTCGTGAAAGACCCTGTATACGAATCAGAAGGAATTCACTGAAAAGGGTTCTTAAACAAATTCAATTCTGTCCGTCCTTCCTCTCGTCCGAAAGTAAAAACGTTAACTACGCGCAAAAGCTCCCAACCTCAAGATATTGCTTTTTTGTCCATAATAATCAACTTCAGAATCTGAGGAAGATTAGAAGGAGTGAACTTGAAAGAATTCCCGCACTGCGCATTTGGGAAGTTATCTCAAAGCGGTTTTCATTTTTCCTCCAGAATTCCATCCCAGCTTCCGTAAGTATTTAATAAGGGTCCCGTTCCGACAACCGCCATCGAGTACTAATCAGGAAATTCCAGATTCCCAACAATCCGCCAGATTTTCTTTCCGATTCCCGATAAATACCAATATCGAAACATAACCCTTAACCAGCGGACCGTTCACCAATTAAATCTCGAAAAGCTCCTTCAATACACTAGAAATTTCCAAGTCAGGAAATTTCGGGGCCGATGCCGCTCCAAAGGAATCGATAAAGCCGTTTAGGGTTTAGGCCCGACCACTGACCACTGCCGGACGTTTGATGTTGAATTCTTGATCTGCTCAAAGAAGCGGCCATTCTTTAATTATCCTTCGGTCACCGCACAACAAACGGAATTCGAGATCGTAGGTTCCTTGGGGAAGTCAGGGGCGTAGGGGGAAATTTGCGATATATTTCATTCCCTTCGCGAATTCGACAAATGGGGATTTCCAGTACCTCAAAATATGCACTTTTCTTCCCATGACGTAATGAAAGCCAGTTTATAACACATTTGTAACCATTTATTCACTCTGAATTTTGAAGAACTAATTAATTATTCGATATTGAAAATGTGATTACAACACGTGTGAATTTAAACGACCTTGTGCTGTGACGTCAAAGGCTCAATTTGTAATATGATTGGTTGAAGTTTGTGATGGAGGGGACGAAGCCCAGAGTAACTGAGAGACACGCCGCTGTTGTCAAGTCTTTGTAAAATCTCTGAATTTATTCATAAATATATTCAGTAATCGTATTATATTTGATGTGATCACTATAATGTTTTTGAAAAATCGTCATATAACAACTTAATTTTCATTAAAGTTGATATAATACTCATTCTCTGAAAATGCAAATACTGCTAAGGCAACCACGCCTACAAATTATAAATGGAAACATAATCTTCTTATTTGTCATTATTCGACATTTCGACGTCTTCTCTGCGTACTATAGAATGGAGTTTCTTACAGTTAAGTCTAGCAGTATTCTATACTCTATATTCTATACTCCTAGGTTAAGTCAACGACTGACGATCAGATGGTCCCTATACACAGTTGTCAAATCAATAATTATTCTTACCACTAATTTACACTTCTCAAAATGAAAATAATTATTAATGCTTCCTAAATTAGAAGACTGGTCTATATACACCAATTCTTACCTGTGTAGACTAGGGATAATTATTTTTAATTGAATTTCTCACCTATTTACTTGAACCCTCTTTATCTTCAATTAGGAGGTCGTAAATTGAATGATATTATGAAGCTTTATGGAGTACAAATGAAAATGTCGTGATGAAGCAAGGGCTTTTTCAGAGTTTTTTTTTTTTGTGATTTGGCAATGCTGTCATTTTTATATCAGCAGCACGTCATGACGAGTACAACCAATCAAAAATCTCTCTAGCCACCGACGTCACACGATTTCCCGCTTCTTCTGATCGTTTGAATTCGGTAGATTATTTTTGAGTTTTCAATATTTTTTTGAGGGTATAGATTGATGAAGAAAAAATTAAAAAAAGTCACGAATTACGTGAGAATCCAATATGTCAAAATATATTTTTTCTAAAAATGACTGGAAATGCCAATTTCATGTTCATGGAAATTGTGATAGTTTGTGTTGGGGTTCAATCCAACTTCACATCTACAGAGCGAGTGTTTGACTTGTACATATATTTTAACTGTAGATTCTCAAGGCCGAAAGGAACCTTTTTTATTTTTAATTTTTTTGAATTTGTCTCTGTTGAAAAGATATAGCCATTTAAAAAAAATGGGCCAAGTACGTGCCTGATACGAATCTCTGCAAAGACCTCAAAGTTCATATTTTTCGATTGATACATCTAGGCAATACTCAAGTACTAACCTTATTTGAATAAGAATGTTAAAAACCCGATATTTCTTAACACTTAGTATTGTCCGATTATTTCCGTTATTGGAAAGCCATATTTCTCCCACCAAAATAAGTTCCTTCTTCGATTTTCCTGAAGATTCGTTTGTAAACACAAATAACTTGTCCATATTTTCCTCGACATCCCAAAAATATCTTATAACGAATGTCTTTCAATCAATTTATCAGAGTTCATTATTAATCAACCTAACCTAACCCATTTTACATCCATTATGCGAATATTTCACAGAAACTTTCATCTGTATATTGCCAGCTTCACCTATATTCCTGAAACTACGCAAGATCTATGAATCGACCCATCCGTAGCCTTCGTAATCAAAGATTACAGTGATAATCTTTGTACGTAATATAACGTGTGTGAACGACGCATGCGTATAGCGACCACTGGAGCGATCTCCAAACAAAAATGGAGGTAATGCTGTTATTAAAAGGGGAAGGTGATTATTTTAGGTTTTTCTTCGATCTTGTGATGATTATGTTAAAACTTTCAGTGAATGAATGTGATATTAACCGTGTAGTGTCGAGTTTATAAGATTCCAAGAATAGGTTCTTCAGATAGAAACATCGCCACAGATTATTTAGTGCTAAGTATCATTTTATTTTTTATTAATTTCAATTTAATACATGATTTGTATCGATATTCATCACTCATATATCTGACATTTATTTTCAATATGGACCGGTAACAATAAATTTTTAATAGAAACTATGCGTATTATGTATACATTCATGATCCTTGGTGTTCAATTTGATATTCCACATTTGTTGGATTTTATTATTGCATAACTCTACATCAATCGTTTTTCCATCATTTGGATTTTAGTCTCGACAAAGTTGATAAACATTTTGACAATATTGTTAACTTGTTCAAAGACCAGAAAAGTGATAATATTCGATGATATGTAATCCAGGGAAGCATCCAGATTTTTCTTGATATTCATTATTTTTTCCTCAAATTTTATCGTATACAATAACTCGAAAAGGACTCATTTTGTTAAAAAATCATAAGAATACTTTTATTTTCTAAAATGATTGGTGCTTTCGAGAAGATGAACCGTTTTTTTTTCAAGTGGTTTTTTGGTATTTTTGCCTGGATTAATGAGTCGGGTAAGCTAAGTTTCGATTGAGGAATATGCAACAAGAATACAGTAAAAAGTAATTAATCAACCAAAATTAAGTTCATTTGAAATAACGGTTCCGAAGATATGAATAGAAAAGTGTTTTTTTATGGATTTTCGACATCCTGTATCTTGCAAACGGAACCGAATTTTGAAAAATGTTATAGGAAAAAATTTTGCGTCTGGTGAGAGGAATCTGCAATATGTTTACAAGTCAAAGACTCACCCTGTGTACAGGCCACAAATTGTTTTTCTTTTTTTATTTAGGAATCGGATCGAGATAATCCAGATTATGGAAACGTCTTTAGATTCTTTTTGAATCAATTTTACATCAAGTTTATTTTAATTTTCTATAAAATTCTCATGATGTCTCACACTGTGATTCAAGAAAATTTTTTGGAAAACTTGTTTTAATGTAATGGATGACATTTCGATGTTTCGGTTTTGCTTGATAATATTTTTTTTATTCAACTTTGTTAGTAAAACCATTCGACGCCATTTTCAGAGAAAGAGAAACTTACTCTTACAGTTTTTATCGTCAATTGTGTTAAGATCGTTTTAGCGTTTTCGTTGACAGATTTAGGGCTCCACAGTCTTCAAGACTTCTTGAGTTTAAATTAGATAAAGAAGATACTCAACTCCCTGGCGGAGCTTTCTAGGGAAGTTATCCCTTTGCTCTACAAGAGACCGAGCTGCAGAAGAAAGGTAAATTATGCTCCCTCTGCCTTGACCAAGCCCCTTTACCCAGACGTTTGTTGATCCCGTTCTGAGTACTGAGTGGAATAACGTTGCTTTCGGGTTCGTTCGCTTTGTGTAGTTTCTTCGTTTCCCGGTTTCCGTGTATCGAAAAGGAGTATTTGTGACTTAATTCCTCTGCTAATTAAGCGGGAATGTAGCGTTGAGTTTGTTTGCCCGGAATCCGGTTACGAATTACAAGATGTTGTGATGGTTTTAATGAGCTTCTTCCCACTCTGAATAGATCGACAATAATGTTGAATACCGGCCATATGTTTAACGAAACCACCGTGGTGGAAATGGGCCTCATCACTCGCGATGATTTTTCGATGGAATCCCAGATCATTTTCAAGCCTTTCAAAGCGCCAATCAGCAAAGACCCAAATTTTTGTTCAAAATACGGTGTAATGACTTTTGTGGAATGCCTAATTCCAAAGAACGACGAGGAATGGATAAACTTGGGTTTTCTTCAACACTTTCGGCTACAGAAGCATTCTCGGCTGTTCTTGAGCGAACACGGGTTTCATTCTTCACATCATGTGCGAGATATGAGCGAGTTTGAAAATCTCCTTGTTTGGGTCGAAAATAATCTATGGGTAAGACAAAAATGATATCGATGGATGTTCTCATCAGGACAACAGTTTTTCCGCAAATTTAGTAGATACTTTCCAAAATTTCCTTGCTGTCTTCGAAACCTAGAAGCATCGGAATGTTTGATGACTTGCAGACACTAAATAATTCAAAACACCAGCAAAATGAAACAGATATAAGATCTCCATGTCCTCCAGCAAATGAATAATTCATACACGAAGGACTAGTAGCGTATTGACGTTCATGAAACTTTGCTATCACCAACAACACTAACCGTTTGCTTCACGATGTAATTTCATTTTATATCGTCCTTTTACAAACGTCCAAGTTTCAGTAACCGTGGACGTAATGAAACGAATAAAGCTGTCTCATCACTTTATATTATGCATGGGAAAACTCATATATGAGCGATGTGAACGTACCTGCGAAGTTATGTCAATATGATATCAGGATGGTATTCATGTTGATTATTAAAACTAGGTTATGGGAATGCTTGGATCGCAAGAGTGAGAATTGAATAAATCATTTCGAAAAGTACCTACAGCTAATAGAGAAGAATTAAATATTTCAATATCCTATCCATAATTTTTGGTATACATTAAGTTGAATTTTTTTCTGATATGCTCAATTTCACTGGCCAAGATTCAATTTCATCAATATATTCCGTTAAGTATGAGAACTGCACGAACGCAATTTGGTGGAGGTGCCGGTATCAGAATTATTCATTTGATCGAAGTATTGAATTAACAATGAAATCGAAAATGTCTGATTACAAAGGTGGGGAATATCATAATTCAAATTGTCCTTAAAAAAGATCAAGCAAAAAACCATTAAATGTCTTATAAGTACATAGGATGTCACAAGAAGATTATTGTGGATGCTTTGGTAACATTTTCATTGCTGTCCTCTCAAAAAATAGTTTTTGTACAACTGCCATTAAAAGTGACACTTTTACTGACAGCAAACAATGTTAAAATTGATTGTTTACGTGGAAGCGCGTTAAAAATATTTTTAACATTAGTGTTGAAAATACTTTTAGCACTCCATTTTCTTATGATGAAATCAGATGAAAAAATTCAGCAATTGCAACCTTTTATTATCAATATTTAACAATCATTACTTATGATCATTAATATTAATCGTTAAACTAGAACAATTACTAACATTAATGCTCTGTGACGTTTAGGAGCTTCGCAACACATTATTAGA
This sequence comes from Adalia bipunctata, assembly GCA_910592335.1. Lineage (NCBI taxonomy): Eukaryota > Metazoa > Arthropoda > Insecta > Coleoptera > Coccinellidae > Adalia > Adalia bipunctata. Next base: position 25,396,300 of record OU342953.1, read on the forward strand.
ATCCTCAGCACCATCAGTACTTGTAGAAACCGGAAGTACAATATTAGATGATGATCCAAAATCTGTTGAGGTTGAGGGAATTTTTTCAGCAATGCAAGGTCGTAGTTAGAAAAAAATTTCGGGGTGGGGGGTGTCCGTCCGAGGCCGTAGCTAGAAAAAAAATTTCGGGGGTGGAGGGGTTTCCGTTGAACTGAGCTCTAGAAAAAATTTCGGGGGGGGTCTGGACCCCATCGGACCCCCGTAGTGCAAAGAACTGATGAAAATAGCCAACATACCTTCCAATAATACTGAAAGAACGACTGACTTTCGTTTTTGTGATTGGAAGTTGTATAATCAATGATTTATTTGTTATTTCGATGTCTTCCACTGATAAATTACACAATTCTTCACGCCGACAGGCTCCAAATAATCCGAAAATAGTTGCAACCTTAACCATCAAGTATTTGTCATCTGGTGCCTCATTTATAAACTTTTCTACTTGTTCACGAGTGAGAATTTTTTATTTTTTGGGACGATATCCTTGTCTTTTCCGTTTCAAATATGCTACCACCTTGAAATATTTACTAACATCCACACCATTTTTAATAAGGGTGCTTGACTTTATCGACAAATATATTAAGCAGTTAAAAACCCAAGACGAAAATTGGACAGGAACAAAATTCAAATGACAGCGTATTTTCTCATTTGTTAGTAATCATAACGTTGGCAACGTTTGCCATTCACAACAACCTTTTGATTATTTGAATATTTAAATGCATTTTGAAGTTTATTGTCATTGCAAATTCGCCCATTTCATTATCAAAATAGGGCAGTTGTACAAAAAACTTTGTGTGGTATTTGTGTTAAAAGTGATAAAACGTCACTTTTAAATCTTATATCATAAATAACTATTTTTCTGGAGTACCTACTCATTTTCACTGGCAAAAATTTAATTTCATCATATCATTTCGAGTACGAAAACTGCAGGAATGCAATTTGGCGGAGGCGGCGGTATAAGAATTATTCAATTTATCGAAGTTTTGCATACAGTGCATATAAAAGTTTATGAATACCATCATAGAACATATTATCTGAGTAATGAAGAATCATAAAGTATGAAAATTCTTCGAATTCGTGTGAAACTTTGATCATAATTAAGGAAGATCGAGTATTGATTTAAATATTATAAATATTATTATATATGAAGGAAACACCAACACAATTATAGGGCAAACGAACCTGAACAGAGTTCGGCGAGAAATAGGGGCGCAAACAGGAACGTTTGGTGACGAGGTTACCAATTATGGAATTGTTATCGCGTTATCGTTGAATGAACGAACTGTGAATTCGGAGACAGAATTTCCGTTTTTCTTTTGCAGAATGGTATTTGCTGTTGGAAGGATAGGAATTTTTTAGACCTGTATGTTAAAACTCTCTGAAAACTTTTAAATTTCGCTATGTCAGTACGAGAAAAGCACATTCATAAAATTGGAATTACTATCTAATGAAATGACCTCAGGCATTTCCACGAACATTCAAAACAATTTCGTGAAAAATGGCCTGGAATACGCGCAGATTTCCCATAGCGATTGCTCCAGCAACGGTCATATTTTCAATGGGTTTTGCAGAGAACCCAGTTCGAAAATGAATAAACCCCGCTCTTATCTACCATTTCCATTACACTTCTCGCATTGTGCTATACAACCCTCATTATTACCCTTTTTTACCACCTGCCAACATCTGAAAGAGGACGCGCCGGGACGCCTCATTTGCCGACATCTACTTTATTGCCCGTGAAAACAAGAAAATATTCACTGCTCGCTAACTCGGGTCGAAATAGCGCAACGAAAAGGGCAACGGATATTTCATTCTGATTGACGTGGCCTCAGAAGTGCTCAGTCTGATGAATTATCATTTATAAAACGTCTTAAGGAGACCTGGTACACGTCCGAGCTCGCGAGCTCCCTTCAAAAAGTGGGCTTTTTATTTCCATGATATCTCAGTTCGTATGCTGCGTAGACCAACAATTTTTTTGAAATTAAAGCTTAATCATTTCTCTAGAACGTGTATTACTCGTTTTTCTGTTTTTTTCGTTTATTAGGAAAAAAACCGGGTGAGCTGTAATTTCATGTCAATTTTCGGGATGAATGTATACAATTTTCAGTATAAATGCGAAATAATATTTTGCAGAATGTGTATTATTCGCTTTTCCGTTTTTCTGCGTATATTTGGAAAAAACCTGGTTGGAAATATGACCAATAAAGTTCCTACTTTATAATCCATTTAAAAATTGAGGGGGCAATAAACAAAAAAACTGATCAATGTTCATTTTGGAAAATATTATTTCGCATGTAAACTGAAAATTTCATACATTTATCCCGAGAATTGACAGAGATATCATGGAAATAATATCGTTTGTCCAAATTTTTATCAAATTACAGCTCACCAGGTTTTTTTCCTAATATACGATGAAAAACAGAAAAGCGAGTAATACACATTCTAGAGAAATGATTAAGCTTCAATTTAAAAAAAAAAATTGTTGGTCTACGCCGCATACGAACTGAGATATCATGGAAATAAAAAGCCCAATTTTTGAAGGGAGCTCGCGAGCTCGGATGTGTACCAGGTCCCCTTAAGGCTTGCAGAAAGAGATACGATGTCCGTTCAGAATGATATGGAATTTGAATTGCGTTTTTCATCTGTAACTTGTCATCTGCTTTGAAAACACATTCATTTTTCTTCGGGAACTGTATCTATTTGACAAAGGATCATATATAGGTACTTCAATTTCTGGACTGAAATCAGAAACTGTGGATTTTAAGCAGGATTACGTTTGTTTTTGTCCACGTCTCATATTGAAGAGTAACAATTGCGTCTGGGACTTGAATCTTACTCGAACATACATGAGTTCCCTTCAGATTTATCTGTTCGATTTAGTTATGGAGTATGGAGTAACCCCCGCATCCACCATTCTGTGACATAGATTAAATGAAAATCAACTGATTCTCTTCTGCTATTGAGCAAAATTTCTTATTTTTCGACGATAATGACTACCCCTATCGTCCTAGATTTGTCAATGAAGCGATACTTATGTAAACAGGGTGTTTCTGAAGTCATACGAAAGATTTCAGAGAGTTATTCCTTGTTCAAAATGAAGGGTAGTTTGTTATATAAATGTTAGGTCGAATGTTGAAACTCGAAAGTCAAACGTTAGGGAGATATTGCGGTTCAAAGATGCCGAAAAAATTATGTTTTTATTTTGTATCTTAAAAACGAAAAGCGATAGAATGATGATATTTTATGGAAGTATTACTATTATTAAAACACAATCTCTTGATATTTTTTTTATTTTCAAAATGAGTGCAGGGGGCTGAAGTAGACTACCCTTTTCATTTTTGTTGACTAAATTTGAAGAAAAATTCACGCGGCGTCTGATTCGGTAACAATCTTTTTCATTTCCTGTATTATTCTCGTTAAATTCACAGTTTTGAATTGAAAAATGAAACGTGAATCAGTTCGAAAATAAATTGATGCCCTCTCCCGACAAGTAATGATTTACATTTTATTTCAAAACGGCACATAGACAAAATAAATAAAAAATAGAAACATAGTGATAAAAAAGTTTGTAACCATACCTATCTGAATTTAATTCTATCCAAGTCGTCGCGTGAGTTTCTCTTCATAATTTAATTTTTTGGTGAAAAAGATAGACACTTTTGTAACAGTCACAAAATTCCTCTCATCTTTTATGGAGCAGTATATTATCATACAGAGGCATGTATCAGGCCCGGATCTACGATTTTTTCTGACCGGGGCAAAAATTCATGATTGCGCCCCCCCCCATTTGTTAAATATGTACATATATGAATTCATAGAACAAACAAAAATAAATAATACAAAAATGAATAATGAAAATAAAAATTAATAATAAGGAAAATATCACAAGGAAAGAAATTGGACTTTTTTCTTCACATAGCATCACGCGGCGTGATTTTCTTACCGCGAACGCATCTATCAGCTCCTCGAAATCTGTTTCGGAAGCAGTTTTGTATTCTATAGCTAAGATCGAGAGGCCATAGAGACTTTTCTGACTCATTAAGGAACGCAAATAATTTTTTTATTATTTTCAATTTGTTGAAACTGCTTTCACATCTTGCAGACGTGATAGGCAATGTGCACTATATTCTATATAATATCAGCTATACTGACAATTTAGGGAAAGCATGAAGAATTTGTAGCGGGTCTAATGAAGTCGATATTTCACTTATTTCAGGAACCAACATTCTGAAAACCGCTAGTTTCTAACAAAAATCAACTGCATTCAAGTCTGTTCAATATTTTTGCGCTAAGATGTTCCCAATTTCTGCAGATCCTCTTTCTGCATGTTCAAAAGGGCATGGCCATTGAGGAATGAGAAATTCGTATCCAGACTCTCTGCGCTTTCTAACCTTTTTTTGATTTCTGACAATAATCTATCGAAAACAACCTTAATTTCCTCGGAGAATAAACCAACTAGATCCGTTCTTGACTCATCATCGCACATTTCGTTAACCCGCTTTTTCTTCTTGGAAACACGTTTATTTCTAAGAATTGGCTCCACATCCAATTCTTCTTAAAGAAGTGTAGCTTCCGAGATCCAGTTTTCAATAAGTTTTTCTGTCATTCCTTGCAAGATCTTCATAAGACCTTGCATGAACGATAATGAACGTGAAATAACTATATCTCCTTTCTGAATTTCCACGTTGACCATATTGATCTCTCGCAGAATACTATCCCAAATTGTTAGGTTCAGTATGAATCTGAAATCCATCACAGCATGAAGCAAAGGACCAGCATCATACTTGTATTTTGCGACTAGTGAGGATTCTTTGATTTTAACATTGGAAATGTTTATGTTCGTATATTACAGGCAAGTTACGACTATTTGTTCAAGGTCAAAAGACAAAGGTGTCGCTAGTAGACCAAAAAAGCATTCGAAAGTTATCGCGTGATATAGGTGCCATAGGTGTATTGGGCCAGCATACGAGAAGCGAGCATACACGAATGCCTAACCAATCAGATTCACTCGATTCCGAGTGCTTCCGAATGCACCCGCGTGGAAGATCGTGAAAAGAAGCCGAATTTCTGACCAATCACAGTTACGGAATATCTGCACATGACATCACGGTTCTCTTTCCTTGTCTAATGTCAAATGTGCTTCTCTCTATTTCCATGATTTGTTTTGACGTTTGAGAAATTCTCATTGTTTTCTGCTCATCAGAATTTCAATTCAATTTTATTACATATTACAATAGCAGAGACAACAAATAGCAATAATTTTAATTGCTGCATCATATTGACAAGGAGTTCTGTTTTATAATAAGCAATAGGCATGGACGAAGTTGAGTGAGTATATCATTAATCAGTAAAAATTTATACTTGGTTTCATTTTGATTATTAATTTTCAGTGAAAGTTTGCTGTATCTCGTATGCCAAGAGCATTTTTCAAGATCATCAACAAGAAATCGGCATATGAGAAAAATTCATCATGAAGAACCTGTACCATTTGGTCAAAAAGACATTCTATTCATTTGAAGTGCCCACTTTGCCCTGTACAGGACTAAATATCTTTTGGCTCTCATGAAGAATGATTCATCCATTTGGGAAAAATGCACTCATAATTTTTTTAAGGAACAAGAAGTAATACTACAGGTTGGTTTATTAATGTTATGAGTTATGTCAGCTGATTTTACTTGAACATAATTTATCTACGAGTCAATGTAATCAACGTAGCATGAAAGATCGAGGTATAAAAATATATGGATTATGTCCATTAACTCAAGAATTTCGGTGAAATTTAGTACTTCTGGTGGTAACTGTTCACTGTTAATATAGCATGTTAGTGTTTTATTAGTGAATTTACTTCAATTTTAGGATTGACATTCATATAATGGGAGGACCAGAGGTTGAAGGAAGGGAGATGGGGTCAGCTGTAACGAACTCTCTCGATATATTCAGTTGAATATTGAAACTAATGTGGGTCACTATGATGAACTTAGTTCCAAACGTTTGATGCAAGATCAGCAAGATAATTGATATTTACTTTCGCATGGTATATTTTGTGTAGAGTTTTAGAAACCGTTCATGAAAAAGGTGGGCTAATATTATATTCCACAATGAATATATCCTACTACCTGTTAGATTGATATTGGCTTGATTAATGGAATGGCTAGAATTTATACAGTGGACTTAAATTTGTACACAAGTAGACAAAAATGCACAATGGTGACAAATTCAGTGATTGAACCTTATTTTAAATAGCAAAAGTTAATATTTGAGAATTGTAGGTAACATGTAATTAGTATGTAAATATTCACTTTGCTTGTGGTATAGAGTTTCACAAAGCATTCATGTAGGTCATAATGGCATTCAAATCCATAAGTAATTATGCTTTCGAAGAACTCCTTTGCAGATTTCAGTGTAGTGAATGATTGAATTTTGTCACCCTACAATAATTTCATAGCTTCAGGAAGAATGATGTAGCAATAGAAGTGATATGTATGAGATAATGTGCTGAATTGATTGAATAAATATATACCACCGCTCCTTTGTTATTATTCAGATTAAGATATAATCATATATTTTGTTATGTCAATATGTAGAATATAATGACAATCCAATGGATGAATTTGGAGGCTCTTATGTAGATAAGAGATTCAACACAGGCAATTTGTTATATTTTTCAATAATATGCAGTACTTTCAGTCATATTTAATTGAACAGTGTTAAAGTTAAAATTTTATATACAGTTCAAATATTCATTAATGTGCCTGAATTACATAAAAACCCTCACCGAATTCTGGATCCAATTCTCGAGAGAATTTAAATAGATTTCTGATTTTAAATACTTTTATTACTGGTAGATTTTAATATTTGAAAAATCTGTAAGGCAACAATGAACATCTATGGAAATCTTTCAAATGTATTTTCTTTCTCAAAGTCGAGAATTTCGAAATGTGGCAGCGATTTTAGAAAGTATACAAATGTAATTATCTGATTCTTTGGTGTTATTTAGAATAATTCTTTCTCATCAAATAGCAGTCGTGAAGTTTCAAATGTCTTCTTCCATTTAAAAAGATCTTGCATGAATTCCAACCAATTCAATAGTTCGAGTTCGAAGTCAATTATTAATATTCTGATAGAGAGCACACAACCCTTTCTACGACAGAGATGAATTTCGATAAACATAACCAAAATGTATTTCACGTTGACAACTGTTGAATCGATTTTATACACGTAAACCATGCTGACGTATGACGTGAAGAGAAAATCGAACGGGATAGCGTGCTCCCCTCCTATTGGTCGAAATACGGCACCGTTGGTGTCTTTTAATGTATCCTGTTATTCAGATCGCGCGTTTTGTCTTTTGTCGTTCTTCATAAACGAATCTTATAGTGAAATAGTTGAAAACGGTTGGAACTTCGAACAGTTTGATTTTTATTGAATAGAATATGTAGCAAAATCTATTACAATTTCTCATTATGGACGTTTCAAATAAATGCTCGACTTTATTGCAGAGTGAATCCACTTATTTGCATTTGCGGCATATGTGGAAAAGAGTTTACCAGCGTACCTATCTGTTAGAAACAGGCATCTCCGGACAATCCATAATGATGATTCCGCTAAAGTGGTGAAAAGCAATGTATTTTGTGTTCTCTTTGTTCTACTGATGAAAACCAGGAAACGTTTTCTACATATGATCATTTGAGAATAATTCATGGTGTTCTGTATGATTGATATTTCTTACATTTCCCCCATCCAAGAAAAATATGATACAACACACAGTTATATTGCCATATTTCAAAATACATATGCTAAATTACCTACTTAAATTCTCACTTTTGAGGTTTTTGTAAGCGCATATGTGCTTTTTCTAAATGCAAGGGCGGATATAGCTTTTTTTAATGAGGGGGGGGGGTTATAACGATTGAAAATCAGTATGCTCGAGAATCGGCGACGGCGACCAGTGAGACGCGGTGGGAGGTACGTCAAATTCGCCGCAACGTTGCCAGATTGGGTAATTATTCCTGTATTTGAAGGATAGATCATTGTTTTATTTCCTTCATCAGCACTTCGAGTGTTTATATTGTTGTTTCATCAAGTGAGATCTGGGCCGCGGTGAGTGGTCCGTCAAATTCGCTGCAACGTTGCCAGATTGGGCAATTATTTCCGTATTTGAAGAATAGGTCAATAGTTGATCCGAGTACATATAAGATTCATGAATTTCAGTAGAAACAGAATCCTTCTATCTAAAGCCAATTTCATGAATACCCAGATTTGCTAAAATCAAAATTCACTTCGAAAATATTGGACGGAGTGGACTCAGCTTCATCTGATGATATTTCCTCCGAGTAGGGGGGAAGGGGGAATTCCCTCGCACGGGGGAATTCTGCGCATTGATATTCTGCAACTCAGTTCAGGTATTTCAAAATATAGATACAGCCACAGAAATATAATAAACATATAAATAAATAAATATTTTATTATATTTCTGTGGATACAGCGCACCATCCCGTATTTGCCTTGCCAACATCCTCCCGTAATTTAAAGGTATTCGTGTTTTTATTTTAGACCAGGGAGCCGATTGTTCGTTTCACGACGCTCTGATCTAATTTTCGAGAGAAATTGGAGTCGTGGAAAGTACTTCTATTATTAATTTCTAATGAATCTATTGCATGACTATTTTCCTTCATATGTGTAGATTATTTAATGCAAAAGAACAATTACATAATTGTATTTCGTCATCTACTGTCAGTGATTAGTTAGGTTAGGTGACTCACACCGGGGGAATAACGCTAACGCTTCTATCTCGAGCCAATTTCGAGAAAACTCAGATTTGGTAAAATAAAAATTCGCTTCGAAAATATTGGACTGGATGTTATGAGCTTCATCCGATGATAGTTGATCCGAGTAGGTACATATAGGATTCATGAATTTTAGTAAAAACTGAATCCTTTTATCTAAAGCCAATTTCATGAAAACCCAGATATGCTAAAATCAAAATTCACTTCGAAAATATTGGAAAGGAATGACAGGATGGACCCAGCTTCATCCAATTATTTATATCTTTATTTTTTATTATTATATCTTAAGAATACTTACTTTAGAAAGAACATTTTTGTTTTAAAATACGGTGACAAGTTTCCTCTCACATGTTTATGTTAGGAATTAGGAATGTTGATTGTTTCTTGCAATTATATTATTGCTCATTATTTTTATTGAAAATACTATTTTATTTTAAGTTCAAATGCAAATAAATGTTGGTAATATTCACATGTGGTGTTATCATTTCCAATGTCTCTGATGGTTGCAAGGATTGCGAAATCTGTAAATTTTTTCCACAGCCTTCACAACTCCCGGTGAATTATTGAGCAAGGCATTAACAGCTTGATTTTTAGTCCATCTAGTTTGGCTACTTTCTTTAAAATTTGTTTTCGTCCAGTTTTTCATAATTGTCCATCGTGTGGTTGAACTAACAAAATACAATACACCCACAAGATTCAGAGAGTGTAGAATTCTGGATTGGACTCCTTTATATATGTATATGCCAGCTTGTCAACTGCTAAGAAGTCAATAAAACTTTCCTTTATTTTTAGTATTATAAGTCTTTGCTTTCATCTCATATCCAAACTACGTTCTCTTTAAATATCGTATAACCTGGTTCATTTGTTCTGTGAGAGATACATCTGGGGTACAGTCGAACATAATAGTGAAATAGTTGGCCTCCTTGATCTCATTAATGATGCTATTCCGAACTTTGGTGGCCATTAAATCGATAATTTCATTTTGCATATTTTTGGGAAGATAGGATGTTTATCCTTTTTTTGAGTGGTCAAGATGGCACTTCAGAGTCGGGTCATATTTAATAATAATATTTTTTTTCGAGAAAATAAAAAATAAAAAATATTTAACCACTGGTTGTTTTTAGCGCCCCCTTAAGCTGGCACCCAGGGCAAGCGCCCCGCTTGCCCCACCCTAGATCCGTGCCTGGCATGTATTGAACCAGGATATTTAACGAAATCAACAAAACTACGAATGATATCCTCGAATAGGGATAGTTTCATCCAGCAGCCTATAAATTTGCATAAAGCTTTAGTCTTTAACATCAAACCAACAAAACTGAAGAGGTTCCATCCAACAATTTCCTCTGTGCCGACTAATTTTGCGTATTCTCAGCTACTGAGCCCTCTTCCATCGAAACCGCGAACGGAAGGTACACGAGAAATCACTCTATCTCGAGTCTGTAGCGAAGGGGTTGGAGCAGCAAGTGTGAACGTGTGAATGTTTGATGTAGCTTTCAGCAGACGGTGAAATATTGATAGAAGCGACGGTCTTTGAGGTTTAATATGCAGCCAGTTATCAGCTTCCCATTCGTTGTCGATTCGGTCTCATATTGTTAGATCGAGATTCCGTTGGACCATTTTCAGCCAGCGTTGCGGGAAGATGAATGATGATAAGACGTTTCCGTCGTCTGATGAGGTTCGCTCAAGTGTGTGTGTGTGAAAATGGCACTAATGGATGCTGTTGGGGAATATTGTATGCGATGCTTCCTGTTTCAGACGCTCGCGAATGCGTTTCTTGATTTGAATTGTTGGATGAGTTTCGGTTTCAAAATTTGTCGGAAATTGAAATTCTATATTGAGCACTTTTGAGCAAAAGAGGTCTCCAAAAGGTCAAAAAAGGAGTCCGCGACAGCATATCCATTAATCTTTCTGCTAAGTTCATTGATAATATGTTAATATGATAGTGACTTTAGGGTTTCATGTCTTTTACACGATACACTTTGGAATTATGGTTTTGGAGTTGTGAGAGGATTTATATATTGAATTTCAATGATTTGTACGAGCATTCTCTCCTGAAGTCCCCTCTAAGATCATCGGTTTTTATGAGAGAACCGTGTCTTCTATTCGCCTCTCATCTTGTGTTTCTTGGTTTCCCAACTTCTGCTTACTGAAAATCATTTATTCTCTTCTGTTTTCGGTGTTTTCCAAATCCTTCCCTCTTTCTTTTTTTTTCATTGCCTTCTCTCAATTCATGATGTATTTCTGGTCTGTTTTTCGCACTGGAATCTCCAGTCTCGCAGTTGTTCATTATAACAATAGAGGTTCACGTCCATAGGACAAACAAAAATAATTGAGGGAAATGGACTAGCAGAGATCTAATTTCCGAAATACACCACAGGTAGCAGACAAGTTGTCTGCTACCGCAGGAAGGGCTATGTGGCACTGATGAAAGCTAATAAGCCAGAAACTAGTCTTTCATTGTCCTCTTGTGGTGGCGACACTTGTGGTGTATTTCGGAAATTAGATCACTGCTAGTCCATTTACATCAGTTGTTCATTATTGTGTCTTTTTATCGCTTCTTCAGTTTCTGTATCTATTCGTCTACAATTTCTTCTAGTATTTCTTGAGTTCTTTTCTGCTCTGTTCGTCAGTTATTTACCATGGGGCACATATAGTTCTTCTTATGACTTCGTTGAAAGTGCTTTGTAGTTCTATCTTCTTGGTTTCTTGGTTGATGTTCCATATAATACCTGCGTGAGTGATACTAGGAATAATTATTGAATTAATTATGCTTACTTCATTCTCCGAAGAAATATTGCTCTTTACATTCAAAATCGGGTAAAGATATATGTCTGTTTTGTCTTTCTTCTGTTCACTTCCATTTGTTGTCTGAAACTCAGTTTTTCATCTATGATAATTCCTATAGGTATTTGACATCTTACTTCCATTCAATCTCTTTGTCGTTTATCATCACTTATCCTTCTCCTTCTTTTACTCTTGTTGCTCCGAAGAGAATGGCCTTTGTTTTTATGCGTTGATTATGTTTTTCCATTTCTTGAAGTAGTTTATAATCCTGTTCATGTCCTCCTGATGGCTGATTTGATAAGTATTTCCTGTTCTTATTTGAGCATTATAATACGGTGTCATCAGCGAATTGTGCCACATTGTTCTTCTTCATCTTTATATATAAAACAAAGTTGTTGGTTACACCATTTAAAACTCAAGATTGGATGGATTGTTTGTTATGAAACTTCATTTATGGATTTGTCTGCGGCCTGGTTATTATTAAATACATTAAAACTATGAACAATTCGATGACCATTATGCTCGTGAAGGAAATGCTTTCCCTTCTTTTGAATAAGGCCACTAGGTGTCACTACGGTTAATGACTCTTATCTATACACTGTAGCGTAGTCGTGAAGGTACTATATTTGATATTATCGCCACTAGATGGCGATGTATATATAATTACTGTGTAATTTGCATAGAACTTATAATAACATGGAAGGCCAAAGGCATCGCCAGCCTTTGAGCTAGGGGGGGGGGGGGGCAAAAAAAAAATCAGAATAGAAATAATGAACAGATTTTCGTATATCATGCGACGCCCATGCGGTATATGATTCCTTTGATGATTTTGCTCAGTGCCGAAAGATGACTGATTGGTTTGTAGTTTTCTGGGTCTATTTTTGTGATTTCTTTCAGTATTGTATTCTCATTCGATGTAAAATCCTCACTGTCTAGTCGTAAAGAGAGCCTATGAAGTCTACGAAATATAAAACTCCAAAATCTGATGTAAGTTAGTGTGTTCTTATACATGACAGAATAAAAGTTTTAGAAAATTGAAACGCACTTCCTGAAGACGTCTTTGTTTCGTTTTTAGTTTATCATCCTGTATAGTGTTCCCTAGTGAAGACTATGCCTTATCCTGATGAAAATGGGGAACGAAAGTCACCAGAAGGGTTCATTTTCCTATTAATGACGACAGCACAAAATAATTGAAAGAACATCAGCCTGAAATTAATTAAAGGATGCTTAAGGAGCTATTAAGGGAATTTAGTAGACTATAAGAGGATATCACCTGTGTTGTTAAGCATGCATGTTTGCCGTCGTAAGAGAATCTGGCGAAGTGAAAGCATAGATTCGCTTTCACTGAAGACTTAGCCGATTTAACGGATTCGTTAAAGCATTATGAGTGAAAATGAGTAGAGGCTGTATACAGCATGCAGTTTATGCCCTTTTTCAAAATATTTTCACTTCAAGTTGCACATCAGAAAGTCGACGGAATGTCGAAAAGATTTTTCGGTTTTCTCACTCTATTCCTCTTTTCAAAGGGCCAATAGCTTGAAATTTCACAGTTGTACAGGGTGTACTAACTCCCATCTTTAAACTTTCGATCTGTCACGTCATAATCATGTGACATTATGATTTGCAAACATGGCGAGTAATTCAAATCTTGCGCCTTCAAAATTAAAAAAAAAAAACAGAGGAGAATCCACGAGAGCCATGTCTGTTTCGCTCATAAATTGATTTTCCCCTCACTATCTCTCAGTGTCATGTTCCACCCCTTGTGTATATCTATAATATGACAACGGTTAAATACCTCCCTCTACCGATCATACCTCTACCGTAGGCGGGTGGTAAGTAGCTAGGTACTTATTACTTCGGATAGGGGTTGCTTTTGTTACGTGAAACAGTCTGAAATTAATTGGTTTTCGACTATAAAGTTCCAGGAGATTGCATTCTATGTACGCGATGGCTGTATCAGCTCCCTTTATTAATAGTAAAATTACATACCTCTCAGGGACCAGAAGAGAAGCTTCGGATGCAGCTTTGATCTACTTTACGGGCAACATGAATGAGGACGTCGTCATATGAAAAAATTCTCTACCCGCGGTTTAACGCTTTGCATAATTAGTGTGCTGTGAATGACTTGAAAGGTAACTAGAAGCCAGCTCTGGTTGAAAATCGTCCTGAATACGTGCAAGCTTTGATGAAAGTATAAATTCAGAATGTCTCTTTTCATTCTAGAAGTATTTATCTAGGGTAGAATGGAAATAAAACGAAATGTCATGCGACTATGTGATAAATCCATGAGGTACTGCGTACCATATCTGAATTTTCCAAGATTAATTAATGAACGGAAGGATGTGATTCTATTCGAGCCATTTACAGCCAAAACATTGCCATTAAGGTCGAACTAGGAGATATGAAATGAATTGACTCCTAAATAAAACATATTTTATACAAGGAATGTTGAACTTGGCCCGGAAAAAAATCCCTTAGCTGATGAAGGAATCCACAGTAGGTACATACACTCCCAAAGAAGTGTGTAGCTGTAGGGCCTGGATTAGGAGTTCTCTTGATATCGGTGCATGTTTGCTAGACGGCTGAGGTAGATTACTATTTACTGAGAAACGTCTAATGCACTGATCCTGGATAAGTTTACCACTACCCTCACAAAAATGGTGGATGGAAAATTGTATGAATATTGAAAAGGCATCTAAAATGAGGCCTTTAGGGTAGAAATTGCACTGATAAATAAATTTTCATGGATGTTTTCTGGGAAGATTATTCCTCACGCTCATTTCATTGTTCATAAATTCTACTTCAACCCTTTAATTCATCTCGAACAATGAATTGAACTTCTGTCCCCTGTTCTCAAGACATAATAGTCGAGCAGGACATCCTTGAAAATCACCGGTTCACATCAACAATGGACCCACGGAAACAAAACGTCCTCGAAACTGGGTCACGTGAGCTGTATGCTGCCGTGCTGCTGGCGCCCTCTGACACGTGATTCATTACTGCACGGGGGCGAACGATATAATCGGGTGGACATTTAAACATTTTCGTTTTATTAATGATAGACGAATTATTTCGGGACAAACTCGGTCCGAAAATTATTGTCGGTTTAAGTGGACGCGACGGCTATTGTCGCGTACGAAAAATAAGCGTTTGACACACAGCGGCTTCGGTTTTTTGCGACCGAATAAACAACGTGGATGTGACACATGCTGTTGGAGGGTTCTCAACTCTTTGAACGCCCCCCTGGTTGTTTATGAATTATGTATTAGCATACATATTTTCTGTTCTCGAATTAACGATGATGTCGAGCTGAATGGTTTCTCATGGGTGATGTATGCGAGGAATTTTAAGGAAATATCTTTATTTTACTTACTTTTGGTATGTACACTGTGTCCCATTTTGGTTGAGACTGCACTGTATCTCAGCTATTATTGAAGATAGAGACATGCGGTTTTCGCGACCCTGTATCACTTTTTTACAAAACTTTCAAAGCCACAAACAGAAATATTCCAAATACTTTTGTTCCTGAAATACAGAGCGAAAACTAAAATGTTCACTCTTAGAGATGTTATTATTGTTCAGGCCCTGTATAGGCGTATTCAAAATATTTTTTTGTACAACTGCCATTGAAAGTGACACTTTTAATGCCAGCAAACAATGTTAAAATTGATTGTTTACGTGGAAGCGTGTTAAAAATATTTTTAACATTTGTGTTAAAAATATTTTCAGCACTCCATTTTCGTATGATGAAATCAGATGAAAAAAATTCAGCAATTGCTAATTTTCATTATCAATATTCAACAATCATTACTTATGAACATTAATATTAATCGTAAAACTAGAACAATTACTAACCTTAATGCCCTGTGACGTTAGGGAGCTTCGCAACACATTATTGGAATCCTCAGCACCAACAGTACTTGTAGAAACCGGAAGTACAATACAATCTGTCTGTTGAGGTTGGGAGAATTTTTTCAGCAATGACATTTCTATATGCAATAGAATGATCAACATAGCCCTCGGCTACCGTCGTAGACTTCCATCCACCATGTTTTTTTATATCCGTTATACATATTTGCTCCTGATTCTGCTATAGCAATGAAGCGGAGGATCTTCGAAAACAGTGTCCTGTATATTGCTTTGGTTCTGGCAGTTTGAGGAATTCGGCAGCAATAGATGGAATTTTCCCAAATGTATTGATACCAACTGGATTGGAAGTGCCTTATTATTCATGTATTTCAGGAAAAAACGACGATGTTTGATGACAGAAGGGCGCAAGTACTTATGAAAATAGTCAACATACTTCCCAATAATACTGAAAGAACGACTGACTTTCGTTTTTGGGTTTGGAACTTGTATAACCAATGATTTATTTGTTATTTCGATGTCTTCCACTGATAAATTACACAATTGTTCACGCCGACATAGGCTCCAAATAACCATCCACACCATTTTGAACAAGCGCTTGACTTTATCATTGAAAATTGGCGCCGCAAAGTTGATGAACTACATCTTTTTGATTTTTCTTCTAAGTATGCCAGGAAAACAGGTTCACTGAAGTTCCCTTTTACATTTTTCAATTTACACCAGTCCAGGAAATTGTTATATGCAATATTGTACTGCTGAACAGATTTTTTAGGTAGGAGTTCCAGATTTGCTCTTCTTGCAGACTGTTCAATATCCACAGGAACAACCGAATCGTCACTTTTATTAATAATTGGACTCTCGACAAACATATTAAGCAGTTAAAAACCCAAGACGAATATTAGACAGGAACGAAATTCAAATGACAGCGTCTTTTTTCATTTGTTAATAATCATAACGTTGGCAACGTTTGCCATTCACAACATCGTTTTGATTATTTGAATATTAAAATGCATTTTGAAGTTTATTGTCATTGCAAATTCGCCCATTTCATTATCAAAATAGAGCAGTTGTACATAAAACATTGCATGGTATTTGTGTTGAAACTGATTTTATTTTGTTCGTTAAATTGTTCAATTCGCTCCGCTCAGTTCACAAACTTTTTCACCCACAAAATAAAACGTCAATTTTAACACTCATATCATAAATAACTATTTTTAGAGCACTGTTTTTGAGATTGGGCACAAATGGATACATGGATGTATCACAACCTAATCTTCAATAAATTTTAGCTTCAACAATCAAAAAAATCCATATTTATGTTTGTTTTTTCAATAGTAGGCCATGAATTCGCACATGCATTCAATAATTACTTTTTAAAAAGTCATGTTTGAAAATAATTGCAGCGCAGCTCCGACATTTTCTGTAGAAAGGTTTTAACATTTGATAATATCATACTTTTCAAAATTTTGAAATTCCATGTTTTCACCGTCAGCCATCATTATTGATTTGTATTGACTCTGTTTGTGAGGTTTGTGACTTAGTTTCCATGAAAGCAATAAACAAAACATTTTTTTATACATGTTCAACTTTTGAACATTTAAATAAACAAAAAAACATAAATATGGATTTTCCTGTTTTTTGAAGCTGAAATTTATTGAAGATTAGGTTGTGATACATCAATGTACTCGAAAAAAAATTGCAAAGATTTGACATTAAAATATATAGAGTGTTCCATTTAAAAAATGAAAAGTTTGTGCCCAATCTTGGGAACAGTGCTCCAAAAAAAATTCGAATATTCCACATCTGATACGGGGCCTGAGAGATAAAAATATCTCAAAAAGTGAAAATTTTCGTGTAGTGCAGTGCAGTCTCAACCAAAATGCGACACAGCTTATTGACGAAGCCAACGAGATGGAAATGGGCACTAAAGATTATTTTTCGATGGAATTCCAAGGACCCAATCAGCAAAGACACGACGTTATTGATGATCGACCGGCTAGAGTTCTTGTGTTAACTATACTGTCCTAAGACCCAAATCTATATGCAGAATACGGTGTAATGACGTTTGTGGAATGCCTAATTCCAATGAACGACGAGGAATGGACAAACCTTGGTTTTCTTCAACACTTCCGGCTACAACAGCAATATTTTGGGCTGATCTTGTGCCACGTGCACGGGTTTTATTCTTCACTTCTTTAACTTGTCCCAACAGCTCAAATTTTTCCAACAATTTCTGTATTGCGGTTCGACAAGGTGCTTCAAGACGACTCAGAAATGTTCAAGTTTCACAAACTGGCTGTGCCAAATTTTCAGCATTTCTATAGTGAATTTTAATAATTTTTTTCTACAAACGTCATAAAATGACAAGGTTCGCGCATTGACAACAATATGCGAAGTGACCCTTTTTTTCATTTTCCTTCGTTACCATGACACCGTGCGCGAAGTAGTGTGCGAAATACTTACTTCGCGCACTGCATGTAAACTATATGGGATTTTTATATTTTGACCTTTATGTTCCTCAATCAAGCAAAAATCCAAGAAATCATTTATTTATTAATGTATAACAATAATTAAGGCTTTCAAATTGTGAGGAAATTCAACACTACCTAATTTTATTTATTATTTACCAATGTTAACATTAATGGTGCAGCCAGTGCACGAACCAATATTTATTCCTAAACCAGATAACTCAGATTCAGCTCGTGATATCGTAGTTTTGGGAGTTGGAAGACTATCCGTTTTTGATTTGCAAGCAACTACGGCAGTTGCTTGCATATCAGCACTTGATCCTGAAATTTCACAGTCTGAAATTTTATTTGATATTTGAATTTTATTGTTGATAGAATCTTCCACGTATCCTTCGGCCACAGTCGAAGATTTCCATCCTCCATGGCGCTTCAAAACACATATATCGGCCCCCGTATTAGCAAGGAGTGTGGCTGATGTTCTCCGCAAACAATGGCCCGTGTAGGCATCAGGATTTGGTAACTTTAGGTGTTTTGCTATTAAGCTAGGCATCTTTCCAATACTATTTATTCCAACAACTTGGTTAAAACATCTCTTATTTTGATACTTCAAAAACAATCGGCGACTGGTAGCATAACTTGGACGAAGAGCCGCATATTTTCGGTAAATGTCAATGTAATCTAAATTTGAAACTGTAAAAATTCGTTGGATATTCGTTTTTGTATCGGGTACTTTAACAATCAAAATGGAATTTTTATCTTCTATGTCATCGACCGTCATTTTAGTGAGTTCCGCACGGCGGCAAGCACCCGAAATACCCAGTATTGAAACAACCTAAAAGGAAATCAGTAGTTTAAAAAACACATTAAACAATCATCAAAAATCTACCCTAACCAACAAATAGGTTTCATCATCTGCCTCTCTTAGGAATTGTTCAACTTCCTCTCTGGTCAATACCTTAGATTTCTTAGGATGGTTTCCAACTGACAATTTTTTCAAATATGGAACCAACTTGGTAAATTTCTTAAAATCCACGTTTTCTTTAACATTGAGTGTTGCTTTCAACATAGAATATATTGCCCATAACGTGGAAGACTTCAGCATCTTAGACTTCTCTGCAAAATATGCCAACAGCACATTTTCGGATATTTTTCTGGCTTTATTTGCTTCACACCACTCTTTGAATTGCTTATATGCATTTTCATACTGACGCCTCGATTTCTCCGGTAAAAGATTCGAAATTACTGAATTGGCCGCATCTGTCAAGTTAGGTGGGGTACTGCTTACTTCTTCGTCGCTCGAAATTTCCATTATTTCACAGTTCTAAATATCACGCACGAAATTGAGGCGAATAAAAAGTCACTCCAAAATAATTATCAAGAACTGTCACATTGAAATGATTGTCAACAAATGCCATTTTATTTCCATGGCATAGTTCAGTAATTACTTGATTTGGAAAAACAGTTTAAGCCAGTTCAATTCTATTTTTCATATTAAGCTAAGCATGTTACTTATTTTAGAACAATATTTTTGTCGTTTGTAGAAAAAATTTTGTTTGCATCTCATGCGCGAAATACTTTGGTGATCTCGACTATTTTTTTTAACTCGGCTGCGCCTCGTTAAAAAAAATCAGTTCTCGATCACCAAAGTATCATTTCGCGCACTAGATACAAAAATAACTAAAATGCGTTGTTGAAGCGTGTATCGTTCCATTTTTTTAACGGCTTAGTTTCTACTTGTCAAATGTCAGAAAAGGACAATTTAAAAATGGGTTCCAGGAGAGATTAGGTCGCAAAGTCTTCGACGTGTAATAAGGGCGCAAGATTATTCTACTTACAAGAGTTATCCTAGGATTAAGATGGACACTAAACCTAGGATTTCACTAACTAGAAGATCACAGCTTGGCCTCACCTTGAAAGTACAGTATAGTGGTAAGATTTCAAGTTGATCGTTGTAAATGGAAGAAGAATTGTGATAGGGATTTGTTCTCCATCCAGTCGATCAGTATGTGACTAGTTGGATACCAACTTTAGATGGCATATCTTCGCATTGCTCAGTCACAGTTATCGATTTCGATTTAGGAATTCCGTAACGGGGTAGAAAAAAGGATAATTACGGCTCAGAGATAGGGCAGGGTGAACTTGCAAGCGGATGTCAATGTAGAACAAACGCCGTAGAAATGGGAGAAGGGCGGAGGTGGAGAGGATACTTAATACCTCGCTAGGTATTAATTATCCAAGATGGCAGGGTGCATTCGTAATCAAGCAGAGTTTGCTGCTGAAAAAGGAGGTCGAGCAGGTTAATCCATCTGCAAAGTATAAATGGATTTATGGATTTAGAGTTGTGAGAGTACTCCAGAAATTCCTGGAGGAAAGTTGAATATCTGTACCAGCCACTCGTCATTTAGACTAGACTAGAGGATACTAGGTTTTCATCACGCTTGTGAAATCTTGTCGATGATCTCATCATCAAGATAGTCTTTTAATAGAATCGAAATTATAGTATTAACAAAAACAAACAGAATGAAAAGTGAACAAGGATACAAACCCATAAAATGAAACTTAGGTGGAAGAATACTGTCGTAATTTAACAAATTAGGTGGGTGAACTAAAACAAAAGAAATTAACATAAAGAAGAAAGAGGTAGAGGCACGGCAAAGAGCAAGTACTGACAAATTGAAATTATGTTCATTCTGGATATTCCCTTTGCAATGGTAATTTCAACGGAATTTACATAAATAGGAAGGGTGTAGTTTACATGTTTGTGCAGACGTCTTTGAGTCGTGGAATGAATATGATCTATCATAATAAGCTGGTTATATTCTTGATAAATGTATATGTACCGACATAAGAGACTACTTGCACGTCAACGTTATAGAAGGGTTGGTTGATATATCTGATATTTTTCATAAAATTTGTATTCTTGAATTTTTCTTGTATAGCATCTTGATCGTATACCTCATTTAGTCTATTTGATGAGGTATAATTGATGTTCTTCATTTCTTTTTTTCATAAAATTTGTATTTTTGAATTTTTATGTAAAGCATCTTGATCCATTACCTCATTTACTCTATTTGATGAGGTATAATTGATGTTCTTCATTTATATTTTTCATAAAATTTGTATTCTTGAATTTTTCTTGAAAAGCATCTTGATCCTATACCTCCTTTGCTCTATTTAATGAAGTATAATTGATGTTCTTCATTTCTTTTTTTCATAAAATTTGTATTTTTGAATTTTTCGTGTAGAGAATCTAGATCCTATACCTCATTTACTCTATTGATGAGGTATAATTGATGTTTTCCATTTCTATTTCAGATGTTTGATATACATAAACCCGGTATTTTATGTGGAATATCTATTCACACATTTGTCTTCTTGATATCTCATAGTATCTTTCACCTCATTTTCACTCTTTGGTGAAATATAACTCATGCTTTTTATTCTTATATTAGAATTTAACTGATTCTTTATTAACTCGATTTCTACCATTGAGGATATAGAATAAGTCTATATACACGGTCTTTCACGAGGAACCTCACCCATATTTATACGGGAAACTACTGAACGTATTTTCATGAAATTCAGCACTTTAAGTATTTCACGATGCTGATGAAATCTAAAATATTTTCAAGGCATGAGCACCTCCGGTTTTTCCGGAAATGACGTCAACTTCCGTTTTTCAAATTAGAACACCATTTTTTTATTGCAGAAATAGATTCCTTAGAAAATTTCAAGTTATTTTGATGTAACATTTTTCAGTTTTGGTTGGAAAATTCTCTCTGAGCGGGAAAATTCGAAAAAAAAATCGAAAATAGAGCTCCGCTGAAACAAGAATAACTTCGAGGTTTTTGGATGGAAAATTTTCATGTTTGGGATTTTTCAAGATGTAAGATTGATGTATCCACTTTAAAAATCGAAATCGCGATTCATGATACAGGGGGTGAAAAAATCGCTTTCAAAGTTAGGGATGACAAAATCGTGAAAAATCAATTTTTTCAAATTAGAACCCCATTTTTTTATGGCAGATATTGAATCTACGTTAAAAAATAATGTGAGTGTATGCATCACACCCTTGCCCTAAAATGGATATTTTCTGAGTTAATATCCACTTTAGGGCAAGTTACATTATCATCAATATTTGAATATTCTGGAATACTTTTGAATGTTCTTTCGCAGTTTTTTACCTACCTTCTCGTTAATCTATTTCTATTTATTCTTCTATTTTCGGTATATCCAAGTATATATTTATTTTTCATCCAACCAGCAATTTCTTTTATTGATGAGTGAACAATTTTTGTATTTTACAATATTTTTCATTTTCGGAATTCATTTCATTATTTGTATTTGAAAAATGATACTGCAGAGATTGTTTATGGCTCTGACAATGCAGAGTTCTGTTACAATTATATTCTACTTTGCACTTTTCTAGGCAACTTCAAAATGAAGAAATTTTAAGATATTGTATAAAGTAACTCCTTTTTGGAGAGGTTGAAATGAAGAGAAAGATCGTATTATAATAATTTATTTATAAAGTAAATACCTTTATACAGAAAAGATTACATACATAATTTCAATATTCTGTAAATATAATGTACTAAACACTAGTTTAAGTTTATTGCTTATAATAAAACGGACTAGTTGTGCCTCTCCTCCGGGACAGGCGCTATCAACCTCTGCAGACTAAGATATTCGTTGCCGGACCTCGGTCTCAGCGTGCAGCTTTGAGGTGGAGCCTCGCTGGAACTGTGCGAAGATAGGGAAAGAGTCTCAAAGTAATCGGACATGTCCGACGTGCCGCTACTCGTGGACCCCGAAGGGCAAACAGGAACCTCGGCTTCGGCACTGGCAGATTTACCATCAGTCTTATTGAATTGAAAACTAAGATCCCGGAGTGGATCCGACGACTTGGAACGTCTAGGAAGGGTCGTTGGACACAGCTGAACCTTACGCGGTAGCTCGAAGACACCTGAATCGTTGGAACTGGAAGAATCCCTGTTGGATTTGCACGGTACGGAGGAAGACCTCCTGACCGCTATCTGCTGGCTGCACTGACAAGTCGTGGGTGGTGTCGGGGAGGACATTTCTGGCTCTTCGCACCTACTGGAGGAGTCCGCAGAGTTGGATCTCTTTCGTTGTAAGTTATCCGTGTAGTCTAGTATTTGCTTTCGTTGATAGATATTCGCTTGGAACATGGAAGACCCAGATGGTTTGTTCGAGCGATCTAAGGCTGGTCCTAAATTCGGGTTACTGTTAGATAAGACTTTCTCCAAGCGTTGCTTGACGGCTGGCGACATCGGGAGGTAGCCGGGGTGTGGTTGAGCCGGCTTGTTGTTGGATGGCTCCATCATGAGGTAGTCCTCTTGAGCGTGACCGCATTTATCGCAAAGATCCCTGCATTTGTCCTGAATTTCCTTGGAGTTTTCGTAGAGTTGAAGGGTTTGAGCAAATTCCATATTTTCGTAGTTAGTGGCAGCGGGCATGGATGATTGACCCTTCTCCGGTGGATGTTCGATTGTTTCGTTTGAGGGTGCTAGATTGGCGTAGTTGGCTGAACTGGCGGTGGGTTGTGTCCGATGGCATTTCTTACTTTTATCTACAGTTGCGTAAAGGGCGTGGACGTCTTCCGTGGTCGTCCAGCAGGACATGAGACGTTGGCAGACGCACGGCCGATCTGGCTGTTTCTCAGGCTGATGACGCTCTGGCTGCCTCTCTTGCTGCTTCTCACATTCTGGCTGGCGGATGCGTACGATACAGCCGCATGGTTTCTGTACAGTTTCAAATATACATTCTTTCAGTTTTCTTGGGGTGTCGTAGTGTTCGTCACTCTTGGATTCCTGCAACGAAGATAAAGAAAATTAGTAAATTTTGATCTTTGTATTCCAACTGTGGAGGAGGATTAGTTTTAGCGTTGCTACTCACCACTGGATATGGTAATTTCGGTACATCATAGTTGTCGTAGCTAGGTTGGCTCTGTAGAGCCTTGCCGTGACTTGGGCTGGTGCATCCCGGCTTCGGCGGTCTAGCAGGCGGCCTGGTTATCGTCTGACTCCACCCGCTGCTGTCGGATCCGCTGCTGATTGAATGTCCATCGCATGTGTGCTCCCAGAACGGCGTCAACCCCATCGGGACCGTTGCCGTGGAAGACCTGGATAAAGCTCCTAGTTTGCTGATACAGCTCATGCATCTTTCGATGGGAGGAGGGCCCCATCCGTCATTTGATATACTATCTCCACAGCCATAGTTGCTTTCTAAATCCGTGTAGGGCGAGTCTGCCCTCGACAAGGAGCTCTCGCTCAAATCTAACACTGCTCTTCCGTCACTACGGAGTGGTGGACGTCTAGGGCTGTCCATGACTGAAAAAAATTCTACTATTAGACATTGACGACCAGGAAGTCTTGAGTGACGAATACAGATACTCTTTGGGAATCCTTGGAGGTTGAGCAAGTGTGAGATGGCTTATTTGATTGTCGGCATGCATGAAGAGTCACGGATTCAGAAAGTTTTGACGCTTGAAAAGCAGTAATTCAGTGATTTAATTGGAGCTGTTATCGGTCATCTGCTTGAAAATCATTTGAAGAGGATGAGTTGTTCTTTGTGGAATTGGTGAAGAAAACTGGATGAAACTTTAGAACACACTTGCAGTAATTTACATGATCTAAGGCGCAAGCAACTTGGGAACTTTACACCTTCGATCTCAACGGTGAGGTGGATTCATCTTCGTCAGCACTCCTGCAAGGAAAGGAGCGGGAAAGCTCTCCATTGGCCCAGAATCTTTCTATGCAATGGGAAAAGGCACCTACAAGAAGGAGTTCCAGAGAAGGAGGAAACCGAATCTTCCAAGGCTGGAGCATTGCAAAGAGTGCCTTCGGAACTTGAGTACTACGAGATTTGAAGAGTATCTTGAGCTGAGTAAGAATATGCTATTCTCCTCTCTGGCCTTCTGAGAGTTGCCTCAGAAAGCACCTAATGGGCCAAGCGGAAATTGACGAGTTTAAATGAAATAATCATACCTTCCTCACGCGTAACCCTTCGGTTTACTCACTGTTTCGGATTATTTTTCAATAACCGGACCTGGACCTGGAAAACCTGGTAAACCTGGATTTGCACTACTGCTTCTTTCACTTAACCTGGGGGCCTGGATTCGGATTTTCTGAAGATGACTGTCGGTACCGCAATTCTAATTACCGACCTCGCGTCCGATCTTATACGCTTCCGGGTCGCGGCGCTGACCACGCCCAACGCGGTTGACCCCGCGATCATGACCTATCGCGCATCGATCAGCGCGACAATTACCGCGAGCTAATGTACTCTCTAATTCAGCCGGAAAACTTGCTCCGTTACAAGATTTTGGGGGAAAGAGCAAGTAACTCCAGATCATCCGATTACAGAAAGACTCGCCATTGCCAGTTAAGGCAAAAATGTCTTCGATAAAAAAGAATGGGTTGCCATTCCCTTAACTGGAGTTCATTAGAATTCTTGGACGTGTAATGGAGGACAGCTCTGACGAGAGGCTCAATAGTCCTCAAGGGTGGGATGCACTGCTCACAGTGTTCAATGTTCAAGGATGTATAACCTGTGTATAGTTTCTCAACCTCCATCTTTTCTACCGAAAGAATTCGAAAGACCAACGATATGAAATTAAAAACTCACCAGACATATTCCTGGATACCGGCCTTCTCCTGGAAGTATGCAGATTACCAGTAGCAGCCACCTTCAGAGTGCTCGTAATTTCGTCCCCCTGATCAGTCAACAGCACGTGAACACCTTCTCCTTTGTTGCCACACCTCGAACCGCCTTCGAAACAGAACCTACCCTCCACCACTCCATACCTCCTGAGGTTGCTGATAAGCCACTGACCAGATATTCTCGGGGGCACTCCCGTGGTGAGGCAGAACCCCCTCTCTTGCACGTGCAACCTTGCCGGACCCTGCGGTATCCTGGATTTCGGCGGGGCGGAGGAGATGAGTACCAAGAAGTGAGGACCGTCACCGAGGTGCGAACTGAGTTTGACCTGCCACTGCATGAGGCGCTCTCTGTTGTCGAAGGCGAGGACCACCACGACATCTTGGCACAATATGGCGACCGTGTGCGATTCTTTGTCTAGGGTGAAGCCTGATTCTAGGCCGAGGAAGTGTTCTAGAGATAGGGATGCTTTGGTTTGGCCTTGTTTGTAGCGATCTTTGGAGTCTCTGTACAGTTGGAGATGAAGGCAATCTGGAATAAGAGAGAGTATTAGAGGTTGTTCGACTTCTTCAATATGGTTGGCATTGATGTCATCAGATATTGAAAGCTGGATGTTTTGTAGTACCCGAACGTTTGAGATGAGATGCTTTGAAACGGAGTTTTTAAGGCAGATTTTGGTGGTTAATAAAGCTGAACCCTGAGATGCAATACCCATGTTGGCATAGTATCGGAAGTCAGCTAAAAAGACTCTGGTAGCAAAGGTGCGAAAGTATTTTTCTGGAGAAGCTGCAAGGTTTTATTCAATTTTGTCCTGACCTTGAACCCTTGCTCCAAAATAGATTCTAGCACAATCTCTATGATAAATTTCAATGAATACACCGATAAACAGGATAACAAATCATTGAGGACAATCGAACAACGCGTATCAATTTCCAAAGGGACAAAATACTGAACGGACGCAACTGCCATGATTCATTTTCCGCAAGAGGCGAATCCATTGTGCGTTTTGGCGGGTTCAAATACATTTTGTTCGTTATTATTCATTTCTGGATGACAGGTTTCGAATGTATGTATAAATAACTCTGAAGAGGCTTCAGTATTATGATGCATTCAGTAATAATTGAATCATTTTTGGTGGTGTATCGGTGGCATTAGTGGCACGAATACTGTGTCCATATTCGAATGCATTTCGAAATGTATTGTGATTTATTGCAGGATGTTTGATTCCTGCATGAAGTATTCATATTTGATGGGTTCAAAAATCATGATATTTATGAAATGACGACACATCATCGCAAAATGCTACAACAGCTTGGCTCTTGGTTTTTTAAGCGGGAACAAGTCCCCAAAAGGGTGATAAAGTTCATTAAGACACAATACAAGGTGCATGCGAGATCGGATGATCTTCCGCCCCTCCTCTAATCCAATCATTAGAGTTATACGGAATACAACTTTTTGGGAAACTATGTGAAAGTCTTCTTAGGGCCGGTTTTATAAAGGGCACGTTCAATCCGAGGTTACTCAAACGAGGATTGAAAGTCAACCCTCGGTTGAAAAAAGTTCGGTATTAAAAACGTCTTTGCAGCCTCGGTTGAACAACCTCGGATTGAGATCGCTTTTTTGGGTTGGCTAACCTGAATCTTATTTCTCGAAGTATTTTGGCACTTTTTTTTATACCATGTTTGGATAAATTCAACAATCGTAGTCTAATAAAGACAAAACAAGAAGCTAATTCGAATATTCCCGTGTTTTGTGACGGCCACGGCAGATAATTTAGAGAAATCTGGTTTCCTACATCAAAACAAATTATGTAAAAAAAAAATTCGTAATTTATGAAATGAGGACAGAATTCGTACGAATTTTTTCCACTCGAAGCTATTGCCAAATACGCTCTAGTCTTTATCACTTTTGTCAACTTATTTGACTCGAATGATCTAAGTTTGTACTATTTTGATATTCTGAAAAGTCTCATCTCAAACTCTTATGCCAAGTAACCAAATAAAAGCTAGGACAATACAAAACATCCAATGAAATTGCATTAACATTTAGTTGTACAAGGATGTAGTTATATTTAGGATAGGAACAAATCATTCTTGATCTTGTTTGATTGAATACATGAAATATACATTGAATTTAAAGATGGCATTTATTATTAACTTTCGCTTTATTCAGGTTGAGAGTCATGAATAGAATCAGTCTAGCAATATTATGCAGGACTTCGCAAGTCACAAAAATAATAGTTGTTTTCAAATGTAATCAGATCCTGAATAAAAGAATGGGAAATGTTCTTTTACACACCAGAGAGTCTTTAAATTGAATTCATAGTTCATATGTGAGCTTCATTGAATAATTAATCATCCATTGATCTGCGAGATCGGATCGGTGTCATCAATAATTTCTTTAGAGTATATTAAAAATTTTCTATGATGAGAATTACCAAAGTTATAAGCTTAGCAACTTGGAAATTTGAAGAAAAGTAATCTTTTTCACATCTGTAGCATTCAGCATTTTCACAACCCATTAAAATAAGCATGCACCTGTACTATGTAATAATAATCAAGAAATCCTTCTAGAACGGTGAGTGAGTTCCAGCAACACGATTCTAATAGGTACACCGAAATTTGGTCAGTCAATACAACCTTTCCCTTGTTAGTTGCTATTCCTGTTGAATGCTTGGCATTTCGATAGAATGATAAAATAAGCACTAGACTACTTTTTGATAATGTCCAAAGTTCTAGACATTTCACAACTTTCTGACTTTTTTCTGATGTTGATTTATGTATACCACAAAAATCTTCGAAAATGTTAACAACTCTGAAAAGATTCAGCTTATTCAGAGTAATTTCATGCACCTGATAAAAGAGTTTTTTTATTTGACCAAAATCTCTTCTTCGTGCCATCTTCGAAGAGGTCGAAAGGAAATGTGAAATCATTCGATTGGTATCTTTCTTATTCACTATCGTTACTATCTTTTGAATGCCTTTCATTAATTTCAAAATTATCATAACTAGAGTAATTTTCGATATTATATTCACACAGGAACCTGGCAGTTCTACCCCTCGAAGATAAGGCACAAAAATTCAGTTTCTATTTAGGGATATTTTTCCAAACACCAAAGATGAATTATTATTACATAGCAAACCTACAGAAGACTGTGATTAATATCAGGCATTCTATCAATATAATAGGTATCATTTATAATATTTTCATTCCAAGCAACTTCAATGTGCCAAAACAAAATGTTTTGTTTTGTTTTTAACATAAAGTGAGGTTAGTTGTCGGCCATCCAGAAACGTCAAACGTTTCAATCCTCGATTCAAATCTCAAACGGAGCTATATTCACCGGTTGAGTCAATCCAGGGTTGAACCTGAGGTTGCATGTTTATAATACGGAATCGACATTCGACGGCGGATTTGGGCTCAACCGAGGATTGAAATTCTTTTATAAAACCGGCCCTTAGTCATTAGCAATGTTCCATGCGACTATAATCATGAAGGAAGCGCAGTTTAGTTCTCTCGTAATCTCCGAAAATCCCTATTACGCTTCTGTCCATCATCGGGAGTATAAAGAATCAGATTGACACTTCCCTCATGTCCATCTGCTCGGTTTACAGCTTTCCTATAAGACGGGAGATCTTAAGAATCGGCTTGGTCGTTAACGATATCGATTTCTCCAACAAAGCTTCATCCGACATAAGCGCCCACTCCATAGTTGTTTCCTGTTCTTGCACTTGTTAAAACTCGCACTTTGTCAGTGTTTTCTTTATGTTCCCCTTGATGTGCGTTGTGATCCCTTTGAGCCGACCGGTCCTCTGGTTGTTTTTTACGAGTTAACTAGAGCGGACTATTTGTTGGCAGGAAATAATGACCTATTAAGAAAGTTTTGAGAACGGGAATGCCGCATATTATGGCAGGAATATTCCTTGCCTACTGGGATAATTGAAAAACCAACGTAGATTATTACTTTTTGCCGGTTTTGAAGAAAATTCGAGAATATTTCTGGCACACTACATTTTTACACGTCACAAGCTTTCATTTAACTTGTAATGTATGTGTGTACAGGGTTTTCGTAAATTAGGGGTAAAAACGAAAAGGGAAGGTTCATGGAATAATTCAAAGGAAAAAATTAACATGGAACATATTTTTTGTTGACCTGGATTACAAAATTTTGAAAAATTTCATAATGTGGTTCAGAAATGAAGAAATATATACATTGTGTATAACTTCATAGCTATCAAGTGAATAAACGGGTTGAAAAACTTTATTGAACAAAATTCTGATAAAAAACGATAGATTTAAGCCATGACAGATAAAGCCATAAATCACAGTCTATACCTGACGTATCTGGACCAACCGTGAAACAATCCATATAAAATATTCATAATAACGCAAAAACAATGGTGGTAACAAAACAATAACATTATTGAAATATGAGCGCTCAAATAATAATTTACATCCGAACAATGCTAGTATGTGCGAAATAGAACATATTTCCGATTTCAGGTTGTCAGTCGATATGAAATTGCAATGGATGAAAAACGAGCGGATAACATTTAACCTAATTTACTTTTTAACTGATTTTTCGTTATATTTCATTGATTCCAGAGTATAACTTTAATGTACATGTTCCTGGGATACGAAGAGTTCATTCCGCCCAATTATTCAAATATCGATAGGAGTTTTATATCAATATTTTTCATTAATCAATCGATTGATATTGCTCCAGATTAATCTTCATGTGATTACACATTTGATTGCCCGGATACTTAAGCCAGGCCTGCTTAGATTTCCTTTAAATTCATTCCCAATTGGATGGACGAATAATAAAAAGCCTTTTATTTTTCATTCTCCTACTAAATCTGAAGAGAAAGTACAATTGAATTGCACTCACTCATTGGTGAACATGACAATAATCATTCTAGAAAGAAACACATAAATATATCGATGCCCATCATCAAAAAACCACATACGATGAAGACATAAAGACGTTCAAAATAGCCTGGATAAATAAAGGTACACTTCTTAAGTCGAACATCAAACGATTTGTGCTCTTGTCACTTTGACAAGAGTGGTATTAAACGGATACTCGTGTAGGATCCAACACCCGGCTTACATTCTTTAAATATGTATGAGGCCACGTCAGGACCGGACAGGGCAGGGTATGATGGATAGGGTTTGGAAATTGTGAACAGGGAGGATGCTGCTTTAACCTTCAACTGCATTTTGATAACGAGGTGGAGGAGCTTTCCTTTCGAAGGTAGTGCCTAGGAGCATAGAATAAATGGAGGGAAGGCTTCATACGCTCGACAGATCATTTTGAACTTCCAATTTCGGCGGAGGTTAGAGTTTCGTGTGGCGCCCGATAGATAACGCTGTGATCGCAAATAGGGCTATATGTCACATATGTCTTGTTCTGTGGCGCTACAGTTGCAAAGAATATTATGTGGTTGTCATTTTTATTGATACATTTTTATTTTTTACGACCAACACCAAAGTGATTGAATAATAAAACTTTTTGTTGTTGACTGAAAGGACTAAAGGAGGTCGAAACAAATTGTATTGAATTCGAATATTGTTTGAAGTTACTATAATATACGAATTGAATCGGCTTCGATAAAAAAAAACATTTCTGCGGCTTCAACTATCTAATTTACCTGTTGGTTTTGTTCATTTCAACGTTTGTTGCTAAGTATAATATTTTTAATTGATATAGTGTGATTTATTATGCTATGTACCTACTATATAATTATTGAATGAAAAAACAAGGTAAACAGTTTGAATTTTTATTGACAAGTATCAAAACATATTGAACAATTTTATTATTACCTATTTTAGCCAAAAAGGCCTCGGTGGGATCATGACGCATTCAAAATTTCTGAAGAAAGAATAATCACGCCTTCTGATTGACTTGAAATGACGTCAGGTTGTTCCATATGAAGAAATCGAAACAAATTCTTACTACATTAAAATTCGACAATTCCATCTCCGTTTTTTTCAGCTTCTAGAAGAAGACCTGTACGTTACTTAAATAAAAGAATTTTTTTAAGTCTCACCCTTCAAAATAACACCAAATATTAATCATAACAATATTGTTGACATATCACCGCATTCTAATCAATTATTTATGCGCAATTATATGGAAATTCTATGATCGGAAATAAATTTGTCAAAACGAATTTCATTTTGAATATGTATAGTTATAGCCATGCTGGAGCCACGAACGACGTTGGCGCCATCTCATAACCTTGCGGCGAACTGACAAGTGCGGACGTTTTTGGCAGTTCATTTTTGTAGCGGAGCCTTCCCTCCATTCATTCTATGCTTCTAGGTAGTGCCAATGAATGAAGAAAAACTCTCAAACTGTGAAAATTCATAATTTTGTCTGTAGTCAAGCTAGAGTGATGAAATCTAGGTGAAATATAGAGCTTCTATTCCTTTTCAGAAAAAAACATCATTACATGTGTTTGTGGTAATAAATTTGGGAGAGCAGGAAATAAATCCAAAGAACATTTTTTTTTTCATGAAACTTAAGTTGAAAATCCATAATTCAGCCGGTGGTCGGACGAGAGCAATGAAACTTTGGTGAAATATAAAGCTTTTATTCCTCTTCAAAAAAAAAATTATTATATGTGTCTGCGGTTGTAATATTGGAAGAAAAAATTAGATGCAAAGAAAAAACTTTTTATTAATTGAATTCTCGAACTTTTAAAATTCATAATTCCTTCTGTGGTCGAACTAGAACGATATAATTTCGGGGAAATTCAGAGAATTCATGCCTCTCCAGAAAAACATTATCGTTTGTGTTTGCGGCTGTGAGTTTGTGGGAGAAAAAATTAATCAAAAAAAATTGTATCCTATTGAACTCTCAAATTATGAAAATTCACCATTCTGTCTGTGGTTAAGCTACAGCAATAAAATTCTGGTGAAGTATTGAGCATTTACTCCACTTTAGAAAAAACATCATTCTATGTGTCTGCGGCAGTAAGTTTGGAAGAGAAAAATTAAATCCAAAGAAAAATTTTTTTTCTTATTTTACTCCACAACTTTGTAAATTCATATTTCTGTCTGTGATCAAGCTAGAGCCATGAAATTTTGGTAGAATATAGAAAATGTATTCGTCTTCGAAAAAAAAAAACATTATTATATGTGTGTTTAGGATAGAAAATTTGATTCAAAGAAAACATTTTTTTCTGAAGCAGTATATTTAGGAGAGTAAGTAAATTTCGAAACAATAAAGTATCTCCACATCGGATCTCATTGTGAAAAGATCAAAAGCAACCAGTGCGGACTTTCGCTTCAAAGGCGCCGCCGTCGCGACGACTACGGTCTCGTTTCATTCGATAAAAGTGAAATATACCCTGGGTACGAGGCACCGTGGTAATGAAAGAGGTATGAATCTGACATGTAGTCCGATAAATAATAACGATACAAATGGAAAGAAGCCACGAGTTTTACCGCTATTGTTCCCTCAAAAGGGCTCGAGGTAATGCGATTGTCCGGGAAATGTATCGGGCACAGTGGCGTACCACACTCTGCGAAAGTGCGAAGCAATAGCGATCAGTTATTTCTCGGCTGAATAAGGATAAACTTCCGTTATGAAATAAAATTTGGCCCAATAGCAGCACGAAACACAGACATAATATCAATAATTTACTCTGAAAATTTATTTTCTCACTAATTGATCCTATTCATTGCAAGTTGCTTTCCAAAATTTAAAAAGAATAGGGATGATAAAGTTGAATTGTTGAGTTTTTCGATGAAATTCTTGATCGAAAATCGGAATAGGGAATTTCATTCCTAGGTGCATTGAGAGTCTTCAGCCTTCAAAAAAGGGAAACATATATCGCTAGATGGCGGTGCAGTGCATTAAATTTTATTTATTGGATTATTCAGCTTAAAAGAACAAATGTTGGGGCGCAGGAAACATAACAAGAAATCGTACCCTGAACTAGATCTCACACTGGCGATATAATACTCTCTCTTTACTTCACCAGTCATCTGGAAGGAGATACCTGCGGGGCTTGTCATTTGAAAGAAATTCAATTCTATGTTAAAATCCACAATTGTAAGAAACAATTAATTTTCACCAATCGACGGCTAAAACAAACCTGAATAAATTGTCTTTGATAAAAATGGATATTTTTCATTTCGAATAAAAAAATTCAAGGAAATAAATTTAGCGATAACAACATTGTTGTAATATTATTTACAAAAAAACGGTAAATTCTAAAAGAAAAATGAGATAGACGATTCATTAACTAAATGATAGACTTCAATACTGAAATAGAAAAACACAAAAATATTTTTTCGTCTTGATGGTGGAAATGTTACAAAATAACCAAAAGTTGAGGAATATCCTTTTCATTCATTCAATACTTATAAGATTTTTTCATTATTTTTATCTTTATACACTCATATCTCCCTTCATCAATCAGAAAAAAAATAAATCGTTTCTGACTCCCTTTTTTTTCAGGAACGTAGACCTTTAACTTTTACCATTAAGAATCATTTCGTACGCCAATGATCCTGGATGGAAATGCTGGACCTTTTGTTCTTTCCCACGCTCAATCTTTCGACCTGACAAAGCTTTTATAATTAAAATTTCCCCTGATTACTACTCGAATTACAAAACACATTGTTCCGCTGGGTCAGACACATTTTTTCGCATTTTTCAGTTGCCGGCGTTTGGGATACCAACAAGGAGTCCGATTTCAATAGTTAAAAGGGTTTTTTCACGCTTGTTGAATCATGGCCAGCCTTTGTTAATTCGATGTTTCGTTCCCTTTCTCGAGATTGTGATTTTCATCCCTTTTTATCAGAATAATAAAATTATGAAAGCACCAACTGTAAAATCTCTATTTTGAAATTGATTATGTGCACGTTTGGCAAGTCAATGACATTGGAGTTAGAACGAACCATTTGTTCACATCGAAAAATTCACATTGATAAAAGGAAAAATATTAAGTCCTTTCAAACTGCCAAGTGACCAATACATCTTGAATATGTGCAAACAATTCATTAGAAACTGAAAGCAAAGTGATATATTCTCAATTTTATTTAGACTATTCCACTCATTCCATTTTTAGTGAGGAAGTTTCCTTAGCAACACTCGTTTACCATCGATTAAACATTCACATCGGCAAAACCAACAACATGGTTTTTCAGCGAAAAAATTTTTGACGTTTCTCAAATTCATAGATAGCTTCGGGAAGGAATACCATGGAGAAAACGAACAACGTTTAGTTATTAAATACTTATTTGTCAAAAGCGAAATACGTGTCAAATAGAATTGAAGAATTCTAAAAATGAGCCTTCAAGATAGATTTGGAAATATGTCGTCGAATGAAATACATGGTAAAATTGCCAATCTGGTGCCTCTCAATACGAGAAAAACTAGGGCATCTGTGTGGAATCAATTCACGGAATTTCTTAGCAAGAGAAACTACACATTAGATAGAGAAACGACTCCAGAAAGGGTAGCAGAAATATTAGAGGACTATGCTTTTAATATGAAGAAAAAAAACGGAGAAGATTATAAAGAATCCTCTGTGAAGACTTTATGGAATATCACGGCACAGATCATTCAAGAAAAGTTCTTCAGAGAATATGAAAAAATGATCGATCCATTCCAAGGTGTAATTTTTAAATCAGCTCGTTTGGCTAGGGATTCAAAGCGCAAAATGCTCCAAACTTTACCCGAGAAAAGAAAATCAAGTTCAAAAGCTTTTTCGACAGAACAATTTTTGAGAATGGTCAACTGCTACGATGAAGACACGCCAGATGGGTTGCAAAAGAAATTTTTTCATCTATGCTCCTTCGAATTGGCTTGGCGTGGCAATGAGGCAGCTAATTGCTCAATCCATTATTTTCAAAAAAAAATTGGATCTTCTGGAAAACTTCACTGGTCGGGTGGAATATAACCCAATATTTTCTAAAACTTCCCAAGGTGGTTCGAGAAACTTATCAACTAGTAAATGGTTAGTGAAGAATAATGAGACGAAAGATTTATGTCCTGTTCGCTTGTACCTTAAACTCATGGAAAAAAGATCGACAAATCCAAATGTAACAACTGACAGACTTTTTTTGACTCCACATCCAAACTGGGAAAGAGGAATATGGTACAAAAACATGCCTGTAGGAATTAATTCAATATCTAAATGGACAACAACATCTGCAGATAATATTGGAATGAGCACCAAAAAATTCAAAATAACAAACCATTCCCATAGAGCATCGGCCATTTCATCATTGGCCAAAAAAGGAGTTAATGAACAAGAATTAATCAAAATTACGGGACATTCGAGTGCACACTCCTTAAAACCATATTTACAACTAGATGCAGAACATCACTTGAATCTTATTCAAAATCTTAGAGAGGACAATCATCAACCTGCCGCCAATCAAAATCAGCATTCAACAGAATCAGAAGCGTCAAATCTTTCATCAACTGGGAACAATCCCCAAATAATCAACTACAACAATTGTAATTTCTACTTCAAAAATTAATGTAAACTTTTCCAATTCATTATTCCAAAACATTGTTTTTCCCATAATTTGTTGTTTTCTTTTCTTTCACAAATGTGACCATATTACTGTTAGGCATATTTTCTCGTGAAATAGTCATGTCGAATACCACTCGAGATGAAATTTAAGCAGGTAAAATTTCTCTCTTGTAATATTCAAGTTTGTTGCTTTCGGCAATTTCGCTCATGACATTTTTGCCAAAATCACTCGCCTGACGGCTCGTGATTTTGATACAAATGTCATTCGCAAAATTGCCTCAGCAACAAACTTTCATGTTACAATCGAGAAATTTTGCCGGCAAAATTTCATCTCTAGTGGTATTATATATGATTAAAAATGAGTGGTTAATTTTTATATAGTTATTCATTTAAAAAACACTGGGTTAAACCCGACATTACTCCTTTTAATTCATGAAAATATAAAGTGTTTCAAATTGAGCGTTTTTTCAAAGAATAAATGAAACACATAATTTGCATTCATTTTCAAAAACTTTTTATTGGTTATTGAAATATCATGACTCTTATGCACGAAAAATAATATTTGCAAATGGCCTCCTCTTGCAGCTCTACAGACGTCCATTATTTTTTTTAAATTTACATTTTGACATAATTGAGGTACTATCTCACTAATGACACTAATAATTTCATCCTTCAGTTCAGGAATCGATCGTGTATTATTCTTATAGAACTGGCTTTTCACATAACTCCAAAGAAAATAGTCCAAAAGTGTCAAATCCCATAATTTTTAAGGCCAATTGACATCACCGTTTCTGGTGATTATTCGATTTGTCTCAATAAATCAATTGTGTCATTCGCAAAGTGAGGTGTAGCGCCATCCTGCTGAATCCAAAGGTCCTCTAGATAAATATTCATTAATTCTGGCCACAAAAATTCGATTAACATCCGACGGTATCGATCACCATTGACAGTTACAGCTTCACCAGCAGCAATAAACTTTATTACTACTACTACTACTACATTTTCAAAGAAGTAAGGTTCAAATACACCACTTGACCATAATACACACCCCAAACAGTGACTCGTTTAGAACGCGTAGGTTTCTCATGAATTATTTGTGGATTTTCCTCACCCCAGATACGACAATTTTGTTTATTAACATAGCCACCAAGTTCAAAATGTGCCTTATCGAAAAACATGATTCTTCGAGAAAAATTAGCTGGCTTTTCATTGATGAAATTAACAAATGAACGACGTTTTAAATGATCCAATGGCTTTAGTTCCTGTGTTATTTGAACCTTTAATGCATTCAGAGCTAAATCCTTGTGGAAAATACGCCATGTTGTGAATCCATTAAGTCCAACTTGTTGTGAAAGTCGTCTAATGGACATTTCAGGGTCTTCAGCAAGACTTTCACGAACCAAATCAATATTTTTTTGTGAATGAACGCGACTGTATTTTTCACTTTTTTGGTCTTCCACCGAACCGGTCTCTTGAAATTTCTGATAATTCCACCAATAGTGCTTTCAGATGGACGATTATATAAACAATAAAATTCACGTTATTTTCTTAAAACACCTTCCACACTTCTTTAATGTCAAAATACCCAGACGAATTCAGTGCGCCATTTATATTTTACTAGAGGCCTTATTTAAAAGGAGGAAAAGCATTTCCTACACAAGCAAATTTTTCAGAGTTTCAATGTATTTTATAATAACCAGGCCGTAGACGAATCCATAAATGAAGTTTCATAACAAACAGTCCATCCGATCTCGAGTTATAAATGGTGTAACCAACAACTCTGTTTTATATATATATATATATAGATTTATTCTTGAAAAAAAATTTGAAACTCCCTTTAGATTAAGATTCTCATTTCTCAAGACTAGAAACATTTTTGTAACTACATAGCTAATATATTGAATATTCACAGGTAGAATTAAATACACAATAGGAACATTATTTTTATTATTATTCAAGTTATTCCAATACTGGGTTGCGACATATGAGTTCGTGGCATGAAAAAACATCAGTTCGAATAGTTTGGGAGAAGATTCTTTATTCAGAACGTCCTGGAGGTCAATATATTCAATTCTTCTCTAGTTTTGTAGGTACACGGTTGAATTATTCATTCTTTCGTAACATACCGTCGAAAAATCTGTTTCTCCCAAAATATTACTGAAATAGTCTGCTGGCCTGGCAGTGCTCGTCTTCCGCTTCAAATAAGTTCTCAAACCTGCTACTGATAATATTTACCTTCTTCATTTTCATGAACCAACTGTTCTAGCGGTAAGATAAACACAAGGGAAACGACATCAGATGCTGAAAATCACCGGAGAAATGAGAATTTATCGATGAAATCCCAAGTTTTCTCCGGAATGACTTCATCTCACCCCATTCCTCTTCAATATATCACTAGTTCCCTTTTATAGTTCGCAAATTTTGAGTTATCGGACCTTGGGTCACCGAAAACCCATAAAATTTATTGTTTGAAGGCACGTCCCATCCCTATAATTCTCTTGAATTAGAGTTTATTTAAAAAATGAAGTCGGGGACTACGACTTTCGCATCCAGAAGCCATAAAACCAACACTTAGGGAGCTTAAAATGGACTTTTTTCGCCAAATCGATGGCTCCCCTTGAATAATGGTGTTTGTTACCGTAGAGATTATCATCTGGTTCGGATTTTGGTGAGATGAAACGGCATGGGGGCATTCTTTCTCATCTCGAATGGCTGGAAACATTGATTATTGGAAAGAAGTGAAAAAAAATCCGATAACTATACTCCATTCACTTTACTTTAATCACATAGGAGGTCATGGTTTCGTTTTCAGGAGTTGGTGCACCTAATGAAAAGTCTGTGCGCGTACAGAAAATATCGTTAATGACAAAACGACCTTGCCAGTTTTTCTGTTTACATCAAAGTAAAAGTATCAACGATTTTCCACATTTTGTTAGTTCGAATCGATCGGCGATTTTGGGGCGAAATATCGATAGGAAATCGCCTATTTTTCCGTTTTTCGTCGTCCAGAAGAAGTTTCGTGCAAGTGGCATTTTTTCCTTTCACGACTTTTGGCGTGAGTACGAACGGCAAATTCGAATTGGACCAAAAATCGATTTATAAGCATAAATAAAGCGAAAGTAAGTACTAATCGACCTTTTGACACTTGATAACGAAGTTTTTTTTAGGTATCTGGCCGTTTTGAAAGATTTCAAACGAAATTCCGGTCCCCCAGAAGTTTGGTTATAGTTTCGGTATCGTTTTTGGTACTTAAAATTTTTTGGAATGTATAAATGGACAAAAAAGGCTTCCTTATACGATCTTTTAACGAAAGCGACCGGAAAATATGGTTCAGGTAGAATTTTCGAGGAATTATGAGGAAAGAACTAGCAGAATGAAATTGCACGATTTTCGTAAGTAAACGGGTTCTGGATGGCCATCATCGGTCTCTAAATGATTATTGTTGATCGTTTTCACGTTTCAGAAAGAAAACACGTCGAAAAAGCTAAAAAAAAGAAGACATATGACTATATTGCATTCCACAGTAGGATGAATTCAGATTCCGATGAATTGAAATGTGTCACTGGAGCTTTCATTCCTTTGCCGAAAGTAGAAATAGGCTATATTGAACCAGAATACATCGGTTTTTTCCATATTCCAGAAGTTTGTGTCTTATTTTAGAACAGGTGAATGATAAATGTGAAGCATATGTTTGACCTATTCCATTTTATTTGTACAAACCTATTGTGGTACCTAGCAATGTATGAATATTTTTTAATCTAATAAATTACTATACAATCAGAATATTTTACTCCTTGTTCATAAGATCAAATAAATAAAATGTCGTCAAGTCTTGAAGTTTCAGTTCAAGAGGATAATAAACATTAAATCTTTACAAGCATGCATATGAAAATTATGTGAAAGCAATGCAACATTTTTCCATGACGAAAAATAATATATTTCAACAGTGATCTCTTGTACTTTTCATGCATATAACTAGAAAAGGGATCCTTTCTATCAATTCATATAAACGTTAATTATTTTTGTCCATCACATCTTTTCCAATTCATTCACATTCTGAGAAATACGCTAAGAATGTAGAAAGGGCAACATAGTGTTGACTTGGAACATAAAAATATTTTGAAAAACGTCATAACTTCGATACATAGTGGAATGTGTCAAATTTCCAAGGCCAGAGTTGTCATTTTATAATTGTGAATGGAGTATAAATGGAATTCCAGAAGTTAT
Organism: Adalia bipunctata; assembly: GCA_910592335.1. Taxonomy (NCBI): domain Eukaryota; kingdom Metazoa; phylum Arthropoda; class Insecta; order Coleoptera; family Coccinellidae; genus Adalia; species Adalia bipunctata. The sequence continues at coordinate 25,436,653 of OU342953.1, forward strand.
TAAGGTATTGCAAAAAATTAATACTGAATTTTTTGTCCTAGTTCAATTTCGTTCTGATGTTACTATAAAATCGTCAATTTTCTACTATTCTTGACGACGTGCCTTCGGGCCTGAGTCTCTCTCAATTCGATGAGGTTTGGAGAGAAATTAACGAAGCTGTATACATTGTAACAAATCGAAAGAAAATGTAGAAAATCGATAGTCGGAGAAAAAATCATCTCATTATCACGGATCGTGTTCCAACAAATGGAACTGTGTCAGCTCTTTCCCCACAACCTCCGGCAATAGATGATCACTCCTGAGACCATCGAACGTAATTCTACCGAACTGTTGTGAGGACTGCACTCACGTCTTCCGTCCGCCTTAATGCGATAACAAGAATCGTTATTCCCGACTAGGTCCCAAGACTATCAAAATCGAACGCTCACGCTGTGACGGTGTTCTGCCCCGGGACATTGCGGACTCACGTTGTCATGTCGGAGCTACAATAGCCCGGCACCGGTAAATTTGTGTTCTCCAGGAACTGGAGGAACGCGATTTCTTTTTCTTCCAATTTCCGGTTTTGGGAGTGGCGATTCATTTTAAGTCTTCTCGTGAGTGATGGCTTTTAGTCATGTTCACGTAGGGTTCATAAGGCACAATAAACCTCATGGTCGTAGCTCAATCGGAACTCTCTTGAAAATACAATCTTTATGACGCCAAGGGTCCTTCAGCCATTGTTGAATTATTCTATGAAAATCAGCGTTCTGTGAAAAGTGTTTTTGGAAAATTACGTGAATTTACGGTTTACATATTCGTTCATCTGAAAGCATTTTCGGTCGAATTATTGAAAAATTTCGAGAGAACGGTTCGGTGGAAGACCAAAAAAGTGAAAAATACAGTCGTATCGGTCGTTAATAATAAAATATTGATTTGGTTCGTGAAAGTGTTGCTGAAGACCCTGAAATGTCCATTAGACGATGTTCATAACAAGTTGAACTTGGTGGGTCCACAACATGGCGTATTTTACACAAGGATTTAGCTCTAAGGGCATATAAGGTTCAAATAACACAGGAACTGAAGCCACAATTGATTTATAGAGACAAAAATTTCCTGGACGAATAATCTCCAAAAACAGTGATGTCAATTGGTCTATAAGAATCATCCACAATCGATTCCTGAACTAAAGGATGAAATGATTCGTGTCATTAGTGAGATAGAGCCTCAGTTATGTCAAAATGTCTCCGAAAATTTTAACAAAAGAGTGTTCTTCTGTAGAGCTGCAAGAGCGTCGATCACAATGGTAGAGGCAGAATCTAGACTCATCTGTGAAGAGAACTCTTTCCCAATGGGCCTCTTCCCAATGGATATGCTCTCTCGCAAAATCCAAACGCGCCCTTCGATGGGCTGGGGTAAGAGCTGGGCGATTTCTTATTGTCTGAGTGCTAATTTGCACCTCATGAGTTTGCTCAAGCTGATTTTGAAGGAGGCGAGCGGTTGCAAACCGGTGTCTCAACGAAGAAACTCTCAAGTAACGTTCTTGAATGGCAGTTGTAACCCGTGGTCTACCCTGTCCTGGTCTTCGGACATTCATACCTGTCTCCCTGAATCGCTGCAACATTCTGGACACACTTGTATGGGAAACTCCAAACCTTTCTGCAATTCTTGTGTATGTCCACCCTTCTTCTCGCAAAACTACCGCTTGGGCACATTCCTCTTGGGTCAAATTGCGTGTTTCGCGTTGCATAGCGATCCGGTGTAGAAAATCAAACGAAAGAAAAACTATTGATCAAAAGAATTGATCGAGAACAACTGATTTTAGAATGAAGCCAATACATTCAAAATCTGATAATATCATCTTTTTTTATGCCTGCTGGGAGAAAACATCTGTATTGAAGAAAAACGTTGAAAGTGGATAACATTTATGCATGCATAATTCTGATAAAAATAATTATCATTGAGAACACCTTCAGTTGTAGAATAAATTTGAGATTTCCATGATGTGCGTTAATTTTTTTGCGCAGTGTATTTGGTGATAAACGGAGAAACTTCATTAATATAGAGCACTCCGAATCTACACGATCTCCGCCATAACCAACGTTGACCCGACATTCGACACAAATCTTTTATTCCCCATGAACACAATTCCTCGGGCCACCGTTCACGTTTTCGAATTCCCGAGATGTCCTCTGTCGGAAGATCTTATCAGCCCGAGATGTAGGCGTTTACGTGCCTCCTTTTAAGGAGTCGCAGCTCCAGTAGGAGATGCGGTGGCATCATCGGTTCGTTTCTTATGCGAAGATTTCAAGGGGCATCCGAATCGATAGGCGAACCTCTGACCCCTTCGCCTTCAATCGTGAATACGGATGAGAGGAATGGCTTGCAGTGTCGGAATGAGCAGAGCGAAGTTCCGAGTTGCTACCACCATAAGGATAATCAAATTTCGGTGAACAAGATCGGTTTCGTGTTTTTGAGCGATCAGTTTCATAAGGAGGAAGAGCTATCGAGAATGGAAATGAATCTTCTGGTTTCTGAAGGGTTTTCCAATAAGCATTGTTAATTTGACATTCAAAGAAAAATGATATATACTATGATTATTGTGTCCTCCACGGTTTAACCAATAAGGGCAGAAAGGAAAAGTCTCCTAGTGGGAAAAAGGACAATCCAAAAAAACTCTTAAATTATATTTGGCGACGTTTCGCAAATTTCCATCTGCTTCATCAGGCCTGAAAACCAAAAATGGAACACATATAAAAAGGACAATGGTACAAAAATTACCTCTATAAACTAGAGTTCTATAAAATCTAAAAAAGTGGACCGAAAGGCATCACCAGTCATCAATCCTAAAATACCGCTCACAACGTAATTTAAAATCAAAACAAACATCTGACAGGAACTCGAAACTCAGAATAAACAGAAGGTAACAAAATAACCTCAAACAAAGGTACAGTCACAAAATGTCAACCACGCATCACAGAACAACAATTCTTTCCCCTCTTCTATTCCTCTCAGAGAAATATAACTACAAAATCTCAAAATCAACTCAACCTCAAATACTTATTCAGAATAGAATTATACAATTTACTTAGGTGTTCAGTATCGGATCTAAAATTGATGGAATTATTGAGGTTAATATGTATCATTTCTAAAATGTTTCTCTTTTTAAAATGCTTCTCATTGTCTAAGACTCTTACACCTGAAAAATCAAGCCTATGTTCATCTTTAAAAAAATGTGAACACAAAGCAGTCTTTTCCTTATTTTTGACATCTCTTACATCATATTTGTGTTGCTTAATTCTACTTTGCAAATACTGTCTAGTCTGACCTACATACATGCTATCGCAATCTAAACAAGGAATCCCGTATATCACGCCTGATCTAAGTTCTCTATCAATAGGATCTTTAATTCTACTATATAAAGAAGCAACAGTTTTCATGTTGTAGAAAACCAATTCGTAATTTTCTCTTTTAAGTGCTCTTTTAATTTTTTGGGACAGTTCGGGAATATAGGGAAACTTGAAATATGATTTAGATGGTTTTGTTGTGCTGATTTTACCACTTTCAATTTTGTCCAAAAGTGCAGGAATGATTTTATTAACAAAAGATTTAGGGTATTTATTATTATGTAATATTGTTCTTACTTTATTTATATTTTGGGCGTGATACACGGGGTTGCTCAACTTAATTGCTCTATAAAGTAAATTGTTGATGGCACTAATCTTGTAACTAGTAGCATGGTTTGAAAGATAATTGAGCACAATACCAGAGCTAGTTGGCTTAGTATACCAATTGGTCGTGAGTCTCCGTTCCTCAGTACGACAAACGCGAACGTCCAAAAAGGGCAGAGAGCCCTCACTTTCAACCTCCACAGTAAATTGGATCTTCTCATGGTAGCCGTTGAAAAACATGACAGCCTCGTCGATCTTATTCCTAGGCAAAGCCATGATGGAATCATCCACATAATATTTTATAAAAGGGACGAAAAAGGGCAGTTGGGTCATCACAGTTGTGACCAAGTCGTTCATTACAAAGGATGCCAAAATTGGACTCGCAATACCTCCCATAGTCGTGCCCTCAATTTGTTGATGCGTCGTGCCATTGAAAACAAAATAGCTAGTCTCGAACAAAAAGTCAACCAATGTCAGAAAAGTTCGTTTGTCCAATTTGGGAAGACAGTTATCAAGTGAGCATTTCACCAAACTTAACCACATAGTAAAAAGTCGTTTCAACACTTTATTCAAGAAGATTAAACGTACTAACAGAAGAAAGTTGCAGTCACTGATTAGTGAATGCACACCTGTAGATTTAGCTTCAGACAGTGGGTCCAAGCGTATTTACAATTATACCAATGTTCCCTTACCCCCAGAAGTGGAACAAACTCTGCAATTTGGTCCAAAATTTAATGTTCCTTTTAATAAGAAGGATATACCTGTCCCAAGGATTATAGCTGATGTAGAGTTCTACATATCCTCTCAGGAAACTGACGAAAATAGTAAGGATCTTTTAAGGTCTGACTTTGTTAATTTGCTCACCAACTATTTACATAAAATCAACGGAAGAGTAGACGTCCGGGATGGCGTTTTGAGAAATTTCAACATCACCAAAAAGTTTTTGAAGACCAATGATAATATCATAGTTAATAAGTCCGATAAAGGAGGATCAGTAGTGGTCATGTACCGTCAAGAATATTTAGATCACGTAATGAACATGTTGGGTGATACTGACACTTATAAATTGCTAACTAGAGATCCTACCTTAGTGTTTCAGAAGAAAGCTAATGCTCTTGTCGATGTTCTATTTGAGAATTCATTTATCTCTGAATTTGAAAAGAAGAGGATGAAAAAACATAATTCTGTTCCCCCTAGACTATATTGCTTACGAAAAACACATAAACAAGGTTTACACATGAGACCTATTGTCAGTGGAATTAATTCGCCATCATCCAATATTGCAGAATTCATACACAAAACTTTAAGTGGTGTGTGTACCACGTTCCAACACCAACTAAATAGCTCTTTTGAATTCGTTGAATTCTCAAGGAATGTGGTTTTACCTGATGACTACGTCCTGGTGTCACTTGATGTTACTTCTTTGTTCACCAATATTACTCATGCTCTCATAGTGCAGATTATCAAGAAGACTTGGCAAACAATCTCAGCCTACACTTGCTTGGACAAACGAACTTTTCTGACATTGGTTGACTTTTTGTTCGAGACTAGCTATTTTGTTTTCAATGGCACGACGCATCAACAAATTGAGGGCACGACTATGGGAGGTATTGCGAGTCCAATTTTGGCATCCTTTGTAATGAACGACTTGGTCACAACTGTGATGACCCAACTGCCCTTTTTCGTCCCTTTTATAAAATATTATGTGGATGATTCCATCATGGCTTTGCCTAGGAATAAGATCGACGAGGCTGTCATGTTTTTCAACGGCTACCATGAGAAGATCCAATTTACTGTGGAGGTTGAAAGTGAGGGCTCTCTGCCCTTTTTGGACGTTCGCGTTTGTCGTACTGAGGAACGGAGACTCACGACCAATTGGTATACTAAGCCAACTAGCTCTGGTATTGTGCTCAATTATCTTTCAAACCATGCTACTAGTTACAAGATTAGTGCCATCAACAATTTACTTTATAGAGCAATTAAGTTGAGCAACCCCGTGTATCACGCCCAAAATATAAATAAAGTAAGAACAATATTACATAATAATAAATACCCTAAATCTTTTGTTAATAAAATCATTCCTGCACTTTTGGACAAAATTGAAAGTGGTAAAATCAGCACAACAAAACCATCTAAATCATATTTCAAGTTTCCCTATATTCCCGAACTGTCCCAAAAAATTAAAAGAGCACTTAAAAGAGAAAATTACGAATTGGTTTTCTACAACATGAAAACTGTTGCTTCTTTATATAGTAGAATTAAAGATCCTATTGATAGAGAACTTAGATCAGGCGTGATATACGGGATTCCTTGTTTAGATTGCGATAGCATGTATGTAGGTCAGACTAGACAGTATTTGCAAAGTAGAATTAAGCAACACAAATATGATGTAAGAGATGTCAAAAATAAGGAAAAGACTGCTTTGTGTTCACATTTTTTTAAAGATGAACATAGGCTTGATTTTTCAGGTGTAAGAGTCTTAGACAATGAGAAGCATTTTAAAAAGAGAAACATTTTAGAAATGATACATATTAACCTCAATAATTCCATCAATTTTAGATCCGATACTGAACACCTAAGTAAATTGTATAATTCTATTCTGAATAAGTATTTGAGGTTGAGTTGATTTTGAGATTTTGTAGTTATATTTCTCTGAGAGGAATAGAAGAGGGGAAAGAATTGTTGTTCTGTGATGCGTGGTTGACATTTTGTGACTGTACCTTTGTTTGAGGTTATTTTGTTACCTTCTGTTTATTCTGAGTTTCGAGTTCCTGTCAGATGTTTGTTTTGATTTTAAATTACGTTGTGAGCGGTATTTTAGGATTGATGACTGGTGATGCCTTTCGGTCCACTTTTTTAGATTTTATAGAACTCTAGTTTATAGAGGTAATTTTTGTACCATTGTCCTTTTTATATGTGTTCCATTTTTGGTTTTCAGGCCTGATGAAGCAGATGGAAATTTGCGAAACGTCGCCAAATATAATTTAAGAGTTTTTTTGGATTGTCCTTTTTCCCACTAGGAGACTTTTCCTTTCTGCCCTTATTGAAAAATGATATATTTTTCAGATGAATGATCGAATGTTTATATCATTATACAGAGTGTAACAGCCAAATGGAATAAATTCGATAACGAATAAATGAGGGCGTGTTGGGAAAAACGCTCGGACACGTCGATTTGTAATTTTAAATGCGCATATTTTTCAAGAAAATAATATTATATAGGGTGTTCCATGTGACCGTGGCCAATACCAACTTTCTTATTTCAAATGCAACCCCCTGTATATTATTTATTTTTTGGATTCTGCAGAGAATTCTAGACACAATTCATGCACAATGTCCTATACCTATTTTAAACTATTTCGGAAATATTAAGTGTTTTCAGATTTATTGCAAAAATCAACGTTCTGAATAAAAATTATTTTATTTCACAAATTCGGTGCATTACGCTTAAAACCTAATAAGTAATACTGATTATTTCTTAATTATTAAAAAAAAACAAAAAAAAAACATAAATGTCAATGTAGGAAATGTTCAAAATGCTCGCCGCGAACGTCTTGGCAACATGATAATCTGGTGTAGAATTGTCTTCTAACGTTACTCAACATTTTAGGCGTTTTCGCCTACTTTATTCATATCAAGAGTTAAATGGGAAATAAGTATTGAGTGTAATGTATCGAATTTGTGAAATAAAATAATTTTCATTTAAAATGTTAATTTTTGTAAAAAATCTGAAAACACTTAATATTTCCGAAAAAGTTGAAGATAGGTATAGGACATTGTACATGAATTATGTCTAGAATTTTCTGAAGAATCCAAAAAATAAATAATATATATTGCATTTGAAATAAAAAAGTTGGTATTGACCACGGTCGCATGCAACACCCTATATAATTTTATTTTCTTGAAAAATATGCGCATTTAAAATTACAAATCGACGTGTCCGAGCGTTTTTCCTAACACCCCCTCATTTATTCGTTATCGAATTTATTCCATTTGGCTGTTATACTCTGTATAGAGGAAGGTATGCCGTTAATAATAGCATTAGTAATCTTTATTCATGCTTTACAATTTAAAATATCGTTTGAATTCGTCGAAATGAGATTTACCCTACATTCATGATCACGTGATCACAATCATAATATCACAACCATAATTTATTCACCAATACATCAATATAATGATGCATGAAAAAGATAAAATGAAATGATAAAAAAATACAATGAATATAGGTACAAAATATAATAAATCTATGAATACGATAAATATAAAAATTTAATGAGTATAATGAAAAATACATATAATCAATTAATATACAAATTCAATAAATATAATAAATACAATAAAAAATATAATAAAAAACAGCAGATACAATGAGAACGAACCAATCAATAAATAAAAGCCCTTAGATTGGGTAAAACCAGTTTAAAAATTCATCAATGTCATAAAATGCACACTTGATAAAAATATGTTCAATAACATTCTTGAAAGGGTTTAAAGGCATATTCCTGAATCGAACTGGAATTTTATTATATAATTTTACTGACATAAATCGGTCGCTTTTGGAATAAAGTCGATCTACAAAAATCTTGCTTTGAAAGATTTCTACCTCTAATGGAAAATAACATCAGCCAAATGATCACCACGAAAACGAATACAGGACCTTAACCTTTTTATGAAATTTTGCATAACCAAATCTCAAAGTGGCTGCCTCATGTCCACGATAGGCTCACGAATTTCATCTTTGAGGTCTTGAATCTACGCTGGGCTCTTGGCGCAGACCTTCTCTCTCACATGGCCCCAAAGGAAGAAGTCGTAAGATCTCCGTGGCCAGTTGTGATCACCTCTTCGATAGATAACACGGTTCGGAAACTTTTCCGTAAAATATCAATGGTTTCGTTGCTTGTGTGGCACTTAGCGCCGTCTTCTTTAAAGTAAACGTTGTCCAGATCAATACCATCCATTCCGGCCATGAAAAATCATTAATCATCTCTAGATAGCTCAATCCATTCACCGTTTCTGTTGCTCCAGCCTCAATCTTGAAAAAGAAAGGTCTGATAACCCCGCCAGACCATAAACCGCATGAACAGTCACACGTTGAGGATAGAGAGGCTTTCCAACAATAACTCTGGAATTTTCCGAGCTCCAAATACGTCCATTTGGCTTGATGACGAAGCTACAGAAGTGGAAATGGGCCTTACCAGTAAAGATGATTTTTCGATGGAATTCCGGATCATTTTCATGCTTTTCAAGGACCCAATCAGCAAAGACACGACGTTGTTGATGATCGGCTGGCTTGAATTCTTGTGTTAACTCAACTTTATGAGCCTAAAGACCCATATCTTATGCAAAATACGGTGTCATGACGTTTGTGGAATGACTTATTCCAAAGAACGATGAAGAATGAACAAACCTGGATTTTCTTTAACACTTTCGGCATCTACCGAAATAGCGGGCTATAACACCTCTTATTGGAAAACCGTTTATGTAAGTCTGTAGTTATGATGTAATGAAGGTTCATAAAGTTTGAATTACTGGGTCGAATATAGAAACCACGTTCGGTATTTCTTTTCTGGAGCGAAGCGAGTGGACACGGATATGAAGGACAATCGATCACGTGACTTTGTAGCGAGTGGATAGCAAAGTAGTTGTCGAACCGTAATGGATAAGCTGGGTTTGAAGTTTTTGTGTTGAGGTGAATTACTTTTCACATCATTGTTGATGCTTTGATGTATTAATTGAAGAGGCAACAAAAGGCAAAACTAGAATTGAGGGGGCATCACGCGATTCGCATCTAGCTCATCATCGCCTCCACACCGCGACGGACTAAATAATATTCCAGATATGCAAAATTCAGTGTACTCGCTTGTCCGGAATCTAATCCGACAGAGCTACAGAGTTTCATGTATATTTATGGACAGTTAACCCGGATTTATTCAAATTAGGAGAGCAGAATTCATATCATTACAATATGTAAATAATCCAACCGCTGAAACTGCGTTACCGATCAAAGTCGGCCGCATCCTATCCAGCCCGATCGCGTATGTTATGGACTCCTCTCGTCAGGCGATATTTATGTATATTTTATGCAAAATGCGGTGCCTATATCCGGATCTTTTAGGATGCGACAGGGAGATAGGGATGGAAATGCTGGATTTGGAAAAATGTATTCAGTGACTCTCACGTGAAAAGGAACTACCAATTGTTATTGGTTTGTCTGGGCTGAATTCAGAAATCGAATGAAAAACAACAAACTTTGAATTTTAACTCATTTGATTTCGAAGACAAACAATATCATCGATATTCTAACTCTGTTTCACATTGCCTCCTCTGATATTGTTCTTTCGCTCCAAGCATGACTGGAGATTTGTAACCAGAACCAGAACTGTCTGTTTGTTGACTGGCGCATTCGCCATTTTATTACCATAGCAAATGTTGACCATTTCTATGACGATAAGCAGGTTAATCCTTGGACAATTTTGAGGTTATTACATCCTTTGATTATTTTTGAAAAGGCGCTTTATTGCGAAGATATAGGACGAAACAAATTTTCAACAAATAAAAATTCATTACTAAAAATTACATACAGATATGGTAAATGTAGTTGGAAACCTTGAGATTTCAGTACAAAATTCGAGCAGTCTTCTAGTCCAGTTGAACAGTGGAAGAATCGAAACCTCAGTGCGATTCGATATCGAATAAGCGGCTGGTCTAGTTTAATGGCAGTTTCGATCGTAGTGGGGATGCCTGGAACTCTGCTGCTTTTCGCGGATCGAAGATCGAATTCAGTCGCAATCCGAACTTGGATGCAATAGACCATACTGTTTGAAAATAAATTAGATTCTGCGTGAATAAAAATGTTTCCTGTTCAAGAGAAAATTCAAATAATAAAATGGTATTTCATCAATTATTTTATTTTCAAACCAGTTATGGCGAAAAAGACCTGAGCACTAATTTTCACAGGAAATTATTTGTGTCATTCATTGAGGCAAATTCATTCCTCCGATAAGAGTGGAATAAAATTGTCGTATTCATTTTCAATGGACAGGATAACACCCATCTCTTCGCGCGTTGGGAGTGTTACTACTCTAATCTAATTCGATCCAAGATCCTAGATCGTTGCGCTCTGGCATCCCCACTAAAAACTGCCATAAAACTAGACCAGCCGCTTATTCGATATCGAATCGCACTGAGGTTTCGATTCTTCCACTGTTCAACTGGACTAGGAGACTGCTCGAATTTTGTACTGAAATCTCAGGGTTTCCAACTACATTTACCATATCTGTATGGGGGAAGTACGTACAAATACAAATTGACATAGGGTTTTATTTCAGAGCCATAACTTGTTAGTAGTGAATTACAGTAATGTCATATTCTACAACTATGATCTTTGGTCCTTTCTAAAATCTGATCAACCTTTATAGAATAGAATAGAATAGAGTTTATTCAGTAACATATTACAGATAGACCCGAAATTTACAGCTGTGGAGTATTCACTCTGAGGTGAACGACTGTGTACAGCAAAAATAAATCTTATTCTATAACGGTTATGAACAATTTAAACAATAATTTTGCCCTTTTGAAATATAAAAAACTAACCAACATAATGACGTATGTGCTCCTCCATTTCCTTGAATTATTTTTTTTATCGTCTTTATCGGTCTTTCCTCTCTTCCTTCAATCATAGTGTCGTAGAATTTATGAAATTATGTATGAAATCTCGACTTCCTTCAATCATCCATCCCTTTACACCCTTACTGAATTTGGATTTATTTTTGATTTTCCTAATATCTTCAGGTAAAATGGAGTACAATCTCGAAGCCAAATATGAACCACACCTCTGTCCAATTCTCTTTTCTGCTCTCTGTGTTTCGTAGTTATTTTCTCCTGCTCTAGTTGAGTACTTATGTTCCTTTTTTGTGATGGAAATTTTATTTTGGTGGATATTAATTAGTATTTTGTGTGCAAAGATTTGTCTCAAGTCAAGTACTCCAGATATCTGGAATATTTGCTCGCTAGAGAATGTGATTTTCTTTCCGTACATAACTTTAAGTATACATTTATGAAATAAAAGTATCAAAAAATAAAATATTTTCAGATCAATTGGGAAAAACGAAATTCATTTTGTCCGCATGCTATGGACAAAATGACATACCGACAACAGTCAGCTGTAGTTTTCTACTTATAGTTTCAAAACTACTGACAAAGTTCACAAATGAAACGCTTGGTTCTTCTAGGAACATCAGCACAAGATGCGTGAGCCGAATGCAAGCAATGCATGCATCGTAACCAGTCTTTTCCAGGGCTAATCTTTGAAATACATTTTTCACAAAGTAATTTTTTTTTCAATGTGAAATATCCCCCAAAAAAAAACGGTTCAAATATGGGACATACTTTGTTAAAAAGCTAGACATTTGGAAAACGAATTTCATGAAAGAGAAAAATACAGGGTGTTCCATTTGAAAAAATCGAGTTATCACATATATAATTTGAGTGAATTGGTAAATTTACATTAGACACTCTGTATGAAAAAAACTTCAGATGTTTACCGAATGATAAAGTTGATACCTTGAGCTAACTTCTGTGAGAATTTCGTTTATCTAGATTGAACACAGCGGTTGCAATAAGAATTTGGATGAACCCCTTTAAACACTAAAAATATCCTCAAAATACGAGATATGTGGCAACGCCGTGATGGAATTTGAACAATGAGGTATAAGTGTGAAACTCTTGTTGTCCTCGAATGAATTATGCCATGAAATATAGGGTGTTCCATTTGAAAAAACTACATATTTTTCCGTAACTTTTTTTTGACGCCCCCTGTATATGTGAAATTATTTTCAGTTTGTAGATTTTTGTCAACCTTATAACCATAATATATAAGTTTTTTTCGACACGGTATAGTTCAGGCGCTATTTTAGCCATACGCCTTGCTGACGCACCCTGTATACTTCAATATAAATATGACGTGATTGTTATAATGTTTGCAGGAGGAAACAAATGAAAATTAAGAAGTGCTCAGGTAAGTAGCGATGAAAAGATTGATAGTCCATCTTCTACATTACTCACACAAAATTATTGATTAATTAGAGGTTTTGTTTTTTTTTTAGTTATGTTTTTGTCTTCTGTTTGTTCGTTAATAATTTGTTTATCTCGTTCGAATCGAATATTTTCTCCATCCTTTGTGCTTTTGCTCCAAGCGTGTATAAAGATAACTGGATTCAGAGGTATTTGTTTGTTAACTGGCGATTTCGCCATTTTGTTACCATCTCTATAACGATGACGATACGAACTGAAGTGTGTTGGGCCATTTCTAAGAGATCAATTCACATAGTACAGATGAATTAACCTGCTGTGACTCAATTTGTAATATGATTGGTTGAAATTTGTGATGGAGGGGACAAAGCCCAGAGTAACTGAGAGACACGCCGCTGTTGTCAAGTCTTTGTAAAATCTCTGAACTCGTTCAGAAATATATTCAGTAATCGTATTATATTTGATGTGATCACTATAATGTTTTCGAAACATCGTCATATAACAACTTAATTTTCATCAAAGTTGATTTTAATACTAATTCTCTGAAAATACAAATACTGATGATGACAACCACGCCTAAAAATTAAGTTTAGGACTATTCTATACTCTATATTCTATACCCCTAGGTTAAGTCAACGCCTGACTACCAGATTGTTGCCAAAACAATAATTATTCTAACCACTCATTTGCACTTCTCAGAATGAAAATAATTATAAATGCTTCCTAAATTAGAAGACCGGCCTATATACACCAATTGTTACCTGTGTAGACTGGGGATAATTATTTTAACTGAATTTCTCACCTATCTGCTTACTTGAACCTTCTTTATCTTCAATTAGGAGGTCGTAAATTGAATGATATTATGAAGTTTTATGGAGTACAAATGAAAATGTCCTGATGATAAAAGAAAAACATCTAAAATCAACATTATATTATGATATTATTAGGAAAGTGAAAGCAAGGGCTTTTTCAGGCTAATTTTTTTTGTGATTTGGCAATGCTGTTATCTTTATATCAGCAGCACGTCATGATGAGTACAACCAATCAAAAATCTCTCTAGCCACTGACGTAACACGATTTCCCGCTTCTTCTGATCGTTTGAATTCGGTAGATTATTTTTGAGTTTTCAATATTTTTTTAAGGGTATAAATTGATGAAGAAAAATAAAAAAGAAGTCACGAATTACGTGAGAATCCAATATGTCAAAATATATTTTTTCTGAAAATGACTGGAAATGCCCATTGACCAATATTATTGGAAAAATCAGTCGTAATCACAGAGCGTTTGCGAGTAGGCGACCAAAGAAGGCGATTCATGAGAATTTATTAGTTTGATACTCATTAAAATCCCAGGTGTTCGCCAGCCCTACGACCTCCCAAAACTTCTGCCACAGCAAAGTTAATATTGAATAACAAGGTAAAATGGGCCGTTATATATCACAAACACGATCTAATCTCGACGGACGTGTCAAATTAGGAGAAGGGCCGACCCGAAACTGGAAATCGGTTCCACAGCGCTCGGACCGCCCTCTACCGGTGGCGCGGCGAGACTCAACGGTCCCGCGGGACCCCGTATTACATCGGCCCACTATTAGAACATCAACAACTAAATGGTGATGCATGTTTGCGACCTACGTGGTTTCGCTTTAATGGCATCATTCGGTGTAAGGTGATCCGCAAATTGTTCCTGTGACAAGGTGCCTAGTCGCGCAGATTTAGGGACGATCGTCTAGTTTTAATGTAAAGGGATCTTAATAGGTCACTTCGTGAGACGTATAATAAGTTTTAGAGGGAGTTCTACCACGTGGAGTTCTCAGTAACTGTCGAATCTCACCTAAATACTTCTGTGCTATCGTAGTCGTAGTTCGGGCTCGGATGTTCAACAAGAACTGCAAATTTCGACTGATGCAGACTCGCCGATTCGATACAAGAGGTACTTTTAGCGATAGTCCTGTCAGAAGTCCCACAATACACCGAAGTTCTATCCCCGTTAACTGGATAAGCTTTCTAGTAAGAAGGCGAGAACTCTACAAATCTTTTCGCTTGGTTCAATCCTGGGACACCTAGACCTCTCTGGAGAGTGGCATCATTAAATGGCCAGATCCTGAGTTTTTCAGGAGAATTGTCGAATTCTCGTCACTCAGTAAAACAAGTTCAAGACTTAAATTATCCGGAAAGATCAGGTTTTTCATCAATACGATTATTCAGAGGGCCCAGGGCAAAGCTAAATTTTGATTTCAGAACGACGAAATTGTCCGGATAATTCATGCTGTTTCATAAACGATTCAATTAATGATGCCCTGTCTTTGTTCACTTAATTAAAGGAACACGCTCAGTCGAGATTCCTTTGAGGAAAGTTCTAATCAGAAGAAATCAGTTTCCTATAAATTATATTAGTCTCGAGCTGATTCTTCTTTCCGAATTGAATCTTCTATCTGTTCGTCATCAGGGAATTCTTTGTTTCCCATGCTTTAACTAATGAATCATTTCGGCTGGATAAAAAGTTCAACTGAGTGGATTGGAGGGGTGCGGAAGAAGAGTTGGGTTAGGATAAAAAGGCCATATATCTGGCAAGATAATGTATCAGTTTCGCACCTTCTAATTTCTTTCGGATCGGCTACAGGGGAAAATGGAAAGTTTCTGTAACTTTCTGGAATGAATCAGGACTTTCCCCGAACCCCGAAAAGAATTTGCGAATTTTTATTTCACGCTTTTTGGCTTCTAGACAAAATAGCGATTTATGTATAATGTATAAATGAGGTCTTTATGGACGAGTTGCAGAGTTGCTGAGCGAGCAAAGCGAGCGAGGCCAATAATTTGGGCAAGTCCATAAGCCTAATTATGTACGAGTTGCATACAAAGCTTCATGTTTGACTACAATGCAGAAATTTTATTTTATGAAATGCAATTATGTATTTTATTGGTCGCTTCATTACTAAGAAACATCAAGTATGCTTTTGCTTTTCTTATCTTAGTAACCATCAGCGTCCTTAGCAATCTCACTGAACAAAGTTTTTTACTTCGTTAATTTTGTGACAAACGTCATAATAATCCAAAAAATGGATAGTGCGGGAGAGGAAAGCGTGAAAAATTTAGCCGCAAGCGCCAAAGAATCTCTCTTACCCACTGAAAGTGCTTATGAAAATTTGTATGCGGCCTATAACCAGTGGTGTGTAAACGAAGAAAATTGCAAAATCGAGAGAAGACTGTCACAGTTGAGTCCAATAAAGTGGTGTCCAATGATGTGTAGTCCAATAAAGACAATAAAGTAGTCAATTATGGACACTAAACGAATTCATAAATGAAGTGTTTATGAGGCAGTCGAACATAAATAATTTTTTGTACAACTGCCATTAAAAGTGACACTTTTAATGACAGCAAACTATGTTGAAATTGATTGTTTACGTGGAAGCGTCTTGAAAATATTTTTAACATTAGTGTTAAAAATATTTTTAGCACTCCATTTTCTTATGATGAAATCAGATGAAAAAAATTCAGCAAATGCAAATTTTTATTATCAATGTTTAACGATCGTTACTTATGAACATTAATATTAATCGTAAAACTAGAACAATTACTAACATTAATGCCTGTGACGTTAGGGAGCTTCGCAACATATTATTAGAATCCTCAGCACCATCAGTACTTGTAGAAACCAGGAGTACAATATTGGATCATGATGATCCAAAATCTGTTAAGGATGGGAGAATTCTTTCAGCAATGACATTTCTAAATACAATAGAATGATCAACATAGCCCTCGGCTACCGTCGTAGACTTCCATCCACCATAATTTTTTATATCCGTAATATTTGCTCCTGATTCTGCTAGCAATGAAGCGGAGGATCTTCGGAAACAGTGTCCTGTATATTGCTTTGGTTCTGGCAGTTTGAGGAATTCGGCAACAATAGATGGAATTTTCCCAAATGCATTGATACCAACTGGATTGGCAGTGCATTTATTATTCATGTATTTCAGAAAAAAACGACGATGTTTGATGACAGAAGGGCGCAAGTACTTATGAAAATAGTCAACATACTTCCCAATAATACTGAAAGAACGACTGACTTTCATTTTTGTGTTTGGAAGTTGTATAACCAATGATTTATTTGTTATTTCGATGTCTTCCACTGATAAATTACACAATTCTTCACGCCGACAGGCTCCAAATAATCCGAAAATAGTTGCAACCTTAACCATCAAGTATTTCTCATCTGGTGCCTCATTTAAAAACTTTTCAACTTGTTCACGAGTGAGAATTTTCAATTTTTTGGGACGATATCCTTCACTTTTCCGTTTTAAATATGTTATTACCTTAAAATATTTACTAACATCCACACCATTTTTAATAAGGGCGCTTGACTTAATCATTGAAAATTTGCTCCACAAAGTTGATGAACTCCATATTTTT
Source organism: Adalia bipunctata (assembly GCA_910592335.1). Lineage (NCBI taxonomy): Eukaryota > Metazoa > Arthropoda > Insecta > Coleoptera > Coccinellidae > Adalia > Adalia bipunctata. Next base: position 25,453,742 of record OU342953.1, read on the forward strand.
TATTTTTGTTTTAAGTATGCCAGGAAAACAGGTTCACTGAAGCTCTTCTTGCAGACTCTTCAAATCCACAGAAACAACCAAATCGTCACTTTCATTAATAATTGAACTCTCGACAACCATATTAAGCAGTTTAAAACCCAAGACGAAAATTGGACAGGAACGAAATTCAAATGACAGCGTCTTTTCTCATTTGTTAGTAATCATAACGTTGGCAACGTTTGCCATTCACAACAACCTTTTGATTATTTGAATATTTAAATGCATTTTGAAGTTTATTGTCATTGCAAATTAGCCCATTTCATTATCAAAATAGGGCAGTTGTACAAAAAACATTGTATGGTATTTGTGTTAAAAGTGATTTTATTTTGTTCGTGAAATTGATCAATTCGCTCCGCTCATTTCACAAACTTTTTCACTCACAAAATAAAACGTCACTTTTAACATCATAAATAACTATTTTCATCGTCTAACGTCACGATTCTAACGATTTATATCATCTAATTGGACGATTAGGTTCGGAGATTTTGGATTTCTTCAGTCGAGGTTCCCAAAATTGCACCAAATCGAAATCACTACTATCAAAGCAATAAGATCTCGGAGACCAACTAACTCATCGACCAGACGAAATCCTACAAATATAATCAAACTAAATCCACCGTCAGAGGGGGAAAACTCGGTGAAAATCCCGGAGTAATGGCCCCCCGTCCAGAAACTTTTCCTCCATACCGCAGACGCGTGCCTCAAATGACAATAATTTTCTCTGGGGGAAAATGTGTTTGCCCGTTCCGTTCTGCTCCTCTCCTTTCACGCATTATCCATGTCTTTCTGACAGAAGCGCGTCTTATTTTTCGGTCTTATCCGGACCGCCACCGATAATTGACGTATAAGGACACGTAGCTACAAATTGCATCCGATTCGACGGACCAATTCTCCGAATTACGGCGATTCCGTTTGATCGTCGTCGGAAATCGCGCAGGAGGTGGAAATGGATCGAGTATGCATGGTAAAGATGGAAAGGCATTTTCCGGTGACCTAGTTTCTCATCAGAGATATATTCAAGAAAGAAATCCTTCGAAATCTAGAGTCACCAGTCAAGATATAAAGATACCGTGATGATTTTGGAGGCATCCAATAATATATAGGAAAAAGGTTCAGTTCAAAATCTGAAGAAATTGATGATTAGGAACATTTTGTTTATGTGATATTTATTCGATCATCTTAACAGTTATCTTAGATGTACGAACATCCGATTTATGTTTTGAGTAGCATCCAATTCTTAAACTGAGGGTGTTTGCTTTTGGGAACCAACCGCCTGTCGACTCCTTTTTCGTTTTCCCTCTTATGAAAATGGTTTCGAACTTTACTTTCACAAGAACCAATAAAGGATATGTTCCCTTTTGTCGAACGAAGGATTTCATTCAGTTATTTAATGCTCATTCATGATTCCCTATCCTAATTCCATGCATTAAGAGATATTTCGAATTCTGCTTATTACAATCACAAAACGTATGAGTTCTTGCTTGGTGAGCAAAAGAGAGTATCGGCCACGAAGAAGAAGAGGAGATGTTTCTATGATTTCAGGAGCATTACTTAAGAAAATCTTCCGTGATCTCATTTCCCTTCCAGTCTTTTGGTATAGGGATGTCCTGCCAATATTCTATTCAAAATAATTCTTTCTCTATTTCAGTATCATAATGACTTCATTACAGTACCAAAAACAGTAATGTAATGAACTCATTAACAGTATTGTTTTCAGTTATATTTATCGTTTTGTGGTTGTCAGCACTGGCTTCCGATCCTATCCAATTTCATGGTAATTATTGAGAACTAAAAGAATCGTGTTAGAAAAGTGAAAAAAATTGTACTCACTAAGTTTGGATCACAGATTACGAAAATGATAACGAGAAGTCGGCAATTCTCTTGGAATTTGCAAAAAAAATCCCTTAGTTTCTGTTTGGAAGGTGAGGTTATACGTAGTTCTATAGCTAGTTTTCTTCTATTTTCTCAATCAATACTCGTTGAAAATATTTTATTTATCAATTTCTGAGCCATACTGCGTTACATTGAATAAGTTCACCATAATGTAGAACATTTATATGTCCTGATTTATAAATACGTTATTCATAATACGCTAACAAGACATTTCCTGAAATTCAAATAACCGAATGCTCTTCAGACCACTTCAGAAGTTCTTCGTTTTTTTTTTCATACATTAATTAGGATTTTTGAGGTATTAATTTATTAGCAACATTATTCGCCATTTTTCTTAATTCTGGAGGTTTAAATTCGATTTCTTCATAATTGACGAATACGATGAATTTCGTAACAGTCACACCAACTGCCTAGATACAATACAAAAGTAACTAGGATGTTTAATCTGAATTTTTCATTTAATTTCGACAGTTTTTCACAAAACTTACTGAAATAGAGAAAATATCCTCTAATACTCGTTGCAGAAGGCAATTCCAACACTCATGCGTTCGAAAACTCGCTACTTCGTCGTGAGTTTTCGAATTAAGCAGCGTGTTGGAATAGGAGCCCATTCTGCAACTAGTTTTGGAATACACTATTCTCATACAGGGCAAGTCTTCGAATTGTATATTGTCAGAACGGGTATTTCTAATAGACTGAATTTTGGTGAAGATTTCAGACTACTTATGGTGAATATTCTTGAATCAACAACAGTTTTCATGATATCTAAGTAACAGCCTTACCGACTCTAACATCTATGAAAAAGTTGGGAATGATAAACGTTTGGTATTTTATAAAATATCAATATTTATAAGTTTTTCGCAAGAAAATCAGGGTTATCAACTTTGTTCCAAATTTATCCGTTAAGATTTGTGAGAAAAACAGTATATTTCACGATTATTTTGGGAAAATTACAAAATGGTGAATGCGCTGGGTTTCATCCATCGCACTTTTCACGATTGACAATCAGTTTAAGTGGGTAGAAGAGCCGAATAGTTGAAAAACATTATGCAATTTTACTAATTCAGTTTACAAATATCATGAAAGTGAATGATTTTATAATCTTCTTTATTTGGGTTTTGAAATCCGATGAGCATGATGCACAAAACATCATGATGAAACATTTTTTTCTCTTTTTCACGAATCCCCAGAAGTTCCATCTGCCGAAATGAGCTTGTCAAAGGCAATCCTCATAACATCCAGCCCTCCATTTTAATGTCCGATTTGCCGAATTCTCCTGAGCAAGGAAACAATTCTTCTAATTTATTTCGGCTTCTGAAAGATAATTGAAACGGTGTTTTGTTACGTCCCGTTACGAAATGGATTGCATTTGAATTTCAAATTCGAAATAAGCGATGATAAGAAGCATTAAAAATTCGGAATTGCTCATTTTCACAATCGAAATAACGGGGAGGGGATTATTCATCTTGGCTGTTTTGGACAAGTCGATCGTAAAAGGATGAGAGGAAATGGAAAGAATTAAACAGCTTATCCTGCAGAGGGAAATAGGTTGGAGGAGGGTATATTGCGGTTGATCGGTAAGTTTCATGATCAGATTTATAGATAGAAAGATTAATCGGGCAGATAAGAATCCATTAAATCCATGCAAATCATTGTTGCTCACTAGAATATGAAATACAAATGATTTCGCAAACTCAGATAAAAATCTTTATGAAAACTTCATTCCATGCATACTAAAATAATTCTGAATTATTGATAAGCTAAGCTCGATGACAAAATAAATCAAAACCACCATGTAAAATGATCCACCTTGTAGGAAGATTCATATTCAAGAGTCCAATATTTTTTGATAAGTGCCAAGAAAAATTTGACAGCAGTAGTCAATGCTCATAAATCAGTTGTTTCCAAAAGAATATCGAAGTTTCCCATGGAATATCACAATTTAGTAGAAAATTATCAAATGAAGGCATTGAAACGAGACATTTTCTATAGAATACCTCTTGTCCACACTTGCTCATATATTTTAGGGGATATTTATATTATGGGGATCGATGTTGACAACGCGATTAGACCAAATGTCAAACTGCGGGGTTCAATATCAATTTTTCCACCAGCACTTGATGTGTTCCCCTAAACATGGGGATCTTAAGTGGATGACAAAGTGTTTTTATGTAAGGCACGTAGAGGGAGGGGATCATGTCGACATTTATCTTCATACTGGGTGTATTAAGCGAAAATGATAGAATAGGTAGAGGAGAAGTTGAATCTCTCAAAGAAAAATGTGGCATCAGGAGCTAATATACAAAATGAAACAAATGAAAAGCCCTGAAAAAATGAAAAGAGTAACAAAATCATACTTGGAAGATAGAGAATTTCGGGTTGAAAAAGGAGACACGATATTATCAACAAAAGGAATTGAAGCTGGAGTACCACAAGGTCCCCTCCTCAGGCCACTCTTGTCCAACATAATCATGGCAGATATACCAGAAATGAAGAAGTGCAAACTGACACAATTCGCTGACGACGCCGCAGTATACTACTCAAATAGGAGAAGGAAAAACAAAACAATCAGCCTTCAGGAGGACAAGAACAAGATTATGAACTACTGCAAGAAATGAAAAATCTAAATCAACGCGAATGAGATAATGGCCATTCTCTTCGGAGCAACAAGAGTAAAAAAAGAGATAGAGTGGAAGGAAAAAGTTAAATACCTAGAAAATATTCTTAAATGAAAAGCTGAACTTCAGAAAACAAAAATGGAAGTTAACAGAAAAAAGACAAAACAAATATAAGGTTGCTTTCGCCCGATATTGAATGTGAAGAGCGAAATCTCATTGGAGAACAAAGTAGGCATAACTAAATCAAATATTTCTAGTATTATTTACGCAGGTATTATATGGAACAGCCAGAAGAGAACTCATAAGAAGAAATAACTCAAAAGCACTTTAAACAAAGTAAAAAGGAGTGCATGGTATGTAACTAACGAACAGATCAGAACAAAATTTAAGATAAAAAGACTAGAAGAAATTATAGACAAACAGACACAGAAACTGAAAGAAGCCATAAAAGTACACAAGAATGAACAACTGCGATACATAATGAAGATTCCAGTGAGAAGATAGACAAAAGAAAATTCCTCATGAATTGAGAGAAGACAATAAAGAGATGAAAGAAAGGAAAGACGTAGTAAACACCATAAACAGAAAAGAATACACCTGTCACAAAGCAAAAGTAGAAAAAACAAGATGAGAAGCGAATGATCCTCTAATAAAGAACATAGATGCTTTATTTGCATTTTAAACGTTTTTGTGTGTATTAGAATAGATGTCAACAATGTTGTATCTCAACACAAACCTTCATTATTTGAGTTATGACATACAATTCTAGTTCAAATAAATGGAATATTTGGAATTGATAGTTTTATTACTTTATTCCATAAATGGAACTCCCTTTATATTCAAATCTCAAAGTACTTTGTTCCTTAAAAATTGAACAAATAATGAAATGAAGATTTCACAAGAAAAGCTGCCATTGTTTTCATTTCGTACTCAGAATGTTTGGCAATGAAGAAAAGAAATCACTTTGGAAAGACCCTTATTATATCAAGAAGACAACTCGATGAGAGCCAATCTGTTGGCTCAGAGTAAGAGCAAACCCAATCAATCACGAGAAAAAATGTTCTCTAGAACGCAGATAGACTTCAAGCTCAACCTTTCATGTCAAGACCATTCCGACTAGAATTATGAAGCACTCAAAAGCCTCAAACGGTCGGACCTACCGCTCTCAACAAGTACAAATTACCCACTCATTCAATATTAAACCCACTAAAAGGATAAAAGGCAAAAACTTTTGTGTGGCTTTGGCCTAGATTAGTTATAACTGTCCAAACGTATCCGAATTGAGAGCTCTCAGTAGCGTTTTCGGTTAAATTATGAATCTGCCCGAATAGAGAGTGGGAGAGTTTTCAGGAGCAGCTGTCGTGGGTGAAATCATTCAAAGAAATGTACTTCATTTGTCATAAGTCAGCGCGGTTGGTTTTTGCGGGGGTGGTCTTGTGGTCTATGAAAGTCGTGATTGAGTGTTGGAGGAAGTCATCATCTCTATTCAGGGGAATGCAGAATGGGATACCTTCATGTATTTAGATGACAGTTCTTGTTGTCGTCATTTTCTCCCGAAATACAATAGCATAGTTTACTGCTTGATTCTACCAGGGATCAACTCAAATTCTGGAATATATTCACTTTCATAAAGTATCCCTGTTGGCCAAAATTAAGGTTTATCAAGTTTTTTCACTTAAAACTGACGCATGTTGGCACTCGTGAAGTATCGGCAATGTCAAAATGATTCTCAGAGATGTTACCAATGCTGATTTCTACTCCCATTTTTCTGTTGGGTTATCCAAGTACATTTATTCTTTTTTCGAATGAACTATCACAAAAACGGACTTTGCTGTCCATTATTTTTCAGTAAAACTTCAACACTCTATTCATGACTTCCATACGAGAAAAAAGCATAACTGAATCTTCCAACCATGTTTAAATACGTGAAATATTTCCAGTGTTAACAGAGAAAAAAGTTCCTTCAACATTCGCCAGGTCTTTGGAGTTAATGAATTCAAATTATATTTTCTCGAATTCATTATTGTCCCAAAGTAAATAAACATTTTGATATATGCGTAATTACTACGACTTCTATGTAGAGAGGACAACGTTGCTTAGTTATCTGACAGGAAAATGACTATAACCTAAGATTTTCAAAATAAACAAGGCGAAATGTGTCAGAATGTCATGAACAACCGGGATATTTCATAAAAGTGAATGGAGTATAGGTACTTATCTTATTCTAGCTGTTATTTGCTTGGCTCATTACCTGAAACAAAAAATATGATAATATGATAATAAATAAATGTTATAATGTTATACAGTGTGTCATATTGAAGAAGAAACAGAGCTTCTTCTTAGTAGAAAGATCCAGATTTTGGAAAACCGTTCAGACCTGTCTCTTTTGTTCTTGAGGGGGTCATATTTACCATCATAATCAATTGAAACGGCCTTTTCTCCTGAATATGACAGTGAAATTTTTCTTAAGATATGATCATTCGTTTACGTGATATCAAATTAAAGACTTTCCAGTTGTAACCCGACGAATGACTGCTCCGAACTGATGGTTCGTCAAACTTGAATTCAAATAGGCCCTGTTAAACATCTTGAGAAAGATGGCGTTAGTCTCGATTCAGAAATGTTATGATTTTTATGTTTATTGCAAAAAATAGAAATCATTAAAATCAAGATAGTAGCGAAATTTGGTACAATATCAGAAATTCATATGTAAACTTGTTACCTCTACTCAGATAACAAGCACGAAATGATTATACAAGTAATATGTATAAAATTGTAAACTCTACCTTCTATATGAAAATGTATAGCAAGAAAGAATTTTGATGTACCTTCTATATGAAAATGTATAGCAAGGGAGCAAAGTGATATAATTACTTAGATACTAATTACTGATTATTTACCGACGATTAGAAACTCAACCTTTTGTATGAAAATGTATAGCAAGGAGGAATTATGAAATGTACCTTCTTTATGGAAATGTATAGCAAGGTAGCAAGGTGTTGTTGTGATTCACAACGGACTGTATAATTACTAATACTCTACTGACCGACGATTATAAACTCTACTGATTGCTTATCTCTGCAATATAGAGTTTAAAAGACATGCTGGAAAATAAAGGAGGTTCATTTCGTCTGAACAAAAGTGGGGAAGATCAACAATTGATTGGGTGTCAGAATCGAACAACGCCTCGCTAAGCAAAAAAAGTGCTCTCATTTGCCATTTTTGACTACAGTGGGAAAAACAACCCATTTCTTGAATCTACAGACCAATGAGAGAAACCTTGGATGATTTGGTATTCGATACCTGCCATGTATTCCCATAATGCAACTTGTACTGCAATAAATGTGACCATATTTTGTGAGGATCTACTGAGAAACTGAATGAAGGTTCATAGGACATGGTTATTGTCTCAAAAAACCAGATGAATCTCTCAAACTTGACCCAAATTCTTGGGTTGAGAACCTTTTCAATAGATAGATAGATAGATAGATTGATACATTTATTTCAATAATTGAAAACAATTACATGTTACAAAAATGAAACAAGTCAAATGACAGTAACTCAGTCGAAAAAGGGTAATTTTAAACAAAGAACTGAAGGCATCTGGAACAATATTGCAGTTCAAGGGTTCGATCCCTTATGTTTAAAACCAATTTATCTATACAACATTTTTAAAGGCAACAGCTTTTCTGGTGGACAAGGGATATGGCATTCCATTTGTCCAGATGTTGCAAAGTGAGACGCAACATGACCTTTGAACGATGTATCACAAGCTTGTAGGGGAGCGTAGGGTAATGGGAGCCTACTAAGGGAAAACTTTCATAAAACCCATATTTATTAACCTTCTTATAATTTTCGATAAGGAACTCTTAGAACAATAATACAGGTATCTATAAGTAGAAAACTACAGTTGCCTGTTGCCGGTATGTCATTTTGTCCATAGCATGCGGACAAATAATTTCGTTTATCCCAATTTATCTAAGAATATTTTATTTTTTGTTACTTTTATTATATGAAGGTTGATTAGATTTCATAAAGAAAGAACCAAAGATCATAGGCGAAGAATGTGACAGAACTGTAATTCACTACTAACAAGTTATGCCGAAAAAAGACCCTATGTCATTTTGTACGTACTTCCCCTAATTTAAAAAATGCATTGTATTGATTTATTCGAATTCGAAAATACTTCCATACGGATCTTCGCAACTGGAGAAACGGAACTTCAAGTCTTTGGATTTGAATTGATTAGGGATTCCATGAACGGTCGCGAAACTAGCACACAAACGGTAACAAACCGACCGGAACTGATAACGCCTTAATAACAACTTCCAACAAGCAGTGGATAATAGTTTTCGGCGAGATAATCATAATTTCTATGCCCGTTTTAAAAGCTTAATGGAGAACACTATCGAAGTCCGGGGCAAGTATCAAGTATGCACGAACTTTGCCAAATGGAAAAGTTATGTTGCGAATCGGAGACCGTGTTAACGCGAAACTTTGGGGTAATGGTTTTATCATCGCTGGTGGCAACTGGCGGGGTTCTGGTCTCGACCTGCAGGGTTCGCAGTTCAATTAGGATGATTATCAAACTGTTATCGGGGTCAGTTATGGTGCGGTATTCCCAAATAAGGAACTCTGCGATTTCTTCAACTCAAACTTATACAGGGTCCTGCAATAGTGCGTTCTTCTTCCATAGCTGCAGAACCAGAAATCTCAGAGATTTCCTTGGAAAGTAGACCTCTTGTACCTTCATTTCTGCATCTCAGGAAATTATTTTCTGATATAAAGGGTTTCCCCGATAAATGTTATTCAACAAATGGATGATTTTTTTAATGGATTACCCCATATATTTTCACATATTTTCAATGACCCTCATTACCTCTTTCATGACTCAAAATCTTAGGGACATTTTTCCAACAGTTTAGATCTTATTCGAAGAAAACTGCAAAAAAGTGAGGGAAAAGCAGTTCAGTAAAAGTCTGCTGAAGATTTCCAGAAGCGATAGTAACATGAATTTGAACTAAAAGTTTTTTAATTGAAGGATTTGCCTTGACGTGGTTCCTAAACGATCAACCTGTCATATACAGGGTGTCCGTTATTAAGGTCCAAATATGAAGAACTAAAAATTATTATTTCTCGATTTTTTCAAATAGAACACCCTGTATTGTTTTCCACAATAATGTAGACAATTGAATACCTTATATTTCTCAGAAGTAACCTTAGGATTATTTTAACCCCCGCATCCAGCAGACACGAAAAATGATATCGCAAATGAAAATTTTATTCAAATAATAACACAATAAAACTAACGGACATCCAAAAGAGGTCAAACAATGAAATAAAACTAAATGAATAATTATTGACAAACTTCAAAGCCTTCCCAGAATCATACTTTCTGAGCATCAACATAAAAATGATCCGTACAAGCAATACATATTGATCACGTATTCAACCAATTATATCAGTTTTTATTGGCTTTCCAAAAGAAATATTAATCAAGTTATTGCTACTAGAGCTCGAAGATACTTTCGAATACAGTAAATCAGTATGAATTTTTGTTTCTTATCGGGATATTGGGCAGCATAAGTTCGACTTCCTTAGAAAACAGGTTCTGTGGCACTGCCCTAACATAAAAATCATATCAACCATCCTATTTTTCCCAAAAATTCATACTGATTCACTGTATTCCTACTGCTTTGAGCTCTAAGTATCTAAAACTTGCTCAATATTTTTTTTGGAAAGCCGCTAAAAACTGATATGATAGGTTGAATACGTGATCAATATGTTTTAGTGTACGGAAAAGAAATATCATTTTTATGATGATGCTCAGGAAGTATGATTTAGTTCAACCATCGAAGATCATCGAAATTTCAGAGCTTTTTCGTTCTTCTCCATTTGAAACTGTTAAGCCAAAAGGAATAGCATTCAACAGCAGAAAAAACCTTTTCAAGCTTTTTTTCATAAAAGCATATTGGTCTAAGTTAGTCTGATATGATATGTTTTCAATATAGTTGAGATTTCCGTTCATAAAATCTCTACTCATATCAGAATAAATATGAATTGGTAAAAAATTGAAATTTTCCACCGTCGAATTCGCCGGAAAAGCATTTTAATCTACTGCGTCACAACCCGTCATTGATCCGTAGGAAATGAGCCATTTTTCATGCGATTTATCTGAGTGTCAAGGGGATTTCACTCGAGAAAAATGAGAAATATTAGCGTGTACAGCACATTTTGAATAATCCCTGGAAAGACCCCGATAAAACAATAAATAAACAGTCACAATGGCCCTACACAAATCTCCATAGGACATTACAATGAATTTTCGATTGTTCAGTATTTATTTCAACGGTAATAAATGAAATCACCCAGTTATTGAAGTGTTTCATAATTCAGTAACAGATGAAATTGCGAATAGTTTCACCTAATACGGAAATCGTTGATTACACTCTATTTATTGGAGCAAATCATTTGGAAATTCATTTGGGGAATGCTTGTTCGCATAACTATAAAATTTTCAATCATCAGTAAAATTTGCATTGACATTGACATTTAATTCCGATTCGGACAATTCGGAGATTTATGATAATCCTGGTGTTGGCATTGATTAGAATTTGTGAATTCCAGTTTTACGTTCCATTCAACCGAAAAAAGTCGAGCTTCCTTCCATAACCTATCATTGGTAAATGAAAATATTTATAATTCTATGATGAAAATAGCATTGTTCTGTGATTTGATTCCACAACATGTGAATCATCGATGTTGAATCGGATCACAGAAGAATGTTATTTTTCTCCACCAGGAATGACCTCCTCTCTTAGTGTTTCTTTTACTTCTGAATCGAGCAGAAACAGATATATTTCACCCCTAATTCATCATTCATGTATCGTCAGATTCCTGTGGAGTTTCCTCGAAGAGATGCTCGATTCACTTCGCACCTTTCCACCCGCATTCAATCCCGAAGAGCTGAACCCAACTCAGCAGGTAGATGGGGGTGACGTACGGTGTTTTATTGATTTTAGTGTAATGAATGCAAATCCGAAGTTCCAGGTTTAAATAAAGAGCAGACGTTCGCTCAGAATTTCCCTAAGCAATCTCTCCGCATCTGTTTTTATACCGAGGAATTTGCTGGCCTGAAAGTACCATCAGTATGGACAGAATTGAAGAACTTTTTACATAGTCTTATAAACGATGACATGGTAATGGCAGTTGAGATATTTTTTTATTTTCCACTTTTCATTGGAACTATTTATTCTCCTAATACTCTCCTTGACAAAAAAATCGGACATAAAAATGTTCATCGAATTCATTTTGGAATAACTTTGGGGCCGATATACCTTTCACAAATCACAAAACAATCAAAGTTTGACGGCGAGTTCTTTAAATACTGAAATGGGCCATCTTTGAGCAGTAACTTGAAATATTATGGACTTTGACGAAGCACATGGTTGTAAAGTAGAAAATCATCACGAATCACCAAACTATTTGAAACTATTCAATACCTGGGTGTCAGACCTTCCTTGTTTCCCAACATATGCGAATCATACTGTTTATTTCTCCCGAACCGTTAATTATTTTTGTCAGCACCTCGATTCGGGTATTCTTTCTTGCGTTTCTATCAATATCGATTAGATAAAAGAGGGTGAAGAATAATTACTTCTTGTGCTGAATTAATCACATTTGCACTGCAGACGTTTTACTATAAATTTTTATGAGGTATTCTTCTTGAATAAGTGGATATTTGAACTTTTCATTACGAATTATTCTGTTGGATAATCCCTTAGATTTGACGAATTTTCTACAATACTCACTAATTAAAGAAACAAGAGATAGAGGTAAAAAATATAACTACACCGAGAAAAAAATTTGAATACCCCAAATAGAAATTTAGACTTGCTATAGGCACAAAGAACTTTTTTCATTTGCGACAAGTACAGGCGTTTCTTGACAAAAAGTATCTTATCGTAAGTAAGCGAAGTTACTTGCAAATCGTTTTCCATTTTTAATCGGAGTAACTGACTTTTCTGACTTGTTCCAAGAAGCATTTGTTACTCAATATGATATTCAGCGATTTACTGCAACTTGAAAAGTTATTCGGCGCTGATCAAAAATTTTTTCGGCGCATATTAAAAATTTATTCAGCGCAGCTTAAAAAGTTACTCGGCGCAAGTTATCAGTTAATTTATGCTAAGCATCATTTTTCATAGTCCAAGTATTTTTGTTATTTACAGTTAGTGAAATGTTATGTTTATCACAAGTTCCTTTTTCATTCAGACTTCATAACACGTTTATGATTGCAATAAACTCTCTTGTTACGATAAGAGTCACTGTTACTTACCGCAAGTACGCTCTATCACTTTCCTAGGTTGACCCTAATACTTACCATAATTAGGTACACAATATCACCTATCAATCCTATCATAGTAGTAGACACTATTACTTACCTAAAGCACAAATTGCTACATACCACCCAGTACTTTTTTACTGAAAGAAATGTGATTGCTGTTTGCTGTAATAACCTGACTATTCTATAAAAAAGACTCGATAAAAAAGAAATAAATATGCAGTGCGAAATTACTACAAGTTTCCATTATCCATTTGATCATTTCTATGATGGTCTATACTAGTTCATTTCACGTATATTATATTCACTTGCCTAGAAACGTGCTCATCAAATTATAATTACAAAAAGTAAAAAAGAAATAACAATTCAACACTTATATTATATATATTTCCGTATATAGATGTAACAATATATGAAATAAAACTTTTTTCATTACAAAACTAGAGAATCTCAACACTATGCAAGGTTTGGAATTAATATTTGGCTTGATACATAAAGTATATTTTGAGTTATCTGTCGGTAATATGAAGGACGACATCTTTAGGTTTGATAAATTTTTGAGTATTATTTCATTAGACATAAACAAATGATAAAATTTCAAACTTACATAAATATAATAATTTCATTTTGACGCTCCCTAAATTCTTATATTTTGCCCGAACAGAAGATAATGTCCTTTTTTGTGAAAATCTCCTTTATCGTTTCCTCATCATGGAGAAGCTTGAAGCTCTCTTCATTTTTTTCCTGATCTGAAAATATACCACGTATTACGTATTGAATTGATGTATATAGATTATTCAATTATCTCTAATGTATTAAGTTCCAATGTATTATAAAATAAGATACAAAATATTTTTCATCAGTTGATCAGTGGATCGAACAAGCTATTTTTTATGACTCTATACATGCATGCATGAACATTACGTTAAAGAGCTGTAAAGTTGGACTTACCTTTGAATTTTTCCAAATATTGTTCAAATCCCCATTGTTTGGATTTCACGTGGCGACTGCCGGCGCGCGAATCTAATCCTAATCAGCAGCACTATTTGACTATTTCGTGATTTCGCTCACCCTACCGATAGCGCCAAAAGAGCAAAAAGCCAACGTTTTCAGTTCTGACCCCTGAATAAGAATGAGCCCTGTGGATTTTCAAGTTCAAAGAACCAACTGGATCGGGTAGGTATCGGCTCGAGTCGGTTATCTCACGAAAAATTTTCACACTTATTACAAATAACACATGTACCTTCCCGAAGTCAATGTTTTAATGTATCTAATATCTCTGTTATTCACAGCTAATAGATATACGTTAGTGAAAAAGTAGCTTGTGATGAGATGAACCGTTGATTGGCTTCTGAATACTGTGTATTCATCATTAATAAACAAAATTTAAATAACAGTGCTATTTTGATTAAAAAACTTTTTAAGTTGAACTAAGAAAAAAAGTTACTTCCAACAATTAAAAATTCTCAGATGAATGTCCTTGTTCACGATAGATATCTGATTGTCTGTAGCAAATAAATGTTGATTTATCGCATATAAAAATTTATTTGGCTCAAGTAAAAACGAGTCAAGTAAAAAAAGTTACTTGTATCTTTTTTCTCAGTGTAGGTTTATGAAACAGAATAGGCGGAATGACGTACGTCAATATACAGGGCGATTCATCACCGCTATGGCCTATTAGATGTTTCAGGAAAATTTTTCATAATTTTGCACGAGACAAAATATTTTGAAGATCGGAGAGGGGGTCTTAAACTAGAAATGTACCACATTTCCAACACTCTGCAACTTGCGGTTATATCGAAACCTATTTCAAAAGGCACATCTGGTATATTAGATAGCTTTTTCGTTGGTAATTTCTCAAATATGCCATATCTTCGGTAAAAACTCAATAGTTAATAAGTTATCGAGAATGAGAAATTTGATTTGATTGGTTATCGCGAATCTTATGGAAAAAATGGCGAAAACAGGGACTCGCAGGCTTTCGAATATTTTCGCAAAGGAAAAATCTTTTTCATTTTCAATTGTTCGAATAGGTGGTACTATAACACCACAGGGTGTTTATAAAAAAAATCATCAACTTCAACAAATCAAATTCATCAAATCTATATTTTTCATTCTTTTATTCGTTTCTACGTATAGAAAGAGGAGTTGATCCATAAACCTTCTACCTAAAATGAAGACTTTCAGAGTTTTCACGGAAAAACTCGACATAAGCGAAAACAGCTTTCTCAAACTGAGTTTATTACTCTGTGACCTCCGGAAATCACAGGAAGAAAGTAAAATACGATATTCCGATGAATAATTAATACAGTAGCAA
Organism: Adalia bipunctata; assembly: GCA_910592335.1. NCBI lineage: Eukaryota > Metazoa > Arthropoda > Insecta > Coleoptera > Coccinellidae > Adalia > Adalia bipunctata. The sequence continues at coordinate 25,468,953 of OU342953.1, forward strand.
TGAGTATCATAAATCCTTCTCATTTCGGAAATAGCTGGATCACAAAATTCAATTATATAATATTTGAATTACTCCTTTGAAGTGTCTGTAGAATGTAAAAGCAGATTTCGAATACTAGTTCAAACAATAGAGTTATTGAATATAACAATTTCTCTCCCTATTAGACCATACCAATGAAATCGCACCATTCGCACCCAACCAAACCAGACCATATTTTTATGATTACAGGAGAATAAAAAAAATAAAAAGCGTTCATCTTCCGTATCAAAATAAAAACTGATAAATGGGACATCTATATCACAATGGGCACACTATTTCCTAGGAATTTCAGACAGTTCTCTGCGAATTCACACTTTCTGGAAGTCTTTTCAGTTTTTCCTTCATTTTTTGCATTATTCGGGCACCTTTCCAGATGGAAATTTTTTTAAATATAGAAAATTGTTTTCTTTGGGACACTCCAATGAGTTTTCTACCAAAACATGATAAATAACTGCCGAAAAACAATTATGAAGTCAATTCTGATAGATTTTAGAATTTCACCCGGTTTTTTCATGTGGAAAACCGATTTTTTTCGAAGAGATTAAATTGAGGTTCTTCAACTCCAATTGGAAAAAAATTAAGTCTTTAGGTGGATAATTTAAGGCGTGAACTTGGAAGAACAAAACGCATTTTTTGAATGGAAATTATGTGCCGTCGGCGTCGGCCGGAGTATAAGATCCCCTTAAAACTCCATTTTCTAATATACCAAGGTCTGCAAGTATGCAAATATGAATTTTGAACACCTGTATACCATCACATTCAATTGGAATTCTTGCAGACTTTACATAACTAGAAAATAGGCTACAAATAAACACCAAAGTGATCAAAATCGATGCACACCTTCGACAGCTATTTCAAAATGAATTCCGTGAACATTTTTTCTCTCCAGTTTTCTTGTTCAGGGGTGTATTTTCCTCGATAGTTTCTTGTACAGATCATATTCTTTTGGGGAACAATAATCCAAAATAAGACAAAATTTCAAATAAAAGTTCAAACAAAACCGAAGCATATCTCGCCCTCAATTTAATTCCGACCCCATATGACGATAAAACTATTGCCAGGGGGTGCGGCAACGCGGGCAATATAACTTCCATTTATCACCCGGCCGTATTCGGATATTTAGGGAAACCTTTTCGCCTGCCAAACTAAGTCCTCGCTTCTGATAGCGGCTGCTAATGTCTCGGCGTAATATAAAGCTGTCCGCAATAAAAACCCCCGCACACATCGGGATAACTCATTTGGGCCCCCGTCGAAGACTGCGGGGACATTTATCAGGAATCGGGGTTTCGTATCAGCAGACAGGGGTGGTTGTGAAGGCGTTTCGGTGTGCGAAAACACTGATTGAGTGTTTATAAATCTAGGGAGATAAGGGAAGGAATTCTCCCATATTCGCTTATTGATTTATACTGACAAAGAAACTGCAACACCCAGAAGGAACTGTTTGAAGTTTGAAAATTTTTTTTTGTGAAATATAGATAGTATAGCAAAGAGTGAATTATAAGTTTTTTCATGTAAATGTTTTTTGTTACTTAAATATTGCAGGAGTTCCAAAGTCGATGTTTAGTTGTGGTCAAAATGCCTAGAGCACGTGTACGCGGAATTTATCGCCAGCTAAGTGAATTTGAAAGAGGTCGAATTATTGGTCTTCGGGAGGCGGGGTTATCATTTCGAGAAATCGCCAACCGTACGAACAGAAATCCAAATACTCTTATGATATGTTGTCAAGCTTGGTTTGATAATGCCCAAAATCGAAGAAGAGTAGGCACCGGACGTCGAAGGGGCACAAATGAAGTTCAAGATCGACGTCTCAGACTTATGGCCATTAGAGACCGATATGCGACAACCCGATCTTTGGCTGATAGGTGGTTAGGAGAACAAGGCCACCCTGTAACTGTCCGAACGATTTACCGCCGGATGAGGTCTTTTGGACTGCAGCAATATCGACCTCATCTTGTGTTACCTCTGATGGCAACGATTAGAGTGGTGCAGAGAACGACAACATTGGAATGTTTAATAGCACCAAGTTTTTTTTAACCTAATTTATTCTCATCCAAACTCACTACCGCAGACACATGTGATAAAGTTTTTTATGAAGAGGAACAGAAGCTCTATATTTCACCTGAGTTTAAACGCCCTAGTTCTACCACAGACAGAATTATGAATTTTCAAAGTTTGAGAGTTCAATAGAAAAAAAATTTCTATTTAATTTTTTCTCTGCCAAACTCACAACCGCAGATGCATGTCAAAATGCTTTATTTGAAGAGGAAAAAATGCTCTATATTTTACCAAAATTTCTTGGCTCTAGCTTGACCACAAACAGTATTATGAATTTCCGAAATTTGAGATTTCATAACAAAAAATTGTGTTTTTTATTTTTTTTCTTTCAATCTTACGAACGCAGACACATATAATAATGCTCTTTCTGAAGTGGAATAAGCACGAGCTCAGGCGCGGGCGGCGTATGCAGAGGTGTGTACAGATTTCTACACTCGCTGGTGGACTGTGAGTCGCCACACTGCGTTATTCTTCTAATCTCCTCGAGAATATGCCTCATCTGTGCCGGAATCGACGTCCCAACTCGAAATATTTCCCGACAACACAGTCGCTCAGTCAAAACGCCATCAGAGCCGTCGATAAAGCAACACAATATCATATTCGGGATCGAGTCGTCTCCGGAGACGTCGCAAGCGTCCCGGAAAACATCTCGGGAATCATCCGGCATCCAGTTATCGCAGTATATTAAAAATACCGCAGTGGTGGCGGGCGCAATCAGCCGGGGAAAAGTTTTCGGATGCCTCCCCCGATAATCCCTGTATATCGACTCCGGGAATATGGGAAACGTCACGCGTTCCTGACGGAACAGTTCTTTCACCTCTTCCGGAAGCGGGGATGAGCGACGGCCGTCTTGAGGAAGATGCGTCAGGGAAATTTATGGAGATCGCTTTATTTGATGTGCCGTCTCGCGATCAGACGGCGCACCTGGTGCCGGTGGATTTACCGGAGCGCGCTCTATTTTAACCGACGTTTCGGGGGGGCCGGGAGGTATTGTCGAAGTCAAACAAGAACGGGAAATGCTCAGATGTTCGTTCTTTGAAAATTTGGGGAACTTCTGAATTTTCTTGACTTCTTGGTGGCTTTCGAGGGAAATAAGTTGTCAAGTAGAGTTGAGCTTGCGTGTATGAAAGTTCAGGATTCAGTCAACTATTAGATGTTTTTTCCTTACAAACATGTAGGAATTTGAATCTTTATAGGATTCGCTAAATTTTTTTAACTAGGAATGGACCTTTAAATTATGCGATGTGGAAAAGCCAATTTCAATGAATCCATTCAATAGGTTACAGTAAATATTCATTAGATATCCGGAAACACGTAAAATATAAATTTGAAATTGTCAATTTTTTTTGTAAAAATGCGATCCCTATACCTCCAACCCCTTTCGGAAGACAGGTACGACCCCCAATTTTCAAATAGGAGGTAGGGGAGCGCGGGGTAATGGGAGCGGTCGGGAAATGGGAGCTATGGTGATTTAACGGAATGTAGGCAAATTCAAGTGATTTTAAACACATGGACGCATTCGCCAACCTTAGAGAAACTTCGCCTGAGCTGTACGAGCCCTTAGTGTCCAGCGTTCAGTCTGGGGGGACAATTGTTTGTTATTCGCTCCGCGCTTATAAAAAACTGTGGATTTTCACCGCCAAGGAAAGCATGAAATTTTATTCTCATTTTATTATGTTTATATTAATTAAATCCTACGATTCATTCACTAACTAAAGCTATTTGTTCATTTGCGATTGAAATTAGGGTTACATTATTTATATTATTACTTTAAAAATGGTAGTCAGCGGGAAATGGGAGCCAAAGATGGCTCTCACTCAAAAAGTGGGGAGATTTGGTACCGATGCAGAAATTGTGGAAAATGGGCTCATGAGGAATGTTCCGGAAGTGATAGTCCAGCTTCTTAAATTTGTTCCTTTTGTTTGGATCCATAGGATATGGGTCATATGTCCTTTTCCGATAATTTTGTTTTTATTTTTCTTGTTTTTCTTAAAGAGTATATTATTTTATTCTTGTTACAATGGATAGCTTGTAGAAACTAATAAAAATCACATTCAAAGTGTGTTTAGTTCAACTTTGGCGCAATAATTGATATTATGGCTCCCATTTCCCATGTGAGCGTGAAATGGGCTCCCATTACCCCAACGTGTCGGGTTATGAGAGCGATTGACTTTTTTTGCAAAATCGTTATTCTACCCCAATCCATGACTGTGATTTATTCTAACCGTGATTAAAACATAGATACAAAACTACTGACGAAGTTCACCAATGAAACGCTTGGTTCTTCTAGGACCATCAGCCTAAGATGCGTAAGCCCAATGCAACCAATGCATGCATCGAAACCAGTCTTTTCCAGTGCTAATCCTGAAGAAGTCTGGTTCTTTCCCGAACCAAATCGTGAAAAGAGTTCATAACAATAGACCGATGAACAGTCATCTTCATCATCTCGAAAGTTGCTAGGAACATTTTCTTCTTCATTGTCCTCTTTGAATAATGCCCTAGAGACTTGTCCCCTTTTCTTTGGAGGATGTATATGAGCATTTTTTTGATTTGATTGCATTCATATTAGGTGTAGAAGTTGAAACCAAGTACGTTTATCGAGTCTTCGGCTCACGTTTGCCTTGTCCACTTATAAATCGTCCTTTAGGAATTGGAGGAACCTCCTCAATCCTCATAGGACCAGCAAGAGTAGGTTAAGATGCATTGCCTTCATTAGCTGCAGATGAATATTTTGTTATGAATATGTTAAGACAAGTCCTGGCTCTTTGTTTGCAGATGGAGCCTGGGATGAATGATCTCGGTGTTGTCCGGTAGATACGGTTCATTCAGCTGAAAAACCTATGTCATTTTGTTCATTCACTGCATAGGTATGTCATTTTGTCCATAAAGCGTTATGAAACTAAAAACATATCGAATTGATACGAAAAGGATTTTCAACATAGGAAAAATCTTCGTGAATACAATGACAGATGAGTAAAGTTCGAAATAAATGCAATTCAAATGGAAAATATGGTGACAACTGGACAATTGATTTCTGTTATCACTCATAACGACCGAATGAACTAGAGTAGCGCTTGCGAGTTTTCAGAGGTTAATAGAACTCACTCGGGTCGTGTGATTTGGTAGGCAGTTAAACATTTGATACCTCTAAACCCAAGTTATGTTATTTTGTACGTATTTCTCCTACTCATTTCGCTGTCATTAAAATCAGTCCAGCACCAATATATTTTCTTGTTTTGTTTCTCTAAATGCATAGATGCATCTTCTGGAGGGAGAATATTCAGAATTTGTATTTTATTCTTATTCATATTTGATACTACTTGGCTTGAGCGAAGAAGAAAGGTGTGTAATATCTTTGTTTCATCGCTGACGCTGAGAGTAAACAACGAACAATGTGTAGGTACCATGCAAAATGCAAATCAACTGAATCAGGTGGATAAATATCGAGTGATAGAAAATGAAATGAAACACATTTAAATTAAGATTGAAGCCAAATTTTATTTTATCTGGGAGATAATTTTATGACATTCATGTTTAAAAAAAATAATTTCCGGCTTATGTCCACCACGACTAGCTGTGAGGAACCACAATCGACCATACCAATTTTGGACTAATTTTTTCGAATAATTGAGGCCTCGTTGCGGCGTGAGTCTTTCCATGATAATTTGTCAATGCTTACTGAACAGAAATATCAAAACAACATGGTTTCTACCCTCTGTCAAATCACTGTTATCCCTATCACAAATTCTATCACTCTGAAAAAAAAACACCCGCTATAGGTATATAGATTTCCGACATTTTGATCGGATCAAAAGAATGTTTTAGATGCCAATCGTATTCGAAGGTTTTCGAAAGTTTGAGCATCTTTTATAACCCGCCCAACCTTTTCATTTTATTTAAAAACGCTTAAAGTTGACTGCCAAACAACCCCCTCAACCTAACAATCCTCCAACTTTTAATTGTGCCGACGCGAAGTACCGTGTCCTGGTTGTTAACCGAAAGCACAAAGGGGACAAACAAAGAAAAACAGCCGTTGATGTCGAATATTTCGAATTTATTTTACTTTATTAATCGCACCTCAATTACGCCAGACCGCATTGTGTTGCGCCACCTGCTGGTAGGGCGCGAAATGTCGGCGGAGAAAGGGGGAGGGTTGACTTGTCAAAGCCTTCATCTTTTATGGGGCAATATTTGTCGACTTTGGGGTGTTGATTATGAATTTATCAAGGCGTTGCTCGATCGAGGAAAAAATTAATTTTGGGGAATGAACAAAAACTTTCTCTTTCCTAATCACTTGCGACTTCTTACTTTGGGGCCATGTGAAGGAGAAGGTCTACGCCAAGAGCCCAGCGTCGATTCAAGACCTGAAAGAAGGAATTCGTGAGTCTATCGAGGACATAGTTATACAGGGTGGCCACTTTTTCAATGGCATTGTATTGGTAACTTTTAAACCATAAGAGTTAGAAGGTCGGTCAAATGGAGAAAAAGTTGCATTCATAGAAGCATTGTCAAGCAGTTCAAACAAATCGAGATTATCAGGGCCGGTTTTTGAGATATCATAAGAAAAGTAAATTCTGTCATTTTGATTTTTATTTTTTTCCCACTTTATTTCAAATATTATCAAAAAATGTTACGGGAATTTTTTATTCGACAGTAAATTATCTTCAAAATGACATAATCAGATTTCGTATCCAACGTTTCGTTCTTCCTGGGCCACCCTCAACCTTATTTTTTTCGATACGGACCTGCATATTTTATGACACTTTTCGAAATAACTTTTAACGCTGAATTCAACGATATATATCATACAATGTCATTCAAAGTTGATTTTACAAAATGGTTGAAATTTCGAACACTTACGTCATTAATGTTCATCATTTACCATTTCATTTGTCATCCATTAAATGATATTTTCGTTTAATTATTATGAATTAGGTTTTTCACCTCTTGAAATTAGTGAATAATTATTACTTGTTTCTTGCTTTGATTCTGTTACGTATTATTTACTTACAAATTTCAAGAGGTGAAAAACCTAATTCATAATAATTAAACGAAAATATCATTTAATGGAAGACAAATGAAATGATTATTCGAAGGTAAATGATGAACATTATTGACGTAAGTGTTCGAAATTTCCACCATTTTGTAAAATCAACTTTGAATGACATTGTATGATATATATCGTTGAATTCAGCGTTAAAAGTTATTTCGAAAAGTGTCATAAAATATGCAGGTCCGTATTGACAAAAAAAAGGGTGAGGGTGGCCCAGGAAGAACGAAACGTTGGATACGAAATCTGATTATGTCATTTTGAGGATAATTTACTGTCGAATAAAAAATTCCCGTAACATTTTTTGATAATATTCGAAATAAAGTGGGAAAAAATAAAAATGACAGAATTTACTTTTCTTATGATATCTCAAAAACCGTCCCTGATAATCTGGATTTGTTTGAACTGCTTGACAATGCTTCTATGAATGCAACTTTTTCTCCATTTGACCGACCTTTTAACTCTTATGGTTTAAAAGTTACCAATACAATGCCATTGAAAAAGTGGCCACCCTGTATAGTTATAGTGAAAAGGGGTTACAGTTCACTGCGACCTTAAGGTCTATTGTGCCCCCTAACAGAGCTGTTATCATCGCGCCCTTCGGCTCGCCCTCCAGTTCCAGAGATTTGATGAAATCCAGTATCTGGGACGGCTTCAAGGAGTATAATTCCCCACTTCTACAAGTTTCTTGTCCAAAGCACTCTTTCCTTTGGCTTGCAATGGCAAAGCATTCCGTAACCAGGTGAATAGGAGTTTCTTCCTCCTCCCCACAGAATCTACACTCATCAGTGTCCGATAAACCCATTCTCAACAGATGCTTCTTAAGGCGACAATGTCCTGTGAGAAAGCCAGTGAGTAAGTGAAGTTGGTTTTTACTGAGATCCAGATATTTTTTGGATCTAGCAGTTTCAAAGTTCCAGAGGAACTTTTTGGAGTGATCCATCCCTGGGAGATTCCGCCAGGGTTTGTCTCGTTCGGTTTTCTCCTTCAGCATAAACTCCTTCTTATAGGTGCATTTTCCTATACCACAGAAGGGTTCTGGGCCAGTGAGTGGAGTTTGTGCGCTCTTTCTGGCCAGTGTATTGGCCTTTTCGTTTTCTACGATTCCCGACTGACCGGGAACCCACATTAAAAAGACCTTATTTTTCTTGCCTACCTCATTGAGTTTGTTTCGGCACTCCCAAATCAGCTTTAAGTCAATGACGTAGGAGCTCAGTGCTTCAATAGCAGCTTGACTATCTGCATGAATAGCTATATCGCACTTCTGATAGTTTCTTTCTAGATTTATATCTAGACATCTTTCGATTGCAAGTATTTCCGTTTGAAGGACGCTTGTACAGGAGCCTTACGATAATGCACACTTGGTATCGAGGACATAGGACAGCCACTTTGCGATTTGGCAATGGAAAATTTCATGAAAAGGATTTGGTCCTGTAGTCGTGGTCGTGGTGGTCATTTGGCTGATGTTATTTCCCATCATTAACGCCATACCTTCCTGTTCATAATAAAATAAACATCCAATCATTTATCTAAAAAATGGCATTTTTCTTTGAATGCCAAAATAACACCTTTTATCGGAAAACTTTTGCAGTTATGTCCTTCTCCTTTTTCGTTGAAACATCTGTAAGTTTTTCATGAAAGTTATGGTTCTTGAGATCCTGTTCAGCAGGTTCTTTTCTTGTTGTGTACGAACATCCTGCATTACTCATCAGACCAAAATACGCATCACTTGACTTCCTTTTCGAAATGACGACCACCCAATAAACTTCATTATCACCCAATAAATCATACCGCATTCATATAAATTCCTCACCGTCTGTACCCCCAGCGCAAGAATCTTGTATGGAGGAACATCGGCCCCACATCTCAGGATTATTATTCACTAATGAGTTCGGTAAGGAACTCCTGTCATCGGGGGACACGTAAATTGCACTTTTCTATTTCTGCGTCTGAGCGCTAGGAATAGAACGCGCAATAACGTCTTTGAAGTCTGTGGTTCAGGATGGGTTGCAATCATATGTAGCGGCAAGATCCAATTTACGGAATTCTTTGGAGGTTTGGCTATCTCTTCTGATACGGCGCGTGCATCCTAGATGATATTAAAAAAATCGAGACGAATGACGACGGAATCTGCTACTTCTAAGCCGTCCATACACGCTGAATACTGCTGTTCTGTTTGGTTAAACAGTAGGGGAAATACATACAAAATGACATATACACACAACCAAACTTATATGGAATCACCCTGTTATTTGGAAAAAACCAATTTTAATTAAAAAAAAGTCGCTGAAAAGTGAAGAGCAGTTTTCCCAAAACAAGTTTAGTACAAAAATAATATAAATTATTAAAAGATTATTTTTATAATAGAACAGAAAATTAAAAGTGTAAATTTCTCTAAAAATATTTTTTATGTAACTGAGAATTGAACAACAAATAAAACGATTTTAACAAATCAATAATCAGTATCACCACCCCTGGCATTGATACAAGCTTGAATTCGACGAGGCATGCTTTCTATTAAGTTGTTAATTTCTTCTTCTGTAACATTTGCCCATTCCTCTAAAGCCGCTTGTTTAAGTTGCTCTGCGTTACCAGGATTATTTTGACGAGCTCTAATTTTTCTTTTGAACCTATCCCACAAGTGCTCGATAGGATTAAGGTCCGGTGAACAAGAAGGCCACTCTAAAACAGTCACACCTTCTGTTTCGAAAAATTTTTTTGCAACTCTGCTGGTATGTGGAGGTGCATTATCCTGCATAAATAGGAAATAATCTCCAAAAGCACCTCGCCAGAGCCTCACTACAGGTTGTAGCATTAGATCAACATACCTAGGCCCTGTCAGAGATTGTCTAATGGGAATTAAAGGAGTTTTCTCACCAAACATAATTCCGCCCCAAAACATTACAGTACCTCCTTTGTATTTAGGGATCGGTCTTGCAGCTTGGAGCCTAGCTTGCCTCCCTCTACCTCTTAAAATGCGAACACGCCGGTCGTCTGATCGTAGGCCAATTCTGGTCTCATCCGAAAATAAGACATTTTTCCAATCTTCAATAATCCAATTTTCATGCTCTAAACACCAATTAAAACGGTCAACTTTATTTTGCCTTGATAGTTCTGGAACTCTTAACGCTCTTCTCTTGAATAATTCCCGAGCGCGAAGTCTTTTTCTGATAGTTTCGACAGAAACACTAACACCTGTAGCTTGCAAAAATTGCCTTTGAAGCTCTGAATGAGATACTGCGGGATTTCTTCTTGCTGTTTGGGCTAAAAAGCGATCCTGCCTTTCTGTAGTTACTCTTCCACGACTTCTTCTCGGCCTATTCTTTAGGGTTCCTAACTCCAGAAACCTTGCATAGGTTTTTGAAACAACCCCTTGTGTAACCCCCACCGTTCTTGCAATCTGTCTTTGTGACATACCTTGTTCTGCCATAGTAATAATTCTTCCTCTCTGGACTTCCGATAACCCCACATAAGGCATTTTTTTAAACTTCGCAAAAAAACAAAATATAAATTCACTGCGACGTTCGAACGAAATGGTAAAATCGACACTGCAAAGCCAAATCTTATCAAGTGCTTATGAACCTAACTGTTTTTGTGAGTAAACACATGCACTTTTTATTTGCTTCTAACGAAAAAGATATCAAAATAATATTTCATCTTAATACTAGGTGATTCCATATAAGTTTGGTTGTGTGTACATCACATAGGAGGTCATGGTTTCGTTTTCAGGAGTTGGTGCACCTGATGTAAATAGATTCCCCCAACCTCCCAACGTCCTTGTTTCGTAGAAAAAACAGTCCGGCCTCCTGGAGACCATTTTATGGTCGGATATGTCGATATGAGCATCATCAGTCGTTGCCATTGTAATGACATCCATAAAATCGGAATTAATATTCGTCGTTGACAATAACTCGCGGATCATAAAATATTGTCGTGGGATGAAGCAGGGCATCAATAGGATAACCGAATAAAATTGCGAACAATAGAATGATCGCGTACATAAAATTTCAACCAATGCATGCGCCTAATAAAAATCCCGAATTGAAGTGACCCTATCGGTTCCCGGCATTTACAGTTCATAAATTTGCTGGATTTGGCGGGTGTATGCGGAGGATATTGTGTTCTCTGTGGAAATTTTAGGGTATACTTAATGAAATTTGGATACCAGAGGCTTTTCATGAAGTATGATTGATAGAGAATGCCTGGTTTTTATTTAGTCTGGGTTTTTATTGTCCATGCTTATGTGGACATCGACATATTTATGACTTCGTATAATTTCAAAGTGACTTTTTGATACCTCTTTTTGCATAGTACAGCGTGAGTTTTCGACAAGAACATTGTTCATTTTCCATTTTTCCGAATTCCGCTCTGCTGGAAAGATTGACAAGATTTTTTTTCCGTCCGGGATGTGCCCACTTTTTGTTTGAGAAAGTAGCATTTCGCGGCCTAGTCCAGGAAGTACGTACTTTCCGGACTAGGCCAGGAAATGCCTTCACTTCGTTGTTGCCATTCTTGATCATAACCAGAGCAACGACTGACAGTTCTGTTCTGTTTAATTCAAACAAAAAATAAGAATTAAAATGTATAATGAAGAAATGTGTCGTCTCATTGATTTGTTATTCTACACGGTTGCCGAAATAATATTGTACGCAACACGTCCGAAAATGTTTTTTTTGGACTCACAGACTTCCAGGACTCGCCTCCGGTTCGTCCTAGAATTTTGTCTATTCGTCCAAAAAAAACTCTATTTTCCGTAAATTACTATTTGTGTGAAATCGAAGCCGAATTTTGAAAAATGGAATGGGAAAAACGCTTTCGTTGGAAGGGAGGAATCTACATTTGAAAAATGTTAAACCCTGTAGATTCAAAATGGGTTGGAATAGCATTTGCCACTGTGAACAATATGAGAAAATGCAATCAGTGGTAGATGCTCTTTTGTGGCCAAAATTTCATTCCACATTATGTTCTGGTTATACACCAAAATGGAAAACGATGCTTTTTGGTCCATTCAAAGTCAGCCGAAATGAGTTCCTTTGTCGGAATAAGCTCACACCACTCGATGCGAATATTTTTCCATTACACCGAGTCCGATGCCTGCGAAAAGAGGCGTTTTTCTCGAAAAAAAATACCGACTAGGTCGAGCGATCGAAAACTTGATCCGGATGAGAATTCGGAGCTTTCTCTTTCGACGTATCGCCCCCTTCTGCACTTATTGATTTACAAGACCGCGCTGGAGGTTTCCCGTCATGCAAATTTCGGAGAAAACAGAAATGAATGGGATATTTTTATTTGCTATTCATGGACTGATACTGTTGGCGTGTATCCTGGGTGCCTTCTCGTATTTTCGGTTCGTTTATTCCGAACACGCCGTTCCTTCGATGTTTTTCCGAGTTGGATAATCCCAGAGCGGCGACGATGCCATTGGAAAATTCTCATAGCGAAGAGTTCGTTGGATTTTCCCCTGAAATAATGAAATTTCCGCTTGCTTCCATTTAGCCGACTTCAACTCGAATATACTCGAAGCTGCATATATATTATTATACAATTGGCGCCCAAACTTTCAAGGTCAGATTTTCAGGACCAATGCTGCCGTTCTCTACTTAAAAGAGCCAACTTTTTGCGTAAAATAATCGAGTCAACTGATGAGTTTTTCCATAATTTTCGATGAAGTTAACGCTCTCACCGATACTAAAGTGAAGACGATGAGGAGGACATGAAAGAATTCATAATGAAGAAGAAACGAACGAAGCACTAGAGGATGGCAAAATTCCTCAACCAACAACTCCGGTCAAAATATAGGAGATAATTAACAATGTGAAATCAAGAACGGCTCCTGGAAAAGATAAAATTACAAACCTCATGATGAAGAAAGGTACAGCAGCTCCACCCAGCAAAGTAAATGGAGTGCTGAGAACATTATCACTTTTCAAAAAGATAACCTACCGAAGTGATTGTTTTCAATAAACCAGCTAAAGACAAAAACTTCTCTCAGACCTTTAGACCAATAAGCCTTTTTCCAGCCATAGGGGAAATTGTGGAGAGAGTCTTAGCCAGACGACTTGATGAAGAAACAGAAGCCCTGGCGACGATACCAAGTGAACGATTTGGATTCAGAAAACAAATGCAAAAAGACATAAAATGGGAGTCAATTTCTACAATAATCAAACAAAAAGCGAAAAAAGCCTTCGAAAGAGATAGTGAACATTCAGATGACGACCTCAGAAGATTAGTCGATTATGACCCTGCTAAAAAAGCAAAAACAGCGAGAATTTACCACAAAAGACCTAGAGACCAATCGCGAAAATGAAGAGATAAAACTCCACAATATACATTTGAAGGATAATCAAAAACATTCAGCGTAAAAAATGCGAAAGATAAAAAATACATATGAGAAGATGGAAGGTTTATAAATTGAAAATTAACAATTTAAGGCTTGATTGGAGATCAGGAGTAGGACCTAAATCTTATGGAGACGGGGGCAATATGGGAGATTGTCCTAAGAAAAAAAGAAACCAATTCTACGTAGGCACCTGATTCGAGAATTCCATGAATACATTCCGAATTCATCCCCTTGTCACCATAACATGAATGATTCCCACAGGCATTCCCCACCCCGAAAATAAAATGTTTCCTCCAGAGATTCCCGTAAAACTATTACAACGACCTTTCTCACTTCTCTCCGTTTCCTCTGCAGACCGTCCGAAGTGGGAACCTCAAAGTGAAAATGCTGAGAATTTCCATCACAATTTCCTTTATACACGCGGGGACGGCATTAAAAATGAAGAAGGCCAAGGATGTGTGCGATACCGACGAAGCGACAACATCAACCTCGGCAGCTTCTTGCCCCATCTTCGAGGAGCGACTTCGGAGGGGTTTAAATGTTGAGGAGCGAAAGAAAGTTAAATTTGCGAGTCGACATCATGGGGTGTAGAACACACGTTACAGAGTGTAATTTATTTGTGAAGCCTTGTCAACTGCGGTAGAATTAAAGACAAATATGAAATTCACCATCTGAAAACTTTCGCATCCATTTAGAAATGGATGGTCTTTGACTTGTACATATATTGTAACTGAAGATTCTCTAGCTTCATTTTCCATTTTTCCGAATTCATATTTCTCGATAGAAATTGAGTTTATACATTTAAGGAATACTCAAGTACTAACCTTATTGGAATAAAAATGTTGCAAACACGATAATTTCAACAAAAACAGTTAGTTTCATCGGATTATATCTGCAACTAAAAAGCCACATTTCTCACACCAAAATGAGTTCCCTTTTCGATTTTTCTGCAGATTAGTTTGTAAACAGCAATAACTTGTTCATATTTTCCACGAAATTCCCAAACAATATCATGAAAAAAGACTTTTCATTCAGATCATCAGAATTTATTATTAAACAACCTAACCTGATCAATTTTGTATCGATTCTGTGAATGTTTGCACAGAAATTTCAAGAAAGTGTTGTCAGCTTGCTGATATTTTCATTCAGGTTAAGGATTTGTTATGAAACATAGTATAAATCACGATACACTTGTGTACCGTAGTATAAATATCTATGAATTCTGCCGTTTCCATCATAAATCGAGTTTGCCGCCAAATTTTACCACGCATGCGTAGAGTGAAAACCGAAAGATTGGTTATGTGGAGGCCAACTATAAACAATAACAAACCAGACTCTCTGAACAAACTGTAAACATTATGTGAAGTTCTGAATACATTCAGTGAATTATCGTTCTAATGTGATTATTATGTGGAGTGAATTAATATAATCTTAAGTGTGTCGAGTTTATAAAATTCCAAGAGGATATTGTTCAGATAGGAACATCGACACAGATTATAAGGTATCATTTCATTTTTCATTAATTTCAATTTTATAAGTAGTTTGTATCGAGATTCATCATTCATATCCGAATTTTGTATTATTCATCGACATTTAACTTCAATATGGACCGGTAACTATGAATTTTCAATAGGAACTGTGCGTGTTAAATCCTCCTTGGTGTTCAATTTTATCTCCCACATTTGTGGGATTTTATTATTAGAATATCTTGACAAAGTTGATAAATATTGACAACATTGTAAACTCGTTTTAAGAGCAGAGAGGGAATAATATTTGATGATATTTAATTCAGAGACGCATTCAGATTATTCTTGAAATTAATGATTTTTTCGTCAAATTTCTCCGGGTAAAATTGGAAATAAATCGAAAACGACGCGTTTTATTAAAAAAAATAAGAATTCTTTTAGTTTCTTGAATGATTGATTCATTCGAAAATATAAACCGTTTATCTTGTTGAAGTGGTTTTATGGTGTTTTAGCGTGTATTGATGAGTCGACTACCCTGTAACTTTTATACTAGTAGAGATATCGAATAGGTTTTGATTGAGGAATATGCTCCATGAATAGAGTAAAAACTCAACCAAAATTCAGTTCCTTCTAGATAACGGTTCCGAAGATATAAACAGAAAAGTGTTTTTTTCATGGATTTTCGACACCCTGTATCTTCGAAACCAAACCGAATTTTGAAAAATGGAATAGAAAAAAAGTGTTTCGTTTGATGATAGGAATCTACAGTTGAAATATATGTACAAGTCAAGACTCACCCTATATATTCTCCTGGATACGAAGGCGCCAAGCCTAAGTGGATACCTCGGATTTATTAATCATTCAGCCTATCCTATGTGATAAGAATAACCCCCTTTATCTGTTCGAGTTAACGACATTATGGGGGTGATATCAGCGTTCACAGCCGAATAACGATAACTGTTTATTTGGCACCACGAAGAGTGGGTTTGGCTGTGTTAGATGCTGATGCCAGTTGCGTTGGCTGCTAGCCTAGATCTGATCTGGAATTATATGGCATTCACTTCCCCTAGAAATGTAGAGGTTCACCATCCTTCCTCACGTGTTTTCATTTTAAATTATCTTCCAGCAATGTGGCGAGACTGTCCCGAAAATGATAACATACATCGCATCGACAGCAATTTACACTTTCGAAAAATCTTCGAAATGCGAGGAACACTCTGGCAAAACCTTTGTATGTCTCTGTTACCAAGTCTGGTGAGCAAATTAAAGCACCTAATACCACAATGTGCCGTTTTTCGAACTCTAAAACGATAAAGCCTACTTTACGGTACAGCATGGAATAAAATCCATACCGTTGTAAAAATCGAATACCAAGACCGAAAATCTCAAATTATCCTGGACTTCGGCGAGGAAATTGAAAGAGAATGTTATCAGAGCCTTCCCTTCAAGTTTTCGTCCCCACACAATAGAAACGCGAAAATAGGACCCTTCAAATCTCCGAATACAGGAAGATTGCGATGTAAATTCCCCGCATTCCCGGCGTCTGGAAATCGAGATCGAACCGCAAAAGGATCCCCAATCTCCCCCGGACCCCAGGAGGAAAATATCTCCAACTTTCTTCCCCGTCGTTTTGATATTTATACACGCGACAGGCCAAATTCGACTTGTTTCTTAAATAAAGCGTCATTTTTCATTGGAATGTTCTGTCCTTTAGTGCGAAAGTTGGGGGAACTTTTCGGCAATATCGACGATTCGAAGGGATGGAACGATGATGTAGTCAAAAAAATTTTAACGATTTAGATCCGAGGTGAGACCGCCGAAGCGTGAAGTGGTCGGCGACAACTGTTGAAATACGCTTTTTTTGCTCCGCATTGAGTGAGGAGCTTTTTTGGGGAATGAGACATATGCTACTCTCTATCGGATGAAAAAGTACATTTTGTGAACACCAGAGTAGATCAGACAAGCCAATGGCGTAGTGGAATTCGAATCCACATCCCTACCCTGCTTGCTATACAGGGTCTTTCACGAGGAACCTCACCCATATTTATACGGGAAACTACTGAACGTATTTTCATAAAATTCAGCACTTATAAGTATTTCACGATGCTGATGAAATCTAAAATATTCTCAAGGCATGAGCACCTCCGGTTTTTCCGGAAATAACGTCAACTTCCGTTTTTCAAATTAGAACACCATTTTTTTATTGCAGAAATAGATTCCTTAGAAAATTTCAAGTTATTTTGATGTAACATTTTTCAGATTTGGTTGGAAAATTCTCTCTGAGCGGGAAAATTCGAAAAAAAAATCGAAAATAGAGCTCCGCTGAAACAAGAATAACTTCGAGGTTTTTGGATGGAACATTTTCATTTTTGGGATTTTTCAAGATGTAAGATTGATGTATCCACTTTAAAAATCGAAATCGCGATTCATGATACAGGGGGTGAAAAAATCGCTTTCAAAGTTAGGGATGACAAAATCGTGAAAAATCAATTTTTTCAAATTAGAACCCCATTTTTTTATGGCAGATATTGAATCTACGTTAAAAAATAATGTGAGTGTATGCATCACACCCTTGCCCTAAAGTGGATATTAACTCAGAAAATATCCATTTTAGGGAGAGAGAATTTTCCAACCAAAACTGAAAAATGTTACATCAAAATAACTTGAAATTTTCTAAGGAATCTATTTCTGCAATAAAAAAAAGGTGTTCTAATTTGAAAAACGGAAGTTGACGTCATTTCCGGAAAAACCGGAGGTGCTCATGCCTTGAAAATATTTCAGATTTCATCAGCATCGTGAAATACTTATAAGTGCTGAATTTCATGAAAATACGTTCAGTAGTTTCCCCGTTCCCGTATAAATATGGGTGAGGTTCCCCGTGAAAGACCCTGTATTCCAATCGCGAAGTGATTAAAAGATACTGATTTGGCGTTGGATGAAATTTTTTTTCGCCGTTTTGTTCGCTAATAAAAATGCTTTATTACGAATTTCTGGTGCTAATTCAAGTTGTACATACCTGCAAAAAAAACATAATCAGATTGTAATCAAGGCAATTGTTAGCTAAAGATAATTCAATCACGAATGATGGAATTATGGTTCAAGAATGCTAAAGAATCTTTTTTCTGCCACATCTATCTGTAGTGTGTTAAGAGTCTTTAGCCTTCAAAATAAGAAATATACCGCGTATACCGCCAGATGGCAGTGCAGTGCATTAATTTTCATTTATTGGATTATTCAGCTTCATAGAAAAAATGTTGGGGCGCAGGGAATATAAAAAGAAATCCTACCCTGAACTGGATCTCACACTGGCTGTATAATACTCTCTCTTTTCTTCACCAGTCATCTGGGAGGAGATACCTGCGGGGAGTGTCATTTAAAAGAAATTCAATTCCATGTTAGAATCAACAATTGCAAGAAACAATTAATTTTTACTAATCGACGGCTGAAACAAACCTTAATAAATTGTCGTTGATAAAAATGAATATTCATCATTTCGAATAGAAAAATTCAAAGAAATAAATTTCGCGAAAACAACACATTGCTGTAATATTATTTAAAAAAAAAAACGATGAATTCTAAATGAAAAATGGGATAGACATTTGATCAACTAAATGATAGACTTCAATACTGAAATGGAAAAACACAAAAATATTTTTTAGTTTTAATGGAGGAAATGTTGAAAAATAACCAAAAATGATGAGGAATATCCTTCTCATTCATTTAATACTCATAAAATATATTTTTTTATTATTTTTATCTTCATACACTCATACATCCCTTCATCAATCAGAAAAATAAATCGTTTCTGACTTCCTTTTTTTTTCAGGGATGTAGACCCTTAAAGCAACAGTCAACACACACGTCTCGAGAATCAAAAAAGCAGTAATGTGCTGAGATCACAATTGTGTAGTGAGTTAAACGAATTTTCAAGGCAGTAGCGTGTTGAATGCACTAAAGTATCAAGGGCGTTACAATTTTCAAGGCAGCAGTGTTTTGAAGGCCGTAGCGTAATAAAGGCAGTAGATTGTGAAATTGTGTATTAGAAGCAGAAGTTTGTAAAAATAGTTATTAATTGTAGTTAAAATCTGTCTCGAAAAAAGGCAGTACTTTGTTGACGGCACTAATGTGTTAAATGCTCTAGTGGATAAGGGACACTGACGAGTTGAGAACAGGAGTGTGTTGAAGGCAGTAGCGTTATAAAGGTAGTAGTGTGCCAAAGGCAGTAGTGTGTTAAAGGCAGAAGTGCTTTGAAGGCGGAAGTGTATTGAGGGCAGAAGTGTATTAAAGCAGTAGCGTGTTGAAGGACGTAGTGTTTGTAAAATGCAGTAGTATGCTAAGGTAGTGATGTGTTGTAGGCCGTAGTTTTTTAAAGCCAGTAGTGTGATAAATGCAGTAATGTATGAAGGGCAGTATTATGTTGAAGGCTTGAATACTAAAGTATGAAGGGCATTGGAATGTTGAGAGTCACTAATGGGTCGAGAGCAGTAGTGTGTTGAAGGCAGTAACGTGATGAAGGCAGTAGTGTGTTCGAAGTCAGTAGTGCATTGAAGACAGTAGTGTGAACGCAGAAAGAAGCGTGTTGAGGCAGTAGTATGAAAAATGCAGTAGTATGTTAGAGGCATCAGTAATGTGTCAAAGGCAGTATTTTGTTAAATGCAGTAATGTATGAAGAGAACTAGTGTGTTAAGGGCAGTAGTGTGTTGAAGGCACTAAAGTATTAAGGGCATTAGAATGTTGAGAGAACGTATGAGTTGAGAGCAGCAGTATTGTGTTGAAGGAACCAAATTATTGAAGACATTAGAATTTTGAAAGGCACAAATGCGTTGAGAGCAGTATTGTGTTGATGGCAGTAATGTGTTATTGGTAGTATTGTGTTGAGGACGGTGATGAGTTGAGGACAGTGATGAGTTGAGGACAGTAGAGTGTTAAAGGTAGCACATAGTATGTTATAAGCAGTAGTTTATTGATGACAGTAGAATGTTGAGGACACTAATGTGTTAGAGGATCACTATCGTGATAAGAGCACCTATTTGTTGAGGACTGTAGCGTATTTAGGAAAGCGTATGTTCAGGGTAGTAATATGTTAATTCAATGAATATTTTTCCTCTACTACTGTTTAGTAGGCTTTTTGAGAAGTTTTCCCAACTTTTCTCGAAGCATTCATAAAAATCCTTGTGCCATCAAAGCCATTAGAGTAAGTGATTTCGATACGTCTAGATAAATGGGGCTTCCAGATTTCTGTATCACTGATTCTACAAGATCAGAATGAAAGGAAATACTTTTAGTAGAACCAAAAATCTGTTGAAAACATGTCGATAATGACTTATAGCTTCCAGAAACTTCACGATTGTCTAAAGACATCAATTTGGCTTTCTCGGTCTTTCCACATTTAAACGGTTTATGATTTCTGGAGAAACATCCCCGAATTAGCCGGACATAAATATCACCTTGTTTACCAACAGATCCGATGCTCCCAAATTACCCCTATACATCCCTACGCCGACCATAAATCCCGTTCCTATACTCCAATGAAAACCCATAAACCAAGAGGATATCGCGCCCTCGGCCAAAATAACCGCCGAAGAATCGCGACGAGGTCGGTCACCGGGACAATTTATCGAGTACGGCACTGCGCTGTCGGGTCCCGAAAACAGTGCAACAAACAATGGAAGTCCTGGAGGATATATAGAAGGCTGATCGAAAAAGAAAATAGATTTAGGGACGTGCCGGGATATATGGCGCTTTTATACCGGATCTGTTTGAGTCCTATCTTTCGTCGGGTTGATTTTTAAATTAGAAACGTACGATGGACTGCTTATAAAAGGAGCGAGGTATATGCCGTTTTTTAAATCAGTGGCGTACATGCAAGAGTCTAAATTTTGTTGATATCGGATGCTTCTTCTTAAAGTAATGGAACTATCGATGGGGATAACTTTGATATGGCAGAAGTTAGAAGCCATGTTGTTTTGACATTTCTGTTCAATGAGCATTGATGAATTATCATGGAAAGACTCACGCCACAACAACGTTTACAAATTGTTGAAATTTATTTTCAAAATCAGTGCTCTATTCGCCAAAGTTATAGAGCACTTCGTGAAATTTATGGTTTACATAATACAACAACAACAAGACAAAGAACTGTACGTACAGAAGAAAATATCGCTGCTGGAAGTGATAGTGTTAATGAAGATCCAGATTTGTCTATTCATCGACGTTCACAACAAGTTGGACTCTGTGCATCTACCACATGGAATATTATGCGTAAATTGAGGAAAGAAATAACGGCAATGCAGACAATTGAATATTTTTGAAATTCCGGAAAAAGTCACACACCGTGCAGGAATCGAACCTGCGTCTCCCTACTTTCCGGACGGGGGCCTTACCACTGGGCTAACGATGCATATGATACTTTCTCCGGAATTCAATATCTTGAGGTTCACCTCATATGTTGGTGAGAGGGGGATCCTAGGTGGGGAGCAATGATTCAACATCATTAGTCAGGGGATTCCACTTATCCTTCACTCCACGTCGTCGAATTTTTCGATTTCAGTTTTTAGATCGGATTTCGGATTCCGACCAATGATGTTATATTAATAAGCCGATATATGATAAATGAGAATGGTTTAACGTCTGTAAATATAATTGAGGAAAGAAATAACGGCAATGCAGACAATTGAATATTTTTGAAATTCCGGAAAAAGTCACACACCGTGCAGGAATCGAACCTGCGTCTCCCTACTTTCCGGGCGGGGGCCTTACCACTGGGCTAACGATGCATATGATACTTTCTCCGGAATTCAATATCTTGAGGTTCACCTCATATGTTGGTGAGAGGGGGATCCTAGGTGGGGAGCAATGATTCAACATCATTAGTCAGGGGATTCCACTTATCCTTCACTCCACGTCGTCGAATTTTTCGATTTCAGTTTTTAGATCGGATTTCGGATTCCGACCAATGATGTTATATTAATAAGCCGATATATGATAAATGAGAATGGTTTAACGTCTGTAAATATAATTGAGGAAAGAAATAACGGCAATGCAGACAATTGAATATTTTTGAAATTCCGGAAAAAGTCACACACCGTGCAGGAATCGAACCTGCGTCTCCCTACTTTCCGGGCGGGGGCCTTACCACTGGGCTAACGATGCATATGATACTTTCTCCGGAATTCAATATCTTGAGGTTCACCTCATATGTTGGTGAGAGGGGGATCCTAGGTGGGGAGCAATGATTCAACATCATTAGTCAGGGGATTCCACTTATCCTTCACTCCACGTCGTCGAATTTTTCGATTTCAGTTTTTAGATCGGATTTCGGATTCAGACCAATGATGTTATATTAATAAGCCGATATATGATAAATGAGAATGGTTTAACGTCTGTAAATATAATTGAGGAAAGAAATAACGGCAATGCAGACAATTGAATATTTTTGAAATTCCGGAAAAAGTCATTGCCGTTATTTCTTTCCTCAATTATATTTACAGACGTTAAACCATTCTCATTTATTATGCGTAAAGATCTTGGTATACACCCTCACAAGATCCAACTGGTTCAAGAACTAAAGCCACTTGAACAGAATAATTGATATATCGAAAGAAAAATCATGTGACATAACTCCACTGGATTATTTTCTTTGGGGTTATGTTGAGTCATTGGTTTCTTTAGGCTGATAGACCAGAACCAATAGACTCTTTGGAAGCCAACATAACTCGTTTTATTGCTGAAATAAGGCCTGAATTACTCGAAAAAGTGGCCCAAAATTGGTATGGCCGAATGCGGTTCCTCATGGAATGTCATAAAATTATCTTTCAATTAAAAAATTTGCCTTCAATCTTAATTCAAATGTGTTTTAGTTCTATCACTCTGAAAAAACGTCCGATAGTACTATGTACGTTTGACAACAAGTCAATCTTAAATTTATACGCATTATTTTCCTTCCCAAAAAAAAAGGTTCAATTCAGCACCATGGACATGTTAGCAACATTGCTTTATTGAATACATTATTCCATTGGTTTGCCTCGAACATCAAAACTATGCCATTTAATGATAGGAATAATGCCAGGAACATAGGAATACCTACCTCCTGGATAATGGATGCATATCACATCATAATTTCAATTACATATTCAAATACTAGTTTCGATGATTGAATTTGGATGTAATTAAAGTGAAGAAGGCTGTTTATCAATTAGTATCGCTGATGATCGATGCATTAATGCATTTAATGGATTCGAGCATTCATAGAAATACTACATAACATTCGCATCAAAACATGTATACAGGCTAGGCCTTTCAAAACGGAACAGATGAGATAACGGGCGGAATAAATTTATTTCGAAAAAATGCTCGGACACGTCGATTTTTGTTTCGAGGTGGACATCTTTTAAGGTCAAATTCACAGCTATATCGCTTCAACCCTTAGTGTTAGAACACCAACCCCTAAATTTTTAATAGGAAAGATAGGGTGAGTGATACCTCATTTGGAAGGCCTTTTTATCATGAATTCAGCGTAATAATTTTTTTCTCATTTAACGCATTCGTTTTCGAGATATTCAATTTTGAATTTCGTACAGTACCATTCATTCCGCTAACCATGCTATGTGAATTCATCAATTATTTGACTAATTATTCATTGTTAAAATTTCAACTTTGTATTTTGATGTCTAGTGTATGGCAGTTATGGAGTTTCATCAAATCTACAGAATGAATGAATAATAAATTCGATTGATTCAGACAGCTTGCTTGACGACAGTACCATCTTTGTTTCAACTTCAAATGTCAATATCTCAAGAATCAATGAATCAAATAAAAAAAATCAATATCCTGAATTCAGGATAAAAGGACCTTTCAAATGAGGTATCACTTACCCTATCTTTCCTATTCAAAATTTAGGGGTTGGTGTTCTAACACTAAGGGTTGAAGCGATATAGTTGTGAATTTGGCCTTAAAAGTTGTCCCACTCGAAACAAAAATCGATGTGTCCGAGCATTTTTTCGAAATAAATTTATTCCGCCCGTTATCTCGTCTGTTTCGTTTTAAAAAGCTCACCCTGTATACGAAACTGCATAAGTGCATGGATTTCAAAATTTTTTTCTCTTCTTTAAAATAGCCTGGATTGAGGAAATAGAATATTGAAAACTTAAAAAAACTCACAATAAACTCAAAATGCCTTAAACCAGTGAACTGTGAAACTAAAAAAGAAATAGGCAAATGAGTAAGATGAGTGGGAAAACAATTGAACTTAAAAAATTTGTAAGAAAAAAATGGAATGTCTCAAAATTTGTGAACTTTTCTTCTGTTGAGCAGTATAAATGAAGTATTATTTTTTCCGTGTGAAGGCCAAAACAGGACTCTTCTCTGATGGACAAGTAATGGACAGCAGACAGGAGTTCATTAACATTAACAGGACAGGCTTCGGTCGAAAATCGATGCGGAAGCACTGGTACTGCTGCTGTCAAGAAGCCATCAGGCTTCCAATTTTCGGTGGATCCTGATTAATTCCTTCTACCATAACGACAACGTCAGAGGATATGCACGGCTTCTATTCTAATGAGTATCACTTTGAGAAAGTTATCAACTCAAGCGCGGTTCATTTCCAGCCCTGTATGGCAATGATATTATGCACAGAGAGATTCGCGAAGAATCTTAAAAAATAAAGGTACAGATTCTTTGGTTTCTAGTCGAGTTTCTAGTTTAAACTGTGACGATTAAAACGTAATTCAACAGTTCAAACTTCAATTAACATTGGTTCAACAAATTCGCTTTCTTTTTTCTATACTTTATTGGAAATTCTTCTAGTTCGTTTTTCTTTATTATCGTTAATCATTCAATTTTTCAAAATAAATCATATTATTTAATTTTTTTTGTTCTACTAGATCAAAGTGTTGAAAATATTGAATGTTTTCAAATACGCTTAAAAATGCTAACAGTATCTCCCTACTCGAAAACATTGATAAATAAAGGCGTATATCTAATTATTTCCTACATTGCCCATTGATCAGCAGGTACGCTATAGAATGCCTGGGAATTATGAAGATTACCCAGCTAAAGTATGAAACTCTATTCGTTGTATTTCTTACATTGCCCTGAAGAGCAGCAGGCATTCTATACATTGCCTAGGCATTGTACAGAATGCATGAACTGAATAGATTCTATATTTGCCTGAAACGTATGTATAAAGTTTATGAATCTGATCAGCCACTCTTCTGAAGAGACCTTATGATCTTAATATTTGCTCGTATCTTCGAGTTTAATTCAATTTTCAGTCAGTCTATATGGGAGGATGAGCAGAATCATGAAAAATCTGTTCCCGACGCTCTCGAAAGGAATCTGGGAGTTCTCGTGGGGCAAACAATGTAAACAGAATCGAATTCCGAAGTTGGAGAGCACGTGATGTACTGCAATCGCATTTTCGTCAATCGAGAAACCCTAATGAAATAACATTTCGACTTCTTCTCGGAGGAAAATCCCGAAATTCAATTTCCCTTTGCTGACTTATCGGTTGTTCGGCGAAAAAATTAATATTTTCTTCCGAGTATCCAAACTCATTCGCCTGATTCCGAACGATGAGGAGGAAGTGAAAGAAATCGATAAAAACGTACCTGCTGGAGGATTGGAGGAAATTGAAGTTTTTTTTGTAGGGTGATATCCGAGATTACAAATTAATGTGATCGATATGGCGATTCTTGACAAATAGGATTATCGAATGATCTAAAAATCTAAACGAATTTTGTGCAATCTTCACGACGATCGGTTTGGAATATTTGATTCATTCGTATATTAATGTTATGCGTCTTTTCGAACTTGATGATTCAATATCATTGTTAACCGTGGTGTTGATGATCAGTTATCTATCTGACCTTTTTCAGCAAAAAAATTATAAACTTGGGCAACTACAGTACAACTTCAGTAGTTCGGACACTCGCTAGCCCGGGCACTCCAGTAATTCGGGCACTGCTTTGATTCGGGCAGTTTGAAATTTTCACCTCTGAAATCCGGGCGCGAGAACATTCATATGCAAAACAATATAATTTTCTTGTCTGAACTTGTACAAAACAGTTGTAGGACGGGTTGAAAACGTCACGGGGCGCTGGCCGCATCATCAGGAGTGAGGTGAAGAATCTTCTCCTTGAAAACTTGTTACTTTTGAAAAGGATCAAAAACAAAGCCACTGATATTTATACATCAAATATGATCCAAAAGTAAAATTTATCCATATTTTTCAAAAGAAGAGAAGATAAGGAAGATGGTGCATGTTCTTATATATATATATTTATTATTCACATTCATAGTGCAAAGTAGGCAGTACATACATATATATTATATGTAGTCGTATACATATAACTTATTTTCATCATTAGAAATTTGTAAACTTTGGTTTTATTTTACTAGAATAATTTTTTTTTAGTTTTGATTGATAAACTTCAATTTTGATCATTTATAAGTTGTTTTATTTGATAAATTCAAATCACTCCAGTAATCCGGGCACCTCGATGGTTCGGGCACGTCCCGGTCCGATATCTGCCCGAACTACTGAAGTTGTACTGTACAAGAAAGTAAGGGAAATACGTACAAAATGACATATATGGACAAAATGACATAGGCATCATAATTAGAGTTTGGAGGTATCAAATGCGGAACTGCCTACCACATCACACGACCCGAGAGGCTTCTATTAACCTCTGAAAATTAGCAAGCGCTACTCTAGTTCATTCGGTCGTAATGAGGGATAACAGAAATCAGTAAGTCACGAGTTTTTTTTCATTGCGCCAAATTTTTAGAAGAAATGGCCATTTTTCTCATTTATATTGCATTCATTTCGAGATTTACTTATTTGTCATCGTATTCACGAAGCTTTTTTTATGTTAAATTTACTTTTTGTATTAATTCGATATATTTCTAGTTTTATAAGGCTATATGGAAAAAAATACATATACAGTGGTTGGACAAAATGACATAGGTATTTCAGCAGAATTATCCGTATCTACCGGATAACACCAAGACAATCCATCCCAGGCTCCATCAGCAAACAAAAAACCAGGACTTGTCTTAACATATTCATAACAAAATATTCATCTGCGGCTAATAAAGGCAATGCATCTTAAACTACTCTTGCTGATCCTATTAGGAGGTTTCTCCTAAAGGACGATTCATAAGTGGACAAGGCAAACGTGAGTCGAGGACTAGATAAGCGTACTTAGTTTCAACTTCTACACCTAATATGATTGCAATCAAATCGAAAAAAGAGCCCATACCTCCTCCAAAGACAAGGAGACAACTCCCCAGGGCATTACTTAAAGAAGACAATGAAGAAGAAAATGTTCCTAGCAATTTTCGAGATGATGAAGACGACTGTCCTTCTATCTATTTAGATTTAGATCTTTTCCAGGATTAGCCCTGGAGAAGACTGGTTACGATGCATGCATTGCTTGCATTCGGCTCACGCATCAAGATGCTGAAGTTCCTAGAAGAACCAAGCGTTTCATTTGTGAACTTTGTCAGTAGTTTTGTAACTATAAGTAGAAAACTAAAGTTACTTGTTGCCGGTATGTCATTTTGTTCATAGCATGCGAACAAAATGAATTTCGTTTATCTCAATTTATCTAAGAATATTTTATTTCTTGTTACCCTTATTTCATAAAAGTTGATTAGATTTTATAGAGAAAGAACCAAAGATCATAGGTGTAGAATATGACATTACTGTAATTCACTACTAACAAGGTATGCCTCTGAAATAAAACCCTATTTCATTTTGTACGTACTTCCCCTACTGTTCCCTTTTTCCATACAGTTATGAACTACTTCGAGGAATGGAAAATCAAAATCAACGCAAATAAAACAATAGCCATCCCCTTTGGAGCAACAAGAGTGAAAAAGGAGAAAGAAAAATGAAAAGAAACGATAAAGAGATGGAATGGAAGGAAGAAGTAGAATATCTAGGAATTATCTGAGATGAAAAGCTGAACTTCAGAAAACAAAACAGATAAATGCTTGTCTTATCCCGATATTAAATTTAAAGAGCAAATTCTCACTTGAGAACAAACTAAGCATAATTGAATCAATAATTATTCATTGTATTACTTTCCCAGGTATGATATGGAACAGCAACCAATAAAATCACAAGAAGAAACTCCAAAGCTTTTTGAACAAAGTCATAAGAAGTACAATAGGTGCCCCGTGGTATATATAACTAACAAACAGATCAGAAAAAACTTTAGAAAAAAACACTAAAGGAAATTATAGACGAACAGACACAGAAACTGAAAGAAACGATGAAATGAAACAATAATAAACAGACATTACTAAAGATTTTAGTGATGAAAACAGACAAGAGAAAATAGCTCATGAATTGAGGGAACATAATACAAAGAAGCAAGAAAGGAAAGAAGTATAAAAAACCGAATACTGAAGAGAATAAATGCTTCTCACAAAGCAAACGTAGAAAAATGAGGAAACACAAAATGAGAGGCGACTGGAAGAAACTCCGAATGCTGAAAATCGAGAACCTATAGATAAACGATACTGATCTTGTCACAGTCCATAACAGTAACTTCTCAAAATCCTACCACCCTGATTTTGAACATTCTGCTTTTCAGAACCAAATCCAGTTACGATGAATGCACCGTGAAATTCACATGGAGAATGCCAATCATCTGGCATTCACATCAGGACTGAAATAATCTTCACTATTCGTTATTGTCCATAACGCAATTTGTCCAACATACAGTCGGACTTTCTATTAGCCCTAATTCCATTTCGGGAGAATATATTCCGGCCGTCGACTTCGTTCGGCCCTGTCCCGTTCTTAATTCGTCGAGGAAGCTCTTCACGGGTCCCCCAGGTCCCCTGGGGGGCTGTTTTGCGGTTTTGTGATGTAACTTAATCCGCATTCGCTGGACCGAGTGCTATTTAATTTCAAGGTTTGTCTATGCGCTTATTCGTGGCTAATAAGTCTCTCCAAGAGCCGCAAGTTAAGGGGCTGGGATATCGTTCGAATCTGTACTGTACAAATAGTCGATATTAGAAGCATGGCGGCGTATGGAAAAGGAAAACTAAATGTCCAGCTTAGGACAAACTAACATGAGATGTATGTATGCACAGAAGGATGCAGGACACAAGAAGCTCTCAACGATCAATGATTGTCCAACTAAATTTTCACTCTGTTGATATGAAGTTGTAACACAGAAAATTGTCCTTTATGTGGAATCATCACGAAAACATTGTGTTCCAACTTTCAAGAGAACAGGTAATAACAGTTATTTATATTTAGAACAAAGTGAGAGCATTATCGTGCTATTGGTTCGAAAGACTTACACTGCCAGGCATTTTTATCATTTTTAATTTATTTCCTATTTTATCTCCAAACCAGTAAAATCACTATTTATATGATTGTATAGTTTCGAAATTCGAAAAATACAACTCACTTTAGGGATCTGTATCAGACCAGAAATTGACAGAGTTGCTCCTATTAATGTGTATCATCTCTGATGTTTCTTTTTTTTATGTTCTGCATCATCTGAAATTTTTTAAATTTGAAATCTCAAACAGAGTGTTTCCCTTTCTCCATTTTTCACATCTCTGTTAACATATTCTTGTTGTTTTATTCTACTTTGTGAATATTGAATAATTTGTCCGACATTTGAAGTTGTAAAAGATTAATGTTTTATTTGCTGTTCTCAGGGTTCCTTAAATTCAATGGGAAAGTTTTAGTTATTCCTTGGACTATTTCAATGATGTTCCATTCTTTGATTATTTTTGAAAGAGCGCTTTGTTGCAAAGATACGAGGATGTATTGATATCTAGTTAGCCTAGACCAGTTCCATGCATAAACAAAATATTGCTCTACCATATCAACGAAAAATAGCTTATTAGAAGTGTCAGTGTAGAGTTCAACGTCAAAAAAGTAAACCAGAGTTACGCAATAAATTAAAAAAAAGTGTCCACCGAAATTGTGAAAATCGAAAAATTGGACTATCGAGTTAAGAGGTAAGCAAATTTACGAAGATATGCTTAATACCCTTGGAGATCAATATCCTTCGTATACGACCGTCAAATATTGGAGTTTAAGCTTCAAAAGAGGTAAATTTTTCATTGATGATGATGACTGATCGGGAAGGCCAGTTTCTGTGTCAATCCCAGAAAATATCGATGCAGTTCATGACATGATTTTATCAGACCGTCAAATTGGGCTAAACCGGATATCTGAAGCACTGAAGATTTCATACGAACGCGTTCATCATATAGTTCACGTCAAATTGGATATGAGAAATATTTCTGCAAAATGGCTCCCCAAATGTTTGAATGTTGACCAAAAGCGTGCAAGGGTAGAAGCATTGCGTTCGATCTGTGCTCGATTTGAAAACGGTGTAGACTTCTTAAACCGAATTGTTACTATGGATGAGACTTGGGTACATTTCTACGATCCAGAAACGAGGCAACAATCGATGGAATGGCGACACTCTGGTTCTCCAAGACCTAAGAAGTTTCGTGTCCAAAAATCTGCTGGAAAAGTTCTTGCTTCAGTTTTTTGGGATTGCCATGGAGTAATCATGATTGATTTTTTTGATAAGGGTAGAACAATAACTGGAGATTACTATTCGTTATTACTGACCACTCTACAGGAAAGAATTAAAGAGAAAAGACGCGAAAAGCTATCTAAAGGTGTTTGGTTTTTATAGGACAACGCCCCAGTACACAAATCTCATGTTGCCATGCAAAAAATTTAGGGTTAGAATTATTCGAACACCCTCCTTATTCACCAGATTTGGCTCCGTCCGACTATCATCTCTTTCCTCAACTGAAAAAAAGTTTAAAAGGTCGTAACTTTACTTCCAACGAGGAGGTTATAAAAGCTGTGGAGGACTGGTTTGCAGAGCAAGAAGAAACATTTTTTTTAAAGGTCTAGAGACGTTGCAGGTCCGCTGTAATAAATGTATTCAATCAAGAGAAGAATAGGCTGAGTAATAAAATATTTTGACATTGAAATTTTGATTGGTTCTATAGTAGGCTAAGAATTTTTCAATATATCCTCGTATACTTGCATATGGTAGCTTGAAACATGCTTCAGTTTGTTGTATTCTGTTTTTTCTTTTCTGTTCTTATTTCTTATTGTGTCTTAATCCCGATAGATTTTGTTACCTTTTTATTACTCGTGGAGAACACCAATATGAGATTAAAATTTGTGGTACTTTTCCAGAGAGCCATTTTACTATGAAATTTGTGGCATACTCATTACGAATTCTATTTCGGCCATCGACAAAAGTTAATATATTCCATTGCTTATCGCCCCTGCTAATAACAGGATTATATCCCCTACAAAATCCCCATAATGCACTGGGAAAATTTCAGCTCTACGTGTTTCAATGCACGAATCAATTATTCGAGGAGCTCTAACCTCGGAAAGAGTGTTGCAGTTGACGCTAAATGAAAATTTTCACAATGTATTTCGGAGGTAGGCGGTATATGGAATGTGCATTCAATAGAGGGATCGAAAATAGTCAAATACGAGTTCATTTTCCGGGTGTCGAATGTGCAGTAAGCGCAGTTATTATGAATGCATGGAAGCTATAGGTGAAAGCTATGAGTTGGGCTTTTTGTTATTATGTAGTATGGATTTACTTTTTCCCATTTCGGATATGAAATTCATTCAGTGAAGTAAACTGCAGCTTAAGTTCAATCTCATTGCATTCATTTCCTGAAAAATTGGGGATCTCTCAATTTGTAGTCGGGATAAAGTGGAGAAAGACGTGCATGGTATTTTTCTTGTTGTTTTATAGTAAGGCAGTTAAATATAGTACATATGTAAGGCCTTTATGCTACAAACAACTGAATTATCCATGCAGCAAATTCAATTAGCACTGAAGACACGAGAAATATTGACTCGACAACATTTCGCAAATGATTAAAAAAGAATTTATGGGTTTCACCCATGCGACTGGGAACTTCAATTATGACAAAGAGATTTCACATATCCGCTGCCTTCAAGGGGTGACATTTTTGTTATACGAGGTCGACACACTCCGATAAACCCAGGGGTTGAAAAATTAATCATCAACGACTGTATCAGAGCTTATCATCCTTTTCCATTTGGATTAATCTCAATTTGAGAAATGTCATGTATGCCTTGTGAGGGATGAGGCTCGAAGTTCGTCTAACTTGATTAGTCGAGGTTCGAATGATGCCTGATGGTGCCAAAGGAATTGATGGCGTTGTTATTTGTCTGGATGAAATTTTTCTGGATTCAAAGCGATTTTTTAATATTTGCAACTGAGATCGCCTTCGTTTGATGGAAGAGATTAGATCATGGAAAACGAAATCCCCTTTTTTCAGAAGCCAAAAAAATGTCAAACAAATTGACAAAGTGGATATATCTAGTTCCCTTCATCCTTATCTCCAGTTGTCTCAAGATATATCAGTGAAATCAAACCAGCAAGAGAAACCAGTAGCCGAAGACAAAGACAGGTGTCGCAGCAGCATCTCAACACCTTTGTTTATCTTTCTCCGAAGTTTCCGACTCGAGTCGTTCCCTCGCACCTATTAAAATTACTTTAATTGCCCGAAACTTTATAGGTGTTCTTCTCCAACCGATCCCATTAAATCGGGACATTCCGACAAAAGATGCTTTTCTACGAGCTGTCCTTCGACCGCTTAAAATAATCGGTTTGGTGTCGCATCGCCTGTTGATGTATCGCTCGATAAGAGGAATTCCCGTTAGTTGAGAAGGGGTGTTGATTTCTTCCATCACAAAAAACACGGAGTTAGATTGGCGGTAGACGAAAGACGAGGACTTTGGGAAACAGACACGCGGGTTAAAATAGATTCTGTTGTGTAATTGATGTTTCCCGACATTCTCTGATGTTTGAATCAGAATGATTCCAGATAATTTTTAAGTTTACGCATAATTCGAAAAGTTATATAAAAAACACATGAGAAATTTCAACCTTTAATTTGTGCAGACTTTCTGATACATCCTTTCTATTCCAATGCGAATGTCTCTCAAGTAATAGAATCTATATATATAAAACAGAGTTGTTGGTTACACCATTTATAACTAGAGATCCGATAGACTGTTTGTTATGAAACTTCATTTATGGATTCGTCTACGGCCTGGTTATTATAATAGTATATTGTTCTATAAGCGGTAATGTAAGTCACGCAGATGAATTTTGCAGCCCGAGCCGTCAGGCGAAGGGTGTAATTCATCAATATACTTTATCTTCGAGTTCTTCAGTTAAATTCGAATTGATCATTTTCAAAATTGACAACAGTTATCAAGAGCGATTTCTGTGGTCGAAAATCGAATCGATATCGAATCCTGTAGAAAACGTCAAAATTTCACGTTTTCCAAATGCAATTTTTGGATATTCAGACCTAAGAAAATGTAGAAATGGATGGCGAGAACGTTACCTTGATGTCTGAAATAGAGTTCCCCATTGACCCGATTTTTTTATTCATTTCGTAAGCTACATTTTTCGTATTTGTATTAGAGTGAGTTATAGGCGTGAGTTATTATTACCTCACACTATTGGTTTATAGAGACTATTACAGATCAAATTCAGTTGAATAATGGATATATACAGGGTGAGTCTTTGACTTGTACCGCCTATTTGTAAATGATTATTTTCACCTTTCGTTTTCAATAAAGACGTTTATTATTATTATTATTATTATATATTTTAACTGTAGATTCCTCTCATCAAACGAAACACTTTTTTCCCATGCCATTTTTCAAAATTCGGTTTGGTTTGGGAGATACAGGGTGTCGAAAATCCACGAAAAAAACACTTTGCTGTTCATATCTTCGGAACCGTTATTTCAAATGAACTGAATTTTGGTTGATTCTTTACTCTATTCATGGTGCATATTCCTCAATCGAAACTTATTCAATATCTCTCCTAGTTCAAAAGTTACAGGGTGGTCGACTCATAAATTCATGCAAAAACACTATCAAATCACTTGAAAAGGATAAACGGTTCATATTTTCGCAAGAATCAACCATTTTAGAGAATAAAAGTATTCCTATATTTTTTCAATAAAACGCGTCGTTTTCGAGTTATTCCAAATGTATACGAAGAAATTTGAGGAAAAAATCATGAATTTCATAAAAAATCTGAATGCTTCCCTGGATTCAATATCATCGAATATTGTTTCTTCCCTGGTCTCTTAACAAATTAAGTAAATTAACAATGTTGTCAATGTTTATCAACTGAATTCCGAGAAGCATGAAATTACACAGTTTATAAGCAACTTTCTATTAAAAATTTATTGATACCCGTCCTTCGAGAAAATATCTATCTTCTTAACAATATCCTCTTGGAATATTTAATCGACCCTACACGGTTTTCACATCACAAATCACAATAAGCATCACCTGTTAGCTTTATTCTCTGCGAGTAAATAAATAAATGAATTGAATCCATAATCCATGTAGAAAGGTTATCGCGTTTAAGCGTCGTTCATTTTATCACAGACTGGCTGGCCTGTGATGAGACACAGAACAACGGCTTGTCTTGCGTGGCGGCTACATCGCAGCCGGCAGCGCACCGCGACTGAAATTTAGATCGGCGAGAATCAGAACTACTCGTTTGGCATTTCCAAAGAGCAATGCGTAGAAGCCTTTAGCGAAAAGTAAACAATACTAGTTCTTCCGTTAACGATAGGGGACGTTCTGCTTTCTTGAGTTCGCCTATACCATTGTTGAAGAGAAAATCGACAATCTGGCATCGTCTTCTCTAGAATTCTGTGATCACTATCACAGAGGAGATGGATTAGGTTAGGTCATTGACCTCGAATCAGATGACTTTGATTAATGGAGTTAGGATAGGTTAGTGAGAAACTAATTTTTATAAGATAGTTTCAGGGTATCGAGGCAAATATGAACAAATTATTAGTGTTTACAAACTAATCTTCAGGAAAATCGAAGAAGGAACTTATTTTGGTGTGAGAAATATGGCATTTCAATTGCAGAAATGATGGGACAAAACTTGGCGTTTTTGTTAGGAAATATCGTGTTTGTAACATTCTTATTCAAATAAGGTTAGTGCTTGAGTATTTTCTAAATGTATCACCCAGAATATCTAATAATCACATCAATTTCAATTGAAAAATATGAACTTTGAGGTGTTTGTAGAGAATGATATCAGGCACGCATTTAGCACAATTTTTTTTCCAAATGGCTATATCTCTTTAAGTCTTTAACCGAGCCGAATTCGGAAAAATGGAAAATGAAAAAAAGGTTTCTTTAGGCCTCAAAAATCTACAGTTAAAATATATGTACAAGTCAAAGACTCACCCTGTATATTATTCTATGGGAGTAGATAAACGATCATTCATCTAAAAACATGGCATTTTTCTTTGAATGTCAAAATAACAACTCTCATTGGAAAACCCTTTATTTCACCAAAATTTCCTTAATATTCGGCCCTATCGACTATAATCAGGAGCGTCCAAATTTGTCCTTAAATCTCTGCCTCATGAGAACTTTCAAACGGGCCCCAAAAGGCAAACACCGAAAGTGAAAGCGACACCTTACCTAAAATAAACAGTGTTTGTTTTTAAACACGCGCCCTTAACAGTTACATATCCTAGCATCATTATCGCTGTTTACCGAGGCAAACAGCTGCGTCGGAACAAGGGGTGAGCGGGGGTTGCACGCACATATCGGGGGAAGTATATATTTTATCAGGCGGACATTTCTATCGGTCGGGAAAGCGTTTAGTCCGTAAATTATCCCGTGAAGCCGGTTTTCTTTGGAGCGGGAGGAAGAAGAGCTTTGTTCATTTCCGGATTTCGTGGTTGTTCCAAAACAACCTCATGTCTAGTTTGACATGACCCAAAAACATTAATTGAGTGCGGATGGGAATACAGAGTCTACACGGATAGTGGGAAAATAGAACGTTGATCTCACTGAAGAAAATTATATTTCTTGCTTCTGGTCGTCAAGGGCCATTATCCTGAATTCAAAATCCACTGCAATGCTTTTTCGATATAGGTTGACATATTTTAGGGTAGAGCAGATTATTGATCCGCCTGTGGTAATCTTGATGACTCCTCCCCAATGTTGAACAGAGTTGGCAAATTTTAAAAGCAGTTGGAATATTTTCGAAGCTGTTGAAAAATTTTCTGAGCAGTTGGAAAAATTTCGAAGCAGTTGGAAAGATTTCAATTGAGTTGGAATACATATTTCTAATGAAGTTTTCTTAAAATGTGAATGAATTTGACTTCTTATTGAATAAAGTTTGAAATTAATGCTTTTTAAACCGGTAGAACTAAGCCCACGTTTAGCCGGACAAAAGCATGCAGAGAATAGCGACAATTGTACAAATTCTTGTTAGAGTATATTTAGGGTATTTGGCAGATTTGGCCCAATGTGCAATGTGTATAACCAGCAAAAAATGGTATATTGCTACCATGTGTTTCAAGAGATGAACAATTTTTCATCTTTTACGTTATTCCTCAGCAGGTTGTTGTGAATTTCTCAGTTTGGCCGCATCGACTTTGTCATAACAAACCATCTGGTACCAATTTGCGCTATTTCTCTCGGTCGGGCAGTAGGCAGTATTTACTCATTCTTAATTATTCTATCGAATCTCCGTTCAACACGTAAATCTGTTAAGGGGACGTTATACTCAGACCGACTGCACCGATTCTCCATTCAAAAAGTGCCCTTCATTTTTCCAAGTTCACGTCCTCAATTTTCCGCCTGAAAGCTTGATTTTTTTTTAACTCCTGGAATTTCAGACAGTTCTCTGCGATTTCACACTTTCCAGAAGTCTTTTCAGTATTTCCATAATTTTTTGCATTAATTAAGCGCCTATCGAAATGGAATTTTTTTCAAAATATAGAAAATTTATTTGTCGAGGGCACTCCAATGAATTTTCTGAAAAAAATTGATGAACAACTGCCAAAAAACGATTATGAAGTCCATTTTCATAGACTCTCAAATTCAAGCCCATTTTTTCATGCAAAAAAATAATTTTTGCAAAGGGAAGAGATTGAAGTTCCCTCAAGACATCCTTTAACTTAAATTTAAAGTAATAATCAAGCTTTCAGGTTGAAAATTGAGATCGTAAACTTGGAAAAATGAAAGGCACTTTTTGAATGGAGAATCGGTGCCGTAGTCGATTTTTTCATGCGAAAAAATAATTTCATCAAAGAAAAAAAATTGGAGTGCTCTCAAGACATCCTTCAACTTTAATTTGAAAAAAAAATCAAGCTTTCAGGTGAAAAATTGAGGGCGTGAACTCGGAAAAATGAAAGGCACTTTTTGAATGGAGAATCGGTGCCGTAACCGTCGGCCGAAGTATAACGGCCCCTTAAGTACGCAAAAATGAACCGAAAAAGATTCAAAGTGAAGTGTGTGGTATGTGGATTTTTTTCAGTGAACTTGAAGAAATCATTTTTTTTCATCGGAATTGAACTTAAAAATCGAAACATACAAAATAATAAAAACAGATGCTATGTAATCCTGTAGAGTGTGGAGTGTGTTAATCTGGAAATGCAGAATTAAAAAACTACACTTCAAAATTTTCTGAATATTTTTAATGCTCTCGGGGAAAAACATTGACTCGCAATCCAAAATACCACCCCCCTTCAACCATTGGTTTTCTAATCCATTAATGCACAGTTGGAAAATTTTCGAAGCTATCCCCCCCCAAAATTTGGCTTCGGCCCGTCCCTGGACAACAATTGTCAAGTTTTGCCGCTGACTGCTGCTGGCATACAGTTTGACCATCTAGAAACCATTTGTGATTCAAAATTGGGCGTTTCTTATTGGTGGAAATCAAGACGAGGGAAATAGTCAATATAAAATGTCCATCCGAGACGTGATGATTTTGAATAATTATTTTTATGTGTTGACGTTTCAAACTTCGTTGTTTAGTGTTTCTGGGAAAATATATACCTACCCTATTTAGAACAAGTGTACGAAGTGATTGTGTATAAAGCAAAATATACCTATGTGATAAATAATTAATCATCATCTCTATTGAAATTTGTTTAAGATCGAGCTTCCAAAAAGCTTCGTTAACTGTTTCACTCATTCTAGAACTCGGTTTGCACGCCTCTATAACAAATCTTTCGAGACTTCTCCTTTCGAATCCGTATTTTAAATGAGTGCTGACATATTTCAAAAACAATTTTAATAAACCTAAATCCCATTCAATCAACACCCTGATTTTATCGCTTGCAAGCATGTGGGTGAGAAGAGCCGAGTAATTTATGAATATAGCACTTTTTGGTGGAAAGAGGGCGATATAAATGTCTCCCTGAAATATTTATTTCCCTGGATCCAACCTCGATGTCAACTCACAGTTCAAACCCTTTGTGGGGCTGATTTCGGAGTTGTGCTAACACCAATTTCATCGAAGATGCTGGGAAGCTTATACAGGATGGTATAGTTTGCATAGATTCCATGAATACATTCAAAATCGACTCGGAAAAGAAATTTATCCCGTAATAAACTACCCAGTTTCGGTGCTCGATAAAGTGATCGGAAAACCCCCGGGTTGAATCACGTGTTCGAACAATAAAAATCACCCCGATTCATCTGTGAAATTCGCGATTTTTGCGAGCCATTTCCGTCACGTGATTCGTGTACGCGTGACACATCAGTCACCCCCTCGTTTCCCCTTGACGTGCGCAGCTGTGCCGTCGGTTCAGACAGCCGTAAAGATAACGATCTCGACGCTCATGACCTACGTTATTATTTTTGTGATTAATGTGCCACACTATTTTCAGCTAATTTTCTGGGTATTAATAGGGACACCCCATTAAAATCCTTAGAAAAATTATGAAGACTGTCTGGAATGTTTATTCAACTGCGTTGGGGTTAACACAGAAGTAATTCATGGTTATTGCGTGGAAGTCAAAATCAACAAATATACAGAGTGTAACAGCCAAATGGAATAAATTCGATAACGAATAATTGAGGGCGTGTTGGGAAAAACGCTCGGACACGTCGATTTGTGATTTTAAATGCGTATATTATTCAAGAAAATAAAATTATATAGGGTGTTCCATGTGACCGTGGCCAATACCAACTTTCTTATTTCAATGCAACCCCCTGTATATTATTTTTTTTTGGATTCTTCAGAGAATTCTAGACACAATTCATGGACAATGTCCTATACCTATCTTTAACTATTTCGGAAGTATTAAGTGTTTTCAGATTCATTGCAAAAATCAACTTTTTAAATAAAAATTATTTTATTTCACAAATTCGGTACATTACACTCGAAACCTAATAAGTAATACTGATTATTTCTTAATTATTAAAAAAAAACATTAATGTCAATGATGGAAATGTTTAAAATGCTCGCCGCGAACGTCTTGGCAACATGCTAATCTGGTGTAGAATTATCTTCTTACGTTACTCAACATTTCAGGCGTGACTGATCTAATCGCAAGCGTGATTCGGTTTTTTAGGTCGTCTAAGTTTAAGGGTTTCGTTTCGTATACAATACTTTTGACATATCCCCACAAAAAGAAGTCTAATGTAAAATTGTAAAAAATCTGAAAACACTTAATATGTCCGAAAAAGTTGAAGATAGGTATAGGATATTGTACATGTATTATGTCTAGAATAATATATATATATATAATCTATTTCCCAATTATACCTTTCGGTGTTTGGGTCTAGAATAATCCAAATAATAAATAATATACAGGGGGTTGCTTTTGAAATAAGAAAGTTGGTATTGGCCACGGTCGCATGGAACACCCTATATAAATTTATTTTCTTGGAAAATATGCGCATTTAAAATTACAAATCGACGTGTCCGAGCGTTTTACCTAACACCCCCTCATTTATTCGCTATCGAATTTATTCTATTTGGCTGTTACACTCTGTATGTATCTCAATATAGAAAATCTATCGAAGGGTAATCAAAAACTAGATCACAAACTTTTCGCATTTTTGGAAACAAATTCTCGTCACATCAACACAACTCACCTCCGATAAAAACATTTCCAGACGTCACAAAAGAGATATGTTTTACTCTGAGCGACATCTAGCAATGAGAAGATCCAGACCAGAGCCCCCCTCCGCTGTATTGTTATATATTTGTTGATTTAGGTGGTGAAAGATGATTTTCTCGAATAAAAAGATAAAAAATAAGAATTCATGATGACTAAATTAGATAAGAGTGTGTTCTAAATTATTGGATACAATTAGGATTCAAGATTTCAAGTTCACAGCTTTTCACTGCTTCGTGCATATTTCCCAGAAGGAACTCGGTTAATTCGAAAACAGAAACAATGAAAACGACCAATTCATCCAATAATTTCAGTGGAATGCAAAGTTTTGTGAACACAGAACCCTGGCGCAACAACCGTTAAAGAAAAGGTAATCTTCACGCACTCCAACCTACAAAGGAAAATGTCACAACGTATTCCCCTCCAGCAGACTTCTGTCTAAATTCAGTTTGAACAAAGTGTAGGAATTCTTTTCCACCTTTATCTCATTCCCCACTGTCAAAAACACGCAACTTTTTCGTGAAACAAAAAGGAATGTACATAAATATATGGGTCGCTGCAGAAATTGAATTTCCACGATTTACAGGCAGAGTTGTAGGTTATCCTGGAACTTCTCAACGCTTGTACTATAACCACATTCTTGTCACGTTATGGCGAGGTCTCAGCAAAGCTGTCATATAAAACGCTGCGATTTTGGCTTGTCGCCTACCAAGTTGCTGAGATATTAATGGCTTTCCTGGGACCGATGAATTCAAACGTGGAGAAGAAGCAGCTACCAGAGATGTATCGATGATATCCAGTATGTTTGGCGTTTTGTGAAAGCGAATTTGATAAATTTAAACTTTCAGTATATTCTGAAGTGAATTGGAATCAAGCCAGAACAACTCACCCCTTAAAACACACACTACATTAAATTTTCTAAGGTAAGGAAGGAAAAATTTGAGAATCCTCACAAATGGACACCAAGCAGTACACAGGTGGACTAAGAGGAAATGAAAATGCAAAAGATAACTTCAAAAAGCGGCAGACTATATATCTGAGAGGTGATTCCTTATGGCTGAAATCGAAGAAGTGGAATTGAAGAAGAAAAAACCATGAACGATGACATTCTCCATTTTTCAAGTACTCTTGGTTTCACTGAATGAGATAACTCTTGCCTTTCAGACAGTTGGTTCAGTCATTCGGCACTTTTTTCCACAAGCTTTGACCTTCAAAGCAGCCTGGTCTTTCTTTTCATGGAGATGTCAGCTCTAATTTTGGTTTGGAATACGATCTACTCATTCTCATTATCACAAGTAGCAATTAGACAGGCAGTCTGTCGCTTCTGTAAAGAAGACACCGAAATAGCTGAACCGCTGCTTTACAATCGTGACGGTGTCTTCAGAAAAAGGCTGCGGCATCTTGACTCCTGTTTCTTTAAACCGGAACAAGTAATGAGCGTGGCACCGAGAAGGCTTTGCTACCTGATTGGTAAGCAGCGCGGGGTTGCATAAAAGATCTTTAGGTCAGGGTGATGTGAGGCTCAGCTAAAGCTAAACGCCCCTCCTCAAATCTAATCTAAAACTTATCTAAGGTATCACCATATTTTTCAAAGAGATAATAAACAATTTGAAAACAAGAAAGGCCCATGGAAAAGATAAAATTACAAATCTCATGCTGAAGAAAGAAACAGCTGCACTCACTAGCATAGCTAATGGAGAGATGAGAACAGAGCACTTTCCAAAAACATGGAAAACTGCCGGAATGATTGTTTTCAATAAACCAGGCAAAGACAAAAAGTTCCCATAGAACTATAAACCAATAAGCCTGCTCCTAGGAAAATTGTGGAGAGAGTCTTAGCCAGACGACTTGATGAAGAAACAGAAGCCCTGGCGACGATACCAAGTGAACAATTTGGATTCAGAAAACAGCATTCAACTGAACAACAGCTCCTAAGAATGACCGAGTATATCACAAAAGGATTTCAGAATAAACAAGCCACAGGACTACTACTACTAGATGTAACCAGAGCTTCTGATAGAGTGTAGCATGAGGGGACTAGCATATAAAATGATAACCGCAGGTTACTCAACCAAGTTATGCATAATAATAAGAAATTATTTGAGGGATAGGAACTTTTGTATAAAAATAGATGATGTTCATTCCACACTCAGATATTTAGAAGCAGGAGTTCCTCAAGGATCCATACTAAGACCGCTACTCTATAACATATACATACATGATACGGGTATTTCTCTGTAAACTGGGCAACCCATTGTCTCAGGCAAATATTATATAAAAAATACAGATCATATTTATTTCGTAGATAATATCATGAAATAATAACCTTATCTACCTCTGCTCAGTGTTCAATATTTAATGAAATGAACTTTATTGTATCGAAAACGATGTTGAAGTACTTGAAAAACAGTCCCCTGCCGTGTCACCGAAGCTGATAAGTCACTTCATACTAAATTTATTAAGAAAATAACTATTGGAACCAATCAAATTTATTGAATGCTCAAACACCATTATTTCATTGTCGAAAAGATCCGTTAATTTTCTATAATTATTATTTCATTGGACTAAAAAGGTAAATCAAAGTATGTCTCCACAGTTTGTGAACAGTTCCCCTGTCTATATTACTAATTACGCACCCCGTACTGTGAAGGTTAAACTGCGCCATAGCTGCGTGTAACAGACCGCAAAAAATCAAAGTTGGTATAGTTGCTGTCATTAATTTCCAGACGCCATTTCATTTATTGCTGCAAGAGCATCTTTCCTTGTAAGTCACGTCGTTACCTGACAGCTAACAGTCCTCTGGTAAGTATTTTTTCCATTTCTTTTCTAGTACTATATTCTTGCCCTAGAAATTTTATATCGTTGTAATAGATGAATATTTATTTCGTACAGCGACATAACTTGAGATCATTACATATTGTGCTACCTTTCAATGAAGTAAAATTAAACAGTCCCCTGTCCTGCTGGGGGACAGGGGATTGTCTCCGTCTCCAAGGACTGCTTTTATATTATGTTTATCATTGTTTTAGATAGACGTGTGTTTTGAGTATGGTTCCAAGAAAGAAAAAACTCTCTAAAGATGAGATTTTGAAAAGAAAAAGAGAAAATGAGCGGAAGAGATATGAGTGTATTAAAAATGAACCGCAGAAAAGGGAAGAGCTTATAGAGAAAGAACGTATTAAATACCTTAAGAAAAAAGAAAAGGGAACTAGGAAGCTTGTTGAGAATATGACCCCACGAGAACACCGGGAAGCTAAGAAGAAGTGGAAAGAACATTGCACCAAGTATCGCTATAAAAAAAGTATTAGCGAATATTACTAACATGAGAGAAAATAGTACAGATTATGATGTATCTACTTCATTCCAAATGCCAAAACCTGAAGTTGCTGAAATGATGCGAAAAAGATATTCTAGAGAGAAGATGCTAAGATATAGGATGAAGAAAAAAAAAAGATAATGAAATAAGAGTCCTGAAGAAAAAAATATTGAAGTACAAAAAACGCCTCTCGCGATTAAAGAAGAAAGCAAAAACAGGGCCCAAAGATACACTCAACACCAAGTTACAGGACATGGCAGATACTCCAGAATATAGAAAAGATCTAGTCAAAAAGGCACTTTTCGGTGAAGTATTAAAAGAACAATTACAAGAAAATTTTGCAGAGATGAAAACGATAAGAGAAAAAAGGCTTCTGGCAAAAATAGTATCAGGAAAGATTGTTGATAAATATAAGTTATGGCGAATGAAAAACACAGGTGTGATAACCTATAAAAGAATAAAAAAGGCAAATGTGTCTCATCGATTAGTGAGAAAAAGAAGAGTGTCATATGAATGTGTAAAAGAAGTTGTAAATTTCTACGAAGATGATTCTAACAGTAGACTAGGAGCGGGAAAAAAAGAATATATCACTAGAAATGCAGAACGGAAACAAAAGCGATACATGCTTGATTCCATACTTGGTTTATACAAGAAATTCCAACAACAGAAAAGCGATTTCAAACTCAGTTATCAAACTTTTTGTAGATTGCGTCCTTTTTGGATTGTCATGCCTAAAGTTGGTAAGCGTGATACTTGTCTGTGCATTTACCACGCCAATATAGACTTGAAATTATCAGCTTTATTCAATGCGAAAATTTTAAATTATAACAGACATCAGAAATTGCTACAAGAGCTTTGTTGTGACCGATATAATGAGAAGTGTTTATCTAGAGAATGTCAGAAGTGTGTTGATAAGACTCCTTCCTACAAAGAATTTGATAACAGAAGACAAATCAATCATAAAAAATGGAAGGCCGAAAAATATGATTTCGTAGACCCAAAATCCAAAAAGACTCGTCGAATAACCAAATACATAAAGAAGTCATTGAATGTGAAGC
The DNA here is from genome assembly GCA_910592335.1 of Adalia bipunctata. Classification (NCBI taxonomy): domain Eukaryota; kingdom Metazoa; phylum Arthropoda; class Insecta; order Coleoptera; family Coccinellidae; genus Adalia; species Adalia bipunctata. The sequence continues at coordinate 25,513,255 of OU342953.1, forward strand.
CGCGTGATCTTATTAAAGAATTGCAAGAAGACCTAGAGACATTTTTTCGCCACGAAAGAAATATTGTACACCAGTTCAGTGTGATGAAAAAACTCAAAAAGAAGCTGACAGAAGAAGATGCTGTAATTCATATGGACTTTTCTGAAAATTATTCCACTAAATACGATCAAGAAATTCAGGCTTTCCATTTTGGCGGATCACGTACACAGATTAGTCTACACACGGTTGTAGTCTATTTAAAAGATTCAGTTAAATCTTACTTCACAATCTCTACGAATGTCTCTCATTCTCCAGCTGCTATTTGGACTCATCTTAATCCAATTTTCAATGTTTTGTCACCTCAAATTAGGAATCTTCATTTCTTGAGCGATGGACCAGTACAGACTCAATACAGAAACAAAACCATGTTCTACATTATGGCGACGAAGATACCAAAACGACTTCCACACGTACAAAAGTTTACTTGGAACTATACGGAGAGTGGCCATGGTAAAGGTGCACCGGACGGAATTGGAGCTACCTGCAAAAGAACTGCAGATGCCCTGGTTGCTGCTGGAGGTGATGTCGAAAATCTGCAGAAATTTGTGGAAGCCATTGAACAGAGATTTCCTGCACTTAGTTTAAGCATCATTGAAGGTGGCTTGATTGAAGAAATGAGTGCCGAAATTGGGAAAGAAGTAACCAAAGTGAAAAATTTTGTTGGTACTCTCAAAGTGCATCAAGTCACTGGAAAATTTTATGCTCCTTTGGGTATAAAATCAAATTCCACTGAGATAGTGATGAGAAGTCTGAGCTGCTTTTGTGACAACAATTGTTGTCAACATTACAAAATCGGAAAAATAATTTATTATAACAAGCCAAAACTTATTGTGGATGATGTGTTCACCACTTCAGAATTTGAAGATGAAGCTGGACCTAGTTCTGCTACAGTCAAATCTGGACCTAGGTCCAGATCTAGATCTGCAGCAGTAAAAGCTGCTAGAATAAAAACTGAATCTAGATCTGCTACAATAAGAGCTGGACTTAGATCTAGTAAAGTGAAAGCTGCCATATTATTTGATTAATAACTAATTATCTCTAATCATCCTGAAAGATATTTATTGTTTCATTACTTAATTCCTAAACTCTAATTTTTAATGAAAATTAAAATAAAATAATTTCGGTACAAAATTTTTCATTTGAATAAACAGTCCCCTGACATGGGCACAGTCCCCTGTATCGACTATTTCAGAAATTTGTTAAAATTTTCTAAAGTCATGGAAATATTTTTGGTTCATCTCTCGTTTATTAATAAAAATGTAAATATATATTTCTTGAATTGGGTTTATTGAATGTATAAGCAAAAAAGTCGTCTAGACAACTTTTTTAGACGAGTTGCCCAGTTCACAGAGAAATAGCCATATACCAAGAAATCCAAGATGACTGCTTGCTCTATACGCGGACGATACGGGCATAGCAATTAGGCACAGAAATACAAAAATAATTCACAAAAGACTTCAAGAAGCTGCAGACGATATCAGTCAATGGTGTAACACATGGAAAATCAAAATCAGTGGAGAAAAGAGTCGAGCAATACTCCTTCAAACGAGAAGACTGAAGATGGAATTGAAGATTTCCATAGACGATAATGAAATAGAACGGCAGAATGGAGCTAAATACGTAGGTGTAATATTAGACAAAGGACTAACGTGGAAACAGCACATTAAGTATGCAGTGGCTAAAACGAATAAAGCATCAATGAAAAGGCTATACAAGATTATTGGCAGAAGAAGCCAAATGAACAGAAACACGAAATTGAGGATCATAAAAGCAGTCGTCAGACCGCAGCTAACATATGGACCAACAGCATGGGGCTATGCAGCGAGAAACCATATAAAGAGGATACAAAGTACAGAAAACAAATTTCTGAGATTGGCATTAGACGCCCCCAGGTTTGTTAGGAATGAACAAATCCTAAAAGACATAAAATGGGAGTCCATTACTACATTCATCAAACGAAAAGCTGCAAAAGCCTATGAAAGAGCTAGTGAACATCCAAATGACGACCTTAGAAGGTTAGTTGACAATGACCCCGCTGAAGATGAAAAAACAGCGAGAATTTACCGCAAAAGACCTATAGACCAATTGCGAAAATGAAGATATAGAACTCCACACTTAGAGAGATATCCAATTGAAGGATGAACGCAAACACTCAGCATAAAGAATGCAAAAGAGAAAATAACAGATAAGAAGATGGAAGGTTTTTAGGCGTTTGCCCTGAACCGATAGCAGAAGAGGTGTTAAGTCGGTAATAATCCTACTCTACCCAGAAAGTATATGCATCTAAAACTGTATATCTGGAAGAAGTAAAGTATGACACCTTGTAACACCGATCACGAATCAATGTTGGAGAACAAAACTAATAGAGGAACAATTTCTCCTTGCTCCAGGTACACGATACCCATCGCTATCGACCCAGATCCTCACTGACCTCGATCGTTCCAATTACCCCGACTTTTACGAGATACAGATCTGATTAGGCAGACCTCCTGAGTTCTGCCTAACGAAATTAAATCCAGTTTGCGCTCGGACTCGTGACGATTAATAGAGGCATTAAAGTAATGAAGCTTCGTGACGCAGAAGGCACGAGCTCATACCGCGACCGGTTAGTAAATCGGGGGACTCCGTGAGTTATGGAGTGGATCATGTTTCTGTCATCGGTCTGTTGCATCAGATTGATCGCCTCAGCCCTCACTATTATTAGACTGGCTGTGGATTTCTGCGTGTTGCACTTTCTGCACTCTAATTCAGTGCAACAATGGCCATTGTGTACGTCAACGATTCGCTAATTACACTGACTGCTAGATGAGTAGTCATAGCTGGGAGCATCGTGGTTTTTGTTTATGTTTCGTACCTTGATTAGTTCATCAAGGCGTTCTGGTTTAATTTTTGTACCCTGATTGTTTTAGCAGGATAATGGTCTTCTTGAACTGCTTCTTGTTGATAGGATGCTGGTGATCCTCGTTAATCTCGATGGTTGTGACTGTTGGGACTACACAACTGATGTATGTACCTTCTATATGAAAATGTATAGCAAGGGAGCAGAGTGATCAATTGTAATCTATGAATATATAGGTTTACTAGCGGTTTACTAACACGTTGACTAACGAAAATTGATTAACAACTGACAAAGTAGGGGAAGTACGTACAAAATGACATAGGGTTTTATTTCAGAGGCATAACTTGTTAGTAGTGAATCACAGTAATGTCATATTCGACACCTCTGATCTTTGGTCCTTTCTTCACAAAATCTAATCAACCTTTATAAAATAAAAGTACCAAGAAATAAAATATTCTTAGATAAATTGGGATAAACGAAATTCATTTTGTTCGCATGCTATGGACAAAATGACATACCGGCAATAGGCAACTGTATTTTTCTACTTATTGTTACAAAACTACTGACAAAGTTCACAAATGAAACGCTTGGTTCTTCTAGGAACATCAGCACAAGATGCGTGAGCCCAATGCAAGCAATGCATGCATCGTAACCAGTCTTCTCCAGGGCTAATCCTGGAGAAGATCTAAATCTAAATAGATAGAAGGACAGTCGTCTTCATGATCTCGAAAGTTGCTAGGAACATTTTCTTCTCCATTGTCTCTTTTAAATAACGCCCTAGAGACTTGTCTCCTTATCTTTGGAGAAGGTATGACTCATTTTTTGTTTTTATTGCAATCTCATTAGGTGTAGAAGATGAAACTAAGTACGTTTGTCGAGTCCTCGGCTCACGTTTGCCTTGTTCACTTATAAATCGTCCTTTAGGGATTGGAGGAACCTCCTCATAGGATCAGCAAGAGTAGGTTAAGATGCATTGGCTTTATTAGCCGCAGATGAAGATTTTGTTATGGATATGTTAAGACAAGTCCTGATTCTTTGTTTGCTGATGGAGCCTGAGATGGATTGTCTTGGTTTTGTCCGGTAGATACGGTTAATTCAGCTGCAATACCCATGTCATTTTGTCCGTTGAATGTATATGTCATTTTGTCCATATAGCGCTATAAAACTAGAAATGTATCGAATTAATACAAAAAAGTATATTCAACATACAAAAAGCTCCGTAAATACAATGACAAATAAGTAAAGTTTGAATTGAATGCAATTTGAATGAAAAAAATGGTGAAAACTGGCCATTTCTTTTTAAAATTTGGCGCAATGAAAAAAAACTCGTGACCTATTGATTTCTGTTATCACTCATAACGACCGAATGAACCAGAGTAGCTCTTGCTAATTTTCAGAGGTTAATTGAAGCCTCTCGGGTCGTGTAATGTGGTAGGCAGTTCCGCATTTCATACCTCCGAACTCAAGTTATGATGCCTATGTCATTTTGTCCATATATGTCATTTTGTACGTATTTCCCCTACTGGACAACAACGTACGACTTAGTACTGACTCAAGGGCGTAGCCAGGAATTAATTTCGGGGGGGGTTTTGAAATTTTGGCAATTGACTTTCTAAGTGCCGGGAATTGTGAGGGTCGCTTTCTGTAGCAAGTATTGAACACTGAAATAATTTCGGGGGGGGGTTTGAACCCCCAAAACCCCCCCCCTGGCTACGCCCTTGTACTGACTGCTTGTCTCTGTAACATCGGGTTTTTAAAGAGAAGCTAGAAAATGAGGGAGGTTCATTACCTCTGGGTGAAAGAGGGAAAGATCAATTATTGATTGGGTGTTAGAATCTGAAAACGCCTTGCTAAGCAAACAAAGTGCTCTCATTTACCATTTTTTACTTTGGTGGGAAAAACAACCCATTTCTTGAATCTACAGACCAATGAGAGACTCTTTGGACTAAGGGTATTCGATGTCTGGCATGTGTTCCCTAATGCAACTTGTTCTGCAATAAATGCGTCACCATATATTTAGTTTTATGAGCTTATTCTGAGAAACTGAGGTTCACAGGACATGGTAATTGTCTCAAAAATCAAAAGAATTACCAAAAGTTGACCTATATTCTTGGGTTAAGAACTTGACCCATAAATCAGTCCAAAGGGTATTTTTAAACAAAAAACGAGAATAGTAAATCAAGGCTTATTTAAAAAATATAGCAGTACAAGTGATCGATTACATATGGATAAAATCAATTTATCTACTCCATTATTCAACTGAATTTGATCTGTAATAGTCTTTATAAACCAATAGTGTGAGGTAATAATAACTCACGCCTATAACTCACTCTGATACAAATAGGAATAATGTAGCTTGAATAAAAAAGTCGGGTCAATGGGGAACTCTATTTCAGACATCAAGGTAACGTTCTCGCCATCCATTTCTACATTTTCTTAGGTCTGAATACCCAAAAATTGCATTTGGAAAACGTGAATTTTCGACGTTTTCTACGGGATTCGATATCGATTCGATTTTTGACCACAGAAATCGCTTTTGACAACTGTTGTCAATTTTGAAAATGCAGATTAATTCGAATTTTACTGAAGAAGTCGAAGATAAAGTATAGTGTTCAATTCGCGGTAATGGTCATAACACACTTGATGAATTACACCCCTCGCTTGACGGCTCGGGCTGCACAATTCATCTGCGTGTGTTATGACTTACATTACCGCTCATAGAACAATATACTATTATCCATACAACCTTTTTAAAAGAGACAACTCATTTGTTGTGGACGAGTAATATGGAATTTATTTTGTCCAAATGTTGCGTAGTGAGACGCAACAGTCCTTCAACGAAGATGACGCATACACCAAGAGGGTGTGGAAATACGAAGAAGGAACCAACAGGTGATTGGTTCCCAAAAGCAAAAACCCTCGATATTACTGAAGAATATTTACAACACAAAAAGAACAACTATTGAAGGTGACGTATTGATTCAAGTTGAAGTTGAAAGGATACTAATCATTAATAAACATGGAAAGAGAGTACAAAGTACGGGAAATTGATTCCAAGGGTCTTTTCCCCTACTCCGAAACGAAACCACTGAATCGGTAGTCAGCAGAGAACACAGATTGTCCTCCCATGGGCAAACTGGAAATCGCCCCAAAATTATTCATTCGGCAATCATCTGAATAAATCATTCGGCATTCTCAGATGATGTAAAACAACTGCTAAATATTCAGAAAGTTTCTGGAAAACTGGAAACTGATGTTGTAACTCCCCAGGGAAACGGGATGAAAGACAAAATCTAGGGACAAAGTCGTCCCCTCCTCTCGAAATCGATTTTTCATTAGAGTCAAATAAAAGATTCATTTCGTAAGTATGTCATCTTTTATTGTTCCCCTCTCTTGGGGATGGGATGTTCAGATAAAACGGAGAAAGAACGAGCATTTGGGTCGAATGGAGTTTCGTATCGAATTCGATGGGGTAGCATTGAGTGGCAGCAATATGAAATCACGATTTGAGCAGGTGGGAATTTGATTCGATTATTGGAATTTTTGGGCCATCGGAGGATTGGATGGGAATCTTTTCACGGAATTGAGTATTACCCTCAGAATTCTTAGTGTATTGTTTGATTGAAATAGTTGAAGATTATGTCTGCTTTGCAACTACTTACCTCAAGAATAAGGTCTTCAAACATCGACCTAGGACACTTGATAACTTGAAAGAGGAAATTAATGAGGAAATCATCCAAATTGAAACCGAAATGCTGAAGAGTGTAATGGAAAACTTTCGCGGAAAAATCCACATGTGCGTCGCTCGCCGAGGCCGTCATTTGGATGACATTATTCTCTAGACATAATTGAGAAAAAACTTGATTATGTGGGAGAACTAGTTGCCGCACCCTGTATAAGTAGACCTATTCATACAACTCTGAATCCCTCATCCTGAGATTTTTGAGTTTCGCAAAGCCGATGCGGTCAACTTAATAAATCCATTTTCCACTTCTCCAATGTCTAAAGTCTATCGGAAGTGAATCTGTCGTTTGGAAAAGGGCTTGAGGGAAGAAATTCATTCGTTTCTTAAAGGATATCCACGAAATCGTTTTTCCGCTGTTTTTGATCTCTCTACTGCCGGAGGCATTCATGTTTTTCGAGAAAACAATGTGTTAGATGTCTTCTATCGTATGCAAAATGTTATTTTCTTCTACATCTTTTCCTATGGAAACCAACGCCTAAGAAGACCAAAGCTATGCATATAAAGGATGTTTCAATAAGAGCGCAAGATTTAAGTGTTCAATAAAACATGGTTTTCTGTTGAAAAGTATTGAAATAAACTGCTCCACATGAGTTAGGGATATTGACTTAAATTGCAAAAAAATATAGTTAAAATAAGATTTTTGTGATGAAAATTCATATTAATATGATTTCAAGTTGCAAATAAATTTTAGCCTGTGGGTCTGCAGCGTATACAGGGTGGTGAAAAATCGAGTAAAACAACGAAATTTTATTCCCAGAGAATTCAAGCATTTAAACACTATCAATACAACAATGTATGGCCTCCACGGGCATCAATAACAGCTTGACATCTTCTTTGAACATTTCTTGAGGAATTTGGTTCCATTAACGGGGCAAAAGCTCTCTCAGATCATTTAAGGGTTCTGGGGTAGGTTGATGATTATCTAATCTTCTTTGGAGCATATCCCATGGATGTTCTATGCAATTCAAATCTGGTGAGTGCGGAGGTATTGGTAAATGTAGAATACCAAGCTCCTCGCGCGCATTCTCAACTATGGCTGCACGGTGCGGTCTAGGTCTAGCGTTATCGTCTAGAAATTGAAAAGTTTCACCAATAGCAGCGTGAAAATTTGGCACAACATTGTCAATGACATGCTCCCTAAAGTGTAAGGCGGTCATATTCCCAGGACAAATGTGTAGATCTGTGCGCCCGTTGAAACATATCCCGACCCATACCATAACACTACCCCCTCGGAATGGATGGACTTCTTGGAAATAGCGACGATTACGGGGTATGCGTGGGATTGTCCATACCCTTATTCTTCGAGAATATGAAAATCGTCCATATCTGGATTCATCAGTGAAAAGGACACTACGCCATTGATCAATAATTGATATATGTTGCCCTGCCAATTCCAGTGTTTGAGGCTTAATATGGTCACGTGTTAATGGAACTCTTCAAAATGGACGTCTAGAACCTAGATTCACCTCTCTCAAACGTCGTCTGATGGTTTCGATGGAAACTTGGACCCCATCTGCATTTTAAAGAGTATTCCGTAGCATTCTAAACGTAGATGTAGGGTTTCTTCTCGCCGAAACGGTGATGAAACGATCCTGAGCAGGTGTTGTTTTTCGTCGCCCACCAAGCCTTGGTCTTTCCAACACGGAACCTGTCTCCCTGAACCTATTCCAAAGTCGAGATATCACACTTTGGCTGACTTGTAGCCTTTCCGCTACAACAACCTGAGTTAGGCCACTTGTAGCATTCCGATAGCCCTATTAGCCTCAGCGTTTGTTAATTTACGTTTTTGCATTTTCAGAAAACTCGTTTCAAATCGAAGCCGTTGATAAACTGACTTCATTTCAAAATAAGAACATTCATGAAGCATATGCAAAGAACCAAACTTCAGAAAAAAGGCGACCAGATTGACGAAATGTCTCATACTGATTTTTATTGTATCGATTCAAGTTTTTATTGAGTTTCAAATGATTTTACAGCGATTTTCCTGAAGATTACATACTTTCAAAAACGATTGAATGCGATATCCCTAACTCTGTCCAGTCATAATAATGTGACATTATGATCTTATTTCGCACATATTCGAATTAATCGGATTCTTGAACATGTTGACGTACGGAAAAAGGACCTGACAGGTCTTTACGTCGTGCTTTATCATCCGATGTGCCAGAGACACAGCCAAGCCGAATCGGTCGTAAACATGTCGTTAACGCAATGCGGAACGAATTTCATTCGATAGGTACAAATTGAACAGATTGTTTTGTAACATTGCTTGGATCAGATGAGCATAAATAGACCCGCCTGGAGTCTCTGGGATTTAATTGTCTTGAAGGATAGACTATTTCGACGAAGTGAACTTAAAAAAGGTGTGACATATTCGGTGAATACACTGTAAACACCATACCAAACCGATTTTATGGAAAATAAAAAAAGGCCATGAAGATGCATTTTTCCAACCCCTTTATCCTTTTTAATCAAGGTCCAGACTATCCATCATCTCAATACCTCGAGCAAATAATCAACCTGTCGGTGCGCACAAGCGAATTCCGTGATAGATCTTTTCAATTACAAAATTGTTTCTTTGTCCGTCCTCCAGCGTGTAAGCCGGAACAGGACCTTCATTTCCTGGTGTTCCTCACACGGTGACCCCGTTATTACATGTCTCAGCCTTTCCAAGCCATTCTTCGGCGAGAAATCCCTAAGAGAGACCGAACCTCCATTATTGCACCCGCCCTTATTTATTCTATGCTCCGTCGATCTGAAATTGCGTGACTCTGACAAGGACCACGTTCCCGAAAGTGTTTTTCGCGATGAATAAGCGAAAAAGGTAACGACCAACGGAAAAATGTGCTCGGAATTTCATAAGAAGTGATGATGAAATTTCGTTTGGTGTGGGGGAAAGTTGCAGGGATTTTTCTAATCCGCACAAACTTCGTGCTTTATGAGTAAGGGTAAGGTTTTATACTGTTCCCCCAGATTCAGTTTTGATCAAGAGTATTTATTCTTCTTTATACAGGGTGAGTCTTTGACTTGTACATATATTTTAACTGTAGATTCCTGAGGCCTAAAGAAACCTTTTTTTCATTTTCCATTTTTCCGAATTCGGCTCGGTTAAAGAGATATAGCCATTTGAAAAAAAAATTGTGCTAAATGCGTGCCTGATATCATTCTCTACAAACACCTCAAAGTTCATATTTCTCAAGGTAAATTGATGTGATTATTAGATATTCTGGGTGATACATTTAGAAAATACTCAAGAACTCAAGCACTAACCTTATTTGAATAAGAATGTTACAAACACGATATTTCCTAACAAAATCGCTAAGTTTTGTCCCATCATTTCTGCAATTGAAATGCCATATTTCTCACACCAAAATAAGTTCCTTCTTCGATTTTCCTGAAGATCAGTTTGTAAACACTAATAATTTGTTAATATTTGCCTCGATACCCTGAAACTATCTTATAAAAATTAGTTTCTCACTAACCTATCCTAACTCCATTAATCAAAGTCATCTGATTCGAAGTCAATGACCTAACCTAATCCATTTCCTCTGTGATATATCACAGAATTCTAGAGAAGACGATGTCAGATTGCCGATTTTCTCATTAACAATGGTATAGGCGAACTCAAGAAAGCAGTCATCCCCTATCGTTAACGGAAGAACTATAGCAGAGGCACTAGTTTTGTTTACTTTTCGCTAAAGGCTTCTACGCATTGCTCTTTGGAAATGCCAAACGAGTAGTTCTGATTCTCGCCGATATAGCGCTACGATCTAAATTTCAGTCGCGGTGCGCTGCCGGCTGCGAGTGCGATGTAGCCGCCACGCAAGACAAGACAGGACGTTGTTCTGTGTCTCCAGAGTCCAGTCTGTATTACAATGAACGACGCTTAAACGCGATAACCTTTCTACATGGATTCGATTTATTTATTTATTTACTTGCAGAGAATAAAGCAAACAGGTGATGAATGTGATGTGAAGACAGTGTTGGGTCGATTAAAAATTCCAAGAGGATATTGTTAAAAAGATAGATTTTCCTGAAGGCCGGGTATCAATAAATTTTCAATAGAAACTTCTTATAAACTGTGTAATCTCATGCTTCTATGTTGATAAACATTGACAACATTGTTAATTTGTTAAGAGACCAGAGAAGAAACAATATTCGATGATATTTAATCCAGGGAAGCATTCAGATTTTTTATGAAGTTCATGATTTTTTCCTCAAATTTCTTCGTATACATTTAGGAATAACTCGAAAACGACGCGTTTTATTGAAAAAATATAGGAATACTTTTATTCTCTAAAATGGTTGATTCTTTCGAAAATATGAACCGTTTATCCTTTTCAAGTGATTTGATAGTGTTTTTGCATGAATTTATGAGTCGACCACCCTGTAACTTTTAAACTAGGAGAGATATTGAATAAGTTTCGATTGAGGAATATGCACCATGAATAGAGTAGAGAATCAACCGATATTCAGTTCATTTGAAATAACGGTTCCGAAGATATGAACAGGAAAGTGTTTTTTTCGTGGATTCTCGACACCCTGTGCCTGTATCTTCCAAACGAAACCGAATTTTGAAAAATGGTATGTATGGAAAAAAAGTGTTTTGTTTGATGAGAGGAATCTACAGTTAAAATATATGTACAAGTCAAAGACTCATCCTGTATAGAAACATGAATTTCCAATGATATTCTCTTCATATACTAAGATTTTTCATTTCCAATCTTCTTTTCTACTCAGCGTGTAGTGAAGGTTTTCTCGGTCATTCGTTCAAGGATGTCCATGCTCTCTGATTCCTGATATCCTCATTCCCAGTACCAGGACTGGTTTCCCCATATGAATGGTTCTTGGGCCAGCTAGATCTGGACACTTGGACAGAGGTAAAATACCGAAAATTGAGTGAAACATAATATTGAAATTTGTAATATCCATTTGTCGCGGCAAGCCCCAACACTAAACCGCAATCTCCGAATATGCCACACGATAAAACCCAGCAAACGGGCTTGAATGCCTCGGGAAATGAGAGGAACCAACGCACACTCTCTATCCTGAGCCGTTAAGACGACATCAGATAAGCGGAAATAGGTGCATGTGTTTATGGGCGAGCACAGCGAGAAAACGGACATTAAACCGAGCTTAATCCACGGTTGTGAAACTCCAAATTCGCACCTCGACGTTCGAGGATATACTGACTGCGGTAACGGGAGTTTCATTCATGGGGAGCCAGAAATGGGCAAAGTTTCTGCCAATTCACTTTGTGTCGCTTACCGGAGACATCCCTTTGATGATCTATGAGAAGGTTTTGAGTTCGGACTTAATCTGCGTTTTTGCCGGAATGGGAAATGAAGATACAGCCATGTTTTATGTGGACAACACAGTGATGCATCCAGCGTGTAAACCACACCATACAGTGCATTTTTCAGAATGCAATGGAACCTTCATAACTTCTTGAGGTTTTCACTCCATATACGGCAATTTTGCTTGTTTACGTAGCCGTTCAACCCGAAATGAGCTTCATCACTAAACACAATTTTTCAATGAAAAAGTGGATCTTTACGCAAAATTTTCCATGTGGTGGATGCACAGAGTCCAACTTGTTGTGAACATCGACGAAGAGACAAATCTGGATATTCATTAAGAGGGGTTTATACCATTCGACGTTCAGTTCAGAACGCGATTCGGAATTTCCCACGATAGAGACCACCGATTTATATGGGGTTTTCACTATTATTCAATTTGAAGAGTTCTTCAAATGGGAAAGTTCATAACTTTTTTTTTTCGTCGAAAAAAAAAAACATAAATTTTTTTTTCACTCGACGAGAAAAGAAGTTATGAACTTTCCGACTTGAAGAACTCTTCAAATTGAATAATAGTGAAAACCCCATATAAATCGGTGGTCTCTATCTTGGGAAATTCCGAATCGCGTTTTGAACTGAACGTCGAACGGTATAAACCCCTCTTAAGAGACTATCATTTACAGTAGCGATAATTTATTTTGTAAGTGCAGTTCTTCGTCTTGTTGTTGTTGTTGAATCGAGTAGAGAAAATTTTGTCCGAAATGATATGATATGATATATTGTTTATCCTGATTACTCCTAGGTTTCCTGTGGAGACCCCTCTGAAGTTACAAGCTTCGAAGCTTGTAACTTGTGCCGAGTTCGGAGTAAGCAGTTGTGTTCTGTGTAGGCTTTGTTACTGTGTCCCTACGCCACATTAGGCACAGCACTGTTAATTTTTGACCCAACAGTGAGAATGGTGGCCCCTACCGAGATTAGAAAAGTTCTTTCCTAGCTCGGGATTGAACTTCGGACCTTTGGGTCCGAATTCCAACGCTCTACCACTGAGCCAGGGGCACTCATCTATCGATAGTTCGACGAATAAGCTGCTCTGATGGACGATCATGTAAACCATAAATTTCACGAAGTGCTCTATGAGTTTGGCGAATAGAACACTGATTTTGAAAATTAATTTCAACAATTTGTGAACGTTGTTGCGGCGTGAGTCTTTCCATGATAATTTGTCAATGCATACTGAACAGAATTGTCGGAACAATATGGGTTCTTTCTCCTGTCAAATCACAGCATTCAGCATTTCAAACATTTATAATAGTTGTATTGTAGATATTTGATAGTTTTTTTTTCATTTCAATTCATTCAAAAGAAGAATTTTTATAATTTGGTTGGCTGTTGTTCAATAAAATACTATTTGACATAAGCTTGCAATACATTTATGTTTCTCGCGAATGCTTCAGTTTTCGAAAGAATTTGTGGAGATAAGAAAAAAATTAGTATATGAACTGGGCTTTTCAGCCATGTTTTTTCAAAAGGAAAATTATCCCCAGAAAAAAAGTTGTAAGAAAAAATATCTTAGAGGGTTACTATTTCAACCCTTTCTGAGCATACTTCAGGGTTGAAAAAATTTCAACTTGTGTAATTTCATTGACAAATGATAATTACCAAGTTTCGTGTCTTTAGCTTACGGTGGGCGTTCAATGTAGTGTGTTTTTATTTCAAGTTGCATTCGAAAATGGTTTCACTTTGAGAGCTGAAATTTTCTGGGTAAACTCAGAAAGGATTGGAGTTTTTAATGAAATAATTCAAATCGATTTCATTTCGAGAGTTATTTTTTTTTCAAAAATAGAAGAAAATGAGCCAACTCATGATTCTGTTTTATTTCAAACGAAAGACCCATGAAAATAGTTCAACTTAAAAGTGAATCTACAGATAATTTCGTTCAGGAAAACAACTTGAAATACGGAATTGGCAGAGAATGGACAAATTCAAAAGTATGGCGGGAAAAAGTTCCTGCTTTACCCACATATTCACTAATTTCATAGTTCAGCGATTTGCGGATAGAGAGCGCCATTGTACATTTCATTCATAAGGATAGATATTCATAGAACTTATAGTGATATCTAATGTAATTTCTATGGAGATATTCCATAAAATGCACGGTGGCGCCTCTATCGGATTAGTTTTCCTACTCGCTCTAAACGGCGACCTTAATATACAGATAAAATAAAAAAGAAAAACATTTTTTCGTTGATCTTCAGAGGGGTGTAGTTTTTCCGGGGGGAGGTTTTTCAAAAAATTTTAAACTAAATACCCACTTTAATTTTCCTCAAAGAATTCCCCCCTTCATTTTATCGGTGTTATTCACCGTGTATATCTCCTCCAGGATTATTCGAGATGTAGTTTTCTGACCGCGCCCAGTCCACCCCCGATTGAAGATCTTTAGTGGCGAACGTCCAAGGGGGAACATGAGGAAAACGTCATTACGCGGAATAGCCTTCTTAGAAAGCCGCTTTCCAATTTTCACGTCTTTGTGGTATAATTTATCGCGCCAGTCGTAAGATCATTAATTATTTCCAGACTCTCGATAACTTCACAGGCAGGTCGATATGTACGCGACCGCCTACCACTTTCCCCGCCAAACTCCGGGAAAAACCGGAGAGCGATAAATCATCCCCTAAATCGGATTTCTTCAGGTCGGTTTTCAGATGTCTTCGACCATTTTCAGACAATTGTTGTGCGGCGAAAATGGGTCGTGAGCCTTCAAGTATTAACTTTCTCACGTTTCGTCTCAATCATGCGGGTCCGATCCAGATACGGTTTTTTCGCTCTTGGGGTTTGGGGTGGAAAAAGTGTCCCATAACTATCGGGACGTTTTTCGGGGATGGTCGGTGAAATTGACAGAGTTGTTTATGTCGCGGGACGGAGTTGTTTTTTCCCCATCATCGGCGTTTTATGTTGATTTATGGAGTTTCCCACGCTTTGGCGGATTGAATGGCAGAGATGCGGAGTAAATGGGCCATTCCGACATTCAAATCATAAGTTACGAGCTGCTAGTGAAGTTCCTCGAAGACGATAAAAACAAGGGGAGTAAACATCTCGCCAACTGACACATATCCCAAGAAAAACTATATAAAGTTCTTCACGAGTAGGCTATTTTACCATTAGAAAATATTCGACATTATGGAATACAAGGTGTGATCGCTATCAATTAATTAGAACTCGCTGACTGTGGTCGCTATTGATGTGCAGTGTGATCGCCATTATTCAATTCGTTCGCATTGTGTTCGCTATCAATAATTGATTTTGTGTGATCGCTACGTCGGCGTCGCTACAATTGTTGAGTTAGACTCTTAAATAATTCACATTGGAGTAGGTCTCTACTTCTCGATCGACGTAGGGTTTTCGCTATATTGACTGTAGTACAGCCGTTATTAATCGTATTTTAGTGTTGCCACTATTGGATGGCATTGTCGCTATTGATTCATTTATGTGGATTGTTGTTTCTATTAATATATGGAAAATATTCGACATTATGGAAAACAAGGTAGTGGTGTGATCGCTATTAATTAATTAGAACTCGCTGACTGTGGTCGCTATTGATGTACAATGTCGTCGCCATTATTCAATTCATTCGCATTTTGTTCGCTATCAATAATTGATGTTGTGTGATCGCTATCAATTATTGAGTTTTCACATTGAAGTGGTCTTTACTCCTCAATTAACGTAGGGTTTTCGGTATATTGACTGAAGTACAATTATGGTGATGTGATCACTATTACTCATTTGAATGATACTGAACGGGATCGCTTTCAAGTGAAATATTTTTTATTCCTAAAAATTGGAGTTGAGTAGGTATAGCGACAATTGTATTTGGAGAAATTTCCCCAAATCATAAAAAATAGGGTATGGGTATGTTCGCTATTAATCGAATAAATAATGCTGTGTGGTCGCTATAAACTACTCGATGTAAAGTGAGGTCAAACGTATAAACTGATGTCGATTGTTGTCGCTATCAATCGATCGAACTTATGTTATCGCTATTATTCAATGGATGTTTGATTACATCTCTGTTCTTACGTGGATTGTGGACGCTATCAATTAATCGATGTTTTGTGTGATCATTAATAATTAAAGGATGTTGAGTTTGATCGCTATCAACTAATTGTCAGTGGATGTGGTTGCTACTGAAATGAATGTTATCATTAGATCGGGTGTTCTAGCTATTGAATAATTGATGTGGGTCTCTGTCGCTTCTTTATAATTGCTCTTATTCAATGGATATGGAGTAAGATCGCTATCAAGTTATGGACATTGAAATCACATGAAATAGTTTTCATTAATGAATCTTGTTTGAGCTATGGGAGAACTAGTTCGTTTTCACATTTCATTTGTCAATATTTATTGATGGCAAATAATTTGTGTCTTTTTTTGTTTCAATTATTCAGGTAGCTGCCTTCATAGCTTATTTTCATGTATGAATAATTGATGTTTGACGTTGTTGCTGTTACCTGATTGATGTTAGTTGTTGTCACTATTATTCAATCGAAGTTGAATGTGGTAGCTAGATAGTGATTATGTTAATTTTATCGCTATCACTCTATGTTATGGGAGGTCCCTATTGGGGAATCCATACTAAGTGAAGTCGCTAACAACTATTTTAAGTGTTATCGCTGTCAACTTTTGTCGCTATCAATCAACTAATGTTATATGAGACTAGGTCGTAGTTATTGATGTATTATTTGATGTAGGGTGTGGTCGTTATTGATTAATTAGTCTTTGTTGAGCCTTGTCATTTCGAATCATCATGTTGGCTGTTATATCACTACCAGAAAAAAGTGAAGATCAATGGATATTTTGCCTTCAGTTATAGATTGGAATAATTTTCATTCCGCTCATCGTGTAACCAGATCCATATAAAAACAATATAATATTTCAATGAATAATTCGGGATCATTAACTATTTCTTTGAGACCTACTGAATTTTTTTTCGATGGAGTTCTTGTACTTCAATGCGAAAAGTTTTGAACTGAATCCAGTATACTCACAATGATAAGTTGTTGTAGGTTCCTAGTATGGTACATACCTGAAAGAAAAAAAAAATTAGTTATCAGAGACAAACTTTGACATGAAGAATATGATTGTAATACTTTGTACAACTACCCAACAAAAAAACGGAAAAATCAAGCTCGTACATTATGCTGTAAAAGAGAATGAGAGTATGAAGAGCTTTATATTCCACGATGAATATGCTGGAGACGAAAGTATGGACTCAAGTATTTATGAGTTTCATTCGAGAATCCCCTACTTGAAAGAATCTGATGAATGAAAAATGCTCGCTTGGCAAGCAGCAGAGCATGGAATTCTATTAAATTTTGGCGATGAAATATCCGCTTAGGGAATTTTTGGCGTCATGTTTGATACTTTTAGTTGGAGCGCAGTTTCAATGTATGCTCTATATGCTTCTCTGCATCCAAACAGGATAACTTCCTCCACCTGAGGGGCATTATTTCAATATAAAGTTCACAAGAAATATTTACTTTTATTTGTTTCTCATTTGTAAACGTCAGTTTCCAAAAACACAATATTAATCAAGAAAGTTTATTTTATCAAGTCATTAACTTGTAAAAATGACAGTTAACTTGTAAAATTTTCACAAGTTAGTAGTATTATTTACATTAGAAAATTTTGTTTTATCATCATATATGTTGAAAATCATGGTACAATTGTTATTTCCAGTAACACAGATTTTTGATGATGAAAGAGTTGATACTGCCCAGGAAACACAGACTTCTCCGCGAGCTCTCTGAGAGGTTACAATGCGACTTTTATGCGAGCTCCTACCGCGAGATTCCAGAGATCTCTATGTGAGGTTCCTAAGCGAAGTTCCTAGTGATGTACCCATGCGATATCTTGGAGACCTCGATATGCGATATCTTTGAGAGCTCTCCCATGCGATATCTCTGAGAGGTTACAATGCGACTTTCATGCGAGATCCTACCGCGAGGTCCCAGAGATCTCTATGTGAGGTTACTAAGCGAAGTTCCCACTGATGTGCCCATGCGAAATCTTGGAGACCTCGCCATGTGATATCTTTGTGTCAGCATGATTACGCAGGCCGACAAAGGGATCTCCAGCCGAAAAGTCCGAAAACGTCTCCATAAGATTTATTTACTCGCTTGTTTTGATGTGCCGCCCATCTGTACGATAGTTGCATATGTCTTCAATTTTTTACGCGACAAGAGGGAAATATAGAGCTCAACTGAATCGGGAACTTGAACCCAATTGATAATAGTATTAAGGTTCATAGTGGCGGATCATGGACATCGTCCATTTCGGTTGGTGTATTCTGGATTACGGAAAATAACGTTGTCTATTCGTTTTCTCAATTCCCGCTTCCCTTATTTTCAGACCATATCTTGTACTTGTATGTGTAGGATGCTCTCATTGTTCGGATTTACTGTTGAGCTAAGAGACGTTTTGTGCATAATTATAGTTGAGTGTACCTGTGCTGTACAAGGTTCGCTTTTGTTTACAATTTCGAAGAGGATATTTGTACTCGAAGGTAAGTGTTATTTTTATTAAATTCTTGCAACCTACCACTCACCAGTTAGGATATATACCGTTATCATTTCTGCCGCTTTAGGTCTTTCTGCGTAATTCAACCACTGGCAATAACGGAAGTGATTAATGTACATTTTCTACTAACAACAGATCTTCTGATATCACTCAAAAAGTCATTCATTCTCAATAGTAATTGCTTGAATAAATATTATGAAAGAAACTTTGCAAGTCTGCATAGGTGCAGAGGATGATAATTATGTTGTTTGCTGAAATATCACCGAGAATATAATTTTTCGAATTGGTGATTAATGTTTCAATGCCATAATAATGTTTGGAATGATACCTTATTATGTTTCTAGCTGATATTATACATATAAATGGGCATATAAAATTTTTGTGGTTGAAATTCTATTCAATTTGTGCTCCAGAAGAACTTGTTACAGTTTTCATTCGCGTTGATGAAGATATAAACAACTGATCGTACAAAAGTGCATTACTATATACATGTCATTTTCATTCTTCCAGATGTAATGAAGCAGACATGGAAAACAACTGAGAAGGAATTCGAGGTTTTTTCACAAAATTGGCCAAAGAAAGAAGAGGAAAGAAGAAAGAAACCGGATGATTTGAAATATTTTTTTATTTTTCTGTTCGTTATCAATAAAATAATAAAGATTATAGGAGTTATTCGATTGTTTAAGTATACCTTCTGTTGCTGCCGAAAATAATAAATAACTTTCAACACTGTTTGTTATGTAGGTCAACTCAATAATATTAGCTTATATACAGATTTTTATCATATAAATAAAAGTCATACGCTAATATACAGATTTTTATTAGATAAATAAAACTTACTCCATTTGTTAATCAAACAAATCTAGTATGATACACTGAAAGTACCATGATCATTTCCTGTAGAAAGGTACACCTGTTCTATTTACACCTTTCTACAGGAAATGGTCGATCATGGTACTTTCAGTGTATCATACTTAATTTGTATAATTAACAAATGGAGTAAGTTTTATTTATATGATAAAAATCTGTATATTAGCGACCTGTTTAGGAACTTCTTATACTTCTCGCAATGTGACCTATTTGAGAATATCTTAAAGATCTCGCAATGTGACCTATTTGAGAATATCTTATACATGTCGCAATGTGACCTATTTGAGAATATCTTATAGATCTCGCAATGCGAGCTCCCATAGATCTCACTAAAGGAGGCTAATGCGACGTTCTCAAAGTCCTCGCCGCGGGAGGTGTATGCGAACTCCTAGTGTGACTTGTTTGAGAATATCCACGTAGGACATCACCAAGAGCTCTCTGGGAGATCTCTTGTGGCGGACATTTGGAGCAGATATAGAGCTCTCCGCGACCTCTCAAAGATGTCACAAAAGGCGTCACAACTTCCTAAAAAGAAGTCGCAGAGATGTCTATGGGATATCTTTGTGTTGCCTGGGTGATGATGATGATGAACCATCTGTTGACTCAGAAACTGCTGAACTCGAGGACTGCAGAACATTTGTACTCTCCTTACTACCAAATAATTTGCTAGACATTTCGATTTTTTTGTTGACCGAATCATCGACATAACTCATCGCAATTTCGGTGCTCTTCCACCCTCCTGCACGCTTTAGTGCTAAAATATCTCCACCCGAATCCGCAACCATCCCAGGCAACACAAAGATATCCCATAGACATCTCTGCGACTTCTTTTTAGGAAGTTGTGACGCCTTTTGTGACATCTTTGAGAGGTCGCGGAGAGCTCTATATCTGCTCCAAATGTCCGCCACAAGAGATCTCCCAGAGAGCTCTTGGTGATGTCCTACGTGGATATTCTCAAACAAGTCACACTAGGAGTTCGCATACACCTCCCGCGGCGAGGACTTTGAGAACGTCGCATTAGCCTCCTTTAGTGAGATCTATGGGAGCTCGCATTGCGAGATCTATAAGATATTCTCAAATAGGTCACATTGCGACATGTATAAGATATTCTCAAATAGGTCACATTGCGAGATCTTTAAGATATTCTCAAATAGGTCACATTGCGAGAAGTATAAGAAGTTCCTAAACAGGTCGCTAATATACAGATTTTTATCATATAAATAAAACTTACTCCATTTGTTAATTATACAAATTAAGTATGATACACTGAAAGTACCATGATCGACCATTTCCTGTAGAAAGGTGTAAATAGAACAGGTGTACCTTTCTACAGGAAATGATCATGGTACTTTCAGTGTATCATACTAGATTTGTTTGATTAACAAATGGAGTAAGTTTTATTTATCTAATAAAAATCTGTATATTAGCGTATGACTTTTATTTATATGATAAAAATCTGTATATAAGCTAATATTATTGAGTTGACCTACATAACAAACAGTGTTGAAAGTTATTTATTATTTTCGGCAGCAACAGAAGGTATACTTAAACAATCGAATAACTCCTATAATCTTTATTATTTTATTGATAACGAACAGAAAAATAAAAAAATATTTCAAATCATCCGGTTTCTTTCTTCTTTCCTCTTCTTTCTTTGGCCAATTTTGTGAAAAAACCTCGAATTCCTTCTCAGTTGTTTTCCATGTCTGCTTCATTACATCTGGAAGAATGAAAATGACATGTATATAGTAATGCACTTTTGTACGATCAGTTGTTTATATCTTCATCAACGCGAATGAAAACTGTAACAAGTTCTTCTGGAGCACAAATTGAATAGAATTTCAACCACAAAAATTTTATATGCCCATTTATATGTATAATATCAGCTAGAAACATAATAAGGTATCATTCCAAACATTATTATGGCATTGAAACATTAATCACCAATTCGAAAAATTATATTCTCGGTGATATTTCAGCAAACAACATAATTATCATCCTCTGCACCTATGCAGACTTGCAAAGTTTCTTTCATAATATTTATTCAAGCAATTACTATTGAGAATGAATGACTTTTTGAGTGATATCAGAAGATCTGTTGTTAGTAGAAAATGTACATTAATCACTTCCGTTATTGCCAGTGGTTGAATTACGCAGAAAGACCTAAAGCGGCAGAAATGATAACGGTATATATCCTAACTGGTGAGTGGTAGGTTGCAAGAATTTAATAAAAATAACACTTACCTTCGAGTACAAATATCCTCTTCGAAATTGTAAACAAAAGCGAACCTTGTACAGCACAGGTACACTCAACTATAATTATGCACAAAACGTCTCTTAGCTCAACAGTAAATCCGAACAATGAGAGCATCCTACACATACAAGTACAAGATATGGTCTGAAAATAAGGGAAGCGGGAATTGAGAAAACGAATAGACAACGTTATTTTCCGTAATCCAGAATACACCAACCGAAATGGACGATGTCCATGATCCGCCACTATGAACCTTAATACTATTATCAATTGGGTTCAAGTTCCCGATTCAGTTGAGCTCTATATTTCCCTCTTGTCGCGTAAAAAATTGAAGACATATGCAACTATCGTACAGATGGGCGGCACATCAAAACAAGCGAGTAAATAAATCTTATGGAGACGTTTTCGGACTTTTCGGCTGGAGATCCCTTTGTCGGCCTGCGTAATCATGCTGACACAAAGATATCACATGGCGAGGTCTCCAAGATTTCGCATGGGCACATCAGTGGGAACTTCGCTTAGTAACCTCACATAGAGATCTCTGGGACCTCGCGGTAGGATCTCGCATGAAAGTCGCATTGTAACCTCTCAGAGATATCGCATGGGAGAGCTCTCAAAGATATCGCATATCGAGGTCTCCAAGATATCGCATGGGTACATCACTAGGAACTTCGCTTAGGAACCTCACATAGAGATCTCTGGAATCTCGCGGTAGGAGCTCGCATAAAAGTCGCATTGTAACCTCTCAGAGAGCTCGCGGAGAAGTCTGTGTTTCCTGGGATAGTGGCTTCAGTTCTGCGGAAAGAGTGGCCGGTGTATAACTCTGGGTCTTTTAAACCTAAATATTTCGCTATTTGCTTTGGGACACCACCAATAGTGTGCTGGCCAGCATTAAGGGAAATGCACTTTCCATGTCGGTATGTCAAAAAAAATCTTAGGCTTTCTGTTCCAGGAGGCCGAAGATTTACATATTTACTGTATGACATGCAGGGCTTGAAGCTGCAGCCATCATCGGTTATGGTGAATCTTCTTGTTGTTAAATTTTTTGTTTGCCGCAATGTGACAATAACGTATTTTTCCATATCTTTTACATCATTCATGTTTAAGGAGAGAATTTCGTCACATCGACAACATCCAAAAATCCCAAATATTGTTACAATTTTCGCCATCAACCACTTGTCATCAGGAGCATGTAAAAGAAATTGTTCAGCCTCTTCTTTACTTAGTACCTTGGCCTTTTTTGGCGTATAACGATCATTTTTTCGTTTTAGAAACGCTATTACTTTTTGAAATCTGCAAATGACAACTAAACGTCATATTTTTCAATAAATTTTTTAAGGAAAACAAACCTGCGAACAGGGGCATCTTCTTTCATTTCCAAGCAGCTTTTCAGCATAGACCATTTTGCCCATAAAGTATTAGGGCTGAATCTAGCTGATAGTTGATTCAAGTAGACCAACAAAACATCTTCAGTTACCCCAATCACACTATTTTTGTTTTGGCACTTTTTGAAGTCGTCGTATTCTCGCTCGTACCTTGAAGCTGATTTTGCAGGTAATAAACTTGAAGCTACACTGCTGGCTGCCTCAATAATTTCTTCTGGTACATTCATTTTCGCTTTCGTCAAAACAAATGTAAAGAAAAATAAACAGACACGTTCATGGCAACGCTTCCATAGCTTACGACATTTGCGACAAATTATTGAGATTTTTTTGGAATTTATCTAACCTTTTCACAAATGAGGAACAAATAAAATATAAAACAATACACGCAAGGAAACGGGTTTTACTGCCTCAAGGAGGTCCTCCATTCGCCAGTAAAAACCCTTTTACCTTGCTAGTAATGTTATAGGTATACTATTCTCTACTTCGAATTCAGCATTCGTCAATAATATCAAGAAAAATTCTATTATATGGTTAACCCATAATTTATCCAATACCTGACATAGTAGTGTAGGCATCTTCGACTTCAAAGCAATAAATATCTCCATTCCCACGCACCATCGAACCTAACTGGAGGAAAATTGACTATTCATCCGGACGCTTAACCCCATTCCCCAAAACTACCTCCCTCATAATATTTCGCTTTCCCACCGTGCCGGCATTCGCTAAACGTCATCAGTTCCCCAAACTGAGCCAATTCTGGCATGGCGGAATACCTCTATTGAATTAAATTAGAGCTCGTGGTCTGGCGGAGGCAATGCATAACAAATAGGCGATGTATGGAACTTTGTGCGCGCCTCTATGTACGTTTGGAATATCCCTTTCCGTTTTTACACTTTGATAACTGGCACGGAAGGCGTGTTCCGGGATAGTCCGGGCTGTTTCTGGAACCCGGATGTTTGCATTTCAGGGATATTGTAGATGCAGTATATGGGACTGTTGCGCTTATCTCCATTACTTCTTGTCACAATCAAATGGAGTTTGTGCGCTTTAAACTGTGCTGTTTGCTTGTCTTGGCATGATGAATATTCGATTTTAAATTGCGTACAACCCTTCGACCTTATTAAAAAAGGGAGAGACTGAAGAGAAAATCTTCACTCATTAGAAATCGATATATTCAAAAAGCTAATTCAGGTGTTGTAGGTGTCGCAAATTATAAATGTTAAGATCCTGTTCCATGAAACACTTTTTATGGCTGCCAGAATCACCTTGCGTTGGTCGGCCTTGCAATGAATCACCTTGAGGTATCAATTTTCGTAGAACAATATTTCTTCGAATTTTGCGTGAATCATTCATCTTTACATTAATAATCTATAAAGACGGCAGTACATGAGTGTAGGTTCATCTAATGAATAAGCGGATGAACTAATTTACTGCCTCTACCAGTTCATGTACGAGGATATATTGAAAAATTCTTAGCCTACTATAGAGCCGAACAAAATTTCAATGTCAAAATATTTTATTACTCAACATGTTCTCCTTTTAATTGAATACATTTATTACAGCGAACCTACAACGTCTCTAGATCTTTCAAAAAAAATGTTTCTTCTTGCTCTGCAAACCAGTCCTCCACAGCTTCTATTAACTCCTCGTTGGAAGAAAATTTATGACCTTTTAAACTTTTTTCAGTTCAGGAAAGAGATGATAGTCGGACGTAGCCAAATCTGGTGAATAAGGGGGGTGTTCTAGTAATTCTAACCCTAAATCACGAATTTTTGCATGGCGACATGAGATTTGTGTCCTGGGGCGTGGTCCTGTGAAAACAAAACACCTTTGGATAGCTTTCCGCGTCTTTTCTCTTTAATTTTTTCCCGTAGAGTGGTCAGTAATGTCGAATAGTAATCTACAGTTATTGTTCTACCCTCATCAAAAAAATCAATCATGATTACTCCATGGCAATTCCAAAAAACTGAAACAAGAACTTTTCCAATAGATTTTTGGACACGAAACTTCTTAGGTCTTGGAGAACCAGAGTGTTGCGCCATTCCATCGAATGTTGCTTTGTTTCAGGATAGTAGAAATGTACCCAAGTCTCATCCATAGCAACAATTCGGTTTAAGAAGTCTACATCGTTTTCAAATCGAGCACAGATCGAACGCGATGCTTCTACCCTTGCACGCTTTTGGTCAACATTCAAACATTTGGGGATCCATTTTGCAGAAATTTTTCTCATGTCTAAATTGACGTGAACTATATGATGAACGCGTTCGTATGAAATCTTCAGTGCTTCAGATATCCGTTTTAGCCCAATTCGACGGTCTGATAAAATCATGTCATGAACTGCATCGATATTTTCGGGGACTGACACAGAAACTGGCCTTCCCGATCGGTCATCATCTTCAATGGAAAATATACCTCTTTTGAAGCTTGCAGTTCAATTTTTCACGATCGCATAGAAGGACATTGATCACCAAGGGTAAAGCATATCTTCGTAAAACTGCTTACCTCTGAACCCTTTCAAATACAGGTAGGTACTTGATGATGGCTCGATACTCCAATTTTTCGATTTTTACAATTTCGGTGGACATCTTTTTTTTTTAATTTATTGCGTTACTCTGGTTTGCTTTTTTGACGTTGAACTCTAATCTGACATCGTTGATATGGTATCGCAATATTTTGTTTATGCATGGAACTGGTCTAGGCTAACTAGATATCAATACATCCTCTTCTAGGCATAGAATGAGGTAATATTCATTCAATTCGGTGAAGAAATGTATTGGCAGAATATTAAATCCCAATGCTAATTGTGGAGAGAATTGTTAGTGAAATGCAGTGGTCGTAAATACTGGGTGTCCCCATTTACTCCTTCAAGTAAATCATAGATTTCGAAAACTGTCGTGATTAAGATTCCGAGTGAAACCAAATGTCTGGTCGCTGAACGACTTAAATGTTATTCAGAATTAATTTTCCTGATTCCTGAATGTGCTGACGCGAAAATCTGCTTTCTGCCTTCCTCAAAGTACACATTTTCCAAATCGCGATGTCTCCGGAATATTAAAAAGTGAATAATAAGGGTGCCAGCTGCTAGGTCGGGCCAGCAAGGTGTATTTTATCAGCCTTGTCGTGTAGGATCTTACGGAAGCAGAATGATTTTCTATGTGGGGGGAATACCTAATCGGCCTGTAAATATGGAAGTGAGATTTCGTGTAAAACACGGTCTTTCACGCGCCATGGCGAGTTCTTAGGGTGCATAATTTAGGCTCACGAGAGGCATCGTTGATGACAGTCCCATAAATTACTCAAGGCAGGTCCTAGGTATTAGATTTGGACATAAGTCAACAAAGCGAGCTTCTGCTGGAAAACGTCTTGCGATACTTGCCCTGTCGACGTCGATTTATGTCTTGAAGAACTTGTGATGTATTTCCTACGGAAGATAAAGTGCTGATGGATCATGGGATCAGAGGAGAATCTCAGAACTTTCCACAATGTAATAATAGGCAAAAAATATAGGGGGATTGAAGAAGTACTTATGACACTGAGGGTATTCCTAAATTTGACGTACAAACAAAAAGGAGGATCACTTGGATGACATTAAAATGACAGTCTCAAAAACATAAGTCCGAAACTGCTTCGTTGTTGTGTCACAGACTGTTGAAGTTTGAATACTGTCAAAGTTTTTTCGTAGTTGCTAAAATTCCTGAAATAATTTCCTGTTTTACTCCAGAACTATTTTTTAGTGGGCCACAATTAGTTTGAAAAACTGTAGAAAGAAGCTTTGTTGTTATACTAAGCTTTATGGTCTCTTGTAGTTTTGTCGTATCTGATACTGATTTCGAGAAAAAAAATTGAACATTCGGAATCCAAAGAAAAATCAAAATTGTCATTGAAATCCAGTCAGTACCTACCTATATAGGTAAATGAATCTAAGCTATTTGATTGAGTCCACCTTGTTTAAAATCGGAACTTTGGAATAAACGATGGAATGATTCACGAACACCCTGTGCATCAAATAAACAATGCTCTTGGAGCAAATGAATCGTTAAAGTTCATCCTACTACCACTCACTTCTCCGTATCTTGTTTAAAATATAAAACACGAAACAATGAATATTAAACACAAAGACCTCCCACAAAGGGAATAGTGGTAGTTGCTAATTCATTATATGTTAATTTGGTTCTTCAACAGGGCGCCGCTATACGAAAGTGTTTCCATTGTTTCTTCCGTGAAATGTTACGAGAGGTGTATCACATTTCGTGGAAATTATACCGGTAAAATGAACTTCTTTGGAACTTTTATTTTATGAGGTTTGGTGGATTTGGTTCATGGAAGTCATAATCTTCCTATATTCACACTCGCTATGCTGGAGACCGCCTTGTCAAAATCATTCGAAAAATTAACCAATGGGTCCACATACAAAGAAGGCACACCACACTTGTTATGGATGCATTGGATTTTCTACAATTGCCTTTGGATTTTCATCAGTTCATATTCTACAATTCTGGTTGGTGAAGCTACGAGGATGTATTGATATCTAGTTAGCCTAGACCAGTTCCATGCATGAACAAAATATTGCGATACCATATAATAATAACTTAATAATAACTTATTAGAAGTGTCAGATTAGAGTTCAACATCAAAAAAGTAAACCAGAGTAACGCAATAAATTTAAAAAAAGATGTCCACCGAAATTGTAAAATTGGAGTATCGAGTATCAAGTACCTGTATTTAAAAGAGTTAAGAGGAAAGCAGATTTACGAAAATATGCTTAATACCCTTGGTGATAAATGTCCTTCGTATGCGACCGTGAAAAATTGGACTGCAAGCTTCAAAAGAGGTTAAGTTTCCATTGAAGATGATGACCGATCAGGAAGGTCAGTTTCTGTGTAAGTCCCCGAAAATATCGATGCAGTTCATGACATGATTTTATCAGACCGTCGAATTGGTCTGAAACGGATTTCTGTATCACTGAAGATTTCATACGAACGCGTTCATCATATAGTTCACGTCAATTTGGACATGAGAAAAATTTCTGCAAAATGGATCCCCAAATGTTTGAATGTTGACCAAAAGCGTGCAAGGGTAGGAGCATCGCGTTCGATCTGTGCTCGAGTTGAAAACGATGTGGACTTCTTAAACCGAATTGTTACCATGGATGAGACTTGGGTACATTTCTACGATCCAGAAACAAATCAACAATCGATGGAATGGCGACACTCTGGTTCTTCAAGACCTAAGTTTCGTGTCCAAAAATCTGCTGGAAAAGTTCTTGCTTCAGTTTTTTGGGATAGCCATGGAGTAATCATGATTGATAATCTGGATAAGGGTAGAACAATAACTGGAGATTACTATTCGACATTACTGACCACTCTACGAGAAAGAATTAAAGAGAAAAGACGCAGAAAGCTATACAATTGTGTTTTTTTGAAGGACAACGCCCCAGTACACAAATCTCATGTTGCCATGCAAAAAATTCGTGATTTAGGGTTAGAATTATTAGAACACCCCCCTTATTCACCAGATTTGGTTCCGTCCGACTATCATCTCTTTCCTCAACTGAAAAAAGTTTAAAAGGTCGTAAATTTTCTTCCAACGAAGAGGTCATAAAAGCTGTGGAGGACTGGTTTGCAGAGCAAGAAGAAACATTTTTTTTAAAGGTCTAGAGACGTTGCAGGTTCGCTGTGATAAATATATTCAATTAAGAGGAGAATATGTTGAGTAATAAAATATTTTGACATTGAAACTTTGTTTGGTTCTACAGTAGGCTAAGAATTTTTCAATATATCCTCGTACTTGTATAATTATTTCGTGCTTGTTATCTAAGTTCAGATAACAAGAAAATACAGTGCGTTCAAATTTCACCACTTCCTCATCCTCTTCGCAGTTGTTATCTAAGTATAGATATCAACTTATCGCAGTGATCATCAAGATTACCATAAGGTCAGCAGTCCCACAATACACCGAAGCTCTATCCGTTCTTTCTTGTGTAAGAAGGCGAGAACTACAAAACTTCTCGCTTGTCCCAGTTTTGGAGGTCTTCTCCAGAGGAGTGACAAGTTTTGCATCCTCCATTGCTATCACGCTTCCCTATAATGGTCCTTTCCAAGTCCACAGAAGGTTTCAGGTTCAATGGGTTCAACCTTTGATGCATCAGCCTTCATTCCCCTCAATGTCACAGTGCCCTGGCACCCATAAGAGATATTTGGTTTTTCCAAGAGATTCGAGTCTATTTCCTTCAGGATCCTCATATGCCCCACCCAATTACCGGGTAGGAGCTTGCTGTTTAATGAGATCCTGCAAGCGTCTCTCTAGCCACATTTACTAATATGTAGATGTAAGGGAGGTAGCTTAAGCTCTAGCGCTGCTGTGGGAGTCGTTTTGCTTGCTCGCACACAAACAAACCGTTGCAGTGTCTGCTGACGACGTTTTTGGTGATCTCTTCTGATTTTGTCCACCATACTGAAGACGCATAGGTGACAATGGTGCGAACTTTAGCCATGTAGGATCAGATATTAACTTATAAAGACGTTAATCGCATTCGATGCACTTCTTATGCTTGTTATGTTGCATTCAGAACTGGTGAATGTCGATGATGACCGAAATATCGTTCAGCATTTAGTAATTTATCCTCTACAAACTGCCATCTTACGAAAAACTCCTCTGAAAACGAAGAGGACTCGTTGAGGACGAGACCATTCGCTGTCATTCCTCAGGCTACCAATTCAATCCCAATATATGCTCCTAATCTGTCCCTCCCCAATAAAATTTGAAAGTCAAGTGCTCATATTTGAATTTTGTAATGGCTCCAATTACTCCTTCCTACCTTTCCCCCATTCCTTCGCTTTTTCTTCCGATCAAACTTTTACGTATCCTCAGGGATGACCGCATAAATTCACCTCGACTCTAATCTTGGAGGGTCAGCGTTTAGCGTCTATAAACCGATGCTGTCTGACCAATAGGGACGACTTTTGTGTCTTCCCTCAGAACGAACTGCCGACGGCACGTAAAACTACGTCGTCTCACGTCCATTCCACGATTTTTATTCGGCCAATTTTCCCCGCGCCGCACGGAAGTAGTTTCGATAAAGAGAGGCGTTATTCTGATCACGAGGCCGTTATATTTTTGTGAACGATGGATTGGGGTTCGGGGAGGAAAGTGAATCTTATTTATGCATTAGGTGAGTCGGCATTCGACGGTTTCCAGGGTTTTATTGATATTTCGGGTTCAGCGAATGATGGAATGCGTCCTGGTCCTTGGAATCACAAGGAAGACGTGGCTGATGAATGTGTTGTTGTTACTCAGCATATTTTGGCAGGGGTCCTCATATTTTCTGCTTTCCGGCATGCCAACATCTCTGCATTTCGGGAATTAGGGTAGGAGGTGAAGTTCTCGAATAGAAGGGAGTTCTATAGTCACTTCTTCTTCAGGACTGGTGACAGGTGACACTCCATCACAGGTTCTAGATGAATGATACCTCCAAACTCAAGTTATGGTGCCTATGTCATTTTGTACATAGGTACAGGGTGAGTCTTTGACTTGTACATATATTTTAACTGTAGATTCCTCTCATCAAACGAAACACATTTTTCCTATACCATTTTTCAAAATTCGGTTTCGTTTGGAAGGTACAGGGTGTCGAAAATTCATGAAAAAAACACTTTATTGTCCATATCTTCATAACCGTTATTTCAAATGAAATGAATTTTGGTTCAAGGTGCATAATCCTCAATCGAAACTTATTCAATATCTCTCCTGGTATAAAAGTTACAGTGTAGTCGACTCATCAATACACGCAAAAACACCATAAAACCACTTTAGAAAGATAAAGGGTTCATATTTTCGAAAAAATCAATCATTTAAGAAACTGAAAGTATTCCTATCTTTTTTCAATAAAACGCGTCGTTTTCGAGTTATTTCCAATTTTACCCGGACAAATTTGACGAAAAAAATCATTAATTTCAAGAATAATCTGAATGCTTCTCTGAATCAAATATCATCGAATATTATTCCTTCTCTGGTCTTCAAACGAGTTTACAATGTTGTCAGAACATTTATCAACTTTGTCGGGACTTAAACACAAACGATGGAAAACGTTGATGTAGAGATATTTTAATAATAAAATCCCACAAATGTGGGAGATAAAATTGAACACCAAGGAGGATTTAATACGC
Organism: Adalia bipunctata; assembly: GCA_910592335.1. Lineage (NCBI taxonomy): Eukaryota > Metazoa > Arthropoda > Insecta > Coleoptera > Coccinellidae > Adalia > Adalia bipunctata. Next base: position 25,544,422 of record OU342953.1, read on the forward strand.
ACAGTTTCTATTGAAAATTCATAGTTACCGGTCCATATTGAAGTTAAATGTCGATGAAATACAAAATTCGGATGTGAATGATGAATGTCGATACAAACCACCTATTAAATTGAAATTAATGAAAAATCATATGATACCTGATAATCTGTGGCGATGTTTCTATCTAAACAATATCCTCTTGGAATTTTAAAAACTCGACACTACACGGTTAATATTAGGTATAAATTCACTTCACATAATAATCACATTATTACAATAATTCACTGAATGTATTTACTACCTACTTCAAATAATGTTTACAGTTTGTTTATAGTTAGCAACGCCTCCAACGGTTTTCGCTATAAGCATGCGTCGTGAAATTTCGCGGCGAAGTCGATCTCTGCTGGAAATGGCAGAATTCATAGATATTTATAATATATATCGTGAAAAATCCTTAACCTCAATGAAAATATCAGCAAGCTGACAACATCTTCTTAAAATTTCTGTGCCAATATTCACAGAATGGATACAAAATAGATTAGGTTAGGTTGTTTAATAATAAATTCTGATGATCTGAATGGAAAACCTTTATTCATGAGATTGTTTGGGGATTTCGAAATATGAACAAGTTGTTAGTGTTTACAAACTAATCCGCAGAAAAATCGAAGAAGGAACTCATTTTGATTGGAGAAATGTGGCTTTTTAGTTGCAGATATAACCGAATGAAACTAACTGTTTTTGTTGAAATTATCGTTTGCAACATTTTCAATCCCATAAGGTTAGTACTTGAGTATTTCCTAAATGTATAAACTCAATTTCAATCGAGAAATATGAACTTTGAATCAATTCCAGAGAATTGTATCAGGAACGTAATTAGCCCAATTTTTAATGGCTACATCTTTTTAACAGAGCTGAATTCGAGAAAATGGAAAATGAAAAAGAGGTTTCTTCTGGACTCACGAATCTACAGTTGAAATATAGGTACAACCAGAACTGCAACTCCACACGATAGTTTACCTTCAGCTCAGATCTAGATAAATTCATTTATACATAGTTAGCCGCAAAGCTCTCTTGATGCCAAAGCGTACCGTTTCGAGAGTGCAACAATAAACACTCGTCCGAAACCCAAACTCCTATCAATATCTATGAAATAGTGGACAAACAGCGCCATTACTGCCGGCTTCAGAATCCACAAGGCATTCCTCATTTTTCCGTTGCAACTATTAAATTTACGAGGCCGGGACTCAAACCCCAAACTTTCGGCTGGCAAGCCGTATCCGGTCGGCAATTCACGACGACGCTCCGGTCGTCAAGTCCATAATTCCAGAAACTCCGGAGTCTGGATGCATGGCGCGAGTCGGGGACTAATTCTAATTCAGCCTGGCCATTCAACTGTCCCAACTAAATGCATCTAGTACCCCTCATTTCCTCCATCGGCCGAAGGCTGCGGGGCCGAGGGGTCAGCCTGGTGGCCTTTCGGAAACACGTCGAATATGCAAGGCACATCCGCAGACTGGCCCAGTTCGATCTTTTGGAAACTGGCGGTTGCATGTTAGGACGTGTAGAGCTTGGGTTCAGTCGAATTCTTCGAATTGAGGTTCCACTTATAAGACAGACTGTAATAATATAACTCATCACATAGGTATTCCAAAAATTCTGAAAGCTTTGCCAATTCTATTTTTTATTTTTTCTCTTTTTTAACTTTTTGAATGTGACACAGGTTCGGTATTCCTAACACATTTTCATACTTGAGTATTTCAAATTATCAATTTGATTATACAGGGTGAGTCTTTGACTTGTACATATATTTTAACTGAAGATTCTTGAGGTCAAGAGAAACCTTTTTTTCAATTTCTATTTTTTCGAATTCGGCTCTGTTGAAAAGATATAGCCATTTGAAAAAAAATTGGGCTGACTACGCCTCTGAAATGATCTTCTGGAATTGATGCAAAGTTCATATTTCTCGATAGAAATTGAGTTTATACATTTAGGGAATACTCAAGTACTAACCTTATTGGAATAAAAATATTGCAAACACGATAATTTCAACAAAAACAGTTAGTTTCATCGGATTATATCTGCAACTAAAAAGCCTCATTTCTCACACCAAAATAAGTTCCTTCTACGATTTTTCTGCAGATTTGTTTGTAAACACTAATAACTTGTTCATATTTTCCTCGAAATTCCCAAACAATATCATGAAAATAGGACTTTTCATTGAGATCATCAGAATTTATTATTAAACAATCTAACCTAATCTATTTTTTATCGATTCTGTGAATGTTTGCACAGAAATTTCAAGAAGATGTTGTCAGCTTGCTGATATTTTCATTGAGGTTAAGGATTTGTTACGAAACATAGTATAAATCACGATACACTTGTGTACCGTGGTATAAATATCTATGAATTCTGCCGTTTCCATCATAAATCGCCAAATTTTACCACGCATGCGTAGAGTGAAAACCGAAAGATTGGTTATCTGGAGGCCAACTATAAACAATAACAAACCAGAGTCTCTGAACAAACTGTAAACATAATGTGAAGTTCTGCATACATTCAATGAATTATTGTTCTAATGTGATTATTATGTGAAGTGAATTAATATAATCTTAACCGTGTCGAGTTTATAAAATTCCAAGAGGATATTGTTTAGATAGAAACATCGACACACATTATAAGGTATCATTTTATTTCTCATTAATTTCAATTTGATAAGTAGTTTGTATCGAGATTCATCATTCATATCCGAATTTTGTATTTCATCGACATTTAACTTCAATATGAACCGGTAACTATGAATTTTCAATAGAAACTGTGCGTGTTAAATCCTCCTTGGTGTTCAATTTTATCGCCCACATTTGTGGGATTTTATTATTAAAATATCTCGACAAAGTTCCTAAATATTGTGACAACATTGTAAACTCGTTAAAAGACCAGAGAAGGAATAATATTCGATATTTGATTGAGTTGGCGCATTAAGATTTTTCTTGAAATTAATGATTTTTTTCGTCAAATTTCTCCGGGTAAAATTGTAACCGGATTTTGAAAAATGGTATAGGAAAAAAGTGTTTCGTTTGATGAGAGGAATCTACAATTGAAATATATGTACAAGTCAAAGACTCACCCTGTATATTTATCGATTTATGTATTTGAATGCCTTATGTAGGCTTATTTCTTGAGAATTTTGAAAAGTGGGAAATTCCATAGGTCCGTCTATTGTGTCCGTTTAGAAGTTTTTCTGTCGGGTTATTCGAGTACTTAAATCTTTTTTCGAATGAACTATCACAAAGTAAAATTTCAACACTCGATTCTTGATTTCTGTACAAGAAAATAGCATAACTGAATCTTTCGACCATGTTTAAATACGTGAAATATTTCCAGTATTAACAGAGGAAAAAGTTTCTTCAACATTCGCCAGGTTTTTGGAATTCTTGAATTCACATAATATTTTCTCAAATTCATCATTTTCCCGAAGTAAATAAGTATTTTGATAAATACGTAATTACTACGATCTCTATGTAGAAACGACAACGTTGCGTATGTATCTGACAGAAAAATGACTATAACCTAACATTTTCGAAATATACACATTGAAATGTGTCAGAATTTCATGGCCAACCGGGATACTTCATAAAAGTCAATGGAGTGTACTTAGTTCCAAAGTTTCGAATGGCTGCGTGATGTTAGCGAGAAAATTTCGGCACAAATTCTGAAACAATCCCCAATATTCAGTGCCCAATTCGTGCCCATTTGTTGCCCATGTCACACCCTTGAAAGTTTCTTTTCAGGTTGATGACCACGATTGCAAGATTATCTTTGTAAGTCTGGTGAGTCTGGTTCTTGGAGTCCCTCTTGATTGCTTCACGTCTCTACAGCCTAGACTCCTAGAGGAAGGGATTAACAACATAGTAGCGCTTCTCACTAATTCTTAATGTCACATTCGAAGAAACTCTGAATTGAATCATCAACTTTTTAGCAGCTTCGCGCCAAACGTATTATTCTCTAATTTATCTCCCCTGGGAATTCTTGTTATCATTTAATTTCCCTGACATCCAACATGAATTAACTCCAAACGTCCATAACGTAAAGCCTTATGCACCAACAGCCGAATTAACCGAAAAATCTAAAATTCCTCCTTTGCCATAATAGTTACCCGAACGGTCTTTCATACTTCAAAGTTGACAACAACCAAATCCTCTCTATCGCCTCAAAGCCTTTCGGAAATAATGCGGAAACGCGAAGTTGCCGACGATGCGGTTCACGTTAGATCCTGTTTCATTTATAATACACGTTGTTGCCTGATTCCTTTCCTACCCTAGATGAACAAGGCGAGGTGAGGTTTAACTTATAAAATGTTGCGGCTTCAAAGGCCGCCTAGGATATCGCAATGATGGCGACGTAATGGAATTTGGCTGGGAGGAAACGTTTTATACATCGTGCATCACGTGGAGGCGAGGTGGGGTTGGTTCGGTTCGTTAGCTGTCAGAAGGATTTTCTCGTGTACACTTTTTTGGATTTCGTGAACTCACGTAGTGTCCTACCAAAGAGATAATCAACAATTTGAAAAGAAAGACTCCTGGAAGAGATAAAATTACAAATCTCTTGCTGAAAAAAAGTCAAAGAAAGGAACAGCAGCTCTCACCAGCATAGCAGATGGCGTGATGAGAATAGAGCACTTTCCAAAAAGATGGAAAACTGCCGAAGTGATTGGCTTTCAATAAACCAGGTAAGGACAAAAAGTTCCCCCAGAACTATAGACCAATAAGCCTGCTCCCAGCCCTAGGAAAAATTGTGGAGAGAGTCTTAGCCAGACGACTCAATAAATAAACAGAAGCCCTGGCGACGATACCAAGTGAACAATTTGGATTCAGAAAACAAGATTCAACTGAACAACAGCTCCTAAGAATGATCGAGTTTCTCACAGAAGGATTTCAGAATGAACAAGCCACAGGACTTCTCCTACTAGATGTACCTAGAGCTTTTGATAGAGTATGGCATGAAGGACTAAAAGGACTAACATATAAAATGATAACCGCAGGTTATTCACCCAAGTTATGCAGAATAATAAGAAATCAGTTGAGGGACAGGAACTTTTGTGTGAAAATAGATTATGTTCATTCCACACTCAGATATTTAGAAGCAGGTGCTCCTCAAGGATCTATACTAGGACCGCTATTCTATAACATATACATACATGATATACCAAGAAATCCAAGATACCTGCCTGCTCTTTACGCTGACGATACGGGCATAGCAATTAGGCACAGAAATACAAAAATAATTCACAAAAGACTTCAAGAAGCTGCAGATGATATAAGTCAATGGTGTAACAGATGGAAAATCAAAATCAATGGAGAAAAGAGACAAGCAATACTCCTTCAAAAGAGAAGACTGAAGATGGAAGCGAAGATATCCATAGACGATAATGAAATTGAAAGTAAGAATGAAGCTAAATACCTAGGAGTGATATTAGACAAAGGACTAACGTGGAAACAGCACATTAAGTATGCAGTGGATAAAACGAATGTAGCAATGAAAAGACTATACCCGATTAGAGGCAGAAGAAGCCAAATGAACAGAAACACGAAGCAGTCGCCAGACCGCAGCTAACATATGGATCTACAGCATGGAGCTATGCAGCGAGAACCCATATAAAGAGAATACAAATTACAGAAAACAAATTCCTGAGAGAGGCCTTAGACGTCCCCTGGTTTGTTAGGAATGTACAAATCTGAAAAGACATAAGATGGGAGTCCATTACTACATTCATCAAACGAAAAGCTGCAAAAGCATATGAAAGAGCTAGTGAACATCCAAATGACGACCTTAGAAGGTTAGTTGACTATGACCCCGCTAAAGATGAAAAAACAGCGAGAATTTACCGCAAAAGACCTGGAGACCAATTGCAAAAATGGAGATATAGAACTCCACACTTTTAGAGAGCTATATCCAATTGAAGGATGAACACAAACACTCAGCTAAAGAATGCGAAAGAGGAAATAACAGATAAGAAGATGGAACGTTTGAAGGCTTATTCCCGAAACCAACCGAAGGAGAGGTGTTTAGTCGGTGAGAATCCGAAACTACCCAGAAAGACTGGGTGTCTGATGTAAGATTCACCTTTTCTTAAACAAAAAAAAAACGTAGTTTCCTAGCAGTCGTTTCTTTCATCGATAATTCGGAGACTTACCAGTTTAGTTAACCATTGCCATCACAATTTTAATCGTTCAACAATCTGAACATGGGCTCTCGTTTAACCCTAGTTTTGCTGTTGTTTGCCTCAGAATTTGTTTTATGGCCAAGCAGTGGTGCTATATTTGGTCAACTTCTGATCATCGTTGATTATCTAATAGAGATTTGTGTTTCACATTAGTTCTTTAAAAGCAAAACTATTGCATTTCGTTCATTAAGTAGGTTTCACATTGCAAGAATCGGAATCGTGTAGACTTGATTGGAAAATTATAACGATGGGTGTCCACATCTTACAGTTATCCTTCGCCAGTGTTTGCCTTCTATACAGCATCTTGAATGTCCTCACCGTAGTTCAAAGATTGATAAGTTCAATCATGCTCTCAGTGGACTGTTAGATTTCTCCGATACAACTTCAGCAGTTTGAATAGTCTGACAAACGATACCCGAAGAAGCGGTTCAATAGAACGATTGAAATTGAATCACGAACACGAACGACTTTAGATATCGCATTCGATCAACAAAGTGGCTATTGATGGTCGCCAATAACTGCCAGTCACTCCTAGCTATCGTTCTAGTCTCTATTCAGCGTTACTTTTTAGCATTTTTTTTGTGAATCGCTTTCTTCCTGGTTTCATTTTCAATAGAGGCATTCATGAATGTTATACCGGAGTTTCATATCGATAAAAGATCTGTGGATTGCTGCATTCGAGGTTGTAGTAATAAATGAGTGAACTCAATCTTTGCTTTCGATGAATAATTGTACTAACTGACAAAGAAACCCAGAAGGAGCTGTTTAAATTTAATTTTCTATTTTGGAAAACATAGATAGTATAGCAATGAGTAAATGATTGAAATTTGGAGAAAAAAACGAAGGGTAACAATTTTTTTTAATAAATTTGGTAATAATGTGTTTATCCACCGCGGCTATCTTCACACTCCCCAACACTTCTTGGCATTGATGCAATAAGATGGTCTATTTCTTCTTGAAGGAAACTATCCCAAGCTATATGTACTTCATGTCTCTGAGCCGCCAAAGTCTGTGGGGGCTGGGGTAAATTTCCAAGCCTTCTACCCTTGATGTTCCAAGCATGCCCTATGGGCGAAAGATCGGGAGATCAAGCCAGCCATGGCAAAAGATTCACAAGGGTCGCTTCAAAAAAGTTTAAACTTACTCTGGCAACATGAGCTCGAGCATAATCTTGCTGGAATATTGGATTCTCGATCCGGTTAAGGTGAGGGAGAACATATGGCTCCTCTATTTCTTGAATAGCATGTGCAATAGCACCCCATACCATAACGCCTACTTTCCGCGTAAACGTGCTCTAGGCAACTCAACAACAACTGAACATTGACTTTGGATCTCCTGGAACAGCAGGTTTGTTGTAAAATTTAAAACGACTACAATATTTAAGTTACAAAAAATGTTCGCATGAAAAAACCTTTATGTTCGACTGCTTCATGAACACTCGATTCATGAATTCGTTTAGCGTCCATAATTGACTACTTAATTGGACACCACTTTATTGGACTGAACTGTCACAGTCTTCTCTCGATTTTGCAATTTTCCTCGTTTCACACCACTTGTTATAGGCCGCATACAAATTTTCATAAGCACTTTTAGTGGGTAGGAGAGATTCTTTGGCACTTGCGGCTAAATTATTCACGCTTTCCTCTCCCGAACATTCCATTTTTGGGATTATTATGACGTTTGTCACAGAACAACTTTGTTCAGTGAGGTTGCTGAGGTCGCTGATGGTTACTAAGGTAAGATAAGCAAAAGCACACTCAATGTATTTCTTGAAATAAAGCGACGAATAGGTATATTAATTGCCATTTTAGAAAATAAAATGTCTGCATTGCAGTCAAACATAAAGCTTTGTATGAAACTCGTACATAATTAGGCTTATGGACTTGCCCAAATTATTGGCCTCGCTCACTTTGCTCGCTCTGCCATAAACTTTGGACTCGTCCATAAAGACCTAATTTATGTACTTGTTACACTCGTTGTTACATAAATAGCTATTACGATTTTTTTTCCAAATTTCAATCATTGACTCCTTGCTTTAATGAAAAAAAATTTGAAATTTAAACAGCTCGTTCTGGGTGTTGCAGTTTCTTTGTCAGTTAGTATACAGGGTGTCCCAAGATGTTCCAAACAGCCCATATATCGGCTCTCAGACAAGGTAGAAAGTTCAAACTAAAAGTTTTTTAAAGGGCATCAAAAACTCTACCAGAATCCGTCGTCAAAATTCTTTTTCTGATTACCACCGCTGAAAAAACTACCCCCAGATATTTTCTTCAAATGGGACTTCAATCGTTTAGAGCGAAAAAAATATAAGGGTGCCATTTGAAAAAAAATATCTGGGGATAGTTTTTTCAGCGGTGGTAATCAGAAACAGAATTTTAACGACGGATTCTGGTAGAGTTTTTGCTGCCATTCAAGAAACTCTTTGTTTGAACTTTCTACCTTGTCTGACAGCCGAGATATATTGGCTGTTTGGAACATCTTGGGACACAGGGTGTATATTGCAACTGGCAAGGCATGAAAATATAAGGTTTTTTATTTTTTTAATTTTCTTTATTATTAATTAGTGCATAGGCACAATCGAACAAATAATTCCGGACGTTTTTCCAGAATTCATCTATCTATTATGTAAAATCTTCATTATTCCTATTCAACGATCGCAATGAAAGCAACATGCTTTCTAACTTGATTTTAGTCAAACTTGGGATACAAATAGTGGAGGCTGGATATCGATTAGGTCTAGGGGACTCATCCTCATCAATTTGCATACTGTTTTATGGACGACCGGTCACTGTCGGTCCATTTGGGTCGTTACCAAAACAATTGGAATTGATAATAGTCTAATTGGGCGTGATTCGATCAGGTTAGTTACAGATCAACTAGTCGTGAGGTAGGTTACGAAAAGATTGGAGCGAATGGAGTTGAAAATTGGGCTTTCAAATATTTGACAATGGGAATACGCTTTATTATATCGTTGAGTTCTATTCGCAAGGAAAATTTTCAGTTTTATGTCTGACAATGTTATATTTTATGAGAAAAAGATGTTCTCAGTCACCTATTTTGAGCTGTACGAAAATGAAATCGCTTCAAGCGACTTGGATCCGGGATTTTCCTCTGCGGCCTTATTCTCGAGTCATAAATTACCACATTGCCGCCTTTTGACGTTAGACTTTAGAAGCTTCCCATCCAGAGAAGCTACAGAGGATGAGTTATTCGTACGGGATACAAAAATGGGAACATGGGGAGAAAGCTGATGATTTATCGGAGGCACAAGGTCAGGAGAAACAGCGTTAAACAATGGCAAGGTCAGTAGTCGTTGGAGGTCTTGAGTGCGATCGTGTGGAAGAACGGTTTGCACTCAGGGATATTTTTACTCGGATTTGATTCTCGTATTCGGGTATGACGTAAAATTCTGAAGTTTCTCCATTTTATCATAAAATCAGATATCATCAATAATACGAGCAAGAAAAAGACTCATTATTATACTCTTGAGAGGTGTAACAATCTTTCTCGAACTACGTACTCAAAACTTTATAACAGAATGTTTATACCAACTTGAATTTTTTTTGAGACATTTTCAGAACTGCAGCATTTAGAACAATACCTTGTAGACTAAAAATCACATCGTTCAAAAGAACAACTATAGCGTACCAAACAACAACAACATCTGAATATAATAGGTATAATAAAGTTTAAGTCCTTATGAAGGGAATATAGAATTAATATAAGAGGGATATAGCCGGATATGCATCCATCTTTAGGAGCATTGAATATTACAACAACTACAGCGCTCAGAGCAACCAATACAGCGTTCTAAACAGTCCTTTTTTTTTGTTCTAGAAGAGGTGAATCTTAGATCAGACACCCAGTATTTCTGGGTAGTGTCGGATTCTTACCGACTAAACACCTCTCCTGCGGTTGGTTCCGGGAATAAGCCTATAAACCTTCCATCATCTAATCTGTATTTTCTCTTTCGCATACTTTATGCTGAGTATTTGTGTTCATCCTTCAATTGGATATCTCTCACTAAGTGTGGAGTTCTATATCTTCATCTTCGCAATTGGTCTCTAGGTCTTTCGCGGTAAATTCTCGCTGTTTTTTCATCTTCAGCGGGGTGATAGTCAACTAAGCTTCTAAGGTCGTCATTTGGATGTTCACTAGCTCTTTCATAGGCTTTTGCAGCTTTTCGTTTGATGAATGTAGTAATGGACTCCCATTTTATGTCTTTTCGGATTTGTTCATTCCTAACAAACCAGGGGGCGTCTAATGCCCCTCTCAGAAATTTGTTTTCTGTACTTTGTATCCTCTTTATATGGGTTCTCGCTGCATAGCCCCATGCTGTTGATCCATATGTTAGCTGCGATCTGGCGACTGCTATTATGATCCTTGATTTCGTTTTTCTGTTCATTTTTCTGTCTATAATCGGGTATATTCTTTTCATTGCTACATTCGTTTTATCCACTGCATACTTAATGTGCTGTTTCCACGTTAGTCCTTTGTCTAATATTACTCCTAGGTATTTAGCTTCATTGTTCCATTCAATTTCATTATTGTCTATGGATATCTTCGATTCCATCTTCAGTCTTCTCTTTTGAAGGAGCATTGCTTGACTCTTTTCTCCATTGATTTTGATTTTCCATCTGTTACACCATTGACTGATATCATCTACTGCTTCTTGAAGTCTTTTGTGAATTATTTTTGTATTTGTGTGCCTTATTGCTATGCCCGTATCGTCTGCGTATAGAGCAAGCAGGCATCTTGGATTTCTTGGTATATCATATATGTATATGTTATAGAGAAGCGTTCCTAGTATGAATCCTTGGGGAACTCCTGCTTCTAAATATCTGAGTGTGGAATGAACGTCACCTATTTTCACACAAAAGTTCCTATCCCTCAAATAATTTCTTATTATTCTGCATAACTTGGGTGAATAACCTGCGGTTATCATTTTATATGGTAATCCTTCATGCCATGTACTCTATCAAAAGCTCTGGTTACATCTAGTAGTAGTAGTCCTGTGGCTTGTTTATTCTGAAATCCTTCTGTGATATACTTGGTCATTCTAAGGAGCTGTTGTTCAGTTGAATGTTGTTTTCGGAACCCAAATTGTTTACTCGGTATCGTCGCCAGGGCTTCCTGTTTCTTCATTAAATCGTCTGGCTAAGACTCTTTCCAAAATTTCTCCAAGGGCTGGGAGCAGGCTTATCGGTCTAAAGTTCTATGGGAACTTTTTGCCTTTACCTGGTTTATTGAAAACAATCACTTCGGCAGTTTTCCATCTTTTTGGAAAGTGCTCACTCCATTTGCTATGCAAGTGAGAGCTGCCGTTCCTTTCGTTGACATTTTCTTCAGCATGAGATTTGTAATTTTATCTTTTCCAGGAGCCCCTCTTTTTTTTGAATTATTGATTATCTCTTTGATTTCGGCTGGAGATGTTGGGTGAGGGATTTTGCTATCCGGTGGTGCTTCTTTCATTCTTTCTTCAGTATCTTCAATTAATTCTTTTAGGTCCTCATCGTATTCTTCACAATAATTTATTCTTAACTCCCTTTCTATAGTATCGGCAAGAGCGTTAGATTCATCGCTTGCCAGCGAGAGGAAAATATTCTTATGTTGAACAGAAATGGAAATGGAAAGCAGAAAGTGAGAGTGGAGGGAGTAGCCCAAGTGTCTTCAAACCAAATTACAGAGCGCAGTGCTCTACAGGCGACTGGATCAGGTTTGAGACTGAGACTTTGATGAGGTGACACCATATGGAGTAATCACATAGTGTGAATAAGGGATGCTGTTTGAAGTATTCAAGGAAACCAGTGATTGCTGCTGATTGGCGTCCAGTTCGAAGTTCGCTTGGAAAATACCTCAGAATTTATGTACACAAAACACGATCAGTGCGATCCGAAATTCATGATCCATCCCGCATGACAAGGGACATCATCGGGCGCAAATTGCGCATCGGCCCGTTAGGACCCAACAACGTTAGCATATCGGCCCTGTCCTACCTCTTCGTTCCGTATTCATGATCGATTTACCCTCCAAACGATCCGTTTTACAATGACTCCCCTTCATTAGGACACACAATGGAGCGAATTCAATCGGACGAAATTGGTATCCACCTGAAAAAGATCGTAATTCTGCATAATCCCATCGGGCAGGGTCCTCCCGCCCTCCAATATCGCCCGGATTTTCCGGAGTGGAGTCACGTTCCTCCAACGAAGCAATACACACATCCGCTCCTCGGGATAACGTCGATAGTCCTTCTTTTCTTTGTGGCACCGATAACCGACAGGAATCTCCTATTGTCGTGAATCGATCACAATCGGGAATATGCCTCTTTGGTGCTTTCCAGGGGTCTTTTCAGAGATCCCTTGTGATTTGTCTGAGAGCCTGCGTGCCGGTCTTCGCCCAGGCGGGTTCGACGAACCTGCTTTGTCGAGAGACGATGCATTTCCTGAATTAAAATGCACCTTTTGTGTCGCGTCGAGTGGTCGGTGACGTGAATGTGCGTTGGGGTAGTTTATCCAGGCTGGATTGCGTGCTGGAATGGCAGGGAGCTGCATTCACTTCATTTGTCAGCTGGGATAATGAAGGAGATGGGGAACTACGCTTCATTTGTTCTGGAGAAGGATAATCCATAAGGTGCGCTGATGGGAAGGCTACGAATAACTGGAAATCATCGATGTCTAGGGTGTATAGTCATCACTTCGAATTCGAACGTAGATTGGACCAAGAACCAAAAACATTTTTCATTTGGCTTGATACAATTGTGATACAAATATTGAAATATACTCAAACGATAATTGATTCGTTTGTGAATTAAACATCAAAGACCACCTTGATCCAAGTTCAATCTCAAAAGGACGAGTTTGAACTTGAAAAAAATGATCTTTTGAGCTAGAATTAAGTTCTCTGGGATCTTTATTCCTTATTGGGGGACCAGAGATTCTTCCATTTGCCTATCATTTTGTGTTTCCTGGTTTTTATACGTTTGCTTTGTGAAAAGCATTTATTTTCTTCAGATTTCGGTGTTTTTCACTTCCTCCCATTCTTGCTTCCTTTCATTGTCTTCTTTCGATTCATGAGGTATTTTCCCTTGTCTGTTCTTCTGACTGGAATCTTCAATATGTCTCGAAGTTCATTATTGTGTTATTTTATCGCAATATCCAGTTTATGTGTCTGTTTGTCTACAATTTCTTTTCATGTTTGAGGACTGAACGAGAATAAAGTCGCTATCACAAAAACGCTATATCTTTTGAACCACTGGACCGATTTCGAAAATCAAACTCATTTTCGAATCATGTTCTAATTCTAATGAAAACTGTTTTACAATAAAAAAACCAAAACTATTTTTTACAAAATTCATGGATTTTTTCTGGAATTCTTCCCATCATGCTTCTTATAGTGTTCTGAGTCACTTTCTGGGATGCTGTCTTCTACTTTTGCTAGAATTCCGCTAATGTCTTCGTTGATTTCTTAGTCTTCTTCAATTCTCTTTTTACCAGGGCCCAATATCTTTCGATTGGCCTGAGTTCTGGGCAATTTGGTGGATTGGCCTCTTTGGGGACAAAAACCACCTCATTAGCTTCGTACAATTCCTTGGTGGCCTTGCTGTAGTGGCATGAAGCTAAATCTGACCAAAAGATTGTTGACACATCGTGCTCACGTAAAAAAGGCAAAAGTCGCTTCTTCAAGCATTCCTCGATGTACTTATATCTTCGAATCAACAGAGCCTTGGCCAACGAAAAATTTGCTCCTTTTCCCACAAGTGCAAATTGCTTGCCAAACCAGGAATTTCTTAGGAAACTTTGCTTGTTTCTTCACGCGAAATTGTTCGTCAACATTTCCACGAGAATCTGCAATATAAAATTCCTGACCAGGAAGTTGCAAGAAATCAGCCAAGACATAGGTTTCGTCGTCCATCACGCAACAGGAAAAATTATTCAAGAAATCTTTTTTTAATTTCTTTGCTCTCGATTTCGCTTCTTGATTCTTCACAGCGTTCCTGTCTGGCACTTTCTGCACTTTGTATGTTCTAAGCCCACAACTCGACTTGATTTTCTGAACGGTTGACTGCGAACAACCCACTATTTGGGCCACTTTCCGTCCTGAAAAGTTAGGATTCTTCTGAAAAAGGCTGATGGCTTTCTTCACTTTTTTTGGGCTATGAAATCCCTTTTTCCTCCCGGTTCCTTCCTGGCGGTTAATTGTAAGATCTTCGTTGAAGCGCTTAACAACTCTTGATACCGTTTCCGGACGAACGCGAGCCTCTTTTGCGATTCTTTTGAAGCTCCATTTTTGATTATTTTGAATATGTTTCACTATAAATTTTTACTTCGCTTGACATTTTGCGACAAAGAATTGGAATATCTATGAAGTAAATGTTCCACATGTTGCTGACGTTCATAACAAAGCTTACTATTATCAAATTTCGATTTTTTCTTAATTGGTTCAAGAGATATAGGCGTTTTTGTGATAGCGAATTTATTCTCGTTCAGTCCTTATATCTTGAGTTCTTTTCTGATCTGTTCGTTAGTTGTATACCATAAGGCACCTTTTTTACTTTTTATGACTTATGTAGTTCAGAGTGCTTTGGAGTTCTTTCGTCTAGTAAGTTTCTAGGTTGATGTTCCAAATAAAACGTGTATAAGTATTACTGCTTATACGTTGAGTGCTCTGAGCGTTTGAACAAAACCCGAAAATGAAATATGGAAAAAATAAAACAATACAAAATCGACTGTAACGAAGTCTCTATGGAATGGACATGTTTGGTATCAAATTATAGGTTTTCAAGGAAGCTGAATTCAACGAAAACAAATTCAAGTCGCTATCTATAATAGTTTAGATTTTCACCTGTCGAACGGCATTTTTTCAAAAATCGAAATTTCAAATCGTCATAGCTCCCGCTCTTGTGATCCTATCTTCTTTTTGTTTATATACTGTTAATCAGCATCGTCCGAAGTATCTCAGAGCATAATGAACTCGATATCGAAAATCTCAACTTTTTGGGTGAAAAATGTCAAAGGGGTAAGACTCCTCAAAAAGTCCTCCTGGATGGTGATTGTTATGGATTTCCTGTTCCTATTTGAGTAGTATAAAACGATGTCCTTGCGATACGCCAGCTTTGATTCCTCTTGTTGATGATGTCGTGTCATTTAGACTTCCAAACAATTGAATCACACCATGAAACATACTTTTGAGAGAGCTTCATATGTTTTCAACAGCTCCCCGAAAACTGGGAAGTACAGAATCGAATTGAAGCGGAATCTCACTTCACGGACAAAAAGTCCTAATCCCCAACCGTTAACAATAACACACTCCGATTCCCTAATCACGTGAACTAAATACGGAGAAATCCGTCTACGCACGCAAAGTAAACGCGAATATCTCTAATCTGATGAAACTTCAGTCGAGTACTCGAAAATCCTAAAACTACAAAAGTTCGCTGAGACGGAAACCTCCGCCTGAGATTCGAGGAAGCCTTGTAAAGTGAAATAACAACGTAATAGCAACACTATATTCGCGAGGGGATCAAGTCCTCCAACTCCTTATATTGTTAAGGACTTAGCGGCTGCTTCCCAGCTTATTTTTACACTGCACCAGAATACATATTTGTCGAATATAATAACCACGCAGGAGGGATGAATAGCTCCTGTATCCTCATGCAGACTGCGAGAAATGGGGACAAATAATAAGTTTCAACTCGCTCGGTCCTCTTTTTCTCCCGGTTCCCGGAGTTGGATGGCTGGATCTTGCCGGAATTCAAATAAGTCAACCTGGAACGTACAAAACTCGCACCGCAATCTTGTGAAACAAACTAACTGTGGAGTTGACGTAGGGGTAAAAAGTTTGCGTTTCAGGTGCATCTTGGAGGTGAGTTGGAAAGTTATTAAAGTTTTCCCGAACGTTTTGTCGTATTGAAGAGAGGTGGCAAGTCGAGAAGACGCATTGGAGTATGGTTTTGGCACGTTAATTATTGCTCCCTCCATGATTCCCCCGATGTTCGTCTCGCTCGGAAATAACCTTTTTTCTTGAACTTGCTGATTAAAATCAGCTACGATTCGACACAGCCCCACACACTCTGAAGACGAAAATGATACGTACTGAGAGAACGATATTGATATCCTGTAAGCCTAGACCAGTTCCATGCATAAACAAAATATTGCGATACCATATCAACGAACAATAACTTATAAGAAGTGTCAGTGTAGAGTTCGACGTCAAAAAAGTAAACTAGAGTTACGCAATAAATTTAAAAAAAATTGTCCACCGAAATTGTAAAAATCAAAAAATTGGAGTATCGAGCCATCATCAAGTACCTGTATTTAAAAGGGTTAAGAGGTAAGCAGATTTACGAAGATATGCTCAATACCCTTGGTGATCGATGTCCTTCGTATGCTACCGTGAAAAATTGGACTACAAGCTTCAAAAGAGGTAAATTTTCCATTGAAGATGATGACCGATCGGGAAGGCCAGTTTCTGTGTCAGTCCCCGAAAATATCGATGCAGTTCATGACATGATTTTATCAGACCGTCGAATTGGGCTAAAACGGATATCTGAAGCACTGAAGATTTCATATGAACGCGTTCATCATAAAGTTCACGTCAATTTGGACATGAGAAAAATTTCTGCAAAATGGATCCTCAAATGTTTGAATGTTGACCAAAAGCGTGCAAGGGTAGAAGCATCGCGTTCGATCTGTGCTCGATTTGAAAACGATGTAGACTTCTTAAACCGAATTGTAACTATGGATGGGACTTCGGTACATTTCTACGATCCAGAAACGAAGCAACAATCGATGGAATGGCGACACTCTGGTTCTTCAAGACCTAAGAAGTTTCGTGTCCAAAAATCTGCTGGGAAAGTTCTTGCTTCAGTTTTTTTGGATTGCCATGGAGTAATCATGATTGATTTTTTGGATAAGGGTAGAACAATAACTGGAGATTACTACTCGACATTACCGGCCATTCTACGGGTAAAAATTGAAGGAGAAAAGACGCGGAAAGCTATCCGAAGGTGTTTTGTTTTTACAGGACAATGCTCCAGTACACAAATCTCATGTTGCCATGCAAAAAATTCGTGATTTAGGGTTAGAATTACTAGAACACCCCCCTTATTCACCCGATTTGGCTCCGTCCGACCATCATCTCGTTCCTCAACTGAAAAAAAGTTCAAAAGGTCGTACATTTTCTTCCAACGTGGTGGTGAAAAAAGCTGTGGAGGACTGGTTTGCAGAGCAAGAAGAAACATTTTTTTTAAAGGTCTAGAGACGTTGCAGGTCCGCTGTAATAAATGTATTCAATTAAGAGGAGAATATGTTGAGTAATAAAGAATTTTGACATTGAAATTTTGTTTGGTTCTAAAGTAGGCTAAGAATTTTTCGATATATCCTCGTATCTGAGAAATTGGCCCAAATATTCAGGAAAGTTTTCGACTGAAAGTTCAATACCTCACTCCTCTCTTTCTTTTTCCTCTAAAAACAACAATTGGACGAATGCTCCCTTGTATGTTTGTCAGTTACCTACGGGCTCAAAGAAGTCAGCATTGGATATACCTCTGTCAATATCACTGGCACTAAGACCCACATCGACTTGGACGTTTTGGGGGTTTTAGCTTGTTCTCTTCGATTTCAGATACATGCGGGCTGTTTGATATCTGCTACGTAAACAATAGTCAGGGGATCTGTTCGAGTTTTTCTTTTATAGGGTATGGATGAATAGGTTAGAATAACGAAGGACGAAGACGATATTGAGGCTTATCTGGGGCAGGGAAAAACGGGAAAATATATCATGGGAAATGCTTTCCTGAGGGTGTTTGGGGATGGAAATACAAACTCGATTGGACAAGCATAAAGGATACTGTAGTTGCAGATATTTTTATCGTTCGTCATTCACAACTAACCAAACAAGGTTTGACTCGAATACAGGAAAGATATATTAGATATTTTTGATTGCTCGTTCTACAAAAACAAATCCTTGATCAAACTCTTTTCTGTCCGTCACCCCAGCGTTCCATTGTACCACAAGATATATCAAATTATTGAAAATTCAAGTAATAAATTGTTTGTTGAAAATCTGATGTTTCGTCCTATATCTTCGCAAAGAAGCTATATTTCGAAAATATTCAAAGGATGAAATATCCATAAAATATTTCAAGGAGAAACCTCTTCAATTTTTGCCGCATGTTTACCTAACACCCTGTGTATTGGAAATGAACAAATCCAGGAAGTAGACGACCATAAATATTTAGGCCTTATTTTCAAATCGAATCCATTTCAAATAAATTCAGACATCTGATACATATACTCAACTGTATAAAATACATTCTAAGAAGAGATTGCCTCATCTTAGTTTATAAAACCCTAGCCGAATCCCAACTCCGATATGATATATTTGTATAGGGAGGACTTCAAAATAACACACTATATAAATCAGATTTTATAAAAAAAGGGTCCACGGGAGTAAAATGCGGTTGAAAAAAACTACAAGCCGAAGTCATGAATTCAATTTTCCCGTAACTTCAACAAATATGACAATTTCTGAACAATTTCGCAAATTTTTGTTCAAATATCGCGAAACGCACAAAATTGAAATTCCTACATAAAATCCATACCGATAGATCACCATGGACAGACGAATCAATTATTATATGCAAATAGACCGATATTATACGAATATGTTAACAAAAGTGGATCGCATATGGAGAGAAAGAGGAATGGAATGAGGGGGAGAGAGAGACGGGGTACCCCTAGGGCACTAATTTCATTCCAACGGTACGCAACATGAATCAAACCAACTTTCCTGTGTCGAGGGAGCGATAATAATTAATTTTATTTTCGGTGCTTTCCTCCAGCATTTTCCAATTTTTGGACATTGCGTCATTATGCTACGCCCGCTAGGTGAATTTATATAAAGCCCGCAGATTGAAAATTGAATTCTGAATGATGCTTAGGTATATTATTTGGCCAATATTTGAACTGCGTAAAACTGAGCAATGGAATATAAAGAAATCTTTCAAAAATTATCATTTAGAGAAAGAAGCGAATATTACTTTTGCTGAAGTCACAAACACAGGAAATTTTCAATTTTAATATATTAATCAAAATATTCCGTTCTTGATCAATATCCCATAAAAGTTTCTTCTTCAAAATCATTTCTTGCATATTTTAAATTTCGATTTTTCATCTGGTAGACTTCTTGCAATGGCTCGTTTCTTGTTTTATTGTATACTCACCGAATTGTCACTTGGAAGTGCAATTGGATATTTACCTGAAACAAAAAATAGTTCAGTATTTTTTTTGCATTTATGAATTTCGACTAGTATGGGACAACTCAAATAATTCGGGAGCTGCATGGAGTAGAAATCAATTATATTCTACTAATAATGTAGAGTATATGCGAAACATTTGAAATCAAGTGAAAAACTAGAGAGAAGATGAACTCTTCTCCGTCCAAAAGTAGGAAAAATGTGGAAATTAGAGAGAGCTTTTTAAGGAATTATCCATGTAGACTGATAGCGGACCCCCTACTGTATATCTTTACTAAACTTGCTTGTTGAAGGTAAAGGGAACCACACAGAAATAATAAGATGGGAATTATGGAGTTTTCATTCGATTTTATCAGTAGATTGCATGTGAGTTTCTCGATGAAGGCGTGTTTTTTATTTTGGCAATCAATTAGATGATTGGAAATGAAACGGTGAATTCATTTCGTAATAAAGACCAGAACGGAAAAGAATACAACATTTCTCACCCCAATAAACGTTAATAACCGAAGGGAAAACGTTTTGAAAACTATTATTGGAAAGCATTAGGGGAATCAAGGTGTGGGAAATTGATCAATTGGGCAAACAGAATGAATTTGTTCGAAAAACGTGATGCTAGGATGTGTACCTACATATTAAATTGATGATTTGGGAGTTTCCAATCGTCAGCATAGTACAGTTACAGAGTTACCATTTAAGGCCAGGTTTCACCAACGATTTTAATCTCGTTTAAGGCAGTAAACAATAATTTTCTGTGGTTTTCAAGTCAAATCAATCGGTAATCTCTGTTACCTCCTCAAACCAGACTAAAATGTTTGGTATAATATAGAACACAGAGTTACCATTTTAGAATGATTCAAACTTATTATTACGTATAAATGTTGATATCTGTTTGCATAGAAGATGACTTTACCAGACACTCAAATAACGAATGCAATATGCATTTGCAAGCATGATATGCTGGATGAATCAGAACAAACGCTAATGAAGTATAATTTATATTCATCGACCTCATGAACCAGGCATTTACATCAAGATGCGAAATAGCGACAGTGAATAACTGATTTCTTTTTTCCTAACCACACACTCGCTTAATTCACGGTGTAATCATAACACCGACAAGTGTTCAATCCTTCAACTTCTTCTTCAGAGCCGCAGACGAAAAATGAAAAAACAATATATCAGAGGTGAAAAGATGCTCCATTAGAGAGCGACTGTGACAGACAGATACGCCCTACCTATCAAGAATTCCATATAGGACCAGACCCTTGTCCATGCATTATTCAAATCTGCTCGGTCTGACCCCTGCTCGACTACGCTATAAAAAATATTCGTGAACCGATCGGAAATAACCTCAAATTGGGTTGATGAATCTCCAGCATATAAATTGCAAGTTTGGAGCGCGCACTTCGCATTCCCGCTTTAATATTCAGGGATTGGGAATGTATCAGGTTTTGAGGTCTGAATATGCCTTTAGGTTATGGGTTTTAACCTGAGAATATCTGGGAATCGATAACACTAGTATTCATTGGAATTCGACTGATTTAAACTCAGTTTAGATTGGAATTTTTGTTCATTTCCCATGTGAAGATTCCTAGGGAAACCACAACCTACTCAAATGTACAAACATGATAATCTGGAGAAGCAACATCAACCCCAGACTAATGGAGTCCGATGTCAAATTTCCAACTACTCGAGATCCACTTTGAGCACATTAGAATACGATCTTCAACAGTTGAGTCTGGCAGGGTAAACTGACACCAGAACTTATCAACCAACACAGTCGTGTATCCCTTCTATCTTAGCATAGATTTGACGGCAATCCTCCAGAAATGGAAACAGGCACCGGTGAGGGCTTAAGATATTGATTACATGATCCTGCGCTAACTGCTCATAATAACCCCAGGTAATAACTCCAGGTGAGCACGTAAGCCGATGATCAAATTGGATGCGGCTGCTGAATCCATAACGAATATCGATTCTGAACCCTCCCCATTCAAGTTCGTACATGTTACCAATATGTCCTAATCTGTGGCTCGGAGAATGGAACATGGTACGCAACGTGGAAAAACAAGTTTTCTTCTATCTCCTGTGGTTTGTAGGAGACGCGATGTTAACAGCTGTAGGGGGACATAATAGACCTTAAGGTCGTAGTGGACTGTAACCCCTTTTCACTATAACTATAACTTCTCCTGTGGTTATCTTACCTTCATCGTCTTACCAAAGAGAACGAGGGAATAGTGTTTGCTGTTCTACTTGTTGGACTCACCAGAACATTGATATTTTCTTCTCCAGCTATTCCTACTAGTAGCGGTTGATTTTGAAAGTAATCTGAACATAGAGTCTTCAAAATTTGTTCTTCTTGGGTTGGAGGTCATCCGAAAGATTGGGAAATTATTACTGCGATAGCAGATAGTCTGAAACTTATTTTTCCGTGGGAACCAAGGTGACAAAGTGAATAAAAATGAAGATGCCATCGCAAAAGCAACGTTCATTGTACCAGGTTCCTCGACTTGATTTTAACCGTAAAAAGGTACACGGATGGCAAGAAGAACTTAACATTACTTTCAGGGTATAAACAGTCCAGGAAAGAAACAAGCATCTTTAGAAGAAAATGCACTCTTAGCTCTAACGCTGTCAAAGAATCAATAGACAAGCCTTAAAGGATTCCTCCAGTCTGAAAATGGAGCAGATGGAAATCTGATAAAGACTCCGAGGCACTCGTGGTAATATGGTTCTACCGAAATTTTGGAAAAACTTTATTTCCTTCTTCTAGGTATAACGTAGATGAATTTCTTGAATACACTGTACGAGGATACTGAATCCAGAGAAAAAACGGCATAATTTGATCAGAATATAGAGAACCTTGGAAAGGAAGAAGCCACATCTTTGTCATTAAATGTAAACCTTCCCCAATCTCCTCTATACATCACTACGAACGAAAGCAGCCACTCCAACTTTATTTCCGTTCTATCGACGTCAAAAAGAATCCTCTTCTTACATTCTCTCAGTTCTTCTCATTCAGCAATTCATAAGTTTCATTTCGGAAACGGTTTCGCGAAACTGCCGGGCCCCGACGGCCTCCAACGGAAGACGGCGGCCGTCCGAAGTGCCTCTTCGCGATTCTGTGCCCTCGGGCCAGGCGGTAATCGCTCAAACATCCCGCTCTCTTCCGTTGCCATGGGAATGCGAGAGGGGTCATCCGACGGTTTGGGATTGCCGTCATTAATAAAAGGGTCATTAGGGGAGACGCCTTGATTCGTAAAACAGGTAGAGATAGTACGAAGAATAGCGGAAAGAGGACCCGACATTGTTTTTCTGCGTATGGCGAACCTGAGGCTCTGAACAGTCTGAACAGACGCAAAGGGTCGGTATCTGCTGAAAAAGTTACCGATAATTTGGGGTTTTTCGCCTTAGATTATCTATCGGCTTCTTTATTATTTATCAATAGAGTAAACGTCCGCTAGGAACAACGTTATAAATAATTAAAACGTTATCAGGCAAGTGGACTATTATTTATTCTTCTGATTCTTCTAGATACAAATATTCACCAACATTTCGGCAGCATTCGTGCCTTTATCAAGGCTCATTTGTCCTTTAAGAAGTCACAGCTATCGTCAGTGTTCTAGGATGTGACATGAATTGATTTTATGTGGACAGTTTTTGGAAATTTTCACAAATTTTATTGTTCATCAGCGTAACCTGATGAACAATAAAATTTTTACGCTGATGAACAATAAAATTTGTGAAAATTTCCAAAAACTGTCCACATAAAATCAATTCATGTCACATCCTAGAACACTGACGATATCTGTGACTTCTTAAAGGACAAATGAGCCTTGATAAAGGCACGAATGCTGCCGAAACGTTGGTGAACATTTGTATCTAGAAGAATCAGAAGAATAAATAATAGTCCACTTGCCTGATAACGTTTTAATTATTAATTAATCATGGATGAAACTGAAACATATGAACGTAATAAATGCTGCATAAAACTCCAAAGTGAGTACTTGCGAAACATCTCATGGGAAAAATATACCAACTGACAAAGAAACTGCAACACACAGAAGGAGCTGTTTAAGGGTCTACGTCTCTGAAAAAAAGGGAGTCAGAAACGATTTATTTTTTTTCTGATTGATGAAGGAATGTATGAGTGTATAAAGATAAAAATAATAAATTTTTTTTTATGAGTATTGAATGAATGAAAAGGATATTCCCCATCATTTTTGGTTATTTTGTAACATTTCCACCATCAAAACAAACGAATATTTTTGTGTTTTTTCCGAGGTTTTTTCATTTCAGTATTGAAGTCTTTCATTTAGTTAATCAAACGTCTATCTCATTTTTCGTTCAGAATTTATCGTTTTTTTGTAAATAATATTACAACAATGTGCTGTTTTCGTGAAATTTATTTCCTTGAATTTTTCTATTCGAAATGATAAATATCCATTTTCATCAACGACAATTTTATAAGGTTTGTTTTAGCCGTCGATTAGTGAAAATTAATTGTTTCTTACAATTGTGGATTCTAAGATGGAATTGAATTTCTTTTTAATGACACGCCCCGCTGGTATCTCCTCCCAGATGACTGGTAAAGGAAAATTAGAGTATTATACAGCCAGTGTGAGATCTAGTTCAGGGTAGGATTTCTTGTTATATTCCCTGCGCCACAACATTTGTTCTATTAAGCTGAATAATCCAATAAATAAAAATTAATGCACTGCATTGCCATCTGGGGGTATATGTTTCTTATTCTAAAGGCTAAAGACTCTTAAATCAAATTTTTGTTTTCCTTTGATTCCTTATGAATCAATTGACATCAATGACAACCTCCTGATGATTGTGGGAACGGACATTTTCCTACATATGAGAATAACAGTTAGCGTTCATCGATAATCATCACAAACTTAATTGATTACTTCATTACCGAGTGTTAGGGACGTATTTCTTAATAAAATTCAAGGATCCATCGATTCTCGTTTTCCCATGCATCACGCGGCTCAAAAGTTTCGCAAACCAACTGACGCCTGGGCCATTAGGAGATTGTGAATTAATTCGATTGGTATTTGGAAATATACGATGTAGTTCGATGTGTATATCGATTGTGGGTCCTCCAGTGAACTATATTCGCTTCACGTCTTGTTTTGACAGTATTACGTTTCCGAATACCAGGAGAAACATAGTGATATTGAGAGCCATTCGAATAACGATTGTAACAATAATTCATCATTTCCCCATGTGTCTTATACCATTTTTCAAAATGCGATTTCGTTTGAAAGATACAGTGTGTCAAAAATCCATGAAAAAAAAACACATTTCTGTTTATATCTTCGGAACCGTTATTTCAAATGAACTGAATTTTGATTGATTGTTCACCCTATTCTTGGTGCATATTCCTCACTCAAAACTTATTCAATAATCCTCCTGGGATGAAAGTTACAGCGTAGCCGACTCATAAATCCAAGCAAAAATAGCATGAAACTACTTGAAAAAAATAAAAGGTTCATATTTTCGAAATATTCAATCATTTTAGAAAATAAAAGTATTCTTATGTTTTTTTAATAAAACGCGTCGTTTTCAAGTTATTCCCAATTGTATACGATAAAATTTGAGGAAAAAACCATGAATTCCAAGAATATTCTGGATGCTTCCCTGGATTAAATAACATCGAATATTAGCACTTTTCTGGTCTCTAAACAAGTTTAATCTCTTGCGGAGACTAAAATCTAAATGATTGAAAAACGTTTGATGTAGAGATATGTAATAATTAATAATAAATGTAGGAGATAAAATTGAACACCAAGGATCATGAAACTATACATTTAATACGTAAAGTTTATATTAAAAATTCATTGTTACCGGTCCATATTGAAAATAACTGTCGATGAAATACAAAATTCAGATATGTGAATAAAAATAAAATGATACTCAGCACTAAATAATCTTTGGCGATGTTTCTATCTAAATAATATTCTCTTGGAATTTTAAAAACTCGACACTAGGCGGTTAATATCACAATATTGGTGGAGTTGACAACATACACATAAAATTTTCTGTGAAATATTCACAGAATGGATAAAAAGAATAGGTAAGGTTGATTATTAATGAATTCTGATGAATTGATCGAAAGACATTCTTCACAAGATATTTTTGGGATATCGAGGAAAATATGGGCAAGTTATTAGTGATTACAATCTGATTTTTAGAAAAATCGAAGAAGGAACTAATTCGATGGGGGAAATATGGCTTCTAAATGGCAGATATAATCGGAAAAAACCAAGTGTTTTTGATAAGAAATATCGTTTTTTTAACATTCTCATTCAAATAAGGTTAGTACTTGAGTATTTCCTGAATGTATAAACTCAATTTCAACCGGGAAATATGAACTTTGAGGTTTTTCCAGAGAATCGTGTCAGGCACGTATTTGGCCCACCTTTTTTTCAAATGGCTATATCTTTTTAACAAAGGCGAATTCGAAAGAATGGAAAATGAAAAAAAGGTCTGTTTCGAGCTCAAGAATCTTCAGTTAAAATATATGTACAAGTCAAAGACTGACCCTGTATACTGTAAGAGTAAGGGAAGTACGATTTTGTTTTACTCTTTGAAACTTTACAGTGTTGGAAGAATTTTTTGGTTTAAGGTACTCATATAAATCAGTGGACACACAGATCCTGAACGGATAATTAACTAATTTTGACGATAATGCAGCACAAAGAATCAGCTAGTACAGTATACAGGGTGTACTAGGTTTATTAGGGAGTATTCGAAAGAAAGTTATGAGAACAGGTGGATTGGACATCAGTCATGGCCCGCCAGATCCCTAGACCTGAATAGTTCAGATTCCTTTTCATACTAACTAAATCTTTATGACAATTTTGATTCTTCTGAGGATTTCGAGAGAATGGTTCAAAATTTTTTTTCTCGAAATCAATAGCAGATACGACAAAACTACAAGAGACCAAAAAGTTTAGTATAACAACAAAGCTTCTTTTTACACTTTGTCAAATTAACAGGTTGAATATTTATGAAAGAAGTGACCATATCGCCCACCCGAAAATTTAAGTGGTGGGGGATTCAATGAGGGACAGCTTTCAGGCCTAAGGGCTTTGCGAATAACGTTGTTGGGCGCATGGAAATCAGACTGAAAGTTTGTAGATTTGATGAAATATCCATACAGTCCGTTCCATCGCTGTGTTTATAACACCACTTAATGACCAGATTGTAACACGTACCGATTAAGTCGAGCAGTTCCAGACAGAAAAATCCATTCGAACAGATCGGCGGACGTTTCATTCGGTTGTAACAATTAATCAAAACCTTCTCTCTAGGCCCACGGTTGTGCATTAACAGATCCACAACACGGATCGAGCCGCCGATATACCATATCCCTATCACTCCAATAAATCATAATGGCCTCCGGAACAGAACGTCACAGTTCTGCAACATTGTCGCGGACATGGATACGTACATGGATTTCCTTTTGTAGGTTACAATAAAGCGACATGTTTACAGGCATTTACGGAACTATCGATGCGGCCATCCTAGGTGGTTTTTCACTCGTGGGGGGTCAAAGACACCACGTTCATCGGTGGAACGATAGAGTTATCGAGCTATTTATTATGTCGTTCAATTGGTTGAGAATAGATTGAGCATATGATGACAGGAAGTTGAATGAATTGGATCCTATACGTCCAAATGGTATTTCTTATCAATCAGTTGAAGCAGCATAATAATTTCGAGATTGCTTAGTCTCCAACACTCAAGGCGAAACGAAGGGAACAACTTGTCAAAATCAAGCAAGAACTACAGTGGAATCAGCTCATAATAACATTGAAGGGAAGTGACAAAAAGTCATACTAACCAGACGTCATATAAAGCATAATCTAAAATTAAAGGACTTCAAATGTTTGTTTTGGATTCATTTAATAGAAAGAACAACCACTAATTGAAAATTTATATTTATAAAAAAGGAAAAAAAAAGGACCAGGTCACACTGAAAAACATACATATGTACCTATACTAAAAAGATAGACTTTCTGATGTACAAATCTAGAAAAATCCCAGATTCCTAGCCGTGGTCCAATTGTGGTCTTTCTTACGAGGGGTCACTATAGCCGGACATAACTTATTTGAATTGACCATAATAAACGATTTGTCAATACAGTCTTTGACTTGAACATATATTTTAACTGTAGATTTTTGAGGCCAAAAGAAACCTTTTTTTCATTTTCCATTTTTCCGAATTCAGTTCTATTGAAAACATCGAGGAAAACATGGGCAAATTACGTGCCTGATACGATTCTCTGGAATTGATGCAAAATTCATATTTCTCGATTGAAATTGAGTTGATACATTTAGGAAATACTCAAGTACTAACCTTATTTGAATTTCCCAACAAAAACAATTAGTTTTCTCCCACCAAAATAAGTTCCTTCTTCGATTTTCCTGAAGATTAGCTTGTAAACACTAATGACTTGTTCATATTTTGCTCGATATCCCAAAAATATCTCATAAAAAATTGTCTTTTCACTAAACTAACATTACTCCATGAGGACATAGGATCGTAGGTCAATGACCTAAACTGACCCATCTCTATGATATTTCACAGAAATTTTGAGAAGACGATGCCGGATTTTTTATTTTGTCTTTACGATGGTAAAACGGTGACCTACCTTGCAATGCGAGATAGCCGGCGCGGCGTGCAAGACAAACCGTTCTTCTGTGCAAAGATGAGTCTTTGGTTCTGTCTCAAATGCCAGTCCCATGAACGACGCATGCGTATAGCGATAACCAGCGCGATGGACTACGAATCATTAATTTATTTACAGAGAAGAATGCAAACAGGTGTACAAACACCCAAAGCAATGGCGTGAAATAATCAAATCATTTCTGGAGCTATCTCGTGATGATTATGTGAAGACTTCAGTGAATTAATGTAATAACAACCGTGTAGTGTCGAGTTTATAAAATTACAAGAGGATATTGTTTAGATAGAAACTTCGCCACAGATTATTTAGTGCTAAGTATCATTTTATTCTTCGTTGATTTCAATTTAATACGTGGTTTGCATCGAAATTCATCATTAATATCCGAATTTTGTATTTCATTGACATTTATCTTCAATATGGACCGGTAACAATAAATTTTTAATAGGATCTGTGCATATGAAATGTATAATTCCATGCTTCTTAAAATTCAATTTAATCTCCCACATTTGTGGGATTTCATTATTACATATATCTATATCAAACGTTTTTCCATCATAGCGATTTTAGTCTTAACAAAGTTGATAAACATTCTGACAACATTGTTAACTAGTATAGAGGTCAGAGAGTTTATGAATTCCAACCATTCTGTGATATTAAAAATCCAGGGAAGTATCCAGATTATTCTTGTGATTTTTGATTTTTTCGTCAAATTTTATCGGGTAAAATTGGGAATAACTCGAAACCGACGCGTTTTATTCAAAAACATAAGAATACTTTGATTTTTCACAATGATTGATTCTTTCGAAAATATGACCGGTTTTATGCTATTTTTGCGTGGATTTATGAGTCGGCTACGCTGTAACTTTTATAACCAGAGAAATATTGAATAAGTGTTGATTGCGGAATATGCACCATGAATGGAGTGAACGATCAACCAAAATTCAGTTCATTTGAAATAACGGTTCCGAAGATATAAACAGTTTTTTTCATGGATTTTCGACACCTTGTATATTCCAAACGAAACCGAATTTTGAAAAATGGTATGGGAAAAAAGTGTTTCGTTTGATGAGAGGAATCTACAGTTGAAATATATGTACAATTCAAAGACTCACTCACCCTGTATAAGCGAATTCATTATATCCTATATAATAAATAAATACAAAAATAACTAACTAGTTAGTTGGCAAGTTAATTTTTTATACTCATTTTTTGGCCAGGCTTGTGATCGTTTATTTGTTAAGTAAGACTCTTATGTTATGACGTAGTCATTTTGCTCCTATGATAATACGGATCAGATACTTGACGGAATATGCCGCACTATTTTGTGGTGGGCTTCGTATTTCTGTCGAAGAATTCATTCACATTTTCGAAGTGCTGCACCAAAGATTTATTGAATAGATTTGAAAACCGTTAATTTCTTACATATGTCCTCTGCCATTTCTATCAGCGAGAAGCCTTAAATCAAACAAGCGGGAAATACCAAAATAGCCTGCTCTAGTTTGAACCCTACTGGAGGCTGAAGGGAGGCAGGGCCCGTATTCTCGGCGAGTGATATTTCGATGCGTATACGTTTGCCATACATAATTACACTGAAAACGTATACGCACCGAAAGATCACTTGCCGAGAATACGGGCCCAGATAAGAGCTTGAGTTCGAATGGAAATTCTCAATCGAGGCAACAAAAGCGTAATTTTCAATGGATGGTTCAATAAATTTTTTGATACATGTGAAAGTTTCAGTTATTCAAGGCAGAGTTTTCAACGATTTTCATTTCATTTGATTAGTTGGTTCAACAATTGTAAATCATATTTTTCTCTACTATCAATTACGACCTCTTCTAAAATCATCCATTTTCGTCGAATTCCACTGCTGCGTCTTTTTGTACAGAACAACAATTCATCATGAAATTATCTAGCGTGAAAATTTATACTCCTTCTTCGTATTTGGTAAGGAGGAACGGTGAAGCTACCGAAAAGGAATCATAAATAAAAGACGAGCCTACCCCGTTGACAACAAAGGACTAAAGGACGCATTGTTTCTAGGAATTCACAAAGATTTTCTTTCAGCATACTGCATGAAGACCCAGCGAGTTGAAGATCATATTACAGGGGTATATTACTCTTTGCATTTGAAATGGTGAAATCAACATAGGAGTTTCTACTGAAGGTATTTTTAATGATGAGAAATATATTGCAGAAGGTGAATTTGACCCGGAGTCTGAGTATTGATTTACTGCATCGCTGAAATAATTATATGCATTAACATTTCGATTATTTACTTATGAGCATGAGACAAATAATGCTTATATTGCTTCACGTTCTCAGCATATCACGAGAATGACATTAAGTGCTTGGAGCACATTTCATTTTTCATATTGTTCTTCTTCCTGTGTAAGAAATTTTAAGTTTGTGATAGTCATACTATCTCCATAAGGTAATCGATCTTTTTCAAAGCATTCAGTCTCCGACTGCCTTTTGTCACGAATCATCCACCATGAACGAAATACTTCACAGCAGTAGCATTCTGCTCTTAATTATTATAAATAGCATTTATTTTTCATATGCAACAACATAGAATGAAGACAGATTAGCAACTTGTTTGCAGATTTCTCAAAATTTTATGAATATGAGCCAGGATACAGGTCGAATACAAAATACTATATTCCTCAGAGGTATGTAGGTAATGCGGAACCGGTATTAGACACTCTTTCACTCTACAAAGATCGACTCATATTGAGGCGGAAACACGTCAAATTTGATACTTGGTAGGTACTATTATTCGAAATATGGCTAAATATGAGGACCACTGTTTATTGTAATCACTGGGAACAAATGGACCAAACCCTCGCCTCAGCTGTTGTTCTCAAGTTTGATTCATTATAATTCATGGTCCTATTTCAATTAGTTTCATACTGAATTGTTTAATTAATTTTATTATATTTTCACAAAGCTCTACCTCTGAATATTATTACAACCTGTGTAAGCATTAAGATTTTTCTTGGTCCCTGGGCAGTTGAGTTCTGAATCCCTTTACATACTAGCCCTTTTGACTTATCTGTAGGTAGAAACTCTAACTAAGCATGTTCCACATGCGAGACATATTCGATAAACTTTCCCTCAACAGACCGTTTTGCCTCAAAACCCCGAGCATATTGAAGCTGAAACTTGTAATGAAGTCCTGTTTGGAACGAACAGTAATACAATTCCAGAACAGTATTTTAGTTAACCCGGAACTCTCTCTATTCAGTTCAAACTTTCACCTGAATCTCGTCGCGTCTTATCATGTACGATACCTGCTAATTTTCCCATTCGCAATTTACATAACAATGGCCATCCGGACTCAACCTAGAGCGGGCTTTATCTGGATTTCACATATGAAAGGAGCTCGCCACCTTCAAACCCTTTTAATCCTCGGACTGGAAATTGGGCTTAATGGGCCCCTTTTCTGTGGAGTAACCCGTTTTCGGAGTTCGAACTGGGATCAGCGAGATTTTACAAGTTTTTTGTGAGTTCATTCTGGCTTACAAAGTAGCAGAAACAGGGTGCTTGAATATTTGAAAAAAAAAGTTTTATTCCATTAAGATACCTAAATTTATTTGAATCTTAATAATTTCAATGCGTTGTTGAAACGTGTATCATTCCATTTTTATTAACGGCGGAGTTTATACTTGTCAAATTTCAAAAAATGACAGCTTCAAAATTGACATATACCAAAATAGCGGGATATTCAAAATAACACCTCTTATTGGAAAACCCTTTATTTGTTTTGTTGGAGCTAGTCTTTCAAATCTCACATCAGGAATGCAGTAACCTCAGAACGACGACATCTAGTCATCAGCAATTCATCGTCCACATAGGTCAACCACTCGATTACACCATAAAATAATAATCTAATGAAATATCAATTGGTTTCACACAGTCGTGCCGTTGAATAAACTTCCTTTGAAGACGAAAATAGAATATTAACACCAATCTAAACATTTTTCATGATACAATTATATCCTGTCTCAATTAGATTCCTCCAGTGTGTCGATAAACCATTAATTTTACCATTTTACTACGTGCAATTTTTAATTAGCGACGATCAGTAATAATCGTTCCTCAATGAATGTTCTTTGGCGGTCTGTTAAACAATAACAGTCATTGTTATTCTATGAGGAACATGGTCTTATCAAGTTTGCAGATATAAGCTATGAATGTTCACTCAGTTGTATGAATTCTGATTAAGTTTTATGTCGACGATAATAACTGTCTTGGGACTTAATTTTGTCAATTTAGAGACGCCAGTTCAGAGGACTTCACGACTTGTCACATTGAAAAGGATAGAGGGTACTCTTTCAGTAGAAAATTCAAGATTTTGAATTACTTGGAAAAATCTAGAGTAGTTCTACGTGTAATTTTGGTTCAAATTAAGAATAACCCTGTATAGTGTATAGTGTGTTATAGGCTGAGACATTTCTGAGTAAGAACTTAGAATTACCAGAAAAATATTTTTGTGAGGGTAAATTGAAAGTAACTCGAAAAATTGTCTTTCAATCAAATGACTTATTGTAAGAGGACAACGATAGATCATTCTATATCTGCATACTTTCAAGACATCAGTCACTTTGGGGGGCATTCTCTTTAATGTCATGAAAATGACTTTCGACGATTGATTAATGAATATCACATGTCCGTTGAAATTTAACGATTTTTCTTTTTCGATCTCACAAGAGACGGAAAATGAATGTATCACATTTCAACCACATCCATAAGAAAATTTGACGAAGTAGGTGGTGGAACATACAGAGTGTAACAGCCAAATGGAATAAATTCGATAACGATAAATGAGGGCGTGTTGGGAAAAACGCTCGGACAAGTCGATTTGTAATTTCAAATGCGCATATTTTTCAAGAAAATAATATTATATAGGGTGTTCCATGTGACCGTGGCCAATACCAACTTTCTTATTTTAAATGCAACCCCCTGTAAATTATTTATTTTTTGGATTCTTCAGAGAATTCTAGACACAATTCATGCACAATGTCCTATACCTATCTTTAACTATTTCGGAAGTATTAAGTGTTTTCAGATTTATTGCAAAAATCAACGTTTTAAATAAAAATTATTTTATTTCACAAATTCGGTACATTACACTTAAAACCAAATAAGTAATACTGATTGTTTCTTAATTATTAAAAAAAAAAACAAAAAAAAAACATTAATGCCAATGTAGGAAATGTTCAAAATGCTCGCCGCGAACGTCTTGGCAACATGATAATCTGTTTTTATTTTTTTTCAATTTCTTCTCAGTAATGGTTTTTGCTTACTTTCTTCATATCAAGAGGTAAATGGGAAATAAGTATTGAGTGTAATGTATCGAATTTGTGAAATAAAATAATTTTCATTCAAAATGTAAATTTTGGTAAAAAATCCGAAAAAGTTGAAGATAGGTATAGGACATTATACATGAAGTATGTCTAGAATTTCCTGAAGAATCCAAAAAATAAATAATATACAGGGGGTTGCATTTGAAATAAGAAAGTTGGTATTGGCCACGGTTGCATGAAACACCCTATATAATTTTATTTTCTTGAAAAATATGCGCATTTGAAATTACAAATCGACGTGTCCGAGCGTTTTTCCTAACACCCCCTCATTTATTCGTTATCGAATTTAATCCATTTGGCTGTATAGCACAAAATTCAAAAACCCACTGAAATATCGTTCCTTCATCTCTATCCTACGTGAAAAACACGCATGCGAATCTTCTTTACGTGACTTGTCTGCAAAAGTCCCCAAAGTTCTCAATATTCAATTCCATAACCGTTGTATTATTAATAGAATAGAATAGAATAGAATAGAATATTAATTTTATTTCCCAAATCATTTACATACACTAATATACAAAGAAGAGGAAACAAGTCAAATTTACAATAAATGAAACCCAATAAGAAATCACTATCAAAAGAAAAGGATATTCAGTATACCAACCTATCACAGTAACCTCTGAATTCAGATACTGTGTATGGTTCACATTCAACAATTATAGAAAAAATAGACTTTTTGAAAACCTTTAACTCATTCAAACCTCTGACAAATCTAGGTAAGCAGCTGAACAGCTTTAGGCTCATATAGAAAGTACCTTCTTCGGTAGCAGAGTATCTGTGAATGGGAAAAAAGTAATCATGCATTCTACGTGTAGCGTTGGTATTCCTAAGGTGCTGAAAATATTGTTTATTCTTGTGGAAAAATATCAAAGTTCTATATATATACAAGCCGATCATTGTAAGAATGTTATTCCCTTTGAAAACACATCGACATGACTCTCTGTATTTCATACCCAATATTGTTCTCAAAGCAAGTTTCTGAGAAACAAACACCTGTTCCGCCGATGTACTTCCTCCCCAAAAAATTATTCCGTACGACATAACAGACTGAAAGTTTGCGAAATAAACAAGCATTAAGGTTTTATCGTCGACTTGGTTCTTTAAAGCTCTTAACATGTATATGGTAGAATGTAGTTTGTTCGAGAGTAATTCGCAATGTGTTGACCAATTCATGTGGCTATCAATATGTATTCCAAGTAGTTTTGTCTCTGAATTTGTCTGGACCGTACCAGAGCTGAATGTGATGCCTTTTGGAGGTATCAAGTTTGACCGACTATTAGAGAAAAATAATATGCTTGTTTTGTCATTATTGAGAACTAGACCGTTTTCAGCACACCAGGCATCAACCATTAGCATTGATCGTATCAAATTGATCACTGTACCATCAATATCTTTAGATCTCACTATAATATTAGTATCATCCGCATAAAGATGTGTTTCTATTATTGATTGAGCTATGGTGTCCTCTATGTTTGGATCGATGTTGATGTTTACGTGGGTGTATAGTTTGAGCAACTCTTCCATCTGTGACATTTTAAACAATCCCGCTGATTGGAAAATATCGGGGAGGTCATCGACATATACCAAAAATAACATTGGCCCTAACAAGGTACCCTGTGGTACGCCCATGATAATGGTTTCCTCAGAAGATCTCTCGACACCACTATCGCCATTCAAAACTACCTCCTGCTTTCTATCTCTGAGGTAACTATCAAAAAGTTTGAGTGGTATACCTCTTATTCCGTGTTGTTCGAGTTTCCGGAGCAAGATCTCGTGGTTGACGCGATCAAAGGCCTTCGAGAGGTCTATAAAGAGTCCTGCTGGTACTTCACCCCTTTCAAGGGAGAGTATAATATCTTGAAGAAACTCAAAAATTGCAGTCTCTGTACCTTTGCCTTGAGTAAAGCCATGTTGCCTTTCCGACAAAACCTTGAATTTTTTGCAAAAACTTAGTAATCGATTTACTAAAATCCTTTCAAAGATCTTAGCGAATGATGTTATGAGACTTATTGGCCTATAATTGGATAAGTCGCGCTTATCCCCTTTCTTGTGACATGGTCTAACAATCGATTTTTTTAGCACATCTGGGAAGATCCCAGATCTGAACGAGCAGTTCATTATGTGGCATAGAGGTTTGATTATAAGTGTAATGTGTTGCTTTATCACTGTCATTGGGACTTCGTCATGTCCATAAGACTTTTTGTTATTCATAGATTTAACAGTAGATAAAATCTCCGGCTCTAGGATTTCAAATAGGCAAAATGAATTTGTTATTCGGGGTTTAACGTGAGCATTGATGGTTTGACAGGTGTTGAAGTTACTAGGTGAGGCATTTGACACATTAATAAAAAAACTATTGAATTTGTCAGCCAATCGAGATCCACTTGAATCTATGTCGATAAATGTTGTATTCACTGATGAACTCCCTTTGTTGGTTATTTCTTTGACAACATTCCAGGCTGTTCTGGTCATGTTTTCGGAATTCTTTATACGAGTCGAATTTAATAGCTTTCTATCAGATATTACTGCAGAATTATAAAGGCATTTCACCCTTTTATATTTTTCAATACACTCAGGTTTATATTTAGATATAAGAAACAGTATATCTAGTTGTTCCTTCAAAGATCGAGTTTCTGAAGATAGTTCGTTCACTCTTCTTTTCGAAAAGTTCACCGACCTTAGCTGAAATGCCGTCTTAAAAATGCCGCTGAACCTCCCCGAAAATAAGTTCCACAATTCATCAACATTTTCATCCGATAGATTATATACTTCAGACCAATCTGTTTCCAAAAGAAGTTTCTCAAAAATCTGATGGTTGTTAAAGCTATATGATCTTATATTCTTATATATTGCAGGTTTACTGCACTGTAATTCAGAGAAAGAAGTGAATTTTTGACCTGAATGGTCGGATAAATGTTCCTCAATGATAAGAGCATCTCCCCCAACATTTGAAATAATATTATCCAAACACGACATAGAGTTTTGTGTTCTTCTAGTAGGATCCTTAAAAGATACATTCAAATTATATACTCTCAAAATGGAAAGAAAAGTTTTCGAATCCTTTGAGGCGGATAATAAATCAATATTAAAGTCGCCTGCGATAATGAATTTTACCCTCTCATTATAACATTTTTCAAGAATCAATACTAACTTCTCAAAGAAAACTTCAATATTACTCAAAGGGGCAGTATTAGGACGGTACACACAAATTATCAGATATTTCTCGGAACTAATTACAATATGACTTGCACAACATTCGAAAGAACCTTTGCTATTGAAGTTTTTAAAGTCCTTTCTATCGCTGAATTGCAAACCCCTTTCGAGGAAAATGGCACATCCGCCGTGTCGGCCTCTTTCCCTGCAGTATGAGGAAGCTAGGATGTAATCGGGCGGTGTGTATACTGGCAATTCCTCTTGTGACCTCCAATGTTCTGTTAAACATAGTATATTTATGTGGTGGCTGGATAAAACGTTCTGCAGCTTTAAAAATGATGTCGTTATTGATTGGATGTTTTGGTGTAGTAAGCACAATCTTGTTCCTTTGTTTACTTTATTGTGTTGGCCAGAGCTGTGTCCTTCCGAAAAAAATTCCTGAAGTTGAAATCCCTCAGAACCACCCCATTTGGCCATGATTCTGGTTTCACTAATTCAGCGAACAAACTTTCAGAAGGTACTCCAACGCTGAATGCCGAATTGCTGCCTTTCGTGGGAAGTTTTTTCACTTCAAATCCACTGTTACCTGTGGAATCCTGGAGAAAATCCATTATGTCTTTTTCGGTTACGTCATGTCCATATATTTTTCCGACGTACAACCATTTCTTCCTTTGTGCTCCTTTGATTTTAGACTCAGGTGTCACTTGTTTAGATCCTGTACATATCAGGAGGGAATTTTGTTTCCTATGTTTTTTCTTAATTACAGTATTCCATTGGAATTCATTTGGCACAGTATCGGTGGTAGGCCTCTGAGCATTCGTCTTGGTTTTTTGTTCGTTATGAACCGGCCGATTAGTTTTAAGCGATTGCATAACCGGTGGTTTTTCCGTTGCAGGGATGCTGAGCGTTTCAATCGGTATCTGTTTCAGATTTATCGCCGACCTCGATGATTCACCGGCGGGATTCCGATAAGATGGATTTTCGGAGTGATTCCCTTCATCTGCTGTCGCTCTGGATATCTGATAAGATGGAGTTTCGGATGTTCTCCCACGATCTGAATTGATATCAATGTTTTTATTTTTTAGGTAACATATTTCTTCATTGAGATGAAGTATTTGATGCGTCTGGGATTCTATGAGTTTTCTTAAATTTTTAATTTCCTCCTGGAATACTGTAGTGATTTCACTTACGATTTCTCTTTTTAGGGAGATAAGATCTTCTTTAGTGGTGATATCTTTATTTGATGAAATTTTCAATTCAACATTCTTCGAATTGGCACTTGATTGTTCACAAATGTCACAAATCCACTTCCTCGAAGTATTCGCACGGATCTCGTTGAAATTGTCTATCGATAATTTGACACACTTGATATGAAAATTGTTTTCACAAACTTTACAATCAACCGAATCGTCGTATCTATCAATTTTTGCATTGCATTGAGAGCAACACATACCTCGACCGTGCGGCATGATTGCTCGCATAGATATTATTATTATGAACTGATAACGCTCGCCAATAACAGAGGATCAGTTCCCTCTGTGACATTTTGTCTGATGAAGCGTGACATGTGTTCAAACAAGAATA
Source organism: Adalia bipunctata (assembly GCA_910592335.1). Taxonomy (NCBI): domain Eukaryota; kingdom Metazoa; phylum Arthropoda; class Insecta; order Coleoptera; family Coccinellidae; genus Adalia; species Adalia bipunctata. The sequence goes on from OU342953.1 coordinate 25,582,690, forward strand.
TAAAATATTCTCATGGACTCGCTCGACGTTGTACTCATTCGGTCCAATCTGTTCGTCAATTTGTCTCAATGATAAATGGGTCGTGAGCCAGGGAAAAGAAGCTAAATATAGTTCACCCTCATATATTTACCTAGTAAATTATGCAATTTATACGGTGCACCTGAGCACCTGTCGCGTTATCTAATTTGTTTGCTAACAACCAACAATAATATGCTATAAATAAAAGCAATAACCTGAAGGTTCACACTGAATCTGTCACCGGCCGAATTCATAGTTCCGGATTCAAGCTTGGAAAAACATGAAATACACTCAATATATACTGAATGATCATTACGACCAAAGATAATCAACAGAGTGGTGTATTCTATGGTATAATGGACTTCGTGGGTAACAATGAAGGCCCAGATATATGATTTACCCACTTTCCTCAAATCTGTGGTCTGGAGGAATCATCCAGAAGCCCAGAAAGGATTCTTTCTGTTTTTATCACTTCTGCTACTTGTCTAGCAACGAGCACATACAGCGCCAACAATTCGCTATATCTATCCGTTCAACACGGCCTTCAGTTCGCCACCCTATCAGAATTCACTTCATTTTATTCCCCGCAACCCATTAGGTTCGTATCTAAAAAGTGAATTCGTATCGTGACAATACTATTCAATACACGTGGCAGAAAACCAGCAGAACATCTCTTTAAGTCAGACCAACCGTAGCAGTAAGCATTGACAAATTATCATGGAAAGATTCACGCCAAAACAACGTTCACAAATTGTTGAAATTTATTTTCAAAATCAGTGATCTATTCGCCAAACTTATAGAGCACTTCGTGAAGTTTATGGTTCACATAATCGTCCATCAGAGCAGCTTATTCGTCGAACTATCGATAGATTTCGGACGACATTTTCTCTACTCGATGCAACAACAACAAGACAAAGAACTATGCGTACAGAAGAAAATATCGCTGCTGTAAGTTTAAGTGTTAATGAAGATCTAGATTTGTCTATTCGTCGACGTTCTCAACAAGTTGGACTCGGTGAATCCAACACATTTTGCGTGAATATCTTGGTCTACAACATCCAACTGGTTCGAGAACTAGAGCCACTTGACTATAACAATTCATTTATTGAAAGAAAGATTTGGCGATATCATTATTTCGGGATGGTCCAATTAATTGGCCTCCAAGATCATGCGACATAACTCCTGTGGATTATTTTCTTTGGGGTTATGTTAAATCATTGGTTTATGCTGATGAATCAGAAACAGTAGATGCTTTGGAATCCAACATAACTCGTGTTATTGCTGAAATAAGGCCTGAAAACTTGGTTTGATCGAATGCGTTTCCTCAGGGATAGTCGTGGTCGACATTGGCCGAAAGTTAAAAAAAAAAATTATCTTTCAAATAAAAAAAAATTGGCTACAATATCAATTTAAAAAAATTGTGTTCATTTAAATTTAAATTTCTACCACTATGAAAAAACACCCGATATACAGGGTGAATCTCTGACTTGTACATATATTTTAACTGTAGATTCGTGAGGCCAAAAGAAACCTTTTTTTCATTTTCCATTTTTTCGAATTCGGCTCTGTTAAAAAGATATAGCCATTTGAAAAAAAATTGGGCTTATTAGGTTCCTGATACAATTCTCTGGAATTGATTCAAAGTTCATATTTCTCGATTGAAATTGAGTTTATACATTTAGGGAATACTCAAGTACCAACCTTATTGGAATAAAAATGTTGCAAACACGATAATTTCAACAAAAAGAGTTAGTTTCATCCGGCATCCGGTTTCATGTGGCTTTTCAGCTAAGAAGCCACATTTCTCCAACCAAAATAAGTTCCTTCTTCGATTTTTCTTCAGATTAGTTTGTAAACACTAATAACTTGTTCATATTTTCCTCGAAATTCCCAAACAATTTCATGAAGAAATGCTTTTCATTCAGATCATCAGAATTTATTATTAAACAACCTAACCTAATCTATTTTGTATCCATTCTGTGAATTTTGCACAGAAATTTTAAAAAGATGTTGTCAGCTTGCTGATATTTTCAATGAGGTGAAGGATTTTTTACGCAACATAGTATAAATATCTATGAATTCTGCCATTTCCATCCACTTCGCCGCGAAATTTCACGACGCATGTATAGCGAAAACCGTTGGAGGCGCTGCCAACAGTGCCAACTATAAACAAACTGTGAACATTATGTGAAGTAGTAAAAAATACATTCAGTGAATTATTGCTATAATGTGATTATGATGTGAAGTGAATTAATATAATATTAACCGTGTAGTGTCGAGTTTATAAAATTCCAAGAGGATATTGTTTAGATAGAAACATCGCCATATCAGGTATCATATTATTTTTAATTATTTCCAATTTTTATCGAGATTCATCATTCATATCCGAATTTTGTATTTCATCGACATTTAACTTCAATATGGACCGGTAACAATGAATTTTTAATAGAAACTGTGCGTATTAAATGCTCCTTGGTGTTCAATTTTATCTCCCATATTTGTCGAATTTTATTATTAAAATATCTCTACATCACCGTTATCCATCATTTGAATTTAAGTCTCGACAAAGTGGATAAATATTCTGACAACATTGTAAACTCGTTTAAAGAGCAGAGAAGGAATAATATTCGATGATATTTAATTGAGAGACGTATTCAGATTATTCTTGAAATTAATGATTTTTTCGTCAAAATTTTCCGGGTAAAATTGGAAATAACTCGAAAACGACGCGTCTTATTGAAATAAAATACTTTTAGTTTCTTAAATGATTATTTCTTTCGAAAATATGAACCTTTTTATCTTTTTAAAGTGGTTTTATGGTGTTTTTGCGTGAATTGATAAGTCGACTACCCTGTAACTTTTATACTAGGAGAGATATTGAATAAGTTTCGATTGAGGAATATGCACCATGAATAGAGTAACCAATGAACCAATTCAGTTCATTTGAAATAACGGTTACGAAGATATGGACAATTAAGTGATTTTTTCATGGATTTTCGACACCCTGTATCTTTAAAACGAAGCCGAATTTTGATAAATGGTATAGGAAGAAAGTGTTTCGTTTGATGAGAGGAATCTACAGTTGAAATATATGTACAAGTCAAAGACTCACCCTGTATATAGCATTCAATTTCTGACTACAATGTCCAAATTGACAGACGAAGGATATACCTCTCAATTCTATGCCAAAATGTGAAATCTCCCTCTTCAATGCGTTCTTAGCGAACATACTGAAATTCATAAACTCAGTTGCCAAAAGTCCTCAAAACGTATTTTCACAAAAACAAATCGATAAGAGCCACTGAAAAGGACTGCTCCAGTTTCAGCCGGTTGAAGGACCAAAACATCAAGAGATCCTCCTCGAACCGCCTGGGATGTTTCGAGTTCATCGCTAAGAACTCTCGGAATGATTAAGAAAGTTTGTAATATACATAAAAGCCCAGAACCATCAGCCGGCTCTCAAAAACACTTTGTCAAAAGTTCCCAGCAATTGTACATAGTTCAAATTGTACCGAACTCGGATTTGATAAAGGTTGACAGCTTTGAAAGTCCATCGGCATCCAACGGCTCAGCAGGAATCCGCTCTTAATCAGGGTTCAGGGCCTGAATGATTCCTGGAGGAGGTTTCGCGAAACGCTAAATGAAACGTCGAAATAATCTCCACAACGAACTGCTGTCTTTCAGATTACATAATTCAGAGAGGACTCGGGTATGAGCGTTGAGCAGGCTCTCGTAATCAGCAAAGAGCCTACGCTGGTTAAGTAGACTGTCTGCAACTTCGAACTGAACGATAGAAGTAATTTTACGGGCATTGTTCCATCCGGATCGACATGTTACGTTGTACGAACTACGAATTTCAATTACTGCCACTGTTGCTTTTGGAGCCTGTCGAATTCCCTAGTTGCAAAGGGCTTCATTTGGGTTGGAGCACAAAGTAAGCGGTAGGCCTTTTGCTCGATGTGTGATCAATTCGACTATAACTCCATTCACTTTTATTTAATCACATAGGAGGTCATGGTTTCGTTTTCAGGAGTTGGTGCACCTGATGAAAAGTCTGTGCGCGTACAGAAAATATCGTTAATGACAAAAAGAGGTTGCCAGTTTCTTTGTTTACATCAAAGTAAAAGTATCAAAGATATTCCACATTTTGTTAGTTCGAATCGATCGGCCATTTTGGGGCGAAATATCGATAGGAAATCGCCTATTTTTCCGTTCTTCGTCATCCAGAAGAAGTTTCCCGTCGATATGAAAAATTTCGTGCAAGTGTCATTTTTTCCTTTCACGACTTTTGGCGTGAGTAAAAACGGCAAATTTGAATTGGACCAAAAATCAATTTATAAGCATAAATAAAGCGAAAGTAAGTATTAATCGACCTTTTTACACTTGATAATAATAATAATAATAATAATAATAATGTCTTTATTGAGAGGATACAAATTGTACAGTTATAGAAAATCAGAATTAGATTACACTTCCTCAAGTTAGTTAACGTCTGGCGCCAGTCTAGCTCAAGGCTACTCAACTGAACCAAACGAAAACAATTAACAATTTACAATAGATTTGTCAATCACCCGAAAAACATCCATTACAAAACAAAGAAAAAAAAACTCCCTGAAAACAATGAAATCTACATTCTCAATTTGGAAGCAAATTAGCAAAGGAAAATTATATACCTACACAAATATAAAAAAAAATAACGAAGTTTTTTTTAGGTATCTGGCCGTTTAGAAAAATTTCAAACGAAATTCCGGTCCCCCAGAAGTTTGGTTAGTTTCGGTATCGTTTTTGGTGCTCAAAATTTATTTGGAATGTGTAAATGGACAAAAAAGGCTTCCTTATACGATCTTCTAACGAAAGAGGAAAGAATGAGGAAAGAACATGCAGAATGAAATTGCACGATTTTCGTAAGTAAACGGGTTCTGGATGGCCATCATCGATCTCTAAATGATAATTGTTGATCGTTTTCACGTTTCAGAAAAAAACAAGTCGAAAAAGCTAAAAAAAAAGAAGAAATATGACTATATTGCATTCAACAGTAGGTGAATTCAGATTCCGATGAATTGAAATATGTCACTGGAGCTTTCATTCCTTTGCCGAAAGTAGAAATAGGCTATATTGAACCAGAATACATCGGATTTTTCCACATTCCAGGAGTTTGTTTCTTATTTTAGAACAGGTGAATGATAAATGTGAAGCATATGTTTGACCTATTCCATTTTATTTGTACAAACCTACTGTGGTAGTAATGTATGAATATTTTTTAAACTAATAAATTACTTTACAGTCAGAATATTTTACTCCTTGTTCATAAGATCAAATAAATGAAATGTCGTCAAGTCTTGAACTTTCAGTTCAAGAGGATAATAAACATTGAATCTCCACAAGCATGCATATGAAAATTATGTGAAAGCAATGCAATTTATTTCCATGGCGAAAAATAATATATTTCAACAGTGATCTCTTGTACTTTTCATGCAAATAACTAGAAAAGGAATCCTTTCTATCAATTCATATAAACGTTAATTATTTTCGTCCATCACATCTTTTCCAATTCATTCACATTCTGAGAAATACGCTAAGAATGTAGAAAGGGCAACATAGTGTCGACTTGGAACACAAAAATATTTTGAAAAACGTCATAACTTCGATACAGAGTGGAATGTGTCAAATTTCCAAGGCCAGAGATGTGATTTTATAATTGTGAATGGAGTATGAATTGGAGAACAAGAATCTTATATTTTAACAGCGTGGAAACTCTGAAATCATTTGGGAATTCGAAGATGGAATTTCAACAGCTTATTATTTCAACTTGAGCTTCAAGAAACGCACCCTATTGAGAATTAGAGGAATACAGGATGACTGTTAGAGCCTCATAAAGGGTGTTTCAGTAGGAGCGCAAGATTTGAATTGGGCGCCATGTTTGACAGTATAAATGTCACATAATTATGACGTGAAAGATCGAAAGTTGACAGGTGGGGCTCACTTCACATGGACCGTAATACCACCATCAAGTAAGACCTGGATAATGGAATCTGGATCTTGATGTTTTCACAGCATCTGCTGGCAATTATGTGATGAAAACTGCACTCGATTTATGTTTTATGGAGTGAAAACAATTTTACTGAAGATTTTCTGAAAAAAATCTTAGGCCACATTTCTGGTTGGGCTGAATACGACTCTGTCGAAATCAGGAGTATCGTAAAAACATTGTGAAGGGGAAAGTGAAGTTAGACTCCCAAACGGCGTTGTTAAACGTAAGGAATCGCGGAAGGGTCTGAAAAGGTACGGGTAGGTTATCGGCCATTTTGGAAATTTCTGGAACACATTAGCCCGTTGTTGCTGCCGTTTACGAACGACTTCGGGTTCGGTGAAGATATTGGAGTTATCTGTTTACGAAAGGGTGGATTGTTATGACCGAAACTTTCTCCAATTTGTCTGGAATAAGTCTTGATTATGCAGCTGGAGAGCGTGAAGATTTGGAAAGAGGCGTAGCTAGGGAGAATGAAACCATGGTTTTTGATTCCATTTCTGGAGAAACACTCCTGGACTTAATCAGTCTGAGGAATTCGTGATGGTTTCTCTAACGTTTACCAGTAAGCTGTCATGTGCTTCGGGTGATGGTAGGTCTGCTGATGGGAAAGTCAGCAGATGATATTTGTAGGCTCTGTGGATCAGAAGCAGAGACAGCTGAACACATGGTATGCAAGTGTCCAGAGCTGGCAGGTCTAAGAACCATTCATGTGGGGGAAACCAGTCATGGATACCCAAGAGGTTACAGCTAAGGCTCCTAAGGATGTTGTGTGTTTCATCAACAACATTGAGGACCTCCTTGGCTCTCAATGAATGAGTAGGGTAGAGAACGAAAGATCATTGCACTTGTCCTTCAACCACTTCAGGAAAGATTTTTTGAAATGGATGACATTCCTATTCAACATTCATTTTTCTAAGGCTCTGTTACTTTCCTATGGGGCAAGGTGTGATGAAACAAGGGTTCTCCATTTGCGTTACTATCCTCAAGAGATTAAATGAATGCCACCTTTCTGGATATCCAATGTCTGACGTTTCTAATGAATCGCTTCTTTAAAGTTTCGATGTTGACTTCCCCTAATTTCTCGGCATAGCTGAATTACAGGGTGTAACGGTTGATTACACCAGGAAAACTCTCGCAGTAACGGTGAAAATAAGGGTGTTTAGGGTGTGTTCTGTCTGATCAAATTGTCCACCTTTAATATTGTATCTGCTATAAGACGAATGATTGGAACCTCTTTTTCATCATATGATGATTATTTGCTTGCTATTGTGATAATCTGCTGCTAGACAGAAATCGAGTTCATATATGCTTAGTCCTTATCAACTTCTTGTAGCCTTTCTTGCAGTTGATCACACTTGAACTGCTACAAAATGAGGATGAGAACATGAGGGTCACCCTGTATCATAAATTAATTAGCCTTGAACAGTATAGTCCCCTTTGTTAGTCTTTCGAAGAGCTACCTTTTCGAAGTTCATTGATAACTGATGGGTCCATAGTTTCATCCATATCTATTGTATTATTATTGAAACGTTTTAGAAAATAAAATGTATGTAATTTTTTATACTATTCTCTGATTTAAGAATACGATAGCTTGCCAACCATTTCGTTCTTGTCTTAGTTTCAGAATTAATTGCCAGTTTTTAGAACATTCACTTGATTGGGGATTCTTATAATGATCTTCCAGTCGAATTGCTACATGAATTTTAGGAGCTGATTCCAATTAGAAGAGCTAATTGAAAGGGCAACTGAACCAGAAGAAATTAGTTGATTTCAATAACAGCCTAGTTCATTTATTTGAACACCAAATCTACAGAATTGCTCCTACATCCAAGAAATTCTCGACTTATTTTAGGGTTCTGATCAAACTGAAAATCATTTTGCGTTTACCTTTCGTTGAACCATGTGATTACCCCGTTATATTCAGCTGGCATTGTCATTATGGTAGATGACTTTGCCCCTTGTTTTTCGTTGAACCATTTTGCATAAGCTACACTTTTATTTCCTTCTGGTAGCGGAAACATTATTCAAATACAATTCAGGAAGCCACAGGCGCCATTTAGGTCCCCACAACCTACGCCACAGCTCACTTCTTAACCTCTTAATGGTTTAATTTTACATTGTATTATAATTGATAACTCAACCAACAAGACAATAGGGGTACTGCATTCATTAATTTTGAATGAATGCGTTCGGGAACTTTGAATAAACAGCGTGTCACCCAAATATGAGATGGGTGTATAAAAATTACAGTTATAATTTGAGAAATGGCGTGTTGAAGGGCTGTTAGATCTATACAGGGGTACCAGCACTTATTATTTTTCAATCGTTTTTCGATTGAGTCATTAGATTTTGTGTGAAACAGCATTTTCACACACTTTATGTGTTTTTATATATTATTATGAAGGGCACGTGTGGGATAGCTTGTGATGACTCAATTTAGCCCCAATTATGATTATGATTACACTGATAACTCCTAGGTCTCTCGAGTAGACCCCTCACGAGCTCGTGGCTTGTGCGAGTTAGAAAAATCAGTTGTTTCCTGGGTAGGCTTTGTAACTGTGTCCTTACGCTATATTAGGCGCAGCATTGTTGATTTTTTGCCCATTACTGCCTAGAAAATTTCTTCCCAAACCTCGGGGTTGAACTCGGAACCTCCGGGTCCTCTAACAACCCTCTAACCACTGAGCTAGGGGCATTTGGAAGATTTAAACGACTGCCTACGCCATTTGGATCGAAGTCGCTGCTTTCTTCATTATGCTACTCGGTGAACATGACGTACGAAAATGCTTATGTCCCCAAACTAGCCATGTATAAGTACTGCTCCACAAGAGTTAGGGATATCGTATTCAATCGTTTTTAAAAGTATGTAATCTTCGAGAAAATTGCTGTAAAATCATTTAAAACTCAATACCAAATTGAATCGATCCAATAAAAATCAGTATGAGACATTTCTTCAATCTGGTCGCCTTTTTTCTGAAGTTTAGTTCTTTGCATATGCTTCATGAATGTTCTTATTTTGAAATGAAGTCAGTTTATCAACGGCTTCGATTTGAAACGAGTTTTCTGAAAATGCCAAGACGTAAATTAACAAACGCTGAGGCTATTAGGGCTATCGGAATGCTACAGGGTGGCCTAACCAAGGTTGTTGTAGCGGAAAGGCTCCAAGTCAGCCAAAGTGTGATATCTCGACTTTGGAATAGGTTCAGGGAGACAGGTTCCGTGTTGGAAAGACCAAGGTTTGGTGGGCGACGAAAAACAACACCTGCTCAGGATCGTTTCATCACCGTTTCGGCGAGAAGAAACCCTACATCTACGTGTAGAATGCTACGGAATACTCTTCAAAATGCAGATGGGGTCCAAGTTTCCATCGAAACCATCAGACGACGTTTGAGAGGATGTGAATATAGGTTCTAGACGTCCATCAAGAGGAGTTCCATTAACACGTGACCATGAGCGTCAAAGACTGGAATGGACAAGGCAACATATCAAGTGGAACGATCAATGGCGTAGTGTCCTTTTCACTGATGAATTCAGATATGGACGATTTTCAGATTCTCGACGAATAAGGGTATGGACAATCCCACGCATACCCCGTAATCGCTATGTCCAAGAAGTCCATCCATTCCGAGGGATTAGTGTTATGGTATGGGCCGGGATATGTTTCAACGGGCGCACAGATCTACACACTTGTCCTGGGAATATGACCGTCTTACAATATAGGGAGCATGTCATTTACAATGTTGTGCCAAATTTTCACGCTGCTATTGGTGAAACTTTTCAATTTCTAGACGATAACGCTAGACCGCACCGTGCAGCCATAGTTCAGAATGTGCGCGAGGAGCTTGGTATTCCACATTTACCAATACCAAAAAAATCTTATTTAACTTCATTTTTTTCGCAATTTGAGTCAATATCCCTAACTCATGTGGAGCAGTTTATTTCATCAATTACTCCAATAATAATTGATTTGCAAGCCCTATGCTGAACCAAGCTTCCTAAACGATTTAATTCCATCGTTCAACTCTTTGTATCGTTTCCTTCTCTTGCGTGGCATTGTTATTCACCCATTATTGAATAATATCCCGCATTTGCATATGTGTACAGGACCTACGTTCGATCGCTATCCAGTTCAGATGAACAAATCCGATAAGCTATTCAGCAATTACGCGAATCGGCAGCGATACAGCTCAGCGATTTGTATCCGGGCCATGTTAACTTTATCGGTGAAATCAACCGATGCCGATGTATGATGTATAGGCCGTTCTTTGTGGTCTTTTTGCGGAACAACTGTGGGAAAAACGCAAAGGTTAGGCAAATGAATATGACACGGCATTGATGAATGAACACCGATTGTTGAGCTGTCAGTCTCTCGCAAATGAAGCTGCAGGACTTGAAATCAATACGATGTGAAAATTCACCGTCACATCGCCATCTAATGGCGATAATATCAAATTGGTACCTTTACGACTACGCCATTAACCGTAGCGACACCTAGTGGCCTTATTTAAAAGAAGGAAAAACATTTTCTTTATAAGCAAATTTTTCATCGAATTTTTTAGAGTTTCAATGTATGTTATAATAACCAGGCCGTAGCCGAATCCATAAATGAAGTTTCATAACAAACTGTTCATCCGATCTCGAGTTATAAATGGTGTAACCAGCAACTTTGTTTTATATAATATTTATATATATAGATATAAATTGAAAATTTTTTTTTGACACGAAGAATCTACAGTTATCATGAATGTACAAGTCGAAGGCTGATCCTCTGTATACCCCTTTAATGAGTATTTACAGATCACGGGGTAATTCTTTCGCTCCACTTCCATCATCAAACAGGCATTTATTTAATCCGGAAAGACGAAAATTCCGGAATAGCTATTCGCAGTTAATCCTTGCCTCCTTAAGCTATTTTCCTTCCGACAACCATCTCGTTCCTTCAATAATTAGAGCCGAGGGAGCGTCAGCCATTCAGGAAGAAAAAAGAGGAAATTAAAACGCATTAATTTTTCATCGCCAAATGTGTCCGAAAGAACGAAGAAGCAGTTTCCCCGACTCATTAAATCTCTATCGTCTTATTATGATGGTAAATAAAAGCTTTCCTTTCGTTCCCTTTTTCCGATTAGAGGGAAGGTCGATGAATCAAAATGAAAGTCTGGGTGGAAAGCCATAATATTGATAGAAGATTTAACAACTCGTCAGACGCTCGATTAATTCCTGGAATCGAATCATTCTCGACTTCTTGATGCCTCCGGAAGCTGGGATAAAAGGAGTTCTCTGAGCAAAGAGTGGCATCGACATTGTTTGATTAGACTTACGTCCAAGGGGAGACTTTCCATCCGTTCCTTACGTACCTGAAACAAAGAATTCGAGTTTAGAAGAGAAATGGAATGATCAATTGGATTGGGCGAAAAAATCTCGATTCAGAAAAAAGGTCACCAATCAAATTCACTGAAGCCTTCATTACGGAGGAAAAGCAAATTCCAACGGTATTTGGAATCCACCATCAAAAGACAGAGACAGAAGGGATGATCTTTAATCCAACATTTATGAAATGCGAACACTTTCATGGGTCCCAGGGCACTGTTGCATTGAGGGAAATGTTAAGGATGATGCATTTGCGAAAAGTAGGGGAAGTGCGTACAAAATGACATAGGGTTTTATTTCAGAGTCATAACTCGTTAGTAGTGAATCACAGTAATGTCATATTCGACACCTCTGATCTTTGGTCCTTTCTTTATAAAATCTAATCAACCTTTATGAAATGAAAGTACCAAGAAATAAAATATTCTTAGATAAATTGGGATAAACGAAATTCATTTTGTTCGCATGCTATGGACAAAATGACATACCGACAATAGGCAACTGTATTTTTCTACTTATAGTTACAAAACTACTGACAACAAATGAAATGCTTGGTTCTTCTAGGAATATCAGCACAAGATGCGTGAGCCCAATGCAAGCAATGCATGCACCGTAACCAGTCTTCTTCAGGGCTAATCCTGGAGAAGATCTAAATCGGGAAAAAAGGTCTCATAACAATAGATAGATGGACACTGGACATTCGTCTTCATGATCTCGGAAGTTGCTAGGAACATTTTCATCTTCATTTTCTTCTTTAAACAATGCCCTAGGGACTTGTCTCCTTGTTTTTGGAGGAGGTATGGGCTCTTTTTTTATTTGATTGCAATCTTATTAGGTGTAGAAGTTGAAACTAAGTACGTTTGTCGAGTCCTCGGCTCACGTTTGCCTTGTTCACTTATAAATCGTCCTTTAGGGATTGGAGAAACCTCCTCATAGGATCAGCAAGAGTAGGTTAAGATGCATTGCCTTTATTAGCCGCAGATGAAGATTTTGTTATGAATATGTTATTGACAAGTCCTGATTCTTTGTTTGCTGATGGAGCCTGAGATGGATTGTCATGGTTTTGTCCGGTAGATACGGTTAATTCAGCTGAAATACCTATGTCATTTTGTCCGTTCACTGTATATTTCATTTTGTCCATATAGCGTTATAAAACTAGAAATGTATCGAATTAATACAAAAAGTATATTCAACATACAAAAAGCTCTGTGAATACAACGACAAATAAGTAAAGTTTGAATTGAATGCAATTTGAATGAAAAAAATGGTGAAAACTGGCCATTTCTTCTTAAAATTTGGCGCAATGAAAAAAAACTCGTGACCTATTGATTTCTGTTATCACTTATAACGACCGAATGAACCAGAGTAGCTCTTGCTAATTTTCAGAGGTTGATTGAAGCCACTCGGGACGTGTAATGTGGTAGGCAGTTCCGCATTTCATACCTCCTAACTCAAGTTATGATGCCTATGTCATTTTGTCCATATATGTCATTTTGTACGTATTTCCCCTACATCAAAGATTGAACCTTTTGGACCAGAACTCTTCTGAGGCCTTCGAAAGGACCACGTTAGGGCAGCGTTACAGCGATTTAAAACATGGCACTCCTCTGGAGAAGATTTCCAGACATACTGGGAAAGCTGAAGGTTCTAGGAAGATTATAAGGGTGGAAAATGATCTCTTTGGGATTCAGAAGGCTTATTTATAGCCAATCGACCATAGCATATACAGGGTGAGTCTTTGATTTGTACATATATTTCAATTGTAGATTCTTGAGGTCAAAAGAACCTTTTTTTTCATTTACCATTTTTCCGAATTCGGCTCTGTTTGGAAGATAAAGCCATTTGCAAAAAAAAATTGGGCCAACTACGTGCCTGATACGATTCTCAGGAAATGATGCAAAGTTTATATTTCTCGATTGAAATTGGGTTCATACATTTAAGAAATACTCAAGTACTAACCTTATTGGAATAAGAATGTTACGAACACGATATTTCCTAACAAAAACACTTAGTTTTGTCCGATTATTTCCGCAATTGGAAAGCCATATTTCTCCCACCAAACTAAGTTCCTTCTTCGATTTTCTTGAAGATTAGTTTGTGAGCACTAATAACTTTCCTCGATATCCTAAAACTATCTCATAAAGAATTGTTTTTACATAACCTAACTCCATTAACCTAGGTCATAGGATTCGAGGTCAACGACCTGACCTAACCTAACCAACTTCTATAATATTTCGCAGAGCTTTTGAGGAGACGATGCCAGATTGTGTTTATTTTCTCTTTAAACGATGGTATAGGCGAAACCAAGGAAGCAGTACGTCCCCTATCGGTAACAGATGAACTAAAGCAAGGCCACTAGTTTTGTTTACTTTTGGCTGATGTCGTCTAGTCGCTTCTCTTTGGAAATGCCCAACGAGTAGTTCTGATTCTTGTCGCCTATAACGGTGCGTTAAAGCGAGGTAGCCGGCGCGCAAGACAAACCGTTGTTCCACAGACCAACCAGTTGGTCTATGGTTGTTATGTGTCTCCAACGTTATCCCCATGAACAACGCATGCGTATAGCTATAACCAGCGTGATTTGTCGATTTATTTATTTACAGAGAAGCATGCAAACAGGTGATGATTATGTGAAGACTTTCAGTGAATCAATGTAATAATAACCGTGTAGTATCGAGTTTATAAAATTCCAAGAGGATATTGTTCAGATAGAAACATCGCCACAGATTATCTAGTGCTGAGTATAATTTTATTTCTAATTAATTTCAATTCAATACGTGGTTTATATCGATATTCATCATCAATATCCGAAGAAACCCAGTCAAAGTTCAACGTGAATCGAATTTATGCTTATTGTTTCCTTTGATAATCGTTTGCTTACCTCCGGATGGTTAAACCGTCAATAAGGAATATTCTGTTTAAACCATTCTTGCTTGAATGACCGGTTCTTGTGGCTCATAATTTAGCTACAGACAGAACATGGAACAAAACTAAGAACTCATCACTCTCACAACTTCAGTTAGATTCCCCTATCCCTGTTCAATCCCCAAAGATAAATGCCCATCCTCATCTCCACCTTCTTTTCCTCATAACACTATGTTCAGCTTTCCGATAGATAATTAAAGGAGTATCTCGTGTTGCGAAGAAGAGTAGGAAACGCGGATGGAATGAATTATTACACTTAATAAAAACGATAGATTCGCGTGATGTATTCAATTATTGAAGATCGGGATCTGTGTTGGCTGCATTCATCATTCCTTCCCAGACAGCCGGCATTTCGTCTGGGTGTATCTTTGATATTCAGTTGGCGTAGACGGTATACATGATCCAAGAGAAGATCCAAAGAAACCCGATAATTAAGATGTGGTAAACCGTTTCTGGTAATTATAGTAGCTTCACTTGACTTGTTTCCTTGGAGCACATTATTCGTTTCCACATTTACGATAGAGAATTTTGAAAATTTGTAAACACAGTCATTCCGTCAACACTATAACCCAAGAGGTAGAGAAACACGAACAACATTCGTGTCTGTAGCGCTATTTGACAGTTTACAAGTAGATGAATATACAAGCACTTAAAGATGCAATGGAGATTGTTCGACTGAAGCCTCACAAATGACATGAAAATCCGCGAAGTGAACTCAGGGATTGATTTCAAGCAATCTGAGCTTTCCTCTGGTTTGTCGTGAAGATTATCATTGAAATAACAGGAATGACCTTATGAATACGATGAAGATCCAAAGTTCCTCGAGCAAGTTAGGTAATAGGTTTATTTTGATTGGGTAGTCAGATAATTGATTTATTGGCTCGAGGTTCATTCGGTACATATATTCAGGTGGATATAATTAATGCATCAATTTTCTTTTGAACGTTAATGGAATCAGTTATCAATGAGTTATTATGCCAGCTAATTGAATCGTTATCATTGATAATTATATCATTTTATATATTTATATGTCATAATTCGACGATGTCTTGTTTTATGAAAACATGAGAATATGAAAAATAGGATCGAAATCAATGACCAGAAGTACACTTTAAATCTCAGATAGTTGAGGCATTAAACAGGAAAATAAGGATGTACCAAATTGACAATTTTCCGAGGTTATGCCAACAGTAACAATCAACAACGTTATTAACTGATAGTATTGATACTCTTTGCCATAGTAAGATTCAAGGTCTATAGTAAGTTGTCTTCGTTTTTCTCTGAGCTTTCAACATTGCAATTACACCTGTCGAATTCTAAATGTCCAGTTGACTGGATAACGTTAACGAACAACCAACCGTGTCTCTATATCCCGAATATGACTACAATCAGTCGTAAAGTAACTCTAGAAATTGGTAACATTACTGCTATCTTCAAGTACACGTAACTCCACTCAAACGGTTTATATCTTCTTCCAATTAACTACGATAGCACTTTGACGCACGACTACAAAACCTAACGATCCATGACCAGCTCCTAGTCTTGAAGACGACTCGTGTAAAAAACGAAACAATACGGGTAGAGAACGCCAGCAAAAAGCGCTCGTCCATTTACTGACTCTTATTTGCTTTCTCGGCAAGAACAGAATCGAAAGAATGAGTATGAATCCAACTTTTTCACTCCACATTTCCGTCATGGGTACTTTAATTCTGCCCCCGAAAATGTACGAATTTAATCTTTTCATTCTTGGTTTTTCAAGAACTCATTTGGGGATGCCCGGGAGCATACTAGGAAATTGTTGAACGTGACTTTGTAGCCAGGAAAAATGGAGATTCTCGATCTAGATCTTTTGGATGATCGGCATAAGGCAGAGAAACATTTATACAGAATATATTTCTCAATATTGAATTTGACAGCTGTCAAAAATTGACAGCTGTGAAGTTATAATACGACGAAACTACAGGAGACCGAAAAGTTCAGTACAACAACAAAGCTCCTTTGAACATTTTTTCAAATTAACAGTTGCTCACCAAAAAAAAGTTCTGGAAGGAAACAGGTGACAGTGTTCCAAAAAAATATATCACCCTGTAGATCTGCTATTGAAATGGCCATGTCACGTGGTGAGAACTATCAAATGTATTTTCTAAGCCAAATTTAAGTTGAATATCTTGTAGAGTGTACATACTTTGAGAAAAATATTTGAAATAAATTCAAACTTCAACCCTCTGTATCTCGAAAACGAAACGTTTGTGACCCCATGTTCATGATTATTGAGGAATCTGCCCTTTTCGTTTGAACGTTCAATTAAGGAACACCCTGTATACGTGAAATATTACCAATATTAACAGAGAAAAAAGTTTCTTCAACATTCGCCAGGACTTTGGAATTATTGAATTCACAATATTATCTCAAATTAATTATTATCCTAAAGTAAATAAAAATGTAGAAAGGACAACGTTGCTTATTCAATCGACAGGAGAATGACTATAACCTAACGTTCTCGAAATATACACGTTGAAATGTGTCAGAATGAAAATTACGACCAAATCTCAATCGAATACTGCGGAAAAAAAATACGATAGCTACAGCGAATGTGTTTTCGGTATCTCGGTCATCATTAAGAATTTACCAAGAAATCCCGCAAAAGCTACGTATTTGGGACACCCTGGTATTGTACCTACGTCTAAGTTTGATTCACTTCATTGTAGAGATAACTCAATTGGAGAGACTTTCCCGTACCTTCCGTAACAGACGATCCTGCAGCCTCTAATCCGTATTATTTTCCCTGCAGAAATTGAGTCTCGAAATGTCGGAAATAATTATTGTAATTTAGCCTCGTTACGCCGCAGGTTCGCAGTCCCTCGCCGTCCAGGTCCTTCAGGTGGAATAGTGAAGGCCGGAATTGAAAACGTTTTAATATTCGCCAAGTCCGGGAACTTTTCGCTGTTCTAATCCGGACGGAACAAAATATTCCATTAGTCCATTAATGAAAATTTCATTCGCGAACGATGTTTTGTTCGTTGTAGTACGAATAATGTAACTGGGATTCGTTTGTAACGTTGGAGTTTCACGGAACATTCTGGAACATTGTTTCCCAGCTTTCACTCGTTTTTCGCTGTATGGATTCTGATTTGAGTTGTTTCCAGGTGGATATTTTTCAGAAAAAAAAACGAAAAGTACTGGCGACAGAGCTGGGACACTTCCAATAATTAAATTTGCTCTAAAACCTAATATGTCGCTTGGTGTTCACACAGAATTGAACACAAAAAAACATCACTCCTTCATCAAAAGGGTGAAAGACCTACAGGTTTTGAATTCTCAGATGTGGATGGATGATGACATCTGATATAGACAGAAATTTTGATGCTGCCTTGAGATAGGCAGGCTTTGGGATGTTAAAACCCTAATTAAATCAAACCGTTATTGAAATATCCGTAAACCAGGGCTTGGTGGTCAAATATCTGGGAATTATCTTAGACAGTGGGCTTCTATGGAATGAGCATGTTCAAAGTACTGCTAGTGAAGCCATTTAGGCTTTAATGGTATTATAGGGTTTCAACTCCTCTAAATAATACTATGGATGTACAGGGTTCCTCTCATCAAACGAAACACTTTTTTCCTATACCATTTTTCAAAATTCGGTTTCGTTTGAAAGATACGAGGTGTCGGAAATCCATGAAAAAAACACTTTTTTGTTCATGCCTTCGGAACCGTTATTTCAAATGAACTGAATTTTGGTTGATTGTTCACTCTATTCATGGCGCATATTCCTCAATCAACACTTATTCAATATTTCTCCTGGTACCACTCAAAAATACTATAAAACCACTAGAAAAAGATAAACGGTTCATATTTTCGGAAGGATCAATCATTTTGAAAAATAAAAGTATGTATTCCTATGTTTTTCGAGTTATTCCCAATTTTACCCGATGAAATTTGACGAAAGAATAAAAAATCATAAGAATAATCTCGATGCTTCCCTGGATTTTTAAAACCACAGAATAGCTGAAATATATAAAGTCTCTAATCTCTATACAAGTTAACAATGTTGTCAGAATGTTTATCAACTTTGTCAAGACTAAAATCTCTATGATGGAAAAACGTTTCATGTGGAGATATGTAATAATTAAATCCCATAAATGTGGGAGATAAAATTGAATTCTAAGAAGCATGCAGTTCTACATTTTATACGCATAGTTCCTTTTAAAAATCGATTGTTACCGATCCATATTGAAAATAAATGTCAATGAAATACAAAATTCGGATATTTATGATGAATATCGATACAAACCACGTATTAAATTTTAATCAATTGAAAATAAAATGATACTTAGCAGTAAATAATCTATGGTGATGTTTCTATCTAAACAATATCCCCTTGGAATTTTATAAACTCGACACTACACGGTTATTATCACCTGAATACTAGAAGTCTTCACATAATCATCACAAGATAGCTCTAGAAATGATTTTATGCCATTCTTTCAGGTGATTGTACACCTTAAATTAAATTGGAAGATTAAATTTGAAGATTTCTGCAATCTTTTCTGCGATTGTACACCTGTTTGCATTCTTCTCTGTAAATAAATAAATTATTCGTAGTCCATCTCGCCGGTTATCGCTATACGCATGCGTCGTTCATGGGACTGGCGTTTGAGACACAGAACCAAAGACTCCCCTTCGCACGGAACAAAAAACAACGGTTTGTCTTGCGCGCAGGCTACCTCGCATTGCGAGGTAGGTTACCGTTATACCATTGTTTGAAGAGAAAATCAACCATCTGGCATCGTTTTCTCAAAAGCTCTGTGAAATATCATAGAGATAGGTTAGGTTAGATCATTGACCTACAATCCTATGACATAGGTTAATAGAGTTATGTTAGGTGAACAAACAATTTTTTATGAGATATCTTTGGGATATCGAGGAAAATATGAGCAAGTTATACTGTTTACAAACTTATCTTCAGGAAAATCGAAGAAGGAACTTATTTTAGTGGTAGAAATATGGCTTTTCACTCGAAGATATAATCGGATGAAACTGAGTGTCTTTGTTAGGAAATATCGTGTTTGTAACATTCTTATTCGAATAAAGGCGGACTCCCACTACTCGTATATTTGGCAAGTAGACGAAGTTTCGAATTTGAATGACAAGATTGACAAGTATTGGCCGAGTGAACCACTCCCACTACATACCAAATATAGGCAAGTGGCAAATATTTGCCAAATACACGAGTAGTGGGAATCCGGCTTTATACTTGAGTATTTCCAAAATGTATCAACTCAATTTCAATCGAGAAATATAAACTTTGCATCAATTCCAGAGAATCGTATCAGGCACGTATTTGGCCCAATTTTTTTTCAACTGGCTATATCTTTTCAACACAGCCGAATTAGGAAAAATGGAAAATGAAAAAAAGGTTTCTTTTGGCCTCAAGAATCTACTGTTAAAATATATGTTAGAGGCAGAGACTCACCCTGTATACTTTATGGAGGTTGTTTTCGGCAGTTTTCTGAAAATATAGGATTTTTCGTCTAAATCTAAGGCAGCTGCGATTTTAAGATTCTTCTGGACACACTTTTTCGAAAGATTCCCTCGGGTCGGTCCACAGAGTTATCATTTTATTATAGTATAGAAAAAAAGGCGCTATAATTGAAAATTATACCCAATTTCCCAGAAATAAATCTGATGGAATCCTCCAAAAGCTGTTTTCGACGGAAAATCCTTGAACTCCATTAAACGAATTGAAATCCCGATATTTACGACAATTTTTTCTACCCGGGCCATACGCCCGGCCGCAGTCCGTTCCGGAAAATTAGCCAATTGAAAACAGGCAACGGGGTCCGGATTTTCCGCGAAATCTCGGCCACATACCCCTACAATCGCCATTAATGAGATAATCCGCAAAATGGGCCCAGTGTCCCGCGCATATTAATAACATTCTAATGGCGGGGGTGGAAAGCGGCGGACGGCGTTGCGACGTTCGGTACAAATTTCCATAAATTATTAAACCCCGTCGGCTCCGAATCGGAAGCCCCGTTCCAGAAGAGAAAGATGCGCCGGTTTATTCAGCCAATTAGTTTAATCACGGCGACAAAGTGGCGCTGAGTGTCAGTCATAGTCGGCCGACCGGATTGTCGGCGGGTTTAATTCCGATTGTTGGTATTATCCCAGCTAACCGGCGGAATTTACGGTAGTGATGAGGCTTGCTGAGTGACCAACCGCAAGATCTAACCTGACATTCCTAGGAATGTGCCTGTAGATCTTGGATTTCATCAAGAATTCGATTTGTGGGATTCAGAAAGTTCATTTTCACAATTTTTCGATTCAGTTTTAACGCCGTTTGTAGAATCTTTTTCGTGGAGCGCTGTATGTAGGGGAAATACGTACAAAATGACATGGGCATCATAACTTGAGTTTGGAGGTATCAAAAGCGGAACGACCTACCATATCACACTACCCGAGTGGGTTCTTTTAATCTCTGAAAACTCGCAAGCTCTACTCAAGTTCATTCGGTCGTTATGAGTGATAACAGAAAACAATAAGTCGCGAGTTTTTCTTCATTGCGCCAAATTTTTAGAAGAAATGGCCAGTTTTCACCATTTTTTTTTCATTTATATTGCATTCATTCCAAACTTTACTTATTAGTCATTGTATTCACGAAGCTTTTTCAATGTTAAATATACTTTTTGTATAAATTCGATAAACAGGGTGAGTCTTTGACTTGTACATATATTTTAACTGTTAATGTTAACTGATTCGGTAGGCCAAAAGAAACCTTTTTTTCATTTTCCATTTTCTCGAACTCGGCTCTATTAAAAATATATAGCCATTTGAAAAAAAAAATTGGCCTCATTACGTTCCTGATACAATTCTCTGGAATTCATTCAAAGTTCATATTTCTCGATTGAAATTGAGTTTATACATTTAGGGAATACTCAAGTACTAACCTTATTGGAATAAAAATGTTGCAAACACGATAATTTCAACAAAAACAGTTAGTTTCATCCGGCATCCGGTTTCATGTGGCTTTTCAACTAAATAGCCACATTTCTCCCACCAATATGAGTTCCTTCTTCGATTTTTCTGCAGATTAGTTTGTAAACACTAATAACTTGTTCATATTTTCCTCGAAATTCCCAAACAATCTCATGAAAAAAGGCTTTTCATTCAGATCATCAGAATTTATTATTAAACAACCTAACCCAATCTATTTTGTATCCATTCTGTGGATATTTCAACAGAAATTTTAAGAAGATGTTGTCAGCTTGCTGATATTTTCATTGAGGTTGAGGATTTTTTACGTAACATGGTATAAATATTTATGAATTCTGCCATTTTCATCAGAAATCGACTTCGCGGTGAAATTTCACGACGCATGCGTGAAAACATTGTAAACTCGTTAAAAGACCAGAAAAGGAATAATATTTGATGATATTTAATTCAGAGAAGGATTCAGATTATTCTGGAAATTAATGATTTTTTCGCCAAATTTGTCCGGGTAAAATTGGAAATATCTCGAAAACGACGCGTTTTATTGAAAAAATATAGGAATACTTTTAGTTTCTTAAATGATTGATTCTTTCGAAAATATGAACCGTTTATTTTTTTAAAATGGTTTTATGGTGTTTTTGCGTGTATTGATGGGTCGACTACCCTGTAACTTTTATACCAGGAGAGATATTGAATAAGTTTCGATTGAGGAATATGCACCATGAATAGAGTAACTAATGAACCAAAATTCAGTTCATTTGAGATAACGGTTACGAAGATATGGACAATAAAGTGTTTTTTTCATGGATTTTCGACACCCTGTATCTTCCAAACGAAACCGAATTTCGAAAAATGGTATGGAAAGAAAGTGTTTCGTTTGATGAGAAGAATCTTCGGTTGAAATATATGTACAAGTCAAAGACTCACCCTGTATTTCTAGTTTTATAACGCTTTATGGACAAAATTACATAAACAGTGAACGGACAAAATGACATAGGTATTTCAGCTGAATTAACCGTATCTACCAGACAACACCGAGACCATTCATCCCAGGCTCCACCAACAAACAAAGAGCCAGGACTTGTCTTAACATATTCATAACAAAATATTCATCTGCTGCTAATAAAGGCAATGCTCAACCTACTCTTGCTGATCCTATGAGGTTCCTTCAATCCCTAAAGGACGATTCATAAGTTGACAAGGCAAACGTGAGCCGAAGACTCGATAAACGTACTTAGTTTCAACTTTTACACCTAATATGATTGCAATTTGCAA
This sequence comes from Adalia bipunctata, assembly GCA_910592335.1. Lineage (NCBI taxonomy): Eukaryota > Metazoa > Arthropoda > Insecta > Coleoptera > Coccinellidae > Adalia > Adalia bipunctata. Next base: position 25,605,290 of record OU342953.1, read on the forward strand.
TCGAATCAAAAAATGAGCCCATACCTCCTCCAAAGAAATGGAGACAAGTCCCTAGGCCTTTATTTAAAGAAGACAATGAAGAAGAAAATGTTCCTAGCAACTTTCGAGATGATGAATAAGACGACTGTCCATCTGTCTATTGTTTTGACATTTTCTCCCGATTTAGATCCGGAAAAAAACTAGTCTTCTCCAGAATTAGCCCTGGAAAAGACTGGTTATGATGCATGCATTGGTTGCATTGAGCTCATGCATCTTGTGCTGATGTTCCTAGAAGAACCAAGCGTTTCATTGGTGAACTTTGTCAGATGTTTTGTAACTAAGAGTAGAAAACTACAGTTGCCTGTTGCCAGTATGTCATTTTGTCCATAGCATGCGGAGAAAACGAATTTCGTTTATCCCAATTTATCAAAGAATATTTTATTTTTTGGTACTTTTATTTCATGAAGGTTGATTAGATTTTATGAAGAAAGGCCAAAGATCATAGGTGTAGAATATAACATTACTGTAATTCACTACTAACAAGTTATGCCTCTGAAATAAAACCCTATGTCATTTTGTACGTACTTCCCCTATCAGCTGGTTTACAGGCATTTAGAATTTCTTGTGTAAATTTCTGAATACATCGAAACGAGAAACTGAACTCGATGCCAAGTGGACTAAATTGTCGGCGTAAGTTCGGATCTAGAAACCCGCAGTGAAGTTCATCAAAACGAAAACCGGGATCAGTTATTTCAATCCTGCCCATTCACAAAGAACCAAACGAATCGAGCAAAGAATCCGCAATTCCAGCCAATCCCATTATTCCTCCATTGATGGATAAACGCTCGTCGTTTCGATAAGTTCAGGTCAAGACGATTCAACGTCCTGAAAGTTCACCGTTCAGTTTCCGTTCGAAACAAAATATCTCATTAGTCCGTCGATGAATATTTCATCCTGATTCGTAATGACTTTCGGATCCTGGAAGCTCAACGGAATAATGCAGCCGTCGACTTCATTTAGGAAATTTGCAAATCGATATTGGAAGCTTTGTGCAGTTCATATTTCCGTTTAGACTCGGTAAATGCAGCCCTCATACTCTATTCCAGTTCTGAGATGAATTTTTCGATATATTCGCAGTTTATACATATGTTCTATTCACAGCAACGACAGCAAGATACATAAATTGATATAGAGAATGAATTCCCAACTAGCAAAACTAATTCCATAAAGGCTGTGAGAAATGCTATACAGCATATCTTATAGAACCGTGAAAATCTTATTATGTGGCTATAAACCACTATACAATGTCTTTACAACCAAAAAGGGCCCCAGTTTATACAACAGATCAGTTCTTTTAGGACAATTCTTTAGTAACCTATACAACCGTTATAAGATAATCACTATAAAACTGTCCTATAAGAATGTCTTCGAAATTACTTATACAATGCATTTACAAAACCATTTGGGAACTGCTATAAAACTTTTGAATAGCAGTATTCAACGAACATTTATAGAACTACTAAGAAAGTATTTTATAATGCAGAAAGAATCGCTAATAAAATAATTTTGTTCTCTACTGTTGAAATTCGGAATAGAATTGTCATAAGAATATTTTATTAGGTCAACGTTTGCGTTGTGTCATGACAGAGACAATATCATACCTAATGCCACAGGCATTATATGGCGGTGGGTAATGGAGGTATTGTATCTGTTGTTAATCATATTGAACATATTAAGGATCTTTATCGCCACTCCAGGGGCTAAATTTATTTGCGCAGCTAACTTTTCTGATAATATATGCATATATTGTTGATAAAAAATGAAAGCGCCTCAGTTTAGTATACATTTATTGGTAATATTAAAAGATAAAAATTAACAAATCATGTTTCATTTGTTTAATTGTCAACTAAGACCGAAACATATATATTGTGGCTGTTGTTAAAGCAGGGAAAAATCTCTACATTTCTCTGAAAAATCAATTTTTATTTCACCTTTTTACGTTTATGTGTGATTTTTTCACAATGGCGGCGGTTTCTGAATAGCCGACCGTTTAATAAAATGGCGTATATTATACAACACACTTAAGAGACCTTATACAATGATTCTTTTTCCTTCTGAGCTCTATACGATATTAAAGTTTTATTATGTTGTTTATCACAGCGCCATATCATTGCTTTTGATAGTCCCAAGAGTCATTGCTATGTTTTGATTCTTGACCACCTTCGAATGTTGCCAGATTTTATACTACAAACCACGACTATGTATGATGAATGATTCAACACATTGATGCGTGCAAAAATATTTTTTCAGTTATTATTAAAAAAATGTTGTCCTAGTAAGAGATGACTTTTTCAATTGAATTGCAAAATATTTTGAACTTTAAGATGCATTATAATAAAATAAATAGTCCACTTCCTATTTAATGCACCTAATATTATGAATGTTGCCTGTTGGTAAAATATAACTACTAACTGCCAAAGCCAGCAACACTGTACGTGAGATGTCCGCGTTTTCCTATAGCGTGTTGGCAAAATACATAATAGAACAGAATTATCGCTTACTGGCTTGTGGTACCTACGACAGTAAAGAATCATTCAGTTATATTGAGTTTCGAATAACTTCTGTATACAGATTATTTGGAAAGGCATCTCACAATTTTCTTAAAGTCTTGATATTTTTTTAATGTCATAAGCACACCATTTTGTGGAGTAATTTTTAAAATTCATATCTCTCCACCCTGATGTTAGACATCTTTTCATTACACCTAGATCAATGAAATGTAAGGAATACCTAACAGGAAAATCTTCTCCCATATATCTATTTGCAATTCCTCTAGTGCAGTTTCAGTTTCATGATGTTTTCCATTTTTTTCTATTTCGGAAACCCTCATCTGTTCGCAAATCGCAGCCGGTCCATGTTCATATTTAAAGAAATAGATTTTATACGAGGATATTTTTCCACGCGCACTCTGTGTCTGAAGTATTCCATGGTACATCTTTTTAACTGATCTTTTAGAATGACCACTCTTTATTATTCGTTTACACTCACAATCAGATATTGCCGAATTAATTTGTAAACGAAACCTGCTAGAAAACCCGCGTAATTTTTCTAGTATGTATGTGATGTTCATATATGTTTGTAGGTAGAGATATATGGAGATTTTAAAGTTATTTTATAACGCATGACTTGAGATAAATTCATTCCTGGGAACTACATTTTTATTCTATAAGCTCTTCGAGAGAATTCTCTAGTAGTTATCAGATGATTATGAAATCTATTAAGATTTATTGTGTAATGTTCTACTTCTGCGTAAAGCAACAATCTTATTACTTTTCTTATGGAACTCTAATACAACTATCTATACGATTCTTTTAAAACGAACTTTCAACGCCGCTATTATAAGTAACACAATAGCTATGCAACCGTATTATAATCTGTATAAGACTGCTTTGAAATTATTTTATAAGAATTTTATGGAACTCTAATACAACTATCTATACAGATTCTTTTACAAGCAGCTTTTAACGCGGCTATTATAAGTACCAAAATAGCTATGCAACCGTATTATAATCTGTATAAGACTGCTTTAAAATTATTTTATAAGAATTTTATAGGACCTTATGCAACTGTTATAAAATTTGTTCACTCAGACTATTTCTTTATCGTATGATATGAGTTGTGAGAACGTCTATACAACCGCATTATAGAAATACTCATATCTTATGATGAAATTGTCGTATTGGACGCATTAAAAAATAATTTTATTGTTTCAATTTGCGCAATATAATGATTATGAAATAATTTCGTTCTTTTAGGGGACTACTTTGCTAGTTGGGTTAGGACGGAATAGGATTCAATTTCTGAATTTATTAAAAAAATTGGATAACATAAAAATGTGTAGACTCCAAGGCATCAAATAATGTTGATGCATAAACATCTACTTCATATTCAATAGCAGTGCAAGCATGCATCGTTTTTCAATTTCTAAACGTAATTATACGCCAATGGAAATGAATAATCGGATTTCCAAGACTCCACGTCGAGTAGCAACAAATACGACAGAAAAGATCTCCAGATTGATGCATAATGGTACGAATGAAATCCTACTTCACAAATCTAGATACCAGATAGTGACTCCTAAGTAGACCGAAGAAGGAAGAACTAAAAGACCACCACGATCGTCTATTTATACCAAAAGCAAACCTCAAGATGGCTTAAATAGATCCCATTCACTCCGAATATGAACCGTTTATTCTCGTGAAGATTTCCTCCGACTCCGAGGCACAGATTTCAGTGGTTTTCCAGACAAATAAGGAAGTGCTGGTTATTATTTGTTGTGTTGCAGTTGCAAGAGGATTTAACAGACGTAGCAGGGAATTACAACGGATATTATCACTTCCTTATTTGCATTGGGTTGGGACGGAGCTACGAATAAGCCTATTGTTTTGGTTCAACAGTTGGTTTGTTTGTAGATTGAGTTTCTTAATTCGGGAGTAAATTGATGTGATTTGAATGGGTTACATCTGTGTTTCATGTAGATCTGTATCCGGTTTCAAGGCAGGTTCGATGAAAGAGGAGAGCAATTAATTGACAATGATAATGATGTTGGGATGTGTTTTGGAAAGAGTGAATGAAGCAAGAGTGATGCGATTACAATATATCGAATTGTAGGCTCATGTACCTACTTTTTATAGAAAAATCCGGTTTCCCATATCGAGGAATTTTTATCATTTCGTCTACATTAAACAAGAATCACTCTAGTGCATTGGCACAGATAGACAATACAATCCCGAATGAACAGCAATAATTTCAAGCCCGAAGGCTGAAATTTGACTAAACGAAGCTATAAGCAACTGCATCACCAAGAGATTGGGCACTGGATATCTCCAAGGCATTCGATCGAGTCTGGTATCAGGGACTCCTCGCCAAGCTTCCATCTTATGGCGTGCCCCCAAAGCTATGTCCTCTGCTAGCTAGTTTTCTCTCTAACAGATCTCTCCATGTAGTGGTCGATGGAGTTTTCTCAATATTTTATGAATATGATAGACAATATGGTTTCCGTCATCAGAGATCCACTGGTGACTTGCTCGCTTACGTCTCACATATATGGCAGCTATCTATCGACAAATATAAAACCCTAGCCGTAGCACTGGATATCTCCAAGGCATTCGATCGAGTCTGGCATCAGGGACTCCTCGCCAAGCTTCCATCTTATGGCGTGCCCCCAAAGCTATGTTCTCTGATAGCTAGTTTCGTCTGACTCTCTACCCATAAATGCTGGTGTTCCGCAGGGATCAGTTCTGGCTCCAACGCTGTTTCTGCTTCACATCAACGATTTGCTGGAAGCAACTTCGTGTCCAGTGCACAGCTTCGCGGATGATAGTACCCTCCATACCGCCTTTTCTTCTAGGGCTCCAATACCAGCCCGCCAAATCAAAAACGAACGAGGAAGAAATGTAAACAACATGAATATGGACTGGGCAACAATTCTTGAATGGGGATCTAATAACTTGCTAGAATTCAACGCAGACAAAACACAAGCATGTCTTTTCTCTAGAAAAGCCGATCTTACTGTGCCCAGCATAAAATTGTCAGGAGTGACCATACCATTGAAGTCATCCATTTCGATGCTTGGCATTACTGTCGGCAGTAACCTTTCCTGAAAGAATCACGTGAGATCCATTGCTAAAAGTGTATCCCAAAAACTTGGTTTTCTGTTTCGTGCCAGGAGCTATTTCACCTCAGGTCAGCTGCTTATGATCTATAAGGCACAGATTCGACCTGTCCTGGAATACTGTTCCCATGTTTGGAGTGCTGCACCTAAACATACCCTAAAACTCTTGGATTCCCTACAAAAAAGGGCAATTCGTCTCGTCGGTGATGCATCGCTTACAAGCTCGCTCACTTCTCTGGAACACCGTATAAATGTGGGCAATCTGTCTCTATTTTATAGATATTTCCATGGGCGATGCTCTTCTGAATTATCAGCAATCGTTCCCCCTCTGGCAGTCTCTTCCAGACTAACACGTCAAGTTAAGTCTTCACACCCCTTCGTGGTAACTTTGGAGACCTGCAGAACGACGAACAGCGAGGATTTGGAACACATTGCCTAGGGAGGTGTTCTCCGAGGCATATAACCTCCAGAAATTCAAGAAGAACACCAATTCCTACCTGCTTGCCCTTGGTTCTCACGATGTTCTCTGAACATTACAGCATATTCCTTTTCGTGAAAATCACAACATAAAAAAAAAGAAATTATTTTGACAAACAATTTTCTGCCGAGTATCCCTAGGCACAATAGACCTTAAGGTCGCAGTGGACTGTAACCCCGTTTCACTATATCCCTAGGACATTCACTAAAGCCTCATAATTCTATCAATTTCACGAGCTTTCGATTGTCATAAAATTATCTCATCACCCAATTTAATTGAATGTGATATGCTACTCTATACCTTCAATTTCATCATCTTTTATTTTATTTTTTATATTCTTATATATTGATTTTGTTGCTTGTGCTTAGGTATATCTTAGACTCATATTTTTAGACTGTGAATTCAATCTGAGTTGTGAACCTTTCCATGTAATTACCTCTGGCGTATGTGAAGATAAATAAAGAATAAATGAATACATTATCAAGGTTCTAGGGATATTATGATACTAATGAAAATCGACCTCGACTGATATGGCTCAATGATCCTGTAGATTACTTGAATTCTGCAATTCCTGGTTTATTCACCAACGTCTTCAAAAGCATAAAACTGAAGCGACCCTCATTATTATTCACCAATTCGTCCTTTTTTACCTCTCATCGTCGCTAACATCACCGATGCACTGGTAAACCGTGGGTTGTGACATGACATTCGATACGCACAGGTGGTCTCTAGTCCACCTTTTCAGATTATACAGTCCACGGGAACGTTACGAAGGGATTCAAGAGAGAAGAACCGAAATCAATCATTTCCACGTAAATGTCTTACGGTATCTTCCCTGATGGGATTCTGATGATGGGAGGTGTTTGAGGCGAATGCCGGAATTAGGTTTAATAAGTTTTTGGTGTCTCATTTTCTGGCGGTTGGACACGCGATGAAGATTGATTGGCAGAGGCTCAGCCAGGAATCGTGATTCGAATCTCGATAATATTTGTGGAATTGAAACAACTGGATGGTAAGTAATCCTGAATATAATGCCGCAACAATATCTCGGAATCTGAAGCCGAACAATTCAGACCATACAATCACATTTCTGAAAGAATTTATGTTAGATGGGACATGAAAAATAAGTACCCAACTCTCAGCAGTCCTCTTCCTTCCTGAAATTCTTAAAAAGAAGAAATAACAGTAGGGCTCCAAAGAAATTCGTGATGCAAAAGAATTCAAGACAAAAATAAACTCAAAATTAGTTTTCGAACCTCTCACAGAAATATTCTTTAGGCATTTCAGCTAATTATTCCCTAGAGGATAATCGATACCCCTCGATTTGTAATAGAGAGTAAGATAAACCTCGAGATAAACCCAATTGAATCGGAATCTGCAGTTCGATCAGATTCTGCTAATTTTCAATTAATTTGTATGTGCTGTGATTCATTCCAGTCCCACAGCTGTGTTCGTTCTCATTGGATTCTGATTAAATGATTGCGGACAAACTGAAGGTTCTCATACCACCATCGACATGTATCCAGAGCATCTGTTTCTAATTGTGCACATTGCTATTGGTTCGTTATATGCTGATGTTTCAATGATTCACAGTTTGGAATACTGAACAATTTTGAAAAATAGAGTGACCAAGAACTGGTTGTGTTAAAAATAGGCTCCATTCTGGCACCAACACTGATTCTGCTTCACGTGAGCGATTTACTAGAGGTAACTTCATGTCGAGTGAACTGTTTCGTAGACCATACCACCTCCTCTTCCAGGGCTCCAATACCAGCTCGCCAAATCATTAACGAACGAAGAAGAATAGTTGATACTATAAATAAGGACTTGGAAACAATTCTTGAATGGGGATTCAATACCTTGGTAAAATTCAATGCTTACAAAATACAAGCAAGTCTTATATCTAGAAAAGCTGATCCTACTATACCCAATATGAATTTGTCAGAGTTAACCATACATTTTAAGTCAACCATTTCAATTCTTGGTGTCACTGTTGTCGACAACCTTTCTTGGGAATGAGAGATCAATTGCTAAAAGTGCATCCCATGGGATGCACTGTTAGCCCAAGTTTCTGTAGAAACTTGGGTTGCTATTTCGTGCCAGGAGCTATTTCACTCCCAGTCAACTGCTTATGATCTATAAAACGCAGATTCAACCAGTCCTAAAGTACTGTTCCCATGTTTGTAGTGCGGCACCTAAACATGTCCTGAAATTGTTGGATTCTGTCCAAAAGATCGTCTACTCGGTGATGCCTCGCTCACAAACTCGCTCACTTCTTTGGAACACCTTAGAAGAATTATTGATCTGCCTCTTATTTATAGATACTTTCATAATCTTCTGAATTATAGTCAATCATCTCTCCCTGCAGTCTAAATCACCTGCATGCATCAGAAGGTAGCTTCAGGAGGTAAATAATACTAATACCTAGTTAGAACAAAGAGAGATTTCTTCGTTTAGGAAGAATTAGCAGAGGACTTTAAACGAACAATATAGTTGGCAAGCTGCAGTGCTGACTACGAGGTTTGTTTGTCTGTGAGGATATTGGTCTTCCATGTTAAGATAAGATCAAATCAGTTTAAGATTTTGGTCCACGTTGCCAACCATGTTGACTGCTTTTAAACCGCTCAAGTCACCTCATCACATCAGTTCAGTTTCCTTCCATATACCTTACATCATTTCCCCAACCTGTGAGAGCCTCAAATCCGTGTGAAAAATTGAAAATAATGTCATCATTCTCGTAGAATGAGGACGAAACAGTGGATTCCAACCGGAATGATGGCAACGTTCAGGAAATTCATTTAATTGCAAACGCAATCTAACACGAAAGTCGTGTCACCTACACTGAACGTAAAACTGATAAATGGGCAATTTAATTAATCGTTTTCGTTGTCACGTCGAACATATAAACCATTTTAATGCTTGTTTTAACGATGGGAATTAAAAATCGAGAATTTGGTGCTTTTTCAATTCACCTGGAAAAACTAACGTTACTTCCAGTGAAAGAGCATTCGCACTTTTTTCTGTTGAGTAGTCTGCTTGGTGTTGATGCTCTAGAAGCTGTTTTGACTGAGAGGAAAATCTGCAGCTTCTAAATGGCCCTTAGAGGATTCTTTTGTCTGGATAGTTGCTCTGTATCTGTACCCTAGAAGAGGAATTCTTGCTATGACAAAAGAACTAAATTCGTTGTTGAGTCGAAAGTTCAATGATGATATGACAATGTCGAGGAAAACTGAATGAACTGAGCGAGAATAACGGTGAAGTTTCACTCTGAGTTTCTGGTTTACTCTGGTATCAAAGGAAACGAGAAAGCCAATACCCTTTCCAGAAAATGTGGTATGAGGAGCCAGGAGAAGGACGAAACCGGAAGAGAAATTCTCTCATTGAATCATCCAGGGCTGAATACAAAACTTCAGTAATAAAATTCTGAAGATCTGAGTAAAAATAAACTATACTATAATACTAATATACTAAGTTTAGTATGAATCTTTTAATGAAGCTTGAGTTTCTCTTCACCAGTCACTCTTCAATAGTTCTTGGGGACAGCGATCAATTAGGGAAAAATAGGTTTCAAAAATTGACACAAATCTCCTTGGATTGGAGATTTGCTTTCACAGTCTGAGTTCCCAGTGTTCCTCAGTGAACCAGTATGGTTCCAGCAGCAAGAGATCCTTCAAACTTCAAACAAATTTTCTCTGCTGGGAATCCGAATATGGCATGAACATTCATTGCTGATTGTGTCAGATATTTAATCTGATTTCATGCACTTGATTTGAGGGATCTCCAGTATATTTAGGCAAGGGTTGTATATAAAACTAGATAATCAATGTTCAAAGCTAGCTGATTGAGTCTGTATGCTTATCATGCCTTGCTCCAGATCGGGAGACGAAGAGGTTCGAGATCTAGCAGCAACATCATGAGGCAGGTTACTAAGGTACTCTATTGATAATGTACAGGTAGGCCATTTTGCCCAGTAAGACTTTGAGGTCAAAAGGAGAATCGCTTTAACTTGTGATGGACAACTACATGTGTTGGCAAAAAGAGACATTCCAGTAAGCCTGAAGAAGAAAGGAAACCATGATACTGACTCAGAAAAGTGTGGAAAAACTGAAGGAAATGCAAAGAGTATTCAGAGGAGGACTTTTAAGATCATAAATTGAAGGCAGAGAGAGACGAGAACAAGTAGAAATAGTTGAAAAAATTGGGTAAGACAAGCACATGATCAAGAAGTATGGAAAATTAACGAAAAGGCTTTTGTCCAGGAGTGGACAGATCAGGGCTGAGGAACTGGGGCTTTATCAGTTTCCTGTCCAACATATTCCGTTGCCAATTTTTATCCATTCCTATTTTGAATGCCGTTCCTGGGGAAACCAACATAGGACGCATTACTCTCCAGAAGTAATCACGCCTGCATCCGATACCTATATTTCAGTGGCGGAGATAGGCATCGTAAGTTACGACAGTCCCGTTTTGAGCCGAGCACACTTCCCCCGCTCAACTGCAGACAAACATACAAAAAAACAGGATTCACAGGAAACCCCAGTGTTCTCCTTGTGACACACGACGCCGAGACAGCGTCGGAACGCTGTGCCACATCATCTATTTCTACGCTTTTATTCGCAATGATTTAATTTGAAGGAGCTTCAGTTTTCAATTTGTTCCGCAAACTTGGCGCCCTTTGATCAGGGATGCGTGCGTGTTTGTGCGTCCGGGCGGTGCCGGGGGAGTGTGGGACGAACCTTTTAATGACAGCAACAAACAGGAGAGCTGCAACAGTTTACTGAAAATCATTCAGTTGAACTTTTCCAATTACAGTTTATCGGCATTTTCGGACCGACACAATTGAAGCCGTATTGTCGGAAGGTTTTACAGGATTTTTTGTTTGTTTTCAGGGTATCAGCCCTGATGCTCTTTTGTACCGACGATGTGCTGCCGCAAACCTGGGGATATTCGAGTTAACTCTTTCAGAACGTCCATGCCTAGATTTTAGTTTTCAGTGAACGGTTTGAGGAGCATGGGGAAATAACTACAACTTGAGAAACTGTATTTATCTCTATATATAAAACAAATTTGTTGGTTACACCATTTATAACTCGAGATCGGATGGACTGTTTGTTATGAAACTTCATTTATGGATTCGTCTACGGCCTGGTTATTATAAAATACATTAAAACTCTGACAAAATCGATGAAAAATTTGTTTATGTAGGAAATGCTTTTCCTCCTTTTGAATAAGGCCACTAAGTATCACTACGGTTAATGCCTCTTAGGCTCTAGACACTGTAGCGTAGTCGTGAAGGTACTATATTTGATATTATCGCCACTAGATGGCGATGGTAATTACGATTTGTGAAATCCACCGTAAGTAGGTATCATTCAGGCGAAACAAAGTTCGCCGGGCCAGCTAGTTGTTGATATATCTATGGATGAGGATAACCAGGTGCCAAAGAACGAATTGAAGAGGTACAAAAAGTACACAGCCACAGAGCCGACAGAAAGTAATCTGGAGTGTACCCTATATCGCTTGTTGACGCCCAAGATTACGAGGTATTGATATCTAGTTAGCCTAGACCAGTTCCATGCATAAACAAAATATTGCGATACCATATCAACGAACGATAACTTATTAGAAAAGTTCGACGTCCAAAAAGTATGCCAGAGTTACGCATTAAAAAAAGTATCGAGCCATCATCAAGTACCTGTATTTAAAAGGGTTAAGAGGTAAGCAGATTCACGAAGATATACTTAATACCCTTGGTGATCAATGTCCTTCGTATGCGACCGTGAAAAATTGGACTGCAAGCTTCAAAAGAGGTAAATTTTCCATTGAAGATGATAACCGATCGGGAAGGCCAGTTTCTGTGTCAGTCCCCGAAAATATCGATGCAGTTCATGACATGATTTATCAGACCGTCGAATTGGGCTGAAACGGATATCTGAAGCACTGAAGATTTCATACGAACGCGTTCATCATATAGTTCACGTCAATTTGGACATGAGAAAAATTTCTGCAAAATGGATCCCCAAATGTTTGAATGTTGACCAAAAGCGTGCAAGGGTAGAAGCATTGCGTTCGATCTATGCTCGATTTGAAAACGATGTAGACTTCTTAAACCGATTTGTTGCTATGGATGAGACTTGAGTACATTTCTACGATCCAGAAACAGAGCAACAATCGAAGGAATTGCGACACTCTGGTTCTCTAAGACCTGAGAAGTTTCGTGTCCAAAAATATGCTGGAAAAGTTCTTGCTTCAGTTCTTGGGATTGCCATGGAGTAATCATGATTGATTTTTTGGATAAGGGTAGAACAATAACTGGAGATTACTATTCGACCTTACTGACCACTCTAGGGGAAAAAATAAAAGAGAAAAGACGCGGAAAGCTATCCAAAGGCGTTTTGTTTTTACAGAACAACGCCCCAGTACACAAACCTCATGTCGCCATGCAAAAAATTCGTGATTTAGGGTTAGAATTACTAGAACATCCCCCTTATGTACCAGATTTGGCTCCGTCCGACTATCATCTCTTTCCTCAACTGAAAAAAAGTTTAAAAGGTCGCAAATTTTCTTCCAACGAGGGGGTAAAAAAAGCTGTGGAGGACTTGTTTGCAGAGCAAAAGAAACATTTTTTTTGAAAGGTCTAGGGACGTTACAGATTCGCTGTAATAAATGTGTTCAATTAAAAGGAGTATATGTTGCGTAATAAAATATTTTGACATTGAAATTTTGTTTGGTTCTATAGAAGGCTAAGAATTTTTCAATATATCCTCGTATATTAGGAATCTATCATATCGATCGCTGCATCTAAATCTGATAAAAAATGCGTAGCATATCAGCAGAGCTTCATCTGCAAAAGTTTGTCATATAGCCTTGTAGACCACCCTGTATTGTAGACTGCGAAGATAAATGTTCATTCTCAATTTTTATCTGAAAAATTCGCATTTGTATAGTTTTTACGTCTCGTCGTTTATAATCCGAAAAGACTCGGGGAAAGTTCTTTGGCGACATCACAATTATTCATCGCCAACTAAAAATAGAGGAAAGCTTTGTATAATTCATCAGTTGCAACCGGTTGACAAATTTAAAACGGTGAAAAATGAATTGTATGGCAAGCGTTATTGTTATTTTACATTGAGATGACGCTTAATGTTGCATGAATCGTTTTGGAGAATAATTTCTGCAGAGGAAAATAACGAATTGTGCAAGTGAAATGCAAAGGGAAAATTTATTATGATCTATGCATTATGTGGAATATAAAGAAGTGCAGTTGTTGGGGGTTAAAGGATGGATCCGTAGTAGACTCAAGAATTACGCTTCATCTGCAAATACAGGGTGTCACATTGAGAAGAAAACAGAGGTCTTCTCTAGTAGAAAAATACAGATTTTGGAAAATCACTCGTTTCTCGAGAAGGGTATGCGATGAATCTTTCCTCTCTGTTCGTACCTCCAAATTAGGAACAACCTGTTTATGCTGAGTGTTTACTGATTTTCAAAATGGGCCATAGTGAAAGTCATCTTCGCACTCAAGTCCATCCATCTGCCCTCAAGTGTTAAGGTGTTGTGGTAGTAGGCTATTAAACTCAAACGCGCGTCACACACGCCATTACATATGATCTATCGATTTTAATATACATACATAATTTAACGGTTATTGTTTTCATATCCACAACCGTGTATGAATCGGCCATAAATCAAAAGTTGCAAAACCACGTGGTACCCTCTATCGCGTAGCTACGAAGTTTTTTGTGTCTAGCTGAAAACAAAAGAATAGTGCCTGCTGGCGAAACGGAACGAATGGTGAGGCCATCGCTTATAAATCAAATGAATGTAATAACTTTTCTATGCGCTACATAAAGTTTTGGTATGGCTCTATGTAAATGGACGGCGGGCTGGTGTTAAAGTTTGCGAGATTTAAAAATCGCACATATACATGAAAAGCTCCATAATCTTAAATTATTATCTTGCTATTGGCATTCGAATGCAGGAGCAGGAAAAGCTGTTTCATTGAGTTTGCAGATATATTTTGATTAGAGACATTCGTTCTCATATCAGATGACGCCTTATTCGCCTTTTATATGCTTTATTGCGATCATCCATTTCCTCATGAATAAGCCCCAACTTCCAATCAAAAATTGCATTCGGAATCTGAAATTTTTTATGGAATTATTTTATACCTCACGGAATTGCCAGTTTCACTTTTATTGCTCCGAGGGACACATAATAAAAATTTTAGAGTGTTTTTTTGAGAAATGTAATATGTAGATTCCCTCTGTTGAATTTCAATCAATAACTCACCACATTGAAGACTAAAATACTGTTCCTTTTGTTCGAAAATGATAATTACCTGCAAAAAAAAAATTATATTAGAGCTCTGCAGGGAAACATGAATTGGATAAGTTGAGTATTATGTATACAGAGTGTAACAGCCAAATGGAATTAATTCGAAAACGAATAAATGAGGGCGTGTTGGGAAAAACGCTCGTACACGTCGATATGTAATTTTAAATGCGCATATTTTTCAAGAAAATAATATTATATAGGGTGTTCTATGTGACCGTGGACTATACCAACTTTCTTATTTCAAATGCTACCCCCTGTATATTATTTATTTTTTGGATTCTTCAGAAAATTCTAGACATAATTCATGTACAATGTCCTATACCTATCCTCAACTTTTTCGGAAATATTGAGTGTTTTCAGATTTATTGCAAAAATCAACGTTTTGAATAAAAATTATTTCATTTCACAAATTCGGTACATTACACTTAAAACCTTATAAGTAATACTGATTATTTCTTAATGATTAAAGAAAAAACGAAAAAAAAAACAGTTTTGTCAATGTAGGAAATGTTCAAAATGCTCGCCGCGAACGTCTTGGCAACATGCTAATCTGGTGTAGAATTGTCTTCTAACTTTACTCAACATTTCAGGCGTTTTTGCTTACTTATATAATTTTCATTTAAAATGTTAATTTTTGTGAAAAATCTGAAAACACTTGATATTTCCGAAAAAGTTGGAGATGGGTATAGGATATTATACATGAATTATGTCTAGAATTTTCTGAAGAATCCAAAAAATAAATAATATACAGGGGGTTGCATTTGAAATAAGAAAGTTGGTATTGGCCACGGTCGCATGGAACACCCTATATAATTTTATTTTCTTGAAAAATATGAGCATTTAAAATCACAAATCGACGTGTCCGAGCGTTTTTCCTAACACCCCCTCATTTATTCGTTATCGAATTTATTCCATTTGGCTGTTACACTCTGTACATATGCTTTTGTTCAAAATTCATATTTCTGCTTTTCAATACCACAAAGTTCATACTGCAAATGGGCTTCGTCGATTGCAAAGAAGAGCCAGAGCTCTATGATGTTTACCCGCTTTCTCTGTGGCTCTGAGAGGACTCATCTGGAATCCCACAGATATTCTACCTGTTCAAGACTCACTGCTACTTGTCTAGCAACGGCCTTCACTTCGCCACCCTATCATTCACCTCATATTCTTCCCAACGCCGGAACCCGTTAGTTTCGTATCGATGAAGTGAATTCGTTCTGTGAGATAAGGACTCTACTCAGTACACCTACACCAGAAAACCAGCAGATACATCTCTTCAAGTCTGACCAACCATAAGTACCATTCCTTCAGTGTTTACTTTGCGGTGTTGTTCCTATTTCATACAAACATTTTTCTTTAATTTTCGTGGTGATAAGAATTGGTAAGTACAGCAGTCTACTCTTCTCCCCAACAGAGCTCTTTTATAATGAACAGATGGTATGTCCTCAATGAGTTAAAAACAAATTATAGGTTATGTCCTGAAGACACAAACGGCTACATTTTATGGCTGATTTGGATATTTTGGCGAATTACTAGTTTGTAGATGAATTTCTGAGAGGCTGATCGACGATATATTGCAAAAAATCATGTTGTTTCACTTTTAATTTTGTCTAATTTTCCGAATACCTTTTTCGTAATCTTACATTACATTTGAAGATCTATAATGATCCTTGTTTGTTGGATATACGTAGTCCTACTTAGACTTCTCTAAATATACTGGACAACTCCAATTGAATAACGTAAGGGTAGAACTCCTAATTGTTTGGCCGAATCAGGGAGTAAACACGTTAGTTATTGGACTTTGAAGTTCGGATCTAGAAAGTGCTACAAACAACCAGATGCTGGCGTAGGAACAAATAAGTTTCATCAAATTAGGGGCAATTAGAAGCTTTCCTTTTTGTTCCCTTATTCCTAGGAATGAGAGCGTTGTCATATTGTTCAAATGTTTGACTATGAGAAAGTGTATAGTTCTTTATCTATAGATTCGGATTATTCGATTTTGACGAGTCCGAATGGGGATGAAACCATGGTCTATTACTTTTACCCTGTCAAAATACTGTCTGATGGCTACTTATAGTTCCCCTATGTACCTTCTATTCCCTTTATGCGTTTGAATTGTTGCAAAAAATTTAGAACTCCTGCTCACTTACAGCCCCCTAAAGATGACGAAGGAAAATCAATTTTTTAATTTCTTTACAAAAACCAAAGAGTTGACAAGAATAAAATTGAACCGACATTTTATGCAAACACGAAGGCACTCAAAAAACTTTTTGGTGGTGCCACCCTTAGACCTAGATTCTAAAGAAACTTCATTCCATGCTCGTATTTCACAATAAGAAAATTAGTTTTGGCTAGCTTGGTGTATTCCTTATGTGGGATGTTTCAATCGCTCTATTCTGTTTTCTTTGAGACCTGCATATCATTGTTAACTCCTAAGGACTGAACGAGAATAAATTCGCTATCACAAAAACGCTTATATCTTTTGAACCACTGGACCGATTTCGAAAATTAAACTCATTTTCGAATAATCTTCTAATTCTAATGAAAACTGTTTTTACAATAAAAAAACCAAAACTATTTTTTACAAAATTCATGATTTTTTCCTGGAATTCTAACCCATCATGCTTCTTATATTGTTCTCAGTCACTTTCTAGGATGCTGTCTTCCACTTTTGCTTGAATTCCGCTAATGTTTTCGTTGATTTCTTAGTTTTCTTCAATTCTCTTTTTACCAGGGCCCAATATCTTTCGATTGGCCTGAGTTCTGGGCAATTTGGTGGATTGGCCTCTTTGGGGACAAAAACCACCTCATTAGCTTCGTACCATTCCTTGGTGGCCTTGCTGTAGTGGCATGAAGCTAAATCTGGCCAAAAGATTGTTGACACATCGTGCTCACGTAAAAATGGTAAAAGTCGCTTCTTCAAGCATTCCTCGATGTATATCTTTGAGTCAACAGAGCCTTGGCCAACGAAAAATTTGCTCCTTTTCCAACAAGTGCAAATTGCTAGTCAGGCCAGGAATTTTTTAGGAAACTTTGCTTGTTTCTTCACGCGAAATTGTTCGTCAACATTTCCACGAGAATCTGCAGTATAAAATTCCTGACCAGGAAGTTGCGAGAAATCAGCCAAGACATAGGTTTCGTCGTCCATCACGCAACAGGAAAAATTTTTCAAAAAATCTTTTTTTGATTTCTTTGCTCTTGATTTCGCTTCTTGATTCTTCACAGCGTTCCTCTCTGGCACTTTTTGCACTTTGTATTTTCTAAGCCCACAACTCGACTTAATTTTATGAACGGTTGACTGCGAACAACCCACTATTTGGGCCACTTTCCGTCCTGAAAGGTTAGGATTCTTCTGAAAAAGGCTGATGGCTTTCTTCATTTTTTTTGGGCTATGGAACCCCTTTTTCCTCCCGGTTCCTTCCATGCAGTTAATTGTAAGATCTTCGTTGAAGCGCTTAACAACTCTTGATACCGTTTCCGGACGAACGCGAGCCTTTTTTGCGATTCTTTTGAAGCTCCATTTTTGATTATTTTGAAAAAGTTTCACTATAAATTCTCGTGTTTTCACTTCGCTTGACATTTTGCGACAGAGAATTGGAATATCTATGAAGTAAATGTTCCACATGTTTCTGACGTTTATAACAAAGCTTACTATGATCAAATTCTGATTTTTTCTCAATTGGTTCAAGAGATATAGGCGTTTTTGTGATAGCGAATTTATTCTCGTTCAGTCCTTATTTATATTTCAGAATGAACGCAAAATATTTAACTGACATATTTTCATCCTTTATGAGCCTTAAGACCCAAATCTTTATGCAGAATACGGTGTAATGACGTTTGTGGATTGCCTCATTCCGAAGAACGACGAAGAATGGACAAACTTGGGTTTTCTTCAACACTTTCGGCTACAGCAGCAATATTCTCCGCTGTGCTTGAGCGACTTGCACAAGTTTCATTCTTCACATCACTAACTTGTCCCAATAGCCCAAATTTTTCCACCAATTTCTGTATTGCGGTTCGACAAGGTGCTTCACAACGACCCAAAAACGTTCGAGTTTTACGAACCGTGTCTGCCAAATTTTAACCATTTTTATAGTGAATTTTAATAATTTCAATGCGTTGTTTGAGCGTGTATCGTTCCGTTTTTGTTAATGGCGTAGTTTCTACTTGTCAAATGTCAAAAAATGAAAGCTTCAAAAGTGAAATTTACCGAAATAGCGGGCAATTCAAAATAAAACCTCTAATTGGAAAACCCTTTACATCAACGAACGTAACCTTAGACGACATTGCCACTCAAAATGCGGACCTCCCCTACGTTCAAAAGGCCAAATTACCTCCACTATTACGTCGTACAAACAACTATCAATCCCTTCCTGATAAGCACCGAACATGGTTGTGATTATACAATCATTCAACCCTTGCGACCCAAATAAGCAACGTCATGTACTATGACGTGCGTCTCCATATAAACCGCGGTATTAGACGTCAGAAATGACGTCACCTTGGGGAAGAATAGTGCTACCCTTAGAAGCAAACATTGCTCTTCGTCTCCACGTAGCCCCCGGCTAATTCGTAACGAGTAACTAACAACCGGTAGATAATGAGTGTACGCACAAAATGGGGTGTGTTGTGTGTTTTCACCCTTTACGTCTATCGAACGAGTGTCGCCTAGGGTGGTTTTCAAACACTCGAGGAGGACAAGATGAAAAATGGAGCGAAAGTTCCTGACGATGTTTGTATATTTCCTAGGTTTTGTTTGATTTATTGGATGACAAATTTTATGTAGGGTGAGGGGTTGAGAGCGTTGAGAGTTTTTTGGATCAGAGGCGACAAGGGCAGTTCATTTTATTCGTTCGTGAAATATGTTTATTTAGATATAGCGGTATTGTTTATGATACTCGCCTCTTGTATAAATGTTTGGGATATACTCTACAAATATGGGGAGTAAGTACAGATCATGATAGGTTAAACAAAGTTAAACAAAGTGCTTGGAACATATCAAGGAAGTAAGCACTGAGATGAACTTCAGTACAATGGTAAGCAAAAGAGAGGATTAGGAAAGGTAGTACAACGACTATAATCTCAAAGAAAATGAAATAACATGGTATACAGATGGTTTTAAAACCGCTACAGGAGCTGGCGCTGGGATTTACGGGACAAGTACCAAGTGTGCACTATCGTTAGGCTCCTGTACAAGCGTCCTTCAAACGGAAATACTTGCAATCGAAAGATGTCTAGATGTGAATCTAGAAAGAAACTATCAGAAGTGCGAAATAGCTATGCATACAGATAGTCAAGCTGCCGTTAAAGAACTGAGCTCCTACGTCATTGACTCAAAGCTGATTTGGGAGTGCTGGAACAAACTCAATGAGGTAGGCAAGAAGAATAAGGTCTTTTTAATCTGGGTTCCCGGTTATTCGGGAATCGTAGGAAACGAAGAGGCCAATACACTGGCCAGAAAGAGCGCACAAACGCCACTCACTGGCCCAGAACCCTTCTGTGGTATAGAAAAATGCACCTATAAGAAGGAGTTTATGGTGAAAGAGAAAACCGAAAGCTCTGGCGGAATCTCCCGGGGATGAATCACTCCAAAAAGATCCTCCAGAACTTTGAAACTGCTAGATCCAAAAAATATCTGGATCACAGTAAAAACTTCACCTACTCACTGGCTTTCTCACAGGACATTGTCGCCTAAAGAAGCATCTATTGAGAATGGGTTTATCGGACACTGGCGAGTGTAGATTCTTTGGGGAGGAGAAAGAAACTCCTATTCACCTGGTTACGGAATGCTATGCCATTGGAAGCCAAAGGAAAGGGTGCTTTGGACAAGAAACTTGTAGGAGTGGGGAGTTATCCTCGTTGAAGTCGAACCAGATACTGGATTTCATCCAATCTCTGGAATTGGAAGGCGAGCTGTAGGAGGCGCGATGATAACAGCCCTGTTAAAAGGCACAATACACCTTAAGATCGCAGTGGACTGTAACCCCTTTTCACTATAATTATATAACTTACCCTTCGAATGGTTAACCTCAGAATTCCTAGACTTTTGATCTGGCTATTGTTAATGTGTATAAACCCTCAACCTACAGGTCTAAAAGGATCAAATCTGCATAGGACCAACATCAGGGAGATTTCGCTATGCAAGGACCATCAAGTATTGCAACGACATATGTGAGCCCGTAAACCTTCATACCTTTCCATCTCATCCTGTCGCATGACGTTGTTACCAGCTATGCTCTAACTTCTTTTACGGCTTATATCAGACATTCTCTCGAGGTTTTACGGCTATGTTCAGCATTAATCGGGTGAAAATTACCGTGTATAGTTCGGCTTATTATAGCCTGAAACGGAAGATTCATTAACTTTGAGATTGGCGGAAACAACGTAGGATGGAATAATTTAATTTACAGCAGATAACCAAGAATGAAAGCTGGAAGAAGAATAAACATTTTTAATCATCGTTCTTTCGAAGAGCTAAGGCGTAAAACGCTACTGGAGTGATTTACCAAGCGTAAGCTGCCAGAATTGCTTTATTACGATTCACTTGGTCGTTCTATTTTCATTATACCTTCACGAAAGTGATATCTGCTGGTATTGAAGCTTTTTTGAAGGTGAAGTGTCTAGCTTCAAACACGTCGATAAGTCGACGCATTCAAAGTGAAGCAACATCGGATACAGCACTGCTATGGTTGTTTTGGGAGATAATATTGAACAAGACAATCGTCCAAGCAAGGTGAGTGACATGATCGAGTGTGTCACCTGCCAGCAAGACATTCGTTGCGAGTTATATGTAAAACAGCTCCTAGCTGATCTCGACGTATACAGGCTGGGGTTCTATCACTATTATTCTATTGTCTACATAGCAACAAACTCAATATATAAATAACCTCTTCACGTTTGTATACTGATGTCCTCCCGGTTGAATTCAATCAGACCAAACGAAGAATTCACAACCGATACCACATAATTTTCAATTCGAGTGCAATTCTCGTCGCTCTAATTGTACAATCAGATGACAATTACAATTGGCCCGTAGTGGATATTGACATAACAAACAATATTGTGGACCGTTATAATCATAACTCAACTTCGTCATAGAGAATTGCCGATTTCATAATTAGGTCTGCACAACGACCACGTACAAACAGAGAGACAGGAGATTGAATTATTCAGTGCCGGAATAAGGGTGGATGAGTAGGTATCCCTTTGTGAGAGTTGAAGGACACTTGCTTTATAATTATCTAACTAGCAAACTTGTGTTTGGATCATCCCTTCAGAATATTGAATGATATGGTGCGCAATATGGAATTGAAGTTGGGGATTCAGGATCGAAGTCGTTTTAAAAAAAACTATAAAATAAAGTATCATCATCCCTACGTTAGCCCTGCCACTTCTTTTTAGAAAATTGTGATGCCTTTTAATACTTCTTCGAGAGGTTTCAGAGAGCTCTTTGTCTCCTCCAAATGTCCACCACCAGAGAAGTCTTGGCGATATCTTACGTGGATACTCTCAAACAAGCCACACTGGGAATTCTCTGGGAAATTCGCATAAACCTTACGTAGCTAGCATTTTGAGAGCCCACATGAAGATCATATTGGGATATTAGCAGGGAGTAAGGAGAGCAGATGTCTTTGTGATAAACTGCTCCACATGAGTTAGGGATATTGACTTAATGCAAAAAAAATATAGTTAAAATAAGATTTTTGTGATGTAAATTCATATTGATATGATCTCGAGTTGCAAATTAATTTTGGCCTGTAGGTCTGCAGGTTGTTGAACATTTCTTGAGGAATTTGGTTCCATAAACGGGGCAGTAGCTCTCTCAGATCATTTAAGGAATCTGGGGTAGGTTGATGATCATCTAATCTTCTTTGGAGCATATCCAATGCATGTTCTATGCAATTCAAATCTGGTGAGTGCGGAGGTATTGGTGAATGTGGAATACCAAGCTCCTCGCGCGTATTCTCAACTATGGCTGCACGGTGCGGTCTAGCGTTATCGTCTAGAAATTGAAAAGTTTCATCAATAGCAGCGTGAAAATTTGGCTCAACATTGTCAATGACATACTTCCCATAGTGCAGGGCGGTCATATTCCCAGGACAAATGTGTAGATCTGTGCGCCCGTTGAAACATATCCTGGCCCATACTATAAATAACACTTCCCCCTCGGAATGGATGGACTTCTTGGACATAGCGACGATTACGGGGTATGCCCGGGATTGTCCATACCCTTATTCTTCGAGAATCTGAAAATCGTCCATATCTGGATTCATGAGTGAAAAGGATACACTACGCCATTGATCGTTCCAATTGATATATTGCCTTGCCCATTCCAGTCTTTGACGCTTATGGTCACGTGTTAATGGAACTCCTCTTAATGGACGTCTAGAACCTAGATTCACCTCTCTGAAACGTCGTCTGATGTTTTCGATTGGAAACTTGGACCCCATCTGCATTTTGAAGAGTATTCCATAGCATTCTACACGTATAGATGTAGGGTTTCTTCTCGCCGAAACGGTGATGAAACGATCCTGAGCAGGTGTTGTTTTTCGCCGCCCACCAAGCCTTGGTCTTTCCAGCACGGAGCCTGTCTCCCTGAACCTATTCCAAAGTCGAGATATCACACATTGGCTGACTTGGAGCCTTTCCGCTACAACAACCTGAGTTAGGCCACCCTGTAGCATTCCGATAGCCCTATCAGCCTCATCAGCGTTTGTTAATTTACGTCTTGGCATTTTCAGAAAACTCGTTTCAAATCGAAGCCGTTGATAAACTGACTTCATTTCAAAATAAGAACATTCATGGAGCATATGCAAAGAACCAAACTTCAGAAAAAAGGCGACCAGATTGACGAAATGTCTCATACTGATTTTTATTGGATCGATTCAAGTTGTTATTGAGTTTTAAAGGATTTTACAGCGATTTTCTCGAAGATTACATACTTTTTAAAACGATTGAATACGATATTCCCAACTCTTGTGGGGCAGTTAATATCTGTATGAATCTTGAAAAACAATTGTAACACCAAGACGGAGAAGATTATTGTGATCATCAGTCTTGTGGCTTATACATAAAAAAATAGCTATTCACCAGTCCATAACGAATAGTGAAAATTTTCCTTGCTATACCAGTAGAGGCATACGCAGAGACCCTGCGGCCGAAACAGTCATACGTGGAAAACATCAGGGGAAATTTCCCAACGTTTCAAATTTTCATTGTCGATTCGGAACGATAATTTTCGCGTATTACGTTACGGTTCAAACTACGCGGACATGGCCGTTTTCAATTTATGCGAACACTATAGCACGCATCGACATTTCGCATCAAAGAATATCCATTGCGACTGGGGAAATGGAAAATTCGGTTAGGCTCCATGAAATTGGTGAAAAAACTGCGAAACGCCAGTTGGTTTTCATTTCATTTGTTGTTCAGTGAACGCTCGGTCGTACAATCGTGATTTTACGGTTCTGTGGTGGTGGTGATCCCTCAACTTATTTTTCCTATGTATTCGATTCCGCAATTTTTCGTCTTTTATTTGTCCAGTTTTTACATGCATAATAACTTTCCTGTTTGGAAAGAAGAAATAATCAAGGTAGATGTGGATCAAACTCGAAACGATTTCGGATGGCGATGCCTGCAATAAAACAGAATTCAGCATGAAATATCTGTCAGTGTGAAGAAACCATAAGTTGAACCTCCCAACCCTATGATGAATTCCTTCGATGCTGACGAAAAATCCAAAGTATGGCCCTTACATAAAGAGGTGGAAACTTCAAACGTATATTAGGCAAATGGAAAAAGTTACACAATTTCCTAACAATTTAGACTCTGGTGAAAAACTGGTTCGACAAATACTACACGAAATTTCCCTTTGAACTCATTACCAAAGTTTGATAACTTTGAATGTCTAGTCTTCCAGAATTCAGGGCATGCTCCATATTTATGAGATGGGGCTCTGCTAAACCGGATATTAATAATGGCCATGCTTTGGTGTTTTTTAACATCCAAATGATCTGGAAATGATCTGATCGACGTCATTGCGGATAAATCGAATGATATTGTATAATATGTTCCTCCGAAATTTTTGATTGATTATGCACACTTAGCTGCCTCTCGATTTGACCCGAAGCATTTGCTTCAATATCAACGGATGCAATACTAATGCTAACTGCATTAACCTATCCTGAGCAACTCGTCATGTATCTCATGCTAAATTCTTGAAATGCATGTGGAGGTGGTTGGTGGATATTTGAAGCTCTATGTAGCTGATGCCAAGGTTGATCAACGGGATTTGGGTCAGGCGAACGAGAGGCCAAAGGCAGATGCAAAATATCATGAATTTCCAGAGCTTCATTGGCAATTCTCGCACGATGTGGTGGCGCATTATCGTCCGGGAATATGAAATTTGGGCAAATAACAGCATGAAACAAAGGAATAATATTGCCAATGCACCAACAATTCTGAACGTCCATTGTTTTGCAATAGGAACAAGATGTCTTGGTTTAAAATTCCCATTATATCAATTTTTGATACTTCTGGTGTAGCCAAATGCAAACAGAGGCCCATATCTGGACGATATGAATATATATAGTTACATAAAAAGTGGAAAGGGGTTACAGTCCACTGCACCTCAAGGTCTATTGTGCGTGTGCCCCATAACAGAGCTGTTATCATAGCACCTCCTACAGCTCGCCTTCCCGCTTCAGAGATCTGATGAAATCCACATCTGGTTCGACTTCAACTAGGATAACTCCCCACTCCTACAAGTTTCTTGTTCAAAGCATCCTTTTCTTTTGCTTCCAATGGCATAGCATTCCGTAACCAGGTGAATAGGAGTTTCTTCCTCCTACCCACCTAATCTACACTCGTCAGTGTCCGATAAACCTATTCTCAACAGATGCTTCTTTAGGCGACAATGTCCTGTGAGAAAGCAAGTGAGTAGGTGAAGTTAGTTTTTACTGAGATCGAGATATTTTTTGGATCTAGCAGTTTCAAAGTTCCGGAGGAACTTTTTGGAGTGATCCATCCCTGGGAGATTCCGCCAGAGTTTTTCTCTTTCGGTGTTCTCCTTCACCATAAACCCCTTTCTATAGGTGCATTTTCCCATACCATAGAAGGGTTCTGGGCCAGGGAGTGGCGTTTGTGCGCTCTTTCTGGCCAGTGTATTGGCGTCTTCGTTTCCTACGATACACTGAGTTTATTTCGGCACTCACAAATCAGCTTTGAGTCAATGACGTAGGAGCTTTAGGTGCTTTAACGGCAGCTTGACTATCTGTATGAATAGCTATATCGCACTTCTGATAGTTTCTTTCTAGATTTATATCTAGACATCTTTCGATTGCAAGTATTTCCGTTTGACGGACGCTTGTACAGGAGCCTAACGATAGTGCACACTTGGTACTTGTCCCGTAAGTCCCAGCGCCAGCTCCTGTTGTGGATTTAGAACCATCTGTATACCATTTTATTGTATTTTTTTTTAGATTTAGCCGGTGTATTCTTTTTCCCAATCCTCTCCTTTCCTTACATTGTACTGGAGTTTTTCTCAGTGCTTACTTTCTTGATCATTACATCACTAGGAAGGTTTGCAGACGAGGTGTAGTCATTCAGAGAGGACCAAACTCATCTCTGATTCCTGATTCTCGCATTGCCTGTTCTTTCTTTAGATATTCTGAGGATGGCCTCATGGGCTACCCTATCAATATCTAGATGTGGAGGTGTGAGGTCTGTGATTATCTCAAGCGCCCTGGTTGGGCACATTCTCATAGCTCCCGTGATGCACACACAGGCAAGCCTTTGTACTTTGTCGAGCATTTTCGTCGTACTTACCTGACTTGCCTTAGCAAACCAGGATACTGTCTCATATGAGACTATTTATAGGTCAATCATGACGTACATCCATCGCAGTATTTTTGAGTTACAACCCCAATTCCTACCGCATAGATGCCTGCACGCTATCAGAGCTCTTATAGCACTGCCAGTAGCATTATCAACATGCTTATTCCACAGAAGATTCGACCGTTCGACGGGTTACAGGACAATCTCTATTGATTGGTCATTGATACAGTGATAATCTCGGTTTCAAGTCTGAAGTCTTGGCGAACACTTGAGAGATCAAGGATTTAGAGCATGCTGCCCGTATAATTTCTTGATCAGAATCACAAATTAGAATTTCAGTCCGGGGCCATATCCGGCTTTGGGACAAAAACCATCTCATCTCTCCGCCATTCCCATCCAGAATACCATTATTTGTCCTTTCCTTGCCGTACCACCCTTTCCATATTTCGCTCTATTAATTGCAACTCCCCGCAAGCCGTTCTCTCTCTCTCAATCCGAACTCTCGCTTTTCGCCAAAAACCAATTAGAGTGACTTATGTTTGTCATGACCCAGTGTATTAATTGGGTTCGGTCTGCTCGTCCCATATTAATTATCGACTTGCTCGTAATTAAATCTCGCAAATTGGAACTGTATGAGGCGGAAACACGGTACAAAGAAAATAAACCGTGTCTTTCTGGGAAATATGCTTTTCCTCCGGATTTTCCCGAGTTAATCGGTGGAGTCGTTTTCATCGGCTTGATTATTATTGGATGAATGGCTCGGAGATATTTCTGTTTTCATCTTTGTTGATCAGGACGACATTTTCCAGTTTGAATTAGGATGATTCAGGAAGACATTTTTGTTTATTCCGCTTCTTCTTGTGGTCTTTTGTATTCCATAGGTCTTTGATATCGAACAAAATTTTCGCTAGAATGAGCATCGTCAAAGCAGAAAATATATAGAAGGAAGAATAATGACATACTATCGGGTGTTTTTTAAGAGTGATAAAAATAAAATTGAAATAAGAAACTTTTGAAATACACTGCGCAAAAAAATTAACGCACATTATGGAAATCTCAAATTTATTCTACAACTGAAGGTGTTCTCAATGATAATAGTTTTTATCAGAATTTATGCATGCATATGTTATCCACTTTCAACGTTTTTCTTCAATAGGTACAGATGTTTTCTCTCAGCAGGAATAAAAAAAGATGATATTATCAGATTTTGAATGTATTGGCTCCATTCTAAAATCAGTTGTTCTCGATCAATTCTAGTGATCAATAGTTTTTCTTTCGTTTGATTTTCTACACTCCATCGCTATGCAACGCGAAACACGCAATTTGACCCAAGAGGAATGTGCCCAAGCGGTAGTTTTGCCAGAAGAGGGGTGGACATACACAAGAATTGCAGAAAGGTTTGGAGTTTCCCATACAAGTGTGTCCAGAATGTTGCAGCGATTCAGGGAGACAGGTATGAATGTCCGAAGACCAGGACAGGGTAGACCACGGGTAACAACTGCCATTCAAGAACATTACTTGAGAGTTTCTTCCTTGAGACAACGGTTTGCAACCGCTCGCCTCCTTCAATATCAGCTTGAGCAAACTCATGAGGTGCAAATTAGCTGCACTCAGACAATAAGAAATCGCCTTAGAGAATATGATTTAAGGCCTCGTGTCGCGGCAAGAGGCCCAGCTCTTACCCCAGCCCATCGAAGGGCGCGTTTGGATTTTGCGAGAGAGCATATCCATTGGGAAGAGGCCGATTGGGAAAGAGTTCTCTTCACAGATGAGTCTAGATTCTGCCTCTACCATTGTGATCGACATTCCCTTGTATATAGACGTCCACATGAAAGAAATGCTCAGTGCAATTTCCTGAATACTACAGGTTTCGGGGGAGGATCGATTATGGTAAGGGGTGGAATATCTTTTGACTGCTCGCACAGACCTATTGGTCGTTGATAATGGAGCTATGAATGCTGATAAGTATATAAGGAACATTCTTGAAGAGCATGTAGTGCCATTTGCCCCATACATTGGTGAAAATTTCATTTTTATTGACGATAATGCCAGACCCCATCGTGCGCGCATCGTTCAGGAGTACCTTGAAGAGGTTGAAGTCTCTCGAATGGAATAGCCAGCAAGAAGTCCAGATCTCAATCCGATTGAGCAGGTTTTGGACAACCTCAATAGAAGGCTGAGAAGTTCAGAAAATCATCCAGCTGATGACTTAGGAATCCAACTCGGAGAAATCTGGGAAGGATTAGATCAGAACATTTCAAGATCACTCATTTTGAGTATGAACCGTCGTTGCCGAGCTGTAATTAACGCAAGGGGTCGAAATACCAAGTATTAAATCACTTATCAGCATTTCAGTATTTTGAAAATTGTTCATTTCTCTTCTTTCACATAAGATTCGGTGAAATCCTGAATTTTTCTTCCATTTAATGTGTCTTGTTTCGTTCAAAACCTTCCCGAGAAAACATAAAAAAAAGTTATAAAGTCAATGTAGAGTTAACTTTCATTGAAATTGAGATTTTCAGAATGTGCGTTATATTATTATATTAGGAAAAAGAAAGCAAGGGCTTTTTCAGGCTAATTCTTTTTTTGTGATTTGGCATTGCTGTCATTTTTATATCAGCGGCACGTCATGACGAGTACAACCAATCAAAAATCTCTCTAGCCACTGACTTCACACGATTTCCCGCTTCTTCTGATTGTTTGTATTCGGTAGATTATTTTTGAGTTTTCAATATTTTTTTAAGGGTATAAATTGATGAAGAAAAATAAAAAAAAACCACGAATTACGTTAGAATCCAATATGTCAAAATATACTTTTTCTGAAAATGACTGGAAATGCCCACTGATGTAATGAAATCCTACATTTATATTTTTGATACTACAAAGTTCATACTGCGAATGGGCTACATCGGTAACAAAGAACACTCTAATTCACCCACTTTCTTCGACTCTGGGTCTAGGGTTCTGAAGGGAGGCATTCAACACCCCACCAACATTCTACCTGTTTTTTATCACACTTCTGCTACTCGTCTAGCAACGGTCATACAGCGCCATCAGTTCGCTTTCCTCAGGGAGGCTGAGTACACCCGAAATCATCTCGGCCTAACCAGAATCGTTCGAAAAACGTCTTGTATCAGGATGATGAATTGAAATTACGCCAACGTAGATTATCTCCGACCGCTCTTCCTAACCGGCGTCCAACCCTGCCCACGCTACTCACTAATGACTTTTTCGTCCTGCGCCGATATTTCTAGCCGTCACGACGGCGGTCGCCGCTGATGTCGGAGACGCCCGTTTTAAATTACCGAAAGATTTACTGGACTAGTTCTACGCTCCGGGTTGCCGTCCTGCCCATTCATCCGGTGTCGGGCAAAAAGCCCGGGCGGTTTGCCGCCAGTTGTAGGTAGCGGGCGCACCAAATTAAGCCCTCATTTTCTCACGAACGATTGTGCTCTCGCAAACCGCGAAAGTTGGGCGCGTCGGTAGCCATTGTTCAGGAGAACTTCCAGTCGTTGTTTGGCGTATTCATGCAGATAAAGTAATTTTCGGATGGGAAGGGTTACCGAGTTCCCGATTACGTAAGAGTGGGTTGACTGGGTCAGGATAGAACTTAAAATTCACCTCCTTCCTCTGCTTCGTCACCCCTATCGCCTGTAGAACAAGTTCAGCCAATTTTATCGGCAGCCTCCTTTCTGATCGAAGCATCGGATAAAAGGCCTTGGCCTGCTCCAAACTCCACCTTGTGGACGTCTCGGGACAGTCGGAATATTCGAAGCAGTGTCACTTTTACAAACTGTTCCAAATTCCCAAACTATGAGAATCAGACTGCTGATAGCTGTGCAGTTCTAGGATCTTGAGCATATCTGGAGGATCATGAAGGAAGAAACTGCTAAGCAGCCAACATCAGAGCTGTTCCAAAGCATTGTGCTTTGTGCTCGTGAAAGTACTCGGAGACCTTTTGTGCTCCCGAGCACTGTGCTCCCAAGCACTTTTCAAAAGCAGTGCTTAGTAATCCCGAAAGTGCTCCCGAGCACTTTTACGGATTACTAAGCCCTGAGCTAAAGTTGTACGAGTTCATTTTAACATTAATAAAATCTTAAATCAACATTTCCTTACATGACAGTAACATCCCAAAACTGTTTGGATTGCAATTACAGAGAGATGATAATGAGGAAACTTGATCATTATGAAAGGAAAATTGAAGGGCTTATGTGTATTTTGTTGAATGATAAATTGTGCGTTGACAACTTAATATCAATAAAAAAAGCAAAAGCCACGATTCTGTTTTTTTTTACGTTTTCATCTGACCAAATTGAATGTCTTATATAGACAACAACGTTACACAGTTCATCGAGTTCTAATTTTGATACTTCTTCGTTATTTGTCACGCAACAATGTTTTGCAACTGGTTTGCTTCTGACAAATCAGTGCAAGAATTGACAGAGGAACATTTCCATTTTTCCTTGAATTTTTTAATTAATTTTGTTTCAAGGACTGGAATTTTTAAGAAAAAAAAGTAAACTCGAAAAATTCAGTATATTTATAAATATTATCAAACAGAGAGATCCAGGAGCGAATAGCATTTTTCTCTTTCATTACCAAGAATTTATTATAGGTACTTATATTATATTGAATCGTATTCAAAATTTTTAATATCACATACCTATGCCAACTTACAATTTCTTTTCCGATTAAAATAACCCCACTTTCAATATTTCCTAAAAAAAAGTGCTTAGGGCTTAGTGCTCGAAATGTCGAATTACTTTCACAAAGTGCTTAGTATTCGCGAACCTTTTGTGAAAATAAGTGCTTTGTGCTCGTGACTCGGGAGCCTTTTTATTTTCAAGTGCTTAGTGCTCGAAGCACTTTTCTTCAGTGCTGGTCACAGCTCTGCAACATATTCATATACTCCATTGTTTTAGGTTTATCAAGTTCTTTTACTTGAAAATGACGGAGGTGACTCGTGAAAGTCAAATAATTCTGAGAGGCGTTAGCGAAGCTAATTTCTATTCCCTCTTTTTCAACTTTGTAAACGGAGTTAGTTCTTTTAAGGTTTAACTGTGACACAGGTTCCGTAGTTCTACTACATTTTCATACTGGAGTATTTCAAGTTGTGCATAAAGGTATTTAAATGTCTTCTGTAGGCTTATTTCTTGTGAATTTTGAAAAGTGGGGAATTCCATAGGTCCCCGCCTGTTCGTTTAGAAGTTTTTCAGTCGGGTTATTCGAGTATGTACTTCTTTTCTTTTTCGAATGAACTATCACAAAGTGAAAGACTATTCTGTTCATTATTTTTCAGTAAGATTCAACACTCGGTCCTTGATTTCCGTAAAAGAAAATAGCATAACTAAATCTTCCAACCATGTTCATATACGTGAAATCTTTCAAGAATTAACAGAGAAAAAGGTTGTTCAACATTCGTCAGGTCTTTGGAATGATTGAATTCACATCATTTTTTCTCAAATTCATTATTTTCCCAAAGTAAATGAACATTTTAGTAAATACGTCATTACTACGATCTCTTTGTAGAGAGGACAACGTTGCAAAGTTATCTGACAGGAACATGACTATAACCTAACATTTTCAAAATATACACGGTGAAATGTGTCAGAATTTCATGGCCAACCGGGATACTTTGAAAAAGTGAATGGAGTATATAAAATTTAATATGTTTTGAACTTAAAATCCTTCCAATTTGATGTTGAAATCGGTGAGTGATTGGAATTCGGATTTAGAAATTGAAATTCTCATTTAGTGATTGAAATTCTCATTTGGTGATTGAAATTCTGATTCAGTAATTGCAATTCTGATTTTGTGATTGAAATTCTGATTTCGTGATTGAAATTCTGATTTCTTGATTGAAATTCTGATTTTGTGATTGGAATTCTGATGGAGTCTCATTTCAATTTGGCATTTCAAAATTCTATTTGGTTTGGTGAATTTTGTTTCTGTTCTGATCAATTGTTCGAAGAAGAAATATTGAAACTCCTGATCTCAGATCTTGTGGTATTTATAATGAAGAAGTTCATCATGTGATTATGGCGGATCTAAAACCGCAACTCCGATGAAGAAAACGTAATCTTATTCCATCATAACGAACTCTTTTTGTTTCCTCCACCAGAAACACCTAATTCCTTTTTTATGGTAATGTAACGATATTCGGAAACGCCGCGATGAATATATGAATTTTCAACGGTACCAGCAAGCGCGAAAAAAGTCCGAATCAGCCAATCAGCTCCCAGAATATCTGCGGAAAACCGAATTACGGCCGCACGTTACGATACATAATGATCGGGCCTCATCAGGGTCAACGAAACGTCTGCCGTGTAATGGGGTAATTTATTCCAATTTCGAACGAGTTTCTAGATATTGAATGCTAATCATGTTCCATAATAATTTGCTGAATTATGCAACATAATTATCTGTGTTATTTGCGTTTTAGATTCGAGGAATATTGCGAAGTGCGAAAACGAAGATAAAAAAGCGATAACCTGTAGCATGGGTTGAAGGTTGGATTTGTTAGAATTACCTTGTCTTTCGTCGCTAGTATTTTGACTTCGTTTTGTTGCATTAAATTTCGCATGAATATAGAAATATGTTTGTTTCAATTATCTTTGTTGATATGTTTTTTTTTAAGTCTCGAATCTTTATGGATAAATGATTTTCTCTATACTGAAAGAAATTAGTAGTTCGTAATGGACTTCTTTTGATTTGAGTTTAATTCTTGATCCTCCTGAAAAAGTTCCTGGTTTTCATCTGTCCAGGAAATACTGGTGTCTTTTGAATCGTCTGAGGACAGGTCATGATCGTTGCATTAGTATACGTTTGAAAACCATGAGTTGATTTCAAATTGACGTTGTCATTTCATAAAAAATGAAGATGATATCTTACCTGCAACTGGAGATAACTTTCGCATAACACACCATCTCGATTTCCACTAAAAAAGAAAAATCAAATATAAAAGTCACTCTATAAATTGATTCCGACCAACACTGCTGACATGAGAGAAAAAATTAGTTTCCGGTGATTGTTTCATCGTAGACAATCTGTTGAAATATATACAGCAAAACCAAATCTCTATGCTCTCACAGAACGAAAGATCCTAAATTAGGTTCAATTTTTATTCGTTATTTGGTTGGAGTCCACACTCCACACTGAAGTGAATGTGGTGACAGATTCAATTCTTATCCCACATGTAACCTGATACTTTCGCATAGGCATATTACGTATTATTAATAAGGGAATAGAAACGATTCCTTTAAGGGAGTTAGTTATTCAGTTCTTTCCTTCGAGTAAAGATCGACCTCCTTATTATTAAATTGAATAAATCGATTATTAAGAAATCTGTGTTTGATTGGAATCAACCCCGAAGGATTTTATACATCAATACAATCCCCATAAAAATATCGCATATACCATCTATTAAATAAAATAATGGAATAGATTCCTTTCAATTTGAGTGAGAAATTCCTGATGTGAATTTCATTCACCACATGAAGCTGGAAATTATTTCATGAAAATCATTCCTCACCCGACCTTTTATCGAATTATAGATTCATAGCCATGGAAATTCATGAGCTATAAATATTTTTTCTCTCACGATGCGTCGTGATTAAAATTCAAATCCTATGCATATGCGGGAACAGGAATGAGAATTCCAAACAAAAATTAAAAATTACCGAATCGAGACGGAAGCTTTTATCTCAATTTTACGACTCATTTACATCTATTTTTGTCGTACGTGTTTCGTTGTCCCGCATCACATCATCAGGAAACACCTGTTCGAACAAAATGTTCCGGAAAGTATTTCTACGAATAACCCTCTTGGATTGGAATCAATTCTCTTCTATTGAAATTTTCATTCAGTATGAATTTGATGATAGTTCTTATTATTATTCTTATTATAATGTGATAGTGTCCATTGACCATTCAAGAATCTTGATTGTTTGTTTTTACCCCCTACTGAGTCTGTTCTTGATGAAATCATTTACCGATCAACCTCATAGATCCTCAATCACATCGTTAAGATGACGAGTGGGCTTGCTGTGATCTCTTTTGTTTTTGTCCAAAATACTAAAGACGTATAGGTGGCAATGGGAGGTGCTATAGCCATTTAGGACCAGAGAAATATGTATGGTTGAGTTTTAATCATAGTTAGGTGAAATTTGGAAGGGGTCTCTAGGTTAATGTCTATCTTTCTATAGTGAGTAGTATTTCTGCCTGAAAAACACTCAAGCTGGATCTTTAGAACTAGATCGCGACCGCGACCTCCACCGCGCTCATCCTTGCATCTCCGGCATGTACGTACCCTAAGGATGGTATACTCTTGATGCTTGCAACGTTTATTCCATTAGCTCCTGCTGTGGTTTTTGACGTTTCTGAGTACCATTTTATGGTATTCTCTTCGGTATTTTGGGTAGTGAATTCCCTTTGCCATTCTCTTTTTTTAAATGGCATTGTTTCAAAGTACTTCTCAAACTTCAAATTGTTGAATTATTTTATGAAAATCAGCGCTTTGTGAAGTATTTTTAGGAAATTACGTGAATTTTATGGTTTACATTATGAAAGACCAAAAAAGTGAAGAATACAGTCGTAGCGGTGGTTCACAAGGAAATATTGATTCGGTTCGTGTTCAGTAAGCTGAAGACCCTGAAATGTTTATTAGACGACTTTCACAACAAGTTGGACTTATGGATACACAACATGGCGTATTTTTCACAAGGATTTAGCTCTGAAGGCATAAAAGGTTCAAATAACACAGGAACTAAAGCCATAAGATCATTTAAAACGTCGGTCATATGTCAATTTCATCAATGAACAACCAGCTGATTTTTCTCAAAAAAAACATGTTTTTCCAAGAGGCACATTTTAAACTTGGTGGCTATGTTAATAGACAAAATTGTCGTATCTGGGGTGAGGAAAATCCACGAATTATTCATGAGAAACCTACTCATCCTGAACGAGTCACTGTTTGGTATGCATTATATTATGGTCAAGTGGTGTAATCGGACCCTACTTGAAAATGCTGCTGGTCAACTGTCAATGGCGATCGATACCTTTGAATGATAATCGAATTTGTGTGGCCTGAATTCATGAATATGGATCTAGAGGATATTTGGTTTCAACAGGATGGCGCTACACCTACTTTGCAAGTGACACAATTGATTAATTGAGACAAAATTTGCCTGGACGAATAATCTCCAGAAACGGTGGTATCAATTGTCCTCCAAGATCATGTGATTTTACACCGTTGGACTGTTTTCTTTGGGGTTATGTGAAAAGCCAGTTTTATAAGAATAATCCACAATCGATTCCTGAACTAAAGGATTAAATTATTCGTGTCATTAGTAAGATAGAGCCTCAATTATGTCGAAATGTCATTGAAAATTTTAACGAAAGAGTCTGTAGAGCTGCAAGAGGAGGCCATTTGGCAGATATTTTTCGTACATAAATGTCATAACTGATACTTCAATTACCAATAGAAAGTTTTCGAAAATGAATGTGCATCATATATTTTATTTATTCTAAAAAAGAAACCGCGCAATTGGAAACACCCTTCAGAGGAAAGTCACCAAATAAGGAATACCATTTTGTTTTTGGGATATAAAGAAAAAACTTCATATTAATTAAATCAGTTTAATGTTTATACTTATCAGTCATACATTTAAATGTAGTAATTAACAGCCTCTAATCAAATATATTAGTGATCTAATTAAAATCTAACACAAAAAACAAAATCACAAATGAGTAACCAAATATGGAATGGGAACCCATATATGGAATATAAGCTTAAATCAACATAACAATAACAAAAATGGACATAATTATCTTTGAGATCAATTAGCATATTCCATAATAAGACACCGACTACTGTCCATATTTGGATTTTTATACTAGTTCAAACTCTTCTGAATATTTTTTTTCAAGTCACAATATTTTAATGACAAAAGATCACAAAATGGTGAAATAAACATAATACCGATATACTAAATAGTATAACACTTATGTATACAAACATAACAGCTGATAATACTCATTTACTACTTACCTTTTAAAATTTCCTTCACGACAACAAAACAAAACACGCCTGCCACACGTTGAGCGTTTGCGCAACTGACTCGATGGTGTGAGTGCGATAGTTAATAGACCGAATGAAACAGAAGATGGTCGAATGTATAGTCTTGGAGAAATGAAGGTATTCCACATTAGGATACTATTTCATATTTGGTGACTTTCCTCTTCTACTGTCCAGGTACATCCCTCTCCAATACATCTCCTACATGGAAGGAATAATAACCCTGCAGACAAAACTAATGAAAAACTCTCCCTCAGCAATAACCCCCAACAAAGATTAAAACCGAATCAATTCCCGACATCATCTCCTCGGCGCATTTCATTCATCACCTCCTTCAATATGAGACGTCTCTCTCACCCCAGAAAAAACCTAACAAATTTCCCACCATCCCAAGTAACGGCCGGCTAGGATATTACAACCATTACATCTTTCAGCATCGTCTTTATCATTATTCTTTGACTAATAGCTACACTGATAACCGAGACATCTCTTT
Organism: Adalia bipunctata; assembly: GCA_910592335.1. Lineage (NCBI taxonomy): Eukaryota > Metazoa > Arthropoda > Insecta > Coleoptera > Coccinellidae > Adalia > Adalia bipunctata. The sequence continues at coordinate 25,642,161 of OU342953.1, forward strand.
ATTGCTTTTTACTTGTCGGCAGTTATTAATATCGAACGATTCCTACGTCCTAGCGGGAATAATCTTCGTTTCACGGATCGGATCGTACGGAAAAAAAGTCGGATCGTCGTCTGTTAACGGTCTCGTTCCGTCCAATTATTTGAATGGCGGTATCAGTTTCGCATAACGACATCCCGGGCGGCGTGGGCGACAGAGAGCTACCGATTTTTATGGAAATTGAAACTGTATAGAGATTTGGCACGACTCTATTGTCGGATTGTTACAACCAATTTTCGATTGGTAATGGGAATTTGGATTTGGTGTTGTGCTTTTTTATTTCCGTTTTCGGGATTCACTTGGTATAAACGCATATGAATTCAGTAGTAGTTGTTCAACAATCTATCACCGAAAATGGCCTCAACTAACTCGTGATAAAAAGACTTCTCCTCGAGATCTCTGGGTGGTTAAAATCGACTCTCACATCATTGCGAGGTCCCAGAGATCGCTTTTCGCTGTCAGTACGCGAAAATCTCAGTTAATGTTCTTTGCGAGTTTCTGATGTTCTCTCTCATACAGGGTGTTCCGGAGGAGACCGTCAGAGTTGAGCTGGCCCGGATCTAGGGGGGGCAAGCGGGTCGCTTGCCCCGGGCGCCAGCTTAAGGGGCGCCAAAATCAAGCAGAGGTTAAAATTTTTTCATTTTTGATTTTCTCGGAAAAAATTAATTTCCTAGTGCTGAAACCGAAATTGTAGAATGGAAACATGATAAACCATCACTATGCCAAAAATCTTTAAATTAAATGAGGGATGCGTTCGCGGAAAAAAAAAGCGAGCCGCGTGAAGATGTGAAGAAAAAAATCAAATTTCTTTCCTTGTGATATTTTTCTTATTATTAGTATTTATATTTATTATTAATTTTTATTATTTGATTTTGTTATTCTTTATGAATTCATATATTACACAAATGAGAAAATTTTATATACCTATACCGGGTGAGTCTGAGAGATGGGGCACCCCTATTTTTGAGAGAAATTATCCGATTCAAAGCACGAAAATTTAGGGGGCTATTGAACAACTAGAATGTGATTTTTCGAGATGAAAATTAATTCTGGAGCACTTTCGGTTTCGCCAGAAATGATCTGAGTTTTAGTTTTTCAAATTGAACATCTTGTACATTTTCATATTTTTGTAATCTACTGCAAATTCTGAACATAATAAGCTACATTTTTTATTGAATTTCCTCTTGTTTCTTCAAAATAATTTTTTTAAAGGATGATGATTTTTTACATGTTGAACGTTCCTTGCCGATGCCATGTTATCCAAGAAAATCAAATTAGCATTTTAATTACAATACTTCGCCACCAGCCGATTTTTGAATGTGGCAAAATCAGTTTTTTTCGATTATCTCGAATAATATTATTATTTGGGTTCTTTATTAGTCCAGCGGCTGCACTACTTTGTGGTACATTTTTCTATAATAGTGATAACTCTGAAAATAATCGACAGATATTCAAAATTTTGGTATCATTTGATTCCTTCCCTTCGAAACAATCTGTTGCACAGAGGGTCCTGTAGAGATGCCGATTGAAAACATGAGATAATCGAAAAAAAGTGATTTTGCCACATTCGCACAGCGCCTGGTGGCAAAGTGATTTAATTGAAATGCAAATTTCATTTATACTCGGATAACATGGCATCGGCGAGGAACGTTCAACATGTAAAAATTATGATCCTTAAAAAAAATTCTTTTGAAGAAAGAAAAAAAAAAAGAAATATAATACAAAATTTAGCTTATCATGTTGAGAATTTGCTCTAGATTTCAAAAATGTGAAAAAGTAGAAGGTGTTCCATTCGAAAAACTAATACTCAGATCATTTCTGGCGAAACCGAAAGTGCTACAGAATTAATTTTCATCTCGAAAAATCACATTTTAGTTATTCAAAAGCTCCCTAAATTTTCTTGCTTTGAATCGGATGAAAAAATGTTTTTATCAAATTGAAAATTTTCCATGAAACTTAAATCTCAATTTAAATCAAGTCACTTTGGGACTCAGGAAGAGCTTTGTATCATAGGACGATACAGCTTTACTATCCAGTTCAGAATATCCTCACTGCCTTGAAGCGAAATAACGATATTGTTCATATTCGAAATTTTTTTCTATGAAAACTTGACGTGGACAAAAAAAATAAAAACGCTCCAGTAATATAAACTTATGGTAGAATCTCAAGCAGGTAGCGAATTTTTGAAAACGGAATGTACAGGGTGTTTTTTCAACCTGCAAATTTAATCTGAATTTATCATAATTCCCACCCTGTATTTTTGAAAAAAAAGTAATGGAATTATTGAAAGAAAACAATATCAATATTGATCAAGCCATACCAAAGTTATGAATAAAAGAAAAATCGGTCGAATCGGACAAATCACCCTGTAAACCCTGAATAAAGGCCCTCAACCATTAACCAAACATTGTTTCGAAACTGCCTCGACGAGTAGGTATAAACTTCTCCTAAAATCGGACGGTCTCCTCCGGAATCACCCTGTATAAAGAGATCAAGAAATTCTCAATGCTGTGGTCTAAAGATTTCCCGAATTTGATCAAAATACGAAATTCTTTGTGAGGTACCACGAATGTAACCTACACGTGTAATTTTCACAAGGAGCGCCCATTGATATCTCGAACACAGTTTGAGAAATTTCCATTGCGAGCTCTCAGATATATCCTGAATGCAACCAGAATAAACATTTTCGTTTCGTGTGATTAGGATTTCGGGAAAAGACCTCTGTCTCGTTTCAATCTCAACTGGTATAATATGAGAGCTTAGATATTCGTTGTGCTGATGAAAACATTTAATTTTTTCTTTTTGTGAGTTCTTCCTTTCAAGAATTTTCTGTCATTAATATGCGACTTTTTTTCCTTCCGTCTTCAGAACAAATAGATACTATAGACACTAATATCTTCGGTCATAATTAAACACCGGCAGTCCCACGATATTTCCACTGAAATGCAACAAACCAACGCCCGGTATCCAAATTAATGTTAAATCGTAAGTTCCGTTTTATGATACGCGTACATCACTCCGAGCCTTTAAGCGCGACCTCCTCGTCCCCTAATCTCGCATATTTCATCATAAACCTCTTGTATTACGCTGAGAAACGGGTCATACTTGTCTGGAACAAAACATAACAACGCCGAGCAATGTCCACGATACGTTCCTCCAAGTCCATTATACCCTGGTGCGCACAGATTACACCCCGACTTCTTATGAATGGGCCGGCCGGTCATTACAATTTATCGATTCCTTGGTCCGTTGTTCTTTTGAACGGTCTACCACACGCAGCGGGGCAGAGCGCATCTGTAACTACCGCTGCTACCACGCTACCAGACCGAATTTCTTGGGGCTTTGTTGTGCTACCGACTGCTGAGGAACGCCCCATTATGTCGGGTAACCCCTGTGAAATATTGTTGTGGACCAGTACCTACAGGGTCGGACCATTCTCATTCACTCACGATACTATAGAAGGACAGTCAAAAATAAATTATTGTGAAGAAGACGATGAGGACCTAGAAGAATTAATCTAAATTCTAAGGTAATAAAGAAGAAATGAAATAAGCACCACCGGATGGCAAAATCCCTCACCCAAGACCTCCGTCCGAAATCAAAGAGATTATCAACAATTTGAAAACAAGAAAGGCTCCAGAAAAAGATAAAATTACAAATCTCATGTTGGGGAAAATGACAAAGAAAAGAACAGCCGCTCTCACTAGCATAGAAAATGGAGTGATGAGAACAGAGCACTTTCCAAAAAGATGGAAAACTGTCGAAGTGATTGTTTTCAATAAACCAGGCAAAGACAAAAAGTTCCCACAGAACTATAGACTAATGAGCCTGATTCCAACCTTAGGAAAAATTGTGGAGACAGTCTTAGCCAGACGACTCAATGAAGAAACAGAAGCCCTGGTGACGATACCAAGTGAAGAATTTGGATTCAGAAAACAGCATTCAACTGAACAACAGCTCCTTAGAATGACCGAGTATATCACAGAAGGATTTCAGAATAAACAAGCCACAGGACTACTCCTACTAGATGTTACCAGAGCTTTTGATAGAGTATGGCATGAAGGACTAGCATATAAAATGATAACCACAGGTTACTCACCCAAGTTATGTAGAATAATAAGAAATTATTAACTCTTGTGTGAAAAAAGAAGATGTTCATTCCACACTCAGATATTTAGAAGCAGGAGTTCCTGAAGGATCCATACTAGGACCGCTACTCTATAACATATACATATACATGATATACCAAGACTTCCAAGATAGCTGCTTGCTCCATACGCAGACTATACGAGCATAGCAATTAGGCACAGAAATACAAAAATAATTCACAAAAGACTTCAAGAAGCTGCAGACGATATCAGTCAATGGTGTAACAGATGGAAAATCAAAATCAATGGAGAAAAGAGTCAAGCAGTACTCCTTCAGAAGAGAAGACTGAAGATGGAATCGAAGATATCCATAGACAATAATGAAATTGAATGGAAGAATGAAGCTAAATACCTAGGAGTAATATTAGACAAAGGACTAACGTGGATACAGCACATTAAGTATGCAGTGGATAAAACGAATGTAGCAATGAGAAGACTATACCCGATTATAGGCAGAAGAAGCCAAATGAACAGAAACACGAAATTGAGGATCATAAAAACAGTCGCCAGACCGCAGCTAACATATGGATCAACAGCATGGGCTATGCAGCGAGAACCCATATAAAGAGGATACAAAGTACAGAAAACAAATTTCTGACATGTGCATTAGAAGCCCCCTGGTTTTTTAGGAATATACAAATCCGAAAAGACATAAAATGGGAGTCCATTACTACATTCATCAAACGAAAAGCTGCAAAAGCATATGAAAGAGCTAGTGAACATCCAAATGACCTTAGAAGGTTAGTTGACTTGTTGACTATGGCTGACGATGAAAAAACAGCGAGAATTTACCGCAAAAGACCTAGAGACCAATTGCGAAAATGAAGATATAGAACTCCACACTTATAGAGAGATTTCCTAGTGAAGGATGAACACAAACACTCAACATAAAGAATGCGAAAGAGAAAATAACAGATAAGAAGATGAAAGTTTTATGTAGGCTTATGCCCGGAACCAATAGCAGGAGAGGTGTTTAGTCGGTAAGAATTCACCTCTTCTATAGCAAAAAAAAAACTGGTTCATTATCGAAAGTCCATACAGCAAAACTATTATGGACGTAATTTCACCCCAAGTATTCGAAACGAATGTGTCAAGACAAAATGTCTAAATCAGCAAAGTGTCGATCATATGTAGGATTACTTGAAAGCAACTATTAGAGACTGGATAAGAGACTGAGTTTTACCAAGAAACATAATTTTTTGCCAAACTTTTGGATTATCCAGTGCAATATCTGGATACCAATTTTAATCGATTCCCTCACAATCAGTATCGAAACAGGTTTGCGTCTCGGTTTCCGAACTTATTCAATTTCAAGATTATCGAATTGCACCGTAGCAAGGACGTAAATCAATTCAGTCCACCGGTGTGCGGTGTGTCAGGAAAAGAATCGTGCAGCAGCATAACGGCAGTAGGTAGCGAGGAGTAAATTATAGTCTTGTGAATATTTTCCGGTTCGAGATTTAAGGGTGTGCTAGTGACAGCTGGTTACGTGAAACCTTAACTGGCCAAATTTCTGTCGTAAATAAGAATAGTGTAACTCGATACGGTGCGATTCGAACCGAGGATTGGGTTTTGGTTGAAGGATTTTTTTTTGTTTTTTTAGGTTCCTGTGGGGCCTGTACAGGGTGACGGGCAGTTCAGATGTGATCCATATCGAGTAATACTGGTTCATTAAGGGGACCTGGTACACGTCCGAGCTCGCGAGCTCCCTTCAAAAATTGGGCTTTTTATTTCCATGATATCTCAGTTCGTATGCGGCGTAGACCAACAATTTTTTTTTATATTAAAGCCTAATCATTTCTCTAGAATGTGTATTACTCGCTTTTCTGTTTTTCTTCGTATATTAGGAAAAAAACCTGGCGAGCTGTAATTTCACGAAAATCTGGACAAACGATTTTATTTCCATGATATCTCTGTCAATTCTCGGGATAAATTCATGAAATTTTCAGTTTACATGCGAAATAATATTTTCCAGAATGTGTATTGATCAGTTTTTTTGTTTATTGCCCCCCAAAATTTTTAAATGAATCATAAAGTAGGACTGTATTGGTCATATTTTCAACCAGGTTTTTTTTCTAATATACGCAGAAAAACGGAAAAGCGAATAATACACATTCTGCAAAATATTATTTCGCATGTACACTGAAAATTTCATACATTTATCCCGAAAATTGACGGAGATATCATGGAAATAAAATCGTTGGTCCAGATTTTCATGAAATTAAAGCTCACCAGGTTATTTTCCTAAAATACGAAGAAAGACAGAAAAGCGAGTAATACACATTCTAGAGAAATGATTAAGCTTCAATTTGAAAACAAAAATTGGTTGTCTACGCCGCATACGAACTGAGATATCATGGAAATAAAAAGTCCAATTTTTGAAGGGAGCTCGCGAGCTCGGACGTGTACCAGGTCCCCTTAATGAATCCGAGTTGCTCTTGTGTTTTCTACATCAGTTAATTGTTTCCTTTTCCCCCAACCTGTATATTTTTTGAGGTACCAAGTTGTCCTATACTATACTAAAATGTTTCTTTCTATACGGTACTAAAATGGTAACTCTCTGGGTCGACCCGAGGGAATCTGTCGAAAAGGTGGGTCCTGAAGAATCTTAAAAGTTCGATACAGTGGGGAAATGTTTATACGATCGAAAAGAGGAATTATCGATTTCTGCGTAGGCGAAATTTCGATTCCCTAGGAGTTGTAGAAGTGTTTTTGAAAAATTCGTGAAAATCGCGAAAAAATCTTGCAAAAAGGACAATTTTGAACTCGATAAAACTTTTTTCACAGATATCCTGGCCGTGATGTAAATATACCGATCTAAAGAGGAAAACTCAATGCAAAATAGCTTGGTATTCGTATTTTCCATTATCTTCCCATTTCTTCAGGAAAATTGATCAAACTTGACATTTCCCCTCAAAAATCACTCGATTTGCAGAGATCTACCGATAGGTACTACTTAATAGGTAGATCTTAGTTTCATTATAAAGACATCTCGAAAACCTTTTTTCATCATGACTAGAAGCTCTTGAGACATATACAACGTAAAGCAATAAAAAGTAACGCTACTGCCGAATCAACAACAATTATTCATATGGAAAGATTCTCCACTAAGTGTGTCGCAATTTCAATTACGTTGGAATGTTGGCAAGTGTGCATATATTTTAATCTGAAGATCTTTCTAGATCACCTGGATGCAACCAACTGTCACGTAACGAAAACGAAAATCTTCACGTTTTCAACTCTGAAATGTAGAACGCTTTGCGCAACCCAAACATCTATCAGGTGAAATTCTCCTCGTCTTCAAACGATAAGATCTCTCCTAGTCTTACGACTGGCATGAAGAGCCCAAATAAAATAATAGCCAGATGAGAGCGCCTCATCAAACGCCACATAAAAAATATAACTGTCCAACGGATTGTATCTAAGGGTCGATCTACACGTCTGGCCGACTTATCGCACACGGGGGTTGTTTTATACAGAGGGGGATGATGGGCCCGCGTCATTCTCGCCGTTTTCGATAACTGAGAAGAAAATAACGGCGGGCCTAGCCAGTTTTTACGAGATAAGAAAAACGGGACCGGATAGAGGCGGTGCTGGGAATATGAAATTTGTATCAGTTTCCATATTTTTTCCTTTTTTTTCGCCACCCGATATTTATGGCGGACCGGGTGGAATAACAAATAGCTGGTCGTAAAACGAAAATATGGGCTAGTTTGTTGGATATTTATCTAGGCCGTTTTTCCTTCGGCAAGCTCTCCACTTGTTCGAGTTATTAATTTGTAGAACGTGTGGGGGACGTTTCGATCAGATTGGCGCGGCTGCAAATTAATAATGACGTTGTTCATGGAGAATTCCATTTTGTTTTCATATAGATCGGGATTTAATCCCTGATGAATTTTATAGAATTTTATGAATGCCCAAATTCGATTGATTGACACAAAATGCGTTTCTGTCCGTTCGATTCGTGAATAAATCGGTTTTTGGTGTGGGAAATGGTGGAAAAAACCGAAAATTAATATTCCAGAGACTTTTCCATTCGAAGCTGAACAAAATTGTCAATCGGGTGTTTTTTAGAGTGATAGAACTTAAAATTGAGATTGAAGCCAAATTTCTTTATTTTGAAATATAATTATATTTCGAATAGTATATTCTGAAACTAGTTGCAGAATGGGCTCCATTCTGAAACTAGTTGCAGAATGGGCTCCTATTGAATTGCCTTCTGCAACGAGTATTAGACGATATTTTTTCTCTATTTCATTCAAGTTATAGCAGAAGTGAGTACTTCAGTACAGTTCTAATCTAATCTAATTATCTGTTTTGTATATATTTTTTGTTTGTTTCTTAATCTTAAGAATTTTTTTTTTTTTGGTTTGTCATAACCTCTTGACGTATCCTATACAAATTCAATTGGTCTGTAAGGGTGAATAAATTATTATTATTATTATTATTAATTATTATAGTTTTGTGAAAAACTGTCGAAATTAAATGAAAAATTCAGATTATACATCCTAGAGACTTTTGTATTGTATCTTGGCAGTTGGTGTGACTGTTTATTGATATTTGAATCTCTCGTTTCGAATTTCGAAATAATTTATAATTGAATTATGAATTATGTTTGAAGAAATCGATTTAACACCTCCAGAATTAAGAAAAATTACGAATAAATTAATACCTCAAAAATCCTAATCCATGTATGAAAAAGAATACGAGAAACTTGTGAAGAGGTCTGAAGAGAATTCGGTTATCTGAATTTCAAGTCATGTTTTGTTACCGTATTTTGAATAACGTATTTATGAATTTAGACCAGGGCCGAAACCTTCAAAAATGGTAAAAAGTGAAAAAAAATTACAGTAGGATGAAACCGATTAGAAAAGGAGGGGAATATGATCAAAATGAAAGGAAAAATAAATTACGGTCGATCCGAGTTCGGGAAGTGGGAGGGGTGAGTTTTTAAGGGTGAAAAATGGTTTTCCTTGATTTCCGGCAAAACCACAAGTCCTATGGAAAAAAGTTGAATGGCAAAGTTGTAGGTAATGAAAAGAAATTTTGTGAAAACTTAACTTATTATGTCCCAAATACACTGTAATTTATTAGATTCAAAATATTTATGTTTTCGCCTTATTTTAACTTAATATCAAAAAAGCCCCCTAATTTTCAATCGAAAATTCTGACGTCAAAATATCTGCTTTTTTCAAAAAGTTCAGGGGCTTTTTCTTCATTGAAATATCTTCTTTCTGATGGTGTAAAAAAAAATATACATTACTATAGGAAATGTTCTCAGAAAATGCAAAAAATTGAAAAAACTCAAATTCGAAATTTTTTTTTAATCATTATGTACAATTTTGAGGTATTTATTAAAATTTACTCTTTAATTACTCAAAAAACGTAAGATTTCCTGTTTCATTTATAAACGAAAAAATTGCAAATTGAAATATACTTCTATAATTAACAAAGAATAAGTTAATAAAGTTAATATTTAATAAGACATCTACAATATTTTGAAGAAGTTGTAGAATCTTGTTTAAATAATATTTTTAGATGACTATTTATTGCTGTTTTAAGATAATTCATATACCTGAGTGACCTTTGGTTAATTTTTAACCCATTGTAAGTTATTTCATAGATAAGTGGGGACTGAGTTACACTAATGGTGGGTTTCATAAATCGTTGATTGAACAAATCACAGAATTATTCGACGAAATTGTCAAATCAACCAATAGGATTTCTAATTTTCGAAATTTTTAGCATACAATTGCTTGATTGAGTGAGTTGTGAGAAATTTACTTTATTCAAAAAATTGTTTGGAATCTACATAGCAAGGTAAATACTATCTGTATTTTAATCAGCGTGGCATTATGCCCAAATTTACAGAAAAGGATTTAATTCCGGAAGTATTGCTCAAAACTATTTGCTGCAGCTGTGAAACTGGATGTAACAGTTTAAAATGTGGCTGCCGAAAACATGATTTAAAATTCACAAATTTATGCACTAATTGTCATGGTTCTGAAAATTGCTCCAATATAGAAGAAAAAATCTATGAGGAAGTAAATGATTCAGATGAAATTGTGGAAGAAGAAACAATGCAGACTGGAAATAACATTAGAGACGAAAATGATGGTCTTGAAGATTTCGACGATCAACTAGAGTTGGAAAGGTTTTTCGAATCTGACGATGAAGAAATGCCTTCGAAGAGACAAAAACCAATGAATAACTGATTAGAATTTCAGATAAGGTATTCATGAATAACAAGATTAACGTTTTTGAAAAAAATAAAAATAAAATGCGTAATCAGAATTAAGTATCTAAATTCAATAGTACGATTCACCTGTATATTTATATTGTATAAGATTTTCTATGACATGATTGTAATTCGAATTAAATAAATGAACTCTTTATCCTAAAAAAAATGCAGCAATCACATTTTTTTGATGAAATTGTACATAGTGATTAAAAAAAATTTTCGAATTTGAGTTTTTTCAATTTTTTGCATTTTCTGAGAACACTCCTTATAGTAATGTATATTTTTTTCACACCATCAGAAAGTAGATATTTCAACGAACAAAAAGCCCCCAAACTTTTGGAAAAAAGCTGATATTTTGACGTCAGAATTTTTGATTGAAAATTAGGGTGCTTTTTTGATATTAAATTAAAATAAGACGAAAACATGAATATTTGAAATCAAATAAATTACAGTGTATTTGGGATATAATAAGGTAGATCTTTTCATTACCTACAACTTTGCCATTCAACTTTTTTCCATAGGACTTGTAGTTTTGCCGGAAATCAAGGAAAACCATTTTTCACCCTTAAAAACTCACCCCCTCCCACTTCCCGGACTCGGATCGACCGTAATTTATTTTTCCTTTCATTTTGATCATATTCCCCTCCTTTTTTAATGGGTTTCATCCTACTGTAATTTTTTTTGTTTCAAAAATTATCGACCCTGGTCTAATTAGGATATAGAGTCTAACAGCCAAATGGAATGAATTCGATAACGAATAAATGAGGGCGTGTTGGGAAAAACGCTCGGACACGTCGATTTGTAATTTCAAATGCGCATATTTTTCAAGAAAATAATATTATATAGGGTGTTTCATGTGACCGTGGCCAATACCAACTTTCTTATTTCAAATGCAACCCCCTCTATATTATTTATTTTTAATTGGGCAAAATGATGAGGGTTCAATTTTTAGGAACAAACGTTCTAAAAGGCTGCAAGCTCGATTTGAAATTTGCAAACTTCCGCAAGAACGCCGGAGGCGTAATGTTAACATAACGAAACTAACTAGTCCATCGAATTCATTAAAAGCGGCTCGTCGCATTGTCAGGAGGATTGCAACGGCAGTTTCCTCAAGCTCAAATTATGCGGAAATTTGTTGTCATTTTCCGGTATTCAGCGTTCGTTTCGACCCATCTACGCTCCATCCGTCTCTCTCTGGACGGGATGGAATTAATCAGGGATCCGTTCTTTGCCGGATACAATTCCCCGGTGAACTTTTGCATAATCCAATATCGGCGGATCGATCCGATGGCCCGTAGCCATACGCGCGAGGGCAGGTTGGGGTGGAAATTAACGCGGAAATTTCGAAGTTTGTTAACTTGGAAACCCGATACGATGTCGGCGATAGTGTTTCTTCTGGTCGGGGTTTTGAGCGGCTTCTTTTCTAGGAGGGGACATTCGCGTTGTTGCCTGAATGAGTTGGGCATTGTTCGGCTGGCCCATGATGCAAGAATATATTCTTCCGCCATGGGTCGTTAGTTGTGGTCTGTTATGGTTAAGAATACCCAGACGAATTCAGTGCGCCATCATTATTTTATTTAGGGAAAGATTTTTGCGGCATGCAGACAAATTTTGTGAAATTCCGGAAAAAGTCACACACCGGAATTTCACAAAATTTGTCTGCATGCCGCAAAAATCTTTCCCTAATTATTCACACAGACAATAATAGTTATTTAATCAACTACACCTTTTCCAATTGTAATTCAGAAAACGTAAAATGTAATTCAGAAAAGCAAATTTGAATTTCGGAAAATGGAAATTGTAATTCAGAATAGTATATGATATGTATCAACTTACTATTCTGAATTACAATTTTCATTTTCTGAAATTCAAATTTGCTTTTCTGAATTACATTTTACGTTTTCTGAATTACAATTGGAAAAGGTGTAGTTTATTAATGACAGCGATTAATGGTCGAAATATTTTAACGCGTGAGCGGAGCGAGCGCGTTAATGTTTGAGACCATTAATCGCTGAATTAATAAACGAGTTGATTACAAGATTTTTCCGTCGACCTCATCTCGAATTGAATATGAATTCTCGATAGAAATGAATTTTTATTTTGCTTAATCGACAAATTTGACATAATGTAAATTTCTATGTTCATTTCGATATATTGATATTTATGCTACCTATGGAACAATTCGAAAAATTCATAGAGGGAATATTGGACATGTTGTGACATTCTGAATAGTTCACATTTAGTTTGCATTTATATCATTACCTATGATATCCCATAAGGAACGTATGAAGAAGATGGAGGTTGAAGTATTATCTACTTTGCAACTTGTATCACCTGAAATTTCATCTGCAGTCTATTTTATTTTGAATGGAGTTGTCAACATACCCTTCTGTGAGTCTGTGACAGAAGTTGATTTCGAACCAAGCTCGATAGTGCTCTGACTGAATATTTTATGTTCGGTTGCCATGATAATCATGCATTAATAAGAAATCATGCATTAAAATAGGTCATTAATGGATGATTTTGAGTGCGTTAAAATGAGCTTTTATTCTATGGTCGACGGAAAAATCCATTTATATATTATTTTATTTATTTTTTAAAAACTGCGCAATTTGAAACACCCTTTAGCTTGGTATTCAAATTTTCCACAATTCTCCCATTTCTTCAGGATGATTGATCAAACTTTGACATTTCGCCTAGAAAATCACCCGATTCGCAGAGATCAACGCCATAAACATAAACTGAAATTACGAGCATGGCAACATGAAAGGCATAATTATTCTTTTAATTCCTTACTCCCGCGTATTGGCCCCCAAAAGCAGACGAGAAAAACCACGGGTCGTAGATTGAATTAGAATGCAGTTCCTCGAGTTTTATTCAACTCCGGTTGTTTTGTACGGGGAGAAAAACGACTGTCGACCTATCCTCGAAAATTCATCCGATTTTAACGCCCCCGCACGCTACCCGATTATAAACGTCGATTATCGCTACGGGGGTGTTTCCTTCTGGGGAAAAAGAGGGATTTTCGGATTTCGAGCTGCGGCAGGAGGAAACAGTCGAGTTTTTTCGAAGATAGAATGTTTGGGTTTGGGGGATTAAAGGAGGTGGTCGTGAAGAGTATTCCCGAATATTTAATGTAGCGTTAAATTTGTTGGGGAGGGATTCTGGTAAAATACTTCCTTTCGTTTGGTAAATTGGGGGGGGGTGAGGTTAGGTCCGGCATTCTACTTGAAATGAATGCTTTGAGCCCAGAAACGTTTCGGGTCAGTTGGACTCTTTGATGAATTATTCGATTTGGGAAAAAGGTTGAGGCAAAGTCTGAAAGATCTTTCTGAAGTTTTATTCACAAAGTGAATACAACTCTCGAAAGAATATGATGCTATGGTGAGATCCGGCAATTATGAAATTAAACTATATTATTCTTGTTGTCTATAAGGTTCGTTCCGAATTTATCTACAAGATACAGAAAATAAAATTACCAAGCTGTATCAAACTATCTCCAAATTCATTGAAAAACAAGAAGATGCCCACAAAAATATCTCACCAACTACGTTTATTTTTGTTAAAAACGGGATGACATAGTTTGGTAGAAGTCCCATACGGTCTGTAAAACCGGACAAAAATGTCAAACCGAAGGACTTCAAATTTTATTAAGCGGCCGTTATACTCTGATGGTCGACGGCACCGATTCTTCATTCAAGAAGTGCCTTTCATTTTTCCAAGTTCACGCCCTCAATTTTCCACCTGAAAGCTTGATTTGTTTTTATTCTCCTGGAATGTCAGACAGTTCTCTGCGATTTCACACTTTCTGGAAGTCTTTTCAGTATTTCCATCATTTGTTGCATTAATTAAGTGCCTATCTGAATGATTCTTTTTCTCAATATAGAAAATTGATTTGTCGAGGGTACTCCAATGAATTTTCTAAAGAAAACTTGATGAACAACCGCCGAAAAACGATTATGAAGTCAATTTTCATAGACTCTCAAATTCAACCCGATTTTTTAATGCGAAAAAATGATTTTTTCAGAGAGAAGAAACTGGAGTGCCCTCAAGACATTCCTTAACTTCAATTTAAAGAAAAAATCAAGCTTCTAGGTGAAAAATTGAGGGCGTATACTTGAAAAAATGAAAGGCACGTTTTGAATGGAGAATCGGTGCCGTAGCCGATTTTTTCATGCGAAAAAATAATTTTACCAAAGAGAAGAAATTGGAGTGCCCTCAAGACATCCTTCAACTTCAATTCAAAAAAAAGCAAGCTTTTAGGTGAAAAATTGAGGGCGTAAACTTGGAAAAATGTAAGGCACGTTTTGATTGGAGAATCGGTGCCGTAGCCGATTTTTTCATGCGAAAAAATAATTTTACCAAAGACAAGAAATCGGAGCGCCCTTAAGACATTCTTCAACTTCAATTAAGAAACAAAGCAAGCTTTCAGGTGAAAAATTGAGGGCGTAAACTTGGAAAAATGAAAGGCACGTTTTGAATGGAGAATCGGTGCCGTAGCCGATTATTTCTTCATGCGAAAAAATAATTTTACCAAAGAGAAGAAACTGGAGTGCCCTCAAAAGATCCTTCAACTTCAATTAAAAAACAAAACAAGCTTTTAAGTGAAAAATTGGGGGCGTAAACTTGGAAAAATGAAAGGTACATTTTGAATGGAGAACCGGTGCGTCCGCCAGAGTATAACGTCCCCTTAGCGACAAAAAATTGAATGACTAGATGAATGTCAAAAATGTCGAGAAATTAATCACCCTCTAGGGGACAATAAGAACTAAACTTCCCCTAATACCGCATCTTCTTGCGCCCTATAAAAAAGTCAAATATTTGGCATATGAGTAATCGCAATGAACCATCAGTGTATAGGGAAACAACTGAACGATTATAGCATACCAGATTTTTATGATACAAGTGTATTCTAAGAGCCATAAAATTCTGGTTGCTTCAGCTCATTCATGCAACGGTTGTTCCAGCCTGGGAACCAAAACTGAACCGGATGCTGCTTCCTTGACCTATAAAAACATCATAAATTTTCTTGCCTAGGAAGTCAGCATTCGCAAAGTGGTTCTTTCAAATGACCTGAACATAGATGGGCCCAAGTGTCAACCAGAAATAAACATACATCCGCATATGCTTCTAAGAAAAATAAATAAAAACTTGTATTCTGTACTAGTCAAATACAATCACACAAAGAAATATACACAAGAATGAAAACTAAGTTTGAAGGTTTAAAATTAATAAACTGCCCTTCTGCAAGATTCTTCAAAATGGTTATCCCGAACCCTACAATACTCGTTGTAACAAATTATTATGTCTAAATCGTGTTACAAATCCGGCTTTGAGCCCAACATAAATCACTCTTCACACGCGCGATCATCTCTTGAACATCATACACAGTGAACTCATTGTGTATCATACAGATGCGTCAGAACTCAAACAAACGATTGATTTACTGCTGGAAACAATGGATGATCCCCTTGGGGGGATTAGCCCCCCTAGTCAGTCCCAATCGAAACTTCAATCATTATTCCGGTCCCTTATCGACTGCGGTATAAGACCTCGCCCTGTTGCATAAAATATAACATTTTCATTGCTAAAATCCAAAGTAGCTGGATGATAAATTTTAAATCGATTTTAAAGCTACCCCGATGCACCCCTTGGGAGTACAGTGAGACGGTTTGATCCCCTTGATCCCCGTTGTATTTTTGCAGGATCTATCAGAGCGTGCTATGCGCTAATAATTCAGGTGTGAGGAAGAAGGATAGCTCTGAAATGAACTAATTTGCCATTAACATTGGTCCTTCGAGCCGGATATGGACTAGCAACCTATGTACCTACATATAATATTTTTGGGACCTCACGATATTTATCCAGTAGGTTTTATTTCATATTTATTGAAGAGATGCGAACTGAGTGCGAAGTTCAAAGGTGGTATGTTGTGGCCTGATATGCTCCTCATTTTTTGGCGAAGATTCGAAATATCCGCCTGGAATTGGAAGTGGCAGTCAACAACTCGGCGCCAATGTTTTCGAAACCGAAAAGATAACCTTCATCAACCTCAACGATCGTAATTGGTTGTCTTGGACGCGTTAAGCGATACAGTGTGCGAAGCGAAATTCGAGATGAATACCAGATTTGCAGTGTCACATTTCATACACTGCTCCTCATTAAGGACACATGATATACGATGTGGAGCAACAACTTTGAGGCTTGCAAACGTTGGGAATCGCCGTTTTGCGGGTCGCCATGTGTACAATGAGGATTGTCAGAGAAACCTGTCATGTATACGTCGTTTTAGCGGATTTGGTTTGGCTTTAGGTTCAAAATGAAACCAACACTCATCCTGTTATCATGTAGCCATAAGGAGCTAATATTGGGTAGTTAAAGTCCTTGGATAATATGTAGAATTAACAAAATTAATAACCTCCTACCATACAACCAAATATAACCATAACGAACGGTTAGTTATTGGATACTTCATAGACACGTTGAATATAACGGCCCTTAATAGCGAGATTGACGAAGAGTCATTTGAGCATATACTTTCCATTTATATTTCGTTTTCAACGAAAACGACATTACCGTAGAACCGTGGAAGGGAAAGGGACAGACACATCATTTCGCCATTCATTAACCCAATTAGGGAGGCTCTTGCTGGAACTTATTCGAAGTCTGATTCGAGTCTCAAGAAAACTAATTCCCTCCGCCTGGATTATTCATATTCTAGTTCACGTTTGATGGCGTCGTCTGAGGAAAGGGGTGCGTTATTAATTACTCGGTAATTACCGGCAGATTTCATTTCGAAAATGGAGAGATGGGGTTGTGAGTTGTGTGTATGTGAGGTATTCATCGGGGAAACATATTTTTCGTAGCGTGTTAGCTTCGAGGGGATTCTTGAACAGTTCGACTGCATTCTGCTGCGTAATGAGAACACGAGAGCTCATTTTTTAAATTCGCAACGAGACATAACGGTAATTGAATCACGTGGAGAGGTTCATTCGGGAAGATTTTTTTGTTTGACAACGATTTTCCTTTAATCAGCCACAGAAATTCACTACTTCTGTAAATAAAAAGTGAGACTTATGGTAAACAAACTGTTTCAACATATGAGTCATTTTGTTTTGGCGTCATATACTTTTGGTTGAGTGAACATTCCTCATTTTGTGCCGAATAATCGTTATTTGGGGAAAGTGAAAGTAATTCAAAGAAAATGGGGGCTGAAGCGCATCGAGAGCTCCAAAAACGTCACACAGATGCTACCCTAAGTGAAAGAACGTGCCGTGATTGGTTCCGTCGCTTCAAAGACGGTGATTTCGATTTTGACGACCGTCCGCGAGAAGGACGGCCAAAAACCTTCGAAGACGCTGAATTGGAAGTATTTCTCGATGAGGATCACGCAAGAAGAGCTGTCTTCAGCATTAGGAGTTACCAGCCAAGCCATTTCCAAGCTAATTCACACGTTGGGAATGTTTCAAAAACAGGGAACTTGGGTTCATTATGAATTGAAGCCAAAGAGCGTTGAGTGTCGTTTTTTCGACTGTGAACAGCTGCTTCAGGTACAGTAAAACACGTTGCTGAGCCCGTGCTAACCTATCTGGTATCCCACCCGCCATATTCCCCAGATATTGCGCCGTCAGATTATTACTTGGTCCAGTCGATGGCACATGGCTCATCAGCAGTTCCAATCATATGCAGACATCAGAAAATGGTTTGATTCCTACCCTCAAAAGATGAACATTTCAACAGTAACGCTATGCGAGTTCTGCCAGAAAGATCGGACAATACTTTGAATGATTCATTTGTGATAAGTTTTCACAATTAAGTACCATTCCCATCACCTCATAGCATAATGATAGGGATTTCTTTTTTCTGCTTCCAAAGCATCTACAAAACGTCATTCTAAACACTGGTAAATCCTCAGTCCGACATTTTTATCCCAACCCTCTTACAAACTGCAACAAAGTGATGTCTGATGAACATACCTCGTAAAATAAAGTAGTAAAGTTCGAAATCTCCGCAAGGAACACTATTCGATATACTACTATGTAATTTGAACAAGTTATAAAAACTATAATAGTCTCCGATCTCATTCCATAACCGTTTCTTTCTTCAGAGTATAGGTTTACTTTTTATCAATATCGTTTTCAGTTAGGCGCAGATGGATACCTGCTCCAAGGAATGAGTAGCAGTTTTGAGGATGTAATTGATTGTGGATTGAGTCGTTCGATGATGAATTGGTTTCTTAACTAGCGTGGAATCGATTAGATTCGAGGTTTTGCTCTTGATCCGTTATTCTCAATTAATTAATGAGAACCATCGAAGTATCGAACTGATATTGGATAGAGTGATTAAAATTCAACAACGCCCTCATTATTGACTTCTCTCATTGAATTCGATAGGTTCGAATTGGTATATTTGAGAAAAATCTACAATTTGACTTTACCATTTTGAACAGTAATCAAGCAACGTATGTTGAGTTTTTTGAACATGGCATAGGTCTGGAAACCCAGTGCTGTGATTTCAAGAAATCAGAAATATTTTTCGAAAAATTCGAACAGTACAACTCAGAAAAACTTGAGCAGAATGTTTTCAACTGATGAAACCAAATTTGTGCTGGCCAATTGAATAATGACAAAATTATTTCGCCTATATTTACCTAAAACAAATTCTTGAAATACGTGAGCCAATTTACAAAAAACGAGGGGATTTTCGAAGCAATCTCTTGTGGGACTACTGATATTGTTATTCACAAACATAATGGGAGCATAACTGCATCTTTTATAATT
Organism: Adalia bipunctata; assembly: GCA_910592335.1. Classification (NCBI taxonomy): domain Eukaryota; kingdom Metazoa; phylum Arthropoda; class Insecta; order Coleoptera; family Coccinellidae; genus Adalia; species Adalia bipunctata. The sequence continues at coordinate 25,661,366 of OU342953.1, forward strand.
TGTAACATCGAAGACACAATTCGATCATTAGCGATTCACATTCACAAAAAAATAATCTCATCTGGTTCCCGTACAATTCAACGGTACTTTCTATATAATACATTTCAGAAGTAGAACGCTGGTACATGAATCTATTAATAGCGAGCGCAAAATAGCGACGAAACTAATACTGAGTGTACCTAATTATATCTAGGACTTAATTCTCCAACAATACACACCCGTTCAATAAATTACCTTTTATATCTTGAATGCCAGCCGTTTCGAAAGATTCTAATGAATTATGTGAAAGAACTTGAGGTCTGTTAGTTTTCACAAGGTCGACATTTTCGTCAAGTTCTAATTGAGGGTGTGACTTCGGTTTTGATTGCTGATTATATCTTAATTCGATTTTTTTCTTCGCTCTATTTTGTGCAAGATGCAATTAAAGCTAGCAAGCATATTTTGTAGTTTTTCGGCTTTTCTTATATAGGTACTATACCTAATACAAAATTAGCAAATTCATTATTCACAGTCTATATCAAAATCTTATCAGCCAAGAATAACAATGGACAATTTTTAGTTTCAAAAATAGCCAATACGTTTAGATTTCGTGGAGTTTTGTTACATTCCCTGTGTAGATACGAACATCAATCAGAAAGAATGATATGGATGCTGACCATAACTTCTTCCAAGAACTTTATGGTGATGATATATCGGGGTCATCTAGGTAGTAAAAGATTTGAGTAGGTATGCTTCCTAGGATTGACGTAAAACTTGAGCGTAAATAATTGTTCCAACCATCAAAGAACATAAACCGTATATTAACTATTGCATATTGTATTAATACTTGGAAAATCAGACCATTTAACCTGAATTATTTTCGAGAAGGATACAATTTCATCATGAATATGCATTGCGCCTTGTTCTTCTGTGACGGGTGAATTTCTCATTATACACTTCAAATCATCTGATCTCTCAACATTCAGTGGCTCATCTAAATCAGGTGACGCTTAAAGAAAAGCGCGCTAAATCTCTTGACGCGATGTTTGGTTATTCCGAGGGTTATTCACTCAGTCAATTTCAGCCTCCGGGCTTGAAATAGATGTTTATTTGCGATTGTCTTCTTAATATTTTGAAAACTTCTAAAGTTTATTATGCTCTGTGAATTCTGTTTTCGTGTTTGAATATTTAGGCACTTTATAATGGTAAGTCACTGATTCATTCCGTTTGTTCATTGGGAATTTGAGTAAAGTGATACTTTCTGGTAGTTGGTTGTCATGTTGGAACGCTTTTGTGTGATTGAATCTGTGTTAGCAATTCAGTATTCATTCGAATTACAAAATAACTATTTCATTCATCGTACCTATAATCCATTCACTTTTATAAAGTATCCCGGTTTGCCATGACATTCTGACACATTTCACCGTGTATATTTTGAAAATGTTAAGTTATAGTCATTATTCTATGAGATAACTATGCAACGTTGCCCTCTCTACATATAAATAGATCGTAGAAGTTATGTATTCATCAAAATGTTTATTTACTTTGAGAAAATATTATGTGAATTCAATAATTCCAAAGACCTGGCGAATGTTAAAGAAACTTTTTTCCCTGTTAATACTGGAAATATTTCACGTATATAAAAATGGTTGAGAGATTGAGTTATGCTATATTCTTGTACGGAAATCAAGAATAGAGTGTTGAAATTTTACTGAAACATAATGGACAGAATAGTCCGTTACTTTGTGATAGTTCATTCGGCAAAAGAATAAAAGTACTCAAATAACCCGACAGAAAAACTTTTAAACGAACAAACGGACCTATAAAATTCACCATGTTTCAAAATTCTCAAGAAATAAGCTTACAAAGACTTTCAAATATCTTTTTGCACAACTTGAAATACTCCAGTATGAAAATGCAGTAGTACTACGAAACTTGGGTCACATTGGCAACGTCTCTGAGAATTATTTTGACTTTCACGAGTGCCAACCTGCGTCAGTTCTAAGTGAAAAAACTTGATAAACCTAAATCTTGGCTAACCGGGATACTTTATAAAAGTGAATGGGTTATAGTTGCATTTAGATTGTATACAGCTTTTGAAATATGGCGTATCGTTTCTAATCAAACACCTGCGAATTTTTCCACGGAAGTGGCAGTAATAAAATCCGACAAAAATCACCTTTCTGAGGAAATTCAACATAAAAATTGTGACACCACAACAAATTATTTATAACCTGACGGAACACTTGACATGTTTGCTCATTTCTTCTTATCTGATTCGAGTGTTTACATCTCTTCCATATCGAATGTTTGTTTGTATGTATTACCCATTTTTGAACGTACAAACTTGGATAACGATTACTTCATTGTGTGATGGGATGATTAAGCCGTGAAAACTCTCTGTCTTAATCCATGTTTTGAAAGAGTTCGTCATCTGTCAGATATGCGAGTGCAGATATGGAGAAATTCAAGAGTGATTGAAATTGTAAAGAGTGTTTGGACAATTCTATCATTCACATGTCATGATACGTCGATTAAAACCAAACAATCGGGATGAGTTGTTGAATTAATTTGATTACAGTGAAATACAATGACCCTCAATTGCTCGTTTCGAAGATACACTCTGTGACATTAGAACTATTGCACCAGAAAGAATCATTGGTTAAAGTTGATTTTTTGGCAACAAAATGACTGTAAAACAAGATGGGACAATCTTATTAGCTACTATAGTAGTGATTTCTTGGATTGTATATGATTCTTAAAGGTAACCAAGGAAGGTCACTTGGTCCTTTCTCCATTCAGTAATCTTTTCCTGTATACTTAACTCGAGACTTAAATTCATTGAACTTCATTCAGCGATGTCAAAAAGATAGATAACGAGTATGAAGTGGATTGATCCATTTCTAAATAGACCATATACGAGATATCTATCGGAGTTTAAACCCAGATGTATTGAACCGTTTGGAAATATCGCAAAATCGATTTTTCTCCTTCAAACATATCTGTCAGATAAGGTAACACGACGACCGTCAATATTTGGACAAGATATTACAAAACGATATGTATTCTTCATCCAATTAATGGCAAACAGAGCTTGTGTTCCTTATCGCGTCATATTTCATGCTCAAAGCAAACAAAAAACCTTCCATCGAACGAATTGCAAAAACTCGAAGGTCGAACAGAAATTGATGCGGACAGAGCCCATTAAAACCTGTAATCGACAAAATGTGACGTCGATGGATCGATAAAGGTAAAAAATGTCGGAGGAAGTGTTCAAAGCGCAGTTCCAGGTATGTTTTGAATTACGAAGAAGACAAGGCACGGTGGAGGAAAGCTCGAGGAAAGATGATACTTTTGTATGGGGAACGATACCATTGTTTTTTGATGGTGTAGGTTTATGATTATGTGGAGTTATTTGTTGGGCGTTTTTTTGTCTGTAACCTCCATGATGAATCGTGTGTTTCTCAATTGCATTTAATGATGAGATGATGTTGAAATTAATGGGTGTTCAGGTGATTACAGTTATTCGTAAGCAGTCGTTCAAATGCAGCTTGCATAATTGAAATAGGTTATTTAAACTGCTTCCTTTATGAGGTGCAATTATGGCTCATGAGAAGTTCACATTCCAGTATTTGAATCTTAGCGAAATGTAGAAATATTCTGAATTCTAATGCTAGTTCAGACGTCTCACTAAACAATGTTCATAGATGAGTATTAACATGAAGAAGTCACCTTACTACTTTTCGACAAATCACGAATAATCTTTCGATTTGATTAAAAATAAAACTCAAAACTTGAAAAATAAAATGATTAGTTATCAATAATTTTCAGAACTTATTTCAATGACCTCTAAGCAACAAAGACTGAAGATATATGAATATTTTTGACCTTAGACCTTCAATAAATCCTATTCCAGACGATGGGATATCAAAGAAACTTGATATTTCGGTCCAATCAGAATTTTCGCGAATCAGAATTTTCGATGACAAAATGGTGAATGATCTGGGAAACAGTGAATTTCTCCACCTGACACGGCCAGTGCAAATAGACTTACCTATCTAGTTCGTTGTTCGACGTCTATTCAAATATCCTGGGATGAGCTGGTGTGTACAGAAGGATTCAGAGAGACTACCAGCTTTCCAAACGGACAGCTATAACTCTTAGGGCATTATGATTCGAGTTGACATTGCTTAACGAGGTGTTGTGCGGATAAAGGCGAGTCAGGAAGTTTGTTTGGGACATATTGAAAGAAGGAATGTTAGCTGTAATTCGCGAGATGCGGAAAAGAACTCGAAAACCTCTCATTTTCGAAGTTTTTGAAGAAAATCCAAAGATTTGCATCCTTCACTATTCAAATTAAAACAATGTATTTCTGTATTTATTTATGTTCACATCGAGGTTCACATTCATATTCGTATTTTTCATGTTTTTTTTTCATTTATTCGATTATGTTTACATTCGTAGGAAACGCTATATTGAAATTGAAAACCTCAATTCTGAGTCTTATCTCTGTAATTTCTTGTAAATATATACTTATAAAATGTTACCGTTTTTCTCTTCAGTTAATTTCTTGAACCGATCCTCTAAAATCTGAGAGGAAGTAAATTTTTTTAATTTTTCTTATACTCATTTGATTATTATTTATCTTTTCTCGTTCCAATCTCGAGAAGAAGGGTTGAAGAAAAATTAACTGCAATAATGAAACCAAAAAGAATTGTGAAATAATTTATTTTTTCGAAAATATTTCTCTGCCTCATAAAACCGAGCATAAAACTAGGAAACAATCAACGCAGCTGAATATAATTCGATGTCATTGAAGCATAGATTTTCCAAACCAACTTTCATGAATTTCAAACAAGCCAAACTGCTGCTAATTGAAAATTTTCATTTTCCACGCCAATCGTTAGGATATGGGGCCCATACTTTGTAATATTCAATGAAATTCGATAGGAAATGCATGCATAGTGCATTCGCTTCGATTTTCACCGATAATGCGATATTAAGGTTTGTTGTTCAACAGCTAATAGATTTCATACATCTAGTAAATATTAACGAAATCGAAACTGTATGGAACTCCGTGTTGACAGTATTGTATTCACACTATAGTTTTTTTTTCAAGGCGAACAGAATGGTTCAATTCATATAAAACCATTCAGCCTTTTCAGAATATACAGGTGCTCCAAAATTAGAGGTAAAAACAAAGAGGAGAGATAAAAAAATTTTCGAGATTGAAGTTTCGAGTTTTTTTTCAATTTTCTTTTCTCATACTATCTGCACTTCACCAGGTAATGAACCGAAATTTGGCAGATAGCGAAAATGACCATATGAAAAGTAATAATGAATTTATTCACTGCAGCTTACTAACTGGATTTTGATGACAATTTTGATTTTTTTGAGGATTTCGAGAGAACAAAATTTTTTTCTCGAAATCGGTAGCAGATACGACAAAGCTACAGGAGACCATGTTAAGTATACCAACAGAGCTTCTTTTCACAATTTTTCAAACCAACAGTGTCTCACCAAAAAAAGTTCTGAAGTAAAACAGGGGACGGTGATCCAGAAATATAGGTACACCCTGTATATTTGCAATCGAAATTGCCATGTAACATGGTGTGAACTCTGAATTGAAATAAATACGCCCAATTTCAGTAGGAAATCTTGTGAACTGCAGAAACTATGAGAAAAAAATTAAAACTTCAACACCCTGTATCTCAATGACGAATCGTTTGCGGTCCATGTTTATGGAACATATTTTTCTCAAAATTATTCAAGGAATCTCCTTTGTTTTGTTCCTCCTTCTTAGGAAAACTCCGTATTTGCGTAGTTATAACTAGCACAGCAACAACTAGTACGCTTCAACTCAATAATCGCTAAAGAACTCATTTTGAGAAGGTTTGCGAGGTCTATTTTTCATCGCAGTTTCATATTTCCACCCTACAATGCTCAGAAAGCTCTGCTGGCATCTAGGATGATTGTAATTTTTCCAAATTTGCTGGGCTCTCGTGACTAATTTCGAATTTTTCACTTGAAGCAAGGAAATTAGGTGTAATCTGCGCCCCTTTTGCTTTTCACGAGCACAGAGTGTTACCAGGAGAGATGGGTCAGAGATAATTAAGATATAATGTGAGGGGACAGCGCCAAGGTAGAACTGTTGGGAATTAGAACATAACTTAATAGGCAGAAAAGGGTAAATGACACGAATGCGAACAATTTAATTTTTACTCTCTCGTTACACGGGTTATGTGTGGTTGAATTCCCGCTGATTTATGGGGACAACAGGCTTATATTTTATTTCAATTTGCCCGAAATTATAACATCGGATTTCGAACAGAAAATTATGATCCTGCATCATAAAAATTTATTTATCTGTCCTCTATAATTTCAATATGGAAATATGAGAAGTCATCCTCAAAAATGATAATTTGGACCCGAGTTTGGACCATGTCACTATGTATTTAGATCTGATCTCGATAACCTAGGTCCTAGAGAATATAAAACTTCAAGCGGACTGAATCTGAATTTTTTGTATCTTTTCGAATATATTCTGAATTATTCATGATTCAGATTGAAATCTTCATCCTTCCTGCTTGGAATAGTCAGTCCGATGCAAATCTCTAGTGATGTCCAGCCAGAAACATCTTTTGATCTTTAAAAGGTACCGAGATTTTTGGGATGGACTCCTCAACCCAGATTAATTTTTTATTCGGTCGAGTAGAAGAGATTATTTAATGTGGATAGTTTTTTCGATTATACATCAAACGATCGAAATTATAAAGCTCCCATTCGATAGTTCGTAAAGAGATAATGAAAACCTAAAATTTTTTTAACCAACTTGCGATCTTATATTTTTTGAATACGTATTCATTGACCATTACTATTTCAAATTGGTTATGACGAATGATCATAAACTTGCCATCACGATGAAAATTCGTTCTTATAGAACATTAAATTTCGTTTTATATTCAATAGTTTTATTAGGTTCTAGAAAATTTAAGGGAGATTGGAAAATGGAAATACCTGTAATCCATTTATTGGTATATTGATAACTGTTTTTATTGACATTAGGTAATAATTCTAGAATATGCATAGTGAGTCTTCGAGTGAGTCTTTGACTTGTACATTTTTTCACGTTTATTTCTCGTTTTCTTCCTTTTTAGGCTTTGTTAAATAGATAAAGCCATTTTTCAAAAAATTCTGGAGAGAGATAACTTTTCTCATAGTTTAATTAGATAACATTAATTTTTTTTCATGTTTACTCTGAAATAGCGTATGAACAAACGCTTTTTCTTTATTTATCTGGAGCAATTTATCATTTAGTTTTGAAAAATACATTTTTATGTATTGGTTTAATTTTCATTACCTCCATCGGGTTGCTTTAGTTGTTGCCAAACTTATCGGATTCTCAAATATTGTTTTTCAATACCGAAGCCTATTTTTCGCTGAGTTCAATATTCGCTATTTCTCTCAAGATGTCAGTTTGGGAATATGTTGAACTTGAGCGAATTCAATTTTTTTTTTATTCATTACACAATTTTTGGAATTTCGTAATTCTTTCTGTGGTCAAGATGGGGCTATAAAATTTTGGTGCTGTATAGAGCGTTTATTCCTCTTCTGAAAAAACGTTATAAGATGAGTCTGCGATGTTAGGATTTGGAGGTAAAAAAAAAATTTTTTTCATTCTATTCAAAAATGAAAATTCGTAATTATTCTTTATGTGGTGAAGTTAAAGCGATGAAATTTGGGTGCAATATCGAGCGTTTATTCATCTTAGAAATAGACATTTTGAAATAAGTCTGCGGTGGTTAGAATTGGAGAGAAAATTTGAAAAAAAAATTTTTTTTATCAATTCACAAACTTTGAAAATTTCAAAATTTGTAATTCTTCCTATAATAAAATTTTGTGAGTTCCTCAAATGCATTATGCATTAAAGGAATATTTTGACAACTATTGACTTAGTTTTAAATTTTTGTTTGATTTTTTAGTCGTCTCAAAAATAAAATTTCCATATTGTGAAAATGACTGATGAATAAATATTAGTTGAAAATTGTTTAAAATAATTTTTTAGACACAAATTATGCAAATTACCGAATTAAGTCAAGTTCAAGAATGTATCTATGTTGTTGTAATATATGTTTGTTTTTTATTCACAGCTCATAGGGATAATTTCTAATTGCTAGAAAATTCTCACAATAAAATTTTTCCACTTCGTTTTGAATTCACGCGATGAAAAAAATAATGAAAAATAGTGGACACTTTTAAAAATATCACTGGAAAACGTATAACCATTTTATATTAATTTCTCCTGTCAGCAGTGGTTGTTTTATTCGAATTGAAAATTCATATCTACCTTTTTCCCGTCTCTAAATTTGACAGATCCTTCAATAACGCAACTGTTGTCCACCATTATACTAATTAGCTAATTCCTCAAGATAAGTAACACTAAAATTCCAAATGATGTAAAACACAATATTAACACATAAATCACATTGTCAATAAATCATTAACCCTGAAGATAACAATTCTTCATCCGCCAACAAACACGGAACCACTCGGCGCAAATATGAGAAATCCGGAAAAATCCACTTTGAGAGATTGAAAACAAAGCCGGAAAATCTGGAAAAACGTATCGCGCCGACACGACTACGGAACCCTCTCGAGCGGATACCGGAAGTTACGTATTTTTGCGCGTTTTCCGGGGAAGAAGCATAGTCACTACCTCACGACTGAGTGCCCGGAACGCGACTGGTCTGGGTTTTCTGTGGATCCGCTCCGCAAGCTTAACGCGCGGATAGGCTAAGGACCGAGTGGGCGCTTCCTTGGTCCTCGATACAGTCTGCCAGGCCTGACATTTGAAATTAATTTTAACCATGATCAGATTTTTTTTTCCATAAAATAGTAGCAACAATCCACTAAGGGGACCTGGTACACGTCCGAGCTCGCGAGCTTCCCTCAAAAATTGGGCTTTTTATTTCCATGATATCTCAGTTCGTATACGGCGAAGACCAAGAATTTTTTTTTTTAAATTAAAGCTTAATCATTTCTCTGGAATGTGTATTACTCGCTTTTCTGTTTTTTTTCGTATATTAGGAAAAAAACCTGGTGAGCTGTAATTTCATGAAAATCTGGACCAACGATTTCATTTCCATGATATCTCTGTCAATTCTCGGGATAAATGTATGAAATTTTCAGATTACATGCGAAATAATATTTTCCAGAATTTGTATTGATCAGTTTTTTTTTGTTCATTGCCCCCTCAATTTTCAAATGAATTATAAAGAAGGAACTTTATTGGTCATATTTTCAACCAGGTATTTTTCCTAATATACGCAGGAAAACTGAAAAGCGAATAATACACATTCTGCAAATATTATTCCGCATGTATACTAAAAATTTCATACATTTATCCCGAAAATTGACAGAGATATCATGGAAATAAAATCGTTTGTCCAGATTTTCATGAAATTACAGCTCACCAGGTTTTTTTCTTAATATACGAAGAAAAACAGAAAAGCGAGTAATACACATTCTAGAGAAATGATTAAGCTTCAATTTAAAAAAAAATTGATGGTCTACGCCGCATACGAACTGAGATATCATGGAAATAAAAAGCCCAATTTTTAAAGGGAGCTCGCGTGCTCGGACGTGTACCAGGTCCTCTTAAGCCTACTCCTTCTAATCTCTGGTGGTAACAATTTACTCAATCAGTAGTTTCTACGTCATCGTATCCGCAATCGTAAATTCTTCTATTCTTCGAGAAAACCAAAGCCTCTGCATTGTCAGCAGCATCGTCATAGATGTTAAGGGTACATCAGCACCTTCCAAAGTAGAATGTTGCTGTTGCTGACCCACTTCCATACAATGAGCAGCATATCCTTTCCGATTCTTTCTCTGTTTTCAAGGTTTCATCCCTATTTGCATCTGCACCTCTTGCTTCTCCAGTTCTATCAGCCTTTGTAGTGCTAGTTCTTTCTGCTTCTATACTACCCTCTTTCTATTCTCCCCTATACGTCTTTTTCACAACCTGATATCAAAAAGAGGCGACAATATTACCTCACCACAACTGTTCTTGAAACCAAATCGACACTGGAAAAATGTAACTGCGACAAGTAATGTACAGGGTGGCCAGATTTCGATGGTTTAGTACTACAGCTCCTAAGCTATGAGAGATAGAGAAAAAGTAATAAACATGTCATGTACTCTTTTAACGAGGAACATGAATTGCTGAAAACTCCAAGTAGCTGCGATTTCTGTTTTAATCCTGATAGAGAAATAGATCACCCTGTAGAACCCTTCGAAAAACACTTTGTGCAACGATTTCATCGTCAACTATACCTTTTCAACTTCAAATTGGGACTAATCACAATCAAATTGGAATTAAATAAATTCAAAATGAGAATATCCAACTTCAAATTGGTAAACAAAATCGAATTGGGAATAAACACATTCATATTGACACTAAACAATTTCATATTGAGAAAAGTCATTTCCAATTAAATTTAATACAAAAATATTGTCAAATAATGAATGAACCTATTGATCAGATCATTTTGAGTGTTTTGTGTTATAACTTGTTCATTATGAAATATGAAGAGGTGCATTTAGAAGAGAAGATGCAAAAGAATTTTTGCGGAACCGCTTACGTGCTGCCTATAATATTTACCAGTCGCATGTGGTGTTGGTAGTAGATAATGCTCCTCTTCATGCAGGATTAGAAGAGGTCTTTAAGGAACCAGAATTTCAGGACAATAATCTACTCAGATTCAGTTCTTACAGTCCAACGCTGAACCCTATATAATTTGCGTGGTCAAGTTTTGAATCTGGAGTTAAAAGGGCAATGTCTACAAGGATGCTACAGATTTTGGCTGGTGAAGAAAGGACAGATCTTCCTCAACACCAGTTCCGCTTGCGTGAATTGGAAATTTTATTGCGTGATAATATAAATATAATAAATATCAACAACTGTGCGAGATATATAGCACATATACAGCAATATTTTCCTGATGTTTTAAACTTAGTTGATGGTTGTGTGATTTTCATTGTTGAAGAAATATTTTTTATTTATCGTATCGATTCTCACATTTATCAACTCGTTCATAAAATAGCATTATATATTAAGTTTATCAATACCTCTGCATTTTAAAAAAAATGAAAAATAAATTTTTTCCTCATTTGAATTCTTAGTTACTTCAGAACAATTCTCTTGAACTATGAAATAAAACGGAAAATGACTTTTCTCAATATGAAATTGTTTAGTGTCAATATGAATGTGTTTATTTTCAATTCGATTGTGTTTACCATTTCGAAGTTGCTTATTCTCATTTTGAATTTGTTTATTCCCAATTCGATTTCGTTTACCATTTGGAAGTTGGATATTCTCATTTTGAATTTGTTCAATCCCAATTTGAATGTGATTAGTCCCAATTTGAAGTTGAAAAGGTATAGTTTATTAATAGACGACTTCAACTTCTCCAGTTTTATACTGAAAACGGATATCAATTATTATCATGCTGTTTCAATTTTTGTTCGTCTCTATCCGCCCTCCAACGTTCGTTCATCCACCTCTTAAAATACCGATAGAAGCAGACAGGACCGAAACTATAAAGTCAGCATTTTCATCAACCGGAATTGCCTTCATGAAGCAGTCTTCATAATGCTGCGATGCAATTTCACGAATTAACGTCTGGAAGATGGTGAGGAACACCCAATTCGTTTTTGAATGTACCATCAGTTTTGGCATCCAAATGGGAAAGATAAAAGGCAGTGAGCAATTATTACCTACCAGTCTCAGACAACCTATTATCAGCCAAGTACTATTCATTTGGAAGGAGTGGGAATGAAAATAGGTTACTTAAACACAAAAGGAGCCAGAGGAATTTGGTCACTTCATTTCGACAAAGCTCTAGTAGGCTATTTCATCTTACTTCCACTGGATGATGCAGGGAACACAATCAAAAATAAAAGAATCCATGACATAAGTTTACGTGGATGCTTGATGAGGGAAGCTGGATCATATTTTCCTTGTGCTATTATGTGCATTCAGTATTCTCGGCATTTAAGTCAAACCTCACTAAACCATTCATTGTGCTTCGTCTGTGAACTTTAACGCAACCAAACAATCGGCTTATTATGCAAAAACGGACGAATGGGTCGAGGTGAACATCGTCGCATTTGAAATTGGAATTTCAGATGGACCTAAAATGATAATCGACGACTTTATGATTTTTCCCAGGATTGAAGCCTACTTGGGTCGTTGAACAATGGATGAATCAGAGCATGATTGACCAAAGGCCTTATTTTCTATGATACCAATCTCTCCTTTCGGCATTTTCTCTGATTCCGACTTTTGTAGGTCATCTTCGCTTTGTTCTTGGTTAGAAGCTTGTTTTTTTAACTGCAATCATTTCACAGTCTTCAAAGCTCAAGTTTATATTTCGAAGAATAATTATCGTTATATTTCCTCTTCGATCATTCTTTGAAAGGTTATCAAGATGATTCAAGCCATTTTGAAACGCTTCATGGCCGGTATTTTCCTTTTATTCTGAGTTATTGATCAAGGATCATGGGAAATCTTTTTGATGGACTGTTGGGTTAGTTCCTAGTTTATTTCCTATGAGTTGGTGTTGGCAGGATATGACCTACAGCTGTGCAATCGTCAAAATACCTCTTATCTCGACTTCGTTGTACAAACAGATATATCTAAATGTATCTAAGCGATCTCTTTATTTTCGCCGAAAGTAAATATTTGACTGAATTCGCGATGTGTCAGTTTCATTGCAAATACCCGCAATTTAACGAAATATAAGTATCATGAAAATACATCTGCAGGATCACCACTGGGAAATGCGGATATATTACCCTTCATGTGTGTCAGGTAGAGTCAATAATGCCATGATCGAGAAGTGAGAATTGGACTTCTCATGGATCTGACAAAGGCCTCCGACAATGTGGACAAAAAATTGAATTTGGTCACTGCTTCTCAGTGACTCGAACCTAGTCGTTGGTGACTATTCCAGACATAAAATTTGAAAAATGAAGACGGTGTGCTGAAATGATATAGCCTTGTTCAAGTGGAACGAGTGTTAAATACTACCAGGAAACTATAGCCATAAACAACATACAACAAATTACTATTAGCACTTTAGTTAGATTCAAGTAGGCCACAGTAAACAGAAAAGCTTAGGGCTTAGACATTTCTGATACAAACGTGTAGTTCAATCTCTCAGTTAATCGCTAGTGCTGTGCGATGATGTTATTGATTCAGAACATTAACACTTCGTTATCCTCAACATCACAAATTCCAGATGATACATTGTGGATTTAATCATACAAATTCCGTTGGAACTATGGAATGTTCTAATTTGAATACTGCTGTAGTTATCATGGACTAATTTATGATGAAACGATCATAAGTAATGAATATCTGCCTCTTGAAGAATTTACATTGATAATCATCCCGTTCCTAACTTCTGCGAATGAAGTTTTAGAATATAATTGGTCAATAATTATCGTGGACCAATTCCTGTGATTGTGCATGAGGAATGAGTGTAAATGGATAAATGGATGAATGGAAGAAATTCATTTTCTAAGAAGAAAAATATTGGGCAACAAAATCCTGATACAGGTCAATTTTTGTTTCACTTTTACCAAATTTTTATGAATTTTTGAAGGATTTTTGTTGCGCCCTGTGCCATCTCCATCAACCCTATAAATTTTTTGAATAGGGAAAGAGTGGGTCATGTGGTACTTTTGCGGCAAGTTCTTTGTATCTTCTTCACAGGCGTGCAGAAATTTTCAGGAAAAAATTTTTTTTTGGAAAATTAGTTAGTTCAAAGAGGTTTTCAGTACGTGCACTTTGTCATGGCTCATTCACTTTGAGATGATGGTACCTGATGAAATTTGACACCGAATGTTGAAAAAACTTTTTTCTCTGTTAAAACTAGAAATGTTTCACGTATACAGTGTGTAACAGCTAAATGGAATAAATTCGATAACGAATAAATGAGGGGGTGTTAGGAAAAACGCTCAGACACGTCGATTTGTAATTTCAAATGCGCATATTTTTCAAGAAAATAAAATTATATAGGGTGTTCCATGCGACCGTGGCCAATACCAGCTTTCTTATTTCAAATGCAACTCCCTGTATATTATTTATTTTTTGGATTCTTCAGAAAATTCTAGACATAATTCATGTACAATGTCCCATACCTATCTTCAACTTCTTCGGAAATATTAAGTTAATAATAATAATAAGACGTTCGCGGCGAGCATTTTGAACATTTCCCACATTGACATTAATGTTTTTTTTTTAATAATTAAGAAATAATCAGTATTACTTATTAGGTTCCAAGTGTAATGTACCGAATTTGTGAAATAAAATAATGTTTATTTAAAACGTTGATTTTTGCAATAAATCTGAAAACACTTAATACTTCCGAAATAGTTAAAGATAGGTATAGGACATTGTGCATGAATTGTGTCTAGAATTCTCTGAAGAATCCAAAAAATAAATAATATACAGGGGGTTGCATTTGAAATAAGAAAGTTGGTATTGGCCACGGTCACATGGAACACCCTATATAATATTATTTCCTTGAAAACTATGCGCATTTAAAATTACAAATCGACGTGTCCGAGCGTTTTTCCCAACACGCCCTCATTTATTCGTTATCGAATTTATTCCATTTGGCTGTTACAATCTGTATTAACATGGTTAGAAGATTCAGTTATGCTATTTTCTGGTACGGAAATCAAGAATCTAGTGTTGAAATTTCACTGAAAAATAATGGATCGAATAGTCCGTTACTTCGTGATGGGTCATTCGAAAAAAGAATACAAGTACTCGAATAACTCAACAGAAAAACTAAGAAACGAACAGTGGAATTCTCCAATTTTCAAAATTCTCAAGAAATTAGCCTACAAAAGACTTTCAAATATCTTTTTGCACAACTTGAAATACTTACTTCAGTATGAAAATCTAATAGTACTACGAAATCTGTGTCACAGTTAAACCTTGAAAGAACTAACTCTATTCACAAAGTTAAAGAAGAGTAAATAGAAATAAGAATTGGCACTGTCTCTGAGAATCATTTCAATTTTAACTAATACCAACCTGCGTCAGTTTTAAGTAAAATAACATGATAAACCTAAACCATGGCCAACCGGGATAATTCTAAAAGTAAATGGAGTATAGTTTTATCATGACGCTCATGAACCATCGGGAGAGCCTCCTACTGTTGTGTTGTGTTGGGTTCTTACTTCATCACGTATTTACTTTACAAGTAAACAGCAAGCCTCAGTGGCTTTACAATCCTGCACAATTCGGTTTATATGGAGACTAATAAATTCGTTCCGTGCATGTGATACCACACAAGCGCTTGTGGTTTATTTGACTGACCCATTGATCTCTTGATTTCTACAGGATACTGAGATCATTCACTCCATCAAACTTAAACTTTTTGAAGTATCGATTTCGGATGTAAACGTTCAGCAAAACCAGGATTTCTTGTCAGCGTTTCCGTAAGTACGGATAAAAAAATTACGATGCAATTAAATAAACCCACTCCGTCGAATTTCAATTCAAAAGCGCCACTCGCAACTCTTGCTCCGTAACTAGTCGTTAAATTGAAAATAGATCCTCGGAAAACGTCTTCTATAACCACATTAAATATAATCCGACGAGGAAGAGGATCCACATATATCATTGAGCCTTTTAATCGCGACCACGTCCGCCTCAACGTCCCACGCGACATTAAAAGCCCCCAAAAAAACGGACGCAATCTCCCAATCACAAAAACACACAAAACAGGGCCTTAACGGTAGAAAATACGAATTTCCGGTAACAATGGAGTCGTCATTGTGAAGATGGCTCATTCACACTCAAACACATGTATCAATATCGCTTTTCATTCACGATAGAGCTCGGGTCCTGAAGCCTGAAGTCCTAAGGACCTGAAGAGGATCAGCTGTCTTGACCGGGGTGGATCTTGCAGTTAAACCCCCCGAGGCCCTTTATTGAATTTATGGTGTCAGAAAGGGATGGTGGGGATGAGTGAACATTGCCGAATTCTCATCTACATCTACATCTGTCAGGTCTTTCGGATTGTCTGGTAAAATGGGTCGGTGTCGAAAAGTTACGGATTTGTATGGGGCGATTTGTTTGTCACGGTTTAGGTGCGGAGGGTCTGGTGTCGAAATGATGGGTTTGTTTTGAAAGGAAGTGAACTGATGAAAGGGAATTATCTGAGAACAATGCGAACTATACAGGTGGTTGGAATTAAGACGATATCCTGAACTTTTATTTCAGTAAACGACTCATTAAAAAGATGTTTCGTGGAATCATTTGAATATTGTTCCCCGTGTAAGTGAAGGGATATTGAATTTGTTCACAGAATAAGCTGACATCTAGAGTGAAGGACATCTTTTTCTTCGAATACAATGTGTTCTTCATTTCTCTAAAGAGGTTGACAAAGCATTTTGTAATAATCTGAAACACAAAACAAAAGGAGAAAGAACAAAAAAGGATAATAAACTAATAAAATATTCATTTTCAAATTGTTTTCAAGATACCGACCCATCTCAGTCAAGACGAATCAGACATTGAAAGAATAGCCTTAAAACTTAAACCCATCTGGGAATTTATGTACTGAACAATTATTGACCAAATAGTCAATAGTTCTCTTCATGACCACATTCACATATTGGGCTATCAATGGCATTCCATTTGAAAAGCTAACGATTATGACTGGTCCTAAGACGATTCAAAATACATCAGTTTTTTCTTGACAGATGAAAACGAGGAACTATCGAACTCAAATAAGGATATTTTTAGCCTTTTTCATTGTAAATTTTCACAAACCTCGAGGGACAATTGAATTGATTAATCCGTTGGGCCTCTCCAGAATTATCCCCACAGATAATCATGTTATCGCTTTACTACAAGAGGTAGAGTGCTTCAGATAGGTGTCATGTTTTTGTTGATAATGAAAGTATTAATTTTAAGCCTTTGATTAATTACCCCCCCCATGAGTATCGAAGTCCTAAGAAAAAGTTACGCAATGTGGTGCACATAAAATATTTTATACATTTTGTACCTGATTTTCAATCGTTATTACCCCCCTCCCCATAAAAAAAGAGCTAAATCCGCCCTTGTATTAAAGCCTCGACTTTGAATCGTTTTGGAAAATATAGCATAGGTGTATGTGGGTATTTGTCCCTTTTTATTTTGTCTATACACTTGATCTATTTTGATTATTCATTAATTTTGATTGTCGATGATATTTTCATCCATATGAAGCAAGTTATCCATTGCTCATCCTATGGATCTTTAAATTTTCGTTCACTTCATTCTCTTATCATTGTATATTGACTTCATGTTATATTATTAATTTTTTTTATTGTAAATAGTATTTTCACAATGGAAAAGTTTGCATTAGCTTCTTTGTCTGTTCTTTAAGGGGCCGTTATACTCTGGCCGACTGCTACGGCACCGATTCTCCATTCAAAAAATGCCTTTAATTTTTCCGAGTTCACGCCCTTATTTTTTCACCTAAAAGCTTATTTTTTTTCAAATTGAAGTTGAAGATGTCTTGAGGGCACTCCAATTTCTCCTCCTTGATAAAATTATTTTTTCGCATGAAGAAATCGGCTGCGGCACCGATTCTCCATTCAAAAAGTGCCTTTCTTTTTTCCAAATTTACTTCCTCAATTTTCCACCTGAAAGCTTGATTTTTTCTTTAAATTGAAGTAAAATGATGTCTTGAGGGCACTCCAAGTTTTTCTCTTTGCAAAAATTATTTTTTCGCATGAAAAAATCGGGTTGAATTTGAGAGTCTATAAAAATTTAATTCATAATCGTTTTTCGGCGGTTGTTCATCAATTTTTTCTAGAAGATTCATTGTGCCCTCGAGACAAATCAATTTTCTATATTTTGAAGAAAATCCCATTTGGATAGGCGCTTCACTAATGCAAAAAATGATGGAAATACTGAAAAGACTTCCGGAAAGGGTGAAATCGCAGAGAACTGTCTGAAATTCCAGGAGGATTTAAAAAAAATCAAGCTTTCAGGTGAAAAATTGAGAGCGTAAACTTGGAAAAATGAAAGGCACTTTTTGAATGGAGAATCGGTGCCGTCGGCCAGAGTATAATGGCCCCTTAAGGTTGTGTGTTGTCTATGCTTTATTTGTAAAGTTATCTACCGTACTGACCTGTGTGAGGAATTGTTGTTATTATAATAACACCAATAAACTCTCTCCCTCGTCTTCCATAGCTGCCGTTCAAAAACAGGTTTCTTATACTTTTTTATGCATTTCAAGGAAGTATTTTGGTATATACAGGGATATTTATGAAACGGGTGATTTTTTTAATGAATAAATTTGAAGGATAAAGAAAACGATGTTGTTACGTCTGAGCTATGCTGCCAGCTTTCCTACCAACACAATTGCTTGCATACATTTTTTCGCAAACTTCCATCCCTCCCAGCTAACATTTCAGTCACGAAACAACCCCCTTGTATGACAGAACAATACTCTACCCTATACACCCAGTGCTCTATAAATCTTTTCCGCCTTATCGCTGCTTTGCGGAAAAAGGTTATTTTGTAAAATTAACGCGATAACGCTCGGTATCTGAGGGCCTTTGATTTTATCAGCGGATGCGAAAAACAAGCGCGACTTTCCTGCTACCCCTGATTTATATACTAACACGTTGGTAAACACGTCATAATCCCATTTTTTTGCGATAATCCCGATTGGGGTAAGTGTATGTAGCTCTGTCACGCCATTGTTCGCAAAAAGCCGCCGCTGCGAGTGCGCCCCTCGTTCCGATTTCCGAAAACCGTAAAGGCCGCGGTCGTTCGTGCATTTACGAGTCTCGACAATTCATTCATGCCGGAACAGAGCTGTAGTATCGGACCCCCTCTATCTAGTTTATGTATGCGATTAACTAGGAAGAACGTTGAAGCACTCAGCTTGGCCAGTTTGGTGGAATAAACTCAGCTTCGATTTGCAGAATCGAGAATACGGATCAGTTGATACAGTCCAAAATCCTAGATCCACCAAACCTAAGTAATTACATCAAAGCTGATATTCAGCTTTGGTGGCCAGAGGGCGCCACCTTAAAGCGATCCCGCGTACCGCGGTCCCATAGGCTTCAAGACTCGGAGCCACGTATTCAAGCCGGTCCCTCATTTGCTTCAAGCAGGGCAACTTCAACTACGTCATTGGCAGGCTCACAAAAGCCAATCAGGGTCCTGTGGCCTGTAGCCACCTTCCCTAGATATTATAAAAATGGCCTAATATGCTAATCAGTCTATCACTAAGGCACACATGGCAGGATAGAATACCAAATCGTCCAAGGTTTCTCTCATTGGTCTTTAGATTCAAGAAATGGGTTGATTTTCCCACTATTGTCAAAAATGGCAAATGAGAGCACTTTGTTGGCTTAGCGAGGCGTTTTTCGATTCTGACACCTAATCAGTTGTTTTCCACTTTTATTCAGAGGAAATGAACCCTCCTTATGTTCAAGCTTGTTAAAACCCTATGTTACAGAGACAAGCAATCAGTAAAGTAAAGGAATCGAACATTAATGATTTAGTTGTAATTTAAAATCGTCGGTAATTAATCAGTTTGTTATTCATGACAACACTTGCTATACATTTTCATATAGAAGGTACATCATAATTCCTCCTTGCTTGCTATAGGTACATTTTCATATAGAAGGTAGAGTTCCTAATACAGTTTATTGTTTGTTGAGAGTGCCCTCACATTTCACCACTTCCTCATCTTCTTCGTAGTTGTTATCTAAGTACGGATAACAACTTATCGCAGTGATCATCAAGATCATCATGGTTCTTACTGAGATTGAGCTACCTATTGGATCTTCAATTCCGAAGGAGATGTAGAGGTGTGAGATCTGGGATGATCTAGATAGTTCCAGTAGGGAACAATTTTTTAGAGCCAGTTGGTGAGCTTGGTAAGATTTTTAACTTGTTGAAACAGTTCTAATATGGCCTTTTCAGATGCTTAATCTCCTCAAAAAGATTATGTGATTTCGTCAGAACTAGGGGATAAGTGTATCCACCGAATATAAATTCGACCCTTGTCCAATATGTAATAGCCTGATGTCCCTAATGATCACAGCCATGTGTTGGCAACTGTTAATGCTAGTATAACGTGAGATGTGGCCCCTTGCCAATTATGTAATGTATATAATATTGCAATAGATATAATTGCCAAATCTTCGAGTATGCTCTTAGTTTATTCATCCGTTATTGCTGTTTGGTTTTACTCGGAAAATTTCCTTTGAATTTCCGTTAGAATGTGAATCACAATGCAAGGATCCTGGAATAGAATGTTCAAGGAAAATCTTTTTCCTTCATCCTTAATCAGCAAATCTCTAATTGATTATCATGAGGTTCATTTTCAATTACCTCCCGTCTCAAAATATATTCTACCCTTATTTTGCTCTGTAATGTGTTCTTATCGTTTTTATTTTGAACTGATTCTTGGACTTTTCTTCAGTCCCTTTATTTGAGCATTATAGATTTCTCACATTGAGGTCCTGCTTAGATCTTCTTCAGTTGTTGCTCCAAATCGAGGAGATGCAACGAAGTTTATCTATTCATGTCCAGAAAAGTAGAAACAGCTCATGGAAGTGTTTCAGAAAGCTGATTGAATGGCACCTCATCATGTCCAGATGATATCAACATCAAGATTTTGATTTTTATCTAAGAAAACTAGAATTCTGAAGACGACAATTGTTCAACTAAGTGGAATAGGATGAGATTATCTTCAGAAGAATGAAGGAAAAGCTGATAACCAAGGGTTATATCAGAAACTAGATATAGTGGTTGTGAAGTAATGTCAAACGCATTTGATCAGATAAATTCGGAGGAAAAGCTGCTCATTTTTAAACCATTAATGAATGAAGACCTTCCAGGTCTGTCAGAGTCATTGCTATAAATCTCCTCACGTCCTTCCCATTGATGTTTGAGACACAAGATGCATTGAGAAATTGACCAGAGGTGGACTGCCCTTCAACATACCAAACCACCATTAACAGTTTCAAACACATGGCCGTCATTAGGAACACAAGGCTATTAGATATCAGACGAGGGTCCAATTCATATTCTTGATTCACTCCCAATGTCGAGCATCAGACACAGAAGATTTAATTAAATGGGGAATTTATGGGAATGCCCGTCCTCCCCTCAAACTTATGGATTCTGCATAGCAATATTTCCTGAAATTTGACGTGACAATGTTAGGGGGTATAGGGTATAGTCGGGACTAATAGTGCGTTAACGGTGCGTGTACGTCTGGCATTACGGGCATAAAAGTGGGCCTTAGGGATCCAAAGGCAGACTATGTTCATAACGATATTGATAGCAATCATTAGAAGTTGCTCTTTTTCGGCTTAGCTCTGGTATTAAGAACTTTCCTAAATTGACAATGTGAAAAGAGCAGAAAGTAAGACTGTCAGAAAGAGACCATCAACGAAATGAGTTTCATTGGCATTTTTACTTCGAATCATTTGTGTGGGAATGTTGTTGATTTGATACTTCCGAAGTAAAATTTTATATTTTGAAGAAATGAAGCGTTAAACATTCAGTTATTAGGCGAATTATTTTCTTACTGGTGCTATATAAAAATTTATTGTTGAATTTAAAATTTGTCAATGCGGTAGTTCGTAGTGGCCATATTGTTTTGATATGACTACGGAACTTGGGTCTACACTTGCACATGGTCTAACTGACCTTAACTTCGAAGTTTATGATTAGAGGAAATACGTACAAAATGACATATATGGACAAAATGACATAGGCATCATAATTAGAGTTTAGAGGTATCAAATGCGGAACTGCCTACCCATCACACGACCGGAGGGGCTTCTATTAACCTCTGAAAATTAGCAAGCGCTACTCTAGTCCATTCGATTGTTATGAGTGACAAAAAAAATCAGTAGGTTCATTGCGCCAAATTTTTAGAAGAAATGGCCAGTTTTCACCATTTTTTTCATTTAAATTGCATTCATTTCGAACTTTACTTATTTGTCATCGTATTCACGAAGCTTTTTTCATGTTGAATATACTTTTTGTATTAATTCGATATATTTCTAGTTTATAACGCTATATGGACAAAATGACATATACAGTGATCGGACAAAATGACATAGGTATTTCAGCTGAATTAACCGTATCTACCGGATAACACCATCCCAGGCTCCATCAGCAAACAAAGAACCAGGACTTGTCTTAACATATTCATAATAAAATATTCATCTGCGGCTAATAAAGGCAATGCATCTTAACCTACTCTTGCTGATCCTATGAGGAGGTTTCTCCAATCCCTAAAGGACGATTCATAAGTGAACAAGGCAAACGTGAGCCGAGGACTAGATAAACGAACTAGAGTCAACTTCTACACCTAATATGATTGCAATCAAATCAAAAAAAGAGCCCATACCTCCTCCAAAGACAAGGAGACAAGTCCCTAGGGCATTATTTAAAGAAGACAATGAAGAAGACAATGTTCCTAGCAACTTTCGAGATGATGAAGACGATTTATCTATTTAGATTTAGATCTTCTCCAGGATTAGCCCTGGAGAAGACTGGTTACGATGCATGCATTGCTTGCATTGGGCTCACGCATCTTGTGCTGATGTTCCTTGAAGAACCAAGCGTTTTATTTGTGAACTTTGCAGTAGTTTTGTAACTATAAGTAGAAAACTACAGTTGCCTGTTGCGGGTATGTCATTTTGTCCATAGCATGCGAACAAAATAAATTTCGTTTATCTCAATTTATCTAAGAATATTTTATTTCTTGGTACTTTTATTTCATGAAGGTTGATTAGATTTTGTAAAGAAAGGGCCAAAGATCATAGGTGTAGAATATGACATTACTGTAATTCACTACTAACAAGTTATGCCTCTGAAAGAAAACCCTATGTCATTTTGTACGTACTTCCCCTACAGACAATGTCGTGTGTCTTACAGACGGAGATACTGGCTGTTTACGTATGCGCCCAGGGGTGTCTTAAAATGAACCTCACAGGTACAACCAGACCAAGTTGTGGTCCCTGGAATCACACTGCCAGGGATCTCTGCTGACCTGGGAGTGCCGTAACTTGGAAAAGACCAATATAAGGCAGCGGTCCAACGAGTTGGACAGCAGAATAACCCTCTGGAGAAACACTCCTGGACTAACTTAGTCTAAGAAATTCGTGATGCTTTCACCGACCTATACCATCACCAGCAGGCTCTTGAAGCTATCACGAGCTGAGCTTCGGGTGATGGATGGTCTGCTGACGGTTCCAATATCATTTGTACCGTATGGAAAAGTCAGCTGATGAGGCATGTTATCCAATTGTCCAGCGCTAGCTGGCCTAAGAACCGTTCATATGTGGTAGCAGTTGTCGGAAGGCTAACCAAGCCATAACGGTGCCGCAGCGTTTGGGAAAGTGTTTTGGTCGAGCAATAATATTTTGTGGAGCGCTGAAGTTTGGGAGGAATTGTTGCTCAAGCTGCGCAACGCGCAAGAGCTTCACCAGGTGGCAAGGCATCCACTTTTGAGGATGCCATGAACTTGAGTTTTCACGGACGGTTTTTGGTTAAGCTTGAATGGGAAAATAGATGCGATATGACAAAACCAAATTGTCATTTCCGATCAGTATCTCTTAGAGGCCAAATTACTCTACAGTTTTTATCCCCACATCTCTTTATATATAATCCGTTCTCGCAGAATCGGCATATCCGTGCCGATCGGCAATCTTTCATTACAAAATCTCCCCGCCTTCCACGCCCCCTAAAATGAAGAATGGCGATATTGAGCTCCCACAGGGCGATTATGATTAGAAATGCGAATCTACAATCAACATCTGTTTATCGACGCGAAATCGAATAAAATATATTCGGCCTCAGGGGGGCGAGTTCATGGCTGGCAGTTCAGAGGTTTCACTATCGTGTGTGCGTATGTTGGGCTTCTTCGACTGATGGAGACGGAACATTTCTCGGGGTATCGCTTTCATTATTGTGCCAACTGAGATGATATAGATTATAAGATCTACATAGACAGGCATTCTATGGACAAGGACCAGGCTGGCCATATTGCTGTTTAACATCAAAGTCTTCTCAATCATTCAAAATTTGGACCATGAAGAACACGGAGACAAATTTCCAGAGAGATCAGTAAAACATCCGAGCTGCACAAAATGTTTTCATCTTTGAATGGAGTTTCGCGACTTCTTTGGCAATAAGTTTCCCCCTGCCCTTTTCTCTGAATTCTTTTCGGTTTTTTCACAATTATCTTTCATAATTGTGGTTCTCCATTCGATATTCCGAAGGTTGACACTCTACAAGTTAAAATTTGATGATTCAAATCGCCGATATTTGGACTTACTGAAGTCTACTGAGTTTCCTAGTCGAACACTGTTGATTTTACCCAGCTCCCAGGATGTTTTTTCATCTCACTCACCTGCAAAACAAAATTCGAATTAGTACATCAGCTTCATAATGCAACTTCAATTTATGGGTAGTTTACATACTTAACGAAATTGCTTTCAAAGATGCATGCATTATCAAATGTTATGAAAGTATGTTCTAGAGTTCTACTAATAGGTGGAATTCGAATTGATGTTTTTGAGGTATCTTTTGTATTCTTATTATAATTCGTCCACTTGTATAGGTTAGGTTAGGCTAGGTTAGGTTAGTTTAGTTTTGGTTAGGTAAGGTTAGATCAGGTCAGAATTTAAAGGATTAGGTGAATTTAAGTTTGAAGAATAAAGTTTGTTGTATGTTTGTGATTGCCAGTCGGAGTAAGTCATCTGAAAGCCAGTTGAATTTCAATCTTCGTTTGAATAAATGTGAATTTGAATGAGATCATCAATTTTCTTTGAGAAGGAGCATACTTAAATATTGAGAAAAGGAAATAAAAGCAATTATTCATAATCTACTCCCATAGCATAATATATTCATTATTCAACTGAATTTGATCTGTAATAGTCTCTATAAACCAATAGTGTGAGGTAATAATAACTCACGCCTATAACTCTCTCTAATACAAATAGGAAAAATGAAGCTTACGAACTGAATAAAAAAGTCGGGTCAATGGGGAACTCTATTTCAGACATCAAGGTAACGTTCTCGCTATCCATTTCTACATTTTCTTAGGCCTGAATATCCAAAAATTGCATTTGGAAAACGTGAATTTTTGACGTTTTCTACGGCATTCGATATCGATTCGATTTTCGACCACAGAAATCGCTTTCGACAACTGTTGTCAATTTTTAAAATGCAGATTAATTCGAATTTTACTGAAGAAGTCGAAAAAAAAGTATAGTGTTCAATTCGCGGTAATGGTCATAATACACTCGAAAGCTGCAAAGTTTACAACTCGAAGACTTAGTTCAATAGGAGTAACTCTTCTATGGGTGCCAGAGCATTGTGGTGTTGAAGAAAAAAAGTGCATCAAATTTAACACCTGCTGGACCTGAGCCCTTCTGTGGGCTTGGAAAAAAACAATATAAGGCAGTGGTGCAACAATGGGAGTTGGATAACAGAATAACCCTCTGGAGAAACACTCCTGGACTTACTCAATCTAAGAAATTCGTGATGATTTCACCGACCTATCCCAATAGGCTCTCAAAGCTATCACCAGCTGAGCTTAGGGTGATGGTAGGTCTGCTGACAGTCGGTACAAACATCATTTGTACCGTATTGGGAAGTCAACACATGAGATTTGTAGACTATGTGGATCAGAGGCAGAAACAGCTGAACACATGGTATGCAAGTGTCCAGAGCTGGCTGGCCTTAGAACCATCCATATGGGGAAACCTGTCCTGGATACTCACGAGGTAACGCCAAAGGCTCTTGAGGATGTTGTCGGTTTTATCAACACCACTGACGACATCCTTGGGTTTCAATGAATGAGTAGGATAGAGAACAAAAGATCTACATGGTCGCAGTTCCCGGAAGTTTAACCGAGCCATATCCACCCCGGTTTAAAGAAGTAAAAAGAAGTAGAAGATTTGCCATAGTCGTCGGTAAGAATTTGGCACTTGGCATACCGGTCAACAGCTACCATCCACCACAAATTTAGCACCTCGTACCAATCCGACACGCCCACTACCTACACAATATCGTATTTCCTAAACCACGAAACAAAATTCCTCAATTTCCCCAGAATCAATAGCCGCCTGCAATAAATCAACGACGGAATATTTTCGGGCAACACTTCGAAATCCTGGAGGACGTTTCACCGAGCCATTAATCCCAGATATATGCGGCATAATGTTTCTAATTAGTGTGCAGATGACGCCTGATCCTCGGCCGTCTGCGCCAAATAAAAATAAAAAGGAAAAAGGGGAGATGTACGGCCCTGACACGAGTGGGGCGAAAATATCGTTTCGGGTTGAGTTGTCGCGTTATTATGGTGGCAACTGCTCCCTCGTTTTGCGCCATGGTTTGACGCTGGTTGTGGATATTTACTCATCCGATTGAATTACGAAAATATTATTCTACTCATTTCAGCAATATAGCTACTGACTACACCATCACATTACTGGGTGTGAGGTAAAGAATGGATAATATGTTACCTGACCTGTACAATATTTTCGGAGTTGATATTTTCGAAAATCTTAATAAAACCTTATTCGAATGAGAATGTTAAAAACACGATATTTCTCAATAAAAACACAGTTTTGTCCGATTATTTCTGCAATTGAAAAGCCATATTTATCCCACCAAAATAAGTTCCTTCTTCGATGTTCCTGAAGATTAGGTTGTGAACACTAATAACTTGTTCATATTTTGCCCGATATCCCAAAAATATCTCATAAAAAATTGTCTTTTCACTAAACTAACATTACTCCATTAGGACATAGGATTGTAGGTCAATGACCTGAACTGACCCATCTCTATGATACTTTACAGAGCTTTTGAGAAGACGATTTTCATTAAGATTAGTGAGCACTTATTACTTGTTTATATTTTCCTCTATCTCCCAGAACTAGCTAAAAAAATCGTTTTTACACTAATCGAACATAACTCCATTAACCTAGGTCCTAGGTCATAGGATTCGAGGTCAATGACCTAACCTAACCCATCGTCCCCATTTCTGTGACAGAGCTATCATAGAGCTTTTGAGAAGACGATGCCAGATTGTGTTGATTTTCTCTCTACACAAGGAAGCAGTACGTCCTCCATCATTAACGGATGAACTAACGCAAAGGCACTTGTTTTGTTTAATTTGGCTGATGGCGTCTAGTCTCTGGACATGCCGAAGGAGTAGTTCTGATTCTCGCCGATAGAGTGCTACGATCTTAATTTCAGTCGCCTATAACGGTGCGCAAGACAATCCGTTGTTCCATAGACCGAACATTTGGTCTGTGGTTGTTGAACGAAGCATACGTATAGCGGCTTGATGGAGATTTGTCGATTTGTTATTTGGTTATTCACAGTGGAGAATGCGAACAGTTGATGTGAAAAGATTTTCAGTGAAAGTAAATTAATGTGATAATAACCGTGTAGTGTCGAGTTCATAAAATTCCAAGAGGATATTGTTTACATAGAAACATCGTCGCTGATCATGTAGTGTTAAGTATTCATTTTGCGTTAATTTCAATTCAATACGTGGTTTGTATGGGACATTCATTATTAATATCCGAATTTTGTATTCCATTGATATTTTTTTCAGTCTTGACAAAGTTAATAAACATTCTGACAACATTGTTAATTTGTATGGATAATCAAAGTCAAAGAGTTTATGAATTTAAGCTATTCTGTGATATTATCAATTCAGATTATTCTTATGATTTTTGATTTTTTCGTCAAATTTTATCGGGTAAAATTGGGAATAACTCGAAAACGACGCTTATCATCAAAAAAACATAAGAATACTTTTATTTTCTAAAATGATTGATTCTTTCGAAAATATAAACCGTTTATCTTTTTCAAGTGATTTTATGGTATTTTCTCGTCGGTTTATGAGTGGACTATGCTGTAACTTTTATACCAGAAGAAATTTCGAATAAGTTTTGATTGAGGAATATGCACCATGCATAGAGGAACCAATCAACCAAAATTCAGTTCATTTTAAATAACGGTTCTGAAGATATAAACAGGAAAGTGTTTTTTTCGTTGATTTTCGACACCCTGTATCTTCCAAACGAAACCGAATTTTGAAAAATGGTATAGGAAAAAAGTGTTTCGTTTGAAGGGGGGAATCTACAGTTAAAATATAAGTCAAAGACTCACCCTTTATTCAATATTTCTTGACGATCGACTGGTTGCAAGAACTGTAGAACAACATATTGGAAGCTTCAAAGTTCAGGGTGTGAAAAATTCGTTGTCTAGTGGGAGAATCGGCCGAACTGTAGGGACTAGAAGGTAAGAAACACTCTTTCCAAGGCACAAACGCGCAAAAAGTTACAAATATCCATTTAAAATTGTGAATGAAGCATTTTTTCAAGAACTAATAACTAATGCAAATTTCGTACCAGCATAATGATGCAAAGAACTGCACTGAAACCCTCAGGCGTTGAAGACCGAAAAAACTGAGGCCGACATCAATTAACGTTCAAACGACTTTAACGAGGTGGCCTTTCTGAACCTTCAAAATCGTTTATTTCGGGAGTTATTATCAATTAACATCAACCCTTTTCATTAGTCGGTTCGTTTTAAAAAGTTTTCGTAAATTTTTTACGTACGTTGGCAGACGACCATAAATCAATTAGGACTGTCAAATGGAATGAACGCCTACCGGATGAGACGAGAACGATCCTAGGGACCTGGAGGACTTTTGCTGACTCTAACTGCAAGCCCGTTAGGTCCGGACAAGTGTCAACTAGACCCGCTCGATTTGGCTGGTTTCGCAGCAATTAGGACGTGGCCACCTGCGTCTTATATTCGAAGGGGCGAAATGTCACGTTGTTGTTTGCTCAGGAGTCCCGTCCTATCCCGATTGTGTTTTCGGGGGAGGTGTCAGTCTCAGATATCGGCTTTGTTCGATGAAATAAACGTCTTCGTGCAAGTTGCAAACCTTGCAGAGCAACCAATTGGATAATGAGGTGGTAATAACTAATTGGAGAAGCCAAATTGACGTGATAACAATATGGAATATTGTAAGCAGTGCAGCATTATTAAAACTTTAAGAAAACGAAAGGAATATTCTATATAAATTCATTCGTCATTGGCTGTCAGTCTGTTGCAAAGCATATTGTGTGGTATGTAGATACTGCCAGTTATAATAGAAGAAATTCAGAAAGAATTTTCAGAGGAAGAACATCAAAATAAGGAACAAAAAGAAAACACCATTGAGGACGTAGAAACGATGATAGTCGATGCTTAAGAGAAATCCACAAAAGTAAAACCAATATCAATGAAGAATCCACTACCTATTAGAGGAAAAAGAAGAGCCAAGTAACGATATAAAAGGACAGTTCAACCTGATGATCAAACAATTCTGATTAGACACACAAAACAAAGTGACACTCAGCATTCGCGAAATGTTAATGGACAAATGCGATCAAAAGTTAGAGGAATTAGATATTGAAGACCAATCTCTATGGAAAATGTCAGTAGCTGTAACTGCAAAGAAAACGAAAAAAATACCAATAAAGGAAGACTTACGGCAGTAACGAAC
Source organism: Adalia bipunctata (assembly GCA_910592335.1). NCBI lineage: Eukaryota > Metazoa > Arthropoda > Insecta > Coleoptera > Coccinellidae > Adalia > Adalia bipunctata. The sequence goes on from OU342953.1 coordinate 25,690,978, forward strand.
AAAGAAAAAGCAGGAATGTTTGCGGATTCTCTACAGGAACATTTCGAGCCCAATTCCTCAATGATCGAGTGGAAGATATAAAAAAACCCCAGCCAACACTGGGAGAGAGCAGAAAAAAAAGAAATTTCCAAGAGGAGAATAAAGAAAATTATTGAACAACTGAAGAATAGAAGAGCCACAGGAGCAGATGAAATCCTGAATCAAACATTGAGAAATCTGCCGGAAGAAGCACAAGAAGAAGTTGCAGAGATATCAAGGGCAATAAGAATTCTTCCTCAATAGATGGAAAACGGCATCATTACATAGTATAAAGCAAAGTCGCTTTCGCTGTCTGTCCCTATGTATGCTTGAATCTTCAAAACTACGCAACGGATTTTGAAACGGTTTTTTAAATAGATAAAGTGATTCAAGAGGAAGGTTTATAATATGTATGATACATGCATAATATTGTAGAGAAACACTGATGAATTTACAGGTTTCTAATGTGATGTCGTAAATAAACACTTTTTTTGCGCTTACATTGCAAACGCTGACTGAACCCCACGAGATAAATCAAAATAATGTACTCGGTATTGTACTCCTAAAAAAGGTCAACCAAAAAGTCCGCGATGGCATATGTCTATCTCTTGGATAACCCACAATAACCATTTTTTGTTCTTCACATTTTACGGAAAAAAATGGCTTAGTTAGGAAGTTATTTTAAGCTATACAGCATTAATCCTTATCCAATTAACTACTGGGTTTTTAATATCAATAGACCCCCCTCTAACTCTGTTACAAAAACAGTTACATCATCATTATCATTACATAGTATAAAGCAAAGTCGCTTTCGCTTTCTGTCCCTATGTATGCTTAAATCTTCAAAACTACGCAACGGATTTTGAAACGTTTTTTTTTAATAGATAATGTGATTCAAGAGGAAGGTTTATATGTATGATATGCATAATATTGTAGAGAAACACTGATGAATTTACAGGTTTCTAATGTGATGTCGTAATTAAACACATTTTTTGCGCTTACATTGCAAACGATGACTGAACCCCGCGATATTTCCGAAGATATTACAGATTCAAAATGCAGGGACATAGCGGTGCGGCGCCGGCACTTCCGACCCGGATGGCGGCGTGTACCTATACATAGCAGGTCGTCTTCCTTAGATTCGAGCGTTGAGTTTTTTTGTTTCTCATGGTCAATTATATTTCGCTCTTCCAAAAGTAACTTCTCAACAAAATATGTTTGTATATAAAAACGTTGTTTATAAGGACATTCTGTAGTAGGTAGGTATATTATTTAGTATCAGCATTATACCCGTGCGAAGCCGGGGCGGGTCGCTAGTATACCTACTATATTGATATGGAAAAGAGGAGAAACCAACAAAGATACAAGTTACATACCGATAAGTCTTCTTTCGACCCTAATTAAAGTCATAAAGAAAGTGATATGCAGAAGACTATACCAATTTGTGGAATCCAATAAAGTTACACCCTTTCACAAGTTTGGGTTCAGGGAAGACTATTCTACAGTTTGTCAACTAGCTAGAAAAACTGAGGGGATCAAAGAGAAAATTAACCTGTCTACAAAAACGGGAGTCGCTTTCTCAGATTAAGAAAAATCGCCAAAGATTGAAATATAGAAAGAAGATGCTTAAATTTCCAGCAAAATTGATAAGCCTAATACATGCACTGGAAACATAGAGAATTTCAAGTGAAAATAGACGAAAGACGACACGAAGTGGACGACTAGAAAAGCTGGCGTACCACAAGGATCTGTTCTAGGACAACTTCTTTTCCATATTTTCATGTCAGATATAAATAAATGTTGAGGAGATAGCGCAGTTTGCAGACGATAAACCATTAGACATTAGGATCTATCAATGTTACGACCTGTCTTGGACTTGGACTATCACTATTTGAAACATCCAGTCTTCAAGGTTTGCATATTTGATCCCCAAAGCCATAACAATGAGTAGCAGTTCCCTTATCTTCACCACAAAGACCTCTAGTCAAAACTGTAAAATGTCAAAATGTAAAATTGTAATGTTCTCCCCGTCAATTTAATCAGACCACATTAATCTTCATCGACAGACTTCGATAACATAATGTACATCATCAAACGCAGTTATCTACAACTCCCCATCCCTGTGTCCCAAGATAGTGGAAGATCTCGGGGTGACTAGTCAAAAACACCCTATACTAATCCGGCGTCCCCTCAGTCATAGATAAATTGAATTTGTTCACTATATCGGGTCGCACCGAATGTATGCCATCGTAATCTGCCCCAGGAATTGATTCTTATCGTGCTCTGCACCAAAGGGTCGACTGATGGCCTAAAATAATCGCATTTTTCCGAAATGAAGTCCATAGGACGATGACGGCTCCTAATTTGGCAGGAAAATTATTTAGGCTGGCATGTCCTTTGACCGTTCTTGTGTGAAATCCCTTCCTGTAGCTCCGCCCGACTCGTTATCGGATGATGGGACTAGACTCGAGCATTCGATCCTCAAAGAGAAATTGCATTTGTTGAAAGGGATTTTTGTTCATTGTGTGGTCTTAATGAAGTTGGATTGTTTTGCTGGTTTCGGAACTGATTCGTTTTGAAATCGGAAAGCACTGCCGGAGATAATAAGAGGGCAATTGAAGTTTGGTATAATTATTCAGAAATCATTTGAAGATCTTGTGTATCCAATATTTCAGACTGAACTGTTGTCTTTCGAATTGATGCTTTAAAACATCGTGGAAAAATGCATTCAAGACCTTTAGCCCATAGTATTCACCCTGCTTCTTCCCCCATCCAGAAAAATAAATACCAAATTGATTTCGGCATTATCTTCCTTATCGTTCTTCAAAAGGAAACACATCGTTATGCTACTTGCTACCCCAAGTCTGAATCATGGAAGGCTTGATTTCAATGTGAAATTGATACAGTCAAGGATTTATAGGGGGTGCCAAGACTTTTTCGGTAATAAAATTACATGCTTCGGAAGCAACATACCCCATACCGATGATCTCTTGGAAAGGGGGAAACAGATATCAGAAGAAGCGTTTTGATCGTTGAGAGTGGGGAATGGCTGCATTGGATTTCCGTTCAATAAACTCGGGAGAATTCTGTACATATTTTATATTTTGTTGAGACTATGGGCTAGGTCTTTCTGCCTGTTTGTTGATATGGTCGGGCTTCTTCTGGAAATGATTTTTGCGAAAGTTGACGAGAGGAAATCCTCAATGTCTCGACTCAAATCGAATCATTCACGAGTAGTGCCTCTCATCAGATTCAAAACATTCAATCATTTGGACAGCAGTTTATTTCCACCTTCATTGACGTGTACCAGATCATACAGAGTGTAACAGCCAAATGGAATAAATTCGATAACGAATAAATGAGGGCGTGTTGGGAAAAACGCTCGGACACGTCGATTTGTAATTTTAAATGCGCCTATTTTTCAAGCAAATAATATTATATAGGGTGTTCCATGTGACCGTGGCCAATACCAACTTTCTTATTTCAAATGCAACCCCCTGTATATTATATATTTTTTGGATTCTTCAGAGAATTCTCGACACAATTCATGCACAATGTCCTATACGTATCTTTAACTATTTCAGAAGTATTAAGTGTTTTCAGATTTATTTCAAGAATCAACGTTTTAAATAAAAGTTATTTTATTTCGCAAATTCGGTAAATTACACTTAAAACCTAATAAATAATACTGCTTATTTCTTAATCATTAATAAAAAAACAAAAAAACTTCAATGCGAACGTCTTGGCAACATGCTAATCTGGTGTAGAATTGTCTTCTAACGTTACTCAACATTTCAGGCGTGACTGATCTAATCGCAAGCGTGATTCGGTTTTTTAGGTCGTCTAAGTTTAAGGGTTTCGTTTCGTATACAATACTGATATACTGAGGGACACGCTACTTAAAATCGATGCGGCCGTACCCTTTAGGCAGAAATAGAATTGCGCGCCATCTACACGGAAACGTGGAGCGGCTAGGGTGATGTAGATCCCTACAATAGATCCCGCTGTACTGTATTCTGCAATAAAATACCAATTCTTATCAATTTGAGTTATATATCCGAAAATTGGATCAAAAGGAAACCGACGAGGATGGGATTCGAACCCACGCGGGCAGAGCCCATTGGATTAGCAGTCCAACGCCTTAACCACTCGGCCACCTCGTCCTCATATAGTGAAAATGTTGATAAGGACAGGAACATATTTCTGATTATCACAATAACTACCATTCAATAGCTGATAAGGACAGGGTTCACTCTAAAAATTCATTACCTAATTTGCACTTTCGTCAATACTTTCTACATGGTCGGTTGTTTTAAAATGAGGGCAAAGTAACAAAAATGAGATTATGAAATTGAAGGCCGCCAACCGATAAATCTTGAGTTTTTATTGGGATAGTCGTGAATTCGCAAATTGGTTATATTAAAATACAAACTTCTTCTTGAGAAAATATTTACATAAAGAAAAAAGCTTGATTCGAAATGAAAATATGATAAAAAAATTCAAATAAAATATCTAATGAAATGAAACATGGGACAAAGTGCAGAAGTTTGCAATTTTCAGTTTTCTGGTGCGTGAAATAATCAGATTGTTGATAATAACTTAATGAATTCAAGCAAAATTCTAAAGAGGTTATACAGGGTAAGTCCTTGATTTGTATATATGTATACATATTTTAACTGAAGATTCTTGAGGTCAAAAGGAACCTTTTTTTCATTTTCCATTTTTCCGTATTCGGTTCTGTTGAAAAGATATAGCCATTTGAAAAAAAATTGGGCCAAATACGTCTCAGAAACGATTTTGTGGAATTGATGCAAAGTTCATATTTCTCGATTGAAATTAAGTGGATACATTTAGGAAATACTCCAGTACTAACCTTAGTGGAATGAACATCTCAAAATTATCTCATAAAAATTGTTTTTCCACTAAACTAACATAACATCTACCCATCTTTGACAGAGCTATCACAGAGCTTTCGAGAAGACGATGGAAGCAGTACGTCCTCTATCATTAACGGATGAACTAACGCAAAGGCACTAGTTTTGTTCACGTTGGCTGATGGCGTCTAGTCTCTGGAAATGCCGAAGGAGTAGTTCTGATTCTCGACGATAGAGCGCTATCGTGACTATAATATAGTCACTGTAGTAACTGTATACCTACATCGCCATCTTATGGCGATAATATCAAATACAGCACCTTCACGACTACGCTACATTGTCTTATATAGACACTGTAGACCGTAGCGACACATAGTGGCCTTATTCAAAAGGAGCAAAAACATTTCCTACATAAACAAATTTTTCATAGAATTTTTCAGAGTTTAAATGTTTATTATAATAACCAGGCCGTAGACGAATTCATAAATGGAGTTTTATAACAAACAGTACATGCGATGTCGAGTTATAAATGGTGTAACCAACATCTTTGTTTTATATACCTATATATATATAGATTTCTGATATCATGGTAGGAGCCCATTGCTGGCATGGCCCAACTTCATCGACCTGATGAAGAACAACAAGAAAGTCCAAAAATAAACGGGGCAAGTTCACGACATAACTCGAATTAATCATCCTAACCGAACAATAGAATAACAGTCGCCAAAAACACAAAGTACATAAATATTGGCCGCCGTTTCCTGGATCGATTTCGCCCAATTCAACAACAGAATAAAACAAAAAGTTTAACAAACGAGGAAGAGACGTTCGTTCCAACGGTGACTGGGATCATTATTCAACTATCTGAAAGGACGCTCGCGTTTGTCGAGAATCACGCAAGAATGAAGTGCCTTGTCGAATTAATGTTCCTGGGTTGTCAACGTCATTTATCTATTGTTTGCCGAGCCTACTGCGATTTGTTTCCGTTTCAACCACATGCCGTTCCGAGCGTCTTCCGCGTCTTCCTTTGGGCTCTGGGTCGATTAGGACTGGAAATGGGCAAACTTCATTAGCTTCGAGTCACGACTTCTTGTTCATTATCAATTTGCATTTCTTCTCTTCCTTCCAAGATTGCCAGGCCTGCCCCATCGCGTGGCGACATCTATTAATGGTTGATTTGTGGTAGATACCCATTAACGTTTCCTTCGGGGATTTTTTGAAGGCTTAATTAGACAGGATTAACTGTACATGGAATTTTGCAAAATTTGAAATATCGTGATATTCCTCTTGACCTTTAATCATTAATGACTTAGTGATCGTTTATTTTGTTTTTACTCGCTGTCCTACTTCAGTGATAGCATGTGCGAATCTGCGAATTGCTCTTCATGAACAGATACAACCTAATAAAGAGCCAATGCAATTATGATCATGGTACTACTCTACTGCTCAACACCTGTAACTAATCACGCCCTCATCTCACAATTTCGGCAAAAAAACCAATTCAAGACTATTTTTTTCTAGTATCAAGGGATATTTTTCATTAATGAACAACCAAGTGTTGTTTATTGTATAAGTATTAATTGTACAAAGCAATATACAAATTTTATTTGTTCCTCATTTGTAAACGTCAGTTTCCAAAAACACAATACTAATCAAGAAAGTTCATTTTATCAACTCACTGACTTGTAAAACTGACAGTTAACTTGCAGAATTTTTACAAGTTAGTAGTATTATTTACATTAGAAAATTTTGTTTCGTTGTCATATATGTTGAAAATCATGGTACAATTGTTATTTCCAGTAACACAGATTTTTGATGATGAAAGAGTTGATACTGATGATGATGAACCATCTGTTGACTCAGAAACTGCTGAACTCGAAGACTGCAGAACATTTATACTCTTCTTACTACCAAATAATTTGCTAGACATTTCGATTTTTTTGTTGACCGAATCATCGACATAACTCATCGCAATTTCGGTGCTCTTCCACCCTCCTGCACGCTTTAGTGCTAAAATATCTCCACCGGAATCCGCAACCATGGTGGCTCCAGTTCTGCGAAAAGAGTGGCCGGTGTATAACTCTGGGTCTTTTAAACCTAAATATTTCGCTATTTGCTTTGGGACACCACCAATAGTGTGCTGGCCAGCATTACGGGAAATGCACTTTCCATGTCGGTAAGTCAAAAAAAAATCTTAGGCTTTCTGTTCCAGGAGGCCGAATTTTCACATATTTTCTGTATAACATTCAGGGCTTGAAGCTGCAGCCATCATCGGTTATGGTGAATCTTCTTGTTGTTGAATTTTTTGTTTGCCGCAATGTCACAATAACGTATTTTCCCATATCTTCTACATCATTCATGTTTAAGGAGAGAATTTCGTCACATCGACAACATCCAAAAATCCCAAATATTGTTACAATTTTCGCCAGCAACCACTGGTCATCAGGAGCATGTAAAAGAAATTGTTCAGCCTCTTCTTTACTTAATACCTTGGCCTTTCTTGGCGTATAACGCTTATTTTTTCGTTTCCGAAACGCTATTACCTTTTGAAATATGCAAATGACAACTAAACGTCATATTTTTCAATAAATTAAAAAAAAACAAACCTGCGAACAGAGGCATTTTCTTTTATTTCCAAGCAGCTTTTCAGCATAGACCATTTTGCCCATAAAGTATTAGGGCTGAATCTAGCTGATATTTGATTCAAGTAGACCAACAAAACATCTTCAGTTACCCCAATCACACTATTTTTGTTTTGCCACTTTTTGAAGTCGTCGTATTCTCGCTTGTACCATGAAGCTGATTTTGCAGGTAATAAACTTGAAGCTACACTGCTGGCTGCCTCAATAATTTCTTTTGGTACAGTCATTTTCGCTTTCGCCAAAACAAATGTAAAGAAAAATAAACAGACATGTTCATGGCAACGCTTCCATAGCTTACGACATCTGCGACAAATTATTGAGATTTTTTTGGAATTTATCTAACCTTTTTACAAATGAGAAACAAATAAAATATAAAACGATACACGCAAGGTAACGGGTTTTACAGGCTCAAGGAGGTAACTGACTCGCCTGCGGCTCGTCAGTTATATCCTCCATTCGCCAGTAAAAACCCTGTTACCTTGCTAGTAATGTTATATACTATTAAAACATAAATGTAATAAAATTATTTTTCAAATGAAAGAAAATTGGATTTAATTTTTTGCCATTAAACCCAAAGATAACAGGCTGAAGCTAAGCTGCATCCCAGTTTAGGAATATGTTCTTCCCAATTCAGTGTATCATTCACATAGATTCCCAAGAACCAAGGACTTTGTAAATGAAGTTAGTTCTTTTAAGGTGATAAAGGTTTCGTAGTGCTTCTACATTTTCATACTGGGGTATTTGAAGTTGTGCAAAAAAGTATTTCAATGTCTTCTGTCTGCTTATTTCTTGAGAATTTTGAAAATTGGGATATTCCATAGGTGCATCTGTTCGTTTAGAAGTTTTTCTGTCGGGTTATTTGAGTTCTTTTATTCTTTTTTCGAAAAACAAAGTAACGGACTATTCTTTCCAATATTTTTCAGTGAAATTTCAACACTATGGATTTCCGTACGAGAAAAAAGCATACTTAATCTTTCATTCATGTTCATATACGTGAAATATTTTCAGTATCAACAGAGAAAAAAGTTTCTTCAACATTCGCCAGGTCTTTGGAATTATTGAATTCACAGAACTTTTTCTCAAATTCATTATTTTCACAAAGTAAATAAACATTTTGATAAATACGTAATCAGTACGACCTATATGCAAAAAGGACAACGTTGCCCAGTTATCTGACAGGAAAATGACTTCAACTTAACAGTTTCAAGATAAACACGGTGAAATGTGTCAGAATTTCATGGCCAACCGGGATACTTTATAAAAGTGAATGGAGTTTACTTCCTCAACTTTTGTGGAGCAGTATATTCTTCAAAGAATTTGGGGTTCATTCACGTTCGTCCCGATAAACTATTGTGCAAACCAATCCTAGTCAACACCTATCCATATGTCCTCCTGGTTCATTCATCATCTGTCAACACCAACCCTCCCCTCAAATCTCCCCCTCGCACCCCTGGCACCGCCAAAGCCTCCCTCAATCTTACCACTATCTCTTATTAGCCGGCGTCCCTGACGTCATCCGGGACGGCGCTAGGCGTCGATCAACACTCATTTGTTGGAGATTTTCATTTATGATTCCGGCACAATGGGACACTCAGTCGGCCGTGAAACTCGGGGGCCTTTGTTCGCTCCGGCCGGGGCACCACCCAGGGCCCATTGTCTGGGCCGACGTTTTGACAAAAAACCCTCTCCGGCAGCTCGACTTGTCGCCTTACCCGACAAATTACGTGCACGTTTTCTTCATTAGGCAAATGAACCCGACAAAACGTGCATTTCACGCAGTGGATGCACCTGAATCGAAGTCTATTATTCAGATTCGTGTGAGCCTAGAGTGGACTACAATTAGTACAACGAATATTATTGATGGTGGAGAGTGGTGCTCTTTGTCTTGCGTATGATGCGTGGGTTATGCTGCTTTTGTTTTTGGTTGGGTGCAATTAAAAGCTTTTCCTTCATGTTCTTCATTGTTTTCATAGGTTGCCTCCATTATGTTTATGAGCTTTTTACTTTAATTATGTATCTTAAGAAAGATAGCTATAAAAATTTATTTTCAAAATGGAACATTATTGTATAAAGAAAAGAAACAAGGAACAGATCGTCAGAAAATCAGTTCCAGGCCCGGATCTAGGGATCTAGATTAAGGGGGCGCTAAAAACAACCAGAGGTTAAATTTTTTTTATTTTCGATTTTCTCGGAAAAAAATATTATTATTGAATATGACACGACTCTGAAGTGCCATCTTGACCACTCAAAAAAAGGACAAACATCCTATCTTCCCAAAAATATGCAAAATGAAATTATCGATTTAATGGCCACCAAAGTTCGCAATAGCATTATTAATGAGATCAAGGATGCCTACTATTTCACTATTATGTTCGACTGTACCCCAGATGTATCTCTCACAGAACAAATGAACCAGGTTATACGATATTTAAAGAGAACGTAGTCTGGATATGAGATAAAGGCGAAGACTTATAATACTAAAAATAAAGGAAAGTTTTATTGACTTCTTAGAAGTTGACAAGCTGGCATATATTTATATAAAGGAGTCCAATTCAAAATTCTACAATCTCTGAATCTTGTGGGTGTCCATTCGTCTTTATCATGTTCAGAAGCGGTAAATTTATTTGGTGTTGTACGAAAACTGTATTGTATTTTTGTTAGTTCAACCACACGATGGACGATTATGAAGAATTGGACGAAAACAAATTTCAAAGGAAGTAGCCAAACCAGATGGACTAAACATCAAGCTGTTAATGCCTTGCTCAATAATTTACCGGGAGTTGTGAAGGCTGTGGAAGAAATCAAAGAATCCTCACTAGTCGCAGAAAACATGTATGAAGCTGGTCATTTGCTTCATGCTGTGATGGATTTTAGATTCATCCTGAACCTTACAATTTGGGATAATATTCTGCGAGTGATCAATATGGTCAACGTGGAAATTCAGAAAGGAGATATAGTTATTTCACATTCATTATCGTAAATGCAAGATCTTATGAAGATCTTGCAAGGAATGACAGAAAAACTGGATCAAATGTGGAGCCAATTCTTAGAAATAAAGGTGTTTCCAAGAAGACAAAGCAGGTTGACGAAATGTGCGATGATGAGTCAAGAACGGATCTAGTTGGTTCATTCTCCGAGGAAATTAAGGTTGTTTTCGACAGATCATTGTCAGAAATCAAAAAAGATTAGAAAGCGCAGAGAGTCTGCATACGAATTTCTCATTCCTCAAAGGCTATGCCCTTTCAAACAGGCAAAAAGAGGATCTGCAGAAAATGGGACCCTTTGAGCGCAAAAATATTGAAGAGACTTGAATGCAGTTGATTTTTGTTAGGAACGGGCGGTTTTCAAAATGTTGGTTCCTGAAATAAGTGAAAGATCGAATTCATTAGACCTGCTACAAATTCACCACAGGCAAGATCTGAAAGATGCTTTCCCTATAATGTCAGTATAGCTGACATATAGAATATAGTGCACATTGCCTACCACGTCTGCAAGATGTCAAAGCAGCTTCAGCAAATTGAAAATAATGAAAAATTATTTGCGTTCCTTAATAAGTCAGAAAAGTCTTTTTGGCCTCTCGATCTTAGCTATAGAATACAAAACTGCTTCCGAAACAGATTTCGAGGTGCTGATAGATGCGTTCGCGGAAAGAAAATCACGACGCGTGATGCTATGTGAAGAAAAAAGTCCAATTTCTTTCCTTGTGATATTTTCCTTATTATTAGTTTTTATTTTCATCATTCATTTGTAGGTATTATTTATTTTTATTTTTTCTATGAATTCCTAATTTTAGTTATGTACTGAGATTTTCGAAGATTCAGTACAATTTCCGTTCGTTTTCTTTTTATAGGTTCCTATACTTTTTTGATCCCATTCTAACTTAATTGGCCTCCAGGAATAACGTGCTGACTGCTGAATGTGTCGGCAACCAAAAGACTCGATCACACGATCGTCATTTTCCAGGGTAGGGAGGTCCAGTAACAACGACGAGGCGGCCGCCTTTTAATGAGCTTTACCGCTTAGTGCTTGACCGACGGCTAACGTTTAGCGTGCAGTCGTTAACTTTAGACAGTCACCACTTCAAACAGACCACTTTATAATTTCAAAGCTCAGGGTATGTTATTGTAATTGGTTGCCTTCGGCATCGGATCTATTTCTGGGATGGTCAGGTCAGGGATGTGATTCAATCACGACTAGAGGGTTTTTGATGTGTTTGATCAGAGGTGAATCTGATTTTATAGGGTGTTCCTGAATAAGGGTATCAACAGTCAACTGTAGATTTCTCATGAAAAAATAACTGAGATTATGATGGCCTTATCGTTTTTCAGCACACCTCAATAATACTTTTTTATTTTCATTTTGCCCCCCCTGAAAAAAATTTCGGCGGTCAGGCTCGAATAAGGGATATTTTTTTTCGTCCATTTTGTGCCTTGATGACAGTATTCAAAACAGAAGGGATCTGGAAATGAGGAAATCCTGAAATTTCCCGATGATGAACGAGATCCCCCTGCGAAACCAAGCGCGTCACTTCTCTTTTCCAGTTCGAAAAAAAAGCAGTATTTGTATCTATCACCTCCAGCCATTTCCAGTATTTCACATGCGAATGTCATTAATAACGGCGAGGAAGATGCGGCAAATATCAAAGGAGAAGATACAGTGATCATGGATCATTCTACAGGCATTCATCATTTTGAACGCCTCGCTTTCAGAGCGTGATGGATACGGAGCACAGGATGGCAAATTCCCGAATATCTTCCTACTTCTTGACAGTTCCACTGAGTGAATCCTTCTCATGCATGGATGCCAATCTTGAAACTATGCACTTCTGATTTTTTGGTGCAGTGATGATCAGTGGCGGCTCGTAACAGTTAAAGGTTGTGGGGCACATCAGAAAAAAGATTCCTTGTCGTGTTGTTCGCATTTTTCTCTGTCAATAAACAAATAACAAATTGACAAATCTCCATCAAGCCGCTATACGCATGCTTCGTTCATACAATCGTTAAGATTGTAACGCTCTATCGGCGAGAATCAGAACTACTCTTTCGGCATTTCCAAACAGACACGACTAGACGCCATCAGCCAAAAGTAAACAACACTTGTACCTTTGCGTTAGTTCATCCGGATAGAGGACGTACTGCTTCCTTGTTTAAAGAGAAAATCACACAATCTGGCATCGTCTTTTCAATAGCTCTATGATAGCTCTGTCACAGAATATCGGACGATGGGTTATGTTAGGTCATTGACCTCGAATCCTATGACCTAGGTTAATGGAGTTATGTTCGATTACTGTGAAATCAATTCTTTTTGAGATAGTTTTGGGAGATAGAGGAAAATATGAACAACTTATAAGTGCTCACAAACTAATCTCAATGAAAATCGAAGGAGGAACTTATTTTGGTGGAATAAATATGGCTTTTCAATTGCAGAAATAATCGGACAAAACTGTGTGTTTTCATTGATAAATATCGTGTGTTTAACATTCTCATTCGAATAAGGTTAGTACTTGAGTATTCCCTAGATGTATCAACTCAATTTCAATCGAGAAATATGAACTTGACATCAATTCCAGAGAATCATTTCAGAGACGTAATTAGCCCATTTTTTTTCAAATGGCTATATCTTTTCAACAGAGCCGAATTCGGAAAAATGGAAAATAAAAAACAGGTTTCTTTTGACCTCAAGAATCTCCAGTTAGAATATGTGTACAAGTCAAAGACTCACACTGTATATAGTTTTTAATAGGGAATTCACTATTTCAATCATTCCGAGCCTCGCTCACCCCAAACATGCTAAATCGCCACTCCCGAGCGAATATAGGGTCTTTGTGTCCTGCCGGTACCTGTTTCCCTCCCAGCCGAAAAAAAAATGGGTCAATCTCCGTGACGAATCGTTCGGTTGCTCAGGCGAAATGGATGTTCGAATCGAACGGTGCGCGACCTTCCAGATAATAATTAATGGAACACAATTAATCCAAGACCCGGTGGAACTCTGTCGGAACAAAGTTGATTGGTTAAATTTCCAGATGGCCTGTATTTGCGTTTTCCTATCAATTAATAGTTTCGCAGTAATGAGCCGGGAGGCAGCAGACGGAAAATCGACGATTTGTTTATTTTACGCTCAATTACGAACGGAAAATTGAAAATGAGTCTTGTGTGCGAACCGATGGGGCGGAAAATTTTCATCGTGATGATGAAGAGGGCACGTGGGCTTCGTTTGTTTCTTCAGGTGGGTAGAGAATTCTGATAGAATTGTCGTTGGCGTTAGATCATTTATAATATAGGAAAAAATGAAAGAATAGTATATTATGCAACGATCATGTAATGATGGTTATTAATATACGAGCATAAACCGGGATACGAAATAAGCCGGAGGCGAGTTTTCGAACGCATGAGTGTTGGAATTATATTCTGCAACGAGTATTAGACGATATTTTCTCTATTTCAGTCAAATTTCGTGAAATACCTTTGAAATTCAATGAAAGATTATACATCCTAGTGACTTTTGTGTTGAATCTTGGCAGTTGGTCACTGCTACGAAATTGACATTCCCAAATTGACGTGTGTTGAAACTTGATAGGATCGGAAGTCATTGTTGACAACCACGAAACGAAAAATATAACTGACTGAATATCACAGTGCTGTAATGAGTTCATTACAGCACTGTTTTTAGTACTGTAATGAACTCAATACGATACTGAAAGAGAGAAAAACTCTTATACCTCATTAGGTAAGTTTCATCTATTCATTGTTTGTCAGAAACTACATGTTTCAGCTTTAAACCATAATCATCAGGTTCCAGTTTGGTCACTGTAAGAAAATAGTATCTGTTCATATATTTGGTTCTCACAGTCTACTGTCTGAAAAAGTCCTCATTTTGTTTACAATCTCAGAAGCTATAGCATAGCAGAAAGTTCTGTGCAAGATCAGCAAAACACCCCCAAATCATCAATGGAATTAATGTATTCCTGACTCCTGTCAATGATTTAGGGGTGCTTTGATGATCTTGGACAGAACTTTCTGCTATGCTATGGCATTTGAGATTGTAAGCAAAATGAAGGCATTCTTAGACAGTAAAATTTAGTTCTCAATGCTGAGAGAATATTTTCTGTGGGTATGGCAAATTGGCTGTGAAATGAGTAACAAAACTAGCGAAGCAACAAAAATGCTTTGAATCGTCTTGTAGGCCAAAAATAAAATCGAGTCAACGATTTCGCTTTGTTCATGAACTTGACCAATATTAGATTCCATTGTTAGATATCCGAACTTGGCTGAGACTCAACAGTCTGGTGACCGCCATGTGTAGTTATTACTGAATCCATGCCAATAATTAGGTAATTGACCTAAGTCACCTTCCAAACATAATTTAGTCAAGTACACTTTCATTCCCACAAGGGAAAAGATTATCGGTATCTTACGTACATCAGTGGTACTTAATTAAATTAACATGCAGAGCGTTATAACGTATCTGCTTTTTTTCTAAACATATATTCCATTGAATATGTCATGCATGAAACATTGAAAATGTATAAAACAATCATGGATATCAATTGATTTCAGCGTTATGGATTTAATCAGCATTTAGCACAATAATTCCTACATTATTTGTGGTGAACCGATGAAAATCTTTTTCGCTCAAATTAATAAATGGGGAAATTGCATCACAAAATAACGGTACATGAAATGAAATGTATTGGATCCACACGAATTGGAATCAGAAAATAATAGAAGAGTTTTGTTCAATTAAAGGTTCAAGCGGGTAACATATTTCGGACAATATTTGTCTTTTCGAAATGGAAATTTTGTAGATATTTCCCACTATTCGATGATTTTATGTAAAATGATGAAAAAACACAATACAATTTCATCCTCTGGTGTCCAAAAATCACAGATCGGTTTTTCCGAAAATGTTGATTTGAAAGAATGTTGAATATGTTGATATTTTTTGGAATCGAATAAATATATTTTCATTCTGTTCTCATATTATTGTTGAGAATGAAAAATAAAACTGAACCCTCTATAACTTTCAAAAATTTCCCTCATCGAATTTTGATACAAGGGCGATTCAGAAATACCTATTAACCATCGAAAATTTACACTATTTTCCAATCAAGCCCGTTCGTTTCCCTCATTTTCCACTCAATACGAATGGACCGTAGCTCAGTTGGGTGCCGGTTAAAAGTACAGCTTTGTAATTCGATTTTCTGGATCCCGCATTTTCCGAGAAGATATCTTTTTTCATTTCCACGCAGGCTGGGAACGAATTTTAGTTTTCACTTCCCCGCTAACATATCCATGGGCGATGAATAGCGGGGAGTATTTAATTGAAGAGTGTTGTTACTAATTTTCGGAACTGGAAACTTTTAATTAAGCGGAGCGGTGAAAAAGTTCGTCAGTTTTACACGCAGTTTCTGATTATGTCGACATCTTGGGAAATTAGGGAGGAAGGAGAGCGGAGAAATGATTAATATTTCCGAATTGAATGGCATATTAATGTAATTTCCCTTTCGATTTCAATTAAACGAACCCTGGAATTTAATTAAATTCAAGTTTGCAGAGGCATGAGTTCCTCATGAGACGAAAAAATTGTTCTTATCGATGCAGAATCAAAACGACTACACAGATATTGCCGAGTACCATTCCGTATGCTTCAACTTGGAATATAGAGCACATGATGGTTAAGGGGACCTGGTACACGTCCGAGCTCGCGAGCTCTTTTCAAAAATCGGGCTTTTTATTTCCATGATATCTCAGTTCGTATGCGGCGTAGACCAACAAGATTTTTTTTAAATTAAAGCTTAATCATTTCTCTAGAATGTGTATTTCTCGCTTTTCTGTTTTCTTCTGTATATTAGGAAAAAAACCTGGTGATCTGTAATTTCATGAAAATCTGGACAAACGATTTTATTTCCATGATTTCTCCGTCAATTTTCGTGATAAATGTATAAAATTTTCAGTATACATGCGGAATAATATGTTCCAGAATGTGTATTATCCGCTTTTTCGTTTTTCTGCGTATATTAGGAAAAAAACCTGGTTGAAACCAATAAAGTTCCTACTTTATAATTCATTTAAATATAAATAAAAATAGAGATATCATGGAAATAAAATCGTTTGTCCAGATTTTCATGAAATTTCAGCTCACCAGGTTTTTTTCCTAATATAAGAAAAACAGAAAAGCGAGTAATACACATTCTAGAAAAATGATTAAGCTTTAATAAAAAAAAATTGTTGGTCTTCGCCACATACGAACTGAGTAATCATGGAAATAAAAAGCCCAATTTTTGAAGGGAGCTCGCTAGCTTGGACATGTACCAGGTCCCCTTGAGTTGAAGGAAAAAGTAGGAATTTGTGTGAGCCGTAAGGATGATTAAGAAGAAAGACAAGAATACTGAAAACAGGTGTTTTCAGCAGGAACAGGAGTTGTCTCCAGCGAATCGTTGAAGTGAAGCAGAAACATTGTGGGTGCCAGAATCGATCCCTGTGGAACACCAGAATCATTGGGACATTGGGTAAAGTGTCAGATGAAACTTCATCGACCACTGCATGGAGAGATCTGTTTGTGAGAAAGTCAGAAATCAGAGAACAAAGCTGAGGGGGCAATCCATAAGATGGAAGCTTGGAGAAAAGTCCGTGGTGCCAAACTGGATAGAATTCCTTCGGAGACATGGTGGTCATTTGGCTGATGTTATTCTCCATTATTAACGGCATACCTTCCTCTTTATAATGAAATAAACAACCGATCGTTTATAAAAAAAATTGCATTTTATTCCTCAGTACAATGCGGTATGTTCATTCTGCACCAGTCGAACAGAGTGGAGATGCAGATGATGATAATAGTGCAAAGAATAGATCATCCAGAAAGACATGAAATAATAACCGCTCGGTGCTTTTATGCCTTTTGGAACGGTCCCAACTCTTGAAGAAATACCCGAATTTGTCTGCCTATTCCATCAACACCCAACTACTCTAAATTTATTATGACCCCACAAATAAAACGTCTAATAAAGAAGGAATAGCCATCCCTACTATGCGCAAATGGTGGCATACGAGAAAGCAGGATAAAATATGGTGGCGACTAAGAATCTGGAGACACACATTTTAATTTATATTTCCTGTTGTTATTCGCTACGCTGTGTGATAGAGATACATTTTGCCTACATTTTACTTTTCCGTTTATCTATGTAAGTCTGAAATAATAAAACCGGCAGCTACAATAAATTGTTCGCGACGAGAGTTTCTACTTTACAGGGAATGCCGTAAACGCTCTGAAAACTTGCAGGGATTGAATTTATATCCCCTCATTTTCGTTAATAGCCGATTCGGGACGTTCTGAGATAGACACTGATCATATGGAGCTCGTTTTGTCATGTAGACAAAATCGTGGAGATGAATGATCCTTTTTGAGCGCTCGTTCCACTCAAACGAGGGCTATATCGTAACCAGGATCATGGTCGATTGCAATGACAGCTGCTGCTTCTTGATTATGGATCAAGCCACATTTTCAAGAATTATTTCCATTTCATAATATGCTTATTGGGTCATTTTTTTGGACCACATCAAGTGGAGATTTCCGTCAATTTCTTAGACATTGTTTTGTTTACCTAAATTATTTATTCATTTATTCTCAAACCAACCCAATTATGAACAGTAATTATAGGAAAGAGACAAAGAAAAAATAAAAATATATATGATTAACAAACTAAACACAAAATTTAATAGAAATAGTTCACTGCTGTAAGTGGAAGTGAGTTTCTTTAATTTTTTTGGCATTATTATTAACAAACAGGTCAATGTTACATGCTCGCAAGAATAAGTTACTCTGTTCCATCATTTTCCTAAATGGAAAGCAGTCAGCGTAATAAACTGATATTTTGTTATAATTTATTAATTGTAGACCCCTGTATTGACTTTAGAAGATACAGGGAATATACAGGGACACTGGGACACAATATTAAAATCTTTGAGCATGCTTCTGTATGGAATCATAAATGGATAAAGTATATACTTTCTGAAGTAAATGTACCGAAGAAATCTTTTTTGTACCTTTTCTATCAGATTTATGTTGGTTTCTGCTTGATGGTGACCATACAACAGAAGCATACTCAAGATGGGGTCTTACAAGAGCATTATACAATTTTATAATACTATGAATCTAAAAAACCATCCAGCAAAGAACTCGATAATCTTGATTGACTGACGAAATACCCGATGAAAGTTACTCAGAACTATAATTGAATGGATTTTTCAGATTCACTTCAAAGTTGGAACGACATCATTTCAAAGTTATGCTAAATAATTATCGCCATTCAAATTGCCCCAAATGGAAAATGGGCCTATAATATGATTTCGAACATTTGAGGATTTTAGATAGACCAATAGCGGCAACTTTGACGATTAGCATGGCCGTCAAGAGAAAAACTGCAATCGTTAGAAAACAAAACATTTGTTCACAAAAAAAAGTCTCCTATCAAAATATTTTTCTTCCAAGAGCTCCTGGGTAGGTAACGTTTCAAAGGGGTGCATTTTATTTTGTTTTAAATATTTAGAATGTATGGCTAGCTGACATTGAATGCTGTGAAGGCACATCTACTCGATTTTTCAAAATTTTCCTTTTCAAATCGCTCATCCAGTATTCAAATTATTCTTATTCGAATGACTTTTCCTCGTATCGTATCCTCCTGCTCCTTCCTATCGTTCAAAAACTATCCGAACACAATCATAATTTCCAACTGTCAAGGGGTGGACTATCAGATAAATGGTTATAACAATTTAATTCCGAGAATCACTGCTTCTCGTTAACCTAATGTCTCAGAGGTTGTCGCTCCACTCCAGCCAATTTTGCAAATCAAAAAAGTAACATTTTAAAACGGTGACGGTAATGGTTGAGAATGATGCATGTGGCCATTAGGCGTGCATTCTTAAAACGGGGGCGATTCCAACCCACACACATTATATGACGCATATTTCCGATGCTAGAGGGGTACGTTTTACAATGGGGTAAGAAGAGGAACAGCAGGGGGTGTGGAGTTGAAGCTGAGGTCAGAATGTGAAGAATTCAGCTGAAAATACACTCATGGCGGAAATAATTGAAGCCCCTATTTCATTTGGAGAAGGAGGAATTTGGAATACGACTCACTGTGTGTCAATGCATCAATGGAGATGTAGTCAAAACATCGTTGTACTCTATTAACAAGCTATTGTAGCTCTGTTTAATTTCATTCTGGACAATTATTCCTTGAGTGCTTTATAAATTTGTCATTTTCGATGAAGTAAGAAATATTCAAATCATGTTCAGAAAGAGGTATTGGACTAATCGCAAATCGTACACATTGGGCTAGATGCCACTCTGTAGAGAAGTAGAACCTAATTACTCTAAAACCCTTTCGTCCGCCCGTACTGTAGAAATACATATTTTCTATTTCAGTGTCAGCTAATTCGTTTTGTTCGCGTAATGGAGATTTAAGGATAAATATATTCTAACTACCAATTACTGCCTTGGGTGAGTAAATAATGTCTTCTTTTCGCGGTACCTTTGAAGTTCCAATGAGGACGGTATGGGTGAGCAGAATTGCCAATTTTCATTCCCTTGAAGACGTAAACGATAATTTTCTGGTTCTTTGTGAGAATTGTTTTTGTATGCTTCAAATAAGGATATTCCGTATTCAATTAGAAGCTGGACTCCACAATTATTAAGTTGACGTATTTCTATTGCCATGAATTAATTGAATATGGATGCGGCGCAAATTTTGAATATGAAATGACAGAGAAAGTGAGTGAAGTTAGATGAAGCGGCAATTGGTATTTATGTTCCAATCGCATAAAGTAGATGTTTTTCTTCTGAAGGCGACGACTTGCAAACCCTAAGGCCTCTAGTTTCTTTATCATGATTTTTATGAAACCTTTCGATAACTGAGGAATCTGCAAGAATATACCATACTATTTTTACACAAATAAGAATTATTTGTGGTTGAACAAAAAATGCTTTCCTTTCATCAATTTTCAATCACCATCGAATGAACTAATGCTGCTTCCATTATAGTTACAGACCTATCCAAAAATTAAATCTGCGATATGAAATTCCATGCATACAGGATCACTATATGGAAAAAAAATTATTCCTTCACCAGTGATGAAACCCGATACGTATTGAGATACTCCGAAGTAATGGCATTTCGAAAATCAAATAGAATTTTCCATTGCATAACTCCCTGAACTTTTATTATGGCCAGAGTTGAGAGCCGCTTATCCTGGAAATGTTATATCAAAAAATGCACTCCTATATCGCTGTTGGGAAAATGGAATTGGTGGCAGTTTATTCTGAGTGGGAACTTGTTAAAGTACTTCCAAATCGATGGCAGTTCGGAAAATTCCCGGATTTTCCGCGACTTTTATCGGGGAAAGAGAATGGTCAGTTACAATTCATGCCGTACTCATTGATCTGTTCACAACCGATATAAAACTTTCCCAGAGGAAATCCGTGGAAGTTTTTCCAGTGTCAATTCTTATATATTGAAGATTGTGGATGCTCCTAGTGTTCTTTCAATCTTATCGAGTACCCTAAAGGTGTTCAACAAATACGTTGTTACGTTTCATCTTCGGAAGTGGAGAGATAGAGAGATAAGTTCGTCGGACTTGAAAGCAAACTGTTGATTCAATTCTGTTCTGTTTTCTTTCTTCAACTCCAAGTTTCGAACGCCCTGTAGAAAGAGAACGAATGCGGCAACTTTTCAAATTTCCAGAACCTAGGATCCTTAATGCTGCTTTCAACATGATGTCCAGTTCCTTTAAAACACATGTACAGAAAAAAACGCTACTTCTTTAAATTTTGGACGTTATTAATATGATTTTGTCATGTCTCATGTTTAAGTGTTTTCCAGATTTTCTTTCAGAATATGACTCCACATCTTTCTAAACTTTTGCGAAGACCTCTAACTTTGCTATTAACTGAAATCAGCCCATTTTAGCACAGAGAGATTATATTTATCGACATATTCTTTCGTACCCTCCTAATTCTATTCACCATTCAGGAGGAAATCGACTGTAAAATTGCGTTTCTGGACATGGTTGTCATGAGAGGTTATAATGGTAAGCTGGTTACTAATTGGTTTACTAAACCTTCCTCTTCTGGTAGACTTCTCAACTATAAGTCACATCACCCCATGTCTCATCCAATATCATCCAGAAAGTGAGAGGAAGGTTGTGGAAATGTTGGCACTCAACAATTATCCTAGATCGTTGGTGAGAAAAGTCATAAATGAATATAAATATAAAATATCAAATATAGATAAACAAACAGAGGCAGAGACTACATTTCAGATTTCCTTATATACAAGGATTGTCTGAAACAGTCAAAAGAATTGTAGAAAGGTCAGCACTCTTGCTTTTTATCCCATTAATAAAATGGGCCAAATTCACACCAAATTGAAAGATGAAACTAAGAAAGTAGAAACGTCTAACGTGGTATACGAGGTAAAGTGTGAAGGTTGCGATAAAAGCTATATTGGGATGACTAAACAATATATAGGCTCTAGAATTAATCAACACTCGAATGACTATAGGTCAATAAATAGAACAAAAAAAGACAAAACAGCCTTAGCCCAAAACCATTTCAATAGCGGTCATAATTTTGATTTTCCCAATTTAAGATTATTAGACAGAGAAAGTAATTATGTTAGAAGGAGTATCAGTGAGATGATACAAATCAAATTACATAACACCGTTAATTTGTGGACAGACACTCAGGGCCTTAGCGTGATATATCATAATTTGTTGGTGGGAGTTAAAAATAGTCGAAGAATGATAAATATGACAACATCGAGTCCTACAGATGCGTGATCGACGGGTATTCGTTTTGAATTTATCAGCTGACATTATTTTCATATGTTGCGATTGAAACAATAGACATCCATTTTCAGAAAGATTTTCTTGTATTTTTGGAATGATTAATATAGAGAAAAGGAAATTGCATGACTTACCAACCTCCCTGTGAAGGGTGTATTTCAATTCGGTGAGTTTTTATTTTGATGTGTTCGCCCTCATCATTTCTTGTTATGTCGTTTGTTGACCATTATTGTCATTTGTATGTATGATATTGTTTTAACTGAGATTTTATTTTATTTAAGCCTTGAAATAGAGTAAAATTTACTCGAAACGTTGGCCAATCGAAGAGGATTGTTTTATTATCACCAAGCCCTACAAACCATTAACCTTTTCCTCTAATTATATTTATCGTTTCCCGAAAGAGCAGGTAGTCAAATTTTTCCTACAATGATTCCTTTCAATAAGAGGATTATTTTGGAGCCATAAATTACCATAGCTTCGACTCCATGATAAATACGTTTCCGAAGTGAGTTTATGAAATATCTGTACCTAGTACAGTAATGGGACTCTTTGAAAAATGAAACTACAACTGTCGTTTATAGCATGCCATAAAACAATCAACTTTTCTTATCTTTTTTCTGAGATTTATAATATTCAAAAGCTTTATCCAAATTCCTGGAACTCACTGATAACTTTCAACCCAGTGGTGCAGCTTCGGAATTTGCACTTATACAGGGTGGTCCACTTTGTACTAGCAGGACAGCAGTAGATAAAAAAGCTTTCATATAAACGTAAACCTATAAACGCTTCCTTCAAAGATACAATGGGGACAGTTTAAATTTTCAAAAAACGATCATTTATTCTTAAGTAATATCATAAGGGCATCTAATTTTTCCGAAAAAAATCGAAAAAACATGTTGCTAAGTAATATTTTAACAAGAAGCATGAGTGCCGGTGGCAACAAAAATCCGAGTCGAAGATGAGGATTTTTGCACCTGCACGAATGCTTTTTGTTAAAAAATATTACTTTGCATTGTGTTTTTTCGATTTTTTTTACAGGAAAAATTAGATATAGATCCGAAATTACTTGAAGGAATCATCAAAATATTCACACAGATGTTCCTTTGATACTGGCAAAATATCAAAGGAATATCTGTGTAAACGATTTTATGACTCCTCCAAGTTCCTTTGGATCAACTATACAATTCTCCTCTGATCATTCAATGTCTTCATTTTTTTTCTGGGAAAATGAAAAAATATAGATAAATATCAAATACGATATTTCTTACAATCCAAACATTCCTACAAACATTTCATGTTGTTTAGGAATGTGGTTTGTTCTCCGAAAACATTAGTGAAAGTTATTGTTATGTTGCTGGTTTTCTATTCTGTACAGATCTTTACTCGAAATACTTTTCTTTAATCCTACCCTCTCTAGGAACCCATCAAGATTCACAATGAAGGCAATAAATCGGAATATTCAGAAAAACTTAAAGTGTCATTAGGGAATGACTAACAGCTCGACCAATAGGGGTATATTTTTCGAAAGATTTTACCTGTCGCATCAAGTATAAAACGTTTCCGGATCTCGTACCTAGTTTAGTTGTTTCTTGACTTTTGAAGTGCCTTATTCCTGCTTGTGTTTGAGTTCGCAAGATTTAAGTTACCTACTTTGAAATTTTTTGTTACGAAAAATTAAAATGGATTACGAACATTATAATTATAAACGTTTGTCAGTGGATCAAATTATCCATCGCATAGTCAATATTTGGCCCAACGATAAGGTTAACTTCTTTCTTAAATATAAAATGAGAAAAATTGG
The DNA here is from genome assembly GCA_910592335.1 of Adalia bipunctata. Classification (NCBI taxonomy): domain Eukaryota; kingdom Metazoa; phylum Arthropoda; class Insecta; order Coleoptera; family Coccinellidae; genus Adalia; species Adalia bipunctata. The sequence continues at coordinate 25,715,153 of OU342953.1, forward strand.
TTTTCATGTAAATTCAGTGAATTCAGAAGGAAAGACTGCACTGGAAAAGATTGTGGATATGAAATTGGAGAGAATAACTACCAGAGAGTTATTGGTGATGGAAGCTCTACTGAAATTTGGAGCAGACCCTTTGAAGAGAGACATTTGTGGGACTACTTTGGCGAGAAAAGTGATGAAAAAATATCGAGGTTAGTTTCTACTTTCTTTTTTTTTATTATACAAGTTGAACCATCATTCAAGATCATTCATTATTGAAACCTATAATCCCTAGTTCGGAAAATTTTATTTGAACACAGTTTTCGAAGCAATTAATGTTAGTATTTTTTAACATTGATCATGATAGTGCCGTTGACATATTAGTCCATTTGTCGCTTTTTTTTGTAATACAGCATTTTTAATTTGAATTTCAAATATGCCAATCATTATTATTTTTCATGATCTAACTTAAAGGAGAAAACGGTGATAACCCCTTTCAAAAAATCGATTGCTCGGAAAATAGCTTCATCCAACGACCGATCAAAGAAATTTAAGTTTAAACTGAATTGAGTATTGATGTTTATTTACAATATTTTCTGATTTACTGGATATTTGTTGATTTAACCATGTGTTTTCTCATCGTTTTGATTGAAATACCAAAATATTCTGAGATTGTATTTGGTCTCTGCTATACAGGGTGTTCCAAGTTCGAGTACCTATTGAACATTTCTGGAGAACTGGGCCTATTTGGATTATGGTCTTGTTCAAAATTCGCTGTTTGCTTTAATATTTTTGGGGCTTCAGCCTTCCGTCTACAACGGAAATGAAAATAAATTTCTTCAAATTCTGTTTTCTTCCCTAATATGATTAGGTTTTCCATTTGAAATAACTTTTATTCAAACTATTGAGGTCCAATAGTTTTCAAGACATTGAAAAAAATCTTTTTTCAAGTACATTCTGGATAAATATTGAATGAAATTGATTCTAAGAAAAATATGAATCAACAGAATCTCAAATAACTCGCAAATTATTGAATTTAGAAGTACATGCAATCATTTTCGAATGACAATTTTTTGTTGTAGAATCCAACGCAATCATAAAATATAGGGTTCATATTAAAAAAAACAAAAGTAAACACAATATCTGAAATATCCTGGCATGATTACTCAAGTTCAAAATATTTTAGCTGAACCGAAAATTTCGAACAACCTCAATATTCCGTTTCTTTTTTTGACTTTTTCCATTTTCGTTGTTAGTAACAATAATTATTGCTGAATAAAAATATCCGAATTTTCAGTTTAATAGGCACTCGAACTTGGAATACCCCGTAGGTATTATAAATGATAGAATTTGTGACCTGAGTAATATTGAAAAATTAGATTTTTGGTCTGGATTGCCCAGTTTCGAAATGGGTTATAATTCATCGCTGAAATCATTTCCAAAAATAAAAGTTTAAATTAAAGACCTATCCAAGGTTCACCCTCAAAATTTTAATTTTCCGAGATAATTTTGAGGATCTTTGAATAAAGCCAACAACGGACTACAGCTGTTTTTCTCTTTCGAACGATATCGCTCCAGTAATTTTCGTTTTGAGAACATAAAAAGAAATTAATTTATATATTGAAAATGAATTTGTAGGACACTGAATGCTTAATAGTCTTCACAGCATATATTTAGCGACGTTTCGCAGATTCACATCAGCTTCATCAGGCCTAAAATTGAACAAAATTACACAATATAAAAATAAAAATGAACAATGTCCACGCTCTACAAAAACAAAACAAATAAAATACCTCTATATGCCAGAAATAGCACGATCTCGAAATGTAGGTACAGCAAATCAAGTGGAAACAACGGCATAAAAATTTTCACAGTAATAATAAATATATAAAATTAATTACAACAACCATCAATCATAACCTACAATTAAAATAACGTAATAAACAATGTGACAGTCTTCCAAATTTCCATTCTTGTTCTTACTTGTTTCACTCCTTTTTCATGCTTTTATAGTTATTCAATATTGGGATGTATAATACACTGAGATGATTTGTGTCTGATCTAAAATTGACGGAATTATTCAAGTTGATGTGAATCATCTCCAAAATATTTCTTTTCCTAGGTTGTTTCTCACTATCAAGAATTTTAACATTTTTAAAATCGAAAGTATGGTGTTCTTGGAAATAGTGTGAGCATAGTGCCGTTTTTTCTCTGTTATTTATGTCCCTCACATCATATTTATGTTGCTTCATTCTGTTGCACGAATGTCGTCTAGTTTGTCCGACATATATTTTACCGCAATCTAAACATGGAATACCATAAATTACCCCGGATTTTTTATCTTTTTTAGTATCGTCTTTGATATGGCTGTATAAAGTCCCAACAGTTTTCATGTTATAGAAAACTAGTTCCTTATTTTCTCTTTTCAAATGTCTTTTTATTTTTTGTGAGAGATCTGGGACATACGGCATCTTAAAATAGGTTTTGGTTTCTTCCATTATGTTTTCTTTTTTGTTCTTAATTTTCATGAAATAATCAGAAACTATCATGTTTATGAAATATTTGGGGTATCTGTTATCTTCAAGTATGCTCTTTACTTTCTTTATATTCTGGCTATGGTATGTAGGGGCAATCAAGTTATAATGGCTTTGTTTTGTTTGTGTAGTGCGTTGAAATTTTTTATTTTTATATTGTGTAATTTTGTTCAACTTTAGGCCTGATGAAGCAGATGTGAATCTGCGAAACGTCGCTAAATATATGCTGTGAAGACTATTAAGCATTCATTGTCCTATTCCCACAAATTCATTTTCAATATTATTCTTGGAGGACGCTAATTTGAGATTATGATTAAATTTTATGTTTTTTTTTTCAGATTCATCCGTGACAATTAAAGTTTTGAAGAAAGTTCACGATATCGACACCATTTTGTGCACATCCCTAGGGCTAACAGTACTCTGTGAAGCAATCAACTTCAAGTTCGATAAGCCGAATGTTCTGGAATACATCCTTGGAAGGAATCCTGATGTCAATTTCAGGACACCTGACGGAGCTACACCGTTGCACTTGGCAGCAAAGGCGCAGAACACAATGGTTTCAAAGATTCTTCTAGAAAGAGGTGCTGATATAAATGCTAAGGACAAATTTGATGGGACGCCACTATTTTGGGCAATAGAGTATAAAACCCCTACAATAGAACTTGTGGAACTATTTTCAGAGCACCGAGCGGACATGACCAATGTCAATGATGAAGGCAGAACATTGCTGCATTCGCTTTGCTTTGATAATAGTGATATTGATCTCAATATCTGTAGATTGCTGTTGAAACATGGCTGCGATCCCAATTGTCGTGACACTGCCGGTTATACTCCCTTGCATCACGCAACTGAAAGCATAATAATATATAGTAATGACATTCAGCACTATATTTCGCTAGTGGAGTTGTTTGTGGAATATGGTGCTGATTTAAATGTGAAAAAATTGAATGGATATACTCTGCTTCACCTTCTGTCAGAATTCAGGTCCCCGAAATCTCTTCCACTATTGTCATACTTGATAAATAGAGGAGTAGATACGGGTGTCCTGAACGATGAACAGGAGACATTCTTGGATATTATGCATAATGTTCAAGGTCCTCGCAGCGTACAAAAATTTATGGCACATTTGATACTTGAAGAATCGGAGAATAGATTCATTTTCAGTACAATTTTATCACATTCCATCAGCTCTAACGAAGGATTATCCCGAATAGAAACGACTTGCAGATCTGAATTGGAATATTGTAGTCAGAATAAAATAATAGACAATTTATCTATTTATTGGTACAATATCTTGACTTCTAATCAAATCAAGGTGGCAAAATTCTGCCGCAATGAGGTTATACGATCGTTTATATCACAATTCGATCCCCGATGGTTTCCAGTTTATGGAGGTCTCATGAAAAAGAATTTTGAATCGGGTTTGAGGAGATTCAAAGCTGAAACGGCAGCTTCCGAAACGCTTTCAATGAGCTTAAATGGAATACTTCCCTATGATGCGATTCTTCAGATTATCTCATATGTGCCAACAATGGATCTTGAACAAGTTAGTAAACGTCGGTGAATAAGCCCATTATAATTATTGTCGATTGAATCAGTATTTCATATTTGTATATATGTATGTATTTGTAAAAACAGAGGTTAAGACTTTTAAAATGTACAAAAATTGTTTAATTCTAACTGTGGTTCGATGTAAAACAACTCTTTATTATATAGTAGGTATTTATATTTTTCTGTGATTTTTATAGTTTGTATCCATTATTCCAATGCCAGAGTCTCAATTTAGTATAAAATGTATCTGATTATGTAGTTAGCTTTTGATAAAATAAATTTGATTTCTACTGAAAAATTGCTTTTATTTCATAACTAGTCGGTAATTTGGTGGTATCACTGGGAAATAGAACACTCGAATGGATATTTCCTCAAATGTAAAATATGGGACAAAATAAGTTCACAAAATTTATTTATGTATTTATTCACAAATAGATAACCCAATACCTAAAACATTGCTCACAAATTAATAATACAAAAATCAACAAAAGTGTCTTACGCCTATAGTATCAACAAGTGAAAAATAAGAAAAAAGAAACAGAAAAAGGAACATCCTAATAGAGGGAGGGAAAAAACTTTTCGTAAAACTGTCGAAAAAACTATCACCATGGATGCGTAAATGATTACTTTTTTTCATCGTGAAAAAAAGTGTTTTTTTTACGGTAAAAAAATGAAGAAGAATAATTCACACAATAAACATGAAATATTACGTTTTGAAAGATTTATTTCTTACAGAGTCAATTATTGATGATTAATAATTCCCGAATCAACTCTTCAAGAAATATTTAACGTTTTTAATCAGAAACAACATGAAACATCTTCAGGAATATATGTTTTAGAAGTAATTGTTCGAACTTCCCTATCAATTGTTACTACAATAAACCTTTTCATTTATTGGAACAATAATTGATAGTGAAGTGTGAACAATTACTTTCAATATAAATTCCCGAAGATGTTCCAGGTTTATTCCGAGCGTTTCGACATATTTTCGAAGAAATAAGAAATATGGTCCAGAATTCCTGATTATTTTATTGTATTCTATCAAATCATGTCAGATGACTAATCCCACACTTTTTCTAGAAAGTTGGCAATACATATCATGAAAAATATCCATTAGGATCACTCAGCTATCTTCGTGAAAATAAGGAATAGGCCGGGCGGTAGCGCACGCGAACCTTTCATTATATAACAATTAAAGAAGAACAGAATTCTTCGTGATCCGGCACGAGGATAGATTAGGTCCGAAAAAAAAACCAGTGTGCAAAAACCTGCGGGAAGCGAATAAAAAGTTTCCTCTTTATCGTCTTGTCGCGTTACCACTCACCGATAACTTTTGGGACAACGGAACGAAGCTGGAAAGTTCTCAGAGGTGGATTGGCCGATTTTCGATATCACGAAAATGAATCCTACACATCAATTCACAGTTGGGATCTATTTCTCGAGAATACCGCGCTGTAGAAATTATTCATTTTGGATAAGGTGGTTTGAGCCAATCTATCACCAGATCACTGGCGGATACAAGGGGGGGCATGGCCCCCCTTGGAAATCGAAATTGACAAAAATCCCTTTATAGTAGTTCAATCGATCCCTAATATTTTCAATAAAAAAATTTCATTTTGAGTATTTAACTCCTATAATGTTGGTGAAAAATTTCTATCCATTCTTGCCCCCCCCTGAAAAAATTCATGCCTCCCCTGAAAAACTATCTGGATCCGACAGAGCTACCCCCTCAGTATTTCTCAATCTATTCTGATAAGAAAAGAATGAAACATATGAAGGTTCCTGTTGCTCTATGTCTCTTGAAGAAATCTGCGTACCAGGAAATCCATACGAGAACAAGATCCAAATTTCTGTTTATTACCCTATATTTTTCATTATGCTCTCGAATTCTGCGGGAATTCTAGATATTTCTTTTCCATCTAACCATACCTCAAAATTCAGTTATTCTCGATATATTGGCCTTTAAGTAGAAATTTGGTCATTTTCCTAGGAAACACAGACTTCTCCGCGAGAGTGTAACCTACACTGCGGCCCTATGTGATGTCCCATGTGATATTTGTAAACGAAATTGTCAATTAATTCTTTAAGTTCTTATTAAAATTCTCTGGAGCTTTTTCCCAACTACATTTTTTCCTCACAGTTTATCTCCACGAGTTTTTTTCCCCAGAGATTTTTCTATCCCTAATTTTTTTCCCTGTAGATTTTACTACAGCAACATTTGCTTGCCCGGAGTTTTTCCTACCCCGAAAATTTTTCCCTGGAGTTTCTCCAACCGCGCAATTTTGTCCCCGGAGTTTCTCCACCGCGCAATTTTAGTCTCCCTGTAGATTTTCAATCGAAATTGGAATGTCGCCTACTGATGACTCTGAATTTTAATTTGTATGCCTAATTCCAGTTGAATTGTGAAATGCAGATACTATGAGAAAAAAACTAAAAAATTTCAAACTTTAAGTCATGGCCCCCTTCCTTGGACCTCTAAATGAACAATAATCCCTTTATATAATTGATGGTATCGGTCAAGGAACAAAAATGAAGAATACTATTCCTTCAGCAACGTTTCGGCTCCTTTATTGGGCCTTCTTCAGGCTAAAATAGAGAAAAAACTCATAAACACTAATACAATATACAAATAAAAAATTACAATGATATAAGTCATAAGCAAGGAAGAATCCAAACAAATGAACAAAATAAAATATAATGAAATATAATAACAGGTCGGCAAGAACAATCACAGATAGACCTATATGACTCGACAACAGAATGTGAGCAAATAAATACAATCATGAATAGAATACTGAAAAATGGCAATTCACAAAACTTACCATCGGAATACAAGAAAAAACTAAAAAATTAAAAGATTGAATCTTTCCGTTGAAGAAAATCGTCGATTATATAAAAAATAGGTGTATGCAACAAGGAGAAAAAAGCCATCGATGTATACGGAAACAACACGGCCGACACAAGAATGGAGACAAACCAGAGCGACAATCCAATACAGCAGACATCACAAAAACGACACCCACACATGATAAAACGAAACACGAAATAAACGTCGAAACAGTGGCGGATCCGACGAGCATCAACGATTAGGTTTCAACTGAATTTTTTGGATCAAATTTGAATAAACAACACTCAAGGAGCCAATATCAGAACGAAAATTCACTGCGTTAGGATGTTTATTAATACAGATCATTTCATTGAAGCCACGCCTAAACCAATTAGACTCCCGATTCAAGACATCAACATTCTCAAAATCAAAAATATGCCCAGATGATAGAGCATGACAAGCGAGTGCAGTTGATTCTTTAATCCCTTTATTAGTAGTCCCATATCGTTGATAAAAAATTTCTATCTATTGATGGCCCCCCCTGAAAAACTGTCTGGATCCACCAATGCACCAATGAAGTGTTTTGAGTTCTGTAATGATCTCCAAGGCCCTAGCTGTCACTCACTAGTGTACGCAGACAACTTGCAAGAAATCCGTATTTGTTCACTGATACCATAATGTTGTTCAGCTTGTCACATATCAAGTTCTAAGTATAAGAAGAAATAACGACCAGAGCTGGAGCGATTTTGAAACAGTGGTGGTAGGATCTCACAGTGCCATTCATCTCATAGCGCCATCAAGCAGCAAACGGACTCATAGATAAAAGATCCCTTTCGAAGTCACCTTTGTGGCATAGAAACTTTGCTTATGGCAAAATTGGCAAGATTGCAACACAACCATACTATTGAACTTCCAGTTCTCGGTCAACTACAATCCAGATGGTACAATTAAGATTTTCCAAATCATCTACCACTATTTTATGCGTTAGTCGCCGTTTCATGAGGTTTTTAGTGATGAAATCTTCACAGATGCCTCCCTGTTTTCCCTGCGTCAAAGCTAGATCCCGAGCAAAGCGTATTTATCTCCATTTTTTGGGTGCCGGATGATTTATTTCGACTCAACCATTAGTGGATTTCCAGAAGTTGGCCCGTTAAATGTTTCTGCCTTGCTTACCCCGAATCCTGAGCTTCCATGAATTGTCGTCGCTATCCTCTTGGGATAATCGATTGTCGGATTCACCAGTGTCTGTCTGACAAACGGTAGAGCTTGAACGTCACACAAGGATTTGCCTTGAGAAAAACCGATTTTTGCCAAAGATGGTCGCCAATCTGTATTTCCGAACTCATCAGGTTTATACACCAGCTCAATACCTCAATATACGGTGTGTTTTCAAAGATGAGTCCATTTTATTTCAACAGAAGATCAAATAAACCATTCCACCACAAAATAAGTGTACGAGGATATATTGAAAAATTCTCAGCCTACTATAGAACCAAACAAAATTTCAATGTCAAAATATTTTATTACTCAACATATTCTCCTCCTAATGGAATACATTTATTACAGCGAACCTGAAACGTCTCTAAACCTTTCAAAAAAACTGTTTCTTCTTGCCCTGCGAACCAGTCCTCCACAGCTTTTATTACCTCCTCGTTGGAAGAAAATTTACGACCTTTTAAACTTTTTTTCAGTTGAGGAAAGAGATGATAGTCGGACGGAGCCAAATCTGGTGAATAAGGGGGTGTTCTAGTAATTATAACCCTAAATCACGTATTTTTTGCATTGCAACATGAGATTTGTGTACTGGGGCGTTGTCCTGTATAAACAAAACACCTTTGGATAGCTTTCCGCGTCTTTTCTCTTTACTTTTTCCCGTAGAGTGGTCAGTAATGTCGAATAGTAATCTCCAGATATTGTTCTACCCTAAGCCAAAAAATCAATCATAATTACTCCATGGCAATCCCAAAAAACTGAAGCAAGAACTTTTCCAGTAGATTTTTGGACACGAAACTTCTTATTAGGTCTTGGAGATCCAGAGTGTCGCCGTTCCATCGATTGTTGCTTTGTTTCTGGATCGTAGAAATGTACCCAAGTCTCATCCATAGTAACAATTCGGTTTAAGAAGTCTAAATCGTTTTCAAATTGAGCACAGATCGAACGCGATGCTTCTACCCTTGCACACTTTTGGTCAACATTCAAACATTTGGGGATCCATTTTGCAGAAATTTTTCTCATGTCCAAATTGACGTGAACTATATGATGAACGCGTTCGTATGAAATCTTCAGGGCTTCAGATATCCGTTTTAACCCAATTCAATAGTCTGATAAAATCATGGCATGAACTGCATCGATATTTTCGGGAACTGACACAGAAACTGACCTTCCCGATCGGTCATCATCATCAATGGAAAATTTACCTCTTTTGAAGGTTTTCGTCCAATTTTTCACGGTCGCATACGAAGGACATTGATCACCAAGGGTATCAAGCATATCTTCGTAAATCTGCTTACCTCTTAACCCTTTTAAATACAGGTACTTGATGATGGCTCGATATTCCAATTTTTCGATTTTTACAATTTCGGTGGACACCTTTTTTTGTAATTCATTGCGTAACTCTGGTTTACTTTTTTGACGTCGAACTCTACACTGACACTTTTAATAAGTTATTGTTACGGTATCGCAATATTTTGTTTATGCATGGAACTGGTCTAGGCTAACTATAGATATCAATACATCCTCGTATTATTCGTTCGCTCTGTCTTGTGAAAGGATAGGAGGAATATCGATCTATTCACGCTGTCTGCAATAACCAAACTCTACTTCTGTGAAGGGCTGGATCATTTAGCCTTCGGGTCCTTTCAATTGATGATTTTTCAACTTGAAATCATTAAGGCAAACACGATTAAAGAATCCCAAACTTGAAAGCAACGCCATGTTGTCTGGCGCAAAGATACTCCTTGGGACGAACGTTCGCTGATAATGGCCCCAGAGAAAATCTCATCTTTGTTCCTGTGTAATTGATATAATAATGAGACTGAGTGTGTTGCTAATTGAAAAACTACTTATCCTTATACCTTCGAGAGAACGAGAACTTCATGAAGTTGATGCCCAGATTAACGAAGTTCGGTAATTGCTTCGAGCAACACGGTTTTCTATTTTCTCGAAGTATCGTCACGTCGTACTACGTAGCTTGTTTTACTCTGCATAATCCATCTTGATTAAGGAGGATATAAGAGTCAGTAGTTCGGAAAAAAACAGGTCCTATTGAATATGATCGGATGGAATCTATCAATCCTGTGTGGGGCGTGGCGTGAGCTCAGTCGATCAGTGCTTTTTTGTTTGGAAGCTGAGGATTTTCAGAGAGGGTCTTGGATCAGTCAAAGAGATAACCAACAATTTGAAAACAAGAAAGGCTCCTGGAAATCCTAAAATGACAAATCTCATGCTTAAGAAAATGTCAAAGAAAGGAACAGCAAGTCTCACTAGCATAGCAAATGGAGTGATGAGAACTGAGCACTTTCCAAAAAGATGGAAAACTGCCGAAGTGAGTGTTTTCAATAAACCAGGTAAAGACAAAAAGTTCCCACAGAACAAGGGCGGATATAGCTTTTTTTCATGGGGGGAGGTGGTAATAACGATTCAAAATAAGGTACACAATATATGGAATATCGAAAAAATTAAAAACGAAATAATTCATTAGTTATGAGGGCTACATGTACGATTTTGGTATCAAAATGTAGGTTTTCGAGGTCGCTCTATTCAATAAAAAACTTTCCAGAGTCCTTCATATTATGGTTTAGATTTTCACCTGCGAAATGGTATTTTTCGAAAAATTAGAAATTTCAAATCGTCAAAGCTCCTGTTTCTTTGGTCGCATCCATATGAGGGTTGTATATTGTTAATCAGCATTGTCCAAAGTATATCTTTAAATAATAAAATCGATTTCGAAAGTCCCAAATTTTTGGGTGAAAATGCATAAGGGGTATGACCCCCCTAAAAACCCCATATTTGCCATCAACACGAATTCCCTGGAGAATCTACTGGTGTTATTCAATCGATAATGTCTTCAACCCATTCGAATTTTTCAGAATGCTCAATTTGGGGATCCCTATCACCCATACTATGAGAGCTCTGATCTTCAGAACAAAACTCGAGAATGAAATATCGAAAAAATTAAAACGAAATAATTCATTAGTTATGAGGACTACATGGACGATTTTGGTATCAAAATGTAGGTTTTCGAGGTCGCTCTCTTCAATAAAGAACTTTCCAGAGCCATAACTATAATGGTTTAGATTTTCACCTGCGAAATGGTATTTTTCGAAGAATTGGAAACTTCAAATCGTCAAAGCTCCCGTTTCTTTGGACGCATCCACATGAGGGTTATTATTGTTAATCAGCATTGTCCAAAGTATATCTATAAATATTAAAATCGATTTCGAAAATCCCAAATTTTCGGGTGGACAATGCATAAGAGGTATGACCCCCTAAAAACCTCATATTTGCCATCAACATGAATTCCCTGGAAAATCTACTGGTGTTATTCAATCGATAATGTCTCCAAACCATTCAAATCTTTCAGAATACTCAATTTGGTGATTTCTATTACCCATACTCTGAGTGCTCTGAGCTCGTAAATGAAATATCGTAAAAATTAAAACGTTATAATTCGTTATTTATGAGGGTCACATTGGCGATTTTGTTATCAAAATGTAGGTTTTGGAGGTCGCTCTATTCGATAACAGACTTTACAGAGCCCTAACTAATATGGTTTAGATTTTCACCTGATGCGAAATGGTATTTTTCGAAAAATTGGAAATTTCAAATCGTCATAGCTCCTGTTTCTTTAGTCACATCCACATGGGGGTTGTATATTGTAAATCAGCATTGTCCAAAATATCTCTATGAACAATGAAATCGATTTCGAATACATGCGGAATGATGGTAATCAGTCGACGACCTTTGAGAACGAAGGCAAATCTCGCAGTTGAACTCTATTCAGACACCATATTCTTCACCTCGAGAGGGTCAGGTCGAGGTGTTGTTTGTTCCCCATTTTCATCGATTCCCAACTTTGGTGGAATAAATCAAAGTCCCAAGTACAACACATCACTTAACTTCGTGAACGTACAAAAGCTTTGAAATCCCATATATTATTATCCGGTAAACAATCCTCCGGCACCACTGACATCGATTAAGCGCCAAAGTTCTGCCTGTAAAGGTGGCAACACACAAACCAAAGACCATAAATCCAATCAAAGTATTCTGAATGCACTTCAGGTGGGCTATTTGTCGATTACTCTTGTTATCGCTAGTTCAAAAGCTTATTCAACGGGAAGCAGTAACTTTTACTTCAGTTTAAGAATTCTTTCCAAGTTTAATCTAATTAATTTATTAATTATTTACCACTTAACAATATATACTGAGTTAATCAACTAGATGTTTTTCACATGATAACCAAAAGATGTTATTCAATGATAAGATGTTCTTACACCATCAAAACAAGGTTACCCTTAGAAAAAATTCTGTCGTTGCCATTGCAAAATTACAAATCCCCCTCCCCAAAATTAAAACTACCCTTCAAGAATTTTGCAACGCTTATGACAACTCATTAACTAAATTTCATTACGCTGCTTATCTTGGATATTTACGCCTCAAGGAAGACCATCAGCATAATGACGGTGATGAAGTTTGCCTTCTCCAAAATTTAATTAGGGATTTCTTTGAGACCCTTGGTATACGGCCAAAACTTTTCGTTATGGGAAAGTTGAATTTGAATACTTCATGAGGGTGGTGCAGTTTTCCTTAACATGAAGAACTCACTGTTTTGTATTTGTCCATTCATAAAACTGAAGATGAAGATATGTGCCGAAATTCTTGCTAGTGGCAGGGAAATAGAGACGACGCTGTATTCAGCAATTTGTATTGTGAAATTCGATCTGAAAAAAGGCCCATTGAGAAGGTATGCATGCGGAGAGTTTTAAACGAGTAATGACAAGTGACAAAAATAAAATTCAAACCGAAAATAATCCAATGCTTCTTAATTCGTATATACCGAATGGAAGTCCATTGCTATTGAGCTGTGTTCCTCTTTCGTTCGTTAATGAATGCTTCGAGTTCACAAGGACGTACTCGACCTATCCCAAAATGAGGAACGAATGCAGATCTATTCGCTCCAATTTTCTCGGCTTTATCTGCATGATGAGAAATTGGACTCATGAAAATTCTAATGCGATATACTTGACGGAAATATTGAAATGATTTTAGTACGGTCAGAATCGACATAAAAAAATATCATGAAATTAAATGATTCATAAATGTTGATAGATTTGGAGCAAGTATGTTGACATTTCCATGACATATTCATTCGAGTCTTGATATAAATATAGATTATGTGTATTATGGTATCAAATTAAAGGCAACAGACGTCTGAAACTCATTTTATTTATTAGTTCAAGTAAAAGTGAATAAAGGTAAAAGGTAAAACAGTGATACCTTAGAACTCATTCATCCAGCAACGAATCAGAATAGGCAGGCATGTCTTTTTTTTTATGTTGTGGTTTTCACGAAAAGGAATATCCTGTATTGTTTAGAGAACATCGTGAGAACCAAGGGCAAGCAGGTAGGAATAGGTGTTCTTGAATTTCTGGAGGTTATATGCCTCAAGGAACACCTCCCTAGTCAATGTGTTCCAAAGCCTCGCTGTTCGTTGGATGAACGAGTCTTTGAAGAGAGATGTTCTGCAGGTCTCCAAAGTTACCACGAAGGGGTGTGAAGACTTAACTTGACGGGTCAGTCTGGAAGAGACTGCCAGAGGGGAAACGATTGCTGATTATTCGGAAGAGCATCGCTCATGGAAATATCTATAAAATAGAGACAGATCGCCCACTTTTCTACGGTGTTCCAGAGAAGTGAGCGAGTTTGTAAGCGAGGCATCACCGACGAGACGAATTGCCCTTTTTTGTACAGAATCCAAGAGTTTTAGGGTGTGTTTAGGTGCAGCACTCCAAATATGGGAACAGTATTCCAGTACAGGTCGAATCTGTGCCTTATAGATCATAAGCAGCTGACTCGAGGTGAAATAGCTCCTGGCACGAAACAGAAAACCAAGTTTTTGGGATGCACTTTCAGCAATGGATCTCACGTGATTCTCCCAGGAAAGGTTACTGCCGACAGTAATGCCAAGCATCGAAATGGATGACTTCAATGGTATGGTTAATCCCGACAATTTTATGCTGGGCACAGTAACATCGGCTTTTCTAGAGAAAAGACATGCTTGTGTTTTGTTTGCGTTGAATTCCACCAAGTTATTAGATCCCCATTCAAGAATTGTTGCCGAGTCCATATTTATGTTGGCGGGCTGGTATTGGAGCCCTTGAAGAAAAGGCGGTATGGAGGATACTATCATCCGCGAAGCTGTGCACTGGACACGTGCATCTTACACTTACAGACACCCCACTCATGAGTCTTGCGTTGTCAGAGGGCATCTCTTTTCCATCAGGCTCTCTAGTTAAGTGCCCAGAGATCTATGAGGCCCTCTTATTCCTAATATTTTGTTTTTTTTTTTATATAACTAATGAGTTGAAGGCGGCCGTAGTTGTGAGAACTACGCCTGCGCGCAGTTTGGACAGTCAACACCAATCAGATACAGCTAACTGGTTCAGCATCGAAGGGCATCATCTTATAACCCTGAAACCAATGGTCAATCTCCCGCTTCTGAATTTTCTGTAGACCGACAGAATCTTAAATTGCCGTCGACAGACAGGGCATCTAGGCAAGTTGTGGTGGTCTGATCTGGCCCAATTGGTGATGCACTCAATGCAAAACCGATGACCACAGAATCCAGGCATGCCGTACCTTTGGACTTCTTCGACTTCCATGATTTGTCCTAAGCATATGGGGCAATAAATCGTTTCTGGGCGGTTAGAGGTCTGAAAAATAATAAAATGGTAAGAATTGTCGAATTGTAAGAATTGTCGAAATTCTTCGGTTCAAATATGCGAGACAATTACTTTTCTTTATCCACGACCTTTGATACATTCTTATTAAAATAATTAAAATTTAATTTCGATTGAGTTGGAGCTAGGAAACTGAAAAAATTGCAATTGTTCCAAAATTGAAAGTTATGATGCGGCCCCCAGGGTATCTCAATGCAACTATAAGATTCTGTATGAAATACCCTACTATAAATAAGTCGGAAACATTTTTGCGGAACGAAAGCTGAAGAGAATGTAATGAAATGAATGTTGAATCGAAATTTATTTTTATATTTCTGTTAAAATTTCAAGTACCGGGTTTTTCACTATAAATTGACCACCCCTCTAAGGGCCGGTATTATAAAGGCCAACCGAGGATTCAACCGTTGCGTCAACAACCAAATTCCTCACTATCTGGTAGTTGGCGCACGGTTGAAACCTCGGTTCACCTTTTATAAAACCGGCCCTTACTCTGTTACAAAATCAGATACATAAAAATACTTCATACAAAAATTGTACGGAATCGAATAAATTTTTTGAAAATGATTACGTCAATTGGGATATATACAGGGTGAACAAGATATTGAATGCAACTACATTTTTTCAAATGGGACACCCTGTATATTCTTCCATATTTTAATTGCTTCTTTTTTCCTGATATCGAATAAATATGCGTATGTGGGTCTGTCTCTTTTATGTCCAGAGTTTCAAAGTTTTGAAATGAAACTACGGAATGAAAAAATATATATGAGAAATCCTTCCGAAATTCTTTATATTCGAACAATTTACTCAAAAGCAATATTTTTTCGATGAATACCTAACAGTATCCAATAAAAATAATAAACAATGGTAGTATAGAAATATAGAATAAATAAAATCCACTAAAAAAATTCGTTCCTAAAATTTTAAACTCTGTGGTACTCAGAATGAGAGAGAAAGACCAAACATATGTTATATATTCGAAATTAGGGGAAACAGAGCTTGCCAAATATAGAAAAGTATTCAGGGTGTTCCATTTGAAGAAATAAAGTTGCAATCACTATGTTGCCCACTCTGTATATATTTCATTTTGTGAAATCATTTTGAAAAACATTGGTCGATTTCGTGAAACTTTTGTGAAAAACATTTTCTTGTAGGTACTGGGACCGGGTTTTTTTACCATAATTTGACCCCCCTTTAACTTTGTTACTAAATGAGGTACAAAAAAATGTTTTTCACAAAAATTTCACGAAATCGACAAATGCTTCTTAAAATGATTTCACAAAATGAAATATATACAGAGTGGGCAAGATATTGATTGCAACTTCAATTTTTCAAATGGAACACCCTGTGTACTTTTCTATATTTGGCAAGCTTTTTTCCCCTTATTTCGAATATATAATATATGTTTGGTATTGCTCTCTTATTCTGAGTACCACAGAGTTTCAAATTTTAAGAACCAATTTCTTTAGTTGATATTATTTTTTCTATACTACCATAGTTTATTTTCCTTTATTTTTTATTGGATAGAGGGGTGGTCAATTTATAGTGAAAAACCCGGTACATAATAAAAAATAAATTCACTAAAAATACCCAATCTAATATTTTAAATGAATGAATATAAAAGTTTGAATTCAACAAATTAAAAAATATATATGTTAATACTTACGTTCATGCTGCTGCAGTTATTATCCCTGTTTTATTCTTTTTTTAATTTAAAATATGAGAAATGGAGCTTCTTACACACTGAACTATTTATTCATCTTTCATATGATAAAAGAGTAATGCAAACACTATATCAACTATATAAAGTAAGGTTCAAATTATGGCATAGTCGTACTCGTAGATGCCTCAACACAGTAACTGACCAGACTGAACTCGGAGAAAGCTACAAAACAAATATTTCAAGTAGTTACTTCAGATGGCAGGTACACAAAGTTATATGGTAACGGCTTACAGTTCATAGAAGAAGAAGAGAAACATTGTCACAAATTGAAATTTTTAGCGTTTCTGGTACCTGCACAGACTCGAAGTACTTAAATAATTCAGATAAACTGTTTCTAGTCGTGTAAAAGTATAGTCAAGTCTGTTGGTTCAAAATATTCTATTTTAAGATGAATGCTGATAACGTTCCTGGAAGTAATACCTCTGGTAATTTGATTGTAAGTATTTGATATATTTTCGTTGATTTCATCAATTTACATTTCTTTCTTTACATTTCTTTATTTACATTTGTCGCATCTTTCTTGATTCTGTAAGCATTTCTGGTTGCTGTTCAGTTGATTGAATTATGATCATCAAATCATATTCATTCAATATCACGATTTTTGACTTTCCCCTATTTTTTCATCTAGAAAGTGTATATCTTTACTTTTATTTTAATTCAATATGGTTTCACCAATTTATTTTCCAGGACTCTACTGATGATCTCGATTGCCCCATATGCCTGAACCCTATAAAGGAAGGACAACAAGGCAAGCCTGATTCTTGCTCACATCTTTTCTGCGTTTTGTGCATCATACACTGGGCAGCAATGGACCGCCACGTCAAACCAAGATGTCCAATGTGTCGGATAGATTTCAATAAGTTGGTCATCAACACAGAAGTCAGAGAAAGTACAATTAAGCAAGCGCTATCGATGCTTCTCGAGATTTGCAGTGGCTTCAACGAGGTTCAATAAAGTGTATCAAAAACAAACAAAAATTAGTTCAATCCATCTTCTACTGAAAAGAGTCCGGAAATACTCGAGGAAGAAGCAGAAGTGAAATGACAGTTGAAGTGTAATTTTTGTGTATATATTGGTTGTGAATTTCAGTAGAAGGCCGACGCTTCGATAACTTATTACAAATTTATGTAAATAAACATTCTTTATCACATGAATTTGTTTAGTTTTAATGCACCATTTCCATTTAGTCTAAAATGAATACTTTTTTACTTTGGAGTCTTGCCACGTATAATAATGACCCAATAAGAACTATGTAATTATTTGTTATGTTTTTTCAAGTTCATAGATACCTATTTCAAGAATATGTCAGAAGTAATTTACGCTATATCCAAGATTTTTTTCCTATTTCTGTATCGTAATGAGTTCATTACAGTTCTAAAAACAGTACTGTAATGAACTCATTACGGCATTGTTAGTTAAAACGTTATCAGGCAAGTGGACTATTATTTATTCTTCTGATTTTTCTAGATACAAATATTCACCAACGTTTCGGCAGCATTCGTGCCTTTATCAAGGCTGAAAAATTTTAAATCGTTATGAACATGACAAATGAGTAAAATACAACAGATAAAAAATATTTCCTATACAACAATAATACAATCACACAAATATGATTTTCTTCAGATAAAGAAATATATAGGACAAAATTAACATACTAAAATAATACAAATAAATGTTCGTCAAAATTGTAAAACAAATTGATTGTCGATTATTTATTTGTATTATTTCAGTATGTTAATTTTGTCCTTCGTACATATTTCTTCAACTGAAGAAAATCATATTTGTGTGATTGTATTATTTTTGTATAGGAAATATTTTTTATCGGTTGTATTTTACTCATTTGTCATGTTCATAATGATTTAAAATTTTTCAGCCTTGATAAAGGCACGAATGCTGCCGAAACGTTGGTGAATATTTGTATCTAGAAGAATCAGAAGAATAAATAATAGTCCACTTGCCTGATGACGTTTTAATTATCAATTAATCATAGATGAAACTGAAACATATGATTACAGCATTGTTTTCATCAGTTATATTTTTCGTTTTGTTGTTGTCAGCACTGGCTTCCAATCCTATCAATTTTCAACACACGTCAATTTGGAAATGTCAATTTCGTAACAGTCACCTACTGCCAAGATACAATACAAAAGTCACTAGGATGTAAAATATGAATTTTTCATTGAATTTCAACGAAATTTGACTGAAATAGAGAAAATATCGTCTAATACTCGTTACAGAATGCAATTCCAACACTCATGCGTTCGAAAACTCGCTCCTTCGTCGCTCGTTTTCGAATTTCGCATTCGTATTGGAATAGGAGCCCATTCTGCAACTAGTTTTAGAATAAACCTACTATTATGAATCCACAAACAACAATTTTGACTTTTGACCAATTTTTAATCGTTAACCATGAGATACAAATAAACTGGCATTTTTTCTGTATTATTTGATATTCTGAAAAATATTAAACGCTCAAAATAAATACCCAGAAAAGGCCGGAGTAGGAAAAAAAAATTACAAACCGATTTGGATGAACACTATAACTAAGAATATTCATAATAAAAGTGGGGTGATTTGAATTAAACTCAATAACGGAACTTCAAAAATATCTAAGATAATACTCTAAAAAATACTCCTATTTTAATGAAACGAAAATAATTAAATTGAAATCAAAAAGAAAAAGTATGCAATGGAAACAATGTGAAATTAAAGTTTATGTGAAAATTCCATTTTCATTATGAAAAAAATTTGTTTACTAAACAAGCCGTGTTTGAAATTTCTTAACAAATGTAACAGAAATCAATATAACAAAATATGTATTAATCAAACAAATTCAAAGAAATATGCTAAACGTCAATGTTCATTCCGTTACAGACAGCGATTCTAAAACAGTTATTATAATTTCCGAAAGTATAAGAAATAAAAGTTTTGAAACACACTTCTGATCACCTCAACACACAAAAAACAACCTTATAATTCATCATTCAAATCATCAGTCCAATCAATAGCAGATGGAGTGGATGTTGTCACAAATGAATTGTGAACCACATCATTGATTCGACTCGACTGAAGTCGGTAAGAGTTTGAAACACAGAACATCTGTTTGAAAACAGAGTTAGGTACTTGGGACGCACAAGAAATGTTCTTCTACCTGCTTTCTTTCTGCAGAAGAAGAGAAATATGACCACAGATTGCAATTTTCAAAATGTCTAGTACCTGGGGCAAAGCACCTATTTCAGATAATCTGTTTTATGGAGGTTTAGTGTAAACAGTTAAGTGATTAATTTTGAAAATGAATAATAATGGTGTTCCTGGAAGAGCTAACTCTAGCAGTGGAAACGTGAGTGTTTTTTAATTTGTTCAATTTATGTTTCTGCATATCCATTCTTTCTGTGTCTTCACGTCAGGTCAGTTGGCTTCGACTAGATGGGGGGACGCTCATTCAAATCGTTGAAAGTGCTCTGGTTTGACAATTTTTTTTCAGACTCCTGCTAACATCCGACGAGTCTATGGACAAATGGCTGCTGGTCTTGAATGTCCCATATGCCTAAATCGCATAACGGAGAGCAGAGTTGGCAGGCCTGCTTCTTGTATTCATCTTTTCTGCCTTGACTGCATCATACAATGGGTCGCGACCTCAACCTCAATGGATATCCGAATGAGGTGCAAAGCCAAATGTCCAGTATGCCGAACTGAGTTCATTATGCTCGTCATCCACAAAGAGGTCAGCGAAAGCACAATTAATCAAGCGCTAGATAAATGTATTTACCCTGGTCAAAATTTCGCACTGTTTATCAAATACGAAGATTCTAAGTGTCTAAGATGTAAGAAATGAGATTTTTATCTGAACTTTGTTCAATATCTTTATAAAAATTCAAATAAAGGCTGGAGCAAAGCCTTCTCTTTCTTCTTTCCAGACTGTTTAGGTTTTTCTGTTAGCTCACGTTGTTTCTTTTATAATGACCAACTTTATATGTGATTAGGTACTGTTTATATTGTTTTGTGAAGAATACAATGAATAAATGAAATTTCGGACAGATAATAATCGGGTTTTTTGATGCAGGTAATGCATTTCAACAAGAGCGACTGTTTGATAATTAATAATAATTAAAAAACATTGAATTTTTTTCTTGTTTTTTTTTCTCATAGTATCATAAGATATTCAACTGAAATTTGGCATATATTTTGAGTTAAGACTATGTGACTTAACATTTTCGATTACTGTGATATTTTTCTGGAACACCGTCCCCTGATTTCTACCAGAACTCCAGGTTTGGTCATTTTCGAATGTAAATTATAAATAGTGGGAGAAGGATTGTATAAAGAATTATTCAACTGGTACCAAAACATGTTTTCGAAAAGTCGTCATCACTTTACCACATAGAAGTTGATGGGATTAAAGGCAGCTAAGATCCCTTTAGCACCCTTTGATGGCTTAGACAGTAAACTTTCTAATTTTTGCTTTGTTTTATACGGAAGAGTATTTGAAATACTCCGAATTTCAGTAGAGGATGCAATAAAAGAATATTCTTTACTTGGGTTGAGCTTTTATGGTCCGACAGAACTCCAAAGAGGCCGGAGAATATAATATCAACTAACTAGAGGAGGTGTAATTTTAATTGTAATTTTCTTTAGTTGTTCAGTTTATCTCCTCACCATGAAGACATTTTATCCATCTATATATATAAAACAAAGTTGTTGGTTACACCATTTATAACTCGAAATTGGATGAACTGTTTGTTATGAAACTTCATTTATGGATTCGTCTACGGTCTGGTTATTATTAAATACATTAAAACTCTAAAAAATTCGATGAAAAATTTGCTTATGAAGGAAATGCTTTTTCTTCTTTCCAATAAGGCCAATAGTATAGTATCATTTAGGCGAAACAAAGTTCGCCGGGCCAGCTAGTATATATATAAAACAAAGTTGTTGGTTACACCATTTATAACTCGAGATCGGATGAACTGTTTGTTATGAAACTTCATTTATGGATTCGTCTACAGCCTGGTTATTATAAAATGCATTAAAACTCTGAAAAGTTCATTTTGTCCGAATGCTATGGACATTTTAAATAGAAAAATCTCAATAAATCGTAGTCATAAACAATTGTTGTTCACGACTATTGAATGGAATGTTCATGATCCAACCGTGCTCTATTTCTGACGAATACTTTCAAGAGGGGTTACATGGTGCAAAAAATGTAAAATTCGACAGAAAGAATTATTGGTGATGCTTCTACCTCCTCCAGGCCTACGGCATGATTAATGCAATATTTTGTTAACATTTCCAACACCCACATTCTCCTAAAAATCCACTGAATTCGAGCTTCTCAGGTTAATGAGAACAATAATTAGAATGCGACCTTCCCCTCGATTCGAAAACGAAATCTTCAAGAAACCCAATAGCCCCCATTTCCTCCCACCGCAGCACCATAAAACAACATTTTGGCGGTCCCAAATATAAACGCGACATTTCGAGCATCATTAATAAAACGGAAGAAAAATACCTAACCACACTTCTGTCTGTTCCGAACGAATGAAATCGTTATCCGCATGTGGAAAGCAAATTAATCGACACCCAGAAGGCAAGCGCGGGTTCTAACGTGTGCAAAACATGTGCGAGACCGAAATGGCTGTAATTGGACCATGAAGGTGTGGAAGAGAGGGCTCGTGTCTCGGGAGACTTCATTTCCGGTGGAAGGAAAATTGTTAGGACGTCTCTGAAGACTTTGACGGCACGGTAATTTCGAGAGATCCGAATGAGTCGAGCTGGCCGCTGAGAGTCGGACGATTGTTGGTGAAGAAGGACCTCTAGGATGTGGTTTATTTCTCCTGGTATAGGAGTTTTAGCGCAGTCGACTCACAAATCCACGCAAAAATACTATAAAACCACTTGAAAAAAATTATCGGTTCATATTTTCGAGAGAAGCAATCATTTTGAAAAATAAAAGTATTCTTATGTTTTTTCGATAGAACGAGTCGTTTTCGAGTTATTCCCAATTTTACCCGATAAAATTTGACCAGAAAATCAAAAACCATAAGAATAATCTGGATGCTTCCCTGGATTTTTAATATCACAGAATGGCTGAAATTTATAAACTCTCTGATCTCTATAAAAGTTAACAATGTTGTCAGAATGTTTATCAACTTTGTCAAGACTAAAATCTCTATGATGGAAAAACGTTTGATGTAGAGATATGTAATAATAAAATCCCACAAATGTGGGATATGAAATTGAATTCTAAGAAGCATGAGATTATGCATTTTATCTAATCCCATAGAATAATATATCCATTATTCAACTGAATTTGATCTGTAATAGTCTCTATAAACCAATAGTGTGAGGTAATAATAACTCACGCCTATAACTCACTCTAACAAATAGGGATAATGTAGCTAACGAAATGAATAAATAAGTCGGATCAATGGAGAACTCTATTTCAGACATCAAGGTAACGTTTTCGCCATCCATTTCTACATTTTCTCAGGTCTGAATATCCAAAAATTGCATTTGGAAAACGTGAATTTTTGACGTTTTCTACGGGATTCGATATCGATTCGATTTTCGACCACAGAAATCGCTTTCGACAACTGTTGTCAATTTTGAAAATGCAGATTAATTCGAATTTTACTCAAGAAATCGAAGATAAATTATAGTATGAATTGGAGATTAACGTCTGTGAAATATATAAGAGAAAATGATTAATCGGTATTCAGACGGATTTTTTCGAATTCCGGAAAAGTTTTTCCGCCTGAGGTGAAAAACTTTTCCGGGATTCGAAAAAATTTCTCTTATAAAGTATAGTGTTCAATTCGCGGTAATGGTCATAACACACTTGATGAATTACACCCCTCGCCTGACGGCTCGGGCTGCAAAATTCATCGGCGTGTGTTATGACTTACATTACCGCTCATAGAACAATATACGCACAGTTCCTATTGAAAATATATTGTTACCGGTCCATATTGAAAATATATGTCAATGAAATAAAAAAATTAGGATATTAATGATGAATGTCGATACGAACCACGTATGAAATTATTGAAATTGGAATTAATGAAAAATAGAATGATACTTAGTACTAAATTATCTGTTGCGATGTTTTTATACAGAGTGTAACAGCTAAATGGAGTAAATTCGATAACGAATAAATGAGGGCGTATTGGGAAAAACGCTCGGACCCGTCGATTTGTAATTTTAAATGCGCATTTTTTTCAAGAAAATAATATTATATAGGGTGTTCCATGTGACCGTGGCCAATACCAACTTTCTTATTTCAAATACAACCCCCTGTATATTATTTATCTTTTGTATTCTTCAGAGAATTCTAGACACAATTCATGCACTATGTCCCATACCTATCTTTAACTATTTCGGAAGTATTAAGTGTTTTCAGATTTATTGCAACAATCAACGTTTTAAATAAAAATTATTTTATTTCACAAATTCGTTACATTACACTTGAAACCTAATAAATGATACTGATTATTTCTTGATTATTAAAAAAAAAACAAAAAAAACATTAATGTCAATGTGGGAAATGTTCAAAATGCTCGCCGCGAACGTCTTGGCAACATGCTAATCTGGTGTAGAATTGTCTTCTAACGTTACTCAACATTTCAGGCGTGACTGATCTAATCGCAAGCGTGATTCGGTTTTTTAGGTCGTCTAAGTTTAAGGGTTTCGTTTCGCATACAATACTTTTGACATATCCCCACAAAAAAAAGTCTAATGTAAAATTGTAAAGAATTGTAAAAAATCTGAAAACACTTAATATTTCCGAAAAAGTTGAAGATAGGTATAGGACATTGTACATGAATTATCTCTAGAATTTTCTGAAGAATCCAAAAAATAAATAATATACAGGGGGTTGCATTTGAAATAAGAAAGTTGGTATTGGCCACGGTCGCATGAAACACCCTATATAATTTTATTTTCTTGAAAAATATGCGCATTTGAAATTACAAATCGACGTGTCCGAGCGTTTTTCCTAACATTTCCTCATCTATTCGTTATCGAATTTATTCCATTTGGCTGTTACACTCTGTATAAACAAAATCCTGTTGGACTTTCATAAAATCGATACTACACGGTTATTATAACATTAATTCAATGAAAGTCTTCACGTAATCATCAAGAGTCCGAAGAAGAAACACCTAAAATGGTCACTTTCCCCTTCTATAACAACATAGCTCTAGAAATGATTTGACCATTTCACGCCATTCACATCACATTGTATTGGGTGTATACACCTCCTTTTTGCATTCTTCTTTGTAAATAAATAAATAAATAAATGAAGCATAGTCCATCACGCCGGTTATCGCTATACGCAAAAGCTCTGTGAAATATCATAGAGGATGAATTAGGTTAGGTCACTGACCTACAATCCTTATGACCTAGGTAAGTGGAGTTATGTTAGGTTAGTGAAAAATCAATTTTTTATGAGATATTTTTGGGATATCGAGGAAAATATGAACAAGTTATTAGTGCTTACAAACTAGGAAAATCGAAGAAGGCACTTATTTGGGTGGGAGAAAATTGGCTTTTTAATTGCAGAAATAATCGGACGAAACTAGGTGTTTTGTTAGGAAATATCGTGTTTGTATCATTTTTATTCAAATGAGGTGAGTGCTTGAGTAGTTCATAAATGTATCAGCTCAATTTCAACCGAGAAATATGAACTTTGCATCAATTCCAGAGAATCGTATCAGGCACGTATTTGGCCTAATTTATTTTCAAATGGCTATATCTTCCAAACAGAGCCGAATTCGGAAAATGGAAAATGAAAAAAAGGTTTCTTTCGGCCTCAAGAATCCACAGTTAAAATATGTATATGTACAAGTCAAAGACTCACCCTGTATTCGAAAGTTTATAAAACCTACATAACATATAGGCGTTAATTGGAATTTAATCATGGAATCGTTTTTTAATCGCACATTTCAGGTGATACTAACTCTTTCTATGGTGGAACAAATGCAACCCCTATCCAGAAGTCTCTCGGAAACAATTTGTGACAGCTCCGTATCATACCCAATTTGCAATCCCGTATTGCTCTCCGCATCCACATATTTCTTTCTCCCGCCTACAAACCACATCGAACGGCGATAAAATCCAAACGCTCTCGAAGACTCGATGTGGGTCATCAAAAAAACATTCCCATTTCTGATATTTTCAGCGCGGATAACTGAATCGTTCAGGATATGCAAAAAGGGCGAACAAAGAGCAGATAACAATCAATCGTCCCGAATTGGGCTTCTGCCAGGGACGTGAAAAGATGACTTATTCTCGCCCCGATTCGCCTAATGAGGAGAAACGTTCGGTCTCTGTTGTGAGGAATTTTCAATTCCGAGATATCGGGAGTAAGGCAGTGGAACGAAAATTATTTTGTTCCGTGAAAAACGGCTTTCGTTGTACACTTAATATGCGGATGAGCGGAAGGAAGAAGTGAGTGATTGGGATAATAGAGCTTCTACTTTATGATTGAAAAACAGTTTGGACACTTTATTCGAACATCACAATGCTTTATTATCACTCTCCGAAAGAGGATGCTTCACTATATCTTACTGAGTCAAGGACAACGTTTGCGACCATAAATCCGTCAAGAAAATCCATTTTAGTACAACTATCAAAAAAATTGACTTTTCTTCATCACTATGGATGCGTAAATGATTTCTTTTTCACAGTGAAAAAAAGTTTTTTTTTTAACGGTGAAAAAAAAAGCAGAATAATTTACACAATAAACATGAAATATCACTTTTCGAATCTACCTATAAGGCGAATCTACCTAAAAAGTGAATCTACCTATTACATGAATCTACTTAAAAGGTAGATCGCTGGGCCCAAACTAGTAATATTTAACGTTTTTAATCAGAAACAACATGGAACATCTTCAGTAATACAGGGTGGGGCATAATGGACGGGCGTTTTTAGAGCGGCTAGTACACGCGAAGGGGCGGAGGTAGAGGGCCGCGGTTAACATCGTTCGATTCAGGACAACTTACCGTTTGTTAGTCACAATCTCATTTTCATTTGTGCGGTTCTGTTAACAAGTAGTACTGCCGATATTGGGCAGCAGGGTAGCAGAAAACAAGGCCATCCTGTAACTGTCCGAACGGTTTACCGCCGGATAAGATCTTTCGGACTGCAGCATTATCCACCCCATATTGTGTTACCTCTGACGGTTGAGAATCGGCAACGATTACAGTGGTGCAGAGAACGTCAACATTGGAATGGTATCAGGTCGTCTTTTTTGATGAACCTCGATTCTCCTTGGGTACCGAAGAAGGGTTAAATTGCGTCGGGGAGAAAGACGTGAACCTCAGTTTGATGTTGAGCGTCATGTACACCAAACAGTAGGCGTTATGGTAGGGGTGCTGATGCACATGCAAGTAGGTCAACTTTACTCTTTATTCGAGGTTTCATGACAGCGCTGCGAATTGAGCCATTTTTTGCTGTCTTTATATGAGTGGAACTGCTGAAGAGCCAGATCATGTGCGATTGCCCGGAACAAGTAGGTAATAATCTGCCAATTTTTCACAATTCGTTCACTTGTTACCATTTTTTCAAGCTTCGTCAACATAATTAAGGTTCAAGTTATAGATGAATTCCTCACAAGATGTGAAACGGCAAAATTTTCGATGAAGACAGAATACAAAAATGTTGTTGAAGCTATCTCTCCACAGTCCACACGTCCTACATACAGGTCGATAAGAACAAAATCTTATTAAAATGGGACATGGATGACTGATCATATTTCACGGTTGTTTAACGATACCTTGATCCTTTCACTACTGAGATAGATTTACATCTAGATATGTTCCATGACCACTCATCCGAAGATGTTAACAACAATCTATTCATCTATAGAATCGATCTCATTATTTTCTTATGAACAGTTCGAAGAAGAAGAAGGTGTAGGTGGTAAAACAACTTTCGTTTGAGATCTGACATATGATCTTCCAGATCTAGGTAAATTAGGTGCATTTGTCATTTCGCCCAACAATTAATACCACAGCTTATGTATGCCTAACAATGAATACCACTCTAACCTAGGAGCAAAAACGAAATTGTTAATGGTGCAACTACTCAGTTGAGACTGAAGAATCAATAATACTAATCGATCTGTTTTCGATTTGAAAGTGGTACAAAAAGTCTCTTTTTTGAATGGACATCTTCGAAAGAAAGGTATATAATGACCTCTAATCAATGTACCCTATAAAATTGAGTTCACCTCAATTCTACAGGTCGTCATTACCTCCAATGAAGCAGTCGAAAACGTCATACGCATTCAAAACGCTTCCACTCGACAGATCTACCTCTAGCATGGAATTTAGTTAGCGTCATGATTAATTATTTATTTCCTCATTTCATATTCCGGACCTGACTTTTCATCCGTTGCAGCGTAACGTCTACATGTAACGATAACACAATAGTGTCAACCTATACTAATCTCGTCTCCCTGTATGAGACGAGATTATTAATGGGCTTACGTGGGGTTACGAATGCCACTTTGCTCACATGAAGTGCAAAAACAAATTGAGTTATTACCTGCAACATATTCAGGATACGAAAATCCCTTTCTGGCAATCAAACTGAACGTAAGAGGATTATAGGTTATTCATATTTGTTATGAATTGTGAAGGGCATAATCATCAAGGGTTTTGAGAGGACGAGGATTGAATGAGATAACAGACTGCTGATTGCAGACAAATAGTAAGACGGTGAAAAAATTCGAAGAGACTGCACCTGTTACTGACGTCTTAAGGACTATTCATCATCGAATTTTATGCTTGACCAAAAATATTCTTTCAAATGGTTGTATCTGATCATCGCGTTTTTTAGCAATAATGAATAGTTCCAATTTTTACATTCACATCATAATTCAATAAATTTTCCGGCATTTCCTCTAAAAACTAGGAATGTGCTACAGAACGGCCGACCAGATGTTGATTCGTTTAGAAGTTCGTAGGTCTGCATATTTTTTGCTCCTTTCATTTGTCATTTCACAAGATTCGAATAGTGTTGACAGTGACGGGCGAGTTTCGTGTAACGTGTGAGATTCAAATATTGTGAAAAACTGAGAAGTGTTGGTGAATTGAACTATTTCTGTTTGTGTTTGGACTTTCAAATCCTTGTACTTACATTGAACGATATAATTGATATAAAAGGTAAGCTTGATTGAGATATTAAAAAAAGTGTTAGATTTTTCGATTGGCGACTTAGAACGTCGAAGTTCTGTCTATCGAGATATCATTGTGAAATTCAAATGTAGGTATATTTGATATAGGTGATCGATCTCTCGCAATATAATATTGATAGGGAGAGTTTTAAAATATTCTTGGAGTATTATGAAACCAAAAAAAAATACTAGTTGTTTAGAAATGTTGAAAATAATATATGATAAGGTATTATCCAATTTATTAAAGTTATTATTATTATTTAAAGTTATTTGTAACGCTACCTATTACAAGTTGTGAAGCAGAGCGCTCATTTTCCAAACTTTCATTGATAAAAAATAAATATAGAACTGTTATGACAAAAAATAGACTGCAGTTTTTAGGAATGCTTTCTATCGAAAGTGATATAACGAGCAGTCTCGATTATGATTCTTCAATAAAAGAATTTGCTGATATTAAAATAAGAAAAAAACAATTTTTCTCGTGGAATTTTATTTTGTAGGTAACTGATTCACAGCTTCACGATGCTTGTATCTTTTGTGATGATTTTATTTATTCCTTAATCATGATGCCGCAATAAAAAATTTGCAGATATCATATTCTAGACATATTTTGTATTTGAATTTTTGTGATATTTTCCCCTTTTTTCAAGATTTTTATTCATCTTATATATGTATTTTGTTTTGATAAACATTCCTTGTATTTTATTAATAAACTTTATGTTTCGTTTTTAAAGTAATGAGTTTTAATTGAAACATTTTTTCTAAAAAAATTTAAAGTTTTTCAGATGGGGCCCCAAAAGTTTTGAAGCGTAGGGCCCCTGAAATCGTACATCCGCCACTGGTTTTTTTTTATGGCACATGAGAGTGTCAATTCACTCGAATGTGCCATGAAAACACGAATTTTATACGTACGAAATACAAACAACATTTTATAACTTCTATGCGCCTGTTGCTCATTTTAATCCTTTCTAAATTTTAATGGGTTATTTTTTTTTACCGAAAAGGTTAATCGCATCTTAAAACGAAGGGGACCGAATTGAAGATTGGATACATCCCTGCCTCGGACCTTATAATTCAATCTGCAGTCCAAAGGACATTAGCAACAACGACAGATGTGTGGTCGCTTCGTCCAGGATTATCGCGTTGCGACCCAGGATCAGAGTTATCACTACACTAATTTGGTCCATCGAGCCGTCAAAAGAGTCACTGCCGCCCCCGATTATCCGGCGCACGGAAAGGATTGGCGTCGATTTGCATTCGCAATAATGATATTGGTCGAATTTGCGTATATGACGCATGCCATTCATGATGGGGGATTAGTTATTATGAAAACTTAATTTTTCATTTGATTTTTAGGTTTTAGTTGTAAATTACTTGTATACTCTCGAAATTTTTCAATTATGCTTGAAGTGAAAACGAATGGAAGTTATTTCGAACACTAAGAGTTATCTATGGATGCATATTGAAAAAATCGAAATGCTTTCATTGTTCATGGTGCATGGTTGCCTGCCATCTGCAATACTAAACCTTAACCTGTCTGAAGCAAAAGGGATGAACCGACCGACCACGGCGGTGGTGGGGCTACGATTATCAATAAAGTGCGCGATCCAGTAACAACATTTAATCTGGATACCTATGTGGATTCCTACTGAAGTTGATACTTTATGTGGAATTCCCATTAAACCACGGGAAGAACGCCCAGAATTTGCTGATTTTGTACGAGTTTTCTCAATTCTCATTTGTTTTAACAGTTTTCTTAACGAGTGTTGCGTCTTACTTCGCCACATCTGGATAACATAAATTCCATCTCCTCTATATGGGATCGAACCACTGAACTGCAATATTGTTCCATAATATGCCTTTAGTTACAATTCTCGTTCTTTGTTTAAAATTACCCTTTGTAGTGATTTATGGTCCGCTATTGAACACGTTCTCAACTCAAGAATTTGGGTCAAGTTTGGGAGATTCATCTGGTTTTTCTAGACAATAACCATGTCCTATGAACTTTCATTCAGTTCTAAGTGAAAGCTCATAAAACTAAATATGCAGTTCAAGTTGCATTTGGAAAACACATGGAAGGATCAAATAGCAAATCGTCCAAGGTTTCTTTAAATGGTCTGTAGATTCAAGAAATGGCTTGTTTTTCCCACAATTGTCGAAAATGGCAAATGGGAGCACTTTGTTTGCTTAGCGAGGCGTTGTTCGATTCTGCCATCCAATCAATTGTTTATCTTTCCCACTTTTATTCAGAGGAAATGACCCTCGGAATGCTACAGAGTGGCCTTACTCAGGTTGTTGTAGCGGAAAGGCTCCAAGTCAGCCAAAGTGTGATATCTCGACTTTGGAATAGGTTCAGGTTCCGTGTTGGAAAGACCAAGGCTTGGTGGGCGACGAAAAACTACACCTGCTCATCACCGTTTCGGCGAGAAGACCCTACATCTACGTGTAGAATGCTACGAAATACTCTTCAAAATGCAGATGGGGTCCAAGTTTCCATCGAAACCATCAGACGACGTTTCAGAGAGGTGAATCTAGGTTCTAGACGTCCATTAGGAGGAGTTCCATTAACACGTGACCATAAGCGTCAAAGACTGGAATGGGCAAGGCAACATATCAATTGGAACGATCAATGGCATAGTGTCCTTTTCACTGATGAATCCAGATATGGACGATTTTCAGATTCTCGAAGAATAAGGGTATGGACAATCCCACGCATATCCCGTTATCGTCGCTATGTCCAAGAAGTCCATCCATTCCGAGGGGGTAGTGTTATGGTATGGGCCGGGATATGTTTCAACGGGAGCACAGATCTACACATTTGTCCTGGGAATATGACCGCCGTACACTATAGGGAGCATGTCATTGACAATGTTGTGCTAAATTTTCACGCTGCTATTGGTGAAACTTCTCAATTTCTAGACGACAACGCTAGACCGCACCGTGCAGCCATAGTTGAGAACATGCATGTGATATGCTCCAAAGAAGATTAGATAATTATCAACCTAACCCAGAATCCTTAAATGATCTGAGAGAGCTTCTGCCCCGTTTATGGAACCAATTTCCTTGAAAAATGTTCAACAACCTCGTGTGTAGTATGCAAAGAAGATGTCAAGCTGTTATTGATGCCCGTGAAGGCCATACATTGTATCGATAGTCTTAAAATAAAATTTCGTTATTTTACTCGATTTTTCTCAACCACCCTGTACACGCTGCAGACCTACAGGCTAAAATTAATTTGCAACTTGAAATCATATTATATTAATATGAATTTTCATCACAAAAATCTTATTTAAACTATATTTTTTTGCAATTTGAGTCAATATATCTAACTCCTGTGGAGCAGTTTATTTTGATTCATACAGAACTCCCCAATATATATTTTCTGAATCAATTAATATTTCAATACTTTTCCACAGAAAACCAAGTTTCGTTGAACCCTGAAATATTGTGCCCGCATTAAAACACGTTTTATTTCCTCACGCTTTTCATTTCATAATCCACAGACCGGAGCAAATTTAAAATAATACTGGCCGCACCAACCCCTTTGTCTGCCACTTTTTATCACTCCAAATAATTTCCTCGCAGTCCATAAAAAGTCAACGGCTGAAAACGCCACAATACCTTTCATGTTGGGGTGGATCCATTCACTTCCTGCTTATCAACGAAAATCACCACGCCCGAATATTCAAATTTCCTCTTTACCCCATCTGTGTTATGACAGGGGGTTGATGACACCCACACTTCACTTAGGCCGAGGGCGCCTGTCATAAAGCGCGTAAAAATAGTTTTAAAAATACCACTTCCGCCGTTTTATGTACCTTCATTCCAGACCGGAACAAAAGTTGAAACGGCACCGTGTGAAGTGGAGGTGCAATGTTGCGGGGTAGCGTTTTCGCTGTCCGCATAACCTGAGTCGAGGGAGTTCTTGTGATGTTTTCGGATGAAGTGGTAGGTAGCGCGTGGTCAATTTGCTGACAGCTGCTCGACGAGCTTCTGGCACGTTTTTAATCAACTGTACGCGTTGTTGAGTGCCAGTTATTCAACAGCGGATACGGGTGAATAGCGGTGCCATATTTTTAGTTTTGTGACAAAAACACATTTGCTTACCTTCTGGTGAGGTAATATTCGACATGGCGCACCCAAATTTGTGCCATATAACGGTCAACGGTCTAAGGACTGATATGGAAAAAGCTTTCCAATCAGTGAGGATATTTCTGATCAAATTCCTCCATTAAACGGAGATCTATGATACGTATCCCTAAAAACTGAGTCGTTTTCAGTTTCATGAGACAGCACAGAAATAAAAGAGAAGTTATTCAAACCTTCATGTTTAATTTCCACCATTTCCCTTCATCTGACCGGAGACTCAAATGCTTTCTCTTGAGACTCTCTTGAAACTTTTTGATTTCGAAAAAGATTCCTCGATAAGGCCTCTTTACAGTATCAGATCAGTTTTTTGCATTCCATATAAAAGATAATTTCTCTCGTCTCTTCAAGGAGCCAGTCAATTTCTCGGGAATTTGGAAATAAGTTCTTCGAACAGGCCTTGGTCCCCTGGTCAGCAGAGATCCCTGAAGCTTGCCTTAGTCTTGGAGATCTTCTCTAGAGCAGTGTCATGCTTTGCATCTCCCATTGCTGTGACGCTGCCCTAAAGTGACTCTTTCCAAAAACACAGAAGGGTTCAGGTCCAAAAGGTTCAACCTCTGGAGCACTTTTCCTTCATCAGCCTTCTCAGTAATGCCACAGAGCCATGACACCCAAAAGAGAGGTCACAGTGGCTTTATGCCATTGCGGAATTCCCAGGTGATCACTGACTGTTAGATTCCCAGAGCTCTCAGTACTCATTGGCTATCTCTTGCAATATTTATGCACGCCCCTTTTCAAACACTCTTGAACGCATACATATTGCTATCATTTCCGCCTGTAAAACGGAATGACTACTATACTCTGTTCAAATGTAAGAAGGAGCAATAATAACATGTTTGGCGCAGCGGTAGGAGGGCCTTCGTAAAGTTTCTTTCCGTCCAGAGTCGAATCCAGAAGATTTCACACAATCGTTCAGTTTTAACTGAACAAATTTTTTCCAATAATTTATAGAGCGTTGTTCTTTCGGAATTTGGTAAACTGTCGTCATCATTCACGATTTCTAGAACTTAAGAAAACGTTGGGATTTC
Organism: Adalia bipunctata; assembly: GCA_910592335.1. Lineage (NCBI taxonomy): Eukaryota > Metazoa > Arthropoda > Insecta > Coleoptera > Coccinellidae > Adalia > Adalia bipunctata. The sequence goes on from OU342953.1 coordinate 25,749,077, forward strand.
ATTCCGGAAAAAAAAACCGTGGACAATTCTTTTGATGAGGTTCATATATCGAAATCGTCAACCGAATCGATTATTTTTAACGACTGGGCTCTCCTCTTAGGTGGCGTCAATGTTTTATTCTCTTCATATTCTCTGGGAATTCTGAATACAGCTGAAGCAATGACCCCTAAGTCTCTTTTCGATAAATCAGGATGTTCTTTCAATTCTTTCCGAAAAATGTTCAAAATTATCTCTTTCTCTTCAGCAGAGAAATGCGACCTTTTGGACCTCTTTCGTGATGGTCCCCACATATCACCCTCAGATGCAGTATCCGTTTCCGAATTCGACATTGTTCTATAAACACTATATATACTTCGTCAAAAGATTTTCCAACACAATACACTTTTCACAACAAAATCTATAAACACTTTGAACAGCTAGACCTTCACAGTAGCTCTAGGTATTTTAACTGGTCTTGTCAATTGAAAACTTCGATATTTATGCAAATCAAGATGGCTTTCACCCATTAGGGAAAAGGACCCAAATCTGGTGTTTCCCGTAATTACTTTGTCGGAATCTTGCAAGATTCCAACCCAAATCTCTAAAACTCGGGTGTTTCCTGGAATTACCTTGCCGCAATCTCGAGCATCCGAAAAAAAAATTATTTAGTAGATAATAATATATAAAAACCGAACAAAATAAAAAAATAGGTTACGTCGGATATAAAATGTTTATGACAGTTGCAAATCATAACAGAAATTTTGCACTAGAGTTTCGGGGGAAAAAAGTTCTAATGTGGGAATTGCTGACTCAAATTATTGAATCATTTCTATCCAGTATACCATCCACAGTCCGAGTACGATCCTGGCAGTGTCTTAGGGCGGTCGAAGAGAGCGTTGTTATCACCGTTTGACCAATAGGAGCTTTATTGTGCGCAAACCAGACGATTCTGTTTGTTTACAAAGCTCCTTTTTATATTTGAACGGACTATTATAGTAAAGATTCCCCAGATTTCTGTTAGTTGACAAGGTCTCAATTTTATGAGGAAACAAGGGATTGATTTTTGCCTTTGTTTGTTCCATCTTCCTAGTTTCCACAATAACAAAACGAATTTACACAACTGCAATGATCCCTTTGAGCATTAGAAATAAAAAAGGCCTGACAGCTTGGGTTGACGTGAAAGAACCCTGCGTATGTTTTAAATAGGTATTCACGAAGCACTTTGCCACATTTCTTTGAAATTCGATCTATCATTCTGCATATCCAAATAAACGGGACCGGATATATCCTTAATTTTTATGTCGTATCGAGTTTCTTATTCTCTTCCTAATTGTTCGGGGTAGATTTCACGTTTACGAAGAATGTTCATTGAATTGACTGGTTGAAAAGGAGTTTGAGAATGCGTTGATATAGTTCTCAATGATGTATTGAGAAAAAACCGAATCTTTTCTATGAATCATTGATGTTTGTTCTATATCAATCTATTTATTATTCGAAACAATCAAAATATTGAACTTTAATGATTATTTCAGAAGAAGCAGAGAGACATTTTGGTATAGTCGATTTTTTGGTGGATCACATGAAATCTGGAATCGAACCACCAATCTGTAACGTCCGCCTTTGATTGGTGACTACTATTTCCGTAGTTTAAATAGTTTAAAATTTAAATTGATCGCATATTCACAGAAACCGTTTTTCTTCAACTTTCATATGAATAACGATTCCAAACTGAGTGTAATGTAGCATCTATTGTTCCAAAGTAATACATAAAACTATAGTCCTTTCAAATATTAGAAGGAGCTTTGTAAACAAACAGAATCGTCTGGTTTGCGCACAATAAAGCTCCTATTCGCCAAACGGTCATACCCACGCTCCCTTTAAACGCCCTAAAAGATTGCCAGGATCGTACTCGGAACGGACTGTAGATGGTACTGGATGGAAATGATTCAATAATTTGAGTCAGCAATTCCCGACATTAGAACTTTTTTCCTGAAAATTCTAGTGCAAAATTTTTGTTATGATTTGCAACTGTTATAAACATTTTATATCCGACGTATCCTATTTTTTTATTTTGTTTTGTTTTTATATTATTATCTACTGAATAATTTCTTTTTCGGGTGCTCGAGATTGCGGCAAGGTAATTCCAGGAAATACCAGAGTTTTAGAGATTTGGGTCGGAATCTTGCAGGATTCCGACAAAGTAATTCCGGGAAACACCAGATTTGGGTCCTTTTCCCTAATGGGTGAAAGCCATCGTGATTTGCTTAAATATCGAAGTTTTCAATTGACAAGACTCGTAAAAGATCTCCGTTCAAATTTATAATGGTCATTTACTTGTAATATCCGAAATATATTTAGTTTCGGTCCAAAATTTTATATTATTTTGTACGAAACTTCTTGTCTGCTGCTCAAGGTTCCGACAAGGTAATTCCGGAAAACACCAGATTTGGGTCCTTTTCCTTAAAGGGTAAAAGCCATCTTGATTTGCATAAATATCGAAGTTTTCAATTGACGAGACCAGTTAAAATACCTAGAGCTACTGTGGAGGTCTAGATGTTCGAAGTGTTTATAGATTTTGTTGTGAAAAGTGTATTGTGTTGGAAAATCTTTTGACGAAGTGTATATAGTGTTTATAGAACAATGTCGAATTCGGAAACGGATACTGCATCTGAGGGTGATATTTGGGGACCACCACGAAAAAGGTACAAAAGGTCGCATTTTTCTGCTGAAGAGAAAGAGATAATTTTGAACATTTTTCGGAAAGAATTGGAAGAACATTCTGATTTATCGAAAAGAGACTTAGTAGGAATTGTTTCAAAATCCTCAGGGGTAAGTGATTCAGCTGCATTCAGAATTCTCAGAGAGAATATGAAGAGAATAAAACATTGACGCCACCTAAGAGGAGAGCCCCAGTCGTTAAAAATAATCGATTCGGTTGACGATTTCGATATGAACCTTATCAGAAGAATTGTCCACGGTTTTTTTTTCCGGAATGAAATCCCAACGATTTCTAAAGTTCTAGAAATCGTGAATGATGACGACAGTTTGCCAAATTTCAAAAGAACAACGTTCTATAAATTATTGAAAAAAATGGAATTCAAGTTCAGTTAAAACTGAACGATTGTGTGAAATCTCCTCGATTCGACTCTGGACGGAAATAAACTTTAAGGCCCTCCTACCGATGCGCCAAACAAATGTTATTATTGCTCTTTCTCACATTTGAACAGAGTATAGGGTGGAATTCAGCATGCAGTTGCATAGTTATACGTATGAATAAATCACACATAATATGCGCTTATGGCTTGTAGATGACCACCAAGGGAGATGCGTCATCCGACAGTCGCACAATAATAAATTCGAAACTTTATCCTCCATTCTAATTCTTCCATAACATTATGACACTCTTAATACACATACGAGAATCCCTAATTCCCTCTAATCTACTCGGTAGTTACCAATAATTCAACCCTTTTCAGAAGCAAGCGGGGGAATCCGTCTGAATTATGCATATGACTCAGCCACTTGATGAACCCGTCCCTTTATACATTATCGGAACGTAGATTGCTTTTGACACACGACCTGTCACAGAGGAACGTAACGAGTGTAACCGTGCCACGGGACCCCGAACACAGAACTCGGTGGCACAGAACCAGCGCAGTTTCAATAATCGTCCCGCATAATCGGCTGCATTAACTACACTCCTGATTACCATAATCCCCGTTATTAATTACAGTGGCGCTGCTATCACCGCTGTTATCTGTGCGACCTACGTTGACTGGCGGTGGCGGTGGTGGTTTGTGGTTGGACACTTTTCTTGGTTGTCGATCGGTTTCGTTATCGCGACGCGTGTGGTTGTTTGTCGAGGGTATGTTTTCCCAAGACCCTCTTTTCAATTTGTCTTGGTAGATTAGATATCGAAGGGATGGGATGAGCATGAGACAGCTGATAAGAAGAATTGGATAGCTACAGGAGCTGGCCAACTGAGTGGTCCAAATGTCTTGGTTATGAAAATTGTAGTTTCTCGAAGCTGAAACGTACATCCCAAGTAATACAGATTTCTTTACGAGATATCTGAGAGGTTAAAATGCATTGCGAGGTCTCATAGATCGTTTGGATTCCTTACCATGCCAAATTGCCAATGGGGATTTCCAGTACCTCAAAATATGCACCTTTCTTTACATGACTTTACATTTCTTTATATCACATTTGTAACCATTTACTCACTCTGAATTTTAAAGAACTGAATAATTATTCGATATTGAAAATGTGATTTCAACACAATTTGTAATATGATTGGTTGAAGTTTGTGATGGAGGAGACAAAGCCCAGAGTAACTGAGAGACACGCCGCTGTTGTCAAGTCTTTGTAAAATCTCTGAATTTATTCATAAATATATTCAGTAATCGTATTATATTTGATGTGATCACTATAATGATTTTGAAACATCGTCATATAACAACTTAATTTTCATTAGAGTTGATATAATACTCATTCTCTGAAAATAAAAATTATGATGTGGCAACCACGCCTAAAAATTATAAATAAAAACATAACCTTCTTATTTGTCATTATTCGACATTTCGACGTCTTCTCTGCGTACTATAGAATGGCGTTTCTTACATCTACCGAAATAGCGGGCTATTCAAAATAACACCTTTACCCTCTTGTTGGTAACTTATCCGATATTGAATCTTAATTTGCGGTTAATACCAACAAAACTTCTTCAGTGACGAAGCAATGTCTACATCAAAAATCAGAATTTAAGAAAGCATTATAGTCAGTTAGTAGGCAACGAGAGACAAAGCTGTGATAATAAGGCAATAAAGAAGAATTCGATTCACAGACGTAATAGTTATTTAATCAACTTGTTTATTAATGACAGCGATGACTCGCTCCGCTCACGCGTTGATGTTTGAGACCATTAATCGCTGAATTAATAAACGAGTTGATTACAAGATTTTTCCGTCGACCTCATCACGAATTGAATATGAATTCTCGATTGAAATGAATTTTTATTTTGCATAATAGACAAATTTGACATAATGTTAATTCCTATGTTCATTTCTATATATTAATATTTATGCTCTATGTGGAACAATTCGAAAAATTCATAGAGGGAATATTATTGGACATGTTGTGACATTCTGAATAGTTTACATTTAGTTTGCATTTATATCATTACCTATGATATCCCATAAGGAACGTGTGGAGAAAGTGGAGGTCGAAGTATTATTTACTTTGCAACTTGTATCACCTGAAATTTTTTCTGCAGTCTATTTTTTTTCGAATGGAGGGTATATACCCTTCTTTGACAGAAGCTGATATCCAACCAAGCTCGATAGTGCTCTGACTGATTATTTTATGTTCGGTTGCCATGACAATCATGCATTAATAAGACAGAAATCATCTATATAAAGAAGAACTGTTCACTCAATGGAATCTTATTGTTCATTAAGTAACGTTGAAATAATAAGTACAAAAAAATGAAAGAAAGAGCTCAAGCCCAACCCTACACAGATAATTAACTTCCTGTCAGAGACAATTTCCACTCATACCCCCATCTAAAAATCGACCGAATTCAATTAAGTACCCTTCATGTGTTTTCTTCACATACTGCATTTCCATTATCATCATGTTGATTGATACAAATTGACTGACAATGGATTCGATATAACCACAGACATAATTGAATCAACATACAAAGCCCGAAGGGTTACCATGTTCAATGTTGCGGCCGTCTGTCTGCATAGGTACCTGCATGTCTGCATATGGGGAAATGTTATGAATCAATCAAGGGGGACGTATATTCTATCTATATATGATGCATTCATATCTACTGCCCCTTTTTTTGTCTATATGGTTCTATGGTTGTTGCTCGATATCTTATTTGTGGAATACAAATATGTCAATGCGTAGAGCTGTGGAAACAGTTTTGAACTCAAATAAATAGGTAATTGAAATGGTGGAAATATAACCTATATGTATGACCTTCTTCAGAGCAACATAACTCACCTAGGACAAGATAAAACACTGGTCTTTACACTTTACAAATAAAACAGGGGTAAATACCCCAAAATAGTATTCATATGTAGGATCATCAATGTAGGGAGACACTTTTGAGATATATTTCACTCACAGCGCCATCTAGAAATGAAAAGTCCAAGACAAGGGCTCCTCTCGATGTCAACCTGAACAGATGGCGCACATATTTTGCTCGAATTCAGCACTGCTTAAATTCTAGATTTCATCTAGATCGCTTAGGCAGAACCATATAAATCGCTCGCAAACTGACTGAAACTCTCAATATTTTTGTAATAAAAATATCTGGGATCAAAGATAATTCCTTTGATAGCTACTGTCATTTTTTTGACAGCTGTCATAAGAAATTTCCGTTGGACTTTTGAAAGCATATCTACCTACAAGATGGATCAACTCACAAAATGACTGAACGAGCGCTGAAAAGCTGCTGACTTTGCGTCCCCATTTTACATTTATTATATCATGCGTTCATGAACATTCCGCAATGGATTCAAAGGGCCGTGAGTTTTGCAGCGCAGCTGCCATCTCGTGAGAGAGGTTCAGTGTAGAGCTTTCCGTCCCCAGAGTACACAGCTTTGTACAGATTACGAATTTCGACGAGGAAGCGCTATCGATTTCCGCCACGCCCATCTTCAGCGCAAGTTAGGTGCTGTACGCTCATTCATAGATGGAGCCACAAGAATTGAAATTATCTCATAAGAATCATTCGAGGATTTGAAAAAAAAAACACCTACTTCTCTTATTTTATTCATGCCTTCGGACCATTTTCGTAGATATTGAATTTCTCAAGATCCAACTGCAATCTTAAAGCAGCGTTCTTTATGACACGTCAGTTTTCTGCAGGAGACTATAGATGTCTCTACCATTCTGGAGATCTGATTTGTCTTCGAATAGTGGAAAACGCTCACATTAGACAGACCATTAGTCAAAAAAAATGACTAAAATGATATAAAACACTTAAATTTTTTCTTCGAAACTAAGAAACGATTATCTGAATCATCAGAATGTATTATTAAACAACCTTACCTTATCTATTTTGTATCGATTCTGTGAATATTTGCACAGAAATTTCAAGAAGATGTTGTCAGCTTGCTGATATTTGTTACAGAACATAGTGTAAATCACGATACATTTGTGTACCGTGGTATAAATATCTATGAATTCTGCCGTTTCCATCATAAATCGACTTTGCCGCCAAATTTTACCACGCATGCGTAGAGCGAAAACCGAAAGATTGGTTATCTGGAGGCCAACTATAAACAATAACAAACCAGAGTCTCTGAACAAACTGTAAACATTATGTGAAGTTCTGAATACATTCAGTGAATTATTGTTCTAATATGATTATTATGTGAAGTGAATTAATATAATCTTAACCGTGTCGAATTCATAAAATTCCAAGAGGATATTGTTCAGATAGAAACATCGACACAGATTATAAGGTATCATATTATTTTTCATTAATTTCAATTTAATAAGTAGTTCGTATCGAGATTCATCATTCATATCCGAATTTTGTATTTCATCGACATTCAACTTCAATATGGACCGGTAACTATGAATTTTCAATAGAAACTGTGCGTGTTAAATCCTCCTTGGTGTTCAATTTTATCTCCCACTTTTGTGGGATTTTATTATTAAAATATCTCGAAAAAGTTGATAAATATTGTGACAACATTGTAAACTCGTTTAAAGACCAGAGAAGGAATAATATTCGATGATATTCAACTCAGAGACGCAATCAGATTATTCTTGAAATTAATGATTTTTTCGTCAAATTTCTCCGGGTAAAATTGGAAATAACTCGAAAACGACATTTTTTATTGAAAAAAAATGAGAATACTTTTAGTTTCTTAAATGTATGATTCTTTCGAAAATATGAACCGCAGTTTTATGGTGTTTTAGCGTGTATTGATGTCGACTACCCTGTAACTTTTATAGTAGTAGAGATATTGAATAGAGTAAAAACTCAATCGAAATTCAGTTCATTCGAAAGGACGGTTCCGAAGATATAAACAGAAAAGTGTTTTTTTCATGGGTTTTCGACACCCTGTATCTTCGAAACCAAACCGAATTTTGAAAAATGGTACAGGAAAAAAGAATTTCGTTTGACGAGAGGAATCTAAAGTTAAAATATATGTACAAGTCAAAGACTCACCCTGGATATTGAATCATCTTTAAGGATTCTCAGATCTATAAACTTGCTGGTCCAATTGAATTTTGAATAAAAACACTGATAGATGTTACCTGAATTCAAACTAGTCAATCAGAATCCTTTTTCACAGGCACTAAATTACAATTATCAAAATCTACCCAATCAATATCTATTTTTCCAAAAATTACTCCACACTTCTTTCACTTGATTCACATCTTTATTTGACCACATAATAAATTGATCCTTGGCAAAAGGACCTCAGGTCGATGGCTCTCTGCATATGCAATAAATTCCTGTTATTATTATTATTAAATGACCAAATGACTTACATTTTTAAGGACTCTTATTGATTCTACTCATGGTCCTTTGTGTCTCAAGAAGAACTTGAAGGTGAATATCGGGAAATCTGATCAGCACGACAGCACATCGACTGTAGCATGTATTCCTGCTGCCTTGGAATAACGGTGACCCCACAACAAATAATTGATTAGGAAAACTGAAATTAATCAGACATAACCAATTCCGTTTCGGAAAATCATGGAAGAAATTTCTCATTAAACAATTGATGCGCCTTCAAGCCAAATCATATCTTCAATATCCTGTTATTGAACAAATAAATGAAACCACTATCAGTCGCTTAGATGGAAAGGCAGGAAATTGAAGAGGATCTTGTGAGTCAGCAAAGCAACTTTGTAATTTCTCATCAAGACTTAGGGCCTTCAAGACAGCCAAATCGTTTGAATATCAAGATGAAGCGCTCTGAGAGTCGAAATTAATGAATTAAAATTTACACCCCTTGCGAGCGTGTCAATATTCGAGATATTATCAGACAGAACAGCGGGCGCCTTCCCTCGCCCGTTAAAAGTTAATATTGTTGGTACCCCCGACGAATTTGCATTCGCAACATAACTGTCAGTCACCGATGTAACGAATGCATCACACAGACGGACGCAATTGCATTTCAAATGTCACTTTTCCCGAGGAGACTAGGCAGCATCCAGCCGCCCCACTGACAGCTCCGTCGGATTATAGACCTATGTTCACGTTGTGGCGGTTATGAACCGAACCCCTGGCAGCTCCAGGCGACGACGGCGGGATAAAAATAACAACAGGAACACCTGATACAATGAAGTAATTTCCTGCTGATTCTTTGAGGGGGATTGGAGGATATCTTTCGAGTTCACACTTCCATGTCGAGGGTTTTTCAATATGAAATTTAATCATGACACGAAAACAACACAACGTTAAGTATTAATATGGCAATGAAATTTTTTTTTAAGGATTTTCAAAACCCTGTATCTTGGAAAGAAACGATTGAGGGTATCACTTAGATATCCTCCGTCTTATTTCGGTTTCGATGGTCTGATGATTGCAGGCTTATTGGCATGTACCTGTGACCTGTGACTTCAGATAACCCCACAGCCAGAAATCTAAAGGCGTTAAGGGGCCGTTATACGTTGGCCGACAGCTACGGCACCGATTTCCATTCAAAAAGTGACTTTCATTTTTCCAAGTTCACTCCCTCAATTTTTCACCTAAAAGCTTGATTTTTTTTCAAATTGAAGTTAAACGATGTCTTGAGGGCACTCCAATTTCTTCTCTTCGATAAAATTATTTTATGTTCGACTGCTTCATAAACACTTGATTCATGAATTTGTTTAGCATCCATAATTGACTACTTTATTGGACACCAGTTTATTGGACTCAACTGTCACAGTCTTCTCTCGATTTTGCAATTTTCATCGTTTCACACCACTTGTTATAGGCCGCATACAAATTTTCATAAGCACTTTTAGTGGGTAGGAGAGATTCTTTGGCACTTGCGGCTAAATTTTTTACGCTTTCCTCTTCCGAACTATCCATTTTTTTGATTATAATGACGTTTGTCACAGAAATGAAGAAGTAAACAACTTTGTTCAGTGAGGTTGCTAAGGTCGCTGATGGTTACTAAGGTGAGAAAAGCAAAGGCACACTCAACAAGGGCGTAGCCAGGATTTATAACAGGGGGAGGGCAAACCATGGTCATGGTCCAAAGTCTTTCAAAATGTAAAATTTTGGGATAAAAAGAAAAGGCAAATTTAATTTATTTTTTCTTCCAGGGGGGGGGCAGCTGCCCCCCCCCCCTGCCCTACGCTGGCTACGCCCATGACACTCAATGTTTTTTTGTAATAAAGCGACGAATATCAATTGCCATATCAGAAAATGAAATTTCTGCATTGCAGTCAAACATAAAGCTTTCTATGCAACTCGTACATAATTAGGCTTATGGACTTGCCCAAATTATAAACTTTTGGACTCGTCCATAAAGACCTAATTTATGTACTTGTTACATAAATAGCTATTTTCGCATGAAAAAATCGGCTACGGCAACGATTCTCCATTCAAAAAGTGCCTTCAATTTTTCCAAGTTCACGCCCTCAATTTTTCACGTAAAAGCTTGATTTTTTCTTTGAATTGAAGTTGAAGGGTGTCATGAGGGCACTCCAATTTCTTCTCTTTGAAAAAAATCATTTTTTTGCATGAAAAAATCGGGTTGAATTTGAGAGTCTATGAAAATTGACTTCATAATCGTTTTTCGGTGGTTGTTCATCAATTTTTTTTTCAGAAAATTCATTGGAGTGCCCTCGACAAATCAATTTTCTATATTAAAAAAATTCTATTTGGATAGGCGCATAATTAATGCAAAAAATTTTGGAAATACTGAAAATACTTCCAGAAAGTGTGAAATCGCAGAGAACTGTCTGAAATTCCAGGAGAAAAAAATCAAACTTTCCGGTGGAAAATTGAGGGCGTGAACTTGAAAAATGAAAGGCACTTTTGAATGGAGAATCGGTGCCGTTGGCCAAAGTATAACGGCCCCTTAAAACGCCTAGTGCCAAATCGCCAATGTTTCACGGGCGGTATGACATGTGTCACCGTCCTGCTGAAACCACATGTCGTGAAGATCAAAAGCTTCCAAATGAGGCACAAGAGACTGTGCTGTCACCGTTACTGCATTACCTTTTTCGTTTTTGACAATTAGGACACAATGTTCTACCGTGTGATGCTCCATATTTTCTCTCATCTGTCAACTTTCGATCTGTGACGTCATAATCATGTCACATTATGACAGTCAAATATTGCGTGCAATTCAAAATCTTGCGGTCTCATTAAACCCCTCTAGATTTGGTCAGGTCAGAGTGAGTCTGCCAAGTTCAAACTACCTGATGAATATTTCTATCGAAGATATTAATTCTTCTTCTATTGAAACTATATTTCGAGACATGGATCAGGAACTCGACAACGGGTTTTAACTCGCAATTTCCCAAATTACTTTCACCATCAGGGATAGGCGAAATATTCTGATTTCGAACTTTAATTTTCGATATCTGGGGACGGTTCATTTGCAAATGAGTCCCGGAGTCCTGAGCGGCAATGGATGACTACCGAGTCCGGAGGATTGCGCGGTTTTTGTCTGAAATCGTACTCATAGAGAAAATGTTGATTAAAATTGGTTTCCCGACGTTGAACGTACAATGGAACGGCTGGAATGAAACTTGTCTGACGTCGGAAATAAATATCAATACGAAAATACGCGCTAGCATTTGAGGAAACTTTCTGAAAGCCGAAATGACGGACTCGAATAATTATCAGGGGTGAATTGGGGCGCAGTCAAGCTTTCGTTGAGTAATGAATATGGATGAAAAGCGTGTGCTGCAGACATCATTGTGATATCTTGAGGTATATTTTCCAGTTTCATTAATAGGGGGACACAAAAATGCAAAATCACTTTCTCCTCGAGAAATAAGAGCGCCAGATTTGAATTACGCGCCATGTTTGACAGCTATAATGTCACATGATTATGACGTGACAGATCGAAAGTTGACAGATGGCAGTTGACATGGAGCATTACACGGTAGAACAACGCGTCCTGATTGTCAAAAATTATTATCAAAATCGTGAGAGTTTAATTGCCACCATTCGAAGGACCGTCCAATGTTCCGTCGAAAAAATGTGCCTAATTCATCTGAAAAAGTTTCTTCAACATTCGCCTGGTCTTTGGAATCATTGAATTCACATAATATTTCCTCAAACTCATTATTGTTCCTAAGTAAATAAACATTTTGATAAATACGTAATTACTACAACCTCTATGTAGAAAGGACAACGTTGCTTAGTTATCTGACAGGACAATGACTATAACCTAACATTTTCAAAATATACACGATTAAATGTGTCAGAATGTCATGGCCAACCGGGATACATCATAAAAGTGAATAGAGTATACAGAGTGTAACAGCCAAATGGAATAAATTCGATAACGAATAAATGAGGGCGTGTGGGGAAAAACGCTCGGATACGTCGATTTGTATTTTTAAATGCGCATATTTTTCAAGAAAAGAATATTATATAGGGTGTTCCATGTGACCGTGGCCAATACCAATTTTCTTATTTCAAATGCAACCCCCTGTATATTATTTATTTTTTGGATTCTTCAGAGAATTCTAGACACAATTCATGCACAATGTCCTATACCCATTTTTAACAATTTCGGAAGTATTAAGTGTTTTCAGATTTATTGCAAAAATCAACGTTTTAAATGAAAAATATTTTATTTCACAAATTCGTTACATTACACTTAAAACCTAATAAGTAATACTGATTATTTCTTAATTATTAAAACAAAAACAAAAAAAACATTAATGTCAATATAGAAAATGTTCAAAATGCTCGCCGCGAACGTCTTATTATTACCTACTATTAAATTAACTTAATATTTCCGAAAAAGTTGAAGATAGGTATAGAATTTATAGCAAGGGAAGAAAGTGTTGTAGTGATTCACAAAAACTATCTATTTACTAATTACTGAATTTTAACTTTACTTTACGGATTATTTACTGACGATTTTGAACTCAACCTTCTATATGAAAATATATAGCCAGGAGGAATTATTAAATATATCTTCTTTATGGAAATGTATTGCAAGGGAGCAGAGTGTTGTTGTGATTTATAAATGACTGTATAATTACTAATTACTTTACTGATTCTTTACTTTACTGACTGCTTGTCTCTGTAACATAGGGTTTTTAAGACAAGCTGGAAAATAAGGGAGGTTCATTTCCTCTGAGTAAAAGTAGGAAAGATCAACAATTGATTGGGCCAGCAAAGTGCTCTCATTGGCCAATTTTGACTATAGTGGGAAAAACAACTCATTTCTTTAATCTACAGACCAATGAGAAAATATTTGGACCTGCGGTATTCGATGGTTGGCGTGTTCCCTAATACAACTTGTACTGCAATAAAAATATCACCATATACTTAGTTTTATGAGCTCATACTGAGAAAGAGAAACTGAATGAAGGTTGTTCTTTCCACATAGAGTAATTACGTTTTTTATCAAAATATTTATTTACTTTGGGAAAATAATGAATTTGAGAAAATATTATGAGAATTCAATAATTCCAAAGATCTGGGGAATGTTGAAGAAACTTTTTTCTCTGGTAATACTGGAAATATTTTACGTATTTAAACATGGTGGGAAGATTCAGTTATACTATTTTCTTGTACGGAAATCAAGAATCGAGTGTTGAGGCGGACCTATGGAATTCCCCACTTAAGAAATAAGCCTACAGAAGACATTTAAATACCTTTGAAATACTTGAAATACTCCTGTATGAAAATGTACTAGAACCCTTGTCTCTGCTCCTTCAAAACAACTTTGAAATTTTTAGTTTCCAAGAGGGATGATTATATTGAAATCGAGACTATTGAGAGTAGAAATTAGCATTGGCAACGTGTCTGAGAATTATTTTGACATTGCCGATATTTCACGAGTGCCAACCTGCGTCAGTTTTAAGTGGAAAAACTTGTTAAATCCTAATCTTGGCCAAATGAAAAACTAGATAAAAGTGAATGGAGTTTACTAAGGATTCACTATAGTGTCCCGACAAGATGTAAAAAAACCTAAAACTCCTCGTGATCGATTTGTTATTCAGCTAAGTGCAGGTAAAACATAAATATGTATCCTTCCAGCGAGAAAAAACATGTAAGGTTATCGGAAAATGTTTTTCCAGTTGGGTCACGTAGCCCTCTCCCCACTCGAACACAGGCCAGCGTCTTCTCTTCCGGCCGAAAAAACTCCGGTGAGCCGATTTCACTTATCCCACCACATGTCGCTTTCTCATGACGGCTAAGGCCCACTTTCCGTCGTCTATCTATCGGATTCAGATTATGGCCCCTTGGAGACGGTATCGGGCCCGGCCCACTTTAAAATAAATCCCGATTGCAATGGAAATAAATGACTGTTTCTTCTTGCTAGGCCGAGTTTAATTTCCTGAACGTTCCATCAACGGCTTGCAGTCGGGAAAACGGAGATGGTTTTAGGGGCTCTGAGGGGTGGACGGATTCCCTTCTAGTTACGGTTTCTTACAATTAATAAAACTACCGATATTGGATTTGGGGTCGAAGACATCAGGAAGGATAGAATGTTTAAGAAAGGGATAGTGTTAGAGCAATGGTAGACAGATATCGATTTTTTTTCGAATATTTATCTCGAAACATCATTTCGATAGTAAAAGTATAAATCCTTGTGAATCCAAAAATAGTAGTTTACAATTCCGGAAAAAAGGGTTTTTTTCGGAATTCTTGATACATTCGGAAATTGAAAGTAGAAAGGTTTTCTTTGAGATTCCGGTGCTGAATAAAAAGGAAATTTTTACATCAGATGGAAGCAGCGTATAGGTAATAGAAATTACAAAAGAAAACTGTCTGGAATTGTCGTGATATCTCCAACAGAAAACGAGATATAGCGAAATATTTGAAACAGCAATTTTTCAGAAACGCCCTGTAACTCGAGAACACATTCAGATATCTCGGATCTGTTTGCTGGCAATTGATTATTTTGAAAAAAGAGATCGGGAGTCCTTGTACATTTTTTTCTCTAACCCTTATGGTTCTCGAGATGCTCTCAGTGATCATCGAATTTGGGACACCCTGTACAGAAGCTGTAGGCCATTATTTAGGTGGTCTGACAATTCCACAAAATTCTAGAAGTCTGCAAAAATAATCTTTTTTCTACTCTTACATACAGTTTTATTTAATAAGGGTATCTATTGATCGTATTTGTGGATAATTCTGGATACAGATGATCTGCTTAATCTCAAAACTTCTGGTTATGAATTAGTGTTTGGCATTAAAGCAGCTTGGCCCAAAACAGCAACTTCAGTAGCTTGATCATTGGCGACTCTTTCTGGGTGGTATTTCCGATTGTGAACTAAACCGCTCTGTAATAGGGGAGATAATTTTGAAATGACAAAACAGGTATGTCTTGAAAATTGGGACTTGAACGTTTTCTTTCCTGTAATATTTAACCGGTATTTTCAACACCCTTTATTTTACCCTGAATATAAAGAAAAGCGTAATAATTTGATATCCCTGTGCCAGTAAATTATTGAATCGTTTATCAAGCCCACACAAGAGATCTGGCGAGACGTTAACGATTGAAATTGTTTATTTTCGGTTCAAGTTTCTAAAACGATAAGAGAGAATTGTCCCACGAAATCGGTTGCCTTAATTGCGTACGACGACAGAAATGGGATTTTTGCAACACAGCATTTCCCAAACCGTTGCATGGGAAACTGCATTATCTTAAGAAGACTCTGCCTACGTTAGGTGGGAAGCAGAAAAATCTTCAATTTGATTAAAACGAAGATGGAAGAAGTTTTGGTTTGATTGGTTTTGAAACATCGACGAAGGAAAACCTTTAATTTGATTGGTTTTTAGAGGAAACGAAGGGAAATCTTCAATTTGCTCGGGAGACGAAAAAGGTAGTGACTGGTGGAACCTTAAACAGGAAGGTTGCCAGTGCTCGCGAATATGGTTCGTAAACAAGGGTAGTACGGTTTCGGGGTAGGTACTTCAGTGATTAGAAGTACGGTCTCAAAGTGGAGACGAAAAAAAATTAAAGTTGATTCGAAAGTTGAGGGGTAACTGCAGGAGTCTTAAACGGGAAGATTCTCAGTTGACTCGTTTGATATGTTTTTGGTACGGTTTTAAGGAAGGTTTAAAAAGTAATTTAGTTCAGTTATTCGGAAGACGGTGCTAGGGTAACTCATAGCTTTTGGTTTATTCTGGAAAAGGTCAGTCTCAAACGGGGACAGGAGAGTGTTAAGTCGAAATTATAAGATCTCTGAAATTACTTAGAATTATTTTAGATCGTGTATCGCCGGTATAATCGGGTTCGGGAGTGAGATTAATCTGCGAAAGCGTGTGGGTGACGTGTTTTTATGTTTCTTTTGTCTGTTTCAGGAAAGATTCATCAATCATCATCCTTAGGATTTTTAGTACAGGAAAAAGGTCAGTCACTTTTGTTTATGCTTAGCTCATTTTGAGTATTGGTAGGAAGCTGCATGCAAGCCCATATATCTTTTAGAGTCCAGAGTCCTGAAATCTGCCACGAGTCCAATTTTCTTTTAAAGTGTATTATTTTTTTGTAATCTCTCTTAAGTAATTGAAAGTTTATGTGGAAATTATTTTTGAGATTTCCATTGTATATCTGAAAGTTTAAGTGGACTTATTTTGAGATCATTCCATGATTTTTTGGGTTATTTTGACAAACCCTGTAATTTTCTGATAACTCGATGTTACTTTTATAATTTGAATTTACACTGATGCTTGATTTGATTGCAATGATTAGATTTTCTTTTGTGATTTAAAGGTTGATGTAATAATTTGATTTGGTGTGATTAATTGCATTTGATTTAAGAAATATTCGAGTATTTTCGATAATTTAGATTTTAGATCGTTGAACTATACGTAACGAATGTAAAATTTGTTTAGTTTGAATTGCTCCTAATATACGTCTCAAATTTAATCCAAAAAGTTCAATTTATAATCCCTCTCCCTAGAGAATATTTTTAAACCCTAAGTCCCGACCCTAGTGCGTTGGGCCAATCCCACACATTCTCCCTTCTGGAGAAAGAACTTCAAAATTTTAAACAACATCTTTTCTTTTCTTTAAGTAATAACACCCTTGATAGGTGGAAAGCCGCTCTGCCGTCGAATCGCTAAGGGGGTGTTTTTTACAGCTCACCTAGAAACAGACGAATACTGCTGAATTCGCAGTATTCTTCTTCCATTGCAACCGGCGTTACATGCAAAAATTGCGAGTCTTCTGTTATGCCCCTCCGATATGAACAGTTATCAATTGGTATTGAAATCCTCTGAAACCCATTACTTCAACCCTCACGTTGATGAGTCCTGGAGAAGGTTCAGTCGAAATCCCACAAACGAGTCGATACCACTCAATCCCGTATTAAAATCAGCTCACAAAGCATTACGGCAAAAGTGCAACGCCATTTTCATATCTCGTTGAAGGCAAACGAGGCTTGATCCCTCACACAGACTCAGAAAATCGGGCGCCCCACCGAGGACCGACTTTCCATATCCGATTGCCAGTCCACACTCGAGTTGAGAATAATCCATTCAACGGTTTACGCACTCTGAATAAATATAAACAGGGTCTTTCGCAGCCTTGATTTATGGAGGCAGGCCTTTGGTCACGTCAAATGGAACGCGGCCGGTCGTTTTTGTTTTTAGTTTTGAAAAGAGTGGGACGGTGGGGGGAGGGGTAAAATGTGTATTCACGACCTGTTGGGACGTTGTGCACCCTTTTCCGGTATTGTTCGTATGAAATTATGGCCGTGATAAACTGGAAAGGAGGTGCTATTGTTGGGTTAAAACGGGAAAATATCGATATTAATGCAGAGAACATGAAAGTGGTTTTCATTTGGGATGACTGCTACCAGCAATTCGCGAAATTTCGTACATGGAAATCGGAAAACTGTAAAGTAATCTATTGGAATCATTTAGGCCATAAGATTAGATTATTATAATATACAGGGAGAGTCTTTGACTTGTACATCTATTTTAATTGTAGATTCCTCTCATCAAACGAAACACATTTTTTGTATACCATTTTTCAAAATTCGGTTTGGTTTCGAAGATACAGGGTGTCGAAATTCCATAAAAAAAACACTTTTCTTTTTATATCTTCGGAACCGTTATTTCAAATGAACTGAATTTTTATTGAGTTTTTACTCTATTCATGGTGCATATTCCTCAATCAGAACCTACTCAATATCTATACTAGTATAAAAGATACAGGGTAGTCGACTCATGAATACACGCTAAAACACCATAAAACCACTTTAAAAAGATAAACGGTTCATATTTTCGAAAGAATCAATCATTTAAGAAACTAAGAGTATTCCTTTTTTTTTTTCAATAAAACGCGTCGTTTTCGAGTTATTTCCAATTTTATCCGGAGAAATTTGACGAAAAAATCATTAATTTCAAGAATAATCTGAATGCGTCTATGAATTAAATATCATCGAATATTATTCCTTCTCTGGTCTTCAAACGAGTTTACAATGTTGTCACAATATCCATCAACTTTGTCGAGATATTTTAATAATAAAATCCCACAAATGTGGGAAATAAAATTGAACACCAAGGAGGATTTAACACGCATAGTTTCTATTGAAAATTCATAGTTACCGGTCCATGTTGAAGTTAAATGTCGATGAAATACAAAATTCGGATATAAATGATGAATCTCGATACAAACTACTTATTAAATTGAAATTTACGAAAAACAAAATGATACCTCATAATCTGTGTCGATGTTTCTATCTAAACAATATCTTCTTGGAATTTTATAAACTCGACACGGTTAAGATTGTATTAATTCACTTCACATAATAATCACATTAGAACAATAATTCACTGAATGTATTCAGAACTTCACATAATGTTTACAGTTTGTTCAGAGACTATGGTTTGTTATTGTTTATGATTGGCCTCCAGATAACCTTCTTTCGGTTTTCGCTCTACGCATGCGTGGTGAAACTGAATTGAATTTGACAAGTGAAAATAAGTAAGACATAGAATTCTATGACCGTCCCAGTTTTGAAGGAAGTGAATCAAAGCCTGCTTGGATTTTGTTGAACGAGAAGTGTTTTTTCGAAATTTTCGATATATGTATAGTGAACTCGGAAGTATAACATGATATATATTTTTGAAATCGTTGAAGAAAGATCTATTCGGAAATATCATTTTTCATTATGGTTTCCATTTGAAAGAAAAATTTTTTTGTTATAGCTCCGCCGAAATTTGAGCAGATACAAAAAATCCAATAGCACCACTGAAAAGCAATAAAAAAAGTGCCCTGAAGATGTGTTAATTTCGAGAGCGTAGATCCTGTAATACGGAAGTTATAGTCAATTATAATAATTGGCCAAATACCAATATCGCCCTGTAGCTCGGAAACTTAGACGTCGTAGCAACTTCGGGTTGTCAGGAATTTCGGTTTCTCGAAAAAAGAGAGCATGACATGTATATCACTTTTTTCGCTTCGGAATACCAAACGGCGATCTCTGGGACCTCGCAATATAACAGCGCATTTCAACATCTCAGAGATCTCACAGAGAAGTCTGTGTTTCCAGAGATGTTACAAGTTAATTACGAATTGAACACATAAATCAACCGAAACATCCAAATACCGAAGTAGCAACGTCCAGGATGTTCCCGCAACCGGCAGAAGACGCCTGTTAGCCAGTCCTCGTCGATGCACAACGAGATGGATCGTCCAGGTCCTTCCGCTGACATCTCGGCCAGTAAATGTGACCTCTGACCGTTGCACCCTCGCATCCCCTAATCGTGTAATTAATAGGCCGCATAAATCACCATGGTAATATCGCTCGCCGATCAGGCCCATTGAGCGATGTAAATAACATTGCTGTATAACGGTGTTGTGGCAGGGAAAGGGGTCATTTTTGGGTCGCTGTCAAGTTGGAATACGGTGATCGATGGTGAGGAACTAAATGGCGGAGGATCTGGGAAATTGATTTTGATGCAACACTCCAAATGGCAGTGCATGAAGATCAAGATATTGATGAATCATAACGGGTCATTTTTTTAATTAATTCAATTCTCTAACTATTTTCTTTCTGGCAGCTCTGTCAGATATATGATCTAAAGCATTTTCAACCATTCGACATTGAGTAGTTGGGAAGCTGAAGCACTTTCTTTGCCTACTTTCAAACAAAAACCAGAAAGCATGTTGAGCTTAAGATATTCATGCAGAAATGAAATTTTCACATGTATAATGTGGAATGGCTGTTATTTCATCGATTGGAAATGACCTGGAATTCATCATATGAATGACTATGGGAGAATGAAAGTGAAACATAATCTCATATCCATTGATTTCGACGTATCTACGTAAAAGAAAATATTTTCATTCTCTCTTTTCTTTCTGACGTCACTCTATTGATTCCGGGTTATCAAAACGCGCTCTGGGGCTTCGTATACAGATCTAATTGCGATTTTCTGTTACTGGACTCAAACGGAAACGGATTTTCCGATTCGGAATCATAATATTGGCCGGTGTCGCAGATTAAAGAATGGAAATGGGTTATCGGAATTTAGCCTGAAAAAAGAACGTTCCCCCAAGTCCTCGTCGTGACAGTGGACGATTTTAACAACGTCACAGCTGGAAAATAGGATCCGATGTTTCGGAACAGTGCTCTTAAACATTCCCGACTCTTTCGATAATAAGGATGGAAAATTGAATTTGTGATTCATTCCGTCCATTCGAACGCTAGGGATGCTGTTTAGTTTATTTTTATTCCCTGGTCATTGAAAAAGCAATAAATAATAAATATATCGATCAAAAAAGCTGCAGATACGCGCTGCTGAATAAGTTTCGTTTCTTTTGGAATACAACGTATTTTCTACATTTGTCTGTAGATTGGAAGTCTTTGTCTATAGACAGAAAGAACATCTTCTCATGATATTTGTGGTATGAAACAAGGGCGCTCACACGCATCCCAAATCTTTTAACATTTTATTTGAAATTACCTGAATGATCCATTTACTGAATTTTCTCAAAAAAACAGGGTGAGTCTTTGACTTGTACATATATTTCAACTCTAGATTCTTGAGGCCAAAAGAAAATTTTTTTTTTTCATTTTCCATTTTTCTGAATTCGGCTTTGTTTAAAAGAATTTGAAAAAAAATTGAGCTAAATACGTGCCTGATACGGTTCTCTAGAATTGATGCAAAGTTCATATTTCTCGATTGGAATTGAATTGATACATTTAGGAAATACTCAAGCACAAACCTTATTTTAATAAGAATGTTACAAACACGATATTTTCTAACAAAAACACTTAGTTTTGTCCGATTATTTCTGAAATTGAAAAGCCATATTTCTTTCACCAAAGTTAGTTCCTTCTTCGATTTTCCTTGAGATTAATTTGTAAACACTAATAATTTGTTCATATTTTCCTCGATATTCTAAAAATACCTCATGAAAAATTGTGTTTCCACTAACCTAACCTAACTCCATTAAACTGGGTCATAGGATTCGAGGTCAATGACCTAACCCAAGCCATCTTCTATGATACATATAACACAGAGCTTTTGAGAAGACGATGCCAGGTTGTGTTGATTTTCTCTTTAAGCAACGATAAAGGCGAAACCAAGGAAGCAGTACGTCCCCTATCGTTAACGGATGAACTAACTCAAGGGCACTTGTTTTGTTTACTTTTCGCTATTGGCGTCTAGGCGTTCCTCTTTGGAAATGCCCAACGAGTAGTTCTGATTCTCGCCGATATAGCGCTACGATCTTAATTTCAGTCGCCTATAACGGTGCGCTACCTCGCAATGCGAGGTAGCCGGCGCTCAGGACAAATCTTTGTTCCACAGACCAACCAGTTGGGATGTGGTTGTTCTGTGTCTCCAACGTTAGTCCCATGAACGACGCATGCGTATAACGATAACCGACGTGGTGGACTACGATTAAATCGATTTATTTATCTACAGAGACGAATGCAAACAGGTGATGATTATGTGTAGACGTACAGTGAATTAATGTGGTAATGACCGTGTTGTTTCGAGTTCATAAAATACCAAGAGAATATTATTCATATAGAAACATCGCCACAGATTATTCAGTGCTGAGTATCATTATTTTTATTTTTCATTAATTTCAATTCAATACATGGCTTATATCGACATTCATCATTAATATCCGAATTTTGTATTTCATTGACATTCATTTTTAAAATGGACCGCTAACAATAAATTTTCAATATAAACTATGCGCATAAAATGTATAATTTCTTGCTTCTTAGAATTCAATTTTTTCTCCCACATTTCTGGGATTTTATTATTACATATCTCTACATCAAACGTTTTTCCACCATAGAGATTATAGTCTTGACAAAGTTGATGAACATTCTGACAACATTATTAACTTGTATTGAGATCAGAGAATTTATAAATTTCAGCCATTTTGTGATATTATAAATCCAGGGAAGCATCCAGATTATTCTTATGATATTTGAATTTTTCGCCAAAGTTTATTGGGTAAAATTGGAAATAACTCGAAAACTACGGTTTTATTAAAAAATATAGGAATACTTTCATTTTGCAAAATTATTGTTTCTTCCTGAAATATGAACCGTTTATCTTTTTCAAGTGGTTTTATAGTATTTTTGCGTGGATTCATGAATCGGCTACGCTGTAACTTTTATACCAGGAAAAATATTGAATAAGTTCTGAATGAGGAATATGCACCATGAATAGAGTAAACAATCAACCAAAATTCAGTCTATTTGAAATAGCGGTTACGATGATATGAACAGATAAGTCTTTTTTCATGGATTTTCGACACCCTGTGTCTTTCAAACGAAACAAAATTTTGAGAAATGGTATGAGAAATAGTGTTTCGATTGATGAGAGGAATCTACAGTTGAAGTCAAAGACCCTGTATACAGGGTGTTTCAGAATAAGGGACCGTAAATTCGGGATCTTAATCCTCAGATTATTTTATGATATAAAGGTCCTATGGACTATAGGTCCCTGACGCACTGTTTCTGCGATACGGGGTGTTGAAATTAAAAAAAAAATGGTTTTATGAAATTATTTTCTACACCGTACACGATTTTTTTTGGAGTTTTGGTAGGTTATGAGTACGCATTGAGACACATTTTTTCCTATACAAAATGATGTTCAATTTTCACCAGTCGCGTCCGTACAGTCTTCTATCCGAATAAATTCGGTGAAAAAATTGGTACGCCAATAATTTTTCGCGAATTTTAAATTATTTTCGTAATCACCATATAATTCACAATAAGAACGGTTTCTTGAGTTTTTTACCTGCGACGAATACTTTCTGAGAAAAACAAATAAAATACAATTTCATCTAAGAGAGTTAAGAAATTCTTTGATTACTTCTTAAATCGAATTTATTCGGATAGAAAAGTCTGTACGGACGCCACTGGTAAAAATTGAACAAAAAAAATTTACAGATTTCGCAATCCTTGCAACCATCAGAGACATTGGAAATGATAACACCACATGTGAATATTACCAACATTTATTTGCATTTGAACTTAAAATAAAATGGTATTTTCAATAATAATAATGAGCAATAATAATTGCAAGAAACAATCAACATTCCCAATTCCTAACATAAACATGTGAGAGGAAACTTGTCACCGTTCTTTCTAAAGTAAGTATTCTTCAGATATAATAATAAAAAATAAAGATATAAATAATTGGATGAAGCTGGGTCCATCCTATCATTCCTGTCCAATATTTTCGAAGTGAGTTTTGATTTTAGCAAATCTGGGTTTTCATGAAATTGGCTTTAGATAGAAAGATTCAGTTTTTACTAAAATTCATGAATCTTACATGTACTCGGAGTTAACATCATCAGAATAAGCTGAGTCCACCTCGTCCAAAATTTTCGAAGAGAATTTTTATTTTACCAAATCTGAGTTTTCTCGAAATTGGCTCGAGATATAGAAGGATTCTGTTTTTACTAAAATTCATGAATCTTATATGTTCTTAGATCAACTCTCATCGGATGAAGCTGAGTCCATTCTGTCCAATATTTTCTAAGCGAATTTTTATTTTACCAAATCTGGGTTTTCATGAAATTGGTTTGAGATAGAAAGATTCTGTTTTCACTAAAATTCAGGAATCTTATATGTACCTTCTCATCGGAGTAAACATCATCAGAAGAAGCTGAGTCCACCCCGTCCAATATTTTCGAAGAGAATTTTTCTTTTACCAAATCTGAGTATTCTCGAAATTGGCTTGAGATAGAAGGATTATGTTTTTATTAAAATTCATGAATCTTATATGTAGGGGAGGACGGGGGAATTCCACGCACCTTAGGGAAAATGCTCACACAAACTTTCATAATTTAACTGCTGAATCATGAACCCATTTGGAACTTTTTCATCACAAGGAAAAGGTTCAACTACCTATACCAATTGAGAAAAAAAAAATTCTGAAAACTGTCTTTTCGCGGTCTTCCCCCACGTACTGGGTAATACCGCGCATGCGATGGTATAATTATGCGCATATATTGAACAGCTGAAAAACTCGAAAAAATATTTCATTATTTAGGTAATAACCAAGTACAATGTAAATTAAACAAATTTCCATGAATACTTAGGTACAAAAAATATTATTGAAGAATTACCCTGCTACAGCTGCTCGTTATTCTCCCAGTGTGAGTCACCTAACCTAACTAATCACTGACAGTAGATGACGAAATACAATTATGTAATTGTTCTTTTGCATTAAATAATCTACACATATGAAGGAAAATAGTCATGCAATAGATTCATTAGAAATTAATAATAGAAGTACTTTCCACGATTCCAATTTCTCCCGAAAATTAGATCAGAGCGTCGTGAAACGAACAATCGGCTCCCTGGTCTAAAATAAAAAGACCAATATCTTTAAATTACGGGAGGATGTTGGCAAGGCAAATACGAGATGGTGCGCTGTATCCACAGAAATATAATAAAATATTTATTTATTTATTTATATGTTTATTATATTTCTGTGGCTGTATCTAAATTTCGAAATAACTGAACTGAGTTGCAGAATATCAATGCGCAGAATTCCCCCGTGCGCGGAATTCCCCCATCCTTTCCTACTCGGAGGAAATCAAATGAAGCTGAGTCCACTCCGTCCAATATTTTCGAAGTGAATTTTGATTTCAGCAAATCTGGGTATTCATGAAATTGGCTTCAGATAGAAGGATTCTGTTTCTACTAAAATTCATGAATCTTATATGTACTCGGATCAACTATTGACCTATTCTTCAAATACCGAAATATTTGCCCAATCTGACAACGTTGCGGCGAATTTGACGGACCACTCACCGCGGCCCAGATCTCACTTGATGAAACAACAATATAAACACTCGAAGTGCTAATGAAGGAAATACAACAATGATCTATCCTTCAAATACAGGAATAATTGCCCAATCTGGCAACGTTGCGGCGAATTTGACGTACCTCCCACCGCGGCTCACGAGTCGCCGTCGCCGATTCTCGAGCATACATTAATTCTCACGAATTCCTAACCAATCAGATTCACTCGATTCCGAGTGCTTCCGAATGCGCCCGAGAGGACGATCGTGAGAAGAAGCCGTTGCCCGTTATTCAGATCGCGCGTTTTGTCTTTTGTCGTTCTTCATAAACGAATCTGATAGTGAAATAGTTGAAAACGGTTGGAACTTGGAACTTCGAACAGTTTGATTTATATTATGGTAATTACCCCCCCATGAGTATCAAAGTCCTTAGAAGAAGTTACGCAATGTGATGCACATAAAAAAATTTCATAAATTGTGAACCTGATTTCCAATCGTTATTACCCCCCCCCCCCCCCCCAACAAGCTAAAATAAAAAAAATCATTTATAAAAACAACCCTCATCCGCCATTTTGAAGCCGCCATTTTGAAGCCGCCATCTTGAATTCCTCAATTTTGAAGAATCGTAATTTCCGACCCAAAACACCCCTAGATACCAATTTTGAATAGAATCGGATTATAATTACGAAACTCGTCCGCCCTATTCTAGCCGCCATCTTGAATTTTTCAATTTTGACAGAAGAATCATCATTGTCGAACCCAAAAACCCCTAGATACTAATTTTGAATGAAATCGGATGATAATTACGAAACTCATCCGCCATTTTGGGGCAGCCATTTTGTTTTTTTCTATAAAAAATATTTCATGATGCATTGTCACCAGAATTATGTACACCTGCCAAATTTCAAATCAATCGGACGATTAGAAGTGTGTCATATTTAACTTGCAAGATTTGATTATAGACAGACAGACCGACACCGGGACAGGTGAAACTAAATAAAAGCTTGTAATAAAAAGCACATATGCGCTTACAAAAACCTCAAAAGTGAGAATTTAAGTAGGTAATTTAGCATATCAGCATATGTATTTTGAAATATGGCAATATAACTGTGTGTTGTATCATAGTTTTCTTGGATCCTTGGATGGGGGAAATGTAAGAAATATCAATCATACAGAACACCATGAATTATTCTCAAATGATCATATGTAGAAAACGTTTCCTGGTTTTCATCAGTAGAACAAAGAGAACACAAAATATATTGCTTCTTCACCACTTTAGCGGAATCATCATTAGG
This sequence comes from Adalia bipunctata, assembly GCA_910592335.1. Lineage (NCBI taxonomy): Eukaryota > Metazoa > Arthropoda > Insecta > Coleoptera > Coccinellidae > Adalia > Adalia bipunctata. The sequence continues at coordinate 25,775,766 of OU342953.1, forward strand.
GATTGATTCTAACAGATACGCTGGTGAACTCTTTTCCACATATGCCGCAAATGCAAATAAGTGGATCCACTCTGCAATAAAGTCGAGCATTTATTTGAAACGTCCATAATGAGAAATTGTAATAGATTTTGCTAGATATTCTATTCAATAAAAATCAAACTGTTCGAAGTTCCAACCTTTCTCAACTATTTCACTATCAACGGCTTCTTCTCACGATCTTCCACGCGGGTGCATTCGGAAGCACTCGGATCGAGTGAATATGATTGGTTAGGCATTCGTGAGAATTAATGTATGCTCGCTTCTCGTATGCTGGCCCAATACATCCTATGTCACCTATATCACGCGATAACTTTCGAATGCTTTTTTGGTCTACTAGCGACACCTTTGTCTTTTGACCTTGAACGAAAACTCGAAACTTGCCTGTAATATACGAACATAAACATTTCCAATGTTAAAAATTTCTACAATTTTTGTCTCATTTCATAAGAACAATGTATCAATAACATTTGACATAATGAATTTATTGCAAATCAGTACTATGCTCTTGGGGAATTGAGTACTGATTCTAATGAAATATAAAGTAAATATCTCCCTGCTTTAGAACAAGAAGGAAATAATAATTCAATAATTTTAAATTTATGAAAGTATTTGTTGTCATTAGTTTGAACTCATATAACAAATTACTTTATAGGTATAAGAATATTTCTTTTTTGTTGAGCTTTATTATATCCCACTGTATTTTATTTTATATACATATTCATATTTGAAATTAACATTTAAAAATTGTTCAAAAGGCTGTGTAAATAAAATCAACCTATTTCAGAATAAATATTTAATGCAACTATTATGATTTCACTACAATTAATTCGTTTTTAGCATGCAACAATTTGATTTTTAGCAATTCCAATTCTGCATTATTTTTTGCTCTTCTGAAAGTATCTTCTTCCAATTCCCTTTGTTTTCCTCTCTCATTTTTTTCCTTTAGGTTTCGCAGTTCCTCATCTGCAATTTGCTTCTGTACATTCAGAATGTCCTTTTCAATAGCAGCATTTTCATTCCGGGCTATTTGGAATTTTTTTTCCTCCTCAAAATACTCTAATTTTATTTGAGCTACTTTTAAGTATTCCTCTGAAAGTTGACCAGAAGTTTTTGTCATGGCTGGTCGCCTTCTTGATAAGAATGAGGAATTTCCAGTACATTGAGGAGTTGCCTCGATTATTCTTATCTATAAATAACACAAAATGAAATTAATGAAGTTTAAATTGGAATGAACAGCAATCACAAAATAATTAATGCTTACAGCAGGCGTATCCACTTCTTCAGTGATCTTCACTCCCTTTAAAGATTCCTTTTCATGGGATGTAATTGTAGCACATACCTCTTCTTCATTCATCGTTCGAGATGCTGAGGGGTTTTCAAATACCATGCTGTCAGAATCGAATATGTTCTTAAATCCTTCAACGCCTTTTTTATTCATAAGCCACAGAGCAAGATCCAGATTTGGGTCTTGAGGGGGCACCTGAGCTGTTCCACCACCGGTCAGATACACCTCTCTTCTTTCTGCCGCGATGTGCTTCCTCGTGTCCTTTTTTATATTCTCATAAAATTTTTTTAGAGATTCTTTGCTCCTATGATGTCCATCAGGGGATTGTGAATTGAATAAATTCGTAATTTCTTGCCACGCTTCCGTCTTTTCACGCCAAGTAACTGCATTCGTTTTTTATTTTCAATGGTGTCCTTGAAACTATTCACCAAATTTAAAAGTTTATTTTTCTCATTAGAAGAGAAATTTGGAGCTCTTGTTGATTTCTTTTCAACACTATCCATTTTGAATTCACACTTCACAAGGAAAAACCGAAAAACACAAATTATCTGTACGATGTTTGTACGTTGTCTGTTATTTGTTATGTTATAGGTTAGTCATAGATCATAGAAACCGGCATAGAATTTCTTCTTTTCAATTCTCAAGTAGGTCGAATGTATCAATATTTGAATAATCTTACAGCGTTGCCAAATGGCAGTGATCCTTAGCTAAATTTCTGTTAAGTGGTACCGGTGCAAATGGAAATATTTTTGAGTGGAACTTAAGTCTAAGTGGTACCTAGCAACGAGGAACTTTTAAGGGTAAGCGGTGCAAACGGGCGTTAGAGGCCGATTTGAGCATGGGCGAACAGTGTCATAAGCGGATTTTGTTGCCAGACTGTGCAAATCCGTTTCTTCAGTGGATCAAATAACGAAATAATTGCCCAATCTGGCAACGTTGCGGCGAATTTGACGGGCCGCTCACCGCGGCCCAGATCTCACTTGATTAAACAACAATATAAACACTCGAAGTTCTAATGAAGGAAATAAAACAATGATCTATCCTTCAAATACCGGAATAATTGTCTGCGACGAATTTGACGGGCCGCTCACCGCGGCCCAGATCTCACTTGATTAAACAACAATATAAACACTCGAAGTGCTAATGAAGGAAATAAAACAATGATCTATCCTTCAAATACCGGACTAAGTGCCCAATCCGGCAACGTTGCGGCGAATTTGGCGGACCTCCCACCTCGGCGCAGTTCGCCGATTCTCGTATGCTGGCATATGCTGGCCCAACACACCTACGTTAATGAATCACGCGATAACTTTCGAATGCTTTTTTGGTCTACTGGCGACACTTTTGTCTTTTGACCTTGAACAAAAACTCGTAATTTACCTGCAATATACGAACATAAACATTTCCAATGTTAAAACAAAACGCAAAAAAATCGTGTACTGTGTAGAAAATAATTTCATAAGTAAAACCAATTTTTTTAAAATTTCAACACCCCGTATCTCAGAAACAATGCGTCATGGACCTATAGTTCATAGGAACTTTATGTCATAAAATCATCTGAGGATTAAGTTCCCGAATTTACGGTTCCTTATTCTGAAACACCCTGTATGTAGTAGCGATTCCAGATCGCAAAGAAAATCTCGAGGTATCCAAGAACTTCTGAACTCATTATAAACCCTTCAAAACTCCTCATTCACTGCTTACTCGACAGTATCAAAATATACCGTCCATCAAGGGATGAAGCGGGATCTGCTTCATTTGCGAAATCTCATTTCGCAGTTTGCCAGGGAGTATATTATAGGAACAAACATCGAATTTTCCAGACGGAGAAATGAAGAAATTTGCGTGAAAAGAGATTTGGTTAGGGGTAAGTCCTGACCCTCTTCTTTGCATCTTCCGGTGATCGTGAAAGTTTCTTATTAATTTGATGGATTTAAGTTGATCTTCATTAAGTTGAGTGGTCGCGGTCTGGCGATTTCGTTTGCAGCCGGTAAATTGAAAAATTCGGCATCTTTATGAATTTGTGTTTCTTTGGATGCGGGAGTAGTAATGACTTTGCCGGATTCGTTTGGGAAGGGTGGAGTTCTGTCGATTATTTGGGATAGCTGCAATGAAATTTCAACGCGAGAAAACATTTATGGACGAGTCCAAAAGTTTATGACAGAGCGAGCAAAGCGAGCGAGGCCAATAATTTGGGCTAGTACATAAGCCTAATTATGTACGAGTTGCATACAAAGCTTTATGTTTGACTGCAATGCAGAAATTTCGTTTTCTGAAATGGCAATTAATATATTCGTCGCTTCATTACAGAAAAACATTGCAAACATAGCAACCTCACTGAACAAAGTTGTTTACTTCGTTAATTCTGTGACAAACGTCATAATAATCCAAAAAATGGATAGTGCGGGAGAGGAAAGCGTAGAAAATTTAGCCGCAAGCGCCAAAGAATCTCTTTTATCCTCTAAAAGTGCTTATGAAAATTTGTATGCGGCCTATAACAAGTGGTGTGAAACGAAAAAAATTGCCAAATCGAGGAAGACAGTGACAGTTGAGTCCAATAAAGTGGTGTCCAATAAAGTTGTGTCCAATAAAGTGGTGTCCAATAAAGTGGTGTCCAATAAAGTGGTGCCCAATAAAGTGGTGTCCAATAAAGTAGTCAATTATGGACACTAAACGAATTCATAAATTAGGTGTTTATGAGGCAGTCGAACATAAAAATTAATATGTAAACTGAAAATGTTTCAGGGATTTGATCCACCCACTTGATAATGACATTTCAATTCTCGGCAATTGTGCCATCAACATGTCATGTCTATTCTCAAATCAGTATCATATTGAACAAAAACAAATAGACCTTCACAGGGGGCAAAAGTTTAGTTAGCCATCATTAGGGAGGACATTCAAGCAATTCCAGTGAAATAGCACTGGCTCAGTAGACTGGTGAACTGGACTGTCTCCGCTACTGGCTTCGTCTAAACATATTCTCACCTCAAGTTTTAATGAGATTCATCTCACTTTTCAAGTGTTTGGACTGTATATTTCTGGTGCAAAAATGTTTATAACAAATTGGCGGATTCGCCGGTGCTATTGTGAGAGCAATTATAATTCCATACGTCCTACATCTACACGAATAGAAGCGTTTACGTATTTTTGAAGCTTACTGGTTCAACTTCACATTGAGACCAAACAGCGTCGTTTGAGAACTGTTATTTTCAACATAAAACCAAACAAAATAAAACTGATATACAGAGTGGAACAGCCAAATGGAATAAATTCGATAACGAATAAATGAGGGGGTGTTAGGAAAAACGCTCGGACACGTCGATTTCTAATTTCAAATGCGCATTTTTCTCAAGAAAATAAAATTATATAGGGTGTTCCATGCGACCGTGGCCATTACCAACTTTCTTATTTCAAATGCAACCCCCTGTATATTATTTATTTTTTGGATTCTTCAGAAAATTCTAGACATAATTCATGTACAATGTCCTATACCTATCCTCAACTTTTTCGGAAATATTGAGTGTTTTCAGATTTTTTTTACAAAAATCAACATTTAAAATGAAAATTACTTTATTTCACAAATTCGATACATTACACTCAATACTTATTTCCCATTTACCTCTTGATATGAAGAAAGTAAGCAAAAACGCCTGAAATGTTGAGTAACGTTAGATGACAATTCTACACCAGATTAGCATGTTGCCAAGACGTTCGCGGCGAGCATTTTGAACATTTCCTACATCGACATTAATGTTTTTTGTTGTTTTTTTAATAATTAAGAAATAAACAGTATTACTTATTAGGTTTTAAGTGTAATGTACCGAATTTGTGAAATAAAATAATTTTTATTTAAAACGTTGATTTTTGCAATAAATCTGAAAACACTTTACTTCCGAAATAGTTAAAGATAGGCATAGGACATTGTGCATGAATTGTGTCTAGAATTCTCTGAAGAATCCAAAAAATAAATAATATACAGGGGGTTGCATTTGAAATAAGAAAGCTGGTATTGGCCACGGTCACATGGAACACCCTATATAATATTATCTTCTTGAAAAATATGCGCATTTGAAATTACAACTCGACGTGTCCGAGCGTTTCTCCCAACACGCCCTCATTTATCCGTTATCGAATTTATTCCATTTGGCTGTTACACTCTGTATATCATATTCACATTAAGAATAACCAGTTCCAAATTTGTACAAAAATTCATGTAGAAACGGATGTTGTACCAATTTGTAATTAGTCTTTTAATGTAAATGTGTTATATATCAGTTTTGATTTTGTTTGGTTTTATGTTGAAAATGTTAGTTTCCAATTTGATGATGTTTGGTCACAACGTGAACTTTGAAAGGGATGGAAGATATCAAAATCTATACTTTTTCAATATCAAAATCAAACTGAGGCATTCCAAATGAATGGGGGTAGAGGGGGTAATTACCCCCCCATTGAGTATAAAAGTCCTTAGAAAAAGTTACGCAATGTGGTGCACATAAAAAATTTCATACATTGTGAACCTGATTTTCAATCGTTATTACCCCCCCCCCATGAAAAAAAGCTTTATCCGTCCTTGAAATGAAATCAACCAATTCGAATGTGTTATGTCTCAGTTTAATTTTGTTTGTGTAACTGTTAGTTTTCAATCTGACTGTGATTAGTCTCTCCTGATTATTCGTTGTTGTCTTCCTGACTTTGAGCCTGACCTGGTATTTGTTGATATTTATACCAGTGAATGCGATCAGCCTGATTATTCAAGCATTTGTTATTTAATTCAATGAAAATATTCATTTTCGTATTGGAAAGTTCCAAAATGTTCAATTCGAAGCATTTTTCGAAATCTTCAAAATATGAATATATGTACAGATTCGATAGATATAACCTCCAAATCTATTCAAAGTGAGAATGCTGTCTGAGCATTTAATTTATTCTAGACGAATTGGAAATATGAATTTCGTTTTCCGCTACAAATTGGTGCAGGATCCGGTTAGCATTTTTTGCGGTTTTTTGTTAACCTTGTGGTCCTGGTCAGAAAACAAGTATTGAAGTTGAAAACTACACTCGAAGATGGATATTTGGATATAGAAACAATCATTGTATTTGAATCGAAAAGCTTATGGTACTTACAATGCATAATTCAGAAGACAACTCCAATGAATTTCAAGTAAACATTCACTATTTTCTGGGTCATGTCATACATTCCTCTCGTGCTGTGTAAATTCATAATGGGCTTTATGGATACCAATATCTGCCTCATCATTGATTTCATTGTAACAACACTGCCGATCGATGCTAAGGCCTTACTCTAACCGTAACATCCATTTGCAATTTGTACTATTCCCAACCGTTAGAAAGTGCAAGAGTCAATACGTGAAGTGAAGATAATAAAATTGAACGGTAACTGGAAGCCCATATTACCAGATTAGTTGTACAATGTATATTCCATAAACGCTGAATAGCACAATTTAATAAGATGAAGTTTTCAGCAAATTGCGACATCTGTATTCATTTTTTTGTCACAAACGAAGCGAAGTCTACCCAAGCCTTAACCGAACATTAAAGAATGTAATCCATAATCCATACCTTCATTCGTCCTCAGTTATTACCGAAGAATATTATAGAAAATTTGAAAGAACCGTCAAAGAAGGGTTACATTTAAAACCGAACAACAACATGATATTCCAGAAGAATTTTCGATACAATAAGGGATAAATAACGTTCAATTAACGTGAAAGGTGACTTTTCTTGAATTCCAAAAAGAAACGTATAGCCTAAAGACATTTTCCTGTTTCTTCAACGAGTAATAAAAGTGTCGGTACCTAAGATTTACAACATTTTTTCTGCTTGTGTTTGTATTGAGTAAAAGATTACTGATATCAGAGTAATTCAACATTTGAAAATGAAATGAGGGGTGCACAGATGGCAATCGGCAGCACTACGTAAAGAACCAAATTTTTTCCTGCGGCTATTTTCTTATTTACGGAACATGAAAAGACGTTAGTGGGAGCATGCAATCCATCAATAATGCAGAAAGCGGCGTACTCCATGCGGATCGAGACAAGATCGAGGCCAGACACAAATATTGGCCTAGCTGATTGGGCTTGATTCATAGCTGACTGCAAATAATGGTGCATTATTTAGAGAAAGAGGCGAACTCCCTTTCACAAAGCCGCTGAGAAGTAGGGGTGTTCAGTATGATGACAGGAGGTTCACATCAAATCAGATTTATTTAGGAGATTTTAACTTTTTCCTTGGAAAATGAAAATCGACACTTTCCACAAAAGACGATTTGACACAAAATCAGAAATATTCACACTACCATGACGCCAAAACAAAATTGCCAATGTGTTAAAAATAGACCACTTCAAAAGTAGACACAAACTACAAATATTCGATAATTCATGAATGTGCAGACAAATTCACCTAATTTTGATGAATCTGATCGAATAAATGGGGAATATTACTACGACCTGGTCAAAATATTTAAAAAAGTGCCTTTTGCACTACCTCTCTGATATATAGGGTGAGTCTTTGACTTGTACATATATCTTAATTGTAGATTCCTCTCATCAAACGAAACACTTTTTTCCTATACCATTTTTCAAAATTCGGTTTCGTTTGGAAGATACAGGGTGTCGAAAATCCACGGAAGAAACACTTTGCTGTTCATATCTTCGGAACCGTTATTTCAAATGAACTGAATTTTGGTTTAGTGGTAACTCTATATTCATGGTGCATATTCCTCAGTCGAAACCTATTCAATATCTCTCATAGTATAAAAGTTATAGGGTAGTCGACTCATCAATACACGCTAAAACACCATAAAACCACTTTAAAAAGATAAACGGTTCATATTTTCGAAAGAATCAATCATTCGTAAAACTAAAAGTATTCCTATTTTTTTTTTCAATGAAACGCGTCTTTTTCGAGTTATTTCCAATTTTACCCGGAAAAATTAGACGAAAAAATCATTAATTTCAAGAATAATCTGAATGCGTCTCTGAATTAAATATCATCGAATATTATTCCTTCTCTGGTCTTTAAACGAGTTTACAATGTTGTCACAATATTTATCACCTTTGTCGAGACTTAAATTCAAACGATGGAAAACGTTGATGTAGAGATATTTTAATAATAAAATCCCACAAATGTGGGAAATAAAATTGAACACCAAGGAGGATTTAACACGCACAGTTTCTATTGAAAATTCATAGTTACCGGTCCATATTGAAGTTAAATGTCGATGAAATACAAAATTCGGATATGAATGATGAATCTCGATACAAACTACTTATTAAATTGAAATTATTGAAAAATAATATGATACCTGATAATCTGTGGCGATGTTTCTATTTAAACAATATCTTCTTGGAATTTCATTAACTCGACACGGTTAATTTTATATTAATTCACTTCACATAATAATCACATTATAACAATAATTCACTGAATGTATTCAGAACTTCACATAATGTTTACACTCTTTACAGTTTGTTATTGTTTATAGTTGGGCACTGTTGGCAGCGCCTCCAAGGGTAATTGAGATAACCAATCCGTAGGTTTTCGCTATACGCATGCGTGGTGAAATTTCGCGACAAAGTCGATTTCTGAATGAAACGGCAGAATAAATAGATATTTATACTATGTTTCGTAAAAAATCCTTAACCTCAATGAAAATCTCAGCAAGCTGACAACATCTTCTTGAAATTTCTGTGCAAACATTCACAGAATGTATACAAAACAGATTAGGTTAGGTTGTTTAATAATAAATTCTAATGATCTTAATGAAAAGTCTTTCTTCATGAGATTGTTTGGGAATTTCGAGGAAAATATGAACAAGTTATTAGTGTTTACAAACTAATCTGCAGAAAAATCGAAGAAGGAACTAATTTTGGTGGGAGAAATGTGGCTTTTCAGTTGAAAAGCCACATGAAACCGGATGCCGGACGAAACTAACTGTTTTTGTTGAAATCATCGTGTTTGCAACATTTTTATTCCAATAAGGTTAGTACTTGAGTATTCCCTAAATGTATAAACTCAATTTCGATCGAGAAATATGAATTTTGAGTCAATTCCACAGTATCATTTCAGGGACGTAATTAGCCCATTTTTTTTCAAATGGCTATATCTTTTGGACAGAGCCGAATTCGAAAAAACGGAAAATGAAAAAAAGGTTTCTTTTGACCTCACGAATCTACAGTTAAAATATATGTACAAGTCAAAGACTCACCCTGTATAGCTTGAATTCATGCCTAAAAAAGGTGATATTCTCTTTTACCAAACTTAAAGGAATACATCGAATCAACACTAATTCCATTTGGTACGCCACTGCACTGACAAAGGCGAAGGAATTTAGTGTTAGGGTCGAGGGGATTATCCAATATTATTTGACTCTCATTGAATTACCATATTTATCTTGCTGCAACTGAATGAAAAGGGATTTATATCTGCAATTTCCGTCCCCAGCAACACTACCCTGTATTCTGCCGTTGTGTTCGCAGTGTTTTCATTCGTGTATTTTATTACTGTTTGTTCGGATTTTAGATAAGGAGGACGTGATCCGCGATTTGAAAATTGGGGTGATGCATTGGGGGAATTGAGGCGTATTTTAGTTTTGCTTTTGAGGTAGGATGTCGGTTGAATGTGAATATCGATTTAAAATGAGGAAGGCATCTCGTTTTCAATCAGATTCTTTCAGTTCCTCCATTTTTTTTAGATGATTTTTAGATCTGTGTAACGGAATTGATCTGTAATGGATGTTGCTTCAAATCGCATTCCGAACATAATATAGAATATCTCTTATTCATCGCAGCGATGGCTACGAACGTGAGTGTGAGTATGGATGATTTCACGCTCACGCTTCGCCGGGCTTCATTTGAGTAAGTATTTTGAACCGTGACAAAGGGAATATGCAGAATATGTAGGTCCACATTCATGTACCTTCGCAGTACCTGCGCAGTATCGACTGCGTGTCAATAGCCACGAAAAAAAAAAAACTCACCGTGACACTCAGATTCGACATCGGAGGAAAAACTAGCAGGGACGTTGTTTAGGACTATGGATGCACTCACCTGAAAAGAAAAGAAACATGTAAAAATTTAACCACATCGTTCTCAACAATTAAATGTAACTGAAACAAGAACATGGAAGAATAATTTTTTTGGAAAGCCGATAATAACTGATATAATAGGTTGAATACGTGATCAATATGAATTGCTTGTACGAAAAAGAAATATCATTTTTATGATGATGCTCAGGAAATATGATTCTGGGAAGGTTTTGAAGTTGGTCAATAATTATTCATTTAGCTTTATTTCATTGTTTGACCTCTTTTGAATGTTCGTTAATTTTATTATGTTCTTATTTGAATAAAATTTTCATTTGCGATATCATTTTTCGTGTCTGCTGGATGCGGGGGTTAAAATAATCCTAAGGTTTCTTCTGAGAAAATGTAAGGTATCCAATTGTCTATTTTATTCTGGAAAAAATACAGGGTGTTCTATTCAAAAAAATTGAGAAATAATAATTTTAAGTTCTTCATATTTGGACCTCAATAACGGACACACTGTATATGACAGGTTGATCGTTTAGGAAGCATGTCAAGGCAAATCCTTCAATTAAAAAACTTTAAGTTCAAATTCATGTTACTATCGCTTCTGGAAATCGTCAGAAGACTTTTACTGAACTGCTTTTCTCTCACCTTTCTGCAGTTTTCTTCGAATAAGATCTGAACTGTTGAAAAAATGTCCCTAAGATTTTGCGTCATGAAAGAGGTAATGAAGGTCATTGAAATATGTGAAAATATATGGGGTGATCCATTAAAAAATCATCCATTTGATGAATAACATTTATCGGGGACACCCTGTATATCAGAAAATAATTTCCTGAGATGTAGAAATGAAGGTACAACAGGTCTACTTTACAATGAAATCTCTGAGATGTCTGGTTCGGCAGCTATCGAAGAAGAACGCACTATTGCAGGACCCTGTATAAAGATTTTTCTTTTATTTGGAGATATTTTATTGATATTTTTGTCTAGTGTGTTTTTTTCTTTCAATAAACTGATCTTATTGAATGAAGGAATACGATATTTCCTGAAAATTTCGATTATTTGAAATGGAATGAAGTTCATTTGTAAATAAATATATTTTGAAAAAAGAGATTGGAAGTCCTTGAACATTTTTTTCTCTAACCCTTATGGTTCTCGAGATGCTCCCAGTGATCACCGAGTTTGGGACACCCTGTACAGTGTCACACTTAGCCAGTGGTGTACTTCAGAAATTATAAACATTAACATTTTATAAGCTATTTACGAAGTCATCGAGGTGAAAATAAGCCTCATCACTGAAAGTGATTTTGTAAGCAAAGTAAGCAGGTTGCTCAAGGACCCAATAGGTGAATTCTCTTCGCTGTTCATGGTCGACTGGCAAAAGTTGCTGAATCACTTGGATTTTGAACGCATGCAGCTGAAGAGTGCCTGCTGAAATGTCCAATTTTTGTCCCCGATGACCTTTTTTTTCTTCAAGACGCATTGTTCTACTGTTTAATGTTAACTAACCCCCATCTGTCAACTTTCGATCTGTCACGTCATAATCGTGTGACATTATGACTGTGAACCATAGCGCGAAATTAAAATTTTGAGCTCTTATTGAAACACCCTTTATAACCAGACCAAAAGAAGATATACTTGTCGGAGATACCTCCCACAATAGAATCATTCCGCTCACCGCACAGACCGACGTGCGCTACAACTCAATTTATTATCTGGGCCTCGGACAATCAAGCATCACGCCAACTAACAAGGTATCACCAGTGATAAGTGCCATAACACCGTCCGCATTCACCCCGAAGCCCGATAGAATCCAATCTTATCTCTCTCCCGCTACACCTACACAGTCGGACGCTTATCAAAGGGGGCTGTCAGCCGACAAGCTAATATCCAGGATGAACGGCTGAGGAGGCCGAAGGCGCGAACTTCCCCAGACGTCACACATGCGGGTGTGCGCGCCTATCTCCCGACTTTTCCGGCAATAGAGCGAATTGTTTCGGGGGCAATAAAGAGAATTCGATGTCGAAATTCAACCGTTGCGAATCGGGGACGGTAGGAAAGGGGACATCTGCGAATGGGGCATCAGTTGGTGAGCCAAAAATGAGGGAGGACGTCGATGTTGGGATTTCTATGGTTTGGGAAGGGCGTATTGAATATAAGTTGCCTCATTTTTGGACTGAATGGTTTCAATTATGTCATGCGGATGAAGAATGGATTATTTCACGTTGCATGTATGGTTTGCGAAATGGAAAAAAGCGACATACCATTTTTGTCATTTGAAGTCAATGAAGGCATACCAACTGCCAAAAAACTGCAACACCCAGAAGGAGCAGTTTGAATTTAAATTTTTTTTTGTTTGAACATAGTAAGGAGTAAATGATTAAAATTTGGGAAAAAAATCGTGAAGTTTTTTTCATGAGAACATTTTTTGTTACTTAAAGGAGAGTTGGATAAAACGGGATAGCTATAGTTATCTTACCTATAACTCCTTAACTAAGCCATTGATAACAGTTACTTCTGCATAGTAACTTCTCCATTGTTCCTTTTATTCATTAGTTATAAATAATTCCTTGAAAATAGATGATTACATAGAAAAAGTAATATTTTTTATAAAAGTTAAAGTATCCTGTTTATGAAGGAGAATAGAAATCATAATGGGCGTCGATTATATTTATCGAAAATGAAAAGAGAACACATTAGGAAATTCATATTTATAATAAAATAGTACATTGTTTACCAGGTAGGAAAAGCCTTACATTCCTGGACGATTGTGAAGATTGCTAAGTCGAGGCGTAAGCCGAGACTCAGGAATGTGGCTTTTCCTACGAGGTAAACATACCTACTATTTTCCCACAAATCGTTTGAAATTCGACAGAAAATTGGTTGCGTTACTATGGAATAGTTATTTTCCTATCAAGGGCGGAAAGTTGTACTTTCCCGCACTAGATTGCCGTAGATATTATAAAATGAAAAAAAAAAAACTTCTACACAACTCGAATATTCGTTGTGACACATTAATTAAGAAGTTTGGGAATCTATGCGGAAAATCATAGACCATGACATAGAAATTAATACACAGATCCATGTATGCCAGTCATAATTTTTGAAGGATGTCAAGTTCTCTTTGAAAATGCAATAATTTTCAAACGGAAATCTGCATTAATAATTAGTTTGACATGGATGAAACTGCATAATTAGAAATATTTAACTAAATATATAAGTAAGTAGATTAAGAGATTTCATGTTAAAGGTATTATTATACTCAAATTCAACACATATTTACTTTTCCGCACTATTGCGGGAAAGTGAAACTTTCCGAATCGAAAACAATGCGGGAAAGTAGTTAGTTAGGCCCGGTTGTTGAAAATAGTATATTGTATAATTAGTGGGAAAAGCATAATATTCCCAAACGACTGTGATAATTACCAGACGAGGAGCGTAGCGACGAGTCTGGTAACACAGGAGTTTGGGAATATGCTTTTCCCACGAATTATACATACTATTTTTTCTCCGATCGTCGATTTATATTTGAAAAAATTATTAAAAAATATTTCATTCAAGATGTAATCAAGTAAGTTTAAATAGGTTTCTCTATGTTCATATTTAAATATAGAAGTGGTAACTATGGAAATTACTTTGTTATGACAGAAGTAAAATAATTTTCAAGCCGATTTTGTTCGATTCGTTGTATTTTATAAGAAATTAAAAAAACAGTAGTAAACATGGACACTGATGGTGATTATTCGTTACCTTGCACGCCTCCTGAACTTGTAGAAGCAGCGAACGCGGCTTCACTTGATTTACTTCCGGCGAAATCCAGAGAGAAGTATGAACTTGCGTACCAACGCTTCATGGATTTTTGCAGAAAAAACAACAGTGTATCCTTTTCTGAGAATGTACTGATGGCGTATGTTGCTGAATTGGCTAAAACAATGAAATCTTCGACGTTGTGGGCACATTATTCCATGCTTCGATCAACTTTGTCTATTAAAAATAATATTAATATTGCCCAGTACCATAAACTGAGAGCATTTTTGAAACGTCAAGCTATAGGATACAAACCGAAAAAATCTAAAATTTTAACCCAGGAACAAGTTCAGAAATTCATTTTAGAGGCCTCAGATGACATATTTTTATCGACGAAAGTAAGTAGATAAAGATTAAATAGTATTACTTAAATTAAATGAAATACGAAATATACAATGTTCGATTAATTTTTAGGTGGCTCTGATATTTGGAATAGCAGGAGCCTGTCGACGAGATGAGCTTGTCCGAATAAAAGTTCAGGATATAGAAGATTTCGGTTCAAAAATACTGGTAAAAATACCAGAAACAAAAACAAATAGACCTAGATCATTCATCATCAACGAAACCTATTTAAATGTTTATAGAAAGTACGTATCATTCAGGCCTAATGATTTTGAAAATCCTAGATTTTTTTTTAAATTCAACAAGGGAAAAGGATGGAAGACAGTCATTGGAATTAATCAATTTGGAAAAATGCCGCAAATTGTTGCAAGTTATTTACAGTTGCCAAATCCGACAGAATATACAGGACATTGTTTCCGAAGATCATCGGCAACACATTTGGTAGATGCTGGAGCTGACATTCTTTCTTTAAAGCGCCACGGAGGATGGAAGTCTTCCCATGTGGCGGAAGAATATATTGACGAATCACTTAATAATAAAGTAGAAGTGGCTAATAAAATATTCAACACCCCTGCCTCGACTTCAAATGAAAATGATCGAAACGAGATAAACCAAACAACTAGCCATGCAGCTTCAACGTCTATAAATTCTCGTTGCCCTCCAGTACAATTTACAAATTGTACAAACTGTACAATAAATGTAAATATTAACAACAATTAATTGTGTTCAAGAATAACGTTATAAATTAGATGTTTCTTTTATTTATTTCATACCAAATTTATCAATATTAAAATGAAAACCATACTTTGTTTCATTTCATTGTAATAATCCATTTGTAACATTACCGCACGCTACAGCAGTGCGGTAATTATTACCGCACTGTTATTTTCTAATTGCTTAGCAACTGCCCACTGTTCTGGAATGTTGAGCTTTGCGCATAGAAATCAGGTCAAAATAGTGTCACTTTTCCCACGATCGGAGAAAAAAGTATTAATGTTGAATTGTCAAACTTGACGAATATTGATCATTTAATTGCTGGGGTTTTCGAAGACAAAACAGTGTAAAATGATGAGAGATGATGAATTTTCCATTTCTGGGAATCCTCCAGAGCTGGTTGAGGCAGTGAATACTGCTTCATTAAAATTATTGCCAAAGAAATCTAGAGAAAAGTACGAAATTATGTAGAACACTGACCACTGTTAGGAAATATAATTTCCTTACAGTAAGGCCCGTGTGTTATGACTTACATTACATTACCGCTCATAGAACAATATACTATTACCTTCTCTTGGTGGATTAACGCTACCCCAATAGGTAATGAGAAATAATTAAGTATATAAAGTGTGGTCTCGAAAAAATATTTTGTTTCAATTCGGCACCTGAATTTCAGATGGTGAAAATGGAAGTGAATACCAAAAAAAAATTGATATTCAAATAACTCATTCGGAGAAAAGACTCACTCAAATTTCCATAATTCTAATTTCTCTTCGACCTCGATTCACCACGGGAATGAGATATGGCACCATTTTTTTCCTGCCGGGTTTGATTGATGCCTCAAATATCCTGAACGAAGGCCGCGTTTATCTCCTCCATTCATCCCGCCGTCTCCTTGAAAATGCCTGGAGGTAGCGCGGTAAGGTTCTAACGGGCGAAGCCACAAGATTTATCGAATGCAGTGAAAGGCGCTGAAATTGACTAGACGGCTGTTGAAGAACCACAAAGAAAGCAGTAAAAATCTGTTTTCCTTCAGTTCCGGTCGAGAATCGGGCCCCAATAATGAGCTTATTGAAAAATTCTTCCTGCAGATCAGTCAGGTTTGAAGTGATCGACTGCAGCTTGTAGTCGCGGAATATTTTCCAAACAAGGTCGTCTTATCGATGTTTTCCAGGGCAAAAGGGAAATTTCAACTGGAGAAGAATTGCAACCCTGGATATTTATGCCTATTCATGATAAGAATTTGACACTTAAAACAAGTAACGCATAATCCTATTCTTGCGTCTCAACATCTGGACAAGATAAATTCAATCTCCTTTTTTCACAAGAATGAGCTGTCTCCTTCACAAAGATTGTATAAATTGATTTCAACCATAAGGGGATCGATTACTTGTACGGCAATATCTGTTCCATATGCCTTTAAAGTTCTCCTTCTTTGTTTAAAAATACACTTTCGAGTGATTTATTGGTCAGCTATTGAAAAAGTTCTCAACCCAAGGATTTAGGTCAAATTTGGGAGATTCATCTGATTGTTTTGAAACAATAACCATGTCCCATGTTCAGTTTCTCAGTATAAGCTCATAAAACTAAATATATGGTGACATTTATATTGTAGAACAAGTTGCATTAGAGACCACATGCCAGGCATCAAATACACCAAGTTCAAAAGATTCTCATTGATCTGTAGATTCATGAAAAGGGTTGTTTTTCTCACTATATTCAGAAGTGGCAAATGAGAGCACTTTGTTGGCTGTTAGGTGGCACAATAGATCTTGAGGTCACGGTGAAGTGTAACCCGTTACTAACAATATAACTATAGGAAAATCTGTGTTTGTATTTTAAGTATTTCGTTTTTGCTTCTCTGCCTTCCACGTGCAGCCAACTGAAGACATTCGTTTTCTTTATCAGGACACGTAAGCAATCCTGTAACATTATCGTTACAAATTGCCACCGGAATAACCCCTTCCAAAATACCAACCTAAAATCGAAATCTACGCTGTGAACATCACACACCCCTATTCTTATTTGCCAAAGGGTAGAAAAGAACGTTCGCATGTCGAACACCACTGAAACTATGGCGATGTTTATTCGAATTTGAAAGCAGCTGGTAGTAAGTTGTGTTTAGTGATTAGTGCTAGGGATTATGGTCGACTTACAGTTTCCGGAGACTGTTCCGGATCTGGAATAGAATCTAGACACGCGATGCGTATCGACAGTGGACTTTGTAGTATTCCAGCCAAATTGTTCATGGGTGTGGAAACGGGGATGTGAAATTTGAGTCAGGGAAAAAGATCGATAAGATCGAAAAGTGTCTCTGGAATCCCTGAAGCCACAAATAGGGCAGTTTCTAGTAAACTCTTCTCAAATATCTCTCACTAGCTGGCCCGGCGAACTTTGTTTCGCCTAAATGATTCCTATACCATAGCCATCTTTATCTTAAGAAGGCCATGCCTAAACTTACTGTGGATTTCACAAATCGTAATCACCAGTGATCGGAGATCAACGGCTTGGTTAGATTTCTGAACTGTCAAATCGAGTTGATCCTAGATCAAGCTCCGATCACCGGTGATAAGTATGCTTTGTGAAACCCCCGTTAAAGTTGTACAAACTTACCATTGCTATTTTTTCAAGCAGGAGATAAATTAGGCATAATAAAAGTTCTGTCAAATCTCATTCTGTCAATAGTCATCTGTCTATTGATAAATGTCATCTGTCAAATGTGATCTGTCAAATGTCATCTGTCAAACGTCATCTGTCAACTTTTCCATGGATATGAGCTGTCACACAAAACAGAAATACAAAAATAATATGTCAATTACTAATTATGGGCAATTTTGAATTCAGTTATTTCCGCAAATATATTTATTACCCAAACATAAATCAAAAACATTTCAGAAATATAGAGAAAAGATGAAAATGGACAACTCACGATTGATGCTGATCGTCACAATCCGATTTACTTGACATTCCGGTAAAAATTCACTGTTCCACCAACTTGAGATCTTTACCCCTTCCATGTTATTATAAGTTCTATGCAAATTACACAATAATTGTAGGTATACATCGCCATCTAGTGGCGATAATATCAGATACAGTGTCTAGTCACTGTACGCTACAGTGTCTAGATAAGAGCCATTAACCTTTAGCGACACCTAGTGGCCTTATTCAAAAGAAGAAAAACCATTTCCTACATAAGCAAACCGTAGCGACACCTAGCGGCCTTATTCAAAAGGAGGAAAAGCATTTCCTACATAAGCAAATTTTTCATCGAATTTTTCAGAGTTTCAATGTATTTTATAATAACCAGGCCGTAGACGAATCCATAAATGACGTTTCATAACAAACAGTCCATCCGATCTCGAGTTATAAATGGTGTAACCAACAGCTCTCTTTTATACAGGGTGAGTCTTTGACTTGTACATATATTTTAACTGTAGATTCCTCTCATCAAACGAAACACTTTTTTCCCATGCCATTTTTCAAAATTCAGTTTGGTTTGGGAGATACAGGGTGTCGAAAATCCACGAAAAAAACACTTGCCTGTTCATATCTTCGGAACCGTTATTTCAAATGAACTGAATTTTGGTTGATTGGTGACTATATTCATGGTGCATATTCCTCAATCGAAACTTATTCAATATCTCTCCTAGTTCGAAAGTTACAGGGCGGTCGACTCATAAATTCATGCAAAAACACTATCAAATCACTTGAAAAGGATAAACGGTTCATATTTTCGAAAGAATCAACCATTTTAGAGAATAAAAGTATTCCTATATTTTTTCAATAAAACGCGTCGTTTTCGAGTTATTCCTAAATGTATACGAAGAAATTTGAGGAAAAAACCATGAATTTCATAAAAAATCTGAATGCTTTCCTGGATTAAATATCATCGAATATTGTTTCTTCTCTGGTCTCTTAACAAATTAACAATGTTGTCAATGTTTATCAACTGAATTCCGAGAAGCATGAAATTACACAGTTTATAAGCAAGTTTCTATTAAAAATTTATTGATACCAGTCCTTCAGGAAAATATCTATCTTCTTAACAATATCCTCTTGGAATTTTTAATCGACCCTACACGGTTTTCACATCACAAATCACAAGCATCACCTCACACCTGTTTGCTTTATTATCTGCGAGTAAATAAATAAATGAATTGAATCCATGTAGAAAGGTTATCGCGTTTAAGCGTCGTTCATTTTATCACAGACTGGCTGGCCTGTGATAGTGTGATGAGACACAGAACAACGGCTTGTCTTGCGTGGCGGCTACATCGCAGCCGGCAGCGCACCACGACTGAAATTTAGATCGGCGAGAATCAGAACTACTCGTTTGGCATTTCCAAAGAGCAATGCGTAGAAGCCTTTAGCGAAAAGTAAACAAAACTAGTTCTTCCGTTAACGATAGGGGACGTTCTGCTTTCTTGAGTTCGCCTATACCATTTTTTACTGAGAAAATCAACACAATCTGGCATCGTCTTCTCTAGAATTCTGTGATCACTATCACAGAGGAATGGATAAGGTTAGGTCATTGACCTCGAATCATATGACTTTGATTAATGCAGTTAGGATAGGTTAGTGAGAAACTAATTTTTATAAGATAGTTTCAGGGTATCGAGGCAAATATGAACAAATTATTAGTGTTTACAAACTAATCTTCAGGATAATCGAAGAAGGAACTTATTTTGGTGTGAGAAATATGGCATTTCAATTGCAGAAATGATGGAACAAAACTTAGCGTTTTTGTTAGGAAATATCGTGTTTGTAACATTCTTATTCAAATAAGGTTAGTGCTTGAGTATTTTCTAAATGTATCACCCAGAATATCTAATAATCACATCAATTTCAATTGAAAAATATGAACTTTGAGGTGTTTGTAGAGAATAATATCAGAGACGTAATTAGCCCAATTTTTTTTTTCAAATGGCTATATCTCTTTAACCGAGCCGAATTCGGAAAAATGGAAAATGAAAAAAAGGTTTCTTTAGGCCTCAAGAATCTACAGTTAAAATATATGTACAAGTCAAAGACTCACCCTGTATATATAGATGTACATCGGGCATGTAACTATTTCATTAAATATCAAGAGGAAAGGAACAAACAGAAAGCTTATACATCATCCCGCTCTTCATGACCCCATCCGTCAGTGGAATCCAGGAAAAAGTGCCACAATCGGAAACTCTGGAGTCCAGCGCAATGCGGGGAGAGTCCAATTAAAAACCGGCTTATCGCAATCCCATAGGAGCATCTCCGCTAGTTCTGCACGGATAATGCGATTTATACAACACACCATTCGGTTTTCTGTCAGTCCGATTCCCACGCAGATCTCTGTTGCTAGTTTCCCGTTGACGTTTTGGAAGGTCAACGAATGGGGCAGAGAGAATATATCACATTGAGTTCGCAGGTTTGCACTGAGCGAAACTGACTCTTGAATCAATGAAGTTATTCATAATTTTGTTCATCCTTTCATTTTGTTGAAATTTACGTGAATAACAATGAATTAAACACTTGATTGGAAAAAATGGATGGTATCCTTATTGGTTTCGAACCCACAACCTTAAAGGAGGAAAATAGGACAAAAGGTGGTTGGTCCCCCAAGCAAAAAACCTCGGCTTTACAGTTGAATATTTACCTCGTCTTAATTTCCACCAATCAAAATCGCGCAAATTCGAATCACAAATGGTTTCTAGATGGAAAAACTGTATGGCAGCAGCTGTCAGCAGTTTTTTCGAGTTTAACCGCGACAAAAATTTGACAGTTGTTGTCACCGAAAATTAAGTTCATGTTCGACTGCCTCATAAACACTTGATTTATGAATTCGTTTAGTGTCCATAATTTACTACTTTTTTGGACACCACTTTATTGGACTCAACTGTCACTGTCTTCTCTCGATTCTGCAATTTTCTTTGTTTCACACCACTTGTAATAGGCCGCATACAAATTTTCATGAGCACTTTTAGTGGGTAAGAGAGATTCTTTGGCACTTGCGGCTAAATTTTCCAAGCTTTCCTCTCCCGCACCATCAATTTTTTGGATTATTATGACGTTTGTCACAAACTTACCGGAGTAAACAACTTTGTTCAATTTGGTTTATAATGTCGCCGATGGTTACTAAGTTAAGAAAAGCAAAAGCACACTCAATGTTTTCTTTAAATAAAGCGACGAATATATTAATTGCCATTTCAGAAAATAAAATTTCTGCATTGCAGTCAAACATAAAGCTTTGTATGCAACTCGTACATAATAAGGCTTATGGACTTGCCCAAATTATTGGCATTGCTCGCTCTGCCATAAACTTTTGGACTCGTCCATAAAGACCTAATTTATGTACTTGTTACATATGTCTTGATAACCAAATTACCCTTCTCTCAATATCAGACGGGGATTTGAAAAGTGAAATTCTAAAAATCCAAGTTACGAAGAATGATAATAGTAGAAGATGCCTGTGTAAACTCAAATCAGGATTCAAATAGTCCAATTTACCACAAACAAAACACATACGAACCTTTTTTCAACGTATTTTGCTAATTATATGCGGAAACAAAACCAAAAGTCACTTTCAAAAGCCATATCGTGATGACAACACTGTTCAAAACGTCATTATTGAAACAAAATTAAAATAGCAGTACGAAAATAATGAATGAACTGCAAAAAAATTCAGAAAACGGTGCTGCCATAACGTGCCTATTCATTATCTGAGGCAAAAACGGCCGTATAGTAAATGAATTTCAATCTCTTCATTCTGATTGAGAGTCTATTTTTTAGAAAATTCAAGGAACGTCACAACTTTGCAAAAATGTCTACAACATTTTGGTTCCGTAGTAGTAAAACTGTACAACAAAACTGAACAAACTGGGTAACTACCCAGTTTAGTTCTGTTGATTTTGAGAATTGGCTTCACTATTTATTATTGAAAGGTAGAGGAGAGTCGCCTTATATGGGGAGGTTTCCTAATTCCAGGAGATCCAAAATCTTAGACAATGAGGGTGTACGACTAATCGCACGCACTCTATCTTGTAGAGTATGTTTTATTAAAAACATGAAAGCGTGAGCCCACGTTATATTATATTATCTGAACGTGAATATCTATAAAGTTTATTCGTGTTATCGATTTTAATTAATAATAATGATAATACGGCAATGTAAGTAATTAAGGATTGTTTTTTTTTAATTGAATGAAGCTTTGCAGATACAACATTGATGCTTTACGTTCATTTTAAATAATAAAATCTTAGTATTCATTTTTTGAGGATAGGAACCTTAGAGGACTGGGTCTCCTATTACGGGGAGTTGAGCGAGTCCTATTATGGGGCTCCCTATATTAGGAACTTTCTCACTCTAGAAGTAGTTTGAACACTTAGTAATTCATTGCAACTTAGTATGAAAGTATGTCGTTTTTTTTATTTGCAGATGCCAAAACGAAATACATGGGACGCTGTTCGTGTCTTTTGAATTAATTTTTTTTATAAAAAAGTTGTTTTTTAATAATAGCATCAATTAGCAGATTTAAAAGTTATTTCCTTAAAAACAACATCCATATTTTTTTTTAAATACACTTTGCATCCAATTGAATCGATGACTTCATTCAGCAAAGGTGTGTGTATATGAAAATTCGACCTCCCCAATTTAGGTGCCCACAGGTTCCTAATTTGGGGAGATGCTTTTTTTTACATAATAGGATAACTACCCCAATTTAAATAAATTTGAGTATTTTTTTACATTAATCATTTGTCCTGGCGTAAAATATTATCAGTACGAGATTTTTCCAATTTTGAACATATCATGCAATTGTTTTACTATTTTTAAAAAAACCTCCCCATATTAGGCGACTTTCCTCTACGTCTCCTCTTTCTGTGGTCCAAGAACTAGTCCCAGGCTTATTGGTATTGCTTGCAGTCGCTGCATGATATGTAGTGCTATTCGCAAAGAACCAATAAATCAAAAAAGGATCATTATATTTCGGAGGATATTCAACGACCTTCCAGGATTTCTGGACTTTGAATTAATGAACTACAAAGTGAAAACTGGAACACATGCTTTCTAGCAACCATAACATAAACGAAATATACCCTCAAATCCACTTCCCCGTCAAATATGAACCGCGTTTTCATCTCGTCGTAAATGTCATGCGATATATATCCGCAACAATGTCACGCCACCAACAGTCCGGACTCCGGATGGTTCCACGTCACAAGGTAGTAAAAGCCGGAATGAATACGTCCCGGAATGACTCCCGTGAAGAGCAATAAAATCCTTTCGTCTACGCCTCCGATGTCGGACGAACCATTTTAATTTTTCGTTATTGGAACATAAACGGGGAGAATGTGCAATAAAAGGACGGGATATAATGAGTTTTCGACCAGGGAAATAATTCATCGATTATTGATGAGGAGGTCGGAAGGGGTTATTTGTTTTGGAGTTCCTGAGAATGAACAGGTGTTCCAGGAAACAGCGGCATCTTTGTGGTGCTTAGGATGGTGGAACAAAGGTTTATGGGGGCTCTTCTCTTATTTATAGGACATTCATTCTGGAATTTTGTTGCTTCCGACAAAATATGAGTGTATTCGATTTTTTCCAGGCTCACCTGCTGAGAATATCGGGATGAGGTGGGTGTATTAAATTCTGAATACATAAAACACGAGAACTCAGTGCCATATTTTGTGTTTCTCAAGAAATTCCTAAGTCTATGCCAGGGAGAAATCAGTGTCGCTCTTCTAGATTTTCCAATCATTTCAAACACTTTCATGAAGGTATATTTTCAGAGCATCTGAATTATGCTGTCTTCTGACATACTCAAAGCTGTTCGAGCTCCTTCGTACACAAATTTTCAGGATTCTTCGATTCTAGAACGCTCGGCTATTCGAATTGGAGATACTTCTGTTCTTTCCTTGTCGACTGAGTTGGGAACACTCACTTCTATGCCATTTTCATACTAATGGCATGTGAGTGCTAAAATAGATCATCCCTGGCCACCACTTTCACTCGATCTAACGCCCTCAGATTATTTTGTTTGGGGGACGATAAAATGCCTGTGGATTCAATGAGACAGAAATTTGTTTAGGCTCCTTTTCAAATTAGTATATTCATGTTCTAATTTGAACACCCATGCAGTTGTTTTCTTATGATGAGATGAGAAGAGTAACTCATCATTTCTTCGAATAGTCTGAGTTGTTTTCTCTGTCCTATCGCCCCAACCAATCAGAAAGCATTTCTGAGACGCGTGACCAAATTGCTTTGATAGAAATGGTCTAAACTTTGAGCATCTTTTTTAGGTCCATCTACTTGTTCATTTATTAGTTCTCAATGACCGTCTTCGGAATAATTTTGGTTTTTATTCGAAAAACACAACAACTGTGATTTTGTTATGCATAAATGCTCTACCTATCTCAGAAAAGCAGAAAAATGGCTCAAAGGCATAAATATTGCAACAGGCAGTCAACCAGCTCTTCAATCTGATAGCCAGGGCTCAATGCCTACTTTGAAATGCCGCAGTACCATAAAACAACTGGCCTGAGGCAACAAATTGACTCTCTTATGAGTGCCCGGGTACTGTGGAATTGAGAGTAATGAGGAGGCTGATGCACTTGTGAAATGTGCATCAAAAGTTGAACCCGTTGAACTTGAAGCTTTTTGTATCCTAACAAAGGATAGAGATAATCCGTTCATTCCAGGAATCTATATTCTACGTTTCAGTAATCATTTTTTTAACTTTTTATATCTTCAGGAAGAATGACCCTGTATAATCTTCCGAATGTTTCCACAACATCAGCTCTATGAAGAAATGAGATGGTTTCAAGTGGTGTTGAAATTTGCTTGGAGTAAAAACATAACCCTAACATTTTCGGTCTCCCCATTGAGATTCCTGTCCTAACCATTCCTTGGGCCAACTCTCAAGAAGCTAATTTCGGTAAAGCTAATGCCGAAATTTAAGAGGAAACATTCCCTACGTCGTTACATCAAGAAGTTTCCACTTTTCCGTGTTTCGTAGCGAAATAATCCTTTCCTAAACCCGAGCTAAACGATAAAGACTATCCAAGATGGGAGGATGAGACTCACGACCATCGTAAAAATGTTGTTGATGCGAATGGAAAAGAGTCGGAGGCAGAAGAGAACGTACGGAATTTCTGCCTCTAGTAGATGTTTGAAAACAGTTTCTGTATTTCACAATTACATAAGTAGGTACAAAAAATAAAGTGAATTGCTCATGATATAACCGGTTGCATATTTCCTTATTTTGGGTTATTTAGACAAGACGATAACTTCGTAGACCTTAGTGGTATGGTTTCGTAGATTTATGAATTGCTTTTGAAGCCATATACAGGATGTTCTACGCTTATTTGGATGAACTTCAACAGATGATAGCTGTGCTGATTCTTAACATTTTCGTTTAGAAAAACCAGTGACAGTAAGCTCCAACCAAATCATCCGAGACGTATTGTAATAGCGCTCGCAACTCGTCAGTTGCTCTACTCGTCTGCAGGCGTTGCTTAACATATTTCGGAGGACATTCAGCTTTCTACAAGGATGTCTGGACATATATTTTAACTGTAGATTCCTCTCATCAAACGAAGTACTTTTTTCGTGAACCATTTTTCAAAACGGTTTCGTTTGAAAAATACAGGGTGTCGAAAATCCATTAAAAGAACACTTTTCTGTTTATATCTTCGAAACCGTTATTTCAACTGGACTTTGGTTTATTGGTTACTCTATTCATGGTGCATATTCCTCAATCGGAACTTATTCAATGTCTTTCCTGGTATAAAATCATTTCAGAAACTGAAAGTATTCCTATGGTTTTCAATAAAGCGCGTCGTTTTTGAGTTATTTCCAATTCTACCCGGAAAAATTTGACGGAAAAATCATTAATTTTAAGAATAATCTGGATGCGTCCCTGGATTAAATATCATCGAATATTATTCCTTCTCTGGTCTTCAAACCAGTTAACAATGTTGTCAGAATATTTATCAACTTTGTCGAGACTTAAATTCAAATGATGGAAAACGTTTGATGTAGAGATATTTAATAATAAGATCCCGCAAATGTGGGAGATAAAATTGAACACCAAGGAGCATTTAATACGCACAGTTTCAATTGAAAATTTATTGTTACCGGTTCATATTGAAGTTAAATGTCGATGAAATACAAAATTTAGATATATGAAAGATGAATGTCGAGACAAACCACGTATTTATAATAAAATTATACCAAATAATCTGTGGCGATGTTTCTATCTAAACAATATTCTCTTGGACTTTTATAAAATCGACACTACACGGTCAATATTATATTAATTCAATGAAAGTCACATAATAATCACATTATCACATTTTTACAATAATTAACTGTTCATTGAATGTATTCACCACTTCACATAATGTTTGCAGTTTGTTTATAGTAAGTAGCTCCTCCAACGGTAATTGAGATTGCCAATGTCTGTCCTCCGTCGGTTTTCGCTATACGCATGCGTCGTTGAAATTTCATGGCGAAGTCGATTTTTGATGGAAATGGCAGAATTCATAGATATGTTACTTAACCTCAATGAAAATATCAACAAGCTGGCAACATCCTCCTAAAATTTCTGTGCAAATATTCACAGAATGGATACAAAATGGGTTAGGTCAAGTTGTTTGATAATAAATTCTGATGAATTGAATGAAAAGCGTTTCTTCATAAGATTGTTTAGGGATTTCGAGGAAAATATGAACAAGTTGTGAGTGTTTACAAACTAATCTGCAGGAAAATCGAAGAAGGAACTTATTTTGGTGGGAGAAATATGGCTTTTTAGTTGCAGATATAATCGGATAAAACTAACTGTTTTTGTTTTGAACTTTGTTTTGTTTTGTTTGCAGAGAATAAGTAGTAGCAGGGACGTAATTGTCCAAATTTTTTTTCAAATGGCTATATCTTTTTAACAGAGCCGAATTCGGAAAAATGGAAAATGAAAAAAAGGTTTCTCTGAGCCTCAAGAATCTACTGTTCAAATATATGTACATGTCAAAGACTCACCCTGTATTTAAAAGATCACACTCAGTTAGAAAATGTAACTAACGAAAATTATTCTTGGAATATAAAATTTAATGAGTGCCTATGGAATAAATCAAACTTTTTCAACTCATTTCAACGTAATATTTCTCGACTTAAGTCCTTAACAATAGTCGACTGGAATAACTCCGACTCCTTAAAGGATCCTCTTTATCTTCTCATAATTTCCAGAGTGTTTCAGTCGTATCAAATCCCCACAGCCGAATTGCTTAATAAAATCTTTATGTTCACCCTGGTGAAATAAGACACCGCCATATTTTATCCTCTTCCTCTACCCCCTTCCTGTTCCATGCAAATTCGTCGGGATCCCCAGACGGCTGAGACCCTCTTTTTAATTAGACGTGGAAAAGGTTCGAAATTGTGGCATATGATGGACGTGGTTGCTCTGTTAATTCGATCAAGTAGGCCCTGTATGTGGAAGTGGCTCGCGGCGTAGACGCGTGTTCGAACGTGTGTGTTGCGTATGTATAGTAGGGACGTGTTGCTCGTGTTGGAGGAAATGATAGGTTGTCCGGAATTTGACGAATCACTCCATTGTTGGTTTTGAGCACGCAACAAAAATTTTATCCCCATAATTGTCTTCACATTATATATCATAAAGCCACTGAACAGCAGACACAATAAATGTGATTACCCTCAGAATATTAGAATATGTTGTCATCTGAAGAATATCTCTGGCTCTCTGCACCCTTGTGGAAGGACTTCCTCCGAAAAAATTCAATTTATTGAATTGTATGCTTTAAAGTTACCAAACTGAAAAAATGCTGTCCCTTTATACAGAGTGTTACAGCCAAATGGAATAAATTCGATAAAGAATAAATGAGGGCGTGTTGGGGAAAACGCTCGGACACGTCGATTTGTAATTTTGAATGCGCATATTCTTGAAGAAAATAATATTATACAGGATGTCCCATGTGACCGTGGCTAATACCAACTTTCTTATTTCAAATGCAACCCCCTGTATATTATTTATTTTTTGGATTCTTCAGAAAATTCTAGACATAATTCATGCACAATGTCCTAATACCTATCTTCAACTATTTCGGAAGTACCTATTGAGTGTTTTCAGATTTATAGCAAAAATCAACGTTTTAAATAAAAATTATTTTATTTCACAAATTCGGTACATTACACTTAAAACCTAATGAGTAATGCTGATTATTTCTTAATTATTAAAAAAAAACAAAAAAAACATTAATGTCAATGTAGGAAATGTTCAAAATGCTCGCCGCGAACGTCTTGGCAACATGCTAATCTGGTCTTCTAACGTTACTCAACATTTCTTCTCAGTAATGGTTTTTGCTTACATTCTTTATATCAAAAGGTAAATGGGAAATAAGTATTGAGTGTAATGTATCGAATTTGTGAAATGAAATAATTTTCATTTAAAATGTTAATTTTTGTAAAATATCTGAAAACACTTGATATTTTCGAAAAAGTAGAAGAAAGGTATAGCACATTGTACATGAATTATGTCTAGAATTTTCTGAAGAATCCAAAAGTTGCATTTGAAATAAGAAAGTTGTTATTGGCCACGGTCGCATGGAACACCCTATATAATATATTGAAAATTTTATCAGGTATTTGGACGTTTTTTATTTTATTGGCAATTCTCAGTTCATACCAAAATTCACCGACGTTTCGGTCACGGATCGGACCTTTTTCAAGGACCAATGGTTAAAAAGAATTAGGTCATAAATAAATAAGATATAAAGAAAATGTCCATGAATCATCTGCGACTTCAGGCTATATAAAACAAACAAAACACAAGAATATTTCCCTCATTTGCGGTTATTCAGATCGGCATATGTATGATCTGGTATGAACTGAGAATTGCCAATAAAATAAAAAACGTCCAAATACCTGATAAAATTTTCAATATATTTCATAACATGGACGATAACTTCAATCTTAACCCTATATAATTTTATTCTCTCGAAAAATATGCGCATTTTAAATTACAAATCGACGTGTCCGAGCGTTTTTCCTAACACCCCCTCATTCATTCGTTATCGAATTTATTCCATTTGGCTGTTACACTCTGTATACCTACTTGAAAAATCTAGGGGAGAAGCCTATTATGAAGCGAAAACTTAGCTTGGACAATAATAAAAGAATAGAGAACAAGTAAAAATCCAATATTTAACAATGAGTGAAAAAAACAGGAGAGAGGAAAAAAAATTGAAGAGGAACACGATATAACCTGCATTTATTGTACAGAATTTCACTCTAAATCAAAGACTGATGACGGTGGAGTAATGTGCCAGGATTCTCATCTTTGGCCTCACGAAGCTTGTGCTGGCGTGGAAAATGATGGTGAGCCGTACTTGTGCGATTTTTGTCATTGCTGAAGTGTTAATATGTTTTTCCGCAAATCTCTAGGAAATTTTGACATTCCTAACAAAATTTGTCATAGAAAAAGTCAAGATCTCCCAACTGTTAGGAAATATTCATTTCCTTACTAAATGAAATTAATGATTTTTTCGTCAAATTTCTCCGGGTAAAATTGGAAATGAAATAACTCGAAAACGACGCGTTTTATTGAAAAAATAGGAATACTTTCAGTTTCTTAAATGATTGATTCTTTCGAAAATATGAACCATTTATCTTTTTAAAGTGGTTTTATGGTGTTTTAGCGTGTATTGATGAGTCGACTACCCTGTAACTTTTATACTAGTAGAGATATTGAATAGGTTTTGATTGAGGAATATGCACCATGATTGGAGTAAAAACTCAACCAAAATTCAGTTCATTCGAAATACTTAACGGTTCCGAAGATATAAACAGAAAAGTATTTTTTTCATGGATTTTCGACACCCTGTATCTTCGAAACCAAACCGAATTTTGAAAAATGGTATAAGAAAAAAGTGTTCCGTTTGATGAGAGGAATCTACAGTTAAAATATATGTACAAGTCAAAGACTCACCCTGTATAAAGATGGGTAAACCCTGACTCCCAAGGACTTTACGATTGTACTTTACTATCTCTTGTTATGGTAGTTAATGGAGTGAAATACATAACTTTTTCCGCAAATCGCTCGGAAATAACTTTTATTATAATGATGGGTTCAATGGGCTATAGAAGAACTTTACAGAACTGCTACCACATTGATCTTTAATTCTCATAAACTCTACTAAATCAGTTCCTGAAATCATCTACAATCCTCATGAATCACATGTTTTTGTCAAGGAGCTCCTTTCCAGTTTATTTTCAGTACACCATTCGATTTTAAGTCTCTTCACTGATGATAACTGTAGATGTCCAAACAGAAGACAAACCCTAAAACAATTTTCTCTTCATTTCCTTCTTCATATTACATCTTTCCACACTCTTCGAAACACTGGTGTAGTCCAGTCATGCTACTATATACCCAACAAAAGCGGTCATGCAAGTATTTCCAATATTCAGATCGAAATTTTCCTTATTGGGTTAGTTATGCCGAGGTCATTCTGTTATTTCATACCAATCAAAATATTCAAAGTTGCAATTGTTTTTGCAGCATGCCAGGGTTGCATGTGAATCGTCAATTAAGCACACGTTGTGGTGCATGGTTTTAAACTGTCGAATAAGTTATGGTTTTTGTATTTTCCTACATTTATGGGGTTGTTTAAGATCGAAATGAATAACGGGTATGCAGATATCGAGAATAGAGAATTCCTTTCAATAATCATTGTTGGTGATAACTATCTTTTTTACTATTCCAGAGCGATCTATATTCTCTACTAGTAGTACTAGTAATAAACTGCCCCAGAAAAGTTGAGGAAGTTCAGAAAATTTGGGACGGTTCCAAATGTTCCCCTTTCAGTAAAGAGTTTGGACGCCTAGAATATCAACCACAGCCTTACAATGCCTCTGAATACAACACGATAATTCCAACAAAAACAGTTAGTTTCATCCGATTATATCTGCAACTAAAAAGCCATATTTCTCCCACCAAAATAAGTTCCCTCTTCGATTTTCCTGCAGATTATAGTTTGTGAACACTAAGAACTTGTTCATATTTTCCACGAAATCCTCAAACAATCTCATGTAGAAAGACTTTTCATTCAGATCATCAGAATTTATTATTAAACAACCTAACCTAATCCATTCTGTGAATATTTGCACAGGAATTTTAAGAAGATGTTGTCAGCTTACTGATATTTTCATTGAGGTTAAGGATTTTTAACGTAACATAGTAAATATCTATTAATTCTGCCATTTTCATCAGAAATCGACTTTCACGACGCATGCGTATAGCGAAAACCGGCGGATGACGGACAACTATAAACAAACTGGAAACATTATGTGAAGTCGTAAATACATTCAGTGAATTATTGTAATAATGTGATAATTATGTGAAGTGAATTAATATAATAGTAACCGTGTAGTGTTGTGTTTATAAAATTCTTAGAGGACATTGTTTAGATAGAAACATCGTCTCAGATTATCAGGTATCATATTAGTTTTTTTAAATTTCAATTGAATACGTGCTTTGTATCGACATTCATCATTTATATCCGAATTTTGTATTCCATCGACATTTAACTTCAATATGGACCGGTAACAATAAATTTTTAATAGAAACTGTGCGTATTAAATGCTCCTTGGTGTACAATTTTATCTCCAACATTTGTGGGATTTTATTATTGAATATCTCTACATCAACGTTTTCCATCATTTGAATTTGAGTCTCGACAAAGTTGATAAATATTCCGACAACATTGATAACTCGTTTAAAGACCAGAGAAGGAATAATATTCGATGATATTTAATTCAGAAAAGCATTCAGATTATTCTTGAAATTAATGAATTTTTCGCCAAATTTTTCCGGGTAAAATTGGAAATATCTGGAAAACGACGCGTTTTATTGAAAAAACATAGGACTACTTTTAGTTTCTTAAATGATCGATTCTTTCGAAAATATAAACCGTTTATGTTTTTAAAGTGGTTTTATGGTGTTTTTGCGTGTATTGATGAGTCGACTACCCTGTAACTTTTATACCAGGAGAGATATTGAATAAGTTTCGATTGAGGAATATGCACCATGAATAGAATAACCAATGAAACAAAATTCAGTTCATGTGAAATAACGGTTCTGAAGATATAAACATAAAAGTGTTTTTTTCATGGATTTTCGACACCCTGTATCTTTCAAACGAAACCGAATTTTGAAAAATGGTATGGAAAGTGTTTCGTTTGATGAGAGTAATCTACAGTTAAAATTTATGTACAAGTCGAAGACTCACCCTGTATATTCAAAATAACACCTCTTATTGGAAAACCCTTCAGATAGATTGATAGGGCGAATGGGATTCTGCATAGAGATAGCAGTGATTCGCTCACATCTAAATATTAGCGATGAAATATGATCCCAACTAATGAATCCTTGGAACGTTTCATTATTTCATCGGTGTCGGGGTAATAGATACTGAATGCCGGCGTATGGAGTCCCATTTATCCAACACAATGCGGATAGCGTTCTGATTGTCTCGATACGGTGGCATGTACCGTAATAGCTGGCCTATTGCTGAAATATCGAATTCAGCATTTCTCGTATCTCGTACATACCGCCCGTATTGAATCCGTTCAACCATAATATTCATGTTTTCATTTCTGTAATGGCTACTGGGAAATTTCATTGCTTTCGCATCTGTCTGGACTGGTCTGCAGACAAGAGGTTTTGAATCAGTCGTAAAATGTATAAACCGTACTGGCTTTCCGTCAAGTTCGATGTTGTTTCCGACTGTTCAAAGTTATGGATGAGGAAGTTCATGAAGAATTCTGAAGTAGAAGATAATCCAAGAGTTTTATAGCTAAACTTGCATTTTAGATGTGGCTGTAAGCAACTTTTATATGCATACTCCCTCATTCAGGAGAAATGATTTTGGCTGCATCTTTGTATCTTTGGTGTCTAGGTACCTTAACGGCTGAACATTTATGGGTATTTCAAATTTAATGAATTTTTATTATTATACAGGGTCTTTTACGAGGAACCTCACCCATATTTATACGGGAAACTACTGAACGTATTTTCATGAAATTCAGCACTTATAAGTATTTCACGATGCTGATGAAATCTAAAATATTTTCAAGGCATGAGCACCTCCGGTTTTTCCGGAAATGACTTCAACTTTCGTTTTTCAAATTAGAACACCATTTTTTTATTGCAGAAATAGATTCCTTAGAAAATTTCAAGTTATTTTGATGTAACATTTTTCAGATTTGGTTGGAAAATTCTCTCTGAGCGGGAAAATTCGAAAAAAAAATCGAAAATAGAGCTCCGCTGAAACAAGAATAACTTCGAGGTTTTCGGATGGAAAATTTTCATTTTTGGGATTTTTCAAGATGTAAGATTGATGTATCTACTTCAAAAATCGAAATCGCGATTCATGATACAGGGGGTGAAAAAATCGCTTTCAAAGTTAGGGATGACAAAATCGTGAAAAATCAATTTTTTCAAATTAGAACCCCATATTTTTATGGCAGATATTGAATCTACGTTAAAAAATAATGTGAGTGTATGCATCACACCCTTGCCCTAAAGTGGATATTTTCTGAGTTATTCATAAAAAACTGTTTTTCGTCTTGAATTTTCAGCTATTTCTTTTCCCTTCACGCCAAAAAGATGAAATTTTCAGGACTGTTATTTGAACCATGCTGTACAGTTTTCTTAACGAAAGATCCGACATTTCTCAAGTTTGTCATGGTTCTGTTAATGGTATCTCTCGTTGGTCTGGGTCGGTCAGGAAACCTCTCAATGAACAGTCGAATCGTTCTATCTACAACTTTATTACATTCTCCATGAAGTAGAATGAGATTTAAATAATCTTCATTGGTAAAATTAGGCATAGTGATCGATTTTATAACTTAATACGAATTATCACCAAATTAATAGTAAACACAAAATGCTACTGAATAAAGAGGAATTTGGCAGATGTAATTAATGATATCTATCATTAAAAAAAAAGAATGTAAAACATGGTAAGTTTTTGCATATGGTTCATAAGGAATTATTTATTTATCACTGGAGAGAAAACCGATGGCCGATTAGTTGAAATAAAGAGGTTTCCGATACAAATTCGAATCCAAATTCGCCATCTATTTAGGAACAACCTCTAACTTTTTTCTCTTGCATATTAGGGTAGTAAAATCTAAAACATGGTTTAAGTAACAGTTCCTGAAAATTTCATCTTTTTGGCGTGAAGGGAAAAGAAATAGCTGAAAATTCAAGACGAAAAAAAGTTTTTTGCGAATAACTCAGAAAATATCCACTTTAGAGCAAGGGTGTGATGCATACACTCACATTATTTTTTAACGTAGATTCAATATCTGCCATAAAAAAACGGGGTTCTGATTTGAAAAAATTGATTTTTCACGATTTTGTCATCCCTAACTTTGAAAGCGATTTTTTCACCCCCTGTATCATGAATCGCGATGTCGATTTTTAAAGTGGATACATTAATCTTACATCTTGAAAAATCCCAAAAATGAAAATTTTCCATTCAAAAACCTCGAAGTTATTCTTGTTTCAGCGGAGCTCTATTTTCGATTTTTTTTTCGAATTTTCCCGCTCAGAGAGAATTTTCCAACCAAAACTGAAAAATGTTACATCAAAATAACTTAAAATTTTCTAAGGAATCTATTTCTGCAATAAAAAAATGGTGTTCTAATTTGAAAAACGGAAGTTGACGTCATTTCCGGAAAAACCGGAGGTGCTCATACCTTGAAAATATTTTAGATTTCATCAGCATCCTGAAATACTTATAAGTGCTGAATTTCATGAAAATACGTTCAGTAGTTTCCCGTATAAATATGGGTGAGGTTCCTCGTGAAAGACCCTGTATGGTGTTGTACATTGGCTATTAAAGAACATTTCAGGACTGCGACACAACATTGATCTTTTGTTTCTTTGGCAATATTCTACAGAAAAGCCAGATGAACGTACGAGGATGTATTGATATCTAATTAGCCTAGACCAGTTCCATGCATAAAGAAAATATTTCGATACCATATCAACGAATTATAACTTATTAGAAGTGTCAGTGTAGAGTTCGACGTCGAAAAAGTGAACCAGAGTCACGCAATAAATAAAAAAAAATTTCCACCGAAATTGTAAAATCGAAAAATTAGAGTATCGAGCCATCATCAAGTACCTGTATTTAAAAGGGATAAGAGGTGAGCAGATTTACGAAGATATGCTTAATATCCTTGATGATCAATGTTCTTCGTATGCGACCGTGAAAAATTGGACTGCAAGCTTCAAAAGAGGTAAATTTTCCATTGAAGATGATGACCGATCGGGACGGCCAGTTTCTGTGTCAGTCCCCGAAAATATGGAT
The DNA here is from genome assembly GCA_910592335.1 of Adalia bipunctata. Lineage (NCBI taxonomy): Eukaryota > Metazoa > Arthropoda > Insecta > Coleoptera > Coccinellidae > Adalia > Adalia bipunctata. The sequence continues at coordinate 25,811,365 of OU342953.1, forward strand.
GCAGTTCATGACATGATTTTATCAGACCGTCGAATTGGGCTAAAACGGATATCTGAAGCACTGAAGATTTCATACGAACGCGTTCATCATATAGTTCACGTCAATTTGGACATGAGAAAAATTTCTGCAAATTGGATACCCAAATGTTCGAATATTGACCAAAAGCGTGTAAGGGTAGAAGCATCGCGTTCGATCTGTGCTCGATTTGAAAACGATGTAGACTTCTTAAACCGAATTGTTACCATGGATGAGACTTGGGTACATTTCTACGATCCAGAATCAAAGCAACAATCGATGGAATGGCGACACTCTGGTTCTCCAAGACCTAAGAAGTTTCGTGTCCAAAAATCTGCTGGAAAAGTTCTTGCTCCAGTTTTTTGGGATTGCCATGGAGTTATCATGATTGATTTTTTGGATAAGGGTAGAACAATAACTGAAGATTACTATTCGATATTACTGACCACTCTACGGGATAAAATTAAAGAGAAAAGACGCGGAAATCTATCCAAAGGTGTTTTGTTTTTACAGGACAACGCCCCAGTACACAAATCTCATGTTGCCATGCAAAAAATTCGTGATTTAGGGTTAGAATTACTAGAACACCCCCCTTGTTCACCAGATGTGGCTCCGTCCGACAATCATATCTTTCTCCAACTGAAAAAAGTTTGAAAGGTCGTAAATTTTCTTCCAACGAGGAGGTAATGAAAGCTGTGGAGGACTTGTTTGCAGAGCAAGAAGAAACATTTTTCTTAAAGGTCTAGAGATGTTGCAGGTTCGCTGTAATAAATGTAGCTAATTCAGAGGAGAAAATATTAAGTAATAAAATATTTTGACATTGAAATTTTGTTTGGTTCTACATAAGGCTTAGAATTTTTCAATATATCCTCGTACGTAAAATCCAAGTATTCCTATAGTGCCCTTAAAATCACGAACCCTTATAAACCGGTCGTAGAGCTACTGAGCCTGCTTTTATTTCCGAAGAAATACACTCATCCCACTAGGAATTTACAGGCTGGATTAGAGAGCATTTCACGGCGTTAACTCTAAAACACATCAAATAATCTTCTGGAGTGCTATGGGGCGAAATAAAAACAGATATATCGATATTTTCGAGTTACCGCCGCAGTCTTTGGGTGCATTAACTCAATGACCACTTGAAAGGCGAACTCCGATGTTATGAGAGTTATTTGGCGATAAATCAGTTTTATCTGGTTCTACAGCCGAACACAGTAACTTCTGGACGCGAGTCGTAATTTCATTCTTTCCATTAATTTGAAGCTACGGTCATTCCAGCAGCCTTCCCCATTGTTCTGGAGAGAGTAAAGCTCTTATATGGGTTGGCGGGCGATGAGAATAAAAGACTGGGCTCGGTGTGGAATAAAAGTGAAAGGTAATGCGTTATAACGCACGAGGGCACACTGACGCCTGGGAAATGAAGATGTATCGCGCTGATTCTGGGTTAATTAAGAGTTAAGTAAATTTATGTGTATCTGAGAATGGAAAAATGGAAGATAAGATCGAAAAAAGATAATTTTTTTCTTGGTTTTTCTCACCATGCAAATGTGGAAGTATTTTGTTTCGATTTTTTCATTATTATTTTTTATTTATAATCTGGGGTGTATCGAACTACTCTGAACTAATGACTAGAATGACTATTCACGCAATTCAGATCTTGACATAAATTATACAGGGTGTCCCAGAAGTACCGCACTTCCTTGAGGGGATCGAAAGTGACAAATATTCTAAGCCCAAATTTCCATGTTTTAAATTTTTTGATGACGTAGTTAATTAGTTATTAATTAATGAAAGTGACCAATGAGGAGCGCCCAACAGAAGAATAAGTAGGCAGTGGGGACGCCAGAGAGAGACGCTAGAGCTGCGGTCGGCTTTTCACGCAGTAAACAGAGACTGGCGTTTCATTCTCGCGTCCCCGGCGTCCCCACTGCCTACTTATTCTTCTGTTGGGCGCTCCTCATTGGTCACTTTCATTAATTAATAACTAATTTACTACGTTATCAAAAAATTTCAAACATGGATATTTTGGCTTAGAATATTTGTCACTTTCGATCCCCTCAAGGAAGTGCGGTACTTCTGGGACACCCTGTATATACTGCTCCACAAGAGATAGGGATATCGTATTCAATCGTTTCTAAACGTATGTAATCTTCGAGAAAATCGCTGTAAAATCATTTAAAACTCAATAACAACTTGAATCGATCCAATAAAAATCAGTATAAGACATTTCGTCAATCTGGTCGCCTTTTTTCTGAAGTTTGGTTCTTTGCATATGCTTCATGAATGTTCTCATTTTGAAATGAAGTCAGTTTATCAACGGCTTCGATTTGAAACGAGTTTTCTGAAAAAGCCAAGACGTAAATTAACAAACGCTGAGGCTAATAGGGCTATCGGAATGCTACAGGATGGCCTAACTCAGGTTGTTGTAGCGAAAAGGCTCCAAGTCAGCCAAAGTGTGACATCGTGACTTTGGAATAGGTTCAGGGAGACAGGTTCCGTGTTGGAAAGACCAAGGCTTGGTGGGCGACGAAAAACAACAACTGCTCAGGATCGTTTCATCACCGTTTCGGCGAGAAGAAACCCTACATCTACGTGCAGAATGCTACCAAGTTTCCATCGAAACCATCAGACGACGTTTGAGAGAGGTGAATCTAGGTTCGAGACGTCCATTAAGAGGAGTTCCATTAACACGTGAGTATAAGCGTCAAAGACTGGAATGGGCAAGGCAACATATCAATTGGAACGATCAATGGCGTAGGGTTCTTTTCACTGATGAATCCAGATATGGACGATTTTCAGATTCTTGAAGAATAAGGGTATGGACAATCCCACGCATACCCTGTAATCGTCGCTATGTCCAAGGAGTCCAACCATTCCGAGGAGGTAGTGTTATGGTATGGGCCGAGATATATTTCAACGGGCGCACAGATCTACACATTTGTCCTGGGAATATGACCGCCTTACACTATAGGGAGCATGTCATTGACAATGTTGTGCCGAATTTTCACGCTGCTATTGGTGAAACTTTTCAATTTCTAGACGATAACGCTAGACCGCACCATGCAGCCATAGTTGAGAATGCGCGCGAGGAGCTTGGTATTCCACATTTACCAATATCTCCGCACTCACCAGATTTGAATTGCATGGAACATGCATGGGATATGCTCCAAAGAAGATTAGATAATCATCAATCTACCCCAGAATCCTTAAATGATCTGAGAGAGCTTCTGCCCCGTTTATGGAACCAAATTCCTCAAGAAATGTTCAAAAGCCTCGTGTGTAGTATGCAAAGAAGATGTCAAGCGGTTATTGATGCCCGTGGAGGCCATACATTGTTTTGATAGTCTCAAAATGCTTGAATTCTCTGGGAATGAAGTTTCGTTATTTTACTCGTTTTTTCTTAACCACCCTGTATACGCTGCAGACCTACAGGCTAAAATTAATTTGCAACTTGAAATCATATTGTTCACGCCAAAGTGAACGTCAGTTCATTTCATTGTTTTTTGGAAAATTCCGATTTTTCCGAATTGGAAAATGTTCAATTTCATTTTAAATATCACCCGGTAAAATTTATTATTATAATCTGCTGCCAGCTGTAGGTTTACTTGCGACGACGCATGTTCTTGCTACACATTCATTCTTCATTCTTCTGTTGCGAGTGAAAGAGATTAATTCAGATTTAGCATATGCACCCATTTTCGATTGTTTTCGTTTCCATAATTACAAAAATTCAGTTTCCAATTAAAATAAGGATCTTGGGATCTTATCTTAAATCATCACATAAATTTGTTCATTCAATTCATTTCGACAAACATAAAGTTAAAATTAGTGAGTTTTCACTTCGAATAACATCAGTGGCGTGACTGACGAAAGGTCATAGGAACAAGTGTAAAATCTTTCTTCAGCCTTCCAACTTCAGGACCTGCCATCCCGATCGGTTGTTGAGCTCAATCAATTTGTTCGTGGAGTGGTTATCACGATAAGGACTTTGACAACCACCTACTGCTGGAGAAGGTAAGTCCTTTTGATTGACTATACACTTGTTCTTTCGTGTTGTGTTGGGAGCTACCTATTTAAATGTTAATACAGTCTGCTATCAAAGGAACATATTTCATCACTTGTTGGGTTCAGAGTACCTTTTGAAAGACATATTTTTTTTGGGTATTCTGCGCTCGTCTTGTATTCAATATTTTCCATTCGGCCCCAACACACTAATTGGTCCTTCGGGCCGGATTTGCACCCCTTTATTCCAAAAAAAAATATATTAATATTCCAATATTTTGGAAGTTTTCACTTATTTTGAAGATTTCCCCTTCCATAGGATTTTCTTCAACGTCTGGCAACATCGCCTACAGCTGGTAAGAACACGTATTGTTTCTGTTATATATATATGAATTTTCATCATGAATATCTTATTTTAACTATATTTTTTTGCAATTTGAGTCAATATCCCTAACTCATGTGGAGCAGTTTACTGACAACGAAACTGCAACACCCAGAAGGAGCCGTTTGAATTTTAAATTTGTTTTGGTGAAACATGGATAGTAAAGCAAAGAGTAAATGATTAAAATTGGGTAAAAAATCGTGAAGGTTTTTTCATGTTAACATTTCTTGTTACTTGAATTTTGTAGTAGTTTTTCGCAAATTTTTTAAATTTTACAACAAACCAGCTGTTTGAGGAGATCCAAAGTCGAAGTTTGGTTTGTGAGTATCTAAAAATTGGGCCCATATTTTCAAATTTCATTCAGAATACGACAGGAAATATTCCTTGAAATAAACCGGGATTCCATGTTTTCCTAATCCCGATCAAATCGTTATATACCACGACTGAAAATTTTAACGACCTAATCGAACAACATTAAAATTTAGCACGAACTCAAACTCCCAATCGCAAGAAGATGCAGCCCTTTTCTCTAGACCATAAATTTTTACTCTCCCCGTATCTTTAATCTAGGGCAGTCGTCTTCTGACAGAAACTATAAATTGGACTAATATCCGAAATTTATAGCTAATATAAAACACACATAAAAATGAACACCAGACCCTGCCTCCCTCGGAAAAACTATTTAACGAATTCTCATTTTATTTTCCAGACGAAACGTTATCGCACATCCCTCGAAAAGAATGACCCTGGCCGAGACGAATGGTCGGAGGTTGGGATTAATTCTGTATGTGGTATCATATTTTCCGAAAAGGAATTTAAAGAGGCAGGTTTCTCATATTCTCAACCATCTACTCAAGACTCACTCAAGTTTTGTTTTTACTGCTCCACTTGTGGAAACTGAGGTATCAGAAAAATATGAACGCTCTCTGAAGGCATACAATAAAACACATATAGGTACAGGGTGTCCCAGACTAGGTGAATCAAACTGATAGTACAAATGGCAATGAAGCCTGCTAACATGCGTACTAGCTCTTTTCAGGGTTGAGAATAACCCAAAAGTAGATGGAAAATGTAAAGCATTCAATTTCTGCATTTTTCTCTATGAATCTTTCAGTTACCAAGGATTCATATACACTGCGCAAAAAAAAATAACGCACATTATGGAAATCTCAAATTTATTCTACAACTGAAGGTGTTCTTAATGATAATTATTTTTATCAGAATTATGCATGCATATGTTATCCACTTTCAACGTTTTTCTTCAATACAGATGTTTTCTCCCAGCAGGAATAAAAAAGATGATATTAACAGATTTTGAATGTATTGGCTCCATTCTAAAATCCGTTGTTCTCGATCAATTCTAGTGATCAATAGTTTTTCTTTCGTTCGATTTTCTACACTCGATCGCTATGCAATGCGAAACACGCAATTTGACCCAAGAGAAATGTGCCCAAGCGGTAGTTTTGCGAGAAGAAGGATGGACATACAAAAGAATTGCAGAAAGGTTTGGAGTTTCCCATACAAGTGTGTCCAGAATGTTGCAGCGATTCAGGGAGACAGGTATGAATGTCCGAAGACCAGGACAGGGTAGACCACGGGTAACAACTGCCATTCAAGTACGTTACTTGAGAGTTTTTTCGTTGAGACAACGGTTTTCAACCTTGCTCGCCTCCTTCAAAATCAGCTTGAGCAAACTCATGAGGTGCAAATTAGCACTCAGACAATAAAAAATCGCCTCAGAGAATATGATTTAAGGCCTCGTGTCGCGGCAAGAGGCCCAGCTCTTACTCCAGCTCATCGAAGGGCGCGTTTGGATTTTGCGAGAGAGCATATCCATTGGGAAGAGGCCGATCGGGAAAGAGTTCTCCTCATTCTCCTCACAGATGAGTCAAGATTCTGCCTCTACCATTGTGATCGATGTTCCCTTGTATACAGACGTCCACATGAAAGAAATGCTCAGTGCAATTTCCTGAACACTACTGGTTTCGGGGGAGGATCGATTATGGTATGGGTTGGAATATCTTTCACTGCTCGCACAGACCTAGTGGTCGTTGATAATGGAGCTATGAATGCTGATAAGTATATAAGGAACATTCTTGAGGAGCATGTAGTGCCATTTGCCCCATACATTGGTGAAAATTTCATTTTTATGGACGATAATGCCAGACCCCATCGTGCGCGCATCGTTCAGGAGTACCTTGAAGAGATTGAAGTCTCTCGAATGGAATAGCCAGCAAGAAGTCCAGATCTCAATCCGATTGAGCAGGTTTGGGACAACCTCAATAGAAGGCTGAGAAGTTCAGAAGATCATCCAGCTACTCTTAATGACTTAGGAATCCAACTCGGAGAAATCTGGGAAGGATTAGATCAGAACATTTTAAGATACTCATTTTGAGTATGAACCGTCGTTGCCGAGCTGTAATTAACGCAAGGGGTGGAAATACCAAGTATTAAATCACTTATCAGCATTTCAGTATTTTGAAAATTGTTCATTTCTCTTCTTTCACATAAGATTCGGTGAAATCCTGAATTTTTATTCCATTTAATGTGTCTTGTTTCGTTCAAAACCTTACCGAGAAAACATAAAAAATAAGTTATGAAGTCAATGTAGAGTTAACTTTCATTAAAATTGAGATTTTCAGAATGTGCGTTAATTTTTTTGCGCAGTGTAACTTTCATTTGACGTCTTGTTGTTGCAACCTAAGGTCGTTTAGCGGGATGCTGTGCGCTCAGCTCATTCCAGTTTTCTGTGAATAAAATAATTTTGTAAAAACATGAAATAATCGTAAGAAAACTAAAATGATTGACTCACTGTAACTCAGACATCACAACAATGAATTTAAGAGTAAACTGCTCACAATAGAGCAGATTGCCGCACTTCACATACATTTTTTATACCAGCATTGTCTTCCTCTGAACTGACTCCTACGACGCAAAAAACAGGGATGTAAATTTCCCTCCGGCACACATAATGAAAATGTGAAGAAACGCCGAATTAAGTATGAATGAAAAAGGGTATGGTGGTAATTAAAAAGTTCTCCAAAAATGCCGACGCTGAAAATTTCGCTTTTGTAAAAGAGGCAAGCGCCCGCATCAGGTTATCGGCTTAGAGGAGATGAAAGAGATTATTCTGCTACTGCTGAACTTTTAACTCCTTGCTGAAAAGTGTTCTACACGCCAGTATTTTTGTTTGAGACAGTGGAAAGAATGGCGGAGTTTTTTATTCGACGGATTGCTATTGCGAATCAACCTGCAGAACTAATAGTTCTTCTGTTACGGCTTATCTTGGAAAAAGTCCATTAAAAGTTCGTGAGAGCTCTCGCAAATGGATGGCTGTTTGAGCCAATAGGCTACGATGTGTGCAGGACTCCACAGTAATAATCAGGAGTCACTTTATTGCTAGATGTTCTTGTTAAATGTTGAGACTCAGTACGACAACATCGGGACAAAATAAATTCGTTCGGGCATAAAAATAGAGCTGTCTTGTTCAAAATAGGTTGTATAGATAAATAGATATTTGGCAACATGAAATCGATCGCTTGACCTGCAATATTTGTTCGTGTTTTACTATCTCCATTCCTTGTTTAAGCACCCTTTAGACTGATTTATGGGTCATTTATTGAAAGTTTTTTCAACCCAAGATAGTCTGGTCAAGTTTGGGAAATCCATCTGGTTTTTCGTGACCATAACCATGTCCTGTGAACCTTCTCAGTTTCTCAGAATAGGCTCACAAAACTAAATATATGGTGACATTCATTGGAGTGCAGGACAAGTTTAAATTAGGAAACACATGTCAGTCATCGAATGCCCAAATCAAAGGTTTCTCTCATTGACCGGTAGACACAAGAATTGGATTGTTTTTCCCACTTCAGACAAAAATGACAACCGAGAGCACTTTCGTAGCTCAGCAAGGTGTTTTTCGATTCTAATACCCAATCCTTCCCTCTTTTACTCAGAGGAAATGAATTTTTTTCTCCAGCTTGTCTTTAATACCCTATGTTACAGAGACAAGTAATCAGTATTCAGTTTTGAGCAGTACTCAGTTAGTTCTCACTCAGTCAGTTGTTAGTCAATTGTGAGTTAGTCGTCAGTCAACTGTTATACACTGTTCAAATCTAAGAAGGAGCAATAATAACATGTTTGGCGCAGCGGTAGGAGGGCCTTCGTAAAGTTTCTTTCCGTCCAGATTCGAATCGAGGAGATTTCACACAATCGTTCAGTTGTAACTGAACTTGAATTCCATTTTTTTCAATAATTTATAGGACGTTGTTCTTTTGAAATTTGGCAATGTGTCGTCATCATTCACGATTTCTAGAACTTTAGAAATCATTGGGATTTCATTCCGAAAAAAAACCGTGGACAATTCTTCTGATAAGGTTCATATCGAAATCGTCAACCGAATCGATTATTTTTAACGACTGGGCTCTCCTCTTAGGTGGCGTCAATGTTTCATTCTGTTCATATTCTCGAGAATTCTGAATACAGCTGAATCACTCATCCCTGAGAATTTTGAAACAATTCCTACTAAGTCTCTTTTCGATAAATCAGGATGTTCTTCCAATTCTTTTCGAAAAATGTTCAAAATTATCTTTTTCTCTTCAGCAGAGAAATGCGACCTTTTGGACCTTTTTCGTGGTGGTGCCCACATATCACCCTCAGATGCAGTATCCGTTTCCGAATTCGAAATTGTTCTATAAATACTATATACACTTCGTCAAAAGATTTTCCAACACAATACAATTTTCACAACAATATCTATAGACACTTTGAACAGCTAGACCTTCACAGTACCTCTAGGTATTTTAACTAGTCTTGTCAATTGAAAACTTCGATATTTATGCAAATCAAGATGGCTTTAATCCATTAAGGGAAAAAACCCAAAACTGGTGTTTCCCGGAATTACCTTGTCGAAATCTTGAGCAGCCGACAAAGAATTTCGTATAAAATAATATAAAATTATGGACCGAAACTAAATATATTTCGGATATTACAAGTAAAAGACCATTATAAATTTGAACAGAGATCTTTTTCGAGTCTTGTCAATTGAAAACTTCGATATTTATGCAAATCAAGATGGCTTTCACCCATTAGGGAAAAGGACCCAAATCTGGTGTTTCCCGGAATTACTTTGTCGGAATCTTGCAAGATTCCGACCCAAATCTCTAAAACTCTGGTGTTTCCTGGAATTACCTTGCCGCAATCTCGAGCATCCGAAAAAGAAATTATTTAGTAGATAATAATATAAAAACAAAACAAAATAAAAAAAAGGGTACGTCGGATATAAAATGTTTATGACAGTTGCAAATCATAACAGAAATTTTGCACTAGAGTTTCTGAGGAAAAAAGTTCTAATGTGGGAATTGCTGACTCAAATTATTGAATCATTTCTATCCAGTACGATCCACAGTCCGAGTACGATCCTGACAGTCTCTTAGGGCGGTCGAAGGGAGCGTCGTTATAATGGTTTGACCAATAGAAGCTTTATTGTACGCAAACCAGACGATTCTGTTTGTTTACAAAGCTCCTTCTTATATTTGAACGGACTTTAGTACACCATACTTATTCGTAAATCACGACTGAGCATTTTGCTTTCTTGCTAAACATTTTCATATAGAAGAACCATTTCATAATTGTATACATATTATTTGTATAATTATTTCGTGCTTGTTATCTAAATTGATCGAAAAAGAAAATACAGTTTGTTGTTTGTTTGAGAGTGCTTTCAAATTTTACCACTTCCTCAACCTCTTCGCTGTTGTTTTCCAAGTACAGATAACAACTTATCGCAGTGATAATATCAAGATAATCCATAGGGCGATTTCGAGATATTCGAGCTGGAAATCAACCTACTTGCTCACCACGTAAAGAAAAGAGTAATATCTCAGAAGAAGCACCCATTCTTCTTCTTTCTTGTACCGTTTCAGTTTTTTTCTATCGAGGTTCCATCATCGCTCAAGGGCAGTTCAACCGTACCTACTTCTAGCAGTTAAGTCCGGCGCATTCACCAATTTGTATCACAAAATTCAATTCATGTTACAGTTTGTAGTAGCAGGAACTAGACAGTCGATGGAAAAACGGCATATACACTGCGCAAAAAAATTAACGCACATTATGGAAATCTCAAATTTATTCTACAACTGAAGGTATTATTTTTATCAGAATTATGCATGCATATGTTATCCACTTTCAACGTTTTTCTTCAATACTGATGATTTCTCCTAGCAGGAATAAAAAAAGATGTTATTATCAGATTTTGAATGTATTGGCTCCATTCTAAAATCAGTTGTTCTCGATCAATTCTAGTGATCAATAGTTTTTCTTTCGTTTGATTTTCTATACTCGATCGCTATGCAACGCGAAACACGCAATTTGACCCAAGAGGAATGTGCCCAAGCGGTAGTTTTGCGAGAAGAAGGGTGGACATACACAAGAATTGCAGAAAGGTTTGGAGTTTCCCATACAAGTGTGTCCAGAATGTTGCAGCGATTCAGGGAGACAGGTATGAATGTCCGAAGACCAGGACAGGGTAGACCACGGGTAACAACTGCCATTCAAGAACGTTACTTGAGAGTTTCTTCGTTGAGACAACGGTTTGCAACCGCTCGCCTCCTTCAAAATCAGCTTGAGCAAACTCCTGAGGTGCAAATTAGCACTCAGACAATAAGAAATCGCCTCAGAGAATATGATTTAAGGCCTCGTGTCGCGGCAAGAGGCCCAGCTCTTACCCCAGCCCATCGAAGGGCGCGTTTGGATTTTGCGAGAGAGCATATTCATTGGGAAGAGGCCGATTGGGAAAGAGTTCTCTTCACAGATGAGTCAAGATTCTGCCTCTACCATTGTGATCGACGTTCCCTTGTATACAGAAGTCCACATGAAAGATATGCTCAGTGCAATTTCCTGAATACTACTGGTTTCGGGGGAGGATCGATTATGGTATGGGGTGGAATATCTTTCACTGCTCGCACAGATCTAGTGGTCGTTGATAATGGAGCTATGAATGCTGATAAGTATATAAGGAACATTCTTGAAGAGCATGTAGTGCCATTTGCCCCATACATTGGTGAAAATTTCATTTTTATGGACGATAATGCCAGACCCCATCGTGCGCGCATCGTTCAGGAGTACCTTGAAGAGGTCGAAGTCTCTCGAATGGAATGGCCAGCAAGAAGTCCAGATCTCAATCCGATTGAGCAGGTTTGGGACAACCTCAATAGAAGGCTGAGAAGTTCAGAAAATCATCCAGCTACTCTTAATGACTTAGGAATCCAACTCGGAGAAATCTGGGAAGGATTAGATCAGAACATTTTAAGATCACTCATTTTGAGTATGAACCGTCGTTGCCGAGCTGTAATTAACGAAAAGGGGTGGAAATACCAAGTATTAAATCACTTATCAGCATTTCAGTATTTTGAAAATTGTTCAGTTCTCTTCTTTCACATAAGTTTCGGTGAAATCCTGAATTTTTCTTCCATTTAATGTGTCTTGTTTCGTTCAAAACCTTCCCGAGAGAACATAAAAAATAAGTTATAAAGTCAATGTAGAGTTAACTTTCATTAAAATTGAGACTTTCAGAATGTGCGTTAATTTTTTGCTCAGTGTATTTCGCAGAGTGCTTTCTGTTTCACCTCTCATTAGTTTTAGCGAATGTGGATCACTAGTTGTCACTTTTGTGGCACCAAGTGTGTATTTTTTTTTATTTAATTCTTTTCATGAGTACCTATAGCCGAAATTTGGTTTGCAATACCAAGCAAACCTCTAGGAACGATACAAATTCACATTTTCGCCCTCATCTGAACCTTTTCTCGCCAGTTTGCGTTACATCATTTGAAATTCATCGCCAGGATACAAAAAAAGTTATCCGAACTTTTCACCAGAAGTTCCAAACTGACCCCGTTACCTCGACACCCCTGAAGCACCATGAATACCGGCGGTGTCAAACGGCGAACCGATATGGAAATTATCTCTAATAGAAGCCGCCGTTCCATGCGATATTTCTCCGAATCACGGGTAGAGCGGGATTAGATTTATTCTTTGTCCGAGCGCGACCCCAGGCCCGGATTTATCGCAACCTTCTGTCCGGATGAATAATTCAAATTATCGAGTTGCGCATGTTCACGGCATTTGTTCGCGGGTAAAAACCGTGCATTTTTCAATACGGAAGGCCGGAGCTCGGTCCTATATCATATTCTTTCCGAATGTCAGGGAAAGGAAGAAATATATCGTGTGGATGGCCATCCATTACGCAGGAAACGTTGGATAAAGGGGTTGAAAGTGAGATATGAATGGATGATAAAGGTGTAGTTCAACGTTGCATTGTCTTCTATTCACTGGGAATAAGAAAGAGCTGCGCCCTAAAGAAACATTTTCGTTAAGTGAACTGGATATGCAAATAATACATGAAACTTGGATCACAAAAAAACTGGAACGAAAGTGTTTCAGAACTACCTTCCTTTGATAACTTCATATCTTTGTCATCGCGGCACAAGCCCGTTCCACGTCAGGAAATCTGGAAGAGGAACCCAGACAAATATCTGAGGTATTACACTAAATAGTAGATTCTACTTCAAATGGAAGAAAACTTCTTCCAAAGCTACATCAGCCATGTGGGCCTCAAAAACTTCTCAGAAAGACATGGAGGCAGCAACCACAATAGTGATGTGGTTATACATTGTACCTTTGTCATCTCTGCTCCCCAGTGGCGGATTTTAGACTTCAGGGGCCCTACGCTTCAAAACTTTTGGGGCCCCCTCTGAAACATTTTCGATTTTTCAAAAGAATTTTTTAATTAAAACTCACCTCTTTGAAAACAAAACATAGAGTTTATTAATAAAATACAAAGTATGTATATGAAAACAAAATATGAAAGATTAATAAAAATCTTAAAAAAGGGAAAAATATCACCAAAATTCAAATACAAATATCTCTAGAATATCATATCTGCAAATTTTTTATTGCGGCATCGAGATTAAGGAATAAATAAAATCATCACAAAAGATACAAGTATCGTAAAGCTGTAAATCAGTTAGCTACAACATAAAATTCCACTTAAAAAATTGATTATTTCTTATTTTAATATCCGCAAATTCTTTAATTGCAGAATCATAATCGAGACTACTCGTTATATCACTTTCGGTAGAAAGTATTCCCTTAAGTGAAGTATTATTGTTTGCTGTTTTTTTTTTTCATTTATATAGGGTAAAAAAGGTTATTGGAATATCAGCCGTATTTTTTCAGAAAAACTCTTTTTCCTTTTGCTCGAGCTTTCGACAATTTAATTTATCTCTTCATCAGTAGTTTATTTTCTGTCATAACAGTTCTATATTTATTTTTTATCAATGACAGTTTGGGAAATGAGCAAAAAATTCTTTCAATCTTGGATGCTTAGCTTTACTCTGCTCTTTACTTTCCTTGAGCTTCCGTTTTTGGTAGCCGCTCATATAACGTCTGTCAGACATGGTGTCACGTCAATAATATGCAACTAGCAACTGTAATGATAAGAAAATGTTAAATTTTATTTTATATTCTGTAACGAATAACACCGAAATTCATTGACTTCGCTCTATTGAAGTATGAAATCCGAACCGATGAGCTAATATATGAAAAATTATTATCTAATTGATACAACAAAAGAATGGTAAAATATGAACATATTTTTGAACGTAGTGAATGAGTCTATCGGAGATGATCGGAAGTCAAGAAAAAATTGCAACAATTGAATTGATAAATATCTAATACACATCCATATTTTTGAAACGAAATTATTTGTTTTGTTTGTCATTTCGTCGTACAAACACGTAGGTACAGGTTAAATCGAATAATTTCTCTAAATCGTATTTTGTATTTCGTTTTCCCGGTAGGTACTTATTGAACCAATATTATGTCGTATGCCTTATGTATATCTAAAATGAATTTGACTGGTCTGCCTCATCATCGCTCGAATTATGTTTATGCCGAATTGCCGAAAAATTGGACGAATGTTATTTCTAGCATATGAAACTGCACTGTAAAGCTTACCGTCTAAATCAATTATATCGTTCAATAAGAGTACAAGGATTCAAAAGTCCAAACACAAACAGAAATAGTTCAATTCACCAACACTTCTCAGTTTTTCACAATATTTGAACCTTACACGTTACACGAAACTCGCCCGTCACTGTCAACACTTTTCGAATCTTATGAAATGAATGTGAGAAAAAAATATGCGGACCTAAGAACTTCTGCACAAGTATTTTTCACTTTACAACCCTAAACGAATCAACATCTGGTCGGCCGTTCTGTAGCACATTCCTAGATTTCAGAGGAAATGCCGACAAATTTATTGAATCATGTAATTGTAAATATTGGAATTCAGCCGCCACCCTTGACTGAATTTATTGCAGGCAGACAAGATAATTAGAGGCAGTACGCTGAATCTCGGATGGTGTGTTTTTTCCAACATCTGAGGCTCTTGTTATTCAATTGCGTCTCATGTGAATGTAACAATTCATCATTCACAAGTTGCCTCTGAGCTTCTTCTATTTTTTTTACACTTACACACTGAATTTCCATTCTAGAAAAAAATTCAATTCGATCGCCGGGACCCCTATGCACCTCGGGGTCCTACGCTGCAGCGTACTAAGCGTACCGGTTAATCCGCTACTGCTGCTCCCATAGTTGGTGGATAAAGCTGCAGTTTACAGCTCGGAGCTGGATATAAGATTCCTGCAGCAGCGTCTGGAGTCATACTAAAACAACCATTCTTATATCTGCATGAAGGGAAATGCTGCCAGCAAAAAGCATCAAACACTTTTTTTTCTAAATGGGGAGCTCCTACGTGGTAAAATGATTGCACACATGAGGAAGTTAATTGATTCTGACCTTCTGGTCGTTGAATGCCACATATTTATATTAAACCGAGCAGCAAGGGCTTATTGGGGAGGGAACCCATAGTCAGGACTCGTTGTTGAATTGGAACTGCAACAATGCAATAAATGAACTGATGAGACTTCACAGCTTGGTTCTCCTATAGCTACCAGGGTATTGTGATGTTGGACGAAGCGAATAAGCTGATGTAATTGCAAAAAGTTTAAAAGGATAACAACTCCTGTACCAGAACTCTACAGTGGGCTTGTAGGAGAACAGAGCAACTATCCCACCATTGGGAGTTGTGTATTGAAACAACCCTCTAGAGAAATACAACTGGACTGTTAGCAGATGAAATAGGCAGGCTCTGTAGATCGGAGAGACAAACGACCGAACTGTGCAAGTTAACAGAACTCGATATCCTAAGAAAAACCTTCGGCCAATTCTCAACCCTCATAATGTGATAGCCAAGGCTCCTAAGGATGTCATCAGGTTTGCTTACACCAAAGACTATCTAAAGAGAAATAATTGAGCTGTTCTGAAATCAAGCCTATCGACACCAATCTTAAGGCCTTATGAGAATTCTTCTGATGTTCACTCTCTTATATATGAGTTTTTTGGTCCTTGTTTGATAACGTCTTCAGCTTTAGTCAAGTTTTTGTAGTTTGCGTTTCGAAGAATTTTGGATCAGTAATCTTTTAACGTTCTCACAATTAACTTTGATTCAGAATCTGAAATTTTGTTTTGCAATAAATGTGGATGAGGCCAATAGCCCTATTGATCAGAGGCAATAAAGTACTATACTATAGGTGCCAGGGCTTTGTGGGGTTGAAGGAAATGAAGAAGCCGATGAGCTTGCGAAAAGTGCATCAAGGTTAACACCTGCTGGACCTGAGCCATTATGTGGAGCTGTGTCCCAGTTTTTGTGTTGGTTTGAAGACTGTTTTTGATATTATGACAACTGGCCAGAGGAGATAAAGTGGACTCTACTATGGGTCCTAGGGCATTGTGGTGTTGAAGGAAAAAGAAGCCGATGAGCTTGCGAAAAGTGCATCAAGGTCAACACCTGCTGGACCTGAGCCTTTCTGTAGGCTTGGACAAGACCAATATAAGGCAGTGGTCCAACAATGGGAGTTGGACAACAGAATAACCCTCTAGAAAAACACTCCTGGACTTACTCAGTCTCAAAAATTCGTGATGATTTCACCGACATTAGGCTCTTAAAGCTGTCAAGAGCTGAACTTCGGGTGATGGTAGGTCTGCTGACAGGGCACTGTTGGTACAAACATCAATTGTACCGTATGGGAAAGTCGGCAGATGAGATTTGTAGGTTCTGTGGATCAGAGACAGAAACAGCTGAACACATGGTATATAAGTGTTTGGACCTGGCTGGCCTAAGAACTATTCATATGGGGAAACCTGTCCTGGATAACGGTAAAGGCTCCTGAGGATGTTGTCGGTCTTATCAACACCATCGACGACCTCCTGGGTTTCAATGAATGAGTAGGGTAGAGAACAAAAGACCTTCATGGTTGCAGTTCCTGGAAGGCTATCGATGCTTTCAACTTAGTTCCACACTTCGACACTAGACGGCGGCGCAAATTTGATCCTGGCAAATTCTGGTACATTACAAATCGGATCAAATTATGCAGATGCGAATTATGCACTGTGCCTTTTTTCCGCACCAGCACAAAATCCCCAATCCCTGTACTCCTATGCAGATCGATGCCCTCGAAGTGCTGTTCAACCCTGTAGTCGACATGCATTGCATGAATGAGAACTAACGACGCTGCGGTCGGTCGCCTGTAATAAAGATGAATTATAGCGTTGGTCGATCGGGAGCAGCCTTCTCTGTAGGTGAAACATCGAAATGCACTCAGCAAGTCACTCGGTTGACTTTCTCCTGCCCTGCCACCGTATATCTCCGCCTGATGATAGATGTGCCCGATTGATCGTTGTCGATTCACCCGTATAAGCTGAAGCGTTCCCAATTCCGAAATCAATGCTTTCGAATTGGTTACTGACTGCTTCCGCGATGAATTTGGAGAGAATGAGGACTATTATTTCGTACCTTGATTAGTTTATCAAGGTGTTCTGGCTTTATTTTTTGTACCCTCATTGTTTTACCATGATAATGGTCTTCTTGCACTGCTTCTTGTTGGTACCTTCTATATGAAAATGTATAGCAAGGTAGCATGGTGTTTTTGTGATTTACAACGGACTGTATAATTACTAATACTTTACTGACCGACGATTATAAACTCTACTGATTGCTTGTCTCTCTTACATAGGGTTTCAAAGAAAAGCTCGAAAATAAGAGAGGTTCATTTCCTCTGAATTAAAGTGGGAAAGATCAACAATTGATTGGGTATCAGAATCGAAAAACGCCTCGCTAAGCCAACAAAGTGCTCTCATTCGCCACATCTGAATATAGTGGGAAAAACAACCCATTTCTTGAATGTACAGACCAATGAGAGAATCTTTGGACTTGGGGTATTTGATTTCTGCCATGTGTTCCCTCATGCAACTGGTTCTTTAATTAATGTGTCACCATATATTCAGTTTTATGAGCTTATGCTGAGAAACTGAGTAAAGGTTCACCGGACATGTTTATTGTTTCAAGAAATCAGATGAATTCCCAAACTTAACCTAAATTCTTGCGTTGAGAACCTTTTCAATAGATGACCCATAAATCAGTCCAAAGGGTATTTTTGAACAAAAAAAGGAGTATTGTGAATCAAGGCATATGGAACAAGTATTGCAGTACAAGTGATCGATCCCATATGGTTAAAATCAATTTGAAAGAAAACGTTTCTGCTGTGAAATTAAATGATGTTCAAGTTCATTTAATATTAAAAGAGTTATGTTCAATACTACTTGGTACGAACCGTGTTCCTAGCGCCCTCTCTGAGAGTCATAAAAACGAAATCATTGGATGTATCAGCTTCCAAAACATATTCGTATGAAATTTCATCACAATCAAAATAGAATATAACGTCCCTAGCCCATTTCCCTCATTTCATCACAATGTTGCCAGTAGTTTCGTTGAAAACGTAGAAAATGTGTACCTATACAGGGTGAGTCTTTGACTTGTACATATATTTCAACTGAAGATTCTTGAGGTCAAAAGAAACCTTTTTTTCATTTTCCATTTTCCCGAATTCGGCTCTGTTTAAAAGATGACTACGCCTCTGAAATGATCTTCTGGAATTGATGCAAAGTTCATATTTCTCGATAGAAATGGAGTTTATACATTTAGGGAATACTCAAGTACTAACTTAATTGAAATAAAAATGTTGAAAAACACGAAAATTTCAACAAAAACAGTAAGTTTCATCGGATTATATCTGCAACTAAAAAGCCACATTTCTCACACCAAAATAAATAAGTTCCTTGTTCGATTTTCCTGCAGATTAGTTTGTAAACACTAATAACTTGTTTATATTGTCCTCGAAATTCCCAAACAATCTTATGAAAAAAGGCTTTTCATTGAATTCATCAGAATTCATTATTAAACAACCTAACCTTATCAATTTTGTATCGATTCTGTGAATGCTTGCACAGAAATCTCAAGAAGATGTTGTCAGCTTGCTGATATTTTCATTGAGGTTAGGGATTTGTTACGAAACATAGTATAAATCACGATATACTTGTGTACCGTGGTATAAATATCTATGAATTCTGCCGTTCCCATCATAAATCGAGTTTGCCGCCAAATTTTACCACGCATGCGTAGAGTGAAAACCGAAAGATTGGTTATGTGGAGGCCAACTATAAACAATAACAAACCAGAGTCTCTGAACAAACTATAAACATTATGTGAAGTTCTGAATACATTCAGTGAATTATTGTTCTAATGTGATTATTATGTGGAGTGAATTGATATAATCTTAACCGTGTCGAGTTTATAAAATTCCAAGAAGATATTGATTAGATAGGAACATCGACATAGATTATAAGGTATCACTTTATTTTTCATTTATTTCAATTTAATAAGTAGTTTGTATCGAGATTCATCATTCATATTCGAATTTTGTATTATTCATCGACATTTAACTTCAATATGGACCGCTAACTATGAATTTTCAAAAGAAACTGTGCGTGTTAAATCCTCCTTGGTGTTCAATTTTATCTCCCACATTTGTGGGATTTTATTATCAAAATATCTCGACAAAGTTGATAAATATTGTGACAACATTGTAAACTCGTTTAAAGACCAGAGGAGGAATAATATTCGATGATATTTAATTCAGAGACGCATTCAGATTATTCTTGAAATTAATGATTTCTTCGTCAAATTTCTCCGGGTAAAATTGGAAATAACTCGGAAACGACGCGTTTTATTGAAAAAAAATAAGAATACTTTTAGTTTCTAAAATGATTGATTCTTTCGAAAGTATGAACCGTTTATCTTTTTAAAGTGGTTTTATGATGTTTAAGCGTGTATTAATTGATGAGTCGACTACCCTGTAACTTTTATACCAGTAGAGATATTGAATAGGTTTCGACTGAGGAATATGCAACACGAATAGAGTAAAAATTCAAGCAAAATTCAGTTCATTCGAAATAACGGTTCCGAAGATATAAACAGAAAAGTGTTTTTTTTTTCATGGATTTTCGACACCCTGTATCTTCGAAACCAAACCGAATTTCGAAAAATGGTATAGAAAAAAAGTGTTTCGTTTGATGATAGGAATCTACAGTTAAAATATATGTACAAGTCAAAGACTCACCCTGTAGAATTTGAAATACACATCCATTTTCCATCGCCTTGATTCGCGTCGTTTGATAACCGACCCGACATCTTGGAGCAGCCCGAGTAATGCCACTCCAAAACGAAGAAAATATTCAATTTCTATGCACCGTGCAGAATACATTCTTCGTGGCATATGTCGAACTCCGACAAAGTTTATCCAATCTCGGCCGCGTCGCCGCCGTCCCGACGTCGAATATTTGTGCGAACTTTTCGCATCTCGTGTAATCTAAGTTGGAATCACTCTATCCGGATAAGGAATCGCGCCCGGAAAAATTCTCCGAGGTGCGATATCCGAGGACGACTCCTTCTGAATTGGCCATTTATGAGTGGATTCCAGGAGAGAGTAAAAAAATCGTTTCAACTTCTGCGCTACATTATGCTCTTTTTGTTGTTCCCTTATGTAGTTGTTTAGACTACGGTTAGCTGACTGAGAGACCTTTCATGGTCATTTAGGATATGGCTGAACATGTTTGTTTCGACTTCTTCTATCGTTCTCAGAAAGGGATCTACTTGAGGATGTGGAAAAAGAACCTAGGAAGCACAGACTACTCTGAGATCTCTGAGAGGTCAATTTGCGGTTTATGCCAACTTCTTTTGCGAGGCCCCTCAAATCGCTTTGTGCTCTTAGCCAAATTCTCAACAAATCCCCTTTGCTAGTTACTAAAGTTTTCTTTCAGTATGAACAGAATTGGAAATGTTCATTGCTTCGTTCTAAAGATATTCCGAGTTTGATCAGAATGAGAAATTCATTTTGCTGGTCCTGAAAGATTCAACGAATGTAACCAAAACAAGAAATTCTTCCTACGAGCTCTCAAAGATATCTCGAATGCAACCAGAAAGACAAATTCCCTTTGGGAGCTTCCGGAGATACCCTGAATGCATCCACAATAAGAAATTCACATTGCGAGGTCCCAAAGATATCTTTAATATAACGAGAACATCTCTTGAGCTCAGAATAATTGGAGTTGATACTGAAAGATTGAGTGGCCAAAATGAAAAAAAAGACGAGACCGAATTCAAAGAAGACAAAGTTGAACGTTTTGTTCAAACTCTTGCAAGAAAAGAAATGTAAATCGACAATTGCAGAAGAAAACTTATAAATGGTACGATTATGTACCTGTTGGAATGAATACTATGAATAGGATCTACTCTGCTGCTGAGGCGATTGGCTTGAATGTAAAACAAAAAGATAACATATAACTCGCAAAAATCGAATTTCGTCAGAGAATTGACGAAAAGTGTTGTAGAAAAATAACAATTGCTGAAAATTACTGGCCATAGCAATCAAAATTCTATAAAACCATACTAAAGCAGAGAACAGCAACGAATAGAATGTTGAGTTGAATTCTTACAATTGTTCTTTGACTAACTGCACTCTTGATGATTAAAAAAATGTTTTTTAGTGTTGAGTTACTCATGTTTCTGGCAAAAACTTTTCCGCAGAATATTCCTCGGACATTGGCCTCATAATTTTATGACGAATTTCCCAAGTTCTTTGCCTACTGCTGAGGGCTGTTAGCAAAGAACGTGCTTTCGATTGTCATAAAATTATCTCGTCTCTTATACAGGGTGAGTCTTTGACTTCTACGTATATTTTAACTGTAGATTCCTCTCATCATACGCAATATTTTTTTTTCATACCATTTTTCAAAATTCGGTTTCGTTTGAAAGATACAGGGTGTCAAAAATCCATGAAAAAAACACTTTCCTGTTCATATCTTCGGAAACGTTATTTTAAATGAACTGAATTTTGGTTGATTACTCTATTCATGTTGCATATTCCTCAATCGAAACTCATTCGATATTTTTACTGGTATAAAAGTTACAGCATAGGCGACTCATGAATCCACGCAAAATACTCTTTAACCACTTGAAAAAGATAAACAATTCATATTTACGAAAGAAACAATCATTTCAAAAAATGAAAATATTTTTATATTCTTTTCATGGAACGCTTCGTTTTCGACTTATTCCCAAGTTAACCCTACAAAATTTGAGGAAAAAATCAAAAATCATCAGAATAATCTGGATGCTTCCCTGGATTTATAATATCACAGAATGGCTGAAATTCATAAACTTTCTGATTATCTATACAAAGTAACAATGTTGTCAAAATGTTCATTAACTTCGTCAAGACTAAAATCATTATGATGGAAAAACGTTCGATGTAGAGATATCTAATAATAAAATCCCACAAATGTGAGAGATAGGGAATGCAATCCCGATCCCGCGGGATCCCGATCTCGCGGGATCCCGCATGATTTTTCGAGATCAATCCCGCAGCAGAATAATTACGGGATCCCGACCGAGATCGACGGGATTGCGCCGCAATAGACAACGACATAATATTTGGCCAGCAAATATGTAGTTCGGAAAGAATATAATCGAAAGGTTATACCCTAAACAGCTAGATACTTTCTCAAACGTCCCCACAACTTCTGGCGATGTAACTTCAGCAAAGAAAGATTCTTCATTGATTTCAGAGGATTTGAATTTAAATCCTGTAAAATGTTTTAAGACACTGCAAGAAGAATTAAAAGAGACTCTGAAGGCCTCTAAAAATCCTTTGAAAACACCTACCATTCCTACCAACAGTCTAAACAGACTAGAGTCTCTTCTAAAGAAAGAGATGTTACTCTATGAGTGTGGAGGAGCAAGGGGAAGTTTTTTAACATTTGCCCATAATTGCCTTATCATACTGGTGCCAACTAGGGTGGAATCAGAGAGGGCATTCTCAGCTGCAGGGTATTCAGCAACTGACATAAGGTGCAGATTATCAGACAACACCCTGAGTAATCTCTGCTTTTTACGGAGTTATTTTCAAAATCAGAGATAGATAAACACCGGAATTGACACAATTTTTTGTATTTGTTATTATTGTTTTTGTTATCAAAAAATAAGGAAAATAAGTTATGTTTTATGTATTGATGAATAGAGTTTTTTCTTCTAAGTTATATTTTATCTTAACTAACCCCATATTCACAAGTTTACAACCAAGAAATTTCCCCCACTTTTTGTATTTCTTCAGTACTACCGGGATCTCGAAAATTCCGGGATCCCGCGGGATTGTAATTTCTAATCCCGCGGGATCCCGTATGTGCGATCCCGCACCGAGATTGCATTCCCTAGTGAGAGATAAAATTGAATTCTAAGAATAATGAAATTATACATTTCATACCCACAGTTTCTATTAAAAATTTATTCTTACCGGTCCATATTGAAAAAGAATGTCAATGGAATACAAAATTCGGATATTAATGGTGAATGTTCCATAGAAACGACGTATTCAATTGAATCGTTATAGGCGACTGAAATTAAAATCGTAGCGCTATATCGGCGAGAATAGAAACTGCTGGTTCGGCGTTTCCAAAGAGGAACGACTACACGCCATTAGCGACAAGTAAACAAAACTGTAGTGCCCTTGCGTTAGTTCATCCGTTAACGATAGGGGACGTACTACTTCCTTGTTTAAAGAGAAAATCAACACAATCTGGCATCGTCTTCTCAAAAGCTCTGTGATAGCTCTGTCATAGAAGATGGATAGATGGGTTAGGTTAGGTCATTGACCTCGAATCCTTTGACCTAGGTTAATGAGGTTAGGTAAGTGAAAAAACATATTTTTATGAAATACTCTTGGGATATCGAGGAAAATATGAACAAGTTATAAGTGTTTACAAACTAATCTTCAGGGAAATCGAAAAAGGAACTTATTTTGGTGGGAGAAACATAGCTTTTCAATTGCAGAGATAATCGGACAAAACTAAGTGTTTTTGTTAGGAAATATCGTGTTTGTTATATTTTTATTTCGATAAGGTTAGTGCTGCAGTATTTCCTAAAGGTATCAACTCAATTTCAATCAAGAAATATGAACTTTGCAATTCCAGAGAATCGTATCAGGCGCGTATTTAGCCCAATTTTTTCTCAAATGGCTATATCTTTTTGACAGGGCCGAATTCGCAAAAATGGAAAATAAAAAAAAAGTTTTTTTTGACTTCAAGAATTTTCAGTTGAAATATATGTCCAAGTCAAAGACTCACCCTGTATATTACTACTCAAAACTTATGTGTTACCGTACGAAACCTTGTGAAAACATTCGAAGAAACAGAGGAAGAATTAACGCCAACAAATTTTTGAAATTCCGGAAAAAGTATCATACACATCGGTAGCTTAGAGGTAGAGTAACCCGTCCGGCAAACAGGGAGACTCAGGTTCGATTTCCGCAAACCCCATTCGTATATTCAAAGAAAAATGTTCAATATTTCAATAATCAAGTTCATGACTTGTAAAACTAAATTTTTGGAGCCATGGACTTTCCTTCGCCATTGCAGTCGACTTCCTGTTTCTTCCCAGCACACCCGTTCCACATTCCCATATTGATTCCCGTCATCCGTAAGCCATAACCTCACGCCAAAATAAGCACGTCCGTTTCGAATTTTCCGGGGAAATACATAACGATTCGGTATAATTTATTTCGCGGATGGGATAACGAATCGGAATACGGGCGCAGTTTTGTGTAATGTGTTAATTTGTCAGAACTGGATTCCCCATAAATTAGCAGCGGGAATACGATGCGGTTTGGCCCGTATGACTGGCGAAATTCGCAAATCGGGAAGAAGTAATCGGCTAACGTATGTCTCTCTTACTCCCGAGATAACCAGATTCGTGAAAAACGGAGAGAACTGGGAGCAAAACAGGACAGGCTTCTCCGAATTCGAATACGGGAGGGAACTGTCAAGAGATTGCTGCGATGAATTGCTACCCAGGGAATTGTCCGGTTGCTGAAATCCCCTCCATATTTTTTGCATCAGTGAACTTTTATCTTTTTATTCCTAATTCCGTTCTCTTCTAATAATGTTTCCTTGCTCAAATGGTTATTTCAAGATCCAGGAGGTAAGAAGTTGTAACCAGACAATTGACTGCTCCGAATTGGTGATATAACTTGTTCTAAGGCTGCACTTATAACCGTAGCCGAACCGCCGGCGTGGCCAGTCTCTCTATCCCTTCAGCTCCCGAAAAATTTAGTTCTAGCATTGTAGATGGCAGGCAACCACGCACCACGAACAATGGAGGTCTCCTCCTTCCTAATTATGTTGCTTTTGTGCCCAAAGATCTCGATGGCCTCATTATCCATCCTAGGATGATAACTCTCGATATTGAGTTGTAATCATTGGAACTAAATATTTATCGCAAATGTACCAACTCTTCTTGCAGATATTCAGACTCAAATATACGTTGAGCTCTTTTCACAAGTGTCTTGATCACAACTCGGTTTTGTTGGGGATAGTGATCATGTGTAGATATTTGTCTGTGTGGGTCAGTCTTCTATAAACCTTGTGTCCTTGTTAGCCATTAGGTTTCCTATCAACCAAAACATCCAGGGAAGGTAGTGCACTATCACTCTGTTCTTACATGAGGAACTCAATGTTTGGGTGCCTGCTTTTGAGGTGTTCAAGAGAGACATTCAGGTGTATCAAAAATTGAGGACACAATGAACCACAAAGAGCTTGCTCTTACTGTATTCCTTGATATAGGATAGGCTCTAGACCATACCTCTACATAGATACTTACAGCACTTCGACGTCATGAAATGGATGACATCATAATCAGTGGGATGAAGATCATGCTTAGTGATAGGCAGAAGAGAATAAAGTTTTTTCGGTGGGATGGTGAGGATGGAAATATCCTCCCTGTTGCGTTTCACTTCGCACAACATCTGTATAAAATGAATTCCATCTCCTTTTTTCACAAGAATTGAGCTGTCTCCTTTAAAAATGTTAGATAAACATTCTTAACCATTGGGATCGAACCCTTGAACTGCAATATTGTTCCATATGCCTTTAGTTACAATTCTCGTTCTTGGTTAAAAATCTCCTTTTTAGTGATTTATGGTCCGCTATTGAAAAGGTTCTCAACAAAAGAATTTGGGTCAAGTTTATGAGATTCATCCGGGTTTCTCAGTAAAGGCTCATAAAATTAAATATGGTGGCATTTGTTGCAATTCAAGTTACAGTTGGGAAATACATGACAGGATCAAATAGCAAATCTTCCAAGCTTTCTCTCATTGGTCTGTAGATTCAAGGAATGGGTTGTTTTTCCCCTTATAGTCAAAAATGGCAAATGAGAGCACTTTGTTTGCTTACCAAGGCTCTGTTCGCCTATTCAATTGTTGATCTTCCCCACTTTTATTCAGAGGAAATGAACCTTCCTCATTTTCCAGCTTGTCTTTAAAAACCTATGTTACAGAGACAAGCACTCAGTAAAGTGAAGTTTTAGTATTAGTAACAACAACACCTTGCTATACATTTTCATATAAAAGGTACATTTCATAATTCCTCCTTGCTATACATTTTCATATAGAAGGTGGTTAGTTTATAATCGTCAGTAGAGTTTAACAACGTCGGCCAACTACCAGTTGTCAATAACCAATTAGTTATTTTTTGTAATTCACAACAATACTTTGTTCCCATGCTATACATTTTCATATAGAAGGTAGACTCCATAATTGTGTACATAATACTTGTATAATCGTTTCGTGCTTGTTATCTAAGTAAAGGTAACAAGAAAATTACAGTTTGTTGTTTGTTGAGAGTGCGTTCACATTTCACCACTTCCTCATCTTCTTCGTAGTTGTTATCTAAGTACAGATAACAACTTATCATCAAGATTACCATAGGGTGCTTATAGTTAAGTATACCCCCTCACATGGGTTGTGCAGTCACAACAGTTAATCATCGAGATTTACGAGGCTCACCAGCATCCACTAACTTGAAGCAGTGCAAGAAAACCGTTATACTGGTAAAACAATCAGGGTTCAAAAATAAAACTAGAACAACCTTGGTAACTAACCAATGATATGAAAATGACCCATTTATTATCATATAGAACATGCGAGCTTGCATTGGATCAAATTTCATGCAGGTCTGGGAATAGTTCAGGAATAGTGGAAGAGGAAAAAGGAAGATCTCAAAATCAGTCAAAACAAACTGCACTCCTTCTTTTTACAACAATGGGAAACTAAATATGCCTAACTATCACGTCTTCCTATTGATATGAGCTTGAATATTCAAGAGGCACCTTGCCACCTACACTTTATTGAAACTGCGACATGCAAGGAATTGTCAACAGAGATAATGCCACTCATGGCAAGCAAGAGAACGTAGGGCCAAACAAAGAGTCCCAATCCTCTCTAGTTACATTGGTTTTACACAGTTATTTTGAGGACAGTGGCAGACTGGGGCTGCTTAATATGGTGCCCTAAGAGAAATCAGAGACTGGCTAGGGGGAAGCTCAACAATCTGTCTTGACTGTGCATTACAAAAGCTATCAGATCTACCTCTAGAGTGTTCATAGGACTAGATAATATGGGCTTGTTTCCTCTGACTGACTTCACATAATAACTCGCCTTAGCAAATCAGCGCAAAAAGGCTTCGGACTGCAATGCTGAAGAAGCTAAGATACAACTTCGATGAAGAGGATCTGTATGAAATGTGACAGTGACTCGAGTGCCCTTAACAGAGATCCAAGGGGATCTCTATAAATTATATACATGTATAGATGTCGTTCACATCGGAATTCTTATCAATGAGAGAGTTTTTGTTGAGGAAGGTCCTCACATCTCCTCTGCTGGTCCAGAGAGATGAGGTCTAGAGATGTCCAAAACCACTGCAGAAGCACCGTGTCATAGCTGATGGAGAAACAACTTCAACTTGAATTTTGGAACGTCTTGTTATGAAGAAGGCTGTGCTTACTACCCCATCATCCACAAAAACCACCCCTGCGATTCGTACGGGACGAATTCGACCCTGTTCACCCCCCCTACCGGCAACTGCTCCGCCGTCGTTGCAAAATTCACGTTAACGAATCAAAATAATTAAATTTCGACGTTCCCTTTTCTACCTAATGAACGAGATATCTCCAGAGAGCATCGTGGTCAGCGCGGGGAGTCTCCAGCTGGCTTGCACTGAATTAATGCGACCCCGAAAAGACGGGAAAGGGGTGGAAAAACGGCCGAAGACCGATGCTTATCGCCGTTTGGGCCTAATTGAAATCATAGTTTTTACTCTCGCCGAAAAGTTATTATTGAAATTGTACGATGCGAGAGTGGAGCGGGGGGAGCTTCCTTTGGCGCTTGGAAGTTCCAGAGGAGGAAATTAAATGAAGGGAAATGATAACAGCTATGATGAAGAGAGTTCTGATTCAATCGAGGGGAGATAATTACCGAATTGGATGATAAGTTAGTGCTTGGAGACGGCGTTCTCTAACGGGGCGTTATGAAGCTTTGTTCGTGAATCATGAGGTCTTCGAAACATTGGATGGATCATAGGAAGATTTTTTTTACGAGAATGTATTGATATCTGGTTAGTCTAGACTAGTTCCATGCATAAACAAAATATTGCGATACCATATCAACGAACAATAACATATAAGAAGTGTCAGTGTAGAGTTCGACGTCAAAAAAGTAAAACCAGAGTTACGCAATAAATTAAAAAAAAGATATCCACCGAAATTGTAAAAATCGAAGAATTGGAGTATCGAGCCTCATCAAGAACCTGTATTTAAAAGGGTTAAGAGGTAAGCAGATTTACGAAGATATGCTTAATACCCTTGGTGATCAATGTCCTTTGTATGCGACCGTGAAATTTTGGACTGCAAGCTTCAAAAGAGGTAAATTTTCCATTGAAGATGATGACCGATCGGGAAGGCCAGTTTCTGTGTCAGTCCCCGAAAATATCGATGCAGTTCATGACTTCATGATTTTATCAGACCGTCGAATTGGGCTAAAACGGATATCTGAAGCACTGAAGATTTCATATGAACGCGTTCATCATATAGTTCACGTCAATTTGGACATGAGAAAAATTTCTGCAAAATGGATCACCAAATGTTTGAATGTTGACCAAAAGCGTGCAAGGGTAGAAGCATCGCGTTCGATCTGTGCTCGATTTGAAAACGATGTAGACTTCTTAAACCGAATTATTACTATGGATGAGACTTGGGTACATTTCTACAATCCAGAAACAAAGCAACAATCGATGGAATGGCGACACTCTGGTTCTCCAAGACCTAAGAAGTTTCGTGTCCAAAAATCTGTGGGAAAAGTTCTTGCTTCAGTTTTTTGGGATTGCCATGGAGTAATCATGATTTATTTTTTGTATAAGGGTAGAACAATAACTGGAGATTACTATTCGACATTACTGACCACCCAACGGGAAAAAAATTGAAGAGAAAAGACGCGGAAAGCTATTCAAAGGTGTTTTGTTTTCACAGGACAACGCCCCGGTACACAAATCTCATGTTGCCGTGCAAAAATAATCGTGATTTAGGGTTAGAATTACTAGAACACCCCCGTCATTCACCAGATTTGGCTTCGTTCGACTATCATCTCTTTCGTCAACTGAAAAAAAGTTTAAAAGGTCGTAAATTTTCTTCCATACCCATGACTAGACATAGAAACCTGGCTTTAGTCGTGAAATTCGAATTTTATTCAATAAAGGGTAAACTGCTGATTCTAAAGATGTTAAATGTTTGGCACACCCTAACTAATTTTTGGACGAACTAACGATCGGAATTGCAAAATTGTATAGTTACCATTTGAAAAAATGAGATCTCATAATTTTATTGAGGCTCACTTTGAAGCTCTGTTTTAGGCACCCTGTATAACATTTCCTCATGATTTATACAAGAAGCAGTATCAGCGTACTTTCTTTTGTTCCACTGTTGCAAAAGAAATTTTCACAATAAGGTATTTTGGAGATATAAACATTAATTTGTGACACTCTTTCTGTCAGCAAATTGGACAATCAGGCTATAACTCAACAATCGCTTGAAGTGATTGCGCTTATCATTCATCAAATCAGTGCATAATTGAACGAAGAATTCAAATATGTAGTAGATTCAGCTTGAAGATATTTTACAATTTAAGTTTATGTACCTACTCCTAAACAAAAATACTGAATCTTGAATTTGTATCAAAATTCTCTCCTCTAATACGTCTTATGAAACACTTAAGAAAATCACCCTGTAATATGCATGCAAGTTTTCACTGTCTTGATAGGAATATCATCAATTCCAGAAATATTTTTGGTTT
Source organism: Adalia bipunctata (assembly GCA_910592335.1). Lineage (NCBI taxonomy): Eukaryota > Metazoa > Arthropoda > Insecta > Coleoptera > Coccinellidae > Adalia > Adalia bipunctata. The sequence continues at coordinate 25,841,449 of OU342953.1, forward strand.
TTTGTTTTTTTATTATTTCTAACACATTTTCTTTACTTATAGGTTGAAATTCGAAAGTGTTTTCATTGATTTTGATATTATGTTGAAATGGGATGTTTTGGATGTCTTTTAATTTTTCTTTCGCTGCTGTTGCAAAATGAAGATTTAGTTTGTTTGTTGCCTCTATTGGGTCACCAGGAATTTATTTAGTTTTATTTTTGTTTTTTTTAATTTTGTTCACTGTAAGCCAAAGTGTTCTCATTTTATTGTCAGATTTTAGAATTTGTTCCATGAACCTTCTACCTTTCCCATCTCTGAGCATTTTATAATACTCCTTTTTGACTTACTTATATTATGCTTCCACAGAAATTGGACTGAAGGATTTACAAGCATATAATATGTCGAGTCTGGTTCTGCAATCTTTTATCTTCTGGTTGAAAAGTTTTTGGAGCTACTTTTAATTGATTTCATTGGACAAGCATAATTTAATTTTTATGAACATAATCCATTGCTTGTCAACATCCTTTTTTTTATGTTGTGGTTTTCACGAGAAGGAATATCCTGTAATGTTCAGAGAACATCGTGAGAACCAAGGGCCAGCAGGTAGGAATTGCTGTTCTTCTCGAATTTCTGGAGGTTATATGCCTCGAAGAACACCTCCCTAGGCAATGTGTTCCAAAGCCTTGCGGTTCGTTGGATGAACGAGTTTTTGAAGATAGATGTTCTGCAGGTCTCCAAAGTTACCACGAAGGGGTGTGAAGACTTAACTTGACGGGTTAGTCTGGAAGAGACTGCCAGAGGGGGAACGATTGCTGATAATTCAGAAGAGCATCGCCCATGGAAATATCTATAAAATAGAGACAGATCGCCCAGTTTTCTACGGTGTTCCAGAGAAGTGAGCGAGCTTGTAAGAGAGGCATCACCGACGAGACGAATTGCCCTTTTTTGTGCGGAATCCAAGAGTTTTAGTGTGTGTTTAGGTGCAGCACTCCAAATATGGGAAGGGAACAGTATTCCAGGACAGGTCGAATCTGCCTTAGAGCCCCCGCAGACTGCAGACTTTTTATCGGCCGATAGTTTGGTCGGCTTCTTAATCAGTATGGAGAGGAATGCTAGTGCGCACACTACACCGATTCAGTATCGGCCGATAGAAAAGTTTGATGGGCTACTCGATTACATTCAAACTAATCTGTCGGCCAACTATCGGCCGACTGCTTAATCAGTATTGGCGCATATACGCCTGCGCATACATGACGATTGTTTAGTCGGCCGATAGTTCAATTCGCTTTGTGATTGGCGTCGTGTGCGTGTATTTTGAATATGGAAGCTGGTAATACTCATTTGATAAAAGGCGTAAATTTTTTTCGGGTAATCAAGTGATTCGAAATGCATTGTGTAAAATTTTCCACTAACTAATCTATCACTGAGAATGGGATGCACCCAATACTCTCGGAATCTCTTCTTGATTCTCCTCCTCCGGAGTATGATGAGAGCAATCATTTTTCTGGACAATATTTTCATTGTGCGACCGCTTCAACAGTCAGTTACAAACTATACCTTTCCAACTTCAAATTGGGAACTATCAAAATCAAATTGGGAACTTACATATTCAAATTGGGAATAATCAAAATCAGATTGGGAATAATCAATTTCATATTGGAATGACATCCATGTGAATCAGATCTTTGAATTACTCGATATGTAATTAACTCTCAAATTTGTCCAAAGTGAGTAACCATGCCTTATACAAAGAAGAAAGCTGCAGATTCAATGAAAAAGCAGGTAATTGCGGTATGCAATGGAAACATAACACAGACAGAATTTCGTCTTCAAAGAACGGAAAATTTGATAAGAAGAAATATATCAACCATGAACCATTACAGTTAGTACCTGTACAGGGTGGGCAAAATTGGTGCTACATGAACATATGATACATTTCTGAAACGGGAAAAAAATGGCGATTCTTTCTAAGTCATTTCAAACTACTATTTCCATAAGAAAAAACACAACTTTATGTTATAACTCAGCGAATAAACCTCTCAGAAAAAATCAGAGTACGCCACTGGATTGCTATCAGAAAAGTGCTTGTATAATGTTTTTATTTCAACATCCTAGGATGAACAGAAAGGGGGATAATGATCAAAGTTGAAATCGCTAAAATTTCCTTTATGGCCTATAACTCGGAAACGAAAGTAGAGGAATGCAGTTGATGGCATTATCAGTTTCTCGAAAAAAGAGGACTATAAGGTGCCATTCATTTTTTCTATCTCCTCGGGTTGAAAAGTTTTAGTTCATGTAGCACCAAATTTGCCCACCCTGTACAAGTGTACAAGATATGTTGCTCATATCCAGAGGTTCATACCTGATGTTTTGACCTTTTTTGGTATGAGAGTTTGAGCACAAATATGAAATTTTTTAAGAACTTCTTACATTTTTTGAATGTTTGATAAGTTCAAATATATATTAATAGTGTTTTCTTCATGTTTCATCAATATAAAGATCTTCTGATCCTCGTCTGATCATGCCTGATCTTGATATACATAGCGACGAATGCAGTTTCAATTCGAAATTGATTATTCCCAGTTTGAATGTGTTTATTCCCAATTTGAATATGTTAATTCCCAATTTCTCGAACTGTTATAGAATAGTCGGCCGGCTGTTGGAGTTGGATAGTCTGCGCCCTGTTCACCAACCAAACTGTTTAGTTGGCTCGGTGTGCGCACTTTCAGCCCAACCCGACTAAACTATCGGCCGATAAAAAGTCTGCAGTCTGCGGGGGCCCTTATAGATCATAAGCAGCTGGCCTGAGGTGAAATAGCTCCTGGCACGAAACAGAAAACCAAGTTTTTGGGATGTACTTTTAGCAATGGATCTCACGTGATTCTCCCAGGAAAGGTTACTGCCGACAGTAATGCAAAGCATCGAAATGGATGACTTCAATGGTATGGTCACTCCCGACAATTTTATGCTGGGATGTTATACAAAGAGTCCCATTGCAGATGTTCAAGTCGTGCCATTAGGTTCTGCATGTTATTGGGTGTTCTTCATCTTGTGGCCTTCGTTCTGGAATTGTTATTATTTGTGATTGTGCTGTATCATGGTCTTAAATATTTGTTTAACTGTTTTTCTTTGTTCTATATGATTCTTTTGATTCAAGATAGTGGATTGTGTTTTACGGCCCCTTACAGATTTTTTAGTAGGCCTCAGTATCGAGCTCATTACCGCGTGTTATCGAAACTAATCAATCAACAACCCAATAACGACCTCATTATACGGTAGGAAGAATCCGAAAAGGGATTATCGTCGAAATTATTCCCGATCCCGTCGCCATCTAATCCCATCAGGCGAACAATCCGAAATTGCTGTATTGTTACGTCGGGAATTAGTCGCCGCGGATAAAGCGACATCTTCGTCATCTCCAGAGACAAGGGACGCGTCCAGAGACAAGAGTTCGGGATTGCGAAAGACTCTGCGAAAGTAGTAGACCATTGTTCCCTAGGAGAATGGCCCGAGTGCGATTCCGGCAACAGGAAAAATTACTTAGGCAGGTGCTTTTGTGTTTCGCACGATGTTTCTTCCCAATTAAATATTAAGGAGACAGGAGTTTCCGAGCTGATATCCCGTGATTACGGGCTTGTTCCTTCGGAGACTTCCGGGGCGTTTCCGTTTTTCCTTTTAGGAATTGGAACGGTAGATTGATTGCCTTCTTAAGATTTCTTCATAAAACTTCAGTTAGATCCATTAGTTATTCTGGGTTGCTTATTATTTATGGAGAGAGAGTAGAACTACTGTATAATCCCTTCATTCTTTGATCGACACAAGATTTATAGTGTTTATTCTAGCCTTATTCCTAAATATGCATCCCAGTGGTTGGAAAGCCTGTTAAGATTACTGCAAATGAAGCAACCAAGGCTAGCAGAAGTCTATCTGCTGAGACTAGTTTCTGAAGCCTTGAACTACTGCGAGGAAGATGAGATATTATTGCTAGATCTATAATCATTAATGGGCTCATAGTCTTGCTCACCAAGGCAAGTCATCAAGCACCAGGGAAACCCTGGAGAAGACTGAGAGATCAGGATGTGAACGCATCCCTGAAACTCTGAGGATGTTTCCAACTGAGGCACTCGAGATCTTCACAGTTCACACACCCTTTCAAGCAGTGATAGGCAGGTGAGTGCATGAGGTATTGAGGAAACCATCCGAAGGTTTTGCCAAGAGGTTTGAATCTCGTTGATTCAATATCCTCATATGCCAGTGGTAAGAGCGATTGGGCTAAAACGGATATCTGAAGCATTGAGGATTTCATATGAACGCGTTCATCATATAGTTCACGTCAATTTGGACATGAGAAAAATTTCTGCAAAATGGATCCCCAAATGTTTGAATGTTGGCCAAAAGCGTGCAAGGGTAAAAGCATCGCGTTCGATCTGTCCTCGATTTCAAAACGATGTAGACTTCTTAAACCGAATTGTTACTATGGATGAGACTTAGGTACATTTCTAAGATCCAGAAACAAAGCAACAATCGATGGAATGGCGACACTCTGGTTCTCCAAGACCTAAGAAATTTCGTGTCCAAAAATCTGCTGGAAAAGTTCTTGCTTCCAGTCTTTTGGGATTGCCATGGAGTAATAATAATTGATTTTTTGGATACGGGTAGAACAATTACTAGAGATTACTATTCGACATTACTGACCACTCTACGGAAAAAAATTAAAGAGATAAAAGCTATCCAAAGTTGTTTTGATTTTACAGGACAACGCCCCAGTACACAAATCTCGTGTTGCCATGCAAAACATTTGTGCTTTAGAGTTAGAATTACTAGAACACCCCCCTTATTGCAGAGCAAGATGAAATTTTTTTTCAAAGGTCTAGAGACGTTGCAGGTTCGCTGTAACAAATGTATTCAATTAAGAGAAGAATATGTTGAGTAATAAAATATTTTGACATTGAAATTTTGTTTGGTTCTAAGAATAAGTAGGCTAAGAGTTTTTCAATATATCCTCGTATTAGCTTCCCTTCTTAATGAAAAGAAAATAATATGGAGGACAGAAGCTTTCGCCTCCAACTCCCGTATTGTTTCCCTTCAAACAATTTTAAAATGTGAGCACCGTTTCAGCAGGCCGATAAATAAATCAAACCTAGCAAACCCTCGGGGAAAACTTTCTCCACAACTCTTTCCTCCCGCAGAACATTCCTCGGCATCGGAACTGTAGCGACAACTCGAACAGCCAACAGCCACGCCACTTTCGGGTTCCGTAGCGAGTTGCGTCCTCCCCTTCGAACTAAGCAACTCATAAACGTCATTTACACGAAGTAAACTTCCTCCCAATCTCCCGAAATAATGGTACGTCTGTACTAGAGCCGCAACCGCCATAAATAAAAACGAAAGTTCGGGATTTATCGCTGATTTTATAGTTGATAATTACAGTTTCTGGGTTCCGTGATAGAGGGAGCGGACGAGTTTCCCGGTTTTGGGCTGAATTGCTCTTATTATATTTGATTGAAAGTGGTATGATAGAAGTTTCACGAGTTCCTACTCGACGTGGAGGAAAACTTTGTACGCCGACCGGATAGTTTGCAACTTTATTGTTCGGATTTTTGATGTTGCACACTCAGCTGATTTTTGCGTCTTTGTGCGAAAAAGTTGCGATATAATTTTCTCTGCTATGGTTGAAGTGAAATAATGATTCTCGAAACATGTCGACTTGTAGGTTTCCATTTCTGAGACTCGTGGAGTTATTGACCCTTTATTCTGCCTGCAGACCCTAGTGCGTCTACAAGATATCCATCAGTTATATCTCCTATTTATTTAAAGCATATCAACACCATTTTTCACTAAGGCATTCCGACTCCTCACTCCATTCAGGAATACTATCGAAATTCCAAGCTTTGAGTATTTTGGGCTTGCTAGTCGTGTTTCAACAACAATTTCACCAATCGTTTCGCTCAAAAGTGCAGTGGGTCTCTCGGTCGGAGGTTGTAACCCAATGGTTGACTACTCCGAGTTGGTGATTTCACTGGATCTATCTCTGTATTGATAGCCGCAGCCCCAACGACGATGGAGCGGTCAGTTCGTCTCATCCATTTCGGAAAGCTTCAGTTCTAGCATTGCCGATTGCAGGCAACCACGCAATAGAAACAATGGGACTCTACTCCTTCCTGTTCATATTGATTTCTTGCTTATGGATTTCGATGGCCACCAGTGGCGGCTCGTGACAGTGGTAAGGCACTTCAGAAAAAAAATTCCTTGCCGTGACGTTGCCGAGAAAAAAGCTGTTGCAAAACTGATAAAATAATAAATAATTAGAATAATTTTTATTGCTAGCATACTCAAGGTCATCTATTTCGAGGAACATGTTGCTTTGTAAAATATTTACTTCCAGCGATGAAGAATTATCTTACTCAAAAACTAAACATTTTAAAAGTTGTGTATACAAAATAATTTGAAGCCATTTGAAATAGCATTGCTGCTTTCATTGAGTATGCAACCATTTCTAAACGAGTGTTAAACTAGTCCCTACCAGATATATCTGATATTAATTCCTTCTTTGTTTAATACTCCGAAACACCGAATCTCTTGAGCACATTCACAATCATTAGTGAAACTAATTCGTCACCTGTACTTTCAGCTAAGTCAACCCTTCGGCAAAAACTGCCCGATGGTGCATTTTAGAGGGCAATCTAGAAAGTAATCATATTCGAGAATCCCTCCCTCCATTCCCCAAGTACGAACCGATGATAATTCAGGTTCAATGCGGCGTTCCCAAACTCCAACTTCGGACATTCGGATGTTTCATTGAGCAGGAATGCCTCATTAAAATGAGATTTGTGAGCGGCAAAGTCCAGGAGGAAACGCCGGTGTACTGGGTAAAGTCGAGTACGGAACTTTTTCGAGTTATGATTAACATTTAATTGCGGAAAGGAAATTGACGAATAATTGCTGCTGGAGTTTTGAATGAGAAAATTGGAGGAGGAAGACGAAAGAAATGGACGAATAGAATTGATTTCATCGAATATACTCGTAACTGGAAGTTGATTTTTGAAGAATTCTGGATCGATGAAGAAACGTAGTAGAAGGGCTATGGTTTATCAGCATAAACCAATGATTCGACATAGCCCCAAAGAAAATAATCCGTTGGAGTTATGTCACATGATCTTGGAGGCCAATTAATTGGAACATTTCTCGAAATAATGTTATCGTCAAATATTTTTTTCAATAAATCAATTGTTACGGTAGCAGCATGAGGTATAGCACCATCTTGTTGGAACCAAAACACTTCTGGGTCGATACCATTCAAATTTTGAAACAAATAATATTTGATTATCGATCTGTAATGAGCGCAATTCGCTGTAACATCAGCTCCAGCATTGTTTTTGAAGAAATATGGACCGATGATGCCTGTGCGTGTAAAGCACACCATACAGTGCATTTTCAGGATGCAATGGAACGTGCTGAACTTCTTGAGGATTGTTTTCACTCCATATACGGCAATTTTGCTTGTTTACGTAGCCGTTCAACCAGAAATGAGCATTACTAAACACAGTTTTTCGATAAAAAAGTGCATCAACTTCAGGCTGTTCTAGGGCCCAATCAGCAAACAAACGACGATTATTATGGTCAACAAAACACAAGCATGTCTTTTCTCTAGAAAAGCCGATCTTACTGTGCCCAGCATAAAATTGTCGGGAGTGACCATACCATTGAAGTCGTCCATTTCGATGCTTGGCATTACTGTTGGCAGTAACCTTTCCTGGGAGAATCACGTGAGATCCATTGCTAAAAGTGCATCCCAAAAACTTGGTTTTCTGTTTCGTGCCAGGAGCTATTTCACCTCAGGTCAGCTGCTTATGATCTATAAGGCACAGATTCGACCTGTCCTGGAATACTGTTCCCATGTTTGGAGTGCTGCACCTAAACACACCCTAAAACTCTTGGATTCCGTACAAAAAAGGGCAATTCGTCTCGTCGGTGATGCATCGCTTACAAGCTCGCTCACTTCTCTGGAACACCGTAGAAAAGTGGGCGATCTGTCTCTATTTTATAGATATTTCCATGGGCGATGCTCTTCTGAATTATCAGCAATCGTTCCCCCTCTGGCAGTCTCTTCCAGACTAACCCGTCAAGTTAAGTCTTCACACCCCTTCGTGGTAACTTTGGAGACCTGCAGAACATCTCTCTTCAAAGACTCGTTCATCCAACGAACAGCGAGGCTTTGGAACACATTGCCTAGGGAGGTGTTCCCCGAGGCATATAACCTCCAGAAATTCAAGAAGAACACCAATTTCTACCTGCTTGCCCTTGGTTCTCACGATGTTCTCTGAACATTACAGGATATTCCTTTTCGTGAAAATCACAACATTAAAAAAAAAAAATCCCTATCGAAAATTCTATCACTCTAAAAAAACACCCGATATTATGAGTGTTATGGGGAGAGCATATAAAATCACTCTCAGAATAAATTATATAAATTTTAATTTCAATAAAGTTCCTTGTAAAAACACATTTTCACCTCTCACGCAGTCCTGGAGCGAAATATGCCTTCATGTATTTCATTGTAATGAATAAGTTATGTAGCAAATAATATTGCACCACCTCCTAGTGGGGGATAATTCAGAGTCAGAAATAACTGCAATAATGAACAGACAATGTGAATGGAAAAGCTCACAATAATCACACTAAACGTCAGGAATTCTACCTTTCGAGTAAGAATCCAATATAAACTTCCGCACTATTCCTTCCACATAATTGATTTAATAGACCAAACTTGTTAGAAGTTGTGTGATGAAGCTTATAGCAAGCGCTAACAACTCCGGTAGTACAGTTTGAGCAATTTCGACCTAATTGAGCACGACATCGAGGTAGAATAATATACGTAAACACTGTGCTCAGTGCACTCCTTGTACAGAGTGCTCCAACTAAAACACGCCACTCCCCAACAGTCTTTGAATATCACGTAGCATAATTTCAGAAGCCTTTTCAATCTTATTACCCAAAAAAAATCAAAAAATTTCAAGCCTTCTAGACTTGGTCTAATAGGAATTCGACTTAACGTTCCGCCTAGAACTACCATAGTCATCTTCATGACTTTCTTGGTCGTATGTGATAACACGACGATAATTGACTATGCTACTGGAACAGGCTCTGTATTCATTGCACTGCCCGTAGGTTCATCCTTTCGGATTTTAACAGGTTCAGTTCTATGATTGCAGGGGGCAGGCAACCATGCAATACGAACAATGGACGTCTCTTAATTTCACAGTGAGAAGGTGAATACCAGCTTGAGCAAGTGGATCAATGTGGTCTTCAGCAGAACTGAAGACTTGTCCCAGTTTTTGTGTTGGTATATCGATTCTTTCGATGTTGTGTTTCTTTGGAAGTTTGCTAATTCTGTTGAAGGGACTAGTTTGAGATTTCAAGGCTCCATGGATCTCTTTTGAGTTGAAACTATCCAAATGGCTGCGATATGTGTTGGATATTTTTTTTAAATGGAGAAGTATGAAAATATCGTCCAACAAGTGAGCTACTGTAGAAGTTGTATTGAACGACATTGTATATGGTGATTCATTGCACCCACGAATGATTTCGAACAGGCATATCTCCCACAGAAATCTCAATATGGAAGCATGTACCCATCGAACTGTTGAAAACTGAGAATATCCCTATAGTATTCGGTATTGGCCTACGAAAAACAGCTAACCATGCAACATTCGAGAGCGATACACATCCATATCGGCTCGAAATGCACATTCAGCCTTCCATTGTCCCGTGAAAAAACTTGCCGCAACCCTTCCGAACGGAACGCAACCCCTATCTTTGCATCCATCCCGTGTTTCGATTATGCACACCAGAATGGAACATTTCATTTTTCGATTACGATAAGACCGCGGAGAATGGAGAAAGAGAAGTCCTGAAAACATAAAGGAAATGGAAATTACGTAGCTCCCTTTTTCTGAATTACTAACCGAAGTGGTTTTCCCTGGGACATAATATTTCCTATTGTAATATTGCTGAAGGTTTTTCCAATCAACGCGGTGAGGCAGGTCGGACAATTGCGTGTGGATTTTCTTCGGTTGGGGTTAGCCCGAGGATTTTTGAAATGGTAAGAAATTGCTAGGTCTAGACAGAAGAACAATGAAAAAGTGGAAGTAATGATAGTTTTCCTGAGCAGCCGCTCTGGGCTATCTAAAAATATAAATGTACAAAGATTGCTACAAAAAATTCTCAGTTTGTCTCTATTGTATGAGATTATAATATAAATTCTGCACTGGATTCAACACCATTCTTCCAAGAGGTGGTTCCTTGGATCAAGGATATTTGATCCTTTTATTATTTTTGAATGCGCGAAATGCAATGAGGCATTTCCGCAATAACCATGTGGAGGCGGACGAAAATCCACATGAGATTTGTGAAGATAAATAAGGTGGGTGACTGGCTAATTGGACCGGTATTCCTATCATTAAGACTTACCGGCGAAGTATAACGTAACTTTTATGAAGAAACGCTACCTCAGTTTCAACAATTGTTACTCAACCTTCTATATGGAAATGTATAGCAAGGTGGAATTATGAAATGTACCTTCTATATGAAAATGTATAGCAAGGGAGCACCCTTTATTTTTACCCTGAATAGAAAAAAAATCTCAATATTCTGATTGATCGGTGTAGACTTCTCAAATTTGATACCCCTGTGCCAGAAAATTATTGAATCGTTTATCAAGCCCATACAGGATGTCTGGCTATACGTTAACGATTGAAATTATTGATTTTCGAATAAAGTTCCTCCTGGGACCCAGATGATAAGAAAAAATCGTTCCACGAAATCAGTTGAATTAACTGCGTGTGATGGCAGAAAAATTCGAAGTTGAAGTCTTTAATTTGATTGGTTTGTAAAAACGAAGATGGAAGAAGTTTTGATTTGATTGGTTTTGAAACATCGACAAAGGAAAACCTTTAGTTTGATTGGTTTTTAGATTCAGCAATCAAAGACTTAGCAGTAGATACACCTCTTAGAAGTCATCATAAAATGCATCTCCGGATTTAAAGCGAGAAAAACCGAATCGCAGTCCTTCGTGGTCCTGATAGGTCCTCAGGTAACGCAAACCGCGCGAAGAAAGCAAAACCGTGTTTTTTATCGGACGCCCGCTCATCCGCATAAAGCAGAACGCGAAAAATTGGTTTTTGCGGCAAATCACGAAAAGCACTTTTTAATTTTATATTCGAGTGTATGACAGATATGAAATATGGCCGCACGTCGGAGTGCTGAATTCATTTTGTGCCGAGAGTGGATCGGTCCCTCTCTTCAAAAACCATTTTTTTCGCTCCCGCTTAATAGCGCCAGCTCCGTCGGGTCGGACGCAAAAAAACGACGGGAGGAAAGTTTGAATGGGGAATTTTGTCTGGAGTTCGAGCCCATTCTCGACCGGAAATGATTAATTAATGAGACGAAGAATGACTTATAAGGCTTTATAGTCGGTTCTGACAATTTACTTCGTTCGTGCTCTGAGGGAATTGTGGTCAGCCATTGTGGAGTATAGTGACAAAAAGTGAAATTTTCCAGTGGTCCACCGAAAATTTTGAGGAGCCAGATTTTCATTGTATCAAATTCTTGTTGTTCAGAATCCGTATTCTCATTTGTATTTTTATGAATGTATGAATTCATTGTTAATATTATTATGACTTGTCCTATACATGTAACATCGTGTCTCACAGGATAAATAAACTATTATTATTATATTATTATTATTATTTATTTATTTATTTATTCCTGACCCTTGATCAGCAAAAAAGCTGGTATCACAGATTACAATTAGATTGTTTCCTCTCATAAACAACAATAATTCTCAACAATAATCTATATCAGCCTTGTTGAATGAAAAAAATTAACAAAAACACAAGCAATACAAACAGAAAAAAACAAAACATTGGTACTTCATATACAGAGTGTAACAGCCAAATGGAATAAAACCGATAACGAATAAATTAGGGCGTGTTGGGAATAACGCTCCGATTTGTAATTTTAAATGCGCATATTCTTCAAGAAAATAATATTATATAGGGTATTCCATGTGACTGTGGCCAATACCAACTTTCTTATTTCAAATGCAACTCCCTGTATATTATTTATTTTTTGGATTCTTCAGAGAATTCTAGACACAATTCATGCACAATGTTCTATACCTATCTTTAACTATTTCGGAAGTATTAAGTGTTTTCAGATTTATTGCAAAAATCAACGTTTTGAATAAAAATTATTTTATTTCACAAATTCGGTACATTACACTTAAAACCTGATAAGTAATACTGATTATTTCTTAATTATTAAAAATATAGGGATGCATCTTACTTTCCTTTAATAATGGAAATATTGACGTGTGGCTGACGGTGAACAGCGGGGCTACTTTTCGAACAGAATTATGTGGGCTCTTTTGAAACTCAAGCATAATATCCAATTTCGTAGAAGGCAAATTTGGAAATTTTTCGTGAAATAAACGAGAAACTTCCATTTGTGTCCGTGTGTAATCTCCATAACCAATCATTTGAAGAATGGTTATTTTGTGCATTTCTGTTAAATGAACCATTTTTCTAATATTATTACGTACAGTTATCGAAATTCAAAAGACAATAGCACTTACACTGATCACTTATTGTCATGCAAGCAGACAACGTGTTACTAAGGCTATGAGAATAAACAAATCTGTTTTTGTTTTTTTTAATTCTTCTCAGTAATGGTCTTTGCTTACTTTCTTCATATCAAGAGGTGAATGGGAAATAAGTATTGAGTGAAATGTTTTGAATTTGTGAAATAAAATAATTTTCATTTAAAATGTTAATTTTTGTAAAAAATCTGAAAACACTTAATATTGCCGAAAAAGTTGAAGATAGGTATGGGACATTGTACATGAATTATGTCTAGAATTTTCTGAAGAATCCAAAAAAATAAATAATATACAGGGGGTTGCATTTGAAATAAGAAAGTTGGTATTGGCCACGGTCGCATGGAACACCCTAAATAATTTCATTTTCTTGAAAAATATGCGCATTTGTAATTACAAATCGACGTGTCCGAGCGTTTTTCCTAACACCCCCTCATTTATTCGTTATCGAATTTATTCCATTTGGGTGTTACACTCAGTATAAAGACATTAACGTTCAAGAAACTCTTTGAGGTCATGGAACATTTTTTTACATTTTTTTTGCACTCTTTTTCCACGGGAATAGAATTGAAAGCATATACTTTTGGAGAATTTGGTCCCATACATGTTCTTGCATATTTTTTTTTAAACCATTTTTACTTCTAATATTGTATTCATGCTTTTCTTCAACTACAGATAAAGAAGCTTATGTCTTCAATAATTTATTCTTTATTTTGTAAACTAGCTTCGTCTGTTCTAGTTTTTTCAGTTTATCTGTATTTAATGTTGAAGTACCAAAATATAGTTGAACCGTTGGTGTTAAGAATTCCAAATTATAAATAAACTTAATAGATTGGTTCTGTACTCTTTGAATTTTTGAAATAGATATTTTGGAGCATTTCCCCAACATGGAATTAAATATCTAAATTGAGATTCTTTGAAACTATTGTAAAGTATTTCTCTCGATGAATGTTATAATAGATAAGAACATATTTTCACAGCTCCTACCATTGGAGATATCTTTTTTGTGAGATAATCTATATGAGACCTCCTCTGTACTTATATGAAGATTTCGAATTGTTTCAACATACAGCGAGAATCATTTTCTTCGTTTTTTCTAATTAGCTTTCGTTGAAAATTTGACTTCACTGGGTACCAGTCTTTCGTCAAGGTATCCTTTCGAAGCGTGCTTGCCAAATTTTTTGGTCACGTCTCAGGAGATAAAGAAGTCGTTCCGCTTATCAAAAATGTTTATTCTCGAATGCAACAATATCCGAGATGCACATCGGAAAGAATATTCAATCCGATTTTCACCTTGCAATCCTGATGCATGCAAACGACTGAAAGAATTGTCTCAGCACGAAAACTTGAATCGAGGGATGAGGCCGATTGAAATTGCTTTCCGAATCTTAACACACTCTCTGAATCCTTTCCCATATAAATTCCAACATTAGGCAGTCTATCCGGGCATTCACCAAGCTCTGCGAGGTTTCGTGAACGGCTTCCTGTATATTGTTGGTATTCCCCGATATGCTTGATACTAACTGGTAACGTGGCAGTATATTTTGCATTTTGTGCTGGGGTATCCGACCTTTAGTGTCGCTTGAAACTTGGGGACAGTTGTGACTGAATAAGTTAGGGAGGATGAATAGAGTTTATAATAGTAGAAATGGTTCTTCGTCAATAGTCAGGTCTCATGAAGTCTTTATTGAATGGAAACGAACTGATCTGAGTCGATTCAGTAATAGTTTCGGACGTACGGAACTTCAAACAATGAGGGACACTTGATATCTATTAGTTTGAATATCTGCGGGAAACTTGGAAGGGAGTGATGCTCTCTATTTCTACCAGATCTTCATTATACATTCTGGCAAGAACATTTGCGAGGAGACTCAGGGAATTGGCCAACAATTGATATTGAAAGGTACAAGTAACTGGTCCCCTCTGAACAACTACATCTCACCTGCGAACCTTCCTAGTGATCTAATGATCAAGAAAGTAAGCAAGAATATGCAGCCTTATTCACGCCTTAACGAAATCACTGAAAAAAGAAGAATCATAATCGAAAAACTATCGGAAGTTTCAACAATAATGCGCGTTGATGGGTATTGATGAAACTACAGACCAACTATGGTCCGTTCAAATATAAGAAGGAGCTTTGTAAACAAAAAGAATCGCCTGGTTTGCGCACAATAAAGCTCCTATTCTTCAAAAGGTCATAACCACGCTCCCTTTTAACGCCCTAAAAGATTGCCAGGATCGTACTCGGAACGGACTGTAGATGGTACTGGATAGAAATGATTCAATAATTTGAGTCAGCAATTCCCACATTAGAACTTTTTTCCTCAGAAACTCTAGTGCAAAATTTCTGTTATGATTTGCAACTGTCATAAACATTTTATATCCGACGTACCCTATTTCTTTATTTTGTTTTGTTTTTATATTATTATCTACTAAATGATTTCTTTTTGGGATGCTCAAGATTGCGGTAAGGTAATTCCAGGAAACACCAGAGTTTTAGAGATTTGGGTCGAAATCTTGCAGGATTCCGACAAAGTAATTCCGGGAAACACCAGATTTGGGTCCTTTTCCCTAATGATGGGTGAAAGCCATCTTGATTTGCATAAATATCGAAGTTTTCAATTGACAAGACCAGTTAAAATACCTCGAGTTACTGTGAAGGTCTAGCTGTTCAAGGTATAGATGTCTTTGTGAAAAATGTATTGTGTTGGAAAATCTTTTGACAAAGTGTATATAGTGTTTATGTAACAATGTCGAATTCGAAAACGGATACTGCATCTGACGGTGATATGTGGGGACCACCAAGAAAAAGGTCCAAAAGGTCGCATTTCTCTGCTGAAGAAAAATAGACAAATTTTAACTTTTTTCGAAAAGAATTGGAAGAACATCCTGATTTATCGAAAAAAGACTTAGTAGGAATTGTTTCAAAATCCTCAGGGGTGGGTAATTCAGCTGTATTCAGAATTCTCAGAGAATAAAACATTGACGCCACCTAAGAGGAGAGCCCAGTCGTTAAAAATAATCGATTCGGTTGACGATTTCGATATGAACCTTATCAGAAGAATTGTCCACGGTTTTTTTTCCGGAATGAAATCCCAACGATTTCTAAAGTTCTAGGAATCGTGAATGATGACGACAGTTTGCCAAATTTCAAAAGAACAACGTTCTATAAATCTATACCTATACAGGATGTCCCACTAGTGCCGCAGCGGACGATATACGCGTAAGTTGTCTGAGATTTGCAAAATTTTTTGATGCAGACTTGATATATTCCAAGAAGAGCACAACCTAAAATATTTTCGATTATATCCGGTGGCCCACAACAGAGGAATAGCGGGTGACTTTGTTTTTTCAAATGGGACACCCTATATTCAATAGTGTTTTTCAATTCTCTGAAACTTCCTGCATGCTTTCGTATACTTTTCACATATTTTTATTCGACAGTTTTCGAAATATTGGCCATTTTGACAAAAAAATGATACTTGTAGAGGCTATGTTATCCAATTATATTTCACGAACCCTTGCACATACCAATAACAGTTTTATATGGATTGAAAGACAAGACTTCAAAGTATCCTACCCAGCTATAATAAAGCATCTCCAGCATACAGAGTGTCCACAAAAAGACTATCAACATGACGAATTTCAAATCGATTTTTCTTCATTTTTTCAAATGTCTCTCAATCCATATAAAACTGTTATTGGTATGTGCAAGGGTTCGTGAAATATAATTGGATAACATAGCCTCTACAAGTATCATTTTTTTGTCAAAATGGCCAATATTTCGAAAACTGTCGAATAAAAATATGTGAAAAGTATACGAAAGCATGCAGGAAGTTTCAGAGAATTGAAAAACTCTATTGAATATAGGGTGTCCCATTTGAAAAAACAAAGGCACCCGCTATTCCTCTTTTGTGGGCCACCCGATATATTCGAAAATATTTTTAGGTTGTGCTCTTCTTGGAGTATATCAAGTCTGCATCAAAAAATTTTGCAAAACTCAGACCGTTACGCGTATATCGTCCGCTGCGGCACTAGTGGGACACCCTGTATATAAAACAGAGTTGTTGGTTACATTTATAACTTGAGATCGGATGGACTGTTTGTTATGAAACTTCATTTATGGAATAGTCTAGGGCCTGGTTATTATAAAATACATTAAAACTCTGAAAAATTCGATGAAAAATTTGCTTATGTAGGAAATGCTTTTCCTCCATTTGAATAAGGCCACTAGGTGTCGCTACGGTTTGCTTGTGTAGGAAATGCTTTTTTTTTAATAAGACCACTAGTTGTCGCTACGATTAATGGCTCTCATCTATACACTGTAGCGTAGTCGTAAAGGTACTATATTTGATATTATCATTAACGCCACTAGATGGCGATGTATACAATTATTGTGTAATTTGCATAGAACTTACAATAACATGGAAGGCTATTATCAGATCAAAAAGCGGGTAAAGATCTCAAGTTGGTGGAATAGTAAATTTTTACCGGAATGTCAAGTTAATCGGATTGTGACGATCAGCATCAATCGTGAGTTGTCCATTTTCATCTTTTCTCTATATTTCTGAAATGTTTTTGGTTTATGTTTGGGTAATAAATATATTTGCGGAAATAACTTAATTCAAAATTGCCCATAATTAGTAATTGACATATTATTTTTGTATTTCTGTTTTGTGTGACAGCTCATAGACCAGTCCAACAAAACAGCTGATCACCTTTTCTCAAGATGGCCGCTGGAACAAACAAATAACAAACATTTCTGCTATAGTGTTACTCTATTATAACATCATTTTACATGGCATAATTGAAGACCTTGAAGTTGAAAATTGAGAAACCAACAGAAACTACCCTGAAACACGTAGGTACCTCGTAACTGAAGTAACCTCGGTTTGTTATTTGTTTGTTCCAGCAGCCATTTTTATACAGCTAAAACAGCTGATCGTGACAGATCGTTGGACTGGTCTATATCCATGGAAAAGATGACAGTTGACAGATGTTATTTGACAGATGACATTTGACAGAACTTTTATTATGCCTAATTTATCTCCTGCTTGCAAAAATAGCAATGGTAAGTTTATACAACTTTAACGGTGGGTTTCACAAAGCATATCACCGGTGATCGGAGCTTGATCTAGGATCAACTCGATTTGGCAGTTTAGAAATCTAATCAAGCCGTTGATCTCCGATCATTGGTGATTACGATTTGTGAAATCCACCGTAAGTATAGGTATCATTTAGGCGAACAAAGTTCGCCGGGCCAGCTAGTTATTGAAAAAAAATGGAATTCAAGTTCAGTTAAAACTGAACGATTGTGTGAAATCTTTTCGATTCGACTCTGGGCGGAAAGAAACTTTACGAAGGCCCTCCAACCGATGCGCCAAACATGTTATTATTGCTCTTTCCTACATTTGAACAGCGTATAGTAACTGACAAAAGCATGAAACTGCTACCCTCGGATTGTAAAATAGGGTGGCTCATACGAATGATATTACCAGTGATTAACCGTTTTCACATTCTGCATTTGCCGGACAGAACTGCTAAACGGCAGGAAAACCAATTTCGTTCATCACGATTAAACAAATCAATTTCTGCAATAAATTCCGTGCAATCGACATCGTCCGCCATAGTCACTCGTCAATTAAAACGCGAAGCGGAAACGACAATCGTTCACGCACTCTCCCGCCAATAAATAGATTAATATCGTCCCGCCGAAAATATAATTAAAACCGGGACGTCGCAACGTCCCATCCGACAAAAATCGTCCATTTCCCTCCGCCGTATTTCCCGGTAACGACGTGATCATGGCCGGCCGATCGGCGATCGAAATTTTTCGTGTAAAACGGGAGGCGACCTGGTCCGACTAGAACCAGTAGAACCGTTTAATATAAATGCAAATAACGCGCGAGGGGGGCCGCTTCGGGGGGACTGAAGAGGCACGCCGAGACCTACGGAACAATGAAGTCCCCGCCGGCTAATAGCGGGCGACCGGACCGGCATATCCCGAATTCGGCGCGATATCGATATTGCCCGTTCCGCTGGTGCTAATAGGATTTGGCAACATTTTACGAGGGCATATTCGCCGATTAAACGGTCTATACTCTATATTAACTGTTTTATACAGTGATTCAGCAATTTGGCAAGTTATGAAGCTGTCACGACCGCGGTTTCGCTCAGCTGAATGCGACCGGTTAATTTTGATCGGTCGGCTCCTGATTAGTGGTGGTTTTGGTTTGGGTTTTTCCGAGGACACACTCTATGGATCGGATGATTTTTGCGAGTGATTGAATTTTGCACAGGGATAACTGTGATTTGACAGGAAGTAGAAGCCCTCTTCACAAATTGTTGAAATAATTTTCAAAATCAGTGTTTTATGCGCCAAATTTATAGAGCACTTTGTGAAATTTATGGTTTACATTAATCGTCCATCAGAGTAGCTTATTCGTCGAACTATCGATAGATTTCGGACAACATTTTCTCTACTCGATGCAACAACAACAAGACAAAGAACTGTACGTAGAGAAGAAGATATCGTATGTTGTAGGTGACAGTGTTAATGAAGATCTAGATTTGTCTATTCGTCGACGTTCACAACAAGTTGGACTCTGTGCATCCACCAACCATTTTGCGTAAAGATCTTGGTCTACACTCATACAAGTTCCAACTGGTTCAAGAACTAGAGCCACTTGACCATAATAAACGTCCTTTGTTTGCTGATTGGGCCCTATACTCTCAAATGTAAGAAGGAGCAATAATAATATGTTTGGCGCATCGGTGGGAGGGCCTTCGTGAAGTTTATTTCCATCCAGAGTCGAATCGAGGAGATTTCACACAATCGTTCAGTTTTAACTGAACTTGAATTCCATTTTTTTCAATAATTTATAGAACGTTGTTCTTTTGAAATTTGGCAAACTGTCGTCAGCATTCACGATTTCTAGAACTTTAGAAATCGTTGGGATTTTATTCCGAAAAAAAAAACCGTGGACAATTCTTCTGATAAGGTTCATATCGAAATCGTCAACCGAATCGATTATTTTTAACAACTTGGCTCTCCTCTTCGGTTGCGTCAATGTTTTATTCTCTTCATATTCTCTGAGAATTCTGAATACAGCTGAATCACTCGCCCCTGAGGATTTTGAAACAATTCCTACTAAGTCTCTTTTCGATAAATCAGGATGTTCTTCCAATTCTTTTCGAAAAATGTTCAAAATTATCTCTTTCTCTTCAGCAGAGAAATGCGACCTTTTGGACCTTTTTCGTGGTGGTCCTCACATATCACCCTCAGATGCTGGATCCGTTTCCGAATTCGACATTGTTCTATACACACTATATACACCTTGTCTAAAGATTTTCCAACACAATACACTTTTCACAACAAAATCTATAAACACTTTGAATACCTAGACCTTCACAGTAGCTCTAGCTATTTTAACTGGTCTTGTCAATTGAAAATTTCGATGTTTGTGCACATTAAGATGGCTTTAATCCATTAAGGGAAAGGACCCAAACTTTCCTCAAGAAGTTCTGCAGGTTCCATTGCATCCTGAAAAATGCCCTTTATGGTGTGCTTTACACGCTGGAGGCATCATCGGTCCCAATTTCTTTGAAAACGATGCTGGAGCTAATGTAACAGTGAATGGTGCTCATCACAGATCGATTATCAATGATTATTTGATTCAAAATTTGAATGGTATCGACACAGAAGAGTTTTGGTTCCAACAAGATGCTGCTACACCTCGAATACCGTAACAATTGATTTGTTGAAAAAAAGATTTGGCGATAACATTATTTCGAGAAATGGTCCAATTAATTGGCCTTTAAGATCATGCGACATATCCCCAATGGATTATTTTCTTTGGGGTTATGTCAAGTTATTGGTTTATGCTGATAAACCAGAAACAATAGCTGTGGAAGCAAACATAACTCGTGCTATTGCTGAAACAAGGCCTGAATTACTCGAAAAGGGGTCCAAAATTGATCTGTTGGAATGCGGTTCCTCAGAGCTAATCGTGGTGAACAAATACCGGAAAGTATTTTTAAAACATGAATGTCATAAAATTATCTTTCAATTAGAAAAAAATTGGCTTCAATCTAAAGTCAAATTATACAGAGGCTTCAATCGAAAATCTCACGTTCATTAGTAAACTCATCCTGGTATGTCTCGAAGCTTACTATACATAATGATTTGAGAATTCCATACGTCACTACCGAAATAAAGATCACTCAAGGAAATACCGCCAGAAACTAAAAGGGCATGCCATCCAATTGATTGATCAACTGACAGAAAATCCATTCAACTTCCGTAGATTACAACGGATCTGGCCAAACGACTTGATTTGATGTAATATTATGAAGTATTAATATGTTCAATATCTTATCATAGTCAGTACAAAATTTACTCCTTAATTCATAAAATTTGTGAATTTCAATGAAGTGTTGTGAAAAAAATCTTAATTGAAAAGTGTTTTTTGTACAACTGCCATTAAAAGTGACACTTTCAATGAAAGCAAACAATGTTAAAATTGATTGTTTGCGTGGAAGCGTGTTGAAAATATTTTCAACATTAGTGTTAAAAATATTTTTAGCACTCCATTTTCTTATGATGAAATCAGATGAAAATTCAGCAAATTTTTATTATCAATATTTAACAATCATTACTTATGAAGATTAATATTAATCGTAAAACTAGAAAGAACAATTACTAAACATAATGTCCTGTGACGTTAGGGAGCTTCGCAACACATTATTAGAATCCTCAGCACCATCAGTACTTGTAGAAACCGGAAGTACAATATTGTATGATGATGATCCAAAATCTGTTGAGGTTGGGAGAATTTTTTCAGCAATGACATTTCTATATGCAATGGTAGCCCTCGGCTACCGTCGTAGACTACCATGTTTTTTTTATATCCGTAATATTTGCTCCTGATTCTGCTAGCAATGAAGCGGAGGATCTTCGAAAACAGTGTCCTGTATATTGCTTTGGTTCTGGCATTTTGAGGAATTCGGCAACAATAGATGGAATTTTCCCAAATGTATTGATACCAACTGGATTGGCAGTGCATTACTTATTCATGTATTTTAGGAAACAACGACGATGTTTGATGACAGAATGGCGCAGTGCAAAGTACTTATGAAAATAGTCAACATACTTCCTAATAATACTGAACGAACGACTGACTTTCGTTTTTGTGTTTGGAAGTTGTATAACCAATGATTTATTTGTTATTTCGATGTCTTCCACTGATAAATTACACAATTCTTCACGCCGACAGGCTCCAAATAATCCGAAAATAGTTGCAACCTTAACCATCAAGTATTTCTCATCTGGTGCCTCATTCATAAACTTTTCAACTTGTTCACGAGTGACAATTTTCGATTTTTGGGACGATATCCTTCACTTTTCCGTTTTAAATATGCCATTTATTACCTTAAAATATTTACTAACATCCACACCATTTTGAACAAGTAGCTCTTTCGAAAATTGAGGACTTTTAGTCTCTGCTGCATTTTCCGAATGCATTCGATTATCTTTTTTCATTTACCAGAATGTCATGAAGAGCGTACATATTGCCAAACGTCAACCGATTCTCTTCACATAGACATGAATATGATATTCTCGAATAACTACAACTTATGAAAAAGCTCCCCTGCTAAAAGTTCCTGCAGGAATCTACGAGTATTTCGTATCCAACATCCCTCATTTTTATAACTATGCCCATCCACTCGAGAAAAACCTCGAGAATACCGGATTCATCCCGGTACCGAAAAGCGAAAACTTCGTCATTTGGGAACAATCGCCAACTCCGAAAAGTCCGAAAGTTGGAAGTTCAGGAAAGATTCCTCAGACACGCGTCTCGTACCAGACTGCATTGTACTCACATAGAGGGTGGCGAGGACCACCAGGGGGGTGGAACGCCCGATTCTTCTTCGCGTCGCGTTTGGTACATCCACAATTTACATGACAAAAAGAGCATTCGCGGTAATAAGAACGTCGTTGAAAATAACTAGAAATATGACTTTATTACCACATGAATAATACAGCAGGATGTGGAGCGGTTCTCGTTACGTGAGGATCTGGACGAACCATTTCTCTTCGGCGTTATTCAGCGCGCAGACAAAGAAATTTACTGCGGATCCGGTGGAAATATGCTTGCACTTTGTTTCTGGCTGTTCTGCAGGTTTGAATGCTCAGACGCTGGCTAGATCGCTTTATGGGATCGAATTTGTCAAATTCGGAATGAGGAATGGCGGTTTTCTACCGCATATGTGGAATTCAGGTAGGTTATGCTATTTATTGTGAAACATTCGATGTGGAAGTTTCCATATTTGTAGACCCGATACTGAAGAAAATATACAGTGTGCGCGTCCAAATTATGGAACAAATTCATTTTTTTAGAAGAAAAATATTTGGCAACAAAATCCTGAAACAGGTCAATTTGTGAAGGATTTTTGTTGCACCCTGTGTCATCCCCATCAATCCTCTAAATTTTTTGAATTGGGAAAGTGGGTCATGTGGTACTTTTTTGACAAGGTCTTTGTATTTTCTTTACAGGCGTGCAGAAGCTTTCAAGAAAAAATTTTCTTTTTTAAAAAATTAGTTAGTTCAAAGGGGTTCTAAGTATGTGCACTTTGTCATCAGAAGCTGAATCTTGGAAAACCGGGATACTTTATAAAAGTGAATGGATTTTACCTTCAGATTGATCCGCAATTGTTCAACTACGACTATATTGACAGCATACGTTCCTGACTATTGATAGCATACATTCCTGCATGCTTTATAGATTCCCTTTTCCGAAAAAGTAGGTCAAAGACTTCTATTATCCATTTCGTCGAGTCTGAATTGTCCCACTCATCCAGCGTTTAATTGACGGACAAATTGTTCATTCGACAAAGAAAAAACACGAGTCCAAAAAGGCTCTCGTACTTTCTCGTCTCTCTGTTTTTCTCTCCGCTCTTTCGGCGTTTCGAGCACACGAACGTGTGTGTTGTGGGTCTATTCAGGGCCGGGAAATTGAGCTGTCAGGCGTGAGTTGGTCTCTTGTCACCGCTAAGTACAGCCGTCAACAATTTCAGCCTTGGCTTTTCAGATATTCGATTCAATTTTTCCTCCCGCTCGCTCTGCTGGGGATGATTCGGAATTGCCTCTATAGAATGGAGTATCATGATGATGGAATCGCTTATTTACTGTGCGAAGAATGTTCAATAGCAACCTTTCCACTGTGGATATACAGTGTGGCAAATCCAATCGAATTCAAATTTTGAATTGTGATTCTTAGCTATAATTTGAGGTCATCAAACATACCTAATTTTATCGACAAATATTCTAGTTGACCCTTTCGAATGATATCGATTTCTTTGGACATAAAGACCCTACTGATGTGGAAAAAATGTTTTTTGGAAGATAATAATACCACCTTTCATCAGAGTAGAACAATATGAAAACATTTAACTCAAAAATATCATAAAAAAATTCTTAAAAACAACTTTTAGTAAATCCTCAATAGTACAAAAACTAGCACATTGAAGTATAATTTTTTTGATGAACTAACACGCAAGGATATCAGCTACAAAACGACACCCACATCATTTCTGTAAGTTACGTAAATTGATGGTTATTGCGGTTTGAACATGACCCTTATGAAAATTGATAAAATAAAATCAAAACTCAGTACTTACTATACTTTTGATCTTTATCTACTCCCATAGAATAATATATCCATTATTCAACTGAATTTGATCTATAATAGTCTCTATAAACCAATAGTGTGAGGTAATAATAACTCACGCCTTAACTGACTCCAATACAAATAGGAAAAATTTAGCTAACGAAATGAATAAAAAAGTCGGGTCAATGGGGTACTCTTTTTCAGACATCAAGGCAACGTTCTGGCCATTCATTTCTACATTTTCCTAGGTCTGAATATCCAAAAATTGCATTTGGAAAACATGAATTTTTGACGTTTTCTACGGGATTCGATATCGATTCGATTTTCGACCACAGAAGTCGCTTTTTTTTTAAAGAATTTTTTCATGACATTTTTGAGTTAGATGCTTTCATATTGTTCTACTTCAATAAAAGGTGGTATTATTATCTTCCAAAAAACAGTTTTTTCACATCAGTCGGACCTTTATGTCCGAAGAAATCGATATCATTTGAAAGGGTCAACCAAAATAAAAAAATTAATTCAAATTTAAATATAGATATATTTGATGTCCTTAAATTATCGCTAATTCATGCCCAAACACACTGTATAATCAAAGCATCATATCTAATTTCAAATTTCAGTAATTTCACATCCTCACTCAGTGTATTGGCAGCTGCTTTTTTCATCTGCCTCACATGGCCTAACTCACGAAATTTCTTCTCTATTTCACTTATTGTCCCTAGGGATATAGGCGGCATTTCCTGAAATTGTTCATGAAACAAGCGACTTATTTTTTTTTGTGTTCGGGTGTTATCTCCGTAAGCAATCATTTGCAAAATTTTTATTTCGTCCTTTCTGGAAAACATATCCTTGAAAAAAAACTTCTCCATTCCCAAATGGAAAGAAACAAGATCCAAAATAATTATAGACCCACATCCGGCAGTCCTCTAATTGATGGACTAGAATCCTCCGGAAGAAACATCCGGAGGATTCTCACGAAGCTTGATCAAGTGTTCACTGGAGACATCCAACTCGACCTCAAATGGACCTACGAGAAGAGGATGATCCTTCTTTTCTCCAGACACATTGTCCTAGGGACGGACCCTAATCTCATCCGCGGCCATTAACATTATTGATTTTCAACAATTAGGGCCTATCGTCTGTCATCGTTCGTCTTCCGCTCTGGCAACTCTGATTACTTCTAATTCGGAGAGTCGTTTAATCAGGGATGAAGTTGAGAGCTTTCAGCTTCACGATGTTCGATTCTTGACGTCTGAATTGAATTCCCCTCTTGGTATGTACAAGTGGGTCAGCAGATCTACCTTGTAGGTAGATTCTTATTCGTTAATTTAGTGATCGAATAGGATAAAAACTAGTTGAGCCCGTAGATCTACTTATTGAGTAGATCTCTGCAAATCAGGCGATTTCATAGGCGAAATGTCAAAGTTTGATCAATTTTCCTGAAGAAATCGGATTATTATGGATGTTTCGTAGCTAGGTTAGTTTACCAAGGTTGTTCTAGTTTTATATTTAAATCACGGCCAGGATATCTGTGAAAAAAGTTGTATCTAGTTTTGAATTACCCTTTTTGCCTGATTTTTCCGCGATTTTCGCAAATTAAAAAGAAAATTACTTCTAGATCGCCTAGTGTCGGAATTTCACCCACTCATGAATCGATTATTCCTCTTCTCGTACCAGAAGCGTATTGTTATATTCCCCGCATGTTATATTGCTCCCAATACGACAATTGCACCACTCGCCTGCAGACGCTGGCCTCGTATTTTTGCAGATTTTCTTGTGTTTCGAAAACTGAATAATAAAAAAAACAATGAGAAATATAGATATCATTTAACGCCCCTCATCTTATTCACACCCTCAATAAAACGGACATTCAGTCTAGGAAATCATATTTATGCGCCTCATTCTACTCAACGGATTACGAGATTTCTGCACCATGAAAAGCTTTTCCGTAGTTAAGCAATAAAAATATTTTATGACAATTCTGAATGTATAATTCTACATTTGCATTATTCTTTCCGAATTAGACTGTACCGTTTTTGTTCAATTTTACGGCTCATGAAAATTCACGGAGCTAAAGTAGGGCTGTAATTTTTACTGTCAGGATTGAATTGAAAGGGTGATTGAGAAAATGATACTCGAACGAACGCGTCAAGCGTTAGGTATTTACTTCAGATATAAAATCGCTGTTTATGTCTGTTTTTCTCGAGAAAATTTATTGCTATAACAGTCTCAAGAAGTGTATTTCTATTGAAGTATGGAATTTCTGGCGTATTGTAGAATCTATTCAATAAATGAATTCAAATTTTCGTATTAACTAGTCTGATAAATTTTGTGACGTCCATCATCATCAATCCAAATCGATGTGGGCACATGAAATAAATAATAAAAGTTATCAGAGATTCTTCAGCAATATCAAGATGACGAAGGTTGCACAGTACTGACTTCCCGATGGTTCATTTCTCCTACAGAAGAGATTATTCCACCCAGTTGAATCATAATGCATCAAATCCAACATATCCCTTGTCTAACTCTCCATAAAATTACAGTAATGCTGAGACCATTTCTTCAGTTTTGGGCAAGTCACCCCTTGATAGATTTCGATTGAAGCCTCCCCCTCAGATATGTCTTGATGCATGCCATAAGTAAGAGATTGCAGCAGTCATATTTTACAAGGTTTACACATAAGGGGACATAATCGTTTTGTGGGGATGAATGCATTTGATGTGGTTGATTGATGATTGTCGAAATAGATTTAGGAGCTGACTTAAGATCGTCATCTTGATTTTGCTAGAAATAACTTTCATTTTTCGGAGAATAGTTCCTCAGTTGTTTTATACAAAATGTTTCCATAAATCTGATACTCATCAGTATGGCCAGCGAAATGTCCTTGTGTAGGCACGTTTTAAACACGGTGTGTTTCAGTATCGAACGAAATCGCCTACCCTGAACAGGGGTTTGAATTAAAAGCTCCAGGAAGAAAACCCAATTATTTTTTTTCGTTTCCACAAGATTGTCCCTGGCATATCGTCCTGGAAGGCTTGCCATCTGCGAGCCAGGATCACCGGGAACGTCGTCGAGGATAAAATACGTTCCGTAGATAAATGGAGTCGAAAACAAAGCCGGAAAAATTAGCACTCTTTTATCTGACAAATGTGACACCATTCAAATGAAACCAGAGGAATATATTGTCGGCAGTCTTTCTGTGGGACGTGGGTGGACAAGTGGTTTGACTCTTTTCGACGGGAAACCAGAGCTTTTCTGATTTGCGTCAGGTGTAGGAGTGAAGAGGGATTTCGCTTGACAGCTTAGAGGATTTCTTTGTTCTGGGTATGGCATTGAAAGGAGATTAGATTGTTTCCTCAGAAGCCACAAATATTAAATGAATAGTTATTTTTTATAGCCCGCTATTTCGGTAGATGTCACTTTTGAAGATGTCATTTTTTGACATTTGACAAGTAGAAACATTGATTAAAATTCACTATAAAAATGGTGAAAATTTGGCAGAGATGGTTCGTAAAACTCGAACATTTTTGGGTCGTCTTGAAGCAAATTGTGGAACCATAATACAGAAATGTTGTCCTTATTCATGAATTTTAGTTCCAATGTTAATATCCCAAGGACATGGATATTAGACTGGATAATTTTATGATAATCGAAAGCTATGGGATTGGGAAATCAACCACGAAATAATGAGGCGCTTTTCAATGCTCGAGGGATATGGGGCGGAAAATTTGTTGAAAAAAATTATAACTGAACACAAGAAAAAATTTATACATTTAAAAAAATTATTGAAATTTAACTTAGCATTGACTCGTTGCTGTTCTCCACTGTAGAAGATCTCTTAACACGCATATTATGATCTTATTGTGGTGTTCTTGATCAAGATTCTAGTATGGTTTCATAGAATTTTGATTAATGTGACCAGTAATTTTCAGCAATGGTTGGTCTTCTACACCACTTTTCGCCAATTCTCTGAGAGTAGTTGATCTATTCGAGTGATTTGTTATCTTTTTGTCCTCTATATTGAAGCCAATTGCCTAGGCAACAGATTTAGTCCATCCATTTATAATATTTCTTCCAACAGGTTCATTATTTTTTCAGTTTCATTTTTCCAGTGTCGATTTGCTTCAAGGACCAGTCGTGTTGAGGTGATATTGTCGTCTTGTTTTGATTTCAGTTTATAAAAAAGACGTACAGGGCAGCTTTGACTTTCACTATTGTAAACGAACCAGTTACTACTAGTACATCTTTTAGAAATACCTTGGTATGTTTTACTGATCACCGGATTGTAATCAATGCGATTTTTTTGGAGAGTTATCGTTATTTTTCACAATTTGAAAAAATTCACCAGACAAGCAACTGTCCCTCCTCCTCGCCACACTAATTCTACAGTATCAGTATAGTAAAATTTTCGCATGAGACCTTCAGGAGTATTTTCATCCCATTTCAATATTTTTTTAAGTAACTTCGGACAAATAAATCATCGAACCAACTCAGTAATTCAATCGTCCACTAGAAATTCATTGTTATTTTTTCACGGATCAGGCGTGAAAAGATTTTCTTTCCAATTAAATCGAAATCATGCCCTCGTTACCATTTTTTCGCAAATGTTTTCACCTTCCCCCCGCTGTGCAGTAACAGGTTTCAATTACAACACAGTTGGGGCAATAATCTAATTGGGCCATAACATCTCTGCCAGCCCAGGGACAGAGATAACGATAATTGCGTTGATTAAAACGGGGTACTAGGGGTTGCTAATTACCTATTCCGTGGACCCTTTTTTAAAAACACCATTTATGAATTTTTGATGTTTTATCATTTTAGGGTGATTCTAATGGATTTTTTATTGGAAATTCCAATTGAACACACCGAAAGCACATCAGATGAGCCTATGTATTGTAAATGAAATATACTCATTTGAATAATGGGTCAATATTTTTCTCCCGAATAATTAAAAGAAACTTGAAAAATGGGAGGTAAACTTTTAAAAGTTCTAAACTAAAAGGCAATAGTTATTTTTGTATTAAATACGTGAAATTAGTGTTTTTTTCATGGCACGTGAGAGTGTCAATTCGCTCGAATGTTCCATGAAAACACGAATTTTATACGGGCGAAATACAAACATCATTTTTTGTACAACTAAGTCGGCGTTAGGGTTCTTGACAACGGCAGTCAAAGTTTGACGCGACGCACAGATGACCGTTTGGACGTTGCGTTTTTTTATATTTCAAAATGCGAATTTATCTTCAGGGGGAGATCTACCAACAATGTGAATCTACTTAAAAGGTAGATCGTTGGGTTCAAACTAGTTCATTCATTTTTACAACAATATCTGTAACAGTGTGGAATACCCTCTTCACGAAATATCTAACGTTGCTGATCAGCAGCAACCTGAAATATATTCGGAAATTAATATTGGAAGTAATTGTTCACACTTCACTATCAATTGTTGTTCCAATAAATGAAAATGTTTATTGTGGTAAGAATTGAGAGGGAACTGAGGGAAGTTCGAACAATTTCTTCTAAAAAATATATTTCTGAAGATGTTCCATGTTGTTTCTGATCAGAAACGTTAAATATTACTTGGAGATTTGATTAGAGAATTATTAATCATCAATAATTGACTCTGTAAGAAATAAATCTTTTAAAAAGTAATTTTTCATGTTTATTGTGTAAATTGTCCTTCTTTTTTTTTCACCGTTAAAAAAAGTCATACACGCATCCTTAGTGATGAAGAAAAGACATGTTTTTTCAACAGTTTTACAAAAAATTATCTATTTCTCTACGGCAAAAGAGAAGTTTAGCTGCATCGATTGAAAACAGATAATATAACATGAGAATAAATCCTCATTTTTTGAAGTGAAATCGTGGCAAAAAAACTCACCAATTTTCTTTCCATCTAGTGGGTGAAGGTAACAGTTGGCTTACCTGAAAGAAATCTTCTTATTAAATTTTTTCAACGACAGAGATTTGATCATGTTCAACGAAAAATAACTCTACCTTATTGTCTAGAATTTTCAAAATAGCTTTAGCCATTCGAACGTAATTGAATTCCATTATCGTTATTATATTCTACCAAACATTACATGAATCAACATCGATATATCGCGGTATCTACTCAATTTCGTGAATCTGAAAGGAACACCAAATCAGTTTATTCTGCATCATCGATACATGATCCATTTAAGCGTGAACAATTCAACATAAATATTAGTTTGGACTGATCTCCATTCCATGTTAGCCAGTCATCCCTATGTTTATACCCAGTGGTTGGTAACCAGTTGGGAAATTATTCACGATGATCTGATGATTGACGTTATGTCTGATCCTGATGGGTTATTAACTCTGGATGTGATACGAATTTACAGTTCAACTCAATGTTTCGTTATGTAGATTCTTGAGTATCGATCCTTGTGACTCTTGTGAGGTAATTTTCGATGACACGCTGTTAAATTGCTGCAGCATTTCCAAGATGATCCAAGCAAACCACTTGAGCGTGCAGCATAGAGAATCCAACACCAAAGATCACCCCGAATGATGGAGACAGAATATAGTGCCTAGCCTATGAAAGATGCTGTAGATGAAATTGGAAGGATGAAAGCGCCATCGTCAATGTTCTGACTATGACGGAGTGTTAAAGCTTTATGCACTCATTCCTACAATTGTCAATTTCCATAAGTGAACTCACATGAAAGCATGCTATGACGATGCATCTTCAGCTCATGTCACGGCATACTCCCATAGGAACCTGGGCATTATTTTCATATCATTGTCTGGAGCCGAGGCAGCGTGCCAACCAGAAAGACATTATAACTAACGGCTTTATAACTCCCCCGTATTATTCGCACACATTACGCCATTTCTTATGCCGCTTCTTGGCAGGGATCTATAATGCCCACTAATGGCGGAAGCTCACGTCCAAATGACTTCTGAGACTGTTCCGTGTCTCCGTTCAGCAGAACGTCAATTATTCACCATGAGCAAGTATGAAATAATTTCCAGATGGTTGCCGGGAGCGTATTCTGTCGGCGGAAATAGAAGATTTGGAAATGGGATAACATATTCAATTTCTGGAGGAACCATATGCGGCTCCATGTGCAGTTTGTTTGAGGTTAACTGGGTTATTTATTCCGCCTCAGAAGATTATCTTTTCATGAATGATATCCCATTACGAAAAGGTCGTTTTCCATTTTTATTTTGCCATTTCAGCATCGATCTTTATGCGGTATTTCTTCTTCGTTGTAGGGGTAATTCTTTTTTAACCTCGTCCAAAAGTATTCCGATAACTACTCGAAGAGAATTTTTATTCTACCAAATCTGAGTTTTCATGAAATTCGCTTGACATAGAAGGATTCTGTTTTTACTAAAATTCATGAATCTTATATGTACTCGGAGTAAATATTATCAAATGAAGCTGAGTCCACTCTGTCCAATATTTTCGAAGTAAATTTTGATTTTACCAAATCTGGGTATTCATTAAATTTAGTAAGAACAGAATCCTCTAGCCAATTTCCAGAAAACCCAGATTTGGTGGAATAAAAATTCGCCTCGAAAATTTTGGACAGGATGGACTCAGCTTCATCCGATGGTATTTACTCCGAGTACATATAAGATTCATGAATTTTAGTAAAAACAGAATCCTTATATCTCAAGCGAATTTCATGAAAACTCAGTTTTGGTAAAATAAAAATTCGCTTCGAAAATATTGGACAGGATGGACTCCCAGCTTCATCCGATGATGTTAACTCCTAGAACATATAAGATTAATGAATTTCAGTAAAAACAGAATCCTTCTATCTCAAGCCAATTTCATGAAAACCCAGATTTGGTAAAATAAAAATTCGCTTCGAAAATATTCGAAAAAAGAGTTTGAATTTGCTTGTCGATAAATGTTATTTATATATGTACCACAAAATTTAGAACTTTGTGACCATTAAGGTCAATATACGGTGATCGATTCAGAAGGTGAAGCTCTGATAAAAACCTAACTCGAAGAGAGACAGTAGAATTCACGTTGGTTTGTGTTCGTATACAGGGTGAGTCTTTGAATTGTAAATATATTTCAACTGAAGATTCTTGAGGTCAAAAGAAACCTTTTTTTAGAGAAGACTGCAAACAGGAGATGTGAAGACTTTCAGTGAAAGTAAATTAATGTGATTATAACTGTGTAGTGTCGAGTTAATGAAATTTCAAGGGGATATTGTTTAGATGGAAACATCGCCTCAGATCATGTAGTGCTAAGTATCATTTCATTTTGCATTAATTTCATTTCAATACATGGTTGGTATGGGAGATTCACCAATATCCGAATTTTGTATTCAATTGGCATTTTAGTGTTCAAAGTTAATAAACATTCTGACAACATTGTTAATTTTTATAGATAATCAGAGAGTTCATTTTGTGATATTATAAATCCAGAGAAGCATACAGATTATTCTTATGATTCTTGATTTTTTTCTTCGAATTTGATAGGGTAAAATTGAAAATAATTCGAAAACGACGCGTTTTATCAAAAAAACATAGGAATAGTTTCATTTTTTGAAATGATTGCTTCTTTTGAAAATATGATTCGTTCATCTTTTCCAAGTGGTTTTATGATATTTTCGGGTGGATTTATGAGTCGGCTACACTGTAACTTTCATTCCACGAAAAATATTGAATAAGTTTTGATTGAGGAATATGCACCATGAATAGAGTAAACAATCAACCAAAATTCAGTTAATTTGAAATAACGGTTCCGAAGATATGAACAGAGAATTTGTTTTTTTTTCATGGATTTTCGACACCCTGTATCTTTCCAACGAAACCGAATTTTGAAGAATGGTATAGAAAAAAGTGTTTCGTTTGATGAGAGGAATCTACAGTTGAAATATATGTTCAAGTCAAAGGCTCACCCTGTATATGTTCTCAGCGAAACAACTAATTAACCAACTGTGATATGTAATGCCTGTTTTATTCACCTTGTTTACATACTCTTTTTTTATTTCATGTTTGAATGAATTCATTCTTTATAACGCTTATATGTCCAAACGTATCAGAGATAGTATAGATTAGGTTTTATCAATTTGAAGAGAAAATTCAAAGTTTTCACCCCAATAGTAATTTTTGTAAATTTTTTCAATCGAAGTAAACTAGATTTTCTTTAATCCTAAATCCTGAATTCTATGAAACACTGGAATAACACATACCAGTCTGGTTCTTGATAAACCCTCATTTCAGAGATGATAACCTCAATTCAGCTGAATAATTGTGCGAAAGATCCCCATAACATTCATCATAAGAAAGGCGGCATTGTTGCCGCAATATTTCCCAGCTTCCTGAAACTTTCTTAATCCGATAAACAACCGACGAGACACTTGAGGTAACTCTTCTCCATCTCGCCTCCCTCGAAAGTGGAGTTTCATCTAATTAACTTCACATATCTCGTTTCTATAGGCTCTGCCGTAATTACTCACCTAAAGACCTCATGATGTATGGCGGGACGAAGCGGCCATGTTATAGAGTGGCTTCCAAGAGATTTTAAACTAGATCAGAGGGCCGTGAGGAAGTTAGTTGTCGAATCTTTTGGATCACTCTAGGAGCTTTTTCGTTTGATGAACTGGGTCAAAGGTGTTTGAATGGAAGTCATCAGGATAGAATTATTCGAAAGGGTTCAAGGTAGGGGCACTGGAAATGGATATTTTTGAAGCGATCGCACTTCGGCAATGTGCATTTAGAGGCTCATGGGGGGTCATCAGACTCCATGAAGTTTTTTTTATTTTGTTCAGCTAATTCACAACAACACTTTGCTCCCTTGCTATAGGTCATTTTCATATAGAGAAGGTAGATCATAATTTTTCCTTGCTATTCATTTTCATATAAAAGGTAGAGTTGAATGAAGATTTGAAGTTTTCCCATTTCAAGATTGTTCAGGAATGAAATGAACGATTCTATTTCCAGTGTTATCCTCCTCGCAAGCTACGCCCGACATGTTTGAGGAGTGACGTAGTCAGTTTCCTATCTAACTTCAATATTTTCTATGAATTCCTCATCCAATCTGATTCTGCCTCCCGCCCCTACGCAGCCGTCACTCCAAAACCCGTAGGGTTGCCAAATAGGCGGTTTAATCTTAACGAGTATCTTAATATCCATTTGGCGTGTTTCAACTCAATTAACGAATTTCGTTAACTTTTCTCATTGTTCCCCACTTAAACTTATTAACATCGTGCTTCTTTGTATGCTCTAATTGCCAGTGACTCGATTAAAATAATGGACTAATAATGAGTCGTTTGTTTTTCAGACAGCCGAAAATCATTGGAATGTTTGTCAAGCTCGTCGAGAAATCAGGCAGATTAGATTGATTGAATATGGATACATTTGGTCAGAGTTGATTATTTTTTTTTATGACTGTCATATGAGTACTTAGAGTTTCTCAACTCTGAATACAACATCAAAGAAGAGAATCGAATAATATAGATACTTGTTTACTTATGTACAATATGTAAAATTGATATAAAATTACTGATAGATAACTAGAAGTTTCAATTTGTGTGATTTTCAAATTTCAAATGTGCTCTGGATTGACACTTATTCCTCAGACAATGAGAAAAAACTACCTTCAACCCCAGAAATATAATTTCCCAGAATAAAATATATATCGAAAAGGTTTTTTGAATGAAATATATACAGGGTGAGTCTTTGACTTGTACATATATTCCAACTGAAGATTCTTGAGGTCAGAAGAAACCTTTTTTTCATTTTTCCGAATTCGGATCTGTTGAAAAGATATAGCCATTTGAAAAAAAATTGGGCTAAATACGCGCCTGATACGATTTTCTGGAATTGATGCAGAGTTCGTATTTCTCGATTGAAATTGAGTTGATACATTTAGGAAATACTCCAGTACTAACCTTATTGGAATAAAATTGGTACAAAAACGATATTTCCCAACAAAAACACTTTTTCCGATTATATCTGCAATTGAATAGCCATATTTCTCCCACCAAAATGAGTTCCTTCTGCGATTTTCCTGAAGATTATTTTGTAAACACTTATAACCTGTTCATATTTTCCTTGATATCTCCAAATTATCTCAAAAAAATTGTTTTTTCACTAAACTAACATAACTCCATTAACCTAGGTCATAGGATTCGAGGTCAATGACCCCACCAAACCCATCTACCCATCTTCTATGACAGAGCTAACACAGAGCTTTTGGGAAGACGACGCCAGATTGTGTTGATTTTCTCTCTGAACAAAGAAGTAGTAGGTCTCCTATAGTTAACGGATGAACTGACGCAAGGACACTAGCTTTGTTTACTTTTGGCTGACGGCGTCTAGTCGTTCCTCTTTGGAAATGCCGAAGGCGTAGTTTTGATTCTCGCCGATATAGAGCTTCGATCTTAATTTCAATCGCCTTTAACGGTGTGACGGGTGCTCGACTTCGTAATACGATGTAGACCGCACGCAAGACAAACCGTTGTTCCACATACCAAAAAGTTGGTCAGTGGTTGTTGAACGATGCATGCGTATAGCGGCTTGATGGACTAAGATTCGTCGATTTGTTTATTTACAGAGAAGAATGCAGAAAGGTGATGTGAAGACTTTCAGTAAATGTGAATAAATGTGAAAATAACCGTGTAGTGTCGAGTTTATAAAGTTCCAAGAGGATATTGTTTAGATAGAAACATCGCCACAGATCATGTAGGGCTAAGTATCATTTTATTCTTCATTAATTCCAATTCAATACGTTGTTTGTATGGGACATTCATCATTAATATCCGAACTTTGTATTGACATGTTTCTCTTGACAAAGTTAATAAACATTCTGACAACATTGCTTTTTTGTATAGATAATCAGAGAGTTTATAAAGTTCAGCCATTCTGTGATATTATAAATCCAGGGAAGCATCCAGATTATTTTCATGATTTTTTATTTTTTCGTCAAATTTTATCGGATAAAATTGAGAATAACTCGAAAACGACGCGTTTTATCAAAAAAACTTAAATTTACATTTATTTTTAAAATGACTGCTTCTTTCGAAAATACGAACCGTTCATCTTTTTTAAGTGGTTTTATAGTATTTTTGCGTGGATTTTTGAGTCAGCTACGCTGTAACTGTCATACCAAGGTGAATATGGAATAAGTTTTGATTGAGGAATATGCACCATAAATAGAGTAAACAATCAACCAAAATTCCGTTCATTCGAAACAACGGTTCAGAAGATATGAACAGGAAAGTGTTTTTTTCATGGATTTTCGACACACGAAACCGAATTTGGAAAAATGGTATAGGAAAAAAGTGTTTCGTTTGCTAAGAGGAATCTACAGTTAAAATGTATATACAAGTCAAAGACTCACCCTGTATACAAAACTTGCAGTAAGTATTTCCTATGTATTACAGGAAAATAAGAAATATACATCTCATAACCTTGTTAAGATCAGGATGGAAACTGATCCGAAATAAATACCAAACCATCAAACGAAATTATTATTGTTGATATGTCATTGTGAATTGAAAAATATAAACACCTCAGTGACCTTCGTAAAGATTTTATTTTTTTTTAATTATTAAACATTGGGAATACAAACAGGTCAGAGACGTATGAACAGTATCTACAAATTACATTGAGATGCAAAAAAAACCAATCAGAGATGAGAGTAAAATCGTATCTGAAAGCACGGAGCTGAAGTAAAGTGGCAAGATTTGCGAAGAAAAGTTATGGGAAATAGTATTGACGTCATCTCTCATCTCTCATCTGCCATCATGGATTAAAACTTTATTTATTAGAAATCATTGCTATTGATCCTTGATTGTGAACTCTGTTGAAGTTAAAATAGAATTTCCTATGGTTTCGATGATCAGAATTTACGTCAAAGATGAAGCAGGCCACCCTATATATGACCTGACAACTCAGCTTTGCCTTTCATGCATATCTGTAGAGCCACTTAGGCACCAAATGACCATTCGAATGACCAGTGGATCTCCAGGCCGCTCTCATTGCTCCAGAGTACAAGCTGAGCAATCGATCCCATAACACCATGTTTTAATTAAACCAATTACCTTATCGGAGCCAAAGTTCAGCTCGACTCAATTACATTGATTACTGCTACGGCCGGCTAATACAACGTTTCAATTCGGCGTTACGAGCGCTGAATATCGAAGGAAAATTGCTGAAACGTTCCGAGGGTGGTAAATAATGAATTATGACAACGATTGTTGTGATAATAACGCGAACCGTTTTCTCCAGGCTGTGGTATTTATGCTGGGGACATTGCATTTTCATATTCATACTCTCACGAAAAAAATTTTGAGTTATATGTGAAGAAGGCCAATCAGACTAGTCTGGAGAACTGAGACTATTTGAAATATAATTTCATTGGTTCGTTCAAAATTCTCTATTTAATTGGGAATATTTTCAGAGCTCCAGCACCGAATCTCAGATATTTGTTATTTTCTCCAATGAAACTAGCCACTTTCAAGATCAGAAATTTCAAATTAGAAACTATTTCATCCTTGAAAAAATATTTTTCGACATTTTCCAATTCGTATATTTTCGAAAGTTCATTGTCAATTTGTTCCTGATCGAATTGAAATCCTGATATCAATTATCAGTTTTTCATTTCAAAGAGTATCGAAATTTCTTGTTAATATTCGGATTTTTCCAGAAACAGAAGTGTATCAATCATAAATAGATTAGAAAAATGAGAAGTTCGATTATTGATTTTGAAACTTACATTGAACGATTCCGTTAGAAATACAGGGTGAGTCTTTGACTTGTACATATATTTTAACTGTAGATTCCTATCATCAAACGAAACACTTTTATCCTATACCATTTTTCAAAATTCGGTTTGGTTTCGAAGATACAGGGTGTCGAAAATCCATGAAAAAAACCCTTTTCTGTTTATATCTTCGGAACCGTTATTTCGAATGAACTGAATTTTAGTTGAGCTTTTACTCTATCCATGTTGCATATTCCTCAATCAAAACCTATTCAATATCTCCACTAGTATAAATGTTACAAGGTAGTCGACTCATCAATACACGCTAAAACACCATAAAACCACTTTCAAAAGATAAACGGTTCATATTTTCGAAAGAATCAATCATTTAAGAAACTAAAAGTATTCTTATTTTTTTCAATAAAACGCGTCGTTTTCGAGTTATTTCCAATTTTACCCGGAGAAATTTGACGAAAAAATCATTAATTTCAAGAATAATCTGAATGCGTCTCTGAATTAAATATCATCGAATATTATTCCTTCTCTGGTCTTTAAACGAGTTTACAATGTTGTCACAATCTTTATCACCTTTGTCGAGATATTTTAATAATAAAATCACACAAATGTGGCAGATAAAATTGAACACCAAGGGGGATTTAACACGAACAGTTTTTATTGAAAATTCATAGTTACCGGTCCATATTGAAGTTAAATGTCGATGAATAATACAAAATTCGGCTATGAATGATGAATCTCGATACAAACTACTTATTAAATTGAAATTAATGAAAAATAAAATGATACCTTATAATCTGTGTCGATGTTCCTATCTAAACAATATCCTCTTGAAATTTTATAAACTCGACACGGTTAAGATTATATTAATTCACTCCACATAATAATCACATTAGAACAATAATTCACTGAATGTATTCAGAACTTTACATAATGTTTACAGTTTGTTCAGAGACTCTGGTTTGTTTTTGTTTATAGTTGGCCTCCACATAACCAATCTTCCGGTTTTCGCTCTACGCATGCATGGTGAAATTTGGCGGCAAACTCGATTTATAATGGAAACGGCAGAATTCATAGATATTTATACCACGGTACACAAGTGTATCGTGATTTTTACTATGTTTCATAATAAATCCTCAACCTCAATGAAAATATCAGCAAGCTGACAACATATTCTTGAAATTTCTGTGCAAACATTCACAGAATCGATACAAAATTGATTAGGTTAGGTTGTTCAATAATAAATTCTGATGATCAGAATGAAAAGTCTCCTTTCATGAAATTGTTCGGGAATTTCCAGGAAAATATGAACAAGTTATTATTGTTTACAAACTAATCTGCAGACAAAACGAAGAAGGAACTTATTTTGGTGTGAGAAATGTGGCTATTTAGTTGTAGATAAAATCCGATGAAACTAACTGTTTTTGTTGAAATTATCGTGTCTGCAACATTTTTATTTCAATAAGGTTAGTACTTGAGTATTTCCTAAAAAAACTCAATTTCTATCGAGAAATATATTGAACTTTGCATCAATTCCAGAAGATCATTTCAGAGGAGTAGTCAGTCCAATTTCTTTTTAAATGGCTATACCTTTTTAACAGAGCCGAATTCGGAAAAATGGAAAATG
Source organism: Adalia bipunctata (assembly GCA_910592335.1). Taxonomy (NCBI): domain Eukaryota; kingdom Metazoa; phylum Arthropoda; class Insecta; order Coleoptera; family Coccinellidae; genus Adalia; species Adalia bipunctata. The sequence goes on from OU342953.1 coordinate 25,881,099, forward strand.
AAAAAAAGGTTTCTTTAGACCTTAAGAATCTTCAGTTAAAATATATGTACAAGTCAAAGACCCACCCTGTATAAATATGTTAATTGAATAACGGATAATAGAAATGAAAGCGTGTTGAAAATCGATCCTAACTATAATTTTCTTCTTTTTAGAATAATATAACTATGAAACTATGGATTGTATTTCGAGAATTGTTACCAAATGGCGGAGGATCCCGTTCCTGTTGAAATATAAATTTTCATTCATCCTGGCTATCCAGATCGGAATATTAGACCGAAGTAATGATATAATTCTATTATCTTTGGTCCTTATTACCCATGCAAATTCTCAAGTTGATCAGATCCCTTAAAGTTGGTGAAAAAGAAATTTCGGAATGTGATACCTGTGAAATTTTCTACTTTTCTCTCCATCGGAGTCCGAATTGATTCAATTCCGTGAGTTAACTCGACTGAAGACTATCAGGAGTAATTAGTTACATAACTGCATGAAAGAAACTCGGAGTAATCCCCCAAATTAGATCGAAAATGTCTGAATTCCGGCCTTGAATTAGGAACGGAAGCATTCGGAAATACCTTCGATGATTAAAGAAAGCGTTCCGCAACGGGGAGTGGATTAAATTAAAATAGAAATAAAACCCTAAATCAAGCTTAATTTGCGAGATTAGAGTTCACTTCGCCGACTTCGGATAAAGTTTGGAATTTTGAGATCCGGCAGCAAAAATGAAGGAGGGATTTTGCAATGTGATTTCGTTGAGACATTTCAATCAGCAATATTGATTGAGAATGTGAATTCTCCATGTTTTTCAGTTGTATTTTTGTAGGATTTCATTCCGATGAAATGTACATAGCTGTTTAATTTCTCTCATGTTTCTGAATTTCGTGTGTGGGACGCTTTACATTGTGCCAATATTAGCGTGACACTTCTGATTTGCTTTTGATGACTTCCATGTGGAGCTTTCGAGTCCTAAATGTGAAACCTTTATCTTATAGTTGAAAGGAAGTGCAATATGAGATTCAACAGTTTCACCATTTCATGGAGTAAGTTAAATGGACCAATTTAGACGCAAGTGTTTTCTTTGTAGCCACCAGGGTAGGATAATTTATGATGCTTAAAGATGCACTTGGCAATTGCTTATTTCATCGTCTTAAGTCTTACAAGAAGTAACACCTCTTTTCTCAAATGCAAATTTAGGGCGTAACCAAGAATTAACGTTAAGGGTCTACCTACATCCCTGAAAAAAAAGACTCAGAAACGAGTTATTTTTTCTGATTGATGAAGGGATGAGTGTGTAAAGATAAAAATAATTTCATACGTATTGTATGAATGAGAAGGATATTTCCCATCATTTATGGTTATTTTGTAACATTTCCACCATCAAAACGAACAAATATTTTTGTGTTTTTTCATTTCAGTATTGAAGTCTATCATTTAGTTAATCAAACGTCTATCTCATTTTCCTTTCAGAATTTACCGTTTTTTTTTGTAAAGAATATTACAACAATGTGTTGTTTTTGCGAAATTCATTTCCTTGAATTTTTCTATTCGGAATGATAAATATCCATTTTTATCAACGACAATTTATTAAGTTTGTTTAGGCGTCGATAAGTGAAAATTAATTGTTTCTTGCAATTGTGGATTCTAACATGGAATTGAATTTCTTTTAAATGACACGACCCTCAGGTATCTCCTCCCAGACGACAGGTGAAGGAAAAAGAGAGTATTATACAGCCAGTGTGAGATCTAGTTCAGTGCAGGATTTCTTGTTATATTCCCCGAGCCCCAACATTTGTTCTATTAAGCTGAATAATCCAATAAATGAAAATTAATGCACTGCACTGCCATCTGGCGACGTTTCTTATTTTGGAGGCTAAAGTCTCTTAAGGGCATAATTGCAGTTAGTTGATAGTTGACAGCGATGATAACAGCTCTGATAGGGGGCACAATAGACCTTAAGGTCGCAGTGAACTGTAACCCCTTTTCACTATAACTAGCGGGGAGTTGAGTACAGAGTTCCTACGGGAGTCGGTAGATAGTTAAGACGGAGGTAGTTATTGCCATAAGAGACGGAATTAGATCTTCAAGACGGTACCATATCGGCGGTACAAGATCAATTCATTTGTTCAGCTTGAAGACGTTTGCTATCTCAAGGATGATAACCTATAGAGATAATCTACAAGTGTAGATGATTGTGTAAGGACTTTAAATAAACTGTATATAAACAGTATAGACAGTATACCTCTATGCAGCCAAAGGTGCGTCAATTTGCTGTTTTTTTTTGCACCCACAAAAGATCGAACTTATTTTCGGAGGAAATATCTTTTGTTTGGACTCATAATGTGTGTTGATTTGTTTTCTCGACATATCGTGGACTTTCGTCGCCCTGATTCACAAATTAGTGCAAAACCTTTCATTCGCCTATCCTCTGAGGCAAAATGAGGAACTATTGTAGTTAGGTACCTTTGGTGAACTCAGAAGTTATTCGGCAATGAAAACTTTCCACTCTAATTTACCCTGTCGAGATAGCATGTCCCAAACATCAGACACACATTTCCCGTTGCCAAAAACTTCCTTCCTTTTCCGTGTTCTCCAGCTACAAGTCGTCCGAGCGGTTAATCCGTTGAATCAAGCCACCTCAGAAAATGCCGGGGATGTTCACATGCAGCATCACATATCGACGGTTCCGTGACACGAATAGAGGGAAGAACTTCCAAGCGGGATTGCCCCAGGGAGCTGCAAGCCATCGCCGTAACTATTGTCTGTAGCTAATAGCGTGTTATGAATTACTCAGCTATCCGCAAAGTGAATTTATGTCTCGGGAGGAATAGCGTAAAGCTGATAAAACAATGGGTTTGGTGTGTAGCGGGCTTTGCTGCAGAATGAATCTTGATCGTGGGGAGCGAACCCTTTCAGGTTTTGTACCGGGGACGTGAATTGTTGGGTATTTTGTGATTTCGTATCGGGGGAATGAGCAGAACATTCTATTATGTATGGGGTGCTATTCTTGACTCATACTGTATTCTTTTGAACTTAATTGGGATGTGCAGGAGAGTCATTGAGTTTGACAACGGAAAATTTTGAGAGCAGCAGGAATAGTATATTCTGAAACTACTTGCAGGATGGGCTTCTATTCCAACACGTATGCGAAATTCGAAAACGAGCGACGAAGGAGCGAGTTTTCGAACGCATGAGTGTTGTGAGTGGAATTGCCTTCTACAACGAGTATTGGACGATATTTTCTCTATTTCAGTCAAGTTTTGTGAAAAACTGTCGACATTAAATGAAAAATTCAAGATTATACATCCTAGTGACTTTTGGATGGTATCTTGGCAGTTGGTGTGACTGTTACGAGAATTGACAGATTACGCCAGTTGAATCGTACGTTTCGAATTTTGAAATCATTTATAATTACGCATTGAATTCTTGAATTATGTTCAAAGAACTCAATTTAAAAACTCCAGAATAAAGAAAAATTGCGAAAAATGTTGCGAATAAATTGATACCTCAAAAATCCTAATTCATTATGAAAAAGAATACGAAAAACTTGTGAAGTGGTCTGAAGAGAATTGGGTTATTTGAATTTAGGGTAATGTTTTGTTAGAGTATTTTGAATAACGTATTCATGAGTTAGGACAATAAATGTTTTACATTATAGTGAACTTATTCACTGTAACACAGTATGGCTCAGAAATTTATAAATAAAACATTTCCAACGAGTATTGATTGAGAAAATAGAAGAAAACAAGCTATAGAACTACGTATAACCTCACCTTCCAAACGAAAACTTTATGTTTTTCTGCAAAATCTAAGAGGATTGCCAACTTCTCGTTATCATTTTCGTAATCTCTGACCCAAACTTAGTGAATACAAATTTTTTCACTTTTCCAAAACGATCCGTTTAGTTCTCGATAATTACCATATGAAATTGGATAGGATAGGGAGCAAGTGCTGACAACCACAAAACGAAAAACATAACTGAAAACAATGCTGTAATGAGTTCATGACAGTACTGTTTTTAGTACTGTAATGAAGTCATTACGATACTGAAATAGAGAAACATTTTTATGTTCGACTGCCTCATAAACACTTGATTTATGTATTCGTTTAGTGTCCATAATTGACTACTTTATTGGACACCATTTATTGGACATCACTTTATTGGACTCAACTGTCACTGTCTCTTCTCGATTTTGCAATTTTTTTCGTTTCACACCACTTGTTATAGGCCGCATACAAATTTTCATATGCCCTTTTTGTGAGTAAAAGAGATTCTTTGGCGCTTGCGTCTAAATTTTCTACGCTTACCTTTCCCGCACTATCCAGTTTTTTTATTATTATGATGTTTGTCACAAAATTAACGAAGTAAACAACTTTGTTCAGTGAGGTTGCTAAGGTCGCCAATGGCTACTAAGGCAAGAAAATCAAGAGCATACTTAATGTTTTGTAGTAATGAATCGACAAATATAATAATTGCCATTTCAGAAAATAAAATGTCTGCATTGAAGTCAAACATGAAGCTTTGTATGCCACTCGTACATAATTAGGCTCATGGAGTTCTAGAGAAATCCCGAATTCGATGAGAATAAGAACTTTTTGCTGCGAGTTCCCAAATATATCACGCATGTAACCAAAAACGAAATCTCTATCACGAAATAACCCGAATGCAACCAGAATGAGAATGTCTCATTTTGAGCTATGTGCTGTTATTAATCGAGATTCTTTATCAACTCTTAATGCAAATTAAAAGGAATAAGGAATTCTCATTATCTCTTTCTGAGGATATCCCGCATTTGATTAGAATGAGATATTATTTTTGCGAATTTCCAAAGATATATGGTACGCAACTAAGTTTTGATGTCTTCATATTAGTGGAACTGCTGATAAGGCAGACCACACAACCGAAAGTATATGACGACAAAACGAAATCACTAGTGAGTTAAAATAGTTGGTTTAACATAAGTCTATAGCGTCGAAAAAGCTCGCAAAAGCTCCCAATTCAGTTTTTTGTTTATATGATTTTTTTCTCATTAAATTCTTGTATAGTATTTCATTTATTCCTGTTGGTATTCGTGTTTTTGCTGATAAATAAACACAAGACGGGAATGATGGGTGAGGCAGGTTCATGCCGGTTTGTCAGTTATTTCAAAACTATTTAATTGCCAACTCTCCGAAACAAATTATCCCATTTAATGTCATTCAGGGCGCCCCGCAATCAGAATGACTGATGTTTCCGACATTTGACGGCATGTGGAGGTTACCATTTATCTTGGCTAATTGAATTTTGGGATTCAGGTCTCGAATGCGTATCCGGATTCATAATTACGCGGACTCGGGATTTCGGAATCGTATATATTTTGGATGAATAGGTTAACCGTTATAGTCAACTTGACACGTAATACCCGAAACTTGGAATTAATCCGATGATTTATTTAGGGCGAGAGAGAATTGAATGCTTGTTTTCGGCAAGATGGATAGATTAACGGTTTCAGTATTTGAATATGGACGTTTCGAATGTGAAGAAGATTCAGAATGGATGGAATATTCTTATGAATGAAGCTTTATTGCTATAAGAGCTACTGATATGAAGCATCAATGTTTATACAGGGTGTTTCATTGGTAAATGAACATACGGTAACCTGAGCTAGAACTACCCTAGGCGAGTCCAAAAAACCGATTTATGATAGGTCTAATCAATTCCATAATCCAGATAGAGGGTGGTTTATGTATTCACCAAAAATTTCAAATTTAAATTTCTCATAACTTTTGAACCAACCAGTATAGTCGGTTGATATTTGGAAAGTATGATTAACTTCTATAGGTCGATCGATTCAATTTTGAATTTCCAAAAAAATTCAGGCCCGTATTTGAAAAATATGGGACTTCTTCCAAGCTGAGATTCAAAACCATGTATATTAAAATTTTGGGATTTGATTGAGATATTTGAAAAGAGCAGGAAATTTTCAATGGGGTTCAGTAGATTTCATTGCCACATCATTTTGCTCAGAGAGAGCTTCAGGGAAAGATCCAATTGAATATTGGAATTCCACAAAATTCTCAGAAAAATCGTCCTGAAATTTCAGACAGTCTGCCATTTCACACTTTCTGGAAGTCATTTTAGTAGGTAGTTCTATCATTTTTTGCATTATTTAAGCGCCTATCCAAATGGAATTTTTTCAAAATATGAGAAATTGATTTGTTGAGAGCACTTCAATGAATTTTCTGGAAAAAAAATTGATGAACAACCGTCGAAAAACGATTATGAAGTCAATTTTCATAGACTCTCGAATTCAACCCGATTTTTTCATGCAGAAAAATAATTTTTTCGAAGAGAAGAAATTATTTTTTTATGCAAAAAAATAATTTTTTCGAAGAGAAGAAATTATGTTTTTATGCGAAAAAATAATTTTTTCGGAGAGAAGAAATTGGAGTGCCCTCAAGACATCCTTTAACTTCAATTTGAAAAAAATCAAGCTCTTACGTGAAAAATTGAGGGCGGGAACTTGGAAAAATGAAAGGCACTTTTCGAATGGAGAATCGGTGCCGTAGCCGTCGGCCAGAGTATATCGCCCCCTTAAGGATGTTGTCAGTTTTATCAACACCGATTGCAAATTGGTGAATGCACCGGTGCATGTGGACAATACAGGGTCCTGTAATAATGCCTTCTTCGATAGTTGTTGAACCAAATATCTTGGAAATTTCGTTCGGAAAAGGTTTCTTGTATTTCTACTCATGCATTTCAGAAACAATTTTTCAATATACAGGGCGTTCCGAAAAAAAGAAATTCAACAAACTGTTGATTTTTTCAATGGTTTGCTCTGCATATTTTCATGTATTTTCAATGACCATCTTCATCTCTTCAAGAACGCAAAATTTTAGGAATATTTTTTCAACGGTACAGATATTATTCAGAGAAAATTGGAAAAGGTTGAGAGGACAGCCATCCGCTGAAACACCTAAAATGGTTCCAAAAAAATGACGTAACACTGATGTGATACTAATTCTCAGTTACTGAAAGATTTATAGAGTCATCATAAGAAAAGGATCAATTTGACATATACAGGATGTCCGTTATTGATTGCTAAATATGGTGAACTTGAAAATGACAATTTTCGATTTTTTCAAATGTTTCACATTTTGGTAACTTCACTTTGATGAATTTACAAATGTGTAGTGTCAAATCCGTCCCTCCATATAGTTTTTTCCTTCAGTACGTTCCTCCAGCCTCAGATGCAGTCTCCATTGAGAAAATGAGATGATTCCACTTTCATGCCACAGTGGGTCGAAAAGAGAAAACAAATTCGATAAGGAGTGGTAACTCATTCTTCAACTAGGGGAAGTCTCGGTTATATATAGCGCATCGTTCAGTGAATTGTAGAAGTGTATCCCTCAGGAAGAAATCCCCCTGATGAATAATATCAACTTCCCCTTTTTCAGGTAACCAAACAAACATTAGGAAATGACAGTGCTGAAAGTGACCGCTGATATGGCCGACGATGGAGTACAACTTCCCTTTTACCCTCTTCTTTTCCCCACTTGAAACATCCGGAGTTCATCGCTTTGTTGAAGCCGAATGAATCAACATAAAAATACCCAGCATCTTGAAGAGGAGCGGAACCATAACAATATGATGTATACATAATGTACAAGTGAGTACGTGGCCTATCTTGTTTAGAATATACATTTTTAGAAACTGTTCGAAGCACTTCTGCATTTGATATTTGTATGAATACAGGAGAAATCGATTGAATCTACTATCGAATACTTTGAAAGAAAGGAAGTAAATGTATTTATGAATAACAATAAAAAATAAAATGGATGAAAAATTATACTATAATGAGGTATATGAGGCCATCATACCAAGGTGTGAGAGAATTCAAAGTGAATTTGTTTTTCTAGTTGTTTTCAGGATATCTCTGGGAACTCTCAGTTCGAATTTCATTCTAAGGACTGAACGAGAATAGATTCGCTATCACAAAAACGCTTGTATCTTTTGAAACACTGGACCGATTTCGAAAGTCAAACTCATTTTCGAATTATCTTCTAATTCTAATGAAAACTGTTTTCACAATAAAAAAACCAAAACTATTTTTTACAAAATGCATGGATTTCTTCTGGAATTCTTCCCATCATGCTTCTTATAGTGTTTTCGGTATCTTTCTGGGATGCTGTCTTCCAATTTAACTTGAATTCCGCTAATGTCTTCGTTGATTTCTTAGTCTTCTTCAATTCTCTTTTTACCAGGGCCAATATCTTTCGATTGGCCTGAGTTCTGGGCAATTTGGTGGATTGGCCTCTTTGGGGACAGAAACCACCTCATTAGCTTCGTACCATCCTTTGTTGCCTTGCTGTAGTGGCATGAAGCTTAATCTGGCCAAAAGATTGTTGACACATCGTGCTCACGTAAAAGTGGTAAAAGTCGCTTCTTCAAGAATTACTCGATGTATATCTTCGAGTCAACAGAGCCTTGGCCAACGAAAAATTTGCCCTTTTTCCCACAAGTGCGAATTGCTTGCCAAACCAGGAATTTTTTAGGAAACTGAAACTTTGCTTGTTTCTTCACGCGAAATTTTTCGTAAACATTTTCACGAGAATCTGCAGTATAAAAGTCCTGACCAGGAAGTTGCGAGAAATCAGCCAAGACATAGGTTTCATCGTCCATCACGCAACAGGAAAAATTTTCCAAGAAATCTTTTTTCAATTTCTTTGCTCTGGATTTCGCCTCTTGATTCTTCACAGCGTTCCTGTCTGGCATTTTCTGCACTTTGTATGTTCTAAGCCCACAACTCGACTTGATTTTCTGAACAATCTGAACGGTTGACTGCGAACAACCCACTATTTGGGCCACTTTCCGTCCTGAAAGGTTTAGATTCTTCTGAAAAAGGCTGATGTCTTCTTCACTTTTTTTGGGCTATGAAACCCCTTTTCCTCCTGGTTCCTTCCTTGCGGTCAATTGTTAGATCTTCGTTGAAGCGCTTAACAACTCTTGATACCGTTTACGGACGAACGCGAGCCTGTCTTGCGATTCTTTTGAAGCTATATATATAGTATCACTATAAATTCTCGTGTTTTCACATCGCTCGACATTTTGCGACAGAGAATTGTAATATCTATGAAGTAAATGTTCCACATGTTTCTGACGTTCATAAAAAAACTAACTATGATCTAATTTTGATTTTTTTTTCAATTGGTTCAAGAGATATAGGCGTTTTTGTGGTAGCGAATTTATTCTCGTTCAGTCCTTATGGTTGCATTCGAGAAACCTCTGAGACCTTGTAATAAGAATTTCTAGTTTTGGTTACATTCGTGATATCTTTGAGAGCGTTTGAACGGAATTCTGATCAAAGAAAGGATGTATTTTCAATGATGACGTCATGAGAATTTCCAGTTCAGTTCATATCAAAGAGAACTCAAGGAACTCCTGAATGAACAAATTCAGAATTTCGCTTAATTGCAACATATGGCGATCTTTGAGACCTCGCAATATGAGTTCGCATGCGAGCCGCATTCAAACCTCTAAGCATATCTTGCAGAGAAGTCTGTGTCTCAAAAAATCCAGTTTAAATAACCCGATTTGCGAGGACTCTTCCTGACATGAAAAATAAAGGACACTTTTCAGGAAATTGCAAACAAGCGATTTCTCTCGCCAAGTTCGATACGCAGAAATTATTGATGACCCTCCTATATATTTCCGCCGAAAAAAACGAGCGATGCTCTCCTATCTCCAGGTCTCCAAGTGAAAGTTTCCCCTTTGTCGGAGCCGATGGATCGAGAATTAGTTATGCCGGTGTATTGTTAAATGGCGTGTGCCTGCAAGAACGAATGAATCTGTCAACGAGAACGGATGGTTCGCTGGAATGGACCGGGCTAAGATGAACGCACCTGGGGTAACTTTGCTGATAAAACGTGGTGTCAATCGCGGGAAGTGGAAATTCGCGTTCTTGTCGAAGAAAATTCGGATTTCCTTTGGGTTTTTCGGGCAAACTCGGGATGAAGTTGGAAATAGACGATCTGACTTTATATTACATATTTTTCTCTTTCGATATCGACTGAAGGAACTTTTTCAATTTCATAAAACGGAATAACGAATTACAAGTGAAATGGCATCGTGAAGATTTTGGACCATTGAGAAAACTGTGATAATATATTGCAGAATAAGGTTTTGGTTGTCTGTAATTACGAAGTTCGGGCATAGCTTAGCGGTCAGAGCTGTTGTCCAGCAAATAACAAACGCAGGTTCGATTCCTGCTCGGGACGTAGCTTTTCTTGAAATTGAAAAAATTTTCTACATGTCTTAGACTCTCTTTCTAAAGGGTGTTTCAATAAAAGCGCAAGATGTGTTGCGTCTCACTACGCTTCATCTGGACAAAATTCAATACCCTTTGTCCACGAGAAATGAGCTGGCTCCATCGAAAAGGTTATATAGATAAATTGATTTTAACCAAAGGGGATCGATCACTTGTATTGCAATATCTGTTCCATTCTCGTTCTTTGTTTAAAAATACCCTTTGGACTGACTTATGGGTCATCTATTAAAAAGGTTCTCAACCCAATAATTTAGGTCCAGTTTGGGAGATTAATCTGGTCTTTTGAGATAGTAACTATGTCCTGTGAATCTTCATTCCTCTTCTCAGTAAAAGCTCATAAAACTCAATATATGGTGACATATTTATTGCAGAACAAGTTGCATTAGGGAACACATGCCAGACATCGAATACACCAAGTCCAAAGATTCTCATTGGTCTGTAGATTCAAGAAATAGGTTGTTTTTCACAATATAGTCGAAAATGGCATATGAAAGCACTTTCTTGGCTTAGCGAGGGTTGTTCGATTCTGACACCCAATCAATTGTTGATCTTTTACTCAAAGGAAATGAACCTCCTTTATTTACCAGCTTGTCTTTAAAAACCCTATGTAACAGAGACAAGCTATCAGTTGTAAATCAAAAACGGCGGTCATTTATGAGTTCTTAATCAGTTATTAGTCAGTACTTAGTCGTTAGTTATTACTCAGTAGTCAGTACTTTGTCAGTTGTGAATCAATTTTTGTTAGTCAACTCGTTAGTAAATCATACCTATTCATATATTACAACTGATCACTTTGCTCCCTTGCTATACATTTTCATATAGAAGGCAGAGTTTAAAATTCTATACATATTATTTCTATACATATATTTCGTGCTGCAGGATATCGGGAAAAAAAGTTTTATCAACAGTAAGAGCCTTTTTTTATCGGATAAATTTCTTTTTGTAACGAAATAATTTTTCTAATCAGTAATTTTACGAGAAAAACTGACATGACTAAATGGCGAGACTAAAGGTGGAGTGATTTTGTCAAATGTTAGTTTTTCGAGCAAAACTACTGATGGAAAAATTTTGAATTAAAGACCGAATATATGAGTGAACAACAACAACAATAATGAATAAAACGTAAGCATACTAGATGTAGACGCTTAAGAGGAACAGGCGTTTTTATCGGTGATAAAAAACGATGTACTTTTTTCATCGCTGTCAAAATGACAAAACAGTCATCTTTAAATGACACATTTTATACAGGAGTTCTTCGCTATTTTCGCGAATTTCCCAAAAATACTTCCACATCGCCTAAAGAATGGAAATTTCACCCACGTGTGAATCAATGTGCATTTCCAGTCATTTTCAGAAAAAATATATTTTGACATATTGGATTCTCACGTAATTCGTGATTTTTTTAAATTTTTTCTTCATCAATTTATACCCTTAAAAAAATATTGAAAACTCAAAAATAATCTACCGAATTCAAACGATCAGAAGAAGCGGGAAATCGTGTGACGTCGGTGGCTAGAAAGATTTTTGATTGGTTGTACTCGTCATGACGTGCTGCTTATATGAAAATGACAGTATTTCCAAATCACAAAAAAAATTAGTCTGAAAAAGCTCTTGCTTTCACTTTCCTAATAATATCATAATATAATGTTGATTTTGGATGTTTTTCTTTTATTATCATGACATTTTCATTTGTACTCCATAAAGCTTTATAATATCATTCAATTTACGACCTCCTTATTGAAGATAAAGAGGGTTCAAGTAAGCAGATAGGTGAGAAATTCAATTAAAAATAATTATCCCTAGTCTACACAGGTGAGAATTGGTATATATAGGCCGGTCTTCTAATTTAGGAAGCATTAATAATTATTTTCATTTTGAAAAGTGCAGATTAGTGGTAAGAATAATTATGGATTTGGCAACTGTGTATAGTCGTCAGTCGTTGACTTAACCGAGGAATATGGGATATAAAGTATAGAATACTCCTAGACTCAACTGTAAGGAACGCCATTCTATAGTACGCAGAGAAGACGTCGAAATGTCGAATAATGACAAATAAGAAGGTTATGTTTTTATTTATAATTTGTAGGCGTGGTTGTCACATCAAATATAATACGATTACTGAATATATTTATGAATAAATTCAGAGATTTTACAAAGACTTGACAACAGTGGCGTGTCTCTCAGTTACTCTGGGCTTTGTCCCCTCCATCACAAACTTCAACCAATCATATTACAAATTGAGCCACTGACGTCCCAGCAGAGGGACGTTTGAATTCACTCGTGTTCAAATCACATTTTCAATATCGAATAATTAATCAGTTCTTCAAAATTCAGAGTGAATAAATGGTTACAAATGTGTTTTAAACTGCCCTTCATTCCTTCATGGGAAGAAAAGTGCATATTTTGAGGTACTGGAAATCCCCATTATTTCTCTTTCCGACCGTATAACAATGTTCTCACTGTATCGCAGCAAAGCTGCGATTTCAAGATTCTTCTGGACCCACTTTTTCGACATATTTCCTCGGGTCAGTCCACAGAGTTGTCAGGTTAGTATAGTATAGAATCATTGGTAGCGAATGGTGAGTAGATGAGAGAGAGAGAATCCAACCATCAAAACAAGCTGTTTCAATTATCAGATCTCTGGTCCTTCGTCCGCATCGGAATAAGTGCCCTGTTACCTTCAACCGATCAATAGTTCAATTGGGAACCCCTTACATCTTTCAGCTCCCGACATTCCAACAACTCCACATTTTCACTATCTTCCTTACGCGTAATTCCCTTTTACAGGTCATCGGTCCTTGGCCTCCTCCACCCTTCCCTATTGATTCGAATTCTCTGACGGTACGCAGCACACCGGCCTCCAGTTAAATATTTTAACCGGGACTGGGCCCGCTAAGAGATCACGGAATGCGGGGCAGAACTTGGCCGATTTTGCCGCATCGAAAGCTCGCAACGTATAAATTTCGGAACATGGAAGTAGATTGGGATACAAACGATCCAATTATACAGGTAAATTAGAGAAAATCGCTGCTGGTTGCACGCACATGCTTCAAATGTCAACCGCCTCGGGCACGGAAGTGGTTAATTTGTCATTGTTGCTGTTTCGGAATTTGCCGCCGAATTTGTTTACTTCTTTGCCGATCTTGGCGACGAGGCGGTGTGATGTGGGTAAATTTGAGGTTAGGCGGATTATCTAGCGTTGGGCGCCAATTTATTTCTGATTCATCATAAGCAAACGAAGTTTAACTGCGTGTTGGTGACGAATCATTCTGCAAGTTGAGGCATGATAAGACTTCTGGAGGTTTTTCTAATAAGATGTGTAATTTTGAATAGCCCGCTATTTCGGTACGTGTCACTTTTGAAGCTGTCATTTTTTGACTTTTGTCAGGTAGAGAATACGCCATCAATATATAGACAGATAGATAGATAATAAATTCATTCAAAGAATTGCAAACTACAGTTGCAGTTACATGTATATAACAATCAACAATTAAATGAATATGACGTCAAACAGGTTCAAAAGAGTTGAAACAACTTCAATAATAACGACAACAATAATGACATTACAAATCACAAGCGGAGGTAAAAGAAGGCATATTTATATAAAACTATCGTTATTCTGTAAATTCTCGAACAGTGTGAGGTTCTATCTTTAAAATATTATTAAAAACAAGTTTTTTGAATTTCTTAAAACTGGATTGTTGCTGTATCTCCCTCGGTAACAAGTTGAAGAATTTAATACACTAGTAAGTAGGAGCTCTTTCTGTCTGTACTAGTCTATGTGCTGGAAAGTTCAGATTTAGACTCCTCGTATTGAACTCATGTTTTATTTCAAATTGGTCGAATTTTTCTCTATTTTTAAACAGTAACACCAAGCACTCATACACATATACACCAGGTAGTGTCAATATATTCAATTTTCGGAAAATTCCCCTACAAGATTCATTGTGTCTGAGGCCAAGTAGTATTCTAATGGCTCTTTTCTGAATAACAAAAACCCTCCCAGCATCACCACTTCCGCCCCAGAAAGCAATCCCAAAGCGCATCACTGAGTATATGCTTGCGTAGTAAATATAGCTCTTAAACTACCTTCATCTAAATATTTGGCAGTGACCCTGAACGAGTAGCAGGCTGAGTTGAGTTTTTTACACATTTCTGAAATATGTGTTCCCCAATCTAGGTTCTGATCAATCTGGAATTTAGCGTTCTCTGTCAAAGTTATCTTTCTGGACTGGAGAGTAATATCCTCAGGAATACTAGTATTTTTTGTTTTTGTTCTAAAGCAAATGTGATCTGTTTTTTCTGTGTTCAAAATCAGTTGGTTTCTTGTAAACCATTCTTGTGCCCTGCTCAGTGTGTTGTTTTCAATATCTAGTAGGTAGTTCATTAATGGAAGAACCCAGTACTAATATATTTGTATCATCGGCGTAATAAAAATGAAACAATAAACGCTTCCACAACGCATTGAAATCATTAAAATTCACCATAAAAATGGTGAAGATTTGGCAGAGACGGTTCGTAATACTCGAACATTTTCAGGTCGTAGTGAAGCACCTTGTGGAATCGCAATACAGAAATTGGTGGAAAAATTTGAGCTGTTGGGACAAACAACTCTGACCTCTAAGCTACCAGTGTGTATGATACTTTTTCCTGGTAGCTTAGAGGTCAGAGTACCCGCTCGCTAAGTAGGAGACGCAGGTTCGATTCCTGCTCGGTGTGTAACTCTTTCCGGAATTTCAAAAAATTGTCTGCATGCCGTTAGCGCTTTCTCTGTATATTATATGTTATCTAGAGTAAGTAATCAGGATTCAAGGAAGGAATCGATTCCGCCCTCATTGGGAGTATGCAGATAATGAACCGCCTTATTAGCAACAGCCGCCTCACACACCGCATTCAGCTCCGCTATTATGAAAGATTAATCAACCAAGTTAAATGAATCAAACGGGAACTTGAACCATTAAAGATGCAAATTCACCTCACAAAGAAGCGACTGAAGAGCGGATGTAGTAATCGATATATCCCTCGCCGTCCTATTCTGGCTCTATGGTTCAGTAGGACGTCCCGCTTATAGCTGTATCACAAAAAATGGTGCTGAATATTGTATGTTGTCGTTGTGTTTCCGATAGGGTTGAATTTTTCATGAGGATCAATTGAAATAGCGTGACTTTGTCTGACACGCAAGCATTTATTGGATATCGATTCATCTGATTGAATTGAATTGAAAGATACAGGATACAGGGTGATTCGAATTGGTTTTCAAACAATGAAGGTTTTGTTGCATACTCAATTCACACGTTTCTGGAACTAGCCAATTTTTGAGCTGACCACTTGGATTTCCCAAAAAAATAAAAGGTTTTCTAATAAGAGGTGTTATTTTGAATAGCCCAGAATAGTTTCTGAGCTCATAAAACTGAATACATATATGGTGACACATTTATTGCAGAACAAGTTGCATTAGGGAACACATGCCATACATCGAAGTCCAAAGATTCTCTCATTGATATTTAGATTCAAGGAATGGGTTGTTTTTTCCACCATAGTCAAAAATGGCAAATGAGAGCACTTTGTTGGCTTAGAGAGGCGTTTTTCGATACTGACACCCAATCAATTGTTGCTCTTTTCCCCTTTTACCCAGTTGAAATGAGCCTCCCTAATTTTTCAGCTCGTTTCAGAGACAAGCAGTCAGTTGTTAATCAGTTTTTAATCAAAATCGTCAGTCAGTTTCTGTAAATCACAACTGCACTAATTCGTCCCTGCTATACATTCTCATATAGAAGGTAGAGGTTATAATTGTATATACATTATACTTGTATAATTCAGTGCTTGTTATCCAAGTGAAGGTAACAAGAAAATTACAGTCTGTTGTTTGTTGAGAGTGCGTTCAAATTCACCACTTCCTCATCCACAACTTATCGCAGTGATCATTCAGATCACCATAGGGTGCTTACAGTTAAGTATACCCCCTAAAGTCTCATTCATCCAGATTAACGGGGATCACCAGCATCCTACCAACTAGAAGCAGTTCAAGAAGACCATCATCAGGATACAAAAATTGAACCAGAACACCTTGATGAAAAAATCAAGGCATGGAACACGTTTTTATGGCCGGAATTGGATGGTATTGATCTGCACAACGTTTACTTTAAACAGGACAGCGCTACATGCCAGACAAGTAAGGAAACCATTGGTCTTTCACGAGAAAAGTTTTCGGACCGTGTAATCTCTAGAAGAGGCGAAGAGGGGGATCACAATTGGCCACCGATATCTTGAGATTTGAGACCTTACGACTTCTTCCTTTGGGCCATGTGAAATAGAAGGTCTACGCCAAGAGCTCAGCGTCCATTTCTCAAGACCTCAAAGATGGAACTCGTGAGGGCTATCGAGGACATAGGGCAGTCACTTTGCGATTTGGTTATGAAAGATTTCATGAAAAGGATAATGTCCTGTAGTCGTGGTCGTGGTGGTCATTTGGCTGGTGTTATTTTCCATTTTTAACGGCATACCCTATTTATAATGAAATGAACATCCGATGATTTATCTAAAAAGAAGGCATTTTTCTTTCAATGTCAAAATAAGACTTTTTATTGAAAAACCCTTCACAATGTTGTCACGTAACTGAGACTCGGGGGCACAGGACATAAGTGGTTTAGGGTAATTAAGAAGCAATTCTAACCTCTCCAATATGGGAATATTCCGAAGGAGGAACGAAAAATCCGAAACTCATTATGCAGTCATTGTACTTCCGAGTCGTCCACATGGATTGAGTGGAAACTTCGATCATTATATCTCATTTTGGGGCTTCTGTATTCCGCGGTGCGCGATGTCGAGATTTTCCATTTTATTAATTTCCATTTGGAATATCTGAAAAGTTGCCGGGAAAGTGGGGAAGATCGCAAACTTCGACCGGAACTCAAAATGTTGGTAAGCCACTCCAGAATTATCCGCATATCGTTTTCATATTGAATATTCAGTTATCCGAGAGGAGAGTGGAAAGCCACATTTTAATGAGAGGAGCTTCCTTCTCGTCTTCATAGACTTGGAAGGGTGAATTCGTTAATTCTCAACACTTTCGAAGGCAGTAACCATTCGATGAAGGAGTCTAAAGCGAATTGCAGGGGTGAGACTATCTTGCTGACACGCAGATTCAGAGTTTTTAGATAACAAATATTCAGAATTTGTTGAAGCAGAGAAGGTACACATCGAAGATGGTGAAGTGATGCCCTTGTGCATCACTCCAGATTGCTGTTCAAATTTTTTATCTGAATTGATAGTGAGTTGAAGCTAACACCTCTACTGTGGAGCTTGGCCATGGACGGCCTCCTGGAAAGTCTCACAGCGAAGGGCTTATGATGATGATGTAGTGATAACAATTAGAGGCAAGCATGAAGGCATGATGAGTGACCATATGCAAATGGCCCTGGGTATCACCGTGGTGCTAGGAAGAAGGGCTATGTGGCAACCCCTCGTAGATCACCCTCATTAATTTTCCTTTAAATGGTCAGATGTTGAGTTTTTCCCGAGAGGTAAAAAAGCTAGATGTCACATTAGATTAGTAAACTGGAAGCAGCACATCGACAGAAGACAAAAGTGACTATATGAGCATGCAAAGGGCCCTTCTGAAGACCTGGGGGCTAAAACCAGATATGTTACTCTGGTCCTACATGCCTATAGTACTCCCGATTGTCACCTATGCGTTTTAAATATGGTAGACAAAAACAACAGAGGTCACCACATGCAATCGCCTGAAGACATTGCAACGACTTGCTTGCTTGTGTAGGTGTGACAGCAGCACTAGAGGACTAGAGGTCATTCTTAGGCCATATTTTCGCGTGGCAATATTTTAAAATTATTTCGTCCGCTTTGAAATATTCCTGTTTTCGCGTCGAACTGGTGACGTCACGCAACAAATGGTTCGAAATAATTTGCAGCGGTTTGAAAGCAGGTAGTGGAATAGTTCGAACTGAAGTTTGAAGTTTGGAATCAGCTGATTGAAGAATATTGGTTATGTTTGTTGGAATTATTTTGTCTTCACCGTTTTTATTTTGAATATTATTTAAATATAACAGCTTTGTTTTTAGAATGCTGGATCATGGCAAGTTATCTTGCGGAAATGCATTGTAATAACCAATGAAGGAAAAACTCATTTCGAGTGGAGCAGACCTTTATTTGGGAATTCTGAAATATTATTTAGTTCTAAAAAAGTATGTATGTATGTTCAAATTGTTTGAATTGATATTACTGGTCCTTCTTCTTGTTCAACCAATTTTGACAGGTCTTGACATGTAGATCAGAACATATTTGACAGGTCCATCACGTGACATCAGTTTGACAGGTGGCAATAGGTCCTTCAGGTCATCACTTTGAGGCGACATCTTCTTCTACGACCCCTTCTGGTCATTGACCAATTCTTCAGTTTTGACGTCATCAACACGTCTACTACTTCTTCCGGTCATTGACCTCTCGAGGTTTTCACCATTCTCTATAGGTGACATCTTCTTCTACAACCCCTTCTAGTCATTGACCAATTCTTCATCTAATTTCCTCAAGGTTCTTCGGCTCCGGATGCACATGGCCATCCTCAGTCCCAGGACCCCGCTTGCTATACTACTTGAATATATTGTATATGCTCCAAGTAGCAACTCGTTAATCATAAACTGATTGGAATCTGGAATCCATTTTATTTATACAGGATTTATCCTCAGGAAAAAAATCATAACTATAAACACAAGAATTATAAATATTATTAAAATTATGCGCGTGCATCGTGTCTAACTTATGGATTTAAAAATTGAATTGACATTTCTTTCGTGACGTCACCGTTTTGAAATAGTGGCATTTTAGCGATCAATGAACTGCTGACGTTCACTTCGAAATGTTTTCAAAATAGTTTTAAACCGTGATTGACGCGAAAAAATGTCTTTGATCTGCCTCCCCCACATTTATCTACACGGTACAAAGTCTTGCCTGTAAGATGCTGGCAGAATCTTTATGAACTGCTAACTGAGTGGAATATATAAAGATGCTGAAATAATGGACGAGAATTATTACACAATATTTTATTTGCTCCTTTTTTTCGTGAAATGATCAGAAGTAGGCGAATAGACATATTTGTTGATCTCGCCTAGTCATAGGATTGAAATTCACTATCTCTTCCCCTTCTAACTCATCGAGATTTATGAATTATCCTGTGCAAAAAAACATAAAAAGATACACATCTCATGCATATTCATCGAATTAATAAATCCAACGATAAATTTGAATATTCTTCGCGTCTCGCAGTGTGAATCATCCCCTCATCCCTGAAAATGTACAAACTACTTACTGCACCCTCCCATGAACTTTTTCATGGCAGCGTTATCTAGAAATCAATTTAAGAAAGCCGCTTAAGAGTCTCGATCTGAGTAAATCGCATTCGAAAAAGCCCGAGATACATATTCAAGACTTACAAATCCATTTCAGTTCCCATTATCCCTAAAAGACGACGGCCTGGGACATTTCGATACTTTTATATCTACTTCGTTATGAGGCGCTTTTTATAACTGAACGTATGGAAGGGGAGAGTGAATTCAGTTCGCAATGAAGTACACACTTGCTCAAAATACGACTTATTTGAAACGTATATTTTATTATTAATTCGGAGAAAAAGTCCTTTTCGTTCCAAAATCTTTATTTCATGACAACTAGTTTCGAGACCATCAGAATGGTCTAATTTTAATGTCAAAGCAACAAGAAAAATCACAAAGGATAATGTATTAAGGCAGATAACGCTTGAATACAAGCTACAAAACTTTAGTGATTAAAAACAAATCTTGCTTTATATAAATAGGTTTCGAAATCTTCAAATTCAGGGCACCTTGGCAGATAAGACAAAAAGAATTAAAAGATGGATTCAAAATTATGTTCATATCTGATTGCTGAACAAACCAACAAGGCAAAAATGTTTTTCAATTAGATGTCACTTCATTGTTGATATCTGGGAATTTTATTTTGAATATTTTCCTCGTCTCACCAATCAGAAACGCGCAATTTTGAATTACAAATGGTTTCTAGATGGAAAAACTGTATGGTAGCAGCAGTATTTTCGAGTATACCTGCGGCAAAACTTGACAGTTGTTGTCACCGAAATTACAATAATTGAGTTTGTAGTATTTTGTCATTGAATAAATTACCTGATTTTCAGTTTTCAAATTGATACCTATACATAATGCATACAGAATAATCTTTTACTCATGAAATGGTCTTGTCAAATACCATTCGGGCATCTAATTGTTCCTGTGAAAAAAAATCGAAAAAATACAATGCAAAGTAATATTTTTTGACAAAAAGCATTCGTGCAGGTGCAAAAATCCTCGCCTTGGACTCGGATTTTTGTTGCCACCAGCACTCAAGGAAAATGAAATACAGGGTGAGTCTTTGACTTGTACATATATTTTAACTGTAAATTCCTTTCATCAAACGAAACACTTTTTTCCTATACCATTTTTCAAAATTCGGTTTGGTTTGGAAGATACAGGGTGTCGAAAATCCATGAAAAAAACACTTTTCTGTTTATATCTTCGGAACCGTTATTTAGAATGAACTGAATTTCGGTTGAGTTTTCACTCTATTCATTGTGCATATTCCTCAATCAAAACCTATTCAATATCTCTACTAGTAAAAAAGTTACAGGGTAGTCGACTCATCAATACACGCTGAAACACCATAAAACCACTTCAAAAAGATAAACGCTTCACATCTTCGAAAGAATCAATCATTTAAGAAACTGAAAGTATTCCTATTTTTTTTAATAAAACGCGTCGTTTTCGAGATATTTTCAATTTTACCCGGAGAAATTTGACGAAAAAATCATTAATTTCAAGAATAATCTGAATGCGTCTCTGAATCAAATATCATCGAATATTATTCCTTCTCTGGTAGTTAAACAAGTTCACAATGTTGTCACAATATTGATCAACTTTGTCGAGATCTTTTAATAATAAAATCCCACAAATGTGGGAGATTTAACACGCACAGTTTCTATTGAAAATTCATAGTTACCGGTCCATATTGAAGTTAAATGTCGATGAAATACAAAATTCGGATATGAATGATGAATCTCGATACGAACTAGGTAGGTACTCATTGAATTGAAATCAATGAAAAAAATACGATACCTGATAATCTGTGGCGATGTTTCTATCTTCTATTCCTCTTGGAATTTTATAAACTCGACACGGTTGAAATTATATTAATTCACTGAATGGTTTCAGCACTTCGCACATAATGTTCACAGTTTGTTCAGAGGCTCTGATTTGTTATTGTTTATAGTTGGCCTCCAGATAACCAATCCTTCGGTTTTCGCTCTACGCATGCGTGATAAATTTGGTGGCGAAGTCGATTTATGATGGAAAAGGCAGAATTCATAGATATTTATACCACGGTACACAAGTGTATCGTGATTTATGCTATGTTTCGTAAAAAATCCTTGACCTCAATGAAAATATCAGCAAGCTGACAACATCTTTTTGAAATTTCTGTGCAAACATTTACAGAATCGATACAAATCAGATTAGGTTAGGTTGTTCAATATTAAATCTGAATGAAAAGTCTTTCTTCATGATATTGTTTGGGAATTCCGAGGAAAATATGAACAAGTTATTAGTGTTTAGAAACTAATCTGCAGCAAAATCGAAGAAGGAACACATTTTGGTGGGATGAATGTGTTTTTTTAGTTGCAGATATAATCGGATGAAACTAACTGTTTTTGTTGAAATTATCGTTTTTGCAACATTTTTATTTCAATAAGGTTAGTACTTGAGTATTCCCTAAATGTATAAACTCAATTTCTATCGAGAAATATGAACTTTGCATCAATTCCAGAAGATCATTTCAGAGGCGTAGTCAGCACATTTTTTTTGAATGGCTATATCTTTTCAACAGAGTCGAATTCGGAAAAATGGAAAATGAAAAAAAAAGGTTTCTTTTGACCTCAAGAATCTTCAGTTAAAATATATGTACAAGACAAAGACTCACCCTGTATAATATTGTACCTACTGATGGAAATAGACATTTGAACTAATAGTGAACCCTCATACGAAATAATTACGGGGCAGCATTTAGTCCTCCCCTCGTAAGCAACTATTCATTGAATCAAGTGGTGCTTAACCCTTTCCAATTAATCCCAACGCAAAGAGACCCTTCTGAGTAAAATCTCGAACAACCTAAGATCATAAATCGCATAAGTCATCGTCTTAATGACCGGTCTTGAACATCCAGCCGGCCAACCCCCAGTCCACTCGCGTTTTCCAGCTCATCTCCCCCATAAAGACCATCACACGCCGAGGAGTTTCTGGCGAGCCGCAGAACACACAAGAGGAGGTATTATATAAGCAATTAACAATACGGCGACCGTCCCCGTAATGTTGGAAATAAGAAGATAATGGTTTTCATCGGCCGTTCCATCCGTTATCCTCTCACCCTTCCCGGATAGATCGATCTTGCTCCTTCTCCGGTTCCGTGACGAAATCAATCCTTCTTCCTAGTCCCCCGTCATGGGCTGGTGCGAGCCGTTATTGCGACGAGCGATATTTCATCGCTGGAGGAAACGGTCTCCCTTATAAACTGGGGGATGTGTTGTCTGGTAGTTTGTAGTAAATCAGGTGGGGTGTCGAAACTGCCGTGGAAATGACTGAGACGAAGAATGCCCCATTCGCGTGATACACTGGCGAGAAACCATTACCGGTAGGCATCATTTGCGAACTTTATGCGAAGAGGTATCGCTTCGACGAATTGGAAATTTCCTCGATCAAGAAAAGTCTTCTACAACTTCTTGTGAGAAACATCAGGAGAATCTGGCAATGTGTTCTACAATCAACTGATATAGGAATAAACAGAGACTACTGATGAAACTGAACATTGAGAAAAACCAGAAAAATGGTAGGAACTCTGCAGAATGGCTTTACGACAGAAAGCAACAATCAATCGGAATCTCGAAGAGAAAATAAAAAAGAGAACTCGCTTTAGGAGATTCCATTCTTCCATCTCGAAGTTTTCAAGACTGAAAACAATGGCTCAATTGGTCTTGCTAAAATTTAAGGTCTTAGGCCGAGTTTACACTGTTTACAGGAAGCCAGTTGGTAGTTATATATGGTGTTATAGTGAAAAGGGGTTACATTCCACTGCGACCTTGAGGTCTATTGTACTGTTATCATCACGCCTCCTACAGCTCGCCCTCCAGTTCCAGTAATTTGAAGAAATCCAGTATCTGGGAGTCTGGGACGGCTTCGAGGAGTATAACTCCCTACTTCTACAAGTTTCTTGTCCAAAGCACTCTTTCCTTTGGCTTGCGATGGCATAGCATTCCGTAACCAGGTGAATAGGAGTTTCTTCCTCCTCCCCGCAGAGTCTAAACTTGTCAGTGTCCGATAAACCCATTCTCAACAGATGCTTCTTCAGGCGACAATGTCCTGTGAGAAAGCCAGTGAGTAAGTGAAGTTGGTTTTTACTGAGATCCAGATATTTTTTGGATCTAGCAGTTTCAAAGTTCCGGAGGAACTTTTTGGAGTGATCCATCCCTGGGAGATTCCGCCAGAGTTTTTTCTTTCGGTTTTCTCCTTCACCATAAACTCCTTCTCATAGGTGCATTTTCCTATACCACAGTAGGGTTCTGGGCCAGTGAAAGGCGTTTGGGCGCTCTTTCTGGCCAGTGTATTGGCCTCTTCATTTCCTACGATTCCTGAATGACCGGGAACCCAGATTAAAAAGACCTTATTCGTTTTGCCTACCTCATTAGGTTTTTTCCAGCACTCCCAAATCAGCTTTGATTCAATGATGTAGGGACTCAGTGCTTTAATAGCAGCTTGACTATGTATGAATAGCTATATCGCTATCGCACTTCTGATAGTTTCTTTCTAGATTTATATCTAGACATCTTTCGATTGCAATTATTTCCGTTTGAAGGCCGCTTGTACAGGAGCCTAACGATAGTGCACACTTGGTACTAGTCCCGTAAATCCCAGCGCCAGCTCCTGTAGCGGTTTTGGAACCATCTGTATACCATTTTATTCTATTTTCTTTGAGATTATAGTTGGTGTATTCCCTTTCCCAATTCTCTTTTTTGCTTAGCATTGTACTGACGTTTTTCTCAGTGCTTACTTTTCTGATCATCACATCACTAGGAAGGTTTGCAGATGGGGTGTACTCCTTTAGAGAGGATCAAGCTCTCTGAAACCTGACTCTGTCATTCCCTGGTCCTTCTTCAGATACTCTGAGGATGGCCTCATGGGCTACCTCATCAATCACTAGATGTAAAGGTGTAAGGTCTGTGATGATCTCAAGCGCCCTGGTTGGGCACGTTCTCATAGCTCCCGTGATGCACACACAGGCAAGCCTCTGTACTTTGTCGAGCATTTTCCTCGTACTTGCCTGACTTGACTAAGCAAACCAGGCGACTGCCCCATATGTGACAATCATGACGTAGGTACATCCATTGCAGTGTTTTTGGGTTACAGCCTCAATTCCTCCCGCATAGACGCCTGCACGCCATCAGAGCTCTTGCAGCTCTGCCAGTAGCATTATCAACATGCTTATTCCACAGAAGTTTGCTATCTAGGGTTATTCCTAGGAATTTGACTTCAGATCCCCACTCCAAGATATTTCCGTTTAATGCTAACGTTTTCATGGCTGGAAGTTTCCTCTTCCGAGTGAACGGAATTAATGAGGTCTTGGTTAGGTTGATGTTCAGCCCCACTGACAAGCACCACTGCTCAATAATTCTAAGGCCCTTTTGCAATAGGTCGCAGAGAGTACCTTCGAATTTGCCTCTAATTATTAGTACTATGTCGTTTTTGAATGTCAAACTAACACCTCTTATTGGAAAACCTTTCATATTTCAGTTCATGTCTTCAAATTATTTTTTTTGTATTGTCTCATTTTTTCTCGCAATTCAAAATTGTTATGTGAAAATTAACTTTTATTTCTAGCTTCTTGCCAAACCTACTCTTCCTTCTTCAAATCGATTTGAGCGAATCAATTGTTTCTATAACCTTCACCACGTTCAACTTGAAAGAATATCCCGAAAGTATAAATGCGGTATTACTGCCGATAGCTTCCCTAATCTTTTTTTATTCGGGTTTTGTCCCTCAATCGAAGGTTTTTCCATAATGCACTCGGGATGAGAATGGAGGATTTCGTGGACAAAACAGCTTCTGAATTGAGCTTTCGATTATGCTGAAATGCTCACTCAGTTTATATTCTTATGAATTACAACAAAAGGATGTTTTGATCACGTTCTCTGCCTACATTTTCTCGCTTGTTCTATCGTCACAGATGTATTTTTTTTTATTGTCCATTAATGGAAAACTAATGTCAAAATTTACAATACATAAATTCTCCTCGAATTCAAATCTCTCAAACTATGTGAAAAATATCAAAATCTCCCATTCTTGTGCTAATAAACCGTACTCATCGCATATAAAAATTGCACATGCAATTCATTTCTGGTTCATGCAAAAAAACACCTCTGGATGGAAAAAAGCGATTTTATGAAGTTCACGAGCTTCATTATTCCTGCGGGGAGATTGTGACAGAAGTGAGCTTCCTGTTGTCGTTCTCCCTTTGTTCCTTCAGTATCTGTTGAAGCGGGGAGTGGCTCGGCAACATGTTATTGTTTTTTCAGAGGCTGATGTAATCGAAAGGGCAATGTTTTCGCATGCCGACGAAATGAAAAATTTGATGAAACTCCCTGCGCTCCTATACATTATGTTCTGGCACGTCTTGATGAAAATGGAACAGATTTCCGATGTCAAATTGGGCGGGAATGAAGGACTTGAAAATGGAGTGTTAGCTTCTGGTTAGATTCATTTGGAGGAAATACTGAGATATGAGTTAGACAGATTATTCCTGAGACTCTTCATTAAACGCGCCGTTTTCGAGTAATTTCTAACTTTGTCTGATAATTTTCTTTATTTCAGTATCGTAATTACTTCGTTACAGTACTAAAAACAGTACTGTAATGAACTCATCACAGCATTGTTTTCAGTTATATTTTTCGTTTTGTGGTTGTCAGCACTGGCTTCCGATCCTATCCAATTTCATGGTAATTATTTGGAACTAAAAGGATCGTGTTGGAAAAGTGAAAAAGTTTGTTCTCACTAAGTTTGGGTCACAGATTACGGAAATGGTAACGAGAAATCGGCCATCCTCTTAGTTTTCGCAAAAAAAATTGCGAAGTTTCCGTTTGGAAGGTGAGGTTATACGTAGTTCTATAGCTAGTTTTCTTCTATTTTCTCAATCAATACTCATTGGAAATGTTTTATTTATCAATTTCTGAGCCATACTGCGTTACATTGAATAAGTTCACCATAATGTAGAACATTTATACAGAGTATAACAGCCAAATGGAATAAATTCGATAACAAATAAATGAGGGCGTGTTGGAAAAAACGCTCGGACACGTCGATTTGTAATTTTAAATGCGCATATTTTTCAAGAAAATAATATTATATAAGGTGTTCCATGTGACCGGGGCCAATACCACCTTTCTTATTTCAAGGGCAACCCCCTGTATATTATTTATTTTTTGGATTCTTCAGAGAATTCTAGACACAATTCATGCACAATGTCCTATACCTATCTTTAATTATTTCGGAAGTATTAAGTGTTTTCAGATTTATTGCAAAAATCAACGTTTTAAATAAAAATTATTTTATTTCACAAATTCGGTACATTTCACTTGAAACCTAATGAGTAATACTGATTATTTCTTAATTATTTAAAAAAAAAAACAAAAAAAAAACATTAATGTCAATGTAGGAAATGTTCAAAATGCTCGCCGCGAATGTCTTGGCAACATGCTAATCTGGTGTAGAATTGTCTTCTAACGTTACTCAACATTTCAGGCGTGACTGATCTAATCGCAAGCGTGATTCGGTTTTTCAGGTCGTCTAAGTCTAAGGGTTTCGTTTCGTATACAATACTTTTGACATATCCCCACAAAAAAAGTCTGATGTAAAATTATAAAAAATTGTAAAAAATCTGAAAACACTTAATATTTCCGAGAAATTTGAAGATAGGTATAGGACATTGTACATGAATTTTGTCTAGAATTTTCTGAAGAATCCAAAAAATAAATAATATGCATTCGAAATAAGAATGTTGGTATTGGCCACGGTCGCATGGAACACCCTATATAATTTTATTTTCTTGAAAAATATGCGCATTTAAAATTACGAATCGACGTGTCCGAGCGTTTTTCCTAAGACCCACTCATTTATTCGTTATCGAATTTATTCCATTTGGCTGTTACACTCTGTATGTCCTAATTCATAAATACGTTATTCAAAACTCAATTCTCTTCAGACCACTTCACAAGTTTCTCGTATTCTTCTTCATACTCGCAATTTTTTTTTTAATTCTGGAGGTGTTAAATCGATTTCTTCAAACATAATTCATGAATGCTCTTCGTAATTATGAATGAGTTCAAAATTTGAAACGTAGGTACTATTTAAATGCTGTAATCTGTCAATTTTCTTAACAGTCACACCAACTACCAAGATACAATAAAAAAGTCATTAGGTTGTATAATCTGAATTTTACATTTAATTTCGACAGTTTTTCACAAAACTTGAATGAAATAGAGAAAATATGTGTTTCGAATTTCGCATACGTGTTGGAATAAGAGCCCATTCTGTAACAAGTTTAAGAATACAGTGAATACATTATTAGATGAAACCCTAGAAATTGAATTGTATCATCGAAAACCTGCAACAAAATTGTTAGTTCATCAGTATATCCTTTGTAACTTCTTTAGTTAAGAGAATCAACAAAATTATTGAAAAATTGATAACATACATGTTCTCTTCTTGTGGACGAAGCCCCAAATATAAGATAAAAATCAGCGAAAAAGTTTTCCCCCAAGTCCTCTTCTCAAGGTGTATGAGATGAAAGTAGAAAGAAAAGATGATCCATAATAGACTGTCATGTGTTGATAATAGTAGAGCTAAATGGAAAACGAACGGAAATTGACGATAAAATATTGGTTCTAAGTTTTCCTTTCGCTATGTCCACATAAATTCCATATATTGCTCGGAAAGAGTCCGAACACTTTGCTAACGAGCAAACAATGGGAAAGTTACTTCCCAACTTCTTTCCCTCTCCCCGTCATAAAATTGAATCCTTGTGTGTCTTTATCGAGAGCAGACGGCGTTATCTGTTTTCTACGAGTTAATCTGCCGAATTCTGTTTGTAACAGGATAATGATAAGTGTTCTACACTTTGTCACAAAATTCGAGGAGTTGGATACGTGGATTCGTTCGTTGTAGAAGATTGTAGGGATGGATATAACTCATTTTATTGATGAACAAATCTGGCATTTATTTCCTGATCCACACCCACATGATCATCACAAAATACAACGCCATCTTCAACTCCTAGATCTGTCACGAAGAGAATTGGTCTGAAGATAGTCACAATTCCTGCACGGTCAATCTCACTTATCACTCTACTATAACTTGCCCCTCACTCCAAGAAATACCCATCGGGCCTTACAAAAGTTCAAATCCTCACCCCCATTATACAATACGATGCAACCCCTAGAGCCCACCTGACACGATTTTTTTTTCCTAAAACTGACACATTACGTTTTAACGGTCGCATTTTCATGCCATGCGGGAACGTCACATGTCTCAGGAGATTAATATCGGAACAGGAATGCGATTATTTATGATCCAACAAATATCACTTTGAAACGCCCTAGTTTTAGGGAGATTTATCTGTGTCCCTGTCGTTACGGGGCATACCCCCGGCTTTGGTGGGATGCTGGAATTCATATTTCCGGAATATATCTCTTTTATCGCTAACATGTGGGGACATAAAAGGTGTATCGATTTTTGTGTTGGGTAAAATTGAACGTGCGTTAACTGTCAGTCTTAACTTTGAATTGAACCGTTCGACAAACCATGCAAAGGGTGAAATTTCAAATGCAGTCCTCAGAATCTTTTTAAAGGTCCAATGATCATTGAAGCAGTTGACTACAGGGTAATCCAAGTCGAGTTACGGATTTCACAGCCCTGTTTCAATGAAATATGTCAAGTAGAACTGTCATACGAAGCGTAATATGTTCAGTTGAAGTAAGCCTTTTAACAATATGAATCGTTTATCTACTGCTGAATGTGTGAAGATTGTGAAAACTCACTATAAAAAGAATGATTCTGTAGTAAGTACATTTCGTGCCTTACGGGCAGATTATGGTCGATATAATCGTCCTTCTGAGTATACAATTGGTAAGACGGTGGGAAAATTTGAAGAGACCAGACATGTGACAGATGTCTTAAGGCTCATACATCATCGAGATGCACGCTCGACCGAAAATATAGCTGTTGTAAGTAGTGATGCAAATTTATCCCTCTCTTATAATATGCCGATTGGGTGTTCTAACAACAACTTATGGAAGACGTTTTTTCGAATCGAATTCTCTTCAGCATCAAAGCACAGTTATAATTTTCTATGCCAGAGTTTCTATGCATGTTCACATTATCAATTTCGATCCTATTCTCTTTGTCATACTTCAATGTTCCCCTTTTCAAATCGCCATTTTGCAACTCATTTTCTCGCTCCGATATAATTTTTAACCATCATGGATAATTTATACCTCCTTCCTAATCATGGGCAGCTGAATCTGCCCGGATTACATATTGAAATTTGAAGTTAATCAGTTCAGCTGATCTCGTTGTAACACGTCACCCCTTGTTAGGGTCGAAATGGAGTGACAGGTACATACCGATGCTGACCGTTCAATTTGTTGCTGATTCTGTCCGATAGGTTTTCGTTTAGATTGCTCAATTCTGATATTTTATCGATTTTGCCTCATTTTGTCCCTGGGAGTTTATCGAAACTTCGATTCTTCTGAGGATTTCTGGAGTATCGGTAGCAGATACGACACCATTAAGTTCAGTATAATGATAAAGCTTCTTTCTAAAACTTTCCAAACTAACAGTGGCCCACCAAAAAAATGTCCTGGAGAAAAACGGGGAGCAACGACCACATACAGGCGCCTTCAGTTCACTACCCTAACACAGTTCATCTCATACTCTTCCCCACGCCGCAACCCGTTCGTTAGGTATCGATGATGTGAATTCGTTCCGTGAGAAGAAAGGAAACCAGCAGATACATCTCTTCAAGTTAAAACAACTGTAAGTAACATTCCTTCAGTGTTCACTCTGTGGTATTATTTTTATCTCATACATTCATGTTTTCTTTAATTCTCTTGGTGATAAGAATTGATACAGCAGTCCATTCTTCTTTTCGATAGAGCTCTTGTATGCTTGACAAGTAGAAAACAATTTTTTGGGATGATCTACTCGCACCCAACCTGAAATATGCTGAAAAAGCCTTCAGCATCCATCAAACTGCCATTTCAAAGCATGCTCGACTCAGATAACGCAATATGCTTGTTCACCGAAATTCACGCATTTGTCTTCTGCTCGCGATACGTTAATTAATCCGTTTATTCTATGAGGAATTACAACAATAAATAAAATCAAGAACCATAAAGTTTTCTCGACTATCTTGATGAAAGCCAATGGCGTGTCGTGCAGTGGCCACCTACGCCTCGCGACAAGGGGTTAATTTCGGGCGATTTAGTTTCGCTTAAAAAGCGCTTATGCTTATGGGAATAGTCGCAGGAATTACGACTAAATTCCTGCAGTCGCACGAAAAAAAGGGGCCAGTGGTGTACCGCGTAATAGGGTAACTCGATGTCGACCAGATGTGTCGATTGAACTGATTCGGATAATACGGACGCCGTTTGTTCAATTCGTGTCGTCAGCGACATATTTGGAAGGCCATCTGGTGGTCCTAAATTGGACCCAGGAAATAGACTTCTCCTCGAGACCTCTGAGAGGTTACACTGCGACTCTTATGCGATCTCTCAGAGATGTTCCTCTGCAAAATTCTCAATTTAGACTTGTTGCAGCTCTCACAGATGTCACAAATGTAACCAGAATAGGAACTTCCCATTGCAAGCTCGCAGGCATATCCTGAGTGCATCCAGACTAAGAAATTCACATTACGAGTTCCCTAAGTTATCTTGAAAATATCAAGAACAGGAAATTGTTTTGTCAGGGTTATACCAAACGTGAAAACATCGTCTATTTTCGATTCGTGTTATAAGCATCTGGGGCCAGACCTTCTTCTCGTATCAATCTCAACTATTTTAAGTTCATCTGTTGAGTAGACGTGTTCGCGAAGTACGGTATTGTTTGGAAAAATCGTAATATCAAGAAGGATCTGTGATACTGATAAGATAATTAGAAATGATGTTTGTTGATATCTAAATAAGATACTGAATAGGTTTATAAGTAAAATTTTATACTGGTTTTCTTTCTGAATTGAATTGAATCCAATCTCCTCGTATTATCACAATCATTTCGTTATTGACCTATTCAAATATTGAATATACTCTATTCACTTTTATAATTTATCCCGGTTTTTCACTTAAGACTGACGCAGGTTGGTACTCGTTTATTTTTTTATTCACAGACAAGAATGCTAACAGGTGTACGAACACCCAAAAACAGCATTCACTTATTCTAATATATAGAAAGTGCAAACAACTAATACAATTTATATAGCAATAGGATTCATGTCCAATCGCAATTGATAAAGGAAAAAACAAAAGAAAATGCAAATATGCAACGGTAACAGTATACAAATGCACCTAAGAGAAACGTATCCAAATCTACGTGAAGAGAGCTTTCAATGTTTTCTTGAATTTATACAAGGCTACGTCGAAAAATAAATCAAATCTGACCCCATAAACTTTACAGAGGTCCAACATTCTCGACAATGGTGAATACTTTGCGCTGTTTGTTCTCCTGGACGGTGAATAAAAAGTTAGATGTTGTCTGAGGTGTCTTGATGGAACATACGTTAAATGTCAAATGATTTTCAGAGACGTTGTCAAAGCTAATTTTTATTTACTCTCTTTTAACTTTCTGAATGGAGTTAGTTCTTTTGAGGTTAAACTGTGGCACAGATTTCGTAGTACTATTACATTTTAATACTGGAGTATTTCTTGAGAATTGTAAAGAGTAGGGAATTCCATAGGTCTGTCTGTTCGTTCAGAAGTTTTGCTGTCGGTTTATTCGAGTACTTTCAATCTCATTTCAAATAAGCTATCACAAAGTAACAGACTGTTCTGTCCATTGTTTTTCAGTAAAATTTCAACACTCGATTCTTGATTTTCGTACAAGAAAATAGCATAACTGAATCTTTCAACCATGTTTATATACGTGGAATATTTCCAGTATTAACAGAGAAAAAAGTTTCTTCAACATTCGCCAGGTCTTTGGAATTATTGAATTCACGTGCCTAATATTTTCTCAAATTCATTATTTTTCCAAAACGAATAAACATTTTGATGAATACGTAATTTCTACGACCTCTTTATATGTAGAGAGGACAACGTTGCGTTGTTATCTGACAGAATGATTACTATAACCTAACATTTTCAGAATATACACGGTGAAATGTGTCAGAATGTCATGGCATACCGGGATACTTTATAAAAGTGAATGGAGTATATTTACGTTGATCGTAAAATGAAAAATCCCACACTAATGTTTGCCAATAGCATACGATCCACCCAAATACCCCAAATTATTCTCTAGTTCCTCGTTTTCACCCGATATCACCCCCCGAAACATCGACCTCAACGCCACTGACTCCGTCCATAAAAAACATCCATGTCCATACCCACATACATAGCGGGGCCGCCGAGATTAATCAGCAGTCATTTGTTTTCGACGCACGAGCGAAGCCACGGGTCCCTCGGGCTCACGAACGGCCCGGAAGATAAGGGCGGCGGGCGTCGCGGCGCAGGTTGAAGGTCGACGGACGCGAACGTGCGTGCCGCGCGACACTTTGGCCGAACACCTGTTTTTGCTTGTAGCTTTTCGCTGATGGGGCCCGGGCAGTTTATTCCTTGTTTCGGGACTGAATTATGACCCTGGGGGCAAGAAACGTCGATAAGACGAATGGGGCGATTCTTGCGTTGTCATGAAAAAAGAAAATTTTCTATCGGAAAGTTGGTAGCGCTGATAAGTGCCCCCACAGTATCCACTTACGATAAAATATTCAATCGCTTCTGACATTCCTGAACGTCTCTACAGTGTGATGGCATGTTTCACCACTTGCTGATAAAGTTCCGGATAGGAAGCCAGTGGATAAAATATCTGATTTTTCAACTTTTTTGAAATTTTCTCCTTTCGTTATCGAAAATAATCAATTTTGTGAAAACTACTCGACTCTAAATATTCAATGAATTTTTTCTTCAAAGCTGAGGAGATGGTCCTCATTTCTTGCGAGAAATTATTCTCTAAAAATTCAGATAACCCGAGATATACAGGGTCATAAATGGCTGCACCTGTTTTTCTCAAAAAATCTTGATAAAACAATTGAGAATTACTTGAAACGAGTATTATGAACTTGGTGTACAAATGTCAAGAAAAACTTCTCTATTTCATCACCTTTCCAAAAAGGTACATATGTCAATAATTCCTTCATGCAATCTGAAAATATGGCCGGAAAACCAAGCAGACAACAGACTTTTTTAAGTCATTCAGATATCCTTTTATCCTTTATTTCACTCGGCGTGATTCGTAAGCCGTAAGCGGGCCATGATTCGATCACTAAATGACTCGAAAAAGTCTATTGTCTGCTTGGTTTTCCGGCCATATTTTTCGATTGCATGAAGGAATTATTGACGTTTGTACCTTTTTAGAAAGCTGATGAAACAGGGAAGTTTTTCCTTACATTCGTACACCAAGTTCATAATACTTTTTTTGAGTAATTCTCAATTGTTTTATCAAGATTTTATGAGAAAAACAGGTGCAGCCATTTATGACTCTGTATATCTCGGGTTATCTGAATTTTTAGTGAATATTTTTTCGCAAGAAATAAGGACCATCTCCTCAGCTTTGAAAAAAATATTCATTGACTATTTAGAGTCGAGTAGTTTCTACAAAATCAATTATTTTCGATAACGAAGCAGAAAATTTCAAAAAAGTTGAAAAATCGCCATATCTTCGTAAAGCCCAAATAAACTCAAATAAACTAATAATTGCTCAAAAAGAGAAAGTGGACGAAGTCGCGATGCGAAAGTGACATCTTTACGTGATTTTTCCGAGGAAATAGAAACCGGAAATCCTCAATTCGTAAAGTATATATCAACATTATTATCTGGCATTCTGTGCTAACAGCCCCCGTCCATCGGGCATATTTATAGGAAATGTGACATTTTGGAATTGGGCCATTTTCCCCTTTTATATGACTATCAACTCTCCATTTCATATCGATTTCAGGCTCCCTTTGAGAAATGTAAAAAGGGAGAATAGAGACTGATAATTTAACGGACAGGATGAATAATAATGATATCTCCTCTTTCTTCTAAAACTCTAGCTGAACGTACAAGGAGATAGTTTCTTCGTTCCCAGTTGTAAACACAGAGGCCGTGATAATCTGAAAGGTACTCTTGACAGTCTTGACTATCCGGTTCTAATTTATAAGTAGGGGAAGTACGTACAAAATGACATAGGGTTTTATTTCAGAGGCATAACTTGTTAGTAGTGAATTACAGTAATGTCATATTTTACACTTAGGATCTTTGGTCCTTTATTTATAAAATCTAATCAACCTTTATGAAATAGAAGTACCGAAAAATAAAATATTCTTAGATTAATTGGGATAAACGAAATTCATTTTGTCCGCATGCTATGGACAAAATGACATACCGGCAACAGGCAACTGTAGTTTTCTACTTATAGTTACAGAACTACTGACAAAGTTCACCAATGAAACACTTGGTTCTTCTAGGAACATCAGCACAAGATGCGTGAGCCCAATGCAACAAATGCATGCATCGTAACCAGTCTTTTCCAGGGATAATTCTGGAGAAGACTGGTTTTTTCCCGATCTTAATCGGGAGAAAGGGTCATAATAATTAATAGACAGATGGACAGATGAAACTAAGTAAGTCTATCGAGTCTTCGGCTCACGTTTGCCTTGTCCACATATGAATCGACCTTCAGGGATTGGAGGAACCTCCTCATAGGATCAAGAGTATAGGTTGAGATGTATTGCCTTTATTAGCCGTATATGAATGTTTTGTTACGAATATGTTGAAACAAGTCCAGGCTCTTTGTTTTGATGATGAAGCCTGGAATGAATGGTCTCAGTGTTGTCCAGCAGAGCTGTGACGAGCACTGAAGAAAAGTGCTTCGAGCACTAAGCACAAAGCACTTGAATAAAAAGGCTCCCGAGTCTCGAGCACAAAGCACTTATTTTCACAAAAGGCTCGCGAATACTGAGCACTTAGTGAAAGTAATTCGACATTTTGAGCACTAAGCCCTAAGCACTTTTTTTTAGGAAATATTGCAAGTGAGGTTATTTTGATCGGAAAAGAAATTGTAAGTTGTAAGTTGTGATATTAAAAATATTGAATTCGATTCAATATAACATATAATAAATTCTTATTGGTGATAAAAGAGAAAGAGGCTTTTCGCTCCTGGATCTCTCTGTTTGATAATATTCATAAATATACTGAATTTTTCGAGTTCACTTTTTTTCTGAAAACTCCCAATCCTTGGAACAAAATTAAATAAAAAATTAAAGGAAAAATGGAAATGTTCCTCTGCCAATTCTTGCACTGATTTGTCAGGAGCAAACCAGTTGCAAAACATTGTTGCGTGACAAATAACGAAGAAGTATTAAAATTAGAACTCAATGAACTGTGCAACGTTTTGATGTTGTCTATATAAGACTCTTTGGTCAGATGAAAACTTAAAAAAAATCAGAATCGTGGCTTTTGCTTTTTCTATTGATATTGAGTTGTCAACGCACAAATTATCATTTAACGAAATACACATCGGCCCTTCAATTTTTCTTCCATAATGATCAAGTTTTGATGTTTTGGGATGTTACTGTCATGTAAGGAAATGTTGATTCAAAATTTAATTGATGCAAAAACAAATTCGTAAAAGATTGGCTCAGGGCTTAGTGCTTAGTAATCCGCAAAAGAGCTCGGGAGCACTTTTGGGATTACTAAGCACTAAGCCTTTGGCCGAAGCACTTCAATTACTAAGCACTAAGCCACTAAGCACTGCTTTCGAAAAGTACTTGGGAGCACAGTGCTCGGGAGCACAAAAGGGCTTCGAGTACTTTCACGAGCACAAAGCACAATGCTTTGGCACAGCTCTCTTGTCCGGTAGATACGGTTAATTCAGCTGAAATACCTATATCATTAGGTCCGTTTACTGTATATGTCATTTTGTCCATAAAGCGTTCTGGAACTAGAAATATATCGAACTAATACGAAAAGTATAATTGACATAACAAAAAGCTTCGTGAATAAAATGACAAATAAGTAAAGTTCGAAATGAATGCAAATAAATGAGAAAAATTTTGGGGCCATTTCTTCTGAAAATCTGGCGCAATGAGAAAAACTTCCCCTACCCATAGAAACCTTTCAAGTCTTCAAATGTCCCTTTCTATCTACAACTTCGATCACTTAAGTTGCCAAAGATAGAAAGCACCGAACAAATTAACAAGAGATTGTAGAAATTCCTGCGAAAATTTGATAACCGTCTCTCTTGTATAGATTCCTACACTTATCCCTATTCACCCACTCACTGAAAGGATTTATGTGTTTCAGTCAGAACAACCGGCTGGAGAGGTCCTTTCATGACGAAAACGCTTTACTGCCGAATTTATACTCGGGAGCTCCTCATTTATGATCACACCATTGAATCGGGATTAGTAACACCGAGAGTGACACCGATGTCGAAAATAAAGGGTCTTTACACGTCTGCCTGTTTTGAGGTTTACGAGGCCGCCATAAAACGAATACGTTTATTATTATAGTTTTCGTTTACGTTTTGAGCGAGCAACGATATCATCTCGGGAGTTGATGAATACTTTCCTCTCGGTCTATCGAAATGTTGCGATATTCAGTGTGGGTGAATCTTTATTCGAGTGTACAGGGACCATGAAAAATTATATGAGAATTTTATGTTCGTCATATCCACTTTCATCATTTCAACTGAAACTTCGAATAATATCTTAACCCTAAACGAAGCAATCTGGATCTTAAATAGGCTACAATAACTTACTGGCGCCTTCGCCACTTTGCAACGAATTTACGAATGATATTCTTATTTCTAAGTTTAGAAAGGACGAAAATGCTCAGAGAGGTCGAAATTTAACACTAGCGGATCCAGGGAGATATTCAGATTTATGGAACAAATTCATTTTCTCAGAAGAAAAATATTTGGCAACAAGATCCTGAAACAGATCAATTTTTGTTTCACTTTTACCAAAATTTTATGTATTTTTGAAGGATTTTTGTTGCACCCTGTGCAATTTTTTGAATAGGGAAAGTGGGTCATGTGGTACTTTTTTGGCAAGGTCTTTGTATCTTCTTTACAGGCGTGCAGAAATTTTCAATAAAAAACTATTGTTTGCGTGGAAGCGTGTTAAAAATATTTTTAACATAAGTGTTAAAAATATTTTTAGCACTCTATTTTCTTATGATGAAATCAGATGAAAAAAATTCAGCAATTGCAAATTTTTATTATCAATAATTGACAATCATTACTTATGAGTTATGAACATAAATATTAATCGTAAAACTGGAACAATTACTAACATTAATGCCCTGTGACGTTAGGGAGCTTCGCAACACAATATTAAAATCCTCAGCACCATCAGTACTTGTAGAAACCGGAAGTACAATATTGGATGATGATGATCTAAAATCTGTTGAGGTTGGGAGAATTTTTTCAGCAATGACATTTCTATATGCAATGGAATGATCAACATAGCCCTTGGCTACCGCCGTAGACTTCCATCCACCATGTTTTTTTATATCCGTAATATTTACTCCTGATTCTGCTAGTAATGAAGCGGAGGATCTTCGGAAATAGTGTCCTGTATATTGCTTTGGTTCTGGCAGTTTGAGGAATTCGGCAACAATAGATGGAATTTTCCCAAATGTATTGATACCAACTGGATTGGAAGTGCATTTATCATTTATGTATTTCAGGAAAAAACGACGATGTTTGATGACAGAAGGGCACAGTGCAAAGTACTTATGAAAACAGTCAACATACTTCCCAATAATACTAAAAGAACGACTGACTTTCGTTTTTGTGTTTGGAAGTTGTATAACCAATGATTTATTTGTTATTTCGATGTCTTCCACTCATAAATTACACAATTCTTCACGCTGACAGGCTCCAAATAATCCGAAAATAGTTGCAACCTGAACCATCAAGTATTTCTCATCTGGTGCCTCATTTATAAACTTTTCAACTTGTTCACGAGTGAGAATTTTCGATTTTTTGGGACGATCTCCTTCACTTTTTCGTTTTAAATATGCTATTACCCTAAAATATTTACTATCATCCACACCATTTTCAACAAGGGCGCTTGACTTTATCATTGAAAATTTGCTCCACAAAGTTGATGAACTCCATATTTTTGATTTTTCCTCTAAGTATGCCAGAAAAACAGGTTCACTGAAGTTCCCTTCTACATTTTTCAATTTACACCAGGCCAGGAAATTGTTATATGCAATATCGTACTGCTGAACAGATTTTTTAGGTAGAAGTTCCAGATTTGCTGTTCTTGCAGACTCTTCAAAGACGAAAATTGGACAGGAACGAAATTCAAATCACAGCGTCTTTTTTCATTTGTTAGTAATCATAACGTTGGCAACGTTTGCCATTCGCAACAACGTTTTGATTATTTGAATATTAAAATGCATTTGTAAGTTTATTGTCATTGCAAATTCGCCCATGTCATTATCAAAATAGGGCAGTTGTACAAAAAAACATTGTATGGTATTTGTGTTAAAAGTGATTTTATTTTGTTCGTGAAATTGTTCAATTCGCTCCGCTCATTAAAACGTCACTTTTAACACTCATATCATAAATAACTATGTTCTTTAAATAAGAATTATAAGATCAATTAGAACATCTCTGTTTCGTTTAGTTTTATCGGTACCATAATTCCATAAAAAACTCGTAACTTTGTGAATATTCACACATAAGATCACAAACTGCAGGTTCATACAAAAACTACATTACTACCCACATTCCCATTTTAAACTCCTGATGGGGTTGCAACACTCTCCAGGGGGTTGCAAGAAGAAACAAGCTTTGTATCCCAGATCATGTCCGCCTGTCATCGAAAATCGACCTGTGTGAGTATTTTCACAAATTCTGAGTCGTTGTTGAGTTATTGAGGGTGGACACTTTTGAATGAGACACCCTGTATGTGGTGGTATTTCATTGATAGAGCTATTATTTCGGCTTTCATTGCTTCGAAGGTTGCAAGCTCATTGGCACAGCCAGCAGTCGTTAAATCGCAAAAGAAGAAGTCCAATTCTGGTCACCAAATCGGGAAATGCGGCCAAATCGACTTGGACGCCTACACGTATCAACCCCAGGTTGGGAACAATGTTCGCAATCGAAAATTTTTCATATCCTGATCGCACGAATCTAATTCGAAAACATTTCACCCAAAAAACTCTTCGGAATACATTCATTCGTTACTTGCCATCGGCCCGATCGGATACATTCCCATTTCCCACTTGTGTGCCGTAAAACTAGCGCCCAACGACCGGGATCGACGTCGACGCTACCTGGAAAATTCCGGGCGAAAAAGTCGGGCGGTGTTTTCCGGTCGTATTTCCGCCGTCCTTTCGTGATTTCCATTTTAATATCTGTTTACGCGTCGGACGTCTGTGCGGAAAAACGGGGCCGAATTTAATTTACAAAAAGGTATTAAAATGTCGCACGTCGGAGTCGTTTACGCGGATTTATGCGAGTGTTATTAGAAAAGGGGGCGACAGGGGAATTAATTCATCCGCATGACCTCGCTGCTTCTAACGCGTAAGGTTTCTCTGGTCAAGGGAAAGTGTTGAAAATAGAAAGAATCACCAATTGGCGTGTTCATCCAGTAAATTCTATCAATTACCTTCCAAATCTATCGCTAAGACACCCAGCGTTGATTTAAATCTTCCACCTCCTTATACTTTTCGGAACAAGCCAGGAACTCAGATGCAGAACTGGTTTGGTTATCAATTAAACTTTCTCTAGCCTTGTACTTTTTTCGATAATTTTTTCTTCCTTTTCTCAATATATTTTTTTGTTTAATATCTCAAAATGCAAAGGTGCATTTTACCGGCGCAGAATGTTCAGAAATTCAATTCTTATTTTTATTGATACCATAAAGTTGATACTGACTGAATACACTTTATATTTTGTTTCAGCTGTTTAACATTAGGGGAAGTACGTACAAAATGACATAGGGTTTTATTTCAGAGGCATAACTTGTTAGTAGTGAATCACAGTAATGTCATATTCGACACCTCTGATCTTTGGTCCTTTCTTCACAAAATCTAATCAACCTTTATGAAATAAAAGTACCAAGAAATAAAATATTCTTAGATAAATTGGGATAAACGAAATTCATTTTGCTCGCATGCTATGGACAAAATGACATACCGGCAACAGGCAACTGTATTTCTCTACTTATAGTTACAAAACTACTGACAAAGTTCACAAATGAAACGCTTGGTTCTTCTAGGAACATCAGCACAAGATGCGTGAGCCCATTGTAAGCAATACATGCACCGTAACCAGTCTTCTTTAGGGCTAATCTTGGAGAAGGAGAAGATCTAAATCGGGAAAACAGGTCTCATAACAATAGATGGACACTGGACAGTCGTCTTCATGATCTCGAAAGTTGCTAGGAACATTTTCTTCTTCATTGTCTTCTTTAAATAATGCCCTAGGAACTTGTCTCCTTGTTTTTGGAGGAGGTATTGGCTCTTTTTTGATTTGATTGCAATCTCATTAGGTGTAGAAGTTGAAACTAAGTAGGTTTGTCGAGTCCTCGGCTCACGTTTGCCTTGTTCACTTATAAATCGTCCTTTAGGGATTGGAGAAACCTCCTCATAGGATCAACAAGAGTAGGTTAAGATGCATTGCTTTTGCTTTATTAGCCGCAGATGAAGATTTTGTTATGAATATGTTAAGACAAGTCCTGATTCTTTGTTTGCTGATGGAGCCTGAGATGGATTGTCTTGGTTTTGTCCGGTAGATACGGTTAATTCAGCTGAAATACCTATGTCATTTTGTCCGTTCACTGTATATGTCATTTTGTCCATATAGCGTTATAAAACTAGAAATGTATCGAATTAATACAAAAAGTATATTCAACATACAAAAAGCTCCGTGAATACAATGACAAATAAGTAAAGTTTGAATTGAATGCAATTTGAATGAAAAAAATGGTGAAAACTTCTTCTTAAAATTTGGCGCAATGAAAAAAAACTCGTGACCCATTGATTTCTGTTATCACTCATAACGACCAGAGTAGCTCTTGCTAATTTTCAGAGGTTAATTGAAGCCACTCGGGTCTTGTAATGTGGTAGGCAGTTCCGCATTTCATACCTCCGAACTCAAGTTATGATGCCTATGTCATTTTGTCCATATATGTCATTTTGTACGTATTTCCCCTATATCGTTATCAGATAAAATAGAGAAATATTTCAATAATTTTCGGTAAAACATGGGTAGGTAGTAAAGCAGGAGTGAATGATTAAAATTGTGGAAAAATCGTGAAGGCTTTTTCATGTAAACATTTTTTTGTACAACTGTCATTAAAAGTGACACTTTTAATGACAGCAAACAATATTAAAATTGATTGTTCACGTGGAAGCGTGTTAAAAATATTTTTAACATTAGTGTTAAAAATACTTTTAGCACTCCATTTTCTTATGATGAAATCAGATGAAAAAAATTCAGCAATTGCAAATTTTTATAATCAATATTTAGCAATCATTACTTATGAACATCGTAAAACTAGAACAATTACTAACATTAATGCACTGTGACGTTAGGGAGCTTCGCAACACATTATAAGAATCCTCAGCACCATCAGTACTCGTAGAAACCGGAAGTACAATATTGGATGATGATGATCCAAAATCTGTTGAGGTTGGGAGAATTTTTTCAGCAATGACATTTCTATATTCAATGGAATGATCAACATAGCCCTCGGCTACCGTCGTAGACTTCCATCCACCATGTTTTTTATATCCGGAATATTTGCTCCTGATTCTGCTAGCAATGAAGCGGAGGATCTTCGAAAACAGTGTCCTGTATATTGCTTTGGTTCTGGCAGTTTGAGGAATTCGGCAACAATAGATGGAATTTTCCCAAATGTATTGATACCAACTGGATTGGCAGTGCATTTATCATTTATGTATTTCAGGAAAAAACGACGAAGTTTGATGACAGAAGGGCGCAGTGCATAGTACTTATGAAAATAGTCAACATACTTCCCAATAATACTGAAAGAACGACTGACTTTCGTTTTTGTGTTTGGAAGTTGTATAACCAATTATTTATGGGTTATTTCGATGTCTTCCACTGATAAATTACACAATTCACGCCGACAGGCTCCAAATAATCCGAAAATAGTTGCAACCTTAACCATCAAGTATTTCTCATCTGGTGCCTCATTTATAAACTTTTCAACTTGTTCGCGAGTGAGAATTTTCGATTTTTTGGGACGATATCCTTCACTTTCCCGTTTTAAATATGCTATAAAATATTTACTAACATCCACACCGTTTTTAACAAGGGCGCTTGACTTTATCATCGAAAATTTGCTCCACAAAGTTGATGAACTCCATATATTTGATTTTTCTTCTTCATAGTATGCCAGGAAAACAGGTTCACTGAAGTTCCCTCCTACATTTTTCAATTTACACCATGCCAGGAAATTATTATATGCAATATCGTACTGCTGAATAAATTTTTTAGTTAGGAGTTCCAGATTTGCTCTTCTTGCAGACTCCTCAATATCCACAGGAACAACCAAATAGTTACTTTTATTAATAATTGGACTCTCGACAAACATATTGAGCAGTTAAAAATCCAAGACGAAAATTGGACAGGAACGAAATTCAAATGACATTTGTTCATTTGTTAGTAATCATAACGTTGGCAACGTTTGCCATTCACAACAACCTTTTGATTATTTGAATATTACAATGCATTTTGACGTTTATTGTCATTACAAATTCGCCCATTTCATTATCAAAATACGGCAGTTGTACAAAAAACATTGTATTCGTGTTAAAAGTGATTTTATTTTGTTCGTGAAATTGTTCAATTCGCTCCGCTCATTTCACAAACTTTTTCACTCACAAAATAAAACGTCACTTTTAACACTCATATCATAAATAACCATTTCAAATTACTCTTTCCATTCCAAATTATATTCCTTCAATCCTTATCAGTTTGGCTCCTAACGTGAGGCTATTCAAATTTTTCCGTTTATTCAGTATCAATCAAAAATAATACCGAAAAGTGAAACGCATGGATTTATGTCTATTTACAATAATCCACTAACACATTAGTGATTTCATACTTTCTGATCGTTCATTATCGATTACGAAATGAAAGCAAAAGGGCATTCGACCCTTGTTTCCAATTGTCCGCAAATAGCCAGGTCAGCGTTAATCAACAAACGAGCAGCATCCCTCCAAGATGCCTAACAACCCTTACCAAAGTTCCCACTCAGCATTAATATTACAAACTACAACATGAGAGGCACATGATATATTCCCCACTACACGAAGTTGTCGCGATCACTCGACTTCACCAACACCCAATTTACTGGCACAAAAGGATGAACTTCCTGTTGCAAACTAGTCTGCGTCAGTTGCATCTGATAGTACTATACGGGATAAAATAGGGTAACAAATTTTTTTGGGGTCCGACTGACAACGGAATCAACAAGACAAAGGGTTTGTTGAAACCAAGCGATCTTTATGATTAATAGAGTCACTCACCTGCAGCTGGAGACAATTTGGTGATGACGCCCCATCTCTGCTTCCACTGAAACAAATGGCGGGTATTAGTGAGTATAATGGCTCTTGGCCACTGAATAATTCGTTTATTACTGCTATGGTTGTGAA
This sequence comes from Adalia bipunctata, assembly GCA_910592335.1. Taxonomy (NCBI): domain Eukaryota; kingdom Metazoa; phylum Arthropoda; class Insecta; order Coleoptera; family Coccinellidae; genus Adalia; species Adalia bipunctata. Next base: position 25,925,430 of record OU342953.1, read on the forward strand.
GGAACTTCGAAAATGATTAATTAGTCGAATTAAACGATTAACCACGACTGGAATGTCCTATCGTAGCAAGATAAATGAGATGGGTGTGTTAATTAAAAAAAATTCTGGGATGCACTTTTAGCAATTGATCTCATATAATTTTTCCAAAGGAAGTTATTGCCAACAGTGACACCAAGCATACAAATGAGTGGTTACTCCCGACAAAGTTATATTGGTTAAAGTGAGATCAGCTTTTCTAAACAAATGGAGACTTGCTTGTGGTTTGTAAGCATTGAATTCTACTAAGTTATTGGATTCGAAAATTGTTGCCAAGTCCATATTTATGTTATCAACAATTCTTCCTCGTTCGTTTGTCGTTTGGCGGACTGGTATTGAAGCCCAAGAAGAGAAGGTGGTATAGAGGATACTATCATCAGAGAAACAGTGCACTGGACATGAAGTTGCCTCCAGTGAATCGTTGACGTGAAGTAAAAACAGTGTTGGTGCCAGAATTGATCCCTCTGGAACACCAGCATGAATCGGTAGAGTGCCAGAAGAAACTTCATCGACCACCACTTGAAGATACCTGTTTGTGAGAAAGCTAGCTATCAGAGAACATAGAAGGCAAGCCATGAAATGGAAGCTTGACGAGAAGCCCCTGATGCCAGACTCGATCGAAAGCCTTGGAGACATTCAGTGCAACGCCTAAGATTTCACTATAGTTTTCAATAGATAGCTGCCATATACAGGGTGAGTCTTTGACTTGTACATATATTTTAACTGTAGATTCGTGAGGCCAAAAAAATCATATTTTTCATTTTCCATTTTTTCGAATTCGGCTCTGTTAAAAAAATATAGCCATTTGAAACAAAAAATTGGGCTTATAACGTTCCTGATACAATTCTCTGGAATTGATTCAAAGTTCATATTTCTCGATTGAAATTGAGTTTATACATCTAGGGAATACTCAAGTACTAACCGTATTGGAATAAAATGTTGCAAATACGATAATTTCAACAAAAACAGTTAGTTTCATCGGAATATATCTGCAACTAAAAAGCCACATTTCTCCCACCAAAATAAGTTCCTTCTTCGATTTTTCTGCAGATTAGTTTGTAAACACTAATAACTTGTTCATATTTTCCTCGAAATTCCCAAACAATCTCATGAAGAAAGACTTTTCATTCAGATCATAAGAATTTAATATTAAACAACCTAACCTAGTCTATTTTGTATCCATTCTGTGAATATTTGCACAGAAATTTTGAGAAAATGTTGTTTTCATTGAGGCTTAGGATTTTTTACGTAACATAGTATAAATATCTATGAATCCTGCCATTTCCATCAGAGATCGACTTCGAAATTTCACGACGCATGCGTATAGCGAAAACCGTTGGAGGCGCTGCCAACTATAAACAAACTGTTAACATTATGTGAAGTTCTGAATACGTTCAGTGAATTATTACAATTAATAATGTGATTATTATGTGAATTACAGTGAATTAATATAATATTATTCGTATAGTGTCGAGTTTATAAAATTCCAAGAGGATACTGTTTAGATAGAAACATCGCCATAATTATTAGGTATCATATTATTTTTCATTAATTTCAATTTAATACGTGATTTGTATCGATATTCATCATTCATATCCGAATTTCGTATTTCATCGACATTTAACTTCAATATGGACCGGTAACAATGAATTTTCAATAGAAACTGTACGTATTAAATGCTACTTGGTGTTCAGTTCAATCTCCCACATTTGTGGGATTTTATTATTAAAATATCTCTACATCAACGTTTTCCATCGTTTGAATTTAAGTCTCGACAAAGTTGATAAATATTGTGACAACATTGTAAACTCGTTTGAAGACCAGAGAAGGAATGATATTCGATGATATTCAATTCAGAGACGCATTCAGATTATTCTTGAACTTAATTATTTTTTCGTGAAATTTTTCCGGGTAAAATTGGAAATAACTCGAAAACGACGCATTTTATTGAAAAATCATAGGAATATTTTTAGTTTCTTGAATGATTGAACCGTTTATCTTTTTAAAGTGGTTTTATAGTGTTTTTGTGTGTATTGATGAGTCGACTTGTCGACTACCCTGTAACTTTTATACTAGGAGAGATATTGAATAAGTTTCGATTGAGGAATATGCACCATGTTTAGAGTAACCAATGAACCAAAATTCAGTTCATTTGAAATAAAGGTTACGAAGATATGTTGTTAAATATAGTGTTTTTGTCATGGATTTTCGACACCCTGTATCTCTCAAACGAAACCGAATTTTGAGAAATGGTATAGAAAGAAAGTGTTTCGTTTGATGAGAGGAATCTACAGTTAAAATATATGTACAAGTCAAAGACTCACCCTGTATGTGGGACGTAGGCGAGCAGATCATCAGTTGACGTTTGATGACGAAAACAATATTACCTGCTGTGGAAATCAAAAAAATATGATATCGTGAAAATCAGCAACAGATATAAAATGTTGTAGGTATAATAAAGTTGTATAAATATGAACATTTCCATAAAAGAAAACGCATTACATATTCTTTATTAACCGATATCCAAACATCGCGTAAGTCCATCAATGATCATTAAAGCGATGAGGGATGTGATTAATTATCGGTCAACATGGCTTCATAAACCTCTAATCGGATTATGCCTTGCGTCGTTAGCTTCTTATTGGGTATGTTTATTAGATATCGAGCGGACTTGTGGGATTAAATTAGGTATACTATATAAGGCGGTTCTGTTGCAAAGTAGGTTATTTAAGCGAAATATTGGATGGCGTAAGGTCATAAATTCTGGCGATCAATATGTAATAAGTATGTTACTGGAACATTGCTGACATCACGTTTTCTTTATTATGGATTTTCTTGGATATATGAAAGTTGTTATGTCGAAAACGGTATTTGATGGATTTATATTGAGTAAATAATGGACATATTGTCAAAATTTTCACACAAAACAGTCTATTCAATGAAAAATGTCCATTAAATTTCATTCATTCAAATGAGTTGAAAATTGTTTACAATGAAAGTGGAAACTTTTACTTTACGAATTTAGGTCACTCTGTAGTCTTGTTTGAATATTTTCATGACTGCCTCAGAAAAAATAGATTCGCTTGTGGTGAAAATCGATCTCACTGAGCATTTTTGTCATTTCTAAAATCAGAAATAGGAATTTAATTCGAATATTGGTTGCAAAGTGGCGGATGCGCCAGTTCGTACCAAAATAATCCATTAAGGGCCGGTATTATAAAAGTCGAATCGAGGATTCAACCGTGCGCCAACAACCAGATAGTGAGGTATTTGGTTGTTGGCGCACGGTTGAATCCTCGGTTCAACTTTTATAATACCGGCCCTAATTCGCGTGTAATCGGACCACTTGAAGTTGGTGAAAACTACACTGGATAATTCTGTTATATATACTGATAGATAGAGGAATAGATGGTTAGATAGATACAGGTCAAGCTCATGAAAGCGCCTTTGAATTCTTTTACTCCTCAGTTATAGGGCGTTTTTTGGCAATGTGTCTTTAAGAAAAATTGGTTTAGCTTTGTCATTCAGTTTTCCTAAAGCACTTTTCTTACGTGAAATTCAATATTTAATTTTTATCCCCCCGTGAAAAACTTCCTAGATCAGCTATAACAGTTAACCAAGATTCCAATGGGGTGTAATTGCAAGATAAATAAAAAAATGGATTATGACAAAGAAAAATTGTTGAAACTTTTTAGTGAATTTTTATCCGTAAAAAATTATGGTTTTTGAAGAATACATAAATATAAAGAAGAGCAGATATATCACAGAATAACAATGAATAATTTCGCGAGACGAGTAGTGCATAAAATAATCCGAGACAATCAAAATTTCCATGAAGCGAAAACAGAATAGTTAAAGGACCATTATCGTTCCGTTCCTCCTGCGCTTTCGTCAGGCTTTGGGAACAGCCATCTGCCAACAAACAGATTATGGAAACACCCGGATAGATCCGTTTGATAAACAAACATAATTCATCAACAATCAAGCAAATAGGAGAGGAACATCGTGCGGTGTAGGTTGTGTCAACAAGATAGATCGACGATATAAACGATAAAACAGAGAAAAAAGGAAGTCGTTCAGCGTGTTTGATTGATGTCGACTGGAAAAAGGTGGAAATTCGGGGAAGGGACTGAGATGGGCCCGGAAAATGTAGCTGCGAAAAGGGAAACCGAGTCATTTTAGCATTGTGCAAAAAATGAGATGTTACATTAAGCAATTATTTGATGGATTCGGTCTTTACTTGATGGAAATTCATGTTCAATAACAGGTAAATAAAATTCATTGTTTGTGGAAATTGAATTTTATTTACCTGTTATTAAGCAATTATATTGTGAAATGTTGCAAACTTGAATCAATCGACTTGAATTTGTTTCCATGCATTTTCTCAAACTTTGATCTGACTCGGTTCCGTTTAGAAAATAGAAGCATTTGCTAGAATATAGTTCCATGTTCAAATTAAGAGAAGGCTGAGGAAAGGAAAATTCTAATTGATATTGTGGTTCCTCTTTCCGCTTTATACAGGTTCAGTTCTAGCATTGTAGATCGCACGCAACCAGAGCTGTGACGAGCACTAAGCACTTGAATAAAAAGGCTCCCGAGTTTCGAGCACAAAGCACTTATTTTCACAAAAGGCTCGCGAATACTAAGCACTTTGTGAAAGTAATTCGACATTTCGAGCACTAAGCCCTAAGCACTTTTTTTTAGGAAATATTGAAAGTGAAGTTATTTTAACCGGAAAAGAAATTGTAAGTTGGCATAGGTATGTGATATCAAAACTTTTGAATTCGATTCAATATAATATATAATAAATTCTTATTGGTAATGAAAGAGAAAAATGCTATTCGCTCCTGGATCTCTCTGTTTGATAATATTCATGAATATACTGAATTTTTCGAGTTTACTTTTTTTTTCTGAAAACTCCCAGTCCTTGAAACAAAATTAAATAAAAAATTCAAGGAAAAATGGAAATGTTCCTCTGTCAATTCTTGCACTGATTTGTCAGGAGCAAACCAGTTGCAAAACATTGTTGCGTGACAAATAACGAAGAAGTATCAAAATAAGAACTCAATGAACTGTGAAAGGTTTGATGTTGTCTATTTAAGACTCTTTGGTCAGATGAAAACGTAAAAAAAAATCAGAATCGTGGCTTTTACTTTTTCTATTGATATTAAGTTGTCCACGCACAAATTACCATTTAACAAAATACACATGGGCCCTTCAATTTTCCTTGCATAATGATCAAGTTTCCTCATTATCATCTCTCTGTAATTGCAATCCAAACAGTTTTGGGGTGTTACTGTCATGTAAGGAAATGTTGATTTAAGAGTTTATTGATGTAAAAATGAATTCGTACAACATTGGCTCAGGGCTTAATGCTTAGTAATCCAAGCCTTTGGCCGAAGCACTCCAAGCACTAAGCACTGCTTTTGAAAAGTGGTTGGGAGCACAGTGCTCGGGAGCACAAAAGAGCTCCGAGTACTTTCACGAGCACAGCTCTGGTAGGTTTTCTATAAATCTCGTTTGCCACTAGGTTTCCTAGTTACCAAAACATCCAGGATTGGTAGCGGACCATCTCTCTTTGCTTCCATGGTGAACTTAGTGTTTGGGTGCCTGCTATTGAAGTGTTCAACGATGGCATTCAGTTGTTCTTCACCCAATTCAAAATCACGAAGGTGTCATCCACATATCGCAGCCATTAGGATGGTTTTTCTTCGAATTTTTTCATGGAGAAATTGACAATGGAGCGCATGACACCAAGGAATTGCTCTTCTTCATTTCTCTTCCCTCATTTATGAATCTTTCAAGAAACATATGGAAAAGGAACCAGAAATTCATCAATTCCTACAAGGATCTGAACGTGTTTGCCGAATAACTCAGACCCCCCTCGATCTAGATCCCTTTAACAGAATCGAATAACTTCAAGTCCCACCGCAACACTTTTTCGCAACCGGAAAACTTTTAAGTACACTTTCCATACCCCCAAACTACCCAATTCCCCACCAATCCCATCGGAATCAACCATTTTGGCCGTTACTCCACGCCTCGTCGTTCTTGGAATTTCCGTAATTGACCTCCACGCTGGAGTCGGCCATAAAGGAACCGTGTCAGAGCAACTACGACGGTATGCAACGTCATACGCGGCGAACTGCACGCTCCACCGCCAACTCGATGTTATTGCAAGATGCCCCTGTTTCGTGACACGTTCTGGATGCACGTTTGAGCGATAAAGCGGAACCCGCGCGCCGCTGGCTTCTGGCCAATCGGAATGAATAAATTGTGAATATTTATTGGACTATTGGCACGGCAATATCGTTCGGTAAATACATAAAGCTTTCGCAACGTTATAGCGTAATAGAAGTTGTGATGGAGCACCGAGAGAGGGCGGGGTGGTCGTACAATGGCGGATGAAAGGCGCATAAAGGCGAGAAGTGCCGGGAGTTATGCCCGTTTTGGACGGTTTTTCTTCATTCGAGGAAGAATTGATTGCGCTCATTCAGTATAAACGGCGCGTGTTTATGTATAAGCACGTTGAAGTATATAAAGGAGAGTTATGATGGGTACATAAAAACTTAATTCGCTTCCATAGAAGACAGTGGAGTCTATTCAGTTGTCTCGTGGGTGAATGCGAAATGAAATCATTCAAATAATATGATCATAGTTAATACATTGCGCATAAAAATTAACGCACATTCTGAAAATCTCAATTTTAATGAAAGTCAACTCTACATTGACTTTATAACTTATTTTTTATGTTCTCTCAGGAAGGCTTTGAACGAAACAAGACACATTAAATGGAAGAAAAATTCAGGATTTCACCGAATCTTATGTAAAAGAAGAGAAATGAACAATGTTCAAAATACTGAAATGCTGATAAGTGATTTAATACTTGGTATTTCCACCCCTTGCGTTAATTACAGCTCGGCAACGACGGTTCATACTCAAAATCAGTGATCTTAAAATGTTCTGATCTAATCCTTCCCAGATTTCTCCGAGTTGGATTCCTAAGTCATTAAGAGTAGCTGGATGATTTTCTGAACTTCTCAGCCTTCTATTGAGGTTGTCCCAAACTTGCTCAATCGGATTGAGATCTGGACTTCTTGCTAGCCATTCCATTCGAGAGACTTCAACCTCTTCAAGGTACTCCTGAACGATGCGCGCACGATGGGGTCTGGCATTATCGTCCATAAAAATGAAATTTTCACCAATGTATGGGGCAAATGGCACTACATGCTCTTCAAGAATGTTCCCTATATACTTATCAGCATTCATAGCTCCATTATGAACGACCACTAGGTCTGTGCGAGCAGTCAAAGATATTCCACCCCATACCATAATCGATTCTCCCCCGAAACCAGTAGTATTCAGGAAATTGCACTCAGCATATCTTTCCTGTGGACGTCTGAATACAAGGGAACGTCGATCACAATGGTAGAGGCAGAATCTAGACTCATCTGTGAAGAGAACTCTTTCCCAATCGGCCTCTTCCCAATGGATATGCTCTCTCGCAAAATCCAAACGCGTCCTCGGATGGGCTGGGGTAAAAGCTGGGCCTCTTGCCGCGACACGAGGTCTTCAATCATATTCTTTGAGGCGAATTCTTATTGTCTGCGTGCTAATTTGCACCTCATGAATTTGCTCAAGCTGATTTTGAAGGAGGCGAGCGGTTGAAAACCGTTGTCTCAACGAAAAAAACTCTCAAGTAACGTTCTTGAATGGCAGTTGTTACCCGTGGTCTACCCTGTTCTGGTCTTCGGACATTCATACCTGTCTCCCTGAATCGCTGCAACGTTCTGGACACACTTGTATGGGAAACTCCAAACCTTTCTGCAATTCTTGTGTATGTCCACCCTTCTTCTCGCAAAACTACCGCTTGGGCACATTCCTCTTGGGTCAAATTGCGTGTTTCGCGTTGCATAGCGATCGAGTGTAGAAAATCAAACGAAAGAAAAACTATTGATCACTAGAATTGATCGAGAACAATTGATTTTGGAATGGAGCCAATACATTCAAAATCTGATAATATCATCTTTTTTATTCCTTCTGGGAGAAAACATCTGCGTTGAAAGTGGATAACATATGCATGCATAATTCTGATAGAAACAATTATTATTGAGAACACCTTCAGTTGTAGAATAAATTTGAGATTTCCATAATGTGCGTTAATTTTTTTGCGCAGTGTAGTTTGTTATTGTCTGGTTCCACTGCAACCTTAAGGTCTACTGTGCACCTCATCAGAGATTTTTCCGCCACTGCGCTATCTAGAGCTATCTGAGAGGTTCTCCTTTCTCCTTCTAGAAACTACACTCGTCAGTTTTTCATCAGCTCATTCTCATCATATGCTTCCAAAGGAGACAATGTCCTGTGTGGAAGCCAATGGGGAGTCGCATCTCATTCTTAATGAGAAACAAATAATTCTTGTATCTTGTAGTTCCAAAATCCCGAATGAACTTTGTGGAATTATCCATTCCCGCAAAATTCCCAGAGAATGCATCTCTTCCAGTTTCTTCCTTCTTCCAAAACTCCTTCTCATAGATGCATTTGCCTTCACCACATCAGAATGGTTCAAAGAGTTCAAAGACCAAATAGTTTGACTGGCAGGAGATGGAAAATCCCAAAATGAGAATAATTCGTGTCGCCCGAAGTCTTCTAGACCCTCAAACGAATCAGCCACGTCGCCTCAGTCGCTGGTTACTCCCGAATCCAAATTAATCATCGGAAATTATGTCAACTGACGAAAAGCATCGCCTTCTTTCTCGCTGAGTTTGCCGAAATCGAAAATTCAATCATGGGTCGGATGCTGCTGGTTCAACACGTCACGTTTTTGCAGTTGACAGACTTCGCTCTACATGAATATCCAATGGAGGGAAGATTCTTTCAGCTCCAGGTCATGTCGAATCAGAATCTTTCGTCCCACATTTTATATGAGAAAAAACTGATGAGTAAAAGAGTTTTTAAGGCGCTTTTATGAGCTTGACCTGTATCCTTCTATCTATGCATAGATGTAACCTAAATATTCAACGTAGTTTTCACCTATTTCAAGTTGTCCGAGTACACGCGAATCAATGGATTACTTTAATACGAACTGGCGCCTCCGCCACTTTGCAACCAAAAATAAAATTCCTATTTCTGAGTCTAGTAATGACGGAGAAAGCTAAGTGAGGTCGATTTTTACCACAAGCAAATCTAGTTCTTTTGAGGGAGCCATGAATATATTCAACCAAGAGTACAGAGTGAGCCAAATTCGACGCATTTGAGTGTGAAGTAAAAGTTCCCACTTTTATTTTAAACATTTTTCAACTTATATAAATGAATCCGAAGTTGAATGGATATCATGCATCGAATAGACTATTTGTGTGAACAGTCCGACTATTTGTCCATAGTTATCTCAATATAAATCCATCAATTACCGTTCTAAGCATAACTGCTTCAATATATCCCAGAAAATCTATAATAAAGAAAACGTGATGTCAGCAATGTTCCAGTTTCCGGTAACATACCTATTACATATTGATCGCCAGAATTTATTACCCTACGCCATCCACTATTTCGCTTAAATATCCTACTTTGCAACAGAACCGCCTTATATAGTATACCTAATTTAATCCCTCAAGTCCGCTCGATATCTAATAAACATACCCAATAAGAAGCTAACGACGCAAGGCATAATCCAATTAGAAGTTTATTAAGTCATGTTGACCGATAATTAATCACATCCCTCATCGCTTTGATGATCATTGATGGACTTACGCGATGTTTGGATATCGGTTAATAAAGAATCTGTAATGTGTTTCTTTTATGGAAAGGTTGAAATTGTTGGATTATGTCCAAAAGATCGTCTTTTCGGTGATGCCTCGCTCACAAACTCTGGAACACTGTAGAAGAATTAATGATCTGCCTCTTTTTTAGAAGTACCCGGCTCAAAGGACCAAAGATGATATTTTTATGTAGAGATATCGAGTTCAGTTGGTTTAGGTTCTGAACGATCAAACAACAATTTCCTATGTACTGAACACTCAATGAAGAAAGAACTGAAGGGGATATTTCTTTCCAGAATTCAATCCATTCCAAACGCTCTAGCTTCATCGCTCCCAATTCTCGTCCTGTAGAGGATGATCACATAAAATCCGACCGAGCTGTCTCCCCACTTCAGGTACAAATTCGATCTCTTCATCTAATTTGTGTTACTACTTTTATTAGCGGCGTTAGAATCGTTTAATCTAGTTTCAAGGCTAGCTTCGCAGTTTGGCTGTGGCCAAATTGAATTCGAGCAATTCACTCCAGCCGGAGGTGTGTATCCGTTTCTCCGTGTTTAATGGTTGGCAACACTGCCAACAATGGCGTACGTGGTTGATGAGAATTCGGACAAGAGTTCGAGTATTAAATTCTGTGCTGGATACGAAATGGGCTATTGTAACTATGCCACTTAGATTCCTTCCATCGGGAGGACATGTTGGAGAACTATCTAGGATATTTCCCTTTGGGAAAGAGATATTGACGTGAATTAAAGAAGAAAATGTTTGGAGAAGATTAGGCTTCAAAACCTCATTTGAAGACCCCTCATTGGGTCACGTATTACCTCTACAGGGTGTTCAGAATTTTAGAAGAAATTGCAAGTTTCAGTTTCAGATAAACTAGATAAAATAGGCTACAAATAGACAACAAAACGATCAAAGTCTATGAATAACTCAAAAAGTTATTCCAAAATCAATTCGGTAAAAATTTTTTCTTGTACGGTTTTTCTTCTTTAGAAGCAACCTAGGAAGGTATACGGTATACTCCATTCACAATTATAAAATCACAGCTCTGGCCTTGGAAATTTGACACATTCCACTCTGTATCAAAGTTATCACGTTTTTCAAAATATTTTTATGTTCCAAGTCAACACTATGTTGCCCTTTCTACATTCTTAGCGTATTTCTCAGAATGTATATTTCATTTTGGAGAACACAACAGAATATTCTGAATAATATTCTACATATAAAAGAGTTGTTGGATTTATGATTGTAAAGATTTATCGATGTGCTTTGTTTTCATCATGATATTGTATGTGATATGATTGTGAGGGTGCATAACATTTCTATTTCTAATATTTCTTTATTTCAAATAAATAACAGTTTTATTCATTCATCACAAATAAAATAAACATAATAACTAAATTACCGAATTTGTTCACAGAGAAACTAATAATTTCAATGCAATAGTAACTGAGTTTTGGTTATAAATTAATAAGCAAGAATATCAATTCCTGAAAGCTTTATAGATATACATTTCATTTATTTGATCTTATGAACAAGGAGTAAAATATTCTGACTGTATAGTAATTCATTAGTTTAAAAAATATTCATACATTACTACCACAGTAGGTTTGTACAAATAAAATGGAATAGGTCAAACATATGCTTCACATTTATCATTCACCTGTTCTAAAATAAGACACAAACTCCTGGAATATGGAAAAAACCGATGTATTCTGGTTCAATATAGCCTATTTCTACTTTCGGCAAAGGATTGATAGGAATGAAAGCTCCAGTGACACATTTCAATTCATCGGAATCTGAATTCACCTACCGTTGAATGCAATATAGTCATATTTCTTCTTTTTCTTAGCAAGTTCTGTCTTCATAATTCTTCGAAAATCCTACCTGAACCATATTTTTCGGTCGCTTTCGTTAGAAGATCGTATAAGGAAGCCTTTTTTGTCCATTTACACAGCCCAAATAAATTTTGAGCACCAAAAACGATACCGAAACTAATCAAACTTCTGGGGGACCGGAATTTCGTTTGAAATCTTTCTAAACGGCCAGATACCTAAAAAAACTTCGTTATCAAGTGGAAAAAGGTCAATTAGTACTTATTTTCGCTTTATTTATGCTTATAATAAATCGATTTTTGGTCCAATTCAAATTTGCCGTTCGTACTCACGCCAAAAGTCGTGAAATGAAAAAAAGACACTTGCACGAAATTTCTCATATCGACGGGAAACTTCTTCTGGACGACGAAGAACGGAAAAATAGGCGATTTCCAATCGATATTTCGTCGATCGATTCGAACTAACAAAATGTGGAATATCTTTGATACTTTTACTTTGATAAAACAAAGTAACTGGCAACGTCGTTTTGTCATTAACGATATTCTCTGTACGCGCACAGACTTTTCTTTTCAGGTGCACCAACTCCTGAAAACGAAACCATGACCTCCTATGTGATTAAATAAAAGTGAATGGAGTATACTTCGCATTTACGAAGCATTTTTGATCCATCAAAATCTCTGAAGATCCATTTGCAAAAAATTAAGCGCAAATATCCTTCACAGACTCGCCGAATGTATAGCTCGACATTATTCATTCCAGTCTCAGTTCCCAATTTTCTCTTCGGATTCGCATAAATTATGCAATTCCGGAATCGGCGATGAGGTTCGTTCGTTAGCCGTATCCGGAAATCGACTGGAGCCCAGGGATCCGAGCTACAGTAGTGCCAACTATCGAGATACAATAGAAACGTCAACGCGACGTTTGTGGACATAAATTTGGGTATACGAAGCCGGCAGCTGACGGGGAGGGCTCCATAAATTTTCATTCGAAAACTTCGGCAAATAAAGCAAAATTTGTGTATAGAAAGGAATGGGACGGAATGAACCAATCTTCGCGTTGGAATCGACGCGGACTGGATGTAAAGGGAACGTTTTCTGTCGACATTTCCTATCGGTTTTCAGGTTTTTGTTGGGATGTGAATTTTCCTAGGGTAAAGGTGAATATTAACAACAGAGCGGTACCGTAGATGGCACCAATACACAGTAATTCAGTGAATATAATCTGGGATATGATGTAGCAACCATAGATGACAATGTACCGAAAAATTACCAAAGGAAAATTGAGTTGAGTTTGGAAATTTTTCACTGTCCGCTCACTTTTCTCAGGATCTTCATCTCAGGAATTGAAAGAGTCCACTTTAACTAAAAAACTACGAGTAGAAAGGGAGGATCTGCTTATTTGGGGATATTTTACACAACAGACAAAAGCAACAAAGTAAGATAACAAGTGAGTGATAGGAGGTGGAGGCAACTCATGAGAAAACAGTGGGTTGACTGCTTGAAAAATGATGCTGAACCTGTACTCCGAAATACAGAAGCCATGATAGATGGTGAAGTGGCTGACAGAGATCTGGAGGACCCAATTCACAACATTGTCCTGACCGATGAATCTGTCAGTCACAATGACACTCAAATGCTGTTGGATGGTCGGTTGTCAACGATCGTGTAATGGGAGATGGTATCATTGATGTGAAGGAATGATGAAAAGTATCATGAATATAGCATTGTGCTCCGAATAAATTTAGTTGATCTACTTTCCGATAGGTCAAGATCAAGGGATATAAGAAATAATGCAGCTATTTTATGACTATAAGAAAAATAATAATTTAATCTCTGTTTGATTAGGTACAAACTTATTTAGTCAAGGTATTTTAATAGTGTTTTCCTCTGTCAGATGTAGCATCTTCTCGTTATGCTAACAACATTTTTGCAAGGTCTTCAAGTTTCCAAAATTCGGAAATGAGATGTCAAAATCACAAAATGAAATATATCTTAACTTGTGAGGGGTACAAGGCTGTCTTTGGTGTCGAAATAGGGGTTTTCGAGGTCATTGAATTGAATAAGAAACAATACAAAGCCCTAACTAGCATAGTTCAGATTTTGACCAGTGAAATGGCATTTTTTGAAAAATTGGAAATTTCAAACTGCCATAGCTTTCGTCACTCTTCTCGTATCCACCACATATTTATATTTTCTTGATCAGCAAAGCCCAAAGTATGTCTGTGCAAAATATAAGCGAATTTAAAAATCTCAAATTTCGGGTGAAGTATGACCAAGTGGTATGACCCCCCAAAAACACTATATTCGTCGTCATAGCAAATATTTTATAAATTCCAACGATGTTATTGTGGGACTATGTTATACTTTTCTTTTGAATCTTCCATAATAGACCTTTTGGGAATCGAGCTTGTGAACAAAATTCGAAAATGAAATGTCGAAAACCACAAAAAGAAATATATCTCAACTTGTGAGGGGTACATGGCTGATTTTGGTTTCGAAATGGGGGTTTTTGAGGTCACTGAGTTCAATAAAAACAATCCAGGGCCCTAAATAGCATAGTATAGATTTTGACCCACGAAATGGCATTTTCTGAAAAATTGGAAATTTCAAACTACCATAGCTTATGTCCCTCTCCTCGTATACACCAGTATTTTATATTTTCTTGATCAGCATAGCTCAAAGTATCTCTGTGTGAAATATGAGCCATTTTGAAAATCTAGAATTTTAGGTGAAAAATTATCAAGGGGTATGATCCCCAAAAACACTATATTCGTCGTCATAGCAAAAATTTGGGAAATTCCAACGATGGTATTGTGGGACAATGTTATTCTTTCCTATCGAATCTTTCATAATAGACCTTTCGGGTATCGATAACACCAAAATTCGAGGGCTGTGTCTCAAGTAATATGCCTTTTATGAAAATCAATATTTGAATATCAACAAACGTTTTGACAAACATTTTTAATGAAATCAGTATCACTCGAAACTATCATGACAACATATGTGATATCAAAGTGGCCGCTCACATTATATACGCTGTCCACAGTCACAACATAGTATTTGAAATAAGAACTGTTGATTGTCGTATATTCATGAAATAACCAGTACAAGAAGCTTGTATTTTCCGAACTTCAAATGAACATTTTAGATTGATATCACTTTCGATCAACCATCATACAATGTTGCATCAATTTTTAATTAGTAGTTCATTTCCATGCTAAACTCGAAACCAAAGGGATTACACACATTGACACATTACATTGAGTCGCAAATTGGCGGATGCGTGGGTTATTTTCAATCGAAGGTTCCAGTGAATATTTTGAAATTCCGAATTGATGTGAGTGAACCAGGAGATGAGACTTAACATAACTGGCACGAATTACATTTAAGTGGTTCACTTCGATGATCAATCCCTCCCTAGGTTTATCGATGTGAAAATTTATTCGGTCTTTGATTGATGAAAATTAATTTCTACGTTATTTGATGATAGTGAACTTGTATTTCCAAAAACAACTATGATCGAAGAACATAGATTTTTTCAGCAACAAGAAACATCAAAAATGTATGCTAAACAGTTGGTGTGTTCTGATTTCTGAACAAAATGAAATAATAAAAGATATTATTCAATCTGAAGTAACCATGGATTCCTCGAGTGCCTCATCCAAATTGAAACGCCTCGATATCGACAAATCGCCCAATTTGTAAGTCACCCCACCATTCAATCCCCTAAATGTATAAACTTGCCACGTTAACAGTAATTATAATTTTAATGCGGTCTGACATGCTCTATCCTGACAGGTGTTATTATACACCACAAACGCTAAACCTATTTCCCCCGACATTCCAGAGAGCCATTATCGTATTAAGTGCCAGGAGTCATGAAAATTGGCTGACTCAAGATATCCAACATACGCTGTGCAAGTGCATGGGCATTTATACTGATCCACAAAAATTAAGAAGCTTTGGGACTGTTTCAAATGTTTCCAATATTTTTAATATCAGACATCTAAATGTTAATCCACTTATTCAACTCATTCTTTTGCCTATTTCATTTTAATGGGCAGACGATGGTTTCCTCGGTGTGATAATGAAAGAGTGATTTCAGGAATATGCGAAAAAATCAGATAAAGGAGAGTAAACATCTAATTTCTCATATATGAAGGTTTGGTGGATAATAAATAATTGGCATTTTTGAAACGATCTTAAAGTTTCTGAACTTCCTTCACTTTTGTGGAGTAGTATATACGGTTTAAGAATGTAATATGCACGTAATAAAGGAAGTGAACACTTTTGAGCGACAGGAAAAATGCTCTTATGAAATATTGGTGGGAGGAGTATTCCGTGTGCGTGGTGATCGGGTAAAATGAATATTCGTTTTGCAATTTAATGTAGCCTATGATTTTAACGAAAATCCAGGGAAAATCACGTCGTAGTTAAATGATTAAATCTGCCAATCTGCTCATGAGTTGCAGATAATTGACGGTCTGTTATTTTTCCAACTAATTTGTAAACTATTCGTTGACTTTAAGTTGAAGTTGAAATTTTTGACATCTCATAAGGATACTTTAGTAGAATAGTCATACTCTTGGTGACATCTAGTAGGAATGAACCCACAAATGAGGTGTATTCTTGAAAATAATTCCAAATATTATGGCATTGAACCCCAATTGACCTTTGAAATTGTTGAGGGTTTTACTGACCCCCTTAGGGGATGTTGCATCACACTTCGCAACATCTGGACAAATTGAATGCCATATCTTTCGTCCACCAGAAATGAGCTGTCGCCTTTAAAAATGATCTAAAGATAAATCGATTTTAACTACATGGGATCGATCACTTTTGTGCGCAAATACTTTGTTCCATATGCCTTTACAATTCTGATTCTTTGTTTAAAATTACCCTTCGGAAAGATTCATGGGACATCTATTGAAAAGGTTCTCAAGCCAACAATTAAGGTCAAGTTTGGAAGATTCATCTGGTTTTTTGAGACAATAACGATGTCCGGTGAACTTTCATTCAGTTTCTCAGTATAAGCTCATAAAACTAAATATATGGCGACATTTTCATTGTAGAACAAGTAGCATTAGGGACCACATACCAGACATCAAATACGCCAAATCCAAAGATTCTTATTGGTCTGTAGATTCAAGAAACGGGTTGTTCTTTCCACTATAGTCAAAACTGGCAAATGAGAGCACTTTGTTAGCTTCGCAAGGCGTTGTTCGATTCTGACACCCAATCAATTGTTGATATTTTACACTTTTATTCAGTGGAATTGAACCTCCCTTATTTTCTAGCTGGTCTTCAAAATCCAATGTTAAAGTGACAAGCAGTCAGTTGTCAATCACAACAACACTTTGCCCCCTTGCTATACATTTTCATATAGAAGGTACATTTCATAATTCCTCCTTGCTATATTTTCATATAGAAGGTAGAGTTTATGATCGTCGGTGAATTAATAGTTTTCTATAAGTTTTTTCTATTTACACCTGCTTTTTGCTAATTTTTCCATAAAAACAACGACTTTGAATCTATGGGAGATGATCCCCCGACATAAAGGGCCTGTAGCGTTCTTCGAACACCTGAAGAACAGAAGAATCACCACTTGGAAGATCGGACCTGATCGAAATATCCTCCCGATCCAAGAGAGTGTTAGGACCCCGTGAAAAGGTTTTTTTTAGCAGGTGAAATATTTTTTTACTGCTTCTTTCTCGGTTTTTCTTCTTTGTTTTTGTTACAGATATAATTTCAAGATACTTGCATCCAGTTCGATGAAAAGGCTAGTTTTCAAGAAGCTCTGTAACATGGATATTTTTTTAACAAATTCAGTATCACTACACATACACGGGGAGACAGAGTTTTCTCAGAGGTTTTTATCTGTTCTCGTGTATCATACGCAGAATTGTATGGTACCCCGTTTACATTCCCTCTGCTAACACATAGATTTGGAGCGGGAAACAGATTTCTTTTGAACAATCTGTTCCTGTTCCTTATGACATATATTGTTTGATTTAAGAAAAAAGTATGTATTACTCTCTTTCAAAAGAATATATATATAATAAGTAATTAGTTATTTTTTGTAATTCACAACAATACTTTGCTACCTTGCTATACATTTTCGTATAGAAGGTAGAGTTTATAATTTTATACATATTACTTGTATAATCGTTTCGTGCTTATTATCCAAGTTGAGGTAACAAGAAAATACAGTTCGTTGTTTGTTGAGAGTGCGTTCACATTTCACCACTTCCTCATCCTCTTCGTAACTGTTCAAGATTACCATGGGGTGCTTATAGTTAAGTATACCACCCTTACATCGGTTGTGAAGTCACAACAGTTAATCACCAGCATCCTACCAACAAGAAACAATGCAAGAAAACCATTATCCTGATAAAACAATCAGGTTACAACAATAAAAACAATGATAAACTAATCAAGGTACGAAATAGGAGATCAGATTCTGCATTTTTATGACTTGCCACTCCCTAGGATATCCATCGAATAATATTAAGAACAAAGTTCAAAACACAGAACAAAACTCACATTGCACCAAACATAAACCATACACGTAGCACTTCCTAAGATCCATAAATCCGCATAAAATATGCAGAACGAAAAATTTACATATGTATTGAGTACATAACTCTCGGAAATGTCTTTTTTATTTCTTGTGCTTGTCGAACAACGCGTATATATCCCGAAGTCGTTTCTATTATCCGAAGACAGAAGTGGAACACTCTTTTTTCCTCGAATTATTAGGTGAAATAAATTACGACACGGTTCGAACCCCTGTATCGCGGAATTGCCCCGGGTCGTTCGCAAGTTATTCAATACGATTGTCACGGTAAGTCATCGAGAATGTATGGATGTTCGAACGGATTCGAAGGTTTCAGTTTGAGTTATACGAAAGTTTCGGATCTGGAATTGATTCTTCTTCTTTTTCTGACGAAAATTTTACACGGATTCAAATTCATTATGATTTCCCTCTGGAATATATGAAAGATGTTTCAATATAAGCGAAGGATTTGGATTGCGCGCCACGTTTGACAGTTTGACAGAAATGTTAACAACATAAATATGGACTTTGCAACAATTCTTGAATGGGGATCTAATAATTTGGTAGAATTCAACGCAAACAAAACACAAGCATGTCTTTTCTCTAGAAAAGCCGATCTTACTGTGCCTAGCATAAAATTGTCGGAAGTAACCATACCATCGAAGTCATCCATTTCGATGCTTGGCATTACTGTTGGCAGTAACCTTTCCTGGGAGAATCACGTGAGAATCATTGCTAAAAGTGCATCCCAGAAACTTGGTTTTCTGTTTCGTGCCAGGAGCTATTTCACCTCAGGTCAGCTGCTTATGATCTATAAGGCACATATTCGACCTGTCCTGGAATACTGTTCCCATATTTGGAGTGCTGCACCTAAACACACCCTAAAACTCTTGGATTCTGTACAAAAAAGGGCAATTCGTCTCGTCGGTGATACCTCGCTTACAAACTCGCTCACTTCTCTGGAACACCGTTGAAAAGTGGGCGATCTGTCTCTATTTTATAGATATTTCCATGAGCGATGATCTTCTGAATTATCAGCAATCGTTCCCCCTCTGGCAGTCTCTTCCAGACTGACCCGTCAAGTTAAGTCTTCACACCCCTTCGTGGTAACTTTGGAGACCTGACGAACATCTCTTTTCGAAGACTCGTTCATCCGACGAACAGCGAGGCTTTGGAACACATTGCCTAGGGAGGTGTTCCCCGAGGCATATAACCTCCAGAAATTCAAGAAGAACACCAATTCCTACCTGCTTGCCCTTGGTTCTCACGATGTTCTCTGAACATTACAGGATATTCCTTTTCGTGAAAACCACAACATAAAAAAAAATTATGTCATATGATTATGACGTGACAGATCGAAAGTTGGCAGATGGGAGTTAGTGGGTAGAACAACGCGTCCTGATTGTCAAAAAATGCAGTAACGGTGAATGGTGTGATAACACAGTTTCTTGTGCCTCATTTGGAAGTCTTGCAAGAGTTTGCTCCTGGTCGTCTCATTTCCCCATTTGGTGACCAGAATTGACTTCCACGCTCTTGCGATTTAAATCCTTCAGACTTCTGGGTGTGGGGGTATCTGAAGTCACAGGGTTATGCCAATGAGCATGCAACCTTCGAAGCATTGAAAGTTGAAATTAGATGCTCTATCAATGAAAAAGGGGAAGTACGTACAAAATTACATGGGGTTTTATTTCAGAGGCATAACTTGTTAGTAGCGAATTACAGTAATGTCATATTCTACACATATGATCTTTGGTCCTTCTTTATAAAATCTCATCAACCTTCATGAAATAAAAGTTCCAAAAACTAAAATATTCTTAGATGAATTGGGATAAACGAACTTTATTATGTCTGCATGCTATGGACGAAATGACATACCGGTAACAGGCAACTGTAGTTTTCTACTTATAGTTACAAAACTACTGACAAAGTTCACAAATGAAACGCTTGGCTCTTCTAGGAATATCAGCACAAGATGCGTGAGCCCAATGCAACATGCAACAAATGCATGCATCGTCTTTTCCAGGGACAATACTGGAGAAGACTGGTTTTTTTTCCGATCTAAATCGGAAAAAAAGGTCATAATAATAGACAGATGGACAGTCGTCTTCATCATCTCGAAAGTTGCTAGGAACATTTTCTTCCTCATTGTCTTCTTTGATTAATGCCCTAGGGACTTGTCCCCTTTTCTTTGGAGGAGGTATGGGCTCATTTTTTGATTTGATTGCAATCATATCAGGTGTAGAAGTTGAAACTAAGTACGTTTATCGAGTCTCCGGCTTACGTTTGCCTTGTCCACTTATGAATCGTCCTTTAGGGATTGAAGGAACCTCCTCATAGGATCAGCAGGAGTAGGTTAAGATGCATTGCCTTTATTAGCAGCAGATGAATATTTTGTTATGAATATGTTGAGACAAGTCCTGGCTCTTTGTTTGCTGATGGAGCCTGGGATTGTAATAAAAAAATGATAACGCCAATGAAATCTACTGAAAAAACTGCCTATATATTGTTTTTAATCCATGTTTATAGCACCAGTAATAAAGAAGTTATGATAACTTTTCATTTCACGCGATTTTTCAATTTTCTCGAAAAGCTTTCAAAAATCGAGCTCAAAAATGTGCCACTCATTTTGTTCTAGTTTTTCGGATTTCTGAGATCCCCTCACTAGAAAACGAATTTGGGACACCCGGTACACTTATTGGTTCTTGGACGTATACGTGCCGGTCCCTATCGTGGTTTAAGAACCCCCTGTATACCATTCAATGGTATTTACTTCGAAATTTTGGGTACTGCATTTCTTTTCATATTCTTCCTTCTTGCAAAGCATCATGTTAAGAGTCTTTCGCCTTCAATATAAGAAACGTATACCGCCAGATGGCAGTGCAGTGCATTAATTTTTATTTATTGGATTATTCAGCTTAATAGAACAAATGTTGGAGCACAGGGAAAATAACAAGAAATCCTACCCTGAACTAGATCTCACACTGATACCTGCGGGGCGTGTCATTTAAAAGAAATTCAATTCCATGTTAGAATCCACAATTGTGAGAAACAATTAATTTTCACTAATCAACGGTTAAAACAAACCTTATTAAATTGTCGTTGATAAAAATGGATATTTATCATTCCGAATAGAAAAATTTTAGGAAATGAATTTCGCGAAAACAACACATTGATGTAATATTATTTACAAAAAACGGTAAATTCTGAAAGAAAAATAAGATGGACGTTTGAATAACTAAATGATAGACTTCTATACTGAAATGAAAAAACACAAAAATATTTGTTCGTTTTGATGATGGAAATGTTACAAAATAACCAAAAATGATAGGGAATATCCTTTTCATTCATTTAATACTTATAAATTTATTTTTTTCATTATTTTTACCTTTATACACTCATAAATCCCTTCATCAATCAGAAAAAATAAATCGTTTCTGACTCCCTTTTTTTCAGGGATGTAGACCCTCAAAGTTCTTCTCTATGCTTGATTTTTTAATCATAACATCACCAGGTATGTTCGCTCATGAGACGTACTTGTTCAGAGAGAACCAGGGTGTATGACTTTGAATTAATACCTTCTCTAGGTATTCTAAGGATAGTCTCAAGGGCTACCCTATTATTCACTAGACATAGAGGAGTGAGATCTGGTTACCTCAAGTGCTTTCGTCAGGCACTTTCTCCATATCTCCAGTGATGCAAACAGAGGGACCCTTTGTACCTTGTCGAGTATTTTCCTTGGAATTGTCTGCCCTGCCTTAGCAAACCAGACTACTGCCTCATAAGTTATTATTGGTTTCACAGTGTCCTTCCTCAGCTATCTGCAGACATGCAGAGAGATCGCCAGAACTCCTATGTTGGGCCCTTACTGGAACTTTATCACCCATAAGGAGATGTAACATTTCTTTAAGTAGCAGGTTGACACATTTGGTATTGCCTCTCGCATTCCTCTTCGAGATGAAAATGAGTTCGACGATCTTCCTCAACCCTTCATCCACTCCTTTATCAATCTCACACACTGTCCCTGTCTTGGGATTCGAAATAACGAGATTTCCTCGGGAATCTCGCGATGCATCGAAGTCACGTGGCTCTCTCGCTCTAGTTTCGTTTCCAAACGAAAAACGTATCTGCTCTCGGGACGATTGATGTTCGCGCTACGGAACCCGGACTCGATCGCGGGACTGCGGAACCCCGAAAGGGTTAGTTTGTGTCGGAGACGAATGATGTTGGAGTGTTTTCGAGTAAATTTTAAAAGGCAATCTCGTCGGACAGCCGTGAAACCGCACGTACGAGAACGTGAAGGATAGCCCTGAAGGAGAAGCGTGTGCGACGCTGGTTTTGGAAGAGATTTACAGGGAGTGGGGTGGAGATTTGAAGATCGCGAAAGTCGAATTCTGAGAGGGATCCTTGAGTCATCTCGAATTTTAACTCACTTTAATTGAGTTGTGATTTCGGCAGAAGTGGATCCTGGCTGGAACTTGTGATATCGTCTTGATATCCCGTGGCTTGAAGTAGGGGTCTTTGTCGATGATATCACATGAAAAAGTCCCTGTTCAAACCTATCAACAGAGGGTTAACCGTACGCGAAAGGATGACCATCGCTTTACATTTCGCAGATAACTTAAGGAATGCATAGGAAAATCTCAAACAGGGACAGCGACTGGGTTGATTGAACCCACTCGGGTCGTTTGATTTGGTAGGCAGTTCCGCATTTGATACCTCTAAACTCAAATTATGATGCCTATGTCATTTTGTCCATATATGTCGTTTTGTATACTCCATTCACTTTTATTTAATCAAATAGGAGGTCATGGTTTCGTTTTCAGGAGTTGGTGCACCTGATGAAAAGTCTGTGCGCGTACAGAGAATATTGTTAATGACAAAACGACGTTGCCAGTTCCTTTGTTTACATCAAAGTAAAAGTATCAAAGATATTATTTTGGCATGGGTACAGACGGCAAATTTGAATTGGACCAAAAATCGATTTATATAAGCATAAATAAAGCGAAAGTTAGTATTAATCGCCTTTTTCAAACTTGATAACGCAGTTTTTTTAGATATCTGGCCGTTTGGAAAGATTTCAAACGAAATTCCGGTCCTCCAGAAGTTTGGTTAGTTTTGGTATCGTTTTTGGTGCTCAAAATTTATTTGGAATTTGTAGATGGACAAAAAAGTCTTCCTTATACGATCTTCTAACGAAAGCGACCGAAAAATATGGTTCAGGTAGGATTTTCGAGGAATTATGAGGAAAGAACTTGCAGAATGAAATTGCACGATTTTCGTGAATAACCGGGTTCTGGATGGCCATCATCGGTCTCTGAATGATTATTGTTGATCGTTTTCACGTTTCAGAAAAAAACACGTCGAAAAAGCTAAAAAAAAAGATGAAATATGACTATATTGCATTCCACTGTAGGTGAATTCAGATTCCCATGAATTGAAATGTGTCACTGGAGCTTTCATTTCTATCAATCCCTTGCCGAAAATAGAAATAGGCTATATTGAACCAGAATACATCGGTTTTTTCCATATTCCAGGAGTTTGTGTCTTATTTTAGAACAGGTGAATGATAAATGTGAAGCATATGTTTGACCTATTCCATTTTATTTGTACAAACCTATTGTGGTACCTAGCAATGTATGAATATTTTTTAATCTAATAAATTACAATACAATCAGAATATTTTACCCCTTGTTCATAAGATCAAATAAATAAAATGTCGTCAAGTCATGAACTTTCAGTTCGAGAGGATAATAAACATTAAATCTTCACAAGCATGCATATGGAAATTATGTGAAAGCAATGCAATTTTTTTCCATGGCGAAAAATAATATATTTCAACAGTGATCTCTTGTACTTTTCATGCAAATAACTAGAAAAGGAATCCTTTCTATCAATTCATATAAACGTTAATTATTTTCGTCCATCACATCTTTTCCAATTGATTCACATTCTGAGAAATACGCTAATAATGTAGAAAGGGCAACAAAGTATTGACTTGGAACATAAAAATATTTTGAAAAACGTCATAACTTCGATACAGAAAGGAATGTGTCAAATTTCCAAGGCCAGAGTTGTGATTTTATAATTGTGAATGGAGTATACGTATTTCCCCTACGCAGATATCAGGGATTTCTTCAATTCCCACCAATAAAATCACTGAAATATTGTTGTCTTGTACCCTACAAAACCTTCTTATCGCTTCGACGCCACGTTCAAACGCCATCCTATGTTTTCTGCCGAGAATCTTGCTCTTTGCCCCCCTTGATGACTGTTGTTTCCCAAGTTGTGTCTTAATGAGCACATAATTATTATTGACTCAATTCTAATTGCTCCTGTCTAGCTGTTTGGACTTCTGCCGAATGTCAGACTCTCGCGCCACGTTTCATCTGCTCTGAGGGGCTTCTTCAGGTATTCGGAAAACGTTATTGTTCCTCCATGTGACGGATGAAGTGGAAAGCGTTTGTTTATTTAGAGGGTCGCACAGAGCACATCATGAATTATGGATGGGGTGCATTTAGATTATTGGTTATCGTATTTGCTTCGGTACACGTCTCGATTAGTTCATTCGGTGAAGATTCTAGAGATTACTCGTAATTGAATTCTTTTAGACATCAATTCTATGAATTCAAGGATAGTGGGGCCCTTGTTCAATTTTGTCAAAGAAATTTAACTAAACCTGATTGCATTATTCGAGTTTCCTTTTGAAGTAACATAAAATAAACAATCTTCCGAAAAAGAATTCATCAACAAAACTGTTTCAATGTTGCATCGAATCTATTCGTTCGTGTAACAAAGGACGTTCTGAATAAAAGATGAGTTCTGGACGATTATCTTGCCATTTGTTGGATAACAACCTGTAATTGTACCTTTTCCTTTATTCAAAAGAATGCGATAGCAGTTTCGTGTCAGCCACCTCATACAGAGGTACTTTTTTCTTCCAGAATCGATGGGGTATCAAGAGGAAATGTGGGAATAGTTGAGTTGGTCGTTAAATATTCATCTGAAAACTGAAGGTTTGTTTGATCCGACTTGAGGGATCAGTTGGTTCATAATTAAATGCTTTGAAAGCACCACAACTAGTTATGTCGTCGTTATGTGGCTTTTCATCATAAATTCTGAAATGGAATAGATTTTTGATAGATCGAATGGACTATGTTTGTCTTGCTATTGTGATAGATGCATACACTCCATCCACAATTATAAAATCACAATTCTGGCCTTGGAAATTTGACACATTCCACTCTGTATCGAAGTTATGACGTTTTTCAAAATATTTTTATTATCCAAGTCAACACTATGTTGCCCTTTCTACATTCTAATCGTATTTCTCAGAATGTGAATGAATTGGAAAAGATGTGATGGACGAAAATAATTAACGTTTTTATGAATTGATAGAAAGTATTCCTTTTCTAGTTATTTGCATGAAAAGTACAAGAGATCACTGTTGAAATATATTATTTTTCGTCATGGAAGAAAATTGCATTGCTTTCACATAATTTTCATATGCATGCTTGTGAAGATTAAATGTTCATTATCCTCTTGAACTGAAAGTTCAAGACTTGACGACATTTTATTCATTTGATCTTATGAACAAGGAGTAAAATATTCTGATTGTATAGTAATTTATTTGATTGAAAAATATTCATACATTACTACCACAGTAGGTTTGTACAAATAAAATGGAATAGATCAAACATATGCTTCACATTTATCATTCACCTGTTCTAAAATAAGACACAAACTCCTGGAATATTAAAAAAACCGATGTATTCTGGTTCAATATAGCCTATCTACTTTCGGCAAAGGATTGATAGGAATGAAAGCTCCAGTGACACATTTCAATTCATGGGAATCTGAATTCACCTACCGTTGAATGCAATATAGACATATTTCTTCTTTTTTTTTAGCTTTTTCGACGTTTTTTTCTGAAACGTGAAAACGATCAACAATAGTCATTTAGAGACCGATGATGGCCATCCAGGACTCGGTTACTTACGAAAATCGTGCAATTTCATTCTGCAAGTTCTTTCCTCATAATTCCTCGAAAATCCTACCTGAACCATATTTTCCGGTCGCTTTCGTTAGAAGATCGTATAAGGAAGCCTTTTTTGTCCATTTACATATTCCAAATACATTTTCTGCACCAAAAACGATACCGAAACTAACGAAACTTCTATTTCTACTTTCGGCAAAGGATTGATAGGAATGAAAGCTCCAGTGACACATTTCAATTCATCGGTATCTGAATTCACCTACCGTTGAATGCAATATAGTGATACTTTTTCTTTTTTTAGCTTTATTTTAGCAATTACAAGTGTTATGTCTCAAAAGCTTCTATTGATCTTGGAGGCCAATTAATTGGACCATCTATCGAAAAAATGTTTTCGCCAAATCTTTTTTTTTAATGAATCAATTGTTACGATAGCATCATCTTGTTGAAACAAAAACACTTCATTTCGATACCATTCAAATTTTGAAACAAATGATCATCGATTATCGATTTGTAACGAGCAACATTCACTGTTACATTAGCTTCAGCATCGTTTCTGAAGAAATATGGACCGATGATGCCTCCAGCATGTAAAGCACACCACACAGTGCATTTTTCAGGATGCAATGAAACCTGCAGAACTTCTTGAGTATTTTTTCTCTCCATATACGGCAATTTTGCTTGTTCACGTAGCCGCTCAACCAGAAATGAGCTTCATCACTAAACACAATTTTTCGATGAAAAAGTGGATCAACATAAAGCAGTTCTAGGGCCCAATCAGCAAACATACGTCGCTTATTATGGTCGAGCGGCTTTATTTCTTGAACCAGGATCTTGTACGGGTACGGGTGTACACCAAGATCTTTACGCAAAATTTTCCATGTGGTGGATGCACAGAGTACAACTTGTTGTGAACCTCGACGATTAGACAAAACCGAATCTTTATTGACACTTTCTCTTACATCAGCGATATTTTCTTCTGCACGTACAGTCTTGTTGTTATTTTGGCATCGAGTAGAGAAAATGTTGTGCGAAACCTATCGATAGTTCGAAGAATAAGCTGCTCTGATGGACGATTATGTGAACCATTTATTTCACGAAGTGCTCTATAAGTTTGACGAATTGAACACTGATTCCGAAAATGAATCTGCCATAGGGGCGGGGCGTACTTGAAGTTTTTCGTAAGCTGGATAGCTTACAAACAAAAAAATCCAAGCAGGACGCCCATAAAAGCCTCCATGACATCAAAAATTATGGTCCATTTGACAAGGGACACAGATTCAATCTTCTGTTTAAAAAAAATTAAAGGATTTCTACGATGCCGAGCTGTCCTTGCATTATTCCTATCCCTCTCATTCCTTCCGAATCCGAAGAACGATCCTCGTGCTTCTGATTACCGTGTCAATATCTTCCGTTTTTCTGGTTATCAACGGGTAACAAGCTCGTTAGAAATTTAAATCTAAAGTTAAAGGAGTGGAAAATTTCGACGTGGAATATTCCGAGTGGAATGAGAGAGCTTAAATAAACGGACTGAAAGCGGGTGCTGCAATGTCGGAAGATCGCAAATAGAAGGTGGCGCTGGAAGGTGCACCGAATATATTTACCTCGTTTCCTGACTTGTATTGTGCAATTTGGAAGTGCGGTGCTGCCTGAAAGTAGTAGATTCGAGGGGTACAAGGCGATCTAAATGAAAAAATTCTCGAAAGAGTTTTCACGTCAGGTCAAGTAGGCTATTTTTTCATGTTTTTTCACACTTCATACAAATTCAAGGAGTTGAGGAAGTGTACAAATTTCGAATCTGTTTCAAGAGTTGGAATTTTACACCATTGTTCTGAAAATTTTTTGACAGTTCTAACAACAAATCCAATTTTATGATTTTGTATCATATGGAACCACATTGCAGCCAATCATGTCAACATTACATCGAAAACTACATCCAATGCAATTTTCAATCCCAATGATAAAATTATATAATATGTACTTCCATGGCAACATCATTCCAAACAAATTTCAAAATGTCACGTTTTGGTAATGTTAAAAATATAAATGAGCTTATCAAAGAAAACATTCCCAGAAATACTTCCAATAGCCACAAATATATTTGGTGAATATTTATGGAATTTTGCTACGAACGATCATACGAATTGAATGAACGCAGAAGCTTGGAAGAATTGGCGTTTATACTCAAAGATTGGGCTGTCAATATGAGAAAAAAAGACGGAACAGAATTCGAAGAAACAACGGTAAAAACAATGTGGAATGTTTCGAGCAAACTCTTACAAGAAAAGTATTATAAGGACTACAACATTACGATTGACCCGTTTAACAATATAATATTCAAACCAGCCCGAGATGCCCGCGATGCAATCAGAAAAAAATTGCAAGCAGACCCAAGTAAACGTAAATCCAGTTCAGTTTCGTTAAATTTGTCTGAAGTTAACAGAATAATATTGCTATGGGATGAAAATACTCCTGAAGGTCTTATGCGTAAATTTTATCATATTGCTGCAGTAGAACTAGCGTGGCGAGGAGGAGAGGCAGTTGCTTGTTTGGTGAATTTTTTTCAAATCGAGAAGAATAACGATGGTTCTCCAACAAATCGCATTGAATACAATCCGGTATTCAGTAAAACGTGCCAAGGTGGTTCTAAAAGCTGTACAAGTAGTAAATGGTTGGTTTCCAATAGTGAGAGACAAAGCTGCCCTGTACGTCTTTTTCATAAACTAATATCAAAACGAGGCGAAAATATTACCTCACTACGACTATTCTTGAAATCAAATCGATACTGGAAAAATGAAAGTGACAAATGGTACGATAATATACCTGTTGGAAGGAATATCATAAATAAATGGACTAAATATGCTGCCGAAGGAATTGGCTTAAATGTCAAAGACAAAAAAATAACGAATCATTCAAATAGATCAGCAGCTGTCAGTCAATCAGAAAAAAGTGGTGTACAGGAACAACAATTGCTGAAGATTACTGGTCATAGCAATCAAAATTCTATCAAACCATACCTAAATCTCGATCAAGAACACCACAACAAGATAATAAATATTATGCGTGGAAATAGATCTTCTACACAAGAGAACAGCAACGAATCTAATGTTGAGTTGAATTTTACCAATTGCGCTTTCACTTATTGTACTTTCAATAAATAAATAAATGTTTTGTTGTGTTGAGTTATACATTTCTGTCAAAAAATTTTCTGCCGAATATTCCTCGGACATTGATAAATGCCTCATAATTTTATAACCAATATCTCAAGCTCGTTGCTTGGTAACAGCCCTCAGCCTTCGGCTTCGTGCTGTTACCAATGAACGAGCTTTCGATGGTCACAAAATTATCTCGTCTATTATCAATGTCCTAGGGATATTACTACTGAAAATGTACTCACTCATTTGAACTATCTATTAGATTCATGCCTTAATGTGTTGGTAGTCAACCTATGTCCAGTGGCAATCTGCTTCGTTGAGAAAAATCTTAGGAATCTGGAAATTCAGGTATACAAATTGACGAATACCCCGGTACTGTCAATTTCATTTTTATGAAGGCTCAATGGTTTCCTCTGTCTGATAGTGGAATTCAAAAGCGTTAAAACTAATGGAGGAACATTTCAACAACCTTTTGAATATTCCCTCATGTGAAGAAGCGTGTTAAAAGAGGTGGAATAGTTTTCTTCAGAATCATATTCGTTCGAAGAAATAATTCACCAATTCATATCCCAATGAATAAACAACAGGTTCGTGTATTCCAGTCATCGTAACGAAATTAAATTCGTTCATCCCCCGTATATGCCGAAATATTTGCATCGGGGACATAAAATATGCATCAGACCGCAAGACACCGCATGCATATCCAATATGTTTTCCTTCTGCTCCCTCAACGTTGCCGTTGGTGCAATTTTCGGGAAAAACGAAGGGACGTCGTTTTTATTCAGATGCCGCTCTTCAGAGCGTCGCTTTTAAACTCGACCAACGTCTTTAATCGGACTCATCTTCTACGGTTTTTACAAGGAAGGATACTTCCTTTGAAATGCAGACAAGGTTGAATTTGTGGACGGAACGGAGCCCTTGATATTCTTAATGACTTTATGGGAATTGAAGTGAAAGCTCTCATTTCCATTTTGAAAGAGTGCTCCCTGAAAATTGGTGGATTGGAAAATCAATTTCGAACGATGTCTTTATGACACGGGGTAAAACAGTAGAGGTAAATCGGTTTTGCTGAATTGAAATTATAACCTGCTTAAAAAGTATTCAGAATTTTGTATTTCTATCGATCATGAAATATCAGTACCAGAGCATTGCACCAGTAAGGGTTAGCAATCGATAAAAATAAGAGATACTACTCTGTCAAGAAAGTACCGGGAATTTTCAATTAAAACTACATTTTTACATTCAATCGTCAAAATTTATTGGGTCGCCTTCAAAATAGGCCCCATTTGCTCCAATACATCTATGGCAACGGCACCGATTATCGAAACATTTTTTATAGGCGCTTTCCGGGATGGACATTAGCTCTCGCGCCGAATTTTGTTTTATGGCTTCAATGGACTCAAAACGGGTGCCACGAAGGGGCAATTTTAGTTTTGGGAAGAGGAAAAAGTCGCAGGGAGCCAAATCCGGCGAATACGGTGGTTGCTGAAGCACGTTTGTTGAGTTTTTGGCGAGAAAGTCAGTCACAATCGTAGCTCGGTGAGAAGGCGCGTTATCGTCATGCATAAAATCCATGAGTTGTTCGCCCACAAATTTGGCCGCTTCTTACGGATACGCTCACGTAAACGTTTCATAACGCCTAGGTAATACTCCTTGTTTACCGTCTGACCCTCTGGAACGAATTCATAGTGCACCACGCCACGGATATCGAAGAAACAATGAGCATCACCTTCATTTTCGAGCGGCTTTGGCGAGGTTTTTTCGGTTTCGGCTCATTTTTTGCCACCCATTCCGATGATTGCTGGCTTGTTTGCATATCGTACTCGTAGACCCAGGTCTCATCACCAGTTATAATGCGTTCCATGAATGTAGAATCGGATTTACAGCGATCCAGCATGTCTAAAGCAACCTGTTCGCGATGACGTTTTTGAAGACAATTCAGGTCTTTCGGTACGAGTCATGCGTTCACCTTTCTCATGCCAAAATATCGATCAAAATCGTACGTGCGGACTCGTGGGATATCTTAAGATCATGTGCTATCTCTTTCAAGCTGGTACGACGGTTTTCAAGCACCCTCTCCTTAATATTATCGACGTTATCTTCGGTCGAAGCCGTCGATGGGCGTCCGGAACGAGGCAAGTCTTCGACCACTTCACGACCGTCCTTGAAGGCTCTGTACCACTGATATGCACGAGTTTTCGATAGAGCATTATCACCAAAGGCCTTTTGCAACATTTTTAATGCATCGGCACACGAAAATTCATTTGCCACACAAAACTTTAAACAAATTCTTTGCTCAACGTAATCACCCATAGTAAAAATCGGCACGCACTCTGACATCGACTGACTTAACCAGCTGTTGCAAACACACTAGTTGACAGATCCCGCTCAAGCTTGGCATAGTAATTAAGGACAGTGGTACCAACATAGGAAAAAAATTTTACCTGCCTCATTGCCCCGCCAGATTTAAATCGATAATTCCTGGTACTTTCTTGACAGAATGTACATCATTTGTTCTAGTTCCAGGTGAACGCATAGCACAGCCCGAGTTTCACCCAGTCCAGTTTGAATAAGAAATAGTGTGAAAAACTACACAATTCATTTGTAGTAAATGGGTAAACATCTCAATTGATGGAGAAGCGAGATTTTCATGATTTCATGGATATGAGCTGTCAAACAGAACAGAAACACAAAAATAATATGTCAATTACTAATAATGGGCAATTTTATTCAGTTCTTTTCGCAAATACATTCATTACCCCAAACAGAAATTCAATAACATTTCAAAAATAAAGGAAAAAGATGAAAATGAACTACTCACGATTGAAACTGATCGTCAAAATCTAATTTATTTGACATTTTGGTGAGGATTCACTGTTCCAGCAACTTGGGATGTTTGCCCGCTTTTTGATCTGGTAATAGCCTTCCATGTTACTATAAGTTTCATTTAATTTACACAGTAATTGTATACATCGCCATCTGATGGCGATAATATCGAATATAGTACGCCATTAACCAGAAAAGCATTTCCTTCATAAACAAAATTTTCATCGAATTTTTATGAGTTTGAATCTATTTTATAATAACCCGGCCATAGACGAATCCATGAATGAAGTTTGATAACAAACAGTCCATCCGATCTTGAGTTATAAATGGTGTAACCAACAACTTTGTTCTATATATATATAGATAGTTGTAAATAATTTGACCCCGAGTTCAGCACTCGAATTCCAGTTGAGTTACTCCATATCCTTTCCACCGCAATAAACAAACCACCAACACTTGACGTATGCTAATAGAAACACCATCCGAGCTACCAAATCGGACTGATAGATACACCGATACAAAACGACTACACCTGTATCGTATGGCAGATGTTTGTTCAGGAATATAACTCCGCTAATTGACCGAATCGCATGTCGACAACATGCTCGAACAAACGTTCGGATTTGCATATTTTGCGTAATGGCTGCAAATGTTGTTCGCACCTTCTCTCGACGGTTTTGGGGCAGGAACGGTTTCGTGTCAATTAACGTCGAAACCCATACCTGTCGGGATTCGAACGTCTGACTGACGAGATGGAAAAACGCCAGAACGGCGTGAGGATTTCATCCAATTTGGTTTGTTTCCCTTGCCGCAGATGACGGGGGTATCGCGTTTTTCTAATTTATTTGTCACTTTTGATTCGGAGGGAGATTTGTTGGGATCGAATCGAGGCTTCGATTGAAAAGGTTCTCTGGCAGAAGTGGAAGGTGCAGGTAACGAGAAAATCAAGAGGCAGAGAGTCTGGTCCTCTCCTAACACCATCTCACCATTCTTAGTAATTCATCAAGAAAATAAGCACTGAGAAAACTTCAGTACAATGCTTAGCAAAAGAGAGGAATGGGAACGGGAATGCATCCCCTAATATCTCAAAAAAAATAACTAGAATGGTATACATGTAGGTTTGTTTTCGGAAAATGACCTTCGCTTTGGCTGCCAAATCTTTATTTTACGTCTTTATCGCTTGTTACAGTTCTCCCAAGAACCAATAAAAGTCGAACGGCCTATGTACAGTTCATTTACAGGGTTAATTCTTCACAATAACCCAGACTTGTAGATTATACGTCTCACACTGATTACTTTTAACAAACACACGTTCAGTTACGATTTATCCGTATCCACTGAACTTCGTGAGATAGAAAACGTCTTGAAGAACTTATTCCGTCTCTAACTACCTCCATCTCAACTCTCTACTGACTCCCGTAGGAACTCTGTACTGACTCCCTCGACCAACAATTAACTCTGTACCCAAATGGCAACTGAACACACTACCCTAATTATGCCCTTAGGGTTCATTTTCGGTTCCGCCCCCAATTTGCATTTGAAAAAAGATGTGTTACTTCTTTTAAGAATGAGCAAGTGCCAAGGGCATCTTAAAGCATCAAGAATTATCCTAGCCACCTAGGGATGATAAGCTACAAAGAAAACACTTGCGTCTAAATTGGTACATTCATCTTATTCCACGAAATGGTGAAACTGCTAAATCTTATATTAAACTTCTTTTCAACTATAAGATGAAGGTTTCACCATCAGGACCCGAAAGCTTACACATGGAAGTCATCAACAACAGCATATTATGAATTCAGTTCACAGGGGGTAGATAATTCAAATCGAATACATATATGAGAACCGAGAAGAGGCGAATACAGCATTTATCATTACATGGGCCCCTTCAACTTTGAGTTTTCCTCTCTCAATTTTATTTTTCAAAAAAATCAATATTTCCTGGACTGATTATTCAAACCTGGTCATTTAAATATCCGTTGCTCTTTTTCTAAAATATCTTCGGAATAATTGAATCTCCTCAGAATTATCTCAAAACTGAAAGATGGCCATCATAATTACCGGAAATTCGGCCAACAAACCCGGCTAACTTGGAAGAGTTCGAAACTTGAAACAACATTATCCCCTCGGAGAATCGATGTGGCCCTCAGTGGCATTGAAACGTTCTTCTGCGAACAATGTCGCTGGAAAACTTTCAATCTTTTTGATTGAACAATTTGTAGACCTAGTGGTAGAAAATTTGATTCATAAATGAACATTTGGTGGACAAAAATTTCTCGACTTTTGTAGAGGGTTGAGTCTTTGACTTGTACATATATTTAAACTGAAGACTCTTAAGGTCTAAAGAATTCTTTTTTTCATTTTCCATCTTTCCAAATTCGGCTCTGTTCAAAAGATGTAGCAATTAAAAAAAACTATTGGGCCAAATACGTCCCTGAAACGATCCTCTGGAATTGATGCAAAGTTCATATTTCTCGATTGAAATTGAGTTGATAAATTTAGGAAATACTCCAGGACTGATCTCAGTATAAAAATGGTACAGACACGATATTTCCTAACAAAGACACTCAGTTTTGTCCGATTATTTCTGCAATTGAAAAGCCATATCTCTCCAACCAAAACAAGTTCCTTCTTCGATTTTTCTGAAGATTGGTTTGGAAACACATATAACTTGTTCATATTTTCCTCGACATCTCAAAATTATCTCATGAAGAATTGTGTTTTCACTGAACTAACATAACTCCATTAACCTAGGTCATAGGATTCGAGGTCAATGATCCTTCAACCCATCTTCTATGACAGACCTATCACAGAGCTTCTGAGAAGATGATGCCAGATCGTGTTGATATTCTCTTTGAACGAGGAAGCAGTACGTCTCCTATCGTTAACGGATGAACTAACGCAACTGCACTAGTTTTGGTTACTTTTGGCTGATGACGTCTAGTCGTGCCTCTTTGGAAATGCCGAAGGAGTAGTTCTGATTGTCGCCGATATAGCGCTAAGATCTTAATTTCAGTCGCCTATAACGGTGCGCCGGGTGCGCAAGACAAACCGTTGGTCTGTGGTTGTTGAACGAAGCATGCCCATAGCGGCGTGATGGACTAAGATTTGTCGATTTGTTTATTTACAGAGAAGAATGCAAACAGGTGATGTGAAGACTTTCAGTGAAAGTGAATTAATGTGATAATAACCGTGTAGTGTCAAGTATATAAAATTTCAAGAGGAAATTGTTTATACAGAAACATCGCCACAGATCATGTAGTGCTAAGTATAATTTCATTTTGCATTAGTCCAAATTCAATACGTGGTTTTTATGGGACATTCATCATAAATATCCGAATTTTGTATTTCATTGGCATTTCAGTCTTGACAAAGTTGATAAACAGTCTGACAACATTGTTGATTTGTATAGATAATCAGAGAGTTTATAAAGTTCAGCCATTCTGTGATTTTATAAATCCAAGGAAGCATTCAAATTATTCCTGTGATTTTTATTTTTTCGTCAAATTTTATCGGGTAAATTGGAAATAACGACGCGTTTTATCAGAAAAACATAAAATTGATTTCATTTTTTAAAATGATTGCTCCTTTCGAAAATATGAACCGTTTTTTTTTCAAGTGGTTTTATAGTATTTTTGCGTGGATTTATGAGTCGCTACGCTGTAACTTCTATACCAGGAGAAATTTCTAATTTGATTTCCTCGGTGGGAAAGTGGATTTCAAAAACGATACAAGTATGCTAAGAGAATTCAATTTTGAATATTCTCACATTATTTTTTTATCTGAGGAGAATTCGGAAAATGGGGAGAAAATGGTTCATTTGGACCTCAAGAATCCTCATAAAGAATGAACAACTCAAAGAATCCCCTTGTGCATAAATTATCGATGTGAATTTTGTGATATGATATTCTCTTTCAGAAAATTTCGTGTATATCGAAAAGATGGTAATTTTTTTCACCTGCTTTTACCGACCCCCATCAACCAGCCCAGGAACCTTCGACCAGAGGACCCAAGCTCAAAGCACTTTCATGGAATAAACATTTTCCCGCCTTTCAACAATTTATTATATCGGCCCGAGACCCGTCTTCAAACATCTGATCTCTGGGTTTCGGTCAAAGAAACATCCCCAGTGTTTGCGGCTCCGTCAGTCTACGGCAAAGGCCAAAAGCATTCATCTTGCCCCGACTCCGTCCGTACCCGGCAGAATGGAATGCGCGCAGCGGTCTTGCCGGCCCTCTTTAGTAATTCATGAGCTGCATTCTGGAAATCTCCCAGGATAGATCGGGAAAATTACTTCGGAAGCCCATCAAGTTTCGGTTATTCGCGGGAGGAGGGGTGATTGGAGATCATCGCGTCGGAGATACGGAATATCATTACGTCTTGAGCGGGAAATTTGAATATTTTATGAAGGTGCGGATCGGTATTTTGGATAGGCGACATTATGGATAGGGTGTCGGGTCCCCTTTAAGATGGGGTGTAATAGGATGCATGAAACAATCCATCGTTCAACATATGTGGTTTCCCAGCTTTGCGCTGTAGCCCTACAGAGTGCTTCAACTAACCTGCCACCTGGAAAAGTATGGTTCTCGCTTGACGCCTCTGAAGTCGCATACCAGCAGCGCATCTGAATACCAGACAATTTTTGAACTTTCCTCAGCTACGTGTTATAACGAGAAGAAGGAATACTTATTGTGTCGGGTGTTTTTTTTTAGTGTGATAAGAATTTCAGCAATAACACACGTTATGTTGGCTTCTGAAGCGTCTATTTTTCTGGTTTATCAGCATAAACCAATGACTTGACATAACCCCAAAGAAGATAATCATTTGGAGTTATTGCGCATGATCTAGAAGGTGAATTGATTGGGCTATTCCTCGAAATAATGTTATCGCCAAATTTTTCCTTCAATAAATCAATTGGTACGGTAGCAGCATGAGGTGTAGCACCATATCGTTGGAACCAAAACACTTCTTGGTCGAAACCATTCAAATTTGGAAACAAATAATTATTGCTCATCGATCTGTAACGAGCACCATTCACTGTAACATTAGTTTCTGCTCCTTTTTTAAAGAAAATATTGACCGATGATGCCTCCAGCGTGTAAAGCACACCTACAGTGCATTTTTCAGGATGCAATGGAACCTGCAGAACTTCTTGAGGATTGTTTCCATCCCATATACTGCACCTTTGCTTGTTCACTTAGCCCTTCAACCAGAAATGAGATTCATCACTAAACACAATTTTTCGATGAAAAACAGGATCAAGTTCAAGCTGTTCTAGGGTCCACTCAGCAGAAAAACGACGCTCATTATGGTCAAGCTTTAGTTCTTGTACCAATTGAATCTTGTTTGGGTGAAGACCAAGATACTTACACAAAATTTCTCAGTCCAGTTTGTTATGAACGTCGACGAATCGACAAATCTGGATCTCCATCAACACTATCACTTACAAGAGCGATATTTTCTTCTGTATCTACAGTTCCTTGTCTGGTGGTTGTTGCTGCATCGAGTAGAGAAAATGTTGTCCGAAATCTATCGATAGTTCGACGAATTAACTACTCTGATGGACGATTATGTGAACCATAAATTTCCCGAAGGGCTTCCTAAGTTTGGCGAATAGAACACTGAGTTTGAAAATAAACTTCAACAATTTGTAAATTTTGTTGCAGCGTGAGTCTTTTCATGATAATTTGTCAATTCTCACTGAACAGACATTACTCATGAATATATCAATAATAATTGTTTTTCAGTAGTAAACTGGCCCCTTAGCAAAATTATGAAATAGTTCTTGACATCCCAAGGAATGTGAGAAAGTCTGTGAAACTATTTCAATCACTAGGATAAAACTGGGTGGAAATCAAATATTAGAAAGCATCACACGCTTGTTTGGCACCAGTTGGCTCGACAAATTTCATTAATCCACAAAAACTTTCAGACTTTCTTGAAATCTCAGTTCCATACTTTATTGAGACAGTTCTCTCCCAAAGGAAATTGGAGTACAATAAGTGAGTTGTCATCGCTGTCACTGAATGTACAGGTGAAAAGATTCAATGGGGATGAATCGAAATATATTTTCTAACTGATTCGAATATCCGAACTAAAACATTCATTTCACGAACTATGGAGAAACAAATATGCTGAATTACGAGTTCAACTACTCCTTCATCAGTCAGCAATTATGCAGATATTTTCTAGACCAATCTCAGCAAAAGATGATGAATATTGATAGATTGGAATCAAGGGTGAACAGAATTTCATTCATATAGAATCCATTAGTAATTAAATCACCATATCAATGAGATATTCAGAATTGTCGAAATCCTAATTGGACGCTGAGAACGATTTTAGGATTCACATAAGGACTGAACGAGAATAAATTCGCAAAAACGCTTATATCTTTCGAACCATTGGACCGATTTCGAAAATCAAACTCATTTTCGAATCGTCTTCTAATTCTAATGAAAACTGTTTTTACAATAAAAAAACCAAAACTATTTTTTACAAAATTCATGGATTTTTTCTGGAATTCTTCCCATCATCCTTCTTATAGTGTTCTCAGTCACTTTCTGGGATGCTGTCTTCCACTTTTGCTTGAATTCCGCTAATGTTTTCGTTGATTTCTTAGTCTTCTTCAATTCTCTTTTTACCAGGGCCCAATATCTTTCGATTGGCCTGAGTTCTGGGCAATTTGGTGGATTGGCCTCTTTGGGGACAAAAACCACCTCATAAGCTTCGTACCATTTCTTGGTGGCCTTGCTGTAGCGGCATGAAGCTAAATTTGGGCGAAAGATTGTTGACACATCGTCTCACGTAAAAATGGGGAAAGTCGCTCCTGCAAACATTCCTCGATGTATATCTTCGAGTCAACAGAGCCTTGGCCATCGAAAAATTTGCTCCTTTTCCCACAAGTGCAAATTGCTTGCCAAACCAGGAAATTTTCAGGAAACTTTGCTTGTTTCTTCACGCAAAATTGTTCGTCTACATTTCCACGAGAATCTGCATTACGAAATTCCCGAACATGAAGTTGCGAGAAATCAGCCAAGACATAGGTTTCGTCGTCCATCACGCAACAGGAAAAATTTTTCAAGAAATCTTTTTTCAATTTCTTTGCTCTTGATTTCGCTTCTTGATTCTTCACAGCGTTCCTGTCTGGTATTTTCTGCACTTTGTATGTTCTAAGCCCACAACTCGACTTGATTTTCTGAACGATTGACTGCGAACAACCCACTATTTGGGCCACTCTCCGTCCTGAAAGGTTAGGATTCTTCTGAAAAGGGTGATGGCTTTCTTCACTTTTTTTGGGCATGAAACCCCTTTTTCCTCCCGGTGTCTTCCTTGCGGTTAATTGTAAGATCTTCGTTGAAGCGCTTAACAACTCTTGATACCGTTTCCGGACGAACGCGAGCCTCTTTTGCGATTCTTTTGAAGCTCTATTTTTGATTATTTTGAAAAAGTTTCACTTCGCTTGACATATCTATGAAGTAAAATGTTCCACATGTTTCTGACGTTCATAACAAAGCTAACTATGATCGAATTTTGATTTTTTTCTCAATTGGTTCAAGAGATATAGGCGTTTTTGTGATAGCGAATTTATTCTCGTTAAGTCCTCAAGAGCTGTAGGTTGATGGAGAGTTCTTTTTGCACACAATACATGTATACGATTACATGTTTCACAACAAGAAATTTTGAGGCAGAATTTTATGCTGTTCTTCACTTCTCGTCCCTTCATCTTCATGAAATTCTTCTGAGAACTATTTGATTGCCTACTCATTCATTGAAACCCAAGGAGACGGTGTTGATAAAACCGACAACTACCTTAGGAGTCTTGGCCTTTACCTCGTGGGTATCCAGGACCAGTTTCCCCATTTGAATGGTTATGGACCTTTGAGAGCAACAACGTCTGGAACGACAAATTTTTTGAAGCGTTGATTCCAATATCTCTTAATTGAAATATTTAGCCAGGATCTATGGCGATGGTTCAGGGAGCGACGAAGATACCTATGTAATGATGCTGCCATGGTTATTCGCTCTTCGGTTTCCTTTCATGCAGAAGTAACACTCATATTGACTGCAGATCATTCCTTCCATCGATTACGAATAAGATCCATCTTTAACTTTCATGGTAACATGAGATTCATTTCTGCATATATCCAGGGATTGCTCGCTAAGATTTGAAAATCCAGAAGCTTCTGTTTGCTTTCATTTCCTCTAGTTTTGGTACACCAACTACGAAGGCTTAGCTTACTGGGAGCCCACCACTATCATTACTGAGCAATAAATAATCTTTGGTTCCAAGCTCAGAAGCTAACAATGAGATGCTCAGAGTGTTAGACTTGTATATAGTATATAACATTACTAGCAAGGTAAGAGGGTTTTTACCTCATTGAGCCAGTTACCTTGCGTGTATTTTTTTATATTTTATTTGTTTCTCATTTGTGAAAAGGTTAGATAAATTCCAAAAAAATCTCAATAATTTGTCGTAAGCTATGGAAGCGTTGCCATGAACATGTCTGTTTATTTTTCTTTACATTTGTTTTGGCGAAAGCGAAAATGAATGTACCAAAAGAAATTATTGAGGCAGCCAGCAGTGTAGCTTCAAGTTTATTACCTGCAAAATCAGCTTCAAGGTACGAGCGAGAATACGACGACTCCAAAAAGTGGCAAAACAAAAATAGTGTGATTGGGGTGAGTGAAAATGTTTTGTTGGTCTACTTGAATCAACTATCAGCTAGATTCAGCCCTAATACTTTATGGGCAAAATGGTCTATGCTGAAAAGCTGCTTGGAAATGGAAGAAAATGCCCCCTGTTCGCAGGTTTGTTTTCCTCAAAAAATTTATTGAAAATATGACGTTTAGTTGTCATTTGCAGATTTCAATAGGTAGGAGCGTTTCTGAAACGTAAAAATTAGCGTTATACGCCAAAAAAGGCCAAGGTATTAAGTAAAGAAGAGGCTGAACAATTTCTTCTACATGCTCCTGATGACCAGTGGTTGCTGGCGAAAATTGTAACAATATTTGGGATTTTTGGATGTTGTCGATGTGACGAAATTCTCTCCTTGAACATGAATGATGTAGAAGATATGGGAAAATACGTTATTGTGACATTGCGGCAAACAAAAAATTTAACAACAATAAGATTCATCATAACCGATGATGGCTGCAGCTTCAAGCCCTGCATGTTATACAGAAAATATGTGAATCTTCGGCCTCCTGGAACAGAAAGCCTAAGATTTTTTTTGACATACCGACATAGAAAGTGCATTTCCCTTAATGCTGGCCAGCACACTATTGGTGGTGTCCCAAAGGAAATAGCGAAATATTTAGGTTTGAAAGACCCAGAGTTATACACCGGCCACTCTTTTCGCAGAACTGGAGCCACTATGGTTGCGGATTCGGGTGGAGATATTTTAGCACTAAAGCGTGCAGGAGGGTGGAAGAGCACCGAAATTGCGATGAGCTATGTCGATGATTCGGTCAACAAAAAATCGAAATGTCTAGCAAATTATTTGGTAGTAAGGAGAGTACAAATGTTCTGCAGTCCTCGAGTTCAGCAGTTTCTGAGTCAACAGATGGTTCATCATTATCAGTATCAACTCTTTCATCATCAAAAATCTGTGTTACTGGAAATAACAATTGTACCATGATTTTCAACATATATGACGATAAAACAAAATTTTTTAATGTAAATAATACTACTAACTTGTAAAAATGTTAAAAGTTAACTGTCAGTTTTACAAGTTAGTGACTTGATAAAATAAACTTTCTTGATTAATATTGTGTTTTTGGGAACTGACGTTCACAAATGAGAAACAAATAAAAACTGTATGTCTCTTCATGAGAATGTGAAACCGGTTGCTAGCCTCATCGCAGCCTCGGAAAACCCATCGACAATAAAAAAAGGTCGAACATACATAAAGATAACATCATTTCACTGAAAGACTCAATGTTTTGATATTCCCTTCCGCACTTTCACGGTCCAACAGGAAGCCCTTTGAATCAGGCGCCCTTTCAAGCGAACAAAACCCCGCCACTTGATAGCTTCCTGATGGTCATATCTTCCTATTCATCGGAACCAACGCACGACCGGACACCCAAAATCCCTTCGCTCTTCTTAACCGGCCATGTCGCGATAAAAACCGCCTGAATCACTCGTGTCAGAATGGCCTTGATTTATGTAAAGGAGCCCAAACGAACCGATTGAATCGCTCGTTACGTCCAGTACTCTGTGACCCCTGGACGACCGGCTGGTATGTTGGTAATAACAGTGCCCTGTAAAATCGACCTGGAATTATAGACTACAAACCGAGAACTTCCATCGTTCGCAAAGGAAATGAGTGAGGGGGCAGGGAAACCGCTAAAAACTGCGGTTTTTCTTCGGTATCGACATTTTCTGGCCTGTCTGGCCGGATGCAGGATCGTTAGAGGAGGAAAGGAAGCGAAAGAAATATATTATCTACGATTTTTGCGTGGAAATGAGATCGGTGTAAAAAATAAGGCATGGAAGCGGAAGAATCGGAGTTCAATCTTGTTCGGGGAGGGAGAAACAAAAGGAGGAGTATGTCGGAGTGGCTCCGAATCGATTTGATACTCCTTCTTTTTGGAGGATGTTCCATGTCTTTTGGGATAGGAATTGAAAAGAAAAATCCGCTTCTCTATACTTTCTTCATCGAGTATTATTCTAAATCTAAATTGTAGTGTATGGTTTCTCTTCTTTGTGATATTTTAGATGTGATCCTGTTTGAAAGATATAGGAAGCCGAAGTGGTTGAGTGCTGTTCAAAATTCATATACACACAACCAAACTTATATGGAATCACCCAGTATTAAGATGAAATATTATTTTGATATCTTTTTCGTTAGAAGCAAATGAAAAGTGCATGTGTTTACTCACAAAAACAGTTAGGTTCATAAGCACTTCATAAGATTTGGCTTTGCAGTGTCGATTTTACCATTTCGTTCGAACGTCGCAGTGAATTTATATTTTGTTTTTTTGCGAAGTTTGAAAAAAAATGCCTTATGAGGGGTTATCGGAAGTCCAGAGAGGAAGAATTATTACTATGGCAGAACAAGGTATGTCACAAAGACAGATTGCAAGAACGGTGGGGGTTACACAAGGGGTTGTTTCAAAAACCTATGCAAGGTTTCTGGAGTTAGGAACCCTAAAGAATAGGCCGAGAAGAAGTCGTGGAAGAGTAACTACAGAAAGGCAGGATCGCTTTTTAGCTCAAATAGCAAGAAGAAATCCCGCAGTATCTCATTCAGAGCTTCAAAGGCAATATTTGCAAGCTACAGGTGTTAGTGTTTCTGTCGAAACTATCAGAAAAAGACTTCGCGCTC
The DNA here is from genome assembly GCA_910592335.1 of Adalia bipunctata. NCBI lineage: Eukaryota > Metazoa > Arthropoda > Insecta > Coleoptera > Coccinellidae > Adalia > Adalia bipunctata. The sequence continues at coordinate 25,968,915 of OU342953.1, forward strand.
GGGAATTATTCAAGAGAAGAGCGTTAAGAGTTCCCCAGAACTATCAAGGCAAAATAAAGTTGACCGCTTTAATTGGTGTTTAGAGCATGAAAATTGGACTATTGAAGATTGAAAAAAAGTCTTATTTTCGGATGAGACCAGAATTGGCCTACGATCAGACAACCGGCGTGTTCGCATTTTAAGAGGTAGAGGGAGCTAGGCTCCAAGCTGCAAGACCGATCCCTAAATACAAAGGAGGTACTGTAATGTTTTGGGGCGGAATTATGTTTGGTGAGAAAACTCCTTTAATTCCCATTAGACAATCTCTGACAGGGCCTAGGTATGTTGATCTAGTGCTACAACCTGTAGTGAGGCTCTGGCGAGGTGCTTTTGGAGATTATTTCCTATTAATGCAGGATAATGCACCTCCACATACCAGCAGAGTTGCAAAATTTTTTTCGAAACAGAAGGTGTGACTGTTTTAGAGTGGCCTTCTTGTTCACCTGACCTTAATCCTATCGAGAACTTGTGGGATAGGATCCAAAGAAAAATTAGAGCTCGTCAAAATAATCCTGGTAACGCAGAGCAACTTATACAAGCGGCTTTAGAGGAATGGGCAAATGTTACAGAAGAAGAAATTAACAACTTAATGGAAAGCATGCCTCGTCGAATTCAAGCTTGTATCAATGCCAGGGGTGGTAATACTGATTATTGATTTGTTAAAATCGTTTTATTTGTTGTTCAATCCTCAGTTACATAAAAATTATTTTTAGAGAAATTTACACTTTTAATTTTCTGTTCTATTATAAAAATGATCTTTTAATAATTTATATTATTTTTGTAATAAACTTGTTTTGGGAAAACTGCTCTTCACTTTTCAGCGACTTTTTTTAATTAAAATTCGTTTTTTCCAAATAACAGGGTGATTCCATATTAGTTTGGTTGTGTGTATTTTTTAATACCACAAAGTTCCTACTGCGAATGGACTTCGTCAGTAACAAAGAAGACCCAGAGCTCTATGATTCACCCACTTTCTTTGACTGTGTGGTCTGGAGTTCAAAAGGGAGGCACCTAACACCCCACCAACATTCTACATTTTCAACACATTTCTGCTTCTCGTCTAGCGATGGTCATACACAGCGCCATCAGTCCACCACTCTCTTACAATCTGGAACGAGTGACTTGCATGAACGCGACTTAGCACGTGCCTGCAGAAACGTTTGAGTAAAAACCAGTATCCATACAGTGAATTCGTTCCGTGAGACTTTTCAGTTCATCTACTAGAGGCCACAGAAGACCATCATATAAATGTCTCAGAGTCAGATCATCATGAGTACCATTCCTTCAGTGTTTGCTTTGTGGTATTTATCTCATACATTATTTTTTCCTAAATTCTCGAGGTGATAAGAATTGCTACAGCAGTCTATTCTTCCCTCCAAGACAACTGTTCGGAGCAGTCATTAGTTGGGTTACAATTTCCGACCGAGAAACCGTCTGGAAAACCAGGAATTTGAACTTGAATCAATATTTTATCATTACATACAGCGTGTTCCTAAATTGAATGTAAAAAAAAGGGGAATTTCCTTCTGTGAGTTTAAAAAAGAGTCCCATAAACATAGGGTCGCAAACATTTCGATTTCGAGATACAGAGTGTTGAACTTTTAATTTTTTTTTAATTTTTTTCTCACAGTATCTTCACTTTACAAGATATTCAACTTGAATTTGGCATAGATGTTACGTTTGAGAGTTCTCATCACGTGAATGGCAATTTCGATAGCAGATCCACAGGGTGATATTTTTCTGGAACACTGTCACCTGTTTTCCTTCAGAACTTTTGTTTGGTGAGCAACTATTAATTCAAAAAAATGTGAAAAGAAGCTTTGTTGTTGTACTAAACTTTTCCTTCTCCTGTTGTTTTGTCGTATCTGCTACCGATTTCGAGAATAAAAATTTGAACGATTCTCTCGAAATTCTCAGAAGAATCAAAATTGTCATAAAGGTCAATTATCAAAAAAAAATCTGAACTATTCAAGTCTAGGGATCTGGCGGGCCATGGCTGATGTCTAATCCACCTGTTTTCATAACTTTCTTTCAAATACTCCCTAATAAACCTAGTACACTCTGTATCTCGAAAACGAAACGTTTGCGACCCCATGTTTATGGAACTTTTTTAAACTTACTCAAGGAATCTCCCCTTTTCGTTTGTACGTTCAATTTAGGAACAGCCTGTGTACAATTCATTTCGAAACGGTGCTCAAAGCAGTATCAGACCAATTCTTTCACTCCAAAACTCGCGTTGTTTTGAGTCGAGTTCAGCAATGTATTCTCCCCTAAATTCAGATGATTACTATGGAAAAAGCCCACTAATTCTCCATATTGTCCTTCAGCAGTCATTACCTCTTTCCACTCTAGTCTCGGAAGCATCCGAAATGAAAGCAGGAGAATTCATTAATTTTCATTCATGATAAGTTAACTAATGTGGGATTCATTAGGAGTGTCTGAGTGGAAATGCGTTTTTATCTTTATTCTGTCTGCAGAAAGTGTTTTATGAAAAATTGAAGAAGAAAGCTCTTTTCAAGATGGTGTGAATATCAAAGTATAAGACATCCTCTGAAAACTCGCAAGCGCTACTCCAGTTCTTTCGGTCGTTATGAGTGATAGCAGAAAATAATAGTTCTCGAGTTTTTGTAATTGCGCCAAATTTTTGGAAGAAATGGCCAGTTTTCACCATTTTTTTCATTTATATTGCATTCATTTCGAACTTCACTTACTTGTCATTGTATTCACGAAGCTTTTGTAATGTTGAATATACTTCTTGTATAAATTCGATGTGTTTCTAGTTTTATATCGCTTTATGGACAAAATGACATATACAGTGAACGAACAAAATGACATAGGTATTTCAGCTGAATTAACCGTATCTACCGGACAATACCGAGACCATTCATCCCAGGCTCCATCAGCAAACAAAGAACAAGGACTTGTCTTTACATATTCATAACAAAATATTCATCTGCGGCTAATAAACGCGATGCATCTTAATAGGTTAAGATGCATTGATGATTCTATGAGGAGATTCCTCCAATCCCTAATGGATGATTCAAAAGTGGACAAGGCAAACGTGAGCCGAAGACACGATAAACGTACTTAGTTTCATCTTCTACACCTTATATATGATTGCAATCAAATCAAAAATGAGCCCATACCTCCTCCAAAGAAAAGGAGACACGTCCCTAGGGCATCATTTGAAGAAGACAATGAAGAAGAAAATGTTCCTAGCAACTTTCGAGATGATGAAGACGATTGTCCAACTGTCAATCAAAAGTTCAACACTCTGTATCTGGAAAACGAAACGTTTTCGACCCCATGTTTATGGGACTTTTTTTCTTAAACTCACTTAAGGAATCTCCCCTTTCACTTTGTACGTTCAATTTAGGAACACCCTGTATAGTTTCGCAGTTCCACTATCGAGTTAATGACATGATATTGAATTCCTGACTGGAATCCTCAATCGCATCAATCGATGTCGAACGTGTCATACTAGTCCCTTAGATTCAGGTAACATCTTGATTTATCAGGCTAAAGCCGATCTTGTGAGAACAAAGGACAGATAACTTCCTCAAGTTGAAAGCGACTTGGATCATAGGTTATTGGATGAGGTTTTAGCATCGTTTTGTGTACATCACGTATACAGAAGCTACACATATTATAATACCGACGTATGTGGAATCAGTCTAGTTATAGTTAGCTATAGTTGATCCTTCAATCACCAAGTTCAAGTTGGAGATGACTTCGCTTTTTCGATAACAAAATCTCTTAGATCTATTGAGTAACCGATAAAATCATAGATTATCTGGCTTTGAGATCCTGACCCAAAAAAGTTCATTGCATCTTGGAGGAACGAAAATTCTCTAAGTATGTGAACACATCTTCTTCTCGTAGAAGAGGTTGATGGAGAGTAAGAAGAGAATCTTTCATTGTTACGATTAACCACTATGCTTTGGGTAACCTCAGAGGAAGACGAGGTTAAGCATCTTGCATCTTAAAAAGTTCCAAGAATTATTCTTGGAATCACTCAGCCCTAAAAGATGCCACCACAAAGATCCTCCTCATTTCGAAAAGTGTAGGAGCTTTTTAATACCAGGTTCTGGACCAATGAAGAACTTCCATAATCTCTTCTGGTGAGTGTTTTGGCCACCACATGTCTTTTGAATACCTAGTGTCCATGAATTCAGCCTGAGAGAACACTTTTATACTTGCTTAGTTCACAGAGTTTTTCTCAACAATCCTATACCATCTTTGAACGGATGACATGAGAGCTCAGATCTTTGATACCAGCTTGAGTGTCAAAATGGATCCGTGTGTCTTATCTCTGATACTTTTTCTTATGTACATACTTCTCCACATTTCTTTCCATTGCAAATATTTTTATCTGGAAGAAGCTCAATGACAATGAGTATTTGATGCCAAGCGGAAAACTCCTGTGTCTGTTCCTGTTGTGGTTTTTGAATTATTTGTTTTCCATTACAAAATTAACTCTCAGTAGAATCCTTTTTTCGACATTGGATCTTTCCTGAACGACAAAATTTTTACTCCTTAATATCAGGAGAATCAATATGAAGATCCCAAGAACAAGAAAATCAACAGGGTCCAATTAAATGTCCCTCCGGGAGGAAGAGATAGAGACCAGTTTTTCTCTGTCACCAGTCTGATATTCACATCTGGATATTAACCTCTTCCACCCCTAAATTGATGGATGGATCAGAAAGACGCGATTTGAAAGCATCGAGTTGGAAATATTTCACCGCGGTGCAATCATTACCGTTTCCAATTAAACAGAACAAACATAAATACGTCTAATGAAGATGGATATCTCATGTTCGGGGGGGGACTGCTGAGCGAATGGAGATTTCGAGCGAAAACCTAATTCGTATGCTTGAACTCACGACACATTCGATGGGAAATTATTTATTTGGTGAGATTAGAATGCCTCTGGTAAACTAAGATTTCGTGAATTGTTTACTATGCTCTTCTAAGGGCCGATTTTATAAAAGAATTTCAATCCTCGGTTGAGTCCAAATCCGCCGTCGAATGTCGATTTCCGTATTATAAACATCCAACCTCGGGTTCAACCCTGGATTGACTCAACCGGTGAATATAGCTCCGTTTGAGATTTGAATCGAGGATTGAAACGTTTGACGTTTCTAGATGGCCGACAACTAACCTCACTTCATGTTAAAAACACAACATTTTGTTGTGGCACATTTAAGTTGCTTGGGATGAAAATATTATATGATATTATATTGATAGAATGCCTGATATTAATCACAGTCTTCTGTAGTAGGTTTGCTATGTATTAATAATTCATCTTTGGGGTTTGGAAAAATATTCCTAAATTGAAACTGAATTTTTATGCCTTATCTTCGAGGGATAGATCTGCCAGGTTCCTGTGTGAATAAATGACTCTAGTTATGATAATAATGAAATAACTGCAAGGCATTCAAAAGATAGTAACGATAGTGAATAAGAAAGATACCAATCGAATGATTTCACATTTCCTTTCGATCACTTCGAAGATGGCACGAAGAAGAGATTTTGGTCAAATAAAAAAACTCTTTTATCGGGTGGATGAAATCACTCTGAATAAGCTGAATATTTTCAGAGTTTTTAACATTTTCGAAGATTTTTGTGGTATACATAAATCAACATCAGAAAAAAGTCAGAAAGTTGTGAAATGTCTAGAACTTTGGACATTATCAAAAAGTATTCTAGTGCTCATTTTATCATTCTATCAAAATGCCAAGCAATCAACAGGAATAGCTACTAACAAGGGGAAGGTTGACTGACCAAATTTCGGTGTATTACAACCGTGTTGCTGGAGCTCACTCACCGTTCTAAAAGGATTTCTTGATTATTATTACATAGTACAGGTGCATGCTTATTTTAATGGGTTGTGCTTATAAATTTGGTAATTCTCATCATAAAATTTTTTTAATATACTCTAAAGAAATGATTGATGACACCGATTCCAGCTCGCAGATCAATGGATGATCAATTATTCAATGAAGCTCATATATGAACTATGAATTGAATTTAAAGATTCTCTGGCATGTAAAAGAACATTTCCTATTCTTTTATTCGGGATTTGATTACATTTGAAAACAAATATAATTTTTGTGATTTGCGGAGTCCTGCATAATATTGCTAGACTGATTCTATTCATGACTCTCAACCTGAATAAAGCGAAATTTAATAATAAATGCTATCTTTAAATTTAATGTGTATTTCATGTACTCAATCAAACAAGATCAAGAATGATTTGTTCCTATCTTAAATATAACTACATCCTTGTACGACTAAATGTTAATGCAATTTCATTGGATGTTTTGTATTGTTCTAGCTTTTATTTGGTTACTTGGCATAAGAGTTTGAGATAAGACTTTTCAGAATATCGAAATAGTACAAAATTTTGATAAAAGTGACAAAGACTAGAGCGTATTTGGCAATAGCTTCGAGTGGAAAAAATTCGTACGAAGTCTGTCCTCATTTCATAAATTACAAATATTTTATTTCATAATTTGTTTGGATGTAGGAAATTAGATTTCTCTAAATTCTCTGCCGTGACCGTCACAAAACACGGGAATATTCGAATAAGCTTCTTGTTTTGTCTTTATTAGACTACGATTATTGAATTTATCCAAACATGGTATAAAAAAAACGTGCCAAAATACTTCGAGAAATAAGATTCAGGTTAGCCAACCCAAAAAAAGCGATCTCAATCCGAGGTTGTTCAACCGAGGCCGCAAAGATGTTTATAATACCGAACTTTTTTTTAACCGAGGGTTGACTGCCAATCCTCGTTTGAGTAACTACGGATTGAACGTGCCCTTTATAAAACCGGCCCTATGGGTCTGTTTCGCCCCTGGCTGATGAAATTCCGGATATGAGTCCAGTAGATAAAATATCTGCTGGACGAATATGTCGGATAAATTATCTACCAGATAAGACTATCTGAAAACTTGACGTATAGTGAGTGGGTCTTTGTAACTTGTGTATTTATGTTTCAGTGATGATTTGTCTATACAACGAGAATGTAAGCAATTAGGCTAGGAGGTAAGGCTTGTTGTAGTTGTTATTTCATAAATGAATCTAGTTAGCAATATACAAACTAACGTATAAAATAAAGGGAAGATAATTGATTTAAATAAAATGTTCTATTCATTTTCAACATCATTATAACAATTCTTTTGACGAGTTACTTGATATTGACACTATATTGGCCCTGTGTTGGGTTCAGGTTCCATCGGAACCATCGAAGAGTATGAGATGTGTTCAACAATGTTATTTTCTTCTTATTCCACTCAAACACGTGCCTCAGATTCCATATGCCCTCGTTCGATAAAATCCAAGGGCAACTCAATTAGGAAATGACTCTCCATTCTCCATCTTGGAAACCAGAACGGGGGTTGATGAAGGGGTGAGAGACAGAACGAACTGTCGCGTTCCAAAGAGCCACTCTCGACATGCAGAGAAAGAGGAACAGAAACAATATAACAATACGAAGCGAAGAAACATAATGCAAGCGCGCTACTTGTGGTGATAACATGTAGGAGGATGGAAAGCCTGGTAAGTGGCATGGTGGATCGCATTGGCGTACCTCTGTGGAGTTGGGGGATTAGTCTGTGTTGGCGCTTTGACTAATCTCCTAATTCGAACGCGGGACGTTCAACTGGGGCTGAATGCATATTGCGAGCAGGATTGCAAGTGTATGTACCGAGTTGAAATGGGGTATGCATCCAGCAATTCAAATCATAGAATTTCAGTCCCGGAATTGAGCGGGTTCAGAGTAAAGTCATGTTTTAGAAGAATAATTCGATCGAAAGCAAACTTGTCTTATAAATACCTGAATTATTCCCTCCAATTTTCTTGCTCTGTCGTTCTGCAGTTCCAATGAAGTATGTATGTAGAACTGCATATTTGTTGTTCTCGATCAATTCTAGTGATCAATAGTTTTTCTTTCGTTTGATTTTCTACACTCGATCGCTATGCAACGCGAATCACGCAATTTGACCCAAGAGGAATGTGCCCAAGCGGTAGTTTTGCGAGAAGAAGGGTGGACATACACAAGAATTGTAGAAAGGTTTGGAGTATCCCATACAAGTGTGTCCAGAATGTTGCAGCGATTCAGGGAGACAGGTATGAATGTCCGAAGACCAGGACAGTGTAGACCACGGGAAACAACTGCCATTCAAGAACGTTACTTGAGAGTTTCTTCGTTGAGACAACGGTTTGCAACCGCTCGCCTCCTTCAAAATCAGCTTGAGCAAACTCATGAGGTGCAAATTAGCACTCAGACGATAAGAAATCGCCTCAGAGAATATGATTTAAGGCATCGTGTCGCTTCAAGAGGCCCAGCTCTCACCCCAGCCCATCGAAGGGCGGAGGGACGGGCCGAAGCCAAATTTTTGGGGGGGGATTGCTTCGAAAATTTTCCAACTGTGCATTAAAGGATTAGAAAACCAATGGTTGAAGGGGAAAGGGGGGGGGTGGTATTTTGGATTGCGAGTCAATGTTTTTCCCCGAGAGCATTAAAAATATTTAGAAAATTTTGTAGTGTAGTTTTTTAATTCTGCATTACCACTATTACCAGATTAACACACTCCACACTCTACAGGATCTGAATGATTTATTCAAGTGTACTGAAAAAAGTCCACATACCACACATTTCACTTTGAATCTTTTTCGGTTCATTTTTGCGTACTTAGGGGGCCGTTATACTTCGGCCGACGCGACGCCTACGGCACCGATTCTCCATTCAAAAAGTGCCTTTCATTTTTTCAAGTTCACGCCCTCAATTTTTCACCTAAAAGCTTGATTTTTTTTTCAAATTGAAGTTGAAGAATGTCTTGAGGGCACTCCAATTTCTTCTCTTTGATAAAATTGTTGATGAAAAAATCGGCTACGGCACCGATTCTCCATTCAAAAAGTACCTTTCATTTTTCCAAGTTTACGCACTAAATTTTTAACCTGAAAGCTTGATTTTTTCTTCAAATTGAAGTTAAAGGATGTCTTGAGGGTGATTTCTTCTCTCTGAAAAAATTATTTTTCGGCAACCGTCCGGGATGTACCTACCCACTTCCCGGACGGTTTTTCTTTGAGAAAGTAGCATTTCCCGGCCTAGTCCGGAAAGTACGTACTTTCCGGACTAGGCCGGAAAATATCACGTCGTTGTTATGATCATCACAATAGCAACGAAATAACGGATGACAGTTCTGTTTCGTTCAATTCAAATAAGAATCAAAATGTATAAAAAAGAAATGTGTCGTCTCATTGATTTGTAATCCTACACGGTTGCCGAAAAAATATTGTACGCAATACGCCCGAAAATAGTTTTTTTTGGACTCACAGACTTCCAGGACTCGCCTCCGGCTCGTCCCAGAATCTTGTCAATTACTATTTTTCGCATGAAAAAATCGGGTTGAATTTGAGAGTCTATAAAAACTGACTTCATTATCGTTTTTCGGCGGTTGTTCATGAATTTTTTTTTTGAAAATTCATTGGAGTGCCCTCGACAAATCAATTTTCTATATTTTAAAAAAAATTACATTTGGATAGGCGCTTAATTAATGCAAAAAATTATGGAAATATCGAAAAGACTTCCAGAAAGTGTTAAATCGCAGAGAAATGTCTGAAGTTCCAGGAGAATTAAAAAAAAATCAAGCTTTCAGGTGGAAAATTGAGGGCGTGAAAAATTAAAGGAACTTTTTGAATGGAGAATTGGTGCCGTCGGCCAAAGTATAACGGCCCCTTAACAGATTTACGTGTTGAACGGAGATTCGATATAATAATTAAGAATGAGAAAAAAATACTGCCTACTGCCCGACCGAGAGAAATAGCCCAAATTGGTACCAGATGGTTTTTTATGACACAGTCGATGCGGCCAAACTGAGAAATTCACAACTATCTGCTGAGGGATAACGTAAAAGATGAAAAATTGTTCATATTTTCAAAAATTCAAACACTTGGTAGCAATATCGGAATAATAACCATTCATTGCTGGTTATACACATTGCACATTGGGCCAAATCTGCCAAATACTCAAAATATACTCTAACAAGAATTTGTACAATTGTCGCTATTCTCCGATGCTTTTGTCCGGCTAAACGTGGGCTTAGTTCTACCGGTTTAATAATCATTAATTTCAAACTTTATTTAAAAAAAGTCAAATTCATTCACATTTTGAAAACTTTTGTAGAAACATGTAGGTATTCCAACTCAATTGAAATCTTTCCAACTGCTTCAAAATTTTCCCAACTGTTTTGTTCCAACTGCTTCGAAATTTTCCCAACTGCTTCGAAATTTTCCCAACTTCTTCGAAACTTTTCCAACTGCTTCGAAATTTTTCCAACTGCTTCGAAAATTTTTCAACAGCTTCGAAAATATTCCAACTGCTTTTAAAATTTGCCAACTCTGTTCAACATTGGGATTAAGATCACTCATTTTGAGTATGAACCGTCGTTGCCGAGCTGTAATTAACGCAAGGGGTGGAAATACCAAGTATTAAATCACTTATCAGCATTTCAGTACTTTGAAAATTGTTCATTTCTCTTCTTTCACATAAGGTTCGGTGAAATCCTGAATTTTTCTTCCATTTAATGTGTCTTGTTTCGTTCAAAACCTTCCCGAGAGAACATAAAAAATAAGTTATAAAGTCAATGTAGAGTTAACTTTCATTAAAATTGAGATTTTCAGAATGTGCGTTAATTTTTTTGCGCAGTGTATTATTCTATGGGAGAAGATGAATAATAATTATATATTGTGAATGATCTAAATCACTCCGTTCCAAACTTCCAAAAATCAACCACCAATGAATCCAAAACCTACATGCGGAACCACATACATGTCGCAGCAGATCCAGTCCCAGTTCCCAGTATGAAATACACTGATTGGATATCGGACCAAGCCATTTCACTCCCCGTTTCACGCACAATCGAAAGCAATCAGATCCACCATCAAAGTTATGAACCTGGTTGACAGCGTAATTGGTATCGTTTGGATTTGCCGCGAACGCCACTGATGACTTCGCCAGCCGGTCCTCCATGCCCAGAATGAAGGAAACTGTAGTTGCGTATCGCTGCTACTTGTTCCCGGGCAAAATTATGGAATAAGGAGGTCTGCGTGATTATAACGCGACAATGACAGGTTGGAGAGGTTTCGGAAATTCGGGGAAGACGAGGAAGAGGAGACGCTGCGCTCGCGTATTCAGGAAATATGTTTCAATTAACTATTTTGGGGTTTCGTCACGGCTTGGATGGAGTGCAGCTTGCCTATTTTTAATAATCCGCGGGGTATAAGCGAAAGTAATCTTCGTTTCGCTCGCGTTACGACGAAATGAAACGAGGTTGTGATTTTTGGTAGAGAGGTCATTAAACTGAATATTCTCAGTTTGGGATGAAGGAAGGATCCACAACGATCTCTTCGTTCTCTTCATAACAGATACAATTTCACCCACAAGCGACAATGAAGCCCTAAAAAGGTTCTGGAACACATCATTCCAAATTGAGTAATCCTACTGTTCAATTAATCAAAACTCTTGGAGAGTTTCAAAAAGGGGGCAGTTCTAGGTTTCCTATAACTTTCATCTAGATATTTGGAGCAGTTTCGAATTGATTACCGATAGTGTCAATTTTCGCGCTAGCTAAATGTCTCCAATAGACTTTGTCCAAAGCGATCAATCGTTCTAGAGAGTTCGCCAAAGGAGGTGACCAAAACGAAAGGATAAGAAAAAAGGCCTGGTCCAAAGAAGATCCTGGCACTCGCCCATCGTCGAGCATCTACCAAAACCAAAGATCCATGGTCAGAGGTAGCATATGCATCGGTAGCAAAACCGTTTTCTTGTTTTACGACTTCAGGGGCCCTACGCTTCAAAACTTTTGGGGCCCCCTCTGAAACATTCTCGATTTTTTTCAAAAGAATTTTTTAATTAAAACTCACTTCTTCAAAAACAAAACATAAAGTTAATTAATAAAATAAAAGGTATGTATATCAAAACAAAATATAAAAGATGAATGAAAGTTTTGAAAAAAAGGGAAATTATCACCAAAAAAATTCAAATACAGAATATCTCTAGAATATCATATCTGCAAAGGACCCCGCACTTTTTGTATGAAAAGTGGCGACCGGTCAAATTTTATGAAAGTTTGTTTTGTTGTTGTACTCGACTCAGTGACCAAAAAAGTCAATGGGTCCAACCCAATCCTATGGCTAGTTTTCTAAATACGGGGTGTTAAAGTTGAAAATTGCTCGAATTTTCGGATTTATTTTTTAATTATTAAGTGTTAGATTGGATTTCTGTTGCATACAAACGTTTACTACATGTCCTAGTTATGAAATTAGTGGATACGTATAATCAAAAATATTTATATTTACAGGGTGATTCACGAATACATGACGGTAGTTTTTTGCAGAAATTCACTTTTTCTACTGTGACGTCAGGAAGGCATATTTCTGAAATGTTCTTATCGATTTAGTATTATGACGACAAAATATTGCACAGTGCATATTTTCTATACAGGGTGTTCCACAGAGAGAACCACTAGACCTAATCATTTTTTCTTAGGATTAATTCGAAACCCTGCCTTTTTGAATTGATTTTTGGGAAAAGTAATACCACAAACATATGTGTGTCTCTAATCTCCAAAATATTCATGGTGGTTTATTCATAGGAAGGTATTCTATTTTGAGAAAAGTCCAAAAAACATGAACACCCTGTATTCGAAAATTTCCTCGGTCAAATGCAACTATTTTTTCACTACATATTGATTCCCACAAGATCTCCAGAGGTATGAATTCTAAATCCGATACTATGACCAGTTTTCGAGATACAGGGCGTTGAAGTGGAGAATAACTTATTTCATCAGTTTTTTTTTTTCAAATTAAAAAGCTGGATTGATTTTCATGTTGCGCCCATGAATTCAGTATGAATACAGATCAGATGCGCAAAGAAAGGTTCAGTTAAAATATTTACTGTTACAGGGTGATTCAAGAATAAATGACGATAGTTTTTGCAAACACTCGATAATTCTACAGTTTCTTCACAGAGAAATTATTCCATGAAGTTAATACCTAGTCGTCCACAATTTTCAGTCTGAAATACTTCATTATGATTACTTTTCATAGGTATAGGTTGAACTATAAATAATATGTTTCGAAATAATTGAAAAGAAAACTTTTCTGGTGAATTTTGAATAACTGTCTAACATTATAGCAAGTAAGCATAACCGTAAGAATTTTTAAATAAATAAATATACAAGGTGATTTAGAAATAATCTTATACCAGAATTATACATTTCATGCATGCGTAGATCATCCTAAATATTTTTTTGGTGAAAAAAATATATTTATAAAATAAGAACCGAGGTTATGACTATAATAATATTGAAACTTTTCAATAGACATACCTACTTATAATTCGCTATACACGAATATTGTGGACTGTGGAGTACCTACCTATAAAAAAAGGTTCGTATTCTACCCACACAAGAAGATGGTTTATTGTCTTTTTTTTGGGTGATAGCGCAGTTAGTGAGCGCACTCATAAAGATACCCAAAATTCACTGAAAAGTTTTCAATTCAAAGCATAAGTATTTTTGTTATGGTTGGCTGTATGGCTCACCCTGTATGAAAAGTAATCATAATGAAGTATTTCAGACTGAAAATTGTGGGCGACTAGGTATTAACTTCATGGAATAATTTCTCTGTGAAGAAACTGTAGAATTATCGAGTGTTTGCAAAAGCTATCGTCATTTATTCTTGAATCACCCTGTAACAGTAAATATTTTAACTGAACCTTTCTTCGCGCATCTGATCTGTATTCATACTGAATTCATGGGCGCAACATAAAAATCAATCCAGCTTTTTAATTTGAAAAAAAAACTGATGAAATAAGTTATTCTCCACTTCAACGCCCTGTATCTCGAAAACTGGTCATAGTATCGGATTTAGAATTCATACTTCTGGAGATCTTGTGGGAATCAATATGTAGTGAAAAAATAGTTGCATTTGACCGAGGAAATTTTCGAATACAGGGTGTTCATGTTTTTTGGACTTTTCTCAAAATAGAATACCTTCCTATGAATAAACCACTATGAATATTTCGGAGATTAGAGACACACATATGTTTGTGGTATTACTTTTCCCAAAAATCATTCCATAAATACAGGGTTTCGAATTAATCCTGAAAAAAAATGATTAGGTCTAGTGGTTCTCTCTGTGAAACACCCTGTATAGAAAATATGCACTGTGCAATATTTTGTCGTCATAATACTAAATCGATAAGAACATTTCAGAAATATGCCTTCCTGACGTCACAGTAGAAAAAGTGAATTTCTGCAAAAAACTACCGTCATATATTCGTGAATCACCCTGTAAATATAAATATTTTTGATTATACGTATCCACTAATTTCATTACTAGAACATGTAGTAAACGTGTGTATGCAACAGAAATCCAATCTAACACTTAATAATTAAAAAATAAATCCGAAAATTCGAGCAATTTTCAACTTTAACACCCCGAATTTAAAAAACTAGCCATAGGATTGGGTTGGACCCATTGACTTTTTTGGTCACTGAGTCGGGTACAACAACATAACAAATTTTCAGAAAATTTGACCGGTCGCCACTTTTCATACAAAAAGTGCGGGGTCCTTTTATTGTGGCATCGAGATTAAGGAATAAATAAAATCATCACGAAAGATACAAGTATCGCTAAGCTGTAAATCAACATAAAATTCCACTTAAAATATTGATTCTTTTCAACCCTAAACGAATCAGCATCTGGTCGGTCGTTCTGTAGCACATTCCTAGATTTCAGAGGAAATGCCGACAAATTTATTGAATTATGATGTGATTGTAAACATTGGAATTCGGCCGCCACCCTTAACGGAATTTATTGCAGGCAGACAAGATAATTAGGGACAGTACGCTGAATCTCGTATGATGTGTTTTTTCCAACATCTGAGTTTTGCTCTGAGGCTCTTGTTATTCAATTGCGTCTCATGTTGCCTCTGAGCTTCTTATAAAATATAGTACAGTCTGACTATTCTTGGCATATTTCGATGCTCATTTTCCAGATTCTTTATCACTTGGAACATCTGCTGATGGAATGATCTGATTTTCAGAGGTCCTGGTAGGCTTTCTCGAAAAAGAATGTCCAAAATCCATCCAACTATCAACCTTGTTGTTGTGAAGCAACTAATACTGCACAAAGCCAATATATTTTCAGGTCCTTCCGCTACTTCCATGATTTATCTGAATCAGCTGAATCCATCCTTATCTTTTTCTGCCCACAACCCCGAACAATGAGTCATAAAGTCCATCTTCAAATCGACAAACGCCGCACGAACAAGGAATAAAAAATGACTGCCGAGGGCGCGTGGCCTCTAAATTTCTTCGCACACAAAGTTAATCTTGTCAAAACACGATGGCCTTAAAAAGGGTATCATGCATCCTCACATTTGACTTCCAAGGACCTTTGCCTTTTTCAATGCATGACAGAGAATAATGAAGCGGGAAAAGGGGCTTTATCAAGGTAATCACGGTATTTACGAATAGTACGAATTCTCTCGTCGCACACAGATAAAGTGGAAGAGCAGTATCTGGAATCTGGAGGGATTTATCTTGGGTTATCCTACACCGGAAATTATATACCGTGGTCATGTAAGTCAGTCTGGGGAGCATTAATTTGTAGCCTAGTTCGCAACTTGCATTTCAGTGACTCTGTGAATGAATTAGCAGAGTGGAGATAATGTATTAGGGGAATCATATCCTGCAGTTGAACGGAAAGGCGATTTGTCGAAATGAGGACTGTTTTGTGAATATTTGGGTGTCCTATTTCACTATTTTCAGCCTCTACCCGAATCAGAATTACGAGGATGTATTGATATCTAGTTAGCCTAGACCAGTTCCATGCATAAACAAAATATTGCGATACCATACAACGAACAATAACTTATTAGAAATGTCAGTGTAGAGTTCGACGTCTTAAAAGTAAACCAGAGTTACGCAATGAATTTAAAAAAAGATGTCCACCGAAATTGTAAAAATCGAAAAATTGGAGTATATTTAAAAGGGTTAAGAGGTAAGCAGATTTGCAAGGATACGTTTAATACCCTTGGTGATCAATGTCCGTCCTTCGTACACGACCGTGACAAATTTGACTGCAAGCTTTAAAAGAGGTAAATTTTCCATTGAAGATGATGACCGATCGGGAAGGCCAGTTTCTGTGTCAGTCCCCGAAAATATCGATGCAGTTTATGACATGATTTTATCAGACCGTCGAATTGGGCTAAAACGGATATCTGAAGCACTGAAGATTTCATACGAACGCGTTCATCGTATAGTTCACGTCAATTTGGACATGAGGAAAATTTCTCTAAAATGGATCCCCAAATGTTTGAATGTTGACCAAAAGCGTGCAAGGGTAGGAGTATCGCGTTCGATCTGTGCTCGATTTGAAAACGATGTAGGCTTCTTAAACCGAATTGTTATGATGGATGAGACTTGGGTACATTTCTACGATCCAGAAACAAAGCAACAATCGATGGAATGGCGACACTCTGGTTCTCCAAGACCTAAGAAGTTTCGTGCCCAAAAATCTGCTGGAAAAGTTCTTGCTTCAGTTTTTTGAGATTGCCATGGAGTAATCATGATTGATTTTTTGGATAACGGTAGAACAATAACTGGGGATTACTATTCAACATTACTGACCACTCTACGGGAAAAAATTAAAGAGAAAAGACGCGGAAAGCTATCCAAAGGTGTTTTGTTTTTACAGGACAACGCCCCAGTACACATATCTCATGTTGCCATGCAAAAAATTCGTGATTTAGGGTTAGAATTCCCAGAACACCCCCCTTATTCACCAGATTTGGCTCCGTCCGACTATCATCTCTTTCCTCAACTGAAAAAAAGGTTAAAAGGTCGTAAATTTTCTTCCAACGAGGAGGTAATAAAAGCTGTGGAGGACTGGTTTGCAGAGCAAGAAGAAACATTTTTTTTTTAAGTTCTAGAGACGTTGCAGGTTCGCTGTGATAAATGTATTCAATTAAGAGGAGAATATGTTGAGTAATAAAATATTTTGACATTGAAATTTTGTTTGGTTCTATAGTAGGCTAAGAATTTTTCAATGTATCCTCGTACGTGTGTTCCGAAAATAGAAAAGCAGTTATTATTTAACATCCATTCAAACTCGAAAAATTAGTGAAAACGTTCAGAAAATCCTGTACACATAATATACTTTCGAATGAACATTTCATGTTCAATACTTAATGTTGAGTTTTTGTAAAAGGTCTGAGGATGATCAATGTTGTAATCAAACTGAACCAATCCCGAAGATCTATCACAGACCTACTAGTAGGAAACAAAACCTCCATTTGTCACCCTTTTCCATTAAGATTAAGTTATCCTAGAACTGTCAATGTTCGAGGCGAAATTGCTGGTATATCCCAAAGAAAAACTTTCGAGTTTATCTTCTTAGCAACAATCCATAAAATCTGCTTAGACGGGATTAGTTTGTTGGAGTCTAGGGAGAGAATGCAGGATTATAGTTCAAAGAAAGCAATCAATACGTATTTTGGTCCCTCGAACGCTAGATAATACATCATGAAGGGGAAATTGTGGATTTGTAATTGCTCAGGCTCGCGAGAGACATAAGATTTAATGCCGTTTTGTTGATGAATCATGAAACTGGAGAAAGAAAGCGAAAATAGTTCAATTATCAAGCATTTTTTTGTCGTTCTCGAAACTTTTCAAGTTCAATGATCCAGACCTAGATTAAATAATTTTCGGAAGATAAAATCCAATAATCCAATCTCGAGAAAATGATGTTTCCATTTCGAATTGAAATTGCTTCATTTGGCCCACGAAAAGAATAAATTGACTGAGATTCCTTCTGCTTTTTCATCAGAATTTCACCTAAACCCGATGAGCGGGAACTCATACATAAAGAATCAGTTCAACTGTGACAGCCTGAGAAAAAGAAACCGTTTTTTCCGGATATTGACGAATATAACTTGTTGGGACACACCATCCATATCTTTCTTGCTTCGACAGATCGACACGGTGAAAAACTTTACAAAGTCCCCGGATTCGACAAGAAAGGGAATTGTCTTAATAAATTGAATAACACAGCTGCTATCGGCGGTTGAAGAACATTATAACATGCTGCCAGAGCGTTATATTTATAAATTGGATTTGTCCTCAGGGTTTTCGTGTTTTCTGGGAATTTTCTTGAGTGGGGAAGTTCCCAAGTCGGGAATTGTCGCGAAATCAGTGAAAAACATTCGGCTACTCGGAACAATACCGAGGAATGAGGATTCTACGATAAATATCTGGGATATAAAGATATTTTCATGTTTCTGTCCCTTCTACAGGGTCCTGCAATGGTGCGAAAATCTTCCATAGCTGCCGAACCAGACATCTCAGAGCTTTCTTTCAAAAGAAGACCTCTTGTACCTTCATTTCTGCATCTCGGGAAATTATTTTCTGATATACAGGGTGTCCCCGATAAATGTTATTCAACAAATGGATGATTTTTTCAATGGATCACTCCATATATTTTCACATATTTTCAATGACCCTCATTACCTCTTTCATGACGCAAAATATTAGAGACATTTTTCTGACGGTATAAATCTTATTCGAAGAAAACTGCAGAAAGGTGAGGGAAAAGCAGTTCAGTAAAAGTTTTCTGACGATTTCCAGAAGCGACAGAAACATGAATTCTGAAAGTTTTTTAATTGAAGGATTTGCCTTGACACGGTTCCTAAACGATCAACCTGTCATTTACAGGGTGTCCGTTATTATGGTCCAAATATGAAGAACTCAAAATTATCATTTCTCGATTTTTCAAAGGTACCACTCTGTATTTTTTCCACAATATTGTAGAGAATTGAATACCTTACTACTGCATCCAGCAGACACGAAAAATGATATCGCAACTGAAAATTTTATTCAAATAATAACATAATAAAAACTAACGGACATTCAAAAGAGGTCAAACAAGGAAATAAAACTAAATGAATAATTATTGACAAACTTCAAAACCTTCCCAGAATCATACTTCCTGAGCATCAACATAAAAATGATATTTTTTTCGGTACAAGCAATCAATACATATTGATCACGTATTCAACCAATTATATCAGTTTTTATCGACTCTCCAAAAAAAGTATTAATCAATTTATTGCTACTTAGAGCTCAAAGATTTTTTCGAATACAGTGAATCGGTATGAATTTTCGGAAAAAATGGGATAGTTGATATGATTTTCATGTTAGGGCAGTGCCACAGAACCTGTTTTTTTAGGAAGTGGAACTTATGCCGCCCAATATCCCGATAGGAAACATTAATCCCATTTTTTCCAAAAATTCATACTGATTCACTGTATTCGAATGTATCTTTGAGCTTAAGTGGCAATAACTTGATTAATATTTTTTTTGGAAAGCCGATAAAAACTGATATAATTGGTTGAATACGTGATCAATATGTATTGCTTGTCCGGAAAAGAAATATCATTTTTATGATGATGCTCAGGAAGTATGATTCTGGAAAGGTTTTGAAGTTTGTCAATTATTATTCATTTAGTTTTATTTCATTGTTTGACCTCCTTTGAATGTCCGTTAGTTTGTATTATGTTATTATTTGAATGAAATTTTCAGTTGCGATATCATTTTTCCTGTCTGCTGGATGCGGGAGTAAGAATAATCCTAAGGTTACATCTGAGAAAATATAAGGTATTTAATTGTCTACATTATTGTGGAAAAATACAGGGTGTTACATTTGACAAAAATTGAGAAATGATAATTTTAAGTTCTTCATATTTGGACCTCAATAACGGATAGCCTGTATATGAAAGTTTGATCGTTTAGGAATCGTGTCAAGGCATATCCTTCAATTAAAAAATTTTCAGATCAAGTTCATGCTACTATAGACCAGGGCCGAAACCTTCAAAAATGGTAAAAAGTGAAAAAAAATTACAGTAGGATGAAACCGATTAGAAAAGGAGGGGAATATGATCAAAATGAAAGGAAAAATAAATTACGGTCGATCCGAGTTCGGGAAGTGGGAGGGGTGAGTTTTTAAGGGTGAAAAATGGTTTTCCTTGTTTTCCGGCAAAACCACAAGTCCTATGGAAAAAAGTTAAAAGGCAAAGTTGTAGGTAATAAAAAGATCTACAACTTTTGTGTTTGCAATTTTTTCACATTACCTCAAAATTTAGGTGAAAAATGCAAAAAACCAAGTTTTTGGTTTTTTATTTATATCTTTTACAAAAAAAAAATTTTTTCTACGAAATTTTGTGAAAACTTACCTTATTATGTCCCAAATACACTGTAATTTATTAGATTCAAAATATTTATGTTTTCGCCTTATTTTAACTTAATATCAAAAAAGCCCCCTAATTTTCAATCGAAAATTCTGACGTCAAAATATCAGCTTTTTTCAAAAAGTTCAGGGGCTTTTTCTTCATTGAAATATCTACTTTCTGATGGTGTAAAAAAAATATACATTACTATAGGAAATGTTCTCAGAAAATGCAAAAAATTGAAAAAACTCAAATTCGAAATTTTTTTTTAATCATTATGTACAATTTTGAGGTATTTATTAAAATTTACTCTTTAATTACTCAAAAAACGTAAGATTTCCTGTTTCATTTATAAACGAAAAAATTGCAAATTGAAATATACTTCAATAATTAACAAAAAAATAAGTTAATAAAGTTAATATTTAATAAGACATCTACAATATTTTGAAAAAGTTGTAGAATCTTGTTTAAATGATATTTTTAGATGACGATTTATTGCTGTTTTAAGAAAATTCATATACCTGAGTGACCTTTGGTTAATTTTTAACCCATTGTAAGTTATTTCATAGATAAGTGGGGACTGAGTTACACTAATGGTGGGTTTCATAAATCGTTGATTGAACAAATCACAGAATTATTCGAAATTTTTAGCATACAATTTCTTGATTGAGTGAGTTGTGAGAAATTTACTTTATTCAAAAAATTGTTTGGAATCTACATAGCAAGGTAAATACTATCTGTTATTTTAACCCATTCTCTCCCATCGTACTCATTTGAGTACAGTTCAAATTTCTCTCTGCCTGAGCCATCTTTTGAAATATTTCAAAATTTTAAGAACTTGATAGTGTTGTACAATAGACATGGACCCTCATACTCCGAGGTTTTGTTATGGATGCTACAGATGACGATAAAATCGAATGTATTGTCTGTCGAAACACGTCTTATTTAGTTGCAGATTTTCAAAGTGTTAATTTTGATCGTGTATTGCGGGTTATTTCATTTGGCCCCACTTTTCTGATTACTAGGTACGTATTTAAGTTACTAATACTTTTTTCAGGAATAATTATTCTTTTTTTCTCGAAAAAATGATAAAAACGGGGATGTACTCATTTGGGTACAGTGGGAGAATAGGTATACAAAAATTTTGAATTTCATTCCAGGTTGAATTCGATATGGATGGCGATTTTGGGCTGATTTCTTCGGAATGTTTTTACGAAAAGCGTTTCAAAACTTTGGCAAAAGCAATGGACGAAATACTTTCCTTGACTATCGAACCTGATATCATTATTCTTCCTCTGATGTAGATTGTCGAACCGATAATGAGGAGTTTGACGAAGATGAAATGGAAAAAACGAACTTTCCGAACGATATTCCTGGTAAGGTAGAAATTCAATATCACACTAGTGAGCTTTCATCATCGAAAAATGCGGCAGAAAAAAAAAACAACTGAATAGCGAGGATAGTTTCAGTTCAGATGGAATGTGCCGCTACTGCCGCTTTCAGCATTGTTTCCCAAGAAACCAAAAAATATCAGAAAAACTGAAGATTTAAGAAAACGACATCATCAAGAAAGAAGAATGCTTTAATTCTTAAGAGTATTATAGAAGATAGCCAAGGGCATTTTCCGAAAAAACTTGAAAAGCAACAGAGATGCTACCAGTGTCACTCACGTTCGCGATGGAGTTTTCTGAAGTGTGGGTTCACCCTATGCATTGAGCGTGACTATTTTATACAATTTCATTATGATCATTGAAAAAAGTTTATTATAAACATTTTTCAATAAAGAATTTGATTTTTCGTTCAAATTTGTTTTTATCATGGATCCTCCCAGTGTACTCATTCGAGTACACCATATTTTTCTTAAAATTTGGAACAGAAGAATTTTTTCAATATTTTTCCTAGTACTTTCGTATCAAATATGCACCGAATAAAACACGAATATCATGAAAATGTAGAAAAAAATCCGTGGGAGGTAATGGGTTAATCAGCGTGGCATTATGCCCAAATTTACAGAAAAGGATTTAATTCCGGAAGTATTGCTCAAAACTATTTGCTGCAGCTCAGCAGCTGTGAAACTGGATGTAACAGTTTAAAATGTGGCTGCCGAAAACATGGTTTAAAATGCACAAATTTATGCACTAATTGTCATGATTCTGAAAATAGCTCCAATATAGAAGAAAAAATCTATGAGGAAGTAAATGATTCAGATGAAATTGTGGAAGAAGAAACAATGCAGACTGGAAATAACATTGGAGACGAAAATGATGGTCTTGAAGATTTCGACGATCAACTAGAGTTGGAAAGGTTTTTCGAATCTGACGATGAAGAAATGCCTTCGAAGAGACAAAAACTAATGAATAACTGATTAGAATTTCAGATAAGGTATTCATGAATAACAAGATTAACGTTTTTGAAAAAAATAAAAATAAAATGCGTAATCAGAATTAAGTATCTAAATTCAATAGTACGATTCACCTGTATATTTATATTGTATAAGATTTTCTATGACATGAATGTAATTCGAATTAAATAAATGAACTCTTTATCCTAAAAAAAATGCAGCAATCACATTTTTTTGATGAAATTGTACATGGTGATTAAAAAAAATTTTCGAATTTGAGTTTTTTCAATTTTTTGCATTTTCTGAGAACACTCCTTATAGTAATGTATATTTTTTTCACACCATCAGAAAGTAGATATTTCAACGAACAAAAAGCCCCCAAACTTTTTGAAAAAAGCTGATATTTTGACGTCAGAATTTTTGATTGAAAATTAGGGTGCTTTTTTGATATTAAATTAAAATAAGACGAAAACATGAATATTTTAAATCAAATAAATTACAGTGTATTTGGGATATAATAAGGTAAGTTTTCACCAAATTTCGTAGAAAAAAAATTTTTTTTGAAAAAGATATAAATAAAAAACCTAAAACTTGGTTTTTTGAAATTTTCATATAAATTTTGAGGTTATGTGAAAAAATTGCAAATACAAAAATTGTAGATCTTTTCATTACCTACAACTTTGCCATTTAACTTTTTTCCATAGGACTTGTAGTTTTGCCGGAAATCAAGGAAAACCATTTTTCACCCTTAAAAACTCACCCCCTCCCACTTCCCGGACTCGGATAGACCGTAATTTATTTTTCCTTTCATTTTGATCATACTCCCCTCCTCTTTTAATGGGTTTCATCCTACTGTAATTTTTTTTTGTTTCAAAAATTATCGACCCTGGTCTACTATCGCTTCTGAAAATCGTCAGAACACTTTTACTGAACTGCTTTTTCCTCACCTTTTTGCAGTTTTTTCCGAATAAGATCTGTACCGTTGGAAAAATGTCTCTAATATTTTGCGTCATGAAAGAGGTAATGAAGGTCATTGAAAATAAGTGAATAAGTGAAAATAAGAATATAAGGGGTGATCCATTAAAAAAATCATCCATTTGTTGAATAACATTTATCGGGGACATCCTGTATATCAGAAAATAATTTCCTGAGATTGAGAAATGAAGGTACAAGAGGTCTACTTTCCAAAGAAATCTCTGAGATGTCTGGTTCGGTAGCTATGGAAAATTTTGGCACTATTGCAGGATCCTGTGTAGTTATACCGAAAGTAAAGGGTGTTTCAAATTGCGTGGTTTTTTAAGAATGAATAGAATATAGATGGCGCACTGAATTCGTCTTGGTATTTGGACATTTAAGAAGTGTGATGTGTGACATTTATAAAAATGGCTTCATACACGATACAACAACGCGTTCAAATTGTTGAAAAATGACTATTACCTAACATTTTCAAAATTAGGCAATCCAACGACCTGTCAAATATTTTTTTGAGGTTAGTTGGTGGTCAAACAATGGGAATCCAGCTTTGATCATGTAGTCATTAAAACCGTAAATTGGCTTGAAAAATTGTTTTATGTGGAAATTTTTTTGGTATTTCTAGTCCATCTTACTCTTAGGAATATCAGACCAGTGAAAATTATTTGAATTAAGTGCATTTTCAATAAAAAAATGCCATAAATGTGTGCCAGAGTTGGATGTGCAAGTCGTTCAAATTGAGAGGATTTTCTTGAATATTTTGGAACACTCAGTGTGTGTAACTTGGTGTATTATACAAATATTGAGTGACTTACCAGGAAACAAAGGGAAATTTGGTCAGCAGTCATCAATACTTGACAATATCGATGATAAGAAACTAAAGTGAATATTTCTTCGTAGACACTGAAATAAGCAGTATTCAGTTCATGTAAAATGTGAAACTGATGAATATTTAAATTCATATCATTTAAAAGGATGAAGAAGTTACAGGTACAGTGCTCTGATGAATATTCCTTCTCCAATACTTTCTCTTCAATCTCTTCGGGCTCCCAATACTAAAAGTTGTGATCATATGATTGAGTGGAATTTTCTTCGTCAGTGTTGCTTCAGGATATTTTTTGATATTTCAAATAATAAAAACTCACTTGTTCACTCATGAAATGCCTAAGATAATAAAATTCCTCATATTTACTCCAAGCCTGCGACCTGTCAAATATTTTTTTGAGGTTAGTTGGTGGAAAAAACACGTGGTTTGGATTGCCTAATATTTACGGTGAAATGTGTCATGGCCAACAAGGATACATTATAAAAGTGAATAGAGTATAGAATAAATACCCAATTCATCCCGCGTACGCAAACACCAACAAAGGTGAACCCTAATCCGATAAACCCCCAACAACTCTGTAATCATTCTGTTTTCCACCCGATAAGAAAACGTTCTCTACCTCCCCCAGCCTTTCAATCAACCGCATCGGCAGGAAACGCAAAAACACATTTTCCCTAATTATCCCCAAGAGGTCTTACCTTCTTGTTGTCCCTGAATTTGAGCCATCCCGATATTACGGTCTGGTCCGGCGGGCCCGGCACTTCCGTGGCCAGATGTTCGGCTCCGGAGCCTTCACCGTCGGAGTCGGTCGACATGTCCATGGTGTGGCTGCCGATACTCCGGGCCGGGGAGCTGCAGCAGGATTCGTTGAGCATACGCCGCGGGAAGAGCGGCGAGTTGTAGGCGCTTTCGGACATTTCTGATGGCAGTGGTGGACGTTGGTTGAGCTGGTTTTCGGTTTTACCTGGAATGAGGCGAAATTTTTTTAAATCATGGATACCAAAAGGATTTTCAGGAAATATTGTTCATTTCATGTTCACCGTGGTGCCCAAAAATTACAGATGGGTTCACGATAAGGGCACAGATCTTCTCACAGAATCACCTATGACATTTTTTGCTCAATTCTATCATACACTGCGCAAAAAAATTAACGCACATTATGGAAATCTCAAATTTATTCTACAACTGAAGGTGTTTTCAATGATAATCATCTTTATCAGAATTATGCATGCATGTGTTATCCACTTTCAACATTATTCTTCAATACAGATGTTTTCTCCCAGCAGGAATAAAAAAAGATTATATTATCAGATTTTGAATGTATTGGCTCCATTTTAAAATCAGTTGTTCTCGATCAATTCTAGTGATCAATAGTTTTTCTTTCGTTTGATTTTCTACACTCGATCGCTATGCAACGCGAAACACGCAATTTGACCCAAGAGAAATGTGTCCAAGCGGTAGTTTTGCGAGAAGAAGGGTGGACATACACAAGAATTGCAGAAAGGTTTGGAGTTTCCCATACAAGTGTGTCCAGAATGTTGCAGCGATTCAGGGAGACAGGTATGAATGTCCGAAGACCAGGACAGGGTAGACCACGGGTAACAACTGCGTTACTTGAGAGTTTCTTCGTTGAGACAACGGTTTGCAACCGCTCGCCTCCTTCAAAATCAGCTTGAGCAAACTCATGAGGTGCAAATTAGCACTCAGACAATAAGAAATCGCCTCAGAGAATATGATTTAAGGCCTCGTGTCGCGGCAAGAGGCCCAGCTCTTACCCCAGCCCATCGAAGGGCGCGTTTGGATTTTGCGAGAGAGCATATCCATTGGGAAGAGGCCGATTGGGAAAGAGTTCTCTTCACAGATGAGTCTAGATTCTGCCTCTACCATTGTGATCGACGTTCCCTTGTATACAGACGTCCACATGAAAGATATGCTAAGTGCAATTTCCTGAATACTACTGGTTTCGGGGGAGGATCGATTATGGTATGGGGTGGAATATCTTTTGACTGCTCGCACAGACCTAGTGGTCGTTGATAATGGAGCTATGAATGCTGATAAGTATATAAGGAACATTCTTGAAGAGCATGTAGTGCCATTTGTCCCATACATTGGTGAAAATTACATTTTTATGGACGATAATGCCAGACCCCATCGTGCGCGCATCGTTCAGGAGTACCTTGAAGAGGTGGAAGTCCCTCGAAAAGAATGGCCAGCAAGAAGTCCAGATCTCAATCCGATTGAGCAGGTTTGGGACAAACTCAATAGAAGGCTGAGAAGTTCAGAAAATCATCCAGCTACTCTTCTTCCATTTAATGTGTCTTGTTTCGTTCAAAACCTTCAATTCAAATATTCCCCACAAACTCCTCGCCCCTTTCACCCCGCGAAAACGGGCACTGCAAACTAGATTACATTCATTTTTAATCCCATTGCATTTTCCACCTCACAAAACAGGAGAGACAGTCGGAATAATCCCCAATAACGAATATTTTCCACAGCCGGATAAGTAAACATTGTCACCTTAGATAAACATCGAAAGGGAAAAGTTGGGGTGCGTTCCATTCGCAGTCTCAGGAGACTTGAAACTCCGGGCCCCATACTGGGGTAATTAGAAAAATAAAGATAAGGTATTGTCAGGGGAGAGAAAGGGAATAATTCGAACGAATTCCGCTTTTAACGCTCTGTAGAATAGGTCGTGATTTGGAAGAATTGAGGCAGGACGAAAAGAATGGTTTGTGATGAAAAAGAGGGTTTTGTTCGGAAAAACGTGCACAGCAGTTCATGACAGGATGAGGATGAACTAGAAGTAGGTAACTGTTCAAGATATCGACATTCTTAGGCCTGGTTTCACCAACGGTTTAAGTCTCTATTTAGAAATGTTATAATTTAAATGCTCTTTGCAAAAATCGAAATGCGAAAAAATAAAATCAAGTGATTAGCAAAATTTGGTACCATATCGAAAAGAAAAATGTAATAGGTACAAAAGTAGCAAAAATATTTTTGAAATTTCAGTTGGACGTGTTTCAGGATATTCCATGAATATTACAGTATTTATTTGGAAAGGGAAAACACATGTTTTTTCAATGGTTTGGACTGAGAATTTCCAAGGAAATTGATGAGTGAATTGACAAAATGTGCAAACTCTCAAAACATTCAGTAGCGAATCCAAAATGAGACTAAATGAACGAATAACGAAAAATCCTCCCATTCAATCGGCGCAACTCATATATTCCATACAATTCGAATAAAAAGCAAAATCGATCACTTCACTTTTTGTCGTATTCTATCACCGCAAATGGCCGAATTTTAAATTTACATTGTATTTTATAGATATCATAAAAAACCCGGCTGCATTTACAAATGAATAATGCTTCTCATTTATTCGAATAGATATACACCACAAATTAATCATGAATATTTCAAATTGTCGCATCGAATTACGTAATTCAATAAAAAGTTCCAATAGTGCATTGTCCGTTCGCCATTGTGTTAGTTGGAGAATTATTCAATAGTTGGGTAAAACAACATTGTGGTGGAAGTTAATTTTATGGTAATACTAGAATTCAATTGCCAAAAATTAAATTCCATCAGTTGTGCCACATTTTTCTGTAAAGGGGCTTTTTCTATATAGAAATTGCCCCCCCCCTCTTGGACATCGAAATTCACAAAAAGTTCTAATGAGAATCTCGATCTCTCTGTGTTGCTGTGTTGCTTGTGTTACAGTGTGCTAGCTTTTAGTGGAAAACCTTAATTATGCAATTTGCCGTATTTCGCCCAATAATACAGATTCAAGATGTTTGTTTGTTTTCGAGATACAGGGTGTACTAGGTGTACTAGGGTGAAGTAGAAAATTATAGAAACAGGTGGATTGGACTCCAATAATTCAGATTTCTTTGTATACTCACTGGATTTTTATGACAATTTTGATTTTTCTAGGGCTCGAAATTGGTAGCAGGTACTACAAAACTACTTCCGTTCCATAAAACTACAAGACACCATAAAGTTAAGAATAACAACAAAGCTTCGTTCAACAATTCTTCGAAATAAGAGTGGTTCACCAAAAAAAAAGTTCTGGAGGAAAACAAGGGACAGTGTTCCAGAAAAATATCATCCTGTAGATTTGCAATCGAAATTGAAATGTCACATGGTGAGGACTATAATCTCTTTATTAGTAGTTCTTTAACGTTGGTAAATTTTTTTTATCTATTGATGGTCCTCCCTGAAAAAATTCATGACCGCCCCCTGAAAAACTGTCTGGATCCGCCAATGATCGAACGTTTTTTCTTGAGTAATACAATACTTCAGAATCCAAGCATTCCTATATGCAGCAAAAATATACTTGCATTAGAAGACATATTCCCAGTGCTAGGACATGATTAAAATTGATGCAGCACTCGAAACGGTTGTGTTGTTGTCCCAGAAGTAAAAATCGTACTTTTTGCCCCCAGAATCGCTCTGCAGAGAATTGCAGAAAACTTGAGTTCTCCTTGCATTAAAACTTGATAATCTCGCTCCAAAAACACACTTTTCCCTTTCTCCTCGCACAATATATTCCGAAGCGCCGTCAAGAGATGAATAAATTCAAATTTGAATTCAAAATCCGAGCCAGAGAGCGTCTTGCATACAATATTGAAAACCTGCAAAGGAACTCGTCGTTTCTCATTTTCTCGCCTTAGTTTGATACGAAAAGCCATCTGGGATACGGAGTGACCTCAGAGCACAACAACGCGCTAAGTTATATTATCGAAAAGTTGGGCGAAAACTTTGTTCGGCGAACCAAACTCTTCTGAATGCTCCGTCTCGAAATAAATATTAAGTGAGGCGTTTTTTTCGATTCTTAATGCCTTTTTTCGGCGCGTCAAGTCTGAGGGAAGCACGGGGCGGACAAAGGGCGCGGGGCCTAGATGAGATATGAGTTTTTGTATCGGAATGGAAAATGGATGATTAGTTCTCTTTTTCTGTCGAGATTGATCATTGTGGAGTTCGTGTGATTTGCTGGTATTGATTTGAGCCGTGAGTTATGAAGAAAAGGCTGATAGGTTTCGGGTGAAAACGCTGACAGCGGTTTCATCATTGGAAGGTGCAATTTCTTAGCTTGGATTGTTCGAGGGACACGATGTTTATTCGATTTCTGTACGAAGTTTTCGAATTTTCTTCTGAAAAAACGGTTCTGTCGTGATTGATCTGATTCAAAACTCTAAATTGGGATTCTCGTGGTCGAAACCTATTTTTGAGAGATCTCTGAGAGGTGTAATATTCAAAATATTTGTTTTTCACAATTTCTATTCATTCAATTTTTAATCTTATACTCTGCGCAAAAAAATTAACGCACATTCTGAAAATCTCAATTTTAATGAAAGTTAACTCTACATTGACTTTATAACTTATTTTTTATGTTCTCTCGGGAAGGTTTTGAACGAAACAAGACACATTAAATGAAAGAAAAATTCAAGATTTCACCGAAACTTATGTGAAAGAAAAGAAATTAACAATTTTCCAAATACTGAAATGCTGATAAGTTATTTAATACTTGGTATTTCCACCCCTTGCGTTAATTACAGGTCGGCCACTACGGTTCATACTCTAAATGAGTGATCTTAAAATGTTCCGATCTAATCCTTCCCAGATTTCTCCGAGTTGGATTCGTAAGTCATTAAGAGTAGCTGGATTTTCTGAACTTCTCAGCCTTCTATTGAGGTTGTCCCAAACCTGCTCAATCGGATTGAGATCTGGACTTCTTGCTGGCCATTCCATTCGAGAGACTTCAACCTCTTCTAGGTACTCCTGAACGATGCGCGCACGATGGGGTCTGGCATTATCGTCCATAAAAATGAAATTTTCACCAATGTATGGGGCAAATGACACTACATGCTCTTCAAGAATGTTCCTTATATACTTATCAGCATTCATAGCTCCATTATCAAAGACCACTAGGTCTGTGCGAGCAGTCAAAGATATTCCACCCCATACCATAATCGATCCTCCCCCGAAACCAGTAGTATTCAAGAAATTGCACTGAGCATATCTTTCATGTGGACATCTGTATACAAGGAAACGTCAATCAGAATGGTAGAGGCAGAATCTAGACTCATCTGTGAAGAGAACTCTTTCCCAATCAGCCTCTCCCCAATGGATATGCTCTCTCGCAAAATCCAAACGCGCCCTTCGATGGGCTGGGGTAAGAGCTGGGCCTCTTGCCGCGACACGAGGCCTTAAATCATATTCTCTGATGCGATTTCTTGTTGTCTGAGTGCTGATTTGCACCTCATGAGTTTGCTCAAGCTGATTTTGAAGGAGGCGAGCGGTTGCAAACCGTTGTCTCAACGAAGAAACCCTCAAGTAAAGTTCTTGAATGACAGTTGTTACCCGTGGTCTACCCTGTCCTGGTCTTCGGACATTCAAACCTGTCTCCCTGAATCGCTGAAACATTCTGGATACACTTGTATGGGAAACTCCAAACCTTTCTGCAATTCTTGTGTATGTCCACCCTTCTTCTCGCAAAACTACCGCTTGGGCACATTCCTCTTGGGACAAATTGCGTGTTTCGCGTTGCATAGCGATCGAGTGTAGAAAATCAAACGAAAGAAAAACTATTGATCACTAGAATTGATTGAGAAAAACTGATTTTAGAATGGAGCCAATACATTCAAAATCTGATAATATCATCTTTTTTTATTCCTGCCGGAAGAAAACATCTGTATTGAAGAAAAACGTTGAAAGTGAATAACATATGCATGCATAATTCTGATAAAAATAATTATTATTGAGAACACGTTGTAGAATAAATTTGAGATTTCCATAATGTGCGTTAATTTTTTTGCGCAGTGTATATGGGATGGACACAGAAAAACGATAGAAACGAGTGAATGTCTTGTGAATATTACGCAACTGACGAAGAAGAGAATTAGTCATTTATAGGTATATGTACATATGATACAGAGTGTCCCATTAGTGCGATGAAGTTAAAAATCTCATTACTCACGTCATTTACGGAATTATTTTAGTGCAAAATTGGTTGCTCTTGCACTGATATATCAGCCTAAAATAATAGTACAGGGTGTTCGTTTGAAGCGGTATTAGAATTGGGTCGGTTTGTTCGAATGGTGACCCCTTCATATTATATTCTCGTTCAGTGCGAAATAAGTATTTCTATTTATTTCTCTTAATTTATTCGGCGTTGCCGACATATCACGGAAAAATTATGGAAAAGTGTAAGATTTTCCTCAATTATCAGAGTGAAATAAACTTCAACATTCTCAATTTTCTGGTTAATGGGTGTTTCAAATCAGATGATATGATGGAAAGCGATTTCCTAGTAGAGGATGTTCTTGACAATGTCTAAAAATTGAAGAATTTCAACAAGGATGCTTTTTTTTTCGAATGGCTTCAAATTACTTTTTATAGACACCCTTCAAAATGTTCAGATAATTCTCCATCACTAGGAGAGAATATTTTACAAAGCAAAATGTTCCTCGAAACAGATGACCTTGAGTATGCTACCGATAAAGCATTATCCTTATCATCAGTTTTGAAGCAGCCTTTTTCTCGACAACGCCAAGGCAAGGATACTCTATTTTTCTGATGTGCCTCACCTCCTTAAACCGTCACGAGCCGCCACTGGTTGGAATATAAATATTAGAAACAAAAAAGATAAGAGAAGAACAACAACATATCAATGGTATGGTCATAGAGTCTGGTCCTCTCTGAATAACTATGATCAAGAAAATAAGCACTGAGAAAAACTTCAGTACAATGCTGAGCAAAAGAGAGGAATAAAAACGGGAATACACCCACTACAACTTGAAAGAGAATACCGTAGGATATCGGTAAGACTCCGCAGGGAATAATCTATTGGCGGACATTTGAAGGAGATATAAAGCACCCAACAACCTTTCAAAGAAGTAACAAAATGCGTCACAATTTCCTAGAGAGGAGTCGCAGGGGTAACACTTCTCTAGAATTATTATTGCCATTTTTAACTCCCTACGTATTCGAACTGACGTTCTCCTCGATGGTGAACATTAAAACTAAAACGAGAAATAGACTTCAATTAAAAAATGAATTGATTGATAACATTTCAAAAATAGAACATTTGGTAAAATTTTTGGAAATTAAACAAGATCATTATCTCACCGTGTTATGTATTAGTAGTGTTTTATTATAGTGTAGAACGTTGACTCCCCCCCTTCGTCCTCAAAGTTTGCAACCCGCAGATTTTAAAAACACTGGTATAGTGAAACGCTAAATGGCGAAGGCGCCAGTACCAAATATCAATTCATATAAAATCAACACAATCACTTCAGGTTCTTGATCTGAATTGAAATCAATCTGAAGTGGACAGTGTTTAAATAACCATACAGTTATATATGAAGGCAACAACACGATATCAAAAAAAAAAAGCACCAACTCGACCTCGAGCGGTCCGCTGTGAAAATTCAAAACGACGATAAATAATTCACTTTCAGGCAGATAGACAACGACCATAACCACGAGAACCTGCCACGACTAGGCTCGTAAACCGACAGAGGTGCATTTTTATTATTCAAGGCATAATGCGGCTAAAAACCACCCCATCCTCGTCCCGCGGAATACAAAGCGCATCCACTTCACGGTGCGGAGACCGACCTGTATTTTCTGGCTACAAATCACCTTTTTCTCGTCGATGGGAAACGCCAAAATTCGATCTGTTCGCGGCGCCTATCAATTATTCACTGATTTTTTCTTTGATGTCTGTTTGATATGAAGGTCGGATGGCTGATGGAATGTCTGTGCAAACATCGTGAGAACTGATGACGCGATCGAGTTTGGTGAGCTTTTTAGATATGATTGCGTGAACATCGAATGTCAATAAGGGTTAGTCCCGAATTTGTTCCTTTGAATAAGAAAGATTCGTGATTTTTGGAAGGTAAGGTCGAGGAAAATAGATTCTACGAAGATGTATTTATACAGTAATCTAGTAAGCCTAGACCAGTTCCATGCATAAACAAAATATTGCGATATCATATCAACGAACAATAACTTATTAGAAGTGTCAGTGTAGAGTTCGACGTCAAGAAAATGAACCGGAGTTACGCAATAAATTTAAAACAAAGTTGTCAACTGAAATTGTAAAAATCGAAAGAATGGAGTATCGAGCCATCATTAAGTACCTGTATTTAAAAGGGTTAAGAGGTAAGCAGATTTACGAAGATATGCTTAATACCTTTGGTGATCAATGTCCTCCGTATGCGACCGTGAAAAATTGAACTGCAAGCTTCAAAAGGGGTCAATTTTCCATTGAGGATGAGGACCGATCGGGAAGGCCAGTTTCTGTGTCAGTCCCCGAAAATATCGATGCAGTTCATGACATGATTTTATCCGACCGTCGAATTGGGCTAAAACGGATATCTGAAGCACTGAAGATTTCATACGAACGCGTTCATCATTATAGTTCACGTCAATTTGGACATTTCTGCAAAATGGATCCCCAGATGTTTGAATGTTGACCAAAAGTGTGCAAGGGTAGAAGCATCGCGTTCGATCTGTGCTCGATTTGAAAACGATGTAGACTTCTTAAACCGAACTGTTATTATGGATGAGACTTGGGAACATTTCTACGATCCAGAAACAAGCAACAATCGATGGGATGGCGACACTCTGGTTCTCCAAGGTCTCTCTGAGGAGTTTCGTGTCCAAAAATCTGCTGGAAAAGTTCTTGCTTCAGTTTTTTGGGATTGCCATGGCGTAACCATGATTGATTTTTTGGATAAGGGTAGAACAATAACTGGAGATTTTTATTCGACATTACTGACCACTCTACGGGAAAAAAAATTAAGAGAAAAGACGCGGAAAGCTATCCAAAGGTGTTTTGTTTTACAGGGCAACGCCCCAGTACACAAATCTGATGTTGCCATGCAAAAAATTCGTGATTTAGGGTTAGAATTACCAGAACACCCCCCTTATTCACCAGATTTGGCTCCGTCCGACTATCATCTCTTTCCTCAACTAAAAAAAAAGTTTAAAAGGTCTTGAATTTTCTTCCAACGAGGAGGTAATAAAAGCTGTGGAGGACTGGTTTGCAGAGCAAGAAGAAAAATTTTTTTGGAAAGGTCTAGAGACGTTGCAGGTTCGCTGTAATAAATGTATTCAATTAAGAGGAGAATATGTTGAGTATTAAAATATTTTGACATTGAAAGTTTGTTTGATTCTATAGTAGGCTAAGAATTTTTCAATATGTATATCCTCGTATTTTAGGGAACATTTTTAACAGTTCTAGCAACCATTCAAATTTTGCATTTTTTTTCATATGCAACAATTTTCCATATCAATATACAACATTATTCTGACATTATTCAGTGCAATAATCAATCACTACGATAACACTTTTATTAAAAAAATGTAAACCCTTCGTTTTTTTCTCCAAGTTTCAATCATTCCTTGCTATATTATCTATGTTTCACCAAAAAAATGAAACATTTCCTTTTGGGTGTTGCATACTCTAAACGTATGGACTAATTCTGAGCTGAGACAATTGGCTTGAATATAAAGAATAAAAAGATAACAAATCACTCGAATAGATCAACTGCCATGAGCGTCTTGGCAAAAAGTGGTGCAGAAGAATAACAATTGCTGAATATAACTGGTCATGGCAATCAAAATAAAAAAACCATACCTAAATCTAAATGAAAAACACCACAACAAGATCATGAATATTATGCATTATAAAAAAATTTCTATAATAGGAAACAGCAACGAATTTAATATTACGTTGAATTCCAATAATAGGACTTTCACTAACAGTACTTGTGACGAAAAAATGAATGCCTCATTTTTCTCAATGCCTCAATTTTCATTTCCACTGGTTCAATGGTAACTTTAGACATCCAACACGTGATATTGGATGTTAAAATGTGAATTATTCACTCAATTTCGCTGAACGAAATAACCCTAATAAAAAATTACACTCGCAAGTGAGTTCCGCGTATTTATAACGCAACGAATAAAATTTAATGACTCTGATGAAAATAAACTAATATATCAAAATACCTACCGGCACGAACGACCAGTTTTTGTTTAAATGTTAACGAAACGCAATAAATTCGATAGTTTCTCGCAAATTGGGACATGCGATGGCACTTATTGTTGCCAGAAAGCCTATATATTTCAGTTATTAGTGCGGTTTATTAAAATGGAGTTATTATTAATGGGGAGGCTAAATCAATGTGAAGTGACGAATGAATAAATCGGTGAAAAGTTGGATATTCCGGATCAGGGGGAATTTTGTTTTAGTGTTGGCGATTTATTTGAGTGCTGCCAGGGACTTTTCTTCGTAAGGTTGGAAAACTTTGGGGAAATTATTATGGATATTGTTTCCGGTATTGTAATTGGCACGCTATATCGATTTGACTGCTACGGAATACGCAGATATACCATGAATATTCATATTCTCCCTTCAGTCATTCTCACTACAGAATTTCAACAATTTAAGCGAGGACCTAATTTAAGATTGACCTTCGCATCCGCCAATTTGCAATATTTCGACTAAAATCTCCTTACAAACTTGATCCTTGAAAAATTCCTGGTATCCATTTCTCCAGGAAAATTTAAACTCGTTTGAATCGTCTAAGGATAGGTCATGGTCGTTGCAATAGTATGCTGTTCAAATGGAATTCCATTGAAAGCCTGGGATGTGAGTGTGGTCATGAAGAGCAAACTATTGACCCTTTTGTCAATAATAGTTCAGTATATAAATTTCCAGGAGGTTTTTAAGTTTTTAAGCTATTTTTTCAGTATCTGATTCTTTTCTGAGATGGGAGGTTCCTTCAATAGTTGATGCTGAATAAATTAGTTGACTTCCCTTTCTTGTTTTTTCTCCTTCCTTTTTTTTGTTTTAGTTATTACAGAATGCTAAGTCAATCTCTTTGGGAAAAGGAAGAATAAATTGTATTCTGAGAAGAAGATGCCCTTCAATATAAATGTCAGCTTATATTACTCTAAATAAATTCGATAATCCCACACTTATACGAGGAAACAGAGTCTTTGCTGAGGTTTTTATCTGTGCACCTGTATCACACGTAGAATTTTTTGATGCATCGTTTTATATTTCCTCTGCTAATACTGAGATTAGGAAAGGGCAATAGATCGATCTGAAGAAAGATTTGCTCCTTGTTGCCTTCTCATTACACATGGCATGATGTTTGATTCTTCCTTTCGAAACAAATCCATATTGTTCGTTTTCCTTAGTTCTTCTGTTCAACAATTTATGGTCAGTTGAGACTTCTCCTTAAATTAAGTGTTTTGGCAAAGCCAAATACCACCAACTCAGATGAAACCGCTTGAAATTGCAGAAATCATCGGGAGATTTATGAATTGTTTTCTTCTGAATGTATGGACACGATAGCTACGAGTTTTTGCCAAAGCTTCAAACCTTAATTCATGTTCAGCAGCTATTCATAATGACCGAAGTATCTAAATTTTCGAAAGTTTTGCTTGAATTCTTTTGAAATGTTCATCAGGACCCTTCTATGCAAGGAAGAACGAGAACTGTCCATATCCAGAAATATATCGGACAAAACATGAGTTAATAAGGTATTCGAAGAATTGAAAAGCCATCTCTTTCTCGCAATATTGCACTTGTTGTATAATAACGACTTTCTGTCACACTCGAAATCAATCATTTTTTCATAAATAAGAACGACATCTCCCGAATAGGCCTGAAAATACTAATATATCATTTTGGAAGAGCTTCCAACTTCAGGTTATGAAACTTATCAATCTTTTGGGAAAAGGGATCAATAGAAAGATAAGCATCGATATATGTTGACACAGGGGAAAAAAATTCCATTAGCCATTTATGGGTATTTTCCTTTCTCCTTGAAAACCTATCATAATTGATTCTTTCGGTTCATCATCGTGTTGGTATATGTTTTCGTAATGATGATGAAGGTGTGTCATTGGATACAGAAATAATTAATAAAAATACTTTCATTTCATCAATTCATCTACAAGCCCAATGGAATGCATGCTTATAGCACTTGATATTCGAGAAAACATTGAAAGTTGAGATAGTGAAATATTTATAGTTAGAAAAGCGATGAGTCCCTTAAAAATCTCTTTTGCAGCATTTGAACCAAGCATTTCACTTTCATTTTCAATTTGAAGTCAGTGTGAATCATAAATTTATTGTATTTTACACAGCAATTGTTCTGAATATTTTTATTACAAATCTGCAAGATGGAGATATTATTCTCATCATATTTATTTGATCATAACGATATTCTGTTGATAAGAAATATTATAATTATAAATTGGGGAAGGCGTCAGTCTATAGTCCGTTCAAACATAAGAAGGAGCTTTGTAAACAAACAGAATCGTCTGGTTTGCGCACAATAAAGCTCCTATTGGTC
Source organism: Adalia bipunctata (assembly GCA_910592335.1). Taxonomy (NCBI): domain Eukaryota; kingdom Metazoa; phylum Arthropoda; class Insecta; order Coleoptera; family Coccinellidae; genus Adalia; species Adalia bipunctata. Next base: position 26,006,777 of record OU342953.1, read on the forward strand.
AAACGGTGATAACAACGCTCTCTTCGACCGCCCTAAGAGACTGCCAGGATCGTACTCGGACTGTGGATGGTACTGGATAGAAATGATACAATAATTTGAGTCAGCAATTCCTACATTAGAACTTTTTTCCTCAGAAACGCTAGTGCAAAATTTCTGTTATGATTTGCAACTGTCATAAACAATTTATATCCGACGTACCCTATTTTTTTATTTTGTTTTGTTTTTATATATTATTATCTCGAGATTGCGGCAAGGTAATTCCAGAAAACCGGAAATCCGGAATCTTGCAAATTCCGACAAAGTAATTCCGGGAAACACCGATTTGGGTCCTTTTCCCTAATGGGTGAAAGCCATCTTGATTTGCATAAATATCGAAGTTTTCAATTGACAAGACTCGTAAAAGATCTCTGTTCAAATTTATAATGGTCATTTACTTGTAATATGCGAAATATATTTAGTTTCGGTCCAAAATTTCATATTATTTTGTACGAAACTCTTTGTCGGCAGCTCAAGATTCCGACAAGGTAATTCCGGGAAACACCAGATTTGGGTCCTTTCCCTTAATGGGTTAAAGCCATCTTGATTTGCATAAATATCGAAGTTTTCAATTGACAAGACTAGTTGAAATACCTAGAGCTACTGTGAAGGTCTAGCTGTTCAAAGTGTTTATAGATTTTGTTGTGAAAAGTGTATTGTGTTGGAAAATCTTTTGACAAAGTGTATACCTATAGTGTTTAAAGAACAATGTCGAATTCGGAAACGGATACTGCGTCTGAGGGTGATATGTGGGGACCACCACGAAAAAGGTCCAAAAGGTCGCATTTTTCTGCTGAAGAGAAAGAGATAATTTTGAACATTTCTCGAAAAGAATTGGAAGAACATCCTAATTTATCGAAAAGAGACTTAGTAGGAATTGTTTCAAAATCCTCAGGGGTGAGTGATTCAGCTCTATTCAGAATTCTCAGAGAATATAAAATTGACGCCACCTAAGAGGAGAGCCCAGTCGTTAAAAATAATCGATTCGGTTGACGATTTCGATATGAACCTTATCAGAAGAATTGTCCACGGTTTTTTTTCTTAATGAAATCCCAACGATTTCTAAAGTACCTACTAGAAATCGTGAATGATAAATTTCAAAAGAACAACGTTCTATAAATCATTGAAAAAAATGGAATTCAAGTTCAAAAAACGTGGTCGTGATAGTCTACTGATAGATAGGGATGAAATAATTGTGTGGAGAGGAGATTATTTGAAGAAAATCCGCTCATTAAGGGAACAAGGCAGAAAAATTTATTATCTGGATGAGACATGGATAAATAAACTGAACGATTGTGTGAGATCTCCTCGATTCGACTCTGGACGGAAAGTAAATACAGGGTGAGTCTTTGACTTGTACATATATTTTAACTGTAGATTCCCCTCATCAAACGAAAAACTTTTTTCCCATACCATTTTTCAAAATTCGGTTTCGTTTGGAAGATACAGGGTGTCGAAAATCCCCGAAAAAAACACTTTCCTGTTCATATCTCCGGAACCGTTATTTCCAATGAACTGAATTTTGGTTCATTGGTTACTCTATTCATGGTGCATATTCCTCAATCGGAACTTATTCAATATCTCTCCTAGTTTAAAAGTTACAGGGTGGTCGACTCATAAATTCATGCAAAAACACTATCAAATCACTTGAAAAGGATAAACGGTTCATATTTTCGAAAGAATCAACCATTTTAGAGAATAAAAGTATTCCTATATTTTTTCAATAAAACGCGTCGTTTTCGAGTTATTCCTAAATGTATACGAAGAAATTTGAGGAAAAAATCATGAATTTCATAAAAAATCTTAATGCTTCCCTGAATTAAATATCATCGAATATTGTTTCTTCTCTGGTCTCTTAACAAATTAACAATGTTGTCAATGTTTATCAACTGAATTCCGAGAAGCATGAAATTACAAAGTTTATATATAAGTTTCTATTGAAAATTTATTGATACCCGTCCTTCAGGAAAATCTATCTTCTTAACAATATCCTCTTGGAATTTTTAATCGACCCTACACTGTTTTCACATCACAAATCACAAGCATCACCTGTTTGCTTTATTCTCTGCAAACTTCAAGTAAATAAATAAATAATAAAACGAATCCATGTAGAAAGGTTATCGCGGCGTCGTTCATTGTAATCACAGACTGTACTGTGGAGACACAGAAGAACGTCTTGTCTTGTCTTGCGTGGCGGCTACATCGCACTCGCAGCCGGCAGCGCACTTAAATCGTAGCTCTGTATCGGCGAGAATCAGAACTACTCGTTTGGCATTTCCAAAGAGCAATGCGTAGAAGCCTCTGTGATAGTTCTTCCGTTAACGATAGGGGACGTTCTGCTTTCTTGAGTTCGCCTATACCATTGTTGAAGAGTAAATCGTCAATCTGGCATCGTCTTCTCTAGAATTCTATGATATATCATCACAGAGGAATGGATTAGGTTAGGTCATTGACCTCGAATCATATGACTTTGATTAATGGAGTTAGGATAGGTTAGTGAGAAACTAATTTTTATAAGATAGTTTCAGGGTATCGAGGCAAATATGAACAAATTATTAGTGTTTACAAACTAATCTTCAGGAAAATCGAAGAAGGAACTTATTTTGGTGTGAGAAATATGGCATTTCAATTGCAGAAATTATGGAACAAAACTTAGCGTTTTTGCTAGGAAATATCGTGTTTGTAACATTCTTATTCAAATAAGGTTAGTGCTTGAGAATTTTCTAAATGTATCACACAGAATATCTGATAATCACATCAATTTCAATTGAAAAATATGAACTTTGAGGTGTTTGCAGAGAATTGTTCCAGGAGCGTATTCAGCCCAACTTTTTTTTTCAAATGGCTATATCTCTTTAACAGAGCCGAATTCGGAAAAATGGAAAATGAAAAAAAGGCTTCTTTAGGCCTCAAGAATCTACAGTTAAAATATATGTACAAGTCAAAGACTCACCCTGTATACGAAGACCCTCCTACCGCTGCGCTAAACTTGTTTATATTGCTCCTTCTTAGATTTGAACAGAGTATAGTTCAAAATTTTGACCAGTGTTTGAAACTGGGTTTGACAGGGCATTATCATTCTGCCCGAGGAATTTTGAGCAGAAATAGAGTTTTGTTGAAATGAGTTCCATCCTTTTTACGAAAAAATATTCAGTTTATGTGACATCAACTAAGTTTCGATGTTTCCTGATCTTAAGAAAATTCTGAACTACCTCTCTGCTAATTATTCGACCCACTCGTCGAAGTTTCGTTCGTCAACCCTTCACCCTCTTCAAGACAGGGCGAAATGATGAAAAGGATAAGAAGGGGTATTTAAGTTCCTAATTCACCTAATAGAGTGGAATGCACTCAGGGGTTCTATTCCCAGAAGATTGGGGCTAAAATATGCAGGCCATCCAACCAGTCTACAGTTTCAAAAGCGTCAATTAACAGGTGTAATTGAAAACATATTGTTAACACTTAATTAAACTGGTCGACTCTGATGATGAGAATGGGATATCTCGAAGGGGTCTACGCTATTCGTGCAACTGCATCGAATTCAATTGGATTCGAAGAATGAATTAGGGAAAATTGGTATTGTCCCAGTCAATTTTCTTCGAATCAACTGGAATGAAACGATTGAAATTTAAAACAATAATGGAGATTAGTGGCTCAATGAGTCTGGTGGATTTGAGGAGGGCAAATTTCTAATATTCGAATTTCATACAAATCATCCAAATAATCATTTTTATTCTCTGTGTATCATTGAACCCGAAAGAAACTAAATAATATAATATATCCGACTTTCTCAAACTGCAAGACTCAACGTAATCATAATTGTAGACAAAGGTCTCGAAATGCTCTGAATTCATTTTATCGACACAGTCAGTGAAAAGGCTCTTAATGTGTTGATAAAAAATATGCTGCAGATATGCGCTGCTTGATAACTGAAGTCGGTATCTGAAGGTTAGAAGTTTCATGGTGAAAACAGCATTATCTATGTTCGAGTTATAGGGTGATTTTCGCGAATTTGCATTTTGGAAGAGTTGTTATAAATTTCTGCTTGTCAAACAAATTATCCTGAAGCACTTTCTCACGCAAAATTCAACGGCGTGAGTAGTTTCATGAAGAATGTTTTCTATAATTAGATATTTAATAGTATATTGTGCCACGATCATGTAATGATGGTTATTAATACAAGAGTATTAACCGGAATACGAAATCAGCCTAAGGGGAATTTCGTGTGGTTTATTAATAACCATTACATGGGAGTTGCATACGCTATTTTTTCTACACCCGATAAAAAATTATAAAGAACTATAAATATACGTCAATCTTCGATAATCGACCGAATACTTAACTCCAAATAGCGATTAAATTCCGAAAATATGCATCCTGAAAAAGATTGAAAAATAATGGGTATTTATTGATCAAAAATCTGTATCGTTATAAAAAATCTGTATCATTATGAAACGGATTATGGGCATATAAGTGTATTATTATAGTACGAGTGTAGAGGAAATAAATCTTTTCTCTATTTCAGTATCGTAATGAGTTCATTGCAGTACTAAAAACAGTACTGTTATGAACTCATCACAGCATAGTTTTCAGTTATAGATATTTTTCGTTTTGTGTTTGTCAGCACTGGCTTCCGATCCTATCCAATTTCATGGTATTTATTTGGAACTGAAAGAATCGTATTGAAAAAGTGAAAAAATTTGTACTCACTAAGTTTGGGTCCCAGATTACGAAAATGATAACGAGAAGTCTGCAATCCTCTTAGTTTTCGCAAAAAAATCCTCGTTTCAAATGTTTTATTTTTCAATTTCTGAGCCATACTGCGTTAGATTGAATAAGTTCACCGATAATGTAGAACATTTATATGTATGTCCTAATTCATAAATAGGTTATTCAAAATATGCTAACAAAACATGAAATTCGGGATTATACTAATATAATCTTAGAAAATTAGAGATTTCAAATTTCCTAGTTTATTATCATTGAAGTGGTGAAGAATAAAATTGGAAATGTTTTTTGAAGTTGATGGTTAATGTGAAGACAAATGAAGGCAAAATATCAAGTTTTGAATATTTTCAAAATGGTAACTTGAAGCTTACTGAAATATACAGAAATCTCTAGTGTCAGAATCTTATTTGAAAAAAAATATAATTTCTTGACTAAATATCGATACACATTATTTGAGGAAAATATACAGACACCATTGTATGGTTCTTAAAAAAGTGCTAGAAAATTTTTTTGACATGAACGCAAAATTTCTTTTGCAACCCCCCTAGCTCATTTTTATCCTAACAGTTGATCATTCCTCAAAAAATCCTCTTTCGAAAAGCTTGGAACCTGATTTTATTTTTTCTGGTGTTTATAGGTTTTTGTGCTTTAATTCCACAGTCAAAAGAGCTGATTTGAAAATTGAGCCTTAGAACAGATCGATCATTCCATCCTAGTCTTCAGAAAACTCTTCTCGAATCATTTATGCACACAAGATCCTTTTATAATCATATAGGTTTTTTGCTTTCTTTTTAATATTTCTGCAATTTTTTTTAGAGTTGTTTCTCGATCTAAGAAGTTTCTGTCTAGTAGGAAATCCTAAAAACGATTCCACTTGTTTCATTGGTAGAGGAACCAGTTTGTCAATTTAATTCTCAATTTCTTTCGAAAAATATTACCGAATCTATTCCTTTCTTGGTGCTCATTCATTTCATTATTTCCATAAAAATTATTTTGAAAAAAGTATTAATCAAGAATTTATTCGAAAATCGAAAATAAAATATTCCCAATTTTCGAAAATCGATTTTTGATTTCGAAAGAATATCAACGGTTTTCATTGCTACTCCCCACTAAAACTAAGAAAAATTCCGCATTGGACCGCATAAAAAAAAGATATTCAAAGACCACACACAGATCCACCCTTTACGTACCATATGCAACTTCGCACAACCCAAATCAACACATTTCTCACAAAAACGCCATCAACATCGGAAAATACGCGTAACACTCAACAAATTGGCCGAAAAACATCGACACCTCACTCGAAAAAACGCACCGGAGCGAGGTGAAAAAGTTGGGGCAATCGGAAAAATAGCGGAACACAGTCACACAGACGGGAAGATGCGACGTACTACGGCGAAACTACGCGAAAACCGGAAGCGGATGCGGGTGTGCGAAAGTAGGGTTATGAAGCTCTCCCGAACGCGACGGCAGACAGAATGACGGCGTTAGACGTCGCGGCGTGCCGCTCAATTCTGGCGGACGCGCAGCACGATTCCGGCACCGATGACCGCGGTGTGTAAGGGAATTTAGAGTTATAACTTATCAGTTAGGAAATCTGAATTAAAGAATATGTCATCCTGGGGAAACAGAGACTTTTCTGCGAGATCTCTGAGCGGTTTATGCGAGCTTTCATTGCGATGTCCCAAAGATTGCCTTATGTTGCCACTGAGCGAAATTCTCAATTAATTTTTTTTGCGAGTCCCTGAAATTCTTCCTGATATAAACAGAACCAGAAATTCTCATTAGGTCATATCGAAAAAATCTTATTGCGAGTTATTGCGAGAAATAGTTCATTTGCTCCTTCATTCATATTCAAATTTGAGGAAAAGTAGTTCAATTATATCTTGGAAATATTGGTTTTTTTAGGGAGGTGAATTTTCGATAGGGATTACTGTGACAGAAGGTAGATGACATGTTGTTTTGACATTTCTGTTTAGTAAGCATTGACAAATCATCTTGAAAAGACTCACGCTGCAAAAACGCTTACAAATTGTTGAAATTCATTTTCAAAATAAGTGTTCTATTCGCCAAACTTATAGAGCACTTCGTGAAATTTATGGTTTACATGATCGTCCATCAGAGCAGCTTATTCGTCGAAATATCGATAGATTCCGGACAACATTTTCTGTACTCGATGCAACAACAATAACAAGACAAAGAACTGTACGTACAGAAGAAAATATCGCTGCTGTATGTGATGGTGTTGATGAAGATCCAGATATGTCTATTCGTCAACATTCACAACAAATTGGACTCTGTGCATCTACCACATGGAAAATTTTCGTGAAGATCTTGGTCTTCACCCATCCAAGATCCAACTGGTTCAAGAACTAAAGCCACTTGACCATAATGAGCGTCATTTTTTGCTGATTGGGCCCCAGAACAGCTTGAAGTTGATCCACTTTCTTATCGAAAAATTGTGTTCGGCTCATTTCTGGTTGAACGGCTAAGTAAACAAGCAAAATTGCCGTATATGAAGTGAAAACAATCCTCAACAAGTTCAGAAGGTTGCATTGCATCTTGAAAAATGCACTGTTCGGTTTGCTCTACACGCTGGAGGCATCATCGGCCCATATTTCTTTAAAAACGATGCTGGAGCTAACGTTACAGTGAATGGTGCTCGTTACAGATCGTTGATCAATGATTATCTGTATGGTATCGACCTAGAAGTGTTTTGGTTACAACAAGATGGTGCTACACCTCATGCTGCTACCGCAACAATTTATTTATTGAAATAAAGATCTGACGATAGCATAATTTCGAAAAATGGTCCATTCAATTGGCCTCCAATATCATGCGACATAACTCCAATGGATTATTTTCTTTGAGGTTATGTCAAGTCATTGGTTTGATAAACCAGAATCAATAGACGCTTTTTAAGACAACATAACTCGTGTAATTGCTGTCTTTTTCTTTTTAGTTGAATGTTCTTAAAATTGAGAATGATTATTTTCACAATCATTTCTTTCATTTGGATATTTTCTCACGTAGCTGATTAATCGATTTCACTACCATCATTCGAAATAGGATTTATTATGGACCGAATCCTCCATAGAAAAATTTCAACTGTTCCCCTGAATTATTCGTGAAATTTCTCTATATAGGGCTATCAAAGTTACTCTCACGAAATCCATTATGAACCCAATTTTAATGACTTTCACTATTTTGAAAGCATTCTGTCTTATCGGATATAGTTTTACTGCCCATAAAGACGGACTCTAAATCTTATTCCTCAAATGTCTATTTTATGGCTCGGTTTTTAAAGGGAAGACCAGACATGGCTTCGCAGGATCAATTGTGTCGCGTTCAAGTGAATATTCCTGCTGAAAGACCTAGGAACCCTCACAGACAATGAGAAATTTAACTGCACTCCGTTCTTTGTGTTGTTCAAATGAATTAAAGCGGCTTAAGGTGCATTTTTTAGATTGTTATTATTTCTACCAGAAATTGTATCATTGGTCCTTCAATTTCCATGAGCCTCTCATCGAAAAAGATGTATGTCTTCCAGATAGAATCGATCTTGAAAAACACAAACAAAATAAAACCTGGCCCTTCGTATAACCCTCCTGCATCCCATTCAAGCCCACTGATCACTTGTTTCTTCAATAGGCCATCATTACATCCCTTCTTGGAAGCACTCCAGATGAAATTGGGTGTAATTGCGTCCAAAATTCACGGACTCATGGCTGTGCATCCAGATCCGGAAACGCTGAATAGTCCGAATGGAGGTTATTATATACGCTCGTGCATTAAGTGCGGTATCTCCTGGGAATACGAACTGGAACGAAGGGCACATCCCGGTATGATGGAGGGATACGGTATACCCGGTGAGAACGATGACAATCCGGAATCAATTGGTCGTTACGAGAGCGCGTTATTGATCAAATTTCTACAGAGCACACTCTGATTGCAATATCAGTCCCCTGGTCATGGATACCTTTATTGGGTGGGTAGGAATGTTGGTTGTGATCCGAGGTGGGATTTGGCAGGTTCTTTTGTTATACCCTCAGAGACCTACTATCTTATGAAAGCACAAATCGATGATTCCATTGGGCTAGGAATTTGACTTTTTCTCCTATTTAATAACAATATAAGAACTTCTCCCATGAGTTTTACGCATAAGAAGCAATGATCCCTCTTAGAGAATGAACTGATGTACCAATTCTAATCAGAACGAAAATTAAAGAGAATCATTGAATATCTGGAACACTCAGGAATTAGCAACGATTGACCATATGGTTTCCATCGTCATAGGTCAACTGTTGCCCTGCTCGCCTTCGTTCCACATATATGGCAGCTATCTATTGAAAAATATGGTGAAACCTTAGCCCTGGCACAGCATGTCTTCAAGGCATTCGATAGAGTTTGGCACCAAGAACTTCTCGTGTTCTTTGACAGGTCTCGCTATGTGATGATCGATGATCGATGGAGTTTCTTCTCACACTCAATAACGATTTACTGGCGGCAAATTCATGTCAATTGCACTATTTCGCAGATGATAGTCCCCTTCTTACCTCTTTCCCTCCCAGGGCTCCAATACCAGTCTGCCAAACTACACTGTGCAAAAAAATTAACGCACATTATTGAAATCTCAAATTTATTCTACAACTGAAGGTGTTCTCAATGATAATTATTTTTATCCGAATTATGCATGCATGATGCATATGTTATCCACTTTCAACGTTTTTCTTCAATACAGATGTTTTCTCCCAGCAGGAATAAAAAAAGATGATATTATCAGATTTTGAATGTATTGGCTCCATTCTAAAATCAGTTGTTCTCGATCAATTCTAGTGATCAATAGTTTTTCTTTCGTTTGATGTTCTACACTCGATCGCTATGCAACGCGAAACACGCAATTTGACCTAAGAGGAATGTGCCCAAGCGGTAGTTTTGCGAGAAGAAGGGTGGACATACTCAAGAATTGCAGAAAGGTTTGGAGTTTCCCATACAAGTGTGTACAGAATGTTGCAACGATTCAGGGAGACAGGTATGAATGTCCGAAGACCAGGACAGGGTAGACCACGGGTAACAACTGCCATTCAAGAACGTTACTTGAGAGTTTCTTCGTTGAGACAACGGTTTGCAACCGCTCGCCTCCTTCAAAATCAGCTTGAGCAAACTCATGAGGTGCAAATTAGCACTCGGACAATAAGAAATCGCCTCAGAGAATATGATTTAAGGCCTCGTGTCGCGGCAAAAGGCCCAGCTCTTACCCCAGCCCATCGAAGGGCGCGTTTGAATTTTGCGAGAGAGCAATCTATTGGGAAGAGGCCGATTGGGAAAGAATTCCCTTCACAGATGAGTCTAGATTCTGCCTCTACCATTGTGATCGACGTTTCCTTGTATACAGACGTCCACATGAAAGATATGCTCAGTGCAATTTCCTGAATACTACTGGTTTCGGGGGAGGATCGATTATGGTATGGGGTGGAATATCTTTGACTGCTCGAACAGACCTAGTGGTCATTCATAATGGAGCTATGAATGCTGATAAGTAAATAAGGAACATTCTTGAAGAGCATGTAGTGCCATTTGTCCCATACATTGGTGAAAATTTCATTTTTATGGACGATACTGCCAGACCCCATCGTGCGCGCATCGTTCAGGAGTACCTTGAAGAGGTTGAAGTCTCTCGAATGGAATGGCCAGCAAGAGTCCAGATCTCAATCCGATTGAGCAGGTTTGGGACAACCTCAATAGAAGGCTGAGAAGTTCAGAAATTCATCCAGCTGCTCTTAATGACTTAGGAATCCAACTCGTGGAAATCTGGGAAGGATTAGATCAGAACATTTTAAGATCACTCATTTTGAGTATGAACCGTCGTTGCCGAGCTGTAATTAACGCAAGGGATGGAAATACCAAGTATTAAATCACTTGTCAGCATTTCAGTATTTTGAAAATTGTTCATTTCTCTTCTTTCACATAAGGTTCGGTGAAATCCTGAATTTTTCTTCCATTTAATGTATCTTGTTTCGTTCAAAATCTTCCCGAGAGAACATGAAAAATAAGTTATAGAGTCAATGTAGATTGTAGAGTTAACTTTCATTAGAAATGAGATTTTCAGAATGTGCGTTAATTTTTCTGCGCAGTGTATAAATGAATGAGGAAAATTGTTGATAACAAAAATATGGGCTCAGCAACAATTCTCGAATAGGGATCCAATAACTTGTGAGAATTCAATGCTAACAAAACACAAGCAAGGAGCTATTTCACTTCCAGTCAACTGTTTATGATCTAGAAGGCACAAAAACGACCTGTTCTGGAGTACGTCACCTAAACATATCCTGAAATTATTGAATTCTGTCCAGAAGAGAGCAATTCGTCTCATCACAGTGATACCTCGCTCACAAAATCGCTCACTTCTCTGGAACACTGTAGAAGAATCAGCGATCTGTCTCTATTTTATAGATACTTTCATGGTCGGTGCTCTGCTGCTGCAGTCCTTTCGAGATTAACCCGACAAGTTCAGTCTTCAAACTACACTGCGCAAAAAAATTAACGCACATTTTGAAAATCTCAATTTTAATGAAAGTTAACTCTACATTGACTTTATAACTTATTTTTTATGTTCTCTCGGGAAGGTTTTGAACGATACAAGACACATTAAATGGAAGAAAAATTCAGGATTTCACCGAATCTTATGTGAAAGAAGAGAAATGAACAATTTTCAAAATACTGAAATGCTGATAAGTGATTCAATACTTGGTATTACCACCCCTTGCGTTAATTACAGCTCGGCAACGACGGTTCATACTCAAAATGAGTGATCTTAAAATGTTCTGATCTAATCCTTCCCAGATTTCTCCGAGTTGGATTCCTAAGTCATTAAGAGTAGCTGGATGATTTTCTGAACTTCTCAGCCTTCTATTGAGGTTGTCCCAAACCTGCTCAATCAGATTGAGATCTGGACTTCTTGCTGGCCATTCCATTCGAGAGACTTCAACCTCTTCAAGGTACTCCTGAACGATGAGCGCACGATGGGGTATGGCATTATCGACCATAAAAATGAAATTTTCACCAATGTATTGGGCAAATGGCACTAGATGCTCTTCAAGAATGTTCCTTATATACTTATCAGCATTCATAGCTCCATTATCAACGACCACTAGGTCTGTGCGAGCAGTCGAAGATATTCCACCCCATACCATAATCGATCCTCCCCCGAAACCAGTAGTATTCATGAAATTGCACTGAGCATCTTTCATGTGGACGTCTGTACACAAGGGAACGTCGATCACAATGGTAGAGGCAGAATCTAGACTCATCTGTGAAGAGAGCTCTTTCCCAATCGGCCTCTTCCCAATGGATATGCTCTCTCGCAAAATCCAAACGCGCCCTTCGATGGGCTGGGGTAAGAGCTGGGCCTCTTGCCGCGACACGAGGCCTTAAATCATATTCTCTGAGGCGATTTCTTATTGTCTGAGTGCTAATAATTTGCACCTCATGAGTTTGCTCAAGCTAATTTTGAAGGAGGCGAGCGGTTGCAAACCGTTGTCTCAACGACGAAACTCTCAAGTAACGTTCTTGAATGGCAGTTGTTACCCGTGGTCTACCCTGTCCTGGTCTTCAGACATTCATACCTGTCTCCCTGAATCGCTGCAACATTCTGGACACACTTGTATGGGAAACTCCAAACCTTTCTGCAATTCTTGTGTATGTCCACCCTTCTTCTCACAAAACTACCGCTTGGGCACATTCCTCTTGAGTCAAATTGCGAAAGAAAAACTATTGATCACTAGAATTGATCGAGAACAACTGATTTTAGAATGGAGCCAATACATTCAAAATCTGATAATCGGGGCTATTCACTAAGCAAAGTTGCTATCCATACCAACTTTGCTTAGTGAATAGCCCCGATTATCATCTTTTTTTATTCCTGCTGGGAGAAAACATCTGTATTGAAGAAAAAAGTTGAAAGTGGATAACATTTGCATGCATAATTCTGATAAAAATAATTATCATTGAGAACACCTTCAGTTCTAGAATAAATTTGAGATTTCCATCATGTGCGTTAATTTTTTTGCGCAGTGTAGTACGTGGTCAGGTTTGAAAACCTGCAGATCTTCCCTTATCACAGGCTGGTTCATCCAGCGAACAGCAAGGCTCTGGAACACATTGCCTAGGGAGGTGTTCCCCGAGACATATAACCTTAAAAAAAAACCCCCATTCCTACCTTCTTTGCATTGGTTTCCTGAACATTTAAGGATATTCCTCTCGTGGTAACCAGAGCAGAAAAAATGTAGGAATAAAAATAATAATACGAATTCTGAACAATAGGATTCTGGACGAAACAAAGACTCACGAGTGTGAATCGGTAGTGTTGAAGAATTAGAAAGAATGTTCCCCTTCTTTCCCTACATCTGATACTGCATTCCAGAAGCGAATCGGACCAGAAATCGATAGATGCAAGGGTCTCTCAGGACGAAAAGATGTAGGGCCAGAAATCGCCGGTAAATATTTGCGGCTTGCTGGCGGACAGATATCAATTGAACGATCGGAAAATTGGCCACGTATGGCCGGCTAAATGTCCGTGTCTCCTTCTGTTGATCCAGATAAAATCCATTATTCCAACGGCACTCGAGAGGTCGCGGACCGTTGCAATTCTCTCGTTGGCGAGCAGCGGTGAAATATCAAGCAGATCTGCTTTGTGGCCGAACCGTTGGAATTTCGGTGGATTTATTGCTGTGCGGCTGGAAAAAAAAGGGAGAAGAATTGATTGCTTCAGATGGGAAAGTATCGTTTTTCACGGGTTTTCGGTAGGAACAGCTGGGCTGTATCTCTATTATCTTGAGCTGTTTTTATTTTGGAACACAGTTGTTGGCTGTATGACCTGGAGCAACGAAGCGAACTTCCTATACTCTGTTCAAATGTAAGAAGGAGCAATAATAACATGTTTGGCGCAGCGGTAGGAGGGCCTTCGTAAAGTTCATTTCCGTCCAGAGTCGAATCGAGGAGATCTCACACAATCGTTCAGTTTAAACTGAACTCGAATTCCATTTTTTTAAATAATTTATTTATAACGTTGTTCTTTTGAAATTTGGCAAACTGTCGTCGTCATTTACGATTTCTAGAACTTTAGAAATCGTTGAGATTTCATTCCGGAAAAAAAACCGTGGACAATTCTTCTCATAAGGTTCATATCGGAATCGTCAACCGAATCGATTATTTTTAACGACTGGGCTCTCCTCTTAGGTGGCGTCAATGTTTTATTCTCTTCATATTCTCTGAGAATTCTGAAAACACATGAATCACTCACCCCTGAGGATTTTGAAACAATTCCTACTGAGTCTCTTTTCGATAAATCAGGATGTTCTTCCAATTCTTTCCGAAAAATGTTCAAAATTATCTCTTTCTCTTCAGCAGAGAAATACGACCTTTTGGACCTTTTTCGTGGTGGTCCCCACATATCACCCTCCGATGCAGTACCTGTTTCCGGATTCGACATTGTTCTATAAACACTATATACACTTTGTCAAAAGATTTTCCAACACAATACACTATTCACGACAAAATCTATAAACACTTTGAACAGCTAGACCTTCACAGTAGCTCTAGGTATTTTAACTGGTCTTGTCAATTGAAAACTTCGATATTTATGCAAATCAAGATGGCTTCAATCCACTAAGGGAAAGGACCCAAACCTGGTGTTTCCCGGAATTACCTTGTCGGAATCTTGAGCAGCCGACAGAGAGTTTCGTACAAAATAATATAAAATTATGGACCGAAACTAAATATATTTCGGATATTACAAGTAAATGACCATTATAAATTTGAAAAGAGATCTTTTTCGAGTCTTGTCAATTGAAAACTTCGATATTTATGCAAATCAAGGAGGCTTTCACCCATTAGGGAAAAGGACCCAAATCTGGAGTTTCCCGGAATTACTTTGTCGAAATCTCGAGCATCCGAAAAAGAAATTATTCAGTAGATAATAATATGAAAACAAAAAAATATAAAAAAATTTGGTACGTCGGATAAAAAATGTTTATGACAGTTGCAAATCATAACAGGAATTTTGCACTAGAGTTTCTGAGGAAAAAAGTTCTAATGTGAGAATTGCTGACTCAAATTATTGAATCATTTCTATCCAGTACCATTCACAGTCCATTCCGAGTACGATCCTGGCAGCCTCTTAGGGCGTTAAAAGGGAGCGTCGTTATGACTGTTTCACCAATAGGAGCTTTATTGTGCGCAAACCAGGCGATTCTGTTTGTTTACAAAGCTCCTTCTTATATTTGAACGGACTATAAATAGTTCCTGTATGTCTTAAACTTATTTGACCTTGAAATCTCACTAATTTAGGTCCTCATTCATGTACCAATTTCCAAGGAGCGTTAATTTATCCTCACAAAAACCTTTTTTGGGAATGAATTGATGTTCCTCTGAATGGAACGTAATCTCAGGCACTCAAGACTCCCTATCAAGGATCTTCCTCAAAGTCGGTGGTCAAGAAGCTCCTGGTTCTCGAAAGGCAGCTATGTCGATGCTTTAACTGCCCATCAGTTCCTCAATATTTAAAGAAAAAAGGTCTCACTGGTTGCTTCTTGTGCCGCTGATGAAGAAACACAGATGAAACTATCTAACACATACTGTTGAGAGGAAGTAAGTTATCTGAATTCAGGAGATCCAAAACCTTCCATCTATAAGGCAAGAAGTACTCTTTCCTGTTGGCACGAGGCATTCTAGTCGGTGAGCCTTCTGGTCTGAGTCTCTCTAGTATCACTTTGTGAGGTCCAAATAATGCGTATAGAGCTTTGATTATTTTTTCTAGTTGATTTCTTATTTCTTGAACTATTTCCGTATATTTCCTTCGTAATCGATGTCAGAATCATTCCTAACAAGGAAGCTGACATCAGCAATCCAACCCATCACAAGCCGAGTACAACACTGACCCAGAACGCTAATAGATCAAAGGAGACGTCGAAAAGCGAAAATTCTATGCCCTGTGTGCTCGCTCCATCGTTTCGGCATCAAAGAGGATCTCTTCCTCTTCTTTGCGCAATTATCTTCATGGCCTCGGATTTCCACTGCACTCGCTTGGGGTCAATGGCGACCGCTATTAGTTCTAACAATAGACAATCAATGACACGAACTATCAATCAAGTCGTCCTGGCATCCGCCAAATTAACGAAACCGAGTCGGTGTCCTGCCGATTCCTACAGGATCTTAGATTAAAAACACGCCCACTTGCAGCAGGAGTTGTCCGACTGGAGCGTGTTGAGTATAAATTGGTGCGGGGATTTGTGTCGGCTTGAATGGAGGAGAACAAATGACGAAAATGAATCGTGATGTATGGTTTGGGCGGGTATTGAATGTGGTCGATAATCTATATTTGCAGAAAAGAAAGAACCATATTATAACACCGAGAAGAAATGGTTTTCGTATTTTCCTGTGGCGACTCACTGTCCACAGCGTATGTAGAATTCTATACACGCCTCTCGCGCTTGAGCAAATTCTCAGTAGAGGGCGCTACCAGAAATCGATACCGGGGCACCGCGGTTCGATTACAGTGACTAGATAACCACAGTGACGACAATAGACTGTCCTATTTTTGATTGGTTGTCGCCGTCACGTGGGATTTTCCGCCATGTTGATTTCTATGTGTTTACTTGTTGATTTGAGGAGTTTTCGTGGTTTTTGTGAAGATAAAGCTTTATTTCACTGTAAAAGACTAAAATAACGTAATATCGATCTTAGTTTATTGTATTGGATATAATCATAACAGAGCAAAACACGATTTCGGGATAAAAATGCGTGGTTGTGCAGCAGTCGATTGCAGTACTTCCTCTGAAAAAGGTTTTTCAATGAGGAGATTTCCAAGGGATCCTGAGAGAAGAAAACTCTGGCAAATTAAAACAAGTAGGGATAAATGACAATCCACATTTATGTGAGGTATGTTACAAGAAAAGTTGATAGTACATATTAGAGGTTATGTTATATCAACCGAAGAATTAAATTGATCATATGATCATAATATAATTTTAGGTTCACTTTGCACCTGAAATGTGGGAAAAACCTTTAGATAATGGTACAAGAAAACTGAAGATGAATGCTATGCCCACTAAATTTTCATTTTCATCAGAAATAAAACCATCAATAGTACCCCTGAAACGGAGAAGTATGCCAATTCCAGAGGAATTTTATTTCAATGAAATGTCCTCACTTTGTATTGACTTACCTTATTGTCATACATTGAAAGACAAAATTATTAATTGATTCATTGTGTTCCGCTTGAAAATGAATAAGAGAAAAACTGAGACCTCAGCTATACGATTAGCCAGTAAATCGATATCTGGACATTCAGTATGAGAGATTCATTCTTTCCAAGAATCTGTGAATATGGTTTTTTCTCAAGATGATCACCTGTCTTTCTATAATTGTATGTATAATATATTTTTTTACCATAAGCTTTCAAATTTCACTTGTATAAAAATAAAGTAAAATGTACAATAAAGATATAATCTAAAAAAAAGTGTTCAACTGTATATTACATTTCCTAATAACCAACCCATTCCCTTCGTTTGAAAAGAAAAGGTCTGTTTATTAAAAAGCACTGTCAATTTTTTTACGATCGAAAGTTCATACTCCTTGAAATTTCATAGTGTCTGTCAGTCCCAAAGTTCTTGTGGTATTCTTGAAAAATTGTTCAGGAAACATTTATGATAAATATTCTAATTCTCAGAAGTCAAAGCATCTTGTTATCTAATCAGA
Source organism: Adalia bipunctata (assembly GCA_910592335.1). Taxonomy (NCBI): domain Eukaryota; kingdom Metazoa; phylum Arthropoda; class Insecta; order Coleoptera; family Coccinellidae; genus Adalia; species Adalia bipunctata. The sequence continues at coordinate 26,024,294 of OU342953.1, forward strand.
ATGTGTCTATTGTATCATGCTATATTGTGATTAGAAACAATTTTACCTTGAGAAATTCTCCTGTTTTTGCATTGATTTATCTATCATTCGAATTTGAATAGTTGGTTTATTAATTTACAGTGCAATCTCTATACAATACTCATTCCATTTAAGAAAAAAATCAAAATATCAAAAAAGTGCGATCAGGTATTGAAACGGTCGCAGTTAATTTATTTAGATACCTAGAGCTTGAATAATGTGTTTATTGAGTAATTATTTCAATAATGAGAGGATTTCACAATAAATATTCCAAACTTTTCATTTTATATATTATTTATTAGATATTTTATAACAAAACTCCGGTGTTCTAGTACTATTTCGTTTGAATTTAGATGCAACATGGCGGATGGGCGGGGCTTATATCCCTATTGTCGTCACTGTGGTTATCTAGTCATTGTAGGTTCGATAACGCCAGACACCTGTGCTCTCTCTAAGATCAGGACAATTCTAAACCCTACGTCATTGGAAGGCTCTGTTCATAATAGCCGATCTCATGAGTCCTGTGAGCGGAGCCAGGACGAAACTTAGACCCATTCCGATTAATTTCCAAGCAACGCGCTCTATCGTATTGGCTAAGCTTTACTGAAAATTCCCATGCTTCGTTTCGTAAACTACTTATAGCGTGAGATATTTTATTACCGGAGTTTTCCTCAAAACGATACGAAAGTAATTCAAGTTCTTCAGATAACTGACATAATGTAGTCCCGATTGAGATTAATACGAAATTAGTTTATATTTTATCCGTTAAACCTCATTTTATTCGTAACTTAGAATTTTTATGGATATTAATAACAGACATTAGCGGTGTGGAGAAGTGGTGTTTAAAAGTTTTATGGGAAAAGTTAGGAAGGGGGCGCTGAAAGTTGAATTATAATTCGATAAGAAATTAGATAACCGGACTACAGACGTACGAAACGAACAAATATAAAAAGTAACGAGAAAATTACGTAATCTGGGGTGGATTTGGGAAACAAGGACAATTATGACGAAAAGAAAATTGAACTTAATTATGATGGGAAGCAAAATGAGGAAAATACAATATAACTAGGCGTTTCTCCATTTGAAGAATCGTTCGAAAACCCAATTTTCCTCTAGAACCTCTGGAAAATTTGACGGTGTTGTTCGATAGAAAAAGTCTTCAACATACTTAACTCAAATCATTCAGAATATTCAGTTCACTGATTTTTGAAACCTACACTTTGTACGATTTGAGCGTGTGAACAAAGTCGAAAATAAAATATGAAAAACATAAAACAAACAAAATTATTGACAAAAAAAGATTAACTGATAATATTCGGTATCAAAATATGAGTTTTCGGGCTGAATTCAATCAGAACAGAACAACTTTAAATTTGTATATTACCATTTAGCATCCTTCAAAGTATCACTGTAAAGGGTAAAATCATTATCCAAATTCTCAAACTTTTGGATGAAAAATGATCAACACCAAAAACACTTCATTTTTCAGCAACGAGAAATTGATTCCTTTCAAAAGAGAAACCTCAACTGAAAAACTACCCCGTGTATTTTTAGGACTTAGAAATCCACCACAGGAACAATTATTATTTTAATGGCGCAATTAACATTGTATCATTACTGAGTGTGTTGAGAGGAAAATAAATCTCTGTTCTTATGGAAGCAAATGTATACATATTTCATGAAGTTTATGACATTAAATTGAAATATACCCAGCGTTCTTACTTGCATGAGTCGTAATACTGAAAATTATGTCTAGGCCATTATGCAAGCTAATTATTCCTCTTATTTGGTCGTAGGAAATACAATTGAGAAATCGTTTCGCTTATGCAGAAGTGCAGGTCATTAACTTGATGGGATTTTCGAGAGTATTCAGGACGAAGCTTTACGCGGTGGATCCTAGATATCTAGAACTAGTTTCCTGACCGAATAATATACTCCCCAATTTCATAAAACAGGCATAGGACACAAAATTTGGTCATCAGAAGTCTCAAGAATTTTGAGGAATATCATTTAGTCTGATCGACCAGTATTAAATTTATCAGTTAAATGTCCAGTTTTTGACTAGTCCACTGAATAATGTTTCTTTTCTCAGTTGCAATCAAAAATCAAACGTCTAATGAGATGAGATGAGAGATGAGAAAAATGTAAGAAGTATTGTGTCCATTAGATATAGATTTCAGGTTTCTGTTTTTGCAGTGGAAGGACAGGTAAATAAACTATTCTTAGTAAATTGCCAACGTTTCGATCACTTTATTATGATCTTCTTCAGGGCTAAAATATAATAATGAGGAAATGTCAGAATAGCGACACCAACTCTTTCAACATCAGACACAAATTAAAACAACGGTATGAGAACTGATCAACCCTCAAACATCGAAAATAACACCCATTAACACACTTAAACATATCTAAAATAGAATGAAACTCCGCTCAGAGAGAAATCATCAAGTATAAAAACAAATAATGCACAAATTGCAAGACCAAGGTGACTTATTTTGGTGGGAGAAATATGGCTTTTTAGTTGCAGATATAATCGGATGAAACTAACTGTTTTTGTTGAGAAATATCGTGTTTGCAACATTTTTATTCCTATAAGGTTAGTACTTGAGTATTCCCTAAATGAATAAACTCAATTCCAATCGAGAAATATGAACTTTGAATCAATCCAAAAGTATCGTTTCAGGGACGTAATTAGCCCAATTTTTTTTTCAAATGGCCATATCTTTTTAACAGAGCCGAATTCGAAAAAATGGAAAATGAAAAAAAGGTTTCTTTTGGCCTCTAGAATCTACAGTTGAAATATATGTACAAGTCAAAGGCTCACCATGTATATTTGTAAAGTAATGAAATAAATAATTGTCGCCACTTAAAGAAAACACACGTCAATAGCCTAAAGATAATTCGCATTCAGTTCTCAGTCTAATTCTTGTGAGTCCAAGTTTCATTTCAATTCTGAAGACGGGTCCTTCCTCAAAACCTCAAGGACCTCGTCATTCACCTCCACCTCACAGTTCGGGATTTAATGAGATTTCTTGGCGGTAGGTGCCGGAGAATATACAGTATTTCCCAACTGCATGAGCATGGCGAGGCGCTAAACCCACGTATATTCTCCTCGACAGAGGCATTAGTCAGACTTACAACTTCACAATTTAAATGGCTGGAACAAGGAGATCACGAAGGAGCAGAATCATAGTGCAAGTGGGAAAAATGACGGTTAAAACGGTCGGGTTGTGCCGAAGCGTTGCAGTGGAAGTGCAGAGATTATGTGAGGACTCGAATATTTGAACTGAGACCATTTTCTGACTGAAAAGATGTTAGATAGTTTATGCTTGATTTATTTCCTGGTCAAGCTTTAAAGGATTTAAGAATTACAGTTCAACATACAAGAACGATTGCCTCTTACTAAGAAAAATTTGTTACGTGTGAATAATAAAAACTGAATCCTGATGGAGTAAAATTACGTCACGTCATGCTGTGATACAAAGAAAGTTCAGTTTACAATATCCTTTTCCGCCATCTTCAATTAGGATATTCCTATGAGACATCTGAAAAGTGACATAATAGTATATTGTTCTATGAGCGGTAATGCAAGTCATAACACACGCAGATGAATTTTGCAGCCCGAGGCGTCAGGCTAGGGGTGTAATTCATCAAGTGTGTTATGACCATTACCGCGAATTGAACACTTTACTTTATGTCCGACTTCATCAGTAAAATTCGAATTAATCTGCATTTTCAAAATTGACAACAGTTGTCAAAAGCGATTTCTGTGGTCGAAAATCGAATCGATATCGAATCCCGTAGAAAACGTCAAAAATTCACGTTTTCCAAATGCAATTTTTTGATATTCAGACCTAAGAAAATAAATGGCGAGAACGTTACCTTGATGTCTGAAATAGAGTTCCCCATTGACCCGACTTTTTTATTCATTTCGTAAGCTACATCTTTCCTATTTGTATTAGAGTGAGTTATAGGCGTGAGTTATTATTACCTCACACTATTGGTTTATAGAGACTATTACAGATCAGTTGAATAATGGATATATTATTCTATGGGAGTAGATAAAATTCTTTTAACCAAATGGATATTGATTGTGATAAAGATTTAATTTTCAGAGGAAGTACAATGAAGCTCATATGTCGAATTTAATTGCTAAAGCCAAGAGGAGACTGGACCGAATTGTGTGAGTTTTCTTCCTCAAATACTTTTATTCTTATTTTTATATAATGTTGTTATTCTTCAATGAATACTTTCGAAAATGTTTTTTCAGGAATTCTGCAGTCAGGCAGCATCCCTTTTAGCCATTACTTCTTTTGTAATAGTATTTGTTCTTTTAATTTTAATAAATATCAGTTTATTTGAAAAGTTTCTCATTTCCGATTGAGTGAATAGAAAATCTTTGGACATTAATCCCAAGTGAAAAAGAATTTTTCTCTTAGTTCAACCATCGATGCAGAAAACCAATGTTCAAAAGGGCAATGATGCTATCCTGTATTCTTTTAGACCCACCTGTATAGATTTAGTTGAAACTCAAGTATAAATTGAACTTGGGCTCAATGAATATCCATGGAATATCTCGAAAGTATAGTTCGAATATCCTTCTGAGGTTTTATACAAAAATTTCGTTCAGAATATTCAAGATATATCCAGAACATTCCTTGAATAGTATAAGTTCCCGAATATTCTGGGAATATTCCATGAAAAATATTCTCGAAATATTCCTAAACATTGTTCATAGAAAATTCTACGATTATCTAAGGGAATTCCTTAGATAATCGTAGAACCAAAGTCATACTATTCATTGAATATTCCAATTTGCACTTTCAAAATGTCTAGTTCTGTCTGGGTAGGGACAAGCTTTTTTTCACAGTGAAACAAAAAACAAGAGGGTTATAATGTGGATTACAAAAAATTTCACGTTATTGTTTGACCTGTCAGTATCTCCAACCTCGAAAACTGAAAATATTTGAGTTAAATACTCGTTAGTGTCGAAAATATTCTGATTCTGAATAATTTTTCGAAACACCAATGAATTGACCACAGTTTGCGACTACATCTCGTAATAAAAGGTTTTAGTCTTTCAATATAACCATTGAGTTTAAATATTTAAATATTTAAACTCAATGATATAACTGAAGCTGAACTAACTGCGGATCAATAAAGGAATTTACCAGACATAAATGCGCATCTACTCTCTATAAATGCACTTCGTAGCATCTATTGTGGGTAACAGAATATTCTACACCCTAATGGTTTTCCAATAATTAAATTTCTATCAGAACGACATCGTAAATTCATCGGTTACTGATAGATCCCAGACAATCGGATTACATACAACAAGGAATATTATTTCTTGATGATCAAAAGACGAATTAAAATGTTTACACAGATATCGCATTGAAATTGCGATTGATTCAGCTTTAAACGTTTCACTAAATACCATCTGCAGTCAATTATATGCAATAGATAGTTAAACTGTCATCACCCCAGCATACCAGCTTATTCGAAAAGGCAAAAGGAACTTATTTTAAGATTCATAAAGGTACAAGAGAAGCAACGTTCATTTATGAAGTAATTGTTGCAAAAAAGGACCCCGCACTTTTACTACGGGAAATGGCGTTCCGTCAAATGTTCTAATTTTTTGGTATAATATAGTACTCGACATACTGATCAAAAGTGTCCATGGCCCCAACTCAATCCTATGACTAGTTTTTGAGATACAGGGCGTTGAAGTTGAGAATTACCCACTTCTACTACGCCCGTATCTCGGAACAGAATCGAATGAACTTCAATTTTTCTCAAGAAACATTTCATTACATCCCCAAGAAGCAAGCATATAGAGGAATATGACCGAAAATCGTTACGAATACAGTGTTATCCATAATTGAATGCATGCCCGATTTTGAAAGTATAAAATATGTCAGTTCCAGAGCGAGAACGTTCGCAAAATGAACGATTACACTAGATATGTTGTTCATCGAAAAAGTCTGAAATACCCAGAATTTATACTGGGTGATCCATTATTATAGAAACTATTCTCAGGGAAGGTTGAATGGACAACCTGTATTTATGAGTTGATTCAAGGTGTTTGTTTAATGTTTTTAGAACATATCATCACGGACTTCAAAGAATACACGGTGATTCAGTCATGAAATGAACTTTGAACCTCACGAAAATACCCAAAAACCACCTCTTTTTTTCATCACCCTCTATCTCAAGATTAAATCCGAGGAGGTGGGAGTTTTCTCTCACCACTGTACTTGATATACAAACATCAATACGGCTGAGAGTTTTTATCCACTTCCTATGACCAGATTTTTTTTTATGTAATATGAAAATTATTTATTTATGTTATTCTATTCTTATTCCAGCTAAAAATCTGGTCATAGGAAGTGGATAAAAACTCTCAGCCGTATTGATGTTTGTATATCAAGTACAGTGGTGAGAGAAAACTCCCACCTCCTCGGATTTAATCTTGATATAGAGGGTGATGAAAAAAAGAGGTGGTTTTTGGGTATTTTCGTGAGGTTCAAAGTTCATTTCATGACTGAATCACCCTGTATTCTTTGAAGTCCATGATGATATGTTCTAAAAACATTAAACAAACACCTTGAATCAACCCATAAATACAGGGTGTCCATTTAACCTTCCTTGAGAATAGTTTCTATAATAATGGATCACCCAGTATAAATTCTGGGTATTTCAGACTTTTTCGATGTAACAACAACATATCTAGTGTAATAGTTCATTTTGCGGACGTTTTTGCCCTGGAACTGACATATTTTATACTTTCCATATCGGGCATGCATTCAATTATGGATAACCCTGTATTCGTAACGATTTTCGGTCATATTCCTCCATATGGTTGCTCCCTGGGGATGGAATGAATTGTTTTTTGAGAAAAATTTAAGTTCATTCGATTCTATTCCGAGATACGCGCGTAGTAAAAGTGGGTAATTCTCAACTTCAACGCCCTGTATCTCAAAAACTAGTCATAGGATTGAGTTGGGGCCATGGACACTTTTGATCAGTATGTCGAGTACTACATTGTACCAAAATTTTAGAAAATTTGACGGAACGCCATTTCCCGTAGTAAAAGTGCGGGGTCCTTTAATGCATAACCATTACCAGATAAGAATGAGTGACATTGTCAGGCTGTACGGAAAGGATTTCAGGTAATGTTTTGAGTGTAAAATTATGGAAATATGTTTATGATTGTGTTGCTTTTGTACACAGGGTGAGGCGTAATGAATGGATAATATGGTACCTGCAACTATAGGACTTTGTGGCTGTTCGGACAAATTTGTTTTATGTTGAGTAAATGTCCTTCCAATTCTACCTTTGGAAATATAGGGTGATGCAAAACATTTGAATGTTTATTTTATACTGTACCTACTAAAATGGTAATTGTGTGGACCAACCCAAGGGAATCTGTCGGAAAAGTGGGTCCAGAAGAATCATAAAATCGCAGCGAAGCTGCGATACAGTGGGAAATTTTTTATACGGTCGAAAAGGAGAATAATCGATTCATACGTGGGTGAAATTTCGATTCTCTAGGCGATGAAGAAGTATTTTTAAAAAATTCGAGGGTAAATGAAATTCTAAATTAAAATTCATACGTCTGTTGAGACCAAAATAAAAAACGGTTTCACACACTCTTTCTATAATCCAATCACGTCAAAAGACGAAATTATCAAAATATTTGGTCAATTTATAAAATCGAAATCATAATATCAAAACCAAATCAAATTATCACAACAAATTCAAATTTCCAATCAAAATTATATCATCGAAGCCAAATCAAATCATAAAAACAAATTCCAATTATAAAAGTACAATCAAAAATAATCAAAACTTGGGTGTTTATCAAAATAACCCAAAACCGAAAACATGGTGTGATCTCAAAAACAATACAGATCAAAGTACAAAAACTCAGGGAGATTTCGGTATTTTTTGGCGTTGCATGCAGCTTTCTAATCAATACTCAAACAGGCCAAGCATATACAAAATTACCTTACTTTTTTCCGCCTATCAGGTAATCCAGAGGATGACGAAAGTATCCTACCAAAAAAAAAAGAAAATATACGAAAACACGTCACTTACTTGCAGTTCTCAGATCAATTTCACTCCCGGTTAATCAACGAGACGTGATCTGAATAATTCTAATTAATTTCAAAAACCTTTTACTTCCGACTTTTTTGTCTCCACTTGAGACCGTACTTCCAAAAGAAAAAAAATGAGTTACCCTAACACCGTTCCCGAGTCAACTAGGAACCTTCTTGTTTAAGGCTTCTCCAGCTACTACCTCTTCTTCGTTTTCCAAAGCAAATTAAAGATTTCCCCTTTTTCCACCTCCCGTGGGTGGTTTCCGAAAGGATGATGCAATTCATATGAAACTGTGTACTGCCACGTTGCAAATCCCACGATCTCAGATTGGAAATTCTGCTGTGGTCTGCATCTACGGCAACCAATTTCGTGGAACGATTTTCTGATATCGTCTCAGTTTCAGGTAAAAACAATCAATAATTTCAATCGTTATCGTCTCGCCAACATCCTGTACGATACCGATAAGCAACAAAGTGATTTTCGGAGCCATGAATATAAATTTTAGAAGTCTACACTGGTCAACCCAAATATTTCAATTTATTACACGTAAATATCCCATTTCTTCAGAAGAATTGATCAAACTTTGACACTTCTCCTATGAAATCACCCGATTTGCTGAGATCAACCGATAAGGATAACTACTTAATTGGTAGATCTAATTATACCTAATACTGAGAGCTTCTTTACATGTCAACAAAAACACAGCTTGACCTTGACAACGTGATCCCTCATTTTACAACGGCGCGTCAACAACCTTCAAGCAAGACTACATCGCACTCTTCCCAGACGTTCCAGAGGCCCAAATCCCCAAACTATTTCTTCCCGGCGTATGGATACATCCAAGAAAGACGCCCGGGACGCGATAAGAGTTGATTCCCGTGTTATTTTGATGTACAGTTGTTTCACATCGTGAATAAAGAGCAGATGGATGGCACAATAATTCTTTGCGCCATTTCAGGATCTGCCAAGATTCTAGGAATAAGGGCTTTGTGCGGGAGCAGGAGGCCATTAGCAGGGTCCCATTCGGATTCTGCCGGAAAAAGGCATATTTTAGCGTTTCCGGAAGCACCCGACGTCTGCGAATGGATGTAATAAGGATGTTTAAGGATCGGATGGCGGTTCTACGACATGGAATATTATGTTGATTGCATATTTCAGTGAACGTAACGGGAATTTCAATTCGGACTCGACTCCCAATAGGAGAATTTCGTCCAGAAGTTTGGTTCGTATTTGATTTTATGTGAAGTTCGAAAGAAGCTAATTCACATCAAATCTACCCCATCTGTAATGCTGTTTTCAATGAGTACTATGCGTAAATTTAATTAGGTTCCTTCTGAAAACATCTCCTCAAGTTTTATCTAAGATCCCACCCCAATGTTGAGCGGAGAGTTGAAATTTTTTCGAAGCTGTTGAAAAATTTCCGAAGCAAACCCCCTAAAATGGATATTTTCTGAGTTAATATCCACTTTAGGGCAAGGGTGTGATGCATACACTCACATTATTTTTTAACGTAGATTCAATATATGCCATAAAAAATGGGGTTCTAATTTGAAAAAATTGATTTTTCACGATTTTGTCATCCCTAACTTTGAAAGCGATTTTTTCACCCCCTGTATCATGAATCGCGATTTCGATTCTTGAAGTGGATACATCAATCTTACATCTTGAAAAATCCCAAAAATGAAAATTTTCCATCCAAAAACCTCGAAGTTATTCTTGTTTCAGCGGAGCTCTATTTTCGTTTTTTTTTTCGAATTTTCCCGCTCAGAGAGAATTTTCCAACCAAAACTGGAAAAATGTTACATCAAAATAACTTGAAATTTTCTAAGGAATCTATTTCTGCAATAAAAAATGGTGTTCTAATTTGAAAAACGGAAGTTGACGTCATTTCCGGAAAAACCGGAGGTGCTCATGCCTTGAAAATATTAATTATTATTTCATCAGCATCGCGAAATACTTGTAAGTGCTGAATTTCATGAAAATACGTTCAGTAGTTTCCCGTATAAATATGGGTGAGGTTCCTCGTGAAAGACCCTGTATATTCATAACAGATAACTATGATGGAACCATTGTGAGACTAAACTGAAATCCTGAAATCGATAAACTTTTTAATGAAACGAAGTTCTCAGTTCACTTGCTCGAGGATAAGTTCCCATGCATATCTCCCCATATCCTGCTATAAAGCAAAGTAAATACTCGAATATCAGTCAATTAGCTCGATTCCGCAGTTCCATGCTCCAATTAGACGATATTCCGGAAAATTTTATTAAATTCAACCCACGCAACCTACCCCAAATATTTACCCTCCTCTCGACTCAAATGTGTGCCAAGCTACTGCTATCTGAAAGATTCCATAACGTCATAAGAAGCAGTTAACCTTAATCCTATCGACTATATTTGTATATCGAAATTCACTGATTCAAAAAGGCTGAAAAATCGAGTCACGAGACTCCCTCCCCTTGTACTCTTCGTTTTCGGTTTCGAAAACACAAAATTGCATATTGATTGAACGTCTTCAGCATAGAATCTAAAGCTTTGATCCTGTTATCAGCACGTTATTCGAAATTATGCAGTGAAATATTTAGATATCAATTTAGATTCGCAACATAGGAAAAACCAAATTGTATAAAGTAGTAGTCACTATACAGGGTCTTTCACGAGGAACCTCACCCATATTTATACGGGAAACTACTGAACGTATTGTCATGAAATTCAGCACTTATAAGTATTTCACGATGCTGACGAAATCTAAAATATTTTCAAGGCATGAGCACCTCCGGTTTTTCCGGAAATGACGTCAACTTCCGTTTTTCAAATTAGAACACCATTTTTTTATTGCAGAAATAGATTCCTTAAAAAATTTCAAGTTATTTTGATGTAACATTTTTCAGTTTTGGTTGGAAAATTCTCTCTGAGCGGAAAAATTCGAAAAAAGAATCGAAAATAGAGCTCCGCTGAAACAAGAATAACTTCGAGGTTTTTGGATGGAAAATTTTCATTTTTGGGATTTTTCAAGATGTAAGATTGATGTATCCACTTTAAAAATCGAAATCGCGATTCATGATACAGGGGGTGAAAAAATCACTTTCAAAGTTAGGGATGACAAAATTGTGAAAAATCAATTTTTTCAAATTAGAACCCCATTTATTTATGGCAGATATTGAATCTACGTTAAAAAATAATGTGAGTGTATGCATCACACCCTTGCCCTAAAATGGATATTTTCTGAGTTAATCATGTCATAAAATTATCTTTCAAATGAAACAAAAATTGGCTTCAATCTCAATTCAAATGAGTTTTATTTCAATTTAAAGTTCTATCACTTAAAAAAAACACCCAATATATCGGCAGCAAAGTGACTGTCATTTTTAGCTCGGATTCTTTCACGGTGAGTGAAATTCCGGAGTGAATTTCTCTAACAAGAAAACAATGTACGGTTCCACCATTGAAACGAAATGTTATTTGTTTCCACACATTCTATACTGGAATATGTTGCGCATCCCCTCAAAGCCATAATTTCTGCAGGTGTTGTATACTCCTCCAAATTACTGCGGACATGCATTGTTGGCATTGCTGTACAACTGCTAAGAGAAATCCACACTGAATTTAAACAGATTATTGTCGGGCATTTATTTTCAATTTCGAATTTATTAGTGGCTCCGCTTAGCTGCAGATACTTATTTCGGGGAAATCATACTATGCTTCTATCTTAATTTGGATAGATATGCTGGTTAAAAATAAACTGCTCCACATGAGTTAGGGATATTGATTTAAATTGAAAAAAAATATAGTTAAAATAAGATTTTTGTGATTAAAATTTATATTAATATGATTTCAAGTAGCAAAGTAATTTTATCCTGTAGGTCTGCAGCGTATACAGGGTGGTTAAGAAAAATCGAGTAAAATAACGAAATTTTATTCCTAGAGAATTGAAGCATTTTAAAACTATCAATACAATGTATGGCCTCCACGGGCATCAATAACAGCTTGACATCTTCTTTTCATACTACACACGAGGTTGTTGAACATTTCTTGAGGAATTTGGTTCCATAAACGGGACAGAAGCTCTCTCAGATCATTTAAGGATTCTGGGGTAGGTTGATCACTATCTAATCTTCTTTGGAGCATATCCCATTCATGTTCTTTGCAATTCAAATCTGGTGAGTGCGGAGGTATTGGTAAATGTGGAATAACAAGCTCCTCGCGCGCATTCTCAATTATGGCTGCATGGTGCGGTCTAGCGGCTCTAGCTCTCGTCTAGTTGTGTGCCCGTTGAAACATATCTCGGCCAATACCATAACACTTCCCCCTCGGAATGGATGGACATAGCGACGATTACGAGGTATGCGTGGGATTGTCTATACCCTTATTCTTCGAAAATCTGAAAATCGTCCATATCTGGATTCATCCGTGAAAAGGGCACTACGCCATTGATCGTTCCAATTGATATGTTGCCTTGCCCATTTCAGTCTTTGACGCTTATGGTCACGTGTTAATGGAACTCCTCTTAATGGACGTCTAGAACCTAGATTCACTTTTCTCAAACGTCGTCTGATGGTTTCGATGGAAACTTGGACCCCATCTGCATTTTGAAGAGTATTCCGTAGCATTCTACACGTAGATGTAGGGTTTCTTCTCGCCGAAACGGTGATGAAACGATCCTGAGCAGGTGTTGTTTTTCGTCGCTCACCAAGCCTTGGTCTTTCCAACACGGAACCTGTCTCCCTGAACCTATTCCAAAGTCGGGATATCACACTTCGGCTGACTTGGAGCCTTTCCGCTACAAACCTGAGTTAGGCCACCCTGAAGCATTCCGATAGCCCTATTAGCCTCAGCGTTTGTTAATTTTCGTCTTGGCATTTTCAGAAAACTCGTTTCAAATCGAAGCCGTTGATAAACTGACTTCATTTCAACATAATAACATTCCTGAAGCATATGCAAAGAACCAAACTTCAGAAAAAAGGCGACCAAATTGACGAAATGTCTCATACTGATTTTTATTGGATCGATTCGAGTTGTTATTGAGTTTCAAATGATTTTACAGCGATTTTCTCGAAGATTACATACTTCTAAAAACGATATCCTTAACTCTTGTGGAGCAGTATAAATAGCCCCCAATTTATTATAATTTGGGTGCCTAGACTAAACAATTTTTTTTTCTAACAACTGATCAGCTAAACATCCACGATATTTGGCTCCAACAGAATGGAGCTACTGGCCATACAGCTCCTACAGCAATCCATTAATTGTATAATTATTTTGGTGCCAATTTTCTTTCAATCCTCACAAAAAATAGTTGATTGCAATGTTAGCAGACAAAAGCAATGAAATAATGGTCTTGGAATCATCAGAATATGATGATAAGATAGAGCTGCTACTGGAGCCATCCAAATATTAAAAAATTGAAGAGGATCCTACGTCGTCCGAGCTCGGACAAACTAGGTCTATTGTCAAAGAATCATCACACGATGAAAAGCTCAAAAAGAGGCTCTGAAAGAAAAATTCACAAAGATAGTGTTCTTATTACGAGCACTATCGACTCGTCAAGTCAATATATGATCTGTTGAGAACTTTTTCAATCAGGTTGAGGCCTTGCGAGAGAAACACAGAAGCTTTCACCAAAGATTCCTCCTGTGATTGCCAAAAGCTTCAAGTAGGAATTATAAAATTTTCAAGTTTGTTGATGAACTGGTCAGTTTTGAAGGCTACCCTTGAAATTAAGTGATTTCTTGATCAATGTCTCTATCACCGATAGTTATTAGAAGGACAATCAGCAAGTTTCAAGACAAAGAATCCAAAATGACTCTAAATATAATAAACAATTCATTTCGAATCATATTTCATGAAATTTCCATTGCTATGCAGTGATGCATTCATAGTGAATGTAACAGATAACAAGCGTAAATCAAAATATGTTTTTCAGGATTTCTGCTACGCGCCACTTCGAACAAAATATGGTGGCACAAAAAAACCTGAACTAATTAAAAGTTATAAGCTGAATGGCATACGGTTGACGTATATCACACATGAAGTGTCACTATATTCTCATTGTGTTTTCATATTTGTTCCATAAATTCAGAGGGTGCAACCGATTGACGTTTACCAGAGACGGCTTCACAAATTATGGCAGCGAATAAATTGTATTTATTGATCTTGATAGATATTTTGAAAAAATATAATCAAATTCAATTATATTTGTTTTTATTAGCCCCACCTAGTACCATAAGACGAAGATTCTTACTTATATTTTCTTCGTTATTTCATTCTGAATTCATGAATGTCAGTGTAGTGTATTTCACAACTATTCAGTGACATTATATTGGAAATAAGACAATTAACTCCAGTAAATGAGTATTTAAAAATGAGGCAATCAAGCCTATGGTTACATCAATCTTTTTGCCTTCCACAAGTATAGACTTTAATGGATTCAGGAAGACCTACTTTGCCGTATTTCCCAGAAAAATTGATTTAAACAAATGCTGTTTTTTTGCAGATAGATTGATCCTTTGTGAATCAAAAAAACCTATCTTTAACCATCAGAGTCGAACACTTTAGATTTTCTGATTTTTTTCGCGAAGGTCCAAAATTTTCGCCAATTTTCCACTCGAGGTTAAATATTTCCCGAACCAAAAATTTTTCGGAAAAACAAATTAGCTAACAAATTATACTTCTTCGGAGTATATCGACCCGAGTCATTACATTTACTGATTCGGACACGTAGATTAAGGCGCTATATATCAGGGGCTATTGGGGCTCTAGCCCCTTTCCCCCCTCATTCTCATTCACCACAAACAACTTTCAAGTAGTATAAGAAAAGCCAACTAACTGAAAACTAGTTAACTCTTGCATGCTTTGATAATTTCTTATTTGTTTTTTTTTAATTTCTTATAGTTGAACATTTCTTTCTTTTACTGGATAAATGCTGAGCCCCCCCCCCAACATACCTTTCTGGGTACGCGCCTGGCTCTGATGAGCGTCTGAACAAAACTCGAAAATGAAAAATGCAAAAACATACAAAACAAATTCAAGTCGCTTTCTATCATAGTTAAGATTTTGACCTGTCAAATGGCATTTTTTCAAAAATCCGAAATTTCAACTCGCCATAGCTCCCACTCCTATGATCGTAGCCACTTTTTGTTTGGGAATTGTTAATCAGCATTGTCCAAAGTCTCTCTAGGCATAATAAAATAGAATTCGAAAATCTCAACCTTTTTGGTGAAAAATGCCAAAGGGGTAAGACCCCCCCAAAAACACCATATTTGACATCGCCAAGTAATCACTGGCGAATCCAAAGTCGTTTTTCGATCTTGAGGATCTACTACCCACACGAGTCATGCAGAATACCTATGGAGCTGATCAGTGTCGCTCAAACTCTGAGTGCTCTGAGCGTCTGAACAAAACTCGAAAATGAAAAATGCAAAAATTAAAACAATCACAATTCGGCTCAAGGAGGACCTATATGGACATATTTGGTATCAAAATGTAGGTTTTCGAGGGCGCTCTATTCGATAAAAACAAATTCAAGTCGCTATCTATCATAGTTTAGATTTTGACCTGTCAAATGGCATTTTTTCAAAAATCCGAAATTTCAACTCGCCATAGCTCCCGCTCCTATGATCGTATCCACTTTTTGTTTGTGAATTGTTAATCAGCATTATCCAAAGTCTCTCTAGGCATAATAAAATAGAATTCGAAAATCTCAACTTTTTTGGTGAAAAATGCCAAAGGGGTAAGACCCCCCAGAAACACCATATTTGACATCGCCAAGTAATCACTGGCGAATCCAAAGTCTTTTTTCGATCTTGAGGATCCACTACCCACACGAGTCATGCAGAATACCTATGGAGCTGATCAGTGTCGCTCAAACTCTGAGTGCTCTGAGCGTCTGAACAAAACTCGTAAATGAAAAATGCAAAAATTAAAACAATCACAATTCGGCTCAAGGAGGACCTATATGGACATATTTGGTATCAAAATGTAGGTTTTCGAGGGCGCTCTATTCGATAAAAACAAATTCAAGTCGCTATCTATCATAGTTTAGATTTTGACCTGTCAAATGGCATTTTTTCAAAAATCCGAAGTTTCAACTCGCCATAGCTCCCGCTCCTATGATCGTATCCACTTTTTGTTTGGGAATTGTTAATCAGCATTATCCAAAGTCTCTCTAGGCATAATAAAATAGAATTCGAAAATCTCAACTTTTTTGGTGAAAAATGCCAAAGGGGTAAGACCCCCCAGAAACACCATATTTTTCATCGCCAAGTAATCACTGGCGAATCCATAGTCGTTTTTCGATCTTGAGGATCTACTACCCACACGAGTCATGCAGAATACCTATGGAGCTGATCAGTATCGCTCAAACTTTGAGTGCTCTGAGCGTCTGAACAAAACTCGAAAATGAAAAATGCAAAAACTAAAACAATCACAATTCGGCTCAAGGAGGACCTATATGGACATATTTGGTATCAAAATGTAGGTTTTTGAGGGCGCTCTTTTCGATAGAAACAAATTCAAGTCGCTATCTATCATAGTTTAGATTTTGACCTGTCAAATGGCATTTTTTCAAAAACCCGAAATTTCAACTCGCCATAGCTCATAGCTCCCACTCCTATGATCGTATCCACTTTTTGTTTGGGAATTGTTAATCAGCATTGTCCAAAGTCTCTCTAGGCATAATAAAATAGAATTAGAAAATCTCAACCTTTTTGGTGAAAAATGCCAAAGGGGTAAGACCCCCCAAAAATACCATATTTGACATCGCCAAGTCATCACTGGCGAATCCAAAGTCGTTTTTCGATCTTGAGGATCCACTACCCACACGAGTCATGCAGAATACCTATGGAGCTGATCAGTGTCGCTCAAACTCTGAGTGCTCTGAGCGTCTGAACAAAACTCGTAAATGAAAAATGCAAAAATTAAAACAATCACAATTCGGCTCAAGGAGGACCTATATGGACATATTTGGTATCAAAATGTAGGTTTTCGAGGGCGCTCTATTCGATTAAAACAAATTCAATTCGCTATCTATCATAGTTTAGATTTTGACCTGTCAAATGGCATTTTTTCAAAAATCCGAAATTTCAACTCGCCATAGCTCCTGCTCCTATGATCGTATCCACTTTTTGTTTGGGAATTGTTAATCAGCATTGTCCGAAGTCTCTCTAGGCATAATAAAATAGAATTCGAAAATCTCAACTTTTTTGGTGAAAAATGCCGAAGGGGTAAGACCCCCCAAAAACACCATATTTTTCATCGCCAAGTAATCACTGGCGAATCCAAAGTCGTTTTTCGATCTTGAGGATCTACTACCCACACGAGTCATGCAGAATACCTATAAAGCTGATCAGTATCGCTCAAACTTTGAGTGCTCTGAGCGTCTGAACAAAACTCGAAAATGAAAAATGCAAAAACTAAAACAATCACAATTCGGCTCAAGGAGGACCTATATGGACATATTTGGTAACAAAATGTATGTTTTCGAGGGCGCTCTATTCGATAGAAACAAATTCAAGTCGCTATCTATCATAGTTTAGATTTTGACCTGTCAAATGGCATTTTTTCAAAAATCCAAAATTTCAACTCGCCATAGCTCCCACTCCTATGATCGTATCCACTTTTTGTTTGGGAATTGTTAATCAGCATTGTCCAAAGTCATTCTAGGCATAATAAAATAGAATTCGAAAATCTTAACTTTTTTGGTGAAAAATGCCAAAGGGGTAAGACCCCCCAAAAACACCATATTTTTCATCGCCAAGTAATCACTGGCGAATCCAAAGTCGTTTTTCGATCTTGAGGATCTACTACCCACACGAGTCATGCAGAATACCTATAAAGCTGATAAGTATCGCTCACACTTTGAGTGCTCTGAGCGTCTGAACAAAACTCGAAAATGAAAAATGCAAAAACTAAAACAATCACAATTCGGCTCAAGGAGGACCTATATGGACATATTTGGTATCAAAGTGTAGGTTTTCGAGGGCGCTCTTTTCGATAGAAACAAATTCAAGTCGCTATCTATCATAGTTTAGATTTTGACCTGTCAAATGGCATTTTTTCAAAAACCCGAAATTTCAACTCGCCATAGCTCCCACTCCTATGATCGTATCCACTTTTTGTTTGGGAATTGTTAATCAGCATTGTCCAAAGTCTCTCTAGGCATAATAAAATAGAATTAGAAAATCTCAACCTTTTTGGTGAAAAATGCCAAAGGGGTAAGACCCCCCAAAAATACCATATTTGACATCGCCAAGTCATCACTGGCGAATCCAAAGTCGTTTTTCGATCTTGAGGATCCACTACCCACACGAGTCATGCAGAATACCTATGGAGCTGATCAGTGTCGCTCAAACTCTGAGTGCTCTGAGCGTCTGAACAAAACTCGTAAATGAAAAATGCAAAAATTAAAACAATCACAATTCGGCTCAAGGAGGACCTATATGGACATATTTGGTATCAAAATGTAGGTTTTCGAGGGCGCTCTATTCGATAAAAACAAATTCAAGTCGCTATCTATCATAGTTTAGATTTTGATCTGTCAAATGGCATTTTTTCAAAAATCCGAAATTTCAACTCACCATAGCTCTCACTCCTATGATCGTATCCACTTTTTGTTTGGGAATTGTTAATCAGCATTGTCCAAAGTCTCTCTAGGCATAATAAAATAGAATTCGATAATCTCAACTTTTTTGGTGAAAAATGCCAAAGGGGTAAGACCCCCCAAAAACACCATATTTTTCATCGCCAAGTAATCACTGGCGAATCCATAGTCGTTTTTCGATCTTGAGGATCTACTACCCACACGAGTCATGCAGAATACCTATGGAGCTGATCAGTATCGCTCAAACTTTGAGTGCTCTGAGCGTCTGAACAAAACTCGAAAATGAAAAATGCAAAAACTAAAACAATCACAATTCGGCTCAAGGAGGACCTATATGGACATATTTGGTATCAAAATGTAGGTTTTCGAGGGCGCTCTATTCGATAAAAATAAATTCGAGTCGCTATCTATCATAGTTTAGATTTTGACCTGTCAAATGGCATTTTTTCAAAAATCCGAAATTTCAACTCGCCATAGCTCCCACTCCTACGATCGTATCCACTTTTTGTTTGGGAATTGTTAATCAGCATTGTCCAAAGTCTCTCTAGGCATAATAAAATAGAATTCGAAAATATCAACTTTTTTGGTGAAAAATGCCAAAGGGGTAAGACCCCCCAGAAACACCATATTTTTCATCGCCAAGTAATCACTGGCGAATCCAAAGTCGTTTTTCGATCTTGAGGATCAACCACCCACACGAGTCATGCAGAACACCTATGAAGCTGATCAGTATCACTCAAACTTTGAGTGCTCTGAGCGTCTGAACAAAACTCGAAAATGAAAAATGCAAAAACTAAAACAATCACAATTCGGCTCAAGGAGGACCTATATGGACATATTTGGTATCAAAATGTAGGTTTTTGAGGGCGCTCCTTTCGATAGAAACAAATTCAAGTCGCTATCTATCATAGTTTAGATTTTGACCTGTCAAATGGCATTTTTTCAAAAATCCGAAATTTCAACTCGCCATAGCTCCCACTCCTATGATCGTAGCCACTTTTTGTTTGGGAATTGTTAATCAGCATTGTCCAAAGTCTCTCTAGGCATAATAAAATAGAATTCGAAAATCTCAACCTTTTTGGTGAAAAATGCCAAAGGGGTAAGACCCCCCCAAAAACACCATATTTGACATCGCCAAGTAATCACTGGCGAATCCAAAGTCGTTTTTCGATCTTGAGGATCTACTACCCACACGAGTCATGCAGAATACCTATGGAGCTGATCAGTGTCGCTCAAACTCTGAGTGCTCTGAGCGTCTGAACAAAACTCGAAAATGAAAAATGCAAAAATTAAAACAATCACAATTCGGCTCAAGGAGGACCTATATGGACATATTTGGTATCAAAATGTAGGTTTTCGAGGGCGCTCTATTCGATAAAAACAAATTCAAGTCGCTATCTATCATAGTTTAGATTTTGACCTGTCAAATGGCATTTTTTCAAAAATCCGAAATTTCAACTCGCCATAGCTCCCGCTCCTATGATCGTATCCACTTTTTGTTTGGGAATTGTTAATCAGCATTATCCAAAGTCTCTCTAGGCATAATAAAATAGAATTCGAAAATCTCAACTTTTTTGGTGAAAAATGCCAAAGGGGTAAGACCCCCCAGAAACACCATATTTGACATCGCCAAGTAATCACTGGCGAATCCAAAGTCTTTTTTCGATCTTGAGGATCCACTACCCACACAAGTCATGCAGAATACCTATGGAGCTGATCAGTGTCGCTCAAACTCTGAGTGCTCTGAGCGTCTGAACAAAACTCGTAAATGAAAAATGCAAAAATTAAAACAATCACAATTCGGCTCAAGGAGGACCTATATGGACATATTTGGTATCAAAATGTAGGTTTTCGAGGGCGCTCTATTCGATAAAAACAAATTCAAGTCGCTATCTATCATAGTTTAGATTTTGACCTGTCAAATGGCATTTTTTCAAAAATCCGAAGTTTCAACTCGCCATAGCTCCCGCTCCTATGATCGTATCCACTTTTTGTTTGGGAATTGTTAATCAGCATTATCCAAAGTCTCTCTAGGCATAATAAAATAGAATTCGAAAATCTCAACTTTTTTGGTGAAAAATGCCAAAGGGGTAAGACCCCCCAGAAACACCATATTTTTCATCGCCAAGTAATCACTGGCGAATCCATAGTCGTTTTTCGATCTTGAGGATCTACTACCCACACGAGTCATGCAGAATACCTATGGAGCTGATCAGTATCGCTCAAACTTTGAGTGCTCTGAGCGTCTGAACAAAACTCGAAAATGAAAAATGCAAAAACTAAAACAATCACAATTCGGCTCAAGGAGGACCTATATGGACATATTTGGTATCAAAATGTAGGTTTTTGAGGGCGCTCTTTTCGATAGAAACAAATTCAAGTCGCTATCTATCATAGTTTAGATTTTGACCTGTCAAATGGCATTTTTTCAAAAACCCGAAATTTCAACTCGCCATAGCTCCCACTCCTATGATCGTATCCACTTTTTGTTTGGGAATTGTTAATCAGCATTGTCCAAAGTCTCTCTAGGCATAATAAAATAGAATTAGAAAATCTCAACCTTTTTGGTGAAAAATGCCAAAGGGGTAAGACCCCCCCAAAAATACCATATTTGACATCGCCAAGTCATCACTGGCGAATCCAAAGTCGTTTTTCGATCTTGAGGATCCACTACCCACACGAGTCATGCAGAATATCTATGGAGCTGATCAGTGTCGCTCAAACTCTGAGTGCTCTGAGCGTCTGAACAAAACTCGTAAATGAAAAATGCAAAAATTAAAACAATCACAATTCGGCTCAAGGAGGACCTATATGGACATATTTGGTATCAAAATGTAGGTTTTCGAGGGCGCTCTATTCGATTAAAACAAATTCAATTCGCTATCTATCATAGTTTAGATTTTGACCTGTCAAATGGCATTTTTTCAAAAATCCGAAATTTCAACTCGCCATAGCTCCTGCTCCTATGATCGTATCCACTTTTTGTTTGGGAATTGTTAATCAGCATTGTCCAAAGTCTCTCTAGGCATAATAAAATAGAATTCGAAAATCTCAACTTTTTTGGTGAAAAATGCCGAAGGGGTAAGACCCCCCAAAAACACCATATTTTTCATCGCCAAGTAATCACTGGCGAATCCAAAGTCGTTTTTCGATCTTGAGGATCTACTACCCACACGAGTCATGCAGAATACCTATAAAGCTGATCAGTATCGCTCAAACTTTGAGTGCTCTGAGCGTCTGAACAAAACTCGAAAATGAAAAATGCAAAAACTAAAACAATCACAATTCGGCTCAAGGAGGACCTATATGGACATATTTGGTAACAAAATGTATGTTTTCGAGGGCGCTCTATTCGATAGAAACAAATTCAAGTCGCTATCTATCATAGTTTAGATTTTGACCTGTCAAATGGCATTTTTTCAAAAATCCAAAATTTCAACTCGCCATAGCTCCCACTCCTATGATCGTATCCACTTTTTGTTTGGGAATTGTTAATCAGCATTGTCCAAAGTCATTCTAGGCATAATAAAATAGAATTCGAAAATCTTAACTTTTTTGGTGAAAAATGCCAAAGGGGTAAGACCCCCCAAAAACACCATATTTTTCATCGCCAAGTAATCACTGGCGAATCCAAAGTCGTTTTTCGATCTTGAGGATCTACTACCCACACGAGTCATGCAGAATACCTATAAAGCTGATAAGTATCGCTCACACTTTGAGTGCTCTGGGCGTCTGAACAAAACTCGAAAATGAAAAATGCAAAAACTAAAACAATCACAATTCGGCTCAAGGAGGACCTATATGGACATATTTGGTATCAAAATGTAGGTTTTCGAGGGCGCTCTATTCAATAAAAACAAATTCAAGTCGCTATCTATCATAGTTTAGATTTTGACCTGTCAAATGGCATTTTTTCAAAAATCCGAAATTTCAACTCGCCATAGCTCCCGCTCCTATGATCGTATCCACTTTTTGTTTGGGAATTGTTAATCAGCATTATCCAAAGTCTCTCTAGGCATAATAAAATAGAATTCGAAAATCTCAACTTTTTTGGTGAAAAATGCCAAAGGGGTAAGACCCCCCAGAAACACCATATTTTTCATCGCCAAGTAATCACTGGCGAATCCATAGTCGTTTTTCGATCTTGAGGATCTACTACCCACACGAGTCATGCAGAATACCTATTGAGCAGTATCGCTCAAACTTTGAGTGCTCTGAGCGTCTGAACAAAACTCGAAAATGAAAAATGCAAAAACTAAAACAATCACAATTCGGCTCAAGGAGGACTTATATGGACATATTTGGTATCAAAATGTAGGTTTTCGAGGGCGCTCTATTCGATAAAAACAAATTCAAGTCGCTATCTATCATAGTATAGATTTTGACTTGTCAAATGGCATTTTTTCAAAAATCCGAAATTTCAACTCGCTATAGCTCCCACTCCTACGATCGTATCCACTTTTTGTTTGGGAATTGTTAATCAGCATTGTCCAAAGTCTCTCTAGGCATAATAAAATAGAATTCGAAAATCTCAACTTTTTTGGTGAAAAATGCCAAAGGGGTAAGACCCCCCAAAAACACCATATTTTTCATCGCCAAGTAATAACTGGCGAATCCAAAGTAGTTTTTCCATCTTGAGGATCTACTACCCACACGAGTCATGCAGAATACCTATGAAGCTGATCAGTATCGCTCAAACTTTGAGTGCTCTGAGCGTCTGAACAAAACTCGAAAATGAAAAATGCAGAAACTAATACAATCACAATTCGGCTCAAGGAGAACCTATATAGACATATTTGGTATCAAAATGTAGGTTTTAGAGGGCGCTCTATTCGATAAAAACAAATTCAAGTCGCTATCTATCATAGTTTAGATTTTGACCTGTCAAATGGCATTTTTTCAAAAATCCGAAATTTCAACTCGCCATAGCTCCCGCTCCTATGATCGTATCCACTTTTTGTTTGGGAATTGTTAATCAGCATTATCCAAAGTCTCTCTAGGCATAATAAAATAGAATTCGAAAATCTCAACTTTTTTGGTGAAAAATGCCAAAGGGGTAAGACCCCCCCAAAAACACCATATTTTTCATCGCCAAGTAATCACTGGCGAATCCGAAGTCGTTTTTCGATCTTGAGGATCTACTACCCACACGAGTCATGCAGAATACCTATGAAGCTGATCACTATCGCTCAAACTTTGAGTGCTCTGAGCGTCTGAACAAAACTCGAAAATGAAAAATGCAAAAACTAATACAATCACAATTCGGCTCAAGGAGAACCTATATAGACATATTTGGTATCAAAATGTAGGTTTTCGAGGGCGCTCTATTCGATAAAAACAAATTCAAGTCGCTATCTATCATAGTTTAGATTTTGACCTGTCAAATGGCATTTTTTCAAAAATCCGAAATTTCAACTCGCCATAGCTCCCGCTCCTATGATCGTATCCACTTTTTGTTTGGGAATTGTTAATCAGCATTATCCAAAGTCTCTCTAGGCATAATAAAATAGAATTAGAAAATCTCAACTTTTTTGGTGAAAAATGCCAAAGGGGTAAGACCCCCCAGAAACACCATATTTTTCATCGCCAAGTAATCACTGGCGAATCCATAGTCGTATTTCGATCTTGAGGATCTACTACCCACACGAGTCATGCAGAATACCTATGGAGCTGATCAGTATCGCTCAAACTTTGAGTGCTCTGAGCGTCTGAACAAAACTCGAAAATGAAAAATGCAAAAACTAAAACAATCACAATTCGGCTCAAGGAGGACCTATATGGACATATTTGGTATCAAAATGTAGGTTTTTGAGGGCGCTCTTTTCGATAGAAACAAATTCAAGTCGCTATCTATCATAGTTTAGATTTTGACCTGTCAAATGGCATTTTTTCAAAAATCCGAAATTTCAACTCGCCATAGCTCCCACTCCTATGATCGCATCCACTTTTTGTTTGGGAATTGTTAATCAGCATTGTCCAAAGTCTCTCTAGGCATAATAAAATAGAATTAGAAAATCTCAACCTTTTTGGTGAAAAATGCCAAAGGGGTAAGACCCCCCAAAAACACCATATTTGACATCGCCAAGTAATCACTGGCGAATCCAAAGTCTTTTTTCGATCTTGAGGATCCACTACCCACACGAGTCATGCATAATACCTATGGAGCTGATCAGTGTCGCTCAAACTCTGAGTGCTCTGAGCGTCTGAACAAAACTCGTAAATGATAAATGCAAAAATTAAAACAATCACAATTCGGCTCAAGGAGGACCTATATGGACATATTTGGTATCAAAATGTAGGTTTTCGAGGGCGCTTTATTCGATAAAAACAAATTCAAGTCGCTATCTATCATAGTTTAGATTTTGACCTGTCAAATGGCATTTTTTCAAAAATCCGAAATTTCAACTCGCCATAGCTCCCGCTCCTATGATCGTATCCTCTTTTTGTTTGGGAATTGTTAATCAGCATTGTCCGAAGTCTCTCTAGGCATAATAAAATAGAATTCGAAAATCTCAACTTTTTTGGTGAAAAATGCCGAAGGGGTAAGACCCCCCAAAAACACCATATTTTTCATCGCCAAGTAATCACTGGCGAATCCAAAGTCGTTTTTCGATCTTGAGGATCTATTACCCACACGAGTCATGCAGAATACCTATGAAGCTGATCAGTATCGCTCAAACTTTGAGTGCTCTGAGCGTCTGAACAAAACTCGAAAATGAAAAATGCAAAAACTAAAACAATCACAATTCGGCTCAAGGAGGACCTATATGGACATATTTGGTAACAAAATGTATGTTTTCGAGGGCGCTCTATTCGATTGAAACAAATTCAAGTCGCTATCTATCATAGTTTAGATTTTGACCTGTCAAATGGCATTTTTTCAAAAATCCAAAATTTCGACTCGCCATAGCTCCCACTCCTATGATCGTATCCACTTTTTGTTTGGGAATTGTTAATCAGCATTGTCCAAAGTCTCTCTAGGCATAATAAAATAGAATTCGAAAATCTTAACTTTTTTGGTGAAAAATGCCAAAGGGGTAAGACCCCCCAAAAACACCATATTTGACATCGCCAAGTAATCACTGGCGAATCCAAAGTCGTTTTTCGATCTTGAGGATCTACTACCCACAAGAGTCATGCAGAATACCTATGAAGCTGATCAGTATCGCTCACACTTTGAGTGCTCTGAGCGTCTGAACAAAACTCGAAAATGAAAAATGCAAAAACTAAAACAATCACAATTCGGCTCAAGGAGGACCTATATGGACATGTTTGGTATCAAAATGTAGGTTTTCGAGGGCGCTCTATTCGATAAAAACGAATTCAAGTCGCTATCTATCATAGTTTAGATTTTGACCTGTCAAATGGCATTTTTTCAAAAATCCGAAATTTCAACTCGCCATAGCTCCCGCCCCTATGATCGTATCCACTTTTTGTTTGGGTATTGTTAATCAGCATTATCCAAAGTCTCTCTAGGCATAATAAAATAGAATTCGAAAATCTCAACTTTTTTGGTGAAGAATGCCAAAGGGGTAAGACCCCCCAAAAACACCATATTTTTCATCGCCAAGTAATCACTGGCGAATCCAAAGTCGTTTTTCGATCTTGAGGATCTACTACCCACACGAGTCATGCAGAATACCTATGAAGCTGATCAGTATCGCTCAAACTTTGAGTGCTCTGAGCAGGCGCGTATTCAGGGGGGGGGGGCTATTGGGGCTCTAGCTCCCCCCCAAGGCTGTCGCCTCAGGCGAAAGTGTCATTCTCATTCACCACGAAGAACATTCAAGTAGTATACAAGAAAAGTCCACTTACTGAAAACTCGTCAACTCTTGCTTGCTTTAATATTGTCTTATTTGTTTTTTATAATATCTTATAGTTAAACATTTCTTTCTTTTACTGGATGAATGCTGACCCCCCCTCCAACACACCTTTCTGGGTATGCGCCTGCGTAGATTACGAATCTGTAATTAGAATTCTTCTGTGACGCGTAGTTTGGGAAATAATTGACCTTACGGGCCCCCGTAACATCCGGGCCCCCCGGATGTTTCGCGGTATAGTAGAACCGCCACTGCCTACTTCCTCTTCGCACACGACCATAATATGAATCTGTAGATTCATTCGTTCATGATCATTATTTCTTTCAACTTCGACGTCGAGAGGGTTTGAACCGTCCCTTTAACGGATGATAAAGTCGATATTTCTATCCGTTCAGGGGACTCCATCAATTCTCTTCATACGGTCTATTCATTTGTCAACTTCGAAAAAATGAGGGCATGAATCTGATGTCAAATGCATTGAATGATATGAATTGTAGTGGTCAATATATTGCAACTCATTTACCAAATTTTTTCATGCAATTTGGGTTGGGTGAAAAATTTTGTGTACTTAATTCAACTCAGATGTTTGTACATGACATTTTTCCATTATTGAAAAAAAATATGGATTTATGGCAATGATTTGTTTTTTTCAACTAGATTGTGTCTCCAACATCTCAACTGATAGAAAAACTCATAAAAGTGATAAATTTTCAAATTTGTTCAAGTAATGTTGAGTAAAATTATGACATACTTGAACACAATGAAAAAAACAAATTTATCATGAGAATTTAAGTCACGAAAATATTGGATAGAGTAGTCCGTTACTTTGCGATAGTTTTTGAAATACACCAGTTTGAAAATGTAGTAAAACTACGAAACTCGAGTCACTATTAAATCCGTATTTAATAAATTAAGTGATAGAAAACAAAGTAAATTTATTTTGATTATTCCTCATCACGAAAATATGTCAGGAGGCACTGACTGCTGTCACTGCTGATAAAATCCACAACATGTACCTACCTAGGAACCTTCCGTCGTAAACCTCCAAGATGTGAAAGTATCAATTTTCTAAAAGGCAAAACAAAAGGTCTCACACACGAATAGATGAAATAATAAAGAAATATAATGAAGTATGTGAATTTGATCGGGAACTAAATCATAAAATAATAATAATGAATACTTTATTGGACAGAATAAATTATTTTTCATGATACAATACATGAAAAATAAACAAAAAAATCTATTTCACAGCAATTTTTCTTACAAAAAGGAATATAATTAATCACATCATCTCACAAAGTCAATTTTTTTACAATAAATACAAATATGAGCTTTATACAATTATATACATTCTCGGGAAAAATGTAATTATAGGACAGAGAAATAATGGACAATTAATTTACTGTATGTGTTTTTTCTTCATAAATGATTATTCTTTTAGTCAATCAAATGTTCAATCCATTATCCATCTTGAGCATGAACCAAAATTTTGATTTTCTTTTCAATATTTTCATATTCACTGTTGGAATTCTGAAGGCAATTAGTTGAATACTCTTTGTGTCAATCTGTCATCTTTTTGACGATCTTTTATAAATTTTTACTCAACCTTATATTCAAATAAAATGTGATTATTTCCGTTTCCTTTATATTTTTCCTTAAAACTTATGAAATCATATGGAAGCAAAGTAACTTTAGTATCCCAGGAATCAGCAACTTCATAATACAAGGTGCGTCAGCAAGGCGTACTCCTAAACTGAGCCGTGTCAAACAATTTTTTCTTATATATTTCACATTCTTTAAAAAAACGATTACTTTGCAAAGAAGTTAGACATTTGGGAAACAAAGTTCATGAAAGAGAAAAATACACGGTGTTCCATTTAAAAAAATCGAGTTATCGCATATTTAATTTGAGTAAATTGGTGAATTTATATTAGAAACTCTGTATAAAAAAACTTCAGATATTTACCGAATGATGAAGATGATACCTTGTGCTTACTACTGTAAACGCTCGAACACGTCGATTTGTAATTTCAAATGCGCATATTTTTCAAGAAAATAAAATTATATAGGGTGTTCCATGCGACCGTGGCCAATACGGCCATAGATTTATTACAATTTTACATTAGACTTCATTTTGTGGGGATATGTCGAATACGAAATGAAACCCTCAAACTTAGACGGCCTAAAAAACCGAATAACGCTTGCGATTAGATCAGTCACGCCTGAAATGTTGAGTAACGTTAGAATACAATTCTACACCAGATTAGCATGTTGCCAAGACGTTCGCGGCGAGCATTTTGAACATTTCCCACATTGACATTAATGTTTTTTTGGATTTTTTTATTAATTAAGAAATAATCAGTATTACTTATTAGGTTTTAAGTTTAATGTACCGAATTTGTGAAATAAAATAATTTTTATTCAAAACGTTGATTTTTGCAATAAATCTGAAAACACTTAATACATCCGAAATAATAGTAATAAGAAATAATAAGATAGGTATAGGACATTGTGCATGAATTGTGTCTACAATTCTCTGAAGAATCCAAAAAATAAATAATATACAGGGGGTTGCATTCGAAATAAGAAAGTTGGTATTGGCCACGGTCACATGGAACACCCTATATAATATTATTTTCTTGAAAAATATGCGCATTTAAAATTACAAATCGACGTGTCCGAGCGTTTTTCCCAACACGCCCTCATTTATTCGTTATCGAATTTATTCCATTTGGCTGTTACACTGTAGATATATAATATGCAAATTTCAAAAGCTCTTTCTTTTTGTAGAGTTGGAGATATTTTGATTGTTCCATTTTGTACAAGCTGGATTTTAACAGTCGATGAAAAACTCATTTCAACTGGATCAAAACTGATACCCCCTGCATTTATGATTGAATTGGAACTATCAATTTATTCGACATTAACTATGATCCTGCCACTATCTCCTGAATTTTTCTAGGTCTATAGTTGGAATATATGAGATTATATGCCGAACAATATCGCAGGGGAGAATTCCTTTCGACATCGTCAGAAGCAGTGCGCAACCTTCACTTTCAGCCTTGTATCTCCTCAAGCCCGATTCATAATTATTCTTCAGGAGTTGTCCGTAATGTGGAAATATGTGAGGAGTGAATAAAGACATTATTAATCGTATTCTATCATTTCGACAAAACTTAGCCACCTTCATCTCATCGCAAATCAGGAGGCTGCACCACTTCATAGATAGATTTTCTACTATTTCGTTTTCAACTATGAAATCCATTTCGATTTTACAAGCCGTTTCTATATCCCTCGACATTTCATGTGAGCGAATCGATTGCACTAGAGCATCGTTAATTTCGAATTTCTTCACCTTCTCTAAAAGCACCAAGAATGCTATAAATTTCTGCAAACTTTGGGGACTTTGGATGTCCTTGATAATATTCAGAAATGGCTGTTGCTCGTCGTTTACAATGTTAGAGTCCGCTCCTCTATATAATAAGTAGCTGATTAATTGAAGACTGTGTGTGGACTTGTACTTATGAACAGTGTCAAGGATTGAATGACCTTTCAAATTACGTACGTTCAAATGAGCCCCGAATTCTAAAAATAATCTAATAAGTGAAAAATAATGCTGCATGTTATCTCCATGCGCTTTGTTTTTCATGGCATAAAACAAAGGAGTATTTTGACCAGAATCACGACAGTTCGGATCACAGCCAGATTCCAACAACAATCGACAGATATCAAGATCGATACCTTTATGACATGAACATATCACATGTAGCAGTGACCTTCCTGACACTGTGACTACAGACAAATCTGCTTTGTACTCCATGAAAATATTGATTAATTCTCGTGAAGGAATGCTTAAATTGAGGGCCCGGTACATTGGAGTTTCATTATCTAGGTCTTTCGCATTTACATCGGCCTTTCTTTCTAACAGCCACCTTGAAATGGTTGCGTTCTGCTTCCATGCTGCCATGTGCAATGGTGTATTACATTCAGGGGTTCTTACATTAACATCCGGATTTCTTCCAAGGATGTATTTCACAACAGTCTCGTCCCCGATCTTAATGGCTTCACAGAGAGGTGTTGTACTGAAGATACAGCTCAGGCGGGTGTCAATGTCCTTAATTTTCTCTAGACATTTGATTATCAAGTCTGAATCTGAAATGAAACCACTAATTTAGCTCGAATTTTTTTCGACAGACTTTTAAGTTCTTTCTATGAAATATTGACATCTTAGAGGCCCTTGAAATTTATTTAATAATGGAGTATCTGATAGACATAGTACACATCTGATAGACCAAGTACACATCATGATTTTCTTTTTGTATCCTTTCAAAGATGACGCTCGGAGTACTTTCATAATTTTCATTTAAAAAACTGGAAGCCGTACGAAGGCCAAAGTTGAGCTAATGGGCTGCCAGAATGACCCGGATAGAAATATGAATTTATAAACCAAAAAAATTTTCTTCAAAAAACATATTTCAACTATTGACATAGCCGACTTGAATATCTACTCAATAAACCTATAATTAGACAAAGAAATCTGGCTTTAGTCGTGAAATTCGAATTTTATTCGATAACGTCGAAACTACTCATAGTCTAGTTTTTGACCAGCAATCGATCGGAATCACAAAATTATTTGGTTACCATTTGAAAAAAATGAGATTTCATAGTATTATTGAGGCTCACTTTGAAGCCCTGTTTCATGCACCCTGTATAATATTACCTCATTATTTATGCAAGAAGCAGTATCAGCATACCTTCTTTTGTTCAAAAATACGAGTTATAACTTACCACAATATTTTCTCATGAGCTTCGCAGCTGCAGTGGTTCCAAAACAATCTCTTTTCAACGGGTCTGCTCCAAATCTGAGTAGAGCTTCTATCACCGAATACTCTCTGGCGCCTATTCTTGCCAGTTTTATATCCATAGCCATTTGCAGTGCCGTATAACCTTTAGAATTCTTTGAATCCACATGAAAATCCAAAGACCCCATCTTATTTTCTAGGAAATCCAAAACAGTTTCAACGGGCCAAATATCCACTATGCGTCGGATAATCTCGTCCACAGACAAATTTTCATATTCGTATTCCATATTAACTTCAAATTCAAACTTTCAACTAATTAGTTAAATTTAAAACATCGAAACTATTTGTTGGCGAATTAAACAGAAGAAAGAAATGAAGTAATGAACTCTCCGAAAGTTGGCAAACCACTAAAATGTACAGGGGATTCAGACATTCAGAGGGTTGATAATATTTAGGGCAGGTAAGATTTTCGTAGAGACCTTCAGTCGGTTCACCCCTGTAATTCCTTTGGCGAATGCATATAGGTACCTACTAGACCAAAGTCGCTACCTAAATGCTGCCAATAGTGCCAATACCAATGGAATAAAGGAACATCTGCGTGAAATATAAAGTTTGTCAAGTAGGAATGGCATACGCTGTACCATTTCGTTACACAATGACATGTATTGGCGGATCCATACAGTTTTTCAGGGGGAGGAGGGCATCAATAGATAGAATTTTTTTTACCAACGTTACAGTACTACTAATAAAAGGATTATTGTCCATTTTTCAGTAAAAATATTATTTAAATAATTATATTATTCCCTGGAAAATCTAATAGTGTTATTCAATCGATAAAGTCTTCAACCCATTCGAATCTTTCAGAATACTCAATTTGGTGATCCATATCAACCATACTCTGAGTGCTCTGAGCTTCAGAGCAAAACTCGAAAATGAAATATCGAAAACATTAAAACGAAATAATTCATTAGTTATGAGGGCTACATGGACGATTTCATGTAGATTTTCGAGGTCGCTCTATTCAATAGAAGACTTTCCAGAGCCCTTACTATTATGATTTTCACCTGCGAAATGGTATTTTCCGAAAAATTGGAAATTTCAAATCGTCATAGCTCCCGCTTCTTTAGTTGCATCAACATGAGGGTTAATCATGATGATGATTGTTAATCATCATTGTCCAACGTAGTTCTATAAAGTATAAACAATAAAGTCGATACGAAAATCACAACTTGTAGGGTGAAAAAGGCATAAGGGGTATGACCCCCTCAAAATCCCATATTTTCCATCAACACGAATTCCCTGGAAAATCTAACAGTGTTATTCACTCGATAATGTCATCAACCTATTCGAGTCTTTCAAAATACACAATTTGTTGATCCATATCACCCATACCCTGAGACCTGAGTGCTCTGAGCTTCAGAACAAAACTCGAAAAAGAAATATCTAGAATTTCACGCAGAATTCGTGAGCATAATGAAAAATATGGGGTACTAATCAGAAATTTGGAAATTGTTCTCGTATGGACTTCCTGGTACACCCTGTAGACGCAGATTTCTTCAAGAGACATAGAGCAACAGAAACCTTCATGATTTCGTAAAAAACATTCTTTTCTTATAAGAACAGATTGAGAAATACTGCCTGATCCAGACAGTTTTTCAGGGGGGGGGCATGAATGGATATTAATTCTTAACGTTATGGGGGTTAAATACTGATAATGAATTTTTTTTTATTGAAAATATCAGGAATCGATTGAACTACTATAAAGGGATTTTTGTCAATTTCGATGTCCAAGGGGGGTCATGGCCCCTATAGCGATATGCCTGAAAATTTAAATAATGACTTGATTCGTGGGATGCCTAGGCATATTGGGCAGTTGATTGAAATAATAGGTGGTTATACGGACTACTGAATTTGGAATCAGTTGTGGAATAACCATAATTCATCAAAAATAAATAATCGATAAATTTGGATTTTTTCCTAAAGTTGCATAAAGCGAAGAATGAAATCAAATATTTTCTATCGAATATATTGCAGTCGAAATTGAGGAAAATATTCGTCTCATTTCCAGAACGTAGATTTTTGACGCTGTGTGTATGTTGAACAGACGTGTCAACATTTTGGATCAAGATTGAGGCAACACCCGATAGACTGAAAAAAACAATCCGCACTTTCTCAACTAGCTAAAATTGGGGGTCATCAATTTCATTTTGGAAATGCGAAAATTCTTGGTTCAAACGACGTTGTTCATAAGAAAATACCATAAACTGGTATTGGTTCCCCCAACATCGTTTATTCCAATTGATTAAAGATATGAAATTATATTTTTTCTCGAGCGCACACATTTGAAACGCGTGTGATAGTCATTGTTATTCCATTCGTATTAATGGACCTGTACGACAAGATAATTTGAGTCCCCTAAATGTTTTGACGAATTTGAAAGTTTCAAATGATGTTCTCCTTTCAATGTTCAGAAGGTGAGTTGGTGGATTTTTGTTTTAAATAGTTTTAATCATCCTCATTCGTCTTTGTGATGCTCGTTGTTCTTGTTCGTAATTTACCTTCTTCATTGTTTTCATTCTACTGCTCTATGAAATCTATTTTTCATATCAATTTTTTTGAATAAACTGATAACTTTGATCTTCAAGAATTTTTATAACGATACATCCTACATACATGAAGTTTCTCAGTTTCAAATTTCGCAGACAATTTGTATCAAAAGAAGTAGATATGGAATGTGAAAATAAATATCTGTCCGTGGATGAAATTATCGATATCATAGTGTTTCGGTCTTTCTAGTTAACCAGATCAGGATGTCATGGTTTTATGTGAATTCGCTGAATTCTCATGGACAGACTGTACTGGAAATGATTGTAGATAGACCACGAACAGAAAATAGTTCCACAGAGAAACCGATGATAAAAGCTCTATTAACAGCTGGAGCAGACCCCTTGAAAAAGGATGAATATGAGTCTACCATAGCTGCGAAGGTGATAAGAAAATATCGTGGTAAGTTTTTGGGGTAAAAATTTTTATGAGGTCTTCTAGAGTTAATCCTCCATAGGTTTATACAGATGATTTGCGTATTATCAGTTTCCAAATAAAATGAGATAAAATAACATGAAATAGTTATTTTTGTATTGAGTGCTTGAAATGAGTGTTAATCTTTTTCATGGCACATGAGAGTGTCGATTCACTCGAATGTTTATTGTTTATTGTTTCAAATCCGGATTATATGGACATACGGCCGCCTCAAACAAAAAGAAATAAACTATTTTTGAAATATTCGAGGGGAACATCTTTCAATCAACATGTAGGGATGAATAAAATTGGAGAAACTCCATTGGATTGCAAAATGGCTTGGAAAAGACATGTAATATACAGGGTCTTTCACGAGAAACCTCACCTATATTTATACGGGAAACTACTGAACGTATTTTCATGAAATTCAGCACTTATAAGTATTTCACGATGCTGATGAAATATTTTCAAGGCATGAGCACCTCCGGTTTATCCGGAAATGACGTCAACTTCCGTTTTTCAAATTAGAACACCATTTTTTTATTGCGGAAATAGATTCCTTAGAAAATTTCAAGTTATTTTGATGTAACATTTTTCAGTTTTGGTTGGAAAATTCTCTCTGAGCGGGAAAATTCGAAAAAAAAATCGAAAATAGAGCTCCGCTGAAACAAGAATAACTTCGAGGTTTTTGGATGGAAAATTTTCATTTTTGGGATTTTTCAAGATGTGAGATTGATGTATCCACTTTAAAAATCGAAATCGCGATTCATGATACAGGGGGTGAAAAAATCGCTTTCAAAGTTAGGGATGACAAAATCGTGAAAAATCAATTTTTTCAAATTAGAACCCCATTTTTTTATGGCAGATATTGAATCTACGTTAAAAAATAATGTGAGTGTATGCATCACACCCTTGCCCTGAAGTGGATATTAACTCAGAAAATATCCATTTTAGGGCAAGGGTGTGATGCATACACTCACATTATTTTTTAACGTGGATTCAATCTATTTCTGCAATAAAAAAATGGTGTTCTAATTTGAAAAACGAAAGTTGACGTCATTTCCGGAAAAACCGGAGGTGCTCATGCCTCGAAAATATTTTAGATTTCATCAGCATCGTGAAATACTTATAAGTGCTGAATTTCATGAAAATACGTTCAGTAGTTTCCCGTATAAATATGGGTGAGGTTCCTCGTGAAAGACCCTGTATAAGAGCTACACAGGTCACTCTTTCAGGAGGAGCTCTGTAACTCTTCTGGCCAATGCAGGAGGCAACATTACATTGATAAAACGTCAGGGTGGCTGGAAATCTGCCTCCGTAGCAGAAGCATATATAAAAGATAGTTTGAATAATAAAATTGAGATTTCAAACAGAATATTGAACTGTTCATCTACTTCCAAAAAAATATCTAACTCTGTGGAATCAAACCTTCACTGAATATCTAACGTGGCTGATCAGCAGCAACCTGAAATATCTTCGGGAATTAATATTGGAAGTAATTGTTCACACTTCACTATCAATTATTGTTCCAATAAATAATAACGTTTATTGTAGTAACAATTGATAGGAAAGTTCGAAGAATTACTTCTAAAACATACAGAGTATAACAGCCAAATGGAATAAATTCGATAACGAATAAATGAGGGCGTGTTGCGGAAAACGTTCGGACACGTCGATTTGTAATTTCAAATGCGCATATTTTTCAAGGAAATAATATTAACTAATGCACTGCACTGCCATCTGGCGTAACCGTTTCCTATTTTGAAGGCTAAAGACTTTTAATTGCTTTACAAAACCTTTTCAGGCTATTTTCGGGTATTATTTTTATTCATTATTTTATCTCATTTCTTGAATAAACGCTTCCATTGAAATGCAATTGAAATGTATATTTTTTAAATCGATAAATATTTCAATACTTAGCTACAGAAAACCATGTTTTATTGAACAATGAAATCTTGTGCTCTTGAAACACTCTTTACAAGCAAATATGACCAACTTTGAACTAACTTCCATTATTAATTCCAGATTCAGATTTGACGATTAAATGTTTAGAAAACATTAGGGATATTGACGCCCTTCTAAGCAGCCGCCCAGGGCATACGGCACTCTTTGAAGCTATCTACCTTGGTGACCTGAAGATTCTGAATTATGTTCTTGGACGAAAACCGAATCTTAATATTGTATCGTCAGGTGCAGCTACACCGTTACACTTGGCAGCAAGGTATCAGCGAACGAATATTTTAAGGATTTTACTACAAAAAGGTTTGGATGTAAATGCAAGAGACGTAGATGGTGAAACTCCACTGTTCGAAGCCCTAAAAAATAAAGCTCCCGCAATAGAAATAGTCAAACTGTTCTTGGAGTACAGAGCAGACTTGACAGCAGTTACCAATACAGGAAAAACAATGTTGCACGCACTGTGTTACCACCATAAGGGTGCGGACCTTGGCAATCTTGGCATATGCAAATTGTTATTGGAATCTGGCTGCAATCCGAATTCTCTTGACGATGCACACTACACGCCATTGCATTATGCAATGGAGCGCCTCAAAAATGGAAAGGCCGCTATTGAACTGATTAAGATATTTCTAAACTATGGGGCTAATTTGAACGTACAAAATTGGCATGGGGATTCAATGTTGCACACTATTTCAAAATTTAAGTCTTCGGATTGTGATTTGGTATTGGTCTTCCTATTAGTATATACAGGCATAGAGACGAACATTGTTAATAATGCCAATAAGACATTTTGGAATGTTCTAAAGGATAATACTGGTAACAGCCGAGTGCTGATAATACTAGCGATTTTGGTGTATCTCGAATCGAGGAATGAAAACGTATTTAAAGGAAATCTATTGCTATCAATTCGGGCAGACGAAACACTATCACGCATAGTATTTACTTTTGGAAAAGAAATGACATATTTGTTTGAAAATACAATATCGCCAGATCTGTCCATTACTTGGTACAGCATGCTGCATTCGAGTGAGAAAAAGGTTGCAAAGTTTTGTCGTAACGAGAAGGTACGATTATTGATGGCCGAATTTAAGAGGGAGCGTTTCCCAGCTTTCGGAAGTTGGGTGAGAGACAGATATGATATGGGTTTTAGAAGATTCAAAGCTGAAACAGCAGCTTCTGATGTGCTTAGGAAGAAGTACAATGGAAATCTTCAAGATCTCAGTATACGGCGTATAATGGGATATTTACCTACTGCAGTTCTAGAAAAAATGAGCACACCGCCTGGAAATTGTGGAAATAATAATTGATCTCGTTTGGATTCCTAATTCTTTTGATTTAATGAAAAATACAGACGATCAGTTTTAATAAAGCAAACTCTGGTGGTACCTACTCGATGATATCATACACAGTGGTCCATTTTATACTTGCAGGAATTCTAGAGTAAGAAATTTTGTATACAGGGTGTTTCACGAGGAACTTTACATTTTCCTACCATACAGGGTGTCCCAAGTTCGAGTGCCTATTAGACTTTTCTGGAGAACTGGACATATTCGAAATCTGAAAATTGGGATTATGTTATTCGAAATCATCTACTGAGCTAAAAATATTTTGCAGCCTGAGCACTTCCGGTTATACAAGGAGTGAAAACAGGTTTGTTTAAAACTTTTTCTTTATTTTTTCGTTTCTGATATGATTGAGTATTCAATGTTGAATACATTTCTGTTGAAACCATTGTATTCATTCGAATATCTTCCAAAATATCGAAAAAAAACTGATAAAAAAAGTCGAATATTCTTAGTCAGGTATACAGAGTTCGACAGCGAAATGGAATAAATTCGATAACGAATAAATGAGAGGGTGTTAGGAAAAACGCTCGGACACGTCGATTTGTAATTTTAAATGCGCTTATATTTCAAGAAAATAAAATTATATAGGGTGTTCCATGCGACCGTGGCTAATACAAACTTTCCTATTTCAAATGCAACCCCTTGTAAATTATTTATTTTTTGGATTCTTCAGAAAATTCTAGACATAATTCATGTACAATGTCCTATATCTATCTTCAACTTTTTTGGAAATACATTAAGTGTTTTCAGATTTTTTACAAAAATTAACTTTTTAAATGAAAATTATTTTATTTCACAAATTCGATACATTACACTCAATACTTATTTTCCATTTATCTCTTGATATGAAGAAAGTAAGCAAAAACCATTACTGAGAAAAATTGTGAGTAACGTTAGAAGACAATTCTACACCAGATTAGCATGTTGCCAAGACGTTCGCGGCGAGCATTTTGAACATTTCCTACATTGACATTAATGTTTTTTTCTGTTTTTTTTTCGATAATTAAGAAATAATCAGTATTGCTTATTAGGTTTTAAGTGTAATGTTCCGAATTTGTGAAATGAAATAATTTTTATTCGAAACGTTGATTTTTGCAATAAACCTGAAAACACTTAATACTTCCGAAATAGTTAAAGATAGGTATAGAACATTGTGCATGAATTGTGTCTAGAATTCTCTGAAGAATCCAAAAAATAAATAAAATACAGAGGGTTGCATTTGAAATAAGAAAGATGATATTGGCCACGGTCGCATGGATACCCTATATAATATTATTTTCTTGAAAAATATGCGCATTTAAAATTACAAATCGACGTGTCCGAGCGTTTTTCCCAACACGCCCTCATTTATTCGTTATCGAATTTATTCCATTTGGCTGTTACACTCTGTATGTTCATTTTTCTTATTCTCAACATCCTGAGCGTAAACCGTTCTCATAACGTCAGGGTAGAAGAATTTTGAGAGGTCATGCATCCTTTGAAAATCAAAATTGAATGATTTTTTCAGAATTTTAAAACTTTATAGCATCCTTCGGATTATTTATACCGAACGATGGAGGAGGAAAACTACGACAGTAGTCATGAATCGAAGAAGAGACATAAATCATTATTTTTTCATTCGAAAGTGAAACCAAACATCATCGAGAAAGGATAATTAGAAAATAATATGAAAATGAATAACAATTATTCAAGATTATTTTCAAAATGAACTTATGGATCGATCCTTAGGTACAAGTTTGGAACAGTTATTAATTTTTCATATCTCATGTTTAACAATTTTCCAGATCTTCATTCAGAAAATGACCACACATCTTTCTTTAATTTTGCGCAAACCTCTAACTCTGCTATTAACAGAAATCAGCCCATTTCAGCACAGAGGATTAAATTTGTCGTTTTTCGAAAGAGCAGGTAGTCAAATTTTTCTTACAATGATTTCTTTCAAAAAGAGGATTATTCTGAAGCCATAAAATACCATAACTTTGACTCCATCATAAATGGGTTTTCGAAGTGAGTTCATGGAATATCTTCAGTACAGTAATGAGGCTCTTTGAAAAATGAAACTCCAACTGTCGTTTATAGCATGCCATAAAAGAATCAACTTTTCTTATCATCTTTCTAAGATTTATCGTATTCAAAAGCTTAATCCAAATTCCTGGAACTCACTGATGACTTTCAACTCAGTGGTGCAGATTTTTTCTCGAAGTACTTTTCTTTAAGCCTACCCTATCCAGGAACCCATCAAGATTTACAATGAAGGCAATAAATCGGAATATTAAGAAAAAACTTAAAGTGTAATTAGGCAATGATTGACAGCTCGACCAATAGGGGTATATTTTTCGAAAAATTTTACCTGTCGCACCAAGTATAAAACGTTTCCGGATCTCGTTCAGTTTAGTTGTTTCTTGACTTTTGAAGTGCCTTATTCCTGCTTGTGTTTGAGTTCGCCAGATTTTTTTGCCGTTTTAAGTTACTGTGAAATTTTTTTTACGAAAAATTAAAATGGATTACGAACATTATAATTATGAACTTTTGTCAGTGGATCAAATTATCCATCGCATAGCTAACGTTTGGCCCAACGATACTGTTCACTTCTTTCTTGAATTTAAGATGCAAAAAATTGGTTTTCATGTGGATTCAGAGAATTCAGATGGAAAGACTGCACTGGAAGTGATTGTGGATAAGAAATTGGAGAGAATAACTACCAGGGAGTTATTGGTGATGGAAGCTCTACTGAAATTTGGAGCAGACCCTTT
This sequence comes from Adalia bipunctata, assembly GCA_910592335.1. Taxonomy (NCBI): domain Eukaryota; kingdom Metazoa; phylum Arthropoda; class Insecta; order Coleoptera; family Coccinellidae; genus Adalia; species Adalia bipunctata. The sequence goes on from OU342953.1 coordinate 26,064,713, forward strand.
GAGGAGAGACGTTTATGGGACTACTTTGGCGAGAAAAGTGATGAAAAAATATCGAGGTTAGTTTCTACTTTCTTTTTTTTATTTTACAAGTTGAACCATCATTTAAGATTATTTATTATTGATAACTATAATCCTTAGTTCGGAAAATTTAATTTGAACACAGTGTTCGAACAAATTAATGCCTGTATTTTTTGAGCTTGTATTAAATTAGTGCCGTTGACATATTAGTCCATTTGTCGCTTTTTTTGTAATGAAGCATCTCTAATTTGAATTTCAAATGCCATTATTATTTTTCATAATAATGATAGGACATTTCAATGATAAAACACAACCCCTCTCAAAATATCGATTGCTCGGAGAATAGCTTTATCCAACGACCGATCAAAGAAATTCAATAATGAATAACTTTTGTAAAGAAATTTAAGTTGAAGCTGAATTGAGTAACGGTATTCATTTACATAATTTTCTGATTTACTGGATATTTTTTCATGTGTTTTCCCATCGTTTTTATTGAAATATCAAAATATTGTTAGAGTGTATTCAGTTTCGGCTATACAGAGTGTTCCAAGCTCGAGTGCCTTTTGAAGGTTTCTGGAGATCTGATCTTATTTGAATTCTAAATATTCAGATTATGGTATTGTTCGAAATTCTCTATTTTGGAGCTTCAGCTTTTCCGGTTATAACGGAAATGAAAATAAATTTCTTCGAATTTTTTAAATTTTTTCTTCTCCAATAGGTTTTCAATTTTCATTGATTTTTTGTTCAAAGTGGTTAAGGTAGATCAAATAGTTTTCAAATCATTAGAAAAAAAATTTTTTAGGTGAATTCTGGGAAAATATTGAATAAAATTGACTCTAAGAAAAACATAAATTGAAAAAATCTGTAATAACTCTAAATTATTGAATTTAGCAGCATAATCAATCTGATTTAATTTTTTGAAGAATCCAACGCAATCATAAAAAATAGGGTTCTGAAAAACAAGTTATTTCGAATTTTCTCCTCAATTTTTGACACTATTTTAGAAATTTCCTCTGATGATATTCCTCAAATTAAAGAGGCGAAAGGTATTTCCACAGTATTAATATTCAAGCTGAATATAGAGAAATTCGAACAATCTCAATATCTCAATACCATATGTTTTATAAACAATAGAATTTCTAACCTAAGTAATATTGAAAAATTAGATTTTTTCTCTTTACTGCCCAGTTTCGAAATAGGTTATATTTCGTGGTTATACAGGGTGTTCATGAATAGTTCCTTGTCAAAAAATAGGGTGGGTCTTTCATATAAACTTTTTTTTGAGCTCCCGCTGCTTATAGTTACAGCTCCTAAAGGTGGCGGCTGAAAAACATTATTTTTTCTAGAAAACCAAAAAACTGGTAAGATTGAAATTGAGCAGACATTTCATGCGAAAAAGAAGGCACCCAAACAAATGGTGGTGTTCCCCTATAATTGAAAGGCGTAGATAAAGACACCCCTAAACTCGCCCTAAACTCTATTATGCAAGAACCTTTTTTCCATATTCATAATTCACAAAAAAAAATGGATAACTTAATGCTGTCTCAACAAATAAAGTCTCTTGTAGTTTCACAGTATTCGAGAGGAAAAAAAATTCAACAACAGGTAATACGCCTGACTCGTAGATGCTGGAATTATTTTCGACCTCAAATTCATCCTTTGGAAGTTGTCATTTTTTATGAGAACTGGTGCAAATATTAAATAAATGTAACAAAACAAAAATTTTATGATTTCCACAAATCAAATATAATATTATCAAGATAGATGCAATACAACAGAGAAAGTAAAAAATAAATAATTTATGTTGACAAATACTTTTTTCCTAAAAACCGTGAGCTTTATCAAGAGATTTCTAGAGAACTTATTTGTTGAGAACCGGTCAAGAAAATTCTTACAAGCTCAGGGATGGATTTTTCTACTCCTTGCAATGATACTACTGGCGGATACAGAGGGGGCCATGCTCTCCCCGCAGAAATATTACAGGAACTGCAAGAGAATTTTTTGAGTGGCTTCTCGCACGCATATAATGTCTGTTTAATTTTATTCTTGTTAGTTTTTTTTTGTTTTTTAGGAAAAAGGACTGCTTTTTGGGCGCCAACTTAAAGGAACTGTAACTAACTAAGCAGGGGGGGCTCCAAAAAAAATTTATATTGAAGACCTATCCTACGTTTTGACAAGGAATCACCCCCAAAATTTTTCCGCAGCTATTCATATACACCCTGTGAATTACGTTTTCGAAGTGATTTTGAGGACATTTGAATAATACCAATAACGAACTACAGCCGCGATCTTCTCTTTCGAACTATATCACTCCAATATTTTGGTTTTGTGATCAATAAAAGACATCAACTTTTATGTTTTTATTTCAGATTCATTCGTGACAATTAAAGTTTTGGAGAAAATTCAGGATATCAACACCACTCTGAGCACATCCCTAAGGTTAACAGCACTATGTGAAGCCATCAACTTCAAGTTTGATAAGCCAAGTGTTCTGGAATACATCCTTGGAAGGAATCCTGATGTCAATTTCAGAACACCTGACGGAGCTACACCATTGCACTTGGCAGCAAGGGCGCAGAATAGGATGGTCTCGAAGATTCTTCTCGAGAGAGGTGCTGATGTTGATGCTAAGGACCAGTATGATGCGACGCCACTGTTTTGGGCAATAAAGTTTGATGCTCCTCAAATGGAACTTTTTGAGCTATTTTTAGAGCACCGAGCGGACATGACCATTGTCAATAATGAAGGCAGAACATTACTGCATTCGCTTTGCTCATTCCAAGATATTGATCTCAATATCTGCAGATTGGTGTTGAAAAATGGCTGCGATCCCAATCATCGTGACAGTGACGAAGATACTCCTCTGCATTCCGCCATAGAACTCAAACTTCATGGAAGTGATGTGCAGCACTATATTTCACTTGTGGATGTGTTTGTGGAATATGGTGCTGACTTGAATGTCCAAAATTTGCGTGGACAAACTCTTCTTCACTTAGTGTCAAGATCAATGTCCCCAAACGATGACCAATTATTGGACCACCTGATAAAAAGAGGGGCTGATGCTGGTATTCTCAATGATGATGAGGAGACATTTTTGGATATCATGCATCGCGTCCAAGGTCCTCGGGGGGTACAAAAATACATGGCACATTTGATACTAGAAGAATCGGAGAATAGATTGATTTTCAGTCCAAGTTTATCCCAGTCAATCAGTTCCAACGCAGTCTTATCTGAAATAGAGAAAAATTGCAGAACTGAATTGAAATGGTGCATTCAGAATAAAATAGTAAACAATTTATCTATTTACTGGTATAACATCATAACTTCTAATCAAATTAAGGTGGCAAAATTCTGTCGCAATGAGGTTATACGATCGTTGGTATCACAATTCGATCCCCGATGGTTTCCAGTTTATGGAGGCCTCATGAAAGAGAATTTTGTATCGGGTTTGAGGAGATTCAAAGCTGAAACGGCAGCTTCCGAAACGCTTTCGAAGAGCTTAACTGGAATTCTTCCCTATGATGCGATTCTTCAGATTATCTCATATGTGCCAACAATAGATCTTGAAGAAGTTAGTAAACTTCGGTGAATAAGGCCGTTATAATTATTGTCGATTGAATCATTATTTCATATTTGTATATATATATTTGTAAAAACAGAGGTTAAGACTTTTAAAATGTACAAAAATTGTTTAATTCTAACTGTGATTCGATGTAAAAACAACCCTTTATTATATAGTAGGTATTTATATTTTTCTGTGATTTTAATTGTTTGTATTCATAATTCCAATGTCAGTGCCACTCAATTTAGTATAAAATGTATGTGATTATGTAGTTAGCTATTGATAAAATAAATTTGATTTCTGGTGAAAAATTATTTTTATTTCATAACTAGTCAGTAATTTGGTGGTATCACCGAGAAATAGAACACTCGAATGGGTCCAGTTAAATCCTAAAATATGGGACAAAAAAAATTCACAAAATTTATTTATTTCTTCACAAGGAATACAAACAGATAACCCAATACCAAAAACAGTACTCACAAATTGATGAAACAAAAATGAACAAAACTGCCTTATTCCTATAGTAGGTATCAACAAGTGAACAATAAGAAAAAAAGAAACAGAAAGAACGAATAAGAGGGAGAAACTTTTTCAGTAAATTTTTCAGGGTTTACTCACATTAAAAAAGTAAGTACATCAATTCTATCCTCCAGATTATTGAATGTTGAGCCATTGATTTCTTCATTTACGATTCAACATGAATATAATCTGGAAGATCATATCACCTCCATACATAATATCTGTATTCAGCAGTTTTGTTAATTTGCATCTGGAAATTTTCGAATTCAAACTGGCATTTCGAATCGATATTTTTATCTCAGTCAAAGCTCCTTAGGTCAAAAAGTCTCTAGTTCTTGAGAAGTGCAAAAACGCACAGAACACATTTTGTTTACTCGCAGTAATCAAAGTAGCCAGTAAATGAATGACTTCCTGCCAAATCTGGCTCATCAAATAACTCTGATACATGTGGTGAACATAAAAATATAGAAAAACAATTATACGATCTCAAAAAAAAGTATTTTGCTAATTTCAATCATACAGAGTGTAACAGCCAAATGGAATAAATTCGATAACGAATAAATGAGGGGGTGTTAGGAAAAACGCTCGGACACGTCGATTTGTAATTTTAAATGCGCATATTTTTCAATAAAATAAAATTATATAGGGTGTTCCATGCGACCGTGGCCAATACCAACTTTCTTATTTCAAATGCAACCCCCTGCATATTATTTATTTTTTGGATTCTTCAGAAAATTCTAGACATAATTCATGTACAATGTCCTTTACCTTTCTTCAATTTTCTCGGAAATATTAAGTGTTTTCAGATTTTTTACAAAAATTATTATTTTAAATGAAAATTATTTTATTTCACAAATTCGATACATTACACTCAATACTCAGTTCCCATTTACCTCTTGATATTAAGAAAGTGAGCAAGAACCATTACTGAAAAGAAATGTTGAGTAACGTTAGAAGACAATTCTACACCAGATTAGCATGTTGTCAAGACGTTCGCGGCGAGCATTTTGAACATTTCATACATTGACATCAATGTTTTTATTCGTTTTTTTAATGATTAAGAAATAATCAATATTAGGTACTAATTAGGTTTCAAGTGTAATGTACCGAATTTGTGAAATTAAATAATTTTCATTTAAAACGTTGATTTTTGCAATGAATCTGAAAACACTTAATACTTCCGAAATAGTTAAAGATAGGTTAGGACATTGTGCATAAATTGTGTCTAGAATTCTCTGAAGAATCCAAAAAATAAATAATATACAGGGTGTTGCATTTGAAATAAGAAATTTGGTATTGGCCACGGTCACATGAAACACCCTATATAATATTATTTTCTTGAGAAATATGCGCATTTAAAATTACAAATCCATGTGTCCGAGCGTTTTTTTCAACACGCCCTCATTTATTCGTTATCGAATTTATTCCATTTGGCTGTTATACTCTGTATCTTGATTCAGAAGTTTTTGTTAAATTGCATCTGGAAATTTTAGAATTCGAAATGGCATTTCGATTCGACATTTTTATCTCAGTCGAAGCTCTTTATTAGATCAAAAAGTCTCTGGTTCTTGAGAAGTGCAAGGCCTTGCTGCCAAATCTGGCTCATCAACCGATAAACCAAAATAACTTTCATATATACAGATGTGGTGAACATTAAAAAAATTAATATTTTGCAAATTTCAATCATATTTTACCATCAATTCATGATTATGGATTACTAATAAGTGAATTCGGGAACTGTGTACAGACAATAAGTCATGAATGTGTAAAAATAATCAGTCATATCACCAGTTTTATGTGCGGATTGTTGCATTCGCATTTGTGATTCCAGGGGTTAGCACGAAAACTGCTCCCTCATTAGAATTTTTATCGCTTTTTCCCTATCGATCTCCGTTGAGGACGGTTCTAGAACGGACATAGCTATACGTATGTAAATAATTCGACGCAGCAATTATAAAATTAAAAGCTTCGAAAATTTATGGCAGGGGTGGCTAAAGCTGGGGGTGTCTAGTTTTCCGATGGAAGTGCAGCCACTGATTGTGGAGCTACAAATTTCAACACTGCAGGTCTGGATTAGACTGAAAATGGCACAATATGAATACAGGAGTAGAAATAATGTTATGAGTTAGTTATGAGATGTTGGCTTCAAATATACAATTGGAATTGATTCAGTGAAGACACTGATTTCAGTTTGAACAATGCATACTTTTTTTAACATTCATAAGAATCCATAGGTTCATCGATTCATCAGATTATATGGATTCTTCATAGTTGTTTCAAAGTTAGTTTATTCTTGGAAGTGAAATACTCATAATCTTTGAATTCTTCATTCAAGTTTAGTAGACACAAGAAATTCATTGTCACAAATGTGGCTTTTATCATACCAGGATATATTGAAAAATTCTTAGCCTACTATAGAACTAAACAAAATTTCAATGTCAAAGTATTTTATTACTCAACATATTATGCTCCCCTTAATTGAATACATTTATTACAGCGAACCTGCAACGTCTCTATGGTTATACGTTCAATATGAATGTGTTTAATTTCTTACGGTCCTGTTTCTCATATATCAGAAAATGATAAGAACAAAAAATAATACCTAGTTTCCTAGTATATTATATCCAGTTTCTTCCAAAATCCCAAGAGGTCCTTCATTCACAAATACATTAGAATATGACTATTCTAGCCAGTATATTTAATGAGAGTGAAGTCTAGAACAAAGTACCCTGTGTCCGAAGTATAAATAATACCGTGATTTAAAAACATTTATTAAGACTTTTTGTCTTCTTTCGATGATTCACAAACATGATTCCATACGATACGCCAAGCTGAAAAATATATACCTAAGCTTTGCCGCTTCAGATTCATATATTTGTCATAGAGCTTGTGGAACGCACTGTATTTCTCTGAATCATCACATTCTGATTCATGGTTCTCATGAATATTCATTTCTTCAATACACCGGCCTTTTTGTCTGAAAGACAAAAGCTCACCCTTTCACTACCCCTATACGCCTTTGTTCCTCGTTTTAATTGAGGATGACTATCCAAAAAATTATTGGGATGTTTTATGAGAGACTTCCTTGCCGAACTTGTGTCACTGGAATTAGCAGAGATCCCCAGGGCTCAATAAATGATGGGGTCAGGTGAGGAAATGGAGTGTTCTCATGACGAGAGATGGCTTCTGAAGAGGGTGGTTATTACCCCTGACTTAAGAAAGAGGCACGCTGTCGGGATTCAAAACTTTTTTCGTATGACTTTGAATGAAAGGGTTAATTGCTCTTTTATTAAAAGAAAGGTGATGGAATATTTGTTTGCACTTTTACTGTAACAATCGTTTGTATGTCACAATCGGTCGGCATTGACATCATCAGGAGGTCTTCATGTTGTTCCTTCTACCTTTATCTGTCAACACACAATTACCACGGTGGTAAATTTCACGATAGGAAAAACCAACATCACGATAAGCAACAATTCTGTCCCTGTCAAAATCGCTAACGCTGTCTGTCGAAATGTCTGACATAGGAAATAGCGTGTATGTCTGACCCTTCTAACGATCAAGGGGGATAGATCTCAATATCTTTTTCATCGCATGTTCAGTGACAATAAGATCAGCGAATGCACCCTCGACAAAGAGAAAGTGAAAATGAATTTCCTGCACCGTTTTCGTTTGTTGCAAAACATTCCTGTAAGTTTCATAATAGGAGAACGTATTTCAAATGCTAGATTGAATAAAAACCTAATATCCGCATATTCTAAACAAGAGGAGATTCGGAAAGTATTTGAAAAACAATGGGAATTGCATTTTTAAGCGATCGAGGGCTATGTTCTGAAGTTCTAAGAAACCCCCAAACTATTCTACTTGTTTGTTATCACACTTCTGTTACTTATACAGAGTTTAACAGCCAAATGGAATAAATTCGATAACGAATAAATGAGGGGGTGTTAGGAAAAACGCTCGGACACGTCGATTTGTAATTTTAAATGCGCATATTTTTCAAGAAAATAAAATTATATTGTGTGTTCCATGTGACCGTGGCCAATACCAACTTACTCACTTCAAATGCAACCCCCTGTATATTATTTATTTTTTGGATTCTTCAGAAAATTCTAGACACAATTCATGCACAATGTCCTATACCTATCTTTAACTATTTCGGAAGTATTAAGTGTTTTCAGATTTATTGCAAAAATCAACGTTTCAAATAAAAATCATTTTATTTCACAAATTCGGTCATTACACTTAAAACCTAATAAGAAGTACTTATAGGGATGCATCTTCCTTTAATATTCGAAATATTGACTTGTGGCTGTCGCTGAACAGCACTTTTCGAAAAGAATTATGTGGGCTTTCCTGAAACTCAAGCATAATATCCAATTTCGTATCATCACTTACTGCATTGGCAGCAATTTTTTTTATTTGTCTTACATGACCCAGCTCTCGAAACTGCTTTTCTATTTTGCTAATTGTTCCTTGGGATATAGGCGGCAAATTTGGAAATTTTTCGTGAAATAAGCGAGAAACTTTCATTTGTGTCCGTGTGTAATCTCAACCAATCATTTGAAGAATGGTTATTTTGTGCATTTCTGTTAAATGAACCATTTTTCTAATATTATTACGTACAGTTATCGAAATATTCAAAAGAGACAATAGCACTTACTCTGATCACTTGTTGACATGCAAACAGACAACGTGTTACTAAGGCTATGAGAATAAACAAATCTGTTTTTGTTTTTTTAATTTCTTTTCAGTAATGGTTTTTGCTTACTTTCTTCATATCAAGAGGTAAATGGGAAATAAGTATTGAGTGTAATGTATCGAATTTGTGAAATAAAATAATTTTCATTCAAAATGTTAATTTTTGTAAAAAATCTGAAAACACTTAATATTTCCGAAATAGTTAAAGATAGGTATAGGACATTGTGCATGAATTGTGTCTAGAATTTTCTGAAGAATCCAAAAAATAAATAATATACAGGGGGTTGCATTTGAAATAAGAAAATTGGTATTGGCCACGGTCGCATGGAACACCCTACATAATTTTGTTTTCTTGAAAAATATGCGCATTTAAAATTACAAATCGACGTGTCCGAGCGTTTTTCCTAACACCCCCTCAATTATTCGTTACCGAATTTTTTCCTTTTGGCTGTTACACTCTGTATAGTAACGGTCATATAGCGTTACCAGTTTGCTATCTCTCTTCGTTTAACACAGCCCTCAGTTCGCCACACTATCATAGCTCATCTCATATTCTTCCACACGCCGGAACCTGTTAGATTCATATCTATAAAGTGAGTTCGTTCCGTGAGATAAGGACTCGATACTCCTACACTAGAAAACCAGCAGATTCATCTCTTCAGGTCAGACCAACCGTAAGTACCATTTCTTCAGTGTTTACTTTGCAGGATTGTTTGTATCTCATACAAAATTTTTCTCTTTAATTCCCTCTCTTCATAATTCGAAAGATTCCAAAGGACACTCAACAATATTCACAAGAATTTCATCATGGAAGTATCTCATCCGGTTCAACACAAAGTGTAAAGTCGAAAAAGTAATTCAAATAAAAAAGACAACAGGACGTCTGCCATGAATTATCATTCCCCCTTCGTTCTAAAGGCCTAGGGTTGGTAATGCCAGTAAATGGGATCAGGTTGAATTTATTACCAAACGTTAAATAACTTCAGTTTTATTGGGGACAACTTTGTATTCTTCGCTAGGCCTCGTTTGAGATTAGAATGCAATTATTGAATGACAAGCTGATAAGCGGGGATTTAGAGGTTATTGGATGGATTCTGTACATCGCATTTTGGAAATCGAAAAATTGATTGGGGTTCTTGAACTTGACTGTATATTCGTACACGTGCACAAAAAGCGTGGGAAAGGGTGTTACTCTTTGGAATTTTCGAAAATGTCGAACATATATCTAAAACCGAGGTACTTTCATTTTTCAAGTGGGGGCCATCAAAATTTTTAACCAAGAGTGTAAGAATCAGATAGAAATTGAATGTAAGTATTTAAATTATAATTTCAAAAACTCACACGAAATACATAAGAAATAAATATTTCCATAATTTGTTGCAGAAAACCTTGTTTTATTGGACACTGAAGTCTTGCGCTCTTATTACACCCTTCATACTCTGCGATTTTGTTTGTTTTCTCGATAATAGGATTGTGCTAAGTAATTCTTTCTGATGAAAAGTAATAGTAGTGGATAATCTTAAGAAGTAGGTGCATACCCCTCGAAGCAATATTAACCCTAAGCCCCAAATATTTAAATTAATGTTTAATTTGGCGAAAATCACACACAGAGCTCATAGGGGGTGGGATTGGGAATCCGGACAAAACAGATGAATTTATGCAAATCCAGATCTTGCTCCCATTGTTCGCAAACGTACCGTAAGATATGAATGATCCAGCACCCCTGGGAAGGGTAAGAACGGGTGTATTATGAGCAGACAAAAGCTTCATCGCTCTTCCTCTTGGTCTCGGTATTTTACAGTCTGCGAAAGATTGGGGGCGGGTATCTACCCAGAAGTTGTTATTAATAACAAAGGTGCACTTCAGCGAAATGAAGTCGATACGGTTGGCGCTCTTGAAGACCGGATGACGGGGTGCATAAATGCGCTGAAATTAATCTCGTCTCATCTTAAGACGACGAATTTTCGGGTTTGAATGATACGAGATAATATCGAAAAAAATGGTCTGATCTAGGCTGTGGTGAAGCCTTTTCCAGAGCAGGCCAAGAACATGAAACCGGGATACATTATGAAAGAGAATGGAGTATATACAATTTTAAACTTTGCCCAATGTCTTGACAGAGATAGGATACGAAATTTCCTTGGAAAGAGTTCCTTCAACCATAATTTCGCTGGTGAAATGTTAGCACTGGCATTGTTCATAGACGATTCTTTCGAATAATGTTCAAGTTGTAAAATGTATTCAATTTTCGAAAGGAATCCTCCTATACATCAATGAATACCTCTGGAAAGCCACACATTTCACAATTTCCATTGTACAATATCGATTCTTGTACCTGCTACCGTAACGTAAAGCCAATGTAATCATGGTTGATCGCAATGTACCCCACGAAGGGTATATAATTACTACACATTCTACTCCAGCCCTAATATTATGATTTAGTATGCCATGAAATGTCCCATGCCGTGCCATTTTGCACTGGCGCACTCAAGGGGGATCGGTCAAGAGGCTGAATGTCCTTTGAAAAAGTTACTGAGTCTGTTGTCAATATTTTTTCTTCACACCTGTCAAAATTGGATTCTTGAAAGTGAAAAAAGGCGAATTCTGCTTTGCGAATATCAACGGTTTCAGCAGACGCGTGCCAAAAAATCCCTTATTGCCGAAAGAAAATCGGAGATCCAGAATGAAATACCACTTTTACCTTTACAGAATAGTTCTCAATAGGTTCCCGCATTTATTGGTGCTTACTGGTTCCGCATGTTCAGTTAAAATTTCTAGTCGACGATTTTCGTGCTGTGACATCTGTACGTAACTACAAAGTGTAGAAACTGTTTGCTACAGAGTGCAGCTTGTAGGAATCTGTAATCAATGGATATGTTAGCGTCAGCACCACAGTGACTAAATATCTAACTAAATTTAGTCACTCTCGTTTGACAGATAAACATAACCTAGATTAGATCCTCTCCAAAGCATTGACTTAGAATATTGAATATTCTAAAGATTCTAGGTTTCTTGGTCAATGATCCAAAGTTCCTGCTCATCTCTGTATAAACAGCACACAGTTATCATTAGCTCAAAAATAATGAGAAGACATTCAGTAAGTATTCACTCAATTATTTGATATCAAGCTTTGGCTGAAAGTTCGCTAGTATAAAATAATCTAGCATCTAGAAACAACTCTGAACAATTCACGATATCCATATTTCGTTCAGGAGAAGCATACACGAAGAAACGAGAGTAGAACAAGCTCTAATAATGAAGACGACGACTACTATTTGGAGATAGCTAAACAGTACATTCTTGATCACGGAAAAAACCCACCAAGACCTCCACATTTGAAAGGAAGAGCTATAGGACTATGGCATTCAAAAATATCCAATTTGAAGAAATCTTTACTTCATCCAGAATCTCCAGGGAATAGCCACAAATATGACGAGAGAAAAAAGTATAATAAGTCAGTGAGTAAAATGGAATCAAACAATAAATCATTTTTTCTTGATTCTTAATTTCATTCCTAGGTTGGTGATGTCTCATTGACACGAGCTCAGAAATTTGAAATAAAGGAAATCCTCAAAGGACTACCAGACAGAATAGGCTGTACGTCAGACTCCTATGACAATATTAGAGATTCCAAATTCAAAAAAGAGTTCCTACAGAATATAAATGGAAAACTAGAAGACCATATAGACAACATGGAAATAGATCAACAAGATTCGAACCTTGATGAAATATTATTTAATGATCTTAAACAAAAACATGATAATGATAAGTACATTCAAATGCTTACTCGTAGAAGTATCCTACCATGTAATAAAGTGAAAGAAGAAATCATTGATTTAGTGAATCAGCATCAAGTGATATTGATAAGTGGTGAAACAGGCTGTGGTAAAACAACGCAAGTACCACAATTTCTTCTAGACCACTTCATTGAAAAGAAGAAAGGTTCGCTCTGTAAAATAGTATGCACTCAGCCGAGGAGAATCAGTGCCATATCTGTAGCAGAAAGGGTAGCAGATGAGAGAGCAGAGGCTTTAGGAAAGAGTTCTGGTTATCAGATTCGCCTAGAGAAGTGAGTACCGCAAATTGTCTTTGATTCAAATTGATTCTCATTATTTATGCTTTCATTCATTTATTCATTCATAGAATGTTTGTCTGTGATTAGAAATGCCATTTTTGAAATATATTTACTAGTTTTCATGGTTTTTTGTATTTATTCGCATTGTCAAAAGCGAATCTACCTACAAGGTGTATGAAGGAGCGCTCATAGCTCCTGACTTCACATCAGTGCCTTAGGTGACCCATTTTTCATGGTTAATATGGAATATTGGTTTCCATAGACACAGAACAAATTAAAGTGACATTTCATCAATGAAATGAGCAAAAATCGAAATTAGTTTAAATTTGAATAATAATGTCCCCGAATAATTTCACTGACAAGGATTACAAGTTTTTTGCCTATACTGAGGTTCAGGATTACATGAAAGACATAGAGGAGCTAATATCACACTCAGAATTGACTAATATCAATGCTAGTTCGAGTGAAAAGATTTCAAATATGTTCAGTGAAGATCCTCATGTCTTCAATACTTTAAGCGAAGATAAAAGGATATCTTTCATAAGAAGGTTGATGGATGAACTAGAGTCAATTAGCAGTAGTGTAAGAATGCGATCTGCAAGAACGCTTTTATTCATTGCTCTTGGATGTTCTGATGGCCCGAATCTACAGGAAAACGTCAACGAATATGCTGCAGAAAACATAATCCTTCTATTTAGATTAGGTCTGAACAAATTATTTTCGTAAGAGAAAAAATTTTAATATAATTTCATTTTCTTGTTAGGTGTGTTCCCACTTCTTGTCATTTCACTGAATATGGAAAGATTTTCTTCGAAATACAGTGAGAATCTTGAAATAGAGAGAGCAGCATTTACTGATTCAACTCATCTTCGTGTTATCCTAAACGTATTATCTCTTATTGTGGGACAAATGCTCATTGAAAAAAAGTTGAAACGCCACAAAAAAGATGTTGATCTTTTTATTGAAGGAAACTTATCTTCCCAAGATGAAGATTCTCTCCTATTTATTTTATTTGAAATGATGACAGAATTCTCCTCATCGGAAAAACCTGGATATCCAATAAAGAAAATATTGATCCTGATTTTGAAAATTATAATGATTTCATTTGGAGATTTAAAAGATTTGTGTTTGGAGAAACGAACAAAAAGAATCATGTGTGGATTGAACAATGATCATTTGACTGATTTGGATATTAACACACGAATGTATAAGTCTCCTTTATTGCATAAAGTTTCGAAAAAAGATTTGAATAACTATGTCCATATCATATCTTTGAAATGTCGTGAATTGAACGGAACAATGGCTTTGGAAAGCATCGAATCCCTAAAAAAAAATCTGTATGTTTCGCTTTCAGAGCTGCAGGTCAAAGAAAAAGTTACGCAAAATGAAAATATTGAGATACTTTATAGAAACATGTTGCCAAAAATGAAATTGTACATACAAAGCTTACTACAAATATTTCAAAGTTCCCTTCGGTCTCCTGTATTCAATGAATTTGTAGAAGGGGAAGATAGCATGTTGATCTCTTCTCCATTGATTATTTTAGGAAAATTTCATATGTTTGAATATTTGGAAATAATGAATAAGGCTATCAGTGGGATTTTGTTACTTCTGCTCAAACATTTTAAGATGAATCATATTTATCAGTTTGAATACATGTGCCAGGAAATGGTGTCATGCAATGCTATACCAATCATGAAAACGTATGTAGAGACCACAAGTGATCTGTTTTTTGTGCTGGCCAAAACCCGAAATCAGAGAAACTTATGTACTTGCGTCAATATTTTGAGAATATTGAATAAATTGTTGAAAGGAAAGTATTCACCAGTAAAATCGTTCCTGAGAGTGAATTGCAAAAGTTTACATTCACTTACGTCACTGAATAATAAACATTTGGAAGTTTATAGTTCGAAACTACTGAAAATTCTTTCGAAATCCTTAGGTAGAAAATGGCGCCAAGACAACATTAAAATAATGAATAAAATTTTTCAAAATGTCAGACACAGGCCATTAGAAGAATGGAATTCTGCGTTCCAAAACAATAATGACGACGAAGAAATGTTGAAAAAACGAATAGATTTCTTCAATGCTCATTACTCTGAAAGTATTCCTGATCAAGATAATGACGACAACTACGAAGCGCCTGTTGAATTGACTGATTTTTTCAAAAAGAATTATGAGGAATGGTTGGAGAGAGAAGTTTTTCAGAATCCTTTCGATTGGGATATTCTCTTGAAACATTGAATCTAAAATAGAATATGTTCATTTTCTTGTAATTTTTTTTAATAAAAGATTTATTATTTTTTCTATTTCTTATCAATTTTTGCATGATATGAAAAGCGTATTCTGGAAATGTTTATTCCTTAACAAAGATGCTTGGCCTCATTCAGGAATAGCAATACTCTTATGTTAATATTGCTGATTTTTAGGCAGGCGGTTTAACTCTCTTTTAACAGCTTGAACATAATGTATTTCGGAAGTTATAGATCTTTCTGAAAGTTTTTCAACTTTTTCGATTCTGCAATTTCATACCTCGAGTGTTATTGAGGATATTTTCAATGCTATAGCTGTGTTTAACCATTATTGTCTCATAATAATGCCATAGTATAAAGAATCTTTATACTATGATAATGCTTCATGCTTCCCTGTAGCAAGCCTTCAGTACTGGAAGAGTTTTCAAAGTCTCAATAATCGAGAAAATTTCATTCCAGAGTAAGCCCCAGAAACAGAGGTTCTGTAACGTTCTGCACTACAGGCGTTGTATTAAGACAAATGCAGGCCGATCCATGTCTTTCAGAATACACCCACATAATTATAGATGAAATCCACGAAAGAGATATACAATCAGATTTCTTGATAACCCTATTGAAACAAGTACTGACGAAAAGAAAGGACCTCAGGGTGATCCTGATGAGTGCCACATTAAATGCTGAAAGGTTTTCTCAGTACTTCGACAGCTGTCCCCATCTGAACATACCAGGTTTTACTTATCCTGTCGAAGAATACTTTTTGGAAGATGTGCTTTTACGAACTAAATTTAGATTCGAAGATGCTTCAAGGTTCAGACCAAAGAAAGGAGAGCTGCCAGAACTCAATAAATTCGTCTCTTTCATTGAACCACATATAAGAAGATTGAAGGAACAAAAAATGTACAACCGAAATGTTTTTAACGAATTGAGGAATCCAAACAGTGAGAAGCTTGATTTGAACTTGATTTATGAGCTTCTTCGAAGCATATGTGAGAAAGTGAGGAATTTTTTTTATTTCCAGTATTAAACAATAAAACTTTTTTTTTAGATTATATAAATCTTAATGTTTTCTTCCACAGGAAGACGATCAAGGCGCAGTGCTAATTTTCCTTCCAGGGTTTTCAGAGATTTCCGATCTCCATAAATTGATAGAAACATCTAGAGATTTTCCATCACGAAAATTCCTGGTGATTCCTCTCCATTCCCAAATGCCTACAATGGAACAGAGAGAAGTATTCAACACACCTCCTCCGGGTGTACGAAAAATCATTATATCTACCAACATTGCAGAAACATCCATTACTATCGACGATGTTGTGTTTGTTATTGATTGTGGGAGGATGAAAGTGAAGTCTTACGATAAGACTACTAATACGGAAACATTGGACACTAAGTACGTTTCTAAAGCAAATGCGAGTCAGAGAAAAGGAAGGGCTGGTAGGGTACGACCAGGAGTTTGTTTTCACCTCATCAGCAAAGCACGATATGATACTTTGGAAACCTACATGCTACCAGAAATTCTCAGGATACGACTGGAAAATGTCATTCTTACTGCCAAAATTTTGCAGTTGGGGAAAATAGAAGATTTCTTTTCAAAACTGATGGATTCACCGGATCCCAGTGTAGTTACAACATCCCTAGATCTTCTCAAACGTTTAGAAGCATTGGATGAGAATGAATCCTTAACACCTCTAGGTTATCATCTAGCTAAATTACCGTTAACTCCCCAAATAGGTAAGAAATTTTCATAATTTATTTCTGTTTTACTATGATTTTTGACTTAGGTAAAATGCTTTTATTTGGAGCGCTCTTCAACTGCCTGGAACCCATAGTAAATATTGCAGTCATCCTGGATTACAGAGACCCATTCGTCCTTCCCCTCGGTAAAGAAAAGATTGCGGATAAAAAAAGAAAAGAATTCGCTGGAGGTTGCCAAAGTGACCATTTGTTCATGGACAAATTGATAAGGACTTTTGAGGATTTAAATATGCGGGACAGAAAAAAGTTTTGCTGGGATTATTTTCTAAGTTGGTCCACAATGATGCAACTTGTGAAGTTGAAGAAGGATTTTATGGAGAATCTTCGTCAGCTTGGTTTCATTTCGATAACAAAGCCAAACTCTAGAGAATGTAACTGTAATTCGGAAAACGTTGACCTGATAAGAGCTGTTGTTTGTGCAGGATTGTATCCAAACATAGCGATAACCAGGTATTTATTCAATCTCCAGAGGTGGAATATGTTTTTTTATTCATTATTTTCAGCTCGAAAGGAAGGAGGAGGCCATTTAGTATTCTTCGTCTAATCAACAACAAAAAAGTTGATTTCCATCCCAAGTCTGTTTTAGCTAATGAACACATCAATAGTTCCTTAATAGTTTATTATAACTTAGTCAAGAGTAGCAGTTTGTACATACATGATGCTACACCTGTAGATCCCTTCCATGTTATATTTTTTGGGGACAATTTTGAGCAAATCACAGAAAATGGACAACAGTTCATAAGTATCAGTTCCTTGAAATTCAGGTGCAAAAATAGTACGTCTAATGTGATGAAGGCGCTCAAGAATAAACTGAATAACTTTTTGGAATACCAAATATCGCATCCAAGTGTTGTGGATCTGGAGAAAGAAAATGAAGAAACGCAGCTTTTCAGGTAATTATTCATGAGAATTAGAGCTAGCACAAAGCTTCATTATCAATTCGCCAAATTCATTTCTGTCCGTCCGGTCGTAAGCACGGTAACTCGAACGGGAAAACGTAGAAATTTGCAACATTCAGGGTAGGTTCGAATATCGAATTCTGAGGGGACAAAAATCGACTAGGGGTTCTGTAAATATGGCTCCGTCGACAGTAAAGGCTGTAGGACGATGATTACTAACTTCTTTCGGCCCGAAACCCGTTTCAGCAGGACGGCCTTATGTGAATGTGACACACTGCTCATGCGAGAATGGACATCCTGCAAGAACAGTTTGAGGTTAGGGTCATCTCTACACTTTTTCTTGTGGTCACAGATCTATGCAAATAAGCCACAAACCACAGCGATCCTGAAAGCCAACATTATCCATGCCAATGGATCAACATAATGGCATCAATAGGTTTTCAAACGAATAATAGTATATTCTAAAACTAGTTGCAGAAAGTGCTCCTATTCCAATACGAACGCATGAGTGTTGGAATTGCATTCTGCAACGAGTATTAGGCGATATTTTCTCTATTTCAGTCAAATTTCGTGAAATACTGTTGAAATTCAATGAAAAATTCAGAATATACATCCTAGTGACTTTTGTATTGTATCTTGGCAGTTGGTGTACTGACGAAAATTGACATTTCCAACTTGAGGTGTGTTGATAGGATCGGCAGTCATTGTTGACAACCACGAAACGAAAAATATTACTAAAAACAGTGCTGTAATGAGCTCATTACAGCACTGTTTTTAGTACTGTAATGAACTCATTGCGATACTGAAATAGAGAAAAGGTTTCTACAGTTTGACGGCATTTCAACATATTTGTAATTTGTTGCAGAACTATAATAAAAGTGTTGACTGGCGACGAAATGAAAGACTGCCAACTTGATATTGGACAAGTCCAGGAAGATGATGAAGTACTGGACGAACCAAATGATTTTGAATGAACAACTGAATCTTCTGGATGTTTTTCATTATACATAATGCTTGAGTTACTTTTTCTATTTGGTCTTGTATGTTTCGTACAAAATAAACTGAATACATACATTGTTATTTTTTTGATTCGATAACCAACCAGTCCGATAACTATCAACATGAAAGCGATAGGCGATGGTTTCGTTCTCATTTGGACTAGTCAGGAGCGAATATTCCTCACCGAAGGAGTAAAACAGTAGTCGGAAACCATCCAGTTCACCAAATGAAGTGACCTTTTGAAGATTTATCTTACAAAATATCAGCGTTGCTTAACGGTTGAACCAAGAAATTTATCTAGCGGATATTGGATGCACTAATGTACATTGTACTTGTACATGCTGACTTTTTACATTGCGATATTGGCAGAATACATACATAGTGAAAGTGAACATTACCATTGCTTAAAGAGAAACTCTCTTTTTTCCTTTTAAACAATGTACCCACCGGTTCCGAATAAAGTAGAACTTTTTTAATGAACTGCGGTTGGCAGTTGGCACAACTGACTGCAGAATTCGGGTATTCCCAGAACGTCACTGATCAATGTTTTCATTGAAGTGTTCGTGTTCGACTTCTTATTTTCTCATAAAATTTGTATGTCACGTACTTCACCATATAGTTTATGATTGTATTAGAAGATTTTTTGATTAATAAACAAGTTATTGTAATCAGTTAACGCAGAACTGTCAATTGGTGTAAGATTTATTAACTGCTATATCGAGTTATTGAAGTACGGAATATCTGATTCAACCAAAGATTAATTTAATCTTTGTATTCAACGAAACGAGATGTATCAATGGAAAAAGAGGGGTCAACACGGAAATAGACAGGTACCTAATTTTGGAAAAACAACATAATTAACCTATATTCTTGTACTCTTGCCGGGAAAAATGAACTGGTCTGTGTTTTGTTTCAGTTCATTCCCGAATTCGATCTACAATAGGATTCTTACATGAAATTTACTTTACATTTCAGGGCCATGGCCAGACCCCCGATTTCAGAGCTCCCAAAATTTTTCAAATTCCTGGAAATGCCAGAAGGAAAGTGGAAGACTCATCCTATAACATATTTGCACGTTCTTTTTTCCTATCTTCTTCAATTGAAAAGAATTCAGTAAGTTTTCGAATTGCGGCACAGTTTGTGTTTATACTTGTGTAATGTGTAACAAGCATGATTCATTCGATACTTAATAAGCCCTACGCTCAAAACTGAAGATCTTACTTGACCAGGTTTCTTTAACTCGCTACAATACTGAAAATTTTATGAATCATAAGACGCATTGAATAATTATTTCGTTATCAGAAAATGAACTTGTATTGAATGAAGATCGTGCAGATTAGCATACAATCCTCATTTGACTATAGCAATTTGAGAAGCAAATTAAGGATGAAAAGATGGATAAATGCTATTTCTGTTCAAGTTTTAATTTCTGTTGGTTGACCATCATAATAATGCTTGGTTCCTTTTTGGCTTAAAGTAGTAAGGAGATACTCTCATTCAAGGATTTTTTCAGATTGGACGAATCAATATATCACCAGGAAAACTTTCTGAAATCAACGAAATATTAAACAAACTTGAACCCATTGTGAATGTTTCATATGAAAACATGGATAATTCTTCGTTCAAAATGAACTTTCTTGAGAAACGAATGGTTACTATAGAACAGAAATTGGATTTTTTCCTAGAGAAACTGGAGCAAAAACCAGACATTGATTATGAATTATTCTTAGAAAACAATAAAAGATGTGAAGATCCTGCTTACCTGAAATTGTACGAGAAAAGGAAGAGACTTCCATCGTTCCAAAAAAGGAATCAGGTCGTCAAAATGATCGAAGAGAACCAAGTGGTTCTCATCAGTGGAGAAACTGGTTGTGGTAAAACCACCCAAATACCGCAGTTTGTTCTCGATGCTTATATTAGTAGTTACAAAGGTTCAGCTTGTAAAATTATTTGCACACAGCCTAGAAGGATTAGTGCTGTTTCTGTTGCTCAGAGGGTTGCTCAGGAAAGGGGAGAAGAACTGGGAATGAGCGTCGGTTATCAAATTCGTTTAGAAAGGTGATTTTTAACATAATATCACTAGGGGCTAACTAAATAGGGCTTTTTGTTCTTGAATCTAACTGAACCCATAACATTCAGAGTGTGTGATACTGTTTTAACACAAAATTAAAACAACCCAATTCATACATACAGGGTGCTGTTGACTCGCCCTGTATATTTAACTTTGTGGCAATTTGAATTGAATATATGTGATATTTTCAATATATTTGAGCTATTTGAAAGGCAAATCAATATTTTCCAATTGATATTTTTATTGAATTTCTGCCATCTTGAAAACAGTTTGATACTGAAAGAGAGCTCTATATTTACAGAAAATATTCTTGTTTGTTTTTGTATACAATGAAATTATTCATTTCAACAATGTTTCAGGACAGTAGATTTTGAGTTGAAACCATTTTTTGTTTTGCAAAATTATGCTTTTTGTCATCTCGTTGGGATTTGTGGGCCTCTTGTCGTTTTGTTTTCAATTTTGTTTGTTTTATTCAATTCACAGGGTTCTTCCTCGAAAATATGGTTCAATACTTTATGTCACAAATGGAATTGTGATAAGGCTAATGGAATCTGATCCATCCCTCAATAATATTTCACACTTGATTATTGATGAAATTCATGAAAGAGATATACACTCTGATTTTTTGCTCACCTTAGTGAAACAACTCATAGCCAGGAGAAAAGATTTGAAAGTTATTCTTATGAGTGCTACTCTGAATGAAAAACGTTTCAAAGAATATTTCAACAGTTGCAATCACGTTGAAATAAATGGTTTATCTCATCCAGTTACGGAATATTATCTGGAGGATGTTGTTGATAGATTGAACTATAGTTTCAAATTTCCCAGTATGAGATCAGATAACACTGAAAGGAATAGTATGATCTTTCAGACAAGAGTTGTTCCTTATGTTCGCCATACTTTATCAGAACGGTTTCCTGATACGGTGTGCAGGGAACTGCTGAGACCTCAAAGTGAAGAGATAAATTTAGATTTAATATACACTTTAACGATGGATATATGCAAAAATGAAGGTCCTGGAGCAATATTAATATTCGTGACTGGTTATGATGACATCAATAACTTATTTAATCAGTTTTATCACTTAAGTGAAGAAGAATATATGGTTATCGCTCTGCATTCGGAAATCCCCATGGAAGATCAAAAATTTGTATTCGAACCATCACCCCCTGGAGTCCGAAAAATAATTATCTCAACGAACATAGCAGAAACCTCAATAACCATCGATGACGTAGTATTCGTTATAGATTCCGGATGGGCGAAAATAAAGATTTTCGATCCGAAAACTAACACTGAGAATTTGGAACCTAGATTTATATCTAAAGCTAACGCGATTCAGAGAAGAGGTAGAGCTGGGCGTATCAGGGCGGGGCATTGTTATCATCTTTATACCAAAGCACGTTTCGAAGCGTTCTTCGATTATCAAAAACCAGAGATTTTGAGATGCAGACTGGAAAGCATAATGTTACAAATGAAATTCTTGCAACTGGGCAAGGTGGCATCATTCTTCGGAAAGATGCTTGATCAACCTGATATTAATAGGGTGTCAGCCTCATTAATGCTTCTGAATAAGCTTGGTGCGTTGGATGAGGAAGAAGCTTTAACACCATTAGGATATTACTTGGCTAAACTTCCGATAGCACCACAACTTGGGAAAATGCTCTTACTTGGAATAATTTTCAATTGTTTAGAACCTATAATGAATATAGCTGTATGTTTGGACTACAAGAGTCCCTTCAACCTAAGTTTGAAAAGAAATACAAGAGTGCCTCAGCTGGATCCTGTAATGGCGGAATTTGCCGAAGACGTAAAAAGTGATCATTTACTGCTACATAAGGTGGTTCATCTTTACCAAAAAATGGATAAGAATACAAGATCCCATTTTTGTAAAGATTACAATATTAATTCTACAGTTATGAAAATGCTGAAAAAATTGAAGGTTGAATTTATGGAGTATCTTATGGCGTTGGAACTCGTACCAACAACCGATGTACACCATAAAGGTTTGAATGAGAATTCTACCAACATACAGTTGATTAAATCTGTAGTTTGTGCTGCACTTTATCCGAATGTTATTTTTTCTTGGTAAGTACCCCCTAAGTTACTTGAACTTCGATTTTCTCAAGAATTCATTGGAGAGGTGAAAATTCCCTTTCTCTAGTTTTTATCTTGTAACCACATAAATCTTCATCAGAGCTTTTGAGTGGGGACTTTTCAAAGTCTGAGTCAATTTCAGCCAAACTCTTTCTACAATTTGATTTGATTGATTTTTCTTTTTGTAGTACAATATCTGGACAACCGAAAGTATTTTTCAAAACAATAGATGATAACAAGGTAGTCCTACACAGAAAATCTATCCTTTCTTGTGACAGATTTTTCTCAAGTCCAATATTGGCCTATTATATAAAGATGAAAACAAAAATGGACATGGTACATGATGCTACTGTATGTTCCCCGATGCCAATGATTTTTTTCGGCAACGAATTTAATATACAAAAGAGTATGTTCGAACATTTCATAAGTGTGGACCAAAAAATGAAGTTCAACTGCGATAAAAGTGCATCCAGTATCATAGAGCAGTTGAGAGAGCGTCTTCATCAGTATGTAACATTCAGATTAACCCATCCTGCTACAATGAGGTCCGATACAGAGGAAAACTTCTTGAGGTGAGTACTATACTTATTTCAGTTTATTATTCACCTCATGAAAAAGACTAAGCAGACATCATTTTTTGAACAAATTATCATTAGATAAGTGATTGACCTGTTCAAACCCAATCAAATTTTCTTCTCCATATTGGTTTTCATTTTGTATTGTAGCACTTATTCTTAGAAACATAGCTAGAGCTAATGAAGAAATTATTGAGGCACTCTTTTCTTTGGATTAAATTTTTGTATAGTTCTGATGGTCTGATCATGGTATTGCCATACTGTTGAACCATCTAGTGACTTACATTTATAGCAAATGAAATAAACACTCAAGTGGAGGCAGAATGTCAACATTTAATAAATCAGTAACGCCGCAGTTTGCACTCCTGAACTTCTAGTGAAAAGCAGTCATTTTCTGATTATAATGCTATTTACTATCTACAATGGGCTATCGATGCATTATATTCTAAAATTTGAGGAATCAGTGAAATTTTTGATGGAATTTCAGGATAATCGTTGATTTGCTGGCTAGTACTGAGGTATGAAACTAACATCAACATCCTGTTGAGGGGCAATTCAGCAGAAGGAACTCCAAGCAAGATGATATCTATTTTCCTAAAATTCATGTTCGTATTGAATTTTATCCCTTATATAAAATATAAATAGTTCATTATCATGTAATTATGTTCTTATTGTGAAGAAATAAATATGATGTTTAAACTTTTTATGTTTTATATGTTTTGGTGTACCCAATTGAAGTTGTTTGCCTTGAAACAAACTATTGTGAAATTAATATCTATAAAGTTCGTCAAGTGATAATTAATACACTCGGAGGTGGACTAACCGATCATACAATATTAACCTCTGAGATATCATCTTCTGCTTTTAAGTTATCAAAGATAGACGCATGCGCCAGATAAGATTGAGTCTCTGCATTCTTTCCAGATGAGGCAAAAAAGATCCAGATAGGGCAAAAAACAGACAGCCCTGCCAAGATCTGCGCTGGCCTCAGACCTCTATATGTTGTTGAGAAATAGGGAAGAATATAGATTTTGAGTAACTTGAGCATTTTGGTACACTGATCGAACAAAACCTACCGAGGGAACAGGCATAGGTTATGATTCTAAACTGAGACTTTCTGTGCCTCTTTACGTCTTTATCGCTTCCTACAGTTCTCCCAAGAACCAATAAAACTCAAACTCCATATACCGTTTATTTACAGTCCTTACACTAGTATGGGCCAGCAGATCTACATTTTAAGAAGTTATCCTTATCGTAGAACTCGGGTGATTTTATTGTCGAAATGTCAAAGTTTGATCAATTTTCCTGAAGAAATGAGAAAATAATGGGAACGATGGGGTCCGGAACCTGTTGAATTAAGCGGTTAGAAACCACCTGGGGAGGTGACAGCATTATGTCATCTATTTGGAGCCCCAGGAGGATTGGAATGTTGGTGTAGCCTCTTCTTGGAGGGTTGCAGGTTGTACTCCGTTGGTTTCTTGAAAAACCAACCCATAGTCGCGTGTGTATCAATGAATGGGATGTATCGGAATATCATACCTTCGTAGGAACATTATAAACTGTCAAAAAATTCAAATTACACCCGGTATACCCAGTAGTCCGGTAGCCAGGATGCAGCTCTCGTAGGAAACCAACCACTCGAGGAACAGGTGAGGGATAAACATCTGATTGTCAGAAGCGGAGAGAAAATAAGTGAAGGCGGGAGCGGCCACACTCCACGCCGCCGCTCGATCGCCGCTATCCCATCCCACTTTTACATTTCGGTTCAGTTTCAGTTCGAGCGGACTGACGTACGGATGAATTGCGCGAGGACTCGCGATACACGTGTGCCTCTGATCGGGAGAAACGAGAACGATTGCGTTACGAGCCTTCCCAAACAGGAACATGACCAATGTAAATTTTTGACAATCGCGAGTGACAGAACTGCGTTTGGCGGGCTTTTCGAAAAATTAGTGAAAGTGCCAAGTTTCGCCCAGATTCGACTGCGATGATTATATCAAAAGATCTCTTTTTGCTGGGGGACCAAGACTACTTGAGACTCCCGAACAAGGACGAGAAAAGGCAGCCCAACATGCCTAGACCGATTCCCAAACAAAGGTAAGCCCACCACAAGCACCTATCAGTCACCCACCAAATACTCCCAAATACCTTTTTTGCTCCCCACCGAAACATCGCAATGACTGTCAAAATATCGGAACCAACCTAAATTTCAACCACGTCCACAACACAAGATCCAGTTATCCACGAGTCAAACCCAATCCCAAGTGCGAAAACCTTCAAAATCACCAGCCTCAATACGACATTTGATCGAAAGGAATTCTCACTCGCGTGTCGCTAGAATCTGGGTCAATCGCTGAAATAGAGCGTTTACCGAAATTACAAAACCCTTTGACAGGTGAAAAATGATCAGAATTGTGTGGAGTTGCATAACACACAAGAACTTTTCGAATTCCTCAGGATCACACCTTCCTTCATCGATTTTCTGCCTGCTCAACTGCCAAGATCTTCTCCTTGTGAGATACTAGAGGTCTTCTACCTAGCTACGCAATGTACGCTACTTGCTCTGAGCCAAAACTATTTGTAGAAAAGTTGCGTTGCCTTGGAATCTAACTTCGCGTAGCCGGAAATAGAAATAGCGAAGTAAACATGAGCACATTCACCAGAGGAGATCTAGCTGGGAAAATCCCATTTTTATGGGACTTACCTTTTTCATAATGAGAAGGATTGCGCTCTTCTTCACAGTAGAGTAACATCTTATATCCCTTCAAACTACCTGATGGTTTTGATCGTCCACAAGCAAGTGGCAGGTCCTGAAAGACCAGGCAGAATAAAGCTCCTTTTAAAATAACAGTTCTTTATTGTACCAGCAATTGGCTATCGAACAGGGGTCTTTCAGCCTCTTTTGAAATAATTTTCTGATCACACAACTTTCATCATCAAGGAACCACATGATGAGCAATGTCGCAATGTGCTCCTTGACAATTTGCATGGCTCATGACATGAGTTTTAACTTGATTCAGATGAGAACATTAACTCAGGTTTTATGGAGTGCCATATTGAATAGGAAACTTGAGGTCTTTTCTTGTAGAAAAATCAAAATTTTCGGGAATCGCTCGAATCAAAATTGAACCCCTCCACTTTCCTAAAATGGTATAAGCTTTGCCGCGAAATGCTTCAGAAAGTGAGGATTTCAAGAAGCCCGAAAAAGATCCTAACTTCAAGTTAGTGCTTCATAAACTTTTGACGATCTTATACAGAACATCATTATTTTTTCAAGTTTAATGATCAATCTCAAAATATTTGCATACACCGAAGCAAATTTTCGTAGACACGCTGGGTAATTATTTGAGCAAGATAAATTCTTACATAGCAAACAGAACAGTCCGTAAAATTATGTTTTGATACTGAAAAAACTGTGAGGTATACTCCATTCATTTTCATAAAGTATCCCGGTTGACCAAGATTTAGGTTTATCAAGTTTTTTCACTTGAAACCGAGCTTGAAACTGACTCAGGTTGGCACTCGTGAACTATCGGCAATGTCAAAATAATTCTCAGGGACGTTGCCATCGTGACAAAGATTTCGTAGTACTACTACATTTTCATACTGGAGTATTTCAAGTTATTTATAAATGTCTTCTGCAGGCTTATTTCCTCAGAATTTCGAAAAGTGGGGAATTCCAAAGGTCCGCCTGTTCGTTTAGAAGTTTTTCTGTCTGGTTATTCGAGTAATTTTATTCTTTTTTCGAATGAACTACCACCAAGTAACGGTCCATTATTTTTCAGTAAAATTTAAACACTCGATTTTCGATTTCCGTGCAAGATATTCATTATTTTACCAAAGTAAATGAACATGTCACTGACCGTAGTTTATGAGGGTGCTAAGATCTTTCTAAAGATTCTTTTAGACCCATTGAATAATGCTCTGATCCTTTTTCTTGGATCCATTCCATCAACAGAAAATTTCAATTTTTCACGGTAACATGATCCGGAATATTACATGAATTGTTTTTCCCTAACTATCGCTTGCATTCCTGATATGAAGTCACTTTTATCGGTGATATCGTATATGGGATGGTCTCAAATATCAAAACATTTCTGGAAACTGACTGACCAACTTCGGTCACACGACGAACAAGAGACCCATTGTGGATTTGATGGGAACAGAATAATTTGTGGAGTCTGCTTTTCGAGAACATATAAATCATGTAATGTGACAGGTGCCGAGTTTCTTATTTCATTTAGTCGAGAGAGGATTACAAAAGATATGATGGATTGTGATTAACTTCAAATGTGGACCATGGATTCATGGATATTACCATGGGCGAAAGTTTGAGATCTTATGAATGTTTTGAGGTTGGGAAATTATTAAAGGAAAAACAAAAAATCGACGACAAAATCATTTAACAGAAAAGAAGCAGCAAGACTATACTATACAACTCCGAAACAAGAACTCAAATTGTAAACAGTACTTTTAATCTGAATTGATTGCTTCGTCACTCCCCTAATTCGTAGGAATCTTATGACACCTAATATGTCAAAATCCATCAAGCCGTTCAGGCTGTAGAGCTTGAGGAAGAAATAGACATACATACACTTTGCCATTCTTTTTGGCAGCAAGAATCCAAATGAGGGAATTTTTCCATTCTGTTTTTGGATTTCGATAGTGCGTCTATCTAGGAATAATTTCCAAAACACAGATTGGAAAAATTCCTTCATTTAGATTCTTACCACCGAAAATAGTGGCAAAGGTTGAAATTTTTTGAATTTTCGAAAATGTCGAATACTTAGACCATATGGTCTAAGGTCGAATATAAGGACTGAACGAGAAGAAATTCGCTATCACAAAAACGACTATATCTCTTGAACCAATTGAAAAAAAAATCAAAATTTGATCATGGTTAGCTTTGTTATGAACGTAAGAACATGTGGAACATTTACTTCCAATTCTCTGTCGCAAAAGCAAGTGAAAACACGGGAATTTATAGTGAAACTTTTTCAAAATAATCAAAAATGGAGCTTCGAAAGAATCGCAAAAGAGGCTCGCGTTCGTCCGGAAACGGTATCAAGAGTTGTTGAGCGCTTCAACGAAGATCTTACAATTAACCGCAAGGAAGGAACCGGGAGGAAAAAGGGGTTTCATAGCCCAAAAAAAGTGAAGAAAGCCATCAGCCATCTTCAGAAGAATCCTAACCCTTCAGAACGGAAAGTGGCCCAAATAGTGGGTTGTTCGCAGTCAACCGTTCAGAAAATCAAGTCGAGTTGTGGGCTTAGAACATACAAAGTGCAGAAAGTGCCAAACAGGAACGCTGTGAAGAATCAAGGAGCGAAATCAAGAGCAAAGAAATTAAAAAAAGATTTCTTGAAAAATTTTTCCTGTTGCGTGATGTTTTGATTGATTTCTCGCAACTTCCTGGTCAGGAATTTGATACTGCAGATTCTCGTGGAAATGTTGACGAACAATTTCGCGTGAAGAAACAAGCAAAGTTTCCTGAAAAATTCCTGGTTTGGCAAGCAATTTGCACTTTTGGGTAAAGGAGCAAATTTTTCGTTGGCCAAGGCTCTGTCGACTCGAAGATATACATCGAGGAATGCTTGAAGAAGCGACTTTTAAAATTTTTACGTGAGCACGATGTGTCAACAATCTTTTGGCCAGATTTAACTTCATGCCACTACTACAGCAAGGCCACCAAGGAATGGTACGAAGCTAATGAGGTGGTTTTTGTTCCCAAAGAGGCCAATCCACCAAATTGCCCAGAACTCAGGCCAATCGAAAGATATTGGGCCCTGGTAAAAAGAGAATCGAAGAAGAATAAGCAATCAACGAAAACATTAGCCGGAATTCAAGCAAAAGTGGAAGACAGCATCCCAGAAAGTGACTGAGAACACTATAAGAAGCAGGATGGGAAGAATTCCAGAATAAATCCATGAATATTGTAAAAAATAGTTTTGGTTTCTTCATTGTAGAAACGATGTTCATAAGAATTCGAAGATGATTCGAAAATGAGTTTGATTTTCGAAATCGGTCCAGTGGTTCAAAAGATATAAGCGTTTTTGTGATATAGCGAATTTATTCTCGTTCAGACCTTATCTAAACATATTTTTCTGAACCGTCACGAAGACTCTCTACCCAAAGGTATCATATTTTTCATTCATCACGCCACAGCCTGTACATACACTCGAAAAACATTACCCTCCTTCTGGCGGGTAAAATTCGAAATTACACGCCAATAGCCGAGATCCGTCCAGTCAATTTCCCGAAAATAGGTTATAAGTACACATCTGTTGTCCATCATTTTGCTGGAAACTACACAGTAATTTCACAGACGTTGATCGTTTTAATTTTAAACAAAACATTATGAAATTTCAGATGCTTCCGACAGTATGTCAGTAATATATGTATTCCCGCCCAAACATTTAACTGTAATTATGTCGAATTCATGGATTACAGGATTAGTGTCATGTACCTCTTCATTTCGTTCCAAGAAATTTAACGCTTTGCTTGATATTCAGCAGGAATTAAATGTGACTGTACTGACTGTAGAGTAATACAGGGTCTTTCACGAGGAACCTCACCCATATTTATACGGGAAACTACTGAACGTATTTTCATGAAATTCAGCACTTATAAGTATTTCACGATGCTGATGAAATCTAAAATATTTTCAAGGCATGAGCACCTCCGGTTTTTCCGGAAATGACGTCAACTTCCGTTTTTCAAATTAGAACACCATTTTTTTATTGCAGAAATAGATTCCTTAGAAAATTTCAAGTTATTTTGATGTAACATTTTTCAGTTTTGGTTGGAAAATTCTCTCTGAGCGGGAAAATTCGAAAAAAAAATCGAAAATAGAGCTCCGCTGAAACAAGAATAACTTCGAGGTTTTTGGATGGAAAATTTTCATTTTTGGGATTTTTCAAGATGTAAGATTGATGTATCCACTTTAAAAATCGAAATCGCGATTCATGATACAGGGGGTGAAGAAATCGCTTTCAAAATTAGGGATGACAAAATCGTGAAAAATCAATTTTTTCAAATTAGAACCCCATTTTTTATGGCAGATATTGAATCTACGTTAAAAAATAATGCATCACACCCTTGCCCTAAAATGGATATTTTCTGAGTTAATATCCACTTTAGGGCAAGGGTGTGATGCATACACTCACATTATTTTTTAACGTAGATTCAATATCTGCCATAAAAAAATTGGGTTCTAATTTGAAAAAATTGATTTTTCACGATTTTGTCATCCCTAACTTTGAAAGCGATTTTTTCACCCCCTGTATCATGAATCGCGATTTCGATTTTTAAAGTGGATACATCAATCTTACATCTTGAAAAATCCCAAAAATGAAAATTTTCCATCCAAAAACCTCGAAGTTATTCTTGTTTCAGCAGAGCTCTATTTTCGATTTTTTTTTCGAATTTTCCCGCTCAGAGAGAATTTTCCAACCAAAACTGAAAAATGTTACATCAAAATAACTTGAAATTTTCTAAGGAATCTATTTCTGCAATAAAAAAATGGTGTTCTAATTTGAAAAACGGAAGTTGACGTCATTTCCGGAAAAACCGGAGGTGCTCATGCCTTGAAAATATTTTAGATTTCATCAGCATCGTGAAATACTCATAAGTGCTGAATTTCATGAAAATACGTTCAGTAGTTTCCCGTATAAATATGGGTGAGGTTCCTCGTGAAAGACCCTGTATACCTCTATTACTTCTTCGTTTTGAAATATTCATCAGTCCTATATCAAAACCTAACATCTGTTTCCGAAGAATTAGAAGTAGCTATGATCTTATTGGTCATCCTGGATAGAGAATATTGGTCCAAAAGCTCAAATAATTGTGGAAAGATTCAGTGGTGAAGTCATATAATCAAAGTCATATTGGAATTCGACGTGGCATCCAAAAATGTGGTAATTTACAATGAGCCTGTATTTAATTAGAAAAATATGCTGTACCAACTGCACGAATGATTTTGTGATGCCCGTTTTGATGTTTTACTCTATCTCCGTCGATATCATCAGGAAAATGTCTGCAGGGTTAAGCAAGGTTACGCGAAGAGGTAATTCAATATTTTTAGACCTCCTTAAACATTGGATTCTATTTTTATACGGCATAATATGTTTGTTTCAACGTTCTTTTTCAGTTAGTAACACCCAATTCATTTTTATGTCTCCAGCTTGGATTTATATACGCTTCATCTACCTGCTATATCGCTGAAGCTGCATTCGGTGCTTATCCCTAAATTAAAACGAGTATAAGGCTTCATTTGCTGCCTTGAGATATTATGATGGATAAAAATATAGAATTTGATGGGATTTGAAAGGTCATTTCCTGATAAGACCATTTCGTGTGTTGATAATGGAAAAATATCAGTCATTATTTGGTTTTTCAGATTTTTCCAATATTTTAATCGTGTTTTGGAAGATTGCTCATCTTTAGAAATGGCTTTCTTGGAATTTTACTTCATTTCAGGTTTTTTGTTGGACATTTTGGAGTAGTGGATACAACACATCATGAAAATTCTTATAAAGAGAAGATTTTGGTATTATAGAAATGGGTTCATGAATTCAGGAATTTCCGACATATCTTCTTCTAAAAAATAACACATTCTAGCAGTGATCTATATATTTAGTTCTGCTGGTCTTACATTGCCTGGGACAACAAGAATATGACAAGGGAATCTGGTTTGTGACATCAATTCTCATGTGTTTTCCGTATAGAAATGAAGAAAATACATAATATTTCATGTTTTTTATTGTTGAAAATATATTAGTTTCTATCTCCTATTTCTATGGTCTAGGGTTTATACGGAACCTGTATGTATTGCAAATAATGTAAATATAGGAAATAAAATACCTATTAAAATTGATTTGTTTATTTATGTTGGTAGATACAAAAAGACAATTCATATTTTTCACATCATCAACTTTTTTCGCTTTCAATCTTTCAAGAACGTTACTTGACAGTTTCTTCGTTGAGACAACGGTTTGCAACCGCTCGCCTCCTTCAAAATCAGCTTGATCAAACTCATGAGGTCCAAATTAGCACTCAGACAATAAGAAATCGCCTCAGAGAATATGATTTAAGGCCTCGGGTCGCGGCAAGAGGCCCAGCTCTTACCCCAGCCCATCGAAGGGCGCGTTTGGATTTTGCGAGAGAGCATATCCATTGGGAAGAGACCGATTGGGAAAGAGTTCTCTTCACAGATGAGTCTAGATTCTGCCTCTACCATTGTGATCGACGTTCCCTTGTATACAGACGTCCACATGAAAGATATGCTCAGTGCAATTTCCTGAATACTACTGGTTTGGGGGGAGGATCGATTATGGTATGGATGGGGTGGAATATCTTTGACTGCTCGCACAGACCTAGTGGTCGTTGATAATGGAGCTATGAATGCTGATAAGTATATAAGGAACATTCTTGAAGAGCATGTAGTGCCATTTGCCCGATACATTGGTGAAAATTTCATTTTTATGGACGATAATGCCAGACCCCATCGTGCGCGCATCGTTCAGGAGTACCTTGAAGAGGTTGAAGTCTCTCGAATGGAATGGCCAGCAAGAAGTCCAGATCTCAATCCGATTGAGCAGGTTTGGGACAACCTCAATAGAAGGCTGAGAAGTTCAGAAAATCATCCAGCTACTCTTAATCACTTAGGAATCCAACTCGGAGAAATCTGGGAAGGATTAGATCAGAACATTTTAAGATCACTCATTTTGAGTATGAACCGTCGTTGCCGAGCTGTAATTAACGCAAGGGGTGGAAATACCAAGTATTAAATCACTTATCAGCATTTCAGTATTTTGAAAATTGTTCATTTCTCTTCTTTCACAAAGATTCGGTGAAATCCTGAATTTTTCTTCCATTCAATGTGTCTTGTTTCGTTCAAAACCTCCCAGAGAGAACATAAAAAATAAGTTATAAAGTCAATGTAGAGTTAACTTTCATTAAAATTGAGATTTTCAGAATGTGCGTCAATTTTTTTGCGCAGTGTCACTCCTGTTTGGTATAAGAGTAGATGGAATTCTGATTGAAGACTACAAGTAACAAAAATTCTTGTGCTCAATCTCCAACGGAAAAACAGCCACAATTCCAAAAACTGCTCTGCACTCAGTCCATTTTTTGGAAGTTGAAGATAATCAATCCTTCCACTTATCTGTGAAAGTTTCTTAATTCAAATACAGGAGAGTCTCCATTGTTTAAACTTGGCAAATAAATCCGAGTGTAGAAGGATGGCAAATATCTGAAAAATTACCTACTCACTTTTACTCGCAATAGCTTTTGAATCCAGAATTGTTTGAGAATAATTACGATAAACTGACATACATGTGGCATTAGGTCAATGCACTTTATCATTATACACAATTGATATGTTCACACATCACAAAATAAACTTGGTGAACTGATGTCCTCTTGTAATGCTCAATAACAAACAACTCTGGGATTTTTGTTCTCTTACAAGTGGATTCGCAGACAATGATAATGTACTGAAAATGGGTAATTGATTTTTCTTCAGTTCTAGTTGTTTTGATATACAGGGTCTTGAGGAACCTCACCCATATTTTTTTTTTTTTTTTTTTTTAATTTAAATTATTGTGTCTCGGCAACTAGGCCATTGACACAGTACAATATTCTATTTTTACATTACAGATGAACAAAAAATTTTATACGGGAAACTACTGAACGTATTTTCATGAAATTCAGCACTTATAAGTATTTCACGATGCTGATGAAATCTAAAATATTTTCAAGGCATGAGCACCTCCGGTTTTTCCGGAAATTACGTCAACTTCCGTTTTTCAAATTAGAACACCATTTTTTTATTGCAGAAATAGATTCCTTAGAAAATTTCAAGTTATTTTGATGTAACATTTTTCAGTTTTGGTTGGAAAATTCTCTTTGAGCGGGAAAATTCGAAAAAAAAATCGAAAATAGAGCTCCGCTGAAACAAGAATAACTTCGAGGTTTTTGGATGGAAAATTTTCATTTTTGGGATTTTTCAAGATGTAAGATTGATGTATCCACTTTAAAAATCGAAATCGCGATTCATGATACAGGGGGTGAAAAAATCGCTTTCAAAGTTAGGGATGACAAAACCGTGAAAAATCCATTTTTTCAAATTAGAACCCAATTTTTTTATGGCAGATATTGAATCTGGATATTAACTCAGAAAATATCCATTTTAGGGCAAGGGTGTGATGCATACACTCACATTATTTTTTAACGTAGATTCAATATCTGCCATAAAAAATGGGGTTCTAATTTGAAAAAATTGATTTTTCACGGTTTTGTCATCCCTAACTTTGAAAGAGATTTTTTCACCCCCTGTATCATGAATCGCGATTTCGATTTTTAAAGTGGATACATCAATCTTACATCTTGAAAAATCCCAAAAATGAAAATTTTCCATCCAAAAACCTCGAAGTAATTCTTGTTTCAGCGGAGCTCTATTTTCCCGCTCAGAGAGAATTTTCCAACCAAAACTGAAAAATGTTACATCAAAATAACTTGAAATTTTCTAAGGAATATATTTCTGCAATAAAAAAATGGTGTTCTAATTTGAAAAACGGAAGTTGACGTCATTTCCGGAAAAACCGGAGGTGCTCATGCCTTGAAAATATTTTAGATTTCATCAGCATCGTGAAATACTTATAAGTGCTGAATTTCATGAAAATACGTTCAGTAGTTTCCCGTATAAATATGGGTGAGGTTCCTCGTGAAAGACCCTGTATACAAGGTCATAATTTAGTATGGCGTTCTTCCATAGCTGCCAAGCAAAACATCTTAGAAATTTCGTTCCAAAACTGACTTCTAGGAGACTTATTTCTACATCTCAGGAAATTATTTTGCAGTATACAGGGCGTCCCCAAAAAAGATAATCCGACAGAGAGTGATTTTTTAAATGGATCACCTCATATTTTTTATATATTTTTAATGTGTTCTAACTCCTCTTTGATGGTGTAAAATTCAAGAAATATTGTTTTCAGCGGTGCAGATCTTATTGAGATGCTGTAAAAAGTTATCATAGCAAAATAATTATCCTACCTTCTACAGGGTGGTCGTTATTAACTGTCAAATATGGAGAATTTCAAATTGATGTTTCTCGATTTTTTCAAACGCAATTACGCAACACCCTGTATATTTTTTCTTGAGATAACAGTCTATTGAATTCTTTAGAATGTCAGCTTATTCCAACATTGTTGAAGCAGAAATGTCAATTTTCTCTTAACTGTGACGAATCTCTGGGAAGGGGTGCTGCAGCACCTTTCAACCTCCCCCCCTTTGTGTGCGCCAGTGACCTACAAGGTGGATGAACGCCCAGAAGCTCTCGGAAGCACCTGACCCCAAAAACTTCTGCATTTTTGGTGTAAATCGAATTTTCACGTGACGAGTAAGGCTGCTATGGATCCATGCCCCACCTTGCCTTCATTTTGACCTATTTTTACTTGGCATCGAGTACGATGACCCTTCATGACCCTTCGAGAAACCTGGAGAACGAGAAAATCAATGTCGCCCAAACGCAGAAAATTCTTACAGCCTGCGGTTCCCGTTTTAATTCTTCCCACAGGAATAATCCTTTCGGTGGGAAAGGAATATGAAACTGGAAGCTCTACCAAGGAGATTCCTTCTCGACTGAGAAGAAAGACCCATTTAAATCTAGCTTCCCACTTTAATGTCATGTGAATTACGATATGGACATAATGGTGCCCCAGGTGTTACGTTCTTCTGTTCTCGGGAAGGTCAAGGTCTACGCAAGGTTCCTGATGAATAGGACATTTGGATGGATTATAAAAAAATCGGTATCAGTTGGAGATTCAATAGAAGGGAGGACGGGAGGAATTATTCGGTACACAGAGCGTGAAAAGGAATTGGTATTTGTGCCTTCACGGAAGCTTATGATATAATGAATAATATAATGAGAGAATAATTCGAAATTTTTTTTGGATCCGCAAGGAGGCACGAAAGCAGGCCCAAGGGAATATGAACGCGATACATAATGCACCCGTTTTCACACCACCCTGTAGGTAGAGTGCTAGGCGCGTTTTATTTTGAGTGGTATCCCCAGTAGGCCTAATCCACTATGTGTCAAAATTGGCGCATACCTACTTGTTCCGCATTTATTGGCGCATTTGTTCTCTGAGATATTTCTCCTTCGTTAGAACCTTTGCGACATTATTATTGTGAATATACCTGAAATTAACCACCACCAAAAACCCTGAAAGTCACTCACATTGACGCCTTAAATTCTCAATTTGTCGCTCTTGGTCCATCGATGGCTTAAGTTGGGAATGGCAACCAGAAAATCCCTTACAACTCAGCCCTGAAAGGCCGAGGGTTCTCTGGGACCTACCTTCTCTTTCACCTGGAAGAATCTGAAAGAAAGAAACGCTTCCTGATTGTTAGAAACCTGCACTTCGTACGCTCTGAGCGTGTGAACAAAGTCGAAAATGAAGTATGAAAAACATAAAACAAACAAAATTATTGAACAATAAAAGATTAAATGATAATGTTTAGTATCAGAATATGAGTTTTCAGGACTGAATTCAGTCAGAACAACTTCAAATACTTATATTACCATTTGGCATTAGTATCACTGTGAAGAGTAAAATCAATATCTAAATTCTCAAACTTTTGGATGAAAAATGATCAACACCAAAACACTATACAGAGTGTAACAGCCAAATGGAATAAATTCGATAACGAATAAATGAGGGCGTGTTGGAAAAAACGCTCGGACACGTCGATTTGTAATTTTAAATGCGCATATTTTTCAAGAAAATAATATTATATAGGGTGTTCCAAGTGACCGTGGCCAATACCAACTTTCTTATTTCAAATGCAGCCCCTCGTTTATTATTTATTTTTTGGATTCTTCAGAGAATTCTAGACACAATTCATGCACAATGTCCTATTCCTATCTTTAGCTATTTCGGAAGCATTAAGTGTTTTCAGATTTATTGCAAAAATCAACGTTTTAAATAAAAATTATTTTATTTCACAAATTCGGTACATTACACTTAAAACCTGATGAGTAATAGTGATTATTTCTTAATTAAAAAAAACAAAAAAAAAAACATTAATGTAGGAAATGTTCAAAATGCTCGCCGCGAACGTCTTGGCAACATGCTAATCTGGTGTAGAATTGTCTTCTATAACGTTGCTCAACATTTCAGGCGTTTTTGCTTACTTTCTTCATATCAAGAGGTAAATGGGAAATAAGTATTGAGTGTAATGTATCGAATTTGTGAAATAAAATAATTTTCATTTAAAATGTTAATTTTTGAAAAAAATCTGAAAACACTTAATATTTCCGAAAAAGTTGAAGATAGGTATAGGACATTGTACTTGAATTATGTCTAGAATTTTCTGAAGAATCCAAAAAATAAATAATATACAGGGGTTTGCATTTGAAATAAGAAAGTTGGTATTGGCCACGGTCGCATGGAACACCCTATATAATTTTATTTTCTTGAAAAATATGCGCATTTAAAATTACAAATCGACGTGTCCGAGCGTTTTTCCTAAGACCCACTCATTTATTCGTTATCGAATTTATTCCATTTGGCTGTTACACTCTGTATAATATTTTTATCGAAACATATCTGAGCTGTTAATGATATTAACTTCGACATAAATATGTCGTGAATGCGATAATGTATTGCAGGCGAGGAGAAACTTATATCTATCTATATTAATTTTAAAAATTCAATTTCTCCGAGCTACGACAAATACCAATTTTTGCAGTCATAAATGCACGGAAATTGGCACCGATTGAGGTGTAGTCTTGCTTCCTTTCTTAAATTCCAACCCCTTATTATGCAATCTTCACTCTCCACCACTCTAGAAACTCTTAACACTCCTTCTATATCAGCTTGTAAAGAACTCATATGAGGGTTCGATTTACAACGTGAAATATTCGAACCAACTGCACAATCCGTCAATTTTCAAAATCAATCATCACAATCACTTGTCCAATAAACCCGAATTGACTCATAAGGGGAGTGAAGGGTGGTGCGAAGAATGGATTTCCCGAAATTGGTTCCTCGTGAACTTGGAATTGTATGCGGGACTACTATTATTGAATTAAGCTAGTTTTTGACAGAACATATGGTTGGGGGATCTTCAAGAACCAACGAACAGTAGGATACTTGAAGTATCGGGTGGTCATATAGTGTTGTCAGTTGTGGGTTCAGTAGTTTATTTACCTTAATGGGGAACTGTGCTAGTGTTGTCAGTGGGATTTAGATCACAATGGAATTTCCTGTAGATATTCTTTCGGAGTCGTTGAAAAGGTAGGTGGTGATTTTACCATCCTGAAAAAAATTGTTTCAATTGAGTAATCATGAAAGAATATTATTTCACTATGCAGGGTGTTTCTGAATTTATGCGAAAGATTTCAAAGGGGATTCCTTGTTTACTAAAGGGTAGTTTGTTGTATAAAGGTTGGGTCAAAAGTCAAACGTAAGGGATATATCGCGGTTCAAAGATGGCGGAAAAATGGAATTTTAAGAAAAACTTACGCAACGACTTGGAAAGAATTAAATTCCGATAGCCTGATTTGGTTAGAAACTTTTTCATCTCCTGTATTTTTCTCGTAAAATGTAGGGGAAATACGTACAAAATGACATATATGGACAAAATGACATAGGCATCATAACTTGAGTTCGGAGGTATGAAATGCGGAACTGTCTACCACATTACACGACCCGAGTGGCTTCAATTAACCTCTGAAAATTAGCAAGAGCTACTCTGGTTCATTCGGTCGTTTTGAGAGATAACAGAAACCAATAGGTCACGAGTTTTTTTTCATTGCGCCAAATTTTAAGAAGAAATGACCAGTTTTCACCATGTTTTTCATTCAAATTGCATTCAATTCAAACTTTACTTATTTGTCATTGTATTCACGGAGCTTTTTGTATGTTGAATATACTTCTTGTAATAATTCGATACATTTCTAGTTTTATAACGCTATATGGACAAAATGACATATACAGTGAACGGACAAAATGACATAGGTATTTCAGCTGAATTAACCGTATCTACCGGACAAAACCAAGACAATCCATCTCAGGCTCCATCAGAAAACAAAGAATCAGGACTTGTCTTAACATATTCATAACAAAATCTTCATCTGCGGCTAATAAAGGCAATGCATCTTAACCTACTCTTGCTGATCCTATGAGGAGGTTTCTCCAATCCCTAAAGGACGATTTATAAGTGAACAAGGCAAACGTTAGCCGAGGACTCGACAAACGTACTTAGTTTCAACTTCTACACCTAATAAGACTGCAATCAAATCAAATAAGAGCCAATACCTCCTCCAAAAACAAGGAGACAAGTCCCTAGGGGCCCTAGGGCATTATTTAAAGAAGACAATGAAGAAGAAAATGTTCCTAGCAACTTTCGAGATCATGAAGACGACTGTCCAGTGTCCATCTATTGTTATGAGACCTTTTTTCCCGATTTAGATCTTCTCCAGGATTAGCCCTGAAGAAGACTGGTTACGGTGCATGCATTGCTTGCATTGGGCTCACGCATTTTGTGCTGATGTTCCTAGAAGAACCAAGCGTTTCATTGGTGCACTTTGTCAGTAGTTTTTTAACTATAAGCATAAAAATACAGTTGCCTATTGCAGGTATGTCATTTTGTCCATAGCATGAGAACAAAATGAATTTCGTTTATCCCAATTTATCTAAGAATATTTTATTTCTTGGTACTTTTATTTCATAAAGGTTGATTAGATTTCATAAAGAAAGGACCAAAGATCAGGGGTGTCGAATATGACATTACTGTGATTCACTACTAACAAGTTATGCCTCTGAAATAAAACCCTATGTCATTTTGTACGTACTTCCCCTACCGTTTTAAATTGAAAAAATTAATGTAAATTTATTTTCGAACCGATTCAAAATTTATTTTTTTATTTCAAAACAGTATATTTTACGAGAAAAATACAAGAGATGAAAAAGTTTCTTACCAAAACAGGCTATCCGAATTCAGTTCTACCAAAGTCGTTGCGTAAGTTTTTCTTCAAATTTAGTCAACAAAATGACAGGGGTAGTCTCCTTCAACCCCCTCCTCTCATTCCAAAAATATGAAAAAATATCAGAAAAGTGTGTTTTCATAATAGTAATACTTCCAAATAATATCATCATTCGCTTTTCGTTTTTGAGATACAAAATAAAAAGATAATATTTCCGCCATCTTTGAACCGCCATATCTCCCTAACGTTTGACTTTTGACCCAACATGTATATAACAAAATACCCTTTATTTTGAACAAGGAATCACAATTTGGAATTTTTCGGATCAATCCAGAAACAGCCTGTATATGTTTTGGACGGTGAAATTTAGGAAAGAATCTCAAGTTGCACATCCCTATACAATATGTACACTATTATCGACTGAAAATATTCTTCCTTCAAACATAGCACGATGGGATTTTGTAGAATAGAAATGGCTCTTTTTCAAATTTATTAGTAAAATAGGTACAAAAATGAAAACAGAAAATGAAAAAAAATATTGTAAGCATCAATTTAATAAAATGATTCACAGGAAAAAAATATTCGAGATTATTTCCCTTATTTTAATTAAAATGGAACAACCTTTTTTTTTTGAAACTGAATGAATCCCAATACCTAAAAGCAATTGTATTTTCCTCCTCCATCTCGAACGCAAAATTAGAAATTTTTTGGGTAGGTTTGGATCTCGAATGAAATGGTTGAGTTCGTTAATGGGCAAATTCGACCAGGGGTTCCTTGAATAAATTCCGTTCAAAATGTTTTTCTTGATAATTGCAAAACTAGAGATCAGATCCTCATGAAATTTTGCATTTGGTTGAAGAATGACGCATTCAAGCTTCGTGCGCCGACGTAATGTTAAATGGCAAGAAGCCATTCAGTATTCCTACCCAATATTCAGTAGTTTATGCTGATAACACGTCGTATTTACCTGTACCTATACTGAGTTGAACAAGAAAATTTCTACTGGAATAAGATTACTTTGTTGATCACTGATGAGTATTCCTCTTCCTAGAAATTGTCCAGAATATTGAAATGAAGCATATTACTAATGTCTTTCTTCATTTTCAATGTTCTTAACCTGACTGAACGAAAAATATTCTCGGACCGAAAATTTACCTAGAAACAACAGCGAACATTCCAAAGAAACGAAACAGGCCCAAAAATCGATAGTTGTAAGAGACCTGAGGTTAATTTGATTCAACTTAACGGATTTTTTCGGGATAGGCCAATAGCCCGACCGCTGTTACGTAACCAGCCCATATCAATCCGGAAAGAGCGATATCAGTCTCGACGTTTCTGTACATTCCGAGTTTTGGGGTTCAGATAGACAACATAGACGAGGTTCTGCCTTCCAGATCACCAGGAGACTCGGTTAGGCCAGATCACGGCGACGAACTTGAGGTACCTATTAAGTTTGTTTGGTTCGATGACCTTTCGAATGAGTTTCGTAAGTGCACGCATCACACACTTAAACCATGAAATTCCCCATAGACGTACTGAACTAAATAGAATTTGAGCAGGGATGTATTAAGGACTGAAAGAGAATAAATTCGCTATCACAAAAACGCTTTTATCTTTTGAACCACTGGACCGATTTCGAAAATCGAACTCATTTTTGAATCATCTTCTAATTCTAATGAAAACTGTTTTTACAATAAACAAACCAAAACTATTTTTTACAAAATTCATGGATTTTTTCTGGAATTCTTCCCATCATGCTTCTTATAGTGTTCTCTGGGATGCTGTCTTCCACTTTTGCTTGAATTCCGCTATTGTTTTCGTTGATTTCTCAGTCTTCTCAATTCTCTTTCTACCAGGGCCCAATATCTTTCAATTGGCCTGAGTTCTGGGCAATTTGGTGGATTGGCCTCTTTGGGGACAAAAACCATCTCATTAGCTTCGTACAATTCTTCGGTGGCCTTGCTGTAGTGGCATGAAGCTAAATCTGGCCAAACAGATTGTTGGCACATCGTGCTCACGTAAAAATGGTAAAAGTCGCTTCTTCAAGCATCCCTCAATGTATATCTTCGAGTCAACAGAGCCTTGGCCAACGAGAAATTTGCTCCTTTTCCCCAAAGTGCAAATTGCTTGCCAAACCAAATTTTTTTTGGAAACTTTGCTTGTTTCTTCACGTGTAATTGTTCGTCAACATTCCACGAGAATCTGCAGTATAAAATTCCTGACCAGGAAGTTGCGAGAAATCAGCCAAGACATAGGTTTGGTCGTCCATCACGCAACAGGAAAATTTTTTCAAGAAATGAAATCTTTTTAATTTCTTTGCTCTTGATCTCGCTTCTTGATTCTTCACAGCGTTCCTGTGTGGCACTTTCTGCACTTTGTAGGTTCTAAGCCCACAACTCGACTTGATTTTCTGAACGGTTGACTGCGAACAACCCACTATTTGGGCCACTTTCCGTTCTGAAGGGTTAGGATTCTTCTGAAGAAGGCTGATGGCTTTCTTCACTATTTTTGGGCTATGAAACCCCTTTTTCCTCCCGGTTTCTTCCTTGCGGTTAATTGTAAGATCTTCGTTGAAGCGCTTAACAACTCTTGATACCGTTTCCGGACGAACGCGACCTCTTTTGCGATTCTTTTGAAGCTCCATTTTTGATTATTTTGAAAAAGTTTCACTTTAAATTCTCGCATTTTCACTTCGCTTGACATTTTGCGACAGAGAATTGGAATATCTATGAAGTAAACGTTCCACATGTTTCTGACGTTCATAACAAAGCTAACTATGATCAAATTTAGATTTTTTCTCAATTGGTTCAAGAGATATGAGTGTTTTTGTGATAGCGAATTTATTCTCGTTCAGTCCATAGGTTTTATTGCTCCTCCATCCAAACTTAATGAATTTCAGTATTTTCGAAGCTTTCGATTGAGACCGGGATTTAAACTTTAAATTCATGCACGATCATGCCTTTTATATACAGGGTGCACATTGAAAAGAAAACAGAGGTCTTTTTTAGTGTCCAAAATTCTAGTGGCCCAAATGTCCCCCTTGTACGTCTCTGAATTGTACTGACCTTGCTGGCGATGAGTCCACAGACAATGATAAAGTAGCGGGCGCAAAGTAGTAACTTCGGCTCGTGGCTATCAGCTTTTAGTGCGTGTAAACCATCTTCTTTCGCTTGTCCAAATTGAAATTCAAGGCACAGGACGCAAGTATAATTAAAAAGTTATAACTGTTCTTTCGGATGTTCCTCCTCTGACCGTTGGAATATTCGATTGAATTCGGTAAATAAATTTTGGTCACCGGGCACATTATTAATTCGACTAGTTTGAATGAATCTGCGATTGGAATGTCTTTATTTTCGTAGATAAACGCCTGTTCTGATTAATGTCAGCCAGTGTATCGATGGGAATCGAATATCGAAGAATGCCTACGCAAATTTTGATCATAGTTTATTCGGCATTCAGCCTGTTAAGTCTTTTGAAGAGTCATTATAGAATGGACAACCTCATAAGAAATGACAGAAAAGGTGTCTTTGATAGTGCCGAGAAGACCCTGAAATGTCATCAGTATTTTTTTTTTAAAACACCCATTATTCTTGGGTCAACAAGAAAGAACCATGACTAGATCACAAGGGAGGTCTACCGATTATACTTCATTCATTTATACCGGTTGGCCATGAAATTCTGATACATTTCAGCGTGTATATTTTGAAAATGTTAGGTTATAGTCATTTTCCTGTCAGAGAAATAAGCAACGTTGTCCTTTCTAAATAGAGGTCGTAGTAATTAAGTATTAATCAAACTGTTTATTTACTTTGGGAAAATAATGAATTTGAGAAAATATTATGTGAATTCAATAATTCCAAAGACCTGGCGAATGTTGAAGAAACTTATTTCTCGGTTAATACTGGAAATATTTCACGTATACAGAGTGTTAAAGCCAAATGGAATAAATGCGATAACGAATAAA
This sequence comes from Adalia bipunctata, assembly GCA_910592335.1. Lineage (NCBI taxonomy): Eukaryota > Metazoa > Arthropoda > Insecta > Coleoptera > Coccinellidae > Adalia > Adalia bipunctata. Next base: position 26,109,190 of record OU342953.1, read on the forward strand.
TGAGAGCGTGTTGGGAAAAACGCTCGGACACGTCGATTTGTAATTTCAAATGCGCATATTTTTCAAGAAAATAATATTATATAGGGTATTCCATGTGACCGTGGCCAATACCAACTTTCTTATTTCAAATGCAACCCCCTGTATATTATTTATTTTTTGGATTCTTCAGAGAATTCTAGACACAATTCGTGCACAATGTCCTATACCTATCTTTAACTATTTCGGAAGTATTAAGTGTTTTCAGATTTATTGCAAAAATCAACGTTTTAAATAAAAATTATTTTATTCCACAAATTCGGTACATAACACTAAAAACCTGATAAGTAATACTGATTATTTCTTAATTATAAAAAAAAACATCAAAGTCAATGTAGGAAATGTTCAAAATGCTCGCCGCGAACGTCTTGGCAACATGCTAATCTGGTGTAGAATTGTCTTCTAACGTTACTCAACATTTCTTCTCAGTAATGGTTTTTGCTTACTTTCTCCATATCAAGAGGTAAATGGGAAATAAGTATAGAGTGTAATGTATCGAATTTGTGAAATAAAATAATTTCATTTAAAATGTTAATTTTTGTAAGAAATCTGAAAACACTTAATGGTTCCGCAAAAGTTGAAGATAGGTATAGGACATTGTACATGAATTATGTCTAGAATTTTCTGAAGAATCCAAAAAATAAATAATATACAGGGGGTTACGTTTGAAATAAGAAAGTTGGTATTGGCCACGGTCGCATGGAACACCCTATATAATTTTATTTTCTTGAAAAATTTGCGCATTTAAAATCACAAATCGACGCGTTTTTCCTAACACTCCCGCATTTATTCGTTATCGAATTTATTCCATTTGGCTGTAACACTCTTTATAAACATTGTTGGAAGATTCAATTATACTGTTTTCTCGTACGGAAATCAAGAATCGAGTGTTTGAATTTCACTGAAAAATAATGGACAGAATAGTCCCTTACTTTGTAATAGTTCATTCGAAAAAAGAATAAAAGTACTCGAATAACCCGACAGAAAAACTTCTGAACGAACAGACAGACCTTGAAATTCCCAACTTTTCAAAATTCTCAAGAAATAAGCCTACAGAAGAAGAGATTCAAATACCCTTTTGCACAACTTAAGATACAGTATAAAAATGTAGTAGTAGGTACTACGAAACCTGTGTCACAGTTAAACCCCAAAAGAACTAATTTCATTTACACAGTTAAAAAGAAGGAAATAGAAATTAGCATTGGCAACTTCTCTGAGAATTATTTGACATTTCACGAGTACCAACCTGCGTCAGTTTTAATTAAAAAAACTTGATGAACCTGAATCATGGCCATGCAACCAAGATACACAATAAAAGTTATTCTGCTGCACGATAATGCTCAACTACCGAATTATGGCATTGCCATCTTGCCCAAGTACATTTCTCTAGAAATTATGACTATCGTCAAACTGGAATTCAGCATAGTCGAACAAAGTCATCGATTCATTATAAGAAACAAGTTTGTATAGAGCTCTTCGAAGAAACAAAACATCGGTTAATTAAATTCAACGAAATGCTAATTACAAAGAAAGAAATATTAATTTTCATGTGATTCCAGTTTTTAATAATAAATACCAGATGAAGCTTGAGATTCCTCTGGAAGTTGACTATATCGAGATTTTTATTCACTCACCTAGCTATGTGTCATGGTGTGATTAGTATTCAGTGCATTTATACTTGGTGAGAACTGCTCAAAAGGCGTTAAGATGTAAAGGGAATAACCTTTGGTTTGATATGCGATTGGCTAGCGACGGAATTCACAGTTTCATCCAGTAGATTTGATCCCAAACGTTTGATTAGAAGCATTGAAAAGTCTCTCTATTTTTTAACTACACTGCGCAAAAAAATTAACGCATATTATGGAAAATCAAATTTATTCTACAACTGAAGGTGTTCTCAATGATAATTATTTTATCAGAATTAAGCATGCATATGTTATCCACTTTCAACGTTTTTCTTCAATACAGATGTTTTCTCCCAGCAGGAATAAAAAAAGATGATATTATCAGATTTTGAATGTATTGGCTCCATTCTAAAATCAGTTGTTCTCGATCAATTCTAGTGATCAATAGTTTTTCTTTCGTTTGATTTTCTACACTCGATCGCTATGCAACGCGAAACACGCAATTTGACCCAAGAGGAATGTGCCCAAGCGGTAGTTTTGCGAGAAGAAGGGTGGACATACACAAGAATTGCAGAAAGGTTTGGAGTTTCCCATACAAGTGTGTCCAGAATGTTGCAGCGATTCAGGGAGACAGGTATGAATGTCCGAAGACCAGGACAGGCCGACAGGGTAGACCACGAGTAACAACAACATCTGCCATTCAAGAACGTTACTTCAGAGTTTCTTCGTTGAGACAACGGTTTGCAACCGCTCGCCTCCTTCAAAATCAGCTTGAGCAAACTCATGAGGTGCAAATTAGCACTCAGACAATAAGAGATCGCCTCAGAGAATATGATTTAAGGCCTCGTGTCGCGGCAAGAGGCCCAGCTCTTACCCCAGCCCATCGAAGGGCGCGTTTGGATTTTGCGTAAGAGCATATCCATTGGGAAGAGGCCGATTGGGAAAGAGTTCTCTTCACAGATGAGTCTAGATTCTACCTCTACCATTGTGATCGACGTTCCCTTGTATACAGACGTCCACATGAAAGATATGCTCAGTGCAATTTCCTGAATACTACTGGTTTCGGGGGAGGATCAATTATGGTATGGGGTGGAATATCTTTGACTGCTCGCTTTGACCTAGTGGTCGTTGATAATGGAGCTATGAATGCTGATAAGTATATAAGGAACATTCTTGACGAGCATGTAGTGCCATTTGCCCCATACATTGGTGAAAATTTCATTTTTATGGACGATAATGCCAGACCCCTTCGTGCGCGCATCTTTCAGGAGTAGGTACCTTGAAGAGGTTGAAGTCTCTCGAATGGAATGGCCAGCAAGAAGTCCAGATCCCAATCCGATTGAGCAGGTTTGGGACAACCTCAATAGAAGGCTGAGAAGTTCAGAAAATCAACCAGCTACTCTTAATGACTTAGAAATCCAACTCGGAGAAATCTGGGAGGGATTAGATTAGAACATTTCAAGATCACTCATTTTGAGTATAAACCGTCGTTGCCGAGCTGTAATTAACGCAAGGGGTGGAAATACCAAGTATTAAATCACTTATCAGCATTTCAGTATTTTGAAAATTGTTCATTTCTCTTCTTTCACATAAGATTCGGTGAAATCCTGAATTTTTCTTCTATTTAATGTGTCTTGTTTCGTTCAAAACCTTCCCGAGAGAACATAAAAAATAAGTTATAAAGTCAATCTAGAGTTAACTTTCATTAAAATTGAGATTTTCAGAATGTGCGTTAATTTTTTTGCGCAGTGTAATTGAATATAAACGTTGTTTTATTCTAGTGAGGCTTTGATGTTGAATCCTCTGGAAAAGCTCTGGTAAATGTTGTCCAGTAGTCAATTGCATATTTTTCGAGTGTCTTTTTTGCATAATTTGAATGATGACTACTCGGAACGATTGGAAAGAAACGCTAGCATCATAATGTTCACCTTGTGTCCGAAATGTTCTGAGAATCATTATTTTGTCGAACTGCCTAAACTCGTACGTCCGATTGGTGAATGTTCATTTTTTCTCCTATACAAAAAACAAGCGGATTAAGACCAAAATTAGAACTAATCCATCACTTCTTGGGCTAATTTCAGAAGAACCTCCCATTCATTATTGAGCTGCCCGCTCACAAACAACGAAACTCATATGTTAATAACGAATTCCTTTTGGACCTGGCCCAGCGAGCGATGACTAATGAGGAAACAGCCAGGAATGTTGTAGGTTTGCCTAATATATATGAAACTGCAACAAATACCTTTTCTGCCTCATCAGGCGTCTTGTTTTCACAATGGCGCCCATAACCGCCCGCGAAACAATATGGAACGCATATTCGCTAAATTCGAGATGGAGCTTCGAGCCCATTTCCAACAAAGTAAGTCGCAGAGAGTGTGGAATACATCAAACTTTGAAATTTATCGTTCGCGAACTCAAGAAATTTGTTTATATAGAAATGGAGCGTGGGCGTTAAGTTGGTACCAGCCCACCATAAATCCTGTCGGATTGAGAAAGCTGTTCACCGACCGTTACGAGCTAAAAATTCGCCTGGTATCGTATCGCGACTGTTTCGTTTCCGTTTGTTACAATTCGAAATCTCAGTATCGTTGACTACAGATCGTGGTTTTATTTTTTGTAGATTTCCAAATTGCGTAACGCACCGGAGGTTCGATGGCAGCAGGAATAGAATATTAAAATTAGCACGACGTTTGGCATTGAAACATCGCCGATAATCTATTGAGAGATTTATAATGAGCCAACAGGAAATTTTCTTTCGTGTACCAAACTGTTTCATTGTAAATCATCACATTCGACTTCGCTCGTCTGAAGGTATAGGTTTCAGGGTTCTAGAGACGTTAAAACAAAACAACCAAGGAGCAAAAGCTTCCACCCTCTAGTCGTCAAGTATTCCTTCTGTATACTCCACAAGTTTACCAGCTTGCCGAGATTGTTTGCACTGTCTCCACAGAATTCAAAGAACCTTGACTCAGCTATTATCATTCACTTCAAGCCAATCTATATACTTCTCATAGGATGCAGAAGCTTTCTTCTTATGCCTTATACCTTGAATGCCGTGATACCATCAAGCAACTGACCAGAGGCAACAAAGTGAATCTCTTATGGGTGCCAGGGCACTGTGATATTCAGGGTAATGAGAAGGCTGATGAACTCGCGAAAAGTGTATCAAGGGTCAAACCTGTAGGTCCTGATCCCTTCTTTGGTCTTGGAAAAGACCACTTCAGGACAGCGTTACAGCAATGTGAGATGCAAAACATGACTATCTTCTGGGGAAGATCTCCGGGACCAAGACAAAGATTTATAAAGTTCTCGCCGTCTTACACAAAAAAGCTTGACTAGCTATAGTTATATATAGTTATATTGAAAAAGGGTTACAATCCACAGCGACCTTATGGTATATTGTGTCCCCTAACAGAGCTGTTATCATCGCGCCTCCTACAGCTCGCCTTCTAGTTCCAGAGATTTGATGAAATCCAGTATCTGGACGGCTTCAACGAGGATAACTCCCCACTCCTACAAGTTTCTTGCTCAAAGCACTCTTTCCTTTGGCTTGCAATGGCATAGCATTCCGTAACCAGGTGAATAAGAGTTTCTTCCTCCTCCCCTCAGAATTTACCCAACCTCAACAGATGCTTCTTCAGGCGACAATGTCCTGCGGGGAAGCCAGTGAGTATAGGTGTAGCTGGTTCTTACTGAGATCCAGATATTTTTTGGATCTAGCAGTTTCAAAGTTCCGGAGGAACTTTTTGGAGTGATCCATCCCTGGGAGATTCTGCCAGAGTTTGTCTCTTTCGGTTTTCTCCTTCAGCATGAACTCCTTCTTGTAGGTGCATTTTCCTATACCACAGAAGGGCTCTGGGCCAGTGAGTGGCGTTTGTGCGCTCTTTCTGGCCAGTGTATTGGTCTCTTCGTTTCCTATTAAAAAGACCTTATTCTTCTTGCCTACCTCATTTAGTTTGTTCCGGCATTCCCCAATCAGCTTTGAGTCAATGACGTAGGAGCTCAGTGCTTTAATAACAGCTTGACTATCTGTATGAATAGCTATATCGCACTTCTGATAGTTTCTTTCTAGATTTATATTTAGACATCTTCCGATTGAAAGTATTTCCGTTTGAAGGACGCTTGTACAGGAACCTAACGATAGTGCACACTTGGTACTTGTCCCGTAAATCCCAGCGCCAGCTCCTGCAGCGGTTTTAAAACCATCTGTATACCATTTTCTTTGAGATTATAGTCGGTGTATTCCCTTTACCAATCCTCTCTGTTGCTAAGCATTGTTCTGAAGTTTTTCTCAGTGCTTACTTTCTTGATTATTAAATCACTAGGAAGGTTTGCAGATGAGGTGTAGTCATTCAGAGAGGACCAAACTCTCTTATTCCTGATTCTCTCATTGCCTGTTTCTTCTTCAGATATTCTGAGGATGACCTCATGGGCTACCCTATCAATCACCAGATGTAGAGGTGTGAGGTCTGTGATGATCTCAAGCGCCCTAGTTGGGCACGTTCTCATAGCTCCCGTAATGCACACACAGGCAAGCCTTTGTACTTTGTCGAGCATTTTCCTCGTACTTATCTGACTTGTCTTAGCAAACCAGGCTACTGCCCCATATGTGACTATAGGTCTTATAATCATTATGTACATCCATCGCAGTATTTTTGGGTTACAACCCCAATTCCTGCCGCATAGACGTCTACATGCCATCAGAGCTCTTGTAGCTCTGCCAGTAGCATTATCAACATGCTTATTCCACAGAAGTTTGCTATCTAGGGTTATTCCTAGTTATTCCTATAGGTATTCAACTTCAGACCCCCACTCCAAGATATTTCCGTTTAATGTTGTCTAGATCACGCGTGTAGAGCTTCGGTATATTGTGGAACTGCTGACAGGGAAATGAGTCAGAAGGGTATAAGAACAATTTGGTCAGTTCTGAATGGTTCTTCTATGGCCAATCGACTCCATCATATAATAATAATAATTATGAATATGAAATCTTCATGGTCTTTATGCTATGTACAACAATCAGCACCAGAAAGCGATTTCACTGAAACCTGCCATTTTAATGTCACATCATTTACTTGGTAGATGCTTGGCTTCACCAAAGATATTTGATGTTGAGCTGCTGAGATTCCTATTACCCAGTATCAACAATTTTTTGCCAACATATTATGAGACCCGTTATCTTATCTTACCAAATTTATCAATCCAAATATAGCGCCCAATATAAAAGAATTAATAGGAACACAAACATTCGCTAATACCGTGCTTTAGATACGGAGTCTGTATAAAAATGGAAATAATCACTGGATTTTCTGCATATTAATATACTATGGGATATGATAAACTATAACTTCTTTTTTGCCTTTTTGAAAAAATAATATTTCATTCATAAAAGCGAATTCTGGGCTCATGAATGAGAACATTAGAGTCACGAACTCCCAAAAGTAGCTATTTGATAGTCCAAACCGGTAATAAGACATCAAAATGTGGTGGTGTTTTTATGAGAAATAAATTTTCTTTCGACTACTTTGGGAGTATAAAATATGGAGACCCCCAAATATTGACAAATAATACCATTCATTAAACAGAATCCCGCAAAGGAATATAGGTTATGGTGATGACATAATGATACCTCCATAAAGCTACTTTTTGTGGATGGACCTAAATTATCTGAAGAAATGTTTTCCTCATCAAGACCTTACTCTCGAACTCATTAGTTCACTTGGAAAGGTTCTGAATGAGGGTATAGGGTGGAAAAAGTTAATGAACTCTTTCATATCTACGAACTCCTCGAAGCGACATAAAGAGGAAAAATATTACTAGAGAGATTTCGGAACGAATATCAGTCTCTTTCCAATTATATCTTGGCGGTACGGGAATGCTCATAATTCGTCTACCGTGCACTCGATTTCATTTTCGATTCGAATTGCTTCTGGAAAAATAAATATCTTCACTTCTGGAATTGAGCTACAATAGTAACCTTGAAAAACATGATGCTGGTCGTAATTCACATTTCCATCGTCCAAGAATCGAAATTCCAACCTCAAGAGTCTGCCTTTGATCGGTGACTGCAATTTTCGTAGTTCAAATACACACAACCAAACTTATATGGAATCACCCAGTATTAAGATGAAATATTATTTTGATATCTTTTTCGTTAGAAGCAAATAAAAAGTGTATGTGTTTACTCACAAAAACAGTTAGGTTCATAAGCACTTGATAAGATTTGGCTTTGCAGTGTCGATTTTACCATTTCGTTCGAATGTCGCAGTGAATTTATATTTTGTTTTTTTGCGAAGTTTAAAAAAAAATGCCTTATGTGGGGTTATCGGAAGTCCAGAGAGAGAGTAAGAATTATTACTATGGCAGAACAAGGTATGTCACAAAGACAGATTGCAAGAACGGTGGGGGTTACACAAGGGGTTGTTTCAAAAACCTATGCAAGGTTTCTGGAGTTAGGAACCCTAAAGAATAGGCCGAGAAGAAGTCGTGGAAGAGTATAACTACAGAAAGGCAGGATCGCTTTTTAGCCCAAACAGCAAGAAGAAATCCCGCAGTATCTCATTCAGAGCTTCAAAGGCAATTTTTGCAAGCTACAGGTGTTAGTGTTTCTGTCGAAACTATCAGAAAAAGACTTCGCGCTCGGGAATTATTCAAGAGAAGAGCGTTAAGAGTTCCAGAACTATCAAGGCAAAATAAAGTTGACCGTTTTAATTGGTGTTTAGAGCATGAAAATTGGACTATTGAAGATTGGAAAAATGTCTTATTTTCGGATGAGACCAGAATTGGCCTACGATCAGACGACCGGCGTGTTCGCATTTTAAGAGGTAGAGGGAGGCAAGCTAGGCTCCAAGCTGCAAGACCGATCCCTAAATACAAAGGAGGTACTGTAATGTTTTGGGGCGGAATTATGTTTGGTGAGAAAACTCCTTTAATTCCCATTAGACAATCTCTGACAGGGTCTAGGTATGTTGATCTAGTGCTATAACCTGTAGTGAGGCTCTGGCGAGGTGCTTTTGGAGATTTTTTTCCTATTTATGCAGGATAATGCACCTCCACATACCAGCAGAGTTGCGAAAATTTTTTTCGAAACAGAAGGTGTGACTGTTTTAGAGTGGCCTTCTTGTTCACCGGACCTTAATCCTATCGAGCACTTGTGGGATAGGATCAAAAGAAAAATTAGAGCTCGTCAAAATAATCCTGGTAACGCAGAGCAACTTATAGAAGCGGCTTTAGAGGAATGGGCAAATGTTACAGAAGAAGAAATTAACAACTTAATAGAAAGCATGCCTCGTCGAATTCAAGCTTGTATCAATGCCAGTGGTGGTAATACTGATTATTGATTTGTTAAAATCGTTTTATTTGTTGTTCAATTCTCAGTTACATAAAAATTATTTTTAGAGAAATTTACACTTTTAATTTTCTGTTCTATTATAAAAATAATATTTTAATAATTTATATTATTTTTGTAATAAACTTGTTTTGGGAAAACTGCTCTTCACTTTTCAGCGACTTTTTTTTAATTAAAATTCGTTTTTTCCAAATAACAGGGTGATTCCATATAAGTTTGGTTGTGTGTATTTCCACTGATGATCCTATAACGAATAAAAACCATTAGGTGGTCTTTCTAAGACTTTGCATTGAGAATCGTGGCCGATACAAATTTCACAGCCATCCTGTGTCTTCCAAGGAAGAAAACCTCATATTTCTTTTATGCTCATAAAAGACCATGAGAGGAAAAAGATAAACAGGCACAGAGTTCAACAAACGTAACTCGCAAGGTGCAGCCAGTCGTTCAATCTCGACACAATCAATGGATTCGAATCTGAATCGTTTGTATTTCGATAAATTTAAATGTCCCACTTCTCGGGGGGCAACCGTTACACCATCCGGCGAAATAGATTACCAGATCGCCAAACTGAACTCTTCTCTGGCCGGGTTATAACGACGAGGTCGAGTCATGTCCGGCATCCTGCAACAACCACAGAGAAGGATCATCGTCACAGAGAAAGACGACTATCGTCTATGATTGCAGCATGGAGCGTAGAAGAACCTGCAGAACACGCAAGCCGTTATATTTGGCTGAACATCAGCGCCCGTTGCATTGCACTGCTTGCTTGATGTGTGCCAAGCAGGAGCGTTGGACGGGGGATTGGAGGGAGCGTGGAGGGAGACGTAGCTTTAGGTCAACGGCCGCTGAAAGTGAAAAGAGAGGAGGAGTTCTGCACAAGGATATTCGCGCTGCGTTGCCATATGATTCCAGATAACATAAATAGCGTGAAAAATTGCTATGCGTACTGGTAGGATGTAGACGTTGCGATAGTTTGATAGCCGTTAGTGTTATCTGACTCATTAAGCTATTTGTGGATTCCAGGAAATTAGAGTAACCTTCGATCTGAAGGAAATTCTTCTCTGAGTAACAACCAAAGATTGAAACTTCATAAGACGATCTCGATCGAAGGGATCATCTTATTTCAGCAAGCATTCGTCTTCTGTCAATCGAAAATGGACCAAATCATGTTTAGGGGGTAGAATTTAGTATTTCCTTGAAGAAATGCCATTTATTCCATTTCTAGGAGTGAATTTTGATATTAAATGAATAGAATTGGACCAAGTACTGTTCCCTGTGGTATTCCCATCTTTATTTCTAGTTCATCACCGAATTTGTTGGATATTTTTGCCTTTTGAAACCAATGTCTTCACAATTGTCTTTGATAGCATGATTACATTGCATGTAAATTCGGAAATATGGATATGGAGTTATATAATTTTCCTCCTACTGAATGTAGCTTGAGGATTTGGAAATAGGAAATAAACTGACCTTCAAGAGCTCGGGTCTAATTGTGGATTTAGATAAGGTCTACTTATTGCTGTAATGGTCTTGATAATGATACAGTAGCATTACAAATATTGAAGTGATGTTGGCTAATGATCCCACTGTCACAACTCCATTATTGTGGACTTTTTCCTCATGGCTTGTTCTAGATATCACCGAATATGAATATGAAATTTTTTCCACATGTGGTTAAGTTCTTTGTTGGTCTGTTGAAGCAAACAAACCAATTTCCTCGAACAAATACGGAATGAAATCGAAGAAGGTCGATGATTTGTTTTATCGATCCCTTAGGCCTGCTGAGAGAAAGGCCTAATGGGTAACGCAAACAACACCAGAATGGCAACAGTGTCGGCGAGTGAGAGTGATATTAACGAACATTTCGATTTGCAGCAACCGTTCTTGGCTGCATAGGGACATTTGTAAAGGTGTATTCGCATCTTAACATATAGCCATGTGTGGAAGTCTTAAGCACAACATTGTATTTCTTTCCTTTCGGATGTTTTTATTAGGGTCTGCGAAGATAATGGGTAGAGATTAAAAGTTCTACATAAAGCGAGTAGGAGTGAAGTAGTAAGGACTTTTGAAACAGAGGCAGCAGGGACATACTTTCTAATTTCTGATATAGTTAACTGCCTTTGATATCTTTGGATCTGTTTTATGGCGACGTTCATTTGTTTATGGCGTCGTTCTTGTTCGTGTTTGTCCTGCTGTTTTTTCGGTGATGAAGATTCTTGATGAACAGGGATCACTGGCGGATTCCGGAGGGGGTGGTCATGAGGGCCATGCCCCTCCCTTGGACATCGAAATTGACAAAAATCCCTTTATAGTAGTTAGTTCAGTCGATCCCTAATATTTTCAATAAAAAAATTTCATTTTAAGTATTTAACTCCTATAATGTTGGTAAAAAATTTCTATCCATTCATGGCCCCCCTGAAAAAATTCATGCCCCCACTGACTGGATCCGGCAGTGCTACCCCCTCAGTATTTCTCAATCTTTTCTGATAAGAAAAGAATGTTTTATACGAAAACATGAAGGTTCTTGTTGCTCTGTGTCTCTTGATGAAATCTGCGTGTACAGGGTGTACCAGGAAGTCTACGAGAACAAGATCCAAATTTCTGAATAGTACCTTATATTTCTCATATGCTCTCGAATTCTGCATAAAATTCTATAGATATTTGTTTTCCATCTTACTATACCCCAAAATTCAGTTGTTCTCTAGATATTTGCCTTTAAGTAGAAATTTGGTCATTTTCCTAGCAAACACAGACTTCTCCGCGAGAGTGTAACCTACACTGCGGTTCTATGCGATGTACCATGTGATATTCGTAAGCGAAATTGTCAATTCATTCTTAAAGTTCTAATTAGAATTCTCTGGAGCTCTTTCTCCCCTACATTTTTTGCCTCACAGTTTATCTCCACGAGTTTTTTTCCACAGAGATTTTTCTATCCCGAAATTTTTGTCCCCGGAGTTTCTCCAATGGCGCAATTTTTGTCCCCGGAGTTTTTCCAGGCGCGCAATTTTTGTCCCTGCAGTTTTCCAACCGCGCATGGTCATGTTCAGGGTGCTAGCTTTTAGTGGAAAAACTTAATTCTGCAATTTGCCCTATTTCGCCCAATAATGAAGGTACAAGATGTTTGTTTGTTTTCGAGATACAGGGTGTACTAGGTGCACTAGGGAGCAGTTGGACGAGAATTAAAGAAACAGATTGGACTTAAATAGTTCAGATTTCTTTTAATACTCACTGAATTTTTATGACAATTTTGATTTTTTCGATAGAATCGTTCACAATTTTTTTCTCGAAATCGGTAGCAGATACGACAAAACTACAGTTTAGTATAACAACAATGCTTCTTTTAACAATTTTTCAAACTAACAGTGATTCACCAAAAAAAAGTTCTGGAGGAAAACAAGGGACAGTGTTCTAGAAAAATATCATCCTGTAGATTTGCAATCGAAATTGGAATTTCACACGGTGAGGACTCTAAATTTTAATTTGTATGCCTGATTCCAGTTGAATTGTGAAATGCAGATACTATGAGAGAAAAATTAAAAAATTTCAAACTTTAAGTCATGGCCCCCTTGCTTGGACCTCTGAATGGACAATAATCCCTTTATTAGTAGTCCTATAACGTTGGTAAAAAATGTCTATCTATTGATGGCCCCCCTGAAAAAATTCATGCCCCCTTTCCCGAAAAACTGTCTTGATCCGCCAATGACAGGGATGATAACCAAGAGAAAATCATACAAGATCTTATTTTTAACTTCGAGCTACATAGTACTTCAGTTCAAATGCGATTGCAAAATAAAGGAATCATTATATCAGTTCAATTTTTGTGTCATTTATATAATTGAGTTATTTAAATGCTATGTGTTCAATTTAAAAGTTCCTTTTTTTTTTCAGGTAGGCCTCAAGGAGTGTGTTCTGGTACCAATGCATGTATGTATAATTATTATATATATTTTTGAAACTTTCCCATTGCTTTTGAACGATGGCAAATGGCAGATTGAGTGACTCAAAGTGTTTTTGCGAGTGCTTCTTGCTTCACCTTTATTCGTCATTCAAAAACCTGACGCTTCTCTTTCTATCAATGTCATAAATGATGGAGTAGAAGGGTCCTAAATTGGAGCCTTGTGGAACTCCCGAGCTTGGACTTATGAATATGGTGATCAAAGTATGAGAAAGAGCTTTCGAATAATTTGTAATTTTTGAGGATATAAACTCTTCATTTGTTCTTTTTTTAACACCGGTATTCTCAAATGTGGATCGTTCTTACGTCCAACATCGCGCCGAATTCAATATTTGAATTGTTAATGTACGATAAGAATAAATTTTCCTGATCAGGTTGTCGACCCAGTAGTTCGTTAATTTATTGGTAAGAGGATACTTTATCGTTCGTAAATTTAATCCAGCGAAAAGTGTGTAATGAATTTTTTCATCGATCCCGTGTTTACCTTTGAGATTCAAATCCGACAAGAAATCGTTACGCCGAAAAATATCACCTGGCATTGATACCCGTCGTTTTCTGTCAGTTCCATCGGCGTGTGCTGGTGATGGGTCTCACGAATGGATGGGTTTCTCGCTGCTTCTAATGCGATTTTAATTATTCCATTCACTGTGTGGGTTGTGCTCATTCGGAATTTGTAGTTTTTTTTAATTTTCTTAATTGATTACCTCCATCTCAAACTAGTTTGGAACAGACGTGATATTGATGTTTCCTGGCGAAGAATTTCCTGATTATGACGGTTTACAAATCTGGGAACTTTATTGTGAATTCGGTCAGCTGATATTTAGGACATGCTGAATCCCCCGCGTAGATTTCTTTATACAAATCCATCCACATTGCCATTTTACAAAGAATTATGTTTCGAGCATTCTAGCGTTCGACTTTTCAGGCGTCCACTCGGGCTTCCAAGTACCTACCCCGAACGCCGAAGGGTAGTCTCGATCGGCCATACACGGGGACTCTTTCCGAGCATTCGTGCGATGCTGGCTGCCCGAAAGTCCCGTAAAAAGTCCTCGTGAGTGGCCTACATTAGATACCTACAACTGAACATACTGAATGTATCACATTTTTATGGGTCCATATCGACACGAATTTGACAGGGACTATGCAATAGATTAGATTAAAATATATTGAATCTGAAATCATGATATAAGGACTGAACGAGAATAAATTCGCTATCACAAAAACGCTTATATCTTTTGAACCACTAACCGATTTCGAAAATCAAACTCATTTTGGAATCATCTTCTAATTCTAATGGAAACTGTTTCTACAATAAAAAAATTCCCATCATGCTTCTTATAGTGTTCTCAGTCACTTTCTGGGATGCTGGCTTCCACTTTTGCTTGAATTCCGCTAATGTTTTCGTTGATTTCTTAGTCTTCTTCAATTCTCTTTTTACCAGGGCCAAATATCTTCCGATTAGCCTGAGTTCTGGGCAATTTGGTGAATTGGCCTCTTTGGGGACAAAAACCACCTCATTAGCTTCGTACCATTCCTTGGTGGCCTTGCTGTAGTGGCATGAAGCTAAATCTGGCCATAAGATTGTTGACACATCGTGCTCACGTAAAAATGGTAAAGGTCGCTTCTTCAAGCATTCCTCGATGTATATCTTCGAGTTAACAGAGCCTTGGCCAACGAAAAATTTGCTCATTTTCCCACAAGTGCAAATGGCTTGCCAAACCAGGAATTTTTTAGGAAACTTTGCTTGTTTTTTCACGCGAAATTGTTCGTCAACATTTCCACGAGAATCTGCAGAATAAAATTCCTGACCAGGAAGTTGCGAAAAATCAGCCAAGACATAGGTTTCGTCGTCCATCACGCAACAGGAAAAATTTTTCAAGAAATCTTTTTTTAATTTCTTTGCTCTCGATTTCGCTTCTTGATTCTTCACAGCGTTCCTGTCTGGCACTTTCTGCACTTTGTATGTTCTAAGCCCACAACTCGACTTAATTTTCTGAACGGTTGACTGCGAACAACCCACTATTTGGGCCACTTTCCGTCCCGATAGGTTAGGATTCTTCTGAAAAAGGCTGATGGCTTTCTTCACTTTTTTTGGATATGAAACCCCTTTTTCCTCCCGGTTCCTTCCTTGCGGTTAATTGTAAGATCTTCGTTGAAGCGCTTAACAAATCTTGATACCGTTTCCGGACGTACGCGAGCCCCTTTTACGATTCTTTTGAAGTTCCATTTTTGATTATTTTGAAAAAGTTTCACTATAAATTCTCGTGATTTCACTTCGCTTGACATTCTGCGACAGAGAATTGGAATATCTATGAAGTAAATGTTCCAGATGTTTCTGACGTTCATAACAAAGCTAACTATGATCAAATTTTGATTTTTCTCAATTGGTTCAAGAGATATAGGCGTTTTTGTGATAGCGAATTTATTCTCGTTCAGTCCTTAGAATGTTTTTAGGATTGTTTCCCCACAAACTCTAGGAAATCTTCGTCTAAATGGATGGGCTCTTGTTGAATCGCTTGAAATGTCTCAGTAAATGATTGAAATTCAATCGATTCAACTGAAAAAAAAAAACGTCGGTGGAGAAATCGCTTGTCAGCCACTAGTTTCCTGTTATTCAGACAGCACGTCGTGGTCGTCTAGGCAGGGGGACAATTCCCAAGATCGAATTGTACGATTATTCGCAGGCACGTGATTGAAAAGCTCATTATCGATTAGAGACCTATTTCCTATTGATGATGGTTATCTGTTACCTCAGTCTCCCTGCATTCAACGAAAGCAATGCCTCGACTGCAGTTGGGCTGACATCAGTAGACTGTCCAAAGTTTTGCTTGACACGAGCAGTTGGCAGTTTCCTACCAAATAGTGTGATGAAATTTTGTTTTTGTACAACTGCCATTGAGAGTGACACTTTTAATGACAGCAAACTATGTTAAAATTGATTGTTTACGTGGAAGCGTGTTGAAAATATTTTTAACATTAGTGTTAAAAATATTTTTAGCACTCCATTTTCTTATGATGAAATCAGATGAAAAAAATTCAGCAATTGCAAATTTTTATTATCAATATTTAACAATCATTACTTATAAACATAATATTAATCGTAAAACTAGAACAATAATTACTAACATTAATGCCCTGTGACGTTAGGGAGCTTCGCAACACATTAGAATCCTCAGCACCATCAGTACTTGTAGAAACCGGAAGTACAATATTGGATGGTGATGATCCAAAATCTATTGGGTTGGGAGAAATTTTTCAGCAATGACATTTCTATATGCAATGGAATGATCAACATAGCCCTCGGCTACCGTCGTAGACTTCCATCCACCATGTTTTTTTATATCCGTAATATTTGCTCCTGATTCTTCTAGCAATGAAGCGGAGGATCTTCGAAAACAGTGTCCTGTATATTGCTTTGGTTCTGGCAGTTTGAGGAATTCGGCAACAATAGGTGAAATGTTCCCAAATGTATTGATACCAACTGGATTAGCAATGCATTTATTATTCATGTATTTCAACATACACACCATTTTTAACAAGGGCGCTTGACTTTATCATTGAAAATTTGCTCCACAAAGTTGATGAACTCCATATTTTTGATTTTTCTTCTAAGTTTGCCAGGAAAACAGGTTCACTGAAGTTCTCTTCTATACATTTTTCAATTTACACCAGGCCAGGAAATTGTTATATGCAATATCGTACTGATAAACAGATTTTTTAGGTAGGAGTTCCAGATTTGCTCTTCTTGCAGACTCTTCAATATCCACAGGAACAACCAAATCGTCACTTTTATTAATGATTGGACTCTCGTCAAAATTTTCACCACCTTCATAGTGAATTTTAATAATTTCAGCGTGTATCGCCCATTTTTCTTAATGGCGTAGTTTCTACTTGTAATTTGTCAAAAAAATGCAGCTTCAAAGTGAATCTACCGAAAAAGTGAATATATCGAAAAAGTGAATCTACCGAAAAAGTGAATCTACCTAAAAAGTGGATCTACCGAAAAAGTGGATTTACGGAAAAAGTGAATCTACCGAAATAGTGAATCTATTCAAAATAACACATCTCAATGGAAAACCCTTTATAAAATGAGTAGTACTAGATCTTTATTTCACGAAGGGATACATTCTCCAGAGTGTTTTCATCCCCTGAGTTCATTCTCCAGTTTCTTCTCGTTCGTTTCTGATAAATGCGAAATGTCCCCATTAAAAAGTGGAAAAAAGATCAATAATCCCATTCCCAATTAGAGCGTCTCTCTCATTAAAGCTCCCTTCGTGAAACCACCGACGAAGGACAGGAAAACGTTTTGCCGGCACGCCGGGAAAAAAGTGACACACATTTCTGCGATAGCCAATTTAGCCATCAAGGCTGCTTATTGATCATCACGGTCATTGATCAATAAATGAACGTACACGCACTATATGCCTAGAACGTGAAAATGGCGATCTTGCTGATTGACATTGGCGAATAATAGATCAATTTGTTCCTACGATAATTCCTTTATTTTATGTAGAATCCGCACGGACGGCAATTGGTGTCCATGGCCTGATAGATCGGCAGGGTCAATCTTTCAATTGATTTGGGACGAATAGTTTCTAACTGGCTGTGTAATTTGTCTGCAAATTTTCGACGGTTAAAGGCACGTTTCCAGTCTGTTTTGTTTTTGGAACGCCGAAAGTTTGTCGGCTCTTCAAGGGTCACTGATTTCTCTTAGAGATGTTGGGCGTAAACAACATTTTTTTCGTTCAATACAGGGACAATTTTTGATCTACTGCTCAAGTCAGTACCAGATCTCTAAGAAAGAGAGCAGTTCATTCAGTTCTCATAGAATAACTTCTACAGTCAGTCTATTAGACGTTTCACAGTCAACAAACTTGTTCTGAAATCGACAGAACTCCTGATCCAGGCCCTAATCTAAAATTACTCTGTAGTCGTCTTTCCAAACATAAACTCCATATATTCAACCTTTTTGTGTCTGATAACTAACCGACAACACTTCTTTTATTTAATAGCAAATGACAACCTTCACAAATTCTCACTTGATTCAAATTGTATATTTTTTAATGATAAATATGTAAATCCATTTTTAATATCATCTCCTCAAGACAGAATAAAATTCCTTCAGCTCACAAACTTCATAACTATTGAAATACTAGGTTGGAATCCTAATAGGTCTTTCAAATAAGCACTTACTTACAGCTCCAACTTGTCTCTAGATTGCTGAGACAAATCTACCAATCACTCTCTCCTACTGAGAGATGTGACAGTTTACGGGTACAGGGTAACCCAAATTGCTTGATTTTGACTGTTTCTGGTACTTCTAGGCTAGATAGGTGGAAATGTTGAAAGGAGTCCTGGGCTCGATTTTCGTGGAAACTTCATAACTGAAAGCCGTTTCACGATATCTTCATTTGTTTTGAAGATATAACGAAATATTTACATTTTGGTGATTTCGAAAATGTGCCATAACTTCTTCATTTTCTGAAATATCTAAAAACGGCAAAAACATTCTACAGGCACTTTTTCAGTAGCAATACGACACCGTATTTTTTTTATCTCTTGTATAAAGGGTGAAAAAAAAACTACTTTCTTATTTCAAATACGAATGGTATCTTTTTTTGATCCTATGTTATGCAAAAAAATATCAGCTCTTTGAAAATATATAAAGTGGAATTTTTAATATGGCAATTTCACTAAAATGCTGGTTTTGCCTCAAATATGGAAATAATATATCGACATACATATATATATATTTTCGAAGAGCAGATTATTTTTTTTACGTAACATAGGATCAAAAAAAGATAACATTCGTATTTAAAAGAAGGAAGTTGTGTTTTTTCCACCCTTGATACACGAGATAAAAAACTGAATACGCAATACTGTCGTATTGCTAATGAAAAAATCAGTGTAAAAGACGTTTCACAGTGCCCTTCTTCAGTTAATCAGGCATTGAGATCGACAAAACTCCTGTCATAAGTGTAACTACATTTTTATAGGAAAATTTTCCGATGAAATACGTTATGTGTTATCTTTTATTGATTTTCAGAATATTTTTGGGAAATAATTTGCTCATACAAAGTATATCGTTGCAATACCTTCACGTTTCGAAAATACGTGGAAACGTGGAATGCAATCAGAGTTGAGAAAATCGAAAAGATACCTTAATCCTTAAGGTGCATCAAAAGTTTCAACGAACTACAAAGGTATTTACATTTAGCGCTCATTAAATACATAAACATGACACATGATATTTCAAACACTTATCGTTTTAATCAGTTTTTGCAATTCGTTGCCTTCTTGCATAAACGGCTCAATCTGATAAATAAAACTGACCTAGGGTAAGGTTATATTCGACCGAGAAACATGTTTTTTGTCGAGTAACACCGAGTTTGTTTCATGCACTTTATTGAGGTACAGCTCCCAATTAAGGAGCTAGTGAATCATTCTTCAGATTTTTACAGACAATATGGAATTTTAAATAGAGGACGTATTAATATTTTTTCTGGAGGCTGAGAGAATTTTAAACAGGGACAATGGAGATTTTTTCTTAATAAAATCAGTTTTCAATAATTCATCTCGATTATGCAAAGAAAATGTTGAGAGAATGAGTGCAAAAAGAATTCCAAAAAGATTCGTTGAAACTGCTAGGGCTCAATTCGAGAAACTACATAATTGAAGAAAATTATCTTGAATATTAACAAAATATTTAACATTTCTATTGGACTACCAGCTCCAGCTCATTTCAGAGATGCTGCGCTCCTTTGACCATCTCAATTTGGCCCATCTCCGAGATCGATCATTCTTCACCCATGTATAAGTTACACGTGTACGCTGTATCAAAAAAAAATGATCGAATCCTTTGCAGCTGTTATTTGCGAGTGCCATTCTAAAGCCTGTCGAACACCCTACACTGTAACCATTCGATGATCCCAGTTTTATTGCATAGCTATGAAATAAAAAAATGAAATTTTACCTGCGCCTCTTCGCACTCGTTGTTGGAGGAAATTAAACCCAGGTTATGGTTGCAAATTCGACACTGTCTCGTACGGGGTCCTTCCGAAAAGGACATGAGACAAGGTCAGTAAGCTTGGCTGTCATTGTTACGGAAAATTCGACTGGGCTGTTTTATATGGGTCATCCTGTATTAGGACGTCAAAATGTTAAAATAGGACTTGGATTTTTTTCGTCACTATGAAATAAACTAATTTAAGATAGTTTAAATAAGTGACTAAATCTCAAGACCTGTTTATTGGGTATTAAATTTTGGCCCTCTTTATTGGAAATCGTTTTGTTTGTCACTTATTCACGCAATTCTTGGTCTGTAGCCAAGAATTCATGGAAATTATTCACAACATTGTCCATTACCACCAATGGGGAATAAGGGCCCTTTGTATCCATGTCCACTGGGTTGGCGCCCCAAATAGCCCTTGTATAGAATCACCTCTGAATCTATCAGTAAGAAGAAAGTACAGGAAGAAAGTAAAACGGAAATGATGATGCGATATGACATAAAATACAGTCATTGACTTGTACATATATTTTAACTGCAGATTCCTCTCATCAAACGAAACACTTTCTTCCTATACCATTTTTCAAAATTCGGTTTCGTTTGGAAGATACAGGGTGTCGAAAATCCACGAAAAATCACTTTTCTGTTTATGTCTTCGTAACCGTTATTTTAAATGAACTGAATTTTGGTTCATTGGTTACTATATTCATGGTGCATATTCCTCAATCGCAACTTATTCAATATCTCTCCTAGTATAAAAGTTACAGGGTAGTCGACTCATAAATACACGCAAAAACACCATAAAACCATATTTTCGAAAAAATCAATCATTTAAGAAAGTAAAAGTATTTTTATGTTTTTTCAATAAAACGCGTCGTTTTCGAGTTATTTCCAATTTTACCCGGAAAAATTTGACGAAAAAATCATTGATTTCAAAAATAATCTGAATGCTTCTCTGAAATAAATATCATCGAAAATTATACCTTCTCTGGTCTTTAAACGAGTTTACAATGTTGACATAATATTTATCAACTTTGTCGAGACTTAAATTCAAATGATGGAAAACGTTGATGTAGAGATATTTAAATAATAAAATCCCACAAATGTGGGAGATAAAATTGAATACCAAGGAGCATTTAATACGCACAGTTTCTATTAAAAATTTATTGTTACCGGTCCATATTGAGGTTAAATGTCGATGAAATACAAAATTCGGATATGAATGATGAATGTCGATACAAACCACGTATTAAATTGAAATTAATAAAAAATAATATGATACCTGATAATCTGTGGCGATGTTTCTATCTGAACAATATCCTCTTGGAATTTTATAAACTCGACACTACACGGTTAATATTATATTAATTCACTTCACATAATAATCACATTATTACAATAATTTACTGAATGTATTTACTACTTCACATAATGTTTACAGTTTGTTTATAGTTGGCAGCGCCTCCAACGGTTTTCGCTATACGCATGCGTCGTGAAATTTCGCGGCGATGTCGATCTCTGATGGAAATGGCAGAATTCATAGATATTTATACTATGTTACGTGAAAAATCCTTAACCTCAATGAAAATATCAGCAAGCTGACAGCATCTTCTTAAAATTTCTGTGCAAATATTCACAGAATGGATACAAAATAGATAAGGTTAGGTTGTTTAATAATAAATTCTGATGATCTGAATGAAAAGCCTTTCTTCATGAGATTGCTTGGGGATTTCGAGGTAAATATGAACAAGTTATTAGTGTTTACAAACTAATCTGCAGGAG
The DNA here is from genome assembly GCA_910592335.1 of Adalia bipunctata. Lineage (NCBI taxonomy): Eukaryota > Metazoa > Arthropoda > Insecta > Coleoptera > Coccinellidae > Adalia > Adalia bipunctata. The sequence continues at coordinate 26,130,945 of OU342953.1, forward strand.
AATCGAAGAAGGAACTTATTTTGGTGGGAGAAATATGGCTTTTTAGTTGCAGATATAATCAGATGAAACTAACTGTTTTTGTTGAAAAAATCGTGTTTACAATATTTTTATTCCAATAAGGTTAGTACTCGAGTATTCCCTAAAGGTATAAACTCAATTTCAATCGAGAAATATGAACTTTGAATCAATTCCAGAGAAGTATCAGGAACGTAATTAGCCCAATTTTTTTTCAAATGGCTATATCTTTTTAACAGAGCCGAATTCCAAAAAAATGGAAAATGAAAAAAAGGTTTCTTTTGGCCTCACGAATTATTTTAACTGTTAAAATAAATGTACAAGTCAAAGACTCACCCTGTATAATATTGAATGAAAAATAATAGGCGGTATTTTCAAAGGTGTAGAATTCTAGGTTAATCCGTCTGGATCTACTGTTACACATCGTACGTATGGAATAACATTAGACTGAATAGGGAAAGAAACACCTGAAAACAGATTATATTCAGGCATGTTGAAAGGACCATTTCACTAATAATGCAGCGGCGAATTTAATAGTTCCCATAGGGAATTCTGTCCTGTACGACATAATCGTTATTTATGTTTTAGAATGAGGATCGTGGCGGAAGTCATTATGGCCTAATCATGAAATACGATGAATTCTATTACTAATGATCATACGTTGGACATTATACAAATTCCACCATGAGACTTCTTCTGTATTAATCTGAATAGGGAGTACCCATTTAATCAGCGACTGTCCCCATAAAATGTATGATTGATAGATCTTTCTTACATAAGCCGAAAATGTACGGGATAGCTCCTCAATAGAAATGTATTTTTTTTGTCTACCATTGGGAAGTGAAGAAGAATGATCCAAGCTGATTTCGACAACTGCTTAGTTTACGAAAAGTGTTGGCTCATTTTCAATGAAACCAACTGTTCTAAAAGCTGTAACCTTCATATTACACATCATAAGTGTCAATTCGATCTGTCAGGTAGTTTGGTTCAGTCAGCCATAAGAAATAAACTCTATGTCCCGACCCCAAGGCCAAATGACCTTGGGAATCGGAATTTTCCGGTCGACCCCCATACAGATGACGCAGAAATGAAATATACCTCTGGATGGGCAAGAAATACAAGATAGACCATTAATAATCGGCAGTGAATCATTTTGGTCCATTGCGTGTTTTCAATTTGTTACTTCAATTTCGCTTTCATTGGAACGAAATGATTCCCTTCGGGCTATCGAGAAACGAGAACTCTGAATGGAGTGAGGATGGCTATTAATTGAGCTACTGTTTGGGAATTATGGACGGATTAATATTTGATGCCGATCCGGTTCGTGATTTTGCTCGAATTCGGGAATTTCGGCGCAAGGATCCTATGCAGAATGATTTATGCGTTCGAGGTAAGAGCTTTATTCCATCAGGGAACATTGGAAAGAAAATCCTCCCTGACAAGTGACAGGTGACAGCTTGACAACCTAGAATGTCGAGTATTCATCAAAAATTTTGCTCCGTGATAACCCACTCGTGGTGAATTCATTTACATCGAAGACATTAACTTTCAAATTACAATTTACAATACAGATTATATTTTGTGAGTTTGCTAACAACTCACTCACTCTCTCTCAATAATGCGAATGGAGTTGATGCTGTGCAATACATCGGAATTTTCCGATATGAGGAGGTAGATAAATTAGCCAATGACATTTTATGACTGCACTTCCGAGTATGCTAAACTCAGACATAAATCCAGCAGAAACACTCAATGTCAATGTCAACTTTATCAAGAAAGGTGTTTTACTGCATTCGAACAATGACTCCGAATGTGTTTGTTGAATGGAGTTAGGTTTCATGTCGAGAAAGCAATTATATGGCAAGTTATATAAGTCTATTAAAAACATATCATTTTCATTGTAGCATCGACATAGAGCTCTTGGACAAATCGTGGCCAAACGGTCATCCTGCAACTTTTTAGTTCTTGATTAATGCTTCCCCTATGATGCGAGATCTCATTAATCTCCGATAATCATTAGGTGGACTCGCTTCATGACACGTCTTCACCATGATTGATGCGTGAGTATCGAAATTATGGTTGTCATGACCGATTGAGTTGCGAAAAAGTTTCCACATCGGTTGGTATTGTCGTAAGACCACCAAGAGCAGCACCAGCTGATAATTTAATCATTATTATCCGGACATTCGGCTCTGCTTGGCTAGTTATCAAGTTTTCCTTCGATATCCGTCAGATGAAGATTAGCTGACCTCCTTACACTGATTGAGTATTAAATTTTCCAGAAACGCCCATTTTCTCATCGTTGTCATTGAATCTCTAAACCTTCTACGTTGGCTTGCAATGTCATACTCTCAAAATATTCCAGAAGTCTGGTGATGTCATTCGAAAGAACTCTTCTTTTTATTATTTCAGAAATGAGGACTATCAAATTCTTCATCTTGTCACATGAGCCATGATCGAGAACTTTGGCAAACGTAGCTTGGTTTTCTGCTGTTTGTGGTTTCCTTTGTCTTCCTCTCTCTTTTTGAAGCTCACGAAATGCAAAAAGATCTCCATGACTTCCCAAAACTTATATCTTTTTACCATTTCAGTGCATAGAGTTTCCACTCTTGTACTCCTTCTATTATTTTTGTATGTTTGCTTCCCTGGCGTGTCCTTTCATTTTGGTTTTTTCTTGCATCATGTGTCGGTGCAATCATTTGTCTTTCAATCCTAATCAGATTAGTACCAAGAGGTCCATGGCCATCATCAGCTCTCAAATAAAGTTGCTAATATTTGCTTATAATATCCTACAGTAGCTTTTGCTTTCTGGAATCAGTTTCGTCTCTTACTGTTCGTTTTTCTCCACCTGCTTTCATGCATACCACTTAGCTGACCTACTCCCTCAGCTTCTCATGGGTTTGTACCATTTACTTGTCACCCCAACTGTTGGCATGACAGACAGCTGGCTCTTGAGTTGGGCTCCAGTGGTGTGCATATGTGTCTCAGATTAACGTGACTTAGGTACTTAGTCTATGTCGATTTTCAGTGAAAGAGATATTGTTTTGCCTGCCTATAAAATGTTTTTAAGACCCGAACAAATATAATAAAACTGAGTATATCAGCTTTGGTATCTCTAGCTCTTTCATCGTTAATTTTTGGATAATTTCACTGCTTGGTAGGCATCTTTGAAAGAAGATTTAATGAGCCTGTGTTGGTATGAAATTTGTATCATGAAATGAGTTTTTCTATTGACAGTCTGCTTCATTTTGCAAGACGGTGTACTAGGTATTTGGGGTCAATTTGAGCTGCTCTTAGCAAGGCAGGAATTTCGTCTCAGTGACCTTGACGTCGTGGAAACTTTCCTGAAGGCCAAGTCTCCTCACCTCTAAAAAGTCCAAGAATTCATCACCGAAAAAACAACGCTATTTGTTTTTCTGAACTTATCTAATTGATTAGCACATCGCGAATATTTTATGGACCAATAACTCGTTCTGATTCACCATAACTTCCTTCGGATTCCACTATTTATCCACCAATTAACACTGAATAAATCGAGCCGTACGAAGCTCGACAAAATCTAACTGAACATGTCGGCTTGCTCTGATAACCTCCAGAAGCTAGCGGAGTCTTCCACTCTTACTTTCGATTTCGAGAAGACCGTGTGAGATTCCCAGCAGCCTATCATTATTGTAGCGCGAATTTCGGTTAAACTTTCTCCAGATTTACGTAAGGTTGATGGTTGAGAAGGCAAACAGAAGAAGCCCATGCTGGTTGTTTCGAAGCGGAAGCAGTTTGTATGACAGATACGCGAAAAGGTATGAGCACGTCTCTTACGTTGGATTTACGTGATGTTCGAGTTGAGTTCAGCACTCCCATTTTCTTGATGAAGGTCAAGGGCACGACCTTAGCGAGCGCGGTGCGATGGTGCGAGTTTTTTCGATGGAGCACCAGTTCATTGAGGAAGGCAATCAATGAGTTGCAGTCGTATGACGAGAGTATGGGGTTTGATTAGGGGAAAAAGCCTTATAGAATTTCAAATTGGCTTTTTGTCCCAAGTACAATAATCTTTCCGTATTTTTGTAGACGCTCGGCTGTTCCTGAGCTAGCAAAATGAGAAACAAATTGAAAAGGTTCCTAAGGAACTTCTGGAATGATCTATCCTTATGGAAGAATAAGCCAGAGTTACTTTTTCAGTTTCCTCCTCCTTCTGGTACTCTCTCTAGTAGGTGCCATTTCCCAGACCATATTCTGGGACAATAAAGGGTACTTGTGACCCTTTTCTGGGGAAATAATTAGTCTACTCGTTTCCCTTGAAACCCTTTGTATGAATTGTATGAACTGTTCGTAAATGAAAGAATGGACCATAAGGTGAAGCAAAGGACTGATCTGATGAGGATAATGGTAAAAGTCCTCTTGTACCAGAAAAGTAAGAAGAAAGCAAGTCTGTGACAGGTACTTCGAGATTCGAGAAACGAATAGAGTGATCTTGAATTTGGTGAAGTTGAAAGAAGAGAGCTAAAGAGCTTCAACCATATTCGAGACTAATCAGACTTAGAACAGGGGTTGAAGCTTTGGTGGGAACTTCAGACTCTTTCCTTCTGAAGCTTGTTCCATCAGAAGTAAGAAGGATGGAATTGAAAATGCGATTAGGAGAAATCCATGACGAAGCCTGGAAGAAAGTCACGCAAGCCTGTCGATGAAGGTTATAACCTTCCATCAGAAGTAAGATGGATGGAATTGAAAATGCGATTAGGAGAAATCCATGACGAAGCCTGGAAGAAAGTCACGCAAGCCTGTCGATGAAGGTTATAACCTGGAAGAGCAGTACGTAATTCCAGAAAAAGGATATAGTTTGGTTATTCAAACTAAAACCGAAGAGAAGGTTATACCAGAATTGATGTGACTTTGGAAAAGAGCTAATGGCTTCGAGAAGGGGAGGACTCCATAGGTCCTTTTGCTTGTTTGGGAGTCTCACTGCCAGGATATTGAGGAATTGTGGATCTCCAGAATGCTCACTTTGGTACCAGGTGAAGACTTGGATAATCTCAAATTCTGGTACCAGAAGGCAACAAAAGGACATTTTGAAGTTGATTCTGTGGATTTGCTCTGATACCAATTATTTCACAAGACTTCTCTTGAAGTAGACATCATGATCAATGACCTGTTATACATTTTCATTCCATTATAATTAACAAGGTGCAAACTTGGAATGTTAACAAGTCAAATCGCACTTATAAGTGAGCGAAGATACATTGGACTTATTAACCAACTGGAAAACAATCACTATTTCAGTTGCATTACTTGTCGTATCGAGAAACTAGGTACATTATTCTGTAGCTCCTCGGTAAAGGTTTATACACACGACAAGGTGATCTGATCCATTCCAGTTCCTTTCCCAGTGACTTTTATCTGTATTCTTATTAATAGTTTTCGATAACTCTAGATGGGAAAAAATTAATTTGGTGGAAAGTGGAAAGCATACACTGACCATGGATGAAGACTAGTAGGTTCAATGATCTTGAAATTATAGTTTTTTGAAGTAATGAAAATGTTCACAGTAGTAATATAACAGAAGTGTAAGACTGCTACAAACTTCGAATTGAAGGACATAACAAGCATATTTCTAGGAAGCCGCTAGGTATATTTCCGCGCAAAAACTATCCACGATACCCATAACCATAAGTGTAATTGTTTATGTAAATTGTTTTCGAACCTGCAGAAAACTATTGCAACTCATTATACGGTGTGTGAACCCTTTAATACCCCAATGCATCCATTTCAAATTTGTTTCTCCGAGTTATAATTGCCTCTTTGTTCTTTCATAGTTCAATGAAAATGAGGTCGAACGAAATTAAAACAGACTCGACCATAATAATGTAATTGGTTCTGTATCCAGGTATAATTCGTTTGTTTTGTATCTTCTCTTGGTATATCACTGGCTTCTAGCCGTGTCCTTGTCTAAGTTAAATGCATCGTGAGTAATACTTGCAGTCTAACTATTACTTCAGGTAATATGAGGCAGAACGAAACCATTTATAAATGATACTTCGAGTCCGGGAGATCCAAGCAGTAATTCTTGACAATTAAGTACATCAGAATACTCCATTTTTACTGATTTTTTAATGATCTCAAGACGTATGTTCAAGACAAAGATTAAGGGTAAATGGAGAAAATTAAAGAACTTAAATAATCAGAGTAGATAGAAGAGAAAAACAGTATTATATGTAGAGATAATGAAAATAATAAAAAAACTCTACCATGATACGAAATGTAACTAACAAAAAAGGTTGAAACTACAACAAAAGATATACCTATTGAACAAGGATTAATATTTTCGGGTTACATAGGAAAAAACCTTCAGATTTGCAGGTTCCTCCCGAACACAAAAAGTCACCTTATAGATCTGGCGATTTTGCATAATAGCAGTTATGTTCAAATGACGTGAATTTTTTATTGCATACAATTTGTCCAAATGATGATCATTCTTGGATGTTTGCAATCTTCTCATCCAGACGGATACTTACTTGCTGCATGTGATTCATGAAATTATAGGAGCTATTTCACGGACTTGAAATTTTTATAGCCTCAAACGTCTGGTTCGAGGTCCTAGGCAACATGATTGACCTTGACCGAGACATGGTGATTTGGGATATGTAAAGGAATGTTTTCAGTGCTTCTCCAAAGCATGACTCAATTACATGGAAAAAAGCGTCAGAAATGTATGCACTTTCGCGCAGAAAATATGAGATTCGAGTTTTTTTTTGGAAATGTGTGTTGCAGCACTTATGTCAAGGGTCTTGTACAAATCTAATTGAAGATTCCTCTCATCAAACGGAACACTTTTTTCTCATATAATTTTTCAGATTTTTTTGCCCATATATCTATGAGAAACCGTTTTTTTCAATGGACTGAATTTTGGTGTTTACTATTCCTGGAGCATATTTCTCAATCAACACTTAAAACATTAAAATACATTAAATATTTCCCTTGGTATCGAAGTTACAGCGTTGGCGACTCATATATCCACGCAAAATTACTAATTTACTAATTTTATTCGAAGAAATTAATACATTTCGAGAATAATCTGAATGCTTCACAAGAGTTGAATTTAAATCAATTCACAGAATAATTACTTACTATCTGATCGGAACTGAATTTTAACAATGTTTTATAAGGTTTATTCTGCAACTCTGTTGAAGAACAGTTGAGTTTTATTAATTTCCATTTGCAATTATAAGTATTATAATCTATATGCATGGGTTATATTGTATGGAAAATAATTTAGTAGAATTTTTACCTACTAGATCATTTTGTGAGATTTTGAGAAATATTCATTGAAGGTTTTCATTTCTAATAATCAACATCATTTGGAATATAACCAATAGAAACTAATTTATATCCATAAAAAGGCAATTAGAGAACTTATCTTATGTTTCTTGATTTCTTAATAGATGAATAATTTTGGATACACAATATTATTAGAAAAAACATTTTATACCTGAAATGTGAGGATCCACTTCCAATACACGTGATTTCAAGTTGCAAATTAATTTTAGCCTGTAGGTCTGCAGCGTTTACAGGGTGCTTGAGAAAAATCGAGTAAAATAACGAAATTTTATTCCCAGAGAATTCAAGCATTTTAAGACTATCAACACAATGTATGGCCTCCACGGGCATCAATAATAGCTTGACATCTTCTTTGCATACTACACACGAGGTTGTTGAACATTTCTTGAGGAATCTGTTTCCATAAACGGGGCAGAAGCTCTCTCAGACCATTTAAGGTTTGTAGGGTAGGTTGATGATTAGCTAATCTTCTTTGGAGCATATCCCATGCATGTTCTATGCAATTCAAATCTGGTGAGTGCGGAGGTATTGGTAAATGTGGTGTACCAAGCTTCCCGCGCGCATTCTCAACTATGGCTGCACGGTGCGGTCTAGCGTTATCGTATAGAAATTGGAAATTTTCACCAATAGCAGCGTGAAAATTTGGCACAACATTGTCAATGACATGCTCCCTATAGTGTGAGGCGGTCATATTCCCAGGACAAATGTGTAGATCTGTGCGCCCGTTGAAACATATCCCGGCCCATACCATAACACTACCCCCTCGGAATGGATGGACTTCTTGGACATAGCGACGATTACGGGGTATGCGTAGGATTGTCCATACTCTTATTCTTCGAGAATCTGAAAATCGTCTATATCTGGATTCATCAGTGAAAAGCACACTACGCCATTGATCGTTCCAATTGATATGTTGCCTTGCCCATTCCAGTCTTTGACGCTTCTGGTCACGTGTTAATGGAACTCCTCGTAATGGACGTCTAGAACCTAGATTCACCTCTCTCAAACGTCGTCTGATGGTTTCGATGGAAACTTGGATCCCATCTGCATTTTGAAGAGTATTCCGTAGCATTCTACACGTAGATGTAGGGTTTCTTCTCGCCGAAACGGCGATGAAACGATCCTGAGCAGGTGTTATTTTTCGTCGCCCACCAAGCCTTGGTCATTCCAACACGGAACCTGTCTCCCTGAACCTATTCCAAAGTCGAGATATCACACTTTGGCTGACTTGGAGCCTTTCCGCTACAACAACCTGAGTTAGGCCACCCTGTAGCATTCCGGTAGCCCTATTAGCCTCAGCGTTTGTCAATTTACGTCTTGGCATTTTCAGAAAACTCGTTTCAATTCGAAGGCGTTGATAAACTGACTTCATTTCAAAATAAGAACATTCATGAAGCATATGCAAAGAACCAAACTTAAGAAAAAAGGCGACCAGATTGACGAAATGTCTCATACTGATTTTTATTGGATCGATTCAAGTTGTTATTGGGTTTTAAATGATTTTACAGCGATTTTCTCGAAGATTACATACTTTTAAAATCGATTGAATACGATATCCCTAACTCTTGTGGAGCAGTAGGTATATTTCTGTTTGGTACCTATTGAAAAAGATGATATTCTGATAAAACACTCAAAGGAACAAAACGTACTCATCTGGAAAGCTGAATTTCTTCCTCTATTGGGAAATTTTATGTGTATTCGACTGAAATACATTATGAAGACATGATAATTCATTATGAAAATGAGGAAAGTCATCCAAACATTGTATTTTCCATTCTACTAGTGATATGGATAGTATTGGTAGTATTGGATAAATTTTATGAAAACAAATATGATAGAGTTGTCATTTTGAAATTGAAATCAGTGGAAGTATTCGATCTGCAAAAATCGCTGTCACCGATCAAAGGCGGACTCTTGATATTGGAGGTTCGGTTGCTGAACGAATTATTATCGTTTATACACTAATCTTCAGGAAGTTAGATGGAGGACGAAATAAATATGGCTTTTTGATTATTCGGACATAATCGGACAAAACTATAACTGTTGTTATTGCTGATCTTTTGCTGACTAGTGCTACAATCTCTAAACATGCTTTTTCCCTTCGGAAAGTGGACAGTCTAGTAGACCAGGTTCATTCCATTTCTGTTCAGTATCTACAAAGATGAAACACCAAAATGGATTGAGCACAGATCGTAGTTTACTGGCTATGACATCATCTCGGTCAGGTCAAAGGCACTTCTCTGCAAATGTGTCATCGTGAACCTTCCGAAGCAACCATAAAAATGAGAACGGATCGTTTCCTTCTTATGCCGGAGCCTTTCACGGACTTCCCACTTCTTTCTTGATAATCAGACCTGAGAGAAACCTGTTGAGGGCAAGTGCAAGCAAGCTGAATTTCAACGTATGTACTATGTACAGAATTTCCTGCGTGGACTGGAGTCAAGGCTAACTTGCGTATTCCCCTTGATCGTTGAAGATAAAATGGGTAAAAATGCAAAAATATTCCTACGGTTTATATTCAAATAATGGATGGCATGAAATGGTAACGAGAGTTGTTGATACCACTCCTAGGATATTAAAGCGATTGTGGTGGCGACTGTCTAGAAGGAAATTTCGTGTTGGCAACAGAAAAATCATTTTACTGGGAATAGTGCATATATTTAGCGTTTCTTTCTTTGTTTTACCTTGGAATATGGAAAATAACCGCTGCCGATGATATCACCTGCCACTCAATTCTGAAAAGATGCACTTTACGAATTCTCCAGGAGGGTTTCCCAACAAGGATAGTATACAGTGTGTCCCGAGTTCGAGTGCCTATTAGACCGTTTATGAAGGAGTGAAAATAAATTTGTTCAAAAACATTTTTATTTTTTTCGTTTCTGATTTGATTGTGTATTCAATGCTGAATACATTTCGGTTAAAATCATTGTATTCTCTCGAATAGTTTTCGAGAAATCGGAAAAAAACAGGAAAAGTGTCAAATATCCTCAGTCAGTATTATGTTCATATTTCTTATTCTCCACATCCTGAGCGTAAAAAGTTCTCATGTCTTCAGAGTAGAAGGATGTGGAAAGGTCATAAATCATTTGAATTTCATGAATATCATCACAGGGTGTTTCAAATAATTTCGTGTCGAAAACTTTGATCGATAATTGGCCACAACTTCTGTTTTTCAAATCATAACCCTATTTTGTATGATTACGTTGGATTCTGCGAAGAGAAATACTGATTCACTGATACTGCATCACTACTTGCACTCTGAAAAAAGAGGCTCTTTGGGGTGTCCATGTCATAAAATACACCAAATAGTATTTTTTTCTGAAAATATTTCACATGATATCTGAATAAACATGTTGATATTTTATTTAATTGGCTAATTCATTGCACCTTCTTTTCAGGTAAAAGCACCAACTGAAGAGGATAAGCCATCCTTTACTTAACCTAAGGTAGTGTAACACAATGTAGTTGATTCCCAATTAACAATTTTCTTCAGAATATAATTTACGACGTTCCTTCGTATCGAAACGAAACAAGACCTCGATCAATTAAAATAATATCATCATATACTTTAGAAGGTAGAAAGATACAATTGCATTAATAACAGACCTACTGCACTCTTGAAATTTCTAAAAATAACATGGTTTATTTTTTGTTGCGCTGTAATTACATTTTATAACTATGTTTAACGAGCGTCCGCGTAAAAAACAGGATGCAAGCATATGGAATTTATTTTGAAAGTCGTCTGAAAAACATCGGCAGATTTTTCGTTGTGATAGTTCGTCGTAAAAAAATTCACAGACCGAATTCAAAATATTGTAATGGCATAACAATAAAATCTTGTCGGTAATTTAGGATCGACAGATATAAATTTTACTGCGGTACGTTTTTGGATTCTATAGAGATGTTGCTTTGGAATCCTCATGCAACGAAATAGCGTTTGAAAAAAGGTCAAGAACTTTCAAATTTTGACCACTCTACTGTAAGATAAGGAATTACTTATCAGTGAGCCAATATTCGGAACGATGTGTCATATTATTAAAACTTGATAATAATATTAAGAACAGACTGATACCTACATAGTCATAATTAGAAATGGGTTACAGTTCACTGCGACCTTAAGGGGACGATATACTCTGGCAGACGGCTACGGCACCGATTCTCCATTCAAAAAGTCCCTTTCATTTTTCCAAGTTCATGCCCTCAATTTTTCACCTAAAAGCTTCTTTTTTTTCATTGAAGTTAAAGGATGTCTTGAGGGGACTCCAATTTCGACTCTTTGAAAATGTTATTTTTTCGCATAAAAAAATCGGGTTGAATTTGGGAGTCTATGAAATTGACTTCATAATCGTTTTTCGGCGGTGGTTCATGAATTTTTTTTTTTTTAGAAAATTAATTGGAGCGCCCTCGACAAATCGATTTTCTATATTTAAACAAAAAATTGATGGCGTGAACTTGGAAAAATGAAAGGCACTATTTGAATGGAGTATCGATGCCGTCGGTCAGAGTATAACGTCCCCTTAAGGGGCCGTTTTACTCTGGCACCTATTCTCCATTCAAAAAGCACCTTTAATTTTTCCAAGTTCACGCCCTCAATTTTTCACCTAGAAGCGTAATTTTTTTTTTAATTGAAGTTGAAGGATATCTTGAGGGCACTCCAATTTCTTCTCTTTGGTATAATTATTTTTTCGCATGAAAAAATCGGCTACGGCACCGATTCTCCATTCAAAAAGTGCCTTTTATTTTTCCAAGTTTACGCCTTCAATTTTTCACCTGAAAGATTGATTTTTTCTTTCAATTGAAGCTAAAGGATGTCTTGAGGGCTCTCCAATTTTTTCTCTTCGAAAAAATTATTTTTTCGCATGAAAAAATCGGGTTAAATTTGAGAGACTATGAAAATTGACTTCATAATCGCTTTTCGGCGGTTGTTCATGAATTTTTTTTAAGAAAACTCATTAGAGCGCCTTCGAAAAATCAATTTTCTATATTTTTTAAAAAAATTTCATTTGGATAGGCGCTTAAATAATGCAAAAAATTATGGAAATACTGAAAGACTCCCAGAAAGTGTGAAATCGCAGAGAACTTCCTGAAATTCCAGGAGAATTTGATGAAAAAATCAAACTTTCAGGTGGAAAATTGAGGGCGTGAACTTGGAAAAATGAAAGGCACTTTTTGAATGGAGAATCGGTGCCGTCAGCCAGAGTATAACGTCCCCTTAAGGCACCGATTCTCCATTCAAAAAGTGCCTTTCATTTTTCCAAGTTTACGCCCTCAATTTTTCACCTATAAGCTTGATTTTTTTTTAATTGAAGTTGAAGGATGTCTTGAGGCACTCCAGTTTCTTCTCTTTGATTAAATTAGTTTTTCGCATGAAGAAATCGGCTACGGCTCCGATTCTCCATTCAAAAAGTGCCTTTCGTTTTTCCAAGTTAACGCCCTCAATTTTTCACCTAAAAGATTGATTATTTCTTCAAATTGAAGCTAAAGGATGTCTTGAGGGCACTTCGATTTCTCCTCTTTGAAAAAATTATTTTTTCGCATGAAAAAATCGGGTTGAATTTGAGAGTCTATAAAAAATAACTTCATAATCGTTTTTCGGCGGTTGTTGATGAATTTTTTTTTGGAAATTCATTGGGGCGCCCTCGACAAATCAATATTCTATATTTTTAAAAAAATTTCATTTGGATAGGCGCTTAAATAATGCAAAAAATTATGGAAATACTGAAAAGACCAGAAAGTGTGAAATCGCAAAAAACTTCCTGAAATTTCAGGAGAATTTAAAGAAAAAATCAAGCTTTCAGGTGGAGAATTGAGGGCGTGAACTCGAAAAAATGAAAGGCACTTTTTGAATGGAGAATCGGTGCCGTCGGTCAGAGTATAACGCCCCCCTCAAGGGTCCGTTGTACACTGTCACCGATTCTCCATTCAAAAAGTGCCTTTCATTTTTCCAAGTTCACGCCCTCAATTTTCCACCTAAAAGCTTCATTTTTTTTAATTGAAGTTGAAGGATGTCTTTAGGGCACTCCAATTTCTTCTTTTCGATAAAATTATTTTTTCGCATGAAAAAATCGGCTACGGCACCGATTCTCCATTCGAAAAGTGCCTTTAGTTTTCCAAGTTTACGCCCTCAATTTTTCACCTGAAAGTTTGATTTTTTCTTTAAATTGAAGCTAAAGGATGTCTTGAGGGCCCTTCAATTTCTTCTCTTCGAAAAAATTATGTTTTCGCATGAAAAAATCGGGTTGAATTTGTGAGTCTATGAAAATTGACTTCATGATCGTTTTACTGCGATTTTTTTTGAAAATTAATTGGAGTGCCCTCGACAAATCAGTTTTCTATATTTCAAAAAAAATTTCATTTGGATAGGCGATTAAATAATGCAAAAAATTATGGAAATACTGAAAAGACTTCCAGAAAGTGTGACATCGCAGAGAACTTCCTGAAATTCCAGGAGAATTTGAAGAAAAAATCAAGCTTTCAGGTGAGAAATAGAGGGCGAGAATGAAAGGCACTTTTTGAATGGAGAATCGGTGCCGTCGGCCAGAGTATAACGTCCCCTTAAGGTCTATTGTGCCCCCTAACATAGCTGTTCTACCACGCACTTCACAGCTCTCCTTCCAGTTCGAAAAATCTAAAAATATGTTTACGAGAATTTCATTTCACCATCTGAAACATCCAGCCTGAAAAAACGAGATCGAATAGAGAAAAAACACAACATTGACAACTGGAGTTCTTCCTTCAATCAATGCTTCACCGATTTACCTCAAATGTACTCTTAATTTCATACTTTCGATTCATGCAGAGAATATTACGATTTAATCACAAAATAATTGTCGTTGCATTCATAATGAATGAATGCTTCAGAAAATCCATATCGTGCAAAATATACAATTCAAGCAACCCTCGATAAGAGTTAAAGCAATACCACTTAGACGTCATTTCTAACCACCGCGTGGAAAAACAATCCCACAACTGCAATTTGCATTCCCCTAAGATCAGCGATCGCCATCATCGTGATTAAATGTTAATAAAGGAAAAGAGAGAAGCGGACGAAAAGAAACAGAAACAGTTACCACATTGTAAAAATGTAAAATACTTGCATGCGGGGCAATGACAAGGAAAACCTTGAATTGAATTTCCTAGTATCAAAGTCGGGGGAAGGGTCCTTATTCTAGAATCATTTACTAATTTCTCTCACGTAAGGCTCCCGACCTATCCTAAGCTCATTGTCATTCAGTGCACATGGCGGGGTGAATACACTAATTCCATTGTCCCCTGATGCGTTTACACAGTGCATTCATATTTCATAGGTTGTCTATGCCTGCATCTCCCTCTATTCAATCTGCTGATGTCTCCATAGGACTAGATCCGGTAATTGGCTGAATAATTGGATGAACTAGATGAGAGATGGAGTTCTTGACTTTATCAATCCGAAGACGACTGTCAGAAGTCATTACGCCTCGAGAAGATTGCGCATTTTGTTGGCAGCACTGTCTGCTGTTTTTTAAAAGGACGTCTCTCAGTTTGCTTATGAAAATTCAGATGAATGAAAATGATTTTGTGCAGAAGACACTAAATAAATGAATATATAATAATAGTATATTCTATAACTAGTTGCAGAATGGAATTGCATTTTGCAACGAGTATTAGACGATATTTTCTCTATTTCAGTCAAGTTTCGTTGAAATTCAATGAAAAATTCAGATTATACATCCAAGTGACTTTTGTATTGTATCTTGGCAGTTGGTGACTGTTACGAAATTGACGTGTGTGGAAAATTCATAGGATCGGGAGTCATTGTTGACAACCACGAAACGAAAAATATAACTAAACAATGCTGTAATGAGTTCATTACAGCACTGTTTTTAGTACTGTAATGAACTCATTACGATACTGAAATAGAGAAAACCTTTTATAAGTGTTAGAGACCCACTCGCTTTCATTGACTGTCAAAACAGAAGATAAACTAGGAAATACCTATCAATTATTAATGGACCAAGAATCTGGATAAAATGGATGGTTCTTTGTGCCAATTCGGATAGATCCAATGAAAATATATCCCTGCATTCAAGCCTTATCGATCCATTAACCTCAAACCCATAAAAATTCGTCCTAGAAATTGCATTTGTTGTTATAACTGACCTGCGAAATATCAACCGTCCTACATCGGCCTCGGAATAAATTTTGGACGATAAATTATTCATAACTCACGCCGAAATCCATGGAACCAGTCGCTAAATATCATATAAAATTCGAATTTACCACCTGAGTACCCGTATACTTTTACAACTGCATTCAAGGTGTCGCCTTGGCCTAACGGTGCGAGGAATTGAGATTTTTAAAAGGAATTTTGTGCATTTCGTCGAGATTTGGCAATGATCTGAATTCTACAATGGTGCTATATCAATGCGTCATCGGTTTTATATGCCTCGCATGCTCCAACAGGAAATTAATTCCGTGTAAATTGGTAATGTGAACGAGTCTGAAAACCTCAGGATTGTTCGGTTCGCCAACGAAAGGTGTGAGGTCATCTTGACATTGGTCGATGTCGATTCGTATTAAGATTTGAAAATCGTATTCTGTTTGGTGTTTTCATGCTGTTCGTATACTTATTCTTTATCTACTCGCATAGAATGATATACCCATTATTCAACTGAATTTGATCTGTAATAGTCTCTATAAACCAATAGTGTGAGGTAATAATTAATAACTCATGCCTATAAATCACTCTAATACAAATAGGAAAAATGTAGCTTACGAAATGAACAAAAAAGTCGGGTCAATGGGAAACTCTATTTCAGACATCAAGGTAACGTTCTCGCCATCCATTTCTACATTTTCTTAGGTCTGAATATCCAAAAATTGCATTTGGAAAAAGTGAATTTTTGACGTTTTCTACGGGATTCGATATCGATTCGATTTTCGACCACAGAAATCGCTTTTGACAACTGTTGTCAATTTTGAAAATGCAGATTAATTTGAATTTTACTGAAGAAGTCGAAGATAAAGTATAGTGTTCAATTCGCGGTAATGGTCATAACATTACATATAATATAATTACACCCCTCGCCTAACGGCTCGGGCTGCAAAATTCATCTGCGTGTGTTATGACTTACATTACCGCTCATAGAACAATATACTATTCTGACTCCCTTTTTTTCAGGGACGTAGACCCTTAATGATAAAGGTTTCATTCTTATTCTGCTGAGCAAAGAGATTTCTTGAAATTTTGTGTTGCAAACGAAATTTTTGGTTCGATTTGCTTGAATGATTGCAGAAAGCGTTTGAATTGAAGACTCTGCTTTATCAAAAACCATAGTATTCTGGAGGTTTATAGAGTTCAGAAATATCAAGAAGTTTAGGGGATATAGACCTAATACTCGTATAACTAAAACGAGATTGTTCAATATGAAATTGCTGCCATGAAGCATCGTCGAATTCTTGCCTGAGCCGAAACCACTGCCTCGGGTCGATCTTCGCACATACTTACGAAAACATTCCCAAATTATCTGACCTTGAACCGGCCCACAGAGCCACATCTTGGCAGTTTTCTTACGAATTACCCTCCCCAGTTTAGAAACATAAAAATTATTATTGCCTAAACAAACCGGTGAATAGAGATAATCGTCTGCGTATGTTTATGCAGTTGGTGCATTTCAAATTCTGCCTCTTTACGATGGGCACTTAAGTTTATTAAACTGGTAGATGTCACGGATATGTGTGTATTCCCCTCTGTGACGCGCTTAGAAATATAAACAGAGGTCAATGGCTTATCTAATAATATTCATACAGGAGGTCCACAACTATGACGCTCCTGAGTATCTTCTGGATTCTTTGAATCCCAACGGATCATATCTTTCCTTCTGTGACTCATACTTCGTTTGCAGATTGAAATTTTAATTGTTGGTGCCGAGCTATGCAAGGAATGTATTAGATTTATGCAGTTGTCTTGTTTTGCTTCACTCGATTTTTCAAATGGAGTTTATCTTGGCCTTATAATTTCTTTCCTGGATAAACAGTCGAATGGAGGATATTTTACCACCAGAATTATTCGATCACTCGATCTATTTACGCCGTTTGCAATATCCGAAGCGGATCAGAAAAGACGGAGAGGATAGATCGAATCATCGTATGTTGACGGAGCAAGTGGAGGATATGTAATGACCGAACGTAACCATTTTTGGTCAAAAATGGATAAATAGAAGACAGTATTCACACCATTATTGACTTAAATTGCAAAAAAATATAGTTAAAATAAGAATTTTGTGATGAAAATTCATATTAATATAATTTCGAGTTGCAAATTAATTTTAGCCTGTAGGTCTGCAGCGTATACAGGGTGGTTAAGAAAAATCGAGTAAAATAAAGAAATTTTATTCCCAGAGAATTCAAGCATTTTAAGACTATCAAATCAATACAATGTATGGCCTCCACGGGCATCAATAACAGCTTGACATCTTCTTTGCATACTACACACGTGGTTGTTGAACATTTCTTGAGGAATTTGGTTCCATAAACGGGGCAGGAGCTCTCTCAGATAATTTGAGGATTCTGGGGTAGGTTGATGATTATTTAATCTTCTTTGGAGTATATCCCATGCATGCTCTATCCTATTCAAATCTGGTGAGTGCGGAGGTATTGGTAAATGTGGAATACCAAGCTCCTCGCGCGCATTCTCAACTATGGCTGCACGGTGCGGTCTAGCGTCTAGAAATTGAAAAGTTTCACCAATAGCACCGTGAAAATTTGGCACAACATTGACAATGACATGCTCCCTATAGTGTAAGGCGGTCATATTCCCAGGACAAATGTGTAGATCTGTGCGCCCGTCGAAACATATCCCGGCCCATACTAAACACTACCCCCTCGGAATGGATGGACTTCTTGGACACAGCGACGATTACAGGGTATGCGTGGGATTGTCCATACCCTTATTCTTCGAGAATCTGAAAATCTTCCATATCTGGGTTCATCAGTGAAAAGGACACTACGCCATTGATCGTTCCAATTGATATGTTGCCTTGCCCATTCCAGTCTTTGACGCTTATGGTCACGTGTTAATGGAACTCCTCTTAATGGACGTCTAGAACCTAAATTCATCTCTCTCAAACGTCGTCTGATGGTTTCGATGGAAACTTGGACCCCATCTGCATTTTGAAGAGTATTCCGTAGCATTCTACACGTAGATGTAGGGTTTCTTCTCGCCAAAACGGTGATGAAACGATCCTGAGCAGGTGTTGTTTTTCGTCGCCCACCAAGCCTTGGTCTTTCCAACACGGAACCTGTCTCTCTGAACCTATTCCAAAGTCGAGATATCACACTTTGGCTGACTTGGAGCCTTTCCGCTAGAACAACCTGAGTTAGGCCACCCTGTAGCATTCCGATAGCCCTATCAGCCTCAGCGTGTGTTAATTTACGTCTTGGCATTTTCAGAAAACTCGTTTCAAATCGAAGCCGTTGATAAACTGACTTCATTTCAGAATAAGAACATTCATGAAGCATGCAAAGAACCAAACATCAGAAAAAAGGCGACCAGATTGACGAAAGTCTCATACTGATTTTTATTGGATCGATTCAAGTTGTTATTGAGTTTTAAATGATTTTACAGCGATTTTCTCGAAGATTACATATTTTCAAAAACGATTGAATAAGATATCCCTAACTCTTGTGGAGGGTTATATTTCCTGGATAAAGATAAAGTCTATCCGTTCACCCTGCCTTGTGAAAGGATATCGATCTATTCACGCCATTTGCAATAACTGACGCGCATCAGAAAAGACGGAGAGGATAGATCAAATTATTGAAAGCTTACGGAGCAAGTGGAGGATGTGTTATGACCGAACGTAACCATTTTTGGTCGAAAATGGATAAATAGAATGACAGTATTCACACCAGTGAATATTTCCAAACATATCGAAGGTTCTGTGTATATGAATTTGCCCTCTATGACCGTCTAGTCGGAGCGCGACGCCATCACAGTCAGCCATTGAAAGTTGCAATGGTCGAAATAATGAAATCATAAATTTCGTTGCACAATACCGAACTGGGCCGTTCGAAATTTGCACATAGGTGTGAAAAAATTGCCAAAACGTCTAACCTTGAGCTGACACGCCGGCTTATGTCCGTTTTTGTTCGAATTACCTGAGCTGGTTTAGAATATACACCATATAAAAATTAGTTCTTGTATAGTGGGCGACATACATACGGTAACGACATAATAATGTAAGTTCCCGGTCATCACGACCGAATGAATATGTTTGATCTTGTTAATGGATGAAATTAGACGCGTACTTAATTTCTTGTAGGTTGTAAACAGGATTCATCGAATTTCAGGTTAGTCTCAGCACGTTGGTCTGCTTTCATTGCTGCTGCCAAAAGGGCTTGGGAATGTCTTTAAGGGAAGCATAAAAAGGTAAAATATCTCAATTCAAAGGGTCTTTTCACACTCAAGGAGATTTTATCATAATGATTTAGACACAAGGCACGATAACTTTGTGGTCTATGTGGAAGTGGAAGTTTTTGGAATGATCCATTCTTGAAAGATTCTTCCAGGGTACTTCTCTTTCAGTTTCTTCCTTCTTCAAGAAAGAATTCTTTCTTATAGGTGTATTTGCCTACACCACAAAAAGGTTCTTTGTGCTCTCTTTCTGGCTAGTGTGTTGGCCTCCTCGTTTCCTTTGATTCCTGAGTGACCAGGAACCCAGAGTAAAGAGTCCTTGTTGTTCTTGCCTACTTCATTAATTTTCCTTCAGCACTTCAGCGTTGAGTTGAGGTTTTTTTTTGTTAAAGAAGAGGTGAATCTCACATCAGACACCCAGTCTTTCTGCGTAGTGTCGGATTCTTACCGACTAAACACCTCTCCTGCTGTTGGTTCCGGACATAAGCCTATAAACCTTCCATCTTCTTATCTGTTTTTTCCACTTTCGCATTCTTTATGCTGAGTGTTTGTGTTCATCCTTCAATTGGATATCTCTTTCTAAGTGTGGAGTTCTATATCTTCATTTTCGCAATTGGTCTCTAGGTCTTTTGCGGTGAATTCTCGCTGTTTTTAATTTTCAACGGGGTCATAGTCAACTAACCTTCTAAGGTCGTCATTTGGATGTACACTAGCTCTTTCATAGGCTTTTGCAGCTTTTCGTTTGATGAATGTAGTAATGGACTCCCATTTTATGTCTTTTTGGATTTGTTCATTCCCAACAAACCAATGGTCGTCTAATGCCCATCCCAGGAATTTGTTTTCTGTACTTTGTATTCTCTTTAAAAGGGTTCTCGCTGCATGGCACCATGTTGTTGATCCATATGTTAGCTGTGGTCTGGCGACTGCTTTTATGATCCTCAATTTCGTGTTTCTGTTCATTTGGCTTCTTCTGCCTATAATCGGGTATAGTCTTTTCATTGCTACATTCGTTTTATCCACTGCATACTTAATGTGCTGTTTCCACGTTAGTCCTTTGTCTGATATTACTCCTAGGTATTTAGCTTCATTCTGCCATTCTATTTCATTATCGTCTATGGATATTTTCCATCGATTCAGTCTTCTTTTTTGAAGCAGTATTGCTTGACACTTTTCTCCATTGATTTTGATTTTCAATCTGTTACCCCATTTACTGATATCATTTGCAGCTTCTTGAAGTCTTTTGTGAATTATATTTGTATTTCTGTGCCAAATTACTATGCCTGTATCGTCTGCGTATAGAACAAGCAGGCATCGTGGATTTCTTGGTATATCATGTAGGTATATGTTATAGAGTAACGGTCCTAGTATGGATCCTTGAGGAACTCCTGCTTCTAAATATCTGAGTGTGGAATGAACCATCATATATTTTCACACAAAAGTTCCTATCCCTCAAATGGATGAATAACCTGCGGTTATCATTTTGTATGCTAGTCCTTGATGCCATACTCTATCAAAAGCTCTGGTTACATCTAGTAGTAGTAGTCCTGTAGCTTTTTTATTCTGGAATCCTTCTGTGATATACTCGGTCAATCTTAGGAGCTGTTGTTCAGTTCAGAATGCTGTTTTCTGAATCCAAATTGTTCACTAGGTATCGTCGCCAGGGCTTCTGTTTCTTCATTAACTCGTCTGGCTGAGCTGGCTGAGCTGGCTGAGCTCCACATTTTTTCCTAGGGCTGGGAGCTGCCTTTTTGGTCTATAGTTCTGTGGGAACTTTTTGTCTTTACCTGGTTTATTGAAAACAATCACTTCGGCAGTTTTCCATCTTTTTGGAAAGTGCTCTGTTCTCATCACTCCATTTACTATGTCGTGTCGATGACATAGAATTTCAGTGCTTTGATAGCAGCTTGACTATGAGAATGGATCACTTTGCCACACCCTTCATAGGTTTTTTCCAGGTTTAAGAGGTTCAAGTCTACGCATCTTTCGATTGCAAGTATTTCTGCCTGTCGTGCGCAAATCATGACATTCAACCATCTGACTGCGATGTCTGTGGAGTTCGCCACCGAATACAATTCCGCCCCCGACTGCCTTTCCACAAAATCATTTTTATTGTTCATTTTGATATCAGATTGTACCTTTTCTTCTTTCCCTAGCTTCCCACAAATCCCTTTTTCAAACTAATGAGTGTACATCCTCTGAAATTCCTTCCAACGAGAACCTAATCCCATAAGCCTTAGAAACAATGTAACGAACCGAGACGGTCGCGAGCATCTGCTGGAATTCCTGGAATCCAGGGAGATTTCCGGAGCACACGCTACGATCTCCGCGTCTTCTCGTAGGCATAAAGTGCCACAATGACGCTGCCGAGGTGCAGGAGGGTAGTGATTAGACGGAGGTGTAATGATGGGCACGCTGGACCGAAATAGCCCCAGGAATTTCTTAGTCGTTTTCAGGTCATCACAAGAAGAGAGTGATTGCTTGGATTCGGTAGAAAACGAGAGTGAGAACCATAAAAGTGTTTATATGTTTGCCTTTCGCAAGTTTGGAGAATGGAGCAATAAAATTTTGAACGCTTAGGTGGATGTGGAATTCCGATAAAATAGTGAGTTGATAGGGGCATCAACAGTAATATTTTTGATACTTAGAACGTAATATGGAATGTTTTCAAGTCTTGCAGGAAAGGAATTATTTTGTTGATAAATAAGAGCTTGGAATCAACAGAAATTCACCTTAATTCAAGATAAGCAATCAATGAGAAGAAAACTAACCACTCAATTCCTAATGTTTTTTCTCTCCCAATAATATTAACCAATTAATCGTACCACTTCCGTTTATTAGGCGAATATAAAGTAAGACACAGGAAAACCATGAAATATTGAGGTTTTCGATTTCAGTAGACATTTGTTTTTAGAACTAGAGCTTCAGTCGATTTCGGTTACGCTCATTGAGTATTTATCATGCATATGTGCTTTGTGGGTGTGAATGGACATATGACGAGAAAGAGAAGGAAAAAGGAAATTATTATTCTGCATCAGAAAAGGTAAAGACATTAACAGTATCTGGAAAACAACCAACAGTCGACTAGCTCAATTTAATAACCATAAAATGCATTGAGAATGCTGCTGTCTTTCGGAATCTTACCAAACTTTGATCATCAAGTTAGGGATTGACTTTTCAGACGTTCAAAATGCCTTGAGAATACACACATCGTCAAAAGACTTGGCACCCTAGGTTTCTCAAGAAAAAAACAATCTTGTGATATTGATTCTACTGATTACTCCTAGGTCTCCCGAGGAGACCCCTCAGAAACTACAAGCTTCGAAGCTTATAACTTGTACGAGTTAGGAGAAGCAGTTGTGTTCTGTGTAGGCTTTGTTACTGTGTCCTTACGCCACCTTAGGCACAGCACTGTTAAATTTCGGCCCAACAGTGAAAAGCTGGACCACTACCGAGACTAGAAAATTTCTTTTCTAGCTTCGGGATTGAACTCGTGACTTTCCGCGTCAGAGCCAATCGCCATAACCACTGGGCTACGGGTGAAGATTCCATACACAAAAAATTGTCATGTTACATTCAATAAGTTGAGTGTTGATAGGGAGACAAAGACTATTGACGATGTGTGTAGGTGCGGTTATTTCTGCGTGATGCCGGAACCAACATAAAACGACAAATAATTCTCTCGAACATAGAATTGTGTGACATCTTTTGTTCACAAATGGCTCCTTTGCGATTTTACAGTATTATTGATGGAGGAGACAGTAATGAGCTTGTTCGATAAGTGATATATTTCCATTTTCGCAAGAGAAATTTTCTGTCCCGGTCATGAAGCAGTCGAGAAAGCAATTGTGTCGACCTTTCCTCTAGCGCTACCTACTCGCACGAACTCGACTCGGTCCGCAATGGGTGCGATCATAGATTAGCATGATGTAAGTTGGAATACAACAGAGAAATGCATTCATAATGATTGCAATGGCAGCTTTTTGTCATTACCGACTTCCTAGTCTATGGGCGGCATGCACTCAGCCGCACATAAACGCCGTTCCTGTTCTACTGACCCCATTTTCTCGTTCATATTTTCAATGTTAATATTCAATTTCCCCCAGATTTCATGGCAGAAGGATGTTAGAAGCAGACAATTTTTAAACAGCCGAGTTCTCTCTTTTCTATTTATGAAACCTGTATCGTTTCACGTCTTATGGAGAAGTAGGCCTTTAATTTTTCCTGTCCGACGGTAAAAGTTGGAAAATGTTTCCACAATTGTATGTCGTTGACCTCTAACATAGATGACTAGCAATATCTTCTTCCTTACAATAGGCAAAACCGTACCTTTGCGTTTGTTCGAACGGATTTCAGAAGAATTGGAATCTTTATTGACATTTCGCATTCTAACAATTGCTATGATTTTATTACCCCATTATTTTCCATAAAGGATTTCCATGCCATAGTATCAGTTCCTTTTCACTATAATACACTGCGCAAAAAAAATAACGCACATTCTGAAAATCTCAATTTGAAAGTTAACTCTACATTGACTTTATAACTTATTTTTCATGTTCTCTCGGGAAGGTTTTGAACGAACAAAAGACACATTAAATGGAAGAAAAATTCAGGTTTTCACCGAATCTTATGTGAAAGAAGAGAAATGAACAATTTTCAAAATACTGAAATGCTGATAAGTGATTTAATACTTTTTATATCCACCCCTTGCGTTAATTACAGCTCGGCAACGACGCGACGGTTCATACTCAAAATGAGTGATCTTAAAATGTTCTGATCTAATCCTTCCCAGATTTCTCCGAGTTGGATTCCTAAGTCATTAGGAGTAGCTGGATGATTTTCTGAACTTCTCAGCCTTCTATTGAGGTTGTCCCAAACCTGCTCAATCGGATTGAGATCTGGACTTCTTGCTGGCCATTCCATTCGAGAGACTTCAACCTCTTCAAGGTACTCCTGAACGATGCGCGCACGATGGGGTCTGGTATTATCGTCCATAAAAATGAAATTTTCACCAATGTTTGGGGCAAATGGCACTACATGCTCTTCAAGAATGTTCCTTATATACTTATCAGCATTCATAGCTCCATTATCAACGACCACTAGGTCTGTGCGAGCAGTCAAAGATATTCCACCCTATACCATAATCGATCCTTCCCCGAAACCAGTAGTACTCAGGAAATTGCACTGAGCATATCTTTCATGTGGACGTCTGTATACAAGGGAACGTCGATCACAATGGTAGAGGCAGAATCTAGACTCATCTGTGAAGAGAACTCTTTCCCAATCGGCCTCTTTCCAATGGATATGCTCTCTCGCAAAATCCAAACGCGCCCTTCGATGGGCTGGGGTAAGAGCTGGGCCTCTTGCCGCGACACGAGGCCTTAAATCATTTTTCTCTGAGGCGATTTCTTATTGTCTGAGTGCAAATTTGCACCTCATGAGTTTGCTCAAGCTGGTTTTGAAGGAGGCGAGCGGTTGCAAATCGTTGTCTCAACGAAGAAACTCTCAAGTAACGTTCTTGAATGGCAGTTGTTACCCGTGGTCTACCCTGTCCTGGTCTTCGGACATTCATACCTGTCACCCTGAATCGCTGCAACATTCTGGACACACTTGTATGGGAAACTCCAAACCTTTCTGCAATTCTTGTGTATGTCCACCCTTCTTCTCGCAAAACTACCGCTTGGGCACATTCCTCTTGGGTCAAATTGCGTGTTTCGCGTTGCATAGCGATCGAGTGTAGAAAATCAAATGAAAGAAAAACTATTGATCACTAGAATTGATCGAGAACAATTGATTTTAGAATGGAGCCAATACATTCAAAATCTGATAATATCATCTTTTTTTATTCCTGCTGGGAGAAAACATCTGTATTGAAGAAAAACGTTGAAAGTGGATAACATATGCATGCATAATTCTGATAAAAATAATTATCATCGAGAACACCTTCAATTGTAGAATAAATTTGAGATTTCCATAATGAGCGTTAATTTTTTTGCGCAGTGTATTTGCTAGTTTTGGTGGTGGAAATGTTGGAAAATAACCAAAAATGATGAGGAATATCCTTTTCATTCATTTAATGCTTTCGAATGGAAATATGAAATCAACAATACGGAAAGTAAGCTCCTAAAATATACAAGGAGTATTTGCGAGCAAGATCAAAATATTTTATAAATCTTAAGTTGAAATATTTCAATCAAAAATGATCTGGGCCTTTTAGTTTTGGCAGTTTTTTTAAGAGTCTTACGACTCAAGTTATTTTTTGCTGATTTTCCACTTCTTTGTCGAACCTTGAAATTCAATTTTCAAGTACGTTCAATAACTCCATTACTTCATTATTTTATTTCTTTAATTATCCGTTTAATTCCCAGTACAATCCAACTCCATTATCAAAAACATGATAAATGAGATCGCTCATCATATTAACGAAAACTTTTAATTTAACAGTTTCACCTTCGTAAATATTGTCAAAAGTGTTGTAATTAAACTTGTCAACCAGAAAAACTCGTTCCTCATTGTTATTACGGGGTTTGGTACAATTAATTATTTTATAATTTATTAATTTCATTGCTTGCAAGACTCTCGTTATTGAGGAAACCATAATACCTTTTTCCCTAATTGAATTCAGGTCATTTTTGATAATTAGCAGTAAGTGAGAGAACATATTTAAAAATTAAATTAAAACGGATTGTCGTTTTTTCTGCCTGGCCTTCGACAATTTATTCGAAACATCGGATTTTCACGCAGGTATGGTGCTTTGCTCTTATAGGTTACAATAAATCAAGAGTATGACTGTAAAGGCGAGGAATAAATCAAATTGGCGCTGTTAGATTTGGGAAATCTGATCTTATCTTCCTATTTGGCAGACCACTTAATATTCCGCTAATTAAAATGTGAGAATCGGAATATCTTGATGCACCACGCTGTTATATTTACGAATTTTGAATTTTAAGTTACTCCTCTAGCTGTGATATTATATCTGATGCTCGATTATTGAATTTTATCTCTTCTAGAATGACTACCTGAATATGTCTCGGCGTTGAAATAAGACATTTTATCCATTCAATCTCTTGAAACCATTCTCAAATCTGATTGGTGATTAGTTCTTGGTCTTATGATGACATCTTATTCCTGTGAGATATAATTTTGTGTCCCAGTTGTTTCATATTCTAAAGTTTTTAGAGATATTTTAGCAATTCCTACCAGGACTATTGCGAACCTTTACAATTGATGAACTAATTTTAAACGTTCTCTTGAATTAATTTCGCAACCATCCTAAGATATTGCTCTTCTGGGTTCACTTGTTCCATTAAATGAAAAGTTATCACCATTGAATCAGAAGAAAATACTGACGAGCTTAGAAATTTCACCACGAGTGCATAGTTCCGGATCCAGACCTGTGCTCAGCTAACGCACTCCACTAGAATGTAGATGGTCTTTGAAATTTAGCACCTACAGATGTATACTTAATACCCAATATGTATTCAAATAACTTCACGATTTTCATGTCTACTGATTTAATGTACTAACAAATCCTACAAAACGAGGGTGTACTACTTAAATATAGTCGGTTTAAGTTGTCAAGTCTTGAATATTTCACAGGATCAGTTGATTTCATCCTGCAACTACTTCGAAATGTATTTCACCACTCTGAAAAATATTTTTTTATCGGCGATTGAATTATTGCCACAGCAGCATCTTACTGTTATGCCAAAATGTGAATTACAAAAAGTTACGATTGACATTTAAAATAACTCTACTACTCTCTACCTCTCATACCGGGTGCATTGCAAACTTCTTATTATACATGAAGAGTAATTTCATTTTTCCATTGTTATCTTAGTTCATCGAACTCCAATGATATATTTTCCTCCTGGTGTATACTTTTTTCTAGTTTCAGGTCAAACGTTTATTGTTATCATCTGTACTTCTTATTGTAATTCTATATCAAACACCAAAAATGACTAAGCTTTTCCATTTATCTTATCTGGGTAAATTTGTTTTTTATTTAATGTTAAAATGACATTTCATACCAACTTTTCGCAATTATGTGTTATTTTCATTCATAGATATTTTTTTTTCAGGTAACTATCTTGGACAAATGAATAGATGACCATTCTAGACAGGTAACCAGGATTAGGATTAAAATACACTGCGCAAAAAAATTAACGCACATTCTGAAAATCTCAATTTTAATGAAAGTTAACTCTACATTGACTTTATAACTTATTTTTTATGTTCTCTCGGGAAGGTTTTGAAAGAAACAAGACACATTGAATGGAAGAAAAAATCAGGGTTTCACCGAATCTTATGTGAAAGAAGAGAAATGAACAATTTTCAAAATACTGAAATGCTGATAAGTGATTTAATACTTGGTGATTCCACCCCTTGCATTAATTACAGCTCGGCAACGACGATTCATACTCAAAATGAGTGATCTTAAAATGTTCTGATCTAATCCTTCCCAGATTTTTCCGAGTTGGATTCCTAAGTCATTAAGAGTAGCTGGATGATTTTATGAACTTCTCAGCCTTCTATTGAGGTTGTCCCAAACCTGCTCAATCGGATTGAGATCTGTACTTCTTGCTGGCCATTCCATTCGAGAGACTTCATCCTCTTCAAGGTACTCCTGAACGATGCGCGCACGATGGGGTTTGGCATTATTGTCCATAAAAATTAAATTTTCACCAATGTATGGGACAAATGGCACTACATGCTCTTCAAGAATGTTCCTTATATACTTATCAGCATTCATAGCTCCATTATCAACGACCACTAGGTCTGTGCGAGCAGTCAAAGATATTCCACCGTATACCATAATAGATCCAGTAGTATTCAGGAAATTGCACTGAGCATATCTTTCATGTGGACGTCTGTATACAAGGGAACGTCGATCACAATGGTAGAGGCAGAATCTAGACTTATCTGTGAAGAGAACTCTTTCCCAATCGGCCTCTTCCCAATGGATATGCTCTCTCGCAAAATCCAAACGCGCCCTTCGATGGGCTGGGGTAAGAGCTGGGCCTCTTGCCGCTACACGGGGCCTTAAATCATATTCTCTGAGGCAATTTCTTATTGTCTGAGTGCTAATTTGCACCTCATGAGTTTGCTCAAGCTGATTTTGAAGGAGGCGAGCGGTTGAAAACCGTTGTCTCAACGAAGTAACGTTCTTGAATGGCAGTTGTTACCCGTGGTCTACCCTGTCCTGGTCTTCGGACATTCATACCTGTCTCCCTGAATCGCTGCAACATTCTGGACACACTTGTATGGGAAACTCCAAACCTTTCTGCAATTCTTGTGTATGTCCACCCTTCTTCTCGCAAAACTACCGCTTGGGCACATTCCTCTTGGGTCAAATTGCGTGTTTCGCGTTGCATAGCGATCGAGTGTAGAAAATCAAACGAAAGAAAAACTATTTATCACTAGAATTGATCGAGAACAACTGATTTTAGAATGGAGCCAATACATTCAAAATGTGATAATATCATCTTTTTTTATTCCTGTTAGGAGAAAACATCTGTATTGAAGAAAAACGTTGAAAGTGGATAACATATGCATGCATAATTCTGATAAAAATAATTATCATTGAGAACACCTTCAGTTGTAGAATAAATTTGAGATTTCCATAATGTGCGTTAATTTTTTTGCGCAGTGTATAAATGCAATATTTCACCAAGATTTCATTGTTTATTTGATGACTTATAATTGATTTAACAATAAACATCTTACTGATGTAGGATATTTCATTTATAAAATTCTGTTTCATTCGATTCTCAAAAAATTCAAGAAACCATAATTTTTTCATAAAAAAAGATATTGAATCAAGTGACAAAACATATTCACCTATCTAAATAATCACAAATTTATCAATTAACGAAAAAATTAACATAATTATCTAACCAACGGTGTACTAGAACTCAGCATAGGTCAACAATCTGTGTCTCAATCTCTCAATGAATTTTATCTTAAATTCAAGTTCGAAAAAACGTTCTAATTCGGATACCTAGACTCCCACCTGCCATTGGTACGTTACAAACATTAAATAAACATAAAAAATATCTTATCAATCAAGACAAACATCAGTAAGTCGAGACCGATTGATAATGTGGGCAAACACCTCCTTTTTCATGAAAATTAAAATACGTGGACGTTCTAATCTCGAAGATCATCGAACAATAAAAAAATTCTCGAAAGTAAACACGAAATCCAAGCTCCAAAATATCCGTATCATCCGAATGCGGTCGTGAACCTCCTCTGATAAAAAATTGTCAATTTTCCGTGTATTGTAGTAGAATTACATTCAGTTCAATGTCAAATACGGTTGAAATAAAGCATTGGGAAGATTGTACTGTTGGGGTGTAGTCTGAACGCAGTGTCATTAAGTTTAGGGAGAGAAAGGTCGGAACTAGGTGAACTTGTTGACTGACAAGCAGTATTATCTACTCGAATAAATTTTTGTGAGTATCTCTATATTTTCTTATTCTTCTGTGCGGGTAACTCTCAGCTCTAGAATCTGATTTCAGTGATCTTTCATTATTTCTCAACTTCATCGAAACTTATATAGGGAACGATTGAAAATATTTTCCTGAAATTCATTTTTAGTGTGATATCTGGGATCCAGAGGAAATATAAATAATTTTCATGTATGCCACTTCCGGTTATACCGGAAGTAGCTACCAACTTCGTTTTTTCAAGAAGCATGCTCGATAAAATTTCCCATTTTCGGATTCCCATCGGGTTTTAATCAAATGACCTCACATGCTTCACATTTTTTCAGAATAAACCTTGTGGTTATATCCACTCCTATGTGTGGCGAATAGAAATATTCCACGCAACAGAGAATATACAGGCTGTCCGAAGTTAATTCAAAAATGGGCAGCATTTCGCTAGGATATTTCTCGGTATTCTCTGATGTAACGTCCTGAAGTTCTTATGATTATCGAATTTCTCAAAACAGAGAAATACTTCGAAAGATTTTTCCTCCCCTAATCCTTCCTGTCATAAATCTTCAAGGTATCAAAATTTGATTTCAATTGCCAAGATTATCAGAAAGGCATTTCGTTTCGATTCTCAACTCTTATTTCAACATAGCTGGTAAAATGAAATATGTAGGTATTCTGTTCTGAAGCACCAAATGATTTCCATTGAGTGTTATTACGATCGGAAACTATAATTAAGTTATTAAAGATATTCAGTCAGAATGAATTTTAATAAAAATTGAATGATTGACATGATTTTCATGTTAGGGCAGTGCCACAGAAATTATTTAGTAGCAAGTAGGTATAGGACATAGTTTTTCAGGGGGATGGCATGATTTTTTTCAAGGGGGGCTATCAATAGATTGAAATTTTTTACCAACGTTATAGGACTAGAAAAAAGGGATTATTGTCCATTTCGGGGTCCAAGGAAGGGGGCCATGACTTAAAGTTTGAAATTTTTTAATTTTTGTCTCATAGTATCTACATTTCACAATTCAACTGGAATTAGGCATACAAATTAAAATTTAGAGTCCTCACCATGTGACATTTCAATTTAGATTGTAAATCTACAGGATGATATTTTTCTGGAACACTGTCCCTTGTTTTCCTTCAGAACCACTGTTAGTTGTTGCATTGTTGTTATACTAAACCTTATGGTCTCTTGTAGTTTTGTTGTATCTGCTACCGATCTCGAGAAAATAATTGTGAACTATTCTATCGACTATTTCCCTCGTCTTAATTTCCACCAACCAGAAACTCGCAAGTTTGAATCACAAATAGTTTCTAGAAGGAAAAACTGTATGGCAGCAGCTGTCAGCAGTTTTTTCGGGTTTACCCCCGGCAAAACTTGACAGTTGTTGTCAACGAAAATTCATAATACATACATAATGCATCCGGAATAATCTGTTACTCATGAAATAGTCTTGTCAAATACCATTCGGGCATCTAATTTTTCCTGTGAGAAAAATCGAAAAAACACAATGCAAAGTAATATTGTTTTAACAGAAGGCATTCGTGCAGGTGCAAAAATCCTCTTCTTCGACTCGGATTTTTGTTGCCACCAACACTCATGCTTCTTGTTAAAATATTACTTAGCAACGTGTTTTTTCGATTATTTTCGGATGCTCTTATGATATTACTTACGATTATTTTTTGACGTTTCTCGAAACCAATAGAAATCTTCAATTTTAGTAATTCATATACGTTCTAGCCAATCAAAACATTATTAAAGTGAAAATAATCTACCTACATTATTCCAGCGAGAATAATTCAATGTAGGTACATTGTTTTTATTGAATGACAATCACATGACAACGGATTTTCTTGATTTGACGCGTCTGTCGTAAATTTTCAAGAAATTCGTAAAATGAATCCCGAACGTTTTAGTGAATCATCAGTCGATGATAATAATTTGATCATTGAAAGTGCATGTTAGAATACCAACATAGCAGCGCGTCGATTTGGAAACAATTCCAATTATTTTGCGACGAGAGGGGCTACAAATTGGAAGAGAAGACATCAACAACAAAACAAGCGTTATTTTGAAGGACTATATGGGTTCAATATGAGGAAACAGAATGGAGAAGACAATGTGGAATAAAACTGCAAAATTAATGCAAGAGTTGTACTACGACCAAACAAATAGAAGATTCGACCCAATAAATGATATCGAATTCAAATCCACCAGATATGCTAAAAACACCAAGCGTAAGTTATTACAGAAAGAGCTCTAAAAGAGGAAATAAAGTTCTGCAAGTTTGAGCAAAGGAGAAATCTTGGACATGATAAAACTCAACGACGAAAACACACCGTCTGGCTTGCAGAAGAAATTGTATTTTTCATGTTCAAAACTTCAATGCATCCTAATTTGAATAACTCATTCTGTGTATATTGAGTCGATTAATATAAATTTGTTGAAAAAATATAAAACCTTGAAAATGATTTTGATTGTAACGTCAGAGAATAACGTCAAAAAATAATCCATCGAATACCACACGAGAGTTCGATAAATTAGATAATAATTCTCCAGGCATTTTCTCAAACTTGTTGCCATTTGGCAATAGCCACTCGAGCCCTTCGGGCTCTCGTGTCTATTGCCTGGCAACAAGTTTTCTAAAATCTGTCGAATTATTTTCAATTTATTCTCACTCTCGACTCTCTTGTGATATTACTACTGACTATTTCCCTCGTCTTAATTTCCACCAATCAGAAACGCGCAATTTTGAATCACAAATGGTTTCTAGATGGAAAAACTGTATGGCAGCAGCATGTCAGCAGTTTTTTCGGGTTTACCCGCGGCAAAACTTGACAGTTGTTGTCAACGAAAATTAATAATACATACATAATGCATACAGAATAATCTGTTACTCTTGAAATAGTCTTGCCAAATACCATTCGTGCATCTAATTTGTCGTGTGAAAAAAATCGAAAAAACACAATGCAAAGTTATATTTTTTTAACAAAAAGCATTCGTGCAGGTGCAAAAATCCTCGTCTTCGACTCGGATTTTTGTTGCCACCTGCACTCATGCTTCTTGTTAAAATATTACTTAGCAACGTGTTTTTTCCATTTTTTTCGGAAAAATTGGATGCACTTATGATATTACTTACGATAATATTAGGGATCGATTGAATTACTATAAAGGGCGATTTTTGTCAATTTCGATGTCCAACGGGGGACCAGCTAAATTTCTCTAGTTCGACGTGGGACCGAATATAATATTCCGTCAGTTTACGGCTCATCGACAAGGTCAACGACGTATTCATATGGCTGATAGTTAAACACCGAATTCGCTATTTTCAGCTAACAGCCTGTCAATTAGATAAAACAAAATTACTCATCCAGAAACAGCGATCGATTGATCAAATGTGCAACGCGACCATTCCACTGGCGAACAATGACGAATAAATAAAAATTACGTATTGTAACAACATTGTGAACCTGAATTTTGAGCGGTGTATCGGTTTACAAGCCCCGGAGGTTCGTTGACCGCCAGCGTTTTGAGATTTTGCAAACTAGGTCGAATTTTAGCCAAGATATTTACATCTGGCTGTTCTCGCTGCATCAATTCTGCACAGTTCAGTGACTTTTTTATCGCTATCCAACGAGACTGCTTTTTTCCTAGTATCGTTTTAGAAAGTAGCCGATGAATTAACGCGATTGAGTTTCGTTTAGAGATGGGCGGATTATTTTGCGCCGATCCGCCGTTTGGCCCGAGCCGGAACGTTGTTTATGATATCGATCTGTTATCGGCTTCTTTTTGGGAGGAATTAATGGTATCGGCTTTCTCTCGATGTGCTCGCCTATGGGTATCTCCGGAATGTCTACCTCACCTGATACTGGTTATCTCTTTGCCTAATTCCTTGTCCGTTCCTCTAACGGCTTTTTGATGACTCATATGCCGAACTCCAAAAGAAGCATTAGATTCGAAGGTGGAAAGGTTGGTTCGTATTGGAACATTCTATTGTTGGTTTTTTTTTTTCTAGAAGAGGTGAATCTTACATCAGACACCCAGTCTTTCTGGGTAGTGTCGGATTCTTACCGACTAACCACCTCTCCTGCGGTTGGTTCCGAGCATGAGCCTATAAACCTTCCATCTTCTCATCTGTTAGTTTCTCTTTCGCATTTTTTATGCTGAGGGTTTGTGTTCATCCTTCAATTGGTTATCTCTCTCTAAGTGTGGATTTCTATATCTTCATTTTCGCAATTGGTCTCTAGGTCTTTAGCGGTGAAATTCTCGCTGAGTCAAAGTCAACTAACCTTCTAAGGTCGTCATTTGGATGTTCACTAGCTCTTTCATAGCCTTCTGCAGCTTTTCGTTTGATGAATGTAGTAATGGACTCCCATTTCATGTCTTTTCGGATTTGTTCATTCATTACAAACCAGGCGGCGTCTAATGCCCATCTCAAAAATTTGTTTTCTGTACTTTGTATCTTCTTTATATGGGTTCTCGATGCATAGCCCCATGCTGTTGATCCATATGTAAGCTGCGTTCTGGCGACTGCTTTTATGATTCTCAATTTCGTGTTTCTGTTCATTTGGCCTCTTCTGCCAATAATCGGGTATAGTCTTTTCATTGCTACATTCGTTTTATCCACTGCATACTTAATGTGCTGTTTCCTCGTTAGTCCTTTGTCTAATATTTAATATTTAGCTTCATGCAGCCATTCTCTTTCATTATCGTCTATGGATATCTTCGATTCCATCTTCAGTCTCCTCTTTTGAAGGAGTATTGCTTGACTCTTTTCTCCATTGATTTTGATTTTCCATCTGTTACACCATTGACTGATATCGTCTGCAGCTTCTTGAAGTCTTTTGTGAATTATTTTCTTATTTCTGTGCCTAATTGCTATACCCGTATGGTCTGCGTATAGAGCAAGCAGGCATCTCGGATTTCTTGGTGTAGCATGTATCTATATGTTATAGAGTAGCGATCCTAGTACGGATCCTTGAGGAACTTCTGCTTCTAAATATCTGATTATGGAAGAACATCATCTATTTTCACACAAAAGTTCCTATCCCTCAAATAATTTCTTATTATTCTGCTTAACTTGGGTGAATAACCTGCGGTTATCATTTCATATGCTGGTCCTTCATGACATACTCTATCAAAAGCTCTGGTTACATCTAATAGTAGTAGTCCTATGGCTTGTGTATTCTGAAATCCTTCTGTGACGAAATGATAGGAATGATGGCTATAGAAAGCTCCACCCATACTCGCTTGTAGATTGAAGAAAAGAACTAAGGAAGCGCCTTAAGAAATAACTTGTTGAATTAGACTAGATGAACTTCTGGAAGACTTGGCTTGTACCAAAACTCACAGCTCTCAGACTCAGTTAACGATACTCGTAGACTCGTTTTGGCACCGCGAATAAAACAGCAGTGTCGGTGTAACGAGAGATCCCTTGAACTGATAGGAATCCTGATGTGGTATGATCATCCATTGAAGGTTGTAGAACATACCCTTGTTCTCCATATCCCCCAGTTCAGCCAGAGGAGAATTGTAAATCAAGAAGAAATTACTAAATCCACAAAACACTCCAACAGACCATTAGGTCAGTAAATGAAGATTCAATCTTTTATTCTTATACCCTTCTGAAGCATACCCATACCAATAGTGCCCTGTCAGCAATCCCAGAATGCACCAAAGCTGTATCTGCGTTAGCTAGACAAGCTTCCTTGTGTAAGGCGCTTGTTTTAGTCCTGGGGATTTTCTCCAGAGGGGTGTCATGTTCTGCATCGCGAAATGTTGAAACGCTGCTCTATAGTGGTCCTTCCTAAGGCCACAGAAGGGTTCAGGTCCTACGGGTTCAACCTTTGATGCACTTTTCGCGAGAGCTTGAGCCTTCTCTTTTCTCTCAATGCCATAGTACCATGGCATTCATAAGAGAGCCACTTTGTCACCTTTGGCCACTGCTTAATGATATCGCGTCTTTTCCAGGTCAGCACTGAGCATTAGCAGTTAGGTTCCAGAGCTCTTAGTGCTCTTAGTTACAATTACAATATTTATTGCACTACAGTCGACTACACCAAAGGCTGTGTTATACAGGGTCTTCTGCGAGCTTTAGGACAAGGCAGTTTTCAGATGGACTAATTTCAATCTTCTTCTCTAAATGAACATATAATACAGTTGGAAAACATGTAAAAATAGCTTAAAAATAGTTTCATCGTCTGGCCGATATGCCCAATCCTCTTCCGGTCGCTGAACACAAACCCTAAATGAATCTGAGTGAAAAATAGCGGTACAATTGAGTGACCTGTATCACCAAACGACTGGCCTACTTCAGGGACACATATAAATGGCTGCTTGCATTTGGTCAAGTGACTCCTGGGATTGTCTTCCGGAAACAACCCATTATGACGAAACAGTCAAATTTGGCCACCGTTAAACTTGACCCTAATTTGAATATCCGAAGCATATTCGGGTTGGGCCTCTTTGTTATTGCTCCTTTAATTCGTTTTGAAGAATGGATGACAATGGAGAATGAGGTCAAATCTGCATAGATGAAATGATATTTACTCTTGCATCTCAAAAGTTATAGCGGTTGTTGTTTGTGTAATTTTATTTGGAGTTGTTGTGTTCATCCAGTTCACCTGGTCTGTTTGCTTGGATATAGCATCACCAATGGGTGTGTAGTTACTTATTTGATCAGTTTTAATTTTGTATTTGTTAGTTTTGTTGTTTGAATCTGTTTCGAATTTTATTTCTTTTCTTATGAATTTCCGTTGTGGACCGATCTAGCACTATTGGCTCATTCCGCAGAGTAGTTTTTGAAGCTTCGAGTGGACTTTCACCCTAACACTATGAAATTTCATCAGCAATAGACTCAGCAATGAAAATTGTCCCTTATTCCTTCTCTATTCTTCTCATTAGGTACTTTTTGCATAGAGAATTTGTGTATTTTTCACTAAGATAGTTGATTTATTATGTTTGAAAGTGAATCATTTCAATTTAATGAAGAGATATTCGAGTCATTTCGTCTGAGCAAATTAAAAGCTACACACAATTCATATTCATAATTGGAAGGAACTTCCCAAGAATACGAGTTCCAGGATAAAGCATACGACTTCTGTTTCATTTATTCCCATTCAGGAATCAAGACAAAGTAGTTCATTCGAACCACCATCCAACATCTACCCACACAGAGGTAGAGCAAATACCGTTGTTCTATAAATTTCAAAGTAGGAATGATTTCTCCTGGGGCTTGTATTATTTATCACTCTAGTGAAATAACGGTAGACACCCGACTCTTAGATATTTTCATAGTCGATGACTGAGAGGAATTTGGTTTATGTGAGGTTAGGTACCAGACTGTTGAACCTTTTTTATTTGTTGACATAGCATACACCGAAATCGTAGCACAAACATTGACGTGAATTTAGAACATGCTGTCTCGACTTGTCTATAACCCAAACAATAAGTGCGTTAGTTATGTGTCTAGGACATATCGTGTTGTTTTCTAAGAAACATAGACGTTGAATAGAATTGGAATCTAATTCGATGTGTTGTATTCAATTCAACACTCGTCATGTTGAATTTGATGCTGTAATCTCTTTGCCAATGCCCACTGAAATGGCATGATTTGGTATCATTTGATACGTATATGTGTATTCTCGGCTTTAGCCAGCTGAAGTATAAATATAATGAATTTATGATTTGGCGGAAAGATGTACACGGAATCTGTTATGGTGGGTGACATTTCAGGACTGGTTTTCATGGACAGCTTGTTGATGCTAATAACGTGTAAGAGTCACTTTATTATAGGATCCGTAAGTGAACTTATCGTAGGTACTCTGGTAAAGA
The DNA here is from genome assembly GCA_910592335.1 of Adalia bipunctata. NCBI lineage: Eukaryota > Metazoa > Arthropoda > Insecta > Coleoptera > Coccinellidae > Adalia > Adalia bipunctata. Next base: position 26,168,959 of record OU342953.1, read on the forward strand.
TATGTGGACAGTGGCGGTACCCTTATATTTTTAAGAAAGAGCTCAATACGGATTTGTTTCGAAAAACAAGGATTATGGCAAGTGTAAAGGGAAGGCAACAAGGGGCAGTTTGAAAAGAAAAATCGATATGTTCCTCGCTACAAATTCTAGTATTTGCAGGGGAAATGGGAACAGGGCCCCATACAGTTCTATGTATGGATAAGAGTACTGATTAAAACCTCAGCATATCCTCGTATAAGTGTAGAGAATCAGATACTGACTGGGCAGCCTCGAAACCTCTAGGAAATCTTCAAATTTTACAATTACATATTCACCAAATGGCTAATTTAAAATCGTATTATAGAAATTTGATTCCAATGAAATTGAAAAAAAATTGAAAAATTGGATGAAATTTTGCATTACTATCCAGAAAATGATTTTTCGGATTTCTGAATCTTAATTTGAAGTAGATACTTTCAATAATTTCGAAATTGGAATGACGAAAGGCAAGAGAGTATCATCTGCCTAAATAAATTTCTCAAAGGAATATCAAATTAAAATGAAGGGGAGATAAAAATGATACTTGTGGAAGTCCATTTCTCAAAGTTTTGAAACTAAACTGCTATCACCATCAACAAAAAAGTCAGATACCAAATTCTTTATCAGACATTTTGATTGATGAAGTGTGAAAATCATCGATCCACAATATCAACTTATTATTGAAACGCGAGAAAAAATATTATGTAATGAAGGAAGAACATGTTCCCCATTAAATGAGATAAAACACATTTGTAATTTCAATATGACGGCATAGCTATTATTATTTGCAGATTAGTAGATTCGACATTGATTTCAGATAATGATTTCAAACGAAAAAAAAAATAGTGAAAGTCGAAATGATTAGAAACTGAAACGCAAAACATAAACGCGTAAAACTGCCTGAAAGAGAAAATCCACAACACGCACAAGAACATCGAAAAACCATAAATAATCAAGCGATACCAACACATCGAACATAACTAGCAATTTCAATCAATTACACTCTAAAAAATATGTAAAAAACCCATTAAAACGTACTCGAGAGGCCGTTGAACCCGAAGGCTCATAATAACATTATTAGATCACACCTTAAACGACCTTGACATCATTTTTTATCGAATGACTATTGTTCGAACCGTGATTTTCTAAGTGGCATTCAAAGCAACGGTATTTCTAATTCTCATTGTTTGATCGGTGAAAAATTCTAGTTTCAAATTATACGTTGAGGTACACCGGCACCTTAACCCTTTTTGCAGTGCGTTTCGAAAGCTCTAAACAAAGGAAAAATTACCGCAATAGGCTGGTTGTGAAATAGCGCCAAAGGAGTAATAAGGAATTAAAAATACATCAAGAGTTGGATTTGAGTTGGCACTCGTTCTACTCACAAGAAGGTTATACCGGGATCATAGACTATTTCTTTGACAGAGCTGTCAACGTTTTTTCGACAACTGTCAAAAATTTTTCATATCTGGTTATGCTGAAGCGCTTGAGATGAGTTTTTCATTACCGCCCTCAATGTAACCTGATATCTCTGTTTGTATTGGCATATATTGATTGAAGAATATAATTGATAACTTTCAAACAATTAGTTGTTAGTGTAGATCGATTGAATAAATCATCATTCAGAAACCCATGGCATTAAATAGTTTACAATTTTTCAATACAGAAAAAAGGATATCAGAAATTATATAACGATTTCAAAGAGTAGGTATACAATTATAGTGTCAATCTAAAAAATTCTCGACCATTGTTTTTCACTTGCTTCTTATTATTCTTATATTACGTGTTTAGCATTCATACATGCAAACTGAAAAAAAGACATCACATTATTTATGGATAACGAATTACGATGTTGTTAACCTCTACGAACAGTTGAAGATGTCTAGAATTCGACTGAAATCTGGGTGGAAAAAAAAATAAAAATCATGGCCATTTTTGACCGTGTGTTCTTTGTACTTAATGAACAGCTGGCAGACGTCAAGGATGGTTCAGGAGGATTTTCTGTTCATGGTCATCACACTTGTCTAGTTTCTTGGAAATTTAAGAGCGATGTTAGGTTAGGACAAAAGGGATATGAACGTTCAGATTTCTTTCGATTTAGAACCTAGTTACTGTTCAATTCGCTCGCTAATTATAATAATCATAATCGTAGGATCAGAGAAATATCTAAATCTTTCAACGAGAAATATTTATTTTGAATCGGTCGAAGACTGTCAAGACTGTCAAACGTTGAAACTTTGAATGGAGTTATTTGACGAATGAAGGCTCTCGAGGAATAGTGAATACGTTGGCGTATTATTTAAAAATACTTCCCGAAGTCGCAAAAGGACAAAACTGGTACCAAAGGACCAAAAATATATTGCGAATTTTGGCAGGGGTCCTTCATACCGGGTGACCCACATAAAACAGTCTGAATTTCAATTATTGAAATATTCGAATTGCCTAAACCATTCATTTCTACAGTAATAGTTTTCAGGGAACAATTCGGCAGGACTCTTTCATATGGGACATTCTGTATGCGTGAGATCACACGAAAAAGAATGAAATATTATTGTGTAATCGTACTGTTATCCTATTCCTTCCTTTTATTTATATTTACGATAAGGATCAAGAGTCAACTATTTGATATTGTAGCACATCTGTTGAAAGCAGAAGAACAGCAGACTAGCGAGAACAAAATCTTCTGATATCGAAGAATAATAATGTTTGCTCAAAGTTCTCACCTTGTCTATCCAAAATCCACTTCGAAACCACGACTGGGAGATATCTCTTATGATAACTTACGGGATTGAAGACTTTGTCACTAGAAATATGAATACGTGTGGTTCTCAGAGTGATAGGAAGCTTTAATTCGATCTCTTATCTAGAACAAAGACTAGTTTTCAACAAACAGTCGATTTCGAAAAACGGTGGTGACATAAAGCTGCGGCATAGGTGCTTTTCATTAGTAGTCTCCTGGTGTTCAGTGCAAGAAAGGTCGTGCCATGGCGTATTGATTTGTAAGTAAACAACACATGGCGGTATTTCCTTCAACAGTACGAGTCGGGAAATTATAATTGGATGTTGAGCTTTGATTTACGAAAATAGCTTCCCGTTTATAGAAAACCAATTAGCCTGGAAATACGAGCGGTAATTGAAACCAACAAATTAGAATCGTGAATTTTGGCAGTATCGGCACGTTCGATTAGTCAGTTGTTGGTGGATTATCAGCTAAACTGGATAATTAACTAGATCATTTCTTGATATAATTTCGTCACCAAATGTTGTTTCATGTTGTTTTCAAAAGGTCTTCATGATGTTATCGCCAAATCTTTCAATAAATCAATTGTTACGGTAGCTGTATGAGGTGTAGCACCATCTTGTTGGGACCAAGACACTTCTGGGTCGATACCATTCAAATTTAGAGACAAATAAACATTGATCATCGATCTGTAACGAGCACTGTAACATCACCTGCAGCATCGTTTTTGAATAAATATTTTTTTTTATGTTGTGGTTTTCACGAAAAGGAATATCCTGTAATGTTCAGAGAACATCGTCAGAACCAAGGGCAAGCAGGTAGGAATTGGTGTTCTTCTTGAATTTCTGGAGGTTATATGCCTCGGGGAACACCTCCCTAGGCAATGTGTTCCAAAGCCTCGCTGTTCGTTGGATGAACGAGTCTTTGAAGAGAGATGTTCTGCAGGTCTCCAAAGTTACCACGAAAGGGTGTGAAGACTTAAGACGGGTTAGTCTGGAAGAGACTGCCAAAGGGGGAACGATTGCTGATAATTCAGAAGAGCATCGCCCATGGAAATATCTATAAAATAGAGACAGATCGCCCACTTTTCTACGGTGTTCCAGAGATGTGAGCGAGCTTGTAAGCGAGGCATCAACGACGAGACGAATTGCCCTTTTTTGTACGGAATCCAAGAGTTTTAGGGTGTGTTTAGGTGCAGCACTCCAAATATGGGAACAGTATTCCAGGACAGGTCGAATCTGTGCCTTATAGATCATAAGCAGCTGACCTGAGGTGAAATAGCTCCTGGCACGAAACAGATAACCAAGTTTTTGGGATGCACTTTTAGCAATGGATCTCACGTAGCCGTTCAACCAGAAATGAGCTTCATCACTATACACAGTTTTTCGATAAAAATTCCGAAATTCTCCATAAGTCTCACTCCAAATCGCCTCTTTTCTTACACAAACAAAAATAATATTCGTTCTGGCAGCTCATTACTGCAAATAATATACATTCATGTTTTCACTCCTGCGGCTACTCGTAAACCATCATGAAGGCATAATAGTCTTCACCTTCACTTTCACATTGTCTATTCGCTAGTTATCCTTGTCATGAGGACGTTCACCCTGTTATCCTGATAGATCAATCGCTTCTGTAAACATTCGAACAATGCTTATCCAATTTCGTATACTTCCGTTTTCTGGGGGGTGGAAAATGGGCTTTACGAGCGCCCACCAAACAAACTAATTCGTTTTATCCAAATTTCCGGAAGTGCCCAGCTGAATTAAATGTTTCCCTCGTCTTGCTTATCGATTCGGAGAAGTTTATTGCCGAGAATATCATGAATAGAGTCGACCTATAATCTAGTTAGTGGTTTCCTAACTTATGGTAGACATCGATAAATTGGTTGCCCGATAAGAATACACATTATCTTATATCCTAAAATTGAATTGAAGTCATCAAATTATACAGAGTGTAGCCAAATGGAATAAATTCGATAACGAATAAATGAGGGCGTTTTGGGAAAAACGCTCGGACACGTCGATTTGTAATTCTGAATGCGCATATTTTTCAAGAGAATAATATTATATAGGGTGTTCCATTTGCCCGTGGCCAATACCAACTTTCTTATTTCAAATGCAACCCCCTGTATATTATTTATTTTTTGGATTATTCAGAGAATTCTAGACACAATTCATGCATAATGTCCTATACCTATCTTCAACTATTTCGGAAGTATTAAGTGTTTTCAGATTTATTGCAAAAATCAACGTTTTAAAGAAAAATTATTTTATTTCACAAATTCGGTACATTACACTTAAAACCTAATAAGTAATACTGATTATTTCTTAATTATTAAAAAAAACAACAACAAAAAATTTATGTCAATGTAGGAAATGTTCAAAATGCTCGCCGCGAACGTCTTGGCAACATGGTAATCTGGTGTAGAATTGTCTTCTAACGTAACTCAACATTCCAGGCGTGACTGATCTAATCGCAAGCGTGATTCGGTTTTTTAGGTCGTCTAAGTTTAAGGGTTTCGTTTCGTTTACAATACTTTTGACATATCCCCACAAAAAGAAGTCTAATGGTGTCAGATCAGGAGGTCGTGCTGGCCATTCTATCGATCCGCGCCTCCCTATCCACCGATTTGGAAAAATTTGGTTCAAGTACTGCGGACATTGATTTGGTAATGGGGCGGTGCTCCATCTTGCTGAAACCATATTATATTGGCAGGAACTTGTGGATTTGCTGGATCAGGATATAAGTTTATCAAAGTTGGTACGACATTATTTTGCAGTAGTTCTAAATATTTTTCTCCATCCAAGTTGCCGTCAATGAAAAAGGGACCTAAAATATGATTTCCAACAATTCCTGCCCAAACATTAACATTTTCAGGAAATTGCGTATGTTTTTCTCTCATCCAGTGAGGATTCTCTTCAGGCCAAAAGCGGCAATTTTGACGATTAACATGACCGTGTAGTGTAAATGTACTCCTATCAGAAAACAAAACATTTTCTGATTGGATCACATTGTTATCTAACATTGCCATCATTTGCTCACAAAAATGCGTTCTCCTATCGAAATCGTCTTCTATGAGCTCCTGAGTTGCCATCATTCCATAGGGATGCATCTTACTTTCTTTTCGAAATATTGACTTGTGGCTTAGGGTGAACAGCGGGGCTACTTTTCGAACAGAATTATGTGGGCTTTCTTGAAACTCAAGCATAATATCCAATTTCGTATCATCACTTACTGCATTGGCAGCAATTTTTTTTTATTTGTCTTACATGACCTAGCTCTCGAAACTGCTTTTCTATTTTGCTAATTGTTCCTTTGGATATAGGCGGCAAATTTGGAAATTTTTCGTGAAATTAGTGAGAAACTTCCATTTGTGTCCGTGTGTAATCTCCATAACCAATCATTTGAAGAATGGTTATTTTGTGCATTTCTGTTGAATGAACCATTTTTCTGATATTATCACGTACGACGTACAGTTATCGAAATTCAAAAGACAATAGCACTTACACTGATCACTTATTGTCATGCAAACAGACAACGTGTCACTAAGGCTATGAGAATAAACAAATCTGTTTTTGTTTTTTTTTTTAATTTCTTCTCAGTAATGGTTTTTGCTTGCTTTCTTCATATCAAGAGGTAAATGGGAAATAAGTATTGAGTGTAATGTATCGAATTTGTGAAATAAAATAATTTTCATTCAAAATGTTAATTTTGGTAAAAAATCTGAAAACACTTAATATTTCCGAAAAAGTTGAAGATAGGTATAGGACATTGTACATGAATTATGTCTAGAATTTTCTGAAGAATCCAAAAAATAAATAATATACAGGGGGTTGCATTTGAAATAAGAAAGTTGGTATTGGCCACGTTCGCATGGAACACCCTATATAATTTTATTTTCTTTAAAAATATGCGCATTTAAAATTACAAATCGACGTGTCCGAGCGTTTTTCCTAACACCCCCTCAATTATTCGTTATCGAATTTATTCCATTTGGCTGTATTTATTTATCAAGTTCAACGAGAATGGCTTTATTGTTTTTTGGCACATTCTCCATCGAGATCAACAAACTTTTCATATGTTTGGACCAATTTTCTCCATTTCGATTGGAATAACTTCTTCGAGATTTGATGGAATCAATCGCTTCTTCATCATTGGATTCTTGAGAAATCAAACCGATAAATCAATAAACCAAATGTGGACGTCTTTCTATGAATCTGTGTCGTCGGCGGCATAATTGGCCTGGGAGCAAGTTGTGGATTCACCAAACCGTTGAGACGACATGGACGAACTTGCATAGGCACAGCCACAGGCTACACCCACATCGTCCACATTTCCGTCAACAGAATCCACAGTGACATTGATCATCTGGTGCTCCGTAATCTTTCTGAAAGAGATAAGGCATATCTATCTTTCCCGATGGGTTAAATCTATATCAATATTTATGCGCCTTAAGTGTGATTATTCTTGTTGTCGTCTGAGGTCAACACTCGTTTCTATGAGAATATTCTACTTAAAAGCATGGATCGATTGGAAAGTTGAAAACGTTGATTTCTGATAAACTTATTGGAGTTATATCATTTGTAATGAAGTTCGGGGAGGAAGTCATGATCGCGTTTCGTTCGTAAAGATACCAATTGCGAAGATGTTGAGTCAAAAAGGTACATTCTTTGCCGCGTAATGTCATAGGATATGTCCATCGAGAAATCAACTGGACACTCCAATCAAGTAATTTAGTTGAGTTAATCGACTTATACATTGAAATTAATTGGAAAGCACGCTAGAGTTAACCAGGTTCGATGCTATTGACTATTTGCGTCGGAATCGTTCGAGAAGGTTTACCTGGTTTACTGGTATAACTTAAGACTTAAAAATGTTTACATTGAATAGGCCAGGCAATGGAGTAGTAGATAAAAATGTTCCATTTCCACTTCGTTGCTTGAAACCCTGGTAAAATTAAAACCAGTAAAATTGCGTTGTGGAAGATTTTAGATAAAAATTTATATGTCAGAGAAAATAATGGTAAAAAGAGCAACCAGATGAATTTCCCAAACTTGACCTTAATTCTTGGGTTAAGAACCTTCTCAATAGATGACCCATAAATCAGTCCAAAGAGTATTTTTGAACAAAGAACGAGAATTGTAAATCATATGGAACTAATATTGCAGTACAAGTGATCGATCCCATATGGTTAAAAATCCATTTTTGAAGGAGACAGCTCATTTCTTGTGGACAAAGGATATGGAATTTACACTGCGCAAAAAAATTAACGCACTTTCAACGTTTTTCTTCAAAACAGATGTTTTCTCCCAGCAGGAATAAAAAAAGATGATATTACGAGTATCAGATTTTGAATGTATTGGCTCCATTCTAAAATCAGTTGTTCTCGATCAATTCTAGTGATCAATAGTTTTTCTTTCGTTTGAGTTTCTACACTCGATCGCTATGCAACGCGAAACACGCAATTTGACCCAAGAGGAATGTGCCCAAGCGGTAGTTTTGCGAGAAGAAGGGTGGACATACACAAGAATTGCAGAAAGGTTTGGAGTTTCTCATACAAGTGTATCCAGAATGTTGCAGCGATTCAGGGAGACAGGTATGAATGTCCGAAGACCAGGACAGGGTAGACCACGGTAACAACTGCCATTCAGGAACGTTACTTGAGAGTTTCTTCGTTGAGACAACGGTTTGCAACCGCTCGCCTCCTTCAAAACCAGCTTGAGCAAACTCATGAGGTGCAAATTAGCACTCAGACAATAAGAAATCGCCTCAGAGGATATGATTTAAGGCCTCGTGTCGCGGCAAGAGGCCCAGCTCTTACCCCAGCCCATCGAAGGGCGCGTTTGGATTTTGCGAGAGAGCATATCCATTGGGAAGAGGCCGATTGGGAAAGAGTTCTCTTCACAGATGAGTCTAGATTCTGCCTCTACCATTGTGATCGACGTTCCCTTGTATACAGACGTCCACATGAAAGATATGCTCAGTGCAATTTCCTGAATACTACTGGTTTCGGGGGAGGATCGATTATGGTATGGGGTGGAATATCTTTGACTGCTCGCACAGACCTAGTGGTCGTTGATAATGGAGCTATGAATGCTGATAAGTATAAAAGTAACATTCCTGAAGAGCATGTAGTGCCATTTGCCCCATACATTGGTGAAAATTTAATTTTTATGGAGGATAATGCCAGACCCCACCGATCGCGCATCGTTCAGGAGTACCTTGAAGAGGTTGAAGTCTCTCGAATGGAATTGCCAGCAAGAAGTCCAGATCTCAATCCGATTGAGCAGGTTTGAGACAACCTCAATAGAAGGCTGAGAAGTTCAGAAAATCATCCAGCTACTCTTAATGACTTAGGAATCCAACTCGGAGAAATCTGGGAAGGATTAGATCAGAACATTTTAAGATCAATCATTTTGAGTATGAACCATCGTTGCCGAGCTGTAATTAACGCAAGGGGTGGAAATACCAAGTATTCAATCACTTATCAGCATTTCAGTATTTTGAAAATTGTTCATTTCTCTTCTTTCACATAAGATTCGGTGAAATCCTAAATTTTTCTTCCATTTAATGTGTCTTGTTTCGTTCAAAACCTTCCCGAGAGAACATAAAAAATAAGTTATAAAGTCAATGTAGAGTTAACTTTCATTAAAATTGAGATTTTCAGAATGTGCGTTAATTTTTTTGCGCAGTGTATTCTGTCCAGATGTTACGTAGTGCGACGCAACATAAGTGTTTTTCGGAAGAAAAAAGATATCACGTCGATATTTAGGTCGTTTGAAGAAACTCATCGAGGATTGGAGAAGGTGGAGAGTCTAGATCTAATGATCGAACGCTTTCGGAGCAAGTGAAGAGATGAAATGGGCGCATATGTAATAACCGAACGCAACTAATGTAACAAAATGAAAGGAAAACCACTCAGTAAAATCAAACCAGAGGGGTCGTGCCAACAGGGTTGGGTTCGCTCGCGAAACTTTTCAATCTGCCCTGTAACACCTTAATATGGAAAGTTTGATGGAATTACATGGAAAAACTCCTCGAATTCCTGGGTTCACGACCCCTAAAGTTTGCGGATAAATGAGCGAGCCTGCGGCAGAGGATTCCAATTTGGATATATTGTTCTTGAACATCATTATTCCCCAAAGCGAGGAGGTTGCATTCAATCATTGGATTAACTGTATGATAACGGTAAGAGCTTCAGGCTGAATTTTTAATCGCACGAAAATAATTTAAATTATCGGTGGCTCTGAATATGAATCATCTTCATTTTTGGCATGATCACTTTTAATTCTGCGTTCTGTAAAACAGTCGAACACAACTGAAAGCAGCACCTGAAAGAAAAGTTCGTTGAACCCATAATTACTGAAACAAACAGACTGAAAAATGATGCTAGCTGTCGTTGGTTCGACAATTGCCCTCATTTGGGAACAAACTAACCCTGTTCCAACGAAATGTAATGGGTCTAACCATAATTCGCGAATATGTTCAGGAAATAGTTAACGATAACGGCTGTCAGTCTACGTTTTTGCCAGTTAACTGGACTATTAACATCGATTCATTGGTCGTTTCAGGTATTTACGGTTGTTATGATCTCCAAATGCGCTACAGAGAGCATCTTCGTTGTTTTGAAACAAAAAAAAATTACAAAAAAGAAGGAAGAAAAAGCAGAGAAGAAAAACAACTAATATATTCATTATCAAATTGTTTTGAATGGTACCGACCCATCTCAAAAACGAATCAGAACGGAATGAATAGCCATCTGAAAATTTTCCTAGAGAGATGAAAATCAGGAACTTTTTCAGATGACTCAAGAATCAATCCTTTGTTAAAAGAATCATATGAAGTCCATTCCGAACTCTGAACTTGTGTATCTCTCTTTTTAGAGTTGAAGAAATCATTAATCAATGAAGGTTTTCGATACTTCAATCTAGCAAGTCTTGAATTTGGCATATAACTTGTAATAGGAAATAAATTCGGAATGAAATTTATCTCAAGACCACATTACAACTACCTGTCTACGAATATAAGGGGGTTTTCTGTTTGAAGGAACCAAGCTAAATTGATTTTTTGGACGTCAGCAGAAATATCCAAGGCTCTTAAAGTAGCCTTACAGGGAATAGTGGCAACGACATCCCATGACGTACCAGCTAGTATTGAAGAATATTTTGCGTTTTGAACTTGAGATGAAGACTTTCCAAATGTCTCTTGAAATACAAAGAAATCTAGTTTTATTCCCGAATATTTAGCAGTGAAATTATGCTTTAAAACTGTAATATTGAACTGTTTTCAGTTATCGAGTCGTTTTGACATTGAACTCCTTTCTAAAATCATAAAAATTTTTAAAAGCATATGTACAAAACATATAATAAAAGGTTGAACTGAGAAACTACTTTCATAGATCCAACCTGATATATTATTGACCAATAAACGACCAAATAAGTTGAAGTTATATGAAAGAAAATTGATAGTTCAAATGAAAAATAATTATATCATAAAAAAATCAACTACTTCATGATAAGATATAAAAATATACTTGCGACAAAATCAAATATCTCATTTATTCATTCGAGTAAGTGATGACATAAGAACGATTGATATGACTGAAAATGTCAAGATTGAGTGCCACCATTATCAAAAATCTTCAATGTTGACAATTTCGAAACGTCTAGGTCAATAAAGCTCCAAAGTTCAAATACCAAGGACACTTGATTTTCGATTTCTGCTGTTCAGAATGAGTATCAAATGTTCGATAAAAGTGGAAAACGTATGGGCTAATCTTTTGAGGAAGAATAGGGACATAACGGAAACGTAGGGCTAGCGTAGGGAGGAAGGAGAAGGGGGTAAAGGAGGGAAGGTTTCGGCTATGCGCTTGCTAGAGTGCATTGCTCTTTGTCAGTATCGGGCTAGCTTTTTCGGGTAATATCCAATTTTGTTTGAAAAGTTGGTCATAACTCATAGATCATAAGAAGTGTGATTTGGTAGATAGGATTGTGAAGGTTCTCGCAATAGTGTCACTCAGTGTAAAGTGACACCTGAGAGTGGGCTAATGTTCTGGACAAATAGTGAATACTCATATTTCCGTATGGTCATTTTGGATGATTTCTGTGAGAATTCTCATGTAATTTTTTTTTATTTCAATCTTCTTCAACTTGAATTGATCCTCATTCAAGATAATTTCATTGAATTTAGTACAATATGATCGTGTATTTGTATAATCTGATACTGATTCTATCAACTCGAAAATACATATCTCCAATTCATATAAAACTCTGGAATCTGATCATAACTTGTTGATTCTTGATATAACTGTGAATATCAGAGAGTTGTTGAAACTTTTACGGAGTTCACTGAACCTCGCTACTAAAACTGATATCTTTTATCCGAGTCCATTTAACACTGAATGTGAAGAAATAAAATATCTTTTTCATAACCGCGCAGACAACTAGGTCAACCTCTACAGATAAGGAATGTATTGTTGAGGTCATTTACGGAGAAAAAATATTTTTTTGTGATTATTTGGTTCCTGAAGTTCAGAAAGATGTGCACATTTTGAGTTTAAGATATTCTAGTCTCTAGTGAGTAAGTAGATTTTATCATAGCTATAATCTGGTTAGGAATTACATGTTGTTATCCAAATAGAGTGGAAGATCTAGGTACACACGATTTCACTTGAATTTATGGTCTGAATCCTGTTGTTAATTATAGCTCAGAGCTTCCCTGAAAACAACCACGCATATTATAGGGGTGCACAATGGGGGATGATTTGATTTATTGTTTAATGCTTCGGAAGCTTTCATGCTCAAATCTAGAACATATCTAGGAACATAAATGAAAGAGCATGATTAGTAAAACAATTCAAATATGTTCTTCTCGCCTTTATGCCAGTGTCTTGTTTGCATTTGAATGATAACCAAAAACATGAAACATTGAGAGTTTCAAATCATTATTTGACTCCTAAGTATTCTGGAATGAAACTAGATTCTTCTTTGAATTTTAAGGTACCTACATTTGGAAAGTTTACGTCTTGTGTTCAAAACGAGGAATGATATTCTTCAAAAATTAGTTGGTACATCCTGGGGTGCTGTTGCCACCACTCTTCGTACGGCTGCTTGGTTTTTTCTACAGCTGAATACTGCTGTTCTGTTTGGTGCTCAGGTCCATAAAATTGATAGACAGCTTAATGTTTCATGATGATTATTTGCGGAACCATTAGATATACGCCTTTGGTTTTGTTACCAGTTCTTACAAAGTACCCCCTCATATTCGTAGATAGGTTGCTTCAACCTCTTGGGATGAGCCAGAAACAAGACTATTATAAAGAAAGTGACTTCATATTATTTTTTTTCAATAAGAGCTTAGTTCTCGATCCATCTGAAAAAGTTCCTGGTTTTCATCAGTCCAGGAAACTTTGGTGTCTTTTGAATCGTCTCAGGACAGGTCAATCGATTGTAGAGGATTTTTGTATACTCAATAGCAATTGATTTACAAGGTGTAAAAAATGGCTTTATGTGTGAAAAATAATAAGGATAAATTCTGTCAAACTCCTAACCCAGTTCTTCTAGATGATGAGTGGAAGTTATTCTGCAATGTTAATTCACCAGGAGATCTGAAACGATAAAGTCTCGCTCATGTGTCGTGAGCGTGTATGATTTATTCATAATAGACAGTTATTGAATTTCAAAGTACTCACACCATTAAATTCAATTACTGTAATACAGTTCTGGCAAACGCCGCTAGCGTGATTATCGTTTTTAGATTGCTCAACACCCACAATGGAGGCTGGTCGAATGGGTCTGTTGCTTTTCGAGGAAATTTTCTTCTTTTAGTCTCCATTATATCCACATTAAAATGAGTTATAGTTTGTGGGCACTCGCGTCGCTTGTAGTAGATTTATGAGTGTATAGATGGCAGAAACGTGGACTTGAATATGCTTTGTTTCTCTATTTTCACTCTACATCATATACTTCCACTTTTCGGGATCACTGGGTTAATTGTTTTGTTTAGGAATTCAACAAAAATAATTGCCCACGTCATTTGAAACACGCGGTATATTGATATAGCTATAAATGTTACATTTTCTAAATCATCATGTTCATTTTGAAATAGTAATTAAACAATGATGGGTAATTGGACTTATATCCATCTGAATAATGAATCTCAACAAAGCCTTTTTTTATATTTCTTTTCTTTTATTTTTTTTTTTTCGTGGGATTTATGTATAGAGGCTACAAAAACACAAACAATCCCTTCTTAAACTTCTACTGTAATATCATATCCAGCATGAGATGATTTCATTCATTCTCAGTAGGGGCTTTTTTATGCTATGGAAATTCGTGAATGTAGAAACAATGACTATTTCAAATTCAGCACCTGAACACTCTTAGCAAATACTCCGGTATTCTCTAAAAATATTTCCGAATACCTCGAACCATAAAAACTTCGAGCGTGTATGCTAATTTGTCCGAATATCATTATTGATGAAAATTTAAGCCTGACAAAATGCATTCCTATAGCCCTATTTTCCTCATTCAAACACATAACTCTCTCGAATGGTACATACTGCATACATACGACTTGTTTTCTAGACTGAGATAATTGACTGTCCACATAAATAGAATGTTGTTTATATAACTCGAAGTGGATAGGAGCAATTTTCGCTCATACGAGTAATGAAATTCCAGTATGGTAATTTACTTTGTTTCATAAGTAGGTGATGATGTATGAACATACTCCTTGGAGTACGCGAAGATCTCTTCTTCTGTTGAACTCAATAAAAATAACAACACTTTATTCCATTGATGTGTCAAAAACTTCACAGAATGAGAGCATGAAATGAAAAAGTGCATATACAAATTTCTCTATTTCAGTATCGTAATGAGTTCATTACAGTTCTAAAAACAGTGCTGTAATGAACTCATTTCTGCACTGTTTTTAGTTATATTTTTCGTTTCGTGGTTGTCAACAATGACTGCCGATCCTATCAATTTTCAACACACGTCAATTTGGAAATGTCAATTTTGTAACAGTCACCAACTGCCAAGATACAACAAAAAAGTCACTAGGATGTATAATCTGAATTTTTCATTGAATTTCAACAGTATTTCACGAAATTTGACTGGAATAGAGAAAATATCGTCTAATACTCGTTGCAGAATGCAATTTCAACACTCATGCGTTCGAAAACTCGCTCCTTCATCGCTCGTTTTCGAATTTCGCATTCGTATTGGAATAGGAGCCCATTCTGTAACTAGTTTTAGAATATACTATTATAACACGATCTCACCAATTTGAATTCTTGTTTAATCTAATCAGCCAAAAAAGGTTAAAAAAATCAATGAAAAATATGAGATTTGAATCTCGTGAAATTTAAAACTCAGCGAAATGGTTATTTAATCATTTGAAATCCATAATAAAACTCAAAACAAAAATAAAATAAAAGAGATGAAATATTGAGAAGAGAAGAGAATATTGCGAATAATAGACAAATCAAACAGGCATGAAGGAGTCTGGATAAAAGAGATAAAGAATCGGAAAAACATCTGAAGACAAACCGGAAAAGGGCAATGTGAAAAAATGTTATGGTTCGAATTCATGGTAGTAATTGAGATAAGTTGCAGATATTAAATGAATTATTATATCGTTATAGGTCAAACGTGTCAGCATGCAGTTAAATTGCACCAAGATATTCATTTGTTGATATGATGCGAGGAAGGGGTTAATCATTTATTTCTCAGTGAGATAGGACATAATTACTCTCAATTAGCTCATGAGGATGATGAGTTGTTTCGTAGCAAAATGCTAGAGAATTTTCATCGTGGTTTCAGTCTTAGTATTCACATGGAGGAGGAGGTTTCACATTTGTATCAGTTCTTCTAGTAAAATATAGTTCTCCATAAATGTTCAGACATTTTTAGACTCTTCCAAATGTTAGATTTTTTTCTTCGATTTTTTGAATATGAGAAACCTAAATGTTTACACACTTATCTAACTCATGCTTCTGCATATTCATTGGCGGATCCAGGCAGTTTTTCAGGGGGGCATGAATTTTTTCAGTGGGTCCATGAATGGATAAAATTTCTTTAATAACATTATAGAAGTTAAATACTCAAAATGAAATTTATTTATTGAAAATATTAGGGATCGACTACTATGAAGGGATTTTTGTTAATTTCTATGTCCAAGGGGGGGGGGGCATGGCCCCTATGGCCCCCTTAATAGGATCTACGATCTCGAAATGAACACATCTATTCGATTTTCTGTATCTGCTCAAATTTTGGAGCAGTTCAAGACATAAATTTGGTTCAGCTATGTTCTTCCATCTTTTATTTAATTTTAAACTACCGGAAAAATGTTATTGACTGATATCCGCATGAAACTCTCGCTTTCTGTCCCACAAGCGCAGCATCGACTAATCCACAGGCGAATATGTGCAAGATCTCGATGGTTTTGTTTTGATGACCCATTCCTGTGGCCCACTTTTCGTCCATCCGGTATACACAAGAAGTGTTCGCATCTCACCACTCTCTTTCTCTCTCTCTATTCTCTCAAGACATTCGATAAATTCTCGCAAAAACCGATGTGCGTTGGTTTGGCAACGTTATCCAGCATCACAATCATTCGTGCAATGAACTCGGACCGGAGAGATTCCATTTTTTCTTCGTTTTCTAATAGGGTTGCCATATACGACAGAGAGGCGAGAGAACTTTGTGATACCTACGCTCGGAGTCGACTTCGTAGATCGGACGGACTACACGGAAATCCCGGATTCGAAACACGAAACCAACGATACTATTTTTGTGTTCGATAGAACGAGACTAGGATTGATTGTTAGATTGTCTTCCAAAAACGTTGAGGAAATGGCTTCAAGATTAGCTTGATATCCTGTAGCTTGAAGGAGACTTCTTTGGATATGACATTACGTGGAAAAGTCCCTATTGAGCCTATCAATAGGGGGTGAACCAATGACGAAAGCTATGCACAGGGGCAATTACTTCGTACTGTTGTACTGTGAATGTTGTCACAAAAAACCTCAAGTGTCTTGGTGTGATCGACAGGAAAAATGCAGATGTAATAACTCATTCACTGAAATAGAATCTTGACTTGGGTCAGGGACAGCTTTCCTAATGAACCTTTGACGGCTTTTGTTTTTCTGGAATCTTCTTGTATCTGATATCCTTGGTTCAAGGGAGAACCATCGAAGAACTTCGAAATCACAAAGCTATTTCACAGAGTTATTTCATATGTAAAACAATCATTAACATCTGTAAACTTGAAGCGAATTCAGGACACCGAAATAATTACTATTCAATAAAAAACTTGGCTTTTATCCAAAATACACACAACCAAACTTATATGGAATCACCCTGTTATTTGGAAAAAACGAATTTTAATTAAAAAAGAGTCGCTGAAAAGTGAAGAGCAATTTTCCCAAAACAAGTTTATTACAAAAATAATATAAATTATTAAAAGATTATTTTTATAATAGAACAGAAAATTAAAAGTGTAAATTTCTCTAAAAATAATTTTTATGTAACTGAGAATTGAACAACAAATAAAACGATTTTAACAAATCAATAATCAGTATTACCACCCCTGGCATTGATACAAGCTTGAAATCGACGAGGCATGCTTTCTATTAAGTTGTTAATTTCTTCTTCTGTAACATTTGCCCATTTCTCTAAAGCCGCTTGTATAAGTTGCTCTGCGTTACCAGGATTATTTTGACGAGCTCTAATTTTTCTTTTGATCCTATCCCACAAGTGCTCGATAGGATTAAGGTCCGGTGAACAAGAAGGCCACTCTAAAACAGTCACACCTTCTGTTTCGAAAAAATTTTTTGCAACTCTGCTGGTATGTGGAGGTGCATTATCCTGCATAAATAGGAAATAATCTCCAAAAGCACCTCGCCAGAGCCTCACTACAGGTTGTAGCACTAGATCAACATACCTAGGCCCTGTCAGAGATTGTCTGATGGGAATTAAAGGAGTTTTCTCACCAAACATAATTCCGCCCCAGAACATTACAGTACCTCCTTTGTATTTAGGGATCGGTCTTGCAGCTTGGAGCCTAGCTCGCCTCCCTCTACCTCTTAAAATGCGAACACGCCGGTCGTCTGATCGTAGGCCAATTCTGGTCTCATCCGAAAATAAGACATTTTTCCAATCTTCAATAGTCCAATTTTCATGCTCTAAACACCAATTAAAACGGTCAACTTTATTTTGCCTTGATAGTTCTGGAACTCTTAACGCTCTTCTCTTGAATAATTCCCGAGCGCGAAGTCTTTTTCTGATAGTTTCGACAGAAACACTAACACCTGTAGCTTGCAAAAATTGGCTTTGGAGCTCTAAATGAGATACTGCGGGATTTCTTCTTGCTGTTTGGGCTGAAAAGCGATCCTGCCTTTCTGTAGTTACTCTTCCACGACTTCTTCTCGGCCTATTCTTTAGGGTTCCTAACTCCAGAAACCTTGCATAGGTTTTTGAAACAACCCCTTGTGTAACCCCCACCGTTCTTGCAATCTGTCTTTGTGACATACCTTGTTCTGCCATAGTAATAATTCTTCCTCTCTGGACTTCCGATAACCCCACATAAGACATTTTTTTTTAAACTTCGCAAAAAAACAAAATATAAATTCACTGCGACGTTCGAACGAAATGGTAAAATCGACACTGCAAAGCCAAATCTTATCAAGTGCTTATGAACCTAACTGTTTTTGTGAGTAAACACATGCACTTTTTATTTGCTTCTAACGAAAAAGATATCAAAATAATATTTCATCTTAATACTGGGTGATTCCATATAAGTTTTTTTATTACCCTCGAAAAGAAGCCCACCATTCGCTGCAACAACTGATCTGCAGTATTAACCAATCTTAAATCAGATTTTATACTGCATTAACTTTCATAAAGTATCCCGGTTGGCCAAGATTTAGGTTTATCAAGTTTCTTTCACTTGAAACTGACGCAGGTTGGTACTCACGAAATGTCAAATGATTCTCAGATACGTTGCCAATGCTAATTTCTATTCAATCTTTTTTAACTTTGTAAATGCAGTTAGTTCTTTTGAGGTTTAACTGTGACACAGGTTTCGTAGTACCACTACATTTTCATACTGGAGTTGTGCAAAAATTTATTTGAATATCTTCTGTAGGAAAAAAACTCCATGAGTGTGTCTGATTAATTATAATTTAGGAAAGGAAAGGAAGACACTGCTGTCTTCCTTTCCTTTCCTAAATTATAATATCTTCTGTAGGCTTATTTCTTGAGGATTTTGAAAAGTGGAGAATTCCATGGGTCCGTCTGTTTGTTTAGAAGTTTTTCTGTTGGGTTATTCGAGTTCTTTTATCTTTTTTTCGAATGAACTATCACAAAGTGACGGACTATTCTGTCCATTATTTTTACGTAAAATTTCAACACTCGATTCTTGATTTCCGTACAAGAAAATAGCGTAACTGAATAATCCAACCCTGTTTATATACGTGAAATATTTGCAGTTTCAACAGAGAAGAAAGTTTCTTCAACATTCTCCAGGTCTTTGGAATTCCCATGATATTTTCTCAAATTCATTATTTTCCCAAAGTAAATAAACATTTGGATAAATACGTAATTACTACGACCTCTATGTAGAAAGGACAACGTTGCTTAGTTATTTGACAGGAAAATGATTATGACCTAACATTTTCAAAATATACACGATGAAATGTGTCAGAATGTGATGGCCAACCGGGATAACTACATTATAAAAGTGAATGGAATTCGCTCTATTTTATACAATTTGATTTTTTTCAATTTCTGGAACAAATCTGTATGTTATATCGAACCAAGCTTCAACACATTCAGCGAATGAATCTCAGCATTGGTGAGTCATGAGTTCGCAAGTGGATAGAATATGAGCGGACATCCTGCGTTGATATCGTTCAAAAGCTCGTAACTTACCAACTTCACAGGCAGGTGTAACAACTCTGGTCTAAATATACCTCATAGGAATACGAGAAATGATTGAAATGTAAGCATGCCAGTTGATCCGAGCTGAGCAGAAATTTGATTCGCTAAGCCCCACGACTGTGAGAATGGAATTGCTGGAACATTTGGATAAACATACATCAAAGAGTCCATATAGCCGTTATAAATCAAAGATGACGCCTTCTTCAGCTTCTTGTATCTTGAAGAATGAGAATTTCTACAACCTGGCAACCCAAGATGTTTTCGTTCGGGTGTGATTATGGTAGGAAAATAAATATTGACGAAGTTAACGTTCAATACAGAGCCAGCTAAAAAATGGGAAGATCATCTCAAAAAAGCTCCTGAAAGAGAAAGCAATGTTGTTCCAAGTATGTCTCTTGTCAGTACTGCTGTCTTAGTTTGTGACTTATGTCAAGCAGTCTTTGGTTCTCAAGTAGTAACAGACGGCACTGTCCAGGACTCTATATCTCTGGAAATGTCTCTTGATTATCGCCATCCAAGAGTGAACTTCTGAAAAAGCTAAGGCCTCCTCTCTAGAAGAACAAAATGTCCTTGCTTATCCACTTTGGAAGACAATGAAGACATGAAAGTCTATGCTGCCACTAATTTCTCTTTGCATTGTCGAATTTTCTCATTTTGAGACCTCCACTGGTTGTTTTTGGTCGAAATTGAATGCCACATGGACTAAAAGTACTTTTTACAATTGCCACGGCTGTGGACTGCATGTTTTTCCTCTACTGAATGAGAGTCTGAGACGACAACTCCATTAGATCGAATTTCGCAGTGGATGACAGCCTTAACGTAAAGGTAGACGCCCTACCAAGCGGATGTTGCAAAAAGAACCGAACGACCGAGAGGTTTCGACCGAATTTCATCAGAGGCACCATTCATCAGAGCAATTTGGGTGCAAGGCACCGTGCAGCCCGTTTTTTGCTGCATCTACGTCGAAGGTGCTCTTTGTCGCGATGCGGCACTATCGTAGTCCCCTCTGTCCAAACCGCAACAGGCACGCATAGCAGTCTTCGCCGTAACCTTCGTAGAACGGTACTACCTAACATTCGGAACGCAAGAAAGCTGACAGACCGCTATCGAATTACCGAAATTTTAACATGGGCATCACGCATCTTGGACCTGCTGTCTGACGGGTTAAGTAAGGTTGCCCAAATGCGGCTAGAAGGAGCTACGACTCCTGGTACCATAATTCATTTTTTATCTCGCGGAATCGTGAGGTCCCATTTGGTTACATCCATTTTCTCTACACTTGATTCGAGGGTACGAAGAAAACTGCTTCTGATAATGAGATTCGAATCTAAGATGCAGATGAATCAGGGGCTTATGAAATGGATGCACTAAACTTTTTGTCTTCGAGAAATCGAAAAATGTCTGTGGTATAGGGAAATGCAGCTTAAGAGGGAGTTTTTGTAGAAGGAGAAAACCGAAAGGGAAAAACTCTCCCAGGAATGTATCACTCCTTCGGAATTTTTGCAAGATCCAAATGGATCTCAGTAAGAACCAGCTACACCTCCTCACCAGCTTTTATATCATATATACACTGCGCAAAAAAATTAACGCACATTCTGAAAATCTCAATTTTAATGAAAGTTAACTCTACATTGACTTCATAACTTATTTTTTTTGTTCTCTCGGGAAGGTTTTGAACGAAACAAGACACATTAAATGGAAGAAAAATTCAGGATTTCACCGAATCTTATGTGAAAGAAGAGAAATGAACAATTTTCAAAATTCTGAAATGCTGATAAGTGATTTAATACTTGGTATTTCCACCCCTTGCGTTAATTACAGCTCGGCAACGACGGTTCATAGTCAAAATTAGTGATCTTAAAATGTTCTGATCTAATCCTTCCCAGATTTCTCCGAGTTGGATTCCTAAATCATTAAGAGTAGCTGGATGATTTTCTGAACTTCTCAGCCTTCTATTGAGGTTGTTCCAAACCTGCTCAATCGGATTGAGATCTGGACTTCTTGCTGGCCATTCCATTCGAGAGACTTCAACCTCTTCAAGGTACTCCTGAACGATGCGCGCACGATGGGGTCTGGCATTATCGTCCATAAAAATGAAATTTTCACCAATGTATGGGGCAAATGGCACTACATGCTCTTCAAGAATGATCCTTATATACTTATCAGCATTCATAGCTCCATTATCAACGACCACTAGGTCTATGCGAGCAGCCAAAGATATTCCACCCCATACCATAATCGATCCTCCCCCGAAACCAGTAGTATTCAAGAAATTGCACTAAGCATATCTTTCATGTGGACGTCTGTATACAAGGGAACGTCTATCACAATGGTAGAGGCAGAATCTAGACTCATCTGTGAAGAGAACTCTTTCCCAATCGGCCTCTTCCCAATGGATATGCTCTCTCGCAAAATCCAAACGCGCCCTTCGATGGGCTGGGGTAAGAGCTGGGCCTCTTGCCGCGACACGAAGCCTTAAATCATATTCTCTGAGGCGATTTTTTATTGTCTGAGTGCTAATTTGCACCTCATGAGTTTGCTCAAGCTGATTTTGAAGGAGGCGAGCGGTTGTAAACCGTTGTCTCAACGAAGAAACTCTCAAGTAACGTTCTTGAATGGCAGTTGTTACCCGTGGTCTACCCTGTCCTGGTCGCATATTCATATGTTACCGACACAACCAAGCACCGCGAGAAGCCGAATGATATCATATAAGTTACCGACGTAACTTTAGGATTCTGTCGGTAACTTATACAAGCAGCAAGTCCATGGGCTCCTTATATATTACATATAACAGGTATTGAAAAAAAACTTGATATATTAGGGAGGATGGTTGATTATTAGTCTGAACAAAATATATGTTTCCAGCCTAAGAGTTCACTGGATGAAACCACCACTTGTATAATCGTTAAGTTACAGACAAACTAAGAATTATGTCGGCAACTTATTATGATTATGATTTTTTTATAATTATTGAAGTTATAGTAGGTATGCTTAATTTTTTCGGGTGAAAAGTATAGCCTATGTCACTAAGGGATAATGTAGCTTGCTAAGCGTGAAATAATTTCCGAGATCGGTCCAGTACTTTTTGAGCCAAATCGTATCAAACGCGCAAAAATGCAAATCTTTCCTCTTTATAATATCAGTATAGATTACCCTCAGTAGAATATTGGTAAAGTTTTGGTGAATTCTCTAAAGTTACTAGGTTCATTTTGGTAATGAAATAAGCAGTATTAAAAATATGCAATATAGCGATAACTGAATGCACTTGTTTGATAAAACCACTACTCGCATAATAGTAGTTAAGTTACAGACAAACTAAGAATTACGTCGGCAACTTATTATTACGAGTTCGCCGTTCGGCATCGCTCGGAAAACCGATTGTGTGTTTGTGTCGGTAACATATGAATATGCGTCCTGGTCTTCCGACATTCATACCTGTCTCACTGAATCGCTGCAACATTCTGGACACACTTGTATGGGAAACTCCAAAGCTTTCTGCAATTCTTGTGTATGTCCACTCTTCTTCTCGCAAAACTACCGCTTGGGCACATTCCTCTTGGGTCAAATTGCGTGTTTCGCGTTGCATAGTGATCGAGTGTAGAAAATCAACCGAAAGAAAAACTATTGATCACTAGAATTGATCGAGAACAACTGATTTTAGAATGGAGCCAATACATTCAAAATCTGATAATATCATCTTTTTTTATTCCTGCTGGGAGAAAACATCTGTATTGAAGAAAAACGTTGAAAGTGGATAACATATATGCATGCATAATTCTGATAAAAATAATTCTCATTGAGAACACCTTCAGTTGTAGAATAAATTTGAGATTTCCATAATGTGCGTTAATTTTTTTGCGCAGTGTATATGTTATAAACAATGTTACCTGCAAGGTTATAAACCACAGTTTGCTTGAAAAATATGGGATCCATCAAGCTGTCTCTTTCAGAAGGTGAAGGACGGATAATTTGATGAAAAGGAGTCTTCTAGAATTGTTGTTCCATAAACATTGTGTTTTATGTTGCAATGCACTTAATAGGAATGCTGATGGAGAACACCTGATGCATCCAAGACAAAGACTGTCAAAGGAATAATTGAAACCGAAAATTGTGTCGAAAATATTCTTCCCGACGTTAACCGGCTATAACATATCTTTTACTCGCTTGGTAAAGAAATGCACATACCAGTATCGTTTTACCCATTATGACGACCTGTTCGATCGTAAAATATGGGCAGTTGCTTCCTTATAGCCTCCGCTTCTCGTTCCAAATTGCAATTGAATACCCTTCGAAGAAATAAAACTACGCGGACCGTCCTCGTAATGAGCAGGGACAGCATGCGATTTCCCTTTGTTTTAGTGCTTCGCCAGAGAGAGCAACAGCTGCTCAATATCCGGCCAGGTAGAATATCCACAAACAGTCTCACGCAAATGAATCGTTTGTTCCTTCCTTTATCGACAATCGAGACTCTGGTATAGGTGGTTGGGTACTTGGCGTCTGCGGTTGCTTTTGTTCGTACCGCGAGCAGATGGCGAAGAGAATACTGGGCGAGTTATGTTGCTATCGATTTATATCTATTTCAGTGAATGGGAAGGACTCTGTGGTGATGCTTCTCCTTGATCTGTCGCAGCTGGAAGTTTGAAAAAGGAAATTGAACAATTCCAAAGAAACTTGAGTAAGCCTGGTCACTTGGCAAAATTAGGCTCGCGGCTAAACTCAGTGAAGATGGGAGTGAGTTATAAAAAAAATTTAAATTTATGAATGGGCGCCAGGTAGAGAATTTGCCTGTCCTACAATCCACAAAATTGCGTACTCCCCTACCAGAATAGCAATAAGACAAATTGTACTCAATGTCAACCCCTTTATTTGAAATTAAACTAATTGAACAATATTAATGGAAAAGTAAAATTAGATTTGCAGTGGTTGATATATCCAGCGAAACAAAAACTCCACCAAATTGGTGAACTTGATTAAATCTCACTAAATTAAGTTATAAATTTGAAAGCGAATTCAAGTACCGTGGTTGTTATAACTGGCCAGTTAGTATCCACCCCAGTTCACATATATTTACACTTACACCTATAATAATTATGAACAGTATTGAATAATCGCAAACCAGTATCAATTGAAACTGGTAAAATTGTAAATTGGGCAATCTGCTACTACAATAAACTCAATTATGAGTCTGATGAAAGTTAGACATAAATTAAAGGAGCCAGCGGAGATCTCCCCTGCTATCAGTTATTCACTTTCAACAATAATATGTTATAACCAGCCAGTGCAAAGCACCGATTACCTCAACCGCTGAATGGCTTGAAGTAGAGACGTCGGTATTACTTGGAACGTGGATGCTAAGCACTCGTATGCCAGGCACTTGGATGCCAGATACTTGGATGCCTGATACTTGGATGCCTGATACTTGGATGACAGGTACTAGGATGCCCAATACTTGGATACCCGATACTTGGATGGCCGATACTTGGATGGGCGGTACCTGGATGCCCGATACTTGGACTCTTATAAAACACCATACGGTATTGTTCACGAAATTCAAAGAAATTTCATACCTCTTAGGATGTTGTTCGAGGGGAAAAACGATCCACCTTCCAATTCCTATACTTCCAGCAATTTTCCAACAACAAAAATCGTATACAACTCCTAATAAAAAGACTGTTAGACAATGGTTCCATAAATAAGCTCATATCACACCTCAATAGAGATTCTAGGTCTCATGGAAGAATATAATAATCCGTTCTAACAAACGTACCCTTAGATTGAAGCCAGTATTCTCTATATTATCCAGGAAATTAACCAAATTGAAATTATAATCGCCTACAACGAGGATGATTCCAGATAAAACTTCCAAAAAATAATCTTCATTCAATTCAGCTTAAATCTTCCACAATTTCTCGAAAATTCTCCAAAAAGAGGTTACCTCTTTTTCACAGAGCAGCCAATTGTCGAACAATCCCTTCCTACTTCTATGACCGCACACAATACCACAGTCATCTCCACCACAAGTCATGAACCAGAATCAACCGGCAATGCCGCAAAAGGTGTAAACTTTCCCACAACAGCAATTCGAGTCAGGGTGCAAAATAATCACGTTACAATAT
The DNA here is from genome assembly GCA_910592335.1 of Adalia bipunctata. Lineage (NCBI taxonomy): Eukaryota > Metazoa > Arthropoda > Insecta > Coleoptera > Coccinellidae > Adalia > Adalia bipunctata. The sequence goes on from OU342953.1 coordinate 26,194,779, forward strand.
ATCTATTTTTCAATCGTCAGTATAATCTCTTACACATTGAAAAAGCAGGATTATCAGATACAGAACAACACCAAATCACAATTGAACAGCTGCAACAGCTTCTGCAGAAACCTAATGGTTGAATGTTTCGATCAAATTTTTGCTGATCTTTATGTGACTAAGACCATGACATCAACGTTCTTGATCACCAAAGAGCTGTGGACCTAGTCAATCAACTATGGATCAAAATCTGAAGGGTGAACAGGCTTTGCTGCACATGAGACAACACTAAGGCTCTTCATGGCCACAGAGATCTCTCCTTCATACGGACAGAGACTCAAGAAAGCCTGAGAAGATACATCAAAGGTGCGCATATCTTCTTGGCAACAGATAGCCTTGCCACGCTGAGTCGGAGACCTCTTGAAGAAGTTCCTTGCTGTATTGGCAATGCAGCAACTGGCTTGAAGCAACAAGGAGACCACGCTTTGGGTGCTAGAGCATTGCGGTATCGAAAGAAATGAAAAGGTTGATGAATTGGCAAAAAAAGGCATCAGGGTTGACCTGAAACCTTCTGGCAGCCAAGGCTGGCTCCTCAGGATGTTGTCAGAATTGTGTAAACCTAAGTCAACTCAATATGTTCATTCGAAACAACATTGGGAATGATGTGCATCCTCCAGAGTGGGCCCACTGCGGAAATCCTCTTCTTCCTCAACCTTCCACTCTCATGAACAATCCTCCGGTCGCACAGATCGAAACTCCTCCTCCTCCACCTCTCGCCGAAAAACGAGAGGATTCCCTCCGCAAGTCCGACCATCTGTCGATCCAGTTCGTACGCAAGCGTCGGGTCGACGCGATATTCCGAAAATACGATCCATCCCTGCGCCGCGTTCGCGAATAAATGTCATGGGTATCTGGGATCGTACAACGTACACTAACTTTCTCGTGCGGTCATCGACCCCGCTGTGCGTCCCACTTCTCACTCAGTCAGTAAACCGGCGACTAAGGACGGCGCCATCTTGCCAGGCGTGTTGCCAAGTTGGACGGGGAAATACGGAGTTCCAGGATTTTTGGATGTGAGCGATTTTGTTCGAAGAGTGTTACGAATTTTTGTGTCGGGGGTTGCTTGTTTGGGTGGGAGCTGGAAAGGACATTTTGAATCTTGGAGGAATGTGCGGTTTGTCAAAACAACACTGCTCTGGTCTCGAAGTATGAATGCTGTAATAGATTTTAGAAATTGGTTATTTGCAATCTTTCTGAACTAGAACACACTCATTTTGAGTGAGAAACTGTAAACTGATTATTCTTATTGAAATAATTATCACACCTTTGCTTTTCTAATTTTTTTAATTCACGGATATACTTTTTTAATGTGTCCTGAGTTGTTTTTATGTTATCAGCTTTTGTATGTTAGATTGAACCGGAATATTTTCATGACTGTATTCATTATTTGATTAAATTTATGTCTAAATTATACAGAGTGTAACAGCCAAATGGAATAAATTCGATAACGAATAAACTTCTAAAGTTACTCAACATTTCTTCTCAGTAATGGTTTTTGCTTACTTTCTTCATATCAAGAGGAAAATGGGAAATAAGTATTGAGTGTAATGTATCGAATCTGTGAAATAAAATAATTTTCATTTAAAATGTTGATTCTTATAAAAAATCTGAAAACACTTAATATTTCCGAAAAAGTTGAAGATAGGTATAGGACATTGTACATGAATTATGTCTAGAATTTTCTGAAGAATCCAAAAAATAAATAATATACAGGGGGTTGCATTTGAAATATGAAAGTTGGTATTGGCCACGGTCGCATGGAACACCCTATATTATTTTATTTTCTTGAAAAATATGCGCATTTGAAATTATAAATCGACGTGTACGAGCGTTTTTCACCCCCTCATTTATTCGTTATCGAATTTATTCTATTTGGCTGTTACACTCTGTATGTTTCTTATTCCGTACAAATGAGATGAAGGAAGTGGAATACAATTCCATCACCCTATCGGAGAGGAAATATTGATTGTTCACCATAACCATAACGCAAAAATTCAGTGAAGTTTTTTTATGTTTTTTTTTATTTCGACAAAGCTTAATCAGACTCAAAGAAATGGCTGAAATTGTTGGATTACCTCAACATTTATGGATCTAGAAAGACAAACCAGTTCAAGAGGATCGAAGTCTATGCGAAAGTGGAACGAAGCTAAGACGTAAATCCACAACATAATTCAGGAAAATTTATCTCAGAACTGACAACGCCGCTTGCCACACATTCTCGTATTCGCAGCACCTATCTATAATCTCTTAATAACAACTTTTCTACTTATCTCTCGTTCGCATATAGGAAGTACATCATGCGTGGAGCATCATTTATATTCAATTCAATTTTCTCTATAATGTTGGAGATATTCAGTGGAGATTACTGTCTTTTAAAGCTGCATAAATGGGCGAAACTTTGTGCTAATACAGACCACCGTGTATCTCAAATAAAGCAGGGAGAAACATAATATGTTGAGGATGTTGAAATTTGTGACAATCGTTGACATCGACAAATTGCTAGATTTTTTGCACATGCCACTAGGTGGCCTCATAAAACTTGCTGCCAAGTGATTCCGCAAATATACACCTGCAGTGGATTGAGACATTTGACTGGAGTTATTGTTTAATGTTGTATGTTGTGAGCTCTGGACCGAAATGAAGATTTGTTCATTATTTATGCGTTGGGCTATCAGTGGTCATAACAAGATTTATTGTTATGGAGAGTGTGAATAATATGTAGAAATCTGTGTGGCTATTATATCACAAGCCTCCCCCAGACAAATATTAATGAGTCTCCAGAAAAATTGGTTAAATTAATGAGATTTTCATTATGTTGTTTTCTCTTCCTCAGACTTATTAAAAGTCAATGATGTGTGAGATCTTGCATGGTCTTGGTGGATAAATACTTCTGGCGAACAATTGCTAGTGTTAAATTGCGAATTGACTGTTCTTTGTTGCTCTGATAGAACTGCAGGACATGTCCAGTAATTCCGAAGCAACCTGAATTTTTCCATCAGATGAATAAAGAATCAATTATTTGGAGCGAATCTTCTGAGGAACATCGACTGAAATTGATATTACTGAAGGAAATACTGAGTTCCTAATGAAAATAAAAGCTTTTCCCCTTACCATAAGTGCTCCGGTCACACAAATTGAATAATAATGAACTGAATAATTTCAGTTGCGTGTTGCCTTAGAATTCTTCATTTAGAAGTTTCGATAACGCCAGTTCAAGATGATAATTATGATTTATTCCCAACTCATTATTTGAAAAAGTATCTTCAAATAATTATCATTCCCTGTGCCATATCTAAACGACCAAACATCCCATTTATTTGTACATAAATTTCTGATGATGCAAAATGGTGAAGTCGCCGGGCCAGTGAACTCTGTATTGATTTATTATTCATATAAGATCATGATCGACTGACTTAGATGATTGCTCCTATTTTTGATTTGTTCATTTTCTCGACGAATCAAGATGAGTTCTCTTCATTCATAGACCAAAACAAACAAATGCAGTTACAAGATATAAACTCTGGCGAAATATTCAAAATTAATGGGTGGTTTGAGTGTGAATATGCATTACGTTAGAGTCGTTGCATTGTTGATAAATATCAGAAGATACATCCCTATTTCATAAGGCACAAATTCCATTATGCAACTCGATTGTTTCATCGTACAAATCGAATTTGAATCAATTAATAATAAATAACTGCAACACCCAATAAAACTCTTCAACAAGCATGGTATGATATAACTCTCCCATTCGAATCACTTACAATTCACAGAATTTTTCTCTAAAACGTCGGATATTAGAGACATTGTACACTCGGCATGAAACAATGCCCTATTAGCATATTCAATTTCATATAATAATCCTATTGCATGTATGAAATGCGAATTGCTACACCGTTATTTTTTTTGTTATAGTATCTCGACCGATTAACCTGGATACGGATATCAAAACGACAACAAAACCGTATCGAACGATTGAGAAACTGCCGTTTTTCAACAGTTCGTTTCCAGTTAGTTTTCGAAGTTTCACCAAACGATTGATACTTACTTGTGCCAAGTCGAACTTTGACATTTCCTTTGATGCCTCGATCCATCAATCGTCCCCCAGGAAACAAATTTTCGGATGTAACGAACCAGGTTTTTATATCCGTTACTTGGATGTCAGAATCGATAGCTTCGACTCTGCTGATATATAACGGCTGACCCAAATGCCCTCACCACTCCCCAGCTGTCTTGACGAGTGGTCATTTATAGCAAACCCGTCGAATGAGCACAGAGAATGGTTCTTCTTCACGTGTTCGGCCTTTGTAACGGCCAAATTGAGGAGCCGAGGCTTTGGGCTGTTTCTCTTTTCACTTTCAGTTCCGATAACGACTGAAGTTATGTCTTTGAAGATCATAAAAGTTAGAAAAGCCATAATAATAATTTTTCCACATGTTCTGAATATTAAGAATCGTTTTGAGTGTGTTTGCACCTGTCTTGAGAAAAGTTTATTATTTTTGTTTTTGTGATGAGAATAGCTTCTTGCTACAAGGTGTTGGATGAAATGTCGTACCTAGAAAGAGTACATAATGGATGTTTTTGTTTCAGGTATGGATTTTTCTCAATATTGGACGATCCTGACAACTAAACTCTTGACTATGAAACTTCTCAAGAATATGTAAGTTTTATATTTACTGACTTTCAAAATATTCATAATTTATGTAGTTATCGAAGGATTATTACCGTTTCAATCGTAACTATAAAGGGTGAGCTTATTTGTGAGTCAAAATCAGTTTGCTTTTTATCATATTTCGAACACAATTCTGCATATGGGTATGAGTTGCTTGGGCATCTTGGCTCATAGAAATTTCAGTTAATTTATCGATCTCTCCGACTCAAGCCTTCTCGAAAATCATCTCGAGTTCAATTACCGATCAGAGAACTGTTATTTCTTGATCGAAATTGATGAACAGTAGGTCAACAGCTCACTCGTAAGAACTCGTCGTTTCTCAGATTCACATGTGAATTGCGACATCTTCAATGACTTCCATACATTCTTCTTCCTAATTATGGAGTCCTGATTATTAAGTCAGTAACACTAGATCAAAGAGCTTCTTTGTGAGTCCGTCTAGTTGACTAAACGTGCCTCATACGTTATTAAAATTGTTGTATAATTCACTGCACTATATTTACGTTCCATATCTAATTAAATTATAATTTTGTCATAAATCACTTGGCTTAATTGGCACTTGCTCTAGAGATATTACCGCATTCTGATAAATTGCTGCATCTTCTCTATTGGACGTCTTTATATTGAATCGCTCTAATTTTCTCAATTTATGATTTTTATTTCCCAATTATATAGTTTCCAACTTTTTTGTCAACTTGCTAATGATTCGTATGAAAAAAAATTGAGTGTAGAGTATCATTCGTAAGAACTGTGAGGATTTATTCAAAGGACCCCGCACTTTCCTTATGGCAGATGGCCATAAGGAATGAATGAATGATTGAATGCTTGCCCGATTTTGAAAGTATAAAATATGTCAGTTCCTGAGCGAGAACGTTCGCAAAATGAACTATTTCACTAGATATATTGTTGTTACATCGAAAAAACCTGAAATACCAAGAATTCATACCGGGTGATCCATTCTATTATTCACAATGAAGGTTAAGTGGACACCCTGTATTTTTGGGTTGATTTAAGGTGTTTGTTTCATTCTTTCAGAACATTTCATCATGGAATTCAAAGAATACAGCGTGATTCAGTCATGAAATAAACTGTGAACCTCACGAAAATACCCAAAAACTACCTTTTTTTCTCATCACCCTCTATTTCAAGATTAAATCCGTTGAGGTGGGAGTTTTCTTTCACCACTGTACTTTGATATGAAAATATCAATACGGCTGAGAGTTTTCATCCACTTCCTATGACCAGATTTTTTTTTATGTAATATGAAAATTATTAATTTGCAATTCTGGTTGAAATCAAATGAAAAACCACTCTTGAAATCGAATCGAAAACTACATAAAAAGAAATCTGGTCATAGAATGTGGATAAAAACTCTCAGCCGTATTGATGTTTGTATTTCAAATATAGTGGTGAAAGAAAACTCCCACCTCAACGGATTAATCTTGAAAGAGAGGTTGGTGAAAAAAAAAGTGGTTTTTGGGTATTTTCGTGAGGTTCACAGTTTATTTCATGACTGAATCACCCTATATTCTTTGAAGTCCATGATGAAATGTTCTGAAAAAATCAAACAAACACCTTAAATCAACCCAAAAATAAGGGTGTAAACTTAACCTTCATTGTCAATAGTTTCTATAATAATGGATCACCCAGTATGAATTCTGGGTATTTCAGGTTTTTTCTATGTAACAACAACATATCTAGTGTAATAGTTCATTTTGCGAACGTTTTCGCTCTGGAACTGACATATTTTATACTTTCAAAATCGGGCATGCATTCAATTATGGATAACCCTGTATTCGTAACGATTTTCGATCATATTTCTCTATATAGTAGCTCCCTGGGAATGGAATGAAATGTTTCTTGAGAAAAATTGAACTTCATTCGATTCTGTTTCGAGATACGCGCGTAGTAAAAGTGGGTTATTCTCAACTTCAACGCCCTGTATCTCAAAAACTCGTCATAGGATTTAGTTGTGGCCATGGACACTTTTGATCAGTAGGTCGAGTACTAAATTTTACCAAAAAATTAGAACATTTGACGGAACGCCGTTCGCCATAAAAAAAGTGCGGGGTCCTTTCCTCACAGGGTGTTTGGTCTTTCAGAGTTGAGTGAATGATTCGAATTTGAATTGAATTTCACTTGAGGTTTACAATTCTTTCTTTTTGACATGAAGTATGTGTTGAATTGGAGAAATGTTTATTTCAAGATTTCAGGAATTTCAAAGGTAGCTTTTCTATATTTTTACAATCAATTCAATCGTAGGTCGTTTACCCCTTTATCTGAGATGCCCTATTTCAATAAGGTATGGACAATCATGCAGCATTTCGTGTTGTCAATAATTTATCGGATTCCTTAATGTCACACATGGGACACTAGATATCATGTCCAGTAATTCAGTGATTCGAAAAAACGTTCTTGGGTGAACATCATTCAGAGGTTTCTAATCAAAAAACTGTCAGAAAGGTGTTGAGTTGCACTGTTTTGGTTCGTGCTCATTACCAAACATTTATTCTCAGAGAAACGTAAATCAACTCATAAACCGCTTAACTATCGATACAGGAGCATAGAAAACGCATCGTAATTTCTCCAAAACACCTAACAGTAATTTGGACGCATCAAAACTAATCGTAAATCATACTGGACACCGAAATTGTCTCATTACACCAAGAACCTCTGCCAGACACGAATCCTCCTAGTTGAATTATGGTCTCTCAGTTATTACCACTGATATTATTTAATCAGAATGTCAGGCTCCATACAACTTTATTATTATGAACATATAATTATAATTTTGTCGGGAAATTTGGCAACAAATTCAAAACATATAAACGTTGAATCTGGAACGAGTGGAAAGAATCAGTTTTTTGACCCGGGAAGCAGTTCGCCCACTTGATGTGTATGCGTTTGTGATGTATGAAATGATTCGATGTTGAATTTTATATCGAACAGAAGAGCAATGCCAGGCCAGGAATCTTGAGAGACGGATCAACATCTGTTGGCCTATATTGGCACATTTTTCTGTTTTATCGGGCGTTCAACTTTGAGGAAGGCTCGGCTTGAAAAAAATCCCACTAATAAAAGGATAGTCGATTACGTATGTACACAGAATAGCCATGAGTGGGATTGCAGGGGATGTCAACCCCTAAAGAATCTTTAATAGCAAGAGGGTCAAGTTACATATCATTTTGAAGGTTTTGCAATAAAATACTGTAATGAATTCACTTGAATTCAAGTAGGAGGCAATCAGTTCGAGAAAATATCTGATCATATTTTTTTAATTCAAGGTTGAACTTCCAATTTTTATCATGTGGATTTTCTCTAAAACTTTCGCTTTCTCAATTATTCATTCTGTCATGGCTTGAGAGGTATTTGATATCCCTGTTAGACAAAATGTGTTGCATACATTGCTTACAGCTGAAAATAACGAGATAGTTCAATAATCTATACGTTGAAAATTGGGAGGTGAATAGAATCTTGGCTCATTTTGAATAGATTTCCAGAGCATTGAACTGCTAGGCATAAATTTTCCTGCTAGGTTCGTGAACTCTCTTGGCTTGAGTTTAGTGGATTTAATTCATGAGAGCTGCAAGTTCAGATCAGAAAGATTCCTAATCCTACAGAGTTCATGTTATAGCAAATACAATGTATCATTGTTCTAAGCAGTAAGCTAATAATATACATGGTGAGTCTTTGACTTGTACATATATTTTAACTGTAGATTCGTGAGGCCGAAAGAAACTTTTTTTTCATTTTCCATTTTTTCGAATTCGGCTCTGTTAAAAAGATATAGCCATTTGAAAAAAAATTGGGCTTATTACGTTCCTGATAAAATTCTCTGGAATTGATTCAAAGGTCATATTTCTCGATTGAAATCGAGTTTATACATTTAGAGAATACTCAAGTAGGAACCTTTTTGGAATAAAAATGTTGCAAACACGATAATTTCAACAAAAACAGTTTGTTTCATCCGGCTTCCGGTTTCATGTGGCTTTTCAACTAAAAATCCACATTCCTCCCACCAAAATAAGTTCCTTCTTCGATTCTTCTGCAGATTAGTTTGTAAACACTAATAACTTGTTCATATTTTCCTCGAAATTTCCAAACAATCTCATGAAGAAAGACTTTTCATTCAGATCATCAGAATTTATTTTTGAACAACCTAATCTATTTTGTATCGATTCTGTGAATGTTTGCACAGAAATTCCAAGAAGATGTTGTCAGCTTGCTGATATTTTCATTGAGGTTGAGGATTTTTTACGAAACATAGTGAAAATATCTATGAATTCTGCCGTTTCCATCAGAAATCGACTTTGCCGCGAAATATTCTGACAACATTGTAAACTCGTTTGAAGACCAGAGAAGGAATAATATTCGATGATATTTAATTCAGAGGAGCATTCAGATTATTCTTGAAATTAATGATTTTTTCGTCAAATTTTTCCTGGTAAAATTGGAAATATCTCGAAAACGACGCGTTTTATTGAAAAAACATAGGAATACTATTAGTTTCTTAAATGATTGATTCTTTCGAAAATATGAACCGGCGTTTATCTTTTTAAAGTGGTTTTATGGTGTTTTTTCGTGTATTGATGAGTCGACTACCCTGTAACTTTTATACTAGGAGAGATATTGAAAAAGTTTCGATTGAGGAATATGCACCATGAATAGAGTAACCAATGAACCAAAATTCAGTTCATTTGAAATAACGGTTACGAAGATATGGACAATAAAGTGTTTTTTTCATGGATTTTCGGCACCCTGTATCTTTCAAACGAAACCGAATTTTGAAAATTGTATAAGAAGAAAGTGTTTCGTTTGATGAGAGGAATCTACAGTTAAAATATATGTACAAGTCAAAGACTCACCCTGTATATTCCATTCACTTTTACAAAGTATGCCGGTTAAGATTTAGGTTTATCAAGTTTTTTCATACTGTAGTATTTCGAGTTGTGCAAAAAGGTATTTAAATGTCTTATGTAGGCTTATTTCTTGAGAATTTTGAAAAGAGGGGAATTCCAATAGGTCCTTCTGTTCGTTTAGAAGTTTTTCTGTCGGGTTATTCCAGTACTTTCATTCTTTTTCGAATGAACTATCACAAAGTAACGGACTATTTTGTCTAATATTTTTCAGTAAAATTTCAACATTCGATTCTTGATTTCCTTACAAGAAGATAGTATAACTGAATGTTGCAACCATGTTTATATACGTGAAATATTTCCATTATCCATTATCCGATACGTTGCTAATGATTTGAAGAAACTCAACAAAAAAACATTTAAGTCCAAATTCCTGAGAAATTGTTTTATTAATAATCTTTTCGTTTATCTATTTCGATTTTAATACTATGAGGAAAAATAATAAACCAGTGTTCAAATCTGGAGTTTTTCGAGGCCATTTCAAAATCATCTCATCCTTCCATTTTCTGGAGGCAATGCTCTTGGAGCTATTTATTCAAATCTCTCAGAAAACATGTCGTACGCTAAGTGTATTGAACCCGTTAGTTGTTATAAATAAAAACGCTCTAATTGATTTATTATCTGAAAAGCACATTAAATCGGTACTCTACTCAGCGAATAGTTGTTTTGCAACTGGCAAGTTATTTTGCACCAGCTTCCAACGATGATGGATGTTTCGATGCAAAATACTCCAATGAACATATGGTTTAGTTGTCCGAATTTATTGACTGCTCGAGTTCCTTGGCATATCCAATTCATTGTGTCCATTAGTTTTGAATTTCCTTCTGGAAGAAACTAGCGATATTTATTATTTGGTCCGAAAATGAATATGAGGTGATTCGTATGCATTTAGTTGATTTTGGTAAAATTGGATTTCGAATATCTGAATGAAAGAATGAAAACGAATATAAAATTGATAAGTTATATAAGTTATAATCGAAATTTCATTCCGAATCTCTCTAGTAGAATAAGACAGCAACCTAAAGGTTGTTTCAATAAGAGTGCAAGATTTCAGTGTTCACTATGAAACATGCTTTTCTGTAACAAAGTATTAAAATTTTGTTTATTAACCTTCTTTTTTAATTATCTCAATCTCTTTGGCCTCTGTCCACTCTATTGTGGAAATTCTGGATCACAGTGCACAGTGGTAAATACAGAGTCCAATCCATAGTAATACTTCTATTTTATTTTTTTAATATTCATGGATCTACTCTTTCATCGCAGGCCAACTGTTAACTTTTATGATCAGAGTTGTACCATCAGCATAATGCTAAAATAGAACCTTCCACTTGAATTTCTAGGAGTGAATGTAGAAATAAAATAAATAGAAATGGACCAAGTAGGTACCTTGTGGAATTCCCATCTAAATTTCTAGTTATCACTGAATATGGTAGATACGTTTATTGTTGTTGTCTTTTCCAAGATAACTCTTGAATAATTCGAGATTTGAAACTGTAATTTTTCATGAATAAACTTCATCTCACGTTCACAACAGAAACTCATCAATTCCTCGGGAAGTAAGTTATAAAATATATGGCACACGTATCGCGAACTCCTGAAGCAGATCAGATAAAAACCGACATCAAATCGTCGTCCCCAGGGTTTTTTCTGGTCATATTCAAGAATGAGACCCGGTGTCAATGACCACGTCCCTGCTCTTCTGCAAGAGTGCAAGATGTCATTTGGTTCGGGGTGAAATCGAATCCGCCGTCAGTTTGAACCTTAAATATAGATCCGCGGGGTTCAACGCCCTCATCGAATTGCTGTCGGCTTAATTGTCATGTATGCCGAAATTATACGGGGACTTTCTTGGTCAAATGTCAATGAGAATTCGAGAGGGCATGAGTCAATGACGCAGTTAGAATTTAATAGAGAATATCTCGGTTTCAAAGTCAGTATTTTTAGAAAATAGTACATTGTTTACCGAGTAGAAAAAGCCTAACATTCATGGACGATTGTGAAGACTGCTAAGTCGAGGTGCAAGCCGAGCACCACTTGCATTCGCAAAACGGAATAAAAAGATATCGATCAGAGTAACTTTATTGAAGCCTGGACATTCTGGCAGTTCTGAATCACAAGGTTGGTCTTCTTAGGACCAGGAGTTGTCTGAAAAAATTATGCTAGAATTCCAAGATTTCAATGAAAAAAACCTGATCCAAGTTTCTTTATTCTATTCTCATTTCGTATTCGTGCTGAGAACAGTTTTTTTTCGCAGTTTCAAAGGAACAAATATTTTCATTCGATTCAGGTACAGAATATTATTCTGTTTTTGAATAATTAAACTGCTCCACAATAGTTAGGGATATCGCATTCAATGGTTTTTAAAAGTATGTAATCTTCGAGAAAATCGCTGTAAAATCATTTAAAACTCAATAACAACTTGAATCGATCCAATAAAAAGCATTATGAGACATTTCGTTAATCTGGTCGCCTTTTTTCTGAAGTTTGGTTCTTTGCATATGCTTCATGACTGTTCTTATTTTGAAATGAAGTCAGTTCATCAACGGCTTCGATTTGAAACGAGTTTTCTGAAAATACCAAGACGTTAATTAACAAACGCTGAGGCTAATAGGAATATCGGAATGCTACAGGGTGGCCTAACTCAGGTTGTTGTAGCGGAAAGGCTCCATGTCAGCCAAACTGTGATATCTCGACTTTGGAATAGGTTCAGGGAGACAGGTTCCGTGCTCAGGATCGCTTCATCACCGTTTCGGCGAGAAGAAACCCTACATCTACGTGTAGAATGATACGGAATACTCTTCAAAATGCAGATGGGGGTCCGAGTTTCCATCGAAACCATCAGACGACGTTTGAGAGAGGTGAATCTAGGTTCTAGAGGTCCATTAAGAGGAGTTCCATTAACACGTGACCATAAGCGTCAAAGACGGGAATGGGCAAGGCAACATATCAATTGGAACGATCAATGGCGTAGTGTCTTTTTCACTGAAGAATCCAGATATGGACGATTTTCAGATTCTCGAAGAATAAGGGTATGGACAATCCCACGCATATCCCGTAATCGTCGCTATGGCTAAGAAGTCCATCCATTCCGAGGGGGTAGTGTTATGGTATGAGCCGGGATATGTTTCAACGGGCGCACAGATCTACTCATTGGTCCTGGGAATATGACCGCCTTACACTATAGGGAGCATGTCATTGATAATGTTGTGCCAATTTTTCACGCTGCTATTGGTGAAACTTTTCAATTTCTAGACGATAAAGCTAGACCGCACCGTGCAGTCATAGTTGAGAATGCGCGCGAGGAGCTTGGTATTCCACATTTACCAATACCTCCGCACTCACCAGATTTGAATTGCATAGAACATGCATGGGATATGCTCCAAAGAAGATTTGATAATCATCAACCTACCCCAGAATCCTTAAATGATCTGAGAGAGCTTCTGCCCCGTTTATGAAACCAAATTCCTCAAGAAATGTTCAACAACCTCGTGTGTAGTATGCAAAGAAGGTGTCAAGCTGTTATTGATGCCCGTGGAGGCCATACATTGTATTGATAGTCTTAAAATGCTTGAATTCTCTGGGAATAAAATTTCGTCATTTTACTCGATTTTTCTTAACTAACCTGTATACGCTGCAGACCTACAGGCGAAAATTAATTTGCGACTTGAAATCATATTAGTATGAATTTTTATCACAAAAATCTTATTTCAACTATATTGTTTTGCAATTTAATTCGATATCCCTAACTCATGTGGAGCAGTTCATTTCGATACAAAAGTCAATCATTATTAAGATTGAAGGCTCAAGTAATCAAATCCTTATTGATCAGAAATTTGAATGAGAAGAACAATTAAGAATTCGACCACCAATTTGGATTTCATTTGAATGTTGAACATAAACTTGATGGATTCATAATATTATAAAATCGCTCCTGAAGAATCGGCGCATTCACCATTTTGCACCTTGTAGTTGTGCTGGTATACCAATCCTCACTTTCAAGAATTTGTGGACGATAAAGAGATAATTTGAATAATATTTCCCGAAATTTAATAGGTTCTTCATACATGTTCAGTAGCAATAACATAAAATGTTGAAATAGGAAATAAAAAATAAGATAAAAGAATATTTTTTTTTAATTTTGAGAAAATGTTTCTTCGATCGAATGCGATTTGTTCAATTTCTTCGAGATCTTCCGAGATCTGTTATATTCCTCCAAATGGGTGTATAGGGGAAGCATCAATTTAATTTTAAGTGCAAGGAAAATACTCTTTTTATACCTCATCTCTACATTCTTCGATGATGAACTTACGAACAACATTATGCAACTTTGCTGATACTCACCATGTTTATGATCATGTGTCCGACTCTTTCACACCTGCTGCAAGTTCCAACGGAATTGATTCGAATTTTTATGGACTACTGAATCATCTGAAATGAATTTTACCAACGATGGAATAAAGAAAACTGCTTCTTTCACGACAGAATGGAAATATTGTGGGGCAAAGTGATTCAATTTCCATTTGAAATCAATAAAGTTCTCGATCCACGCCTCTGGTGCATCATGCCATGTAGGGGACTGTAGAAAGCTAATAATATGCTGTCGAACTTAAGGACAATACCCTATGTAAAGTGAATGTACTAAATGCTTGCGCACGTGGTGTATTCATTACCAGTTTTGGTAGTCATTATGTCCAACATCTGTTAAGCGGAGACTGTCGTTCTGAATATTTTTAGGTCCACGAATATTTTGACTGGAGAATGGAAGAGAAAAAAGAGCATAGTCTCACGTTTTTAGATTCTCACTATTCGGGATGGAGTTTGTTGACCTGGCAAAGATATATTCTGGGACGTACAGGTGCCTTCCTGCTGAGTTGACAATTTCCTATCGTTTCGAGATAGGGACACAATATAACGTTCTTCTTTTGATTGAATTCCAAGTAGAAATACTACGTTGAATACATAAATATAAATCACTCTGGAACGTTCATATTGGTATAAATTGTAACTCTTATTCGAGCGCAAATGTTTTTCCAACTTTTTGTTATTTATTTGGTTTCAGGAATAGAATCAAAAAATTGGTTTCCATTTACATAAGGAAGATTTCGAAGAGAATTCTAATCCGGATTGTTCTTGTGAGTGCCCTGTAGGATTTTTTGTCAAAATCGGAGAGAGAAACGTACAATATTGTCTCACCAATAGGTCCTGAAAATTTCATTTCATTAACGTTAGACAGCAAGTAACTATGAACATGTTTCTGATCCTCTCGTATAGAGAATATTTCCATTCCCCATGTCAGGAAATTCACAACCTTGCTGATCAATCCAAGTTGAATTTCATGAAAATATCCTGAGTAGTTTTCCATAATATTCTGGGTAATGTTCTGAAAGATTGACTCTGTATAGGAACTGAACAATCACCAAACAGTTCCCCATTTTAGAGAATATCCAATTTCCAATTGTCTTATCTAAATAAACGGGATCTCACTTCCAACAATTCAGTCTTTCATTCACTGTTTGTTTTAAATATAAACAAATAAGAGTAAATGCACAATGCATGAACTCCTGATGATCATCTGCTTATTTGAAGGATTGTAGTTACGTAACTATCTTCGAGGTGATGGCGAAAGTCTCACAGAATAAATATAGGTCTGCTAGGATGAGTGCATAGAGCGATAGGTTAAACGTTGATTGGTCATCATTACATCTTCCGACGTGAGAATTATATTTACGTGTGCAATTTGCCGCTTTTGAAGATCTAGAGCAAGCACATTCGCTGCTCATTCTGTATTGGGATTTTTTGTACACTCGCCTTATGCTTGAATACAGGAAGTTTTGCTGCATTCATTTATTTATTAGGTAATTTGTGTTTGTGATTTAACGAATTTGAAATAATACACTGCACAAAAAAATTAACGCACATTCTGAAAATCTCAATTTTAATGAAAGTTAACTCTACATTGACTTTATAACTTATTTTTTATGTTCTCTCGGGAAGGTTTTGAACGAAACAAGACACATAAATGGAAGAAAAATTTAGGATTTCACCGAATCTTATGTGAAAGAAGAGAAATGAACAATTTTCAAAATACTGAAATGCCTATAAGTGATTTAATACTTGGTATTTCCACCCCTTGCGTTAATTACAGCTCGGCAACGACGGTTCATACTCAAAATGAGTGATCTTAAAAGGTTCTGATCTAATCCTTCCCAGATTTC
Organism: Adalia bipunctata; assembly: GCA_910592335.1. Taxonomy (NCBI): domain Eukaryota; kingdom Metazoa; phylum Arthropoda; class Insecta; order Coleoptera; family Coccinellidae; genus Adalia; species Adalia bipunctata. The sequence continues at coordinate 26,210,621 of OU342953.1, forward strand.
TCCGAGTTGGATTCCTAAGTCATTAAGAGTAGCTGGATGATTTTCTGAACTTCTCAGTCTTCTATTGAGGTTGTCCCAAACCTGCTCAAGAGATCTGGACTTCTTGCTGGCCATTCCATTCGAGAGACTTCAACCTCTTCAAGGTACTCCTGAACGATGCGCGCACGATGGGGTCTGGCATTATCGTCCATAAAAATGAAATTTTCACCAATGTATGGGGCAAATGGCACTACATGCTCTTCAAGAATGTTCCTTATATACTTATCAGCATTCATAGCTCCATTATCAACGACCACTAGGTCTGTGCGAGCAGTCAAAGATATTCCACCCCATACCATAATCGATCCTCCCCCGAAACCAGTAGTATTCAGGAAATTGCACTGAGCATATCTTTCATATGGACGTCGGTATACAAGGGAACGTCGATCACAATGGTAGAGGCAGAATCTAGACTCATCTGTGAAGAGAACTCTTTCCCAATCGGCCTCTTCCCAATGGATATGCTCTCTCGCAAAATCCAAACGCGCCCTTCGATGGGCTGGGGTAAGAGCTGGGCATCTTGCCGCGACACGAGGCCTTAAATCATATTCTCTGAGGCGATTTCTTATTGTCTGAGTGCTAATTTGCACCTCATGAGTTTGCTCAAGCTGATTTTGAAGGAGGCGAGCGGTTGCAAACCGTTGTCTCAACGAAGAAACTCTCAAAAGTAACGTTCTTGAATGGCAGTTGTTACCCGTGGTCTACCCTGTCCTGGTCTTCGGACATTCATACCTGTCTCCCTGAATCGCTGCAACATTCTGGACACACTTGTATGGGGAACTCCAAACCTTTCTGCAATTCTTGTGTATGTCCACCCTTCTTCTCGCAAAACTACCGCTTGGGCACATTCCTCTTGGGTCAAATTGCGTGTTTCGCGTTGCATAGCGATCAAGTGTAGAAAATCAAACGAAAGAAAAACTATTGATCACTAGAATTGATCGAGAACAACTGATTTTAGAATGGAGCCAATACATTCAAAATCTGATAATATCATCTTTTTTTATTCCTGCTGGGAGAAAACATCTGTATTGAAGAAAAACGTTGAAAGTGGATAACATATGCATGCATAATTCTGATGAAAATAATTATCATTGAGAACACCTTCAGTTGTAGAATAAATTTGAGATTTCCATAATGTGCGTTAATTTTTTTGCGCAATGTAATTCGATCATTCGTGAATTTTCTATTTTTATCAGAATTTCATCTGATTCAATATCAAACAGCACTGTTTGTGAATTCCCAAACAGACTAACATCAGCCTGGATGAAAACTTTCAAGAGAAAAGACATTTTACTCTGGTACAGAAAATATTCTGATTCACTTGAGATCAATTATATTTTAGTGATCTTGTGAACTGAATTATTTTATTAGACATGTTTTGTTGTTCATTCAATTTTTCAATTGCCTACCGTAACAAACTCGTTTGAGGAATGAAACCCAGTAGAATTGAGTCAAATCTCCTCACATTCGAATTCAGCATTAAATTGTATCAATTCAATCGGAGATACAAGTACTACTAGTATCTGGCCTAATGAATGAGAAGCCCAAGCCAAAAAAATTGAATTCGAAGATAATAAATTCGAAATAATACTGGGTGACATGTAATACGTGTATTCGCGTTTTTTATCCGTCTTGTGCATATTTCGAAAAATAGGCAATGATTCATCACGATGTACGATTTTTTGTCTCAGGGTTGATTCGAATCTAACGACTACACTCACAATTCAAGAACCAACCTATGCTGAAGAATTTGCGTCAGGAGTAATTGAAGAATTATTCAAATAATAATATTGGACCAATTCTGTGTCTGTTATTCACTTTGAAATTCGCAATGTTGCAATATGGCGAATGCGCTAGTTACCTCCATTTGAAGAACCCCTAATATTCTCTATATTCTTGTAGACGAAACGTCCTAAGTATGTGTTCCTACTTAAATTAGAATTAATCATGAACGTTTAAATTATAATCTGAAAAGGTGAACATTGCGATAAGCACGGACCAAGTCATTAAAACGGTATCTGCAATCCCACCAAAATCATTTCATTTCCGCACCTGAACGAACCAAATGCGCATTTTGGACAATATCGGGCGTTGAACCCGACCTCTCTCTTATCTCTATTTTCGTCCGTACAAATCGGAAACGAATCCGTTGTTTTGAAGGGACGCACAGCCGTCTAACAACAGAACTCGAATAAAAAAGATTCTTGCTCCAATTGGGCGACCGTTGTTGAGATGGACAGATAAATTTTACAGGTGACGTTTATGGGACAAAATTACGGTGTGTGCAGGAATGGAGATATTTCGTGGAGACAACGAACTCAGTTGGGCAATTTGCACGCATTTATACTGGCGACACGCAATAATTTTGTTGCGTGGGAGTCTGATGTGTGTTTTATTGTCGTGTTTCGATGTCGGCAGTGGAAACGATATTGAATAACTGTCCTAGGAAGTTTTTTTAATGGGGTTTAGTTGTCCTAGATGTCGAAGATAATTTCTGATAAGGAGGACGGTTAGGTTCTCAGAAAGTGACGATTTTGGTATCAACTGGAAGCATTTTTGTCTTATTTTCTCGTTTGATTCAATCACAACGACCATAACCTCTCCTAAGACTATTCAAAAGACACTAAATGATCATAGAAAAATGGAAACCATGAACCTTCCAAAGAGGATCAATTCTTTTGATCCGTTTTGAACTTCAAATTTCCACATCACCTTTTTTGGCCATAATTAATAAACCCTGAAGATTTTTGAGACTTCGACTAAGCAAGTCTTGTATCTACATGGAATTTATCCCAAGACTTCATGGCAGCAACCTGTCTACGAATATAAATAAGGGACAAGCAAAAAAGAATAAAGATTTATTCGAAGATATTTGAGTGTAAACTAATGATTTATATTTGTGAAATAGAAACCAACTATCAATGTTTTGGATTTTTGTGAATTACTCAATTGAAGACAAGATAATTCTGTTTTTTTGAAAATTTTTTGACAGTTCTAACAACAAATCCAATTTAATGATTTTTTATCATATGGAACCATTTCAGCCGATCATGTCAACATTACATCGAAAACTACATCCAATGCAATTTTCAATCCCAATGATAACACGATAGAGTCATATAAAATTATATAATAGTTCCATGGCAACATCATTTCAAACAAATTTCAAAATGTCACGTTTTGGTAATGTTAAAAATATAAATGAGCTTATCAAAGAAAACATTCCCAGAAATACTTCCAATAGCCACAAATATATTTGGGGAATATTTATGGAATTTTGCTACGAACGATCATACCAATTGAATGAACGCAGAAGCTTGGAAGAATTGGCGTTTATGGGCTGTCAATATGAGAAAAAAAGACGGAACAGAATTCAAAGAAGCAACGGTAAAGACAATGTGAAATGTTTCGAGCAAACTCTTACAAGAAAAGTATTATAAGGACTACAAAATTATGATTGACCCGTTTAATAATATAATATTCAAACCAGCCCGAGATGCCCGCGATGCAATCAGAAAAAAATTGCAAGCAGACCCAAATGAACGTAAATCCAGTTCAGTTTCTTTAAATTTGTCTGAAGTTAACAGAATAATATTGCTATGGGATGAAAATACTCCTGAAGGTTTTATGCGTAAATTTTATCATATTGCTGCAGTAGAACTAGAACTAGCGTGGCGAGGAGAAGAGGCAGTTGCTTGTTTGGTGAATTTTGTTTAAATCGAGAAGAATAACGATGGTTCTCCAACAAATCGCATTGAATACAATCCGGTATTCAGTAAAACGTGCCAAGGTGGTTCTAAAAGCTGTACAAGTAGTAAATGGTTGGTTTCCAATAGTGAGAGACAAAGCTGCCCTGTACGTCTTTTTCATAAACTAATATCAAAAGGAGGCGAAAATATTACCTCACCACGACTATTCTTGAAACTAAATCGAAATTGGAAAAATGAAACTGACAAATAGTACTATAATGTACCTGTTGGAAATGGAAGGAATACCATAAATAAATGGACTAAATATGCTTCCGAAGCAATTGGCTTCAATGTCAAAGACAAAAAGATAACGAATCATTCAAATAGATCAACAGCTGTCAGTCAATTAGCAAAAAGTGGTGTAGAGGAACAACAATTGCTGAAGATTACTGGTCATAGCAATCAAAATTCTATCAAACCATACCTAAACCTCGATCAAGAACACCACAACAAGATAATAAATATTATGCGTGGAAATACATCTTCTATACAAGAGAACAGCAACGAATCTAATGTTGAGTTGAATCTTATGAATTGCACTTTCACTAATTGTACTTTCAATAAATAAATGAATGTTTTGTTGTGTTGAGTTATACATTTTTTCTGTCAAAAAATTTTCTGCCGAATATTCCTCGGACATTGATAAATGCCTCATAATTTTATAACCAATCTCAAGCTCGTTGCTTGGTAACAGCCCTCAACCTTCGGCTTCGGGCTGTTACCAATGAACGAGCTTTCGATAGTCATAAAATTATCTCGTCTATTATCATGGTCCTAGGGATATTATTACTGAAAATAGGACTTGAACGCCACGTCAGATAATTTTATTTTATGATTTTTCAATTCTCGATTCGAAATATTTTACATAATTTCGAAATCAGAATGGTCCAAGAAGGTTGAAGAGGAAATTATTGTTTTCTTCCACAAACACAGCAAACAAGCAATGTTTCGGAACAAAAATAACGTTTCCTTCAATTGGGTAATCATCATAATATTCAATTTAAATTTATCAGTTTCAGAACATCACAATTCTCGTGAATTAAACGACACTTAGTATTTTTACTGTTGCAAAACGTTGATTTAATGAAATGCTAACGTCAAGTAGTACTGTTTCACATTTGAATCAATTAGACCCATTCAAATTTATCTCACGTTACGTCATTTAAGCATTTAAATTCGCAGAAACGGCTAACGTTCTATCCAACAGCTTCCCTCTTCGTCCATATCGCAAGTTTCTCGTGGAAAAGTTGAAAAGTCGTACGTTGCACCGTAATTTAAATTAGGTATGTGCAATATGTCAATTACGTCGAGACAATAAAAAGTTCCTTGACATGGCGAAGTCAATGTTTCCGAGTGACAACAATTCCTGCAATACATCTCTGGGACGAGGGGAGGTTCAATGGAGCTTACGGAACATGTGGCGCATTGTCGGGTTCAACGTTCCATCACGACAGTCGATTGTTTTGCCGAAATTGCAGTGCATAATTTGGCGGATCAAATGTCAAGTGTTTTTATTGGCAGACGAATTCGGTAATACTTTTTGCTAAGTGCGTTGATCTTGGACAGCTGAGCTGGGTCGTATGCTGTTTCCTGCAGCGATGTTCGAGCAGGATTTTGAACACTAGATCTGGGGAGTTTTTCAGGGGAAGGGCATGAAAATTTTCAACCAGAGTGCAGAGTGAGCCGAATTGGACACATTTGAATGTAAAGTCCTATTTATAAACTAGAAAAATAAAAAGTGATGTCGATGTCTTATCGTTTTAGTGTTGGAAGTTTTTGAAAATGTGCATTTTTGAAAAGTGGCTGTAACTTTTTTCTCGTGGAAAATTTTCGTTTCTGTGGAAACATTTCTGTGGTACTTCTTTATCTACCGTTCAAGGGTATATTTTCCTATTTTCCATGAAAATTAACTTCAGGAATCTAGCAGCCGTAGATGCCACTTATTTTTCATCGATATATTCATTATTAAATAAATTTAATTGCCTTTTCATTGATCGGCAAGTATACATAAGATGAATGCGGAGCATTCCGACGTCTTTGTCTACATTTATGATTTTGTCGAGCCTTGGAATGTAAATGAGTCGAATCTATATTAGATCTTGATGTAGGGGAAATACGTACAAAACGACATATATGGACAAAATGACATAGGCATCATAATTTGAGTTTGGAGGTATCAAATGCGGAACTGCCTAACAAATCACACGACCCGAGTAGGTTCAATTAACCTCTGAAAACTCGCATTTTGTACTCTAGTTCATTCGGTCGTTAGAGTGATAACAGAAAATAATAGGTCACGAGTTTTTTTTATTACGCCAAATTTTTGGAAGAAATGGCCAGTTTTCACCATTTTTTCCATTTATATTGCACTCATATCGAACTTTACTTATTTGTCATTGTATTCACGGAACTTTTTTTATGTTAAATATACTTTTTGTATCAATTCGATATATTTCTAGTTTTATAACGCTTTATGGACAAAATGACATAGGTATTTCAGCTGAAATAACCGTATTTACCGGACAACACCGAGACCATTCATCCCAGGCTCCATCACCAAACAAAGAGCCAGGACTTGTCTTAACATATTCATAACAAAATATTCATCTGCGGCTAATTATAGCAATTCCTCTTATCTTAATAGATTAAGATGCATTGATGATCCTATGAGGAGGTTCCTCCAATCAGTCCAATCCTTAATGGGCTAGGCAAACGTGAGCCGAAGACACGATAAACGTATACTCAGTTTCAACTTCTACACCTAATATGATTGCAATCAAATCAAAAGAAAAGGAGACACGTCCCTAGGGCAATATTTGAAGAAGACAATGAATAAGAAAATGTTTCTAGCAACTTTCGAGATGATGAAGATGATTGTCCAACTGTCTTCTTCAGGATTAGCACTGGAAAAGAATGGTTACGGTGCAAGCATTGGTTGCATTGGGCTCACGCATCTTGTGCTGATGATCCTAGAAGAACCAAGCGTTTCATTGGTGAACTTCGTCAGTAGTTTTGTAACCATAAGTAAAAAATACAGTTGCCTATTGCCGGTATGTCATTTTGTCCATAGCTTGCGGAAAAAATGAATTTCGTTTATTCCAATTTATCTGAGAATATTCTATTTTTTGATACTTTTATTTCATAAAGGTTGATTAGATTTTGTGAAGAAAGGACCAAAGATCATAGTTGTAGAATATGGCTTACTGTGATTCACTACTAATAAGTTATGCCTCTGAAATAAAACCCTATGTCATTTTGTACGTACTTCCCCTAGGTCTGTAGGTCTTTTCTATCGACATGTATTCTGTTTACGAAAAAGAATTCATCATTGGTGAATCTAACTAGTTGGCTGAAATGATGTTGCTTTTCCATAGGAAGAAGCACACAAAAACTATATCTAAGAAGGAACTATAGAATATTTATTCAAGATAGGTAAAGACTTCACAATGTATAGTATCCCAGTTCCTTAACAAGGCTTTCTGCGATTTTCTACCCATAATAACAACACTGTTGTGCTCGAATTCCATTTCGTTAACTTTTTTTGAATGTACAGTAAAAAATGGCTTCCGTACTTTTGTAAACAACGTAACAAACTAACGATGATAAAAAATGTTGACGACACTTTAATAATATTACCTTCTCTCATTTTTCTAGACAATGCAGCTTGTATCCTGTAAAATGGCTACTTCTTTTCAATCTGGATTTGTGTTAATCCAAATGGAAAAATATAATGAACAAGATTATACCAATTGAAATGGAAAATACAATTTTCTGTTCGAAGATTTTCCACACAGCCGCTTCAAACATCTAAGAATTTTTTCTGGCAATTAAAAGACATAAACGCTCACTCCTTCGTGACAATCTACAGGATCATTATAATTCTATTCCTCAAAACAAATAAATAATGTCCTAATCCACTATTTGATCATTTTATAGATATTTCTGGTATTGGAATTCCTTGCAAAAAATTGAATACTGCCTGATATGATGAAAACTTCAATGCGGAAGGATTTGCTTAACTGTAGCTCAAATATTTGTGGAGACACAGAATGGCGAATAATTCGCTAGCCGCAAATTGGCGGAAGCGCTGTCTATCAAAATACTCAATGGGCTGCATTGCTTGGAATCGTACAAGAATTGTTTGGAAGATCTCATTGTCGAGAGTAGTTGGTTTTATAGGATATCATACTTCATTAAAGGGTACTCTGAAAGAGTGTAAAAACGGAAAATCGTCAGTTATCTTACAAAAACCATTGTAGTTCCAACTATTTTCCATTTATATCGACCGATACACAAACGTAATTGCCTATCATGAATGAAACATTCCACTCGCCACTGTTTCCTCTTTACAGTGTATTGAACTCGCGTGAAAATAATCATTACCTTGGAAAGCGTCCAAGCCTTAAGAATCGATTTCAAAATTCCGTTTTCGATTTTCCCACCGATTTTTGGCGATTCAATTCACATTCATCGATTGAGCAACTTTCCTAGTTTCGCCTTGGAGGAAGTGCGAAGTGCGTGTCAGATTGCGGTAACTGTGTCAAAAAAATTCATTAGAATGTGGGATTGATCCATTGTTTACGAAAACAGTTACGTTTGGAATTATAGCACGCACAATGGTTGGCCTGCGGGCTACAATAATAGCGCGTGAGTGCGTATAAACTACCGCTACGTGACTCGCTAAAGCCGCGATTATACCGGATTGCTCCGGGCGCGGTTGCCGGATCTCCTCACGCATGATAAAATAGATGTTTTCCGAATGAATTAAGCCATATCTCGCTAAATTTCGATTATGAAGACTAGCAAGGCTTCTCAAAACCTACAGGCCATCATTCCTAATGATAATAGTGCAACTATCCTCAAAATACAGGAATACGTCCATAACGTAATTAATTTTTCTCTTGTGGAATCAAAACAATTGAAAAATTAATATGGGACATGGCCTCAACAAGCAGAAATGGTTGGTCTGCAATGTCATCTCCTGCCAAAATTGAGATTTCAGCAGTTCTTGAAAAAAATCATTTTAGGATTGCCTAACTGCTTGAAAAGTTGTTAGCAAAAGCTCTCGGAATCTTTGGGCGTTTTTGTAGACGTGGCAATATCGCCGAGATTAGATATACTGGTTTTCGATGTTGGAACCTCTACACGCATAGGTCGTTACGGGATTTTGTCACGTCCAGGTGGAGAAATCTACGCATGAAAAGTTTATAGCGGTGGAAAAATTTTGTTCCGTTACACTTCTGGGAACATGTTTGGAATTCCCCTGCCGTTTCACGTTTCGAATTGGTTCGAAATGTGCCAAATAGAGGCACTTGAACTTTACTTTCTTACTGGGAAGAAAGCTGGCCTGGAGAGTCACCTGACTATTCACATTGCATAGTTCAAAATAGGACGAAAAAGGCACTGACTCATGTCAGTAGCTGTTGAGAACTCGTTCATCCACCTTGTAGATAGATTCGCATGAAATTAATTGTAGAAGAAATTGACAGCTGTCAAAAACAATTTGACAGCAGCTGTCAAAGAAATGATCTATAACAAGCAGCCCGTCCCAGCTTCGCCCGGGTAGAAATTTGTTTCATTAACATTTTGCGATGAACTTAGAGTAAATCTACCACATTTATTCTGTTTATAAATATTTTTTGAATTACTACATTTCCAGGAGACTTATTTTGACTATATTTTTTTTATTATTTTGAGGCTTTATTCGATTCCACGAACTTTTCCGTATTGGTTAGTGTTGAACAAAACAATTCGAATTTAGTTCTGAAAAGAACTTTTCAACTTATGCTATAAAAAGGAAAAAGTCTTCTGCTTCCGCTTCTTAACAAATCGACCGGGTGTCTGAAACTCTGAAAGTTGATCTACGCGGCTACTCTTATTTAGTAATGCAAAGCATGTCCCCCTCTCACCCGCCTACCTAGGACGGAGACGCATTTAGGTCCGTTGGTGCGGTTCCATCTTCATCACTCCAACCTGCCATAACTTTTGATGTACTCGTTGTAATTGTATGATGTAAAGGGCAATTTTGTTCTAAATTAAATACTGGGGATAAATAACGTAATAAGTTGGATGAGGATCAATACCCTATTCCAAAAACGAACTCCCAAATAGTGCATAATTTTGGAAAACATCTGATTACCATAAAAAGGTAATAGGAAGTCAATCTTGAGAGATAGATATATGCTATCGCGGAATTTTTTGTAGAACTATTTGAGAGGTACATTTCCGTCATACACTGTATCCACGTAAGTCTTACGGTTTCTGCAGCGCACGTGAAAATAGCTGATTATGGCTGATTTTTTTGTTATTATTGAAGTTATAGTAGGGATCCTCATTTTTTTTCAGGTGAAAAGTATAGCCTATGTCACTCAGGGATAATGTAGCTTTCTAATGGTGAAAGAATTTCTGAAATCGGTCCAGTAGTTCTTGAGCCTATTCGTATCAAACAAACAAAAATACAAATCTTTCCTCTTTATAATATTAGTACTATCTATCTATGTAGATAGATAGTACCGCATATTATGTCGTCATAGAAATATCGGCAAGTTTTTTTCGATAGTTTTCTAGAATTCAAATGAAAATACTCTTCTCTCTGAGACACAAAATGGTGCAGGCCCCACAAAAGGTGCTTGTCTAACTTGTTATTTGTCTATAGAATTAATGGCTGAATCACTAAAAAAATATTCAAATAAACCGATTCGCACATCTACAAAGCACAGCTTGTGAGAGAAATAATAAGCAAGAAGTTGAAGTTTTATAATTATAAAGGGGGTTCCTAAATTGAAGGTACAAACGGAGCGGAGATATTCCTTCCATCATTTCAAGAAAAAAAGTCCTATAAACATGAATCCACAAACGTTTCGTTTTCAAGATACAGGCTGTACAAGGGAGTGTTTGAACGAACATTATGCAAACTGGTGGATTGGTGGATAGTTTGGTTTTTTTATTCTCACTGGATTTTTATGACAATTTTGATTTTTCTGAGGATTTCGATTTGTTCAAATTTTTTTCTCGGAATTGGTAGCAGATACGACAAAACTACAGAAGATCATAAAGTTAAGTATAACAACAAAGCTTCTTTTTACAATTTTTCAAACCAACAGTGGCACACCAAGAAAAAGTTCTGGAGGAAAACAGGGGACAGTGTTCCAGAATAAAATCACCCTGTAGATTTGCAATCGAAATTTCAAAGTTATATGGTGTAGACTTAAAATTGTAACATCTATGCCGAATTCCAATTGAATATTTCGTGAAATGTAGAAACTATGAGGAAAAAACTTCAATAGTCTGTATCTCGAAAACGAAACGTTTGCGGTTCCATGTTTATGAATTTTTTGTGTTAAAATTAAACAAGGAGTCTCCTGCGCATGCGCTATCGTCAAAAACAATAATAACATTCCTTTCGATACCGTGTAAAAATAATCAGTCGAGAGTTTTCGTTAAAGGAGGAAGTTCCCCAGAATCTAAGCTCTAATCTCCAGTGTTACCAACACCAAACTTTTCAATTACACGACTCCAATTTTCAAATTACACGTTTTTACACGCAACTGATTTCTTCTTCCTTGTTTGTGATTTATATTTAATTCAACGGTGGTCGCCCATCGACATAACTCTAACTTATATACAGTGTTGCCAATAAGGCGCAAAAAGCGCAATAATGGCGCTTTTCAAATGTGTTTTGCGCCATTGCGCTTTTTTGAATGTTTTTTCTTTCTCAAAGATATTCTACAATAGAATATCTTTGCATACAATTTGCCAATCACTCTCTTTGTCTCTTTGACCACGTCCACAGACCAAGTGCTTTGACACTTGACACAGAACAGAAAACTGTTCTTCTTATTTTTATTTTGTCCAGTCCGTACTCATTGAATATGAAATGAACTTCGGTTCTGTCGCTTTATGCAAATTACACGCAAATTACACCCATTTGATCACTACACGAAACTTACACGCAATGCAATGAAATTACACGAATTTCGTGTAATTACACGCACATTGGCAACACTAGTAATCTCTCTATTTTCGTTCGCCTGCATCCCGGAAACGCGACACTGGATACTGTTACTCGGCTCGACCGCACGAAATTGCGTGTGCTCCGGGCCTAACCGCCCGACGCAGTGCACGCACCGATGCCCGAAATACCCGAAACACACACACACAGCGGAGAGAGGTCTTTGAACCCTGCAGTGGGTTACTGGGTTAACGCCGAATTCGGACGGTGTAGTTGTAGGAAAAAAATATATATAATCTGAGGAACCAATAGCGCGACTTCCAATTTGCCACGCACTGGCCGTCACGTTGTGTCGGTGCGTAAAAGCTGTCGACTTGCGTTGCACGCGTTCTGAGATGCGCTGCCGGTTTTAGCTGGCGCGAACGTTCGAATCGGAGTGGTGTGATAGGGTGGTTAAGTTTCCGGTTGTGACGTGTTTCCGAGTCGCGGCCGTCATGCTGGGTGGTGCACGGAAGGGTCTCGATGACGACGTGCTGATCAGGCTGCACGATCCGTGCGTAATATTGCATAATCTTACTAAGTACTTCTTCGGCTTGGTCTAACACATCAAAATGTAATGGTTCTTCATCAGGTTCCAAATTTTTTTTGTTCCTTTTATTTTTTTATTGAGTATTTTATTTGTAGGATTAAGGCATGAGTTTTATTTTTGTGTTCAATTCATTCGAACTCGAATTTGCATACTTTGAATAAAAAATAATTGATAATGAAAGAAAAATATTTTCAACACATAAATCTTGATATTTGACTATGCAGGTTAATTCTTTTTCTCCTGAATAGAACGAAAATAATCTTCTGTTTACATCGATTTCGAAATATTAAAATTTCAGAATCAATTTATTCAAAGCATGAATATCTAATTCTAGCTGAACAAAAGAAAGAAACTTTTTTTCAAAAAAACTCAATTCAATTCTTTCGAATGAAAGTTCAAACTGGGTCTTATCAATTTCCATACAATGGTGTATTTTGACTTTCGCTTCATATTTTTTTTTGTTTCATTCATCAATAATCTACGTATTTCTTTGGAACAGAAATTTTTTTTTCAAAATTATGGAAAATATGAGACCGAATTGTTATTATATTGACGGAAACTATTTTTTCTCCTTCAGCTAAACCTATACTGAAAATATATTCGAGTGTGAAGTGGCAAACCAATTGTTCACCCCTAAAAGTTACCATTTAACAGTAAGTTACAAAAAAAAATGGACTAACAAGCATTCAAACGAAAAAACAACTTAAAAATCTGCTGGAAATTTGAATAAGTCTCAATAATTGAGGGACAGTTCTTCAAATGATTTCGAGACGAATAACGCATGTAAACATAGATCGTCAAATGTATATTTGTTTATAACTTTTGAAGATAAATATTGAAGCTTATTAATATTTTAGAAAATGTTCAATTTTGAGTAGATTTTGAAATCTAATAAAGTAAATAAAAATGCACATTTTTCAATCCAAACATCATCAATAATTTCATCAGTAGCTAGCATTCACATAGACACCATAATTTCAATGGAAAAAATGGGACACCAATGGGTTTCTCCATACAAAAATTATTTTTGAATTTCTTGTTCGTTTTTGAAGATAAACTCTCTCCTGATTAATTTTTTATGGTTTGCCTTTTGTGGACAGAAAATGAAATTCGTTTGATGTTGCGACTATCTAGAATTCAATAAAAATCAATTTAAAAGGACTTTCAACTCATACAAAAGACTTCTTGAGTGACTAGAAAGCGCAAAAATTATTTCTTTTGAATGCAGGGTTTTACTAAATTGGACATTCAAACTAGCTTTTTCTGGTGAGCCAATAATAGTTATATAATTTCGAGAAGAAACCTTGAACAATTCTCTGGAAAGCGGCAGAAAAATCTGAAATGTCATAAAAATCCAGTTAGTATTGAGAGAAATCTGAACTATTTAAGTCTGGGGATCTGGCGTGCCATGACCATGACCACCCTATGATAAGTTCAGATTAAATTTGCAGGTTGTAAAAACACTCTGTACATTCCGTTCTCAAAAGTTGGCTACCTCTGCTTTTGATTCTACCATAAGTTCACACTACTGGAGCGTTTTTATTTTTTTTTGCGACACGACCAGTTTTCCTAGAAAACATTTTTTAAGATGAACAATATCGTTATTTCGCTCCAAAACAGTGAGAATATTCTGAAATAGATGATAGTAAAGCTGTATCGTTCAATGATACAGAGCTCTTCCGAATGTATGAAAAATTTTGAAAACGTAATGTACAGGGTTTTTTTCAACCTGCAAATTTAATCTAAACTTATTATAATTCCCACCCTGTATTTTTGGAAAAGTGTTGAAATTACTGTAATTAGACGATCATATTGACGTTGTTTCATCACATTTTGTCGATTATGTTTGTGATTCTGATGCATTGTTTTGAAATAAAGAAGCATTATTATTTACTTCTTCAATAATGCTTCTTTATTTCAACAACAACAAATGTATCAGAATTACAAACATAATCGACAAAATGTGATGAAACAACAACGTCAATATGATCGTCTAATTTCAGTAATTTCAACACTTTTCCAAAAAATACAGGGTGGGAATTATAATAAGTTCAAATTAAATTTGCAGGTTGAAAAAAAAAGACTTGTATTATTATTATATTGTTCTACACTGAAAATTCTATCAATATTGATCAAGCCATACCGAAAATATGAATAAAAGAAAAATCGGTCGAATCGGACAAATCACCCTGTAGACTCTCAATAAAGGCCCCCAATCATAAACCAAACATTGTTTCGAAACTGCCTTGACTAGTGTAAACTTCTGTATCTCTCAAAAACAGAAACTTTGTTCCTTCGCACTGCTTTACAAAGGAAAGAGTATTGGGATTCTCAAAACATATGAATATTCGAAGAGTAGAACACGATTAACATAACGTTGCCAATATCCCGAAAACTAAGGTCATATTGGGACATCAAGGTGCGACTTTAGATGACTTATCACCTCTGCCCCGAGCCTTGATCCTTCTAATCAGTTGAGGCTAAGTCTCATTAGCATCGAGTATCAAATCGCTTCTCTAAACCTTCAGAACAGAAGACGAAATATGGATTGTCCTCTTGGTTCGTCCATAAAATAAAAATCATTGAATACGTTTGATGTTAGGAGAAATATACAGTTGTGTTTTTGAATTTTCCTGTTTGGGGTCAAAAGGTTAACCTTCTCATTGAACATAGATGTATGGTATGTCCCAGCTGCATTGAGAATGAATTATTTTTTTAACAGATCCAAACGCCGAATCTTCGACTCGAATATTATTCCCACGATAAGAGCAACTTCAATCAATTCCCAGCGAATCTAACGGCTCTGTCTGGCTAAGTTTCCTATGTCGAAACGATGATATCATCAAAACAACAAATACGAAATTCATTTATGACGGACACGAATCTTCAAGATACCACAGTCACGCACTCACAGTGTCAAGTTGTCAAAATTAATTTATGGACGAATCTATCCGATAAAGTTGGACGTGTGGACCATAATAAAAGATTGTGGATGACTCCGGATTGCAACATTTTGGTAATTAACCACCGTTCACACGATGCAGAGAAATTGATTCTTCGAATGCAAGAGAAATTTCGGCATATAAAAACAAGATGTAATTAATAGTTCGATCGAACGGTATATGTAGATACCGTTGAAGAATGTCTATTATAAGTATTATTACCATTTACATCTTGCCGCTTCTTTAATACCGCTTATAAACGGAACTGTTGAGTTATTGCGATCGTTTGACGAGTATATCCAATTTATAGTTTATTTAACCAAAGTTAGAACACGCTGCGATCCAGTATCTGGAAGAGATATGTTGAAATTGAAGAACAAGGTTTGTTTTCGCCCCAAAAGGATACAAAACTCATTTATTAGACGTTAATAATTGAAAAATGCATGCAATATGCAAATATATTTTCGTTCCTCCCAATTGAAAATAGGAAACGAAGATTCCTATTGCAGCATGAAAATTACCATTTCAGGAATTCTGAGAATGTAGTTTCGTAATATTTCAACCACTTATTTATTCAATGAATAGTTTCAACATTCAAAGTGGGAGATTCATTCATTTTTGATTCCTGGAATCACTTTGAGTGCGCATTTTTAAACTTTCTTAACCAGTCAATATCTTGCGTACTAGATATGTTGTGAAATTACCAGAATAACCGATTAAAGAGAGATCTTCATGATAAATTGTGTTACCCTAAAGGAAGCGACTTCCGGTTAATTTAATCAAGAAGGAATCAACAGAAAGACTGTCCAGGTTTGTTTGGAAATAGAATAATGAATAAGCTGTTTATCTGCAAGGAAGTAAAATGCATAATAATGATAAATTATGTCACGCACTATGATAAGACAGATAGGGCATTATCCTCTGTCATATCAAAATCCGGAAACTGAAAGAATACAAAATATATCTAAATAACTGATCAGAAATAATTAAAGTAATAACCCAATCGAAAATTCTGTTCTCAAAAATAATCTGAGAACGCATTATTGTAACTGTGATTTTTAGCAGGAGAATTCACACAGAATCATATCGATGAAATCCAAGATTTATATTTCCTCCTAAAAGTGGCAGTAAACACCAAATAATTGAATAACCACTGCCATAAATATCGATAATCCCAATAACGACGACTGAACCAGCATTAAATAATAATTTTATGGTTACGACCACATTTTATGGCTTTCCTCCTCTGAAATTTCTTCTCGTGAGTGACTTTGAATAAGTATGTCTCTCAGTCCGTCAATTTTCTTGGAGAACACTCTTCTATTCCTAATAATTAAAATGAGATGGTTTACAACTGCCCATTTTTATTGATATCTCCTCCATAAGTTAGCGCATAACTACTTGAAGGCATCCAACATTTCTGTATTCGATAAGTTGTATGGCACAATTGTTGCATCAATTTAAAGAACCCTATTGAGATTCGTGGAAGATTGTGAAGCGGTTAGGTCCATTTTAACTGTATAATCAGAACAATTCTTGATATTATTTAAAATTTTATTTCTCGCCGTATTTAGGGATTACTCCTGCTCACAATATGAACATTAATCAAAAAATCTGAAGAAGGTATAGAAGGAAAACTGAAAAGTGTAACCCAAAAGTAACTGTGTTCACCAAATTATATTTTTTTTTATGTAGAACTAAATCAAATCCATTAGTAAATTGTCCTATTCTTTGAAAGGACCCCGCACTTTTCTTATGGCAAATTTTTGAGTTTTTGAGATACAGGGCGTTGAAGTTGAGAATTACCCACTTTTAGTACGCGCGTATCTCGAAACAGAATCGAATGAACTTCAATTTTTCTCAAGAAACATTTCATTCCATCCCCAGGGAGCAACCATATGGAGGAATATGACCGAAAATCGTTACGAATACAGGGTTCTCCATAATTGAATGCATGCCCGATTTTGAAAGTATAAAATATGTCAGTTCCAGAGCGAAAACGTTCGCAAAATAAACTATTACACTAGATATGTTGTTGTTACATCGAAAAAACCCGAAGTACTCAGAATTCATACTGGGTGATCCGTTATTATAGAAACTATTCACAATGAAGGTTAAGTGGACACCCTGTATTTTTGGGTTGATTTGAGGTGTTTGTTTGATTTTTTCAGAACATATCATCATGGACTTCAAAGAATACAGGGTGATTCAGTCATGAAATAAACTGAGAACCTCTCGAAAATACCCAAAAGGCACCTTTTTTTTTCACCCTCTATTTTAAGATTAAAACCGTTGAGGTGGGAGTTTTCTTTCACCACTGTACTTGATATACAAACATCAATACGACTGAGAGTTTTTATGCACCTCCTATGACCAGATTTTTTTTATGTAATATGAAAATTATTTATTTATGTTATTCTATTCTTATTCCAGCTGAAAATCTGGTAATAGGAAGAGGATAAAAACTCTCAGCCGTATTGATGTATTTATATCAAGTACAATGGTGAGAGAAAACTCCCACCTCAACGGAGTTATTCTTGAAAAAAAAGGTCATGAAAAAAAAAGGAGCTTGAAATATTAAAGAGATTATATAAATTTTGACATCATAATGAGAAAGACTTATATTTCTATGACAAAAAACCAAGATGTAGCTAAAATACTGATAATTATTATTCACAGTATAATAGCCCTAATATAAATAGAAGAGAAAACAATAAATATCAAGGTTACATTTGCAGAAAAATCGTCAAAACTGAAATTGTTCGAATAAACATAGCATTCTTGAGTATTGGTCCTTTAGGGCCCCTCATTTTCATAATGAATGCTCATGTTCTTATGTTCCCTACAATTTTTTGTCGAAACGAACTTAGAAAGCATGCAAGTTATCAGCGTAGAACAAAACCCCGACTTTGAGTAAGATAAGATCACAACGTAATTTTTTTAAGCTTAAAGTTCAATATACCCCCATGAGTCCTCGCATAGAGGTGAAAGACACTATGAACTTGTTGAAACTTGGATTATCTTATTTGAACTTTGTTGGAATATTCCATTTTATGTGGCGCCAACGAACTTGAAACTGAGTTTTCAGTTCCTATGTTCAAGTTCCAGGTAATTATCCTTCCGTTGTGCTTCCACCATCGCCGGAATGCTCTGAATAATGAATGAACATGGAGGTTTTGCCCACCAGTGCAGGGTCATGAACCTGTCGTTTCTCTTTTTGTTCTTGCTTTGATTAAATGAACGGCATTATGCAACTATGTGTGCAACACGTTGCTGAAAGTGTTTTCGCTTCGTTTTATTCGAGAACTGGCAGAATGGAGCAGGTTTGGAATCAGGATACAACAGGAACTTTGAGTGAATTTAACTGAGAATTGATTTTGGAAGATGGCATCACTTTAGGAGTAGCTCCACCCAGAAATTTGCTCATTTGTGATCAGGAGAATGTTTTCACTTGTATCTCCATTACACGAAAAGTTGTGTAGTCTTTTATTTCCTTTTATTTTCAATTGTTTTCCTGTTTTTCTTGGATAGTTATGAACTACTACTTCGAGTATTTCTCTTGAGATTTTTTAGGAGAGTGCCATACTTAATTTCAAGGTGCCTCACCGATCATGAAACATACAAAACCCCTTTTCATAGTTCGAAGTTCCCAAAGTACTTATTCAGATATTCCTGAATCACTGTAACCTCCTCATTCTGTATCATATTTCGAACACCCTGGAGATTTCAACATTGAGGTTGGATTCCTATGATGAAATTACTGTATCTGCATGCAAGCTGAATAAGACACTTGGAAGTGTCCCTCATGTGCCTGAAAACAGATTGCCGAAGCTAGCCTGGATGTTGTTCACCCCGAATGCATTTCCAGACTCCGGGTTACATCGGAGAAGGGTAGATAGATCCTTATTACTTCCGAAACTCGAATATCCTCCTGTGAATTCGTAACGATGGAGTGGTCCAATGTGCATACGTACGCCAGCATTTTTGTTTTATGCTCTTCAGAGATATAGTTCGGAAGGAAATGTGAAGGCTGACAGAATTTTTCGGTTTTGTAGATGGAATTTTAATCATGATCTATGCAAACACTCCGTATATTGCTGGTTCTTGAGTGAGAGGAAAGCTTGTATTTTGAAAATATCGTATCGCTGTCATAGAAGCTCTCCCCACTATTTTTATTCAATTATTTCTGTAATTACTGGCGAATGCTATCAAACGATGCAAATTGGTGAAGGGGCTGGTGTCCACATAACTTGTTGAGATTGTGTTATAGGCCAAATTCTATGGGTTCTGCCTCGACTTGGATATAGCACGAATATATTAACTGGTGAAAAATGGTTCTTGAATGGAACCCTGGTTTTTGCACCATCGAAACCTCTCTGTTTAATTTTTTAAACAAGAAATATTGTGAAAAAAAAATTATTTAAGGCTTCTTTTCCAATTATCTCGAATATATTGATGGAATCGTTTCATAGCCAATTAAACTTTTGTACAGACTTACAAACCTATTAATTTTCAGTCTGATTTCGTGTATTTCCCTCCGAGAAAATCCATTTTTCAAAAAATTAAATTAAGAATTAAGATTTTATATAACAGTTACAATTATTGAATGTAAATAAAAATAACTGAAACAAACGCATTAAACAGCTGTAATTTTAATGAACAAATTCATGACATTCTCTTGATAATCTGGAAGGTCTGCAAATGGACTTGATGGAATCTGAAATGTTGTTGTCGATTTTTGGTGCTAGGTATACAAAATTTCGTAGGCTATGTTATTCAAATTGATAGGCAGTTCAATTTTCTAGCATATTTTGGTTCTTGTATCGGCCAGGGATTTATAAACTAAGATGAGGCAGTCTCTTCTAGGATGTTCTCAATGCAGCAAAATATATCTATCAGATCTCTGAATAAATTTGAAAGTATTTCGATATGAGAATTCTATTTGAGATTATGACCGAAAATAAGGCCTAGATATTTATGATTTTTCACTTCTTGGATATGTTTATTTTCAATATACAGGGTGGCCAAGAGATTGACGTCAAAAAAGAAAAAACAGGTCTCTTGTGTCATGGGCTATTCGAATCACCCCTACGTATGTTATGCGATTTTTCACGGTTTTCGAGTTATGAATTTTTTTATGAACTTTGAGAATTTCCGACTTGACCATATTGAGAAAGATATTAAAAAAAGTACAAGATTTCTCTGTGAAATTCTTTTTGTAACTTAATCTCCATGAATTGTACTTTTATACATAAAATAACCAGATTCGTTACTTCGATAAAAATTATGGAAATGTTGGTCTCAAGTGAAAAAGTTACGTGAATTGGATTATGATCTGAATTTTCGAATCAAAATTAGAAATGTAAAAAGGCGAATTCACGGTTTTTTAGTATGCGCTCGACAGTCAGCTTTTAGAATCATTGATAAAAATGGTACTTAACACCCTCCTTTTGCTAGAATTAGCCTTCAAAGTCATCGAGGTGGAAAAAATCAAAGAACTAGACATTTACTACAAAATTATTTTTTGCCATTTTAAGATTTTTCTGATCAAGTTATGATAGAAAATGCTGGAAATTAATGAAAACTAGCTTCAGATGTTGGTTAAGAAGAGTTCTAGATAAAAAAAAGGAATAGGTATGACAATAAATCACACATAATAATGTAAATAAAAAGAAATTTATTTATAAAATTTACAGTAGGTTTTTAAAGTGGCCACCTCTAGCCTCAATACAAATTGTACCCCTTTTTTAGAAAATTTTCTTTTAATCGCATAAAACCTGCGCTGTTCTCTCTTAGGACACGTTCTGCTTCTCTTAACTTCAGACGCAGTTCGTCTTCACTCGAACATTCTCGGGCGTAAACAATTTCTTCGAAATAACCCCAAACGAAAATATTCATGGGATTAAGGTCAGGTGAACGTGGTGGCCATTTGATTGGTTCGCTGCGTCCGATCCATCTGTTCAGGTATCGGTCATTCAAGTGATTACTAAGAAGGTGTAGAATGTGTATTGAGGCTAGAGGTGGCCACTTTAAAAACCTACTGTAAATTTTATAAATAAATTCTTTTTATTTACATTATGATGTGTGATTTATTGCCATACCTATTTTTTTTATCTTGAACTCTTCTTGACCAACATCTGAAGCTAGTTTTCATTGATTTTCAGCATTTTCTATCATAGCCCATGACACGAGGGACCTGTTTTTTTCTTTTTGACGTCAATCTCTTGGCCACCCTGTATATGGTTGAAAAGTTTGGGCTTGAAGCCATTGTCAAGGAAAATGCCATATTTGAGAAGCTATATTTCGATTTTTCCATGGCCCAATTTATATTCCAACAGGCCAACTGTTCTCTTTTATGATCGAATCTGTATCATCAGCATATGATAAAATCGAACTCTCCATTTGAATTTCTAGCAGTGAATTTAGATATGAAATGAATATAATTGAACCAAGTACGGATCCCTGTGGTAGTCCCATCCCAATTTCTACTTCATCAATGAATATGTTCGATAAAAATCAATGTTCTCTCTTTCTTTTCAGACCAAATGATACGACAGTCCATTTTCCATGTCTCATAACCGACCATCGTCCTCTTCCTGTTCACCTCGCCTTCAAAGGCATCAGCTTCGCAGCTGGTGGAAGAAAAATCCTCCACGATGTCGACGGATTGGTACGACCTGGTCAAATTCTGGCTGTCATGGGACCCTCAGGGTGCGGCAAGACCACCCTGCTCAACTGCCTCAGCGGACGACTCAAGCTGGACTCCGGTCAGATATTCCTCAACCGAGACCCTCTGTGCAAAAGATGGAAGAGGAAGATTTGTTATGTTCTACAGCAGGATATCTTCTTTCCGGATCTCACACTCAGACAGACCTTGGAGTATACCGCCAGACTGAGGCTACCCGACACCATGAGTCATACTCAGAAGATGCAGTATGTGGATCATATAATTGACGTGTTGGAGCTGCAACACTGTCAAGATACCATCATAGGAGACTACCTCAAAAGGGGGCTGAGTGGTGGGGAGAAAAAAAGGGCTAATATTGCATGCGAATTGTTGACGAATCCTTCACTCATGCTACTCGATGTAAGTTTAGTTCCATCCATTTCAATGATCTGTTTTTACATTCACTTCGATTGGAGTCATAAATTTATCTGACGATTTTTTTTTGCAGGAACCTACCTCTGGATTAGATTCCCACGCAGCTCATGGTTTAATCCAAACCCTAAAGAAATACGCGGTTAATGAGGGAAAAACAGTTGTTTTGACCCTTCATCAGCCGTCCTCCCAGATATTTCATTTATGTGATAAACTCCTTCTTTTATGTAATGGACAAACGGCATACTTCGGTGAAACGTCCAAAGTAGTGAATTTCTTTAGTAGTATTGGATTGCATATTATGCCGCACTATAATCCTGCTGATTTTATATGTAAGTATAAAATGTTCAACCCCATTTTAAACCAATATTGTCAATGAAGGCATTTCATATGAGGAATCAATAGGTCTTAGGGTGACATTTTTATGACGAGTACGGATTAACCAATTCGAGTTATTTATTTCGTTTTTTCAAGTAGGGTTGGTTTTTATTCTAACTTATGGAATTGAAAATGGTAAGACGGAATCTGATAGACTTCTATGGCGTTCTATCGGTTCAAATTATCCCATTGTTGGGTACTATC
This sequence comes from Adalia bipunctata, assembly GCA_910592335.1. Lineage (NCBI taxonomy): Eukaryota > Metazoa > Arthropoda > Insecta > Coleoptera > Coccinellidae > Adalia > Adalia bipunctata. The sequence goes on from OU342953.1 coordinate 26,233,572, forward strand.
TAAATTATTTTAAGATCGCCTAGCATTTATGAAATCTTCATCATAATTACCAATTATAAGACTTATGGCATCTATAAAGTCTACTGAAAATGGGAGACTTATTTCAGAAAGATGCTTTATTAGTGAGAACTTGACTTAATTAAAGACAGAAAAATCTCAATTAATGTGGTTATTCCCAACAACTCACAGAACGATAGATAACCAATAAACAATGCAGAAATCCCAAAAGAAGTATTTATATTTCCGTCCAGGATGAATAGTCTTTTCGAAGAATGTCCTGAACGATATACGAGGATATATTGAAAAATTCTTAGCCTACTATAGAACCAAACAAAATTTCAATATCAAAATATTTTATTACTCAACATATTCTCCTCCAAATTGAATACATTCATTACAGTGAACCTGCAACGTCTCTAGACCTGTCAAAAAAAAATGTTTCTTCTTGCTCTGCAAACCATACCTCCACAGCTTTTATTACCTCCTCGTTGGAAGAAAATTTACGACCTTTTAAACTTTTTTTCAGTTGAGGAAAGAGATGATAGTCGGACGGAGCCAAATCTGGTGAATAAGGGGGGTGTCCTAGTAATTCTAACCCTAAATCACGAATTTTTTGCATGGCAACATGAGATTAGTGTACTGGGGCGTTGTCCTGTAATAAAAAACACTTTTGGATAGCTTTCCGCGTCTTTTCTTTTTAAGTTCTTTCCGTAGAGTGGTCAGTAATGTCGAATAGTGATCTCCAGTTATTGTTCTACCCTTATCCAAAAAATCAATCATGATCACCCCATGGCAATCCCAAAAAACTGAAGCAAGAACTTTTCCAGTAGATTTTTGGACACGAAACTTCTTAGGTCTTGGAGAACCAGACCAGAGTGTCGCCATTCCATCGATTGTTGATTTGTTTCTGGATCGTAGAAATGTGCCCAACTGCCCAAGTCTCATCCATAGTAACCATTCGGTTAAAGAAGTCTACATCGTTTTCAAATCGAGCACAGATCGAACGCGATGCTTCTACCCTTGCACGCTTTTGGTCAGCATTCAAACTGGGGATACATTTTGCAGAAATTTTTCTCACGTCCAAATTGACGTGAACTATATGATGAACGCGTTCGTATGAAATCTTCAGTGCTTCAGATATCCGTTTTAGCCCAATTCGACGGTCTGATGAAATCATGTCATGAACTGCAACGATATTTTCGGGGACTGACACAGAAACTGGCCTTCCCGATCGGTCATCATCTTCATTGGAAAATTTACCTCTTTTGAAGCTTGCAGTCCAATTTTTCACGGTCGCATACGAAGGACATTGATCCCCAAGGGTATTAAGCATATCTTCGTAAATCTGCTAACCTCTTACCCCTTTTAAATACAAGTACTTGATGATGGCTCGATTCTCCAATTTTTCGATTTTTACAATTTCGGTGGACATCTTTTTTTTTTTAATTTATTGCGTAACTCTGGTTTACTTTTTTTACGTCGAACTCTACACTGACACTTCTAATAAGTTATTGTTCGTTGATATGGTATCGCAATATTTTGTTTATGCATGGAACTGGTCTAGGCTAACTAGATATCAATACAATCTCCTAATATTACTTCTTCTAAGACTTCTGCATTCTTCATAAGGTTATCTATCTCCCTGTAAGCTTTTCAGGATAACTTGTTAATTGAGATCTTTCCTTTTCCAATTGATTCAAATTCTCCATCAAGTCTTGTCACGGTCGCCAAATGTAGAAATTTGAAGAATCATTTGAGATATGATCCTTTTTTATTGAGAAATATTATTTTTCTGTCAATACTTCTCTTATCGCAACTGACAAACTGGACAATTATCATTCGATATTAATCGTATATTTCTATATAAGAAACGAATTGAATTTACTTTCCATTTTCAACAATGACCTTCATTAATAACTTCTCAACAAAACATAACAAAATTCGTTCAGCTCTCACAAAATTTCTTATCATTGACATATTAAGTTAGGATCCTAATAGGTTCGTTCAAATAGGGACACACAGTTCGAACTGGTCTCTAGGTTTATCCGCTTGCTAGAATAAATTTACCAATCACTCTCTCCTACTGAGACATGAAAAGACAGGAAGATTGATATACCGGACCTAAAACTAATTTTTCAGTAATTCTGCACCAACTTCTCGCAATGGCTTCAAAAAATGTATCATTTCCCTTGAAATTCGAATAATTCTGATTCATAATTTTTTTCAGTGGAACAAGTGAAAGGTACTTCCGAAACTAGACAAAGGATTACGACTGCGGCTAGGGAACTGAGGAGTAGTAATGAATATCCTCCCGAACTACGGTGTCATAACTGTTCTTATATCAACGAAAAATTAAATGACCATAGCAATAAATTAATATCGAATGGGCCATACCCAGCGCTTGAACGTAAGTTAATTTTTATATTTATGCCTGTTTCAACTTGAAATATTTGAATCACACAGGGTGTTCCACCATAAACATGACATACTCATATGTCAAATCATCCAATTTTTTTTTCAGAAGATACAATAAATTCCATGGAGCCAGACGTCAGAAGACTATGGCTAGACACCCATTCACACGCCTCATCTTCAGCTAGCTCGGACACAAGCGAATCTGACTGTTATTTCGCTTGGCCTACCAGTTTTTGGACCCAACTCAAGGTGTTAGTACAAAGGAACTTTCATGAAGCAAGGCCCCGGATGCTATCGAAACTGAACTGGGTGCAAACCATAGGTTTAGGTATTATGGCAGGCTTACTTTGGTTCCAGCTGGACAGGCGCGAAGAGTGCCTTCACGATATACAGGGATGGATGTTTTTCTCGACGACGTACTGGATGCTTTTCGCTCATTTCGGGGCACTCAGTTCTTGTAAGTATCACCAGGACTGATAGTTTTAAGGCAAGATCTATGGCAAACTTTGGGTCAGCTTTCATTTCGTCCATTAACTGCTTCGTTATGATCTTAAGACGAGGAAATGACTGTCCATGACGTATAAACCGATTCAGTTCTTTCTTTGGCTGTTTTTAACGGGTACTTGTTTCCATTTCAGTTCCTCCAGAGCGGGAAGTCATCAACAAAGAGCGAAGGTCTGGAGCTTACAGATTATCAGCGTATTACATCGCTAAGATGGTTGGAGAGTTACCATTAACTATAACGTTACCTGCTATATATCATTTTATATCTTATCCTTTGTTAGGTAGGTTTTATTAGATTTTTGTTTTTTCATATATTATTTGAATATTTGCTACTGCTTCAAGTTTATTCTTGTATTACTCCGGAAAAACTGAAATATGAATTTCTTTTCAGGATTCCATTCTCCATTTGTGTTCTTCACGCTGCTGGCCTTCCTGTTGCTCAACACAATAGTGGCTCAAAGCGTGGGATTCTTCATAGGCGCATGCTGCATGGACATGCAGGTCAGCATCACGGTCAGCGCCCTCTACACGTTGGCAACTCAACTGTTCGGTGGATACTTGGCCACCAACATACCGATATGGTTGACGTGGATGAGATACCTATCTATGGTCCATTACGCTTATCAAAATATGCAGATAATCGAGTTTGGGGAAGGGCTACCCATACTGTAAGTGTCATCTGTGGATTATTTTCGATCAAACGGTTTCTCTAAACTCAACTTGAGTTTCTGATATCAAAGCTTTAAAAGCTGCTAGTTTTCGGTTAGAAGCTACTATGGGAGTGTCAATGAAAACTTCCTGCAACTACTGACTTTACGTCGGTGCTTTATGTGATCCATGTTTTGATTGAATCTTATTCTTTGCGAATCATTTGTGACAATTTCTTGGTGTTTCAGATGTGCTCAACACTCGAAATTCCCAATATGCAACGTGTCCGACCACATACCAGTCACTGCCATTTTGGAAGCTCAGGGAACACATTTACCATTGTGGGCGAATACTCTAGTGCTACTAATGTTCTTCGTAATTTTCCGTAGTTTAGGTTATATCGTATTGCGCTATTTCAAAAATCCAAAGTGATCCTAAAAACCTTTCTGAACAGATGCATCTAAATCATGTGATAATTAATTTAGTAGAATCAAACCAATCCATGAATAATGGAGAATTTACTTTTATCGCCACTTTTTAGGAGTTCCGGCTCTTATTTATAGAACTTTACCTAAATGGTGTTCATGAATTAGGAAATCGTTGACGATTTTATCGACTTTTTAGGACGCCAAATCCTATAAGAATGTTTCACTTCACAATATTGTTAATAATAGTAATTGACAGTTATGGACTGCGGTAAATTTATTTTACAAATAGGCTGTGCTTAAATTATAATAATGATACTATAACTCAATTCACGTTTTTTGTTATAATGTAAGGTTATTTATACATTCATTCCAACTTGTATCGTTTTGTTTCGAAGAATTTTTACCAGTTAGTGTTAGGTGTTCACCACTTCAGAAACAGAAGCGACTTCTAAATTTCACTCCAAATACACCATGGTGGATGCGTTTGGTCAAGTGTACACCTCATATCGTACACAATTTTGAATTTATAATCGAAGTATAAATTTTTTTGAGGGAAGAGAGTTTTTAGGATTGTGCCTTGGTTTTAATGAACTAATGTGCCAAGAATCTACAACCAGCTACGGTTACTGCCCATTTAAACCAATTTGTATTATAGACGGAATTTCGTATGGAGTTTATTGTGAAAATGTGCTCGGAATATTATTAAAATTATATAAAACCATGATGAAGATATTTAAATGATCCAGTTATAGTGGATCAGCTAAATTTGTAATGTGAGTAGTATGCTGAGTAAAGGCATTGAGTTCAAATATACCTATAGGAACAACGCTCTCGAACGAATTGAAGCCTAAATTTCTGGCCGTGAAGTGCTTAATAGTTCAGCTACTCACCGCCAGAGTGTAACATTTCGATTCTCTGAAACACAACTGCGCCACTATGAATGGGAGAAGAAACTACAACTAAAAATGGCTTCAATTCGTCCAATTACGTTGTTCCTGTAGGTATATTCAAACTCATTGGTAAAGGTAACTTCATTTATGGAGGAAATTTATGAAATAGCCGAACTGAATCGAACTGTTTTATTTCCTAGAACCATAGAGTACGTGTGATATGGATGTATTAGTTCCTGGCTGCAGTTGTTAAATTGCAATCGAAAGAGTAACGAACTTAAACTAACCAACCGGCACATATGAACTTTCAACTGATAAGACTGTTTTTCCACAATCATCATTTCATAAATTTCCAAATACTCATACATAATCGTTAATTCTTATTGTATATTTTTCTTATTACTGTAATATTAAATAAGGACATCACTAAAATAAAATGTAGGTTTAGAAGAATTCTATATTATTGTTTATTTTTATTTAATGTAAAATAGAAATTTGATAACCATAACCACGTTATTTGATTACCAATCAAGTGTTCATGCACTCAGTCAAAGTTGCCCAGAATTCAAGTCTTTTCCAAGAATCACCAAACTAATGTAAGGTTGTAGAAACGATGTATTTAAACTGTTATGGTATTTTTCAAAGGACTTGGGGCTGTAATATAACCATATAAATAGTTATTTCACTGATTGAATTTGCTTTTTATTTATATTACTTGTAAATAAATTCATATTTTGACCAAATAGAAAATGGATTATGTTAGCTTTTTGTTGTCTGCAAGGCTGTGCTCTTCCTTTCAGTCCTTGTTTATTGGTTTGTTGAGAAAATTTTTCGATGACAGTTTTGGGTAAGAATAAATTATATGAATCTCGGTGTAGCGTTGAAGAAATTTGAATATTTAGATGATGAGATGTTGCTCGATATGTTGACAAAATTATTTATTCAGGGGATAATCAAAAATTGATGTTAAAGGAATCAAAATTAATTTTTAAACGACAATAATATTCGTTTCGTTATTTGAAATCATTTCGATATATAAATTTTGAAAGTATTTGTCTGTGCTTTTTGAAACACTTTAAAATATGCTAGTCCAAAATATAAACATACAATACACTGTTGTTAGAGTTCCATATGTATGTTGATGATGAAGCAACAATTTTTTTGACAATTTGAAACCTAGATCAGCCTCTTGAATCAATTTTTTTTCTTACAAACGGAAGCTGGGTAAAATTATGCTGCCATTAAGACTTTCATGCCAAAATGTGAAAAAGAGATAAGTGAAATATTTGAGATTTTATATCAAAATATTCATCATATCACCATATTGTGTATGCTGTTTCGTAATATTTATCCAATGCATCTTTTAATACTTCCATTTATATGTATGATATGTACAAAATATGAAACTCCTGTAGATTATTCTATGTTATAGCTACTCCTGGTTTCGACTAGGGAATATCTATCAATATATTGAATCTTTAATATTATGAGAGTTTTCTTTTCCTATTACATCAAATTTTACCTACTTATGCATAACAGCTCGGCTGAGAAACATGTAAAATTTCTTGCGAGGAACTGCACAACAAAAGAGCTTTTAAATATACCCAATATCGTTTTCGTCGATTTTGAAAATAATTAAGTTCCCTATTCTGATATCCTAGCGACGTTTCAACGAAATGATTGATAGAGAGACATGTCGAATAGACAAGTTGAGATAAAACATCCAAACATAAAGATAATCAATTCAGTTAACGGTATTCATGACATAACCTAGAACTTGATAGAAATATCTTGACAAAGAGCTTCAGCTGTGATTTCACGATTTCATTCAGTGCATATGATAGGAAAGTGTTTAATTAAGAGAGATTTTGAAGGCTGCAGAATTAGTGCTGAAATAATAAGAAGGTACTTATGAGAAGTTTTGATTCTGAAGTAGAAATAGAAAATATAGAAATAGGTTATTCTGTATTTGTAAGCAAGAACCGATATTCGATTTCGATACTAGGTGTTCCATCTGTCGGATGATGGCGTAGTAAATCAGAGATATCTGTATTTTCCTACGTTGATCAACGAGTAGCCGAAACAACCAGTGTTTCTTGAATCATTCGTCATCTCTAGAATTCTTATTCAAAGTTTTGTTAACATATTTAGATGTTCTTAGTTGATAATAATAATAATAATTTATTCCCCCTTTGAAGACATCACACAAATATAGGATAGGTATATATAGTCATCGAGAATAAATGAAATAAAACAAATACAATTATTGGAAAGCAAAAATAAGAATAGAACAATAGTTGAAAACAGTGATAAACAAGACCTAAATTATAGCATTTTCCGAAAACTCTTGAATAATATGAAAGCATTTTTCAATCAAAATTAATTTCACTTTTTTCTCAAATTGTTTTTCACCAATTCCCTTATAATGTTTGGGAAATTGATTATGAAAAAAAAAACTTTGTTGAAACTTTCATCACACCTAAAGAGCAAGAAAATGTTGACATACACATTGGATAAGTTACTGCCAATGTCCCAATGATGCAAATGGTGAACAATTTCAGCATCGTGAGGATTAAAAATTGCCTTGTCTCGGAGTTTCCTGAAAAACTTGTAGGTACTTAGTAAATATATTATGAGGTCTTCTCATGAGGCCTTCCTACCCTTCTCACTTCTACACATGGATTTGAGGAATTTCGAGCAGCAATCTCAAATTTGAACAGACCTTCGAATAAGCTATACCATACAAAATGAAAACCCAAATATTATGAATATTTATCATGATCCGAATAATCCAAAAGAACAACAAGAAACCGCGATTATCAATAGTTATGCTCTCTATCTAATAAAACACTCGTAAACAGCTAATCTGACCATTGTTATCTGAAGTGAGATTATCTTTGATTTGCACCATTCAAAACCTAGGCCTTCTGCAAACACGTCACGTTTTTCTCCCAGATATAAGTCAACTTCATATCAATTCACACCTGCTGGGTATTTTTTCACAGATTTTACAGTAGACTTCCCAGAATAATGGCGAAATTCAAGGTGCTCATAGCTAACGCTTCAGTCCCTCAGATTGCTCACGATCTTCTGAAAGCCGAGTAAGTGTTCTACAATATTTTAATAATTATTCAAAACCAAATTCGTTGAAGCTACTTGAAGAAAAATGAAGAACCCTGCATGTTATGGTTGAAATACAAAACTGATCTCGTCATTAGTATGGGCCAATAATATAGATTTGTTCTTTATAAATTCACAGCTGTGATGTTACTGTTTGTGAAGCCGAAAAGGAACCAATCCTGCAGAATATTGTAGGAGTAGACGCACTTTTCTGGTCATCTCATCTCAACCTCAACAAGGAGATACTCGATAGAGCAGGTGAGTCAAATTGATCAGCATCTAGTCAGCAGCCAGAATACTAAAACTGATCCTTAATTGTGGAAGACCATTGTTCGAAGTTTTAAAATGAATACTGTTATTATCAACAAAAACACGAAACCTTCTTTCTGACTGCATATTTCCAATTCATTGAACCATTTTCCACTCTTCAGATAGTTATATATTTTGAAAATCAAACAATCTTGCCATACTTTACTTTATAGTAACCAGCAGTCAAGAAATAGTGTTTTCAATTCCTATAGTAGTACTAAAACTTTTACAATCACTAATCTCCGTTGGGCCTACCAGTAAACATTTCAAGACAATAAATATCGAACAGTCTTTTCTCTCTTCAGGATCACAACTCAAAGTTATAGGCACCATGTCTGCTGGATATGATAACATAGACGTGGAAGAAATAAAAAAACGAGGCATAAAGTTTGGTAACACCCCTGGAGTTTTGAATGATGCAGTAGCAGATATGACGGTTCTTTTAGCTTTGATGACGTCTAGAAGATACCTAGAGGGACGAGAAGCAATTGAGAAGTAGGTGCTGATGCTTTGACTTCATATTCTAATAGTACAGATTCCTCTTCTTCAATGCCTTGCAGATGTACAAATTTTTTTCCATCTGCATTGTCATTACCATCCTATTTCAAAATGCGTATAAATCTCGAATTTGAATCCTTTTAGGTCAACATGGACACATAGTAATGGGCCCCAGTGGTTACTTGGCCCAGATTTAAGTGGCTCAACAGTTGGAGTGGTAGGACTTGGAGGGATTGGTCAAACTGTTGTCCAGCGACTTAAATGCTTTAAGGTTGGAAAATTCCTGTACTCTGGTCATAAGGAAAAACCAGAAGGTGAGTCATAATTTTCCAAGAGTTAAAGAGATCTCGAACCAAAATTACCATTTATGTGGTCTGAAATTATCTATTCCAGGCAAAAACCTGAGTGCTCATTTCGTATCATTGGACACCTTGCTGCGAGAAAGCGATTTCGTGATAGCTTGCGTCCCGTTGACAAAAGAAACCGATAAAATGTTCAATGCCGACGTTTTCTCAAAAATGAAGAAAACAGCGATTTTCATCAATGTGAGTAGGGGGGCCATTGTAAATCAACCAGATCTCGTTGACGCCTTGAAGACAAACAAGATATACGCTGCTGGATTGGATGTGATGACTCCAGAGCCTCTGCCTGCTGACCATGAGCTCCTAAACATGAAGAACTGCGGTAAGTGTGAGCTGTGATCTCAGCAGCAGAAGCTGATGACAATGAAATTCGGCAACTTATTACAGAAAAAGAGATTTATGTCCTTTTATGATTGTAGGAAGTAGAATTTTTTATTTTATCAAACACATCTTAGAATTTTATTTTTTTCAGTTGTGACACCTCACCTTGGAAGTGCCACTGTGAAAACTAGAAACAACATGGCTGAATTGGCAGCGAAAAATATTCTGAAAGCTCTCAAGGGAGAACCAATGCTCGCACCAGTGGTTTGAATGTCCACAATTCAAGAATAAAGTATGATCATAATGTTTATCAGAGTCAATAAAGTATCAATCATCGTGTCAAATATCAAAAATAAAAGTTTTTAATGAATGACGTTTTTTAATTATGCAGACATTGACAGCACGAACTATATGAACATAGAATTTTTTTCAATTTACCAATTCTCCACACCAAACTTAAAAATCATTATTCGGTCATTTCAAATATGCGTTCCTCATTGAGTCTTCGAACTCCTTAAAAGTTTCAAATTTCACTCATTTCTGTCGTGTAGGTTCCGGAGAAAATTGCATGTGAAAGAACTACAAGCTATTGGCTTTCAAGGTTCGGTTTTTTCGAAAAAAAATGCATGTTGAGTATGCATCAATTCATATCTGAAAAGTACTTTTATTTGAGGGATGTCATTGCATTGGCCTCTGTTCACAAGTATACCCGTTGTTGAAGGACCTGACCATAGCAAAATGAAACTTCCGTCCTATATTTTAATTGACGCACCATGACCTACCCATCCGAAAACCCCTTTTCTGAGAATACCGGCATTTGTTCCACCTACAACAAAAAGGCCTAAGCGTGTAGAAAGAGTGACGCGCAGGAGTCCATCATGGTTGGGTTCATGGTCATCCGTCTACCAGTCTTCGGAATAACATTCGAGCCGTTTTAATCTCGCAGTAGGCACGAGAATATCTGTTTGGAACGGTGCATGTGCTAGGGAGAGTCATGTAGATAAAAATTCAAGGTTTTGTTGGTTCTGGACTGCGGTTCAACAGAGACAATAACAAATAGCTTTGTGAGTATTTGATCTACTGATCATTGAGTTATTCGATAGGAAACAGTTGTTAATTATCCTTTGAATTTCGAATATTTCGAAAGGAAAATGTGGACGAACTGATAGGCGCGTATTTTGTTGAAAATTTTCAAATTTGATCTATCAATTTGAATCTAGAGGAATGCTCTAACAGCTGTGCCAGCTGCTCAAACAATTTTTCAGAAGTGTCTGCAGAAAAGATTGTAAAAAATAGAATAGCACAATATAACTTATCGTAAATAAATGACTACTTGTAAAAATATCTTCGGAAAATCAATTAACATAAAACAGCTTGAGAACACATGATTCTGGTGAAGTTAAACTCCGTTTGTAAGAATTTGATCTTTCTGTCCTAATGCTCGTTCTATTAGGTACATATGCAGTCTCGATACTTGTACAAATAAATAGACTGAAATACATTTTTCACTTAATTTAGAATTTAAGAGTGAAAATGAAACTGAAAGGAGCTCTCCACTAATTGAGAACCTTTTTTTCCAAATCGGTTTGATTTATTCAATACGAATTATTCAAGTCGTGTTGTTTTGATCTTGGAAATTGAACTTTTCATTAGTTATAGCTCAGACAAAGTTACTGCACTTTCTAGTAGGTATTTGCTGTAAAAATACACCCTGTTCATGCAAGAATTTGACTTTTGAATCACACCTTTTTTGTGCACAAATAACATGACTTTTCTTTTTTAATGTGGCAATATACAAAGGAAAAAGAGGATTCAAAAATCACAATACTCAAAACCAATGAAAAATAACTGACAAAGCAGAGATAACATAAAACATAAAACTAGGACCTATTTCATAATAGGAAACTTTTAATAGCAACTCAAAGTCTGATTCAAATGTTGTAATGGGAAGAATCCAATTACCAACACTAACCGAAAACAAAAGAAATGGATCTTAATTCACGCTTCCTTGAAGTAATTAATGTTACAATGTTACGCACTGAGTCTTCCTGGTAGCGGAACAAGAGTACCGTAACTAGATTACAATATTGAATTTTTTCGTTCGACTCTACGTACAACGTAAATCCAGAAAATCTCAAATAACCCAGAAACTACTGAATTCAGGAGCAAGCGGATCTTTTTTCTTCGCAGAATCCAACGCAATAATAAAAAATAGGGTTCTAATTTGAAAAACAGAAGTTATGGCCAAGTTTTGATAACACTTTTCGACACAAAATTTGATGATATTTATGAAATTCAGAAGATTCATGACCTCTCCACATTCTTCTACTTTGACGCTATGAAAACGGTTTACACTCAGGATATTGTGAATAAGAAAAATGAACCAAATACTGACTATGGATATTTGACTTTTTTCCGTTTTTGTTTCGAAATTTCGAAAACTCTTTGAATGAATACAATGGTTTCAACAGAAATGTATTCAGCATTGAATACTTCATTATATCAGAAAAAAAAAATTGAAAAAACTCCTTGAATAACCGGAAGGGCTCAGGCTTCAAAAATATGTTAGGTCTGTAGAGAATTTCGAACAATATCATAATCCCAATTTTAAGATTTCAAATATGCCCAGAAATGTCTAATAGGCACTTGAACTTGGACTCCCTGTATTCATACATTTTTTTAAATATTATTGAAGTAAATATCTCAAAATTGATTCAGTAAATGTATCATCTCAAGTGAGACAAGCTGACTTTTTCAAGTTCCGCCACTGGTATTTATTTATCTGTATGAAGGTAGAGGCTATTTCGAAATTCAATAATTTCTTACACGATAAACTAATAATTATAACCGTTATCAGTTCTGTGGATAGCAGATACTTCTGAAGCGTAATTCAATGAAAAGAAGATAAAGGCACTGTTAAAATTGAATTAAAATATAAGATTTCCTTCTGGATTTTGATTTTTCAGTGCGTTGGAATGAAAAGTTGCTTCCTCGGATTATGTTACCAAGGATATCGAAAAAATTGTCGAGAATTATTCTTGCCGTAGTCCTGATTATTCTGGGTGTGTTGTTCATTTCTGACGCTAAAAGGAGAAGAAATAGGGAAGAAGAGAAAAATGATAAAATCCATCCAAAACATATATTCAGGTGAGTTGAATCTAAATAACTAATTTTATTAAATAAAGTGGGACACTTACGAAAATATTGGATCTGAATAATCTTCAACTTCAAGTTAACGTAGTTTTGAAGAATAATAACTCCGGAAATATCTTGAGGAATAATTTCTCTCAGACAGTTATGTTCGATCAGCCGCGAATAAGTTCTGTTGCCATAACCAGAAAAAACTCATCAGTTACAGTCGTCGGATTTCACAGTTAGTAGAGCCAGTTGCTTCGACATAATACAGGATGAGAACAAAATCGATTTTCATTCCATTTGTAAACCATTTCTCATCTTCCAGTTTATGATTTACATACGAAGGTTTAAAATTGCTTATTTTCTCGATATTTTCAGGGAAAACCAAGAGGAGTACGTCGATCGACATGGGATAAAAGTTGTCGTAGGCCATTATGTAGGAAATGACCTAAAAAATGTCCCAAACGCAACATACGAAATAATGAATACGAATTTCTTCAAACCGAAACCAGACGCTGGAAAAAATGGAAATCCAGTTTTCGTGGAACCTAAAGACTTGATACGAAGTCAACAGCTGTACAATATCAATAAGTTCAATTTATTAGTGAGCGATAGTATTCCATTGAATAGGAGCCTTCCAGATATGCGGAGGAAAAAGTGAGTAAACTGTGCTTACTCTTTATCATAAAATATGTCAAAGAAATCAAGGTATAATTATCTACTGTACTGGAATGTCACTGGGTGCCAGTGTTGTTTACACGATGCCAGTTACTGGCCCCAGTCCACTGACTTCACGCAACTGGCCTCCAACTAGCATTACGCAACTGGCCCCCAACTAGCATCACGCAACTAGCTTTCTAACTGGCATCACACAACTGACCCTCCAACTAGCATCACGTAACTGGCATCACGTAAACAAGTCTATGATTATCTTTTCAAAAAGGCGATTGTTTCAGATGTTCTCATATATTCAGAGAGTGTGAAGACTGCCCAAAAACTAGTATTATCATTGTATTCCATAATGAAGCCTGGTCAACGTTGCTACGTACTGTATGGAGTGTCATCAACAGATCACCAAGGGAACTATTGCAAGAAATCATTTTAGTGGACGATGCTAGTCAAAGAGGTAGGTACATATGGAACTACTAGGGCAATTTTGATACATCTAGCTGTAAAATGAGAGATACAGCTGGTCTTAAAATGAAAAAAAAAATTGGACGGAAAAAGTATTATATTTATTACTCGTAATCAAATTGCTGTTATGTTCAGTATGTTAACCGGAGCATGGGTTGAATTAGGTAATGGCGTAATAATTTAACTTAATAGTATAATTTTCTGGAAACTTCAACTGAAAGATGATATCTTCATTCTTGATATGGCTCGCTTAAGCAGCAAATGGAATTGTCTGTTTTTTTTGCAGAGACTCTCAATGTTTCTCCTAATTTTTTCTGGATCAAATTATGATCCTGCAGTCTTTTTGAGATTATATATTTAGACACTTCTTCTCAGGTTTAGTCCGAATTTGGCAATATAACGATTTATAACTTTTTCATTTCATCACCCTATTGAAGAGTATCGTTTACAGCAAGAGTGAATTGGAAAAGAACTTGAGCATTCTCTTGAAAACAATCATACAGGGTGGCCATTTGAAAACGAAACAGACGAGATTACAGACGAAATAAATTTTTTCGATAGAAATGCTCGGACAGGTCGATTTCTGTTTCGAGGGGGACAACTTAAGATGTAGGTTACGGACGCATAGCGCTTCAACCCTTGCTACTACAACCCTCACCCCCAATTTTTGAATAGGGAAGATGGGGTGAGTGATACCTCATTTGAAAGGTGTTTTTATACTGATTTCAGCACAGTAATTGTTTTTTCATTTTATGCATTAGTTCTCGAAATATTCTTAACTAAGTATTTGAAAATGAAGTGTTGTTTTCATAGCACTTGTAGTGTTTTTTTGTGAAAAATCGACATCTTGATTAAAGATTTCTATGTCAGTGGATTGGAGGAAGGAAGCCACAGTCATGGTTGTTTTGAAGCTCAAAATGTCGATTTTTCACAAGAAAACACTACAAGTGCCATGAAAACACCACTTCATTTTCAAATACTTAGTTAAGAATATTTCGGGAACTAATGCATAAAATGAAAAAACAATTACTGTGCTGAAATTCGTATAAAAATACCTTTGAATTGAGGTATCACTCACCCCATCTTCCCTATTCAAAAATTGGGGGTGGGGGTTGTAGCAGCAAGGGTTGAAGCGCTATGCGTCCGTAACCTACATCTTAAGTTGTCCCCCTCGAAACAGAAATCGACCTGTCCGAGCATTTCTATCGAAAAAATTAATCTCGTCTGTTTCGTTTTCAAATGGCCACCCTGTATATGTAACTGTGTATTGTTGTTGTATTTCCTTAATGAGCATTTTAGCTCTTTGTGAATAATCTTCTTTATATCTGTTTGGGCTTTTCAGAATTCTTGAAGAAACCACTAGAAGATTGCGTTGAAACCCTTCCTGTTCCTACCAGAATACTCAGAGTTCCAGAGCGTGTGGGACTCATCAAAGCAAGACTAAAAGGAGCTGCTCAAGCAACTGGAGATGTCCTCACCTTCCTCGACGCTCATTGCGAATGCACCAGAGGATGGTTGGAACCACTACTAACCGTAATAAGAGACGACAGAACTTCTGCAGTATGCCCAATCATCGACATCATAAACGACCAGACATTCGCATACGTGAAAAGTTTCGAACTGCACTGGGGTGCTTTCAACTGGAACCTCCAATTCAGGTGGTACACACTGGGTGGGCACCAACTGGATAAGAGAAAGCTGGATCCTACCCAACCTTTCGATACTCCAGCAATGGCAGGAGGTTTGTTTGCTATAGACAGACGATACTTTTATGAAATAGGGTCGTATGACGAAGGCATGACGATATGGGGAGGGGAGAACCTTGAGTTGTCATTCAGAATATGGATGTGTGGGGGTAAAGTCCAAATAGCACCTTGTTCACGTGTTGGTCATGTCTTCCGCAAAGCTTCCCCCTATACTTTTCCAGGAGGTATTGGAAGAACGCTGTACGCAAATTTGGCAAGGGTTGCCTTGGTTTGGCTGGACGAATGGTCTGACTTCTATTTCAAATTTAACGAAGCCTCAAACGCTGTAAAAAATGACCAGAATGTTACTGCAAGGATTCAGTTGAAACATCAGTTGAAATGCAAAAGTTTCCAGTGGTACCTAGAGAATGTATGGCCTCAACATTTCTTTCCATCGAAGGATAGATTCTTTGGGCAGATAAGAAACGTGGCAACTGATTGGTGTTTAATCAAACCTGATACAAAGGGGATCTCTAATCAGCCAGTAGGTCTTGCCACTGTAGAGCCTTGCTTACGTAAGAATGTAACACTGGAGATGTTCGTCATGACGAAAGAAGGCTTCATAATGACTGATGACTCCATCTGTTTGGATGCTCCAGAAGCTAATACTACTATTTCGGCGAAAGTGAGAATTATGGCTTGTAGTGGAGCAGCAAGACAGAGATGGGTTTATGTGAAGAAGGTGAGGAGAAGATTGAAGTCTATAAATTATTGATTTTAACCTATGAACGGAAGATTTCGTATCATAATATGCATTTCTGATGATTTTTTCTATTTCGATCTTGCTGAAGCGTAGAAAGGTCAAATACCATGAGACATCATTGGATAGGTATAAAAAAACCTCAGTTGTTCGAACAATTTTTTTGAATTAAAATTGAATTCTCTTAATAATCCTAAATGAGTTGTTAAAAGTTTAGGAAGAAATGTAACATGTAGAAAAGAAAGGGAATTGTTGTCGTGAAGATAGTTTGCAGATCTTTTCATCAATTTTTAAATGATTTTTTTTTCATTTCAGACGAAAGAGCTGAAACATACGAGTAACCAGAAATGCCTTGACGTACCAGATACATCGAAATCAGCTGACGGCTTGGTAATACAAGATTGCAGTGGAGAAACGTCACAAAAATGGAATTTGGAATCTGTACAATGGTCAAAAAAAAGACACATTGTCCATTAAATTTAATATATAATTATTTATAGTATTTATTATGTTCATTCTTGATTGTAAAATTTATATTTTCATTATTTTTTTGTCTCAAAGACTGTGATATCTACAAATGTTTATGTGTATTTCATTATTCCCTCAGTCTGCCATGAATTGAATATCCAATTTTCCTTCTGAAAATTTTATTGTGATATGTTTGCAGATGCTTGGTTTGATACAGTCAATATTTTCCGTGAAATGATTATGAGTGACTTCAAGCATTCGATTTAGATCGAAATTGTCTTTTCAAAATAGAATTTCGAGTATTGGTTTCGGTTTGATATTCAATTCCAAAGATCCTATGAAGTCCTCGCACCATCTAGTCGAAGAGCCACCTAGCCTATAATATAATTATATGGAAAATTATATGGAAATAAAGTTCCAAACTCACGTAGGTCCTAGTTCCGAAATTATCCGCAATATTTTGCGGTAGTGGCGCTATTGCGGCAATAGAAAATAGCGAGACCCCTTTCGGGAGAAATGAAAAGTAGGACCCATCACAGATTTTCGATCGACAAGAAAGTCTTAAACAAAACCTAATCATTGCCAACACTAGGTAATGTATTCTATGCATCTATCATATTTCTATTTGACAGACGCAGGGATGGAAATAACCCTAAAGTTGCTTGTGAAAATATGAGAAACATTCAATTCTCTGCATTATATTAAAAAAATGTACATCATATTTGGCAATCAATAACGTACATCCTTTGTGTGGCGGAATAATATTTTTGTTATGATGACTCTATGAATCTTTCAGTAACCAAAATTCGTATAACATTCGTGTTCCTTTTTTTTTAAACTGTTTTAGGTCTTTTAGCTGTTCATTCCTGGAGACTGAATCAGATTCCTGATAAATTTATAAGGGGAATGAACAATCAAATGAAAATTCTTTCAAACTGGAGCCTCGTATTACTAAAATCAAAATAGAAATTCATTCCAAAACCTATTTCTCTCTAGTGCAGCAATTATTTGTTTATAAATCGAGAGAAATATATAAGAAGTATTTCAGGGAATCGATCAACAATCACGTGTCAAAGATGACACCAGATTCCACGGAAATAATGATTCACTGCAAAAGTGAAGGTTGTAGTTAGAGCCTCTGGTTTTGGAAAACCAAGGACAGTCTCTTTTTGCACCTGGATCTTGGTACATGTAATCACCCAGTGAGTGATGATATATTACATTGTTTTGCATTCTTCCGATAAGGAATTTCTTATACTTATATCGAGATGATTTGCAGTCTCGGAATTCATCAATTTCTTTGTTGGCATCTCCCCGTTGAGGCTGAGGCCATTACGTGATTGAGATTTATGGCTTTTATGGAAAATCCTTGACAATCAATGAATTATAAATGTGTACGTGTAACGTGGAATACTGTCATCTATCATGTACTTATTAGTGATGAGTAGCTTGGATTATTCTCGCGATAAGCAAATTGATTGTAAGAATCAATGAATGAGCAATGAACAGAATGAAATTCACAGATTACAACCGATTTCAAATTTATTATCGAAATTATAATTTATAGAAAGTATTGCAATCTTCTCTATTCCTGACAAACATTTTCGAAAAACTTGGAAGTGTCTGTTCTTCCAGCATAAATAAGATGCTGAAAAAGCAGATTAATATAAATGTAACTTTACAATAAATTATATTGCCCACTCTTCAGATATTCCAAATAAGAGAATAGAATAGGATTGCCTATTTCTAACTACATATAGGAAACTGAAAGAAATAAAATAATTACAAAATGACCCTGTGTTTTATTCAGCACATCCTTCGATTGAAGAACAGCAACTAGAGTAAAGATGAACCATTTATTCATAAAATTATGTGATTTTTTCCATATACGAGGATGTATTGATATCTAGTTAGCCTAGACCAGTTCCATGCATAAACAAAATAATGCGATTCCATCATGGGCGTAGCTAGCCTTTTTTCCTGGGGGGGCCTGAGGGGGCACAGTGGAAAACGAGCAAGGAAAAACAAATGTGTTTTTCAGTAAGGGGGGGGCACCGTGGATTCTGGGGGGGGGCCGTGCCCCCCAGGCCCCCCCCTATCTACGCCCATGGATTCCATATCAACGAACAATAACTTATTAGAAGTGTCAGTGTAGAGTTCGACGTAAAAAAAGTAAACCAGAGTTACGCAATGAATTAAAAAAAAAGATGTCCACCGAAATTGTAAAAATAAAAAAATTGAAGTATCGAGCCATCACCAAGTACCTGTATTTAAAAGGGTTATGAGGTAAGCAGATTTACGAAGATATGCCTAATATCCTTGGTGATCAATGTCCTTCGTATGCGACCGTGAAAAATTGGACTTTAAGCTTCAAAAGAGTAGGGTTCACTGAAGCGAAAAGTCACTGCAGCGAAAGTTCATTCCCGCGAAAGATCATTGCAGCGAAGGTTCACTCGCGCGAAAACCACGCCCACTTCACCTGATTGGCCATATAGCCAGTTCTCCGTTGTTTGTCATCTTCGTCTATGATTTATGCAGTTTGAAAGTGGTTAGGCAACTTTTAACAGAAAAGTTGTTATTGTTTTTACATAAGCCAAGAAAAATGTGGGGTTTCGATATAATCCAACGAAAACAGATTTAGACGTTTCTGTATGTTCTATGACGAATGACGATTTTCTTGTCTAATTAAGTGAGCGTAATGATAATATGAAAAGAATTCAATGATGAAATGCATTGGGAGTTTTTTAGGATACATTAAATATTTTTCCAATAATATATAAAGTGGGTGTCTAACGAATCGTACAAAATAAATATCCCTCATTTTCTTCAGTTTAATCCAATGCAACTGCTTTTTTTATCAGCAATCTCAAGCTTTCAATATCAACGTTTCTATTTCACAAAAATGTTATTCAGAAAATTCAACTCACGCATGATTGGTTTCAGAAATTAGGTAGGTAATAAGGGGACCAGTGAAATAATGGATACCTTTGGAATCAACGTTACTTGGAGTAAATAGTAGATCGGTGATATAAATACCATAGATTACACAGATCTTTTTTCTGAGAACTTATTGGCTGGAAATTTTCCATATTTATGAAATAGATAGACAGATAATGGGAGTGTGTAAGGTATCCTTTTATCAAATATAAACTGAAAAATGAATTTTCATGTTGGTATTATTTATAGAATTGTTATGCCCGCAATAAGAACTTTGATGATACATACCCATTGTATAGGATACCAATATTTATTTTATTAGCTTCTGTTATGACCAGTTAACAATCTCAATTTATGAAATCCTTTCACATATTTTATCGATTTGACTGAATGTTGTGGATTGCAGAAGATAAAGTACTTACCTACAAGTAGAATCTGATTTTTTATAAAAAAAAACATTAAACTTACTCTATTGTGTACCTATATTTAAGGTGGACACAAAAGAAGAGAATGTAACATTCGGTTTGTTCTTGATAATTTTTCATTCACACCCAAAAGAAAAAATAGCATTTGAAATATTTGTTTTGAAATACAACTGACTGAGTGAAATATTACTCTATAACTTTACTCGTTATATTTGAATATACATATATCAAAATAATGTATTTGTGGAATAAAATGACATATTATCAAAATATTTGTATTTCACTTGAAAATTCGATCTGAACTATAATATTCTCGATAATATTATATATATTATATCACTGCGAATTTTCTGTGAGATTCAAAATTTTCTGTTTTTCCTTTTTTTTAGTAGGCTGTTTAGTTTTTCATCTCCATTTTCTTCAATCAAGGAATCAAGCAAAAAAACCATGTGAACGAGTGATAGGTAATGATTCATGGTTTCGCTCTGATCTTTCCAATCTTGAAGATGAACCAACTTCTTACATCTTCAATACTTAAAAGACTCCGAATTCTGGTGTGAGTCTTTCAGGTCTTGGAAAGCAGGAAAACGTTTCTAGTAGGTATGAATTGTTCATAAGGATGTCAAATCATGGAGAATAGAACTCAGGTAAGCAGGTTGTTATGATTTTCCTGTTTCATGGGTTACAAGGAAGATTTCAAGTTTGGTTGTTGTACTCAAGAGTTTCCAATTCATTCCTGAAGAAGTCTCATCTCGAGAAGGATAGGATTAGGCTAGGTGGCAGCTGGTTTCGTATATGTTTAGAGCTTCGGTATCAGGATGATATATGATTCTACCAGGTATCACATTGTTCAAGGATCTGTCGAATCTTGGAGAGAATGGAACTCTGGTAGGCAGGTTGTTATGATTTTCCTGTTTCATGGGTTACTAGGAAGATTTCATTATTGGTTGTTCTCAAATCTTCATAAGCATATTTGGAAGTTTTCAGAGGATATTGTGTGGAAGTCTTGAATCTTGGAAGATATAGGATAAGGTAGCTGCTCCAAGGATGGGGAATTCAAGGAGCAAAAAAGCTGCAGAAATTGCAGCACATTGCTACGGCATTATATCTAAGATGCCTAGAATAATGGTGTAAGCACTCGTCAAATACTTAATGGAATGACGTTCGACCAAATTGAGATTATTGAGAATATCGGCAAGATTTCGTTTTTTCCACTTCAGGTGCCGCTCTCCACTAATTATGTCATACAACGTCATTACGGACGGTCCTTTTTCCCTTGATCGATTTGATTGATTAATCAACAGCTGATCTGCCAAAGTCAATTATGACTTGACCATAGAATGACATTTTTATATGGTGAAAGTCTTATACTTTTCCTATAGATGCATAGAATACCTGGTGTTGGAACTGATTAGATTTTGTTTAAGACTTTCTTGTCGATTGATCATGTGATACTTTGTGCGGCTTTTCATTTCTCCCGAAAGAGGTCGCGCTATTATTCCATAACCACAATCTTTATGACATTCGAAATTAATACATGTTTTGAAGTTTTGATCAGAGACAACTGTCATTGTGTCATTTCTCTAAAAACATAACATAACCTATATCATACTGATCATCGCGCCACGACCGATGAATATTGCGGATTATTCCGGAAGTAGCACAAAATTTCAATTGTTTTGATCTACAAATTTTGTTCACGATTTTTACTTAGGAGTCGTTTCACCAGGTATTTCTATGCATCTATCTTTTCCTCCATACTGATATCATTGTTTAAACAATGCTGATATGAATTAAAATGTCAATAATATATTCCCAAATTATTGCTTGACAAAATTATCGGCTATTGACACAACATGTTCACCAGAATAAATTCGAATATTTGAAATAACTAATAAAAATCAGTCATAATTAGTGAAAAGCGCCGCCTGAAGTGGAAAAAACGAAATCTTGCGGATATTCTCAATTTGGTCGAAACAAAATCTAATCAGTGTAATCACCATGTGTTCAGTCATCAAAATTATATCGAAACCCCACATTTTTCTTGGCTTATATAAAAACAATAACAACTTTTCTGTTAAAAGTTGCCTAACCACTTTCAAACTGCATAAATGATAGACGAAGATGACAAACAACGGAGAACTGGCTAGATGGCCAATCAGGTGAAGTGGGCGTGGTTTTCGCGCGAGTGAACCTTCGCTGCAATGATCTTTCGCGAGAATGAACTTTCGCTGCAGTGACTTTTCGCTTCAGTGAATCGCACCCCTTCAAAAGAGCTAAATTTTCCATTGAAGATGATGACCGATCGGGAAGGCCAGTTTCTGCGTCAGTCCCCGAAAATATCGATGCAGATCATGACATGATTTTAACAGACCGTGAATTGGGCTAAAACGGATATCTGAAGCACTGAGGATTTCATACGAACGCGTTCATCATTCAGTTCACGTCAATTTGGACAGGAGAAAAATTTCTGCAAAATGGATCCCCAAATGTTTGAATGTTGACCAAAAGCGTGCAAGGGTAGAAGCATCGCGTACGATCAGTGCTCCATTTGAAAATGTAGACTTCTTAAACCGAATTGGTACTATGGATGAAACTTGGGTAATGGGTACATTTCTACGATCCAGAAACAAAGCAACAATCGATGAATGGCGACACTCTGGTTCTCCAAGACCTAAGAAGTTTCGTGTCCAAAAATCTGCTGGAAAAGTTCTTGCTTCAGTTTTTTGGGATTGCTATGGAGTAATCATTATTGATTTTTTGGATAAGGGTAGAACAATAACTGGAGATTACTTTTCGACATTACGGACCACTCTACGCGAAAAAATTAAAGAGAAAAGACTGCGGAAAGCTATCCAAAGATGTTTTGTTTTTACAGGACAACGCCCCAATACACAAATCTCATGTTGCCATGCAAAAAATTCGTGATTAAGGGTTAGAATTACTAGAACACCCCCCTTATACCAGATTGGGCTCTGTCCGACTCTCATCTCTTTCCTCAACTGAAAAAAAGTTTTAAAGGTCGTAAATTTTATAACAACGAGGAGGTAATAAAAGCTGTGGAGGACTGATTTGCAGATCAAGAAGAAACATTTTTTTTGAAAGGTCTAGAGACATTGCAGGTTCGCTTTAATAAATGTATTCAATTAAGAGGAGAATATTTTGACTAATAAAATATTTTGACATTGAAATTTTTTTTGTTTGGTTCCTTAGTAGGCTAAGAATTCTTCAATATATCCTATATGTACAAAGGAAACCTTGTGTTTCTTGGGTAAAAGGGCAAGAAAAAGGCTGAGATAATAACTCGATTCACCTAAATAGAATCATAACCTGGGAACTACCCCGAACCTCTGACGTGATGGTCTCATTTTGGACTTGAATATCTTCCACCTCATATTTGCACCAATGGGTTTTTGTTTCAGGCAGAACAATCAAAGAATTTCGAAATCACAAAGCCTGAAAGAGCTTTTGTTCTTTTTTATTTATCTGTGATATTCATTGGACCCAATTCCTATTCAAACCAAAATTTTCGATAAAAGAACCTAAAGAAAGAATTGCTGTTTGTTGATTGAAGAAGAGTGTATCAATTGGAGTTCATTAAACACTACAGGGCCCTGGTTCCATGGTCATTCTTCATTAGCCTTCTCGAAATAGATGCCTTCATCTCTGGCCCCAAGTGATCCTCCAGCCAACAATTTCCTCCATCTCCGATACGATCCTGAGATCCGCTTCGTGCTTTTATTTTAATATAACATTCGAGCAGATGTGGGATCACAAATCAAATGACTCCTGGCCGCGAGCTGCATGCGCGCTCCGCATCCACAGAAATGACCATATATTTCTAAATCTTCTTCTATAACCGCCGCTGTGATTTAGGCGAGCATTGTTGAGGTAGCTGCGAATTTAACTGACAGTCGTGACTTTCGCATCCTCCTCGCGTTGGTCTTTCTGAGGAGATCTTGCAGAGATACTGTTTATGATGAAGGGGATTTGTGGTATCTCTGTGTATCTCGATGTTTATGGCCGGAGTTATAGTTTACCGATTTTTGCGTGTAGCTGTTTTTGTCCTAGGTTCTTCCTGGTTCACTTTGGGTTGGATCTAGACCAGTTTGTCCTGAGGAAGGACTGATACAATGATCATAAACGTTGAATATGACAACATTCTGAGAAATCTACAGGGTCCTGCAATAGTGCGTTCTTCTTCCATAGCTGCCGTACCAGACATATAAGAGATTTCGTTGGAAAGTAGACCTCTTGTACCTTCATTTCTGCATCTCAGGAAATTATTTTCTGATATAGGGTGTCCCCGATGAATTTTATTCAACAAATGGATGATTTTTTAATGGATCACCCCATATATTTTCACATATTTTCATTAACTTTCATTACCTCTTTCATGACGCAAAATCTTAGGGACATCTTTCCAACAGTTCAGATCTTATTCGAAGAAAACTGTAAAAAGGTGGGGGAAAAGCAGTTCAGTAAAAGTCTTCTGACAATTTCCAGGAGCGATAGTACCATGAATTTGAACTGAAAGTTTTTCAATTGAAGGATTGGCCTTGACATTGTTCCTAAACGATCAACCTGTCATATACAGGCTGTCCGTTATTAAGGTCCAAATATGAAGAACTTAAATTTATTATTTCTCGATTTTTTCCAATAGAACACGCTGTATTTTTTCCCCAGTGATGTGGAAAATTGAATACCTTACATTTTTTCAGAAGTAACCTCAGGATTATTTCAACTCCCGCATCCAGCAGACACGAAAAATGATATCGCAACTGAAAATTTTATTCAAATAATAACATAATGAAAACTAACGGACATTCAAAAGAGGTTAAACAATGAAATAAAACTAAAGGATTAATTATCGACAAACTTCAAAACCTTGCCAGAATCATACTTCCTGAGCATCATTATAAAAATGATATTTTTTTTCGTACAAGCAATACCTATATTTTATTATTGATCACGTATTCAACAAATTATATCAGTTTTTATCGGCTTTCCAAAAAAAAAATTGATCAAGTTATTGCTACTTAGAGCTCAAAGATACTTTCGAATACAGTGAATCAGTATGAATTTTTGGAAAAAATAGGATGGTTGATATGATTTTCATGTTAGGGCAGTGCAACAGAACCTGTTTTTTAAGGAAGTCGAACTTATGCTGCTGAATATCCCGATGGGAAACAAAAATTCATACTGTTTACTGTATTCCAAAGTATATTCGAGCTCTAGTAGCAATAACTTGATCAATAATTCTTTTTGGAAGCCGATAAAAACTGATATAATTGGTTGAATACGTGATCAATATGAACTGCTTGTACGAAAAAGAAATTTTTATGATGATGCTCAGGAAATATGATTCTGGGAAGGTTCTGAAGTTTGTCGATAATTATTCATTCAGTTTAATTTCATTGTTTGACCTCTTTTGAATGTCCGTTAGTTTTATCATGTTATTATTTGAATAAAATTTGCATTTGCGATATCATTTTTCGTGTCTGCTGGATGCGGGGGTTAAAATAATCCTAAGGTTACTCAGAAAATGTGAAGTATTCAATTGCCTACATTATTGTGGAAAAAAATACAGGGTGTTCTATTTGAAAAAATCGAGGAATAATAATTTTAAGTTCTTCATATTTGGACCTTAATAACGGACACCCTGTATATGACAGGTTGATTGTTTAGGAACCATGCCAAGGCCAATCCTTCAATTAAAGAACTTTTAGTTCAAATTCATGTTACTATCGCTTCTGGAAATCGTCAGAAGACTTTTACTAAACTGCTTTTCCCTCACCTCTTTGCAGTTTTCTTCGAATAAGACCTGAACTGTTGGAAAAATGTCCCTAAGATTTTGCGTCATGAAAGGGGTAATGAAGATTATTGAAAATAAGTAAAAATATATGGGGTGATCTATTGAAAAAATCATCCAATTGTTGAATAAAATTTATCGGGGACACTCTGTATATCAGAAAATAGTTTCCTGAGATGCAGAAATGAAGGCACAAAAGATCTACGTTCCAACGAAATCTCTGAGATGTCTGGTTCGGCAGCTGTGGAACAAGAACGCACTATTGCAGGACCCTGTATATTTTACGTTTTGGAAGTTATCGATTTTTAGGTTCCACCTTCACTCTGTTCGTCACTTGGCGTAGAATTAATGAAATCATAGCAAATTCGTTGCCAATGAGAAATATTCCTATTGCTATTTTTATGTTTTTATACTTTTTACTGTTTTTGTTTCTTCTATTCAAATCAACGTCTTCCTCTGTTAGATGTGGAGTTTTTTTTCCTTTCATTCTTTTCACCTCTTCCTTCGGCAGATTTACAGAACATCGAGAAGTTGTAACAGCCAACTTTCCACTTATAGAATAAATGGCTTCTGATTCTTTTGACCTCTCAAGATCTGATGAAACAGAGGTTCGAAGATTCATTACGGCTTTCTGAACGGAATCCACCTTTGTCTTATATGTAACGTCTGCTTTCTTTTCTTCAGAGTGACAACCAAAGCTGTTTTTGTAGCCTTCCTCAAAATGCACTCTATGGGCCCCTTTACTCCTTAACGGGATCGCTCTTGAAGGATGAGGACAGTCTGTTCTGAGCGTACTTCCGCAAGAAGAGATAAAACGAAATCATATCGATCTCATTCAGAGAAGATTGGCTACAAGCCAATTTAATCAAGCAACCACAGCCCATCGCCAAGTAAGGGAATGCAGAACACGGCAGAGCAGAGTCACATCGTCGGTAAGGCTGCAAGCATGATGAATACCCTCAGTTGGCAAGGCGAAATAAAGTACGCTGGCAACATTCCTCATCTGTATTATCGGTATTACATCTAATAATAAACAGGTGTTTCCTTTTTTTCCAATAATCCCGAGGCACTCGAACACGAAGACTGCGGTGACCTGACCCGCGGTCTGCATCCTAGCGAACACTGCATCTTCGCTGTACCACGCCCAGTAAGGGCTTCCGCAATCCGTGCTTGGGACAGGGGTGGACTGTGTCCCAGGATCTCAAATTTTATCTCCATTCCTATCGATCTTAGGACACCTATGATATCACGAAAGCTCCAACCCATCAAAGAGAGCATATGCTGACTTAGGTTTCGATCTATTTGGATCTCATCAGAACAACACAACTCAACTTCGATGGGAATAGGAATGGAACGTTGATGTTTATATCAATGAACGCGGTGTATCTATTAATTGATGCTAGTATTGAAAGGATATCTTAGCTTTCGATTATTATTATTATTATTCAGGGTGATTCCGGAGGAGACCGTCACATTTTAGGAGAAGTTTAAACTAGTCAAGGCAGTTTCGAAACAATGTTTGGTTTATGGTTGGGGCCTTTATTGAGAGTCTACAGGGTGATTTGTCCGATTCGACCGAATTTTCTTTTATTCATAACTTGTGTTTGGCCGGAAGTACAATATTGGATGGTGATGATCCAAAATCTGTTGAGGTTGGGAGAATTTTTTCAGCAATGACATTTCTATATGCAATGGAATGACCAACATAGCCCTCGGCTACCGTCGTAGACTTCCATCCACCATGTTTTTTTATATCCGTTATATTTGCGCCTGATTCAGCTAGCAATGAAGCGGAGGATCTCAGAAAACAGTGTCCTGTATATTGCTTTGGTTCTGGCAGTTTGAGGAATTCGGCAACAGTAGATGGAATTTTCCCAAATGTATTGATACCAACTGGATTGGCAGTGCATTTATTATTCATGTATTTCAGGAAAAAATCACGATGTTTGATGACAGAAGGGCGCAGTGCAAAGTACTTATGAAAATAGTCAACATACTTCCCAATCATACTGAAAGAACGACTGACTTTCGTTTTTGTGTTTGGAAGTTGTATAACCAATGACTTATTTGTTATTTCAATGTCTTCCACTACCACTGATAAATTACACAATTCTTTATGCCGACAGGCTCCAAATAATCCGAAAATAGTTGCAACCTTAACCATTAAGTATTTCTCATCTGGTGCCTCATTTATGAACTTTTCAACTTGTTCACGAGTGAGAATTTTCGATTTTTTGGGACGATATCCTTCACTTTTCCGTTTTAAATATGCTATTACCTTAAAATATTTACTAACATCCACACCATTTTCAACAAGGGCGCTTGACTTCCATTGAAAATTTGCTCCACAAAGCTGATGAACTCCATATTTTTGATTTTTCTTCTAAGTATGCCAGGAAAACAGGTTCACTGAAGTTCCCTTCTACATTTTTCAATTTATACCAGGCCAGGAAATTGTTATATGCTATATCCTACTGCTGAACAGATTTTTTAGTAAGGGTTCCAGATTTGCTGTTCTTGCAGACTCTTCAATATCCACAGGAACAACCAAATCGTCACTTTTATTAATATTTGGACTCTCGACAAACATATTAAGGCCCGGTTTCACCAAACATTTTAATCTTGTTTAACGAGATAACTGAGATTACCGATTGATTTTTGACTGGAAAACCACAGAAAATTATCGTTTACTGACTTAAACGAGATTAAAATGGTTGGTGAAACCGGCCTAAACAGTTAGAAACCCAAGACGAAAATTGGACAGGAACGAAATTCAAATGACAGCGTCTTTTCTCATTTGTTAGTATTCATAACGTTGGCAACGTTTGCCATTCACAACAACCTTTTGATTATTTGAACATTAAAATGCATTTTGAAGTTTATTATCATTGCAAATTCGCGCATTTCATTATCAGAATAGGGCAGTTGTACAAAAAAATTGTATGGCATTTGTTTTAAAAGTGATTTTATTTTTTTCGTGAAAAACCGGTCCACCGAGTTACCATTTTAGTATAGTATAGAATGATAATAATACTTTTTTTTTCTCGATAATACAGATTTCTCTTTAGGTCGATAATGCAGATACCTAAAATATAGTTCGGATCTCATCCACTAGAAAACACAGGCGAACATTATTTCCCCTATTGAATGACAGTATCCATGATCCGTGCTTCGTCACGAGTACCAAGAACAATTGATCTTTGTACCGGTAGAACCCACGACCAACACACGCCGATGAATTAGATTACGAACGGCTCAGCAATACCGATCAATAGACAAAGAATCCGAACACAAAGCGCTAATTTCGACATAACTCTCCGTGAATTACTGGAACCTTTGTAATCCATATAACCATTGTACTGCTGCCGTATAGCTGCTACCATTGTATAATAATTATGCGAACTGATTTACATATCGCGATATATTGAATTGGGCCAAGAATTGGCTCTCATTTACTTTTCGATAATGTGCCTTCTTGAATCACACGAATATTTCGCGATCTTTCATTGTTTTCTGGGCGTTGAGATGAAAATCTCTGCTGGTGGTGTATTCAAGGTTCTTTTCGCTCTTCATGTCGAAATATCTCGATTGGGTCCCTCAGAATTCACAATTTTGTTCGGAGAAATTTAGTTATTACTACCCACACTCCTTCATCATCTTCTCAATCTCAGTCCTCTCAGATTAACATTTTCGAAAGGACCTTTTTTTTCCCCAGTTAAAAATGGTACTTACAGGCTCATGATAGCCGATCTGATAAGTACTATGAGCGGAGCTAGGTAGAAACGTTCACCCCATACCGATACACAATCTAATGCAAAACGTTATAAATTTATAACTTTTGGAATTAGACAGGTAGCGATGGGAATAAATAATTTATAACATTTCCCATCCAGGAACCCAATTAATAGCTTTTTCAATGAGAGGTTTCATTTTTAATGACCCGCTATTCCGGTCATTTTTTGACATTTGACATAAAGAAACTACGCCATTAATGAAAATGGAAAGATAAAACCTTCAACAACGCACTGAAATTATTGAAATTCATTAGAAAAATAGTGAAAATTTCGCAGAGCCGATTCGTAAAACTCGAACATCTCTGGGTCATCCACTTTTTCGAACTGCAATACAGAAATTTGTGCAAAAATTTGAGTTGTTGGGACAAGTTAATGATGTGAAGAATAAACACGTGGACATCGCTCAAGAACAGCCGAGAATATTGCTGATGTAGCAGAAAGTGTTGAAGAAAACCCAGTTTTGACGTTCTTTCGATTCAGGCATTCCACAAACGTCATTACAACGTATTTTGCATAAAGATTGGGGTCTTAAGGCTCATGAAATTCGGTTAACACAAGAACTCAAGCGGGCCGATCATCAACAACGTCTTGTCTTTGCTGATTGGGTCCTTGAAATGCATAAAAATGCTCCGGAATTCCATCGAAAAATCATCTTGAGTGATGAGGCCCATTTCCACCTCAATGGCTTCGTCAACAAGCAAAATTGTTGCATCTGGAGCTCGAAAACCCAAGAGTTATGGTTGAAAAGCCTCTCTATCCTCAACGTGTGACTGGTTAGAGCGGTTTATGGACCGGTGGGGTCATTTACTTTTTCGACAATGAGGCTGCAGAAACAGTTACAGTGAATAGAATTTTGCTCTGAATGTCAAAATAACACCTCTTATTGGAAAACCCCTTTATTTTCCCACAGTTTATACATTTACCGAAATAAGATTGTGTTCACATTTAAGTAGGCTTCAGGATTTGAGAACTGTGAGAGCAAAAGTAGACGCTGGTCACCAACAGAATCCTCATTTCCCATGAAAATTACCAAAATACCTGCTCACAAATTGGACCGACAAGAGGTGAAATTTCTGAAATTCCCCTCATTAAATCAGGGTGATCTGCTCTTCGTGGACATTTAGCTGAGACACACGTACATTTAACGTCAACCGGGTCTCTACTGGATATGTCCAACTCACGGACATCACGTTTGTAACTTTAATGACATGAATTCGACTGTAAAACCGAGATAAAATGGACATGCCACTCAATTACTCCAAATTGGTCTCGGTAACTTCGGGTAAGTACTATTTTTCCTTGTCACATTACTAGAAAAAAGCGATGGCACAATGGACAGGAATGTTCAGAAAATGAGATCAAACTGATATTTCAAATAATTTTTCATTCACGTCAAGATTGATAATGTCACAGTGAAAAAAATTTATTGTGGAATTTTGCACAACGAATTCAATATAAAATCGCATTCTCAAGCATACTAATCATTTTTTTCATTAACTAATCAATGTACTATTTCCCCTGAACAAACTTATTGAAGGTGATGAGAAAATTTCGCGCCACCCTGTACATTCAAATTGTCAAAATCCGTTTGTCTGTTTGACAAGACAATAAGACACATAATTAAAAACTGCGCTCCAAATATTCATGCAATTCCAACACGGAAATTCTGGAACTTGAAGCCGAAAGGATACTCTTGACTTTCGATAATGTGACAAAAGACACAGAAACTGAAAGAAGCGATAAAAGGATACAATAATAAACATCTGCGAGACAAACGGAAGATTCCAGTGAGAAAAACAGATAAAAGAAAATACTCCAAGAATTGATAGAAGATAAAATAAAAGAAGAAAGAAAGGAAGGAAGTAGAAAATAATGAACACAGAAGAGAATATATGCTTCTCACAAAACAAACGTAGAAAAATTAGGAAATACAAGATGAGAGGCGAATGGTGTAAACCCAGGTCCTCAAATAAAGACCGAAGATCTCTGAATCAATGATTTCGTTTGACTGAATATAGCAAGCAAACTTCTGGTGGTTAAATCTCGAAATCATAAATACCAGAGAAATTACTATGAACTGGAAAAAAACATTGAAAAATAAATTTGATCATTACATTCAATGTTGTGTTTTATATCAGTATATTTTCCTGAACCATGTAGTGGGCGGTCAAGGTGAACTATGCACTCTTGATTGATTTATATCGCACATTATAAGATTGTTGAAGATAAAAGAACAAAACTGGATCAAATAGAAGAAGCTTCTATTCCTATGGATCTTACCCTGTATTTACCACTGTGAACTGTGATCCAGAATTTTCACGAAAGCGTGGACAGAGGCCAAAGAGATCAAGATAATTAAAAAAGAAGGTTAATTAACTGAATTAAAGTTGTACAAAAATTACTGGTTTATATAATGGGTATTTCCAGTACCTCAAAATATGCACTTTTCTTCCCATGACATAATGAAGGGCAGTTTATAACACATTTGTAACCATTTATTCACTCTGAATTTTGAAGAATTGATTAATTATTCGATATTGAAAATGTGATTTCAACAAGTGTGAATTCAAACGTCTCTCTGCTGTGACGTCAGTGGCTCAATTTGTAATATGATTGGTTGAAGTTTGTGATGGAGGGGACAAAGCCAAGAGTAATTGAGAGACACGCCGCTGTTGTCAAGTCTTTGTAAAATCTCTGAATTTGTTCATAAATATTTTCAGTAATCGTATTATATTTGATGTGATCACTATAATGTTTTTGAAACATCGTCATATAACAACTTAATTTTCATTAAAGTTGAGATAATACTCATTCTCTGAAAATTTAAATACTGATGTGACAACCACGCCTACAAATTATAACTAATTCGCACTTCTCAAAATGAAAATAATTATTAATGCTTCCTAAATTAGACGACCGGCCTATATATACCAATTCTTACCTGTGTAGACTAGGGATAATTATTTTTAATTGAATTTCTCACCTATCTGCCTACCTGAACCCTCTTCATCTTCAATAAGGAGGTCGCAAATTGAATGATATTATGAAGCTTTATAGAGTACAAAGGAAAATGTCATGATGATAAAAGAAAAACATCCAAAATCAACATTATATTATGATATTATTAGGAAAGTGAAAGCAAGGGCTTTTTCAGGCTAATTCTTTTTTTGTGATTTGGCAATGCTGTCATTTTTATATCAGCAGCACGTCATGACGAGACATAAAAAATCTCTCTAGCCACTGACGTCACACGATTTCCCGCTTCTTCTGATCCTTTGAATTCGGTAGATTATCTTTGAGTTTTCAATATTTTTTAAGGATATAAATTGATAAAGAAAAAATAAGAAAAAAATAACGAATTACGTGAGAATCCAATATTTCAAAATATATTTTTTCTAAAATGACTGGAAATGCCCATTGGGACTTTTGGACCAGATGATTTGTTAACCCTTCATAAGTGGGTACGTTGAATTGATGTATTTCCTAGAACGAACTCATCAGATCTTTTGACATGAACACCAAATAAGTCGACATATAATTTCTCAACCTCCAGATTGCATAAAAACAAGAGGGATCCCTATTCAGCTGCGAGATGAGATAAATAATAACTTAACAACGCTAATGAAGTGAAACAAAGAAAACTTCCAAATACGTCTGCAACTAATCTATTACATCTCAATAAGTAAATACCGGCAGAGAATACCGTTCTCCATAACTTATCTTCGGATATTTCAACTTTATGAAATATTACATATATCAACATAGCTTCTCGGGCATATTACATTGCCTTTCTGGCAACGATAGATTTATCACTAGGTGTCAATTTAAATAAGTCCCGGCTGCCATATAAGGCCTGGCACATCATCGTGGGCATTCTCTAATATATATAAGCTGATATTTTTGCAAGTCGATATGTTACGCGAAGCCACTCATGTTAGTTACTGTCAGGATTTGTCGGGGTGTGGTTGAGTTGGCTTGCCACCCACTCTGGCAGCACACGAGACGACTGGCTGCTTTATGGGTTTATTGGAGCAAGTGGCCGGGATGGTTTTGCATAAACGATCCACGGGAGCCCTCGTAAATAGGCTGCACACCAAGGAAAAATAACAAACTTAAAAGTAATCTACATGCTCTTCTTTCTGCAACTGAAATTATTGGATATTCAGTGCGTGCTCTAATTGGTCTTCTGTGCTAACAAAGCGGAATTTTCGAGATTATAATTTATGGCACATGAAGAATAATAAGCGAGTATTTGACGCCAATTTGTAATATACCTTTTTGTTAATATCAAGCCAAGAAAATTCATTTTGATTTTGATGCTCTGTCTTAATGAAGCTTGTGATTGGGCAGTAGTTCATCTAGGTTTCTGACAAAAGAAGATGGCAGAAGTAGGTATCATATAATTGTGCGTATGATCATATTACAATAACAATAGCTTTTATCCCTGAATCCTGAATACACATACAAGGAAATGGGAAACCGTCCATTACAAAAAAAAATTAAATTTCATTATAGATTTCATAATATTAAGTATAATAATTCGAAAATTCTAAAATCGAGTAAGGTTCAATATTCACAATGAAGTCTGTGAGATCTTTCTCAAACTTTTTGCAGAAATTATTTATGCCTAGTATATTTTCAGGTAGACTATTATAAAATTTAATACACATATACTTATTATTTTTCGCTGTCATCTCCTGTATCGAAAAATGAAAGGGAATAGAACGTCTTGTGTTATTCATATTTCTTAAATTCTCAAAATAATGGGGAATTGTTCTCACAAAAAGAACGCACTCGAAAACGAAAATCCAATGGAAGTCAGAATAATTCTATTCTGTCTGGAATGCCCTCTGCATGATTCTCTATATTTTAGACTAATCATCTATGATTAGTCTAAGATCTATCTTAATGCAGACTTTTGCAGCACAAACAGTTTTCTGCAATCAGAACCAGCATATTCCAGCTTATTTCCGAAATATCAACATGTCTTCAAAACCAGAAGCCATTTTCTTAGTTATAGAAAAGCTTTCGACAAGATGTGGCACCAAGGATTGATATATAAAACGGAGGTGCTTGAATTCCTACCAAAATTAATGGTCATACTTGGACAATAGAAAATCTAGAGTGAAAATAGATGTCACGAAATCGATGACTAGAGAAATTGTAGCTGGCGTACCACAGGGATCAATTTTAGGACCGCTTCTGTTCACTATTTTCATGTCAGACATAGCGGAAAAGATAAGCTGCAGTATTCCAATTCGCAGACGATACAGCTATAAATTTCTCCAATAGAGTGAAGAAGCTCGTGACCAGCATCCTTCTAAAGGATATCGGCAGGATTATGGATTACTCCAAGAAATGGAGAAGAACACAGTTACGGATCTTTTAGGTTCAAGGAGGTCCACAAGAGGAAATGAAATATAATGATAGATGATCAAAAGATTGAATGGTACAAATATCATTTGTAACGTATAGGAAAGTCAGCAGATGAGAGTTGTAGGCTCTGTGGATCAGAAGCAGAAACAGCTGAACACATGGTATGTAAGTGTCCAAAGCTGACTGGCCTAAGAACCATTCATATGGGGAAACCGGTCCTGGATAAAGACGAGGTAACGGCCAAGGCTCCTGAGGATGTTGTCGGTTTTATCAACGCCATTGAAGACCTTCTTGGGTTTCACTGAATGAGCAGGGTAGAGAAAAAAAGATCTACAAAATCCCTTTCCCCAGAAGGCTCACCGCTCACTTTCAAGTAGATAGAAATAATAATAATCTTCCAGGAACAACTGGAAGAAAACAAGAAGACAACGAGACAGATACACGGGAGTCTTTATCTACTCCTCAATGCAAACAGCAAATTGTCTCTGGAAAATAAAGTAAAATAATCAAGATGACTGTTTGCCATATACCAGTGCAATATGGAGAACAACGTGGAAAGCTATAAGACAACAGATCTTCAGAGTACACGCAACATACTAATGAGATCATCATTAGGTACTATGGTACATGAAAAACATACAAATAAGAGAAAAGTATGAACTTTCTAGGAAATAACAGAGAAACAATCTCAGAAGTTGATTAGAAGAATCAAGCAACAGGAGACTGACAAGACAGCAATTCAATTTCAATATTTAAGAAAACCATCTGCAGTATGTGCCCAATTATCAAGATAATCCAACAAAACAATGAGAGACTGCAGGGTTTCGCGCTTGATCGGCTGTTGCAGTCTCTCATTGTTTTGATGGATTTTCATGATAATTGGGTACAAACTGCAGATAATTTGGTTGACTATTGAAATTGAAAGCAATCTTCAAGCATACAGCTCGATATTTTTCGTAAATAACATTGGGAAGTGATGAAAAACTGTGTCTAATTCTTCGGCTGGCTATGCAAGAAACCTGCAGTTCAAGCACAGAATTCACGAAAACCATTCTGAAAAAATGTACATGCAAAATATTTGAAATCGAGTAGTGAACTAGACAGAAGACGACCGTCCAACAAAAAAAAATGGAAAATGAGATGGGAGGTGAAAGAAAGAAAACGAAGGATCTCAGTACGTCTTTTCTCTTGTTGTTCAGGGCGTGTCTACCCCTGAGCAAGAAGGAGAGGTTCCAAACGTTCTGATCCTTTCATTTCAAATGGATCTAGTCCCCATCTCTAACTTGAAGCCTCTCCAATTGTCATGAAGATTCATCAGAAATCTTTTCATGTATTCTACTGTCCAACAGTAAGGCTATCGATTTTTTGCATTCCTTACCTATCAGTTGTAAAGAATAGTATTGATCGGTTTCCTCAGAGCTGAGTTTTTCTGCACCATTGCTCCGGAGTTCAGTTGAAACAAAGACGAATGAATAATAATCGCCGAAGAGAGAGGCGTTCTGTTTCAAAAAATCTTCATCGTCGAGATAATAATATTGAGTATAATTATCATCAGTAACAACTGTGTCAATATTACAAGGCGGGGCAAGGTCGTAACACGCACGAAAAAACTCCATCAATAAATTAATGATACTTTTACTTCTGAAATTAGATAATCTCGGCCGTCTCTTAATAATATCGAGCCAATCAATTGTCTGTTGCGACGTAGGTCGTGCCTAACGGCATCAGGTGCAACAGGGATCGAGTGTGAAATTAGGAGGCTGTGTTTATTAAACGAGAACGTTATCCATTATCTTTTAATAAGCAGTCTATCGGATGTTTTCGATAACGCGAAATCAAATAGTTCAAGGAAGCTGACAGAAGGACGAATTTTATTGGGTTTCTCAATGAAAACTATAAAACTTTGACGAGAATCACTACAACTTTGATCTAGCGACATATTTTGTTAGAAATTGACCAATTCACTTCACTTCACTGTTGGTTTCTTCCTTTTA
This sequence comes from Adalia bipunctata, assembly GCA_910592335.1. Taxonomy (NCBI): domain Eukaryota; kingdom Metazoa; phylum Arthropoda; class Insecta; order Coleoptera; family Coccinellidae; genus Adalia; species Adalia bipunctata. The sequence continues at coordinate 26,270,587 of OU342953.1, forward strand.
TCAACAAAAATTGAAACATGATTCTACACACCGCAGTGGCTTCGAATTGATAACGACATAACCTTAAAGGCCAGATTTTGTCCTGATACATCCAGGTTATTGCACGAGTAGGTACACAGTTTTTGAGTGCTTCATAAACTGCTCCACATGAGTTAGGGATATTGACTTAAAATGCAAAAAAATATTGTTAAAATAAGATTTTTGTGATGAAAATATTCATATTAATATGATTTCGAGTTGCAAATTAATTTTAGCCTGTAGGTCTGCAGCGTATACAGGGTGGTTAAGAAAAATCGAGTAAAATAACGAAATTTCATTCCCAGAGAATTCAAGCATTTTAAGACTATCAATACAATGTATGGCCTCCACGGGCATCAATAACAGCTTGACATCTTCTTTGCATATTACACACGAGGTTGTTGAACATTTCTTGAGGAATTTGGTTCCATAAACGGGGCAGAAGCTCTCTCAGATCATTTAAGGATTCTGGGGTAGGTTGATGATTATCTTATCTTCTTTGGAGCATATCCCTTGCATGTTCTATGCAATTCAAATCTGGTGAGTGCGGAGGTATTGGTAAATATGGAATACCAAGCTCCTCGCGCGCATTCTCAACTATGGCTGCACGGTGCGGTCTAGCGTTATCTTATAGAAATCGAAAAGTTTCACCAATAGCAGCGTGAAAATTTGGCACAACATTGTCAATGACATGCTCCCTATAGTGTGAGGCGGTCATATTCCCAGGACAAATGTGTAGATTTGTGCGCGTTGAAACATATCCCAGCCCATACCATAACACTACCCTCTCGGAATTGGATGGACTCCTTGGACATAGCGATGATTACGGGGTATGCGTGGGATTGTCCATACCCTTATTCTTCGAGAATCTGAAATTCGTCCATATCTGGATTCATCAGTGAAAAGGACACTACGCCATTGATCGTTCCAATTGATATGTTGCCTTGCCCATTCCAGTCTTTGACGCTTATGGTCACGTGTTAATGGAACTCCTCAATGGACGTCTAGAACCTAGATTCTCCTCTCTCAAACGTCGTCTGATGGTTTCGATGGAAACTTGGACCCCATCTGCATTTTGAAGAGTATTCCGTATAGCATTCTACACGTAGATGTAGGGTTTCTTCTCGCCGAAACGGTGATGAAACGATCCTGAGCAGGTGCTGTTTTTCGTCGCCCACCAAGCCTTGGTCTTTCCAACACGGAACCTCTCTGTCTCCCTGAACCTATTCCAAAGTCGAGATATCACACTTTGGCTGACTTGAAGCCTTTCCGCTACAACAACCTGAGTTAGGCCACCCTGTAGCATTCCGATAGCCCTATTAGCCTCAGCGTTTGTTAATTTACGTCTTGGCATTTTCACAAAACTCGTTTCAAATCGAAGCCGTTGATAAACTGACTTCATTTCAAAATAAGAACATTCATGAAGCATATGCAAAGAACCAAACTTCAGAAAAAAGGCGACCAGATTGACGAAATGTCTCATACTGATTTTTATTGGATCGATTCAAGTTGTTATTGAGTTTTAAATGATTTTACAGCGATTTTCTCGAAGATTACATACTTTCAAAAACGATTGAATACGATATCTCTAACTCTTGTGGAGCAGTGACCTATGATACTGTTATTTCTCACGTTTGTTATATTTTGTGGTAAATTGAACGACAAAAACCTCGTTCAGAGAGGTGTTGATCCTATTTTGAACATAATGAAACACCTTGTTGGACTGTAACAACAATTTATTTAATTATTCAGATGTACTGAAATTATGGCTGTTTGAATCGTAATGAGCATTGTTTAAGGTGTTTTGTACCATTGTTTTCATGCCGTGAATGGAGCAACTGTCACCTGAATCTGAATTATTCAACAGTTTGATGTCTAATTGCATTCTGAGTAATGAATCGTCAACTTGTCGCTCTGAATCTGTCTCTTCAGAGATTCATTAATCTTTTTTGAGGAATTGTTGAAATGGACATAAGTCAACCCATGTGTGAGTGATTTTTTTAGTATGAAATAGAGAAGATATAGCTTTTTTCCAATGAATTATTAATGAACATTCATTCAATTAAATCATTCATCTGAGGTGTCAAAATTGGTCACTGAATTGCTTTTTTGATGCATCTCAGGTTCCTTCCCAAATATTGCAAGTTTGTGGGTTTGAATACCATTGTTTATCTTTATAAATGGTCACATATGTTCTGCTAAATAAAGATGTTCTAAATTTTTTTGAAGATGACATATTTAGTGCAATTATTTCGTTACCTAAGGCATTGAATTTTACGATTTTGACTGCTGACTGAAGACAGAAGGAGAAGATATGTATTTGAATGAGAAATGAGGTGAACCAACAGTATTCTGTAACTTTCTGTATTGTAGAGTGTTCATTTTGAAGTATTTCGAAAATTTTTCTTCAAATCATGATAATATAATATGAAGTCAACCAAAATAAATGTAATCTCTATCATCATGACGATTCAGAATGACTCACAACAAGGGCTCCTAATGCTGCCTCTAATGCTACCAGGCATTTAAAATGAATCTCGACTTGATGAATACATTACATATCGTGATAGGTATTCCTTAATGCGTTTTATGATGTATTTTATTAACAAATTACCCACAGTGAATTAAATTCACGGGTCACGTTTTGGATAGAATTAATTGAGTCTTTGGTAGTTACTAGTTATTTCGTCAAAGACTAGTTATGACGTTCTATGATCTCAACCTACTCAGGTTCTGAGTATTTTAAGAGCCGTTGTGGCAAACTGAAGAATTTCTTAAAGAATGGGTTGCATTTTTATGAAATAATGTCAAGTGAAGCAAGTAGATATCATATTCATTTGGTTCTGACTTGACAAATAAATTATTTCAGACAATTCAACAATTCCAGTCGATATCTAAGGTCAAAAAATTTAGGAACATAAATATTCCCACTCATTTTCCTGAAACAGACTCCACGGATTGAAAACTCGCATAAATTTTTCTGCTACGCTCAGCAATATGTGCAGGTGGATAAAATGAACGTCCTTTGAGCCTGAATCGCCTTAATGTTAGCGTTATCTGAACGGTAGCTTATGGTAAAGTGGAGTATCTTGTATTCCGGAGACCTCAGATGATCTTAGATTGCCGATATGGCTACCGAACGATGGTCATTTGAATACATTACAATGCTGTTACATATTATAATCTTTATCTGATGCACAAGAATCAAGTTTATGTAACGCTGCAGCATATGCACTTACCTCAAATCGCGACGATCGTTACTGGATAATGAATGGTCAGTAAAGGGTTCGAGAGAAAGTACACGAGAATGAGAAATTTCAGTTGAAAGAGCTGATACATTCAATTCGGCGTTTAAATTTTTTTCAGGCATATAAATCAGTTTGGTCTCGAAGTTTCTACTTCTGATTGAGCCCCGCCAACTTCCATGCATTGGAATGAATTTCGCGAAAAAAAGTTACTCTTAAGGGTGCTAGGGTACTGTGGCATTGAGAGTAATGACCGCTTGGCTTGAACCCTTCTGTGGCCTTGAGAAGGACCATTTAAGGGCAGCGATACAGCAATGGGAGATGCGAAATCCTCTGGAGAAGATCTTCAAGACTCAAACAAGCTGAAAGATTTGCAGAGTTCTTGTCGTCTTACTCAGGGAAGCTTTTCTAGATAACGCGGATAGATCTTCGGTGTTTTGTGGGACTGCTGACTATCGGAATAAGTGGTTCTTGTAACGAATGGGCGAGCCAGCAGAGGAAATGTGCAGGCTATGTGAAAAAGGGGAAGAAACTGCCTAGTACTGGGGTATGAGAAGTAAGATCTCTACAGACCAGGAGTATCTTAAAATGAACCTCAAAGGACTCAAAGGAGGGCATTTCTACATAACCACGGACAGCCCGCCTACGCGTGGGTCCCTAAAATCAAGGGCGGATTTACGAGGGGGGTATAGGGGATAATTACCCCCCATGAGTATCGAAGTCCTTAGAAAAAGTTACGCAATGTGGTGCACATAAAATATTTCATAAATTGTGTACCTGATTTTTAATCGTTATTACCCCCCCCCATGAAAAAAAGCTATATTCGCCCTTGCTCAGAGCACTCGAAGTATGAGTGATAGGGATCACCAAATTGAGTATTCTGGAAGATTCGAATGGGTCGAAGATATTATCGATTGAATAGCACTATTAGATTTTCCAGGGAATTCTTGTTACATAAAAGTAAGGGCTCTAGAATAGTTATTGAATAGAGCGACCTCGAAAACCTACATTTTGATACCAAAATCATCCATGTAGCCCACATAACTAATGAATTATTTCGTTGTAATTTTTTCGATATTTCATTTTCGAGTTTCGTTCTGAAGCTTAGAGCCAATGGCGGATTTACGGAGTGGGGTAGAGGGGGTAACAAGTCTAACAAATGGCGTTGTATAACAGAATAATCATATGATAATGATTATAATGGTGCCCCTTATTTATTCATTTATTTCCTTTGCTCCATTTGCATGTCCACAAAAACAATTTCTTGGAATGGTGAAATCAGAAGCCATTTTACACAGTGTGATATCCGTTTTGAAACGGTTCAAAGATTCCTTTGGAGGAAGCAGTCGTCATAACTTAGGGACACCCAATAAAGCATAGATTTCTGAAATCAAATTTATTGGAATAATACTTGACATCGTTATGTCTTGCTCGCGGAGCTCGAGATGGTCTCAGTTCGCAATTGCATAACCAATTCCTATGTGAATTTTATCATTGCAATAAATAAGAGAATTGTCTTTAACCCACAAGTAGTAGAATTAATCTCCACCATCTATCGTAAAATATAGGAATGATAGCCCCAATCTGATACGATACCATAAAATGGCAGAACATTCTTGTGCGACTAGGTGGGTAGAAAGAAGACCATAAATTCAACACTATGATAATGCGAGTATAATTCAATTTGGGAGAAGCAGTACCTCGCACCACCACTTGAAAGCAGTAATGATTGTACAACGCCTCCGGTACAAATATGTAGTATCCAAGACCAGAAGAATGAAGTGCAGATTGAATTTTAATTAGTCCAACGGTGGGTAGAGAAATCTCTCAATAAACTCCTTCAAATCACTTAGCATATTAATACAACTAATAAACTTAATAAAGTTATAACTTGGTTAAAATATGGCTTTGTTAATGCGGCAACGGCATCGTTAACATGCGTTTCATACCAGAGTAGTCATTGATTTGTAGGAAAATCCCACATTGGGATGTTTTCTGTGCATCTCCGGCTTTGTAATGGTACAATGCATAAATTACAACGAATTCGCTACCTTCTATAGCAGTTCGAAGGTGTTTGGATTTGAATAGATTCCGTTTATATTATTTCATAATAGTTGACGATGAATAGAATCCCATTTTATCAGTGTGATTTGAATATTTATATGTCTGTACCCAGTATGAAATTTAAACAACCTGCGGGAAGCCAATATACTATGATGTTTCCGTTTAAAAACATTATTGCGATGAATATAAATCCCATAAAGAGCACGAAATTCAACCCACAGCAAACCTAACTATCGATGATCATAAAACACGACATTAACGTATCAGAAACATATCCTATACAGTTAATATTAGCAGATTGGCGCATTTTCGTCAGGCAAATCATACAAGAATTAAATAATGACAATAGCTTCATGATCTAATTTTTGGAAAGGTTGTTAAAAATATCACCTACCCCTTTTTTATGAACTAAATGAGGAGCCCAAGACCTGAGATAACTCTGGGGCTCTTCATAAATTAATAGTTATTTATACAACTAGTGAGTTAAATGAACATTTATTCCTGAAAAAACAGTTCAATCCACGAGCCCCTAGGGTGAGAGGCTTATTTGCTTCGAGTGATAAACATTCCTAACTCACGTGTCTTATACAAACTGTAGCTGTTAGAAAATAATATTTCTTCTCTTTGATTGTAGGTTGATCCAAACATAAGTTATTTATTATTATACAAGGGAAAAAAGTATTAGATTTTAGCTCGTTTATTAATTCAGCGATTAATGGTCTCAAACATTAACGCGCTCGCTCCGCTCATAATCTAGTTGATTAAATAACTATTTAGATCCATATGGAAGTGTTTATTTCAGGTAACTCAATAAACTCTAAATGATAGTTGCTGCTCATGTCCAGACTTCCCATAGAGATCCTCGATTAATTATGGTACCGCATCTAATTACCTCAAATACCCTCGATAGCGATAAAACATTTACAAATGGCCCTCCTACAGTTAACATGTGAGCTTAAATGCCCATGACTGTGCAACTACCAGATAAGTGGTGAGATCTTATCAGTGGAATAAAATTTAAATTGCTGCTATGTTCAACAAAGTGGCATCAATACCACACAGGTAAGGCATTGTTTTCTTTTCGTGTGCATCTTTTTACGACGAAGTTGGCCATGCAAGAATATTCGCGGCGATATCACAAGAGGATGGGAAATTATCGACTTTTATTCTCTATAAAATTTTATCGGAAGCATTTTGTACTTTGACAATTTGAAGAAACCATATATGGACATTGATAATCTGACAGAAGACCTCTCTTCTGGACAGAATTGTATGTTCCCCAAGTGTCAATTCGTTTAAGATTCAGCTGGATACAATTGACTTTTAATACATTTATATTTTTTATACAGAATGTAACAGCCAAATGGAATAAATTCGATAACGAATAAATGAGGGGGTGTTAGGAGAAACACTCGGACACGTCGATTTGTAATTTTAAATGCGCATATTTTTCAAGAAAATAATATTATATAGGGTGTTCCATGCGACCGTGGCCAATACCAACTTTCTTATTTCAAATGCAACCCCCTGTATATTATTTATTTTTTGGATTCTTCAAAAATTCTAGACATAAGTCATGTACAAAGTCCTATACCTATCTTCAACTCTTTCGGAAATATTAAGTGTTTTCACATTTTTTACAAAAATTAACATTTTAAATGAAAATTATTTTATTTCACAAATTCGATACATTACACGCAGTAAGCAAAAACTATTACTGAGAAGAAATAAAAAAAAACAAAAACAGATTTGTTTATTCTCATAGCCTCAGTAACACGTTTTTGTTTGCATGACAATAAGTGATCAGTGTAAGTGCTATTGTCTTTTGAATTTCGATGACTGTACGCAATAATGTGAGAAAAATGGTTCATTCAACAAAAATGCACAAAATAACCATTCTTCAAAAGATTGGTTATGGAGATTACACACGGACACAAATGGAAGTTTCTCGCTTATTTCACGAAAAATTTCCAAATTTGCCGCCTATATCCCAAGGAACAATTAGCAGAATAGAAAAGCAGTTTCGAGAGCTTGGTCATGTAAGACAAATAAAAAAAATTGCTGCCAATGCAGTAAGTGATGATACGAAATTGGATATTATGCTTGATTTTCAAGAAAGCCCAGATTATTCTGTTCGAAAAGTAGCCCCACTGTTCACCGTCAGCCACACGTCAATATTTCGAATATTAAAGGAGAGTAAGATGCCTCCCTATAAAATAATGGCAACTCAGGAGCTCATAGAAGACGATTTCGATAGGAGAACGCATTTTTGTGAGCAAATGATGGCAATGTTAGATAACAATGTGATCCAATCAGAAAATGTTTTTAACTCTGATGAGAGTACATTTACACTACACGGTCATGTTAATCGTCAAAATTGCCGCTATTGGTCTGATGAGAATCCTCACTGGATGAGAGAAGAACATACGCAATATCCTGAAAATGTTAATGTTTGGGCAGGAATTGTTGGAAATCATATCGTAGGTCCCTTTTTCATTGACGACAACTTGAATGGAGAAAAATATTCAGAACTACAAAATAATGTCGTACCAACTTTGATAAACTTATATCCTGATCCAGCAAATCCACAAGTTCCTGCCAATATAATATGGTTTCAGCAAGATGGAGCACCGCCCCATTACCAAATCAATGTCCGGCAGTACTTGAACCGAATTTTTTCAAATCGATGGATAGGGAGGCGCGGATCGATAGAATGGCCAGCGCGATCTCCTGATCTGACACCATTAGACTTCTTTTTGTGGGGATATGTCGAAAGTATAGTATACGAAACGAAACCCTTAAACTTTAGACGACCTATAAAAAACCGACTCACGCTTGCGATTAGATCAGTTTCGCCTGAATTGTTGAGTAACGTTAGAGGACAATTCTACACCAGATTAGCATGTTGCCAAGACGTTCGCGGCGAGCATTTTGAACATTTCCTACATTGACATTAATGTTTTTTTTGTTTTTTTTTAATACTTAAAAAATAATCAGTATTACAATTACTTATTAGGTTTTAAGTGTTATGTACCGAATTTGTAAAATAAAATATTTTTTATTTAAAACGATAGAAAGATAGGTATAGGACATTGTGCATGAATTGTGTCTAGAATTCTCTGAAGAATCCAAGAAATAAATAATATGCAGGGGGTTGCATTTGAAATAAGAAAGTTGGTATTGGCCACGGTCACATGGAACACCCTATATAATATTATTTTCTTGAAAAATATGCGCATTTAAAATTACAAATCGACGTGTCCGAGCGTTTTTCCCAACACGCCCTCATTTATTCGTTATCGAATTTATTCCATTTGGATGTTACACTCTGTATAGTATATCTGTGCATGTTATGTTACAATGTTACATTCATGTGTTTGTTTATATTTCTGTCTATTGCCTACTGAAAGTTTATAGGCTCAGGACCTTTTATAGGTTGAATTCGAATTCTGTATGAGTTTATTGGTGAGTTCTTCAATTGTAAACAGTGAAAGCGAAAAAACTCCCAGTAAAATAAATAAATCGCCTATTTGCTATGCTCTTTTTGCAATTCACTGCCGAGGAATGGATAAGATGATATCTTTTGTGTACGAATCCATATCGGATATAAAATACAGTAGTAAAAAACGTATTGTCGTCACAGGGTATCATGTTTTCTATCAGGTTTCTAGTCCTACGCGAATAATGGAGGCATCCTTGAAATGTATGTGAAGCATTTTCATTGCGGAGGTTTTTTACTTCCGAGATTCAGATAGAACTGTCTGAATTTTACGCTTGGTTGATAGTTGAACACGTGAAGTTGTAATGATACTTAGGTACTATTTCTCACTACTACCATTCAAGGATTATTCATGGCAGATATGATACAATTCGAAACCACTAAAGGAGCTATGCACCCAGCCCAAGTCTTCGTCATTCGACGAATATATGACATTCGAGTGCATGAGAAAATACCCCCTGGTCAAAGATGCGTGAGGGTATTCAAAGCCTGAGATCATATACCCAAATTCCAACGAAACTAAGGCTTCTCGAACATCAACACGGATCGTCCAAAATTCATAGATCACACACGTCGTTTCACGGATTATTCAGTGTATGATTACCTGCAAAATATCGGCTTTCATAATCTGTGTTTAAATATGGCGATCATTATAATTTCTTCTCAAATTACGCCCACACACGGTATTTTCGTGAGGATTCGGAGAGATTGAGATGAGCAGAGTACAGGGGGGGAGAGTTAAATTATATAGTAGTATTTCGAACTATTCCAAACAGCTTGTACATGCAAGTAGTCGAATGGCAGTAGAACTCGAGGAATATGTGCAAAATGTGGTCCAGATAGTTTTACAGAAACCATATAAAATTCTAGCGACTTATCGATATGGTACACGACCCATGCCCACAATCATAGATAACTGTTGGAATCCTGCAAAAATCTGTGTTGGGATCCTTATGAAACCTAATTTATACCTCAGATTTTCTCATGACAGTCAAAACTAAACTGCTCAATTCGCGAAGTCTTAAAAAAGCTTAATATTTAGGAAACTCCAAAATCACATTGACAAAATAGAGGAATGGTGCAGAAAATGGCGAATGAAAATAAATTGTCAAACATTAAAACAACCTTTTTTTGTAGTGAACTGAAGAATCTTTATAGCCTTCAAAATAAGAAACGTATACCGCCAGATGGCAGTGAAGTGCATTAATTTTTGTTTATTGGATCATTCAGCTTGAAAGAAAAAATGTTGGGGCGCAGGGATTGTAACAAGAAATCCTACCCTGAACTAGATCTCACACTGGCTGTAAAATACTCTCTCTTTCCTTCACCAGTCATCTGGGAGGAAATGACGTCAACTTCCGTTTTTCAAATTAGAACACCATTTTTTTATTGCAGAAATAGATTCCTTAGAAAATTTCAAGTTATTTTGATGTAACATTTTTCAGTTTTGGTTAGAAAATTCTCTCTGAGCGGGAAAATTCGAAAAAAAAATCGAAAATAGAGCTCCGCTGAAACAAGAATAACTTCGAGGTTTTTGGATGGAAAATTTTCATTTTTGGGATTTTTCAAGATGTAAGATTGATGTATCCACTTTAGAAATCGAAATCGCGATTCATGATACAGGGAGTGGAAAAATCGCTTTCAAAGTTAGGGATGACAAAATCGTGAAAAATCAATTTTTTCAAATTAGAACCCCATTTTTTTATGGCAGATATTGAATCTACGTTAAAAAATAATGTGAGTGTATCACACCCTTGCCCTAAAGTGGATATTAACTCAGAAAATATCCATCAGCTCTATTTTCGATTTTTTTTATCGAATTTTCCCGCTCAGAGAGAATTTTACAACCAAAACTGAAAAATGTTACATCAAAATAACTTGAAATTTTCTAAGGAATCTATTTCTGCAATAAAAAAATGGTGTTCTAATTTGAAAAACGGAAGTTGACGTCATTTCCGGAAAAACCGGAGGTGCTCAGATTCAATATCTGCCATAAAAAAATGGGGTTCTAATTTGAACATATTGATTTTTCAAGATTTTGTCATCCCTAACTTTGAAAGCGATTTTTTCACCCCCTGTATTATGAATCGCGATTTCGATTTTTAAAGTGGATACATCAATCTTACATCTTGAAAAATCCCAAAAATGAAAATTTTCCATCCAAAAACCTCGAAGTTTTTCTTGTTTCAGCGGAGCTCTATTTTCGATTTTTTTTCGAATTTTCCCGCTCAGAGAGAATTTTCCAACCAAAACTGAAAAATGTTACATCAAAATAACTTGAAATTTTCTAAGGAATCTATTTCTGCAATAAAAAAATGGTGTTCTAATTTGAAAAACGGAAGTAGACGTCGTTTCCGGAAAAACCGGAGGTGCTCATGCCTTGAAAATATTTTAGATTTCATCAGCATCGTGAAATACTTATAAGTGCTGAATTTCATGAAAATACGTTCAGTAGTTTCCCGTATAAATATGGGTGAGGTTCCTCGTGAAAGACCCTGTTTCATCCTGTTCATATCCTGTTCATATGTGAGTATCATAATGCGGTGTGGTCATCGAATTGTACCAGGTTGCACTTCTTCAATTCTGGTACACCTGCCATGGATTTGTTGAACAAGAATGAAGATTTTTCTGGTACTTTTTCCAATTATTGAAGGAAAAATTACAGCATTGTTTGGACATTGGGTCTGCAGTTACTCGGGTGATATTTAAATTATGGAGATATTCCGAACGGAGCAACGCTCTATAAAACCAGAACAGTGTTAATCTTCCAGACCACCTGAAGGTGACCAATTAATCAACTCAACCGATGGGGAACCGTTCGCCATCATTCTTTTTATCATTCTCAGGAAGCGAAAACGAAAAAATGGCGAGAAATGCCATAAAACATCCAACTAATTGTATACATAAGCAACGATTTTCTTAAATGTTAAGGCCAAACCACCTTCTATCAAGTCGCCGATCTGAAGAAAAAATACGAGAGTTTCATAGAGAATCAAGAATCCTAGCAAAGAATATCATATCGAGAAAAGTGTATCACCTTGAGTAAAGTTATAGAATCCAGTTACGACACCTACCACGCCGCTATAAATTCAAATCAAGTAGGCTGTATGCCAGTGATATGGCAAATCTTCTAGATGGGCAGGGTCGCTTGCAATCTGGCTGAAATTGAAGACGATGGTGAAAGAGTAAAGAACGATTCAATGTCGAACAATGATGTTAACCTATAACATCACATCTGTATATGGTATCATGTGAGCAGACGAGGATAGTGCGATTGAAGAACGATTTTGTGGATGAAATTCTGTATCTGTATTTTTAGATTTCGTACACGCAAGCATACTTAAATGCTAAATCAACAAGAACGCTTGACGCTGATATTAAATATGACAGCAAAAGGATCCAATTGTTTATAAATAAAAGCGAAGAAAATAATTTAAGAGCAGAGAAAATGAATTTTTCTTTAATCCATTGAGGGGGAAGTACGTACAAAATGACATAGGGTTTTATTTCAGAGGCATAACTTGTTAGTAGTGAATCACAGTAATGTCATATTCTACACAAATGATCTTTGTTCCTTTCTTTATAAAATCTTATCAACCTTTATAAAATATACTGCTCCACAAGAGTTGGGGAAATCGTACTCAATCGTTTTTAAAAGTATGTAATCTTCGAGAAAATCGCTCTAAAATCATTTAAAACTCAATAACAACTTGAATCGATCCAATAAAAATCAGTATGAGACATTTCGTCAATCTGGTCGCCTTTTTTCTGAAGTTTGGTTCTTTCCATATGCTTCATGAATGTTCTTATTTTGAAATGAAGTCAAATTATCAACGGCTTCGATTTGAAACGAGTTTTCTGAAAATGACGGGAGGTAAATTAATAAACGCTGAGGCTAATAGGGCTATCGGAATGCTACAGGGTGGCCTAACTCAGGTTAATGTAGCGGAAAGGCTCCAAGTCAGCCAAAGTGTGATATCTCGACTTTGGAAGAGGTTCAGGCAGGCAGGTTCCGTGTTGGAAAGACCAAGGATCGTTTCATCACCGTTTCGGCGAGAAGAAACCCTATATCTACGTGTAGAATGCTACAGAATACTCTTCAAAATGCAGATGGGGTACAAGTTTCCATCGAAACCATCAGACGACGTTTGAGAGAGGTGAATCTAGGTTCTAGACGTCCATTAAGAGGAGTTCCATTAACACGTGACCATAAGCGTCAAAGACTGGAATGGGCAAGGCAACATATCAATTGAAACGATCAATGGCGTAGTGTCCTTTTCACTGATGAATCCAGATATGGACGATTATCAGATTATCGAAGAATAAGGGTATGGACAATCCCACGCATACCCCGTAATTGTCGCGATGTCCAAGAAATCCATCCATTCCGAGGGGGAAGTGTTATGATATGGGCCGGGATATGTTTCAACGGGCGCACAGATCTACACATTTGTCCTGGGAATATGACCGCCTTACACTATAGGGAGCATGTCACATTGACAATGTTGTGCCAAATTTTCATGCTGCTATTGGTGAGACTTTTCAATTTTTAGACGATATTGCTAGACCGCATCGTGCAGCCATAGTTGAGAATGCGCGCGAGGAGCTTGGTATTCCACATTTACCAATACCTCCGCACTCACCAGATCCAAATTGCATAGAACATGCATGGGATATGCTCCAAAGAAGATAAGATAATCATCAAACTACCCCATAATCCTTAAATGATCTGAGAGAGCTTCTGCCCCGTTTATGGAACCAAATTCCTCAAGAAATGTTCAACAACCTCGTGTGTAGTATGCAAAGAAGATGTTAAGCTGTTATTGATGCCTGTGGAGGCCATACATTGTATTGATAGTCTCAAAATGCTTGAATTCTCTAGGAATAAAATTTCTTTATTCTACTCGATTTTTCTTAACCACCCTGTGTACGCTGGAGGCCTACAGGCTAAAATTAATTTGCAACTTGAAATCATATTAATATGAATTTTCATCACAAAAATCTTATTTTAACTCTATTTTATTGCCATTTAAGTCAATATCCCTAACTCATGTGGAGCAGTTTATTAGATATTCGTAAGTAATATCATAAGTGCATCCAATTTTTCCGAAAAAAATGGAAAAAACACGTTGCTAAGTAATATTTTAACAAGAAGCATGAGTGCCTTGGTGGCAACAAAAATCCGAGTCGAAGACGAGGATTTATGCACCTGCACGAATGCTTTTTGTTAAAAAAATATTACTTCCCATTGTGTTTTTTCGATTTTTTTCACAGGAAAAATTAGATGCACGAATGGTATTTGACAAGACTATTTCAAGAGTAACAGATTATTCTGGATGCATTATGCATGTATTATTAATATGCGTTGACAACAACTGTCAAGTTTTGCCGCGGGTAAACCCGAAAAAACTGCTGACAGCTGCTGCCATACAGTTTTTCCATCTAGAAACCATTTGTGATTCAAAATTGCGCGTTTCTGATTGGTGGAAATTAAGACGAGGGAAATAGTCTTAGATAAATTGGGATAAACGAAATTCATTTTGTCCGCATGCAATGGGCAAAATGACATACCGGCAAGAATTTTTTTTTTTTTTTTTTTTTTGTTCTAGAAGAGGTGAATCTTACATCAGACACCCAGTCTTTCTGGGTAGTGTCGGATTCTTACCGACTAAACACCTCTCCTGCGGTTTGTTCCGGGCATAAGCCTATAAACCTTCCATCATCTTATCTGTTATTTTCTCTTTCGCATTCTTTTATGCTGAGTGTTTGTGTACATCCTTCAATTGGATATCTCTTACTAAGTGTGGAGTTCTATATCTTCATTTTCGCAATTGGTCTCTAGGTCTTTTGCGGTAGGTTCTAGCTGTTTTTTCATCTTCAGCGGGGTCATAGTCAACTAACCTTCTAAGGTCGTCATTTGGATGTTCACTAGCTCTTTCATAGGCTTTTGCAGCTTTTCGTTTGATGAATGTAGTAATGGACTCCCATTTTATGTCTTTTTGTATCTGTTCATTCCTAACAAACCAAGGGGCGTCTAATGCCCATCTCAGAAATTTGTTTTCTGTACTTTGTATCCTCTTTATATGGGTTCTCGCTGCATATCCCCATGCTGTTGATCCATATGTTAGCTGCGGTCTGGCGACTGCTTTTATGATCCTCAATTTCGTGTTTCTGTTCATTTGGCTTCTTCTGCCTATAATCGGATATAGTCTTTTCATTGCTACATTCGTTTTATCCACTGCATACTTAATGTGTTGTTTCCACGTAAGTCCCTTGTCTAATATTACTCCTAGATATTTAGCTTCATTCTGCCATTCTATTTCATTATCGTCTATGGATATTTTCGATTCCATCTTCAGTTTTCTCTTTTGAAGGAGTATTGCTTGACTCTTTTCTCCATTGATTTTGATTTTCCATCTGTTACACCATTGACTGATATCGTCTGCAGCTTCTTGAAGTCTTTTGTGAATTATTTTTGTATTTCTGTGCCTAATTGCTATGCCCGTATCGTCCGCGTATAGAGCAAGCAGGCATCTTGGATTTCTTGGTATATCATGTATGTATATGTTATAGAGTAGCGGTCCTAGTATGGATCCTTGGGGAACTCCTGCTTCCAAATATCTGAGTGTGGAATGAACATCACCTATTTTCACACAAAAGTTCCTATCTCTCAAATAATTTCTTATTATTCTGCATAACTTGGGTGAATAACCTGCGGTTTTCATTTTATATGCTAGTCCTTCATGCCATACTCTATCAAAAGCTCTGGTTACATCTAGTAGTAGTAGTCCTGTGGCTTGTTTATTCTGAAATCCTTCTGTGATATATTCGGTTATTCTTAGGAGCTGTTGTTCAGTTGAATGTTGTTTTCGGAACCCAAATTGTTCACTCGGTATCGTCTGCAGGGCCTCTGTTTCTTCATTAAGTCGTCTGGCTAAGACTCTCTCCACAATTTTTCCTAGGGCTGGGAGCAGGCTTATCGGTCTATAGTTCTGTGGGAACTTTTTGTCTTTACCTGGTTTATTGAAAACAATCACTTCGGCAGATTTCCATCTTTTTGGAAAATGCTCTGTTCTCATCACGCCATTTGCTATGCTAGTGAGAGCTGCCGTTCCTTTCTTTGACATTTTCTTCAGCATGAGATTTGTAATTTTATCTTTTCCAGGAGCCTTTCTTGTTTTCAAATTATTGATTATCTCTTTGATTTCTGCCGGAGATGTTGGGTGAGGGATTTTGTCATCCGGTGGTGATTCTTTCATTTCTTCTTCATTATCTTCTATTAATTCTTCTAGGTCCTCATCGTCTTCTTCACAATAGTTTATTCTTGACTCCCTTTCTATAGTATCGGCAAGAGCGTTAGCTTTATCGCTTTTTGAATATGCCATTCCATGCATTCCATGCAGTGGTGGAATTTGAGTTTTTTCATTGCGTAAATTTTTTTGCATTTTCCATGCAGAGTGGTCTTCTGTGTTGAGTTCACTGATTTTCTTATTCCATCTATTCGTTCTGAGCTCCCTTAGTGCATTTTTAAGTATTTGACTATGTCTGTTCAGTCTGATTTTATCATTATCTGTTTTATACATCCTGTAGTTCTTTCTTAGTCTTCGATTGACTTTAATCAGTTCTTTCACCTCTTTTGGAGTATCGCCATAGGGATGTTTGGGAGTAGGTTTAGTTTTTCTAACCGTGCTCTCTTCATAGGATTTCATAATCGCACTCTCCAAAGCTATGACTGATTGATCTAGTTCATCAGGAGTGTTAATTTGTGGAATACTCGTGATATTTTCTTGGAGTTTATTCTTATATTCGTCCCAATCGGTATGTTCTCGTGTTCGAGTCACTTCATTTCTAGGTCCATGTCCTAAAATGAACTCTATCGGGTTGTGATCAGATGTTCCATCCTCTATCGTTTCAAGAGCAAAATCTTGCTTTATATTCTTCATTATAACTATGTCTAGCACATCAGGGGTTCCATTGCCACTAGGTAAAAATGTCGGTATTTCTGGTCCCACGATTATAGCATCTTCCTTTTCGGCATATTCTTTCAATTTCTTGCCATTTGCATTCTCTATTTTAGAATTCCATTGTTGAGATTTACAGTTGAGATCTCCAAGTATTATTCTTGGAAAATGACCCCCTAATAAAATCTTCATCTCTTCCTCTGGCAGATTTATTTGCGGCGGTTTATACACAGAGAATACCTTAATACTTTCTCTTCTTATCTTTATTGTGATCGATAGTGCCTCTATAGATACGTCATTGTCCACAGGATTTACAACCGCATTCAGGTAGTGGTTCACGTCTCTTTTAACGAGAATAGCAACCCCTCCACCGTTTCTTTCATTTCTGTCTCTTCTGTATATTTCGTAGTTTTCGAAGGATATTTTATCTTTAGGAGTTAATTTAGTTTCCTGAAGCGCCATAATATCAGGATGTCTTTCTTCTAACAATTGTTCAATATCTGATTTACGGGCTCTGATTCCGTTAATATTCCAGGAAACTATCTTCAGATTTTCTAGCTGTGATAGCATGTTCATAAATTATTTATTTCCAAATAAGTTTTGAAATTTCTTCTCGAATTCTTTTTCAAATTTCTGCATTATTTTGCTGAATATTTTCTCAGTGAGTTTGTCAAGTTCATCTTTAGGGTCTTCCCTTCTGGTTTCAATTGGTTTTGTGGACGATTTCTTTGTTTTTTGTACCTGTGGTTTTTCAACAGTAACAACAGTCTCTATTTTTTCAGCGATTTTTTTGGGGGGGACTTCTTTTTTTGTCGGTGTTTTCTTCTTCGTAAGATTTTTATATGCGCTGCAGCCTTTATAACTGGCCGGATGTCCACTCTGGTTACATAAAACGCATGCCGCGTTCCTTTCGCCTTCTTTTTGCGTCAATGCACACTCTTTTGTGCAATGCGCTCCTAAGCATTTCACGCATCTCCACGGAAATGTACATTTATTTTGGGCATGTCCATATCTCTGGCAGCGATGGCACTGTCCTGGACCTTCTGGCTTCTTTTTTGGTTCGATTTCAATACAAAGGCTGTAGATCTTTTTGATTTGAAATATTTCCTTGTGCTGCGTTTTTACAAGGTAAAGAGGAATTGCTTTTTTGGTTTTATTTGACGTCATTCTCGTCACTTCGGCATCTTTAATACCTTGAAGTCCTAAGTCGTTTTTAATCACGTCAATATCCGCGTCAAGTGGCAAGTACCTTATAACGGCGTATACTCTCTTTTCTTCTTCCGTTTGGTAAGTAAAATATTCCTTACCTTGTTGATCTAGGAATTTTGTTAGTTTCCTGAAATCTTCTGCGGACGAGGCAATAATTTTAATGCCGTCTCTGACAACCGTTGCCCGGTTATAATTTATTCTTTTGCTATACAGCGCTTTGGATATTTCCGTCCAGTCTGAAGTCCCCATCATTGTTACTGGGGGGATTTTATCTTTTACAGGTGACTGAGACGTCACCGTTGAATTTTTCAAGTTGTCCTCAATTGAGGACGAACTGTCTTTCCTGGCACGCTTGGCCCGAGGAGCTCCTGGGGGTTGGAGGGCTTTTTTGTTATCCTCAATATTTGTGGCCATCTTTTTGGGAAGGACAACTGGGACAATCTTGGAATCGGTTTGGGCCGATGTCCCAGGTTCAGAAGTCAAAGCCTGGGAATAACTTTTTATTTGATGATTTGGGGATTTATTTTTCGAGAGTTCTTCTCTCAGGAGTTTCAACTCGCTGGTCAAATTTGCCATGCAGGTTGTAAGAGCGGCTAAGTTTGCTTTGAGCTCGTCATTTTCCTTTCGGAGCCTGACGAGTTCCTTAAGTTCATCACTTTCATCCTCAGAGGTCGTGTATCTGTCCTCCGTATCCATGAAGGATCCATCGTTATCCGAATTTTCATCCATGATCAAACGCGGATAATAGAATAATTAATAGTCACTTACCCTTTTTTCAACTTCACTAAAGAGTCCGTGAATCACACACGCACGGAACCAACGATCCTTTCGGACCTGGACTCAACGCGCGAGAAAACAAAAAACCTTTTACAAGCACTAACTTGGATGATGCGCATCAACGTGGCGTACGGCGCACTGAACTGGTTTACACACAAACTCAACTCTCGGTACGTGTACACTAGTCGACGTCTCGGTCAGTACTGTCGACCGGCAAGAAGCAACTGTAGTTTTTTACTTATAGTTGCAGAACTACTGACAAAGTTCACCAATGAAACGCTTGGTTCTTCTAGGAACATCAGCACAAGAATGCGTGAGCCCAATGCAACCAATGCATGCATCGTAACCAGTCTTTTCCAGGGCTTATCCTGGAGAATTCTGATTTTTTCCCGATCTGAATCGAGAAGAATACGACATAGCAAAAGACAGATGACAGTCGTCTTCATCATCTCGAAAGTTGCTAGGAACATTTTCTTCTTCATTGTCTTCTTCAAATAATGCTCTAGGAACTTGTCTCCTTTTCTTTGGCTGAGGTATGGGCTAATTTTTTGATTTGATTGCAATCATATTAGGTGTAGAAGTTGAAACTAAAGGTGGATTTATACAGCAACTGAAATAAAATAAGAACTAAAATAAAATAAAATAAGAATGTTCACTTCATGCATTTCAATGACAGCGTTTATACAGGAAATAAGCTAAAATAAGGAATAAGAATTAGAATAAGAGATGGTCAACTTTTATCTTTTTCGCTTATTTTATTTGGAAAATGATAGTGCGCATGACCCAAATCCACTCCCCAATCTTTTCCGTATTGATACTTTTGACAAGTTCTAGTTTTCTAACCTAAAATTTAATGAATATTTTTTTAAATCATTATTGATGATATATTTAATATGGATGACCAGGAAATCATGATGGGAGCGATGTTGTTATTGATGACAAGCCTTGAATAAAAGGCGGAATAGGCGATTTTCTAAACTTACACAAAAGTCATTTTCAAAAAATCTGCGATTTGATTGGTTCATTCTTATTTCTTATTTTATTCTAGTGATCTCTATAAACCTATGTTGTCTGCTCTTATTTCTTATTTTATTTTAATTTAGTTCTTATTTTATTTTAGTTGCTGTATAAATCCACCTTAAGTACGTTCATCGAGTCTTCGGCTCACGTTTGCCTTGTCCACTTATGAATCATACTTTAAGAATTGGAGGAACCTCCTCATAGGATCAGCAAGAGTAGGTTAATAAGATGCATCGACTTCATTAGCCGAAGATGAATACTTTGTTATGAATATGTTAAGACAAGACCTGGATCTATAAAACCTCAATACTTTGCTACAGAAAAAAAAATGTTTTATTGAACACTGAAATATTAAGCTCTTACTGAAACACCCTTTATAAACATTTACTGTTCACGAGCGGTAATCTATCCGAATTGAGGTTAACACACCTAAGGAATCCTACACCTCCCATCTTTATGGCGTCATTCTTGTCGGCGAGCCTTCGGGTCTGAGTCTCTCTATTATTGCGGTATGAACAATAGGCCTTCGCACAAGAAGAAGAAGAAGAAGAGGAAAATTCAATAGCCTCAACCATCATAGAGGGTATGGCTGAAAAAGTAAAAATTCGACCTCAAACACACATTGCGATGGTTTGACCGCATATGTGTAGCCCGTGCACTAGAATCCTTTATCGCTACAACGTAAATCACTTTCTTTTCGACCGAATCGGCTTCAGTTCAACTTCCACTCGCTCTGAGCCACCGGTCATCTGCAGTAAACATTCGTAATAAATCTCCACCATTAATGTACGCGTAAAATTTATGGGGCACTTGCCAGTACGATCTTATTTCGAATAATATTTCGGAAATTCAGTAGCGAACGTTCGCTTTCATCGTAGGCGGCGAGTTAATGACCAGGACAACTTTTACTTGCTACCTTTTTTCATTCGAAGGGATATGTGGATAATTCGTTATTTTTGTTTGTTTATATGGCGTGTCGCCCTCAATTTCCGCGACAACATTCACTCTTCCGCAGGTCTCGTCAGAGAATCAGCCATTTTTCCGGTTTGGTGAGATGGCAACTGGCGATTCGGTAGCGATAAAATCAGAGAATTTGCACTTATATTTGTTCAGATCGCTGAGAAGTGGAAAAGAATGTTTTTTGAGTTTATTTTTCAGATTCCATCAAGCAAAATTGTATGATTTCAATGATAGGTATAATCTCATATATACTCACATATATTCACAATTATAAAATCACAACTCTGGCCTTGGAAATTTGACACATTTCACTCTGTATCGAAGTTATGACGTTTTTCAAAATATTTTTATGTTCCAAGTCAAGACTATGTTGCCCTTTCTACATTCTTAGCGTATTTCTCAGAATGTATATTTCATTTTGGAGAACACAACAGAAAATTGTGAAGAATATTATACATGTAAAGGAGTTTTTGGATTTATGATTGTAAAGATTTATCGATGTGCTTTGTTTTCATCATGATATTGTATGTGATATGATTGTGAGGGTGCATAACATTTCTATTTCTAATATTTCTTTATTTCAAATAAATAACAGTTTTATTCATTCATCACAAAGAAAATAAACATAATAACTGAATTAACGAATTTGTTTACAGAGAAACTAATAATTTCAATGCAATAGTAACTGAGTTTTGGTTATAAATTAATAAGCCTGAAAGCTTTATAGATATACATTTCATTTATTTGATCTTATGAACAAGGATAAAATATTCTGACTGTGTAGTAATTTATTAGTTTAAAAAATATTCATACATTACTACCACAGTAGATTTGTACAAATAAAATGGAATAGGTCAAACATATGCTTCACATTTATCATTCACCTGTTCTAAAATAAGACACAAACTCCTGGAATATGGAAAAAACCGATGTATTCTGGTTCAATATAGCCTATTTCTACTTTCGGCAAAGGATTGATAGGAATGAAAGCTCCAGTGACACATTTCAATTAATCGGAATCTGAATTCAACCACCGTTGAATGCAATATAGTCATATTTCTTCTTTTTTTCAGCTTTTTCGACGTGTTTTTTTTCTGAAACGTGAAAACGATCAACAAGAATCATTTAGAGACCGATGATGGCCATCCAGAACCCGTTTAGGTACTTACGAAAATCGTGCAATTTCATTCTGCGAGTTCTTTCCTCATAATTCCTCGAAAATCCTACCTGAACCATATTTTCCGGTCGCTTTCGTTAGAAGATCGTATAAGAAAGCCTTTTTTGTCCATTTACACATTCCAAATAAATTTTGAGCACCGATACTGAAACTAACCAAACTTCTGGGGGACCGGAATTTCGTTTGAAATCTTTCTAAACGGCCAGATACCTAAAAAAAACTTCGTTATCAAGTATAAAAAGGTCGATTAGTACTTACTTTCGCTTTATTTATGCTTATAAATCGATTTTTGGTCCAATTCAAATTTGCCGTTCGTACTCACGCCAAAAGTCGTGAAAGGAAAAAATGACACTTGCACAACATTTCTCATATCGACGGGAAACTTCTTCTAGACGACGAAGAACGGAAAAATAGGCGATTTCCTTTCGATATTTCGCCCCAAAATCGCCGATCGATTCGAACTAACAAAATGTGGAATATCTTTGATACTTTTACTTTGATGTAAACAAAGGAACTGGCAACGTCGTTTTGTCATAAACAATATTTTCTGTACGCGCACAGACTTTTCATCAGGTGCACCAACTACTGAAAACGAAACCATGATCTCCTATGTGATTAAATAAAAGTGAATGGAGTATAACTATTTTTTTCAGGATTCATGTAAAGAGAATTTAAAACGGAATCCTGAAAGTGTTTTGATCGTCCATCGAGAACAATTGAATATCGAATTTCAAATTGAATTATTGAATACAATATGAGGAATGATGGATATTTTTTATGCAATTTCCTCACAATTTGTCATTTATAGCTATGTGAAACAATGCTAATGATAATGATTCTTCAAGAATACTTCTTTCAAATACAGAATAATCCTGAATTCTGATCTGTTTCTGGGAGAAATTATTGGAATCTTGAAGATTATGTTTCTTTCTAATTTAATAGATCTGCAATTCCATCCAAAATATCCAATTTCAAGCATTATTTTTAATTATTAAGACAAGAAGTTTTATATGTTATAAAATTTACTGATTTCTCTATTGGATTATGTAAATGAAGCATTCTTCAATTCATTATCAGATCATTCGACATTATTCTAAATATTTGAAATGATAAAAATCAGGATTCTCATACTCCTATAAATCAAACGATAATTTATCATCTTCTCATCTTGATTCACTTTTGATTCTTTCCAATCGCCATATATTTTGTAGATGTTTCATCTGGTATTGAATTGTTAATAATGAAACCTCAAATGCTTCCAATGACAACATATTTGAAAAATATCGCTTAAAACAATTTATATTGGTTTTTTAATCAATGGTGTTTTGGAATTAAACCTACCTGCATTTCTCACACTTCATCATGTATGTTGGTGAAAATTTAGATTTTTTCGCAGCAGTTTGTGTTTTTCAATAACTGTTTCTATTCAGTTTATTAAAAAAAAAACAGTTTTTGTTGTTGAACGTTAGGTGGGATTTTGAATAACGGACAAACTAAGTATCATTGTTGTTTATTCGAGTTATATAAAACAGAAAAATATACAGATTAAATATTGCATCTTTATTTGTAACAAACTTATTATCATTACCAATGTCATCTCTCCCAATATTTACAATTTCCTTATTACATGACTAAGCAATCTCTACACAATTTATTCGAAACTTGGTAACCATATCTGACTAAAGAATTACTAAAAATATTTTGTTCGAAGTATGGCGAGAAGTCTTTACAAAATTTCTACTCCTAACAATTGTACAATATTCAATAATTTACAAAAAGTCACTATCTCACTCTATTGTGTTCGATATAATAAAATCGAAGGTAACTTAAGGAAGAAATTGCACTTCTGCATCAAATTCGAAAAAGAATTATTATAGGAACAATGTAGTACACTTCATCAGAGTAAGAAATAAATGTTAGAAAAAGGATTCGTCTTAAAAATATGTTAGATAATGTGCAAATTTTCCATTCTGCTCAAGAGGTGCTCTTATGGAATATGATCAGAAAAATTGAAAAACTATCGTGCAGAAATTTTTTCACTAAAATGGGAAATATGTAGAGTTATTAAATTTCGATCAACTTTGGTTGAGAGGTTAGTATAGTTAAATATAAAGTTTTCTGTACGATAGCGAAATATAATACAAGTCAATTCATCGAATGTTTGAGACAAGTAAGGAACAATAGAATAGAAGAATACTGATTTCTTTGATTTTCAATTAGAAATGAGTCATTTTCTGAATAAATAAATATCATAAATATTAAAGAGTTATGTGTTTCAATACAATATAATACAAAACGATGATCAAAAATTTATCTCTCACTAATTGATTAATTTTTCAAAAAACTCTGATATAAAAAATTCATTTGGACAAATATTGTGTCGATCAACATAAAACTTGTTCAACTGAATCTTCTTCAAAGTGGAGTTTTTGCTGGTTTTATATATTCTACATATATGTGGTGAATAAGGTATTCTCCATCGGAGTTTTGAGATTTGATCATTCGAGTGAGATAAGATTCCAGGGTGTGTCTGAATTCCAATAAAACGCCCTTATACTGATTCATTCATGTATTCTGATTCGCTATTGTTGTAAGCAATTTTCGCGAGAGGGTCGTAAAGTGGCTTTTTCGTCGCTTTTTGTTCTAAAATGCAAATACCCACCATAAGGAAATAGCCATTACGGTGACGCCCACTACCCGAAGACTATACATGGAGTGTGTAATATGTAACCAGCAACTCAGATTTATCTTTATGGTTATATTTTTTATAATAGCAGAGATGTCAAGGAGATAGCCGGTTGAGGAATTGAATGGGTAATTTCCCTCAAAATGTGGCAAGAAGAATCACGGTGAGACGAAAGTGCATTTTCCAAAATATTATTTGATTCCTACAAATTTTGGTTACTGAACTGGATGAGAACTTTTTGTGATACAGAGAACACAAAGATACTAATTAAAGTTTCAAAAAAAATAGACAAAATAAAGAAAAAAAAAGATTCGATCAAAAAATTCAAGTTAAGAACCACAGCAGAGGTAGACAATTTTTGCAAAAACCATTATCTGAATTTGAAACAATTCTCAAATCTCAAATATCGATCATTTGAATTCTTTTGGTATCCAGACATCGAATGATACCACCGTATGCAGCTGGTTTTCGCTGAGAAACGCTTTAAATCACCGTAAGATATGCATCCTTGAAAATATTAACGCGATGCAAGCAATAAAACATCTCTGATCAAAAATTTCTGAATAATGGCATTTGATTAACATCAACAGATTCTTGTATAACAGCAGGGTTCCGCTTTCAACACGGCTTCTACAGCGAAGAATCTACCCTCCATTTCTACCAATATCCGACATTGACCTTCAGTAAATCACTTTCAAGTAGATTAATGGTCAAAGATGGTTTCCAGTACAGGTAACTATGCAGTTTGCGCAATCTGAAGATCTCAAATTGAAGTTATTCATTCTATTTTCGCTTATCGTCTGAGAGAATCGTCTATGCAAGATTGATCTCCTCTACTTGTATCTCTGATCTGACAATCTCTGTATCAGTTCACTCGGTGCATTATAATTTCTTCAGAATTTAACCAAATAAGTTTTTTGAACTCGTTTAGCTAACAAGATTAAATGGGTGAATAGAGAATGGTTTTAAGGTGATCAATTTTCTGGAAAATGGAACCAATTGTTAAAATGAATATTTTCTCCGAAGCACATTTTCCTTTGATTCCTTCACCGACAATCTCTGGATTTACGACTGAGAAATGTTCTCGGTGAAAGGACATACAAATCCATGTGTTCAAATTCGATATACCTGTCCTTCTATGGTAAAATCGGGCTACAAACCAGGGCAAAAGCCATCATCTTCCATGTTCGTTCAATTACGGCCAGTTTCCTTTGATCTTTCATGCTGCTCTTCTTCATGTAGACAACGGCGTCTTTTATCTGATTCGCTCACCTCGTAAGGTCCATTTTAACACTTTTTTGTTGTTTGTGCCGTTGTCGTCAATTATCCGAAGACCTTTCATGTTTTCGACTGTTGTACGCCGCATATTCCTGAATTTGGAGGCGTTTATCAGTTAAGAGAGGTTATGATGTGGTGACCCGTTGCGATTTCCATCTCTTTGTCGGCGCCTTTGATGTTTCCATTGAAGTTTCTGATGTGCTGAACGTGATTTTGCGGGTGAAGTGGAAGTGGAGCATCTTACGTCTTCGACTTTCAGATCTACGAAAAGTAAGTCTGTTTGATGCGGTTTCACCACAGAAATTGTGTCGGTTGAAAAGGGGAATATTTCTTCCTTTTGTGAGATATGATTAGAAGAAATTAAAATTGAAATAATGGAACAAATATTCAAAAGTTTCTAGTAGGCTTTAAGGGGACGTTATACTCTGGCCGACGGCACCGATTCTCCATTCAAAAAATGCCTTTCATTTTCCCAAGTTCGCGCCCTCAATTTTCCACCCAAAAGCTGGATTTTTTTTAATTCTCCTGGAATTTCAGACAGTTCTCCGCGATTTCACAGTTTCTTGAACTCTTCAGAGTATTTCCGTAATTTTTCGCATTATTTAAGCGCCTATCCAAATGGATTTTTTTTTAATATAGAAATTTGTTGAGGGCACTCCAATGAGTTTTCTGAAAAAAAAACTGATGAACAACCGCCGAAAAACGATTATGAAGTAAATTTTTATAGACTCTCAAATTCAACCCGATTTTTTTATGCAAAAAAACAAATTTTTCAAAGAGAAAAAATTGGAATGCCCTCAAGACATCCTTCAACTTCAATTTGAAAAAAAATCATCAAGCTCTCAAAAGGAAAATTGAGGGGCGTGAACTCGAAAAAATGAAAGGCACTTTTTGAATGGAGAATCGGTGCAGTAGTCAATTATTTCATGCGAAAAAATAATTCTTTCAAAGAGAAAAAATTAGAGTACCCTCAAGACATCCTTTATCTTAAATTTAAAAAAATAATCAAGCTTTTAGGTGGAAAATTGAAGACGTGAACTTGGAAAAATGAAAAGTACTTTTCGAATGGAGAATAGGTGCCGTAGCCGTCGGCCAGAGTATAGCGTCCCCTTAAGAATTGTGCAAGATGTCATGAAAAAATGATGAAGAATTACTTTTCAAGGAGCGAAAAGAAAGAACTTTTCATTTCAGTTCGACAAGAAGCAAAATTTTAATCAAAAAGAAGATATACAATTAAATACCAAAAAGAAAGAATTATTTGCTAGTTTGCTAGTGCTGAGATTTCCAATTAAACATGCGCTTTAGGTTCAGATGAACCAAATTCCAGAGTAGGATCATGAAACTGGAAAATAAATTCAGTATGTAGAACAAAAAAAAAAAAATATAACTGAAGACAAGAAAGAAATAACTGAATTATTTAAACAATAATGTGAATTGTGACTGCCTAGATCTCTTGATGTTTTTATATCAATATCTTTATACAGGGTATTCCACAAAGAGATGGATCGAAATATAATTTGTAAAAAGAAAAATTGGTTAGGGGGCTTCTAAATGGGATATCTCCAACCAATGTTTTCTCAACATTTCTCCTTGGCTTTAAACAGAAAGAGATGGAAACAAATTTCAATTTGGCTCATGGCTCTCATGATTTTTTGAATGCATCAATGAAGTTAGAACCAACCCCACCTGAAGCTCATCTTCAGTTCTCTCAGCCTTGTTAAATATTCCTTTTTCACAAAACACTTTGCGCTTGCCGAAACCACCTCCAGGCAAAGATCTCCTCGACCAGATACAAACATGTTTGACGAAAGCAATTCTGTAACATGAAACACCACAGGCTAAGTTCCGAACGAAGTATTTTCCTTAGGAATCAGATGACATAAACAAGGTTCGTTATTCGCCAACGTCCCACCATGGCTAACTGCGATAGAGAGGAGATGATGAAGTATTGTTTCGATATTATTGTAGGTAGAAGAGTGATTGACTCTGCTGCCAACTTGTGTTATTGCAGAAGATAATGTCCGTAACAAAGTCCGAGTTTTATGAGCCAGATAACGCAGGGCGTAAGAAACGCATCCTATGCTGACCGAGCCGATATGGCTTTCTTTTATCGACAGATAGTCTCGAGGCATAAGGAATATTGCAGCTGCAGCAACAGGAACAATTCGGATGTATAGATTTAGGTTTGGCCAGAAGATCTTCTAAGACAATTATACCAAGAGATGTGAGAATTGTGCAATTAACAGCAACACTTTTGAGTGGATAAAAGAAGGCTTTCGTGGAATATTTGTAGCATTTCTTTGATTTGCCTCACATTATGAGGCACATAAATAGTTGAGGCAGATTTCTCAACACGATGTACCGTCATTTGCCATATTTTAAAAGCAAATGATGTTATCCGAAAGGTTGGAAATTCTGCAAGATAAAATAGGAAAAATGGTGTAGATTTGGCAACATGTCATTCTGCGCTCCATCCTGCTCATAATTTCAAGGAGCTACGCAGCGACTAACGAAGTGCTTCAAGTCCACCGCCCATCCTGGCGGCAACGTTATGAACTAATAACGAAACCGCTTTTCACCGATTGCAAGATTGTCTATTATTAAATGCGCTGTATAGTTTTTAGTTGTCGCCCCTGGTACTAACGTGAATGATGGAGAATCGGTAACGATTGAAGGAATTTTAATACCAACTCGGGATAGGAGAGGCTTAAGTATTGTTATGGCTCGCTATGTATTGCTGTACCAGTCGCAGATTTCACTTCGAGGAGGTCAAACCAAGATTCACCGTATCCATTTGAGAATTTCCCTAATCGAAGGAATTTTCGTAAATTTAGCAACAAAAATTCGCTACATCATTCAAATGGAAATGGTTATAAAAATTACATACAGTTTAATCTACCAGACATAGACGATCCTGAGGACCTCCACCGTGACTTAGTCAGCTTAAATAGTGTGGTCTGTGGAAGGAGAACACACAATCATAGCGTAGATATTTTATCGTAATTACGATATCAAGTAAGAGACTAGAAGACAGAGTTGCAGACTAGTTTTATTCTGAGAACTGAATGAACTCATTTCTTGTACAGCACACGATTCTCTATTCAGAGATCTCTACATAATATTCCACCAATCGATTGTTCTGTATATTTAGCTGCATGTAATTTATCGAACTGTGAAACCGAGGGGTTTTTGCTTCGGGGATCCGAGCAAACTTTGGTTCTTCCTTCGTTTTCCCTCTCCGAAACTACTGCCGCATGGGCCAATAACGGTATCATAAAGGCGTAAAAGACTTTCGAAGTTATAGAGTAGATTTTTTTCTTTTTATCTTCCCTTTAAAAATATGTTCAAGCCCACTCACTTAGGTCATAACAGTATGACTTATTGGCAGTTGATAGCTATTCAAATGAACATTATGAACAATTCGGCTTCCATCCGCCCAAGTTTGTGATAAATCTTGAAGGACACCCTGTATATTCCCTGATGATCTTTTCGCATACAAAATTCTTAATTAGCATGATAAAAGCATCGAAAAATTAAAGGAATTCGTTTTCTTGCACGGAACCTGTGTGATTAATTACGAGAGATGAAGAGACAGTTAACACTTCAGGTTAAATATGGCGATGTTCGAAAATGCTACTGGTTTTTCGGGGAGCAAGGTTACCAATTAACATTTTGGGTGTAGGTCTTGTGGTTTTCTTAAAGTTCATGTCACCTCAACGAGTTTTTAATTGGAGAATGTCTTGATGTACATCGCGTTTGTTTTTTACGAATATTCCAAGACCTCCAGAAATTATGTTCATGATAATGGAATAACCTGAATTATCAGCTTGATATGGTTGAAAAGACATCAGGGCCCCCAGTCTCAATAAATGGTATTAGATTGTTATTAGTGTGTATACGAATTGAATATATACACAATTGACGAAGCTTCAGTGAAAATAAAAAGAAGTACATTGAAAATGAGGATAGTATAAAGTAAAAAAATAATCGAGCAAATAAATAAATTCAAACTCTAAGAAAATACTATACGTTTAGAAGGAAACGAGTTGAATATGTTTCAAGGTGATTTCAAACGAAATTTTCTCACCTTCAAGAACTAGAAAACCAGTAAAAATTCAGTAAAAATAGAAAAGAACAAGTTGAGAAGGATTCAGAATCAATAAAAACGATAATGAAAGAAATGATGCATGTTAAAAAAAAAAAGAAATTAGAGTATTATTAAGGAAATCATCATCAAATAGAATATCATCTTGATTCAACAAAGTCCAAAAAACAGAAGTACTACTCGCATATGTAAAAAATACGAAGGATCATAAATATTATCGACTATAATCGATGAACAATGTTGATGGATTGTCGCTGAGCATGTTCTGCTACCTAACGACCATTATATCTCAGCAATTCACTCCTAAAAACCTGAAACTGAGAAATCCATAACGAACCAATTTATCACTCGAAGTCCACATAGCTTCACTTGTGGGAAATATCAACGCCAGATATACTCGAATTGAAGAAAGAAGATCTACAGTTAACTACGATGATATTGCATTACCATCCAAATGGTTTATAAATTACAGGTTATCCAAGCCTTATATTGGTCGAATTAAGGCTGATATTTATACACATGGGAAAATGAGTATATCCAGTGGCACAAACATAGCCGCGCGGTGACTTCCGAAGAACAAACAAGTAGTGTGGAAGATAATTTAATCCACATCTAGTTTTTCGATTGTCACTTATTTAAATTGCTCCTGTAAGATTTGTGTTGATTCGTTATTTCCCACTCATTTGAGTCCAATTCAACGAATTGAAAATGTGAATAAATGAGGTGAGAGAAAAACGCTTCACACTTTTTTATACATGACTAAAAATCTGAAAATGTGGTCTCTAGCAAATTGATGAACTGTGAGAAAATGTCTGATACATTATGATGAATGATGTTATGATAGCCAATGAAGAGAAAAGCATTAAATAAAGCGAACATGATAGGTATTAATGAAAATAAGCAACAAAGTGACTTAACAAGAAAATATGGTTAAAGCAAGAAGACAAACAAGAACATAAAATAATTTCAGGGTCTGAAGGAGACAAGTTCAGATGAAAATGAAAGCCAATGAATATAATATAAATAGGAAAATGTGTTATGGGAAATGTAATCTTCTTGATGATTAAAGAAATGAAGGATAAGAAACATGTTTCAATGCGGAGTAGTGAGAAGGAGTACCTAATACGGATGTAAATTTAGCTAACAACTAATTCAAATACGCTAAAAGATTGTAGTGAACTCAAGTTGTTGATGAAATGATAATAAATTCTTTAAACAAGAGAAGAAATTACAAAATTGACAGAATGTATTGAGGAAAATTAGAAATCAAGAGAAATACAGATTTGAAAAAGGGAGAAACCAAAGTTTATAATAATTCATGAATATCATTCTGAGAAATTGTTGAATTTGATTGAAGAGAATGAATGTGAAAGTGTAGAAAAAAATTCGGACATATATTTAATGAATATTCGAAGTGAGCAGACAATTATTTCAAAACAGATTGAATTGGCAAAAGTTCTATGAATTCCAATAATTTGAATAAGGTTAATTTGTCAACATTCAAGCTGAAATAGTATTTTCTGAATATTGAATAATCAATATCATTGAGAGTGAATACTTCAGGTGATGCTGAAAATACTACTTAGCGGTTGTAATTACCAACCAATTAATATTAGTTCAGTCCTATTCATCAACTTGCGATGAGTCATTCATGGTTTTGACTCTTTGTTTTAATGAGACTTGCCATAATATCAAAGCAAGACATTTAATCAACCTTGTAGTAATACTACAGGCCATAATTCTCAACATTCGCAAGTGATCTTGAGTGTATGAGTAATAATTTATGATCAATATAAATTCTTCAGTGCAAAATTTCATATAAATAGTATTTATGAAATTGTCATCTGAGATCATATGATATTTAAAGAAAAATGTTACGCAAATCAAGTTTATTTTTGACATTAAATTGTATTAAATTGTATGTATGGTAAAGTTTCAATGGAATAGAACTTGATTGATTGATAAAAATGGAACTGAATACAGTCAAATTGTGTATCTCGTTGCATTCATTGAAAGTAAAATTCAACATTATGGATTATTTGCATTTACATCAAACACCGCGTAGAGTAGTCATATTTTATTGTTCCCTTTACTGAAAATGAACCGACTGAATGTTAAACTATAGCCTTAAGGCTGCGGTGCAGTTAGATACACCCACTTCCTCTATACTCAAGAACTGGATCACTCGAGCTGTCATGATTTACAAGTGGCATTCTCGGAGTGACCTCTTGAAGACCACAGCCGTCGTAGAGTGAGACCGGAAATAAGCTTTCATTCCAATTCTGTATAATAAGAGAGCATCTTCCATATTATGTACCACAATGAAGACATAGAAGATTGAACGATATTTTTACCCAATAAACTTGTTTGAACTTCGAAGTTTTTATGTGTTTCGAGAAAACTTGCTTTCTATCTACTAATTTCAGAGAGAATAATGTTTTTTGGAATCTTTTTATGGCTGTTCTATTTACAAAGAACCTTTCAGCTTTTTGTGATGAATTTCGATAATAAAATTAATTTGGAATGAGGATATAACAACACAACAAGTGGTTGTATTAGTGTAATGAAAATGTTTTGAATTTAATAGGTGATTAAGTTTGTTCTCCAAGCCGTGAAAATGCCCCTAGGAATTCGTCGTAGATAGTTCTAGACCAACCTGTCCTAGACTTAATGATAGCAGCAGAACAACCGGAAACTAACGCATCATACCTAAACGTTGAACATAAATTTTCAAGAAACACTAACCTGAATCGCAAATTTCAACCACAAC
Organism: Adalia bipunctata; assembly: GCA_910592335.1. Classification (NCBI taxonomy): domain Eukaryota; kingdom Metazoa; phylum Arthropoda; class Insecta; order Coleoptera; family Coccinellidae; genus Adalia; species Adalia bipunctata. The sequence goes on from OU342953.1 coordinate 26,303,356, forward strand.
GAATAAAACAGACGCCTTTAAGATCCGGATAGTTGAGAATAATGACCGCAGCATTTACTTATTCATTATTGCGTTTTATCAACTAGAGCTAGGTCGTGAAATTTCTAATGACAGCCGGAACCATTCTATTTTGTCATTCTTGTTGTCGTTCCGTCATTTTACGGTACTTTTGCGGGTACATCAAATTCCTCCACGTTATTTTAGCGATGCAGGTATCGATGGAAGGAAATTAGTAATTGACTGCAATTGAAGCGAACGGTTTTATTTTTCGTTTTCTGCCGATGAAACGAATGGTTAGTGTCATTACTGATTATAAGCGAAAGTGTTAGTTTTCAAGAGAAAGAAATGCTCATGATTTGGTAGGTAATGATGCACTTTCGATGGTATGATCAAGTATTTATGACTTCCTTCATGAAATTAGTTCAGATCATGGTGTGAATCAAAGATTGAAATTGTTGTCTTTATGGCTCTTCTCTTCATGATGCCCTTCAAAAAAACGTGATTTTACAACCAACCAGTATTTTTTCAGTATATTCATGAATGGAAAAGATGACCCCCTAAAAATGAAAATGGACCGGTCCCGACGTTTTCCAAAAAAGCTCAAAGTTAAGAAAATATGTTACTGTAATATTTCATGTGGGCCATCCGGTGTGCATATTTCATCATTTAGTTTTTTGTTTATGTGCAGTGATTGCCTAAGATATCATTCAGTCACCTATATTTTTTTTTTCGAATCGAATATCATAATTGTTGAAGATATTGCGATCTTTCTATGGAGACTCCAACAGTGGGTCAAGCGACGAACCGTTCATGTCGATGGATTGAAGATGGATTTCGGACATAAAATTCAACATTTTATCATATTTCTAATGAGGAAATAGCGTTTCCATCTCTGTTTTATAAAATGAACACTAAATTCAACCTGTAAATGTGACTGAATCGAAATTCAAGATCAAGTTCTAAATAGAGATTTTTCTAAAAAAATTAAACTGTTTGAGTATGATTAGGCGGTTGTCATGTGGCGTTATCAATTTCTATTGTGATTAAAAGAGATTTTGAAGAAAGAGACGGAAAGCCTTCGTTCGGATCGATTGATTTCTGATGAAGGTTGAGATCGAAATCTAATTACCAAGTTTGAATATATTTCCATATTTTATGGAAGGGAAAAATTTTTATGAAATTGTTAACGCTCAGTAGTGAGTGCTAACGAGGTCATTTAATTAACTGTAAGTGATTTTTTGAAGAATTATGTTTATTCGTGGAGTAAACGCAATTTTTGTCAGGAGATTCCAACAGTGGGTCAAGCGACGAACCTGGCTGGTAAATAATCGAATAATTAGATGCCAATTGAGAGTAGATATTTGCATGCTTGAATAAGAATCTTGAATGACTAAATTCCAGATTTTTGAACATTGCACATAATTCCTTCATGCGAATATTAACCCTGAGCAATAAATGTAGTTAAAAATTAGAATAGTTTGGAGGAATGAATGAGAAAGATGAGAAATACGATAGTAGAGGGAGAATAAGAAAGGTCTAGAGTATAATTAGAGAAAATAATTTAAACAAAAAAGAAAGAGGAAAGTATTAGAGATTCATTGTAGCCTTGAAATTATGAAGAAAATGTTTTATGCTAGAGAAGTGTGAAAATATAGAGTATGATGAAGAATGTACTATTCGAATGATTTCCATAGGTAAATAAGGAAAATTCAATATCCCAGTTATCAAAGTTCAAGAGGCAATTTCTAGTTATTACCTATGGAAAAGGAAGAAGTAACGCTGGAGAAATCAAAGAGCATAAGTCATATAGTGTAGACATTCAGCAAAGAAGAAAAGCAACAAACTTGATACAAAATGAAGAGATAAAAGGAAAAGTTAAATCAGTTCGTACAAATCTAGAGAAAGAATGAAATTCGTTATTTTTCGCATCATAAGATTTACATATTGTAAAATTCTTCGGATAGATATTGGAAAAGTCTGATTCAATCAAATGAGAAGAAGAAAAAGGTATAGAAGGAGAACGTAAGAATCAATTCGATCTATAGCACTCAAGAAATAAGGAAGTACGAAGTGAAACAGAAGTTGAAATTTCAAATATTGTATGAAAAAAAAATATTTAGTACATTAAATGATTCAAATTGAAAAATGAGATGAATGTAGGATAATGATATGCTTGGTATGTCCTGTCAAAATCAAAGTTGAAATGTTCCTCACAGGAAAGAAGAGAAGATTCAAGAGAAAATGAAATGAAGAGAATGAATACATAAAGAATAAATGAAACTATGATATAAATACAAATTATTGTGGTAATTTAATGAATGAAACATGATTAATAGTGCATAAACAAGATTATTCATGAATGAAGCAAAAAGAAATGAATGAGATAGTTGGAATTAAATAAGAAAGGAAAATTCAAAGTATGGAACGTTTATTGTGAAATGAAAATGAAAAAGAAATGATTAATTTTGATAGGAAGAGAAGTATGAAGGAAGAAAGTCAGTCTGGAAAAGAAATGGAAGACAATGAAAATGGAAAATGTTTGGAGCAGAATGAGCCTCATGTCAAAATATCACTTCCTTGGCCTGCCCTGTCAAGGTAAATATAATGCCCTGTTCAAAATAATCCTTTTAACATCGCGAACGAGATATTCTCGTTGGTGCCGCAAAACTCATCAGAGAAAGTTATTTCCTTTCGAGTGAAATCACTGAAATGTCGATAATTTTGATTGATAGAAAAATGTCAGCCCAGGGCCATCTTTAAGCGTTTCAGTTCCACGCTAGAAGCTATTTGAATTTAATTAGCGGGACATAGATGTTCCGAAATAGGCATGTTCATACACCTACTAATTAGAAATCATATGATGATTTAATCCACCAGTTCCTTACGAGACTCTGCTTCCGATTATTATTAATCGGAGTTTAATTGATTAGGGTCTCATCGTTCACTTTCTAGATCAGTTTTTCTCGAGGCTTAGTGAATGCGTTTGATCTAGTTTCCAGTTTTAATTCGTTGCTGTCGGTGATTTGAAAGATGAGGATTCTTTGGGCAGGGTCTTTTCGGATTATACGCCTGAATTTAAAGAACGCGTGAATACGAGAATATCCTCATTTATCAAATCCTGTTCTCGTTGTGTCGAGAAATGATTAAGTGTCGAATAAATTATTCGAAAGGATAGTAGAAGTTCAACACATTCTTCAATATTTATGAAAATATGAATGTTAGCTAGGGGAAGACAAAAATTAGGAAATAATCAGTAGATACAAGTAAATAATATGAGATCTGTTAAGATGCTGATTCTTTAGGAAGACAAAAGCATTTGAGATAGTATAATAGGTCATGAGAATAAATTCGAGCATGGAAAGAAGAAAATTGAAGAAATATAAAGGATAAGATGAAGATTAGAGCGAAGAAGAAATTAAACGTAAAAAAATTCATAAGGATGTGGCAATACAATGACAAGAAAAATAATAGAAATGCGAAGATAAAATAGAACAGTTAAAGAAGGAATTTTAGAAAATACCTTTAAGGGTATTGGTTTTGAATTTTGCAAGAGGCTTCTGAGGATCTTCACGTGAAGAAGCATTAGTCCGAGATCACGTATAGTGTAGCTGATTAATTTTGTTGGGTTCCACTGACAAACGTTCATTCAATGTTTTATTGATGATCTTTTTATGTCCTGTCTTCGCTCCAACTGCCATCTCGCAGGTTGATGAGCCATGAGGTGAGAATCGGCTATACTACCGGTGGATTGAAACTTATGTAAAAAGTCCATTTTTACGGGGAATTAAAGCGGTAATTAACTTCTGATTCCGAATAATTCCAGCCAGGATAATTTGTAAGCCGATGTTGGACGCAATTAGAAGCATTACGACGGTCTTAGAACGGTATGGGGACATTTAATTTCCGATGGTAATATTGTTAATTAGCAGAGCGGTTTCCTAACACTTTAGATTTATTAAATCCCGATATGGTTGCGCTTACTCCACTTTTTCAACTCTTCTACTTCCTAATTCGTTGGAAATGCAACATTTCTCGCCGACAAGGCTGGAATAAAGGCGGAAGATTTGTTTTTCAGGATGGCAGCTTTCTCGGCTTTTTCCTCAGAGATAGAGAGGATGCTTTTGTCTTCTGTACGCAATTGAGAAGGTTACATACGGCAGCAAGAAGAATAGAAAATGTGTTATTTCTTCGAAACTTTAGGTTTTGGTTTTGACTAGGATTTTCTCGATATAATTGTTTGGAACATGTTCTACAGTTTCATGTTGAATATTATAGTGAAACTAATAAAGTTGACCGACGCAAAGGTAAATGTACCATGAATATTCGTCATTGTACTACAAAATCCTAGGTAAGGTGAAATTTACTTGAAATGAAAATTGTTAGTGGATTTCAGAAGATGGTAGATATTTTTAAAGTTACCATTCAAGTGTAATTTATGATAGCAAGCATGAGATTGTTATAGGTAGTTAAATAAACATTATTCGAGGCCAAAACAAATGATATCAGAGGAAGAGTAAAATATATTCATGTAAATTCAAAATAGGAAATGACAAGCTCACAGTAAGACAAGAAGACAGAAACTGAAACTCTAAATTGAGAAAATTATTTTTGTTTCATATAAATATCAACTTGTGAGATGATTATATAAGGAATATCCCATGCAATCAAGGAAATAAAATAAAATGCGAAAGGTCAAAATGAAAGCTGATTCAATTTTTTCAAAGCAAGAAAAGAATAAGGAGCAAATAAAGCAAAAATTGACAATGTTAATATGAAATGAAAAATTAAAATAAGGAAGTTTTCAATTAGAATTATATTATAAGGCAATATCAGCAATTGAAGGAAAGTAAATGATGAAGCATGAGTGTATGAAATTGAATAAATAACTGAAATGAAACAAAAGTATCGATGAGTTGTAAAGATTCAATGATGGGGGCAAGTTGGTATTATGAATAAGAAAATATAATGTTAGTGTAGGAAGATTATGTGTAAGAAGAATATGATAAATATTTTCTCATGATTGAATATGAAGTTTTTTCGATAACAAATTTTGTAACTTATTTGGCATTTAACACCGAATGAACTTCAAAAATGATTTAAATGAATACCAGTAGAACAGAAATCAGAGTATTATTAGATGTAGTATCTTCATCGTTTTGAAAAATAGATGAAATCATCAAAATATGTTCAATTCCTGCCATTACAATGGAGGTTTGATGAGTTAAATTTCGTCGTGCTTTTTTCAGTCTAATGAACGTTTTTATTCAGTTTCAATACCTCCATTATGAGGCAGAAAAAGCCTCAAAACATTAATTACCTGGATTCCTAATGAAAATCTTGACACATCATCTATTCTGACAGCCGAAACATATATTCATGTTGTAGCTCCATAAATCCGGCATTATAGCCCTAATCATTCTGTATGAAGATCTGTCTGTTAGGAACTGTCTCTACAACCGACACTCCATCACATACTATTCCCTAATAAAGTATAAGTAATTGCGTATAAACAGAAGGCTCCACTTTTTCAAGGGACGAGTTATAGCTTAGGCACCATGGAGATGTCTATCTCAGTTGGGAACGGATATCAAATATGCTTCACAATATACTGACTCGTATGAGTTATTGCTTTTCGGTTTTTGCGGACTAAAGTTATAGGAGTTGGGAAAACAAAGGGAGAATTTTTGCGAGTATATATGGGAAAACGGCAAAGCGGAAACTATTCTTCGTGAAATCGGTTTCCCACATAAGGAAATTGATGAGAGTAGGTATGTAAATAGGTGAACAACGAAAAAATTTATGTTAGATTAGGTTATACTGGTATATTCTTCATCTGTAGGAACGCGAATAAGTTGATTGCCACTTCTCTTCTGATATAGTTTATCTCCTGACTGAATTGAATGTTGTATTTTCTCGAAGTTATAATATAATCAAGTAACATTAGGCGTGAGAATCACTGAAACATTTGGGCTTTCATAATATGAAAGGAACATTGTAGGTTTTGTATTTTAAAACTGAGCTCGTCTTTAAATACAGGTTTTTCGATTGCAAAATTAGGATGTCAATTCACATTCTTGTGCAACAACTGGCTTCGTGAGAACTATCGGACTTTACTGAATTTCTCCGAAAAAACACAGGAAACGGATTATTTCCCCATAAGTGTGTTAATTTCCCGTTTAATTGCGCTTCGAATGAAATTATTAAGCACAATTTCTTCTATCAGTGAAACTGCACTTGAAGTGACTGGGCTTGACCTCTATATCCAGCTAATGAAGCGGATAAACAAAGGATGTAATAAATCGGACTGAAATCATATGAATTATAATCATTATCGGTTCTCGTTTAGTTGCCTTTCAGAAACAAGATTTTTATATAATTTCGAGGTATAAGCTTGTGTTTGTATGATGCCATTGGAAAGAACATAACATGCAGGTGTCTCAGAATAATTGGACACTCATTCACCTCAAAACTGGAGGTCCTTTGAATTTTTTTATATTTCTCACAGAGCCATTCGAAGCTATGACATTTAATGCTCAAAAGCCTCTAAAGGGTTACTTCTTTTATAAATTTCTTGTTATCAGATTGGTGATTTTCATCAAGGTGAAATAATTAAATGTTCAGATTTTCAACATTTTTAGGAATTCATTCGAAAATCCATTATGTTTACGCATCAGAAACATCTTCAGGACATCTTCGTTCAGTCTAAGCTCGAATCATCTCGCAAAGCTTGAAGGCAAACTCAATCCTCAAGCATATAATTTGAGCTAGCGCTAGAGATGAGATCACCGGATCATAATTGGGTCCTACTCGAGAATTTATTAGACGAAAATGAATTCGCGTCACGGAACGAAGCATCCGATAATTGAAATTTTGACTTTCGCTCGAATCGTGCCACGAATACCTTGAGGCGATTTTTTGACGATCGATGAAGGAATTCGACACTTTGAAAAAAAATTTGAAAATGTTGGGAACCTTGAAGATAACAGATACTGGAGCAAATTGAATTTGGGGCACGGAAGATTCGATCGTAGATAAAAAATTGATGAGGTGTGATGTTATTGATGGATGTAATAACACTGTTTTTGCTGTGTTGACCTTAATTTCGTATTTAGATTCGCTTTTACGATTAATATGATACTAGTTTTATGGAAAAGATTATTCAATATCATTCCGATGTTTTTTAAATACCAGATTTCATTCTCGATAGAATTTGATTGTGTTTTTCAGTTCTCAAGGCGCAGAAATTTTTCATCGTCAATTCATCTAATCATCAATATCTCATAGGCTTGTACATTCTTAAAATATAAATATAAATCAATCTTCTACCTCCAAGTTGACAGCCACAGGGAAATATTCATGAGAAACGAATATCATTCGAGAAATTTCAGAGATTCTTGAAAACAGACCATAATTGAATCACACATAACTCAAAAGATATTATAAGTGACATGGAACACTCCAAAGATCCTCGTCCAATTTAAAAGAACCTTGACAGTAATCGATCACTTAATGTATCTATTTCGGCATCTGTAACTGAACTTATACTCAGGAAATGACTCAGATCGACAGCATAAATCATAATTATCTGGGTTAAGGAGGAAGGACTATGTCTTGAACAACATTTAAATGTCAATGCTCATCACTACATATCTATCTTTCAATATGAAGAAAAATAAATAAGGAATCTACCGAATGGATGAGCAACTACTCACTATAAAGTCTGAACATCACAACCAACCTCACTTTGATCATGTATTGTTATTCTTATCGTTGCAATTTTCATCCGTTTGATATTTCTCATCACTGTTTCTATCTTCACTTTTAACAGTCATTTCTTCGTCTTTGCCGGATGGCGACTCTGATCCCGTTGAAGATCTGGAGGAATAGTTGTCCTTGTCGGAGAAATACGAGGAATCTCTTTTGGTTTCATCTGGAGAAGTTCCGTTCTCTTCGAAGTCATTTCCAGCGATGTTGAACGCTTTTGGTGATTGATTCACTGGAAAATTGGGGAATTTGCTGTTGGGTTGGAAGTGCTGTAGTAGCCTGCTGTCCGTCACTTTACCCATAAACGATCTTATTTCCTCGAAACAAGATTCTTCACTCAAGTTTCTGGATAATTGTCTTCTTTGCATGTTCCTTTCATCCAGAATAGTAGGACCATCTGCTTCATGTTTTTTAAGATGTCTATCTAAGTTTGTCTGTTGTCCAAAACATCTCTCACATAAAGGACACTTAAAGGGTTTCTCCTTATTGTGGATATTCCTAACATGCCTTTGGAGATTACTAGATATGCTAAAGGATCTCTCGCAATATCTACATTTATATGGCTGCTCTCCTGTATGAGTCCTTAAATGTCTAGTGAGATTGGCTGATCTTGGAAATACCTTACCGCAAAACTTACAAGCGTATCTATCTTTTAGCTTACCACCACTGGTATCAAACACTTTAGGCGTTTGTGGTGCTGGTGCGTTTCTCATAAGATCGAAAGGAACTTGATTTACAGGAGGACTCAACATATTTGGATTTAAAAATGGAAACCTCTGAGGATAACCTGGTGGAGAGTTGGAGAAGGGCATTGAGAGTCTTGGTAGTTTGTCCCCTCCTTGTACCCTATAGATAGCCTCCAGCATCATCGGATGAATAGGTTGGGGTGGAAACATCATTCCTGGATACCCAGACATCTGGGGAGAGAACGGTTTTGGTAGGTTGTTTGGCACTGGACTCTTCCTCTCTTCCACAACTATTTCATCTTTTACACTATCTTCACTAGGAGTTGGCGATATTAGGTTTCTATTCTCATCTTCCACCTGCCTTCTTGCCATCAGCAAGGATTTCTTGTGATCCATTCGGAGATCTAGTGGTTGGTCCTCATGGTCTTGGGGACCTGGTGGCGGTCTTCCTGCCGGCGACATGTGAGGACCTGGAGATCTTGTGTTTCTGGAGAGATCAAAAGGCATGTCGTCTCCTGGAGGAACTCTTATGGAAAGGGGATAGGTGGCTGCTTGCTTAGGGGAGCTGTGACCTCCGGAAGCAACCAGCATCTTGCGGGGAGATGAATCTTTTTCTCTCATGGTGAGGGGTAGGGTTATTGGTAGAGGCGGGAGGTACCTGAGCCAAGGAAGGCCCGTTTCTACCAAACTCATGGGAGTTCCAAATGAAGGACCTGAAACAAACAAAAAATTGTCAGTTTTCATTCTATTCTCACAGTTTTTAGTTGTAACAGTCGGAAGTTGTTTGAAGTAGTGGACAGGCAAGGTTTTGAAGGATTCATCGTGCTGTATCAATCAAGACTGTGAAGAATGTAACTTTAATGGAGAGGGTCAAAGATCAGAGTTTGATATCAATCATTCTTATTCAAAATTGCAACTTCCAGGTCTATGTCGAATGCAATACTCATAAATTGTTTCTCGTTCAAATTCTGGATACATTACCATCACTTATTGGATCAGCTAGAGACCCTACACTAGATTTCATATTGGTATCATACAAATGAGAATAAAATGTGATCATGTGGACATAATATGAAGCAGTGAGCACCCAGCAATCAATATTTGCCTTCCTCTCCATCTACAGAGAAGATGGTCAATAAAATCACTCCAATACATAAATTACCGGTCTTGAAACAATCCATCAGCTAAGAAGATCGTTGTCCGATACTCCCAAGACGTGTAGTAACATAGCTCATCAGCCTGACAGCGAAAAAATGTTCTAAAGTAGATAAATGAAACTGATATAATCCAGTTATCCATCATTTACGTACAAGGAAGTCTCCGTTCAGGCTGGACTCGAAAAAAACAGAAGTGGGGAAAATTGATACGACAAAAGACCGGCAAAAACCCAGCAACGCCCGTTGTGGACGCGGACAGATGGGAGCGCATCAAATTGAACGGCAAATTAACGATTCGAACGTGTTTCAGGATGTTTTCCTACATAACCGTCTCAAGATAATTAAATTCTAAGCGCCTGCGACCTTTTTGCCGGTCATCTTATACATAACATTGATAACAATATCGTAAAGAAGATTATAAGAGATCGTTTGTAATCTGCGATTGGAGTTGGATCTAGTTGCGAGGTTTTTCTATGGTTATTGGCGATACGACGGTCGAGATAACACGAAGATTGTCGTATTTCTCTGGCGGTCTTCGTGCAGTGGTTCTCAAACGACTGGGTCCCGGTCAAATCATATCAGAGGCTCCACAAAAATTGTGAATGAATTTTTTTTGGAGTCTCGATTTTTTTATACTGAGGAATCCTCTCTTTCGAGGAAGAATGTGAGGGTCCTTGCTCTCCTGACCTCGAATATTCTCTAAACCTGACCTGGTTCTTCCCAGTTCCGGGCATCTCCCTACAAACCGTGTTTTCTCTTGAATCAATCGATCTCTTGGACTCCTCTTGTATGTTGGGGAAATACGTACAAAATAACATGGGCATCATAACTTGAGTTTGGAGGTATCAAATGCGGAACTGCCTACCAAATCACACGACCCGAGTGGGTTCTATTAACCTCTGAAAACTCGCAAGCGCTACTGCAGTTCATTCGGTTGTTATGAATGATGACAGAAATCAATAGGTCACGAGTTTTTTTATTGCGCCAAATTTTTAGAAGAAATGGCGATTTTAAAAATTTTTCTCATTCATTTTGCATTCATTTCAAACTTTACTTATTTGTCATTGTATTCACGAAGCTTTTTTATGCTAAATATACTTATAATAATTCGGTACATTTCTAGTTTCATAGCGCTTTATGGACAAAATGACATATACAGTAAACGGACAAAATGACATAGGTATTTCAGCTGAATTAACCGTATCTACCGGACAACACCGAGACCATTCATCCCAGGCTCCATCAGCAAACAAAGAGCCAGGACTTGTCTTAACATATTCATAACAAGATATTCATCTGCGGCTAATAAAGGCAATGCATCTTAACCAATTTACCTACTATTGCTGATCCTATGAGCAGGTTCCTCCAATCCCTAAAGGACGATTCATAAGTGGACAAGGCAAACGTGGGCTGAAGACTCGATAAACGTACTTAGTTTAAACTTCTACACCTAATATGATTGCAATTTCAATCAAATCAAAAAATGAGCCCATACCTCCTCCGAAGAAAAGGAGACAAGTCCCTAGGGCATTTTTTGAAAAAGACAATGAAGAAGAAAATGTTCCTATCAACTTTCGAGATGATGAATACGACTGTCCAGCTGTCTATTTACATGACCTTTTTTCCCGATTCAGATCGGGAAAAAAACAGTCTTCTCCAGGATGAGCCCTGGAAAAGACAGGTTACGATGCATGCATCGGTTGCATTGTGCTCACGCATCTTGTGTCGATGTTCCTAGAAGAACAAAGCGTTTCATTGGTGAACTTTATCAGTAGTTTTGTAACTATATGTATAAGACCATAGTTGCCTGTACCCGATATGTCATTTTGTCCATAGCATGCGGACAAAACGAATTTCGTTTTTACCAGTTTCTCTAAGAATATTTTATTTTCTGTTACTTTCATTTCATAAAGGTTGATTAATTAGATTTCATTAAGAAAGGACCAAAGATCATAGGTGTAGAGAATGAAATTACTGTAATTCACTACTAACAAGTTATGCCTCTGAAATGAAACCCTATGTCATTTTGTACGTATTTCCTCTACGTATTCGTCTTCTATCTTCCTTCGAGTAAACCAATCTCCTGATTTCTTGATTCGTATGATCTTCTGCTGTTTCGAATACGTTCTTAGCTTTCCTTTCCATGAATTCGGCAACGGTGCGTCCATAGTACAACGTAGTAACTTGTTCTCTGTTGCTTTTATATTTTCATATGGCACTTTGCCGCAAATCCCCACGCCACTGATCCATAGGTCAGAAGAGGCCTAGCATTCCTAGCAATAGCTCTAATAATTTTCAATTCCGTTCCTTCAGAAATGTGGCTGCTTCTACCTATGAGTCGCTAGAGTCTGTTCATTGCTGCCTTGGTTTTATCTATGGCTTCCTTGATATGGCTTTTACAGGTTATCCGTTACCTAGAGTAATACCTAAATATCTTGCTTTTCCTTTCTACTCGATTTCTTCACCATCATCTCCGAGGTTGGTGGTTTCTGTCAACTTCCTCTTCTGAAGTAATATTTCTCCAGTCTCGTCAGCGTAAAGTGGTTCAGGAATTATTCGGAACATCGTGTTTGTATGTGTTGTACAGTAGTGGTCCAAGTACTGATCCTTGCGGCACTCCTGCTTCCATATATCTGAATGTGGAGCATTCTCCTTCCACTTCCATATAGAATTTTCTGTCTCTGCATAGTATGTGAATTATGATTATTTCAGTTTTGTTCAAGAGACTGACTTCTCGATTAAATAGTCGTGAATTCTAAAAACATGACGAATCTACCAAGAACCCATCGAGTTCGTCAAACGTGCAAAACCACAAAGTCTCAACGACCCATCCATCCGACAAATTAACAGCCTCCACAATTATCTCGGTCCCACTCATCACTGGAAAGAATTCGAACACTAGAAACGTCTTCTCCCCAGTGCGCGAGAAACTTACAGCAACCTTCTCCTATTCCGTACCGCTGAGACTTGGAAAAAATGACAATTAGAAGGCGTAACATCGGTTATTGGTTCTTCTCAAGATTTACAAGTTCGATGCCGAGCCCGAAATGGACACGATGGGTTGTTGGATGTTCTTTTACGGTTAGCACGTCAATTAGAGGATATAATCTACGATTCCACACGTTTCACCGTGTATACGCGACGGTATTCCGAGCGGACATGAAATTAGAATGGGGATTTCGTTGAGGGAAATGTAGATTATGCCATTTGTTGGTCGCTCCGTAGTGTGTTAGGTACGGAGAAAATATGGGGATTGTAGAAATGTAACGTGTCGACGATACCTACAATGTTTAATTATGGAATGGATACCAACAAAAAATTTTACACGTCGTTCGACGTCTTTTGGTGTCAGTTCATACAGCACGGAATTTCCATCCTGTCGGATCATTCTCATTGCTTTAAAATGGCGGTACATTGCTAGTTGAGTGACTTCAAGTGTTCCTCTTGCTTTCGTGATGGATCTTCATCGAGGTTTGCCTCCAATTCTTCATCCGGGCAGTTCTTCGTCTTCCAAATCAAAATTGCCTCTTCCAAACGGGAAAACCCACTTCTGACACGTTCCATCAACTAAAGCATCGTCACCATAAACTTCCACTGAAATATGACCACTCCTGACTCCATATTGAAGTAAGAAAGTAAACACCTCGCACATTATTCGGTTCAAAAGTTGACATTTTCAGAGCACACAGAAACTATGTTGTTCGCAAAACTGTACCGGTTCTAAGATCAAAGTACAGCATCTTTTTACGTAATATTATTTCCAAGTATGTCAGTGATGAATGGCAGATCTCTAGCAGCCTCTTCATTTGATTAAACGTCCAGATAAAGAAAAATTACTTTCCTTATGAAATACAGAAACACACGACTAAGAAAGTGAAGTGTAAACCATTAATCAAGTAGACTATCAGCCTGGCCATGCACATATGCGATGCTTATGTCAATAGGAAAATTTCTGAATCCAAAAGGATTCTGTAGAACATCCTAGAATTCTTCGGGTTCTCATTACTCTCAAGCTGTAGGAATGTTACATGCAAATGAGCAAGTTGAAAAATCGACCATAAAACCACCTGTAGTCCTAATCCCATCCACACATTGAGTGGGTGTCGTAAACCGGTAGTTGAGAAACGGTCGAACTAATGTTTTCAATGTCTTTCGGTTGCATGTTGTTTTTATTTCTATCGAATTAATGGGAGTTCGTCGCTTTATCTGTCGTTGGGATCTCCGGGTATTGAAGTCTATTGTTTGAGATATTTTTAACAATTCAACCGAAGTCGCGATATTGTTGCATTGTTTCTAGACAGATTGGCTGCAGTTTTCGACTACAGGGTGTCCTGAATAAAAAAACACGCAGTTTTGCCGAATTTTTTGCAGAAGTGAATTATGGAAGGTTTTTAGAGAGGGAGAGCATTTGAACACCAAAAAAATCATGTGGTTGTGACATAATGGTGCGCAGAGCTAAGCCATAGCATAGTGTGGTATATAGATTATCCTGTTGACGATTTAGATACGTGTGGTACACTCAGGAATTATCAACGATGGAGATTAGGGTTTTCGTCATCAGACGACAACTGGTGACCTGCTAGCCTATGTCTCACATGAATGGCAGCTATCTATAGAAAAATATGGTGGAACCTAAGCCGTGGCACTGGATGTCTCCAAGGCATTAGATCGAGTTTGGCACCATGGACTACTACCCAAATTTCCATCTTACAATATCAACGAACAATAACTTTTTAGAAGTGTCAGTGTAGAGTTCGACGTCAAAAAAGTGAACCAGAGTTACGCAATAAATCGAAGGAAAAAAGTTGTCCACCGAAATTGTAAAAATCAAAAAATGGAGTATCAAGCCATCATCAAGTACCTGTATTTAAAAAGGTTAAGAGGTAAGCAGATTCACGAAGATATGCTTGATACCCTTGGTGATCCATGTCCTTCGTATGTGACCGTGAAAAATCGGACTGCAAGCTTCAAAAGAGGTAAATTTTTCATTGAAGATGATGTCCGATCGGGAAGGCCAGTTTCTGTGTCAGTCCCCGAAAATATCGATGCAGTTCATGACATGATTTAATCAGACCGTCGAATTGGGCTAAACCGGATATCTGAAGCACTGAAGATTTCATACGAACGCGTTCATCATATAGTTCACGTCAATTTGGACATGAGAAAAATTTCTGCAAAATGGATCCCCAAATGTTTGAATGTTGACCAAAAGCGTGCAAGGGTAGAAGCTTCGCGTTCGATCTGTGCTCGATTTGAAAACGATGTAGACTGAATTGTTACTATGGATGAGACTTGGGTACATTTCTTCGATCCAGAAACAAAGCAACAATCGATGGAATGGCGACACTCTGGTTCTTCAAGACCTAATAAGTTTCGTGTCCAAAAATCCGCTGGAAAAGTTCTTGCTTCAGTTTTTTGGGATTGTCATGTAGTAATCATGATTGATTTTTTGGATAAGGGTAGAACAATAATTGAAGATTACTATTCGACATAACTGACCACTCTACGGAAAAAAATTAAAAATAAAAGACGCGGAAAGCTATCCAAAGCTGTTTTGTTTTTACAGGACAACGCCCCAGTACACAAATCTCATGTTGCCATGCAAAAAATTCGTGATTTTTAGAATTAGTAGAACACCCTTCTTATTCACCAGATTCTTTCCTCAAATTTAAAAAAGTTTAAAAAGTCGTAAATTTTCTTCCAACGAGGAGGTAATAAAAGCTGTGGAGGACTGGTTTGCAGAGCAAGAAGAAACATTTTTTTTAAAGGTCTAGAGACGTTGCAGGTTCGCTGTAATAAATGTATTCAATAAGGAGGAGAATATGTTGAGAATTAAAATATTTTGACATTGAAATTTTGTTTGGTTCTATAGTAGGCTAAGAATTTCATAATATATTCTCGGAAGCTGGTAGATATAATAAGAGTTCATTCACAGGATTCATACTCACAGGATCTCACTCAGAGAAACAAATTGTGAACAAACAGTAACCGCAAAAGGCATTCCTTGAATGCGGGGTGCTTTTCACAAATTAATGTAATTTAATGAGACGTGACAAAAACACCGAATTATTCATACGAGACTAGACATAATGGCCTCTACAAGGAATATAATAGACACGAAATTATCAAAACAACAGTAAAAACTAAGAAGTAATCTACAAATTATCGATATATACATAGGTTAGAATTCAAACAAAAACGTCTAGATGTCTAGAACCACTGTTTCGGCAGATTGGATGCATTTGAAAACTCCAGAGCGATGTAGAGTGGGCTTCAAGTGTCATCGGCCTATCTCCTCGACCGCTCTGCATCTCGAAAAAGCGAAAAAACCCATCGGTTCGCCGACACCTCGTCCCGTCCGACAGCGGTCAAGCGGGAAGCTCCAGTTGCGCCGCTATGGTCGATCTGTACGCGGAAGTAGCGGATAAATTGTCCTGTCAGGCACCCACACCCAGCGCTGGTGGCTGGAACGGCCGATAGAGAAGTCGTGACCAGGCCAGACCTACATGGACAAATTGTCCGCGGTCCGTTAGGAGCACGTAGCTCTGTGCTCCGATCCGTAGATAACACGTTAAATAGAACTAACATGCTAATAGCCGTACGATGTACCCTGATACGGCCGCAAGAGAACAGTTTTTGTACGAATGCGTCGATTGGCCTTGATTGTTTCGGTGTTTGCATTAGGCGACGCCGAAGGCTTGAAAAATGGTGTGATGTAGTTGGTCGGGTCGGGAGAGGGATTTGTCCGCCTTGTCGCCATTGTGACCGTGTGTAATGAATATATTACTGGCGATAACGAGAGCTGATGGCTGAAATTTGAGCCTCATCCTTGGAAGCTGCAACCGGGAGACAAGGTCGATTCGATCTTGGCAAAACTGCGAAATAACCTGCATTTTTTCCTGGCCTCATCAAAAGGAATGCATAAGAGTGAAGGACATTTGCTCTCCCTCAGAGAATGGCTTTGATTTATGTCATCTTTCTTGCTCAAACCTGTGGCACCAAAAGCTATTGAACAGATCATAATGATGTAGGATTTAATTTCGATTAAATGTACAAAGTTGTTAAATTTCTCTGTTATTTCTGAATTTCTTGTGTGGGACGCTTTATACAGGGTGAGTCTTCGACTTGCACATATATTTTAACTGTAGATTCGTGAGGCCAAAAGAAACCTTTTTTTCATTTCTCATTTTGTCGAATTCGGCTCTGTTAAAAAGATATAGCCATTTGAAAAAAATGGGCTCATTACGTTCCTGATACAATTCTCTGGAATTAATTCAAACTTCATATTTTTCGATTGAAATTGAGTTTATACATTTAGGAAATACTCAAGTACTAACCTTATTGGAATAAAAATGTTGCAAACACGATAATTCCAACAAAAACACTTAGTTTCATCGGATTATATCTGCAATTAAAAAGCCACATTTCTCCCACCAAGATAAGTTCCTTCTTCGATTTTTCTGCAGATTAGTTTGTAAACACTAATAACTTGTTCATATTTTCCTCGAAATTCCCAAACAATCTCATGAAGAATTTATTATCACAAAACCTAACCTAATCTATTTTGTATCCATTCTGTGAATGTTTGCACAGAAATTTCAAAAAGATGTTGTCAGCTTGCTGATATTTTCATTGAAGTTAAGGATTTTTCACGAAACATAGTATAAATATCTATGAATTCTGCCGTTTCCATTAGAAATCGACTTTGCCGCGAAATTTCACGACGCATGCGTATAGCGAAAACCCGTGGATTGGATCTCAATTACCCTTGGAGGCGCTGCCAACTATAAACAAATTGTGAACATTATGTTAAGTGGTAAATACAATCGGTGAATTATTGTAAAAATGTGATTATTATGTGACGTGAATTAATATAATTTTAACCGTGTAGTGTCGAGTTTATAAAATTCCAAGAGGATATTGTTTAGATAGGAACATCGCCACAGATTATAAGGTATCATTTTATTTTTCATTGATTTCAATTTAATACGTAGTTTGTATCGATAACCATCATTCATATCCGAATTTTCTATTTCATCGACATTTAACTTCAATATGGACCGGTAACAATGAATTTTTAATAGAAACTATGCGTATTAAATGCTTCTTGGTGTTCAATTTTATCTCCCACATTTGTGGGATTTTATTATTAAAATATCTCTACATCGACGTTTTCCATCATTTGAATTTAAGTCTCGACAAAGTTGATAAATATTCTGACAACATTGTGAACTCGTTTACAGACCACAGAAGTAAAAATATTCGAAGATATTCAATTCAGAGGAGCATTTAGATTATTCTTGAAATTAATGATTTTTTCCGGGTAAAATTGGAAATAACTCGAAAACGACGCGTTTTATTGAAAAAACATAAAAATACTTTTAGTTTCTTAAATGATTGATTCTTTCGAAAATATGAACCGTTTATCTTTTCAAAGTGGTTTTATGGTGTTTTTCCCTGTATTGATGAGTCGACTACCCTGTAACTTTTATAATAGGAGAGATATTGAATAAGTTTAGATTGAGGAATATGCACCATGGATAGAGTAACCAACGAACCAAAACTCAGTTCATTCGAAATAACGGTTACGAAGATATGGACAAAAAAGTGTTTTTTTCATGGATTTTGAAAGATAGTATAAAAAGAAATTGTTTCGTTTGATGAGAGGAATCTGAAGTTGAAATATATGTACAAGTCAAAGACTCACCCTGTATTGTACCCAAAATAAGCGTGCTACTTATACTTTGCATTTGCTGACTTCCATGTGTGAGCTTTCGAGTCCTGAATGTGAAACCTTTATCTCATAGTTGAAAAGAAGTGCAATATGAGATTTGGCGGTTGTACCATTTCGTAGAATAAGATTACTCAATGGACCAATTAAGGCTCAAGTATTTCTATGTAGCTGTACATCCCTAGGTGGCCTCGGGTCACCACGGTGGGATAATTCATGATGCTCAAAGACTTGCTTATTTCATTGGCTTACGTCGTACAAGAAGTAACACCTCTTTTCTAAAATGCAAATTGGTAGCGGAACCGAGAATAAAATTTAAGGGCATAATTGGGAAAGTAAAGTCAGTTGATCGTTGGTACGGAGTTAATAAATGATCGGAGAGTCGGTACAGAGTTCCTACTGAAGTCGGTAGAGAGTTAAGACGGAGGTAGTTATTGCCATTGGAGACGGACTTAGATCTTCAAGACGGTTCCAAATCGGCGGTACGAGATCAATTCATTTGTTCGGCGTAAAGACGTTTTCTATCTCACGAAGTTGAGTAAATGCGTAACTGAACGTGCACATTATTGTGTAAGGACTGTTAATAAACTGTTTATAGACAGTTTGGATTTAATTGGTTCTTGAGAGAACTGCAGGAAGACGATAGATGAAAAATATAGGTTTGGCAGCCAAAGGTCATATTTCTAGACGACCCAAAACAAACCAACATTCTTAATTCTCAAAGGTATATTTTCTAAATTAATAAATATTAATATTTCGCTAAAGAAAACCTTGTTTCATTGAACACTGAATAACCCTTCAGAAGCTGGATATTCTGGTAGATCAATACTCAGAAATGACTGCATCGGATGTCAACGAATAATGCTCGAAATCAACTGGGCTATCAACGCTCATAGCTTTTTATAGACCTGTGTATAGAAGCTGTATGTTATGACGAAAAAATCACAACAACTTTACGTAACACCAATCAAATCTCGCACACTTCAACCTACAGATAATAAATCGTCCGCAATTAGTTAAACTCCAGGCGGCACAGAAATTTCTGGCTCAATTCATCCGATCCTCTTATACACATCCTAGTAGGCGTATCACAAAACCCGCAAGAGCGGCTTTCCTTCAATACATAGCCTTCTTTTTCATTGTTACTAATTAATAACGAGGATCACGTCTGTTATCTCCAACTGGCATCTTTACCCATTAGGCACGCATTGTTTCGGATTTTTATTGTTCCCCCGGGTATTTTTGTTATTAAAGTTCGTACGTCTCTTCGATCTAACTTTTTCCTATCTCGTTTGGGCGATATTGCCCAAACGCTGTATAATGGATTACTGTGGTTCACTGACATTTATATCGCGAATAATTAATTGTATTCCTCTGTGATATATAGGTTAGTTTGATCATCGAGGTTAGGTTGAATGATTTTTTTAATTGGTGATATAACACAAAGAACCAAGAGTATTGTTGATCATTATTGGACCCCACACTTTCTGCGGAATGCATAAGAAACATATCTGTACCCAATCTCAGAACACCTGCATATCTGCAAGTCTGATCCCTGGAAGAATCGTAAATTACATCTTCATTCTATGACCCCGAGTGAATAGAGGATGTACACCGTCCGAGGCTACAACAGTAAGCATCTTTCTTATCTTGGCACAACCTCTTCACTCGCAAATCAGCCCATCCAGTCAATAATAAAGTACCGATGCTTCTGGCCTTCGTAATTACAGCTTCTACTTAATTGAAGAGTTCTGTGACCGGTCAGAGTCATAGAACATTGTTACCATGTAATATCGATGAATTATTAACTGGCTAATATCATACATTGCGGTATTGTGAGGTACCTTCGGGATACCTATTTGCCTTGTAGTGTTATAATATGACATGGATGGTAGTGAAGGACAATGATGGTGTGTGTTTTCGCAGGAATTACTTCATTATCCTCTAGCCAGTTGGAGGTGGAGAGCGTATGTCGTGAATTAGTACATTCTTGCTAGGAATAGCATAAATATATTGTTTCTTCATGGCTTAAGGTCATTTATGCCTAAATCAATGATTTGAGCTGGCAACTGGTTGAAGTAAGTTCAGAAATTTTGTGACCATTTCAAAGGTTGCCGAGTGTTGTCCAAGGAATGTTCATTTATGAGAAATATAGTGTTTAATCTCTTATACGAGGATATATTGAAAAATTCTTCGCCTACTATACAACCAAACAAAATTTCAATGTCAAAATATTTTATTACTTAACATATTCTCCTCTTAATTGAATACATTTATTACAGCGAACCTGCAACGTCTCTAAACCTTTCAAAAAAAATGTTTCTTCTTGTTCTGCTCGAATTGGGCTAAAACGAATATCTGAAGCACTGAAGATTTCATACGAACGCGTTCATCATATAGTTCACGTCAATTTGAACATGAGAAAAATTTCTGCAAAATGGATCCTCAACTGTTTGAATGTTGACCAAGAGCGTGCAAGGGTAGAAGCATCGCGTTCGATCTGTGCTCGACTTTAAAACGATGTAGACTTCTTGAACCGAATTGTAACTATGGATGAGACTTGGGTACATTTCTACGATCCAGAAACAAAGCAACAATTGATGAAATGGCGACACTCTGGTTCTCCGGGACCTAAGAAGTTTCGTGTCCGAAAATCTGCTGGAAAAGTTCTTGCTTCAGTTTTTTGGGATTGCCATGGAGTAATAATGATTGATTTTTTGGATAAGGGTAGAACAATAACTGGAGATTACTATTCAACATTACTGACCACTCTACGGGAAAAAAGTAAAGAGAAAAGACGCGGAAAGCTATCCAAAGGTGTTTTGTTTTTACAGGACAACGCCCCAGTATACAAATCTCATGTTGCCATGCAAAAAATTCCCCCTAGTTCACCAGATTTGGCTCCGTCCGACTATCACCTCTTTCCTCAACTGAAAAAAAGTTTAAAAGGTCGTAAATTTTCTTCCAACGAGGAGTTAATAAAAGCTGTGGAGGACTGGTTTGCAGAGCAAGAAGAAACATTTTTTTCAAAGGTCTAGATACGTTGCAGGTTCGCTATAATGAATGTATTCAATTAAGAGGAGAATATAGTGAGTATTAAAATATTTTGTCATTGAAATTTTGTTTGGTTCCATAGTAGGCTAAGAATTTTTCAATATATCCTCGTAGCATGCAGCAATTCTGTATCCAAATGTATTTTCAGATCAAGTTTAAGTAGTAAGTTCGGTCTATTCCCCAGTATCTTTTTTCAATTGGACTCTTTGATGGATTAGAATATTCTGCGGAACTGAGATGCGAATAGGATGCCAGAAAAAAATTAATAAAGAACAAAGAAACTGACTTTTATCAAATTCAGGACCATATATCTATACACGAGATGAAAGGCGTACATATCGTCATCATTCAATAGCAGATGAAACTATCTTCATATTAAAAATCCTTGAAGATATCCCGCTAATAATACCTCCATATCATTGATGCTTTGGGCTAACAAAAATATTACATTTCTGATATCATAACGATCTTCGTATCGCAATCTATCATACGTTTTTAGAAATCAAGTGCTTCCAGCTAGTTGGGTTCAATTGAAGTTTATCAATACAATAATCTCAATCTCAAGATCCATCTTGAAGGAGAAACTATTTTTTCATCAGAAACATGTATCAATTCGAAACCTGCTACTTAAAGTACCTCCTACGGTGAGAAACGAGAAGAATTCACGACATTTCCTACTCGGGGATTTATTTATTTCACGATTCTTTGAAGAATTAAGCTATTTCTATGTTAATTGAGCTCTTAATACGTTCACAGGTATCGCCGCAGTGAAAACTAAGACAAAAAGACAATAAAACATTATCTTCGCAATTGTTATTCCCATAAGAACATTATCAAAAGAGCTAGGAGCCGGCATAGGGATAAAATAAAGCGACATGGCACGAAAATATCTCTTATACGTGACAAGAAGGACATAATGTGGAGAGATAACAACACTCCAGTCCTGGGTACAGCGCTTTTATATGTCTAAACAGTCATATGTACGTATGCTGTGGCATTCGAAGATTCATGGAAGGAGAATTGTCGGCAGCTGTGAATGTTTGAGTGATGTATCTGCTTGTTCAACATCTTTCGGTTGTTGCTTCTGACTAATTAGGGTCGAAATTGCATCCAGAAATAGTTTGTTGTAATATAAAATAATGTAATATGTTAAATTTCAATAATTGTACTTTTACTAAGTGTACCTACTTCTAATAAATAAATGTTTCGTTGTGTTGAGTTATGTATTTTTTGTCCCAAATTGTCCTAAAATTATCTCGTCTTTCATCAATCTACTAGGGATATCACTAGGTACTAACGATCGATATTCAAGCTTCTAGTGCTGACGACAATTATAGGTGAATCTCCAGTGATTAATTATGATTTAAAAGTCGATACTCCATTGGTTAAACCTCAGCCAGTCTTACATAACTCGAACCTAAGAAGAAATATCAATCTACTTGCAGCTAAGTATGCTGGCGTACCAATAATACCGAGCTATACGATTCGTTTCAATTCAACCTTGCGAAATTAAAAACAAGGAAACGATAGATCGATCCATGCTCGGAAAACGCCCAAGCGCTATCAAGTATACTCATTATACGCTTCTTAAACGTCCCTTCGAATCCAGTCAGTAAATTTCGTTTCGTAAAAATATCTAATAAACACTGGAATTGGCAATTAAAACGAGAAAGTGATACACTTACGTCAGAACTAATCGTCAATAGATTTATATGATCCTCTTCGGGTGCGGCCATTTCACAAACAGCGGATCTTAATTGGCAGGACTGCAGGTATAATTGAGCCTCGAAATGGCCAATTGATCGACATGCTTGTGCTTGGATGTGAAGCCAAACATATGCTATTTGGCAATAGCAGCAATAAGTTCTTTATTCTTTTTCGTCTGAGTTAATACTGTTGAACAGATCTGTTTTCAATGGAACATTCCCTTGAACATCATCATCAACAAAATTTGAGCATAGTCATATTAAATCAGAACTACTTTCTGTATGTCGTTAGGTTTTGAGTGCTTTTTCACATAGTCAACGTAAATATATTTTTTTTAAGGTACTAATAATACCGGGTATTCATGAACATCGTCAAAAGTGTTGCCCCCCCAAGGTTTCTCACGAAATAAACAATCTATGTTCTGTAAATGAGATGAATATTTTCCTCTATTTCAACTCTCTATTTGATAGAAAATAATGTTTAACTTTGATAGTGCAATTGGAAGCACGTCGCGCCGGGAGTCTGAAGATGCGTGGTTCGACTCCCGCTCGAAGTGAAGACTTTTTTGCGGAATTCAAAAATCCGTAATAGTACCCATTAATGATTTACACTTATACAGTGTGCCTGGGCATGACTTAGCGATAATTTAAGGGCATCAAATATACCTAATTTCATGGACAAAAATATCCCTCTATTTTGAAAATAGCCGCCATTTTAAAATAATTCTTTTATTTTAGTTGACCCTTTCAAATGACATCGATTTCTCTGGACATAAAGGTCCTATAGATGTGAAAAAATGTTTTTTGAAAGATAATACTACCACTTTTTATTGAAAAAGGACAATATGAAAACATTTAACTCAAAAATGTCATAAAAAATTAGTCAAAAAATTCACTGAATTTTTAATTAATCCCCAATAGTACAAAAACTAGCACATTGAAGTATAATTTTTTTCGATGAACTAGCACGCAAGGATATTAGCTACAAGACGACCCCCATATCATTTCTGTAAGTTACATAATTTGAGAGTTATTGATGTTTGAACATGACCCTTATGAAAATTGATAAAATAAAATATAAACTCATCAGTAGGTATGATTAAACTGACAAATTTATCATTTTGAGCAGTTTTATGAAAAATTTGTTAGTTTAATCATTGAAAATGATCAAAAGTACAGTGCTGGGTTTTTATTTTATTTTATCAATTTTCATAAGGGTCAAGTTCAAACAGCAATGACTCTCAAACTATGTAACTTATAGAAATGATGTAGGTGTCTTCTTGTAGCTGATATCCTTGCGTGTTAGTTCATTGAAAAAAAATAATACTTCAATGTGCTAGTTTTGTACTATTGAGGATTTACTAAAATTTTTTTTTAGGAACTTTTTTTATGACATTTTTGAGTTGAATGATTTCACTTTGTTTTACTTCAATAAAACCAGGTAGTATCATCTTTCAAAAATAGTATATAACATTACTAGCAAGCTAAGAGGGTTTTTACTGGCGACTGGAGGATATAACTGACGAGCCGCAGGCGAGTCAGTTACCTCCTTGAGCCAGTAAAACCTGTTACCTTGCGTGTATTGTTTTATATTTTATTTGTTTCTCATTTCTAAAAAAGTTAGATAAATTCCAAAAAAATCTCGATAATTTGTCGCAAATGTCGTAAGCTATGGAAGCGTTGCCATGAACATGTCTGTTTATTTTTCTTTACATTTGTTTTGGCGAAAGCGAAAATGAATGTACCAAAAGAAATTATTGAGGCAGCCAGCAGTGTAACTTCGAATTTATTACCTGCAAAATCAGCTTCAAGGTACGAGCGAGAATACGACGACTTCAAAAAGTGGCAAAACAAAAATAGTGTGATTGGGGTAACTGAAGATGTTTTGTTGGTCTACTTGAATCAACTATGAGCTAGATTCAGCCCTAATACATACTTTATGGGCAAAATGGTCTATGCTGAAAAGCTGCTTGGAAATGAAAGAAATTGCCCCTGTTCGCAGGTTTGTTTTCCTTGAAAAATTTATTGAAAAATATGACGTTTAGTTGTCATTTGCAGATTTCAAAAAGTAATAGCGTTTCTGAAACGAAAAAATGAGCGTTATACGCCAAAAAAGGCCAAGGTATTGAGTAAAGAAGAGGCTGAACAATTTCTCTTACATGCTCCTGATGACCAGTGGTTGCTGGCGAAAATTGTAACAATATTTGGTATTTCTGGATGTTGTCGATGTGACGAAATTCTCTCCTCAAACATGAATGATGTAGAAGATATGGGAAAATACGTTATTGTGACATTGCGGTAAACAAAAAATTTAACAACAAGAAGATTTACCATAACCGATGATGGCTGCAGCTTCAAGCCCTGCATGTTATACAGAAAATATGTAAATCTCCTGGAACAGAAAGCCTAAGATTATTCTTGACATACCGACATGGAAAGTGCATTTCCCTTAATGCTGTCCAGCTTACTATTGGTGGTGTTCCAAAGCAAATAGCGAAATATTAAGGTTTAAAAGACCCAGAGTTATACACCGGCCACTCTTTTCGCAGAACTGGAGCCACTATGAGTTATGTCGATGATTCGGTCAACAAAAAATCGAAATGTCTAGCAAATTATTTGGTAGTAAGGAGAGTACAAATGTTCTGCAGTCCTCGAGTTCAGCAGTTTCTGTGTCAACAGATGGTTCATCATCATCAGTATCAACTCTTTCATCATCAAAAATCTGTGTTACTGGAAATAACAATTGTACCATGATTTTCAACATATATGACGATAAAACAAAATTTCCTAATGTAAATAATACTACAAACTTGTAAAAATTTTGCAAGTTAACTGTCAGTTTTACAAGTAAGTGACTTGATAAAATAAACTTTCTTGATTAATATAGTGTTTTTGGAAACTGACGTTTACAAATGAGAAACAAATAAACATTATTTCTCATCTGTAGGACCTTAAGGTCCAAAGAAATCGATATCATTTAAAAGGGCCAACTAAAATGAAAAAAATAATTTAAAATAGCGGCTATTTCAAAAATTGTGGGGTAAACCCCACTGTGGGTGTAGTTCTCGATGAAATTAGGTATATTTGATGCCCTTAAATTATCACTAAGGCATGCCCAAACACACTGTATATTTCGCAGACGTTATTTCCCAACCAATATCGAAAAGAACGTTTCCCGCAATTGAATAATCTGAAGAAAAGGCGACGGCTTGGTCGATAGTTCAAACTAATCAAAAGTAATTTCCTGAACAGACCGAGAATCCTTGGGCGTATCCCATTCCGTTCCATTGTTATAGCAGACATATCTCAAAACCGTTCTCGATTTCTATTACCTGTCGACCATTAATAATCCGCAAATAGAGAAAACAATTGCACACATGAACTATCCGTACACACGCTTCAACAATTTTTAGATAAGTAACAAAACACGGTCGGCGATTGTACGCCCACACATGCCGGATGACATTTGGTGAACCGAATGGCGCAGATTGTTGTCTTGTGCTCTATATGGTAATCTTCTCATTTATCTGGATTCCTCGAAGGAACTGACTTTATGCAATTGCATTCAAATCCACGCAATTAGATTCGATAGAGTTAAATGTCTCTGTGCATGGACTCTGGACACCGTTACTGCTTTATTGTAGTCTTGGAATTGGTGGGATGGTCGAGGAAATCTCACCAGAAAGTATCCTTCAAGTTGGATCACCATGATGAGGACGAGGGAAATCATATTTCGGACAGAGACTACTAGACCGAATGCATTTCTTCCAGTTCCCAAAGTGTCTTCATCAAAACCACAGAAACCTACGGAATGGGAAAATGCACCTTGAGGAAGAGTGTTTGGACTTTTGGAGAAACCGGAAGAGAATCTCACTGGTGAAACTCAATTGTGAAATAACAACACAAAGTACGAGGATATATTGAAAAATTCTTAGCCTACTATAGAACCAAAAAAAAATCTCAATGTCAAAATATTTCATTACTGAATATATTCTCCTCTTAATTGAATACTTTTATTACAGCGAACCTGCAACGTCTCTAGACCTTAAAAAAAAGTTTCTTCTTGCTCTGCTAACCAGTCCTCCACAGCTTTTATTACCTCCTCGTTGTAAGAAAATTTACGACCTTTTACCTTTTTTTCAGTTGAGGAAAGAGATGATAGTCGGACAGAGTCAAATCTGGTGAATAAGGGGGGTGTTCTAGTAATTCTAACCCTAAATCACGAATTGTATGCATGGCAACAAGAGATTTGTGTACTGGGGCGTTGTCCTGTAAAAACAAAACACCTTTGGATAGCTTTCCGCGTCTTTTCTCTTTAATTTTTCCCGTAGGGTGGTCAGTAATGTCGAATAGTAATCTCCCATTATTGTTCTACCCTTATCCAAAAAATCAATCATGATTACTCCATGGCAATCCAAAAAAAAAGAAGCTAGAACTTTTCCAGCAGATTTTTGGACACGAAACTTATTAGGTCTTGGAGAACCAGAGTGTCGCCATTCCATCGATTGTTGCTTTGTTTCTGGATCGTAGAAATGTACCCAAGTCTCATCCATGGTAACAATTCGGTTTGAGAAGTCTACGTCGTTTTCAAATCGAGCACAAATCGAACGCGATGCTTCTACCCCTGCACGCTTTTGTCAACATTCAAACATTTGGGATCCATTTTGCAGAAATTTTTCTCATGTCCAAATTGACGTGAACTATATGATGAACGCGTTCGTATATAATCTTCAGTGTTTCAGATATTCGTTTTTGCCCAATTCGACGGTCTGATAAAATCATGTCATGAACTGCATCGATATTTTCGGTGACTGACACAGAAACTGGCCTTGCCGATCGGTCATCATCTTCAATGGAAAATTCACCTCTTTTGAAGCTTGCAGTCCAATTTCTTACGGTCGCATACGAGGGACATTGATCACCAAAGGTATTAAGCATATCTTCGTAAATCTTCTTACCTCTTAACCCTTTTAAATATAGGTACTTGATGATGGCTCGGTAATCCAATTTTTCGATTATTACAATTTCGGTGGACAACTTTTTTTTTATTCATTGCGTAACTCTGGTTTACTTTTTTGACGTCGAACTCTACACTGACACTTCTAATAAGTTATTGTTCGTTGATATGGTATCGCAATATTTTGTTTATGCATGGAACTGGTCTAGGCTAACTAGATATCAATACATCCTCGTACATAGCCTGGAAAAGCTTCAAACTTCAGGCCAGTGCTTTCATACATTTTTTCTTCATACTGAATCAGATCTCCCAGCATAGACACGATAAGAATCTTCAGTTATGTTCCTTTCTAAAGGTAATACCCCACAAATTCTTCTATATAAGTGATCTCTATAGAACATGGACAAGACGCGAGATTGAAATTCCTCGAAAATCCATCTGAAGCTTGAGATAGAGAAATGAACCAAAAGCTATCTAGCATCGACTCGAACCATTTTAGACCGTGTTACAAAAGATCGTTAGATGAACATTCCAGGCACGGAATCAGTTCGAATAACTCTCTGTTCACCAACTAGGGTTTGAATAGGAGACATTCCTCTTCTAATTAAATTGAATTGTCCACATCTTCAAGCTCATTCGAAATGCTGCTCACAGCTCAAGCTCTGACCATAAGGCGGAAGGCCATCTAGCCAATGGTGAAATATCTTGCGTTTACCAATCAGTGGGTGGCAATAATAAAATTAAGTTAACTTAAATTGAGCGGTACCTTCTTAAGGGAGAAGGTATCTTGACAGGTGTTTCCCGTTTTGGATAGGTATCTCGTTTCCCTGGAGAAAAGAAGTAATTGTTAATTCGAACATTGATTGGATGGTTTTTACGGGAGTTCCAGCGAATCAGCTGCTTGTGTGGCTATAAATTTTTTTCCGAATATAATGTATTCAAATGTATACTCCATTCACTTTTATTTAATCACATAGGAGGTCATGGTTTCGTTTTCAGGAGTTGGTGCACCTGATGAAAAGTTTGTGCGCGTACAGAAAATATCGTTAATGACAAAACGACGTTGCCAGTTCCTTTGTTTACATCGAAGTAAAAGTATCAAAGATATTCCACATTTTGTAAGTTCGAATCGATCAGCGATTTTGGGGCGAAATATCGATAGGAAATCGCCTATTCTTCCGTTCTTCGTCGTCCAGAAGAAGCTTCCCGTCGATATGAGAAATTTTGTGCTAGTGTCATTTTTCCTTTCACGACTTTTGGCGTGAGTACGAACGGCAAATTCGAATTGGACCAAAAATCGATTTATAAGCATAAATAAAGCGAAAGTATATACTAATCGACCTTTTTACACTTGATAATGAAGTTTTTTAGGTATCTGGCCGTTTAGAAAGATTTCAAACAAAATTCCGGTCCCCCAGAAGTTTGGTTAGTTATGGTATCGTTTTTGGTGCTCAAAACTTATTTGGAATGTGTAAATGGACAAAAAAGGCTTCCTCATACGATCTTCTAACGAAAGCGACCGGAAAATATGGTTCAGGTAGAATTTTCGAGGAATTATGAGGAAAGAACTTGCAGAATGAAATTGCACGATTTTCGTAAGTACCTAAACGGGTTCTGGATGGCCATCATCGGTCTCTAAATGATTATTGTTCATCGTTTTCACGTTTCAAAAAAAAAAACACGTCGAAAAAGCTGAAAAAAAGAAGGAATATGACTATATTGCATTCAACGGTAGTTGAATTCAGATTCCGATTAATTGAAATGTGTCACTGGAGCTTTCATTCCTATCAATCCTTTGCCGAAAGTAGAAATAGGCTATATTGAACAAGAATACATCGGTTTTTCCATATTCCAGGAGTTTGTGTCTTATTTTAGAACAGGTGAATGATAAATGTGAAGCATATGTTTGACCTATTCCATTTTATTTGTACAAACCTACTGTGGTAGTAATGTATGAATATTTTTCAAACTAATAAATTACTATGCAGTCAGAATATTTTACTCCTTGTTCATAAGATCAAATAAATGAAATGTCGTCAAGTCTAGAACTTTCAGTTCAAGAGGATAATAAACAAAATCTTCACAAGCATGCATATGAAAATTATGTGAAAGCAATGCAATTTTTTTTCCATGGCGAAGAATAATATATTTCAACAGTGATCTCTTGTACTTTTCATGCAAATAACTAGAAAAGGAATCCTTTCTATCAATTCATATAAGCGTTAATTATTTTCGTCCATCACATCTTTTCCAATTCATCCACATTCTGAGAAATACGCTGAGAATGTGGAAAGGGCAACATAGTGTTGACTTGGAACATAAAAATATTTTGAAAAACGTCATAACTTCGATACAGAGTGGAATGTGTCAAATTTCCAAGGCCAGAGTTGTGATTTTATAATTCTGAATGGAGAATATTAAGCTAAATTTATTAGGAATATCCCTTTGATTAAATTTTAGTGCTAAGCCCTCTTCATATCTCTATTCACCTTTGTTCATTTAGGTATTGAATTTTTCAGACATTTGAAACTTCAATGCGATTTTTTTGTTGATCATGGTTGAAATGTCGCCTAAGGACACAACCTTCTCTGCCTACCCACTAGCGACGACCCTGTTGGATAAAAATCAGTAATAATTTTATATCCATTCCGTAAAGACGACGAATGTTAACCTTAAATCATTCCGAAACTCTTTTGCGATCAATGAATTCAGCGATCTCCTACTGGAACGAAAAGAGAAGTAATGAGGTCACGATGACAGGAAGCTGTCAACCGGTTACAGCATCCGATTCACCATATAAGTACGCTGTAGAAAATAGCAACGTACTGACTAATACAAAAGTTAATAAGACGCTCAGCACAGAAGATCTATGGTGCATAGGTAATTATTTCCTGTTTTTAACTTGTCAACCTACTTCATCCAATTTTATCGTGGCAAAAATGGTCTCGCAGACCAATTATGTTAACCAGATGTCTGCATTCTGCCCATTAAGGATGAAAATATAGACCTTTCGTCGTCATGGGGTATAATGTATGCACAGACGTATATGAGACTGTTGAAAGGTAATGGGTAACAGTTGGTGTATGAAAAAAGTTACTCTGAAATCGTAAATTACCGTGTTAGCAATGATTTCTCAGAAGATTCCTCGCAAAATCAACCAAGGGGAAATATAATGCAATTATTAACGTATCTCGTCCCATAATGAGATCGGAGAAGCGCTTGGTTCTTGAATCATCTTCTGAAGGTCCATCTGGTGCCATAACTCCAAGATTCTCAATGATACTTCGAACGATTTTTGCATTTCTGGCACAGAAGTCCTCGATATTGTCTAGAGAGGGTGCACTAACATTCTTTTGTATATATCGAATGATGGATATAACCAAAGATATCCAACAGTGTTGTTCATTCTTCGGTAATTAAACTGCTCCACATGAGTTAGGGATATTGACTTAAATTGCAAAAAAATATAGTTGAAATAAGATTTTTGTGATGAAAATTCATATTCATATGATTTCAAGTTGCGAATTAATTTTAGCCTGTAGGTCTGCAGCGTATACAGGGTGATTAAGAAAAATCGGGTAAAATAACGAAATTTTATTCCCAGAGAATTCAAGCATTTTAAGACTATCAATACAATGTATGGCCTCCACGGGCGTCAATAACAGCTTGACATCTTCTTTGCATACTACATACGAGGTTGTTGAACATTTCTTGAGGTAGTTGGTTCCATAAACGGGGCAGAAGCTCTCTCAGATCATTTAAGTATTCTGGGGTAGGTTGATGATAATCTAATCTTCTTTGGAGCATATCCCATGCATTTTCCATGCAATTCAAATCTGGTGAGTGCGGAGGTATTGGTAAATGTGGAATACCAAGCTCCTCGCGCGCATTCTCGACTATGGCTGCACGGTGCGGTCTAGCGTTATCGTCTAGAAATTGAAAAGTTTCACCAATAGCAGCGTGAAAATTTGGCACAACATTGTCAATGACATGCTCCCTATAGTGTAAGGCGGTCATATTCCAGGACAAATGTGTAGATCTGTGCGCCCGTTGAAACATATCCCGGCCCATACCCTAACACTACCCCCTCGGAATGGATGGACTTCTTGGACATAGCGACGATTACGGGGTATGCGTGGGATTGTCCATACCCCTATTCCTCGACAATCTGAAAATCGTCCATATCTGGATTCATCAGTGAAAATGACATTACGCCATTGATCGTTCCAATTGATATGTTGCCTTGCCCATTCCAGTCTTTGACGCTTATGGTCTCGTGTTAATGGAACTCCTCTTAATGGACGTCTAGAACCTAGATTCACCTCTCTCAAACGTCGTCTGATGGTTTCGATGGAAACTTGGATCCCACCTGCATTATGAAGAGTATTCCGTAGCATTCTACACGTAGATGTAGGGTTTCTTCTCGCCGAAACGGTGATGAAACGATCCTGGGCCCGTATTCTCGACGAGTGATCTTTCGGTGCGTATACGTTTTCTGTGTTATTATGTATGGCAAACGTATACGCACCGAAAGATCACTCGTCGAGAATACGGGCCCTGAGCAGGTGTTGTTTTTCGTCGCCCACCAAGCCTTAGTCTTTCCAACACGGAACCTGTCTCCCGGAACCTATTCCAAAGTCGAGATATCACAGTTTGGCTGACTTGGAGCCTTTCCGCTACAACAACCTGAGTTAGGCCACCCTGAAGCATTCCGACAGCCCTATTAGCCTCAGCGTTTGTTAATTTACGTCTTGGCATTTTCAGAAAAATCGTTTCAAATCGAAGCCTTTTATGAACTGACTTCATTTCAAAATAAGAACATTCATGAAGCATATGCAAAGAACCAAACTTCAGAAAAAAGGCGACCAGATTGACGAAATGTCTCATACTGATTTTTATCGGATCGATTCAAGTTGTTATTGAGTTTTAAATGATTTCACAGCGATTTTCTCGAAGATTACATACTTTTAAAAACGATTGAATACGATATCCCTAACTCTTGTGGACCAGTATATGTATTTGATTCTTTTCTTATTCATTCAAGAGCTCATTTACCATTTTTCAGATTAATGTAACGCAAACCTACACGTCTTATTAATATTAATAAATACACACGATACAAATTATTATATTCAACGACGTAAATTAAGCACCTCTTTCATGCATGGCGCAGCTTTGCGGTGGTCAAAGTTCAGATGAAGATGGGACATCTGCGGTGATGAACAAAAAGCCGTCGGCGCAACTAGTGAGACATCCACGTGCCGTATAATTATTCAAATCCATTTATTGATGAGGCACCGGCGACACTTTGAATAATTATGGACGGATTGTATTGTGTGCAAGCAAAGATTTATTGGCCATTGTGACGGGATAGAAAGGTTTCTGTACGTCTGGCGTTTTTATCGGAAAAACTGGAACGGAAAGTTCGACAACGAGGAAGTTGGTCGAGGTTGTGGTCATTCAGGAGGATGTTATGACGGTTATACACTGTCGAGTAACAGCACTTTCCTATTCGGCCCTAATGAAATTAAATAGGATAATCGTTCTTGGAAGGTAGAGAATTTTAGGTTGAAATAGGAGACACAACATCATCACCAAGAGGCATCAAAGCTGGCGCATCGGAAGGTTCAATTCTTGGGCCACTCTTGTTCAACGTATTCATGGCAGATATACCAGAAATGAAGAAGTGCAAACACACAATTCGCTGTCGACACCGCATTTTACTACTCAAATAGAAACAGAAAATCCATACAATCAGACTTCAGAAGGATATGAACAAGATAATGGATTACTCCTAGAAATGTGAAATTAAAATCACCGCGAATGAAACAATGGCTATACTCTTTGAAGGAACGAGAGTAGAATAAGGAGGAGGTAAAGTGAAATGAAAAATACTACTAAACAAACAACCGGAACTGAACAGAAGAAAGACAAAACAGATTTTTGGTAGTCGTTATTCGATATTGTAGAACATACGAGGATATATTGAAACTATATGATATATGATATATATATATATATGATGTATAGCCTACTATAGAACCAAACAAAATTTCAATGTCAAAATATTTTATTACTCAACATATTCTCCTCTCAATTGAATACATTTATTACAGCGAACCTGCAACCGTCCTCCACAGCTTTTATCACCTCCTCGTTGGAATAAAATTTACGACCTTTTAAACTTTTTTTCAGTTGAGGAAAGAAACGATAGTCAGATGGAGCCAAATCTTGTGAATAAGGGGGGTGTTCTAGTAAATCTAACCCTAAATCACGAATTTTTTGCATGGAAACATGAGATTTGTGTACTGGGGCGTTGTCCTGTAAAAACAAAACACCTTTGGATAGCTTTCCGCGTCTTTTCTTTTTAATTTTTTCCCGTAGAGTGGTCAGTAATGTCGAATAGTAATCTCCAGTTATTGTTCTACCCTTATACAAAAAATCAATCATGATTACCCCATGGAAATCCCAAAAAACTGAAGCAAGAACTTTTCCAGCAGATTTTTGGACACGAAATTTCTTAGGTCTTGGAGAACCGGAGTGTCGCCATTTCATCGATTGTTGCTTTGTTTCTGGATCGTAGAAATGTACCCAAGCCTCATCCAAAGTAACAATTCGGTTTAAGAAGTCTACATCCTTTTCAAATCGGGCACAGATCGAACGCGCTGCTTCTACCCTTGCACGCTTTTGGTCAACATTCAAACATTTGGGGATCCATTTTGCAGAAATTTTTCTCATGTCCAAATTGACGTGAACTATATGATGAACGCGTTCGTATGAAATCTTCAGTGCTTCAGATATCCGTTTTAGCCCAATTCGACGGTCTAATAAAATCATGTCATGAACTGCATCGATATTTTCGGGGACTGACACGGAAACTGGCCTTCCCGATCGGTCATCATCTTCAATGGAAAATTTACCTCTTTTGAAGCTTGCAGTCCAATTTTTCACGGTCGCATACGGAGGACATTGATTGCCAAGAGTATTGAGCATATCTTCGTACATCTGCTCACCTCTTAACCCTTTTAAATACGGGTACTTGATGATGGCTCGATACTCCAATTTTTCGATTTTTATAATTTCGGTGGACATCTTTTTTTTTTATTTATTGCGTAACTCTGGTTGACTTTTTTCACGTCGAACTCTACACTGACACTTCTAACAAGTTATTGTTCGTTGATATGGTATCGCAATATTTTGTTTATGCATGGAACTGGTCCAGGCTAACTAGATATCAATACATCTTACTTCTAGAAATGTGAAATTAAAATCAACGTGAATAAAACAATGGCCATACTCTTTGGAGAAACGAGAGTAGAAAAAGGAGGAGGTAAAGTGAAATAAAAATTAATACTAAACAAACAACCGGAACTGAACAGAAGAAAGACAAAACAGATTTTTGGTAATCGTTATCCGATATTGTAGAACATAGTAAGGATTATTCAATCAATAATTATTCCTAGTAGGTATTACTTACGCAGGTTTCATATGGAATAGGAGCCAAGGAACTTACAAGAAAAATTCAGTCCGAAGTCCTTTGAACAAAGTCATAAGAAGTACAGTATGTGCCCCTTGGTAGATAACTTACGAATAGATCAGAAAAGAACTTGAGATTGAAACACTATACCTTTTCAACTTCAAATTGGGAATTATCAAAATCAAATTGGTAACTAACATATTCAAATTGGGAATAAACACATTCAAATTGGGAATAATCAATTTCAAATTGGAACGACATACATCTGATTCACATGGATGTCATTCCAATATGAAATTGATTATTCCCAATTTGAATGTGTTTATTCCCAATTTGAATATGTTAGTTCCTAATTTGATTTTGATAATTCCCAATTTGAAGTTGAAAAGGTATAGAAGAAATTATACACAAACACAGAAACTGAAGGAAGCGATAAGAGGACACAATAATTAACATTTGCGAGAGATCCTGAAGTTTCCTGTGAAAAACAGAGAAGAGAAAATACCAGAAAAAATACCCCATAAATTGATAGAAGACAATGAAAAGAAAAAGAAAGGAAGGAAGTAGAAAACACCGAAAACTAAAGAGAATAAGTAAAAAAATCCAGGAACACAAGATAAGAGGCGAATGCAAGAAACTCCGGTCCTCTAATAAAGACCAAAGATCTCAGCTTTGGCAAAAAATGATAAATGCGAATGCGCTGTGTTCAAATTCTAAGAAAATAAGATAAGCTGAGCCCATACCAAATAGATGCCGATACACATTACGAATGACGGTCTTAAATCATCTCGCTGATCAAGGTATCAATCTACAACCGTTGAAACAGGCAATAAAAAAGAAACCATCCATGGACCGACTGCGTCTCGGATGCCAGCCTGGACCGATCCAGATCGGAGGGACCATAATTCAGAAAGGCAGCGTGAACAAACTTTATCTTTATCTCTGTCGTTAGCGCTATTTCTCAAAAAGGCAACAGTGAAAGGCGTGTATGCACAGCCGCCTACGGATTTCTCGTCAAAGGCACGTGGAATGAGCTCTATATAAGAGATGTCATTATTACAGTGATCGAAATCATACTTTATCGCATAATCGTTAGAGTGGCATGGCTTTCTTTGCCCCGAGTCAAATGTATTTGGACGGTGCAACGAAGAACGGACAGGACGAGGCACGAGTCGATGTCGGGGTATTTTTTGCTGCCGAAATGCACGAATTCTCCGGGCTGTACCTTGAATTATTCGATGCCATTACGAAACGCTGATAGGTCGGTCAGAATTCAGAGCATCCAGCGATTGCGTCTTTGACTTTGTAACGAGGAGAACGGGTCAGATTCACGATGTGGTGAATATTCTGAAGAGATGTTAGAAGAGTTCTCTACAACTACCCCATAAACTGATATCATTCCGATCTGACCGTAGTCAACACCTACGCTCCGTCCACAAACATTATATTAGGTCTCTATGGACGAGTACAAATATTCATGGCAGAGCGACAAAGCGAGCGAGGCCAATAATTTGGGCAAATCCATAAGCCTAATTATGTAGGGGAAGTACGTACAAAATGACATAGGGTTTTATTACAGAGGCATAACTTGTTAATAGTGAATCATAGTAGTGTCATATTCGACACCTCTGATCTTTGGTCCTTTCTTTATAAAATCTAATCAACCTATATGAAATAAAAGTACCAAGAAATAAAATATTCTTAGATAAATTGGGATAAACGAAATTCATTTTGTTCGCATGTTATGGACAAAATGACATACCGGCAATAGGCAACTGTATTTTTTACTTATAGTTACAAAACTACTGACAAAGTTCACAAATGAAACGCTTGGTTCTTCTAGGAACATCAGCACAAGATGCGTGAGCCCAATGCAAGCAATGCATCTTCTTCAGGGCTAATCCTGGAGAAGATCTAAATCGGGAAAAGGTCTCATAACAGTAGATAGATGGATACCGGACAGTCGTCTTCATGATCCCGAAAGTTGCTAGGAACATTTTCTTCTTCATTGTCTTCTTTAAATAATGCCCTAGGGACTTGTCTCCTTGTTTTTGGAGGAGGTATCGGCTCTTTTTTGTTTTTATTGCAATCTTATTAGGTGTAGAAGTTGAAACTAATTACGTTTGTCGAGTCCTCGGCTCACGTTTGCCTTGTTCGCTTATAAATCGTCCTTTAGGGATAGGAGGAACCTCCTCATAGGATCAGCAAGAGTAGGTTGAGATGCATTGCCTTTATTAGCCGCAGATGAAGATTTTGTTATGAATATGTTAAGACAAGTCTTGATTCTTTGTTTGCTGATGGAGACTGAGATGGATTGTCTTGGTTTTGTTCGGTAGATACGGTTAATTCAGCTGAAATACCTATGTCATTTTGTCCGTTCAATGTATATGTCATTTTTTCCATATAGCGCTATAAAACTAGAAATGTATCGAATTCATACAAAAAGTTTATTCAACATACAAAAAGTTCCGTAAATACAATGACAAATAAGTAAAGTTTGAATTGAATGCAATTTGAATGAAAAAAATGGTGAAAACCGGCAATTTCTTCTTAAAATTTGGCGCAATGAAAAAAAACTCGTGACCTATTGATTTCTGTTATCACTCATAACGACCGAATGAACCAGAGTAGCTCTTGCTAATTTTCAGAGGTTAATTGAAGCCACTCGGGTCGTGTAATGTGGTAGGCAGTTCCGCATTTCATACCTCCGAACTCAAGTTATGATGCCTATGTCATTTTGTCCATATATGTCGTTTTGTACGTATTTCCCCTACGAGTTGCATACAAAGCTTTATGTTCGACTGCTTCATAAACACTTGATTCGTGAATTCGTTTAGCGTCCATAATTGACTACTTTTTTGGACACCACTTTATTGGACTCAACTGTCACAGTCTTCTCTCAATTTTGCAATTTTCTTCGTTTCACAACACATATCATAGGCCGCATACAAATTTTCATAAGCACTTTTAGTGGGTAGGAGAGATTCTTTGGCACTTGCGGCTATAGTTTTTACGCTTTCCTCTCCCGAAATACCCATTTTTGGGATTATTTTGACGTTTGTCACGGAATTAACGAAGTGAACAACTTTGTTCAGTGAGGTTACTAAGGTCGCTGATAGTTACTAAGGTAAGAAAAGCAAAAGCACACTTAATGTTTTCTTGAAATATAGCGACAAATATATTCATTGCCATTTCCGAAAATAAAATTTCTGTTTTGCAGTCAAACATAAAACTTTGTATGCAACTCGTACCTAATTAGGCTTATGGACTTGCCCAAATTATTGGCCTCGCTCGCTTTGCTCGCTCTGCCATAAACTTTTGGACTCGTCCATAAAGACCTGATTTATGTACTTGTTACATAAATAGCTTCAAATTTTGACTGCAAAACAGAAATTTTATTTTCGGAAATGGCAATTAATATATTCGTTGCTTTATTTCAAGAAAACATTAAGTGTGCTTTTGCTTTTCTTTCCTTATAGTAACCATCAGTGACCTAAATAACCTCACTGAACAAAGTTGTTTACTTCGTTAATTCTGTGACAAACGTCACAATAATCCCAAAAATGGATAGTTCGGGAGAGAAAAGCGTAAAAAATTTTGCCGCAAGTGCCAAAGAATCTCTCCTACCCACTAAAAGTGCTTCTGAAAATTTGTATGCGGCCCATAACAAGTGGTGTGAAACGAAGAAAACTGCAAAATCGAGAGAAGACTGTGACAGTCGAGTCCAATAAAGTGGTGTCCAATAAAGTAGTCGATTATGGACGCTAAACGAATTCATGAATCAAATGTTTATGAAGCAGTCGAACATGAAAGTTGATTATATTCTACAATGAAAGGACCAAAGATCATAGGTGTAGAATATGACATTACTGTAATTCACTACTAACACGTTATGCCTCCGAAAGAAAACCCTATGTCATTTTGTACGTACTTCCCCTACCACCAGAAACTTTTTTACACTAGACAACATACTTAGAAATTAAAGAGATTCTCAGAGAATAATGATAAAGTCGAAATACAAATGAATAAAACAGATAAAGAGTACACCTAGCTGAAGGGATTTTTACTTTAGTATCGCTGTTACAGCTGTACGTAGTTCATCTTTCTGAGAGACTGAGACTGAAAAACGATTTCCATTATGTACCTACCTACGTGTTACAAAGTATCGTCAATACTCAATATTGCCTGACAGTTTCTGTAGGTAGTCATTTCTGTCAGAAGCATTTTTCCTATTTTATCTCATCCTGAAAAAGCCAAGAGTTCCGAACAAAGATTTTCTATCAAATATATTGCAGTTGAATTGGAGGAAAATATTTATCTCATTTCTTGACAAACAAACAAACTGTTACCAGTCGATTATTAAGAAATTAACCAAGTCAACGACTCGGACAGTCCGGAAGCTGTGCGTCTCCAATCCTCTTGGTCTTACTAGCTACGTCGCATGACCAAATACGCACCAGTTCTCTCTTATCTCTGTCGCAGCTC
Source organism: Adalia bipunctata (assembly GCA_910592335.1). Classification (NCBI taxonomy): domain Eukaryota; kingdom Metazoa; phylum Arthropoda; class Insecta; order Coleoptera; family Coccinellidae; genus Adalia; species Adalia bipunctata. The sequence goes on from OU342953.1 coordinate 26,343,373, forward strand.
TACTTTCTCACCATTGAAATATAGATGGATCTATAACATATGAGATGCCACTATTTGATGTAAATCCGACCACTTTCTCCGCGTGTTACAAGTGCCCATTGACCATTAACTGAAACTAATGCTGATTTGTGACTTCCAGCCAGTATATATTTTAGTTGACGCTCCGTTTATTTCTGTAATGAGACGGTTTGTTCAAACGAGCTGCTAGATATCCCCGACTTACAAGTGATGAGAGCGAACTAATGATGCTTCCTTCAATAAATGCGATACTTGAGGTGGTTTATTAGAAATTTTGAATCATTCCACTCGATAAACTATCACAGTTTTTTAATAAAGTCGCGAACTGGCTTCATCGTAAACCGATGGTAACTTATTCCTTACTATAGAGTAAGATACCAGGCTTGTCAGACCTAACTTATTTTCTAAGTAACGAAATATAAGTAGGTATACTCACATAAATAATTTGTGAACTTATAATGAAAAGGAGAAAAAAAATAATAAAACTTTTTATATGAAATAAAAGTACCAAAAAATAAAATATTCTCAGATAAATTGGGATAAACGAAATTCAATTTGTCCGCATGCTATGGACCAAATGACATACCGGCAACAGGCAACTCTAGTTTTCTACTTAAAGTTACGGAACTATCAGCACGAGATGCGTGAGCCCAATGCATGCATCGTAACCAGTCTTTTCCAGGGCTAATCCTGGAGAAGACTGTTTTTTTTTTTCGATCTGAATCGGAAAAAAATGTCATAGCAATAGACAGATGGACAGTCGTCTTCATTATCTCGAAAGTTGCTAGGAGCATTATCTTCTTCATTGTCTTCTTTAAATGATACCCAAAGAACTTGTCTCCTTTTCTTTGGAGGAGGTATGGGCTCATTTTTTGATCTGATTGCAATCATATTAGATGTAGAAGTTGAAACTAAGTACGTTTATCGAGTCTTCGGCTCACGTTTGCCTTGTCCACTTGTGAATCGTCCTTTAGGGATTATAGGAACCTAACTCATAGGATCAGCAAGAGTAGGTTAGGATGCATTACCTTTATTAGCCGCAGATGAATATTTTGTTATGAATATGTTAAGGCAAGTCCTGGCTTTTTGTTTGCTGATGGAGCCTGGGATGAATGGTCTCGGTGTTGTCCGGTAGATACAGTTAATTCAGCTGAAATACCTATATCATTTTGTCAGTTCACTTTATAAGTCATTTTGTCCATAAAGCGTTATAAAACTAGAAATATATCGAATTAATAAAAAAATTATATTTAATATTAAAAAAAGATTGTTGAATACAATGACAAATTAGTAAAGTTTGAAATGAATGCAATACAAATGAAAAAAATTTTGAAAACTATGCCCATTTCTTCTAAAAATTTGGAGCAATGAAAAAAAACTCGTGACCTATTGTTTTCTGTTATCACTCATGAACTATAGTAGTGCTTGCGAGTTTTCAGAGGTTAATATAACCCACTCGGGTCGTGTGATATGGTAGTCAGTTCCGCATTTGATACCCCCAAACTCATGTTATGATGCCTATGTCATTTTGTCCATCTATGTCGTTTTGTACGTATTTCCCCTATATTTGTTGCTCGTTATCCATTAGACAATGAACACCATAGGACTGCGAGACTAATGGTTGCCCATTTATGCTATTTCCATAACTCCACACCATCAAATCAATTCAAGTAACACCGCCAGACGTGAGCAACAAATCAATACAATTATCATCCGAGTAATAAAAAGCCATCGAAGCACCGATTGGCCGCTATTTTTCCAATCGAATCCCTAATCGCAAATCGTAAACAGCGCACGCAGAGCTCACCCAAGAACACAGACGACGTAATAACGTCCGACAGAAGAAGAACAGGTTCGACATAGAAGAAGATAGAGACGATACCGCGCAATCCACGGTCTTCTAGTTAACAAAGCGGGATTCAATTATTATTCAGCCCGTAATAACACTGCAAGAGACGCTCATTTCATTATTGATTTCATGTTGGCATGCCGCTTTTTATCAGAGCTGAAATCATGAATACACAAGACGCGGGAGCACAGAGAACGGATACGGCATCATTCACATACTTTCAAGTTCCCTGAAATAATAACATTTAACAGCTGAATTCCCGAATTTTAATTAACTGCTTCTCAGAGATCACCGACGGAGAGGCCTCTGTGAGCGATCACAGAGGCCACAGATCTTGTTCTTGGCGATGCCGCGGATATTTTCGCATGGCGCTCGATGGAGGAAAAAATCGCGAACAAGACATCATACAACGATATGGTCCCGCAGTCGGAATTAAATTATCGTCTTATGGGACGATTAAGCGGCGAATTTGGTGGGTTATCCCGATTCGGAGTAGCGATGGGACTATTAGGTATACCGGTCAGGTGGTTGGTTAACGAGGTCCTAGGGGTCTGACTGTCGAAGAAAAAGTTTACGGTGACGATGAATTCGGATTTGGCCGAGACTTGATTGCGTGAAGAGCATGGTTCGGTTTTTCTTGTTGATGGTTCGCATCAATTAAAGTATCAAAGAGTGCGCTATGGTTGAGATTTCGTGGAAGCTGATTTTGTTTCTTTCAATCGACGTGGGGCCATATGGAATTGAGATCTTTCAAATGAAATATGAAGAATGCATGTTCTCATGTTAGATCTAAGCAAATCTAGGGAGTTTTTCAGCGTGTGGCATAAAAATTTTAACCAAATTGAACACATTTGTTCTTGTAAATGTGAATTATCGAAAAGTATCGCCTATACTTTGAGTGCTCCGAGCGTCTGAACAAAACTCGAAAATGAAAAATGCAAAAACTAAAACAATCACAATTCGGCTCAAGGAGGACCTATATGGACATATTTGGTATCAAAATGTACGTTTTCGAGGGCGCTCTATTCGATTAAAACAAATTCAAGTCGCTATCTATCATAATTTAGATTTTCACCTGTCAAATGGCATTTTTTCAAAAATCGAAATTCAAATCGTCATAGTTCCCTCTCCTGTGATCCTATCCACTTTTTGTTTGTATATTGTTAATCAGCATTGTACGAAGTATCTCTGAGCATAATTAAATCGATATCGAAAATCCCACAATTTTGGGTGAAAAATGCCAAAGGGGTAAGACCCCCTAGAAACACCATATTTGTCATATCACATCACCAAGGAATCCCTGGCGAATCCAAAGTAGTTTTTCGATCTTAAGGATCTACTGCCCTTTCGAATCAAGCAGAATACCCATAAAGCTAATCGGTTTCGCCCATACTTTGAGTGCTCTGAGCGTCTGAACAAAACTCGAAAATGAAATATGGAAAAAATAAAACAACAAAAATTCGACTGTGACAAGGCCTATATGGCCATGTTTGGTATCAAAATATAGGTTTTTAAGAACACTTAATTCAATTAAATCAAATTCAAGTCGCTATATTTCATAGTTTAGATTTTTATCAGTCAAATGGCATTTTTTCAAAAATCGAAATTTCAAATCGTCACAGCTCCCGCTCCTGTGATCTCATCCTCTTTTTGTTCGTATATTGTTAATCAGCATCGTGCTAAGTATGTCTGAGCAAAATGAAATCGATATCGAAAATCTCAATTTTTTGGGTGAAAAATGCCAAAGGGGTAAGACCCCCCGAAAACACCATAATTATTTTTGATCACTAAGGAGTCCCGGGCGAATCCAAAGTCTTTTTTCGATCTTGAGGATCTACTACCCATTCTATTCATGCAGAATACCCATAAAGCTGATCAGTATCGCCTATACTTTGAGTGCTCTGAGCGTCTGAACAAAACTCGAAAATGAAAAATGCAAAAACTAAAACAATCACAATTCGGCTCAAGGAGGACCTATATGGACATATTTGGTATCAAAATGTAGGTTTTCGAGGGTGCTCTATTCGATAAAAACAAATTCAAGTCACTATCTACCATATTTTAGATTTTGACTTGTCAAATGGCATTTTTTCAAAAATCCGAAATTTCAACTCGCCATAGCTCCCGCTCCTATGATCGTATCCACTTTTTGTTTGGGAATTGTTAATCAGCATTATCCAAAGTCTCTCTAGGCATAATAAAATAGAATTCGAAAATCTCAACTTTTTTGGTGAGAAATGCCAAAGGGGTAAGACCCCCAAAAACACCATATTTTTCATCACCAAGTAATCACTGGCGAATCCAAAGTCGTTTTTCGATCTTGAGGATCTACTACCCACAAGAGTCATGCAGAATACCTATGAAGCTGATCAGTATCGCCTAAACTTTGAGTGCTCTGAGCGTCTGAACAAAACTAGAAAACGAAATATGGCAAAAATAAAACAATACAAATTCGACTGTAACAAGGCCTATATGGACATGTTTGGTATCCAAATGTAGGTTTTCGAGAACGCTGAATTCAATAAAACATATTCAAGTCGCTATCTATCATAGTTCAGATTTTCACCTGTCAAATGGCATTTTTTCAAAAACCGAAATTTCAAATCGTCATAGCTCCCGCTTTTGGGATCCTATTTACTTTTTGTTTGGATACTTTTAATCAGCATTGTCCGAAATATCTCTGAGCATAATAAAATTTATATAGAAAATCTCAACTTTTTGGGTGAAAAATGCCAAAGGGGTAAGACCCCCCAAATTAGTTTCCATTATTAGATAACGTCATATTTTCCTCTTTATAATTGAATTTAAAACTAACACCTTTTATTGGAAAACCCTTTATGTGAGGACTGACTACTGACACAATTGAAATCTACGTGAATGAATGCTTTAGAAAAACTAAGTGGCCGGGGACAACAAACCTCACCTATCCATCTTATAAACATCAAGACGCCGCACCTGAAACAAAAAAGTATCTAATCAAAAACACTATCAAACAGGAAGTATCAGAAAGATTTCTCTCCAATCCAATTTTTCACAGAAAAGATCTAACTCGTGAATAGAATATTACAGCCATCATCGATAACTTCCACATGCAGAGATCACGAAAATTAATACAACATTTACTGTTGGCAGAAGTGATAGGAAACCCGTTATGTCAGAGAATAATAACCATAATAATCACCCTGGACTGCGTGTTCTTGTTTATACCACTTTGGGTTTACATTTAATTAAGATTTTATCGTTATTATTATCTACAAAAACCCCCATCGAAGTAATTGGCAGTGGGCCGTCTCAATTTATATTACACACTATGGCCAAGTGTATAATATAAACTAATACAAGCACATATTCGCATTACAACGGCGAGCAAGGATATAAGGCAGGGAGCAGTCTTCGGCATATTGAAAATAGAACGATTCAGTTAATTACTGTTATTACGGGGTTATACAGTGCAGTTCATTACATTGGATCACTTTGTGCATGCGAAACGATTGACTGTCGGCTTCGGAACAGTGCAATAATGCTGTAATTCGTTGAAGTCTGGACATTCGGCAGGCTGAGGCTTGAATCAATAAAAATAACGAAACTATGATCATTATCAAACACAATGCCTCCACTTGTTCAACATCCTGTATCTCTGGAAATGTCCATCATATCTCGTTGTGCCAGTATAGATTTTTGACAGGACATTATAATAGTAAATTGTTCTATGAGCGGTAATGTAAGTCATAACACACGCATTCATCAAGTGTGTTATGACCATTACCGCGAATTGAACACTATACTTTATCTTCGACTTCTTCAGTAAAATTCGAATTAATCTGCATTTTCAAAATTGACAACAGTTGTCAAAAGCGATTTCTGTGGTCGAAAATCGAATGGATATCGAATCCCGTAGAAAACGTCAAAAATTCACGTTTTCCAAATGCAATTTTTGGATATTCAGACCTAAGAAAATGTAGAAATGGATGGCGAGAACGTTACCTTGATGTCTGAAATAGAGTTCCCTATTGACCCGACTTTTTTGTTCATTTCGTAAGCTACATTTTTCCTATTTGTATTAGAGTGATTTATAGGCGTGAGTTATTATTACCTCACACTATTGGTTTGTAGAGACTATTACAGATCAAATTCAGTTGAATAATGGATATATTATTCTATGGGAGTAGATAAACTACGCTGCGCAAAAAAATTAACGCACATTATGGAAATCTCAAATTTATTCTACAACTGAAGGTGTTCTCAATGATAATTATTTTTATCAGAATTATGCATGCATATGTTATCCACTTTCAACGTTTTTCTTCAATACAGATGTTTTCTCCCAGCAGGAATAAAAAAAATGATATTATCAGATTTTGAATGTATTGGCTCCATTCTAAAATCAGTTGTTCTCTATCAATTCTAGTGATCAATAGTTTTTCTTTCGTTTGATTTTCTACACTCGATCGCTATGCAACGCGAAACACGCAATTTGACCCAAGAGGAATGTGCCCAAGCGGTAGTTTTGCGAGAAGAAGGGCATACACAAGAATTGCAGAAAGGTTTGGAGTTTCCCATACAAGTGTGTCCAGAATGTTGCAGCGATTCCGGGGAAACAGGTATGAATGTCCGAAGACCAGGACAGGGTAGACCACGGGTAACAACTGCCATTCAAGAACGTTACTTGAGAGTTTCTTCGTTGAGACAACGGTTTGCAACCGCTCGCCTCCTTCAAAATCAGCTTGAGCAAACTCATGAGGTGCAAATTAGCACTCAGACAATAGGAAATCGCCTCAGAGAATATGATTTAAGGCCTCGGGTCGCGGCAAGAGGCCCAGCTCTTACCCCAACGCATCGAAGTGCGCTTTTGGATTTTGCGAGAGAGCATATCCATTGGGAAGAGGCCGATTGGGAAAGAGTTCTCTTCACAGATGAGCCTAGATTCTGCCTCTGCCATTGTGATCGACGTTCCCTTGTATACAGACGTCCACATGAAAGATATGCTCAGTGCAATTTCCTGAATACTACTGGTTTAGGGGGAGGATCGATTATGGTATGGGGTGGAATATCTTTGACTGCTCGCACAGACCTAGTGGTCGTTGATAATAAAGCTATGAATGCTGATAAGTATAAAAGGAACATTCTTGAAGAGCATGTAGTGCCATTTGCCCCATATATTGGTGAAATTTTCATTTTTATGGACGATAATGCCAGACCCCATCGTGCGCGCATCGTTCAGGAGTATACCTTGAAGAGGTTGAAGTCTCTCGAATGGAATGGCCAGCAAGAAGTCCAGATCTCAATCCGATTGAGCAGGTTTGGGACAACCTCAATAGAAGGCTGAGAAGTTCAGAAAATCATCCAGCTACTCTTAATGACTTAGGAATCCATCTCGGAGAAATCTGGGAAGGATTAGATCAGAACATTTTAAGATCACTCATTTTGAGTATGAACCGTCGTTGCCGAGCTGTAATTAACGCAAGGGGTGGAAATACCAAGTATCAAATCACTTATCAGCATTTCAGTATCTTGAAAATTTTCATTTCTCTTCTTTCACATAAGATTCGGTGAAATCCTGAATTTTTCTTCCATTTAATGTGTCTTGTTTCGTTCAAAACCTTCCCGAGAGAACATAAAAAATAAGTTATAAAGTCAATGTAGGGTTAACTTTCATTAAAATTGAGATTTTCAGAATGTGCGTTAATTTTTTTGCGCAGTGTATATCATACTAACTTTTAGCCAATTAGCTGTAATCTAATTTTGTCAATTAACCAAGTTGAGCACAACATTCGAATCCCTAACATTTTCTTGTAAGCTTACAGTTCGATGATCTTTCAAATCCATGCAAGAAAGTTGAAATTTTCGCTTTGAGATTTGGCAATCGGAGCGAAAATAATATGTATATAGAATAGACAAGGATAACAAACCCACAATTTTGCATATGGAGAATTTATATCGCATTAAACCATGAAATGAGATTTATTTGCTGGCAAATTGAAATGCAAGCAGGCGATCATTGATATTTCACGAAATGAAAATCCAACTCAATCAAAACCTTGATTTTGATTCTCAATCCATCGGCATGCTACATAGAAAATAAGCACATGAAGAAGTGCATCAGGGCAAACCAATTCACCTGATCTTCGAAGGAAATGCACATTTTATGCTTCCGAAAAGCAATTATCCGGCCGCGTTAGGCGGTACGTAGAGCAGAGCAGCCGCACTGAAAAAAGTACGACTTATTATTACATCACGGAAAGGTCAGCTCGAAGGCGCGGTCTTTGGCGCGTTCGCTTTGACGTCGTGCATCCTACCTCGTCCGAATGATACTTTTCGGCGTTACACTGCCGTTAATTAGGCGTTCGAGATGAGGAGGCAAGCCGAAAGTGACCTTTAGTTCATTTGAATCGTAGCACATCGTGAAATCGGTTTGATTTAGTGGCAGCTGATGGCGGAGAAGAGGTCAAGCGCTAGGATTGAGGTTCAGCTATGCTAAAACAATCATGTTGGGTTCTTGAGCTTGGGTCATAACATTTTTGCCAGGTGGCACGAGGCTGTTGCCTTGGATATCGACTTTAGAATTGTATTCGTTCAAATCGTAGCTTTTATCAGAAGTTGACTGTGAGCTCTTGCCAGTGTAATTTTTTGCTTTGTTTGCTTCAGTATTTCTGAAAATGAGCCTTAAAATCTATTCGTTGATTCACTTGTAATTTTATGTCAATTCTTCAATACCGATAACACCACGCCACTGGACCTTTCGAAGTGATATTCTGCACTGTTGCCACGGCTTTATAAATTGATATTGCTATCCTTCATGCTATCTTCGTCCACTCATTGAAAACTTACTGAATTTCGGCTTCACCAATTATGGAATTAATGAATGAGATGCTGTGTCTCCTCTTTCTATTGTCTAAGCGTACAACCAAGTGTTTCATTATGTTATGTATGTAGGATTTCATTCCGATAAAATGTACAGTTGTTGAATTTCTCTCATGTTTCTGAATTTCGTGCGTTGGACGCTTTATATTGTGCCCAAGATTGGCGCGACGCTTCTGATTGGCGTTTGATGACTTCCATGTGTGAGCTTTCGAGTCCTGAATGTGAAACCCTTATCTTATAGTTGAAAGGAGGTGCAATATTAGATTTAACCGTTTTACCATTTCGTGGAGTAAGATAAATGGACCAATTTAGACGCAACTGTTTCTTGGTAGCTTATCATTTCTGGTGGCCCGAGATCACCTGGGATAATTTATGATGCTTGAAGATGCACTTGGCTCTTGCTTATTTCATTGGCTTAAGACGTACAAGAAGTAACACCTTTTTTCGTGAATGCAAATTGGGGACGGAACCGATGATTAACGTTAAGGGCATAATTTGGGCGAGTTGGTGAGGAGTCGGTAGAAAGTTAAGACAGAGGTAGTAATTGCCATTAGAGACGGAATTAGATCTTCAAGACGGTACAAGATCAATTCATTTGTTCGGCGTAAAGACGTTTTCTATCTCACCAAGTTCAGTAAATGCGGATGAATCGTAACTGAACCCGTCTGTCAAGTTAAATAATTAATATAAGGCGTATAATCTGCAAGTGTAGATTATTGTTTAAGGCATTTTAAGAAACTGTATACAGGGTGAGTCTTTGACTTGTACATATATTTCAACTGTAGATTCCTCTCATCAAACGGAACACTTTTTTCCATACCATTTTTCAAAATTCAGTTTGGTTTGGAAGATACAGGGTGTCGAATATCCATGAAAAAAACACTTTTCTGTTTATATCTTCGGAACCGTCATTTCGAATGAACTGAATTTTGGTTGAGTTTTTACTCTATTCATGGTGCATATTCCCCAATCGAAACCTATTCAATTTCTCTACTAGTATAAAAGTTACAGGGTAGTCGACTCATCAATACACGCTAAAACACCATAAAACCACTGTAAAAAGATAAACGTTTCATATTTTCGAAAGAATCAATCATTTAAGAAACTAAAAGTATTCCTATTTTTTTTTCAATAAAACGCGTCGTTTTCGGGTTATTTCCAATTTTACCCGGAGAAGTTTGACGAAAAAATCATTAATTTCAAGAATAACCTGAATGCGTCTCTGAATTGAATATCATCGAATATTGTTCCTTCTCTGGTCTTTAAACGAGTTTACAATGTTGTCACAATATTTATCAACTTTGTCGAGGTATTTTAATAATAAAATCCCACAACTGTGGGAGATAAAATTGAACACCAAGGAGTTTTTAATACGCACAGTTTCTATTGAAAATTCATAGTTACCGGTCCATATTGAAGTATAAAATGTCGATGAAATACAAAATTCGGATATGAATGATGAATCTCGATTCAAACTACTTATTGAATTGAAATTAATGAAAAATATTACGATACCTGATAATCTGTGTCGATGTTTCTATCTAAACATTATCCTCTTGGAATTTTATGAACAATATAATATAATAATTTTATAACAAACGGTTGAAATTATATAAATTCACTTCACATCACATTAGAATCATAATTCACTGAATGTATTCAGAACTTCACATAATGTTTACAGTTTGTTCAGAGACTCTGGTTTGTTATTGTGTATCGTGATTTATACTGTGTTTCGTAAAAAATCCTTAACCTCAATGAAAATATCAGCAAGCTGACAACATCTTCTTGAAATTTCTGTGCAAACATTCACAGAATCGATACAAATTGGATTATGTTAGGTTGTTTAATAATAAATCTGAATGAAAAGTCTTTCTTCATCAGATTGTTTGTGAATTTCGAGGAAAATATTATTAGTGTTTACAAACTAATCTGCAGAAAAATCGAAGAAGGAACTTATTTTGGTGGAATAAATGTGGCTTTTTAGTTGCAGATATAATCCAATGAAACTAACTGTTATTGTTGAAATTATCGTGTTCGCAACATCTTTATTCCAATAAGGTTAGTACTTGAGTATTCCCTAAATGTGTAAACTCAATTTCTATCGAGAAATATGAACTTTGCACCAATTCCAGAAGATCATTTCAGAGACGTAGTCAGCCCAATTTTTTTTTTTTAAATGGCTATATCTTTTTAACAGAGCCGAAGTCGGAAAAATGGAAAATGAAAAAAAGGTTTTTTTTGACCTCAAAAATCTTCAGTTGAAATATATGTACAAGTCAAAGACTCACTCTGTATATACAAATTGTGTTTTATTGATTTTTGAGAGAAATCAAGAAGACGATAGACGTAAAATATAGGTTTGGCAGCCAAAGCGAAAGTCATATTCCTAGACGACCGAAAACAAATATACATGTATACCACATCATTATTTCTAACCTATTTCTCACTTTTCTGAGTAATCGTGAATCAGAATATCTCAGCATAAAGTTTTACCAACTCATAGACAATCACAAGCCCTGGGTTGATTGCTTTGAAGACCTTTTCAGTTCAGAATTGTTTTTGCCACTTTTAAATCCCTTGAAATCAATGCCTCACATCCCAGATGGGAATATTACCATAAATCGATACTGTAAATCTTATTGGATGTTTCCTGGATTCCCAAGAAGATACATCAAGCATCTCCAGCACCATGCCCATCCTCACCATCATTAAAACAACATCTAACACCCACAAGACAATTTTCGTATTCTAAAATCGATAATTCAGCAAAATTGATAATGAAACTTTATTATAGGTGTCAGGGCAGTCAATTTGTCATGTTTAAACCTTCATTTGTTCTTGTGTCAGCGGGGCCGTCATTTATACTCCGTAACATAACCTCAATCCTCCAACATGTGGACTATTTTCGTGTGGGCCGATAGAAAATCAATTGATATTTCGATATTTTACAACCTTTGATGTGACTTATGGCACTCACAACCGATTTAAATTTCATCTTAAATGAACACTAACATTTAGAAGACGCTGTTCGGTATCAGTATTGATGAATGGACTTGGAACGATGAAGATCTTGGAGTGGGCGTCCAACAAAATAGACGGTGGGTGTAGTAGATGGTTGTTCACAGATTCACAGATCCTATCAATAAATCATAAAGTAACTAATAATTTATCACTTCCGTAAGATGGAAACTTCATGCAACGATTGGACAGAGGTTCTATGGGATTTATAAATATCCACAGGCAGTTTTTATCAAGATGGGTAAATATTTATGGAAGGAAGACAAAGGTCCTTCAAGGATAAGCTACGAAAAGGATCGAAAAAATATGTTTTAATGAATAAAATGATTTCTTTGTCTATAACCTGTTTTACATACATTTGTATGTAAATCCCATTTGATATTGTATAAAAAAGTTTTTAATCTTCTCGAATTCTTGTGTTCTTCGAAATTCAATATCAGACAAAGGTAATGACCCAAAAAATGCATGGTTTACGTAATACTGAAGATATCCCGATGATTTATTGGTCTTCAGCAAAGCTCGATTCCTCAAGAATGCGATCGGAATAAAAATCCATTGCGGGTTCATCCATCTTCGATAGCTGGAAGTGCTCATATAATTAATCATTATATAATCGGGTAATTAATTATTTCCTCGCCAGCTACGGAATCTGCTCCAATTTTAATTGCAAAACAATCACCTTCTAGTTTAGCATTTGGTCTTACAGGATCAATTATGGGCTTCCTAATGAGGAATTGGTAGCTTGTGTAATGTCCAATTTCTGTCAATTATACAAATTAATTTGAGCAGACCGTTTAGGAGCCCCAGGTTCAGCGAGCTATTTTTGTCTACTGGTGGACACGCCAGTATGTAGTAGAATTCTTGGGAATTGTGAAATTTTCCTCACTTGAGGCGAGAGAAAATTATGTGGATCTCCGCTTGCTTCGGTCGTTTGCATTCATTAACGATTATTTGGTATTCACGGTATGGGTACGATGGGGATATTGCGAAATTTGGTATATTAGGGCATGTTTCATTCATTATTGCTACAGGAGATTCAGATAAATCCAATGCAACTTATGGCGAGTTATGGCTCTGGAATATTTCGAATTCCTTTTTTGATCTGATGGCCAATATGTAGTTTGTTCTTCTTCACCACACTCTCACCTCGATCTATCAATTGAATTGCATTCAAAATGCATACTATTGCAACGACCATGACCTGTCCTAAGACGTTTCAAAAGACACTAAATTTTCCAGGACACATGAATACCAGGAATTTTTTCAGAAAGATCAAGAATTAAAGTTGAACAAATCATATGAAGTTCATTCTGAACTCCAAATTTCACTCTTTTTGGAATAGGAAAAATCGTCAATTCTTAAAGGTTTCCGAGACTTCGATCTAGCAAGTCTTGGCTTAAGGGGACCTGGTACACGTCCGAGCTCGCGAGCTCCCTACAAAAATTGGGCTATTTATTTCCATGACATCTCAGTTCGTATGCGGCGTAGACCAACAATTTTTTTTAAATTGAAGCTTAATCATTTCTCTATAATGTGTATTACTCGCTTTTCTGTTTTTCTTCGTATATTAGGAAAAAAATATGGTGAGCTGTAATTTCATGGAAATCTGGACAAACAATTTTATTTCCATGATATCTCCGTCAATTTTCGGGATGAATGTATGAAATTTTCAGTATACATGCGGAATGATATTTTGCAGAATGTGTATTACTCGCTTTTCCGTTTTTCTGCGTATATTAGGAAAAAAACCTGGTTGAAAACATGATCAATAAAGGTTTTACTTTATAATTCATTTAAAAATTAAGGGGGCAATAAACGAAAAAACTGATCAATACACATTCTGAAAAATATTATTTCTCATGTAAACTGAAAATTTCATACATTTATCCCAAGAATTGACATAGATATCATGGAAATGAAATTGTTTGGCCAGATTTTCATGAAATCACACCTCACCAGGTTTTTTTCCTAATATGCGAAGAAAAACAGAAAAGTGAGTAATAAACAATTCAGAGAAATGATCGAGCTTCAATATAAAAAAAAATTGTTGGTCTACGCCATGTACGAACTGGGATATCATGGAAATAAAAAGCTCAATTTTTGAAGGGAGCTCGCGAGCTCAGTTGTACCAGGTCCCCTTAAGGCGTAGATCTAATGATTACACTTGAAATTTCCATAGAACCATTAAGCTATCCATCAATTTTATGGACATGAGCATTGTTAAACCAAACAGAACAGCAGTATTCAGCAGCCAAAAAAACCAAGGCTGAAGCAGCCGTACGCAGAGTGCTGGCATCCGCAACCAATAATGCACCAGCCCATTTTTGAAGAATATTTCTCCTCGTTTTCAATTAGAGACGTTAACTTTCCATAAGTGCCTCAAAATTCAAAGAAGAATTTGGTTTTATTCCAAGATACTTGGGAGTGAATAGAAGCAATTTACAATTTCAATATCTCAAGACAAACTTTCGAGAAAATCCAGCTGGACTGATTTATGTCTATTGTATTCGAGGATGTGTTGATATCTAGTTACTAGTTAGCCTAGACCAGTTCCATCCATAAACAAAATATTGTGATACAATATCAACGAACAATAACTCATAAGAAGTGTCAGTGTAGAGTTTGACGTCAAAAAAGTAAACCAGAGTTACGCAATAAATTAAAAAAAAGATGTTCACCGAAATTGTTGAAATCGAAAAATTAGAGTAACGAGCCATCATCAAGTACCAGTATTTAAAATGGTTAAGAGGTAGGCAGATTTACGAAGATATGCTTAGTACCCTTGGTGATCAATGTCCTTCGCATGCGACCGTGAAAAATTGAACTGCAAGCTTCAAAAGAGGTGAATTTTCCATTGAAGATGATGACCGATCGGGAAGGCCAGTTCCCGAAAATATCGATGATGTTCATGACATGATTTTATCAGACCGTCGAATTGGGCTAAAACGGATGTCTGAAGGACTGGAGATTTCATACGAATGCGTTCATCATATAGTTCACGTCAATTTGAACATGAAAAAAATTTCTGCAAAATGGATCCCCAAATGTTTGAATGTTGACCAAAAGCGTACAAGGGTAGAAACATCGCGTTCGATCTGTGCTCGATTTGAAAACGATGTAGACCGAATTGTTACTATGGATGAGACTTGGGTACATTTCTACGATCCAGAAACAAAGCAACAATCGATGGAATGGCGACGCTCTGGTTCTCCAAGACCTAAAAAGTTTCGTGTCCAAAAATCTGCTCGAAAAGTTCTTGCTTCAGTTTTTTGGGATTGCCATGGAGTAATCATGATTGATTTTCTGGATAAGGGTAGAACAGTAACTAGAGATTACTATTCGACATTACTGACCACTCTACGGGAAAAAATTAAAGAGAAAAGACGCGGAAAGCTATCCAAAGGTGTTTTGTTTTCACAGGACAACGCCCCAGTACACAAATCTAATGTTGCCATGCAAAAAATTCGTGATTTAGGGTGAGAATTACTAGAACACCCCCCTTATTCACCAGATTTGGCTCCGTCCGACTATCATCTCTTTCCTCAACTGAAAAAAAGTTTAAATGGTCGATAATTTTCTTCCAACGAGGAGGTTATAAAAGTTGTGGAGGACTAGTTTGCAGAGCTAGAAGAAACATTTTTTTAAGGTCTAGAGACATTGCAGATTTGCTGTAAGAAATGCATTCAATTAAGAGGAGAATAGGTTGAGTAATAAAATATTTTGACATTGAAATTTTGTTTGGTTCTATAGTAGACTTAGAATTTTTCAATATATCCTCGTATATCGAGCGAATCACTCTGTTTGTCTGAAAAGTGTGGAGATACCGTTTCTAGTTACGTCGACAAATGAATGATCGTACAAGTCACTGAGTCTACTAGAATCAGCCTTCAAATTTAAGCAAGACTCTACCTGAAGGAGACTTAGGGTTGATTCTAAGATGAATAGTTGTTGGGATCACCAGAAGAGTCATTCGGACCAAATGATGACCAGTGCCAACGAAAAAAAACTGGAAAATCAAAAAAAATCATATTTATAATATAATCGAGAACCCGGCGCATTCACCAATTTGCAACTTTCACGAAGATTTGGGTATTTCGGAAACTCATCATATTTAATCCGTTTGTATTGAATTCTCTTCGATTTCTGAAGCGATATTGACCAAAAAAAGACTGCAACCAGTGGCGTAGTCATCAAAAAGTCTATTTTCATCCTAAAAATCATTGAAGACTAATCGCACGAAGACCTTTTTCCGAACAATCAGCCACATCTAAGCCTCTCACACATGCACGCTCCCAAAGGCCACGAGATGCGAAATATTGCCGATTCATCTTCGCCGTCGGCCGCTTCTAAATTCCACGTACCTACAAGGTCCGCGCGATCGGCCGGAGCGAAGCAACGGCGCGCGGTCGAGTGCACCCGCGGAATTCGCCTCTATTCGTGATCGGGCCTGGGCGTACCTCACCCGGCCCGTTCTATCTGCTCGCCTTCCTGTCATGTGCAACCGTTCCTCCGCTTTATTAGAGCCGTAAGTCCCGGCGAGCTGACCGAGGTCAGATGCTAACAAATCACGCTTCGCACTTCCGCTTGCAATTTGTTTATCTCTTACAACATTTTCATATTACGGGAACGAGGAACAGGTAACGGAGCGATTTTTACGCAGGCGATTACAGGAGAGGAAGCTGTGCGGTCGGGGGCTTACGTTTGATGCGGTTGGTGTGTTCGACTATTGAAAAAACAACTCCTGTAAGAGCTTATGGCCACTCGGTGTTCAACATCAGAATTTTCCATCAGTAATTTTTCCATTATTCCTGTCCTTGCTCCTTGGCTTCTACCATCTTCAAGTTATCGTGTCACATATCCAATGTCTTCAATTTCGTTACTTCACAATGTTTTTGACGAATTCCCTCGACGCTCAATGGAAATGAAATTTTTTTTACTTGGAACAGCATTGCCATAACCTACACTGCGCAAAGAAATTAACGCACATTATGGAAATCTCAAATTAATTCTACAACTGAAGGTGTTCTCAATGATAATCATTTTTATCAGAATTATGCATGCATATGTTATCCACTTTCAACGTTTTTCTTCAATACAGATGTTTTCTCCCAGCAGGAATAAAAAAGATGATATTATCAGATTTTGAATGTATTGGCTCCATTCTAAAATCAGTTGTTCTCGATCAATTCTAGTGATCAATAGTTTTTCTTTCGTTTGATTTTCTACACTCGATCGCTATGCAACGCGAAACACGCAATTTGACCCAAGAGGAATGTGCCCAAGCGGTAGTTTTGCGAGAAGAAGGGTGGACATACACAAGAATTGCAGAAAGGTTTGGAGTTTCCCATACAAGTGTGTCCAGAATGTTGCAGCGATTCAGGGAGACAGGTATGAATGTCCGAAGACCAGGACAGGGTAGACCACGGGTAACAACTGCCATTCAAGAACGTTACTTGAGAGTTTCTTCGTTGAGACAACGGTTTGCAACCGCTCGCCTCCTTCGAAATCAGCTTGAGCAAACTCATGAGGTGCAAATTAGCACTCAGACAATAAGAAATCGCCTCAGAGAATCTGATTTGAGGCCTCGTGTCGCGGCAAGAGGCCCAGCTCTTACCCCAGCCCATCGAAGGGCGCGTTTGGATTTTGCGAGAGAGCATATCCATTGGGAAGAGGCCGATTGGGAAAGAGTTCTCTTCACAGATGAGTCTAGATTCTGCCTCTACCATTGTGATCGACGTTTCCTTGTATACAGACGTCCACATGAAAGATATGGTCAGTGCAATTTCCTGAATACTACTGGTTTCGGGGGAGGATCGATTATGGTATGGGGTGGAATATCTTTGACTGCTCGCACAGACCTAGTGGTCATTGATAATGGAGCTATGAATGCTGATAAGTATATAAGGAACATTCTTGAAGAGCATGTAGTGCCATTTGCCCCATCGTGCGCGCATCGTTCAGGAGTACCTTCAAGAGGTTGAAGTCTCTCGAATGGAATGACCAGCAAGAAGTCCAGATCTCAATCCGATTGAGCAGGTTTGGGACAACCTCAATAGAAGGCTGAGAAGTTCAGGAAATCATCCAGCTACTCTTAATGACTTAGGAATCCAACTCGATGAAATCTGGGAAGGATTAGATCAGAACATTTTAAGATCACTCATTTTGAGTATGAACCGTCGTTGCCGAGCTGTGATTAACGCAAGGGGTGGAAATACCAAGTATTAAATCACTTATCAGCATTTCAGTATTTTGAAAATTGTTCATTTCTCTTCTTTCACATAAGATTCGGTGAAATCCTGAATTTTTCTTGCATTTAATGTGTCTTGTTTCGTTCAAAACCTTCCCGAGAGAACATAAAAAATAAGTTATAAAGTCAATGTAGAGTTAACTTTCATTAAAATTGAGATTTTCAGAATGTGCGTTAATTTTTTTGCGCAGTGTATTATTCAGCATAAAATATGAAATACACATCCAAAAGTATATGACGCCAATGTTCAAACAATTTAACAACTCAAAGCTCATCATTATTTCACAATTACATCATCGCAAATTCAATTCCTATTGACGACCATGGTTTACGATCAATTAGAATAAAAACTCGCATTCCACTTATTGTTTCCTACTCAATGAATGAAACTGATAATGAGAATTGTAAGAAATGAAACCGGTTTTCATGACCGATTCTAGTAGAGAGCTCAATCTCGACAATCTTTGATTGATTAGATTATTTTAATGCGGATGATCATTATATGATTATTTGTGTGAGATCAACTTTAGATTTCTTGAATGAATCACAATCACTTCTTCACTGACTGTTGAAACAAAACATAAAAAATCTTCTCATGATGAAAAAGTCAAACATAAATTTCGATACTGACTTCTTACTTGGTCATTATTATTACTGAATTATGAAATTTTTGTTCAAAAATTGAGTATTAAAACAGTACTCATCTATCCAAATTCACAGATATGGAGATTCTGCAATAACTGTCACAAGTTACGACTGAAGAACAAATTGGCACTCGGGTACCAGTACCACCCATTGTAGAGCGATTAAAATCTTTCATAAAACACTTCCAAGAATCATCCCATCTATTCTATTCAACCCACAGGCATATTGATTCGTCATGGGCGTAAGATGCCCATTGAACTTGATCGATAAAAACCGCAGTATCGGATCAAATGCATGGACATCCATCATGCCAACCTAACTGTTTTTAACGGTTCGATTTCCCTATGAATTCGCCTGGGCGGTAATTACAAATGCATTGAATTCAGAATATCATTGCACCTTCGTGTCACTAGCATAATGCTGGGTATTCATCTAGCACCCATTCAGGTATTCAATTCAGCGGTTAAGTGGATAATCTATTATTAATGCCTCCTGTGTTATGAGGAAAAGAGCAGGACCGGCCTTGCTCCTATACAAGAATTTTTTTCGTATGAATAATGTTCTAATAGGACACCCTGTAGGCTTATTTCATCATAAAAATTTATGTAATATGTAGATTTCTTAATATGTCATCCCCCTGTATTTGTTTTTCTAAATTAATATAATTATTTTGGAAAATATAGCATTTTTTCTTAGGGGACTCCAACAGTGGGTCAAGCGAAGAACCTACAGGTCGATGTATAGAATATGGTTCTCGAACTTAAAATTCAACATGATATTATATTTATCATTGGAAATCAACGTGATCTTGGTCTTTCGGAAGAAAACAACTGAAAAAACCCTGTCAATCTGAGTAAATCGAATTTTTGTATGAGATTTTGTCTATTCCTATTGTGATTTTTTTAAATTTGAAAAGGAAGGAGAAGGAAAATCTTTGTGGTTCAAAATGATCATCTGATGGATGCTTGGATTGATATCAAATGAGTTTATTGAAACAATTTTATGATGGTATCAACATTTAATCATCTATACAGGGTGACAATTTGAAAACTTGCCAGTCCAAATATGTCACGACAAGGATGATTTCAGACAAAATGCCGGAACAGGCCAATTTTTATTCGAAGAAGGGCATATTTTGAGTAGAATTTTAAGCCGAAATCTCCTCAACCCTAGGTGTAGGAGCTATCACCCCTAAATTCTCAACAGGGAATAGGGGGTGAGCTATACCTCAATTGAAAGATCACTTGATCCTCTACATGAATAAACAGCAAAATCTTCGTTTCGCGCTAATATTATAGCAGTTACCGCAGTTTTTGTTCGGAGACTCCAACAGTGGATCAAGCGACGAACCTGCCATGTAAATTAATTGAATGAATAATTGGCGGTAGAAATCAGACTGATCTGCAAGCCCACCTCTGTAGCCCCCTATTTCGCATGGACAACTTGTCCGCATCCATCTCTCACACTCGGTTAACGTAAGAGCGGTTTTATTAAATATGGCATTCAAAAATTATAATTAACTCCGCCATAAAAGGTCACATCTTCTATTTGCCGCCACGGATGGTAGCAGAATGTTCGGACCCACCCCGTATTCAGAATTAAATCGCTTACGTGCAGGATGCAATTAATTTGGCATTTTTAAAGCGGCGTAGGTAATGGGTGTTCCTGGAGTCCATCCAATCATGGAAATTCCTCCAGAGATGGATGCTGGACGCTGCGAGCGATCGGTCACTGAACAGAATATTTCTATGATTCAGTAATGGAGTGCGATCCGAAAATGGAAGGGTATCGTGATATTGTCCATTGGTGTATTCTTCGCACTCTGTATATCTGATCACGACCTTATTCAATCGATATGACGTTCTGGGAATGATATTTAATCGTTGGCTGGACAGGGTTGGACTCGATGCTGTTACAGCTGAAATATCTGTGTTATACGGGTTATTCCTTGGAATATTTTAAGGATATTTCATCCTTTGATTATTTTTGAAAGAGTATTCTGTTGCGAAGATGAAGGACGAAACAAATGTCCTGGGAATAACATTTTATTACTGAAAATTGAAAAAAGATGGTGAAAAATCAAATATTCTTAAAATTTATTTCAACATTACAAATTAATATAGTGATTGTAGTAGCTCAAAAAGGCCATTTAGGGACAAAAATATAATATTCTTTTATTTTAAAGTTACTTGAGCTCTCTACAAGTGGTATAAAATTATAATTTAAGAGATTTTTCTGGAATCTGCATGAACAATAATTTAGGCCTTGCAATTGGTAATTTCTCCTCTTTGCAGTTGCATAGGAATACAATTTCGAGATAGAAAAAAGTATATTCTTCAATTCTACATGAGTTTTGAGTGAGTTTAAGTGGTAGAAAATTGCTTTTTCTTAACTTGCGCGATGCGCGTCCTAATGGTATGAGATCCATAACCAGCGTCAGAAAACATCAATCATAGGAGGCTGTGATCATTTTGACACTTCAAAACATCTGAAAAACTTGCGTTTTTTTACAATAAATAATATTGCATAGCCAGTAAAACCAGAAATATACTTTGTTTGAAAAATGATTCCTATTTCAACACGCATGAGTATTTGAATTGCCTTCTGCAACGAGTATTATACGTTATTTTCTCTATTTCAGTCAAGTTTTGTGAGAAACCTGTGGAAATTAAATGAAAAATTCAGCTTATACATCCTAGTGACTTCTGTATTGTATCTTGGCAGTTGGTGTTACTGTAACGAAAATTGACAGATTACGGCTTTTGAATCGTACGTTTCCAATGTTGAAATCATTTATGATTACGCATCGAATTCGTGAATTATGTTTGAAGAAATCGGTTTAACACCTCCAGAATTAAGAATAATTGCGAATAATGTTGCGAATAAATTAATACCTCAAAAATTCTAATCCATGTATGAAAAAGAATGCGAAAAACTTGTGACCTGGTCTGAAGTGAATTCGGTTATTCGAATTTTAGGTAGTGTTTTGTTAGCATATTTTGAATAACGTATTTATGAAGTAGGACATATAAATGTTCTACATTATGGTGAACTCATTCAATGTTACGCAGTATGGCTCAGAAATTGATAAATAGAACATTTTCAACGAGTATTGATTGAGAAAATAGGAATAAAACTAGCTATAGAACTACATAAGTTGTATAGCTATAAGTGTTCTGGCTCAATTTGAATATTAGCATGTCTTTTCTCTAGAAAAGCCGATAGTATAGCTATAAGAGTTCTAGCTCAATTTGCTTTTGGTTCAAAATATTAATTATTCCCAACAAACAATGATTCAAATTCCAATTTCAATATTTTAATATTCAAATTGAGTCAGAAAGTTTGGAATCTTAATGTGATAACATGCCAGAGATAACTCCCAACAAACAATGGATCAATCTGAATATTAATTATTCCCAACAAACAATGATTCAAATTCCAATTTTAATATTTTAATATGCAAATTGAGCTAGAACTCTTATAGCTATACTATCGACTTTTCTAGAGAAAGGACATGCTGATATTCAAATTGAGCCAGAACTCTTATAGCTATACTACTTACACCTCACCTTCCAAACGGAAACTTTGGAATTTTTTTTTGGAAAAACTAAAAGGATTGCCGACTTCTCGTTATCATTTTTGTAATCTGGAACCCAAACTTAGTGAGTAGAATTTTTTCATTTTTGAAACACTATTCTTTTAATTCCAAATAATTACCATGAAATTGGATAGGATTGGAAGCCATTGCTGACAACCAAAAAACGAAAAATATAACTGAAAATAATGCTGTAATAAGTTCATTACAGTTCTGGTTTCAGTACTGTAATGAACTCATTACGATACTGAAATAGAGAAATTGTATATTGTTCCATGAGCGGTAATGTAAGTCATAACACACGCAGATGAATTTTGCAGCCCGAGCCGTCAGGCGAGGGGTGTAATTCATCGAGTGTGTTATGACCATTACCGCGAATTGAACACTATACTTTATCTTCGACTTCTTCAGTAAAATTCGAATTAATCTGCATTTTCAAAATTGACAACAGTTGTCAAAAGCGATTTCCGTGGTCAAAAATCGAATCGATATCGAATCCCGTAGAAAACTTCAAAAATTCACGTTTTCCAAATGCAATTTTTGGATATTCAGACCTAAGAAAATGTAGAAATGGATGGCGAGAACGTTACCTTGATGTCTGAAATAGAGTTTCCCATTGACCCGACTTTTTTATTCATTTCGTAAGCTACATTTTTCCTTTTTGAATTAGAGTGAGTTATAGGCGTGAGTTATTATTACCTCACACTATTGGTTTATGAAGACTATTACATAAATCAAATTCAGTTGAATAATCGATATATTATTCATTCTATGGGAGTAGATAAAAATTGTTATTCATTGAAAATTTGTTTCGTGCTATATCTCTGGAACAAAGAGCTTTTGAAAAAATAATCAGAGGATTAAATGTCCAAGGAATTTCATTAATTCTAGTAATTCTTGAGTATTCATAGGTCATCATTACCCAAATTACTTCTTGAAAATTTTAACCTCAAATTTTTTTGCTCGAATGGAATGACCAACTGAGGAAGTGGGATTCCTGCACTTCCATCTCAGTTTTTCCAACACTAGAATTGCATTGGCGGTAAATCGAAAAATGCAGCTCCTCTTACATAAACGCACATGGGAAAGAAAGTGAACCGTCCTGCGACTCCGGTCAGCACCCGCTGAAAAATGGACGAAACTGGAGCAAACTCGATCGACTGTGATGCAACAAGGAAGAGAAGAAGCTCATCGGCAATGCGTAAAGGAATTGCTCCACTTTCTGCCGCATTTCTAACGCATCCCAACCGCCGTACTAACGAAAGAGAAACCGACATCTATGGCCTGTCCACCGCGACCAGATACTAAATCTATGATCTAGTTCGATATCGATTATATTTATTGCACGGCGACCGTCTTTTGTTTCTGTCTAACGTCTCCTCGGACGCGGCGACAGAAAGAAACGGAGTCGACGTCGTTAGTCAAGGCAGGAGGCGGTTAACTGTATCGCGAAAAAAAGAAGAAGATTGAATGTTTCTTCGGGAGATAAGATGCGGTGACAGTGCGCGGAGAAAACGGCTTTCGATTGATTTTAGTCGACCATTTGGTCTGTTTTTAGCTCCTCGCTCTGGCCTGGGGTCCTTCTCTAGTCGGTTTCTCGTTTTTCGAGCGTAGAAACCGCGTAGAGAACTGGCCGTTAGGCGTATTCAGAAACCGTGAAATTGTTCAGGTATTCTGCTCGGTTTCTTTGGAGGCGATTGCAGTAAACGAGCTTTTTCAGTTGGTCGAAACTGGTTGTAGCTCACATGTTGATAGTGATGACTTGAGGAAAACAAGCTTTATTTTTTCCCATCGAGATTGATTTTGCCTACCTCATTTACATGCGACGTCTTGGTGATGAAACCGATTTTCAAAAAGTTTTCGGAATCATTCTTCATTAAAATCTACCTTTCCTAAATAATGTTGCATTCAGTTGGAGTTGGAAATAAATCAAGAGAATTCATAATTAAACATGACATGTTGATTTCATCTTGAACAATTGAACAATATGTCTAGCAAGCTAGCGTGATATTTTTTTAATTTTTTTCTTCATCAATTCATACCCTCAAAAAAATATTGAAAACTCAAAAATAATCTACCTAATTCAAACGATCAGAAGAAGCGGGAAATCGTGTGACGTCGTTGGCTAGAGAGATTTTTGATTTGTTCTACTCGTCATGACGTGCTGCTGATATAAAAATGACAGCATTGCCAAATCACAAAAAAGGAGTCTGAAAAAGCCCTTGCTTTCACTTTCCTAATAATATAATAATAAAATGTTGATATTGAATGTTTTTCTTTCATCATCATGACATTTTCATTTGTACCCCATAAAGCTTCATAATATCATTCAATTTACGACCTCCTAATTGAAGATAAAGAGGGTTCAAGTAAGCAGATAGGTGAGAAATTAAATTAAAAATAATTATTCCTAGTCTACACAGGCATGAATTGGTATATATAGGCCGGTCTTCTAATTTAGGAAGCATTAATAATTATTTTCATTTTGAGGAGTGCAAATTAGTGGTAAGAATAATTATGGATTTGGCAACTGTGTATAGTCGTCAGTCGTTGACGTAACCTAGGAGTATAGAATATAGAGTACAGAATACTCCTAGACTTAACTGTAAGAAACGCCATTCTATAGTAGGCAGTGAAGATGTCGAAATGTCGAATACTGACAAATAAGAAGGTTATGTTTTTATTTATAATTTGTAGGCATGGTTGTCACATCAGTATTTTTATTTTCAACTTTAATGAAAATTAAGTTGTTATGTGACGATGTTTCAAAACATTATAGTGATTACATCAAATATAATACGATTACTGAATAAGTTTATGAATAATTTCAGAGATTTTACAAAGAATTGACAACAGTGGCGTGTCTCTCAGTTACTCTGGGCTTTGTCCCCCCATCACAAACTTCAACCACTCAAATTACAAATTTAGCCACTGACGTCACAGCAGATGGACGTCTGAATTCACACGTGTTGAAATCACATTTTCAATATCGAATAATTAATCAGTTCTTCAAAATTCAGAGTGAATGAAATGTGTTGAAAACTGCCCTTCATTACGTCATGCGAAGAAAAGTGCATATTTTGAGTTAATGGAAATCCCCATTGGTTTGAAGAGTAACTGGAAACGAAATTGTAGACGGGAGAATCTCGAGAATTTATCCAAGAATGAAAGGATAACATCAGAGTAAACCTCGCACCAACCAAATCAGCAGAGAATGGAAACAGCTCAATATTTTAAGCAGCACAAATGGATAAAATCTGGTAGAAGCAGCAAAGAACAAAGTGTCAATAATAAGTAATAAAGTGAGTTCGAAAATCTTATGTGAAATTCAAAGGGTTCTTTTTATAAGGAATGTAATTTTTACATTCGAAGAAAATAACTTCATTTGGAGTCTTGCCACAAAAAAATTATCATTTGCCGTTGGATCATTGAGTCATCAAACCCCAATAATTCTCTAGCTTTTCATCCTGCCATAGGCGCAATATCTCATCGACATTACTCAATAACTCCTCGCATAGAACCGAAGAGCTCCTCATGATCTATTAGCTCAAATTATAGTGCATAATAGCGATGGTAGTGGCTCAAGAAAAATTCCGAATAAATAATAACACGATCGATGAGAGAGGCATTGCTGCAATTTTACTGCGTAAAATTGGACGATCTTAAACGTAATCGATTCATATAAAAGTAACGAGTTAATCTGAGATTTGTTTGCTCAAGATTATGAGGAAGAGAACCTGAATAGTAATCAGATAGTGCTTGAAGACAGGTGCTATTCTGAACCACCAAGATAAAGGTTCCATTGTACACTTGGAAGAGGCGCGAAATTGATTAATGAACAAGAAAAGGAAGAAAAAGAACTAAGGGAACTCAGAATTCAACTTTTAAATTGGAACACGCAGATCTCAATTATGATTTCTCTATCTCCAGTCGAAATTAAGACTTCGAACATCCCATGGAACTCATAAAATTAAAACTACCCAAATCACTGCACCTCTCTTAAGCTGTGAATTCTTTTTTAAGCTACCTACATGAAAAAACCCATAACAAGTTTCAATCTTAAGCACGCGTAGTACATTCGAAAACAAATGTGACTATTTCTGAATACTGATTATACCTAAGGGTAATCAAGAAGTACCTAAGTATCTGTTTCTTGCATCGTGTTCAACAGACCGTTTGGTAGTTCACAAAAACAACGAACAGTCGACATAAATTAAGCCGTTTGTCTCTTTACGGAATTTCCTACTTGTAAAGCTGTCATTTCCGATTAGAACTTAGCTTCTTTTATCCCATGAACTGCCTGAAGTTGGATAACAAGCGTGTTGTGCACACGACCCGGAATGAGATGAAGATTCAATGGTGGAAATAACTGTTTTCGATGTATAAATTTGTTCTTTTGGGTTCTATCAGGAACTCAACATCGTTGACAACTTTATTCGTTCAAGATATCATTCCATTTTATGATTTGAATTCTTGGTTCTTAACTTTTTTAAGAGGGAGTCAGAATAAATGAGTCAAACTCATCTGTTCCCTTGGTACTTTATTATCTCACAGCATCAAATTAAAACTCATCTCATTTCCATCGAAATATCATTGACATGTAAACTCAATCAAGATGCAACTTGTCCGACCAAATACGAATGGACCTTCCAGAATGATCACATATCAATCAAACTGGAAAGGTCTCTGCATAATTCGATCAAAAGACGATCCATCTAGAGATAGACCGAACTCACTGGCTCGTTACTCTCCTAGGTTCTCGTTATTAAAATGATAATAAAAGTGTTTTCAAACATGGAAAGCTCACCATTATTTACATATACAATGGAAGGTAGTAGGCTGCATCAATTTGAATTTAACGTACCATCCTTATTATATTTGACATACGATGAATTATGTATGGTTAAATGGGTTTGAGATAGGAGACCTCGTATCCTAGGGATATATTATCGAGAGTATGTGAGGAAGTGATGGTTGGATAAGTAGCTTTTGAAATATCGCTCTATTCCGTTCCTGAAACTATAGATGAGAGGATTCTCTGAGATAAGTTGATACCAGAAGCGTTCTAGAAGTGCCAGGAGCTCGAAGCTATCCAGGAGTTCTTATATAGGGGTTTTCAATAAGAGGTGTTATTTTAAATAGCTCGCTTTTTCGGTTAATGTCCTTTTTGACATTTGACCACTAGGAACTACGCCATCAGTAAATATGGAACGATACACGCTTCAACAACACATTGAAATTATTAGAATTCACTAAAATTATGATGAAGATTTGGCACAGACGGTTCGTAAAACTCGAACTTAGAAATGTCAGGACCTCAAGGCTAGCCAGGAGCACATATTAAGGTATCGCTTAAAACTAGTGCAGAACTGATGGAAAATAGTTTTAAGTACTCCAGATCGTTTATTCATCAAGCTACCACATCCAAAATAGAGTTAATTTCCATCCAAACTCAGTGAAAGGGAAGAATGAAGCAGCAAAAAATTTAGCACAAACGGACAATTAACCCTCTTTGAGGGGCTAGCAAAGCTATTTGTCCTAAAGAAAAACATTCTTTCATTTCATTAAATGAAACTGTTCATAATGACGTTCATTCGTTTGCCTGAAAAATTGCTGGAAGTAGATATTTTAGCAGCAACAATCTACCAGAAGCTAATTGTTGGGTCTTAAAAGGAATGGACCAATTCGTCATAACATAATGCTAATTAGCCTAGTAATGAGAATTCTGCATGCATTGATTGCAATAATATCTTTTTCCGAAGAATATCATTTCCCTAGAGAGAAATACAGTATTTTATTTTGTTACGTTGTATATTTGTCGTTAGGTTTGATTGTCCTACGTATACTGCATTCACAATTATAAAATCACAACTCTGGCCTTGGAAATTTGACACATTCCACTCTGTATCGAAGTTTTTCAAAATATTTTTGTGTTCCAAGTCAACACTATGTTGCCCTTTTTACATTCTTAGCGTATTTCTCAGAATGTATATTTCATTTTGGAGAACACAACAGAAAATTGTGAACAATTTTTCACGTTTAAAGGAGTTTTTGGATTTATGATTGTTCTTTGTTTTCATCATGATATCGTATGTGATATGATTGTGGGGGTGCATAACATTTCTATTTCTAATATTTCTTTATTTCAAATAAATAACAGTTTTATTCATTCATCACAAAGAAAATAAACATAATAACTAAATTAACGAATTTGTTTACAGAGAAACTAATAATTTCAATGCAATAGTAATTAAAGGTGGATTTATACAGCAACTAAAATAAAATAAGAACTAAAATAAAATAAAATAAGAAATAAGAGCAGACAACATAGGTTTATAGAGATCACTAGAATAAAATAAGAAATAAGAATGAACCAATCAAATCGCAGATTTTTTGACAATGATGAATGACTTTTGTGTTTTGTGCAAGTTCAGAAAATCGCCTATTCCGCCTTTTATTCAAGGCGATAATCGCAGTATTTGTCATCAATAACAACATCGCTCCATCATGATTTCTTGGTCATCCATATTAAATATATTATCAACAATGATTTAAAAAAATATTCATTGAATTTTAGGTTAGAAAACTAGAACTTGTCAAAAGTTTCAATACGGAAAAGATTGGGGAGTTGATTTGGGTCATGCGCACTATCATTTTCCAAATAAAATAAGCAAAAAAGATAAAAGTTGACCATCTCTTATTCTAATTCTTATTCCTTATTTTAGCTTATTTCCTGTATAAACGCTGTCATTGAAATGCATGAAGTGAACATTCTTATTTTATTTTATTTTAGTTCTTATTTTATTTTAGTTGCTGTATAAACTCGCCTTGAGTTTTGGTTATTTTTGGATATGAATTAATAAGCAAGAATGTCAATACCTGAAAGCTTTATAGATATACATTTCATTTATTTGATCTTATGAACAAGGAGTAGAATATTCTGACTGTATAGTAATTTATTAGTTTGAAAAATATTCATACATTACTACCACAGTAGGTTTCTACAAATAAAATGGAATAGGTTAAACATATGCTTCACATTTATCATTCACCTGCTCTAAAATGAGACACAAACTCCTGGAATATGGAAAAAACCGATGTATTCTGGTTCAATATAGCCTATTTCTACTTTCGGCAAAGAATTGATAGGAATGAAAGCTCCAGTGAAACATTTCAATTCACCGGAATCTGAATTCAACTACCGTTGAATGCAATATAGTCATATTTCTTCTTTTTTTCAGGTTTTTCGACGTGTTTTCTTTCTGAAACGTGAAAACGATCAACAATAATCATTTAGAGACCGATGATGGCCATCCAGAACCCGTTTAGGTACCTACGAAAATCGTGCAATTCCATTCTGCAAGTTCTTTCCTCATAATTCCTCGAAAATCCTACCTGAACTATATTTTCCGGTCGCTTTCGTTAGAAGATCGTATAAGGAAGCCTTTTTTGTCCATTTACACATTACAAATAAATTTTGAGCACCAAAAACGATACCGGAACTAACCAAACTTCTGAGGGACCGGAATTTCGTTTGAAATCTTTCTAAAGGGCCAGATACCTAAAAAAACTTCGTTTCCAATTGTAAAAAGGTCGATTAGTACTTACTTTCGCTTTATTTATGCTTATAAATCGATTTTTGGTCCAATTAAAATTTGCCGTTCGTACTCACGCCAAAAGTCGTGAAAGGAAAAAATGACACTTGCACGAAATTTCTCATATCGACGGGAAACTTCTTCTGGACGACGAAGAACGGAAAAATAGGCGATTTCCTATCGATATTTCGCCCCAAAATTGCCGATCGATTCGAACTAACAAAATGTGGAATATCTTTGATACTTTTACTTTGATGTAAACAAAGGAACTGGCATCGTCGTTTTGTCATTAACGATATTTTCTGTACGCGCACAGACTTTTCATCAGGTGCACCAACTCCTGAAAACGAAACCATGACCTCCTATGTGATTAAATAAAAGTGAATGGAGTATAGTGGTGTTGTTTGAGGCAAGGAAAAAACGGTTTTTAGTCGATAGCTAGTTGTACTCTAGGGTCTTCATGAGAGATCAGTGCAGGAGAGAGGAACTGCAACTGCAAGTATTTTCGAGCGTTCTATTAATATTTGATGCTTTTTTCTATCTTAGTGATCATAAGGGAAATTATGGAGCTTATTTATGAAATGTAACAAGTAGAAAATTTGTATAATGAACGAAAAAAGGAGGGCAGTTGCTTACTTTTAGTATCAGTAACTCCCAGCCAAAAGCCTCACCTTTCATAACCTTGCGTGAGCCAATTCATGCAATACCTGCATCTTAATCGTTAATAGAATCGGTATTGTACATACACTCATTACTCGCACACTGCATGCACGCAAAAACGCCGTCTTAGAATTCCCGACACAATTTCCCAATCCCCACAAAAAATTCCCATTGTTCTTGGCAAACGGAACGAACGAAGAATACAAAAATTATGCTCAAATTACCCACATCGACTTCGACAAATGTCATCGGCGATATACCCCTGTCCCGAAGACGACGAGTAGGCCATGACTCCGTTAGGGCTGTATCACACCTCGGCATTGTTATTAAATAAGAATAACAACATATTATATGTTAATGTAATTCGTACTGCGTTTGAAATGTGACATCCTAGACTGTTTAAATTAACATTTGATTTAGGCGTCAACTCGATTATGGGCAGTACTGGGATCATTGTTCATATGATAATACTCGCATTATGTAATTTTTTATTTAGCTATCTCCGGGACGTTACGAGGAAATTAGACGGGAAAAGTGAGCTCAAGGTGGATGCGGTATTGAAAGCTAATGGTTAATGGCGGTTATTTGGTGTGAAATGGCAGTGAGCTCGGGATTAGGCGCGAGGGAAGGTAGATCAGTGGGTTTCAACTATTTCGATTCATTTCACTACAACCTACCAGTAATTTCTTCGATAGCTTAATTATGAATCGACAGTAATAGAGAGGGTTTATGATTAATTGCATGTTCGAAACATATTGAGAAAGCATCCTAGAAAGCCTGGTCCTCTTGGAACAAGTCAATAGGCCGTATTTATAAAAAGAAGCCTCACCCTTTACTTTCAAAAAATGAACCAATTCCTTCAAGGTTTATGCATAAAAAGAATTGAAGGAAAAGGTTTTGCTTCGAGGAGTTTGCTCTGCAGTAAAATGTTCGCCATATTTTTAAAAAGAAGCATTTGCTCACAAACTAAAGGATTTGCTTCCAAAATAGGAAACTAGGTTCTCAACAACTTTTCTCACTCTTTTCAGTATTCGTATTGAAAAGGCAACCCAATTTGGAGACGGATACGTAAATCACTGTACGTTTTACTCCACTTATCCGCAGCATTTCCTTGCAAGGAAAAGGCGGAGATTATAAATACGAATTAAAGCAAAACCTCTTACTTCTACCTTCTACTTGCAAGTAAATGCTTCATTTTTATAAATACGGACTATTGTCGTCACTGAACCTACCAAATGATGTTATGATCGAAAAACCAAACTTAACTTAACCAATTGAACTTCTACAAAACATCAAAGCCTTTGCTGCATTTCTATCAGTGATCTCAACATACGTATCACTGGAAATTTGCTTTCTTGGATTATTTTCCTCAGATATTCGAATACAGACTTCCACTATAAATATGAGATCTCCATTCTGAAATAGCGATTCGATCAGCTTATGGGGCTAACGAAAAATTCCCTTTTAGCGTTATGACCCTTCATACCCTCACAGCTTCAGAATTGCTCATCAATCTTAGAGAATCATTCCAAGTTATTTAAAAAATATAATGTTGCAATTGTAACATTTTTTTTTGTTGAAGAAGAGGTGAATTTTACATCAGACACCCAGTATTTCTGGGTAGTGTCGGATTCTTACCGATTGAACACCTCTCCTGCGGTTGGTTCGGGGCGTAAGCCTATAAACCTTCCATCTCCTTATCTGTTATTTTCTCTTTCGCATTCTTTATGCTAAGAGTTTGTGTTCATTCTTCAACTCTCTGTAAGTGTGGAGTTCTATATCTTCATTTTCGCAATTGGTCTCTTGGTCTTTTGCGGTAGATTCTCGCTGTTTTTTCATCTTCAGCGTGGTCACAGTCAACTAACCTTCTAAGGTCGTCATTTGGATGTGCACTAGCTCTTCATAGGCTTTTGCAGGTTTTCGTTTGATGAATTCAGTAATGGACGTCCATTTTATGTCTTTTTGGATTTATTCATTCCTTACAAACCAGGGGGCGTCTAATACCCATCTCTAAAATTTGTTTTCTGTACTTTGTATCCTTTTTATATGGGTTCTCGCTGCATAGTCCCATGCTGTTGATCCGTATGTTAGCTGCGGTCTGGCGACTGCTTTTATGACCCTCAGTTTCGTGTTTCTCTTTATTTGGCTTCTTCTGCCAATAATCGGTTATAGTATTTTCATTGCTTTATTCGTTTTAGCCACTGCATACTTGATGTGCTGTTTCCACGTTAGTCCTTTGTCTAATATTACTCCTAGATATTAAGCTTCATTCTGCCATTCTATTTCACTATCTTCTATGGATATCTTCGATTCCATCTTCAGTCTTCTCTTCTGAAGGAGTATAGCTTGACTCTTTTCTCCATTGATTTTGATTTTCCATCTGTTACACCATTGACTGATATCATCTGCAGCTTCTTGAAGTCTTTTGTGAATTATTTTTGTATTTCTGTGCTTAATTGCTATGCCCGTATCGTCTGCGTATAGAACAAGCAAGCATCTTAGATTTCTTGGTATATCATGTTACATGTTATAGACTTATAGAGTAACGGTCCTAGTATGGATCCTTGAGGAACTCCTGCTTCTAAATATCTGATTGTGGAATGAACATTATCTATTTTCACACAAAAGTTTCTATCCCTCGAATAATTTTTTATTATTCTGCAAAACTTGGGTGAGTAACCTGCGGTTATCATTTTATATGATATTCCTTCATGCCATACTCTATCAAAAGCTCTGGTAACATCTAGTAGCAGTAGTCATGTGGCTTGTTTATTCTGAAATCCTTCTGTGATATACTCGGTCATTCTTAGGTGCTGTTGTTCAGTTGAATGTTGTTTTCCCAATCCAAACTGTTCACTTGGTATCGTCGCTTGGGCTTAATTTTAACATAGGTTAGTAGAACTCTATTTATCATAATAACATGAGTCTGTCATCAGACCTGAGTTTTCAAGAGGCTCGCACTCCTTCACTTTGTTAAGGCGATAAATAAATGAAAGAATGAGCAAACGCCAAAATAATACAGTGGAATCAGGATGAATATTCAAATAACACTGACAAATCCCCATCATCTTCCAGCCGTGGATAGAACACTTTTATTTATGATATTTTTCGCACTCCATAAACTGCTTAAGCCATGTAAGGCCAGTGGAACCGTGTTCAGAGATGACGAACTGCCCGGATCGGTGATGAAACATTTGCTCCGGTTTTCAGGAAACATATAGTATGTCTCTGCTGACTTTATTGCGATTCGCAGCATATTTCAGCCGAGTTCTTCTTGCATTTTTACGATCCGGTTACGGCCGATGCGGTCGATATCGTCGTACATGACAGTTCCTTTTCCGGAATGAAACGTGGAAGAAAATGCTCCGGTTTGTTTATTGAATCGGGTCGGATTGAACGTCTCCTGGATTTAATTGCTGTTGGAGAGAACAAGGTTTTATTCGAGCTTAGTGGTTATTTTTGGGGTGTTCCTCTTTAACGAAAAGGATGGACCATGATTTCGTTATCATTTGGACTCGTCGGGATAACCAAATCGAGTCCATATATATATTTTAGAAGTGCTGATTTTTTTTCGCATAACATAGGATCAAAAAAAGATAACATTCGTATTTAAAATAAGATAGTTGTTTTTTTTCTTCCACCCTTTATACAAGAGATAAAAAAACTGAATACGGTGTCGTATTGCTAAAGAAAAAGAGCCTGTAGAAAGTTTTTGCCGTTTTTAGATATTTCAGAAAATGAAGAAGTTATGGCACATTTTCGAAATCACCAAAATTTCGTTATATCTTTAAAACAAATGAGGATATCGTGAAACAGCTGGAGTTTTCACGAAAATCGAGCCCAGGACTCCTTTCAACATTTTTACCTATCGAGCCTATTAGAAGTACCAGAAACAGCCAAAATCAAGGAATTTGGGTCACCCTGTACACTTGGTTCTTGCCCCTTGTATTCCAGTGCTGGCTCCTTATGTGGTTTTAGAACCATCTGAATACCATTTGATAGGTTTTTATTTATCTCAAGAATCTATAGGGATAAAAAAATGTACAAGTCAAACGCTGTGTATTTTCCTCAACTTCAGTCAGTTTATAAACTGATCTGAGTGATTGGAATTAAAATTCTTCAGGTAAAACTTATGGAAATGTCCATAAACGCTAGGAAAAATAGCAGAAGAAGGTACATGGAAACGGTCATGAACTGGGTGATATTGAGTAGTTTTTGAAAAAGGTTTTTCTTCTTCTTCCTACCAATAGCCTCTTTTACATGTAAATGCGAATCTACCATCTATATTGATCTACCTAAAAGGTGAATCTACTTAAAAGGTCGATCTACGCACTCTACTAGTTTTCTTTATAAAATCAAAACATGAATAATCAACAACCTGGTTTGCGTATCTATAAATCACAACTCTCACTACGCATATACCAGGGACCGTGGTTGCTCCTAATGGCGTCCCCCAGTGTACATTTCGTGTTCGCAAATTTTTGAGAGCTCCATGCTCGTACGACCAATGCGTGCCCCCTAACCTCGTAACCAGACACGGGTGATTTAAATAGTACAATCGACGTAGCCATAGTTGGTACACTGGAACAAGCGTATCATTCTTCGAAAACATACAGGGAAAGTTAGAAACATCTAGTCGGCCGGAATCGTCCATCAAGAGTGGTCCGAGGTGCCAATCACCATCGTAAATATATCGGCTAAACGGATTTACCGCCGCAGCTACCTATATTATCGGCCTGGCTGCTTTAACGACTTTTATAGGCCATTAGCTTAATAAGCAAACTCCAAGATAGAAAAGCTGCGCTGCGTGTCTTGAATGAGATTAATTCCGATGAGATTTTTATGATTTCGGTCGCAATCAGATATGTCTTTGCCTGCTTTATGACGTCGTGATATTTCCAATTGAATATCTCAATTACATTTGCCGATTATACGCCATCGGTGTGTGAGATGAATGCAGATCTGCTGGCTGCGTAGTACGATGTCTTTCACGGTTTATGTGAAATTATATTTATGTCGTTGCCGCGTTATTGGCTATCTGCGAAATGTGACAGGTAACATGATACCTTCGAGCTGTTTCGCTCGTAACGTAAACTTATGCCGATAAACACTTTTCGCATTCGGAGTGTGGAAGACTACTTTGCAGTTTCCATTCGATTTTTGATTTTTGCGTCACACGGAATTCACTCTTCGAGTTGCATCGTTGATTCAGCTTATTCAGAAGACGGAAAAAGAACCATTGAGTGGTCGAGTTTTTGAAAAAACCCTAAGGATGAAGATGTTGAAATAGTCCCTAGACTTTTTTGAGGGATCATTATCAGATTTTGTGTTGGAGAAAGTACCAACTTCCGCAGAAAATCTTCGGTAGAGAATAGTGTTAGCATAGGATGAAATAGGTAACACCCAAAATGTGACACAATGTAAGACAAAATGTTGAACAAGAATACTTTGCTGCTTAGAATTGAGCGACATTTACAATCATTCAAAATATCTCCAGTGGACATCCTGATCATGAATTTGAGTCATACCAATACCTCCTTGAATTATTTTCGAAGTAATTATGGGCAATTCATATAAAAACATTTGTCTACTGTAGGGATCTTTATCGCCCTATAGCCGCTTCCCGTTTCCGCGTAGATGGCGCGTGATTCTATTCCGCCTCAAGAGAACGACCTCATTGATTTCAAGTACCTTGAACCTCACTTCATCGTCTACTTCCCAGCCCTAGGGAAAATTGAAGGAAACAGAGGCCCTGGCGAAAATTTTGATTCAGAGAACAACATTCAACTGAACAACATCTCCTAAGATTGACCGAGCAGAAGGATCCCAGAATAAACAAGCTACAGGACTACTACTACTAGATGTAGCCAGAGCTTTTGATAGAGTATGGCATGAAGGACTAGGATACAAAATGATAACCGCAGGTTATTCATCCAAGCTATGCAGAATAATAAGAAATTATTTTAGGGATAGGAACTTTTGTGTAAAAATAGATGATGTTCATTCCACACTCAGATATTTAGAGGAGTCCTTCAAGGATCCATACTAGGACCGCTACTCTATCATATATACATACATGATATACCAAGAAATCCAAGATGCCTGCTCGCTCTATACGCAGACGATACGGGCATAGCAATTAGGCACAGAAATACAGAAATAATTCACAAAAGACTGCAAGCAGCTGCAGATGATATGAGTCAATGGTGTACCAGATGGAAAATCAAAATCAAAGGAGAAAAGAGTCAAGCAATACTCCTTTAAAAGAGAAGACTTGAGATGGAATCGAAGATATCCATAGACGATAATGAAATAGAATGGCAGAATGAAGCTAACTGCCTAGGAGTAATATTAGACAAAGGACTAACGTGGAAACAGCACATTAAGTATGCAGTGGATGAAACGAATGTAGCAATGAAAAGACTATACCCGATTATAGGTAGAAGAAGCCAAATGAACAGAAACACGAAATTGATAATCATAAAAGCAGTCGCCAGACCGCAGCTAATATGGATCAACAGCATGGGGCTATGCAGCTAGAACCCATATAAAGAAGATACAAAAAGTACAGAAAACAAATTTCTGAGATGGGCATTAGACGCCCCCTCGTTTGTAAGGAATGAACAAATCCAAAAAGAAATAAAATGGCAGTCCGTTACTGAATTTGTCAAACGAAAAGCTGCAAAAGCCTGTGAAAGAGCTAGTGAAGATTCAAATGATGACCTTAGAAGGTTAGTTGACTATGACCCCGTTGGAAATGAAAAAACAGCGAGAATTTACCGCAAAAGACCTGCGAAAATGAAGATATAGAACTCCACACTTAGTGAGAGATATCCTGGAATGCACCCACACTAAAAATCATTCAAAAATGGTTCGTAAGAAATAAAACTAACCCTACTAGTAGGATGCTTAGAAAAGAAAGATTAATACTTACTAATGAATTTTACCGGACTCATATATGATGCTTACCTGAAAAAAAAAATTAAAAATTAATAAGTACATCAAAATATCAGGACTTGATAAAAAAATGGGTGAACCACATAAACAAGATTTTGTTTGAAAAACTATGCATTCACCGAAAAAATTATAGTTCACATTCTAAGGCGGATCCAGGAATAACATGCATAAATCAGATTGAAAAATCCTTCATTTGGAGTGAAATATCCCAAAACCCGAGGGACATTCTCTAAACCTCAGGTATCATATTATCCATTCATTACCTGTTTACATTTTCAGCGCTAATTCACACGAAATTCCATTAGAAATTTAAGACATATTCTCAAAAATCGCAAAACACACTTGACATGAGCTGACAAAAACGAACACGGCAAAAAACAAAAGGACCAATGATTCATGAGTGCAGAAGACAGATATGTCAACTTAATGACGAACAGAACATCGACAACTGATTCAACTAGGTTTTTAAATGATCTTTTCTCATTACTTTATCAATTTATTGCGGTAATGCTAAAAATCGCATTTCTACTGATCGAAATATTTTCGACGGAAAGATTTATCACGTAATAATCCTAAATTCTCGATTCTCTCATAAGCTGTCGAATCGATAGCGAATAATTCCAGGTTAATCCATCACATCTTCCGAATTATAAAGGAATAATCTGCAACTACAAACTCATTTCGCTCGACTTTCATGCCTCCCACAAATCGAACTTACTCAAGCCGTAGCACATTGCCGTTTTAAAGAACACTCCATCTTCCATTAATCAATACAATGAAGACGGATAGGCGTCTTAAGTCATAGAAGACGAAACTATTTATCAATTACCCAATAAAGACCTCCGACGTATTAACATCAGCACCTTTCAGCCTTTGTTCGGAAAACTCAACAAAGTCGTTTTTGCGTAAAACATCCATTCTGTGCATAAATTCGCTTTCACCATTTCAATAGGCCGTAATTGATCTATGTCTATATTTGTTTATACGGAAATTATACGTCGTTTTTGTCCCTTTGTTGGTATTCAGTATTGTTTCGGTATTTTTGCGTTTCAGGTATGAAATATTGGAAATAATAGATTGCGAATCGTGGATTTATCGGATTTGTGTGCGGTCTGTAGATGAACGCCAAATGTCATTGGTGTCGGGTTTCGTAATTTGTTCGAATTTGGTTCAACCGTGTTCACTTGCAACATGCCCAACATATTATTTGAAATAATACATCATTCAGATATTCAAACAACTATATTCACAGTGCATATCATTACAAGAAACCTATTTCCTCTCTATTTAACTATTTTTTGCAATTTGCATGCATCGTAACCAGTCTTTTCCAGGGCTAATCCTAGAGAAGACTGGTTTTTCCCGATTTAAATCGGGAAAAAAAGTCATTACATTAGACAAATGGATAGTCACCTTCATCATCTCGAAAGTTGCTACTTGCTAGGAACATTTTCTTCTTCATTATTGTCTCTATGAGCTCATTTTTAGATTATATTGCAATCAAATTAGGTGTAGAAGTTGAAACTAATAACGTTTATCGAGTCTTCGGTTCACGTTTGCCTTGTCCACTCATGAATCGTCCTTTAGGAACTGGAGAAAACTCCTTATAGGATCAGCAAGAGTAGGTTAAGATGCATTGCCTTTATTAGCCACAGATGAATATTTTGTTATGA
The DNA here is from genome assembly GCA_910592335.1 of Adalia bipunctata. Taxonomy (NCBI): domain Eukaryota; kingdom Metazoa; phylum Arthropoda; class Insecta; order Coleoptera; family Coccinellidae; genus Adalia; species Adalia bipunctata. Next base: position 26,382,494 of record OU342953.1, read on the forward strand.
ATATGTTAAGACAAGTCCAGGCTCTTTGTTTGCTGAACGAGTCTGTAATGAATGGTCTCGGTGTTGTCCGGTAGATACGGTTAATTCAGCTGAAATACCTATATCATTTTGTCCGTTCACTGTATATGTCATTTTGTCCATAAAGCGTTATGAAATAAGAAATATGTCGAATTGATACAAAAAGTATATTTAACATAAAAAAGCTGCGTGAATACAATGACAAATAGGTAAAGTTAAAAATTAATGCAATATAAATGATAAAGTGGTGAAAACTGGCTATTTCTTCTGAAAATTTGGCGCAATGAAAAAAAAAACTCGTGACCTATTGATTCCTTTTATCACTCATAACAACCGAATGAACTAGAGTAGCGAGTTTTCAGAGGTTAATAGAACTCACTCGGGTCGTGTGATATGGTAGGCAGTTCCGCATTTGATACCTTCAAACTGAAGTTATGATGCCTATGTCATTTTGTACGTATTTCCCCTAACACTCTTCCAATAATGTACCTATTACCGTCAAACTCTTTTGAAATATACCTCAAATGAACACAATAACTCAAAACTGCATGGTATGGATAAAATATTGAGGAGATATCAACACCGCGTGAGGCGAGAAACTCTGGAGACTCATATGCCGAATAGACACGATACCCGAATCACTATGAGTCAATTCTTATTAAAACAAAAATGCATTAATCCATTTTTTTCAAATTGTGGACGCTGTTGCGAATTGGATTGATAACAAAAGGAAAAACAATGTTCAGAATAAGCACAGTTATGAACTATTAAATGGAAAACCTACAATAGGCACTTCCAATCAATTTAGTGCCTTCCAATATTGAAAATTTCCCATTGACACACAAGATTATTAACTGTTACCCAGGATATTGAAGAAGGACCCTAGCTCTATAATTTCCAATATCTACTGAGATAACTATGTAATTATCACATCATTGTGAAGATGATACTGTTGAAATATACCATTTTTCCACACAGCGAACCATGGTGTGGACTGTAATTAACTTGATATGCTCTAATGCTAGCGATAATGAACATCGCATATCATTGCAGTTTTCACGCATTCACAAGAATGTTCAAAGAATTATTCAACCTCTCGACCAGAAAATTATGTGATTGCTATCTCTATAAATAGATAATATCGTATTCTTCTCCCTATTTGGGTGCTCAATTGTCCGAATTCTCCGTTTATATTATGGTAATTCAGGTATTTATGATTCGTTATTCAAGAAATGAGTGGAATCGATACTCTCGGAAAGCATATTTAAATTTTTTCAGCATTTTCGGTATAATAGAGCAGAATGTGATTCATCGAATGAAGAAGAAAAGTCTGAATCGTGGAGAATAGAAAAAAAATGGTATGGATCATTTCTAGAACCGCTATCCATAGCTATCACCGTTACATAGTTAGGTGTTTTTCAAACATGTTCCTTTTAGAAATATCGCTGTAACTTTTCTTCTGTAAAAACATTCTCGTGGCAACTTCTTACGTAGAATTGAATGACGTTAATTGATCCTTTCACAAACTGATATTTTATGAGATGAGCGTATGAAAATATTTTTTTTTCAAATTGGACACCCCGTATATTTTTATATGGTGTGAGCTTGAAAAAGCCAATTCAAAATACAGCACACTTTACTTTTTCCTGGAGTCATTTTCGAGATATATCTCAACCGAAATTATTCATTAATCAATTGAATCTAACGTCCTTTTATGTGACAATTTATGAAATTAACACCCTTCGAATACGGTGTTATTGTAGAACTGTCCTTAATATACCTAAAACAAACAAAATAACTCAAAACTACATGGTAATGATGAAATATTGTGGAGATATCAACTCTGCGTGAGGCGAGAAACTCCGGAGACTCTATGCCGAATAGAAGCGAAACCTGAATTTATCAGCATAATTATGATTCCTTATTGGAACAAAATGCATTAATTGATTCTTTCAAATTGTGGACGCTACAGCGAATTGAATTAATAGCAATAAGAAAAGTTCTTCTTGGAGGTTGAGATCATAATTTGGCTGCTGAAGTACCACCAGGTCAATTTTTGTACGATTGAGAGACCATGGGGAGGAGTATCGATATTTGCCCTCCTGTATCAGCTATATTTACACACTGGCCTATATAGAGTGTTCGGTTATGGAATAATATAGAGAAGTAGTAGCTATTTACTTGACTCATATAAATTTAGATAGACAACCTCGTCCTACATAGCCAAAGTGATGTGTGCCCCCTTATAACCACAGTACATCGAAACTTCAAGGTGTTAGAAGCACGATCCAATTTAATGTTATCGTTGTTCCATTAGAGTTTCATTGCATTAACATATACCACCCAGGCGGTCTAGGAAACTTATTTGGAAGTAATTTACAATCAATCTCGCCAGAATCATTAGTTAAGGCCAGGTAATGAGACGTTATAGGCCACGATACAAATCCAATTGACAATTATCGGGAAACGGTAGCAGATGGTGCTTCTGCTCTTCTTTAAACATCGTTAATTAATGGTATCTGCATTTCAGTGAGTTTCGATAAGGTAAAGGAATGCTCATCCCAATATGTTACAGTTGCTTTAACTTATGTCAATGTTTGAGTGTCGTTTTTTGCGTCGACGGGGGAAAAATTCAAAGCGGAGGCAAAAATTTCGCTTCGTTAGTGTGATCCGGGAACATTGCTCGGATTCTGTTTCTCGCTATTCGCGGAAGGATTAGAAATCGTTGGAATGCTTCATTGCACTTTTCAGATCGGTCTGTAATGAGGGAGTTTTTTTGGAGAGTAGTTTCTAATGCGAACTGACTTAACTCATTTCGTTAATGGTTACGCAAAGATCTCATTACTGTATTTTTCGCTCTCACGTTAATGCAGAAAGAATCTTGATGAAAGGTATTCAGAAATAGCCAAAAAAGCGGAGCTAAGCGGAACGATTCCGAAGACTCATTAAAAATTTATAGTTTATCTTCATTCGGTTTGGTGTTAAAACTAGAGTGCAAGAATTTTTATTTCTACTCATGAAATGGCAAGTTGATCATATACTATTATACAGGGTGTGGCGTAATGAATGTGGTTCCTACGGGTTGAGGACTTTGTATATAGGATGTTTGAAAAATTCTAAGTGGGCAAACGAAACAGTATAAATTCATGAGTGGAAATAATTATTGTTCTTCAGTATTGGATATGACGCGTTCAAAAATCTTTTCTCAGCAATTTTCAGATACAGTTTTACTGATGCTGAAGTAGAGAAGTACGTACAAAATGACAAAGAGGCAGAGGCATAACTTGTTAGTAGTGAAGTACAGTAATGTAATATTCTGCACCAATGATCTTTGGTCCTTTCTTCATAAAATCTAATTAACCTTTATGAAATAGAAGTACCAAAAAATTAAATATTCTTAGATGAATTGAGATAAACGAAATTCATTTTGTCCGCATGCTATGGACAGAATGACATACCGGTAACAGGCAACTGTAGTTTTCTACCTATAGTAACAAAACTACTGACAAAGTTCACCAATGATACGCTTGGTTCTTCTAGGAACATCAGCACAAGATGCGTGAACCCAATGCAACCAATGAATGCATCGTAACCAGTCTTTTCCAGGGCTAATCCTGGAAAAGACTGGTTTTTTCCTGATCTGAATCGGGTAAAAAGGTCAAAACAATAGACAGATGGACCGTCGTCTTCATCATCTCGAAAGTTGCTAGGAACATTTTCTTCTTCATTGTCTTCTTTAAATACTAGTCTCCTTTCGTATGGAGGAGACATGGGCACATTTTTTGATTTGATTGCAATTAATATTAGGTGTAAAAGTTGAAACTAAGTAGGTACGTTTATCGAGTCTTCGGCTCACGTTTGCCTTGTCCACTTATGAATTGTCCTTTAGAAATTGGAGGAATCTAACTTATAGGATCATCAAGAGTAGGTTAAGATGCATTGCCTTTATGAGCCGCAGATGAATATTTTGTTATGAATATGTTAGGACAATTCCTGGGTCTTTGTTTGCCGAGGGAGCCTGGGATGAATGGTCTCGGTGTTGTCCGGTAGATAAGGTTGATTCAGCTGAGTATCTATGTCATTTTGTGCGTTCACTGTATATATTTCATTTTGTCCATAAAGCGTTATAGAACCAGAAATATATCGAATTGATACAAAAAGTATATTTAACTTAAAAAAAGCTTCGTGAATACAATGACAAAAAAGTCAACTTGGAAATGAATGCAATATTAATGAAAAAAATGATGAAAACTTGTCATTTCTCCTGAAAATTTAGCGAAATGAAAATAACTCGTGACCAATTGATTCCTGTTATCACTCATAACGACCGAATAACAAGAGTAGCGCTTGCGAGATTTATGAGGTTAATAAGAAGCCACTCGGGTCGTGTGATATTGTAGGCAGTTCCGCATTTGAAACCACGAAACTGAAGTTATAATGCCTATGTCATTTTGTTCATATATGTCATTTTGTACGCATTACCCCTTCTTTCCTAGATGTTCTTTTACAGAAGAAATCATCCCTTTATTTGATGAAAACTTTAATTCAAAGACAGCCAATATACGCTATTCTAGTAGTTCAATTCAACCCAAAACTCTCAAACCACCTAAGGACGAGCCGAATCCTTCCTGACTGATTATTCAACTCCTAGAAGATATAACACCTGAATGACTAGGAAAAAAATCATTTCCATTGTTCCGTTCTACTATAGAGAAGCAGGCGTTGAATTCAATTATATCGAAAGTAAATCTCACATATTCATGACGGTATTGACAATATGATATTTGTTTGACTAAGGAGCGCATGCATAGTAATGGATTCATTCAAAATTATACAAATTTTCGAGTGGGCACAAGATGCGCTACATTATGATTTCGAAATCTCCATCTAAAATACATCGAAGAAATTAATCCGAATCGGTACAAAGGGGGGGGAAGCCTGGTTATTCAATCATTGCTCTCAGATTTTCTTCATAATCCCAGTCAACACACTTACGCAGAAAAACACGTGAAAAAATGATATAGCCAAGTTAAAGTGGAACGAGCGCCCAAAATTAGTGGTATCTGTCAAATTGAGTCATATATGGTTATTCAAACGTGGCTTATAAAAAATCAAGTAGTTACAACAAGACGAATAGATTCAAATCATCAGTCATCGATAAATCAAAATCGTTAATATATTTCGTATGTGAAATATGTAGAGCTTTATTTCATAATCCTAATTGAAGACCACCAAAACCTCACGCATCAAGTTCTGACACGCAGCTTATATCTTCATTCTTGGCCAATTGAGCCGGCTCACCAGCGTTAACCATTAGTCTATCATTATTCAATTAAATCCGTATAATAAATTCGCCGAAGTGAAAATATTTACGCTGATTTACATATAATTTTTAATGACCTTCGTGTGGTAGTTTACGATTCCACTTTCGACATTTATGTCACCAAGCGGTTCTTAGCAATAACTAGTCCGGAAATGGAATTCTGAATGCATAATGAAGCAGATGTGAGCAGCTAAAGAAAATTAGATGGCCAGAACGTCTGTCTGCCAGAGATTATCGGTTGATCTTGACGGAGAGATTCCTGACCTCCACAGGAAGGAATCATTACATAGTATAAAACAAAGTCGTTTCGCTGTCTGTCCCTATGTATGCTTAAATCTTCAAAACTACTCAACGGATTTTGAAACTCTTTTTTTTAATAGATAAAGTGATTCAAGAGGAAGGTTTATATGTATGATACATGCATAATATTATAGAGAAACACTGATGAATTTATAGGTTACTAATGTGATGTCGTAAATAAACACATTTTTTTGAGCTTACATTGCAAACGCTGACTGAACCCCACGAGATAAATCGAGATAATGTACTCGGTATTGTACTCCTAAAAAAGTTCAACAAAAAAGTCCGCGATGGTATATGTCTATCTCTTAAGGATAACACACAATAACTATTTTTTATCCTTTACATTTTACGGGAAAAAATGGCTTATTTAGGAAGTTCTTTTAAGCAATACAGCATTAATCCTTATCCAATTAAGTACCTTGAATACATTGTCCATTCAATATAGATCAATATAGCCCTTTTCAGCATGTTATTTAAACGAATATTTCCGAAGATATTACAAATTTAAAATGAATGTTTATAAGAATTGAATTGCATCCGTGCGAAGCCGGGGCAGGTCGCTAGTAGAATATAATTTTGCAGAGGACATGACTGAAAACTTCACATATTTTTTCAGATGTTTGCCATCTTGCAAACGCAAAAAAAAAATATATTATATACTTTTTGAGTATATTATAGCCCTCTGTAATGCAACTGAGTAAAAGTGATGGGCGTCTTCAACATCTTTCTACAGAAGGCCAGTTGGTGTCATATTGAATATACACACCCATTTTAATAGGTCAACTAGTAATTTTCAAAGATGTAGTTGTCTGATAAGTCTTCCGTGGATATTCTGCAATATAATTACCAGGAATCCTGTTTATTATTCCACAGCAGGTATAATTTTTACTTAATTATGAATGCAGTATGTACCTGAGAACATGCTTTTGATGATATTATCAGGAATTGAATCAATCTAGAAATTCCAGGTGTCATTTCTTCGATTGATGGAAAGCAAAATATATCGATTCAGATATTTGATTATGTATCAGTTCCTGAACTAAGTTCCTGCTGTTTGTCAATAGATGTCTCCAGCTGAAGTGCTGGTCGATTTTGACATATCCAAAACGTCATGAACTATAGTTTATGATGAACATATAGTAAACAAAGTGTTTCAACACATTAGTGATTTTATTTTGGCGTCATATACTTTTCGTTGTGTGAATAGGTCTGATTTTGTGCCAAATAATCTTCATTAGCAGAAAGTGTTGATTTTTTTCTTCCATTCGAAAAAAACGGCGGCTGAAAAATATCGAGAGCTCCAAGAGTTCACGGAGATGCTGCTCCAAGTGAAACAACGTGTCGTGATTGGTGCCGGTGTTTCAAAGACGATGATTTCGATGTTGAAGACCGTCCATGTGAATTTTCAAAGACGCTGAAATGGAGGCATTGCTCGGTGAGGATCTGCGCCAATCGCAAAAATTTTTTTTTTATCATTAGGCCAAGCCATTTCCTAGCGACTCCATGCGTTGGAAATCGAGCGCAGTATTGTACAGGGTCATCCATTCTTAACCTCACCCATAATTGAATGGAGATCTGCTCAATATAGTCTCGTTTGGATCGAAATAACACTGCTGTGAATTAGAAAGAAGATTGAAGTGATTTCTCACCATTCAAATATCAAATTTAAATTGAAATCGAAACTGTGACGTTCCAAAAGCCGAATCTATTCACAAAGACATGGAACTACATGCGATGTAATCACAGAAATGTATCAATCAATCAAGTCCTTTATCTGCGATCTACGAAAGCACCGAAACCGAACAACAATCCTGTGAAATGAGGAACCGAATGCCACCCGCAGTTTCATAACGCCAAAGCCAAAAAATCACCAAATAGACGGTAGTCTGACGTTGATAGACGCTCCCTGTCATAATTTCGGATCGCCAGAGATGACAGCTATTAAGATACCATTATTGCGTTATTCTGTTTGCTAATTTTTCACGTCGGCCTTATCTTAATACATTCTAATTATATGCATAGTTTTATTTGTGTACAGATTTGCTTAAACGCGTTATTACGGCTGGGCATGGGAATATGAAAAGTGAATTACTTAACGGTATGGGAACTGGACTACCATCCTCTATTGTTGTTTCTTGATGGCGTTTTTAAACGACTGCAATTTTATTCAAAACGATGTTGCGGGAATATTTGGGTCAGGATTAGGATCTTTTTGTGTGTTTGTGTCATTTCGAAGTTCACGTACTGATGTGAGGTTTATTAATGAGAGAAAATACGAAAGCATTAATCATTATTGAGGTTGAAACGGTAACGCGATTTTTTACGGAAATTGCGCAGTTATAGTTACATTTTTCACAATGAAGAGAATTTTTATTGGACGATATGAAGACTTGTTGGCATTCATTTCACGTTTTATGAGCACATAAATAAGAAGTCAACATTTGGCTGAACTAGTCTTCCCTGAGATTGGCGCAAAAACCTCAATAATTTGAATACCGAATAAGGGTCAACTGAAACCCTGTTTTGAAGAACTTTGAACTCGTTGGACTCGTTGCATCCACCCTATGTGAAATGTATTATTTTTTTTTGGGGTTATGTCAAGTTATTGGTTTATGCTGATAAACCAGAAAAAATAGACGCTTTGGATGCCAACATCCTTAGAGCTAGTCGTGGTGGTCTTAAGCAGGAAATTATTTTTAAAACATGAATGTCATAAAATTATCTTTCAATGAAAAAAATAATCGGCTTCAATCTCAATTTTAATGTGTTTTATTTCAATTTAAAGTTCTTTCACTCTAAAAAAACACCAGAAACATTTAGAAAGAATTCTCTTCTGAATTTGTCTTTGTCATAAGTCATTTTATCCAGCTGCTCTCTTCACATGAAATCAAGAGACGTCAGATCTGGTGATGGTTTTGGTTCGTTATCCAGATTCTAGACTTCTGTCAAAATCATCTCAATTCAACTCTCGCAGGAGCTGTGGAATGAGAACAATTTTTTTTTATGTTGTGGTTTTCACGAAAAGGAATATCCTGTAATGTTCAGAGAACATCGTGAGAACCAAGGGAAAGCAGGTAGGAATTGGTGTTCTTCTTGAATTTCTGGAGGTTATATGCCTCGGGGAACACCTCCCTAGGCAATGTGTTCCAAAGCCTCGCTGTTCGTTGGATGAACGAGTCTTTGAAGAGAGATGTGCTGCAGGTCTCCAAAGTTACCACGAAGGGGTGTGAAGACTTAACTTGAGGGGTTAGTCTGGAAGAGAATGCCAGAGGGGGAACGATTGCTGATAATTCAGAAGAGCATCGCCCATGGAAATATCTATAAAATAGAGACAGATCGCCCACTTTTCTACGGTGTTCCAGAGAAGTGAGCGAGCTTGTAAGCGAGGCATCACCGACGAGACGAATTGCCCTTTTTTGTACGGAATCCAAGAGTTTTAGGGTGTGTTTAGGTGCAGCACTCCAAATATGGGAACAGTATTCCAGGACAGGTCGAATCTGTGCCTTATAGATCATAAGCAGCTGACCTGAGGTGAAATAGCTCCTGGCACGAAACAGAAAACCATGTTTTTGGGATGCACTTTTAGCAATGGATCTCACGTGATTCTTCCAGGAAAGGTTACTGCCGACAGTAATGCCAAGCATCGAAATGGATGACTTCAATGGTAAGGTCACTCCCGACAATTTTATGCTGGGCACAGTAAGATCGGCTTTTCTAGAGAAAAGACATGCTTGTGTTTTGTTTACGTTGAATTCTACCAAGTTATTAGATCCCCATTCAAGAATTGTTGCCAAGTCCATATTTATGTTGTTAACATTTCTTCCTCGTTCGTTTTTGATTTGGCGGGCTGGTATTGGAGCCCTAGAAGAAAAGGCGGTATGGAGGGTACTATCATCCGCGAAGCTGTGCACTGGACACGAAGTTGCTTCCAGCAAATCGTTGATGTGAAGTAGAAATAGTGTTGGAGCCAGAATTGATCCCTGCGGAACACCAGCATTTATGGGTAGAGAGTCAGATGAAACTCCATCGACCACTACATGGAGAGATCTGTTTGAGAGAAAACTAGCTAGCAGAGAACATAGCTTTGGGGGCACGCCATAAGATGGAAGCTTGGCGAGGAGTCCCTGATGCCAGACTCGATCGAATGCCTTGGAGATATCCAGTGCTACGGCTAGGGTTTCACCATATTTCTCGGTAGATAGCTGCCATATATGCGAGACGTAAGCGAGCAAGTCACCAGTGGATCTCTGATGACGGAAACCATTTTGTCTATCGTTGATAATTCCTGAGTGTTCCAGATGTTTCATGAGCTCGAAGTTTATGGCTTTTTCCATGACCTTTGAAATAATAGATAACAGAGCCATAGGTCTGTAGTTGCTAGGTAGGGTCTTTGTGCCTTTTTTAGGTACTGGTTGTACTCTTGCGGTTTTCTAGTTGGATGGAAAAACACCCCAATTGTTACATAACATTATTATAAATTCCTAGACATAAAAACTATCATTTCCCAAAAAAAATTCATCAATCTCCCTTGAACTTTACATCCAAAACCACCAAGTTTATCTCGCGGTTATCACGAATCACAAAACTGATAAGGATGATTTATACCAACATCACAAACCATAAATTAGGACCATCTCCCCCTACCAACGACGAAACGAAGATGGCCCTGGCCGTTTCGTCCAAGAATTCCGTCTTTATAACAGCAAACGACCGCTTTAACCCGGAATCTACATAATACGGATGGCGCATTCCCGAATCCGGCTCTTTAACTTTCTTTAATATCACAATTAGAGACCTCTAAACGCTGAATCGTGATCGTCGTAGGTGGTTTAATTTAATTTTGTGGATTGCTCTCGAAGAGGAGCTCGCTTCATTCTGGAGGTCCGGCCAGATCATGACCGCAGATAGGAAGGAACAAGCGTCCTTTTTTGATATAATTTATATTATTCGAGACGGGCATGTGAAGAGAATTCTGCTTTAGGTTGTACGTGGAACATTTCGTCCGAGGATAATGAATCAGAGCCTACTATGTGGATATTGTTTTCGAGGAAAATATTTTTTGTAACCATTCAAAATTCAAAGTTTCCTTGTCAAATACAAACCACACAAAACATTCTTATGGACACAAGAAACCAAGACAAATTTCATAACATAAAATTATTAAAAAATCTATCACCTACAATTGTCTCAGAAAATAAAAAATAAGCTTATTGAATGCATTATATGAATTGAATGAAATAATTCGGCGTCAAACATCAAAAATCTTCATAATTTTACGAAATATCATGGAGATTCCAACATGACGTTAAGACAGAAACTGCCTTTTCACAATGGCGTATAAAATTTTCAATATCTTCTCGTTGAGTAAAAACATGTTTTCATCTCTCAGTTGACCCTGTTTTTTAAACTTCAACTTCAATAATGGAAGCTCGAAAATCTGGAAATTCATGTTATTCCTCATTTGAACCTGCCCCCTCGGTCGCCAGATCTCAATCCCATTGAACACGCTTGAGATAAGTAACAAAAAGCTTTGGATTCTCATCAACCACTTCCACATACACTCCGAGTACTCTGGCTGCTTCTACCACAACTTTGGACAGAAATTGATCAAGGATCCTACAACAATCTGATCGAAAGTATGCAAAGGCTTTGTCATGCTGTGGTTGATGTTCGAGTAGGTCACATTCTTCACTGAACTTTTCGTCAATTCAAACTGAATTTACAGAAAAAAATTTTCACCTGAAATTGTGAAACTTATGAGATTCCTCATATTTCAAAAATTGCTAAAAAATAGAAATTTTCGATCTTCCCTTACCTCTGTGGAGCAGTATACTTAACAATTTATCATATTGCAACAGAATAATACTTAGAAAAAGCTCATAATTTCACAAAATTAAAGAATCATCGGAAAGAACAAAAAAAACATTGAAAATTTTAAATTTCTAGGTAAGTTTCGTTAGAAAGTTATCGTGTTGACTGACAGCCTGATGGACATAATTGAATTATGAATTCGGATTCGTCATCAATGAGTTGATTTCTTTCTTTCGAAACCATTTCTGGCACAAAATTTGAAGAACAAGGACAACTTCACGAAATGTCACGATTTTCGAGTGAAACGAGCACTCAAAAATGTTGGAAATGAGCTTATCAGATGCTGAATAGCATTCAACAAACCAAATGGATTGATTCGACATGTAACATATGAGAAAACGCCTTATTTTCGCGAAAAATTATGGAGACTCCAACGTGAGGTTAAGACAGAAACTGCTTTCTTACTTTGCGAATAAAATTTATAGTATCCTTTCGTTGTGTAATATTCTGTTTTCATCTCTCAATTCGGCGTCGTGTGTCATATTTCAACTTTAATAATGAGATATAACGGGCTTTATGCAATTCTCAACTTCAATAATGCACATTGACGGGACTATTTATGGATGTCCAATGTGGTCGAACTTTAAACATGTCCCACATATTTCGGACCGAAAGAGCACCGAAATTTACTGTTATGGTCGCACATCGGACCAAAAACCTTAATCGATCGTATCTGCCACGTTCATTAATTTTATCGCAGGTTTCATCATCACTTATGATTTTACTTTTCATTCCACAAGTCATAATACTCATCACCACATTGTTATATCATCCTCTTGAAATATCAGACCTGAAAAATCGTGCCCGGCTTTCTTACAGAGAGCATACTTGAGAATAATAAATGAAGTCGTTCAATCATCCAATATACTTCATTAAGCGTTACATCAATAATGACGGCTTGCGGAATGCGAACACTATTGGTTGTAGTTTTTTCGTCGATTTACTGAATGGAATGGAAAGTTTCGCTTTGTCGGACGAAATTAACCATTTGAAACAACTGTTTCAGGGTACAGTAATACCATTTGATACCACTGTACGAGGATATTTAAAAAATTCTCAGCCTACTATAGAACCAAATAAAATTTCAATATCAAAATATTTTAATACTCAACATATTCTCCTCTTAATTGAATACATTTATTACAGCGAAGCTGCAACGTCTCTTAAACTTTCAAAAAAAATGTTTCTTCTTGCTCTGCAAACCAGTCCTCCACAGCTTTTATTACCTCCTCGTTGGAAGAAAACTTACGTTTTTTTAAACTTTTTTTCAGTTGAGGAAATAGATGATAGTCAGACGGAGCCAAATTTGGTGAATAAGGGGGTGTTCTAGTAATTCTAACCCTAAATCACGAATTTTTTGCATGGCAAGATGAGATTTGTGTACTGGGGCGTTGTCCTGTAGAAACAAAACACCTTTGGATAGCTTTCCGCGTCTTTTCTCTTTAATTTCTTCCCGAAGAGTGGTCGGTCATGTCGAATAGTAATCTCCAGTTATTGTTTTACCCTTATCCAAAAAATCAATCATGATTACTCCATGGAAATCCCAAAAAACTGAAGCAAGAACTTTTCCTGCAGATTTTTCGACATGAAACTTCTTAGGTCTTGGAGAACCAGAGTGTCGCCATTCCATCGATTGTTGCTTTGTTTCTGGATCGTAGAAATCTACCCAAGTCTCATCCATAGTAACAATTCGGTTTAAGAAGTCTACATCGTTTTCAAATCGAGCACAGATCGAACGCGGTGCTTCTACCCTTGCACGCTTTTGGTCAACTTTCAAACATTTGGGGATCCATTTTGCAGAAATTTTTCTCATGTCCAAATTGACGTGAACTATATGATGAACGCGTTCGTATGAAATCTTCAGATATCCGTTTTAGCCCAATTCGACGGTCTGATAAGATCATGTCATGAACTGCATGGATATTTTCGGATACCGACACAGAAACTGGCCTTCCCGATCGGTCATCATCTTCAATGAAAAATTTACCTCTTTTGAAGCTTGCAGTCCAATGTTTCACGGTCGCATACGAAGGAAATTGATCACCAAGGGTATTAGGCATATCTTCGTGAATCGGCTTATCGCTTAACCCTTTTAAATACAGGTAGGTACTTGATGATGGCTCGATACTCCAATTTTTCGATTTTTACAATTTCGGTGGACATCTTTTTTTTTATTTATCGCGTAACTCTGGTTTACTTTTTTGACGTTCAACTCTACACTGACACTTCTAATAAGTTTTTGTTCGTTGATATGGTATCGCAATATTTTTTTATGCATGGAACTGGTCTAGGCTAGCTAGATATCAATACATCCTCGTAGATGTCCAAAGTTCACCATAATCTTTTCACGTCATAAAGGTTATGTTGCTCTTATGATGGTCACAATGAGACTAAACAATGGTCAGTATCTGCGAAATTATACAGATTGATTCAAACTTGACCTTTACTCCGTATTTTCAAAAATTGGCTTTTCAAAATTGAATGAAAATAGAGACAAATGTGAATGTTAACTAATATAACTCATTGAATTGAAGAACTATGGACTAGACTCTCTTAATGAATAATTTTTAAGACCTATAGGAAATTTTTTCAAAACTTTCACCTGTCAATGAATCACCTTGACGATTCGGTTGTTCCAAATTATCAACAGAGATTCTCCTTGTATAAAAAATTAATTACAAATATTCCACATGCTCCGTCTACGGAACAATAGAGGAACCTCCGACTCGATCTTCTATGAATAAATTAAGTATTCGTGTATGTCACATCATTGTGAAGGACAACATCCGCTTCAGAGTTCCAACATATTTCCAACAAAAAATTAATAATAATACAATGCACTTTCGCTTAATTTCATGGTTCAAATTAAACGACAGTTATTTCAAACATGGAAGAGAACATGTCAACACGTAATTATTTAGAAAGTGTAACATTTTCGTCAACTTTTTCTAACGTTACGAAGACGATGACAATCGGTTTGAATCTAAAGCATATAATTCAATTATGCTATCGATTTAGCCGAGAAATATTACTTTTACTCGTTGCATATTCAACGAAATATTTGAACGACCTACACATTCGGTGTTTTGCATAAAATTCCGTATTCTAATTCAATGCTCTTCCTTAATCATAGGGGAAAAGATGATACAATTAATTGTGATTGTTGATTTGAAAGTAGGAAATTATATTTAGTGTATATCGAATACTGACGAGTCCTTATGAGTTCCACAATGAGAGAACTATTTCCATACATTTTCTCTTTTATTTATATGTAAAGTTTTCGATCTATTTTGTCCGTGGAGCTAAAAGAAACTTCTCAATGAAAACCTTTATTGGCACCGATATGAATAATCGTCCAATAAATAATGCAACTGTCTTAATCCATCTCATTAAGTGATACCAACCCAACAGTAGCATAACTAGATCAAGACCGACTCTGAGAATGAACAATAAATGATGTGATCCAATTAAAGGCCATCCAAGAGAAGAAACAATCTTCTATTTTGTAACAATAATTCAACACGTAAGTTGGCAGAACTGTAAGAAATACGATCGTCTGACCCTGAAGACGCTGTTGAGAACACGCTGTGTGTTAATTGGCCTTCATCCACCTAATATTGTCCAGTGTGAGACCCTAAGGGATCCACCCATGCAACGAGTTTCGTTTCCGAACAATCTCATTATCAAAGCACAATTCCAATGCTCGATTTTTCATTGATTTGGACGAATTATGCATTTTTCATGTAGTACATTCATACAATTTCGTTCCTATGTCGATATTCGTCAGGGTAGGTTTCTTTCTTTCGAATCCCTATAGGACATATCCTTGAGTCTATGGCCTCGTTTAAGTTGGTCCAAGTGTTGAAGACCCAGCAAATGAGCTAACATCATCAGCTGTTCTTATTACGTTATAAAGAACTGGATTCAACAATTGCGTGAACATATTGTTCGAAGAATTAAGTGTTGATTAAGCAAGCTCTATCTTCGCAATTTGTCCTCAGACGAATTTCAGAATAATTTGCCATTGTCTTAACGATGGTAGCGGCAAGAAAATTAGAACCTGAAGTATTGCGTGTTATGGTGCTATCTTGGCTAGCGAATTCTTTGAGAGGAACGAGGTGTTAATTGATGAATTGTTTATTGCTGTTGGTTTATTCATTTTCTCCATCTGTTTGATGCTTCGGTCAATACCGTTTCTGAAAATGTGAAAACTGGAGATACGAGGATATATTGAAAAATTCTCAGCCTACTATTGAACCAAACAAAATTTCAATGTCAAAATATTTTATTACTCAAAATATTCTCCTCTTAATTGAATACATTTATTACAGAGAACATGCAATGTCTCTAGATCTTTCAAAAAAATGTTTCTTCTTGCTCTGCAAACCAGTCCTCCACAGCTTTTATTACCTCCTCGTTGGAAGAAAATTTACGACCTTTTGAACTTTTTTTCAGTTGAGGAAAGAGATGATAGTCGGAAGGAGTCAAATCGGGTGAATAATGGGGGTGTTCTAGTAATTCTAACCCTAAATCACGAATTTTTTGCATGGGAACATGAGATTTGTGTACTGGGGCTTTGTCCAGTAAAAACAAAACACCTTTGGATAGTTTTACGAGTTTTTCCTCTTTAATTTTTTCCCGTAGAGTGGTTAGTAATGTCGGACAGTGATCTCCAGTGATTGTTCTACCCTTATTCAAAAAATCAATCATGATTACTCCATGGCAATCCCAAAAAACTGAAGCAAGAACTTTTCCAGCAGATTTTTGGACACGAAACTTCTTAGGTCTTGTAGAACCAGAGTGTCGCCATTCCATCGATTGTTGCTTTGTTTCTGGATCGTAGAAATGTACCCAAGTCTCATCCATAGTAACAATTCGGTTTGAGAAGTCTACATCGTTTTCAAATCGAGCACAGATCGAACGCCATGCTTCCACCCTTGCACGCATTTGGTCAACATTCAAACATTTGGGGATCCATTTTGCCGAAATTTTTCTCATGTCCGAATTGACCTGAACTATATGATGAACGCCTTCGTATGAAATCTTCAGTGCTTCAGATATCCGTTTTAGCCCAATTCGATGATCTAATAAAATCATGTCATGAACTGCTTCGATATTTTCGGGGATTGACACAGAAACTGGCCTTCCCGAACGGTCATCATCTCTTGAAGCTTGCAGTCCAATTTTTCACGGTCGCATACGAAGGACATTGATCACCAAGGGTATTAAGCATATCTTCGTAAATCTGCTTACCTCTTAACCCTTTTAAATACAGGTAGGTACCTGACGATGGCTCGATACTCCAATTTTTCGATTTTTACAATTTCGGTGGACATCTTTTTTTTTCTAATTTATTGCGTAACTCTGGTTTACTTTTTTGACGTCGAACTCTACACTGACACTTCTAATAAATTATTGTTCGTTGATATGGTATCGCAATATTTTGTTTATGCATGGAACTGGTCTAGGCTAACTAGATATCAATACATCCTCGTATGAAGTAAACGAAATGATTAACTATTGAGTTTCACGACTTAAGACGTCTTTTTGAATATGGAAAGTATCAAAATATTGTTTGGATGTCAACAATACTATCTGTGGTTCAACTGCTGTTGAAATCAAAAAGAAATCATTGCCTAACAAAGCATTCAGGCTTAAAAATTTCGTCAAACATCCGATCTATCCATTTCCAGCTCCGCAAGACCAAATTGTCGCTACAGATGTTGCAATTTCCAGGGAAAAAACCATCATTTTCGCTCGGAGTCACAGTTAAGAGCGTTTAGAAATCAATCAATCTCCTGTATCTAATGTGGAGAAACTAATTCCTCAATTATCTGCCAGCTCGAGATAAACATCTTCTCAATCAGGAAAGACATGCAGTATTATCTGAGGTACTCAAAGAATTTCTATGCCAGTAATCCTTCCCATGACGAAAACGGAGTAATTGGTTCATTCCTACGAAAAAATTGTCTGAACGTTTTTGCGTCATAAAACCCGATGTGAAAATATGGAATAACTTACTCCTTGGGTTGAAATACGCAGTCGAGAACCCATGTGAATGTTACTCGCTTTTTATAGAGCGATGAGGCATTTTTTTATGATCGCAGAGATGCGATAAAATGAAGAGGGAGTTTCGAGAAATATCGCTGACACAGGTTCGGATCCGATCTATTATTTCAACTGATTGGTTTTTGATCTTTCGATTAACTGACATGGGCTTTTGAATCTGATTAATACTTGTAAAGATGAAAACCTTTTTTCAATAGTATGCTAATTTTTCAAGAGAATCACCATAATTCTGTACTTATACAAGTGTTTGTTTGTACATCAGAAAAATGAAGCTGATGACGAAAAATAAAAATTACTATCATTTTTTTTTACTTTCTTCATGAAAGAAAATAGAACATGTGGAAACACTTAACATTAGTTTTGACAACCGAATGTTTCAATTGGGAATGATGCAATAGTGATTCAGGAATAAAATCCCTACATCACTACGCAGACAAAATTGTTTCAGTTCATTTGGGAGAACACAATATTGAGTTGCAAGTGCAAGTGGTGAGTTAACTCGTTTCAACGATGTTAAGTGTTAAGTGCGAATAAACCGTTCTCACTTTATTCAGATCGAATTATCGGTGTATAGTGTGAAATGGACAATGAGCGATGATTAAAAATACGAAATATTGTGAAGTCAGGATCTTTTTAGCTCTCGTTCATCAACCTTATAAATGGATCTGCCTTCTATTTAGATTCGCATTAGCCAGTTCCAGAAACTATAAAAGAAAAAAAGACCACTGTCAATTCTTTTACAGATTATGGCGGGGAGAATTGATGAGAAGAAGCTTTTTAATGAAGAAAATAGACGTGACTTTCAATAACTCTTCTCAATACTTGCACTTCACACTCTCAATAAACACTTGACTGCTTCATCGTTCACACTTGACACTCAATTTCAAACATCATTCGCACTTGCATTTTCATGGTGTTTAAAGCAGTATCAACAGATAAATATGGATTATTTTGAACACTCTGTTTGACAATTTCAATATCGTCTGTATTTCTAACATTTAACATCAATCAAACATTAGTTTGGGATCATTTCGAAATTTTTTCACAATATTTGATGACCAAAATCTGCAAGTTAACCTATATTGAGTGTCTGTAGAGCTTTGATTTCGATGAAAAAATTACTTATATTGCTTTTGTGGTTTTACGTAGGTATATGTTCCATGTTGTTTTGTATTTGTGTTGGAAGAACACAATATTAAGTTGCCAGTGCGAGTGGTAAGTCAACTCGTATCAACGATGTTAAGTGTTAAGTGCGAATAAACCGTTCTCACTCTGTTCTTCATGTTCATATTATCAGAGTATAATGTGAAGTGGACAATGAGCGATGATTAAAAATACGAAATATTTTGGAAACATGGATCACTGAAAGCTCTGGAATAAAATCAGGATCTGTTGAGCTTTCGTTCATCCACCTTTTAAATGGATCTGCTTCTATTCAGATTTTCGTTGGCCAGTTCCAGAAACTAATTGAATAAAAATTGACAGCTGTCTAAAACTTTTTCAGAGATTATTGCGGAGAGAATTGATGAAAAGAAGCTTCTTAATTGAGAAAAAAAAAGCGACTTTCAATAACTTTACTTAATACCTACTTGCACTTCACACTCTCAATAAACACTGGACATCTTAATCGTTAACACTTAACACTTAATTTCACAAATCATTCGCACTTGCATATTAATAGTGTTTCAAGCAAAATTAACAGATAAATATGGATTTCAGTATTGTCTGTATTTTTAACATTTGACATCAATTGAACAAATGAATAGTTTGGGATAATTTCGAAATTTTTTAACAATATTGGGAAATCATAATCTTCAAGATATCCACGCCTTATTGTCTGTAGAGCTTTGATTCCGATAAAAAAAAGTTTCTAATATCACTATTGTGGTTTTATATATAGTATTTGTGATTTATTTGTCACCTGCAACAGAGTTACCCCCAAATCACTCAAAACTCGTAAAGTACTCATTGGGTTACCCTCTTATTGGGTTACCCTCAACTGGAAGGATTTCGTGAAAACAATAAACACACGAAGGAATCACGAAAAAAAAAAAGAATGTTCATAGAAACGAAACAAATTTTGAATAAACACAACAAGAAAGAGACAACTGAAGATTTCAAAACTACGGGAGACTACTTTGGTATTAACTCAAATGGAAACTTTTAAGAGAATTTCAAACTGTATTCCTTGACTATGAGTTTCATATTAATTCCCAATAATGAGTGAAGCAGCAAAAACTCTAAAGAAGTATAGAAGCGAGAGGAAACCCTGTAGGCATAACCAACAACCTGTGTTGTGAACCCAGATTTCGATGAAAGAAGACTAAGATTGTTGCAACATTGAGTTTGCAGCAATATCCTGCTCCTCCAAGGAAGAAAATTTTGCAAGGAGAACACTGGAAGAAGATGGAGGAAGAATAGCAGCAAATGATTCAACGTACAGTTAAAGTAATGTGGTGAATGAAAAAATTATAACAAAGATAGGTACCAGAAGAGAAAATGTTGAGAGGAATCGAAGATCAGTAACCTTGAAGAAATACCATGAAATGGCTCACAGAGGCTTCTAGTCAGTCAAGACAATAGGAGCAGGACGACTTGGACCTAAATGTGATGCACAAAATCACATCAATCTCGAAGGCTCCATTGTTATTATCAAAATCAACTCTATGGAATAACGACTGAACGAGAATAAATTCGCTATCACAAAAACGCCTATATCTCTTGAACCAATTGAAAGGAAATCAAAATTTAATCATAGTTAGCTTTGTTATGAACGTCAGAAACATGTGGAACATTTACTTCATAGATATTCTCCAATTCTCTGTCGCAAAATGTCAAGCGAAGTGAAAACACGAGAATTTATAGTGAAACTTTTTCAAAATAATCAAAAATGGAGCTCCAAAAAAATCGCAAAAGAGGCTCGCGTTCGTCCGGAAACGGTATCAAGAGTTGTTAAACGCTTCAACGAATATCTTACAATAAACCGCAAGGAAGGAACCGGGAGGGAAAAGAGGTTTTATAGCCCAAAAAAATGAAGAAAGCCATCAGTCTTTTTCAGAAGAATCCTAACCTTTCAGGATGGAAAGTGGCCCAAACAGTGGGTTGTTCGCAGTCAACCGTTGAGAAAATCAAGTCGAGTTGTGGGCTTAGAACATATAAAGTGCAGAAAGTGCCAGACAAGAATGCTGTGAAGAATAAAGAAGGGAAATCAAGAGCAAAGAAATTAAAAAAAGGTTTCTTGAAAAATTTTTCGTGTTGCGTGATGGACGACGATACCTATGTTTTGGCTGATTTCTCGCAACTTCCTGGACAGGAATTTTATACTTTAGATTCTCGTGGAAATGTTTGCGAACAATTTCGCGTGAAGAAACAAGCAAAGTTTCCTAAAAAATTCCTGGTTTGGCAAGCAATTTGCACTTGTGGGAAAAGGAGCAAATTTTTCGTTGGCCAATGCTCTGTTGACTCGAAGATATACATCGAGGAATGCTTGAAGAAGCGACTTTTATCATTTTTACGTGAGCACGATGTATTAACAATCTTTTGGCCAGATTTAGCTTCATGCCACTACAGCAAGGCCACCAAGGAATGGTACGAAGCTAATGAGGTGGTTTTTGTCCCCAAAGAGGCCAATTCACCAAATTGCCCAGAACTCAGGCCAATCGAAAGATATTGGGCCCTGGTAAAAAGAGAATTGAAGAAGTCTAAGAAATGAACGAAAACATTAGCGGAATTCAAGCAAAAGTGGAAGACAGCATCCCAGAAAGTGACGGAGAACAATTTAAGAAGCATGATGGGAAGAATTCCAGAAAAAAATTCATGAATTTTGAAAAAAATTGTTTTTTTTTTTATTGTAAAAACAGTTTTCATTTAAATTAGGAGATGATTCGAAAATGAGTTTGATTTTCGAAATCGGTCCAGTGGTTCACAAGATATAAGCGTTTTTTTGATAGCGAATTTATTCTCGTTCAGTCCTTAGAAAGCAATGCAAGGAAGAATTGGATGCTGTAGAAGAGTCAGTAACTCATGAGTTCAATATAAGAAGTGACGGAAATGCAAGAGATTTACGAATTTTTGCAAATCAGCATAGTGGTAACAACGATACTCTTCCTCAGCTCTTCACTCGGAAACAGCAATTGAAGTGAGGAAAGATGAGGAGAACGAGAATAGTCAAGTTTCACGATATAAATACCCACGACCCGGGGTTAAAATATACCCAGCAACTCAAAAAACCCAACTGCGACGTCCCAGCAGAAATGACAGCACGTAGCACCGTAACTATTCGCTATTCTCGAACAATGCGCCGAACCACGCCGCACCAGCGACTCAAGTAAGGTCAGAGGTCGCACGTGACGTCCCTAATGAACCGACACGCGCTCAATTCATAGATCGGCCTACTACGACCGTCGTGTTCGCGCGCCAAGAGCGAGGCACCGCTTGCGCCATCTTTATTACAATATTGCCAACATCACGACTTGAAACGGTTACCATCGCGGGCTGATTGTTTTTAATTAAGACCGAATTCACTCCTCGCCGGTCGTTTTGTCAGGTTAACAAAGTCCGTTATGGCGGATAACGAGATTTGTGATAAGGTCGACGTTGTGGAGTATCATCCTTAAGGTGCTGACGTCATGTTTTCTATGGTAGATTGATTTAATAATTCTTCGGCGTGACGGTTTGGTATCGGAGCCTTGGCGATTGAAGAAGGCTGTGGATGGGCGAGAGTGGAGAGATTGTTTTTATCCATATTAGGAAGAAATGAAGGTTATTGGTCGAATTTGGTTTGGGGAAGACTGATTGTTTGATCCAGATTCAAATATCGAAAAGGTTGGTTTGCATATGGAATGAGCCAAATGAATATCACCTTCTCCAAATAAGAATGATCTAAATAGTTTTGTGATATCGAAGTTCTTCTCGTGAACTAAACCGCAATAGTACGAATATCGCACTTGTGTAATTGCCCCTGTGCAAGTCTTCCACGAAATGTTAAGGCGCAGTTCGGTTAACCCTCCATTGGTTGAATAGGGACTTCTTCACATAATATCAACAATAAAGTCCTCTTCAAATCACGGGATATCAAAACGATATCACAAGTTCCTCACTCCTGCTGAATTTACAGCTCAGTAGCTGGGTCATCTTGAATGGAAGTGGGTGACGTTTTTTCGTACCTGAGCCTGTAAAAACCTACCGAAAGTCTTTTTACCTTATTGAATCCTTTTGCATACGATCTATTATGGTTACAACAATTTTATTTGATTGAGTCTTCAGGGCGCTTCTCTTCTGATCATCTGCCTCGAGGTAAAACACTTTTTATTCAGACATACCTTCATTTTTATGAGAAAAAGAACGTGAATTCAATGCATTAATTATCTGCTAGCCATCATATTGATTTTTACTGACACGGTTTCTCCATCAGTATTTGGATGTTCTACCATTAGATTATCAGTAAAAATATCGCACATTCTACTGTCAACTGTATAAACCGTACAAACTGCTTATTAATTCCTTAGGAATGGAAAGAACTTTGCACGTTTTGCAGTGAATTGCTCATCGATGTGGAATGTTCATTCTTGCAAATATGTATGTCTACGAAGCAAAGGATTAATTCTATTCATTCTCATTCAAGTGAGCGCGAGTGTTCACTTTTATGTATGGTTCGTTTTGCTGCTAGCTGGCTTGAAGTGAATTCAGAACCACCACATCATAAGAGGACAGTTATCCAAATCAAATTATGCTGATCGAGATCAACTACTAAATGGTGAATGCGCCGGTGCGCCCAAACTGTGCACGTGAATATATTCATATCAGGACATTTCTTCCTATATTGGGAAAATGCTAAATTGAACGTTTGGCGTGGTCTTCGCTTTTCTCTTAACACCTCGTTTAATTTTTTTGGAATAAATATCAAGTTGTGTTCAATATTATCAGTGTTTTTCGAACATAGTTTATCGTCGTGATTCTATAAAGGGCAGCTCGAATAATTGCTTATTCTATTGAACTAACAAGTAATCTCAACTGCCATTGTGTATGTACACTGATATACAGGGTGAGTCTTCCTCCTGTACATTTTTAACTGTATATTCCTCTCATCAAACGAATCACTTCTTCTTGTTCTATTTTCCTAAATTCGGCTTCGTTTGAAAGATACGTATGTCCAAAAGTTCACACTCGATGTATATAATTGAAAGATCACCTCATTGACTAATATATCCACGAAAATATAGTACAAGACTGATCGGAAAAGATGATTGTTTACTAGTTTCTGAAGGATCTTTTATTTTGGAAAATTAAATAATTTTCGGTTTAGCAAACATCTGTTATCAAGTTATTACCATTTTTATTAGACAAGATTCTTTGAATATTCAACAATTTTAAAATTATTCCAAATGATTGAAATCTTAGATTAGGAACTAGGCCTAAATACTCTGAAATGATGTTCAAATGAATATTTTGGAATTATCAAGAAAAGTTTGAATAAACAATGAATGTTTTCAATTCAATCTGGAGAACAAACGGATTTGAACAGTATTTCTAAGGAAAAAATAGTACTTTCATTTGGAAAAATGATCAAACAGAACTTTATTATTTTCTTTCAAAATGCTTATTTTTTCATTCCTATTCCTGTGAGGTTACTACTGGAGTGATACCTCGAGTAATGTTATTTTTATTAGATAAAAAATATATTTCTAATATTATTTTCATCAGAAAAACTGAGTTATTCAACAACCAATAACAATTCTGAACAGTATTATTGAATATAAAAAAAATTGGTCTCTTTTCCCAAATCATCGATACAATCATGTAAAGTATAACAGTTATTGAAATTCCTGAAAGAATAATTTGATTTAAAGTGCTCATTCTTATAAATTTCATGAAGAATTAGGAAAGTGGCAATATCCGGATTGAAGCTCTATCAAACTTTAGTCAGTCTTCAAAATTGTCAAATTTTCGTTGAAAACTTTTCGTGATAATGTAGCGAATAATTTTTTTTTATAGAAATTCTTCATTCCGAATACTAGGAATTTGACAATGTTATCAGTGTTGTGTTGGTTTTCTACTCAACAAAATAGAAATTCTCTTCAAATTTTCACTCCTCTTTAAATTTTCATATCTTATGAAATTCTCGACTCAAAAACATGAGATAGTCATTACTCCAGTCATACGTTCTCAGTTATGCGATATCTCGCAGTAATACATAAACCAAGCACATTTCACTGATTGATCACTTCATTGATCTCCGAACATGAAAACGTTGACCACTTATCGTTGATCAATGTGACAACAGGATATTAAAAAATGAATCAGTGAATTTCAACGACAACCTCTATTTTTATTTATGCGAAGTGATAATGTTTATAGTTGACACAAATGTTAACAACAGGATACTCTGGAGTGACATACGAGTAATGTCATTGTGTTTTCCGACAGTTAAATTCAATGAAACCCCCAGCATGTACTTTTTCCGAGAAGGACTTGGAGACTTCAACGTTCGATCAGACAAGAAACTGAATTTCCAATGTTCATTCAGCTTTATTTAGTTGGTTCCTATCAGGAATTCATTTTTGAAGCTGAGAGAATGGTGCTTACAAAATTTGAGTGACAATAACATTTAGTTGAACCAACAGAATCATGTAAAACATGGAGACTTCAACGTCCGACCAGGAAAGGAACATAAATTGGAATTTACTCTCGGAATTGTAGGGATTCTGAATTCTCAATTCGTTATTGGAATGACAATTATTCGCTCGATGATCAAATAAGTTTTTACCTGCTGTATGGATATTCTTCGGTATTATTAGCGCGTGAAACTATCACAATAGCGCTTTTTCGAGTTCATCTATCGACAAATCGTCTATTCGTGAACCAAATCAAGCATTAAATGATTTCTTTTGTGCAACATTTCACAGCATTTTTCCTATCATTATGTCGAAAGTGACGAGAACGAAAGTTAAGTACTTCTTTCGATTTGTTTTGATCGAAATTTGTGCCAGATCCTACCAGCTCAGAATACCGGAATTCAATCTGATGTGCTATGTTTTTGCTCTTATTGATTTTGCGGTTTGGTTTCATTTGCAGTTCGATCTTGCTGAAAAGATGCTGCAACTGGGTCGACTGAAATAATTGACGTAGTGTCTGTGGGTTCAGATATGAAGGATGGAAGAAAAATCTTTTGGTATGATATTCGAACTGATGTTGGTGAATAATTCTACATTCAGTGTCATGCCATTTTTCTTAATCAGAAATGAAAATTTTGGACATTTTACTGAATAGCGTGAACTTCAGTATCTTGAAATGTTAGAATCCTCAAAATATGTTCTTGAATTTGGGTTCTTTTATACCTACTCATGAAGGCATTCCGAAAGTAGCTCAGTCTACTCACCTTTATTTGATTTTGCACGTTGAAGTCAATCTGAGCACTCTTGAAATCTCATTTGAAAGAATAATGGTCCAACACAATACCAAGCACAGATATCTGTTTCAAAAGTTTCAAACCACATCAGTCAATAATCCTTTTTGTACTCTTGACAAGGAACAAAACACCTTCTAATTGAAGCACTTATATCAGGACGAGTGTATCTGAACGAGTCTTGGTTAGGCACACTTAAAGAGTTCGTTTATCTAAATATCACCCGTTAACAAGTTCACAGGTTCAACAACACCACGCCTTCGAGATATTTCAGCTCATGTAATTCTGTTTCACTTTTGTTCTCGGACAACTCTTATATAGGTACAGGTCTCTTCTCTCGCAATGCGAGATTTTAAAGGTCCAGTGTCGAGACAACTTGAGAAATACCCGATTTCGCACTGCCCAATTCAAACTGTCAAAAGCGAAATTTAATGGGAATAATTTACGAGAAATCACTTATATGGCCACGTAAGATCCTGAGGGGTCATTTGGCGAAGGTGTCATCCATGCTCGTAGGGTCAAACCAGCGAATTCGTGGAGATATCAACATGAGGTGAGACGCGAAACTTCGGAGACTCCAACGTCCGACCAAGCGCGAAACTTCTCAACACACCCGTAAACCACTTTGAGTCTTATTTGTCAAAATCGGACGCTGTTGAAAAAAATACGGAGCAAATCGGGTTACGTAAATGACGCACGTGAATAGAGCGGGCACGGTGGATGCAGAGCGTGCGTTCTCAACAGCGGTTGAAAAGCGACTGATGAACACCGCCTAAGAGTATACAAGATACTGCTCCAGATCTGACGTTTTAGAGATCGAAAGTGTTTTGCGGATGGACCGAGTTGATACCGTTTAGGTTTTGTTTCGCGTGTAGCGGTGATAGAGTTGGCGGGGCTGTGGTCAGTTCCTGGTTGGAGTGACGACGAAACGCGTCGTCTTCGACGGTGCTACTGACCAGCAGGATGCTGGAGCAGGCGGATAATTAGATTCGGTTTGGGTGCGTTCGGATTGGGTTCTGATATCCGTTTGATCGTTACTGTTCTGGTAAAAACCTACGGGGAAATTTTCTAACGATATTAACATTTAGTTTTGGTCAAGTGCTTCACGAAGTTGATTATCATAAGAATACCATTTATCAGAGAACCAAATGAAAATGTAATATAAAAATGAGTGACTGCAAGAATGAATAAGCATTCTATTTTAGGCAGAAGTATTTCCTGCTGTGGCTCAAAATCGAAGTTCGTTAGATGGAACCCTCATCTCACTTGGATAGGTATACAGGGTATTCCTAAATTGAACGTGCAAACGAAAAGCGAACATTCTTCAAAAAAGTTTGAGAAAAAAAAGTCCCATAAACATGAGGTCACAATAGTTTGATTTGTTTCAAATTTTTTTCTCATAGTATCTACACTTTACAAGATATTCAACTGAAATTTGGTATAGATATTGAATTTGAGAGTTCTCACCACGTGACATGGCAATAGCAGATGTACAGGGTGATATTTGTTCTGTAACACTGTACTTTGTTTTCCTCTAGAACTTTTTTTTGGTGAGCAACTGTTGATTTGAAAGATAGTAAAAAGAAGCTTTGTTGTTATACTAAACTTCTCGCTCTCTTGTAGTTTTGTCGTATCTGCTACCGATTTCGAGAAAAAAAATTTGAACGATTCTCTCGAAATCCCCAGAAGAATCGAAATGGCCATGAAGATCTAGTTGATATGAAAATCAATTTTCCATGGAATATTGTCATTCTTACAACTATACAGGGTGTTCCAAGATGTTCCAAACGGCCAATTTCTCGGCTCTCAGACAAGGTAGAAAGTTCAAACAAAAAGTACTTCAAGTGACATCAAAAACTCTACCAGAATACGTTGTTAAAATTTCGTTTCTAAGTACCACCCCTGAAAAAACTACCCCCAGATATTTTTTTCAATGGCACCCTTATATTTTTCTCACTCTGAACGATTTCTCGATAAAGAAGAAATATGTTAAAACAAATTTCATTTTACGTAAATTCAACCCTAAAAAAAAATAATTATAATTTCCGGCACATTCACCATTTTTCCCCAGTCCATTCTCTATGTCTATGTTCTATACTCTATATTTTTTCTATACTCAACTCAAAAATGGTGAATGTGCCGAAAATTATAATTATTTTTTTGAGGCTTGAATTAACGTAAAATGATAAATAATTGTTTTAACATACAGAGTGTAACAGCCAACAGCAATAAATTCGATAACGAATAAATGAGGGCGTGTTGGGAAAAACGCTCGGACACGTCTATTTGTAATTTTAAATGCGCATATTTTTCAAGAAAATAATATTATATAGGGTGTTCCATGTGACCTTGGCCAATACCATCTTTCTTATTTCAAATGCAACCCCCTGTATATTATTTATTTTTTGGATTCTTCAAAGAATTCTAGACACAATTTATGCACAATGTCCCATACCTATCTTTAACTATTTCGGAAGTATTAAGTGTTTTCAGATTTATTGCAAAAATCAACGTTTTGAATAAAAATTATTTTATTTCACAAATTCGGTACATTACACTTAAAACCTAATAAGTAATACTGATTATTTCTTAATTTAAAAACAAAAAAACATTAATGTCAATGTGGAAAATGTTCAAAATGCTCGCCGCGAACGTCTTGGCAACATGCTAATCTGGTGTAGAATTGTCTTCTAACGTTACTCAACATTTCAGGCGTTTTTGCTCACTTTCTTCATATCAAGAAGTAAATGGGAAACAAGTATTGAGTGTAATGTATCGAATTTGTGAAATAAAATAATTTTCATTCAAAATGTTTATTTTTGTAAACAATCTGAAAACACTTAATATTTCGAAAAAGTTGAAGATAGGTATAGGACATTGTACATGAATTATGTCTTGAATTTTCTGAAGAATCCAAAAAATAAATAATATACAGGGGGTTGCAATTGAAATAAGAAAGTTGGTATTGGCCACGGTCGCAAGGAACACCCTATATAATTTTATTTTCTTGAAAAATATAAAATTTAAAATCGACGTGTCCGAGCGTTTTTCCTAACACCATCTCATTTATTCGTTATCGAATTTATTCCATTTGGCTGTTACACTCTGTATATCTCTCTTTACTGGGGAATCGTTTAGAGTAAAAAAATATAAGGGTGCCATTGAAAAAAATATCTGGGAGTAGTTTTTTCAGGGGTGGTAATTAGAGTAAAAAAATATAAGGGTGCCATTGAAAAAAATATCTGGGGTAGTTTTTTCAGGGGTGGTAATCAGAAACGGAATTTTAACGGATTCTGGTAGAGTTTTTGTTGTCAGAAACTTTCTGTTTGAACTTTCTACCTTGTCTGAGAGCCGAGATATTGGCTGTTTGGAACATCTTGGGACACCCTGTATAATAGAAATGGAATAGTGAAGATTCCACACACAAAAAATTGTCGTGCTACATTGAACCACTCGAGAATTGATAGCGGGGGTCAAGACTCTTGACGATGTGTGTATTTCGTTCAATAGTAAATTTGTGATATAAAAATTGATTTTAATGAACCTCAAAATATGAAAAATGAAAATTGGATCTAAATTGTTTTGATAAGGATAATGAAAATATGATTGAAACAGTATTGGAAAAGTCATTGATTTGTACAATTTCTTTCATCATTCATTTCTTTTCTATTTTTAGATTTGGAATTTATGAATCCAAGATAATGAAAAGGACATTTGTTATTTGAGTTCAAGAACTAATTTATTGTTCGAAAAAGTTTGCCGTCTTCGTCACCTTCATTGTTTGTTCTTTGAAATTAATTCCCGATAAAAAAATCAGTTCAGCAGTTTTCGAATTCCTGAGAGGTGAAACTGTATCATTATATCCGTCTTGGACGCCAGTCTAAACAAGGATTAGTCCATTAACACGTCTGAAAAACCAGAATAGAAGCGACCATCTACAGCAGCAGGATTTGCGCTGCTCGGACATCGAAGTCGTGTTTTTGAATACGATTATTCTAATATTATTATAATTTTATTGTTCTCGTTGATTGCTGATTGTTATTATCGGTCTCTCCGTATTAATTTATGCTCGCGTTCTTCGGAAACCTTGTTCTAGATCCTTGAATGGGCGTTTGCCGATGATTAAATATAGACCGGGGTATACGGAAGCTTTGCTGCAGAGGATCCGTATGTCTCAATGTCGCAGAGCTGCAGAGTTTTGGGATTTTTCAGCGGAATCATTTTCCATGGACGTCCGCAGCATTGAATTCGAAGGGGGTTGAAAAAAGGCAACCAGCTATTAACCAGCAGATATTTTTATGTTCATGAATATTGATCCATAATTATACAGGAAAAAGGTTTAAATCATGGATTGTTCCATCCCTGTATCGTTCTGTATCCTGAATGATGATGGGGAAAAATCTTTTCTTTGATGAGAGGAATATACTATTGAAAACAGTCAAAGACTCATCTTAAATACACTACGCAAAAAAATTAACGCACATTATGGAAATCTTAAATTTATTCTACAACTGGAGGTGTTCTCAATGATAATTATTTTTATCAGAATTATGCATGCATAATATGTTATCCACTTTCAACGTTTTTCTTCAATACAGATGTTTTCTCCCAGCAGGAATAAAAAAAGATGATATTATCAGATTTTGAATGTATTGGCTCCATTCTAAAATCAGTTGTTCTCGATCAATTCTAGTGATCAATAGTTTTTCTTTCGTTTGATTTTCTACACTCGATTGCTATGCAACGCGAAACACGCAATTTGACCCAAGAGGAATGTGCCCAAGCGGTAGTTTTGCGAGAAGAAGGGTGGACATACACAAGAATTGCAGAAAGGTTTGGAGTTTCTCATACAAGTGTGTCCAGAATGTTGCAGCGATTCAGGGAGACAGGTATGAATGTCCGAAGACAAGGACAGGGTAGACCACGGTTAACAACTGCCATTCAAGAACGTTACTTGAGAGTTTCTTCGTTGAGACAACGGTTTGCAACCGCTCGCCCCCTTCCAAATCAGCTTGAGCAAACTCATGAGGTGCAAATTAGCACTCAGACAATAAGAAATCGCCTCAGAGAATATGATTTAAGGCCTCGTGTCGCAGCAAGAGGCCCAGCTCTTACCCCAGCTCATCGAAGGGCGCGTTTGGATTTTGCGAGAGAGCATATCCATTGGGAAGAGGCCGATTGGGAAAGAGTTCTCTTCACAGATGAGTCTAGATTCTGCCTCTACCATTGTGATCGACGTTCCCTTGTATACAGACGTCCACATGAAAGATATGCTCAGTGAAATTTCCTGAATACTACTGGTTTCGGGGGAGGATCGATTATGTTATGGGATGGAATATCTTTGACTGCTCGCACAGACCTAGTGGTCGTTGATAATGGATCTATGAATGCTGATAAGTATATAAGGAACATTCTTGAAGAGCATGTAGTGCCATTTGCCCCATACATTGGTGAAAATTTTATTTTTATGGACGATAATGCCAGACCCCATCGTGCGCGCATCGTTCAGGAGTACCTTGAAGAGGTTGAAGTCTCTCGAATGGAATGGCCAGCAAGAAGTCCAGATCTCAATCCGATTGAGCAGGTTTGGGACAACCTCAATAGAAGGCTGAGAAGTTCAGAAAATCATCCAGCTACTCTTAATGAATTAGGAATCCAACTCGGAGAAATCGGGGAAGGATTCCCGGAGGATCACTCATTTTGAGTATGAACCGTCGTTGCCGAGCTGTAATTAACGCAAGGGGTGGAAATACCAAGTATTAAATCACTTATCAGCATTTCAGTATTTTGAAAATTGTTCATTTCTTTTCTTTCACATAAGATTAGGTGAAATCCTGAATTTTTCTTCCATTTAATGTGTCTTGTTTCGTTCAAAACCTTCCCGAGAGAACATAAAAATAAGTTATAAAGTCAATGTAGAGTTAACTTTCATTAAAATTGAGATTTTCAGAATGTGCGTTAATTTTTTTGCGCAGTGTATGTTTCAGTTTCCTTCAAATCTCAATAATATTTCAAGAATTCAAAATATTCGAGAAGACGCCCGGAATCCACACAGCTAATATAGTTAACATAAATCAGAAGTGCTCCTGAATATCAAGATTTTAATGTAGGTCCAACGAAATGTCGATAAAAAAACAAAATTCTTAATGCAGAAGATACTCCGATATTCCTTTTATGTCTTTCCATTAATTATGCATGCCATCTTCCCTGTTTCTTTGGATTCATACAATCAGCTCAGAGATATGCTTCAAATATCCGGTTCGAAGAATGCTCGGGTGATCTCAACCGATAACAGTGGAAAAAACCAAATTTTTGCCGATCAAACATTTAATGAGCTACCATATATAGTATATTGATTGCCTACTAATTTACAAGATGAATTAATCAAATCACTAATGCATATTCAAATAACTGGATGCATTTTTCCGATATGTTCTATTGTGCTGATGATGACTTCATCTCATGAATCCGATCTCAATTTCAAAGCGACGCAGCCTCTAACGAGTTATTCCGTAGCTAGCATCCTTGTTGTTATAAAAATTGACAATTCCACTTGTCTATCGTCCTGGAAATTTGGTTTCATAAATCCGGTAGCTGGAAAAAATCGATCTTTCACAGTCGACTGGATTTCACGGATTTTCAATATCAGCATCCTTGTCCGTATGATGAAAAACGTGAGATGAAATGTCATGACAGCTACGAATAGAGTGACAAGGTTTTCTGAGGAATCGGTGGTCGATTGATGAATTTTTTATACGAATAATTTAATAGTTTGTCATCGTATCTACATATTATTCCTAGTACGAGTAATTGATTGCCAATTCCGCTTTCGGTTCAGAGAAAACGTTCCAGGGCATTTTTAGATTTCAATTCGTATTGCTTTATTCAAGAAACACAGTTGTCATACACCTAAAGTTGTCCAGGAAGCTATTTATCAGCAAGTTTTGAATTTCTCGGACAACTTTTTGTTACCAAAGTTATGGCAAAAGATCTCAATGTAAGATTGAAGAAATGTAAATGAAAATGCAATTTTTTTGGGAAAAATGTTCACAAAAGAATGATCAAAGTAATGCGCATTGCCAGGTACGGGCCAAAGCCAAATTTTTGAGGGGGATAGCTACGAAAATTATCCAAATTCTTCGAAACTTTTCCAACTGCTTCGAAAATATACCAATTCTCTGTTCAACATTGGGAGGATCGTCCTCAGATAATACTGAGATAAGGAGCTGGGAATAGATCAATCTGTTTGTTGAATGATCTGTTTTTTGTTGCTTTTTCATTACACATGCCATGATGTTTGATTTCTCCCCTTCAAAACAAATATGTATTGCTACCTTTCATAAAAATACAGGGTGATTCTTTGACTTGTACATATATTTTAACTGTAGATTCCTCTCATCAAACTAAACACTTTTTTTGTATACCATTTTTCAAAATTCGGTTTCGTTTGGAAGATACAGAGTGTCGAAAATCCATAAAATAAAGACTTTTCTGTTTATATCTTCGGAACCGTTATTTCATATGAACTGAATTTTGGTGAAGTATTCACTCCCTTTATGATTCATATTTCCAAATCAAAACTTATTCAATTTTCCTCCCGGTATAAAAGTTAAAGCGTAGCCAACTCATGAATCCACGAAAAAATAGGTACTTTAAAACCACTTGAATTCGTATTATCGAAAGAACTAATTGGTATAGAAAATAAAAGTATTTCAAGGTTTCTTCAATAAAACGCGTCGTTTTTGAGTTATTCCCAATTTTACCTGATAAAATTTGACGAAAAAATAAAAAATCATAAGAATAATCTAGATGCAACCCTGGCTTTTCGATATCACAGAATGGCTCAAATTAATAAACTCTTTACAAGGTAACAATGTTGTCAGAATATTAATCAACTTTGTCAAGACTAAAATGTCAATGGAATACAAAATTCGGATATGAATGATGAATACTCCATACAAAATACAAACCACGTATTGAATTGGAATTAATGCAAAATGAATACTTAACACTACACGATCTGTGGCGATGTTTCTATCTGAACAATATCCTCTTGGAATTTTATGAACTCGACACTACACGGTTATTATCACATTAATTCACTTTCACTAAAAATATTTTCACATCAACTGTTCGCATTCCTCACTGTGAAGAAACAAATAACAAATCTCCATCAAGCCGCTATACGCATGCTTCGTTCAAAAACCACAGACCAACTGTTCGGTCTATGGAACAACGGTTTGTCTTGCGTACCGACTGAAATTAAGATCGTAGCGCTCTATCAGCGAGAGTCAAAACATTTCCAAAGAGGCACGACAAGATGCCATCAGCAAAAAGTAAACAAAACTAGTGCCTTTGCGTTAGTTCATCCTTAAATGATAGAGGACGTACTGCTTCCTTGTTTGAAGAGAAAATCAACACAATCTGACATCGTCTTCACAAACGTTCTATGATAGCTTTCATAGAATATGGTTAAAGGGGTTAGGTTAATTTATGTTCGATTAGTGTAAAAACAATTCTTTTATAGTTTTGGGAGATAGAGGAGAATATAAACAAGTTATGAGTGCTCACAAACTCATCTTAATGAAAATCGAAGGAGGAACTTATTTTGGTGGGACAAATGGCTTTTCAATTGCAGAAATTATCGGACAAAACTGAGTGTTTTTATTGAAAAATATCGTGTTTTTCACATTCTCATTCGAATAAGGTTAGTACTTGAGTATTCCCTAGATGTATCAACTCAATTTCAATCGAGAAATATGAACTTTGCATCAATTCCAGAAAATAACAGATATTAGAGACGTAATTAGCCCAATTTTTTTTTAATGGCTATATCTTTTGAACGGAGTCGAATTCGGAAAAATGGAAAATGGAAAAAAGGTTTCTTTTGGCCTCAAGAATCTTCAGTATGAAATATATTTACAAGTCCAAGACCCTGTAGGTATATTTGAGTCCAATATAAAAAGAATACCCAAAACCTGGAGTTTCACATCAATACCTCCATTGAATCGTTCTAATCGCCATTATTTTTCAAGTCGTCTATCACATGTTAACGATAACATATGGCTTATACGGCGGCACTGATGATCGGCGAAATTCCACCGTATCAACCAGTTCTTCACCTCTCCTCCTTCGTCCAAGATGAATCTGTATCTCTCCGTTTATTAGAATGAATGATACTCATCATCCCACTCTTCATGCTTCCATGTTCAACGTCCAGTAACGATGATTAATCAGTACGATTTTCGATGAAATTCAAATTTTTATTTATACAGTCCATCGATTCCGCGAGGATAATTATGCCTGGACTCGACGTATGGTCAGGACGGCCAAGAGTCGAGCTGCTCCAGTTAGGCGATGCTGCGTAGTGGTCAAGCAGGAACTGATCTCTGGGATTAGGTTCACCCACAACGCTCGGATGAACGATTTATTACATACTTGTGCAGATTAGGCCGCAGTGGCGTAACCGTTCAGTGTCAGTTTCATCTGTTCCACATGTGGTCTTGTCAGGCAATTAAAATACGGAATGGTTTTTTTCTTCGAAGATATATGGATCAATTGTGGCTTCTGGAAATGATTGAATCGGATCATTGTTTCATCTAGCGTGAAAATAGACGACACGAAATAGACGACTAAAAAAATTTTAACTGGCGTACCACAAGGATCGGTTTCAGGGCCACTACAGTTCAATGTTCGAATGTCAGACATACCATAAATGATAAGGTGCAAGAAAGTTCAATTTGCAGACGACACAGCTATATATTATTCCAATAGAGTGAGTAGGTTCGTCCTACAAAAGAACATAGAGATGATTATGGATTATTCAAAGAAATGAGGAATAAAAATCAACCCGAAGAAAACAGTTGCTGTTATTTCGGTTCAACGAAATTTACAAAAGAAGAAGGAAATATAATGATAGATAAAAAGATTGAATGTAAAAAAACATGCTAAATATCTTGGAGTCATACCGGACGAGAAAATAAACTATCACAAACAACTGGAGAAACTAGAAGAAAACGAGACAAATACACGTGATTATTTACCCTCTCCTCAATACGAAAAGCTGATTGTCTCTGTAAAATGAAGTAAAAATAATCAAGACAGTGATAATGCCAGGAATAACATATGCCACAGCAATTTAACAACGTGGAAAGCTACAGGAAAAAAAACTTCAGAGTACACTCAACAGATTAACCAGAAGGATCATCAATAGGTGCTCCATGATACATGAAAACCAAACAAATAAGAGACGAACTTATACAGAAACTATCGAGAAAATGACAGAGAAAAAATCTCAGAAAATATTGAAAGTATGAAGGAACATGACAACGAGGAAATAAAAAGGATATTGAAAATTCCTCATATCTTACGAAGTTTATGCAAAATATTCGAAATCAAGTAGAAAACTCTTAATCGTACAACAGTAGAAAAAATAGGAGAAATGAAAAGAGAGGTGAAAGGAACGAATTCCAATCTTTATACAAAACCAAGGATCCTAGTAGTATTCTGTAGTTTTGACTCGTGGCTCCTAGGCAGTTGCCTACACTGCCTTATGGATAAACCAGCCATGATTCACCCTGTATAGTCAGAATAATACTAATATACGTCGTCGTAACTAGCCACTGCTATTTTTGTAAACACATACACTAATATAGTAGAGAATATATTATAGTAAAGAATAGAGGCAGCTGCATTGTTTCATGTGGTACATTCTGTATATTTTTCGTAACATTATATATTTCACGCTTCACAGTGATTAGTGAAATAGTTATTTAATCAACTAGTTTATTAATGACAGCGATTAATGGCTGAAATATTTTAACGCGCTCGCTCCGCTCACGCGTTAATGTTTGAGACCATTAATCGCTGAATTAATAAACGTGTTGATTACAAGATTTTTCCGTCGACCTCATCACGAATTGAATAAGAGTTATGGATTGAAATAAATTTTTATTTTGCATAATAGACAAATTTGACATAATGTAAATTTCTATGTTCATTTCGACATATTAAGATTTATGCTCCCTATCGAACAATACGAAAGATTCATAGGGGGAATATTGGACATGTTGTGACCTTCTGAATAGTTTACATTTAGATTGCATTTATATCATTACCTTTGATATCCCATAAGGAACGTGTGGAGAAAGTGGAGGTTGAAGTATTACTTTCTTTGAAACTTGTATCACCTAAGATTTCTTCTGCAGTCTATTTTATTTTGAATGGAGTTGTCAATATACCCTTCTGTGACAGAAGTTGATTTCCAACCAAGCTCGATTGTGCTCTGACTGAATATTTTCCACTTCAATTTTCATCGTGGTAGGGTTATGTTGTCCTGATGAGATCAGTAAAAAGATCGAAACCTAGGTCGACTTCTACCCACTTCGATGAGATTGGAACTTTCGCTGGTTCCCTGGATGATGATTTGTGGCAAGTTCGAGTCGGATCCCTGGTGGTTGTTGATATATTATATCAATGAACGCTGTGTATCTGATTAATTGATTATTGAGTATTTTATGTTCATTAATAAGAAATCATGCATTAAAATAGGTCATTAATGGATGATTTCAAGTGCGTTAAAATGAGCTTTTATTCTATAGTCGACGGAAAAGGCAATTTAGTCCCTGGTTCCAGTTTTTTCGAATTAGTGCTTTTATTGTGAGAGATATCGCAATTTTACTGTGGAGATCCCAACAATGGATTAAGCGACGAACCTAATATTAACTAAAAAAAGTATGCAAATCTGCATTTCTCAAGATATTAAACTGAAATTCTGTAAAGATATTAAAATGAAGAAATTATATCATGTGACATGACAATTTCGATTGCAAATCTACAGGGTGATATTGTTTCAGGAACATTGTTACCTGGTTTCCTCCAGAACCTTTTTTTGGCGAGCCACTGTAGTTTGAAAAATTGTGGAAAAAGCTTCGTTGTTAGTAAACTTTATGGTTTCTTGTGATTATGTCGTAACTGCTCCAATTTCGAGAAAAACTTCGATTGTCTCAATATCCTCAGAAAAATCCAATTTGTCATAAAAATCCAGTTATTATCAAAAGACATCTGCAATATTTGAATCTGAGGATCTTGTGGGCCTTAACTCATGTCCACTCTGTCCGATACACCTGTTTTCACCAGTCAAAATCTCCACTGTATCTCGAAAACGAAAAGTTTGGGATCCATGAATCTCTACCGTTTGTTTTTCCAATTTAAGAACAGCCTATACGACATACGTAGTTATCACATGTGGTTCTTTCATTTTAAAATAAATGAGGCTGGGCTGATATTCCCTAGGAGAAAAAATTCCAGTTTCTTCGAATTTGCAAGTTTGACAATCAGTGCTGCGAGTACGGACGACGCTGGCCTCATCATGCAAACCCATTCTAAACATCTTGCAATTGCCGGGATTTTTCGATTTACTCCCGCTTTTCTCTTTTGTGTAACACTGATTTTCTCAGAATTCGCGTGCCAATGTCCATTACGTCTGAACTGTCGTAATTTCTGAGATAAGCTATCTTCGTCTTCGACAGTGTTTTGTTGGTTGACTGAGCACAAAACGCGGCATAGAAATGAGATGTAGAAAGAACAGCACACGCCCTTGTCGGTGTTTGTTCACGGCTGTGGTTCAAGGAATATAGAATCAATATACAGGGTGCTCCAAGTATAATAGCCATATGGACGTTTTGGTTTGAAAGTGACAAGCAATATTGAGTTATCATTCACTGGTTTCAGTGTTCGTTCGGTGTTTAATGGACTGTAAATAGCCACTTATGTTGTTCTGTGCATGATGTCAAAAAAATTTCAGTACAAACATTCCAAGTAATTGAATCGAAATTATTCATCTGGTGGGCTATCTGCATCAATGCTCAACACTGAGGGGTCATGCTAGTCAAATAGATTGAACGAAAGTGAAATTTCGAATGGCAGATACGAAATATCTCCCAAATTCTACATAGCGAATAGGAATAGAATAGAATTACACTATTAGTTTTTCTATCTCCGATAATTGATATGATTATATGATTAATTGCCATCCTGAGTAGCCGTGTAACTGTTAATAATGGTGGCAAAAAGCTGATCGATTTTGTTTGATAGCGTTTCTCTCCATAATTGCCCTCCGTCTACTTTTATCATTCAATGAAAATCGTTTTGGACCACCTGTGGGGATCAAATTTATTCATCATTGGCGGTTCCCCAGCCATATTCTTATAATGTCGTGCTGTTCAAGTTCGAAACGAGGAGCGATATGGGTTCTGTAAGAGGCAATAATTTGATCGTTAAAAAAAAGTGTTTCAATTTTTCGTATAAACACTCTATTTGAAATCTACCTAATATTATTCTGAAAAAAATGTGAAGAGAGATATCCCAAACTTCCATTTGGATAAACAAATCATTCTTTTTGAGCCACACCTGCGAAAACATGACCATTTTCATTAGACTGAAGATACACAGTTCAACTGAGCGCATGAAGCAGAGGAAGACAATTTGATTCGTTCATGAATTCAAATAAATTGAAATTTCATAACCTTATTGTAAATTCACAAGATTTTGATAGTTTTGTTGTATAACTTCATCAACATAATTCATCATCAAGGTGATTTCTTCTAGCAACATTCCTAATTGAGTTATATCAGTTTGAATTCACAAGAAAAGACTTTCATGATGTATGAATAAACTGATATGTTTGATTTTTACTTTCAGCCAATATTTTAAAATTTAAACCCTTTCTAGGGATTCTGGTGATGACCAAAACTGAATATATCCAAAAATAAATCTCAATATCTTTCCATAAAATCAGAATTTGTCCTCTTTCTCCTCCGTGCATCTTCGACAGAAGAAAATTCATTTTAAGTACAAGCTATGAAATAAAATTCACATTTCGCAATAAATATCACTCGCCGTTTTATGGAGTGTCAGACATAAAATCTCCACAAGACGTGCCTCTTTCGAAAGCCGAAACACAGGTCTGACATCGTTAAATAAAAACGATACCCCTCTCAAAAAACGATATCCTTATCGGGCCATAAAATCTTCGAGTTAGTGACCCAAACTTCGTTAAACGTCTCAAATCAGAATGTCATAAAATCGCGTTTTAATTAATCTAGGTCGGACAGACTGGTTCATTAAATGGAAATACAAGAAAAATCCCTGTTTAATCATTCACAAGTATACATAATGAAGACGTAATTTGTGGCCTAGCAACAAGCTTCCTTTTGTACGATTCATTTGAGATATTTCGATAAGATGAATTTCGAAACCTGCAATTAATTATTTGAGTGATTATACACAATATTGAAATCATTTGAAGCATAATATCATTAAACCTTCACTTTTCAATAAATTGGATTTACTCAAAAATGTTCAACTTGTTCATTTATCGCTTCAATGATAATCAACTTGGAATTGGGGTAAATTCTCCTTTCAGAAAGACAACCGTTCATTTTTGAATTTGATTTATATCAAATTGATAAATTAATGATTGAAGGGGTTACACAATATGGCAACAAGCGACGCAACATTTTTTGGAAACATTTTTGGGAAAGAGGTCTTGTCATATTAATGTAGAGAAACCCTATTTACATTCTGTTCAGGATTTTCTTCTCGATTGTAAATTTGAAATTTCGATTTACTCTTCATTTTTCTCAAATGATGTAGCGCTATTTCTCCCTTAACATCATGATATTAAATACACTGCTCCACACGAGTTAGGGATATCGTTTTTAAAGGTATGTGATCTTCGAGAAAATCGATGTAAAATCATTTAAAACACAATAACAACTTGAATCGATCCAATAAAAATCAGAATGAGACATTTCGTCAATCTGGCCGCCTTTTTTCTGAAGTTTGGTTCTTTGCATATGCCTCATGAATGTTCTTATTTTGAAATGAAGTCAGTTTATCAACGGCTACGATTTGAAACAAGTTTTCTGAAAATGCCAAGACGTAAATTAACAAACGCTGAGGCTAAATGGGCTATCGGAATGCTACAGAATGGCCTTACTCAGGTTCTTGTAGCGGAAAAGCTCCAAGTCAGCCAAAGTGTGATTTCTCGACTTTGGAATAGGTTCAGGGAGACAGGTTCCGTGTCGGAAAGACCAAGGGACTTGGTGGGCGACGAAAAACAACACCTGCTCAGGATCGTTCAATCACCGTTTCGGTGAGAAGAAACCCTACATCTACGTGTAGAATGCTACGGAATACTCTTCAAAATGCAGATGGGGTCCATGTTTCCATCAAAACCATCAGACGACATTTGAGAGCGGTGAATTTAGGTTCTAGACGTCCATTAAGAGGAGTTCCATTAACAAGTGACCATAAGCGTCAAAGACTGGAATGGGCAAGGCAACATATCAATCGGAACGATCAATGGCGTAGTGTCCTTTTCACGGATGAATCCAGATATGGACGATTTTCAGATTCTCGAAGAATAAGGGTATGGACAATCCCACGCATACCCCGTAATCGTCGCTATGTCCAAGAAGTCCATTCATTCCGAGGGGGTAGTGTTATGGTAAGGGCCGGGATATGTTTCAACGGGCGCACAGATCTACACATTCGTCCTGGGAATATGACCGCCTTACACTATAGGGAGCATGTCATTGACAATGTTGTGCCAAATTTTCACGCTCCTATTACTGAAACTTTTCAATTTCTAGAACCATAACGCTAGACCGCACCGTGCAGCCATAGTTGAGAATGCGCGAGGAGCTTGGTATTCCACATTTACCAATACCTCCGCACTCACCAGATTTGAATTGCATAAAACATGCATGGGATATGCTCCAAAGAAGATTAGATAATCATCAACCTACCCCAGAATCCTTAAATGATCTGAGAAAGCTTCTGCCCCGTTTATGGAACCAAATTCCTCAAGAAATGTTCAACAACCTCGTGTGTAGTATGCAAAGAAGATGTCAAGCTGTTATTGATGCCCGTGGAGGCCATACATTGTATTGAAAGTCTTAAAATGCTCGAATTCTCTGGGAATAAAATTTCGTTATTTTACTCGATTTTTCTTAACCACCCTCTATACGCCGCAGATGGAGACCAACAGGCTAAAATTAATTTGCAACTTGGAATCATATTTATATAAATTTTCATCACAAAAATTTCATTTTAACTATATTTTTTGCAATCTACGTCAATATCCCCAACACATGTGGAGCAGTTTACATATTCGAAAGTACGAATGAATCATATTTATATAAATTTTCATCACAAAAATTTCATTTTAACTATATTTTTTGCAATCTACGTCAATATCCCCAACACATGTGGAGCAGTTTACATATTCGAAAGTACGAATGAACATTCTTCTTCCTGTTTGCTCCATGAAAAACCGCATACGAATCATTTTAATTAAACCCAATTTGGTAAAACAAAAAGCATCTCAGTGCTGCCTACAGAAAGACATAATGGTCATATTTAAAATATCCTTTGTTGCCATATAAACTGATGTAACAGATAACGATAAGTAAATACAGGTAGATCGGTGACATCGACTACTGCACCGAGCGTGAAACTAAAATATAATGAGAACAAATTAAATCCTGTTGACAGGGAGTCCTTAACGATTCTGTTTTCGCCGCATCAGCGTGACAGGTGAATAATTCTTCGAAATTATTAACTTACTTATCTTCTACGAATGTCGGACGAAGCAGTAGTAAAGATATCAGTTTCATTAGGTGACCAAAATTTGGCCATACCTTATTCTTTTCATGGATTTGATATGCAGGTGATTCTGGTGATTCAACACATTCAGAGATATGCTCCTACGAGGTAAGTCAAGCTTTTTTGCGTCCATCAGATAACCATGACTCAATATTCAAACTTGTCCAGTTATAAAACTGAGGGAATAAGTAGCTTATACTTAGGAGTTTTGGGTTGAGATCTTGTATTAAGATGGAGATTTCCGTATTCAAGTTGAATGCAAAATTTGGTTTCGATGGCATTACAGAATTATATGAAAATGTGGCAAATTATCCTGAATTTATTTTATGCTGTCAATTTTTTAATTCACTTGGTTTCACAAAGGCTTTTCTCATAAGAATATATATATACAGGGTGACAATTTGAAAACTTGCCAGGCTAATTATGTCGCGACAAGGATGTTTTCAGAGAAAATTCCGGAACAGGTCAATTTTTATTCGGAGGGGGACATATTTTGAGCAGAATTTTAAGCCGAAATCACCTCAACCCTAGGTGAAAGGGCTATCACCCCTAAATTTTTAGTAGGGAATAGAGGATGAGATTAACATCAATTGAAAGATCACTTGTCCCTCTATATGAATACTATGGTTTGCAAATTTTTATTGATTTCTTGAAGTAGTTACAGAAGGTGACAATTTGAAAACTTGCCTGGTCAATTATGTCTCGACAAGGATGTTTATGAAGAAAAAGCCGAAACAGGTCAATTTTCAGAGGGAGGGGACATATTTTGAGCGAAATTGTAAGCCGAAATCTCCTCATACCTAAGTGTAAGGACTATCACCCTTAAATTCTTCATAGGAAATAGTGGATGAGCTAAAACTCAATAAAAATTCGCAAACCATAGTATTCATGTATAGGGACAAGTGATCTTTCAATTGAGGTATAGCTCACCTCCTATACCCTATACAGAATTAAAGGGTGATAGCCGCTACACCAAGGGTTGAAGAGATTTCGGCTTAAAATTCTGGTCAAAAAATTGACCTGTTCCGGCATTTTCTCTGAAATCATCCTTGTCGTGACATAATTGGACTTGCAAGTTTTCATATTGTCAGCCTGTATGATCACATCACATAAAAGGTGTTCGTCAAAAAGGTATCTGGATATCAGTAAGGACCAGCTAGACCTCTTCAGCGGCTTTCTCTCAGGACATTGTCGCCTCAGAAAGCATCAGGTGAGAATAGGTTTATCAGACACTGAAGAAAGTAGATTCTGGGGGAAGGAGGGAGAAACTCCTATTAGCCTAGTCACAAAATGCCCTCCTATTGCAACCCAAAAGAACTGTTAGGGGGCACAATAGACCTTAAGGTAGCAGTGAACTGTAACCCTGTAACTATAACTATGGAGGTGTTCCTCAGAAATAGGAGATTGGCAGATCCAAAAGGAAATACCTATCTAAAAAGATACTCTGGTTTTCTGTTTTGTATTTGAACTATATTATACTGCTCCACAAGAGTTGGGGATATCGTATTCAATCGTTTTTAAAAGTATGCAATCTTAGAGGAAATCGCTGTAAAATCATTTAAAACTCAATAACAACTTCAATCGATCCAATAAAAATCAGTATGAGACATTTCGTCAATCTGGTCGCCTTTTTTCTGAAGTTTGGTTCTTTGCATGCTTCATGGATGTTCTTATTTTGAAATTAAGTCAGTTTATCAACGGCTTCGATTTGAAACGGGTTTTCTGAGAATGCCAAGACGTAAATTAACAAACGCTGAGGCTAATAGGGCTATCGGAATGCTACAGGGTGGCCTAACTCAGGTTGTTGTTGCGGAAAGTCTCCAAGTCAGCCTAAGTGTGATATCTCGACTTTGGAATAGGTTCAGGGAGACAGGTTCCGTGTTGGAAAGACCAAGGCTTGGTGGGCGACGAAAAACAACACCTGCTCAGGATCGTTTCATCACCGTTTCGGCGAGAAGAAACCCTACATCTACGTGTAGAATGCTACGGAATACTCTTCAAAATGTAGATGGGGTCCAAGTTTCCATCGAAACCATCAGACGACGTTTGAGAGAGGTGAATCTAGGTTCTAGACGTTCATTAAGAGGAGTTCCATTAACACGTGACCACAAGCG
Organism: Adalia bipunctata; assembly: GCA_910592335.1. NCBI lineage: Eukaryota > Metazoa > Arthropoda > Insecta > Coleoptera > Coccinellidae > Adalia > Adalia bipunctata. The sequence continues at coordinate 26,427,267 of OU342953.1, forward strand.
TCAAAGACTGGAATGGGCAAGGCAACATATCAATTGGAACGATCAATGGCGTAGTTTCCTTTTCACTGATGAATCCAGATATGGACGATTTTCAGATTCTCGACGAGTAAGGGTATGGACAATCCCACGCATACCCCGTAATCGTCATTATGTCCAAGAAGTCCATCCATTCCGAGGGAGAAGTGTTATGGCCGGGATATGTTTCAACAGGCGCACAGATCTACACATTTGTCCAGGGAATATGAGCGCCTTACACTATAGGGAGCATGTCATTGACAATGTTGTGCCAAATTTTCACGCTGCTATTGGTGAAACTTTTCAATTTCTAGACGATAACCCTAGACCGCACCGTGCAGCCATAGTTGAGAATGCGCGCGAGGAGCTTGGCATACCACATTTACCAATACCTCCGCACTCACCAGATTTGAATTGCATAGAACAGGCATGGGACATGCTCCAAAAAAGATTAGATAATCATCAACCTACCCCAGAATCCTTAAATGATCTGAGAGAGCTTCTGCCCCGTTTATGGAACCAAATTCCTCAAGAAATGTTCAACAACCTTGTGTGTAATATGCAAAGAAGATGTCAAGCTGTTATTGATGCCCGTGGAGGCCATAAATTGTATCGATAGTCTTAAAATGCTTGAATTCTCTGGGAATAAAATTTCGTTATTTTACTCGATTTTTTTTTAACCACCCTGTATACGCTGCAGACCTGCAGGCTTAAATTAATTTGCAGCTTGAAATCATATTGCAAAGAATTTTCATCACAAAAAGCTTATTTCAACTATATTTTTTCGCAATTTAAGTCAATATCCCTAACTCATGTGGAGTAGTTTATTTTGCACCTCATACCTACATCGGCTCATAAACTGCGTGTATGATGAAAAGGATTCATTTGAACTCAATTTGTCGAAACGTAAAAACTCATCAGTCATGTAGGTGAAAATATCCTATTTGAGCTTTCCCTATCTTCTCACGTTTTTGATCGCTAATTATGAATTTATAATGAGGAATGTTCGTAAAGCCTAGCGATTCCCATACTTGACACTCAGGATATACCCATAGGCCATAATCAAATCACAATCAAATGTGGGTACAAAAAATGCTTCTCAAACAAGGCAGTTCAGCCACAAAAAGCCAGGCAGCGACAGTCCCAGTGTCGTTCTATGAAACGGTATCAATTAAACCGCACAATAAAACCATCATTTGGCGTTGGAACGGTGTTCACATGCTCATTAGCCACCGAGTTATACTCATAACGAACACTTCCATTCGCTAACAATGAACATTATAATCATAATAAATAGTTAACTTTCTATTTTCCGCTGCTGGAGCTGTCGTGATCACTATTGGTCTATTCTGAGTTAAGCAGCTTGTACGTTTACAGTGGGGAGGAATCATAGGTGCTTGTATTCGCTAAATGTTACACGTGTGTGGGAGGCATCAATTTGACGGGAAGATGGTAGGGAACGCCGTGGCGATGCGACGTGTGATGATTCAATTATGAGGATTCACTACTTCGTTTCTATTGGCGTACCGCTTTGCTGGATTCTCATGCAAGGTCATAGAATCCTTAGATCTTCATTCCAGATATAACCTTAGAAAATATGAATGCACTGCTTTACAAAAGTTGAGGAAGTCCAGAAATTATTCGACCGCTTCACAAGTGGCTGATTCTTGTCCACCAAATGTTCATTCATGAGAAATCAAATGTGCAAAACAAAATATTCATCTGCGACTAATAAAGGCAATGCATCTTAACCTACTCTTGCTCTTGCTGAAGGACGATTCAGAAGTGAACAAGACTTTAGCCGAAGACTCGATAAACGTACTAAGTTTCAACTTCTACACCTAATATGATTGCAATCAAATAAAAAAATGAGCCAATACCTCCTCCAAAGTTTTAAAACATTCTTGGAGTATTATGAAATAAAACAAAAATAGGTACTCGTTGTTTGGAGATGTTGCAAATAATATATGATAAGGGAATGATAGAAGTATTATCAAAATTATAAATTGTTATTTGTAAAGCTACCTATTACAAGTTGTGAAGCAGAGCGCTCTTTTTCCAAACTGTCATTGATAAAAAATGAATATATGTAGATCTGTTATATGACAAAAAATGGACTGCAGTTTTTAAGAATACTTTCTATCGAGCAGTCTCGATTATGATTCTGCAATGAAATAATTTGCTGGTATTAAAATAAGAAAAAAACATTTTTTCAAGTGGAATTATATTCTGTAGGCAACTGATTTACAGCTTTACGATGCTTGTATCTTTTGTGATGATTTAATAATTTATTCCTTAATCTCGATGCCGCAATAAAAAATTTGCAGATATTATGATATTCATCTTTTATATTTTGTTTTGATGAACATTCCTTGTATTTTATTAATATACATTATGTTTTGTTTCTAAAGAAGTGAGTTTTAATTGAAAAATTGTTTCGAAAAAAATTGAAAAATTTTCAGAGGGGGCCCCAAAAGTTTTGAAGCGTAGGGCCCCTAAAATTGTAAATCCGCCACTGCTTGAAATAGACGGTGATGAAAAAAAAGGTGGTTTTCGGGTATTTTCGTGAGGTTCACAGTTTATTTTATGACTGAATCACCCTCTATTCTTTGAAGTTCATGTTGATTTGTTCTGAAAAAATCAAACAAACACCTTAAATCAACCCAAAAATACAGGGTGTCCACTTAACCTTGATTGTGAATAGTCTCTATAATAATGGATCACCCAGTATGAATTCTGGGTATTTCAGGTTTTTTCGATGTAACGACAACATATCTAGTGTAATAGTTCATTTTGCGAACGTTTTCGCTCTTGAACAGACATTATTTATACTTTCAAAATCGGGCATGCATTTAATTATTGATAACCCTGTTTTCGTAACGATTTACGGTCATATTCTTCTATATGGTTGCTTCCTGGGGATGGAATGAAATGTTCCTTGAGAAAAATTGAAGTTCATTAAATTCTGTTCCGAGATAACACGTAGTAAAAGTGGGTAATTCTCAACTTCAACGCCCTGTATCTCGAAAACTAGTCATAGGATTGAGTTGGGGTCATGGATACTTTTTATCAGTACCTAGGTCGAGGACTAAATACCAAAAAAATTCGAACATTTGACGGAACGCCATTTGCCTTAAGGGAAGTGCGGGGTCCTTTAATATTTCGGTATGATAATGCACAAAAAGTAGGTAAGATAAAATTTTCTTTGATTTTTGGATACATCTACTTCATTGACTATTCGTAATTTCACTCTCTCTCAGTAATGCAATTAATATTTCTCATCTTGGAAATTGTTGAGAGATTCTCCTTTCTCATCTTGAAATGGATGCAGGAACATTTATTATTTATAGTCACTTTTCCAATCTTTACGATCACAAATTCTTTATGCGTTTATTGAACATTCATTAATGAGATTTTCGTTCTTCCGAAATCAATTTTATGCGGTCACTTTCTTCCAGAAGAATGTTTTTATGTCTCCATAAAAACCGATGTGAATTGAACATTCTAATATACATGCGGTCAAGAAAGTACCAGGAATGGATCATGTATAATAACAATTCAAGAAGAAATTTTTGAAATTATTTTTGTTGCTGAGTTGGCAGAACTATCCTCTATACTCACACCGAGTTTGAGAGCCATGGGTCATTTAGTTTGTTCACTGTGTTCCATTTTATCCGTATCCGTTGTTTGTAATTTTTTCGAATATCGAAAACAGGATATTCCTGAGATTTCGCATAACAAATGGAATTTCGAATGGAGAACTACTGAAAATGTAATGGGGGCTTGCATTGAATCGACTAAATTAGAACCCATGTGGTATTCAAGTTTAAGTGGAACTCTTGAAATGTTTCAGCAGAAATGCATAGCCAGGATATACCTAGCTTCATTAATAGAATCGGTAACTACTGGAACGTACCAGCAGCAGAAAGTACCATCGCTTCCAGCGTGAAACTCATTTTTAGATCGTTGGTTTCAACTCGAAATATCAAGAGAGCATCGTCACATCTTCCATGGAACTTTCGTTCCGGTTCTCTGCCATAAAAAACTCATTTAGTAGTATCATCTCTGCTCGATATTCGATATGCGACCGTAAAATGAATCGTTCGGCATTTTCACGGTCGTGGAGTTGAAATCCGTTCATTAGGACTGAATATTGTGAGCGAATTTACTTGGAAGGCTTCCTCAATTACCGCATGTGAGCTTTTTAAACTCACACTACCGCTTCCTAACTAATTTATTATTAATTGACTCCGCGCATTATTGACTTTCTCCGGTGCGATAGCACAGACAAATTGACAGTTTCTGCAGAAGGACAGTGACAGCTAGTGGGTACCTCAAACAGATTTTCGAAAACCTTTATAAGCATTCAACTAACGAGAGCTGAGACTGGAAGAAAAATACAAATTCGGAAGAAATCATAGGCAACAACAAGAGAACACCAGGAATGGACAGAACCACTTGGGAATTTACTTGACAGCACGACAAAAAAACGGAAAAACATGCAAAGGAATTTTAGTACAACAAGATTCCCACAAAATTAACAAATAGAAGAAACAACATTACACTCAAACCAGAAAAATCAATAGCATGGAGTTCGAAAAGGATAAAGAACAGGAACACAACTTGCAACAATCACAAAAAAGATCATGAGAGAAGAATATTGAGGACATTCAATAACCAACGATACTTGGACATCCCGAAAGCCTCTGACAAAGTGTGACAAAGTTTGTCAAAATATACGTGAAGGCAGAAGAAAAGAACATGAACAAAGCGACAAACAGGTAACGATGAGATAATACTAGAATTATACAATTATATCAGTATCGCACAAAACAACGAGAAAGAATACATAATGAAATAGACTATTAGAAATGAAGAATTATCATAAACGAGTACACCAGTCAATCAATGATGTTTCAATACAGCAAACCCAACAGGAAGAATAACACATACAAACGGAATAAAATGACAGGACCTCGTCGAATATTAAGGAATGGCAAATGAGAACACTCGAACTTCAATAAAGAAAAAGCAGACAATATAAAAACTGGAGAGCATACACTGCTCAAGATCTACAAAGAGACAAACAGAAAACGATGAGATATTACTAGAATTATACAATGATCTATGTATCATTCAAAAAAGCCATATTGAAAGAATACATAATAAAAAGGATATTTGGAATAGAACAGATAGTGAAGAATAAAGATGAACAGGTACACCAGCCAAGCAATGCTGTTTCAATACAAAAAAAGAACAAATACAACAGGAAAAATTGAAACATACAAAGGAAATGAAATGGCAGGAGCACGTCGAATAATTAGCAATTACAAAAAAAATACTCGAAGAAGCAGACAGTAAAGTTAGAAGAATCAAAGGAAACCGTTACCCGGTAACTAACAGAGGAAGAAAACTGGAAAAAGTACTAAAAGTCAGAATCTAATAATCAATAATACTGCCGGAGATGACATATGAAAGAAAAATTCATCATGAACAAAAATCAAACTTAAGAATACCAAATGGTTAAAAGCAAGACAATTAGATGAAACAATATGGGCAAACATTTCGGACACTCAGACGATTTCATCTATGGACTACTCAGGAGAGTTCTATATTCTCATACAAAACTTTTGGTAGACATTCATTAGTGTAGTTTCCGGAAAAAACCTTTTCCTTGTCCAGGAAATCGTTTCAATTATTCCAACTCCTCTCAGTCTTCTCACCTATAAAGATATCACAAGAATTCAATATACCAAGATCGTACGTCAGTGAGAGAAGTTAAATTTAAATAATAATCATTATGCAAATTCAAATAAATAGAAAGATAGAGACAGAAAGCTAATGGAAATTAGCTCAATAAAGTTATAAATCGACCGACTTTTTCAATTCTTGAAAAGTTTACGCATATATATCGTCTGACAAAACAAGACCTGTGACAGCACAAGGTACGGTAGATCACCACACTTGACATACAAGGTACCTTTTGGAATTAAGTCCAATAGAAACGTCCCTCCACTGATTTATAAAGTATAGAATTGATTAGTTGATAGGGAGTCATGTCATGCTCGCACATTTTGAGTAGGGAATACAATTTTTCCTTCTTTGCTTATGATTTATTGACGGTTTTGTGTTTGAGTATGCGTCACATGGAATGTTTATCCTATTAATTGATTATGGATCTTGGGTCTTGAGTCGCGGAGACATGTAGACTGGATTTTTGTCATTCTTTCGGAGGCAAAGTTGATATTTATGGTCATGAGAGTATGTCAGTATCCCAGTTGGGGGAGTGCTCAATGAAATGTTTGTTCAACACGAAGAAATGAAAACGGCTAGTTGAATATGAAGATTGATCAACAGTGGGAAGTAAGTGGATGAAAGGACTTTTATAGTGAGCACTAGTAAGTGTATATTCCACATAATTAATGCTGATCCAGGCTTTATTTCAACAACGTAAAATGGATGGATCCTTCAAACACTGCAAAAGTCAAAATAATTCCTTTCTATACTGATTTGTAAAGCAGGACAGAAGAGAGAACATTGGTCACATACCAAAACAGCTTACTGCTTTCATAATGTCAAGGATCCTGAAAAAGCTTCAATATCATAAGCTATCAAGAAGATTTATTGAATCATCATTCCAAAACCGCCTGAGTCTCTGATGAACGCTAAAATAAATTCGCTTACATATCGTGAACTGCTGGAGGCCAAAAACCGCATCCTATTATTAGTCAATATAATGAGAACACCCCGTAAGTCGCGCACGCGAATCCTAGAACGTTCAGAACAATCTGAGGATGTTTCTCAACAGGATGTTCGCATATTTTTTCGCTTTTGATCTTTCACATGGCTTGAGGTGTTGTAATGTAATAAATGACCTGATTAGAATCAGGTAGGAATGCTCGAAAGAGAAATATCTCTAAATATAGGTTCTATACGCGCTTTTGAATAGGTGGAGCATTTCGATGTTGAAATGTGTTGGCTTCTAGCAAAACAAGGGATTATCGTGAAATCAGTAGTTTCAAAATATCCGCATAGAGATGACAAACACGAAAACGCTGTATAAATCGAAATATAATTCATAGACGAAAACCATGCTTAGATACATCTCATATCTAAACTCAGTAACATGGAAGTCATAACATAAGAGTATTTTTGAATATTTCCAGAAATTTTTTTGTCAGGTTTTGATCTGAATCTATAAATTTAACATTTGAGAGAAATCGCAACACATTTCACCTCAAATCATAGTGATTCTGATTATTTCCTTCTCAGGTTCGTCGCTTGATCCACTGTTGGAGTCTCCGTCGAAAAATTGCTATAAGTTCTACATCGAAAATAATACTGCAGAAAAATACATGCAAATCAATAAATTTCCTCACTATCATTCACTACGAAGCATAAAAATTTCACAGAAAATATTTCATCTTCATAAAATACAAGCTTTCATCGAAAAATATGGGGAAATTGTGATTTATATGAACACCTATTGAAAAAAGGGTTGTTTTTAAATTGACGTATGTGTCAAATTCGTATAGAATTAGATTATGAGTGTTGGTTTGGCAGAAGTGATTATCAAACAGGTTTTGGAGTTTTTTCGTATTTTGAAATGAATTATTACTGTTATTAACACGCTGTATAAATCGAAATACTATGGTGAATCTTCAATCCATAGACGAATACCATGGTCACATCTAAAAGCTGAACTCAGTCTCATTGAAGTAATAAAATGAGAATATTTTCACGTTTTTCAATAAATATTTTCAGGAATTTTGATGTCAGGTTCTGATCCAAATCTAAAAATTCATCATTTGAGAATGTTATCGTATCAGGAGTAATGCTCTCCACTCACGAGGCGACCGATCTGGGCGTTTTATGACATTTTATGAGACCACGTGCGAAAAGAGTCTCTGTGATTGGTCGGGGGCTCATTAAATGTCATAAAAGGCCATAAAACGCTCGGATCGGTAGCCTCGTGAGTGGACACCTCAAGAAATCACAATACATTTACCCTAAAATCGATCATCTAAATGTTCGGTTCGTCGCTTGACCCACTGTTGGAGTCTCCGAAGAAAATTTGCTATAAATTCTATAATAACAATAATCATGCAAAACAACACTTGCAGATGAATGAGTTTGTTCTCTATCATTCACAACTGAGTGTAAAAATTCAACAAAAAGAGGCACTCATCATAAAAAAAGCTATATTATAGAAAATGTCGGTAAATTGTTATTAAGATGAACCTCTGGGTATCCGGTTATTTTGTCTCTTGTCAGTTAGCGTTACGTTCCGAATTTTACTACTGTAACTGAAAAATCGGAAAAATTATTGCAGAAATATTCACTCTCTTCATTTGATTCCAATGTAATCCATTGGTTATCCGCCTTGAGTGACGATAAACGGTGATAATTTATTCGGTTCCTTGTTTTGCGACTTTAATTGAGGATGTTCAAAGAAACAACGACGACGCAACTGTCCTGGAATGTTTATGAGCCTGAACATCTGCTCTAGTTTTCCTTAGGGCTATGGTAATGAGAAAATTATATAGACTCGTATATTGTACGACGCTATTCCAGCGGAATCATTTTTATTGAAGGAAATGCAACAATGTAGTTACGTTAAATATTATGAGGCAAGAAGAGAGGATCATCAATCCAATCAAGGATGAAACTTGTTTTTCTGAGAAAATATCCAGACAATTATTATATACTTTCTATAGTAATGGTCCAACGATCTTTTTTCTTGGTATTTATGGTCTCACAATCATGATTTGCTCTCTTCAAAGAATTCTGTTCAGATTTGGGCTTATAGCTTTTGATTTTCCATCTATAGATAAAGCAGCCTTAATTTTGTAGAATATTATTCCCCGTTTTCAACTTGAGATATAGACTTTCCAAACGTACCTTGAAATTCGATGAAGAATTTAGTTTTATCACCAATGAAATTATGATTTGAAATAGTAATTGAAACTAACGTTCAATGTTTTATGTTTTTGTTGAGTATTCAAATGAAAACTCGACACTTCTGAGCTTTTGGCATAAACACCACTCAAGAAAAAAATTTTGAATTGATATAAAACCAAAATTTGCTGAAAACATATATGGAACCAGGACTCTGAGTTTTGTATCGGGCCCAAGGCAGAACCCTGTGGTACGCCTACCACAAATTCGAGTTGCTACCTCCTAAACTAAATAAGGATGGAGAAAATCAATGTTTTCCTGTGCGTTTATCAATTTTTATGGGACTCAACTTCAAGTCAGGCGAATGACCTGCCTGACCTCTCGAAACATAACTCATACTCTTCGCAAATCTCTAACGCAACCTGGCAGACCAAAGACCCAACTGAGCCGTAACTTCATCCTCAAATGATCCACATTCACGTACGTGCAGAAATGCAAATAAGGTCGTAATTACGGAGTGCTCAGTCACGATATCTGCAAAGATATGGGCTGGAAGCTTTATTAGAGACAGTTTAGAGCCAGAGTGGTGGTCTCAAACTTGGAACAATGACTGATACGCCTTGTTCAACCCTGCAAGACAAGATTTGCTTTCTAACAAACGGGCGAGGCCGAACTGCCTACGCAATAACTACTTGTTACCTCTTTGCGGCGCAAGCCGACAGCCAGCTACCATTGTAGCCGACTTGCTACCACTTAATACAATAGCCTTCGTGCTGATTACCTTTCTTCATCAATTTTTTCAGCCGTTTTCACCCGACGCATTGTTTGGGCCGTTTGCCCTCAAATGCCGGGCGTACTGCGCGCTCGAGGGTACGTTCGAATCACGATCTAATGGTACGTGCGGTTTATTTATAATGCGACGGATAATTTCAATTAAATTGCGGAAATTGAAATGGATATCGATAAGCGATGGGGAATTGGCGTTGAAGGTAATAGAATTCGATTTCCAAACGATAGTCGACTACTTGCGAATCTAATATCGATTACAAATTGATGCCTCCTTATTTGTTCACCCAACCGATCGAAAAGAGAAGGAGGAGATGGAGAAGATTACAAAAAAATCAATGAAATGAACGAGTTACAATTGCAACTGACCAATCTTCGGATGGGGATGCCTCAAATGGAAAACCTTCTTTAACAATTTTCAACTGAGAATTAGAATTACCCCAAAAATATTCAGATGTCAGATGTCAGAACTTCAACAGTGGCGCACCCAGGGGGAGGGGTGCTTTGGGGCTTCAGCCCCCCCCAAAACTACCAAAAGTTTCGATTTTTCGCAGTTCATTTCCAAACAAACGTCGAGCATTATCAAACAGTCTTCTTCAGCCCCCCCCAAAACAAAATCCTGGGTGCACCACTGAACTTCAATAAGATTTGAAAAGCTCTTAGAAAAAGTCTTGGTCTGAAAAGATTGAACTCATGAGAAGTAGGTTTGTATGATGTAGGAACAAAAACTAGATACTAATACTCATCGACAAAAACTAACCCCAATAAAATCGAACACCGCAAAAGAATTAACTAAGAACATGCTTTGAAATGTCGGATGTTGTTTTAGAGTGATAGAATTTTCGATAGGGATAACTGTGATTTGACTGAAGGTAGAAGCCATGTTCTTTTGATATTTCTGTTTAGTAAGCATTGACAAATTATCATGGAAAGACTCACGCCGCAACAACGTTTAGAAATTATTGAAATTTATTTTCAAAATCAGTGTTCTATTCGCCAAACTTATAGAGCACTTCGTGAAAATTATGGTTGACATAATCGTCCATCAGAGCAGGTAATTCGTCGGATTATAGATAGATTTCGGACAACATTTTCTCTACTAGATGCAACAACAACAACAATACAAAGAACTGTACGTACAGACGAAAATGTAGCTGCTGTAATTGATAATATTAAAGAAGATCCTGATTTATCTATTCGTCGACGTTCACAACAAATTGGACTCTGTGCATCCATCACATGCAAAAATTTCGCGTAAAGATCTTGGTCCACACCCATACAAGATCCAACTGTTTCAAGAACTAAAGCCACTCGACCATAATAAGCGTCGTAGGTATTGGTCCCTAGAACAGCTTGAAGTTGATCCACTATTTTATCGAAAAATTGTGTTTATTGACGAAGCTCATTTCTAGTTGAACGCTACGTAAACAAGCAAAATTGCTGTATATGTGAAAAGAATCCTCAAGAAGTTCTGAAGGTTTCATTGCATCCTGAAAAATGAACTGTATGGTGTGCTTCACACACTTGAGGCATCCTCAGTCCATATTCCCTTAGAAACGATGCTGGAGCTAATGTTAAAGTGAATGGTGCTTGTTACAGATCGATGATCTCATTGATCATCGTGTTTGAAAATTTGAATGGTATTCACCTAGAAGGGTTTTGGTTTCAACAAAATGGCGATATACCTCATGTTGTTAGCGTAACAATTAATTTATCTATATATAAAACAGAGTTGTTGGTTACACCATTTATAACTCGAGATCGGATGGACTGTTTGTTATGAAACTTCATTTATGGATTCGTCTACGGCCTGGTTATTATAAAATACAAAAACTCTAAAAAATTCGATGGAAAATTTGCTTATGTAGGAAATGCATTTCTTCTTTTGAATAAGGCCACTAGGTGTCGCTACGGTTAATGGCTCTCATCTAGGTATTCTGTGTCTAGAGTCTAGACACTGTAGTGTAGTCGTGAAGGTACTATATTTGATATTATCGCCATCAGATGGCGATGTATACAATTATTGTGTAATTTGCATAGAAATTTCAATAACATGGAAGGCTATTATCAGATCAAAAAACGGGTAAAGATCTCAAGTTGGTGGAACAGTGAATTTTCACCGGAATGTCAAGTAAATCGGATTGTGATGATCAGCATCAACCGTGAGTTGTCCATTTTCATCTTTTCTCTATATTTCTGAAATGTTTCTGATTTATGTGTGGGTAATAAATATATTTGCGGAAATAACTGAATCCAAAATTTCCCATAATTAGTTATTGACATATTTTTTTTGTATTTCTTTTTTGTGTGACAGCTCATATCTATGGAAAAGATGACAGGTGACAGATGACGTCTGACAGATGGTATTTAACAGATGACATTTGACAGATGACTATTGACAGATGACATTTGACAGTTGGCAGAACTTTTATTATGTCTAATTTATCTCCTGCTTGAAAAAATAGCAATGGTAAGTTTATACAGCATTAACGGTGGGTTTCACAAAGCATATCAATGGTGATCGGATCTTGATCTAGAATCAACTCGATTTGACAGTTCAGAAATCTAACCAAGCCGTTGATCTCCGATCACTGGTGATTACGATTTGTGAAATCCACCGTGAGTATCATTTAGGCGAAACAAAGTTCGCCGGGCCAGCTAGTTGAAAGAAAGATTTGGCGATAACATTATTTCGGAAATGGTTCAATTTATTGGCCTCCAAGATCATGCGACATAACGCAATAGATAATTTTCTTTGGGGTATGTCAAGTCATTGGTTCATGCTGATAAACCAGGAACAATAAACGCTTTGGAAGCCAAAATAACTCGTGTTATTGCTGAAATAGAACCTGAGTTACGTGGTGGACATATGCCAGAAATTATTTTCAGAACATAAAGGTCATACAATTATATTTCACATAAAAGGAAAATCTAGCTTCAATCTCCTTTTAAATGTGTATTATTTCAATTTAAAATTTTATCACTCAAAAAAAATAACCGATATATCACAGGATCCCGTATCGAATCAAGATAAGGAACATTCACTGATGGAGGCTTCTGATTTTCCAATTCGAATTGACGTTATGCGAAATCACTATAAAATTCTGAGTAATTCCTCATAAAAAATCCGATAAGTTTCAACAACTACCTGTACCTACATGGGACAACAACGGTTAACCGCAGCTATGACTTTTCATGTCAAGGTTTCTAACCGTACTTTTTTTCCGCGAATATTGAGTATGATCCTCTGTGTCAACAATACGATAGGAGTTAGGAAACCCATCAAGCCGATCGTATTGCAAGTCATTACAATCCGCTTTCCCCAATTGCGTCCAAACCGACATTGCCACCTTCACCTGGCATAGAGAAGAACCGGCGACCGCCGTCGACCGAAAAAAAATTGATAAGAAGCCGAAACGTGCGACGAAAGTTACGCAGGATTATCAGACCGAGTCCATAGAAATTTGGGCGTACCTAGATCTCGCAAAATGGGACCAACTAGATCGAATCGATCTTTTTTATCGATGGCAAGCTGAGGAAACCGATTCTCTAATAGCTATCTTCGGGCGTTTGTTTGCGTTTCGTCATTCCGAAAAACCTTCCGAATTGATATTGGCCGGTCTAGAATAGAAAGTAACAGCATTTTTGCGGTTTCGTCAGCGTAGGACGAGCTGCCGGATTTATGATCGAGATATTGTTGATTAATGAGCTGCTCGTTGAGATGTGTATCGGATTCGCTGGAGGGTAGCTCAAAAATTTCGAATTTTCTAGGAACATGTTGGCAGTATTCTGAATATCAATGAGAAGAGTCATCAACTTGCGGCTCACTGAAATATGCGAAAAATTCACAAATGGACCACACCAAAAACATTCCATGTGAGGAATGATGCCATCTATGAATTGTAAAGGTATTTTTCAGTGTATTAGAACTTTAAATTTAAATAAAACACATTTAAATTAGGATTGATTGCAATTTTTCTTCTTTTCGAAAGATGTTTAAATGAAATTCATATTTTAAAAATAATTTCTGGCATATGTCCACCACGACTAGCTCTGAGAAACCGCATCCGACCCATTCTAGACCACTTTTTCGAGTAATTCAGGCCCTATTTCAGCAATAACACGAGTTATGTTGGCTTCCAAAGTGTCTTTTGTTTCTGGTTTATCAGCATTAACCAATGACTTGACATAAGATCTTCACGCGAAATTTTCCTTGTGTTCGATCTTCACTAGCACTATCACTTACAACAGCGGTATTTTCTTCTGTACGTCCAGTTGTTTGTCTTATCGTTGTCTTAGCATCGAGTTGGGAAAATGTTTTCCGGAATATATCGATAGTTAGACGAATAAGGGGCTTTGATGGACGATTATATAAACCATAAACTACACGAAGTGCTCTTTAAGTTTGGAAATAGAACCCTGATTTTGAAAATGAACTGTAAGTAATTTTTAAACGTTGTTGCGGCGTGAGTAGTTCCATGATAATTATCCAAAACAACATGGCTTCTACCTTCTGTCAAAACAAAATCTTATCACTCGAAAACCACCCGATATTAACAATCAGTAAGTAAGCAAGTCCTCATGTAGGGGAAATACGTACAAAATTGTCATTTTGTACGTATCATATATATATATGGACAAAATGACAAAGGCATCATAATTAGAGTTTGGAGGCATCAAATGCGGAACTGCCTACCACATCACACGACCCGAGGGGCTTCTATTAACCTCTGAAAATTAGCAAGCGCTACTCTAGTTCATTCGGTCGATATGAGTGATAAAAGAAATCAGTAGGTCACGAGTTTTTTTTCATTGCGCCAAATTTTTAGAAGAAATGGCTAGTTTTCACCGTTTTTTCATTTATATTGCATTCATTTCGAACTTTACTTATTTTTCATTGTATTCACGGAGCTTTTTTTATGTTAAATATACTTTTTGAATTAATGCGATATATTTTCAGTTTTATAACGCTTTATGGACAAAATGACATATACAGTGAACGGACAAAATGACATAGGTATTTCAGCTGAATTAACCGTATCTGCCGGATAACACCAAGACAATCCATCGCAGGCTCCATCAGCAAACAAAGAATCAGGACTTGTCTTAACATATTCATAAGAAAATATTCATCTGCGGCTTATAAAGGCAATGCATCTTGACCTACTCTTGCTGATCCTATGAGGAGGTTTCTCCAATCCCTAAAGGACGATTTATAAGTGGACAACGTGAGCCGAGGACTAGATAAACGTACTTATTTTCAACTTCTATACCTGATATGATTGCAATCAAATCAAGAACATATCCATACCTCCTCAAAAGACAAGGAGACAAGTCCCTAGGGCATTATTTAAAGAAGACAATGAAGAAGAAAATGTTCCTAGCAACTTTCGAAATGATGAAGACGACTGTCCTTCTATCTATTTAGATTTAGATCTTCTCCAGGATTAGCCCTGGAGAAGACCGGTTGCGATACATGCATTGCTTGCATTCGGCTCATGCATCTTGTGCTGATGTTCCTGGAAGAACCAAGCGTTTCGTTTGTGAACTTTGTCAGTAGTTTTGCAACTATGAGTATAAAACTACAGTTGCCTGTTGCAGGTATGTCATTTTGTCCATAGCATGCGAACAAAATGAATTTCGTTTATACCAATTTATCTGAGAATATTTTATTTCTTGGTACTTTTATTTCATGAAGGTTGATCAGATTTTATAAAGAAAGGACCAAAGATCAGAGGTGTAGAATATGACATTACTATGATTCACTACTAACAAGTTATGCCTCTGAAATTAAACCCTATGTCATTTTGTACGTACTTCTCCTCTATATCCACTATCACAAGTCCCTGGACGGAAAATATAGTATGGCTACTTCCCCCAATGCATCATTCAACGATCTCATTGTATAATCAGGAAAAAATCGCATCACATGTTCCCTCAAATGATATTCTTACTTCTATTATTTACATGTCAGGTTCGTCGCTTGATCCACTGTTGGGGTCTCCAATGAAAAATTGCTATATCTTCTACAGTAACAGTAATAATGCAGGAAAATACTTGCAGATAAATGAATTTGTTCTCTATGATTCACTACGAAACGTTAGAATCTTACAATAAGGTTTTAGCATATGGAACAATGGCAGTACAATTATCAATTATTTTTATAGAGGGTGAAATTTTTTCAAATGTAGTTCCTGAGGTCAAAGGAACCTTCCTTTCGTTTTCAATTTGTTCAATTTCTGTTCTGTTATAGCCATATTTCGATAAATATTTTGTCAAGAATGTAACTGGAACGATATTCATGTGTATACTCCATTCACAATTATAAAATCACAACTCTGGCCTTGGAAATTTGACACATTCCACTCTGTATCGAAGTTATGACGTCTTTCAAAATATTTTTATGTTCCAAGTCAACACTATGTTGCCCTTTCTACATTCTTAGCGTATTTCTCAGAATGTGAATGAATTGGAAAATATGTGATGGACGAAAATAATTAACTTTTATATGAATTGATAGAAAGGATTCCTTTTCTAGTTATTTGCATGAAAAGTACAAGAGATCACTGTTGAAATATATAATTTTTCGCCATGGAAGAAAATTGCATTGCTTTCACATAATTTTCATATGCATGCTTGTGAAGATTTGATGTTTATTATCCTCTTGAACTGAAAGTTCAAGACTTGACGACATCAATTGTTGATTCTGATCAAGAATTCATTAAAAAAAATCAACCCAAAGATATAAGATGAATTGATGGGTAATTACAAGAATCAAGAATAATGGAATATCATATCCCTCTATACTGGAATCCGAATATGTGATATGATTGTGGGGGTGCATAACATTTCTATTTCTTATATTTCTTTATTTCAAATAAATAACAGTTTTATTCATTCATCACAAAGAAAATAAACATAATAACTAAATTAACGAATTTGTTTACAGAGAAACTAATAATTTCAATGCAATATAAATTAATAAGCCTGAAAGCTTTATAGATATACATTTCATTTATTTGATCTTATGAACGAGGAGTAAAATATTCTGGCTGTATAGTAACTTGTAAGTTTAAAAAAGATTCATACATTACTACCACAGAAGGTTTGTACAAATGAAATGGAATAGATCAAACATATGGCTTCACATTTATAATTCACCTGTTCTAAAATAAGACGCAAACTCCTGGAATATGGAAAAAACCGATGTATTCTGGTTCAATATAGCCTATTTCTACTTTCGGCAAAGGATTGATAGGAATGAAAGCTCCGGTGGCACATATTTCAATTCATCGGAATCTGAATCGTTGAGTGCAATATAGGTAGTCATATTTCTTCTTTTTTTTTAGCTTCTTCGACGTGTTTTTTTCTGAAACGTGAAAACGATCAACAATAATCATTTAGAGACCAATGATGCCCATCCAGAACCCGTTTACTTACGAAAATCGTGCAATTTCATTCTGCAAGTTCTTTCCTCATAATTCCTCGAAAATCCTACCTGAACCATATTTTCCGGTCGCTTTCGTTAGAAGATCG
This sequence comes from Adalia bipunctata, assembly GCA_910592335.1. Classification (NCBI taxonomy): domain Eukaryota; kingdom Metazoa; phylum Arthropoda; class Insecta; order Coleoptera; family Coccinellidae; genus Adalia; species Adalia bipunctata. The sequence goes on from OU342953.1 coordinate 26,444,502, forward strand.
TATAAGGAGGCCTTTTTTTCCATTTACACATCCCAAATAAATTTTGAGCACCAAAAACGATACCGAAACTAACCAAACTTCTGGGGGACCGGAATTTTGTTTGAAATCTTTCCAAACGGCCAGATACCTAAAAAAAACTTCGTTATCAAGTGTGAAAAAGGCGATTAGTACTTACTTTTGCTTTTTTTATGCTTATTAATCGATTTTTGGTCCAATTCACATTTGCCGTTCGTACTCACGCCAAAAGTCGTGAAAGGAAAAAATGACACTTGCACGAAATCGACGGGAAACTTCTTCTGGACGACGAAGAACGGAAAAATAGGCGATTCCCTATCGATATTTCGCCCCAAAATCGCCGATCGATTCGAACTAACAAAATGTGGAATATCTTTGAGACTTTTACTCTGATGTAAACAAAGCAACTGGCAACAACGTTTTGTAATTAACAATATTCTCTGTACGCGCACAGATTTTTCATCAGGTGCACCAATTCCTGAAAACGAAACCATGGCCAGAGTTGTGATTTTATAATTGTGAATGGAGTATAGATACAAATTAAAAAGCAATATTCCTCCAAAATACAACTTTTTCGCGTTCCTCCCCCCATCAGTTAAAAATTAGTATTTTTCTTTACCCTCTCAAAAGACCTTCAGTTCCTGACTATTCAAGAATAATTGATGAGGTCAAAGGTGTATGGTCACTCTCCACATTACACCCCTCACGTATATTACCGCATGTCATAATGCCATAATTTCCTAGCAGCATTTCCCAGCACTAACTTATGCACATTACGCAGAAG